>OY992874.1:22500-4822500 GCA_963921415.1 Pyrausta despicata
CGTCATTTCGGCGCGCTGCGTGGAAAAGGCAGGACACACCTCTAGCGTGTGTTGCGCCGTATCCTCCGCCTCATCGCAGTGATGGCACTGCGGGGTCGCTTCACGGCCGATCCGGTGCAGATATTTTCCGAACGAGCCATGCCCGCTCAGAATCTGCACCAGGTGGTATGACAGCGACCCGTGCTGCCGCTCAGCCCAGGGCTTGAGAATCGGGCGCATGGCCGCAAGGGTGCGCGACTGCGTGCCCGAGGCGGGTTGGGCCAAGCTCTCTTCCCACGACCTGTACATGGTGTCGCGGGTCTCCTCTAAGGCCGCAGCCCTCTCGCGCGGCGCCCGACGGGTGCCACTCTCCCTTTCTTCGGTGCGGAGCCTATAGGTGGCCGCTAGCACCTCCGCTACTAACTCCCAGGGTGGCGTGCCCGCGAGAGCACATGCTGCCGCCCGGGAGATCGTCCGGTAGCCCCGGATCATCCGAAGCGCCATTGCGCGCTGCGCTCTTTGCAATGATGCAGTCGCACGAGGGCTCAGTGCATCCGCCCAGACCGGAGCACCGTACAATGCCATGCTCCTGACGATCGTACTGTATAGGCGGCGTACGCTGGCGCTCGGCCCCCCCACATTCGGGAGGAGACGACCCAGCGCATCCGCCGCACCCAGAAGGCGGGGCGCGAGTCGCTTAAAATGCTCGTCGAAACCCCATCGACCGTCTATCACTAGCCCCAGATATTTGAGGGAGGGCTGCAGTGGTACACTAACTTCATCCACCACAACCACCGATCCTGCTGGGGCTCCTCTGCGGGGCCCGTGGAATAGAAGGGCCTCTGTCTTGTGGAGGGCCACCTTAAGGCCCAGGGACCGTATTCGTCGCACAATAAAGCTGACGAATACGCCCGCCAATCGCACTATATCCGCGATGTTCTTTCCCCTGATGGTGACCAACGTGTCGTCTGCATAGCAGAATAGGCCAACCATCCAGGGGAGTCCGCACCTCAAAACATAATCGTACCCGACGATCCACAGCAAGGGGCCTAATACGGACCCCTGTGGGACACCTCGTGCCACGGTGTAGCGTCGGGTACGACCGTCCCGCCCTTGACACACCACAACTCGGCCCTCCAAGTAATCCGCCACAAGGCGCCGTAGGTACGGAGGCACCCCATGGTATCGGAGTGCCTCCATGATGACCTCGAACGGAAGACTATTAAAGGCGTTGGCAATGTCTAATGAGACAGCCAACACCATTTCCCCTCTGCCGGTAGCCTCCGTTACGAGGCCCCGCAAGTCCGTCAGGGCGTCGATTGTCGAACGCCCTGCACGGAACCCGTACTGGACGGGCGAGAAATTCGGCCCCACCTCCGAGATGTGCTGGACGAGTCGAGCCGCAACTACCCGCTCAAACAACTTCCCGGTCTCGTCCAGCAGGACGATCGGCCTGTATGCCGACGGGTCATCGGGCGGGCGGCCCTCCTTTCGAAGGAGGCATAGGGCGCCCTCCTTCCATGGCTTCGGGAACTTTCCGGTGCGAAAACATGAATCGAACAGTTCCCGAAGCCTGTCCCCGAGGTGTTCAAGGGACAAGACCACAACCCTGCCCGGGACTCCGTCGGGACCAGGGGCCGTCTTTTTGCCCTTAAGGCGATCGACGGCGGCCTCAAATTCCCCGTTTGTGACCAGAGGCGGAGGAGCCTCCTCGCCTGGTTCCGCCTCCTCGGAGGACGGTGGAGCCATCCGGGGGGGGACGAAATTGGCTTGGTTGGGGGGAAACAGTTCCCCAACGACCCTCGACAGTTGAGCGGCATCCATCGTTTCCGTCAGGGGGGCACCGCGCGCTTTGAGCTTGTTGCGCGCGGTTTTATAAGGCCTCCCCCACGGATCCCGGTCGAGGCCCTGCAGCAACTCCTCGCGAGAAGCTTCCTTCGCAGAGGCTATCAAAGTTTGCAGGGCCTTTTTGGCTCGCGTGTACTCCCCGTACAGGCGCTCCTCCTCCTCGGGCACCCTGATGCGACGTCGGCGATAGCGGGCGTACGCCCGGCGCTTAACATTGCAGTCCCTGCGCTGGGCTGCAATGTCAGTCGACCACCAGTACACCGCTGTTCGGTCGCGTGGAGGGTGTGCTCTCGGCATGGAAGCCTCACACACCTCCGTCAGGGCGCCACGAAATCGTGCTGCCGACTCGTCGGTGTCACCGCCATCCATGGGCCGGGAAAACCAGCGCTCAAAGATGGCGGTCTCCTCTACCGCAGCCTTGTCCAGGCGGCTGAGGGCCCAGCGGGGTCGATCCCGGTTTTCGGGCCGCGTCACGGGCTGATGGACGGAGGTCTCAAATCGGATGTAACGGTGATCCGACAGAGTCTCCGTCCGTAAAACCCTCCAGTTACACACTGTGCGCGCCAGAGCCGGGGTGGCCAAAGATATGTCCACCACGGATCCGCCCTGTCGGCGCACACAGGTATGCACCGTGCCTCTATTTAATAGGCAAAGACCAGTGGCGGCCGCCCACAACTCGACGTCCCGCCCACGTGCGTCAGTGGACGGGTTGCCCCACAGAGTGGACTTGGCATTCAGGTCCCCCATTAGGAGGACCTGATGTGTGGCCACCCTCCGCACTGCAGCGCCGACGACCCCTAGGAAATCCTCAAAGTCGGCGAGGGGCCTGTTTGGGGAGAAGTACACCCCGACAAAGGCAATGCCCCCCCAGACCGCCACGACGAATCCCTCTCCCCTCTCCACCACGGTGGGGGGAATGAAACCCGGCGCTGCGCGCACGATAACCGCGACGGTGCCGCCACGGTCCCCGACCCAGTTGGGCTGTTCGGGAACGAAATACGGCTCCGCCACGACCGCCACATCGATTGACCACTCCGCCATGGCTTGCAGCAACATATCTTGGGCTCTGGCGGAGTGGTTTATATTCCCTTGCAGGAGGTTACATGGACGGACCCTATCCATTACTCGTCCATTGGAACCTCCTGCTGTTGCTGCTCAGCACTGAGCGCCGGCTGCGAGACGGAAGCGGCATTTGACGGGCGGGCCGTCGGCTTCCCTCGCGCTTGGGGCGGCTTACAGCTGCGCCCGCCCATCACATGCTCGGAGGGCCTCCGGGCTGCGGCACACACTGCACAATGGGGCTTTTCGTTGCAGTTAGCCCCTTTGTGGCCGGCCTTCCCGCACCTGTAGCACAGGGCGCTTCTGTCCTCTGCCGAAGGACAATTCTGCCTGACGTGACCCGGCTGCATGCATCTGAAGCAACGCACGGGCCGGGTCTCCAGTGGCTTCACCTGGACGCAGCTAAAACCGATTGGCAAGCGGCCTGCGTCCACTACTTTCTTGGCCGCAGCCACTGGGCACGACACAATTGTGGTGCCCATTCCACCGGGACCTGTGCGAATTGGGCGCACCTTAACAAGGTCCCGACTGCATCCACCTCTCGTTGCGAAGGCAGCCGCAAGCCTTTCTTCTGTCACTGAGTCGTCCAGCCCGATTACGCGCATGTCAGTGCACTTCGTGGGCCGGACGACTGTCGCCACCTCAGCAAGAACCTCCTGCAGCTTACTTGCTAGCAGGTCGGCCTTTTCTCCAGCGCCCGCACCGGAAATCTCAATTATTTTTGCGCCGGCCATTGTATTCCGGCATCTCCTCTTTGGGATGTCCATGCTGTCAACGTTGATGGCGTCGGCAGCACGGGACAATGCCTCCCCGTAGGTGACCCCCTTTTCCACGGCGGCCGGTGTCAGAGTTAGCACCACCGCTGCCGATTTGGGAGGGGTCAATTTTGGTTTCCGTACGGCAGTGCGAGGAGACGGCATAGAAGCCGGAACGACGGGGCGCCTACTTGGCGCTGCTCCGGCTCTGGCCACAGACGCAAATGTCTGTTTAGCCGGCTTGGAAGTCCGGACTGGGGGCGCAGCAGGGTGGTCCGCAGCTTTTACTTTCTTCCCCCGCTGACGCTTCTTTTTTCTCTCCTCTTGTGTTACCCAACCACCGTCACTATCCTCAACAGGGGCTGAAATCTGCGTAAGAGGCGCAGCGGCGCCCCGGGATGTGGACGGAACTGGTGCTGGGGGACGTTCTTCGTTTGCAGGCTTGTTGGTAGCAGTGTTTTGCTTGCCACCAGCCTTTTTAGTCCTGGCCGCTTTGGGCGGCGCCGGTTCCGCTTGCTTGATCGCAGCAGCCTTAGACTTTGCCACGGAGGGCTTAGCCTGGGGCGCCGCGTCAACTCGAGGGAGAGGTAATGGGTCCTCATCCATCTCCACGTCCTGTGTCCGCCTGTCGGCTGCGAGAGGAGGCCTCAGTCGCGGCTCAGTGGGCAAGCGGGCTTCGAGATCGGCAATTCTCGAGTTTATTTGATTGCCGATTGAGACCCTCATCTCCGAAAACAATTTCTCCACATACAGAGGTAGCGTCTCCTCTGTCGGCGCCGGAACAGACTTCGGCGCAGTTGCAGCTCCTTTTTTGGCGCGCATCTCCTTCTTTAGCTCCTCTAGCTCCTTACGGAGCTCGGAGACCTCCTCCTGTAGCTTTTTATTAGCCCTTTGAAGCTTAAGGGTCTCGCTATTGGAGGTGCACTCCAGGAGTGACCTCGCCGACGCCGATATTGCCGCCGCAGCCTGATTCAGGGCCTTCTGAAAAGTACCCTTAAGCTGCGACGACTTCGCAGACACGTGTCGAACTGTTTGAAGCTCCGCCTCTATAGTGTCTACAAGCTGGTAAGCCGCAGGCTCGCCCTCGTCCATTTCCATATCGTTACGAGAGGACATCGACCCCGAGTCTGAGCGAAGCCTACGCCTCTCTGCGATCTCCTCCATAAGCTCTTCTTGAGCGCGGATCTTCAACTCCTCTTGTTTGGCGAGGAGCAGCTCTCTCTTCGCTGCAGCCAAACCAACGTACTCCCCTGTGGTGGGAGGACGGCCTCTGCCGCGACCTCTCCCTTTACCATCTGCCGATATCTTTGGGGCAGTGACGGTTCGGTCACTCGCCGTGTCGGAGTCGCTGCTCCCATCTTCGCCCGCCTTTTTGGTAGGAGGGCGTTTCCGCTTTACAGCCCCTGATTGGGACTCAATCGTCTGCGTGCTACAGCAAGACACATCGGAGTCATCGCCGTTGTTCCTCGCAATTGACGCCGCTATATCTTTCAGCACAACCCTCGGGTTTGCTCCACTCACAGAACTCGAGCGTGAGTGAGGCGCCGAACTGGAGCGACTCGCCGAGTCTATTGCACCCGCTGATCTTCTTCCGGCACTAGCACAGACGGCCGGTTTATTGAACGTCAGGCAGAATGACCGCCTAGATGTCCCACTGTTTGTCGCGCCCACTGCGCCTACATCCGCGCCCACTGCGCCTTCCTCCTTCTCTCCTCCTTCAGGTTTAAGGTTTTGGTTAATTTTATTCATAATTAATCCCACGAGTGTGGGGGATATAAACCGTCCATCCAGGCGGTGCCCCCTGCACCTGGATAACCCTATTACTGCACGAGGGCGGGCGGTCCCGTGCAGGTGTCGCGCTAGCGGGTAGGCATTGACCCATCCTACCACCTCGAGACCGAGGCGGCCGACCGTCACGCGACAAACGGCCAACCTTTTGGGGATTTTTATAGAGGTTGTCTCCTCTCGGCCCGGGCGACCAAGCCAAGGCCCCTACTTCCCTAGGGCTGCGAGACATGTCCACAACACCCTTCGGGAGCAGGTTGCCAGACGGTTGACATAAGTCACCCACCTAGTCGCGCAATCGCGAGTGGTGGGCCCGTCCAGCCGCAGGTCTTGCAGACCCGCCATCCCACGAGCCGAAGCTCCGCTAGTCCAGTGGACTCCAACACGCAATATGAAAACTGCACGGCGACAGAACGCCACCACCGTCGTCGCAAAGAAGCGACCGCAAGCCTTGCAGGCCTGCCATACCACGCCAACCAAAAAGATGGCCACTGGGCTCCGTAAGCCCCCGAAGTGATACTCGGCCCCTCTTCTGAAAGAAGAGGGGGGAGAATACACCTCCCCTTATGGTGTTATAGACTTTTCCTTGTCGCGGCCCCGACTTCAATAGCCGAGACCCCCGGCCCCCCCGCAAGGGAAGGTTACGGGTTGCCCGACAGGCCCGCCGAGTTGACGAGACCAGCCGCGCCACCGCACTTCGGACCCGGGCAGATGCCCCGTCAGCCCTAGGTGCCTCGCAGGCTGAACCTGCAGAACGCCAAGCGCTCTACCCACTACGGATCACTCCACGCTATCATCTCTGAGGCGAGAGAAGGGGAGCAAAACCCAACACCGGGACACAGAAGCCCCGCGGGAGCCCAGCTGGATGTGGACTCAACCGCCGCTGTCAGACCATCAGCCTGACGCCGAAAACCCGAAAACCGTTCGACGCCAGTTGCCCAGGGTGCGCCACGAGGAGGCTGTCTGACCTGGCACCCCAACCTAACCTAACCTTTTTTTTTTTTTTTTTTTTTTTTTTTTTTTTAACGTCAGAAAAAATGCATGAAATTGCATACCCGCCGAGGGTCGGCGGCGGGTTATGTGGGGCTCTCCCCGCCAGAAGGGCGAGGCCTACCCACTAAAACGACTGACGAACTACCTCCTCGCAATGCTCTGGGACCGCTGGTATCAGCAAGCGCCTTACCCAGCAAGAGTCTCAGAAGCATGGAATGCCTGCGTTTCGCGCAGGCCCACCTTGGGGACCACAGTACTTCTCGTTTGGATATGGATGGAGAAAAACAACCAACCATATCCGACCTTCTTAAAGCTATACATATAAAATCATCATTAAAATCGAGCAAAATGGCACGTTTAAGACAATTAAATTGTATATACACCAAATGTACAAATTAATTCATTTAAATGTAAAATTATGTACAACTACTCAGATAATAAATAACAATAAATTAAAACTCATAACGAGCACCGACGGCAGGTGTAGAAAGCCCGCGCGTCGATGGCCAAAACCAACTCAATAAAAATAAAGCTACAAAACCATATTTACAGACGGCTCGCGAAAGCGCGCCTTCTCCGCCCCGTTCGTCTTCGACGCTGAGGGTCTGCGCGGGGATCGTCTTCACGATCCCGCTCAGCTGACTCCTTCTTTGCCATAACTTCTTTGCAGAACGTCCTAAAGGCATTCTGGGCCGCCTCACTAGCCACAATGGCTTTCACTACAGCAGGAAGTGTGAGGTCCGGCCCAACTTCTGTTACAAGGACCCCCCTCTCTGCATTCCATGCCGAGCACGACTGCAGGGTATGCTCCGCCGTATCCTCTACGAATCCGCAGTGGTGGCATTCGGCAGTCCTCTCTCTCCCGATTTTGTGCAGGTATTTACCGAAGCATCCGTGCCCGGTCAATATCTGCACCATCCAGTAAGTGAGAGGACCCCCACGCCGTTCCACCCAGTCCTTTATTACTGGCTGTAGAGCAGCCACTGTCCGATGGCCTGCACTGGGCTCCCTAAGACGGGCCTCCCACAGATTAAGCGCTGTTTCACTGGCCTCTTTCCGCCAGTGCTCCACGTCCTCCTTAGCCGGTGTGTCCCCTCGGTGCTTTACAGCAGCGGTTCGGCGGTACACGTCAGCCAGAACTTCGGCGTCGAGCTCCCACGGAAGTGAGCCAGCGAGAGCGCAGGCTGCCTCTCCCGAAACGGTGCTGTAGGCACGCGTCATGCGGACCGCGAGGACTCGCTGGTACCTCCTCAAGGCGGCAGCATTCTCTCTTGTTAGGGAGTCTACCCATATGGGAGCGCCGTATAGGGCCATTGATCTAACGACCCCCATAAACAGACGGCGGCACCCTATGTGTGGGCCTCCCAGGTTCGGCATCAGACGGCTTAATGCGCTGGTCGTCTTCACGAGCTTGGGCGCCAGCTTCTTGAAGTGGGCCTTAAAGTTCCACCGACTGTCGAGGACCAGTCCCAGGTACTTCATGGTCGACCCGACAGCGATGGAGACGCCACCCACGACAACAGCCGCACCCTCTGGCGGTGCCCTCCTAGGCCCGTGGAAACATATTGCCTCGCACTTCTCCAGGGCAACTCTCAGACCCAGTCGGCTAATCCGATCCACCATATGTCCAACTCCAACAGTGGCCAGACGGGCAGCCTCAGCAAAATTGTCGCCTCTGGCGGTTACCAGTGTGTCATCTGCATAGCAGACGACATCAATGCCGCGTATGTTTGCGCCTCGAAGCGCCCAGTCATAACCCAAGTTCCACAGGAGCGGCCCCAGCACCGACCCCTGCGGAACTCCACATTGTACAGTGTGTCTTCCCCAGCCCTCTTCAGTCGGGAACACAATCTCTCGATCTCTCAGGTATGCGGAGATGATTGTCTGGAGATAGAGGGGGACCCCATGATGTTTCAGGGCCTCTTCGATGCAGATATGGGGCAGCGAGTTGAAGGCATTGGCAATGTCCAGGGACACCGCCAACACACATCCTCCCTTCTCAACCTCGTCTTCGGCAAGGGCCCTCACCAGCGCAATTGCGTCAATGGTGGACCTGCCCCGCCGAAAACCAAACTGCCTGTCTGCCAGGTTAGGTCCCGTCTCGTCGAGATGACGGGTCAGCCGACTCGCAATAACCCTCTCTAGCAACTTCGCTAGCTCGCTTAGGAGGACGATGGGCCGGTAGGCTGAAGGCGAGTCAACCGGCCGGTCACCCTTCTTTATGAGGACCAGTTTCCCTCGCTTCCATTCCGCCGGAAAGCATCCAGTCCTTAAGCACGTACTGAGGAGGTTGCGGAAACGGGGTTCCAGACCATCCTTCTTTAGAGCCATGACCACCGCTTTACCAGGCAGTCCGTCCAATCCTGGGGCAGTATTTTTAGCCTGGAGGCGTAACAAGGCAGCTCCGAGCTCGCCCTCTGTCACCTCTGGAGCCTCTTCTCTGCTTGCGGCGTCATTTGAGAAACCGACTGGAGGTGTGACGTCTGGCCGCGCAGGGAACAAAGCTGTCACCACACTCTGCAGCAAACCAGGATCCATCTGCGACGTGATAGGAGGGGTGTATGGCCTCAGCCGGTTCATTACCAACCGATAGGGTCTCCCCCATGGATCCTGACGCAGTGTATCCAGGAGTTCCTCCCAGGCAGCAGCTTTCGCGGCGCCAATCGCTCCTCGGAGCTCCTTTTTGGCCTGCTGGTAAACGCTGTATAGGGGCGTGTCCTGGGCCTCATCTCTGTTCCGGCGTCTTCGGTGCCGGGAGTAGCGGCGTCGGGCAGCGACACATGCAGTCCTTAGCCGGGACAACTCCGGAGACCACCAGTACGTTGCAGTGCGGGGCGGCAGGGCCTTGACACGTAGCATCGCCAAATCACACACACGCGACATGGCCTCATGAAGCCATCCAGCTTCTTCTTCGGGGTTCACCTGGTCGGGGACTGTAGCCCATCCCTCGATCATGGCCGCCAACTCACCAATATCTCGGTCCATTCTTTTGAGGGCCCATCTGGGTCCTACTTCTTCCGGAGGACGGTTCGAGCTGCTCGGGGCAAGCTGGACAGAGGAGACGTCGAAACGCACATACCTGTGGTCCGATAGGGTCTCAACTCCCTCCAACACTTCCCAGCTCAGGACACGCTGCGCCAGGGCAGGGCTTGCGAACGTAATGTCCACGACTGATCCACCCTGCATCCGCACACACGTGTCTACCGTTCCTCGGTTGACGACCACCAGCCCATTAGCGAGAAGAAAGTCTTCCACCAGTTCTCCGCGCGAGTCTGTAAGTCTTGACCCCCAGCTGGTGGATTTAGCATTAAGATCGCCGGTCACCACCACGCTATGGGGACGATTCCATCCCGCAAGCAAAGTACTCAATTCCGCCAAGTAAAGTTCAGCTTCAGCTATGGGCTTGTTCGGAGACAAGTACACCCCCACAACGAGCACATCCCCCACCAGAGCCGCAACACATCCGTGGCCCTTTCTTACAGACCGAATGGGCAACGAACCATTTGCGACGCTGACGACTATGGCTACCTTATCGTCTTTGTCCCCGATCCAGTCTTCCCGCGGATAAACGACATACGGTTCGGAGACGACACACACCTGAATTTGCCACTGTGCCATGCTCTGGACCAAGAGATCCTGAGCCCTGGCACAGTGGTTGACGTTCGCCAGTAGAAATCTGGTGGCCATTCTTAAGCGACGGCCGTTGACATCTCCTCCTCAACCTCCAACGATGCTGGAGGAGATGAGGGCACTTGCTGGCGTATGGCACTTGCTACTGCCCTTCTCCCTACTCTTTTTTCAGGGGCTTTACAGGCCCCACTGCTTATCAGGTGGTCTGCCGGTTTGCCAGCCGCAGCACATAAGGTGCAGTGAGCTGCATTACTACAAGCGGCAGCAGTGTGTCCCAACTGTCCACACCTGTAGCACTGCCGGCTTCGGTCCACATCAGCCTGGCAAGCCGCCTGAACATGGCCAACTTCCAGACACCGGAAGCACCTCATCTTGCGGGTGGGCAAAAGCCGCGTCCTGGCGACGACCCAACCGACCAGGAGACGACCTTCGACCACTTTTTTGGCTGCTGCAACTGGGCAGCGCACCCAAACTCCATAGAGCCCCGTGCGGTCCTGACGAGGGGAACCGACCTTCACCTGGTCAGCCGAGCAACCCCCAAGACTTGCCACTGCCGCAACGACCTCCGCGGTGGTGACGGAGTCATCCAAGCCGGACACTCTTATTTCAGAGCACTTTGTTGGCCTGGAGACTCGAACGTCCTCCTCTTTCACCACTTGCCTGATTTTATCAGCTAGGGCATCCGCCTTCTGTGCGCTGTCTGACCCGGGCACCTCTATAATGGTGGCACCCGTCATTGCCATGCGCATCCGCACACCGTCAAGACCCACCTCCGAAAGCTGAATCTTTCTCTTTGTCTCTGCAACAACCGACGAATACGTGACCCCTCTCTCGGCCGCCCCAGCCTGCAGAGTCAAAACAATCGCTGTCGAACGCGGCGGACGAGCCTTGGGATGTTTTTCAGTCTGGTTCTGAACCTTGGGCTGAGATCTGGGCCCGTTCGTTTTCCCCCTCTTCACCACCGACGTCCAGCCCTCGGCCATTGAAGCGGGGGCTGGTGGTAAAGGACGTGGTGTTGGCTGCGGAGCTGCCACATTCTGAGTGGCTTGTTTGCCCCGTTTCTTCTTTCTGGACCTCTTAGTCGCTTTTCCGGATGTAGGCACTGGCTCGGCAGGCATCCTGGTGACCCTAGGCTGCTCAGCCGATTTCTTCGGCCGTTCCTGACTAGGACGCGCTACTTTTGGTGCTGGTCTGGTAGGCGCCGGTGGCGCTGGCGGTGGCATGTTTTCCGCTTCAGCCTCCCTGCGCGATTCGTGTGAAAGTGCCGGGCGGAGCCTCGGCTCTGGGTTGAGACGGGGCTCGATGCCCTCTACCCTGGCATTCAGACGTGCTGACATCACGGTGATGACGTGATCCGCCCACTCCTTCATATTTGACGGGGCCGTCTCGCCAGGAGCCGGTCCCTTTGTCTTCTGCTGTAGGCCGACCTTGATGTCAGCCATTTCCTTTCTAAGATCAGCCATCTCTGCCTTGAGGCGATCATTTTCCTCCTTGAGGATGCGGATTTCCTCCTCTGTGGTGCGGGAAGCCAGGATATTGGAAGCCTCCCAAATGGTGGCTTTGGCTTTCTTCAGGAGAGCCTTCATTGTCCCCTTCATATTTCCGCTTTTGTCTTTCACTTCTTCAATTATGTTAAGACCCACCGCTATTTGGTCAAAGAGAGCTGATGTGGTCTTCTCATCTTCCACGTTGCGAAGCTGCCCCTTTGAATATGCGAGCTGTCGCGTTCTTGCCCGCACGGCATCAGCCTTTTTCGCGAGATCCAGCATCTCCTTCTCCGCCTCCAGCTCCATCTCCTCTCTTTGGAGCTTAAGAAACTCAGCCTTTCTGCTGGCGAGGCCAACATACTCGCCAGTTGTAGGTGGCCTACCTCTGCCACGACGCGCCGTGCTCACTTTTCTCGCAGGAGAGCGAGATCGGCTCGACCCATCCGAGTCCGATACCCTACCAACCTCACTTCCAACACTTCGGCCCCCTCTTTTCCGTGGTTGCCAGAATCGACCTTCCGCCGATTTCATTGTGGCTGTCGACGAATCGGACAGCTTGTCCATCTCCAGTCTCTCGATTTGCACCGTGGCTTGACGTCGACCTACGTCTGCGATAACCTCCGCAGCGCTCCTTCGGCCGTCTGTCTCCACAGATGCGCAGAGGTCTACTACCTCATTGCCCATATTTATGTGGGAGCTCACTCCCGATTCCTCCTCATTATTCCCTGCGCCCGAAGGCGCCTTCGCGGAACTCCCGCGGTTGGCGAGATCACTCTCGCATTCCCCCCCTGTAGTACCCCTAATATTTAAATTCAAATCCATAATTGAACCCACGAGTGTGGGGGAAATAAACAGTCCACCCGGGCAGTGCCCCCTGTACCCGGGTAACCCTATTACACCGTGGAGGTCGGGTGGTCTCCACGGGTTGGCCGCTAGCTGGTTGATGCACTCCCCAACCACCTCCTAAGAGGCGTCCCTACGCCGCGCGAAGGCCCCGAAGGGCGCCCCAGCGCAAGGACTTTGAGGCGCATTTTTTATTGAGGTGCGCTACCTCTCAGGTCCGGCCAGTTAAGGCAAGACCCCCTGGTCCTACTTTGCCCCCCGCTAGACATGACAACGGACGAGGCAGTAAGGTAACAGGTTTGCCCGATGGTGGCCAGCATGGCCTATCTGGAGCAGTCGCGAGGCGGACACCAGACCCATCGCGCCGCGGGTACATCCCGCCATCCCACGTGCCGAAACACACCATACTACAACGGCGACAGAACGCCACGAGCAATAACGCTCCCTTCCTCCTGGCAGCATCCGAACGACGCCACACCACTGATGTCACTTAAAAGTGACCACAAGCCTTGCAGGCCTGCCATACTACGCCATCAAAAAGATGGCCACTGGGCCCCATGAGCCCCTACTCAAGGATCTCGGCCCCTCTTCTAAAAGAAGAGGAGAGAGAGTACACCTCTTCGACAGTTTTGGTCCGCGCCGGGCAAAGCCGGTACCCCCCATATCTGGGAGGCATTCCCCTATCCGCCACCTGGGGACGCGCCCGATGGGAGACTGTCAAACTCCACACGGGAACCTAACCTAACCTTTTTTTTTTTTTTTTTTTTTTTTTTTTTTTTTTTTTTTTTTCTTTTTTTTTTTACGATGGAAAAAATGCCTTACGCACGCCCCGCACCCTGGGGGGGTAGCGGGGGAGTGTCGGGCTCTCCGGAGATGATTACGCTGAACTACTGCTCAGCGTAACCATGACCGGCATACCGACTAAAACGACCATCGATGCTCCCTCTATCACCTGGGCGCGAACACATAGACGCCCGCCGGATCGTCCTCGTCAGAGGAGAACGATTCGTCGGACGAATATGTGTCGGTTCCTGACGAAGCCATGGGATCCCCGTAGGACACTACCACAGCCTCGTCGGTGATTGTTCGCCTAGGGCGAACCCCTCTGGCGCCCCCCAACAGGGGGGGCTGTCGACTCCCCGGAGCATCAGGGGAGTCGACTCTGGTCGGAGACACGTGCAATGCACGATCCGAGTCCCCCAGACTCGGACCGCGCTGGCCTCCGACGGGCGGGAGACTTCGGGCAAACTGCCTTCGTCTCCTTCCCAAACGTCTGCGGCGGCAGGCATCAGCGTGGGGATCCTCCTCCCGCGCGCGCTCCGCCACCTCCTTCTGCGTCACCACCTCGACGCAGAAGGTGTTCACGGCGTCCCAGGACCCCTCGTCCTCCACCATGGCCTTTACCACAGTGGGGAGGGAGAGGTCACTACCAATCACGGCCACCATTGCGGCGCGCTGCGTAGAGAAGGCGGGGCACACCTCGAAAGTGTGCTGAGCCGTGTCCTCAACCTCGTCGCAGTGGTGACACTGCGGGGTCGCTTCACGTCCAATCCGGTGCAGATATTTCCCAAACGAGCCATGCCCGCTCAGAATCTGCACCAGGTGGTATGTCAGCGACCCGTGCTGCCGCTCAGCCCAGGGCTTTAAAATTGGGCGCATGGCCTCAAGGGTGCGTGACTGCGTACCCGAGGCAGGTTGGGCCAAACTTTCTTCCCACAACCTGTACATGGTGTCGCGGGTCTCTTCTAGCGCCGCAGCCCTCTCACGCGGCGCCCGTCGGTTGCCGCTCTCCCTTTCTTCGCAGCGGAGCCTATAGGCGGCCGCCAGGACCTCCGCTACTAACTCCCAGGGTGGCGTGCCCGCGAGAGCACATGCTGCCGCACGGGAGATCGTCCGGTAGCCCCGAATCATCCGCAGCGCCATTGCGCGTTGCGCTCTCTGCAGCGAGGCAGTCGCACGCGGGCTCAGCGCATCCGCCCAGACCGGAGCACCGTATAGAGCCATGCTCCGGACGATGGTGCCGTACAGGCGGCGCACACTGGCGCTTGGCCCCCCGACGTTCGGGAGAAGACGACCCAGCGCATCCGCCGCACCCAGAAGGCGGGGTTCGAGACGCTTGAAGTGCTCATCGAAACCCCACCGTCCATCTATCACCAGCCCGAGGTATTTAATGGAGGGCTGCAGTGGTATCCTCACATCGTCCACGACAACCACTGTTCCCGCGGGGGCTCCTCTGCGAGGGCCGTGAAACAACAGGGCCTCTGTTTTATGGAGGGCCACCCTCAGGCCCAGGGATTGTATTCGTCGCACGATAAAAGTGACGAATACGCCCGCCAATCTCACTATATCCGCGATGTTCTTTCCCCTGATCGTGACCAATGTGTCGTCTGCATAGCAGATTAGGCCAATCATCCAGGGGAGTCCGCACCTCAAAACATAATCGTACCCGACGATCCATAGCAAGGGGCCCAGTACGGACCCCTGTGGGACTCCACGAGCCACGTTGTAGTGTCGGGTACGACCATCTCGCCCTTGGCAAGCCACGACCCGGCCCTCCAAATAATCTGCCACAAGCCGCCGAAGGTACGGTGGCACCCCATGGTATCGGAGTGCCTCCATGATGACCCCGAACGGCAGACTATTGAAGGCGTTGGCTATGTCCAGCGACACGGCCAACACCATTTCCCCTCTGTCAGTGGCCTCGGTTACGAGGCGCCGCAAGTCCGTCAGGGCATCAATTGTCGAACGCCCTGCACGGAACCCGTACTGGACGGGCGAGAAATTCGGCCCCACTTCCGTGATGTGCTGGACGAGCCGAGCCGCAACTACCCGCTCAAACAGCTTCCCGGTCTCGTCCAGTAGGACGATCGGCCTGTATGCCGACGGGTCATCGGGCGGGCGGCCCTCCTTTCTTAGGAGGCAAAGAGCGCCCTCCTTCCATGGCTTCGGGAACTTTCCGGTGCGAAAACATGCATCGAACAGTTCCCGAAGCCTGTCCCCGAGGTGTTCAAGGGACAAGACCACAACCCTGCCCGGGACTCCGTCCGGTCCAGGGGCCGTCTTTTTGCCCTTAAGGCGATCAACTGCAGCCTCAAATTGCCCGTCCGTTACAATAGGCGGAGGAGCCTCCTCGCCCGGTCCCGCCTCCTCGGCAGATGGTGGAGCCATCCGAGGGGGGACGAAACTAGCCTCGTTAGGGGGGAACAACTCCCCGACGACCCTCGACAGCAGTGACGGATCCATTGTTTCCGTCAGGGGGGCACCGCGCGCTTTGAGCTTGTTGCGCGCGGTTTTATAAGGCCTCCCCCACGGATCCCGGTCTAGGCCCTGCAGCAACTCCTCGCGAGAAGCTTCCTTCGCGGAGGCAATCGAAGTTTGCAGGGTCTTTTTGGCTTGCGTGTACTCCTCGTACAGCCGTTCCTCTTCCTCGGGCAACCTGATGCGACGTCGGCGATAGCGGGTGTACGCTCGGCGCTTAACATTGCAGTCCGTACGCTGGGCTGCAATGTCAGTCGACCACCAGTACACCGCTGTTCGGTCGCGTGGAGGGTGTGCTCTCGGCATGGAAGCCTCACACACCTCCGTCAGGGCGCCACGAAATCGTACTGCGGACTCATCTGTGTTACCGCCATCCATGGGCCGGGAAAACCAACGCTCAAAGATGGCGGTCTCCTCTACCGCAGCCTTGTCCAACCGGCTGAGAGCCCAGCGGGGTCGATCCCGGTTTTGTGGCCGCGTCACGGGCTGATGGACGGAGGTCTCAAATCGGATGTAGCGGTGATCCGAGAGAGTCTCCGTCCGTAACACCCGCCATCCGTGAACGCTCCGCGCCAGGGCCGGGGTGGCAAAGGATAGGTCCACCACCGATCCACCCTGTCGGCGCACGCAGGTATGTGTCGTCCCTATGTTGAGTAGGGAGAGACCAGAAGCGGCCGCCCACAACTCGACGTCCCGTCCACGTGCGTCAGTGGACGGATTGCCCCACACTGTGGACTTGGCATTCAGGTCACCCATCAGGAGGACCTGGTGCGAAGACGTCACTCTCCTCACTACAGCACCGACGGCCTCGAGAAACAACTCAAACTCGGCGAGGGGCCTATTCGGGGAGAAGTAGACGCCAATAAAGGCAATGCCCCCCCAGACAGTCACAACGTACCCGGAACCCCTCTCAACAGTGGAGGGGGGAACGAAGCCTGGCGCTGCGCGGACGACGATTGCGACGGTGCTGTCCCGGTCCCCGACCCAGTTGGGCTGGTCAGGAATAAAGTATGGCTCCGCTACGACCGCCACATCAATTGACCACTCCGCCATGGCTTGCAGCAACATATCTTGGGCTCTGGCAGAGTGGTTTATATTCCCCTGCAGGAGGTTACATGGACGGACCCTATCCATTACTCGTCCATAGGAACCTCCTGCTGTAGCTGCTCGGGACTGAGCGCCGGCTGCGAGACGGTAGCCTTATTTGACGGACGGGCCGTTGGTTTCCCTCGCGCTTGGGGTGGTTTACAGCTGCGCCCGCCCATCACATGCTCGGAGGGCCTCCGGGCTGCGGCACACACTGCACAATGGGGCTTCTCGTTGCAGGTTGTCCCTTTGTGGCCGGCCTTCCCGCATCTGTAGCAGAGTTCGCTACGGTCCTCCGTGGATGGACAACTCTGCCTTACGTGTCCCGGCTGCATACATTTAAAGCACCGCGTTAGACGGGCCTCCAGTGGCTTCACCTGTACACAACTAAAGCCAATTGGCAGCCGACCCGCGTCCACCACTTTTTTGGCCGCAGCCACTGGGCACGACACGATTGTGGTGCCATTCCCACCGGGACCTATGCGAATTGGGCGCACCTTCACGAGGTCTTGACTGCATCCACCTCTCGTTGCGATGGCAGCCATGAGCCTCTCTTCTGTCACCGAGTCGTCCAGCCCGATCACGCGCATGTCAATGCACTTCGTGGGCCGGACGACTGTCGCCACCTCAGCGAGTACCTCCTGCAGCTTACTTGCTAGCAGGTCGGCCTTCTCTCCAGCGCCCGCACCGGAAATCTCAATTATCTTTGCGCCGGCCATTGTGTTCCGGCACCTCCTCTTTGGGATGTCCATGCTGTCAACGTTAATGGCGTCGGCAGCACGGGACAATGCCTCCCCGTAGGTGACCCCCTTTTCTACGGCGGCCGGTGTCAGAGTGAGCAACACCGCCGCTGATTTGGGAGGGGTCAGCTTTGGTTTCCGCGCGGCAGCGCGAGGAGCCGGTGTGGTAGCCGGAACGACAGAGCGCCTACTTGGCGCTGCTCCGGCACTGACTACAGACGCGAATGTCTTTTTAGACGGCTTGGAGGTCCGAACTGGGGGTGCAGCAGGGTGATCCGCCGCTTTTGCTTTCTTCCCCCGCTGAAGCTTCTTTTTTCTCCCCTCTTGTATTACCCAACCACCGTCATTATCCTCAACCGGGGCTGCAATCTGCGTAAGAGGCGCAGCGGCGCCCCGGGATGTGGAAGGAATTGGTGCTGGGGAACGTTCCTCGTTTGAAGGCTTGTTGGCAGCAGTGCTTTGCTTGCCACCAGCCTTTTTGGTCCTAGCCGCTTTGGGCGGCGCCGGTTCCGCTTGCTTAATCGCAGCAGCCTTCGACTTCGCCTCAGAGGGTTTAGTCTGGGGCGCCGCGTCAACTCGAGGGAGAGGTAATGGGTCCTCATCCATCTCTACGTCCTGTGTCCGCCTGTCGGCTGCGAGTGGAGGCCTCAGTCGCGGCTCAGGGGGCAAGCGGGCTTCGAGATCGGCAATTCTTGAGTTAATTTGGTTGCCGATTGAGACCCTCATCTCAGAAAACAATTTCTCCACATACGGAGGTAGCGTCTCTTCCGGCGCCGGAACAGACTTCGGCGCGGCTGCGGCTCCTTTTTTGGAGCGCATCTCCTTTTTCAACTCCTCAAGCTCCTTACGGAGTTCAGAGACCTCCTCCTGAAGCTTTCTATTAGCTTTTTGTAGCTTCAGGGTCTCGCTATTGGAGGTGCACTCCAAGAGCGACTTCGCCGATGCGGATATCACCGTCACAGCCTGGTTTAGGGCCTTCTGAAATGTACCCTTAAGCTGCGACGACTTCGCAGACACGTGGCGCACTGTTTTCAGCTCCGCCTCTATGGTGTCTACGAGTTGGAAAGCCGCAGGCTCGCCCTCGTCCATGTCCATTTTATTAAGAGAGGACATCGACCCTGACTCTGAGCGGAGCCTACGCCTCTCTGCGATCTCCTCCATAAGCTCCTCATGAGCACGGACCTTAATCTCCTCCTGTTTGGCGAGGAGCAGCTCTCTTTTCGCTGCAGCCAAACCCACATACTCGCCTGTGGTGGGAGGACGGCCTCTGCCGCGACCTCTCCCTTTGCCATATGCTGAGACCTTTGACGCAGTAATGGTCCGGTCACTAGCCGTATCGGAGTCGCTGCTCCCATTCTCGCCCGCCTTTGTAGTTGGAGGGCGCTTTCTCTTTACAGCCCCTGATTGGGACCCAATCGTCTGCGTGCTGCAGCAAGACACAGCATCAGAGTCATCGCCGTCGTTTCTGGTAATCGACACCGCTATGTCTTTCAGCACAACCCTCGGGTTTGCTCCACTCATAGAGTTCGAGCGTGAGTGAGGCGCCGAACTGGATCGATTCGTCGAAACCATATCACCCGCTGATCTTCGACCGGCACTAGCACAGACGGCCGGTTTATTGAACGTCAGGCAGAATGACCGCCTAGATGTCCCGCTGTTTTTCGCGCCCACTGCGCCTACATCCGCGCCCACTGCGCCTTCCTCCTTCTCTCCTCCTTCAGATTTAAGGTTTTGGTTAATTTTATTCATAATTAATCCCACGAGTATGGGGGAAGTAAGGGTCCTTGCCAGGCGGTGCCCCCTGCACCCGACAAAGCCTTGGGGTTGATAACCCAACGGGAGGTCGGCAGGTATCCCGCTGGAGTAAGCTCTAGCGACTGATCACCCATCAGCCACGCATCACCTCGCGGAGCTACCACGCTTGTGATTGGGGTAATTTTTTATAGAGGTTTTCTTCCTCGCGGTCCGGGCGGTTAAGCCAAGACCTTCGTTCCGCACAGAGCCGCGAGACGTGATCCACGACACTCCGTTGATGCGGATTACGAAACAACGCCGAGTCTGGAAAGACCCAGCCGCTCGCCCTGAAAAGGGCGCTCGTGCCGAGGCCACTACTGTGGCCCCACCCACGCCAGGTCCGCTTGGACCCGGCCACTCGTCACCGAAGGGACGCCCGCACGACTCAGGCCCGAGCAGATGCCCCGCCGACCCGAGTTTGGTTTTAAAGACTTTTCCTTGTCTTGGCCCCGACTTCAATAGCCGAGACCCCCGGCCCCCCCGCGAGGGAAGGTTACGGGTTGCCCGACAGGCCCGCCGAGTTGACGAACCTGCCGCGCCGACGCCACCCAGACCCGGGCAGATGCCCCGACGGTCCGAGTTTTGGTTTTAAAGACTTTTCCTTGTCGTGGCCCCGACTTCAATAGCCGAGACCCCCGGCCCCCCCGCGAGAGAGGGTTACGGGTTGCCCGACAGGCCCGCCGAGTTGACGAAACCTGCCGCGCCACCGCACTTCAGACCCGGACAGAAGCCCCGACGGCCCTAGGTGCCTCGCAGGCTGAACCTGCAGAACGCCAAGCGCTCTACCCACTACGGGTCACTCCACGCAATCATCTCTGAGGCGAGAGACGGGGAGCATAACCCAACACCGGGCACAGAAGCCCCGCGGGAGCCCAGCTGGATGTGGACTCGACCGCCGCTGTCAGACCATCAGCCTGACGCCGAAAACCGTTCGACGCCAGTTGCCCGGGGTGCGCCACGAGGAGGCTGTCTGACCTGGCACCCCAACCTAACCTAACCTAACCTAACCTAACCTAACCTAACCTTTTTTTTTTTTTTTTTTTTTTTTTTTTTTTTTTTTTTTTTTTTTTTTCTCGCAGGAAAACCCTTTTAAGAGCCATAGCCGAGGCCGGGGGGCCTCAGCCGTGTGTGGGACTCCCAGCGTCCTGAAAAGGACACGGCTCCGCTCCGGGGAAAATCCGGAGCGGGGACTACCCACCAAAAACCTGCGGTATCCCTTCCCTGTCTAGGAGGTGACATGGGTGCTGGCTAATCCTTTACGTCCATGACCACCTCCGACAGCGTGCCCACCTACACGGTGGGCCCAGCGCACCCCCCTTGCGGGGGGACAGGGGGAATAGCCGGGGATACGGCACTATTCCCTCCCGACGGCGGTGACGTGTGCAATGCAGGCCGGGGCACCCCCGTGCCACCAACCTGCACGCCACCTTGAGGGGCAAGAGAGCGGTCATACAACCGCCGCGTCCTGCCCCTCCTCCGTCTGCGGAGCGGGGGCGCCGAGGGATTGTCCTCCCTCTCCCGCTCCGCCGCCTCCTTCTGGGACATCACTGTCTCGCAGAAGGAGGCCATCGCCTTCCAGTTCCTCTCATTATCTAGCATTGCGTTAACAATACTAGGCAATGAGAGGTCCTGGCCGACCGCCGCCACCAGGTCACGGCGCTGCCCATCCCATCGCGGACAGTCCGCGAGGGTGTGCTGCGCCGTGTCCTCCGCCGCGCCACACTCGTGGCACGACGGGGATTCCTCCCTTCCGATCCGGTGCAGGTACTTACCGAAACAACCATGCTCGGTCAGCACCTGCACCAGACGGTAAGTGAGGAACCCGTGGGGCCTCTCTAGCCACCGGTCCAGATGCGGACCGATGGCGTCCAGGGTGCGGCGCCCGAATTGTGCACTCGCCAAGTCCTCTCTCCACAGACGGACCAAGGCTTCATGCGCTTCGCGCCGCACCGCACCGCGCTCTTCCGGAGCCGGTCGCTCGTCTCGGGCCCTCTTCTCTGCCGTCCAATGGTAGACGGCGGCGAGGACCTGAGCGTCCAGCTCCCACGGCGGTATGCCCGCGAGGGCACAAGCTGCGGCGCCCCCTACTGTGCGGTACGCCCTCGCTACTCGCAGTGCTATGGCCCGTTGGGGCCTGCGGAGGAGGGCGGCGTTCTCCCCCCTGCGGAGGGAGTCTACCCACACGGGGGCGCCGTAAAGCGCCATACTGCGCAGGACGCCGGCATACAATCGCCGACATCCTGTTCTAGGCCCCCCCAGGTTGGGCAAGAGCCAGCCGAACGCATCGGCCGCCCTCACCAGGCGCTCTGAGAGGACCCTGAAATGGGCGCCGAAATGCCAGCGCCCGTCTAAAATCAGGCCCAGATATTTCATCTGGGCCTTTACCTGTATCCTCACGCCACCCACCGTTACGTGGGCGTCGTGAGGTGCTTGCTGCCGAGGCCCCGGGAAGAATAGAGCCTCGGTCTTATGCAGCGCCACCTGAAGCCCGAGCCGGCGGATCCTCTCGGCGACAAGAGTCCCCCCAGCCGAGGCCAAACACGCGGCTGCCCTGTAAGTGCGCCCCCGCGCCGTGACGAGAGTGTCATCTGCGTAGCAAATGACACTCATGCCACGGAGCAGGACACCTCGGAGCAGCCAATTATATCCGAGGTTCCATAGTAAGGGGCCGAGAACCGACCCCTGGGGAACCCCGGTCTCCACACGACGCCGCTGGAGGTGGCCGTCCCTGTTGACATATAGCACCTCTCTGTCCGAGAGGTAATCCGTCAACAGGGTCCGTAAATAAGAAGGCACTCCGTGAAACCGAAGCGCCTCCAAAATCGAAGCATGGGGGATGGAGTTAAATGCATTAGCTATATCAAAAGATATAGCCAGAACCCCCTCCCCCTCCTCCGCTGCCTCCCTCGTAATGGTCTGGAGCCGCGTCAGGGCGTCGACGGTAGACCGGCTTGTCCGAAACCCATACTGAGCGTCGGAAAGGTCTGGGCCGGTCTGCGCCAGGTGTTCATTGAGGCGGGCAACGATCACTTTTTCAAAAAGTTTGCCCGCCTCATCCAACAGTACAATGGGGCGGTAGCCTGACGGAGAATCTGCCGGCCGCCCCTCCTTCCTCAGAAGGCACAGGACTCCCTCCTTCCACGTTTTTGGGAACCTCCCCACCTCAAAACATCTGGTGAAGAGGTCCCGAAAGCGGCCGGCCATCTCGACCGTCGCAATTGCCACCACCTTGGCTGGGACCCCGTCCGGACCTGGAGCAGTCTTTTTGCTGTGGAGGTGGAGACACGCTGTGTCAAATTCCTCCACAGTGACGGGGTTAAATCCCGCGGCCGCTGGGCCGCCGCCTGCGGGAGGATCCATATTTGGAGGGGTGAACTCGATTCTGTCCGGGAACAGAACCCGGACAACCCCCTCTAATAGATCAGGTTGGAGAGTCTCGGTCAGTGGAGGACCAATGGGGCGCAGTTTATTGCGCACTGCCAAATACGGTCTCCCCCACGGATCGTCATTGAGACTCTCCAGCATTTCCTCCCTTGCCCGATCCTTGGCGGCCCCTATTGCTACCTTAAGGGCGTGTTTTGCCTCCTTGTAGGAGGTATATAGGCGGCCCTCAAGTTGCTCATCGCGCCGCCGTCGGCGGCGGCTACGGGTATACGCCCTTCGGGCGGCCACACAGGCGGCCCGCTGGTCAGCGAGCTCCGTTGACCACCAATACACCGCCCGTTTTGGAGGTGGACGGCAAGACCGAGGCATACTAGCATCGCACAACTCGGTCAACGCGCTCTTTAGGCACTGGGCGGCTACGTCGACGTTCGGATCGGTCGGTGCCCCAAACCAATCCTGGACGAAGGCCGCCTCCTTCGCCATTCCGCGGTCCAGTTTGGTGAGCGTCCATCTTGGGAACTTCACCGGACCGCGTCTCGTACCGCCACCGGAGTTGTGGGTGGAAAACTCTATCCGAATGTGGCGATGATCGGACAGAGTCTCCATCAGGTCGACTTCCCACTTGTTCACACGCGCGGCTAGTGCAGGGGTGGCGAACGATACGTCCACCACCGACCCTCCCTGCTGCCGCACGCATGTGTGGGTAGTCCCTCTATTCAGGAGGGACAGGCCGACTGACGTAGCCCACAACTCCACCAGTCTCCCTCGCGGATCAGTGGATGGGTTTCCCCAGGCCACTGACTTGGCATTCAGGTCAAAGATGGCGGTCTCCTCTACAGCAGCCTTGTCCAGCCGACTGAGGGCCCAGCGGGGTCGATCCCGGTTTTCAGGCCGTGTCACGGGCTGATGGACGGAGGTCTCAAATCGGATGTAGCGGTGATCCGAGAGACTCTCCGTCCGTAGAACCCTCCAATTGCGTACTATGCGCGCTAGAGCCGGGGTGGCAAAAGATAAGTCCACCACGGATCCGCCCTGTCGGCGCACGCAGGTATGCACCGAGCCTCTATTGAGTAGGCAGAGACCAGTGGTGGCTGCCCACAACTCTACATCCCGCCCACGAGCGTCAGTGGACGGGTTGCCCCACAGAGTGGACTTAGCATTCAGGTCCCCCATTAAGAGGATCTGATGCGTGGACACCCTCCTCACTGCAGCGCCTACGACGCCTAGGAACGCCTCAAAGTCGGCGAGGGGCCTATTCGGGGAGAAGTACACCCCGACGAAGGCAATGCCCCCCCAGACCGCAACGACGAATCCCTCTCCCCTCTCTACCACGGTAGGGGGGATGAAACCCGGCGCTGCGCGCACGATAACCGCGACGGTGCCGCCACGGTCCCCGACCCAGTTGGGCTGGTCGGGAACGAAATACGGCTCCGCCACCACCGCCACATCAATTGACCACTCCGCTATGGCTTGCAGCAACATGTCTTGGGCTCGGGCAGAGTGGTTTAAATTCCCTTGCAGGAGGTTACATGGACGGACCCTATCCATTACTCGTCCATGGGAACCTCCTGCTGTAGCTGCTCGGGACTGAGCGCCGGCTGCGAGACGGGAGCCTTATTTAACGGACGGGCTGTTGGCTTCCCTCTCGCTTGGGGCGGCTTACAGCTGCGCCCGCCCATCACATGCTCGGAGGGCCTCCGGGCTGCGGCACACACTGCACAATGAGGCTTCTCGTTGCAGGTTGCCCCTTTGTGGCCGGCCTTCCCGCACCTGTAGCACAGGGCGCTTCTGTCCTCCGCCGAAGGACAATTCTGCCTGACGTGACCCGGCTGCATGCATCTGAAGCAACGCACGGGCCGGGTCTCCAGCGGCTTCACCTGGACGCAGCTAAAACCGATTGGCAAGCGGCCTGCGTCCACTACTTTCTTGGCCGCAGCCACTGGGCACGACACAATTGTGGTGCCCATCCCACCGGGACCTGTGCGAATTGGGCGCACCTTAACAAGGTCCCGACTGCATCCACCTCTCGTTGCGAGAGCAGCCGCAAGCCTTTCTTCTGTCACTGAGTCGTCCAGCCCGATTACGCGCATGTCAGTGCACTTCGTGGGCCGGACGACTGTCGCCACCTCAGCAAGAACCTCCTGCAGCTTACTTGCTAGCAGGTCGGCCTTTTCTTCAGCGCCCGCACCGGAAATCTCAATTATTTTTGCGCCGGCCATTGTATTCCGGCATCTCCTCTTAGGGATGTCCATGCTGTCAACATTGATGGCGTCGGCAGCACGGGACAATGCCTCCCCGTAGGTGACCCCCTTTTCTACGGCGGCCGGTGTCAGAGTGAGCACCACCGCCGCTGATTTTGGAGGGGTCAATTTTGGTTTCCGCGCGACAGTGCGAGGAGCTGGCGTGGAAGCCGGAACGACGGGGCGCCTACTTGGCGCTGCTCCGGCACCGGCCACAGACGCAAATGTCTGTTTGGCCGGCTTGGTCGTCCGAGTTGGGGGCGCAGCAGGGTCAGCCGTAGCTTTTTCTTTTTTCCCCCGCTGACGCTTCTTCTTCCTCCCCTCTTGTACTACCCAGCCACCGTCATTATCCTGAACCGGGGTTGCAGTCTGCGTATGGGGCGCAGCGGCGCCCCGGGACGTGGACGGAACTGGTGGTGGGGGAAGTTCCTCAATTAAGGGCTTCTTGGCAGCAACGCTTTGCTTGCCACCAGCCTTTTTATTCTTGGCCGCTTTGGGCGGCGCCGGTCCCGCTTGCTTTATCACAGCAGCCTTCGACTTCACCACGGAGGGCTTAGTCTGGGGCGCCGCGACAATTTGAGGGAGAGGGAATGGATCCTCGTCCATCTCCAGGTCCTGCGTCCGTGTGTCGGCTGCGAGAGGAGGCCTCAGTCGCGGCTCAGGGGGCAAACGGGCTTCGAGATCGGCAATCCTTGAGTTTATTTGGTTGCCGATCGAGACCCTCATCTCCGAGAATAACTTCTCCACATACGGAGGTAGCGTCTCCTCGGTCGGCGCCGGAACAGACTTCGGGGCAGTTGCAGCTCCTTTTTTGGCGCGCATCTCCTTCTTTAGCTCCTCTAACTCCTTACGGAGCTCGGAGACCTCCTCCTGTAGCTTTTTGTTAGCCCTTTGAAGCTTAAGGGTCTCGCTATTGGAGGTGCACTCCAGGAGTGACCTCGCCGACGCCGATATTGTCGCCGCAGCCTGATTCAGGGCCTTTTGAAATGTACCCTTAAGCTGCGACGACTTCGCAGACACGTGTCGAACTGTTTGAAGCTCCGCCTCTATAGTGTCTACGAGTTGGTAAGCCGCAGGCTCGCCCTCGTCCAAATCCATATCGTTATGAGAGGACATCGACCCCGACTCTGAGCGAAGCCTACGCCTCTCTGCGATCTCCTCCATAAGCTCTTCTTGAGCGCGTATCTTCAACTCCTCTTGTTTGGCGAGGAGCAGCTCTCTCTTCGCTGCAGCCAGGCCCACGTACTCCCCTGTAGTGGGAGGACGACCTCTGCCGCGACCTCTCCCTTTGCCACATGCCGAAACCTTTGAGGCAGTGACGGTTTGGTCACTCGCTGTATCGGAGTCGCTGCTCCCCTCCTCGCCCGCCTTATTGGTTGGAGGGCGTTTTCTTTTTACAGCCCCTGATTGGGACCCAATCGTCTGTGTGCTACAGCAAGACACAGCATCCGAGTCATCGCCGTCGTTGGTGGCAATCGACACCGCTATATTTTCCAGCACAACCCTCGGGTTTACTCCGCTCATAGAATTCGAGCGTGAGTGAGGCGCCGAACTGGATTGATTCGTCAAGCCCATAGCGCCCGCTGATCTTCGACCGGCACTAGCACAAGCGGCCGGTTTTTCGAACTTCAGGCAGAATGACCGCCTAGACATTCCGCTGTTTTTCGCGCCCACTGCGCCTACCTCCGCGACCACTGCGCCTTCCTCCTTCTCTCCTCCTTCGGGTTTAGGGTTTTGTTTTTGGTTCATTATATTCATAATTGATCCCACGAGTATGGGGGAAGTAAGGGTCCTTGCCGGGCGGTGCCCCCTGCACCCGGCAAAGCCTTGGGGTTGATAACCCAACGGGAGGTCGGCAGGTATCCCGCTGGAGTAAGCTCTAGCGACTGATCACCCATCAGCCACGCATCACCTCGCGGAGCTACCACGCTTGTGATTGGGGTAATTTTTTATAGAGGTTTTCTTCCTCGCGGTCCGGGCGGTTAAGCCAAGACCCTCGTTCCGCACAGAGCCGCGAGACGTGATCCACGACACTCCGTTGATGCGGATTACGAAACAACGCCGAGTCTGGAAAGACCCAGCCGCTCGCCCTGAAAAGGGCGCTCGTGCCGAGGCCACTACTGTAGCCCCACCCACGCCAGGTCCGCTTGGACCCGGCCACTCGTCCACTAAGGGACGCCCGCACGACTCAGGCCCGAGCAGATGCCCCGCCGACCCGAGTTTGGTTTTAAAGACTTTTCCTTGTCTTGGCCCCGACTTCAATAGCCGAGACCCCCGGCCCCCCCGCGAGGGAAGGTTACGGGTTGCCCGACAAGCCCGCCGAGTTGACGAACCTGCCGCGCCGACGCCACCCAGACCCGGGCAGATGCCCCGACGGTCCGAGTTTTGGTTTTAAAGACTTTTCCTTGTCGTGGCCCCGACTTCAATAGCCGAGACCCCCGGCCCCCCCGCGAGAGAGGGTTACGGGTTGCCCGACAGGCCCGCCGAGTTGACGCAACCTGCCGCGCCACCGCACTTCAGACCCGGACAGAAGCCCCGACGGCCCTAGGTGCCTCGCAGGCTGAACCTGCAGAACGCCAAGCGCTCTACCCACTACGGGTCACTCCACGCAATCATCTCGGAGGCGAGAGACGGGGAGCATAACCCAACACCGGGCACAGAAGCCCCGCGGGAGTCCAGCTGGATGTGGACTCAACCGCCGCTGTCAGACCATCAGCCTGACGCCGAAAACCCGAAAACCGTTCGACGCCAGTTGCCCGGGGTGCGCCACGAGGAGGCTGTCTGACCTGGCACCCCAACCTAACCTAACCTAACCTTTTTTTTTTTTTTTTTTTTTTTTTTTTTTTTTTTTTTTTTTTTTTTTTTTTTTTTTTTTTTTTTTTTTTTTTAACGTCAGGGAAATGCTGTTACGCATACCCACCAGCCGCGGGGGCAGCTGGGGGTTATGTGGGACTCCAGGCCTCAGAGTGAGAACCCGCCTACCCACTAAAAACCTGACGGTGCCCTCCGGTGCCATGTGAGACGGGGACGTGGCGGGTTCACCGTAGGCCGAGAGGCCATAGGCATTCACCGCAGTTCCCCAGACTCGGCCGACTCACTTTGCAGCGAGCCCCTACCGGTTGCGACGAGGGAGAAACTCGACCCCGTCGCAGGAACAACAGACGGCGCGCGGGAACACGCGCAACGCCGTCTCGGGCCCCCTTTAGCGGACGACAGACACCCCCGTGTCTGAAGCCCGGGGCCCAGGAAGGGGCAGGTGGAGAAGGAAATTCCTTCTCCGGTGCCCATGACGCCGGCGGCGGATCATTGGGGCGTCAGCCGAAGCCTCTCGCTCCCTCTCCGCTGCTTCCTTCTGCGAGATGACAGTCTCACAGAAGGTGAGCACCGCCTGCCACGCTTCCTCGCAGGTCGCCATCCTCCGCACGATTGCTGCCAACGACAGGTCACCGCCCACAACGGCGACCATGGCACTGCGCTCCCTCGCCCAGGCCGGGCATGACGTGAGGGTGTGCTGCGCAGTGTCATTGTCGCAACTAGGGCAATGGTGACACTTTGCCGTCGGCTCGCGACCGATCATGCAGAGGTACCACCCGAAGCAGCCGTGGTCCGAGAGCATCTGGGTCAGCCTGAAGGTCAGACGACCGTGCTGGCGCTGCACCCACTCCGCGAGGACCGGGGCGATTGCCCCCGGGGTGCTGCGACCGAAGCGGCTCTCAGACAAGCGCTGTCTCCACTGGTGCAGGGCGACCTGCGTCAGTTGCGCCCTCTCGGCCTCCACTTCGCGCGGCGCGGGCCTTTGCCCCTGAGACCTTAGGTCTCCCCGCCACCGAAAAACGGCAGCGAGGACCTGGGCGTCGAGGTCCCATGGCATGCTCCCGGCAAGCGCGAGTGCCGCGTCCGCACTGATTGTGCGGTATCCGCGGACTACCCGTATGGCCAAGTGGCGCTGTGCCCTCTGCAACAGCCTGGCGTTGTCTCCGGACACGGCGTCGTCCCAAACCGGGGCCCCGTAAAGGGCCATGGACCGGACAACGCCCATGTACAAGCGCCGGCACGACGCAGAGGGACCCCCCAAATTGGGCATGAGCCTGCTTAAAGCCCCTGCGGCTCCCATGAGCTTCGGCGTTAGGCGCTCGAAGTGGGTGCGGAAGGACCACCGCCCATCCAACCACAAACCCAGATAGCGCATCGACGACGTGACGTTGATGCGGGTTCCGCCAACGAGCAGGTGAGACCCGGCCGGCGGCGCTCGCCGGGTCCCATGAAAACACAGGGCCTCCGACTTTTCGAGCGCCACCTCGAGTCCCAGCTGCCGAATCCGGCTCACCACGCTCGCCACGCCGGCCGTCGCGCGCTGGAGCGCCTCGTGCAAGTCGCTACCGCGGGCTGTCAGCAGGGTGTCATCGGCGTAACAAGTTACGCCCACCCCAGCGATTCGCAGCCCGCGTAGAGCCCAGTCGTAGCCGATGTTCCACAAGAGCGGCCCGAGGACCGACCCCTGTGGCACACCGCACGTCACCGCTTGCGACTCAATCGCACCACTTGCCGTAGCCCACTCCACTGTTCTCCGCGCCAGATAGTCGGCGACTACCGCCTGGAGGGAGACAGGCACCCCGTGGTGTACGAGGGCCTGCCGTATACAGGACCACGGCAGGGTGTTGAAAGCGTTGGCGATATCGAGAGACACCGCCAGCAGCACCCCGCCGCTATCCACCGCCCTCTCGGCCAGGTCGCGGACCCGAAGAACAGCGTCCACCGTGGACCGCTCAGCCCTGAACCCGAACTGGAACTCCGACAGGTTCGGCCCCACAGTATCTAGGTGCCGGACAAGGCGCCGGGCAATTATTCGCTCAAAGAGCTTGCCCACCTCGTCCAGCAGCACTATGGGACGGTACCCCGACGGAGCGTCGGCAGGTCGGCCGTCCTTCCTCAGCAGTACCAGGCGTCCTCGTTTCCAGAGTTCCGGAAATCGCCCTTGGACCAAGCACTCGCTGAATAAGCGGCGCAACCGGTCTCCAAGGGCGTCCTCGGCGAGGACCCACACTCGGCCTGGTATGCCGTCGGGACCGGGAGCCACCTTCTTGGCTCTGAGGCGCATCATCGCTACTCCGAGCTCTGCCTCTGAGACGGGTTCAGGAGCATCCGATGAGGCCGGGGGGTGTGGCCTCATGGGAGGCGGCCTATGCTCAGGCCGGTCTGGGAACAGGCCGGACACTACACTCTGCAGGAGTGCTGGTTCCATGGTCTCCGTGACCGGGGGTGCCCATGGTCGGAGTTTGCCTCTGACCGTGCGATAGGGGCGTCCCCACGGATCCCTGTTAAGGGTCGCCAGCAACTCCTCTCGCGCCTTCGCCTTCGCCTTAGCGATGGCGACCTGGAGGGCCTTCTTGGCCACTCGGTAGGCCTCGTGCAGAGGAGCGTCCTGTTCCGGGTCTCTGCGGCGCCTGCGAAGATGACGGGACGAAGCGCGACGTGCCGCGAGGCACTCTCGTCGCAGCTGTGCCACCTCCGAGGTCCACCAATAGACCGATCTCCGGGGCAGCGGGGGTCCGGACCGAGGCATGGATGCGTCGCAGACTTGCGACATCGCCTTTCGGAACCACTCCGCCTCCCCGTCGATGTCGACCGGCTGTCTAGGCCCGGGTAGCCAAGCCTTGACCAGAGCCGCCGCCTTAAGGTTCTCCAGATCCAGGGCACCAAGGCTCCAGCGTGGATAGGGAGAGCGCGCAGCTAGTCTAGGCGCCGGTAGAAAGGGGGAGGAGGACACCTCCAACCATATATACCTATGGTCGGAAAGTGACTCCTCACCGTCCAGCACCATCCAGCGCGGCACTCTCGCTGCGACCGCGGCGCTAGCGAACGATAAGTCCACTATAGACTCGCCCTGCGGTCGCACACATGTCGCCACGTTGCTCTGATTCAGGAGAACCATGCCCGCCGCCGTTGCCCACTCGAGGACCAAGCGGCCCCTGGGGTCCGTCACCGGGGAACTCCAAGCCGAGTGCTTGGCGTTGAAGTCGCCGCACACGAGTGCAGGGAGAGCGGTTCGCCGCAGGACGGCACACAGCCAATCAAGGCCGGCCTCGACTGCAGCGATACTGCTGCTAGGCGGGAGATAAACCCCGACCAGCAGCAATCCCCCACACTTGGCAACTACAATGCCGTCGGCTTTGTCGATGACAGACAACCGTAGGCCTTCCGTCTTTATGTAGACGGCGCTCCGGGAAAGGTCCGCCACCCAGTCCTCTCGATCTGCGTCAGGCACAAAATAGGGCTCGGCCACCACCGAAACGTTCGCCGACCACTCCACCAGGTGCTGCGCAAGGATGTCCTGCGCTCTGGAGGAGTGGTTGACGTTCGCCTGGATAACTGCTAGGGCCATCCTTAGCCAGTGTCCATGCGCGCCTGCTCGTGGGCCCCGCTGCTAGTGGGCGCTGGCGTTCGGGCTACTGCCCTGCCCCTCTTTTTCGGTGGGGAGCAGCTTTTGCCCCCGACCCTATGGTTCGCAGCCAGACCAGCGCTCGCACAGATAGGACAGTGCGGCGCGGCAGCGCAACCCCTCGCTTTATGCCCAGGCTTGCCGCAGCGATAGCAGTGATCACTGCGGTCGACTGAAGCCGGGCAAAGACTGCTAACGTGGCCAGGCTCCAGGCACTTGTAACAGCGCAAGGGCCTGGCTTCCAAGATTTGCACGTGGGCCGAAATCCAGCCCACACGAAGACGGCCTTGGGATAAGGTCTTCGCAGTAGCAACCGGTACCTTGACTACGACGGTACCGGCGCCACCACGACCTGGCGAAATTTCGCCTACCTTGACGGTCGCCTCCGAACAGCCAGCCTTTTTGGCCACTGCAGCCGCCACCTCCGCCTGCGTGACTGAGTCATCCAGGTCCGACAGACGGACGTCCACCGTCTTAGTGGGCCTGGAGACTCTCATCACGTCCTCCGAGAGGACCTCGCGGATCTTGGCAGCAAGATTGTCGGCCTTGGTGTCACTATTCGCTCCCGGGATTTCCAGGAGCCTGCCACCCGTGCGTGCTGTGCGGAAGCGCATATCACTTATCCCGAGACTCTCTATATCGATCCGGGACTTGACATCCCGGATGAGAGTGTCGTATTTGGCTCCCTTCTCCTCTGCCCCTGGCTGAAGTGTCAGCACCACTGCAGACGACCGCGGTGGGCGGAGCCTCCGTTTCCGGGCTGGTTGGGCTGTCCTAGTGGCTGTCTGTGGCTGCTGGGCAGCACCGCGCCCGTTCGTTCTACCTCGCCTCACAACCGTGGTCCATCCCTCGTCCATGGACGTAGGTGGCGGTGGGAGGGGGCGGGGTTGTCTCGTCTGGACAGGGGTCGTACGCCTGCGTCGCACCCTATTTCTGGCCCGGCGACGAGCATTTCGGCTCACGGGAGCTCCAGGAGCTGGATTGACAGCGGCGACCACCCCTACGGTTGCAGCGGGGTCTACTGCCTCACTGGTGGGCGCACGCGTTGGTACAGCTGGGCCTGAAGCTCTTGCGGCTGCGATAGGGGCACGCATTCTCGCGGCTGTGGCGGGGGCAGGCTCCCTGGCCGGCATTCGACTCGGCAGTGGGGCAGGCGCCCTGGCAGGCATTCGACTGGGCGGTTGAGCAGCAGCAACAGGCGCTTTATTGCCTGGCGCGCTGAAGCGCGGCCTGGCAGTCGTTCCGGGTGGGGCGACGGAGGGGAGAGCCGGAAAGTCCTCCCGACGTCTCCTGTCCGCGGCTAGTGGAGGCCTGGAGGTCCTCTCCGGCAAAAGCCGGTCCTGGAGGCCCTCCAGCCTTGCATTCATCATGGAGCCACAAGACTCCATGATGTCACGCCTCAGCTCCTCAACGGAGGGTGCCGTTGCGGCAGCAGGCCCAATGCGGCGCTGGCTCATGGCCTCGAAGTCCCGGCGCAACTGCGCCAGCTCCACGCTGAGCCTCTTGTTTTCAGCGCTAAGGCGCTGCACCTCCTCGTCAGCGGTCCGCCTGGTAAGGGCTTCCACAGTCGCACGGATAAGGGCGGCGGCATCATTCAGGTTTTTCTGAATGGTGCCCTTAATGTTGCCGCACTTCCTAACTCCGGACACAATCGAGTCCGTGGCTACCGTCACCTGGCGAACCAACTCATCGGCGCTGAGTTCCGCAGCGCGATACTGCGCCCGTCCGATCTCTCGGCGGAGCTTGGCCGACCACACTTCGGCCTCCGCTTCCGCCTCCGCAGACCGCTGAGCCCGCCGCTCCTCTTGTCGGGCCTGTTTCGCAGCGGCCCTCTGCGCTCTCGGTCCAGCCGGTATGGTATGAACGGAGCTCGCGGAACTGTCCGAAGCGTCTGGGTCGCATTGGATGCGACTTCGCTTCCGGGACTGGCTTCTGCTGGTATTGGCAGACGATGCGTCCGACAGCTCCGATACGTCCATTCTCCCCAGGGCAGCTGAACAGCTGAGGCTTCCACTTCTGGACCTCAGTTCAGGGGTGGAAGCCCCAACCGTAGGTGTTGCAACGCGGGAAGAACCCGCACCGCTAGTCAGTCCTGTTTGGCCGGTTCGGCCCGTCAAATCCAAGCGGGTGAGCACCACGGCTGGGCTCAAACCCGCAACGGGAGTCACGGTACGGGACCGCAACACCCTACCTCCTGCGATGGCACCTGTATCGGCGCACACGCCCTCGTCCGGAACGGACGGCGATTGGACAGGTGATGATACCTGTATGGGTTTCGCGGCTTCAGGCATAGCGAATGAGTCGCTACTTGTGCCTTCTTCGCGCTTCGCGGACTTCCCGCGGACGGCGAGATCGCTCTCGCTTCCCCCCCCTGGATTTCCCTTATCATTAAAAACTAAATCCATAATGATCCCACGAGTATGGGGGAAATAAAAAGTCCACCCAGGCGGAGCCCCCTGCACCTGAGTAACCCTAATACTGCACAAGGGCGGGCGGTCTCGTGCAGGTGTCGCGCTAGCGGGTAGGCATTGACCCATCCTACCACCTCGAGACCGAGGCGGCCGACCGTCACGCGACAAACGGCCAACCTTTTGGGATTTTTTATTGAGGTTGTCTCCTCTCGGCCCGGGCGACCAAGCCAAGGCCCCTACTTCCCGAGGGCTGCGAGACATGTCCACAACACCCTTTGGGAGCAGGTTGCCAGACGGTTGACCGAAGTCACCCACCTAGTCGCGTAAACGCGGGTGGTGGGCCCGTCCAGCCGCAGGTCTTGCAGACCCGCCATCCCACGAGCAGAAGCTCCGCTAGTCCATAGGACTCCACACGCAGTATAAAACTGCACGGCGACAGAGCGCCACACCTCAGAAGGGACTCTCGAAACCTCTTCATTATGAAGAGGGGGAGAATACACCTCCACCTGTGGTGTTATAGACTTTTCCTTGTCTCGGTCCCAACTTCAATAGCTGGGACCCCCGGCCCCCGGTGGGGGGTTACGGGTTGCCCGAACAGGCCCGCCGAGTTGACGAACCTGCCGCGCCGACGCCACCCAGACCCGGGCAGATGCCCCGACGGTCCGAGTTTTGGTTTTATAGACTTTTCCTTGTCGTGGCCCCGACTTCAATAGCCGAGTCCCCCGGCCCCCCCGCGAGGGAGGGTTACGGGTTGCCCGACAGGCCCGTCGAGTTGACGAAACCTGCCGCGCCACCGCACTTCAGACCCGGGCAGAAGCCCCGACGGCCCTTAGTGCCTCGCAGGCTGAACCTGCAGAGCGCCAACAAGCGCACCACCCACTACGGGTCACTCCACGCAATCCTCACTGAGGCGAGAGAAGGGGAGCAGAACCCCGCGGGAGCCCAGCTAGATGTGGACTCAACCGCCGCTGTCAGACCATCAGCCTGACGCCGAAAACCGTTCGACGCCAGTTGCCCGGGGTGCGCCACGAGGAGGCTGTCTGACCTGGCACCCCAACCTAACCTAACCTAACCTAACCTAACCTAACCTAACCTAACCTTTTTTTTTTTTTTTTTTTTTTTTTTTACGATGGAAAAAATGCCTTACGCACGCCCCGCACCCTGGGGGGGTAGCGGGGGAGTGTCGGGCTCTCTGGAGATGATTACGCTGAACTACTGCTCAGCGTAGCCATGACCGGCATACCGACTAAAACGACCATCGATGCTCCCTCTATCACCTGGGCGCGAACACATAGACGCCCGCCGGATCGTCCTCGTCAGAAGAGAACGATTCGTCGGACGAATATGTGTCGGTTCCTGACGAAGCCATGGGATCCCCGTAGGACACTACCACAGCCTCGTCGGTGATTGTTCGCCTAGGGCGAACCCCTCTGACGCCCCCCAACAGGGGGGGCTGTCGACTCCCCGGAGCATCAGGGGAGTCGACTCTGGTCGGAGACACGTGCAATGCACGATCCGAGTCCCCCAGACTCGGACCGCGCTGGCCTCCGACGGGCGGGAGACTTCGGGCAAACTGCCTTCGTCTCCTTCCCAAACGTCTGCGGCGGCAGGCATCAGCGTGGGGATCCTCCTCCCGCGCGCGCTCCGCCACCTCCTTCTGCGTCACCACCTCGACGCAGAAGGTGTTTACGGCATCCCAGGACCCCTCGTCTTCCACCATGGCCTTTACCACAGTGGGGAGGGAGAGGTCGCTACCAATTATCGCCGTCATTTCGGCGCGCTGCGTGGAAAAGGCAGGACACACCTCTAGCGTGTGTTGCGCCGTATCCTCCGCCTCATCGCAGTGATGGCACTGCGGGGTCGCTTCACGGCCGATCCGGTGCAGATATTTTCCGAACGAGCCATGCCCGCTCAGAATCTGCACCAGGTGGTATGACAGCGACCCGTGCTGCCGCTCAGCCCAGGGCTTGAGAATCGGGCGCATGGCCTCAAGGGTGCGCGACTGCGCGCCCGAGGCGGGTTGGGCCAAACTCTCTTCCCACAACCTGTACATGGTGTCGCGGGTCTCCTCTAAGGCCGCAGCCCTCTCGCGCGGCGCCCGACGGGTGCCACTCTCCCTCTCTTCGGTGCGGAGCCTATAGGTGGCTGCTAGCACCTCCGCTACTAACTCCCAGGGTGGCGTGCCCGCGAGAGCACATGCTGCCGCCCGGGAGATCGTCCGGTAGCCCCGGATCATCCGAAGCGCCATTGCGCGCTGCGCTCTTTGCAATGATGCAGTCGCACGAGGGCTCAGTGCATCCGCCCAGACCGGAGCACCGTACAACGCCATGCTCCGGACGATCGTACTGTATAGGCGGCGTACACTGGCACTCGGCCCCCCCACATTCGGGAGGAGACGACCCAGCGCATCCGCCGCACCCAGAAGGCGGGGCTCGAGACGCTTAAAATGCTCCTCGAAACCCCATCGACCGTCTATCACTAGCCCCAGATATTTGAGGGAGGGCTGCAGTGGTACACTCACTTCATCCACCACAACCACCGTTCCTGCTGGGGCTCCTCTGCGGGGCCCGTGGAATAGTAGGGCCTCCGTCTTATGGAGGGCCACCTTAAGGCCCAGGGACCGTATTCGGCGCACGACGTGGCTCACGAATACGCCCGCCAGTCGCAGTATTCCCGCGATGTTTTTACCCCGGATGGTGACTAAAGTGTCGTCTGCATAACAGAACAGTCCAACCATCCGGGGAAGCCCGCACCTCAGTACATAGTCGTACCCGACTATCCATAGTAAGGGGCCCAGTACGGACCCCTGTGGGACTCCACGAGTCACGGTGTAGCGTCGGGTACGACCATCCCGCCCTTGGCAAAACACGACTCGGCCCTCCAAATAATCCGCCACGAGGCGTCGCAGGTACGGAGGCACCCTGTGGTATTGGAGTGCCTCCATGATGACAGCGAACGGCAGACTGTTGAAGGCGTTGGCAATGTCTAATGAGACAGCCAACGCCATTTCCCCGCTCTCGGTAGCTTCGGTTACGAGGCGCCGCAAGTCCGTCAGAGCGTCGATTGTCGAACGCCCTGCACGGAACCCATACTGGACGGGCGAGAAGTTAGGCCCCACCTCTGATATGTGCTGGACGAGCCGAGCCGCAACTACCCGCTCAAACAACTTGCCGGTCTCGTCCAGCAGGACGATCGGCCTGTATGCCGACGGGTCATCGAGCGGGCGGCCCTCCTTTCGAAGGAGGCATAGAGCGCCCTCCTTCCATGGCTTCGGGAACTTTCCGGTGCGAAGACATGCATCAAACAGTTCCCGAAGCCTGTCCCCGAGGTGTTCAAGGGACAGGTACACAACCCTGCCCGGGACTCCGTCGGGACCAGGGGCCGTCTTTTTGCCCTTAAGGCGATCGACGGCGGCCTCAAATTCCCCGTCCGTTACAGTAGGCGGAGGAGCATCCTCGCCCGGTCCCGCCTCCTCGGAAGATGGTGGAGCCATCCGGGGGGAGACGAAATTGGCTTCGTTGGGAGGAAATAACTCCCCAACGACCCTCGACAGTTGAGCGGCATCCATCGTTTCCGTCAGGGGGGCACCGCGCGCTTTTAGCTTGTTTCGCGCAGTTTTGTAAGGCCTCCCCCACGGATCCCTATCGAGGCCCTGCAGCAACTCCTCGCGAGAAGTTTCCTTCGCGGAGGCTATCGCAGTTTGCAGGGCCTTTTTGGCTCGCGTGTACTCCCCGTACAGGCGCTCCTCCTCCTCTGGCACCGTGATGCGACGTCGGCGATAGCGGGTGTATGCCCGGCGCTTAACATTGCAGTCTCTGCGCTGGGCTGCAATGTCAGTCGACCACCAGTACACCGCCGTACGGTCGCGTGGAGGGTGTGCTCTCGGCATGGAAGCCTCACACACCTCCGTCAGGGCGCCACGAAATCGTGCTGCCGACTCGTCGGTGTCACCGCCATCCATGGGCCGGGAAAACCATCGCTCAAAGATGGCGGTCTCCTCTACCGAAGCCTTGTCCAGCCGACTGAGGGCCCAGCGGGGTCGATCCCGGTTTTCCGGCCGCGTCACGGGCTGATGGACGGAGGTCTCAAATCGGATGTAGCGGTGATCCGAGAGAGTCTCCGTCCGTAACACCCGCCATCCGTGTACTATACGCGCCAGGGCCGGGGTGGCAAAGGATAGGTCCACCACCGATCCACCCTGTCGGCGCACGCAGGTGTGTACCGTCCCTACGTTGAGTAGGGAGAGACCAATAGCGGCTGCCCACAATTCGAGGTCCCGCCCACGTGCGTCAGTGGACAGGTTGCCCCACAGGGTGGACTTGGCATTCAGGTCCCCCATCAGTAGAACCTGGTGCGAAACCACCACCCTCCTCACTACGGCACCGACGGCCTCGAGGAACGACTCGAACTCGGCGAGGGGCCTGTTCGGGGAGAAGTACACCCCGACAAAGGCAATGCCCCCCCAGACCGCCACGACGAATCCCTCTCCCTTCTCCACCACGGTGGGGGGAATGAAACCCGGCGCTGCGCGCACGATAACCGCGACGGTGCCGCCACGGTCCCCGACCCAGTTGGGCTGGTCGGGAACGAAATACGGCTCCGCCACGACCGCCACATCGATTGACCATTCCGCCATGGCTTGCAGCAACATATCTTGGGCTCTGGCGGAGTGGTTTATATTCCCTTGCAGGAGGTTACATGGACGGACCCTGTCCATTACTCGTCCATGGGAACCTCCTGCTGTTGCTGCTCAGCACTGAGCGCCGGCTGCGAGACGAGAGCCTCATTTGACGGGCGGGCCGTTGACTTTCCTCGCGCTTGGGGCGGCTTACAGCTGCGCCCGCCCATCACATGCTCGGAGGGCCTCCGAGCAGCGGCACAAACTGCACAGTGGGGCTTAACGTTGCAGTTTGCCCCTTTGTGACCGGCCTTCCCGCACCTATAGCACAGGGCGCTTCTGTCCTCCGCCGAAGGACAATTCTGCCTGACGTGACCCGGCTGCATGCATCTGAAGCAACGCACGGGCCGGGTCTCCAGCGGCTTTACCTGGACGCAGCTAAAGCCGATTGGCAAACGGCCTGCGTCCACTACTTTCTTGGCCGCAGCCACCGGGCAAGACACAATTGTCGTACCCATCCCGCCGGGGCCAGTGCGAATGGGACGCACCTTGACTAGGTCCCGACTGCATCCCCCTTTTGCTGCTATGGTGACCGCAAGCTTATCCACACTAACAGAGTCGTCCAGCCCAATGACGCGCATGTCAATGCACTTCGTGGGCCGGACGACGGTCGCCACCTCAGCGAGGACCTCCTGCAGCTTATTTGCTAGCAGATCGGCCTTCTCCCCGGCGCCTGCACCGGAGATCTCAATGATTTTGGCGCCGGCCATCGTATTACGACACCTTCTCTTAGGAATGTCCATGCTGTCGACGTTTATAGCGTCGGCAGCACGGGACAGCGCCTCTCCGTATGTGACCCCTTTCTCCACAGCGGCCGGTGTTAGTGTGAGCACCACCGCAGCCGACTTGGGAGGGGTCAGCTTTTGTTTCCGCTTTTGAGCCGGCTTGGGGGCTGGAACCTCAGGGCGCCTTTTTGGCGCTGCTCCAGTGTTGGCCACGGACGCATACGTCCGTCCGGCCGGGTTAGAGGACCGAGCGGAAGGTGCGGGAGGGGCAGCCGCAGCTTTCCCCTTCCTCTTCCTGCGCTTCTTTCTCCCCTCCTGTGTCACCCAGCCACCGTCGTTTTCCTCGACCGGGGCTGCAATCTGCGCCTCAGGCACAGCGGGGCCCCGGGACGTGGATGGGACAGGTATTGGGTGAGACTCATTCACTTTTTTTGAAGGACGGCTGGCAGTAGCACCTCGTTTGCCGCCGGCCTTGTGAGTCGTGGCCGCTTTGTGCGGTACCGGTGCAACTTGCTGTCTCGCGGCGGCCTTTGACTTCGCCACAGAGGGCTTGGTCTGGGGCGCAACGTCAGCCCGGGGGAGAGGTGCTGGGTCCTCGTCCATTTCCATATCTTGCGCGCGCCTGTCGGCTGCGAGAGGAGGCCTTAGTCGCGGCTCAGGGGGCAAGCGGGTCTCGAGGTCGGCAATCCTGGAGTTGATTTGGTTGCCGATCGAGACCCTCAGTTCCGTAATTAGCTTCTCCATATACGGAGGTAGCGTCTCCTCTGTCGGCGCCGGAACGGCCTTCGGCGCAGCTGCAGCTCCTTTTTTGGAGCGCATTTCCTTTTTTAGCTCCTCTAGCTCCTTACGGAGCTCGGAGACCTCCTCCTGTAGCTTTTTGTTAGCCCTTTGTAGCTTCAGGGTCTCGCTATTGGAGGTGCACTCCAAGAGTGACTTCGCCGACGCCGAAATTGTCGCCGCAGCCTGATTCAGGGCCTTCTGAAAGGTACCCTTAAGCTGCGACGACTTTGCAGATACGTGACGCACTGTTTTCACCTCCGCTTCTATGGCGTCCACGAGCTGATAAGCTGCAGGCTCGCCCTCGTCCATATCCATATCATTTAGAGAGGACATCGACCCCGTTTCTGAGCGGAGCCTACGCCTCTCTGCGATTTCCTCTAAAAGCTCTTCTTGAGCACGGATCTTCATCTCCTCTTGTTTGGCGAGGAGCAGCTCTCTCTTCGCTGCAGCCAAACCTACATACTCCCCTGTTGTGGGAGGACGGCCTCTGCCGCGACCTCTCCCTTTCCCATCTGCCGAGATCTTTGAGGAAGTGATGGTTCGGTCACTCGCTGTATCGGAGTCGCTGCTTCCATCTTCGCCCGCCTTTTTGGTAGGAGGGCGTTTCCGCTTTAAAGCCCCTGATTGGGACCCAATCGTCTGCGTGCTGCAGCAAGAGACAGCATCAGAGTCGTCGCCTTCGTTTCCGGCAATTGACACCGCAATATCTTGCAGCACAACTCTCGGATTTGCTCCACTCATAGAACTCGAGCGTGAGTGAGGCGCCGAACTAGAGCGACTCGCCGAGTCTATAGCCCCCGCTGATATTCTTCCGGCACTAGCACAAACGGCCGGCTTATTGAACTTCAGGCAGAATGACCGCCTAGATGTTCCGCTGTTTACCGCGCCCACTGCGCCTACCTCCGCGCCCACTGCGCCTTCCTCTCCTCCTTCGGGTTTAGGGTTTTGGATAATTTTCTTCATAATTGATCCCACGAGTATGGGGGAAGTAAGGGTCCTTGCCGGGCGGTGCCCCCTGCACCCGGCAAAGCCTTGGGGTTGATAACCCAACGGGAGGTCGGCAGGTATCCCGCTGGAGTAAGCTCTAGCGACTGATCACCCATCAGCCACGCATCACCTCGCGGAGCTACCACGCTTGTGATTGGGGTAATTTTTTATAGAGGTTTTCTTCCTCGCGGTCCGGGCGGTTAAGCCAAGACCCTCGTTCCGCACAGAGCCGCGAGACGTGATCCACGACACTCCGTTGATGCGGATTACGAAACAACCACGCCGAGTCTGGAAAGACCCAGCCGCTCGCCCTGAAAAGGGCGCTCGTGCCGAGGCCACTACTGTGGCCCCACCCACGCCGGGTCCGCTTGGACCCGGCCACTCGTCCCCGAAGGGACGCCCGCACGACTCAGGCCCGAGCAGATGCCCCGCCGACCCGAGTTTGGTTTTAAAGACTTTTCCTTGTCTTGGCCCCGACTTCAATAGCCGAGACCCCCGGCCCCCCCGCGAGGGAAGGTTACGGGTTGCCCGACAGGCCCGCCGAGTTGACGAACCTGCCGCGCCGACGCCACCCAGACCCGGGCAGATGCCCCGACGGTCCGAGTTTTGGTTTTAAAGACTTTTCCTTGTCGTGGCCCCGACTTCAATAGCCGAGACCCCCGGCCCCCCCGCGAGAGAGGGTTACGGGTTGCCTGACAGGCCCGCCGAGTTGACGAAACCTGCCGCGCCACCGCACTTCAGACCCGGACAGAAGCCCCAACGGCCCTAAGTGCCTTGCAGGCTGAACCTGCAGAACGCCAAGCGCTCTACCCACTACGAGTCACTCCTTGCTATCATCTCTGAGGCGAGAGAAGGGGAGCAAAACCCAACACCGGAGCACAGAAGCCCCGCGGGAGCCCAGCTGGATGTGGACTCAACCGCCGCTGTCAGACCATCAGCCTGACGCCGAAAACCCGAAAACCGTTCGACGCCAGTTGCCCGGGGTGCGCCACGAGGAGGCTGTCTGACCTGGCACCCCAACCTAACCTTTTTTTTTTTTTTTTTTTTTTTTTTTTTTCGCTGTGGAAATGCTTTTACGCATGCCCCCCACACAACTGCAGGGGGGTATGTGGAACTCAACGGCTGGTGTGCAAGGCCGTAATACCCACTAAAACCACAGCGCATTCCGCCTTTCCGCCATTGTGGGGCGCCATGGGGTCGCGTGAGCATTCACCACGGCACCCCGGCGGACAGCCCGAGGGCCACAAACTCCTTGGCGGCGGAGCAAGGTGTTGGGCTCCGCCACCAAAACTAACTCTCACACGGCCGCAGAGGATAGGGAGGACGGCAACGACACACCGCATCTCCTCTTCCTCTGCGGCCCCACCGCAGCGCCATCAAACGGTGCGCCCCCGTTTGGTCGCGGGAGATAGGCCGCACGGCAACGACACACCGAGACGACTCTCCTCCCGCGACCGCACCCGACCGCGAGGGACAGCCTAAACCGTCCCCCACACCCGCACTCCCGGACGCATCCTGCGCAGGCCTCCCCAAGCCCACGTGGAGCGTCCCCTCCCGGGATCCCTCTTAGCTTCACCGTGGGTGGCAAAGCCACGGTTACTGAGCCCCCCCACCACGACAAGGTGGAGATCCGACACTAACCTAACCTAACCTAACCTAACCTAACCTAACCTTTTTTTTTTTTTTTTTTTTTTTTTTTTTTTTTTTTTTTTTTTTTTTTTTTTTTGGCGTGGTGGAAATGCCTTTACGCACGATACCCCCCCCGGGGAGGGGAGGGCCTGTGTGGGACTCCCGCCCTGATAAGGGCGTCCTACCCACTAAAACCACCACGGTGTTCCCTCAGCTCGCCTCTGTGCTGGGGCCACGGGATCGCTCCGCGCATTCTCTACGTAACCCCGGCGGCGATGGCTCCTTGTCGAGCCCCTCCTCACTCGCTGAGAGCAGTGTGTGGGAACACACACACTGCTCAGGCCGCTAAGTGGCGGGTGGCGGATGGCGGACTCCCCTAAGTCCGCCATCCGCAGGCCTTATGGTGGACGTCTCGCTGCTGGATCGGCCCTCGGCCGGCGTCTCGCCCGTCTGCGGCGGATCGGGTCGGAAGTGGAAATCTCCCGTTCCCGCTCCGCCGCCTCCTTCTGAAGCAGGACCTCCTCGCAGAAGTCCTGCACAGCGCTCCACGACCTGTCGCTCTCGACCATAGCTCGCACCACGGTCGGTAGCGAGAGGTCGGCACCAATGACGCCCGTTAGGGCCGTACGCTGGGAGACCCAGGCGGGGCACTCCGCCAGTGTGTGGTCCGCCGTGTCCTCGGGGCAACCCGAGCAGTGGTGACACCTGGTAGTCGGCTCCCTTCCTGCGACTCGGTGCAGATATCTCCCGAAACAGCCGTGTCCCGAGAGAACCTGCACCAGACGGAATGTCAGGGAGCCGTGTCGCCTATCCAACCACTCCTGCAAAACAGGGCGGACTGCCCCGATGGTGCGGAGGCCCGCACTTGGGTCCGCGAGCACCTCTACCCATTCTTCAACAACGGCCCGGCGGAGTCCGGACCGCTGTCGCTCCGTCTCTTGCAGCGCTGGCCGCCGTCCTAACCTCGCCGTCTCCCTCTCGTGCCAGAAGTATAGAGACGCGAGAGCCTCGGCCTCCAGCTCCCAGGGTGGGAAGCCAGCCAACACGCACGCCGCTCCATATGAGATCGTGCGGTATCCCCGTATGGCCCTGACTGCCAGCGTTCGCTGTGCGCCGTGCAGCAGTCTGACGCTCTGGCTGGTCAAGGCGTCGGCCCAGACCGGGGCCCCGTAAAGGGCCATGGACCGCACGACTCCCATATAGAGCCTCCGGCAAGCACTCCCCGGACCGCCCACGTTGGGCATGAGGGCCCCTAGCGCACCCGCTGTCCCCACCAGCTTCGGGACCAGCCGTTTAAAGTGGGCCGTGAATTGCCACCTGCCGTCGAGGGTGAGCCCAAGATATTTGAGTGTACTCCCGACGGCAATGCGCACCCCATCCAGAACAATCCCACTGCCCGCCGGCGGCGCGCGCCGAGGCCCGTGGAAGGCGATGGCTTCGGACTTCTCCGGAGCAACCTCCAGTCCCAGTCGCCTGATGCGGCCCACCACCTGCGCCACACCAGCCGTCACGCGAAGAGCGGCCTCCCCATAGTCCCTACCGCGGGCCGCCACCAGGGTGTCGTCGGCGTAACAGATCACCTCGACACCTCTGGTGAAGGCCCCCCGCAGCACCCAGTCGTACCCGATGTTCCACAAGAGCGGCCCTAGGACTGACCCCTGTGGAACGCCGCACGACATGGCATGGGTATGCCACTCCTCGCGCCCCGGATAGCAGACGCGCCGGCCCTCCAAGTACGCCCCGATCATCCGACGGAGGTATGGGGGCACCCCGTGATACCGGAGTGCCTCCATGATGCACGACCAGGGCAGGGTGTTGAATGCGTTGGCGATGTCGAGAGACACCGCCAGAACCACCCCGCCCCGAACCTAACCTAACCTAACCTAACCTAACCTAACCTAACCTTTTTTTTTTTTTTTTTTTTTTTTTTTTTTTTTTTTTTTTTACGTCAGGGAAATGCTGTTACGCATACCCACCAGCCGCGGGGGCAGCTGGGGGTTATGTGGGACTCCAGACCTCAGAGTGAGAGCCCGCCTACCCACTAAAAACCTGACGGTGCCCTCCGGTGCCATGTGAGACGGGGACGAGGCGGGTTCACCGTAGGCCGAGAGGCCATAGGCATTCACCGCAGTTCCCCAGACTCGGCCGACTCACTTTGCAGCGAGCCCCTACCGGTTGCGACGAGGGAGAAACTCGACCCCGTCGCAGGAACAACAGACGGCGCGCGGGAACACGCGCAACGCCGTCTCGGGCCCCCTTTAGCGGACGACAGACACCCCCGTGTCTGAAGCCCGGGGCCCAGGAAGGGGCAGGTGGAGAAGGAAATTCCTTCTCCGGTGCCCATGACGCCGGCGGCGGATCATCGGGGCGTCAGCCGAAGCCTCTCGCTCCCTCTCCGCTGCTTCCTTCTGCGAGATGACAGTCTCACAGAAGGTGAGCACCGCCTGCCACGCTTCCTCGCAGGTCGCCATCCTCCGCACGATTGCTGCCAACGACAGGTCACCGCCCACAACGGCGACCATGGCACTGCGCTCCCTCGCCCAGGCCGGGCATGACGTGAGGGTGTGCTGCGCAGTGTCATTGTCGCAACTAGGGCAATGGTGACACTTTGCCGTCGGCTCGCGACCGATCATGCAGAGGTACCACCCGAAGCAGCCGTGGTCCGAGAGCATCTGGGTCAGCCTGAAGGTCAGGCGACCGTGCTGGCGCTGCACCCACTCCGCGAGGACCGGGGCGATTGCCCCCGGGGTGCTGCGACCGAAGCGGCTCTCAGACAAGCGCTGTCTCCACTGGTGCAGGGCGACCTGCGTCAGTTGCGCCCTCTCGGCCTCCACTTCGCGCGGCGCGGGCCTTTGCCCCTGAGACCTTAGGTCTCCCCGCCACCGAAAAACGGCAGCGAGGACCTGGGCGTCGAGGTCCCATGGCATGCTCCCGGCAAGCGCGAGTGCCGCGTCCGCACTGATTGTGCGGTATCCGCGGACTACCCGAATGGCCAAGTGGCGCTGTGCCCTCTGCAACAGCCTGGCGTTGTCTCCGGACACGGCGTCGTCCCAAACCGGGGCCCCGTAAAGGGCCATGGACCGGACAACGCCCATGTACAAGCGCCGGCACGACGCAGAGGGACCCCCCAAATTAGGCATGAGCCTGCTCAAGGCCCCTGCGGCTCCCATGAGCTTCGGCGTTAGGCGCTCGAAGTGGGTGCGGAAGGACCACCGCCCATCCAACCACAGACCCAGATAGCGCATCGACGACGCGACGTTGATGCGGGTTCCGCCAACGAGCAGGTGAGACCCGGCCGGCGGCGCTCGCCGGGGCCCATGAAAACACAGGGCCTCCGACTTTTCGAGCGCCACCTCGAGTCCCAGCTGCCGAATCCGGCTCACCACGCTCGCCACGCCGGCCGTCGCGCGCTGAAGCGCCTCGTGCAAGTCGCTACCACGGGCTGTCAGCAGGGTGTCATCGGCATAACAGGTTACACCCACCCCAGCGATTCGCAGCCCGCGGAGAGCCCAGTCGTAACCGATGTTCCACAAGAGCGGCCCGAGGACCGACCCCTGTGGCACACCGCACGTCACCGCTTGCGACTCAATCGCACCACTTGCCGTAGCCCACTCCACTGTTCTCCGCGCCAGATAGTCGGCGACTACCGCCTGAAGGAACCTAACCTTTTTTTTTTTTTTTTTTTTTTTTTTTTTTTTTTTTTTTTTTTTTTTTTTTTTTTTTTTTTCGCTGTGGAAATGCTTTTACGCATGCCCCCCACACATCTGCAGGGGGGTATGTGGGACTCAACGGCTGGTGTGCAAGGCCGTAATACCCACTAAAACCACAGCGCATTCCACCACTCCGCCATTGTGGGGGGTGCCATGGGGTCGCGTGAGCATTCACCACGGCACCCTGGCGGATAGCCCGAGGGCCACAAACTCCTTGGCGGCGGAGCAAGGTGTTGGGCTCCGCCACCGCCCGGCCGCAGAGGATAGGGAGGACGGCAACGACACACCGCATCTCCTCTTCCTCTGCGGCCCCACCGCAGCGCCATCCAACGGTGCGCCCCCGTTTGGTCGCGGGAGATAGGCCGCACGGCAACGACACACCGAGACGTCTCTCCTCCCGCGACCGCACCCGACTGCCAGGGACAGCCAAAACCGTCCCCCACACCCGCACCTTTGGACGCATCCTGCGCAGGCCTGCAGCTAGCCCACGTGGAGCGTCCCCTCCCGGGATCCCTCTTAGCTTCACCGTGGGTGGCGAAGCCACGGTTACTGAGCCCCCCCACCACGACAAGGTGGAGATCCCACAGGGGGGGGAGGAACCTAACCTAACCTAACCTAACCTTTTTTTTTTTTTTTTTTTTTTTTTTTTTTTTTTTTTTTTCTCGCTGTGGAAATGCTTTTACGCATGCCCCCCACACATCTGCAGGGGGGTATGTGGGACTCAACGGCTAGGTGTGCAAGGCCGTAATACCCACTAAAACCACAGCGCATTCCGCCACTCCGCCATTGTGCGGGGTGCCATGGGGTCGCGTGAGCATTCACCACGGCACCCTGGCGGATAGCCCGAGGGCCACAAACTCCTTGGCGGCGGAGCAAGGTGTTGGGCTCCGCCACCGCCCGGCCGCAGAGGATAGGGAGGACGGCAACGACACACCGCATCTCCTCTTCCTCTGCGGCCCCACCGCAGCGCCATCCAACGGTGCGCCCCCGTTTGGTCGCGGGAGATAGGCCGCACGGCAACGACACACCGAGACGTCTCTCCTCCCGCGACCGCACCCGACTGCCAGGGACAGCCAAAACCGTCCCCCACACCCGCACCTTTGGACGCATCCTGCGCAGGCCTGCAGCTAGCCCACGTGGAGCGTCCCCTCCCGGGATCCCTCTTAGCTTCACCGTGGGTGGCGAAGCCACGGTTACTGAGCCCCCCCACCACGACAAGGTGGAGATCCCACAGGGGGGGGAGGAACCTAACCTAACCTAACCTAACCTTTTTTTTTTTTTTTTTTTTTTTTTTTTTTTTTTTTTTTTCTCGCTGTGGAAATGCTTTTACGCATGCCCCCCACACATCTGCAGGGGGGTATGTGGGACTCAACGGCTAGGTGTGCAAGGCCGTAATACCCACTAAAACCACAGCGCATTCCGCCACTCCGCCATTGTGCGGGGTGCCATGGGGTCGCGTGAGCATTCACCACGACACCCCGGTGGATAGCCCGAGGGCCACAAACTCCTTGGCGGCGGAGCAAGGTGTTGGGCTCCGCCACCAAAACTAACTCCCACACGGCCGCAGAGGACAGGGAGGACGGCAACGACACACCGCATCTCCTCTTCCTCTGCGGCCCCACCGCAGCGCCATCCAACGGTGCGCCCCCGTTTGGTCGCGGGAGATAGGCCGCACGGCAACGACACACCGAGACGACTCTCCTCCCGCGACCGCACCCGACTGCGAGGGACAGCCAAAACTGTCCCCCACATCCGCACCCTTGGACGCATCCTGCGCAGGCCTCCCCAAGCCCACGTGGAGCGTCCCCTCCCGGGATCCCTCTTAGCTTCACCGTGGGTGCCGAAGCCACGGTTACTGAGCCCCCCCACCACGACAAGGTGGAGATCCGACAGGGGGGAACCTAACCTTTTTTTTTTTTTTTTTTTTTTTTTTTTTCGCTGTGGAAATGCTTTTACGCATGCCCCCCACACAACTGCAGGGGGGTATGTGGGACTCAACGGCTGGTGTGCAAGGCCGTAATACCCACTAAAACCACAGCGCTTTCCACCACTCCGCCATTGTTGGGGGTGCCATGGGGTCGCGTGAGCATTCACCACGGCACCCCGGCGGATAGCCCGAGGGCCACAAACTCCTTGGCGGCGGAGCAAGGTGTTGGGCTCCGCCACCAAAACTAACTCCCACACGGCCGCAGAGGACAGGGAGGACGGCAACGACACACCGCATCTCCTCTTCCTCTGCGGCCCCACCGCAGCGCCATCCAACGGTGCGCCCCCGTTTGGTCGCGGGAGATAGGCCGCACGGCAACGACACACCGAGACGACTCTCCTCCCGCGACCGCACCCGACTGCGAGGGACAGCCAAAACCGTCCCCCACACCCGCACCTTTGGACGCATCCTGCGCAGGCGTCCCCAAGCCCACGCGGAGCGTCCCCTCCCGGGATCCCTCTTAGCTTCACCGTGGGTGGCGAAGCCACGGTTACTGAGCCCCCCCACCACGACAAGGTGGAGATCCGACAGGGGGGAGGGGGGAACCTAACCTAACCTAACCTAACCTAACCTAACCTTTTTTTTTTTTTTTTTTTTTTTTTTTTTTTTTTTTTTTTTTTTTTTGGCGTGGTGGAAATGCCTTTACGCACGATACCCCCCCCGGGGAGGGGAGGGCCTGTGTGGGACTCCCGCCCTGATAAGGGCGTCCTACCCACTAAAACCACCACGGTGTTCCCTCAGCTCGCCTCTGTGCTGGGGCCACGGGATCGCTCCGCGCATTCTCTACGTAACCCCGGCGGCGATGGCTCCTTGTCGAGCCCCTCCTCACTCGCTGAGAGCACTGTGTCCGAAGACACGCGTTACCGTCTTCCTCGGGATCGCAAACCGAAGCACAAGCAGGCCCCCCCGCGTGCGCCTCGCGACCCCAAGGGCCCTTTTAGTCGCCTCTTACGACAGGCAGGGATACCTCGGCAGTATTCTACTCCCCTAACCGCAGGGAACCTCCGGGGTTAGGCACCGTCACCCCGGCGGCGTCGCCTCCTACGTCGGGCGGGATTGTCCAGCTCGCGCTGGCGCTCGGCGCTCTCCTTCTGCGACACGACGGCGTCGCAGAAGGAGAGCACCGCATCCCACGAGCTCGCGCTCGCCACCATGGAAGAAACCACGGAAGGCAGCGAGAGGTCGCGCCCGATCACGGCGATGAGCGTCTCGCGCTCGTTTGCCCAAGCTGGGCAGACCTCCAGCGTGTGCTGAGCCGTGTCCTCACTGGAATCACAGTGGTGACAGGCATCGCTCGCCTCCCGTCCGATCCGGCACAGATAACTCCCGAAGCAGCCGTGCCCCGTGAGTATCTGCGTCAGACGGTACGTTACGGCGCCGCGACGCCGATTCAGCCACTGCGTGAGGACAGGGCGGATCGCCTGGATCGTGCGATGGCCCGATCCGGGATCCGCGAGCCGCACATCCCAGAGCTCCACAGCAAGCGTGCGGAACTCTTCCAGCCAGGACGGAACCTGGCTTGGGGTAACCCCGTGGACTGTGGACCGACGCGCCTCCTCCCGGTAGTGAAACACCGCCGAGAGGGTCCTCGCATCAAGGTCCCAGGGGAGTGTGCCGGCCAGCACACAGGCCGCCTCGTAAGAGATTGTGCGGTAGCCCCGTATAATCCTGACTGCCATCGCCCGCTGCGGTCTCCGCAGTTCGGCGATACACTGGCTTGTCAGGGTGTCGGCCCACACAGGTGAGCCGTACAGGGCCATGGACCGCACAACTCCCGCGTAAAGCCTCCGGCATGAAGCCTTCGGCCCCGCGATGTTGGGCAGCAGTCTACCCAACGCGGCCGCCGTTCGCACCAGTTTAGGCGCTAAGCGCTTAAAGTGGGCGTGGAAATTTCAGCGACTGTCAAGGACCAATCCCAGGTACTTCATGGTCGACTCGACACGGATCTGGACTCCACCCACCTGGATGCACGAACCGGCTGGAGGTCCTCTCCGAGGCCCGTGAAAACAAGTCGCCTCGGACTTTTCTAGGGCTACTTGTAGCCCTAGGCGTCGGATTCTGCCGACGACATCCGCCACGCCTGCTGTGGCAAGGACGGCTGCATCCCGGAAGTTGTTCCCTCTCGCCGTTACCAGGGTATCGTCGGCGTAACAAGTTACTTCGACGCCCTGGAGGTTGACTGCGCGCAGCACCCAGTCATAACCAATGTTCCACAGGAGCGGCCCAAGAACCGAACCCTGTGGGACACCGCACGACATGGGATGACGCTGCCAGTCATCGCGCCCCGGGAACTCGACATACCTCTCCGCCAGGTAGTCTTCCAAGATGAGCCGTAAATAAAGGGGAACACCGTGGTGCCTTAGTGCCTCCCTTATGCAAGTCCACGGCAGGGTGTTGAAGGCGTTAGATATATCAAGAGATACCGCTAACACCACTTGACCCTGTGACATTGCCTCCTCAGCGATGCCCTTCACGCGAAGGATCGCGTGAACCGTGGACCGACGACGCCTAAAGCCGTACTGGCAATCTGCCAAGTCCGGCCCCACCTCCTCGAGGTGCCCAACCAGGCGGCCAGCGATTATGCGCTCAAGAAGTTTCCCGACCTCGTCGAGCAGCACAATCGGGCGGTAGGCCGAAGGGGAGTCAGATGGTCGACCCTCCTTCCTCAGTAGGACGAGCTTCCCCGTTTTCCACTGGCGCGGGAAACGTCCCCGCGACAGACAGGCCGAAAACAGACTCTGCAGTCTCGGCCCCAGCCACTCGAGAGACAGAACCCAAGCGCGGCCGGGTATGCCGTCTAGACCAGGAGCCGTTCTCTTGGCCTGTAGCCGCGAGACTGCCGCATCAAACTCAGCGTTGGACACGGCAGGGACCTCGTCTACACCTACTGCTACGCCTGTGGGTGGCGCCATCACTGGTGAAGTGTGCTCTCCTCGGGTCGGAAACAGAGCCTGGACGACGTCGTGGAGCAAGTGAGGAGGGAGACTCTGCGTCACCGGGGGTGCCCAGGGGCGGAGTTTACTCAACGCCAACCTATACGGCCTTCCCCACGGATCCGCATTAAGAGTCTCAAGAAACTCCTTCCTCGCTTCAGACTTGGCTCTGTTGATCGCGACCTTGAGCGCCTTTTTCGCCTCTCTATAGGCGTCGTAAAGGCGGGCCTCTTCGTCCTCAATCCGGGTGCTTCTGCGACGGTACCGGGAATACTGGCGTCTCGCCCTCACGCACGCATAGCGTAAGCTCGCGAGGTCTGCGGACCACCAATATACCTGCCGTTTAGGAGGGATAGGCCCGGCCCGGGGCATGGCCGCGTCGCAAATTTGCGACAGCGCCTCCCGGAACCATTCGGCCTCATCCTCCATCTCAACAGGCCCATCCGGCACAGGCACCCATGCCTGGACGATAGCCGCACACTCCAACTTCTCGCGGTCGAGTCGCTTCAGAGCCCATCTCGGACTGTCTCTATGCCGGGTAGAACGGCTTGGACCGGTATGAATTGCCGGAAGCGTAGAAACGTCGAACCGGATATACCGGTGGTCCGACAACGTCTCCACACCCTCCAGCACTTCCCAGCCCTGGACACGTCGCGCTAACGAAGGAGTCGCGAACGTCAAGTCCACGATGGACCCTCCTCGCATGCGCACACAGGTGTCTACCGAACCCCGATTCAAGACAGTCATGCCAGAAGCGACTGCCCACTCCTCCAGCGCCTCTCCACGCACATCTGTCGCTGGCGATCCCCATACCAAGGACTTGGCATTGAAATCCCCAGCGACCAGCACTTGGAGCGAACGATTGCGGCCGATCACAGCCTCCAACTCGGAGAGAAAACTCTCAAATTGAGCGAGAGGCCGGTTAGGAGAGAAATACACCCCGATGACCAGGGTGTCTCCCAACTCAGCCGCAACCCATCCGTGCCCCTTTTCAATCCTCTGAAAAGGGGGGGCGCCGTTAGCCACTCGGGTGGCAATGGCCGCTGTGCCGTCCACATCCGACACCCAATCAGGCGGGATGTAGTACGGCTCAGCCACTACCGCTATGGCTATCAACCTCTCCGCCATACTTTGGACCCACAGGTCCTGAGCTCTGGCGCAGTGGTTGAGATTCCCCTGCAGGAATCTTATAGCCATACTTAACTAGATGCAGTTGGCATCTCCTCGTCACCGAGTGGCGTGGAGTGGGCCGGCTGCGACCGGGCCGTGGCCTCGGTGGCAGTCCGCCGACCGCGTTTTTTGGGTTTGGGGGCCTTGCAGGCTGGGCCCCCAACCCTGTGACCGGCATTTCTGCCAGCCACTGCGCACACCGTGCAGTGTGGCGCCGCCGTACAGGCACGCGCCAGATGGCCTAGCTGACCGCAACGGTAGCACTGACTGCTACGGTCAACTTCCGAGTCGCACATGCTCCTAACGTGTCCCTTCTCGAGACACCGGAAGCAGCGCAACTCTCTGGCCTCCAGCAGTTTGACCCGCGCCGATGTCCAACCGACCAGCAGACGAGCACCGTCCACCAGCTTCTTGGCCACCGCCACGGGGCAACGTGCCCAGCAGGCGCCTTGCCCCCTCCTGTCTCGGCGGATCTCGCCCGTCTTCACGGACTCCACCGAGCACGCCCCAGTCTTAGCGACAGCGGCTGCGACTTCCTCTGCGGTGACGGAGTCATCCAACTCAGAAATGCGCAATTCTGCACACTTCACAGGTCGGGAAACTCGAACGTCTTCCACCTTGAGGACCTCTCGTAGCTTCTTAGCTAGAGAGTCTGCCCTGCCGTCTGTCTCCGCAGCGCCCGGTAGCTCCAAAATGGCGCCTCCGGTGGCTGCTCGCCTAAAGCGCACGGACTCAATCTTGAGGCTTGCCAAGCTGATGTTGGCTTTAGCCTCAGAGATGACGCTAGCATACGTCACGCCCCGCTTCTCGGCTTCTGGCAGTAGTGTAATCACTACCGCCGCCGAGCGTGCAGGACGGAGATTCGGCACTTTAGCCTGCTTCGTCTGGGGTTTTGGAGAGGGCTGCACTGCTGCTACAGTGTTCCCGCCATTGCTCTTGCCTTTGCGGCCGGCCACGAGGTTCCACGGTAGCTCCATGGTCGCCGGTGCCGGCGGCAAAGGTCTGGGCTCTTTTGGGGGCGGGGCAGCCTTAGCCGCCTTGCCCTTCTTGGCCTTCCTTCCCTTCTTCCGCTTGGGAGGGTTCCCTCGCGATTCGGGGTTGGTCGGCACTGGAGCCTTGGGCTTCTGCGCAGCTGCAGCCGGTGTGCTGCGAGCAGGGGGCGGCGGAGTCGCCCTCGTGCTCGCGGACGCCTTGTCCGTCGGCGCGGCCGGCTCGGTGGCCGGCGGCGGCGCTTTGGAGCGCTTGTTGTCGGCAGCCAGAGGAGGCCGAAGCCTCTCTGGAGGCAGCCGAGCCTCGATGGACGCGAACCGAGCGTTGACGTAGGCAATGACATTACTGTCATCAGCCTTGCCAGTCGCCTGGTTCGTTTGCCCGGTGAGGCTCTCTCGGAGGCTGTCCATCTCCTTGCGGAGTTGGGTCAGCTCCTCCCCCTGCCGAGAGACCGCGGAGAGCAGGCGGTGGTTCACCACCCGCAGCTTCTCGGTCTCTTCGGAGACTGTGCGCGCGTACAGCGCTGGAGCTAAAAGCTCCCAGTCTCCGACTGCCGTCTTCAGCGCCTTCTGAAAGGTGCCTTTCAGATGTCCGGAGGTCGCAATGACTTTCCGGACTATGGCCGCTGATAGCTCCAAGCGCTCCTTTAGCGCAGAGGCGGTCAACTCGTCGGCCTCGCCCTGGGATGAGTCCGACAAGCGCGATGTCCTTGCTCGTGTCTGAGCTTGGAGCAAAGCGCGATCCATTTCTGCAACCTCTTGCTCGGACCGCAGCTTCGCCTCCATTTTTTCGTCATCGCGCCCTAGGCGTATAAATTTCTCCCGGGCTTCTGCCATGCAGGCGTTAGCGCCGGGTGCGGGAGTGCCGCCTCTTCCTCGTCGGGCGGAAGGCCTTACAGAAGCGGAACTTCGTCCACTTCTGGCACTTCCGTCGGAACCCGACCCCCCGATCTTGGAGAATGGCCGCTTCCTTCTGCTCCAGAGTCGGCCGAGTTCCTCCCCGGAGGAAGGATCTACGGTCATCAGGCTAGTGCCCGAATCAGACCCCCGAGCAGACGGAGAGCGCGACCGCTCCGCTGCTGCTCTTGTGCGGCCGCTGCGCAAAACGCGCTCGGCCGCCGCCGAAGTTGTTGGCTCCGGCGTCACTGCCTTTAGCTCTGACGAGCTTAACCGGGACAGCCTGACTACAGGCTCCCGCACCACTTCCGATACAGCTTCACGCTGCTCCACCTCCAAGGGACCAGCGTCCCCATCGACTAAAATAGAAAAGTAATTATTGCTCATTTTTAGTCCCACGAGTATGGGGGAAATAAAAAGTCCACCCAGGCGGAGCCCCCTGCACCTGAGTAACCCTAATACTGCACGAGGGCGGGCGGTCTCGTGCAGGTGTCGCGCTAGCGGGTAGGCATTGACCCATCCTACCACCTCGAGACCGAGGCGGCCGACCGTCACGCGACAAACGGCCAACCTTTTGGGGTTTTTTATTGAGGTTGTCTCCTCTCGGCCCGGGCGACCAAGCCAAGGCCCCTACTTCCCGAGGGCTGCGAGACATGTCCACAACACCCTTCAGGAGCAGGTTTCCAGACGGTTGACCGAAGTCACCCACCTAGTCGCGTAAACGCGAGTGGTGGGCCCGTCCAGCCGCAGGTCTTGCAGACCCGCCATCCCACGAGCCGAAGCTCCGCTAGTCCATAGGACTCCACACGCAGTATAAAACTGCACGGCGACAGAGCGCCACACCTCAGAAGGGACTCTCGAACCCTCTTCATTATGAAGAGGGGGAGAATACACCTCCACCTGTGGTGTTATAGACTTTTCCTTGTCTCGGTCCCAACTTCAATAGCTGGGACCCCCGGCTCCCCTTAATTGGAGAGTTACGGGTTGCCCGAACAGGCCCGCCGAGTTGACGGACCTGCCGCGCGTCTGATTTTGGTCCGCGCCGGCAAAAGCCGGTACCCCCCACTGGGGGGCATTCCCCTATCCGCCACCTGGGGACGCGCCCGATGGGAGATCAGAAACTCCACACGGGGACAGGGGGGAACCTTTTTTTTTTTTTTTTTTTTTTTTTTTTTTTTACGTCTGGTAAAAATGCATTGACGCATACCCGTCGGCCGCGGGGGCAGCCGAGGGGTTATGTGGGACTCCCGCCCTGATAAGGGCGTCCTACCCACTAAAAATTCCAGACGACGTCCGCCGGTGCCAGTAGTGGACGAGTGCCGCGGGTGATCGCTTAGGGATAAACCCCAGGCATACTTCCGCTGTCTCGTCCTGGCTGTGGCTCGCTTGACAGCGAGCGCCACCCGGTCGCGTGGGGAGGTTGGTCTCCCCTACGCCCTCCTGCAACGGCGTGTGGGACGCACGCAACACCGCCGCGGGCCTCCTTTAGCGGGCAGCCGACTCCCCCGAGTCGGTCGTCCGAGGCCCATCGAGAAGTGGCATCAGGAGGTTATACTGCCTCCTGCGGCGCCCAGTGAGTCGGCGGCGGATTATCGGGGCGTCAGCCGAGGCCTCTCGCTCCCTCTCCGCTGCTTCCTTCTGCGAGACGACTGCCTCGCTGAAGGTGAGCACCGCCTGCCACTTCCCTTCGTCCTCCACCATCTGGGCTACTACTGCCCGGAGTGAGAGGTCTTGCCCCACTGCCGCAACTAATACACTGCGCTCCCTCGCCCAGGCCGGGCATGTCTCGAGGGTGTGCTGCGCAGTGTCCTCGTCGCAAGAACAGTGGTGGCACGAGGCGGACTCTTCCCGGCCAATGTGGCAGAGGAAAGCGCCAAAACACCCATGGCCCGACAGAAGCTGGGTCGCTCTGAACGTCAGGCGACCATGCTTTCGTCGGGCCCACTCCTTCAACACCGGGCAGATTGCCGTCACGGTGCGTCGCCCTGCTGTGCCATTGCCTAAACGGCTCTGCCAGCCTTCTAGGGCCAGGTCTTCCAACCTGTCCCTCTCCGCCTGAACCTCTCTAGGGGCAGGCCGTAGATCCTGGGACCTTAGGTCTCCTCGCCACTGGTAGACTGCGGCGAGGACCTTGGCGTCGAGGTCCCAAGGTGGTGTCCCCGCGAGAAGGAGGGCGGCATCTGTCGCGATTGTTCGGTACCCCCTCACCGTCCGTATTGCCAGGACGCGCTGGACTCTGTTCAACTGCCTAGTGTTGCCGGCTGACAGGGCGTCAAACCACACAGGGGCCCCGTATAGGGCCATTGAGCGGACGACGCCCATGTAGAGCCGCCGGCATGTGGCAGATGGTCCGCCGAGATTAGGCAGGAGCTTGCTGAGAGCGCCTGCAGTCGCCAAAAGCTTTGGCGCGAGCCGCTTGAAGTGCGCCTCGAACTTCCACCTTCCATCGAGAGTCAGGCCCAGGTACTTCATCGTACCCTCGACCCCGATGCGCACTCCCCCGACCACAAGGTGGGCCCCAACTGGTGGCGCTTGCCGTGCCCTGTGGAAGCACAGGGCCTCCGACTTCTCGAGCGCCACCTCCAGGCCCAGCTCACGGATGCGCTGGACGATGGTTGCTACGCCCGCCGTAGCTCGACGCGCCGCGTCCGGGTAACTGGTTCCCCGGGCCGTCACTAGGGTATCGTCGGCGTAACAGATTACGCCAACCCCTCCAACAAGACGGCTCCGGAGCACCCAGTCAAACCCGATGTTCCACAGGAGTGGACCAAGGACCGACCCCTGTGGAACACCGCAGGTGGGCTCCTGCTGGATGAGGCCTGTAGGCACGGCGCAGAAAACTTCCCGCTGCCTCAGGTAATCGGCGACTGCATGTTGTAGGTAGGCAGGCACGCCATGATGTACAAGTGCCTGCCTGATGCAGGCCCACGGCAAGGTGTTAAAGGCGTTGGCAATGTCCAGGGACACTGCCAATAACACCCCACCGCTAGCCACCGCTCGCTCTGCAAGTCTCTTGAGGCGCAGAATTGCGTCCACCGTAGAACGCTCCCTACGGAAGCCGTATTGCACGTCCGAGAGGTTCGGTCCCGTTCCCTCGAGGTGCTGGACGAGTCTGGAGGCAATGACTCGCTCAAGGAGCTTGCCGATCTCGTCCAGCAGCACTATGGGCCGATACCCAGACGGCGAGTCCGGCGGTCGGCCTTCCTTGCGCAGGAGCACTAGCCTCCCGGACTTCCAAATGCGCGGAAAGCGGCCCTGCTCCAGGCAGGCACTGAATAGGCGTCTGACCCGTTCACCCAGCGCATCCATGGCCAGAACCCATGCTTTCCCCGGGATCCCGTCCGGACCCGGGGCCACGCTCTTGGCTTTCAACCTTAGAACCGCTGCCCCAAGTTCTCCCTCCGTGACCGGCTCGGGAGGCTCGGTCGATGCGACCGGATGCGGCCGCATTGGCGGAGGGGTATGCTCCGCCCTAGATGGAAATAGGGCGGAGACTATGTTGGACAGCAGCGTTGGGTCAAGACTGTCAGTCACGGGCGGTGCCCACGGCCGAAGTTTTCCCCTCACAGTTCGGTAAGGGCGTCCCCACGGATCCCGGTTGAGGGATTGAAGAAGCTCTTCCCTCGCCCGTGCCTTGGCTTGCGCTATGGCGATCTGAAGCGCCTTCTGGGCCGATCTCCATGCCGCATATAGCAGACCATCCTGCTCTGGATCTCGGTGCCGCCTACGGCGATGTCTAGCGGACTCGCGACGTGCTGCGATGCACGCCCGCCGTAGCTGTGCGATGTCCTCCGACCACCAGTAGACGTGTCGCCGTGGAGGCAGGGGCCTGGACCGGGGCATAGCCGCGTCGCAGACGTCAGTCATAGCCCCCCGAAGCCACTCTGCCTCCTGATCTACTTGGACTGGCCCACTCTGGGCCGGCACCCAGGTCTTTACAAGGGCCGCCGCTTTCAGGGAGTCCTGATCTAGGCTTCGGACCTTCCACCTAGGCAGCGTTGGGCAGTTAGTGCGCGCAGGGCTGTGGTTTGCGCCAGTGTCGGCGGAGGCAACATCGAACCTGATGTATCTATGATCCGATCCTGACTCCGCCAACACAAGCACCCTCCAGTCGCGGACGCGACTCGCGACCGCAGGGCTGGCAAACGTTATGTCCACCAGGGATTCCCCCTGCGGTCTCACGCAAGTAGCGACTGTGCCCTCATTGCATACACAAAGGCCCATGGCTGTGGCCCATTCTAAGAGGATCTCCCCGTAGACGTCTGTCAGGCGTGAACCCCATGTGGTGGACTTCGCGTTGAAGTCACCGGCTGCCAACACAGGAAGAGGGGACTGCTGGATGACGACGCCCATACGGACAGGGGGGAACCTAACCTAACCTAACCTAACCTAACCTAACCTAACCTTTTTTTTTTTTTTTTTTTTTTTTTTTTTTTTTTTTTTTTTTTTTTTTTTTAACGATGGAAAAAATGCCTTACGCACGCCCCGCACCCTGGGGGGGTAGCGGGGGAGTGTCGGGCTCTCCGGAAATGATTACGCTGAACTACTGCTCAGCGTAGCCATGACCGGCATACCGACTAAAACGACCATCGATGCTCCCTCTATCACCTGGGCGCGAACACATACACGCCCGCCGGATCGTCCTCATCAGAGAACGATTCGTCGGACGAATATGTGTCGGTTCCTGACGAAGCCATGGGATCCCCGTAGGACACTACCACAGCCTCGTCGGTGATTGTTCGCCTAGGGCGAACCCCTCCGGCGCCCCCCAACAGTGGGGGCTGTCGACTCCCCGGAGCATCAGGGGAGTCGACCATGGTCGGAGACACGTGCAATGCACGATCCGAGTCCCCCAGACTCGGACCGCGCTGGCCTCCGACGGGAGGGAGACTTCGGGCAAACTGCCGTCGTCTCCTTCCCAACCGTCTGCGGCGGCAGGCATCAGCGTGGGGATCCTCCTCCCGCGCGCGCTCCGCCACCTCCTTCTGCGTCACCACCTCGACGCAGAAGGTGTTCACGGCATCCCAGGACCCCTCGTCCTCCACCATGGCCTTGACCACAGTGGGGAGGGAGAGGTCGACCCCAATCACAGCCACCAATGCAGCGCGCTGCGTAGAGAAGCCGGGGCACACCTCTAAAGTGTGCTGAGCCGTGTCTTCCACCTCGTCGCAGTTGTGACACTGCGGGGTCGCTTCACGTCCAATCCGGTGCAGATATTTCCCAAACGAGCCATGCCCGCTCAGAACCTGCACCAGGTGGTATGTCAGCGACCCGTGCTGCCTCTCAGCCCAGGGCTTCAGAATCGGGCGCATGGCCTCAAGAGTGCGCGACTGCGTACCCGAGGCAGGTTGGGCCAGACTCTCTTCCCACAACCTGAACATTGTGTCGCGGGTCTCCTCTAACGCCGCAGCCCTCTCACGCGGCGCCCGACGGATGCCGCTCTCCCTCTCTTCGGTGCGGAGCCTATAGGCGGCCGCCAGAACTTCCGCAACTAGTTCCCAGGGTGGCGTGCCCGCGAGAGCACATGCTGCCGCCCGGGAAACAGTTCGATACCCGCGTATCATCCGCAGTGCCATTGCGCGCTGCGCTCTTTGCAGCGAGGCAGTGGCACGCGGGCTCAGCGCATCCGCCCAAACCGGAGCACCGTATAGAGCCATGCTCCGGACGATGGTGCCGTACAGGCGGCGTACACTAGCGCTCGGCCCCCCAACATTCGGGAGGAGTCGACCCAGCGCATCCGCCGCACCCAAAAGGCGGGGTTCGAGGCGCTTGAAATGCTCCTCGAAACCCCATCGACCGTCAATCACTAGCCCCAGATATTTGTGGGAGGGCTGCAGTGGTACCCTCACTTCGTCCACGACAACCACTGTTCCCGCGGGGGCTCCTCTGCGGGGCCCGTGGAATAGTAGGGCCTCCGTCTTATGGAGGGCCACCTTAAGGCCCAGGGACCGTATTCGGCGCACGACGTGGCTCACGAATACGCCCGCCAGTCGCAGTATTCCCGCGATGTTTTTACCCCGGATGGTGACTAAAGTGTCGTCTGCATAACAGAACAGTCCAACCATCCGGGGAAGCCCGCACCTCAGTACATAGTCGTACCCGACTATCCATAGTAAGGGGCCCAGTACGGACCCCTGTGGGACTCCACGAGTCACGGTGTAGCGTCGGGTACGACCATCCCGCCCTTGGCAAAACACGACTCGGCCCTCCAAATAATCCGCCACGAGGCGTCGCAGGTACGGAGGCACCCTGTGGTATTGGAGTGCCTCCATGATGACAGCGAACGGCAGACTGTTGAAGGCGTTGGCAATGTCTAATGAGACAGCCAACGCCATTTCCCCGCTCTCGGTAGCTTCGGTTACGAGGCGCCGCAAGTCCGTCAGAGCGTCGATTGTCGAACGCCCTGCACGGAACCCATACTGGACGGGCGAGAAGTTAGGCCCCACCTCTGATATGTGCTGGACGAGCCGAGCCGCAACTACCCGCTCAAACAACTTCCCGGTCTCGTCCAGCAGGACGATCGGCCTGTATGCCAACGGGTCATCGAGCGGGCGGCCCTCCTTTCGAAGGAGGCATAGAGCGCCCTCCTTCCATGGCTTCGGGAACTTTCCGGTGCGAAGACATGCATCGAACAGTTCCCGAAGCCTGTCCCCGAGGTGTTCAAGGGACAGGTACACAACCCTGCCCGGGACTCCGTCGGGACCAGGGGCCGTCTTTTTGCCCTTAAGGCGATCGACGGCGGCCTCAAATTCCCCGTCCGTTACAGTAGGCGGAGGAGCCTCCTCGCCCGGTCCCGCCTCCTCGGCAGATGGTGGAGCCATCCGGGGGGAGACGAAATTGGCTTCGTTGGGAGGAAACAACTCTCCAACGACCCTCGAGAGCAACGCCGGATCCATAGTTTCTGTCAGGGGGGCACCGCGCGCTTTGAGCTTGTTGCGCGCGGTTTTATAAGGCCTCCCCCACGGATCCCTATCGAGGCCCTGCAGCAACTCCTCGCGAGAAGTTTCCTTCGCGGAGGCTATCGCAGTTTGCAGGGCCTTTTTGGCTCGCGTGTACTCCCCGTACAGGCGCTCCTCCTCCTCTGGCACCGTGATGCGACGTCGGCGATAGCGGGTGTATGCCCGGCGCTTAACATTGCAGTCTCTGCGCTGGGCTGCAATGTCAGTCGACCACCAGTACACCGCCGTACGGTCGCGTGGAGGGTGTGCTCTCGGCATGGAAGCCTCACACACCTCCGTCAGGGCGCCACGAAATCGTGCTGCCGACTCGTCTATGTCTTCGCCATCCATGGGCCGGGAAAACCATCGCTCAAAGATGGCGGTCTCCTCTACCGAAGCCTTGTCCAGCCGACTGAGGGCCCAGCGGGGTCGATCCCGGTTTTCCGGCCGCGTCACGGGCTGATGGACGGAGGTCTCAAATCGGATGTAGCGGTGATCCGAGAGAGTCTCCGTCCGTAACACCCGCCATCCGTGTACTATACGCGCCAGGGCCGGGGTGGCAAAGGATAGGTCCACCACCGATCCACCCTGTCGGCGCACGCAGGTGTGTACCGTCCCTACGTTGAGTAGGGAGAGACCAATAGCGGCTGCCCACAATTCGAGGTCCCGCCCACGTGCGTCAGTGGACAGGTTGCCCCACAGGGTGGACTCGGCATTCAGGTCCCCCATCAGTAGAACCTGGTGCGAAACCACCACCCTCCTCACTACGGCACCGACGGCCTCGAGGAACGACTCGAATTCGGCGAGGGGCCTGTTCGGGGAGAAGTACACCCCGACAAAGGCAATGCCCCCCCAGACCGCCACGACGAATCCCTCTCCCTTCTCCACCACGGTGGGGGGAATGAAACCCGGCGCTGCGCGCACGATAACCGCGACGGTGCCGCCACGGTCCCCGACCCAGTTGGGCTGGTCGGGAACGAAATACGGCTCCGCCACGACCGCCACATCGATTGACCATTCCGCCATGGCTTGCAGCAACATATCTTGGGCTCTGGCGGAGTGGTTTATATTCCCTTGCAGGAGGTTACATGGACGGACCCTGTCCATTACTCGTCCATGGGAACCTCCTGCTGTTGCTGCTCAGCACTGAGCGCCGGCTGCGAGACGGGAGACTCATTTGACGGGCGGGCCGTTGACTTTCCTCGCGCTTGGGGCGGCTTACAGCTGCGCCCGCCCATCACATGCTCGGAGGGCCTCCGAGCAGCGGCACAAACTGCACAGTGGGGCTTAACGTTGCAGTTTGCCCCTATGTGACCGGCCTTCCCGCACCTATAGCACAGGGCGCTTCTGTCCTCCGCCGAAGGACAATTCTGCCTGACGTGACCCGGCTGCATGCATCTGAAGCAACGCACGGGCCGGGTCTCCAGCGGCTTCACCTGGACGCAGCTAAAACCGATTGGCAAGCGGCCTGCGTCCACTACTTTCTTGGCCGCAGCCACTGGGCACGACACAATTGTGGTGCCCATCCCACCGGGACCTGTGCGAATTGGGCGCACCTTAACAAGGTCCCGACTGCATCCACCTCTCGTTGCGAGAGCAGCCGCAAGCCTTTCTTCTGTCACTGAGTCGTCCAGCCCGATTACGCGCATGTCAGTGCACTTCGTGGGCCGGACGACTGTCGCCACCTCAGCAAGAACCTCCTGCAGCTTACTTGCTAGCAGGTCGGCCTTTTCTTCAGCGCCCGCACCGGAAATCTCAATTATTTTTGCGCCGGCCATTGTATTCCGGCATCTCCTCTTAGGGATGTCCATGCTGTCAACATTGATGGCGTCGGCAGCACGGGACAAAGCCTCCCCGTAGGTGACCCCCTTTTCTACGGCGGCCGGTGTCAGAGTGAGCACCACCGCCGCTGATTTTGGAGGGGTCAATTTTGGTTTCCGCGCGACAGTGCGAGGAGCTGGCGTGGAAGCCGGAACGACGGGGCGCCTACTTGGCGCTGCTCCGGCACCGGCCACAGACGCAAATGTCTGTTTGGCCGGCTTGGTCGTCCGAGTTGGGGGCGCAGCAGGGTCAGCCGTAGCTTTTGCTTTTTTCCCCCGCTGACGCTTCTTCTTCCTCCCCTCTTGTACTACCCAGCCACCGTCATTATCCTGAACCGGGGTTGCAGTCTGCGTATGGGGCGCAGCGGCGCCCCGGGACGTGGACGGAACTGGTGGTGGGGGAAGTTCCTCAATTAAGGGCTTCTTGGCAGCAACGCTTTGCTTGCCACCAGCCTTTTTATTCTTGGCCGCTTTGGGCGGCGCCGGTCCCGCTTGCTTTATCACAGCAGCCTTCGACTTCACCACGGAGGGCTTAGTCTGGGGCGCCGCGACAATTTGAGGGAGAGGGAATGGATCCTCATCCATCTCCAGGTCCTGCGTCCGTGTGTCGGCTGCGAGAGGAGGCCTCAGTCGCGGCTCAGGGGGCAAACGGGCTTCGAGATCGGCAATCCTTGAGTTTATTTGGTTGCCGATCGAGACCCTCATCTCCGAGAATAACTTCTCCACATACGGAGGTAGCGTCTCCTCGGTCGGCGCCGGAACAGACTTCGGGGCAGTTGCAGCTCCTTTTTTGGCGCGCATCTCCTTCTTTAGCTCCTCTAACTCCTTACGGAGCTCGGAGACCTCCTCCTGTAGCTTTTTGTTAGCCCTTTGAAGCTTAAGGGTCTCGCTATTGGAGGTGCACTCCAGGAGTGACCTCGCCGACGCCGATATTGTCGCCGCAGCCTGATTCAGGGCCTTTTGAAATGTACCCTTAAGCTGCGACGACTTCGCAGACACGTGTCGAACTGTTTGAAGCTCCGCCTCTATAGTGTCTACGAGTTGGTAAGCCGCAGGCTCGCCCTCGTCCAAATCCATATCGTTATGAGAGGACATCGACCCCGACTCTGAGCGAAGCCTACGCCTCTCTGCGATCTCCTCCATAAGCTCTTCTTGAGCGCGTATCTTCAACTCCTCTTGTTTGGCGAGGAGCAGCTCTCTCTTCGCTGCAGCCAGGCCCACGTACTCCCCTGTAGTGGGAGGACGACCTCTGCCGCGACCTCTCCCTTTGCCACATGCCGAAACCTTTGAGGCAGTGACGGTTTGGTCACTCGCTGTATCGGAGTCGCTGCTCCCCTCCTCGCCCGCCTTATTGGTTGGAGGGCGTTTTCTTTTTACAGCCCCTGATTGGGACCCAATCGTCTGTGTGCTACAGCAAGACACAGCATCCGAGTCATCGCCGTCGTTGGTGGCAATCGACACCGCTATATTTTCCAGCACAACCCTCGGGTTTACTCCGCTCATAGAATTCGAGCGTGAGTGAGGCGCCGAACTGGATTGATTCGTCAAGCCCATAGCGCCCGCTGATCTTCGACCGGCACTAGCACAAGCGGCCGGTTTTTCGAACTTCAGGCAGAATGACCGCCTAGACGTTCCGCTGTTTTTCGCGCCCACTGCGCCTACCTCCGCGCCCACTGCGCCTTCCTCCTTCTCTCCTCCTTCGGGTTTAGGGTTTTGTTTTTGGTTCATTATATTCATAATTGATCCCACGAGTATGGGGGAAGTAAGGGTCCTTGCCGGGCGGTGCCCCCTGCACCCGGCAAAGCCTTGGGGTTGATAACCCAACGGGAGGTCGGCAGGTATCCCGCTGGAGTAAGCTCTAGCGACTGATCACCCATCAGCCACGCATCACCTCGCGGAGCTACCACGCTTGTGATTGGGGTAATTTTTTATAGAGGTTTTCTTCCTCGCGGTCCGGGCGGTTAAGCCAAGACCCTCGTTCCGCACAGAGCCGCGAGACGTGATCCACGACACTCCGTTGATGCGGATTACGAAACAACGCCGAGTCTGGAAAGACCCAGCCGCTCGCCCTGAAAAGGGCGCTCGTGCCGAGGCCACTACTGTAGCCCCACCCACGCCAGGTCCGCTTGGACCCGGCCACTCGTCCACGAAGGGACGCCCGCACGACTCAGGCCCGAGCAGATGCCCCGCCGACCCGAGTTTGGTTTTAAAGACTTTTCCTTGTCTTGGCCCCGACTTCAATAGCCGAGACCCCCGGCCCCCCCGCGAGGGAAGGTTACGGGTTGCCCGACAAGCCCGCCGAGTTGACGAACCTGCCGCGACGACGCCACCCGGACCCGGGCAGATGCCCCGACGGTCCGAGTTTTGGTTTTAAAGACTTTTCCTTGTCGTGGCCCCGACTTCAATAGCCGAGACCCCCGGCCCCCCCGCGAGAGAGGGTTACGGGTTGCCCGACAGGCCCGCCGAGTTGACGCAACCTGCCGCGCCACCGCACTTCAGACCCGGACAGAAGCCCCGACGGCCCTAGGTGCCTCGCAGGCTGAACCTGCAGAACGCCAAGCGCTCTACCCACTACGGGTCACTCCACGCAATCATCTCGGAGGCGAGAGACGGGGAGCATAACCCAACACCGGGCACAGAAGCCCCGCGGGAGTCCAGCTGGATGTGGACTCAATAGCCGCTGTCAGACCATCAGCCTGACGCCGAAAACCCGAAAACCGTTCGACGCCAGTTGCCCGGGGTGCGCCACGAGGAGGCTGTCTGACCTGGCACCCCAACCTTTTTTTTTTTTTTTTTTTTTTACGTCAGGGAAATGCTGTTACGCATACCCACCAGCCGCGGGGGCAGCTGGGGGTTATGTGGGACTCCAGGCCTCAGAGTGAGAACCCGCCTACCCACTAAAAACCTGACGGTGCCCTCCGGTGCCATGTGAGACGGGGACGTGGCGGGTTCACCGTAGGCCAAGAGGCCATAGGCATTCACCGCAGTTCCCCAGACTCGGCCGACTCACTTTGCAGCGAGCCCCTACCGGTTGCGACGAGGGAGAAACTCGACCCCGTCGCAGAAACAACAGACGGCGCGCGGGAACACGCACAACGCCGTCTCGGGCCCCCTTTAGCGGACGACAGACACCCCCGTGTCTGAAGCCCGGGGCCCAGGAAGGGGCAAGTGGAGAAGGAAATTCCTTCTCCGGTGCCCATGACGCCGGCGGCGGATCATTGGGGCGTCAGCCGAAGCCTCTCGCTCCCTCTCCGCTGCTTCCTTCTGTGAGATGACAGTCTCACAGAAGGTGAGCACCGCCTGCCACGCTTCCTCGCAGGTCGCCATCCTCCGCACGATTGCTGCCAACGACAGGTCATCGCCCACAACGGCGGCCATGGCACTGCGCTCCCTCGCCCAGGCCGGGCATGACGTGAGGGTGTGCTGCGCAGTGTCATTGTCGCAACTAGGGCAATGGTGACACTTTGCCGTTGGCTCGCGACCGATCATGCAGAGGTACCACCCGAAGCAGCCGTGGTCCGAGAGCATCTGGGTCAGCCTGAAGGTCAGGCGACCGTGCTGGCGCTGCACCCACTCCGCGAGGACCGGGGCGATTGCCCCCGGGGTGCTGCGACCGAAGCGGCTCTCAGACAAGCGCTGTCTCCACTGGTGCAGGGCGACCTGCGTCAGTTGCGCCCTCTCGGCCTCCACTTCGCGCGGCGCGGGCCTTTGCCCCTGAGACCTTAGGTCTCCCCGCCACCGAAAAACGGCAGCGAGGACCTGGGCGTCGAGGTCCCATGGCATGCTCCCGGCAAGCGCGAGTGCCGCGTCCGCACTGATTGTGCGGTATCCGCGGACTACCCGTATGGCCAAGTGGCGCTGTGCCCTCTGCAACAGCCTGGCGTTGTCTCCGGACACGGCGTCGTCCCAAACCGGGGCCCCGTAAAGGGCCATGGACCGGACAACGCCCATGTACAAGCGCCGGCACGACGCAGAGGGACCCCCCAAATTGGGCATGAGCCTGCTTAGAGCTCCTGCGGCTCCCAAGAGCTTCGGCGTTAGGCGCTCGAAGTGGGTGCGGAAGGACCACCGCCCATCCAAACACAAACCCAGATAGCGCATCGACGACGCGACGTTGATGCGGGTTCCGCCAACGAGCAGGTGAGACCCGGCCGGCGGCGCTCGCCGGGGCCCATGAAAACACAGGGCCTCCGACTTTTCGAGCGCCACCTCGAGTCCCAGCTGTCGAATCCGGCTCACCACGCTCGCCACGCCGGCCGTCGCGCGCTGGAGCGCCTCGTGCAAGTCGCTGCCACGGGCTGTCAGCAGGGTGTCATCGGCGTAACAAGTTACACCCACCCCAGCGATTCGCAGCCCGCGTAGAGCCCAGTCGTAGCCAATGTTCCACAAGAGCGGCCCGAGAACCGACCCCTGTGGGACACCGCACGTCACCGCTTGCGACTCAATCGCACCACTTGCCGTAGCCCACTCCACTGTTCTCCGCGCCAGATAGTCGGCGACTACCGCCTGGAGGGAGACAGGCACCCCGTGGTGTACGAGGGCCTGCCGTATGCAGGACCACGGCAGGGTGTTGAAAGCGTTGGCGATATCGAGAGACACCGCCAACAGCACCCCCCCGCTATCCACCGCCCTCTCGGCCAGGTCGCGGACCCGAAGAACAGCGTCCACCGTGGACCGCTCAGCCCTGAACCCGAATTGGAACTCCGACAGGTTCGGCCCCACAGTATCTAGGTGCCGGACGAGGCGCCGGGCAATGATACGCTCAAAGAGCTTGCCCACCTCGTCCAGCAGCACTATGGGACGGTACCCCGACGGAGCGTCGGCAGGTCGGCCGTCCTTCCTCAGCAGTACCAGGCGTCCTCGTTTCCAGAGTTCCGGAAATCGCCCTTGGACCAAGCACTCGCTGAATAAGCGGCGCAACCGGTCTCCAAGGGCGTCCTCGGCGAGGACCCACACTCGGCCTGGTATGCCGTCGGGACCTGGAGCCACCTTCTTTGCTCTGAGGCGCATCATGGCTACTCCGAGCTCTGCCTCTGAGACGGGTTCAGGAGCATCCGATGAGGCCGGGGGGTGTGGCCTCATGGGAGGCGGCCTATGCTCAGGCCGGTCGGGGAACAGGCCGGATACTACACTCTGCAGGAGTGCTGGTTCCATGGTCTCCGTGACCGGGGGTGCCCATGGTCGGAGTTTACCTCTGACCGTGCGATAGGGGCGTCCCCACGGATCCCTGTTAAGGGTCGCCAGCAACTCCTCTCGCGCCTTCACCTTCGCCTTAGCGATGGCGACCTGGAGGGCCTTCTTGGCCACTCGGTAGGCCTCGTGCAGAGGAGCGTCCTGTTCCGGGTCTCTGCGGCGCCTGCGAAGATGACGGGACGAAGCGCGACGTGCCGCGAGGCACTCTCGTCGCAGCTGTGCCACCTCCGAGGTCCACCAATAGACCGATCTCCGGGGCAGCGGGGGTCCGGACCGAGGCATGGATGCGTCGCAGACTTGCGACATCGCCTTTCGGAACCACTCCGCCTCCCCGTCGATGTCGACCGGCTGTCTAGGCCCGGGTAGCCAAGCCTTGACCAGAGCCGCCGCCTTAAGGTTCTCCAGATCCAGGGCACCAAGGCTCCAGCGTGGATAGGGAGAGCGCGCAAATAGTCTAGGCGCCGGTAAAAAGGGGGAGGAGGACACCTCCAACCATATATACCTATGGTCGGAAAGTGACTCCTCACCGTCCAGCACCATCCAGCGCGGCACTCTCGCTGCGACCGCGGCGCTAGCGAACGATAAGTCCACTATAGACTCGCCCTGCGGTCGCACACATGTCGCCACGTTGCCCTGATTCAGGAGAACCATGCCCGCCGCCGTTGCCCACTCGAGGACCAAGCGGCCCCTGGGGTCCGTCACCGGGGAACTCCAAGCCGAGTGCTTGGCGTTGAAGTCGCCGCACACGAGTGCAGGGAGAGCGGTTCGCCGCAGGACGGCACACAGCCAATCAAGGCCGGCCTCGACTGCAGCGATACTGCTGCTAGGCGGGAGATAAACCCCGACCAGCAGCAATCCCCCACACTTGGCAACTACAATGCCGTCGGCTTTGTCGATGACAGACAACCGTAGGCCTTCCGTCTTTATGTAGACGGCGCTCCGGGAAAGGTCCGCCACCCAGTCCTCTCGATCTGCGTCAGGCACAAAATAGGGCTCGGCCACCACCGAAACGTTCGCCGACCACTCCACCAGGTGCTGCGCAAGGATGTCCTGCGCTCTGGAGGAGTGGTTGACGTTCGCCTGGATAACTGCTAGGGCCATCCTTAGCCAGTGTCCATGCGCGCCTGCTCGTGGGCCCCGCTGCTAGTGGGCGCTGGCGTTCGGGCTACTGCCCTGCCCCTCTTTTTCGGTGGGGAGCAGCTTTTGCCCCCGACCCTATGGTTCGCAGCCAGACCAGCGCTCGCACAGATAGGACAGTGCGGCGCGGCAGCGCAACCCCTCGCTTTATGCCCAGGCTTGCCGCAGCGATAGCAGTGATCACTGCGGTCGACTGAAGCCGGGCAAAGACTGCTAACGTGGCCAGGCTCCAGGCACTTGTAACAGCGCAAGGGCCTGGCTTCCAAGATTTGCACGTGGGCCGAAATCCAGCCCACACGAAGACGGCCTTGGGATAAGGTCTTCGCAGTAGCAACCGGTACCTTGACTACGACGGTACCGGCGCCACCACGACCTGGCGAAATTTCGCCTACCTTGACGGTCGCCTCCGAACAGCCAGCCTTTTTGGCCACTGCAGCCGCCACCTCCGCCTGCGTGACTGAGTCATCCAGGTCCGACAGACGGACGTCCACCGTCTTAGTGGGCCTGGAGACTCTCATCACGTCCTCCGAGAGGACCTCGCGGATCTTGGCAGCAAGGTTGTCGGCCTTGGTGTCACTATTCGCTCCCGGGATTTCCAGGAGCCTGCCACCCGTGCGTGCTGTGCGGAAGCGCATATCACTTATCCCGAGACTCTCTATATCGATCCGGGACTTGACATCCCGGATGAGAGTGTCGTATTTGGCTCCCTTCTCCTCTGCCCCTGGCTGAAGTGTCAGCACCACTGCAGACGACCGCGGTGGGCGGAGCCTCCGTTTCCAGGCTGGTTGGGCTGTCCTAGTGGCTGTCTGTGGCTGCTGGGCAGCACCGCGCCCGTTCGTTCTACCTCGCCTCACAACCGTGGTCCATCCCTCGTCCATGGACGTAGGTGGCGGTGGGAGGGGGCGGGGTTGTCTCGTCTGGACAGGGGTCGTACGCCTGCGTCGCACCCTATTTCTGGCCCGGCGACGAGCATTTCGGCTCACGGGAGCTCCAGGAGCTGGATTGACAGCGGCGACCACCCCTACGGTTGCAGCGGGGTCTACTGCCTCACTGGTGGGCGCACGCGTTGGTACAGCTGGGCCTGAAGCTCTTGCGGCTGCGATAGGGGCACGCATTCTCGCGGCTGTGGCGGGGGCAGGCTCCCTGGCCGGCATTCGACTCGGCAGTGGGGCAGGCGCCCTGGCAGGCATTCGACTGGGCGGTTGAGCAGCAGCCACAGGCGCTTTATTGTTACGTTATATGAATTGCAAGCCATACTTTGAACCAAAGACTTCAGCCGTTGGTTACCCCACCCTCCTTGGAGTCCCATCTGGGGAGGTGCCACTGGCACCCCAGGGTTTCCCACCGGCCATAGCGGAGACGCCAGTTCCCCTTTCGGGGCAGACTAACCCGGGTTCCTTAACGAGATGGTTGGGGCAAGGTGAGCACGCGTCGACCAAAACGCACACCACACCGAGCCCGCCACCTGCTACGCCCCCCGAGTCCTCCACGTCGCCATAGACGAGGGTTAAGCCGCTCGCCCAGAGCCGATTGATCCGTGATCTGGCTACACCACGGACCGCCCGAGTGCCCGGAATTTGGGGCCAAAGGAGCGTGTTGCCTGGGTGGACTGCCACAGGCTCAACTCCCAGGATCCCCTCTTTCCAGGATTACGGGTCCCTGCGCACGGCAAAAACACGCAGCCTAGGTCGTTAGGTACGGCCCAGGAAAACCCGAGACCACTACTGTGGTCCCAACCACGCCGAGTCTGGAAAGGCCCAGCCGCTCGCCCTGAAAAGGGCGCTCGTGCCGAGGCCACTACTGTGGCCTCACCCACGCCAGGTCCGCTTGGACCCGGCCACTCGTCCCCGAAGGGACGCCCGCACGACTCAGGCCCGAGCAGATGCCCCGCCGACCCGAGTTTGGTTTTAAAGACTTTTCCTTGTCTTGGCCCCGACTTCAATAGCCGAGACCCCCGGCCCCCCCGCGAGGGAAGGTTACGGGTTGCCCGACAGGCTCGCCGGGTTGACGAACCTGCCGCGCCGACGCCACCCAGACCCGGGCAGATGCCCCGACGGTCCGAGTTTTGGTTTTAAAGACTTTTCCTTGTCGTGGCTCCGACTTCAATAGCCGAGACCCCCAGCCCCCCCGCGAGGGAGGGTTACGGGTTGCCCGACAGGCCCGCCGAGTTGACGAAACCTGCCGCGCCGCCGCACTTCAGACCCGGGCAGATGCCCCGACGGTCCGAGTTTTGGTTTTAAAGACTTTTCCTTGTCGTGGCTCCGACTTCAATAGCCGAGACCCCCGGCCCCCCCGCGAGGGAGGGTTACGGGTTGCCCGACAGGCCCGCCGAGTTGACGAAACCTGCCGCGCCGCCGCACTTCAGACCCGGGCAGAAGCCCCGACGGCCCTAGGGCCGTCGGGCCGCAGGTTTAGCCTGCGAGGCACCTAGGTGCCTCGCAGGCTAAACCTGCAGAGCGCCAACAAGCGCACCACCCACTACGGGTCACTCCACGCAATCCTCACTAAGGCGAGAGAAGGGGAGCAGAACCCCGCGGGAGCCCAGCTAGATGTGGACTCAACCGCCGCTGTCAGACCATCAGCCTGACGCCGAAAACCGTTCGACGCCAGTTGCCCGGGGTGCGCCACGAGGAGGCTGTCTGACCTGGCACCCCACCCCAACCTAACCTTTTTTGTTTTTTTTTTTTTTTTTCGCTGTGGAAATGCTTTTACGCATTGCCCCCACACATCTGCAGGGGGGTATGTGGGACTCAACGGCTGGTGTGCAAGGCCGTAATACCCACTAAAACCACAGCGCATTCCACCACTCCGCCATTGTGGGGGGTGCCATGGGGTCGCGTGAGCATTCACCACGGCACCCCGGCGGATAGCCCGAGGGCTACAAACTCTTTGGCGGCGGAGCAAGGTGTTGGGCTCCGCCACCACCCGGCCGCAGAGGATAGGGAGGACGGCAACGACACACCGCATCTCCTCTTCCTCTGCGGCCCCACCGCAGCGCCATCCAACGGTGCGCCCCCGTTTGGTCGCGGGAGATAGGCCGCACGGCAACGACACACCGATACGTCTCTCCTCCCGCGACCGCACCCGTCTGCGAGAGACAGACAAAACTGTCTCCCACACCCGCACCCTTGGACGCATCCTGCGCAGGCCTCCCCACGTGGAGCGTCCCCTCCCTGGATCCCGCTTAGCTTCACCGTGGGTGGCAAAGCCACGGTTACTGGGCCCCCCTACCACGACAAGGTGGAGATCCCACAGGGGGGACCCCAACCTAACCTAACCTAACCTTTTTTTTTTTTTTTTTTTTTTTTTTGGCGTGGTGGAAATGCCTTTACGCACGATACCCCCCCCCGGGGAGGGGAGGGCCTGTGTGGGACTCCCGCCCTGATAAGGGCGTCCTACCCACTAAAACCACCACGGTGTTCCCTCAGCTCGCCTCTGTGCTGGGGCCACGGGATCGCTCCGCGCATTCTCTACGTAACCCCGGCGGCGATGGCTCCTTGTCGAGCCCCTCCTCACTCGCTGAGAGCAGTGTGTGGGAACACACACACACTGCTCAGGCCGCTAAGTGGCGGGTGGCGGATGGCGGACTCCCCTAAGTCCGCCATCCGCAGGCCTTATGGTGGACGTCTCGCTGCTGGATCGGCCCTCGGCCGGCGTCTCGCCCGTCTGCGGCGGATCGGGTCGGAAGTGGAAATCTCCCGTTCCCGCTCCGCCGCCTCCTTCTGAAGCAGGACCTCCTCGCAGAAGTCCTGCACAGCGCTCCACGACCTGTCGCTCTCGACCATAGCTCGCACCACGGTCGGTAGCGAGAGGTCGGCACCAATGACGCCCGTTAGGGCCGTACGCTGGGAAACACCTTTTAGACACAGTACATAGAATTCCTGATAATCACACATTTTCAATTTTACACACATGCGAAAAAAGTTTAAAACTATCCGTTTTGGAACAATTAGAAATAATTAAACATAATAAAGATAATTCGCTTACACTGCTGAATGAGCAGGTCAGTTACACAACGTCCCCACTATTAAATATTTTTTCAAATTTTTCTAACCGTCAAAATAGTAATAATATCATTAGTAATAATAGGACCGGATCGGTCGCTAGTACGTCACAACAATAGTGGGGGAAAAGTATAAAAGGCCTGCTCACCAGCGTTCACAGGTTAGTCGTCGGAGCGCAGCCGAGGCGACAACATCTCCTCCTGAAGATGCCGCGTGAGGCGGCGAAACGCGTTGAGGTTTTCTTTTGCACGTCGGTGTTGGTACTAATTATTGCATTATCTGTTTTGCATGCGATTTGTGGGAGGGCGGGCGGTGCTTTTTGCATGTGCTTGTTCTCTAACATAGTCGGTGGTCACAGGTAGTGTAGTTGGGTACTTATGCCGGCGTAACTGAGCGGAAATCTAAAGCTAAGTAATTTTTCAATGTTAATACTAACGACGGAAAGTCCCATCTTGGGACTCTACACAGAACCTACCTGCACCTACCTGCTATTAGCGCCTCCCGCTGTGACATCCCTGCTGGCTAAACGACTGCGACAATCTGAAAATAGAAATAGGTATTAAAGTGGTATAAATTTGACCTTAGTGTGCACTCAGAGTGCCTCTACATTCTTGTAAAGTTTTACTTTTATTTTATTTTTATTTTATTTTTGTTCTTTTTATTTTCCTTTTGTGTTTGTCTTTTATTGACTACTGAGTCTTTTGACCAGTATTCCTAGTCAAAAGATAGTAATGCCAAGAGTACCTGGTGGGGCAGCACCGTAGAAGACCACAGGGGTGAAGAAATGTCCGGAACCCTGGAAGAGTCGGGATTACAGGTACTCAATACAGGTGACACACCCACTTTTGACACCGTGAGAGGTACGAGGGTGTTCACCAGTCACGTTGACATCACAGCCTGCACGGAAGACCTGCTTGAGCTGGTCGATAACTGGAGGGTAGACCAGGAGATGACGAGCTCTGACCACAATGCCATCACCTTCGAAATAAGTCTCCAGAAGTCGAAAGGTATGAAGGTCCAAAGGACCACCAGACTCTATAACACCAAGAAGGCAGATTGGGATCGATTTAACACCGAACTTACCGAGGCCAAAGCTCGGAAAAACATTGATTCAGAGAGCATAAATAACATCGATACTTCACAACATCTTGAACAAGTCATCCGAGACTATTCTGAAGCAATTACCGATGCATGCAAGAACAGCATGCCTGTCAAAAAGGGTACTCAAGTACTCAAGATCCCATGGTGGAATGATGAGCTCGCAAGGCTGAAAAAAGTTACCACTACCTTCAGGCGAAAGATCAGAAACGCGGCACCGCACCGCAGAGACATAGTGGTAGCTGAGTACCTGGAGAAGAAAGAACACTACGAGTGCCAAGCCAAGAAAGCCCAAATAGACAGCTGGAAGGAGTTCTGCAGCAAGCAAGACAGAGAAGGCCTATGGGAGGGGATTTACAGAGTAATAGGCCGGACCACCAGGAGAACAGAAGATTTGACCCTATCCAAAGATGGAGCACATTTGAACCCCAAAGAATCGGCGATCTTACTAGCGGAGACATTCTACCCACAAGACCTGAAGGAAACTGACTCAGATTACCACCGCACGATCAGAATATCGGCGGATAGTGTAAACGACATGAGGCATGATGAACAACATGACCCACCGTTTACAAAGTTGGAGCTGGAGACCGCAGCGGGGAGTTTTAATCCGAAGAAGGCCCCAGGGGCGGATGGCTTCACAGCAGACATCTGCAGCCGGGCTATCCACCAGGACCTGGACGCGTTCCTTGCCCTGTTCAACAAGTGTCTCCTGATCGGACACTTCCCGGACATCTGGAAGGAAGCCACAGTAGTGGTATTGAGAAAACCGGGCAAGGACGACTATACGAACCCCAAGGCTTATAGACCAATCGGTCTCCTGCCGGTCTTGGGGAAGGTCCTGGAGAAGATGATAGTAGCAAGGATGAAATGGCATCTTGTACCGCGGATTAGTACTCGCCAATACGGATTCATGCCCCAGAGAAGCACCGAGGACGCCCTCTATACGCTAATACACCATATCAAGGGTAAGATTGAGCTGAAGAAGCTGGTAACCCTAGTGTCATTGGATATAGAGGGGGCCTTCGACAGCGCATGGTGGCCAGCAATCAGAGTCCGTTTGGCTGAGGAAAAGTGCCCGGTGAACATCAGGAGGCTACTGGATAGCTATCTGGAGCGCAGAAAAGTCAGAGTGAGATACGCCGGGGAAGAAATAGAAAGAAGCACAACTAAAGGATGCGTGCAAGGGTCTATCGGTGGTCCAATACTTTGGAATCTTTTACTGGACCCTCTGCTGAGAGAGTTGGAGAGAAGGGGGTATTATGTCCAGGCTTTTGCTGACGACGTAGTACTAGTATTTCATGGTGACACGGCACTAGACGTTTCAAGGGAAGCAAATGCGGCCCTTCATTACGTGGATCAGTGGGGAAGGGATAATAAACTGAAATTCGCGCCGCACAAGACGAACGCATTAGTTCTCACGCGAAAACTAAAGTATGACAACCCACACTTGTCTATGGGGGGGGTCGACATTGCCATCTCCAATCAAACTAAAATCCTAGGACTCGTGATAGATGACAGGCTAACCTTCAATGCTCACGTAGAGCAACAGACCAAGCGCGCAATTGAGCTCTATAAACAGCTATCGCGAGCCGCAAAGGTAAACTGGGGTTTGCACCCGGAAGTCGTTAGGCTTATATATACGGCATGCGTAGAGCCAGTAATTTTGTATGCGGCAGCAGCATGGGCTCCTGCGGCAGAAAAGATAGGGGTACAGAAGTTGCTGAACGCGGTGCAACGGGGTTTCGCCCAGAAGCTCTGCAAATCATACCGAACAGTCTCTCTACACTCGGCTTTGACTCTCGCAGGGATACTACCTCTCGACCTCAGAATACAGGAAGCAGCCGCACTGTATGAGACGAAGAGAGGGTCGCCCTTGCCTGAGTTAGGAGACAGAGAGACCGAGAGTTCGGTGAGGTTTGCGGAGACTCCTCACCCTGCCGTGCATGTGGCCATAGGGTTCGAGTGCCTCTCAGACCAGAGTTTGGTCGATAGACATAATGTGCAGGAGGTGCGTATATTCACCGACGGCAGCAAAATTGAGGGGAAGGTCGGAGCCGCTCTTTCCTTGTGGAAAGGCGGAGCCGAGTTCCGGAACCAAAAATTTTGTCTGTCCGCGTACTGCACTGTCTATCAGGCCGAGCTCTTGGCCATATGCAGGGCAACGGGCTTGATCCTGAAGGGGAGGGAGAAGAGCTACGGTCTATACAGCGATTCGAGGGCCGCTTTGGAGACGGTCGCTAACCATAGCTCTCTTCACCCCCTTGCCGTGGAAACGAGGGAGAACCTGCGGAAGGCTTTTGCCCAGAACAAAGATGTATCTTTGTTCTGGATAAAAGCTCATGCTGGACTCCCAGGCAATGAACGTGCCGACGAACTGGCCAAGGAGGCCGCTTTAGCATGCAAAAGGAAGGCAGATTACGACCGCTGCCCTATATCGTCTGCTAAGAGAATGATACGAGGACGTTCCATTATTAAATGGAACAACCGTTATCGCGCAGGCGAAACTGCAGCGGTAAAAAGGTGTTTTTCCCGGACGCTGGCGACGCATATAACCTCATCCGAAAAATAAAGCCAGCAGGGGTGCTCACCCAGATCTTCACGGGGCATGGTGGATTCTCCCAATACTTGAACCGTTTCAAGTGCAAGGAGAGTCCATCATGCGCATGTGACCCAGACGAGATTGAGACGGTTCCCCACCTCTTGACGTCGTGCCCAAGATTCGGCCGGGATAGGTACGATTTAGAAATAAAGCTAGGGGTTGAAATTGTACCAGGCATACTGCATGAGTTGTTAGTAAATAAGGATAGTTGAAACGTATTTTTAGAATTTTGTAAGAAGATATGTAATATTGTAAATAAAAGTAATAAAACTGATAGATAGATAAGGTAGCTTAAGTTTATTATTGTTTAATAATAACAAGTAGCACCTAATTATAGATAAGTTGTAAAATTGTAACAAAATGTAAATTTTTTTAAATAAAATAAGAGATGTGTATGCTCACTGAAATAAATAACCCCAATAGAAATAAGAAAAGTAGTGTTAGAATAGGTAGGTAAAATAGTTGAATCTGAGAGTCCCACTCAGTTAAAGCCAGTAAAAATGGAGAAGGATGAAAGAAAGACCCTGTATGAAGAATGAAAGTGCGAGAAGAATAATTGCGAGAACTGGAATGAAAGGTGACTAGAAACTAAATCCTGGACTATGTCCGGGCGAATAGAGCCGAAATAAAAAAAAAAAAAAAAAAAAAATAAAAAAAAAAAAACAACCTAACCGAAGGGCGCCCCAGCGCAAGGACTTTGAGGCGCATTTTTTATTGAGGTGCGCTACCTCTCAGGTCCGGCCGGTTAAGGCAAGCAAGACCCCCTGGTCCTACTTTGCCCCCCGCTAGACATGACAACGGACGGGGCAGTAAGGTAACAGGTTTGCCCGATGGTGGCCAGCATGGCCTATCTGGAGCCGTCGCGAGGCGGACACCAGACCCATCGCGCCGCGGGTACATCCCGCCATCCCACGTGCCGAAACACACCATTCTACAACGGCGACAGAACGCCACGAGCAATAACGCTCCCTTCCTCCTGGCAGCATCCGAACGACGCCACACCACTGATAACACTTAAAAGTGACCACAAGCCTTGCAGGCCTGCCATACTACGCCATCAAAAAGATGGCCACTGGGCCCCATGAGCCCCTAATCAAGGATCTCGGCCCCTCTTCCAAAAGAACCGTGACCGGCCTTCCCGCACCTGTAGCACAGGGCGCTTCTGTCCTCCGCCGAAGGACAATTCTGCCTGACGTGACCCGGCTGCATGCATCTGAAGCAACGCACGGGCCGGGTCTCCAGCGGCTTTACCTGGACGCAGCTAAAGCCGATTGGCAAACGGCCTGCGTCCACTACCTTCTTGGCCGCAGCCACCGGGCAAGACACAATTGTCGTACCCATCCCGCCGGGGCCTGTGCGAATGGGACGCACCTTGACGAGGTCCCGACTGCATCCCCCTTTTGCTGCTATGGTGACCGCAAGCTTATCCACACTAACAGAGTCGTCCAGCCCAATGACGCGCATGTCAATGCACTTCGTGGGCCGGACAACTGTCGCCACCTCAGCGAGGACCTCCTGCAGCTTAGTTGCTAGCAGGTCGGCCTTTTCCCCTGCGCCTGCGCCGGAGATCTCTATAATCTTCGCGCCGGCCATCGTGTTACGGCACCTTCTCTTAGGAATGTCCATGCTGTCGACATTTATAGCGTCGGCAGCACGGGACAGCGCCTCCCCGTACGTGACCCCTTTCTCCACAGCGACCGGTGTTAGTGTGAGCACCACCGCAGCCGACTTGGGAGGGGTCAACTTTTGTTTCCGCGCAGCTGTGCGCGGAGCCGGCTTGAGGGCTGGAACCTCAGGGCGCCTTTTTGGCACTGCTCCAGTGCTGGCCACAGACGCATATGTCCGTCCGGCCGGGTTCGAGGACCGAGCGGAAGGTGCGGCAGGGGCAGCCGCAGCTTTCCCTTTCTTCTTCCTGCGCTTCTTCCTCCCCTCTTGTGTCACCCAGCCACCGTCATTTTCCTCGACCAGGGGTGCAATCTGCGCCTCAGGCACAGCGGGACCCCGGGACGTAGATGGGACTGGAATTGGGTGAGACGTGGCATTTGAATGACGGCTGGCAGCGGTAACTCGTTTGCCTCCTGCCTGTTTTGTTTTGGCCGCTTTGAGCGGCGCCGGTTCCGCTTGCTTGATCGCAGCAGCCTTCGACTTCGCCACGGAGGGCTTAGTCTGGGGCGCCGCGACAACTTGAGGGAGAGGGAATGGATCCTCATCCATCTCCACGTCCTGCGTCCGCCTGTCGGCTGCGAGAGGAGGCCTCAGTCGCGGCTCAGGGGGCAAGCGGGTCTCGAGGTCGGCAATCCTGGAGTTGATTTGGTTGCCGATCGAGACCCTCAATTCCGTAATAAGCTTCTCCATATACGGAGGTAGCATCTCCTCTGCCGGCGCCGGAACGGACTTCGGCGCAGCTGTGACTCCTTTTTTAGAGCGCATCTCCTTCTTTAGCCCCTCTAGCTCCTTACGGAGCTCGGAGACCTCCTCCTGGAGCTTTTTATTAGCCTTTTGGAGCTTCAGGGTCTCGCTATTGGAGGTGCACTCCAGAAGTGACCTCGCCGACGCAGATATCGTCGCCGCAGCCTGATTCAGGGCCTTCTGAAAGGTACCCTTAAGCTGCGACGACTTTGCAGACACGTGACGCACTGTTTTAACCTCTGCTTCTATGGCGTCCACGAGCTGATAAGCTGCAAGCTCGCCCTCGTCCATATTTATATCATTTAGAGAGGACATCGACCCCGTCTCTGAGCGGAGCCTACGCCTCTCTACGATCTCCTCCATAAGCTCTTCTTGAGCACGAATTTTCATTTCCTCCTGTTTTGCGAGGAGCAGCTCTCTCTTCGCTGCAGCCAAACCAACGTACTCCCCTGTGGTGGGAGGACGGCCTCTGCCGCGACCTCGCCCTTTGCCACATGCCGAGACCTTTGAGGAAGTGATGGTTCGGTCACTCGCCGTATCGGAGTCGCTGCTCCCATCTTCGCCCGCCTTTTTGGTAGGAGGGCGTTTCCGCTTTAAAGCCCCTGATTGGGACCCAATCGTCTGCGTGCTGCAGCAAGAGACAGCATCAGAGTCGTCGCCTTCGTTTCCGGCAATTGACACAGCAATATCTTGCAGCACAACTCTCGGATTTGCTCCACTCATAGAACTCGAGCGTGAGTGAGGCGCCGAACTAGAGCGATTCGCCGAGTCTATAGCACCCGCTGATCTTCTTCCGGCACTAGCACAAACGGCCGGCTTATTGAACGTCAGGCAGAATGACCGCCTAGATGTTCCGCTGTTTTCCGCGCCCACTGCGCCTACCTCCGCGCCCACTGCGCCTTCCTCTCCTCCTTCGGGTTTAGGGTTTTGGATAATTTTCTTCATAATTGATCCAACCTTTTTTTTTTTTTTTTTTTTAACGTCAGAAAAAATGCATGAAATTGCATACCCGCCGAGGGTCGGCGGCGGGTTATGTGGGGCTCTCCCCGCCAGAAGGGCGAGGCCTACCCCCTAAAACGACTGACGACCTACCTCCTCGCCATGCTCTGGGACGGCTGGTATCAGCAAACGCCCTACCCAGCAAAAGTCTCAGCAGCATGGAATGCCTACGTTTTGCGCAGGCTCACCTGGGGGACCACAGTCCAACTCGTTCGGATGTGGAAAGAGAAGAACAACCAACCAAATCCGACCTACACTAAACAATACATATAAAACCATTAAAAACATGCAAAAAGGCACGTTTAAAAATAGAAAAATGTATTTACACCATATGTACAAATAATTAATTCAAATGTAAATTTATGTACAACTACTCTAAATAATAAATAACAATAAATTAAAACTCAAAATGAGCACCGACGGCAGGTGTAAAAAGCCCGCGCGTCGGTGGCCAAGACCGACTCAATAAATTACAATTTCAAAACTACATTCATAGACGGCTTGCAAAAGCTCGCCGTCTCCGCCCCGTTCGTCTCCGACGCTGCGGATCTGCGCGGGGATCGTCTTCACGATCCCGCTCTGCTGACTCCTTCTTCCCCATTACGTCTTCGCAGAAGGTCTTAAAAGCATTTTGGGAAGCCTCACTATCCACAATAGCTTTCACTACAGCAGGTAATGTGAGGTCCGGCCCAATCACTGTTGCAAGGACTGCCCTCTCTGCATCCCATGCCGAGCACGACTGCAGGGTATGCTCCGCCGTATCCTCTGCGGACCCACAGTGGTGGCATTCGGCAGTCCTCTCTCTCCCGATTTTGTGCAGGTATCTACCGAAGCATCCGTGCCCGGTCAATATCTGCACCATCTGGTAAGTGAGAGGACCCCCGCGCCGTTCCACCCAGTCCTTCAACACCGGCTGCAGAGCAGCCACCGTCCTATGGCCCGCACTGGGCTCCCTGAGACGGGCCGACCACACATTCAGCGCTGCCTCACCGGCCTCTTTCCGCCAGTGTTCCACGTCCTCCTTAATAATTGATCCAACCTAACCTAACCTTTTTTTTTTTTTTTTTTTTTTTTACGTCAGGGAAATGCTGTTACGCATACCTACCAGCCGCGGGGGCAGCTGGGGGTTATGTGGGACTCCAGGCCTCAGAGTGAGAACCCGCCTACCCACTAAAAACCTGACGGTGCCCTCCGGTGCCATGTGAGACAGGGACGTGGCGGGTTCACCGTAGGCCGAGAGGCCATAGGCATTCACCGCAGTTCCCCAGACTCGGCCGACTCACTTTGCAGTGAGCCCCTACCGGTTGCGACGAGGGAGAAACTCGACCCCGTCGCAGGAACAACAGACGGCGCGCGGGAACACGCGCAGCGCCGTCTCGGGCCCCCTTTAGCGGACGACAGACACCCCCGTGTCTGAAGCCCGGGGCCCAGGAAGGGGCAGGTGGAGAAGGAAATTCCTTCTCCGGTGCCCATGACGCCGGCGGCGGATCATTGGGGCGTCAGCCGAAGCCTCTCGCTCCCTCTCCGCTGCTTCCTTCTGCGAGATGACAGTCTCACAGAAGGTGAGCACCGCCTGCCACGCTTCCTCGCAGGTCGCCATCCTCCGCACGATTGCTGCCAACGACAGGTCACCGCCCACAACGGCGACCATGGCACTGCGCTCCCTCGCCCAGGCCGGGCATGACGTGAGGGTGTGCTGCGCAGTGTCATTGTCGCAACTAGGGCAATGGTGACACTTTGCCGTCGGCTCGCGACCGATCATGCAGAGGTACCACCCGAAGCAGCCGTGGTCCGAGAGCATCTGGGTCAGCCTGAAGGTCAGGTGACCGTGCTGGCGCTGCACCCACTCCGCGAGGACCGGGGCGATTGCCCCCGGGGTGCTGCGACCGAAGCGGCTCTCAGACAAGCGCTGTCTCCACTGGTGCAGGGCGACCTGCGTCAGTTGCGCCCTCTCGGCCTCCACTTCGCGCGGCGCGGGCCTTTGCCCCTGAGACCTTAGGTCTCCCCGCCACCGAAAAACGGCAGCGAGGACCTGGGCGTCGAGGTCCCATGGCATGCTCCCGGCAAGCGCGAGTGCCGCGTCCGCACTGATTGTGCGGTATCCGCGGACTACCCGTATGGCCAAGTGGCGCTGTGCCCTCTGCAACAGCCTGGCGTTGTCTCCGGACACGGCGTCGTCCCAAACCGGGGCCCCGTAAAGGGCCATGGACCGGACAACGCCCATGTACAAGCGCCGGCACGACGCAGAGGGACCCCCCAAATTGGGCATGAGCCTGCTTAAAGCCCCTGCGGCTCCCATGAGCTTCGGCGTTAGGCGCTCGAAGTGGGTGCGGAAGGACCACCGCCCATCCAACCACAAACCCAGATAGCGCATCGACGACGCGACGTTGATGCGGGTTCCGCCAACGAGCAGGTGAGACCCGGCCGGCGGCGCTCGCCGGGGCCCATGAAAACACAGGGCCTCCGACTTTTCGAGCGCCACCTCGAGTCCCAGCTGCCGAATCCGGCTCACCACGCTCGCCACGCCGGCCGTCGCGCGCTGGAGCGCCTCGTGTAAGTCGCTACCGCGGGCTGTCAGCAGGGTGTCATCGGCGTAACAAGTTACGCCCACCCCAGCGATTCGCAGCCCGCGTAGAGCCCAGTCGTAGCCGATGTTCCACAATAGCGGCCCGAGGACCGACCCTGTGGCACACCGCACGTCTCAATTGCACCACTTGCCGTAGCCCACTCCACTGTTCTCCGCGCCAGATAGTCGGCGACTACCGCCTGGAGGGAGACAGGCACCCCGTGGTGTACGAGGGCCTGCCGTATACAGGACCACGGCAGGGTGTTGAAAGCGTTGGCGATATCGAGAGACACCGCCAGCAGCACCCCGCCGCTATCCACCGCCCTCTCGGCCAGGTCGCGGACCCGAAGAACAGCGTCCACCGTGGACCGCTCAGCCCTGAACCCGAACTGGAACTCCGACAGGTTCGGCCCCACAGTATCTAGGTGCCGGACAAGGCGCCGGGCAATTATACGCTCAAAGAGCTTGCCCACCTCGTCCAGCAGCACTATGGGACGGTACCCCGACGGAGCGTCAGCAGGTCGGCCGTCCTTCCTCAGCAGTACCAGGCGTCCTCGTTTCCAGAGTTCCGGAAATCGCCCTTGGACCAAGCACTCGCTGAATAAGCGGCGCAACCGGTCTCCAAGGGCGTCCTCGGCGAGGACCCACACTCGGCCTGGTATGCCGTCGGGACCTGGAGCCACCTTCTTGGCTCTGAGGCGCATCATCGCTACTCCGAGCTCTGCCTCTGAGACGGGTTCAGGAGCATCCGATGAGGCCGGGGGGTGTGGCCTCATGGGAGGCGGCCTATGCTCAGGCCGGTCTGGGAACAGGCCGGACAATACACTCTGCAGGAGTGCTGGTTCCATGGTCTCCGTGACCGGGAGTGCCCATGGTCGGAGTTTACCTCTGACCGTGCGATAGGGGCGTCCCCACGGATCCCTGTTAAGGGTCGCCAGCAACTCCTCTCGCGCCTTCGCCTTCGCCTTAGCGATGGCGACCTGGAGGGCCTTCTTGGCCACTCGATAGGCCTCGTGCAGAGGAGCGTCCTGTTCCGGGTCTCTGCGGCGCCTGCGAAGATGACGGGACGAAGCACGACGTGCCGCGAGGCACTCTCGTCGCAGCTGTGCCACCTCCGAGGTCCACCAATAGACCGATCTCCGGGGCAGCGGGGGTCCGGACCGAGGCATGGATGCGTCGCAGACTTGCGAGATCGCCTTCCGGAACCACTCCGCCTCCCCGTCGACGTCGACCGGCTGTCTAGGCCCGGGTAGCCAAGCCTTGACCAGAGCCGCCGCCTTAAGGTTCTCCAGATCCAGGGCACCAAGGCTCCAACGTGGATAGGGAGAGCGCGCAGCTAGTCTAGGCGCTGGTAGAAAGGGGGAGGAGGACACCTCCAACCATATATACTGTTCCGGCGCACAACGCCTTCACAGTTATCCATAGCAAATCTACACTCTCTCAGGATTGCGGCTATGTTGCTTTAAGAACTATAGAATGCTTGCATTGTCTCATTCACTTCCATTCCGACTCGTACATTCGCCATGTAAAGATCTTTTTTTTATTACATATACAAATTCAATTTTGGGCGTTTTTATTTAACGGCTCCAAGCTGTATACCTAAATATACATGATGGTGGCCCATGAGGGGAACTAAAGAAGAAATAGTTGCAAATTACGAGAATCACCGGCCAGCGAGACCAATGGTGCAGCGAAAGTGCCATATCACGCAGCGGTTCTACGAACAGATAAGTGTCCTTCTTTAACCATCCCGTCTAAATCTATTCCAAAATTTCATCTAATGAGAATTTGCAGCCATTTGTGAGTGAATAATAGTGGAATTTCTTCAATTTCGTGAATTTTCTAGTGCGATCCAGTGTACGTGGATGCGTCACACCTACCCCCAACATAAAATAAAAATAATTAACTCTCAATTTCTTTCCGTATTTCAACAAATATCTTTTGAAAACATTAGCTTTGTAGTTAAAGGTCATCATTCAATATATTTTTTAACATTTTAAGAACCCAACTTAGATTTTTTTTGAAATAACATCCTCTTCAAGGGTGACCTTGACCGATCTGTATGGAACGGGAATTAGAGTAGTCTGCTGAAAGTTTCAGGGTGCAATTAAGGCTGCGCTGCGCAACTACAATAACTGCGTAGATAATCAGCGGTCTTCCCATACCTACACAAGCGGGAGACAGCGATACCGGTTCCTGGACGTCGCGTCACCGAAACGAGGAGCGTGAGCGTTTTATCATTTTTTCTAGTTTGCTTTATTTGTTTGCCCAATTTATTAGTAATTTAAACATGTCCAACGCAGAAGATGATGTCGATTTAAGCAAATTATTAACAAGGCGGTCATCTGCTAAGGGACAAATAACTAAATTTAAAAATTATCTAAACAGTATTTCGACTAGTAAAGAGTTATCTAGCATTCAATTAACAGAACTTAAACTTAAACTTGCGAAATTCGAAGCATTATCGGTTAAGGTGGATGACTTGCAAAATGACATAGAGGTGTTGAATTCAGATAACATTGCAAATGAAATTGATGAACGCGACATCATTGAACGCGATATCATCAGCAACATTGCCATAGCTAAAACTTTATTAGACAACTTTACAAAAAAACTAGAATGTGAAAATAGACGTACTTCAATGTATGATGCATCTTTTTGTACAGATATGCAGGATTATGGTATTAAACTGCCTCAAATCCAAATATCCAAATTTGACGGCGCATATTTCCGTTGGCTTGAGTTCCGGGACACTTTTGAAAATTTAATTCATAATAATTTACGTATTTCACCAATCCATAAGTTTCATTATTTAATTTCCTACCTGGAAGGCGATGCCGCCAGAGTTATATCCAATCTCGAAGTGTCATCTGTCAATTACGATGAAGCTTGGAAATTGTTGTGCAATCGGTATAATAATAAACGCATTTTAATCAATCACCATCTAAATGCGCTTTTTAACGTGAAATCAGTTCCGCGTGAGTCTGAAAGGTCCCTTAGATTCATAGTCGACCAGGTAACAAAGAATCTGCGTGCCTTAGCCAACCTAGGTCAACCAACGGACAAGTGGGACGTCCTTCTTATATATATGTTGTCGTCCAAGCTAGATAGTACTACATTAGCCAAGTGGGAAGAACACCGTAGCAGCTTAAGCGGCGATACTAACACTTTGGAACAATTTTTTAAATTTATTATCGATCGCGCGAATGTATTGGAGTCGCTTGCAAGAAACCGGTTTCATGATACGCAAAATAGTATCGTTAAGTCCCCAGCGCCAAATGTGAATGCGCGTAATAATAAACAAGGTTCTACTTCATACGTAAAATCGTTTGCAAGTTCGAGTAATAAACCGCAAAATAAAGGTTTTAAGTCAAATAATTATTCATGTGTCATTTGTAATGACAATCACAAAATATATGATTGCCCTATTTTCAAGGCCAAGGATATCAACGAAAAATTAAACGATGTGTCTAAATATCGTCTTTGTTCAAATTGTCTTAGGCAGGGTCACCCGGTGAGTGAATGCCGAATGGGACCGTGTCGCGTTTGCAATTTAAGGCACAATACCTTACTTCATGAGTCGGCGTCATTGAATAATCATGTAAGCGTGGAGGAGCCGAGTTATGATGACACAATTGAGCAGAGTGAATCTGGCGCATACTTTTCTAATCAAAATTCAAATCAAATACTATTATCTACTGCTATAGTTGAGGTAATGAATCCATTGAACCATCAAAAGGTCAAAGTTCGTGCGCTCTTAGACTGCGGTAGCCAATCATCTTTTATTTCCAAATCTCTAAAAGATAAAATATCGTTAAAATCGATTCCCATTGATTCTCTAAAGGTCATAGGAATAGGTAATAATTCTAACAATTCAATCAACATTACTGAAAGTTGTAATATACAAATGAACTCTCTAAATAACAATTATAACGTATCTTTTTCATGTCTCGTTTTGAGTGAATTGACCGGACGTCTACCAAAGTATCCCGTCAATATCGAGTCTATTAAATTACCAAAAAATACACTACTAGCCGATCCCAAATTTAATCAGCCAGCCACTATAGATCTATTAATAGGAGCTGACTTATTCTGGGACATTATAAAAAATGAGCAACGTTCTCTTGGTCCCCAAAATCCTAAATTAATAAGTTCACATCTTGGTTGGATAATATCAGGTGCTTTTAAATCAGGTTTGTCTAGAAAAAATACTTACTGTAACCATGCTCTTATCTCACCAGTCATTACGTCAGAAAATAAATTAGATAACATGTTGACAAAATTTTGGGACTTAGAGGAATTACCCACAAAATCTCTGTTGAGTGACGCTGAAAAGGAATGTGAAAAACACTTCGTCACTCACACTCGTAGAAATGACGATGGTAGGTTTTGTGTCAAACTACCATTAGTCGACACACCTGATTGTTTAGGTAGCACTTATAACTTAGCTAAAAGGCGTTTATTTTATTTAGAAAAAAGATTCAGAAAAAATCCATCGCTAAAATCCGAATATAGTAATTTCATTAAAGAATACGCAGAGTTAGGTCATTTGTCTCTTGCCACCAATAACCCAGATACTTGTTATTATTTATGTCATCATGCAGTATTTAAACAGGAGAGTGAATCGACGAAATTACGTGTGGTATTCGATGGGTCTGCTCCTTCTTCATCCGGCTTCTCCTTAAATGACATTCTCAGGGTGGGTCCGAGCATACAGGATTCTCTCTTCTCCATTCTTATTCGAGCTAGGCAGTATAAGTTTCTTTTGACGGGCGATATTGAAAAAATGTATCGTCAAGTTCTTGTAGCCGAAGAAGACAGGGATCTGCAGCGCATATTATGGAGAGAAGACGAGTCCAAACCCATCCAGATATTTAAACTAAATACTATTACTTACGGTACCGCAAGTGCTAGCTATTTAAGCACACGCTGTCTGTGGGAGCTGGGGGAGGAGCAGGATGATGAGCTCATGAAGACCATCATCCAAAGGGATTTCTACGTTGATGACTTGATTACTGGTGCTAATAGTGAAATAGAATTATCATACATACAACAATCTATTTCTAAAGCGCTTGAATCAGGTGGTTTTAATCTAAGAAAATATAAAAGTAATATTCCAACCATATTTCAAAATATAAAGGTAAACGAGCAAGCTACCCTAACAATAAGCGAGTCCTCCAGCACACTTGGACTAGGATGGACACCAAATATTGACATGTTACATTTTCCAATAAAAAACTTTTTAAACAATGAAAATGACATCATAACCAAGCGATTTATCATGTCTAATTCGTTCAAAATATTTGATCCCTTAGGTATTTTAAGCCCCGTTGTAATTCAGCCTAAAATTATATTACAAAAGCTTTGGCAACAAAAAATCGGTTGGGATCAACCCGTTGCTCAGGAAATAAAGGATGATTGGCTGAAATTCACTGATAATATAACTTATCTTAAGAAATTACAAGTACCTAGGTGGGTTCTATGCGAAGATTATAAACACATTGAGTTGCATTCTTTTAGTGACGCGTCGCAGTATGCGTATGGCGCATGCATCTATTTAAAATCTATAAACTCTAATAATGAAAACAAGATTTCCCTATTGTGTGCAAAGTCTAAGGTTGCCCCTTTGAAGCCAACAACCATACCACGGCTCGAATTATGCGCAGCATTACTTTCTGCTAAACTTTGCAAACTGGTTTTGGATTCTTTAAGATATAAACCGGGTAAAATGGTACATTGGTGCGATTCAAGTGTTGTACTTAGTTGGATAAACAGTGATTTAACTAAACTTAAAATATTTGTTGCTAACCGTACCAACGAAATATTAGAATTAACTCAGTCATCGTCGTGGCGGTACGTGCCCACAGATCAAAATCCAGCTGACTTAATATCCAGAGGCGTAAATGCTAAGAATTTAATCGATTCAAGTCTGTGGTGGCACGGCCAGTTATCTTAAACGTGATGAATCGCACTGGCCTTGTTTACAATTGCAAACTGCACACGTGCTGCCTGAAACCAAGGTACATACTGCATTAATAAAAGATCCTTTCATCAACTTTGATAAATACTCGTCACTAAATAGATTACAACGATCTTTGGCTTACGTAATGCGGTTCATATTTAATCTTAAAAATAAAAGCAATAAACGAGTAGGTATATTGTCAGTCGAGGAGCTGCGCGACTCGTTTCATGCATTGTGCGTTATCGCGCAGCGAGAATCATTTCCAACGGAATATAACTTGCTTTTAAATTCTAAATCGCTTCCCAGTAAGACTAAAATTTTATCGCTTTCACCGTTTATGGATAATAAGATTATAAGGGTCGGCGGACGCATAGATGCCTCTGCCTGCTCCTTTGAGAAAAAACATCCAATATTATTACATGCAAACCATAGGTTAACTAAATTATATTTTGAGCGGGAGCATGTAAATAGTATGCACGCTGGCCCGCAGCTGCTGCTAGCTAACGTTAGGGAAGTAGTTTGGCCAGTCAACGGGCGTCACCTCGCAAGACGCACCGTCAATAACTGTGTTATCTGCCGACGGCTGCGAGGTAAAACACTATGTCCTAAGATGGGAAACTTACCTAGTCAGCGCATAACCCCGGATTTTCCATTCTTGTCCGTTGGCTTAGACTTTGCTGGACCATTTTTAATCCTCAATCGCAGGGGTCGTGGGGCTCGCTTGATCAAGTGTTACCTCTGTCTTTTCGTATGTTTGCGGTACAAATGTATTCATTTGGAAGCCGTGAGTGATTTGACCAAGGATGCGTTTATTATGACCCTTCGGCGTTTCATATCCCGCAGAGGCAAGCCAACGGAAATATTCTGTGACAACGGGCGCAATTTCGTAGCGGCAGCCAAGGACATAGGCAGTTTTATTAAAGAAATTAATGAACCAATATGTGATTTTGCAAGTCAACAGGGCATAACCTTCAGATTTATACCTACTTACGCTCCTCATTTCGGCGGAATCTGGGAAGCTGGCGTTAAGTCCGCAAAACACCACTTAAAACGTGTCATGGGAAATAGCAATTTAACTTTTGAAGAGATTTCCACTTTATTCGCGCAAGTGGAGGCAATTCTCAATAGCCGTCCCTTGTGCCCCATGTCCGCCTCTCCTAACGACTTCCTCTCCTTATCTCCAGGACACTTCATCATCGGCAGACCACTGAATGCACTGCCCACGCCGTTGCCAAACGATCACGACAACGATCCATTGAGAAAACGCTATCAACGTCTGGAAGGGATCAGGCAACACTTTTGGCACAGATGGAGCAAAGAATACCTGGCTGAGCTTCAACAAAGATCAAAGTGGCGCAGAAATACCGCCCTGCTCAATGTCGGGGACCTGGTATTACTAGCTGAGGACAATGCGCCCCCTTTGAGCTGGCGCATGGGACGCGTTGTTCGTCTCTTCCCGGGACCAGATGGCGTATCGAGAGTAGCGGAAGTTAACACTGTTAGAGGCTGCGTACGGCGCGCCTTGACTCGTCTTTGTCCGCTTCCTACGGCCGAGGATCTCAAATGTTGAAAGGGTGCTTTCAACGGCGGGAGGATGTTCCGGCGCACAACGCCTTCACAGTTATCCATAGCAAATCTACACTCTCTCAGGATTGCGGCTATGTTGCTTTAAGAACTATAGAATGCTTGCATTGTCTCATTCACTTCCATTCCGACTCGTACATTCGCCATGTAAAGATCTTTTTTTTATTACATATACAAATTCAATTTTGGGCGTTTTTATTTAACGGCTCCAAGCTGTATACCTAAATATACATATACCTATGGTCGGAAAGTGACTCCTCACCGTCCAGCACCATCCAGCGAGGCACTCTCGCTGCGACCGCGGCGCTAGCGAACGATAAGTCCACTATAGACTCGCCCTGCGGTCGCACACATGTCGCCACGTTGCCCTGATTCAGGAGAACCATGCCCGCCGCCGTTGCCCACTCGAGTACCAAGCGGCCCCTGGGGTCCGTCATCGGGGAACTCCAAGCCGAGTGCTTGGCGTTGAAGTCGCCGCACACGAGTGCAGGGAGTGCGGTTCGCCGCAGGACGGCACACAGCCAATCAAGGCCGGCCTCGACTGCAGCGATACTGCTGCTAGGCGGGAGATAGACCCCGACCAGCAGCAAACCCCCACACTTGGCAACTACAATGCCGTCGGCTTTGTCGATGACAGACAACCGTAGGCCTTCCGTCTTTATGTAGACGGCGCTCCGGGAAAGGTCCGCCACCCAGTCCTCTCTATCTTCGTCTGGCACAAAATAGGGCTCGGCCACCACCGAAACGTTCGCCGACCACTCAGCCAGGTGCTGCGCAAGGATGTCCTGCGCTCTGGAGGAGTGGTTGACGTTCGCCTGGATGACTGTTAGGGCCATCTTCAGGCAGTGTCCATACGTGCCTGCTCGTGGGCCCCTCTGCTAGTGGGCGCTGGCGTTCGGGCTACTGCCCTGCCCCTCCTTTTCGGTGGGGAGCAGCTTTTGCCCCCGACCCTATGGTTTGCAGCCAAGCCCGCGCTCGCACAGATAGGACAGTGCGGCGCGGCAGCGCAACCCCTCGCTTTATGCCCGGGCTTGCCGCAGCGATAGCAGAGATCACTGCGGTCGACTGAAGCCGGGCAAAGGCAACTGACGTGGCCAGGCTCCAGGCACTTGTAACAGCGCAAGGGCCTGGCCTCTAAGATTTGCACGTGGGCTGAAATCCAGCCCACGCGAAGACGGCCTTGGGATATGGTCTTGGCAGCGGCCACTGGTACCTTGACCACGACGGTACCGGCGCCTCCACGTCCCTGCGAGATAGCTCCCACCCTGACTGTGGCCTCCGCACAGCCAGCCTTTTTAGCCACTGCGGCCGCCACTTCCGCCTGAGTGACAGAGTCATCGTCCACCGTCTTAGTGGGCCTGGAGACCCTCATCACGTCCTCGGGGAGGAGCTCGCGGATCTTTGCAGCAAGATCGTCGGCCTTGGTGTCGCTATTAGCTCCTGGGATTTCCAGTAGCCTGCCACCCGTGCGTGCTGTGCGGAAGCGCATGTCGCCTATCCCGAGACTCTCTATATCGATCCGGGACTTGACATCCCGGATGAGAGCGTCGAATGTTGCTCCCTTCTCCTCTGCCCCTGGCTGAAGGGTCAGCACCACTGCCGACGAACGCGGCTGTCGGAGCCTCCTTTTCCGGGCAGATTGGGCTGGCCTAGTGGCTGCCTGTGGCTGCTGGGCAGCACCGCGCCCGTTCGTTCCACCCCGCCTCACAACCGTGGTCCATCCCTCGTCCATGGACGTAGGTGGCGGTGGGAGGGGGCGGGCATGTCTAGTTGGGGCGGGCTCTGCACGCCTGCGGCGCTCCCTATTGCGGTTCCGGCGACGGGCGCTACGGCTCATAGGGGCTCCGGAAGCTGGGGTGGCAGCAGTGGCCACCCTCACGGCCACAGTGGGGACTACAGCCTCACTGGTGGACACACGCGCGGATGTAACCGGTACAGGAGCTCTTGCGACTGTGCCAGAGGCTCGCATTCTCGCTGTGGCGGGGGCAGGCGCCCTGACCGACATTCGAGTCGATGGTGGGGCAGCGGCAGCCACGGGCGCTCTATTGCCTGGCGCGCTGAAGCGCGGCCTGGCGGTCGGTCCGGGTGGGACGACGGTGGGGAGGACGTCTCCTGTCCGCGGCCAGTGGAGGCCTGGAGGAGCACTCAGGCAAAAGCCGGTCCTGGAGGCCCTCCAGTCTAGCGTTCATCATGGAGCCACAAGACTCCATGATGTCGCGCCTTATTTCCTCAACGGAGGGCGCTGCTGGCACAGCAGGCTCGACGCGGCGCTGGCTCATGGCCTCGACATCATGGCGCAACTGCTCCAGCTCCGCACTGAGCCTCTTGTTTTCGGCGCTTAGGCGCTGCACCTCCTCGTCGGTGGTCCGCTTAGTGAGGGCTTCCACCGCCGCGCGTATTAGGGTGGCAGCATCGTTCAGGTTTTTCTGAACGGTGCCTTTAATGTTCCCGCACTTTCTGATTCCGGAAACGATAGAGTCCGTGGCCACCGTCACCTGGCGGACCAACTCGTCGGCACTTAGCTCCGTGGCGCGATACTGCGCCCGTCCAAGCTCTCGGCGAAGCTTGCCCGACCACACTTCGGCCTCCGCTTCCGCCTCAGCGGACCGTTGAGTCCGCCGTTCTTCTTGTCGGGCCAGTTTTGCAGCGGCCCTTTGCGCTCTAGGTCCGGCCGGTATGGCACTAACGGAGCTAACAGAACTATCCGAAGCTTGGTCGCTTGTATCGCGCTGGGTGCGCCGTCGCTTCAGCGACTGGCTTCTGCTGGTAGCAGGCGAAGCGTCGGACAGCTCTGACATGTCCATCGTTGGGGTGGGTGCCGCTGAGCGGCTAAGACTTCCACCTGGTGTTGCAGTGCAGGTAGGACCCACGCTGCTTGTGTCGTCTCCGAGTTTGGTCACATCCAAGCGAGTGAGCACCACGGCTGGGCTCAAACGCGCTACAGGAGCCACGGTACGAGACCGCAACACCCTGCCTCCTGCGATAGCGCTTGTGTTAGCGCACACGCCCTCGTCCTGAATGGACGGTGATGGGACAAGTGATGACACCTGTCCGTTCGCGGCTTCAGGCATAGCGAATGAGTCGCTACTTGTGCCTTCTTCGCGCTTCGCGGACTTCCCGCGGACGGCGTGATCGCTCTCGCTTCCCCCCCCTGGATTTCCCTTATTATTAAAAACTAAATCCATAATGATCCCACGAGTATGGGGGAAATAAAAGTCCACCCAGGCGGAGCCCCCTGCACCTGAGTAACCCTAATACTGCACGAGGGCGGGCGGTCTCGCGCTAGCGGGTAGGCATTGACCCATCCTACCACCTCGAGACCGAGGCGGCCGACCGTCACGCGACAAACGGCCAACCTTTTGGGGTTTTTTATTGAGGTTGTCTCCTCTCGGCCCGGGCGACCAAGCCAAGGCCCCTACTTCCCGAGGGCTGCGAGACATGTCCACAACACCCTTCGGGAGCAGGTTGCCAGACGGTTGACCGAAGTCACCCACCTAGTCGCGTAAACGCGAGTGGTGGTCCCGTCCAGCCGCAGGTCTTGCAGACCCGCCATCCCACGAGCCGAAGCTCCGCTAGTCCATAGGACTCCACACGCAGTATAAAACTGCACGGCGACAGAGCACCACACCTCAGAAGGGACTCTCGATCCCTCTTCATTATGAAGGGGGGGAGAATACACCTCCACCTGTGGTGTTATAGACTTTTCCTTGTCTCGGTCCCAACTTCAATAGCTGGGACCCCCGGCTCCCCTTAATTGGGGAGTTACGGGTTGCCCGAACAGGCCCGCCGAGTTGACGGACCTGCCGCGCGTCTGATTTTGGTCCGCGCCGGCAAAAGCCGGTACCCCCCACTGGGGGGCATTCCCCTATCCGCCACCTGGGGACGCGCCCGATGGGAGATCAGAAACTCCACACGGGAACCTAACCTAACCTTTTTTTTTTTTTTTTTTTTTTTTTCTCGTTGTGGAAATGCTTTTACGCATGCCCCCACACATCTGCAGGGGGGTATGTGGGACTCAACGGCTGGTGTGCAAGGCCGTAATACCCACTAAAACCACAGCGCATTCCACCACTCCCCCATTGTGGGGGGTGCCATGGGGTCGCGTGAGCATTCACCACGGCACCCCGGCGGATAGCCCGAGGGCCACAAACTCCTTGGCGGCGGAGCAAGGTGTTGGGCTCCGCCACCTCCCGGTCGCAGAGGATAGGGAGGACGGCAACGACACACCGCATCTCCTCTTCCTCTGCGGCCCCACCGCAGCGCCATCCAACGGTGCGCCCCCGTTTGGTCGCGGGAGATAGGCCGCACGGCAACGACACACCGAGACGTCTCTCCTCCCGCGACCGCACCCGACTGCGAGGGACAGCCAAAACCGTCCCCCACACCCGCACCCATGGACGCATCCTGCGCAGGCCTGCAGCTAGCCCGCGTGGAGCGTCCCCTCCCTGGATCCCTCTTAGCTTCACCGTGGGTGGCAAAGCCACGGCTACTGAGCCCCCCCACCACGACAAGGTGGAGATCCCACAGGGGGGAACCTAACCTAACCTTTTTTTTTTTTTTAACGTCAGGAAATGTCAATTACGCACCGTACCCCTCCGTCGGGGACCGGAGGGGCGTGTGTGGGACTCCCCCGGATTCGGGTATACCCACTAAAACCTGACGAAGCCCGCTGCGTGTGGCTGTGACAGCAGGGGCCACGGTGTCTCAACAGTCCCGCGACCCTTGCCAGCAGCAACGTCCGCCCTCTAAGCAGGAGGGCGGATCTCCAAGGAGTGGGGTGAGGAGATCTCATCCTACTCCAGACGGCTCACTGGCGCCGTCTCTCAGGAGGGTCCGGGCGATTAAGCCAAGACCCTCGTTTCGCCATGAGGACCAGAGTCCCTAGGACATCCCCTGCCTCCTCTGATAAGCCAGAGGGGTGCTGGGAGCCACAACCACTTCGGTGAGCCGCCGCTCGATGCGAGACAGACGCGACTCACTAGTGCCTCTGCCGCCCGATACGGGAACAGACGCAGAGGCACTCTCCACAGAGCATCTTGGCTTCACCTGTCGCTGGATTGCGACAGGCTACTGAGCCCCCTCGCCACGGCAAGGCGTGCTCTTTTCGAGGGGGAACCTAACCTTTTTTTTTTTTTTTTTTTTCGCTGTGGAAATGCTTTTACGCATGCCCCCCACACATCTGCAGGGGGGTATGTGGGACTCAACGGCTGGTGTGCAAGGCCGTAATACCCACTAAAACCACAGCGCATTCCGCCTTTCCGCCATTGTGGGGCGCCATGGGGTCGCGTGAGCATTCACCACGGCACCCCGGCGGATAGCCCGAGGGCCACAAACTCCTTGGCGGCGGAGCAAGGTGTTGGGCTCCGCCACCAAAACTAACTCCCACACGGCCGCAGAGGACAGGGAGGACGGCAACGACACACCGCATCTCCTCTTCCTCTGCGGCCCCACCGCAGCGCCATCCAACGGTGCGCCCCCGTTTGGTCGCGGGAGATAGGCCGCACGGCAACGACACACCGAGACGACTCTCCTCCCGCGACCGCACCCGACTGCGAGGGACAGCCAAAACTGTCCCCCACACCCGCACCCTTGGACGCATCCTGCGCAGGCCTCCCCAAGCCTACGCGGAGCGTCCCCTCCCGGGATCCCTCTTAGCTTCACCGTGGGTGGCAAAGCCACGGTTACTGAGCCCCCCCACCACGACAAGGTGGAGATCCGACAGGGGGGAACCTTTTTTTTTTTTTTTTTTTGCGTCAGGAAATGCAGTTACGCATTCCCAAGGCCCTGGGTTCGGGACACCTGGGATATGTGGGACTCGGAACTCTTGGGAAAACAGAGACCCCTACCCACTAAAACCTGACGGTGGTCATCTTCGGCGCAGTATGGAAGGGAACCGGGATCCCCGACAAGGGACTCTTCACGGGACCCTTCCGTGCGCAAGGCCGCCTCGCAGCCAGCCTCGGGAGGAGCAAAGCTCAACTCCAGTGCACGATAACACAGACCACTGTGTCCGAAGACACGCGTTACCGTCTTCCTCGGGATCGCAAACCGAAGCACAAGCAGGCCCCCCCGCGTGCGCCTCGCGACCCCAAGGGCCCTTGTAGTCGCCTCTTACGACAGGCAGGGATACCTCGGCAGTATTCTACTCCCCTAACCGCAGGGAACCTCCGGGGTTAGGCACCGTCACCCCGGCGGCGTCGCCTCCTACGTCGGGCGGGATTGTCCAGCTCGCGCTGGCGCTCGGCGCTCTCCTTCTGCGACACGACGGCGTCGCAGAAGGAGAGCACCGCATCCCACGAGCTCGCGCTCGCCACCATGGAAGAAACCACGGAAGGCAGCGAGAGGTCGCGCCCGATCACGGCGATGAGCGTCTCGCGCTCGTTTGCCCAAGCTGGGCAGGCCTCCAGCGTGTGCTGAGCCGTGTCCTCACTGGAATCACAGTGGTGACAGGCATCGCTCGCCTCCCGTCCGATCCGGCACAGATAACTCCCGAAGCAGCCGTGCCCCGTGAGTATCTGCGTCAGACGGTACGTTACGGCGCCGTGACGCCGATTCAGCCACTGCGTGAGGACAGGGCGGATCGCCTGGATCGTGCGATGGCCCGATCCGGGATCCGCGAGCCGCACATCCCAGAGCTCCACAGCAAGCGTGCGGAACTCTTCCAGCCAGGACGGAACCTGGCTTGGGGTAACCCCGTGGACTGTGGACCGACGCGCCTCCTCCCGGTAGTGAAACACCGCCGAGAGGGTCCTCGCATCAAGGTCCCAGGGGAGTGTGCCGGCCAGCACACAGGCCGCCTCGTAAGAGATTGTGCGGTAGCCCCGTATAATCCTGACTGCCATCGCCCGCTGCGGTCTCCGCAGTTCGGCGATACACTGGCTTGTCAGGGTGTCGGCCCACACAGGTGAGCCGTACAGGGCCATGGACCGCACAACTCCCGCGTAAAGCCTCCGGCATGAAGCCTTCGGCCCCGCGATGTTGGGCAGCAGTCTACCCAACGCGGCCGCCGTTCGCACCAGTTTAGGCGCTAGGCGCTTAAAGTGGGCGTGGAAATTCCAGCGACTGTCAAGGACCAATCCCAGGTACTTCATGGTCGACTCGACACGGATCTGGACTCCACCCACCTGGATGCACGAACCGGCTGGAGGTCCTCTCCGAGGCCCGTGAAAACAAGTCGCCTCGGACTTTTCTAGGGCTACTTGTAGCCCTAGGCGTCGGATTCTGCCGACGACATCCGCCACGCCTGCTGTGGCAAGGACGGCTGCATCCCGGAAGTTGTTCCCTCTCGCCGTTACCAGGGTATCGTCGGCGTAACAAGTTACTTCAACGCCCTGGAGGTTGACTGCGCGCAGCACCCAGTCATAACCAATGTTCCACAGGAGCGGCCCAAGAACCGAACCCTGCGGGACACCGCACGACATGGGATGACGCTGCCAGTCATCGCGCCCCGGGAACTCGACATACCTCTCCGCCAGGTAGTCTTCCAAGATGAGCCGTAAATAAAGGGGAACACCGTGGTGCCTTAGTGCCTCCTTTATGCAACTCCACGGCAGGGTGTTGAAGGCGTTAGCTATATCAAGAGATACCGCTAACACCACTTGACCCTGTGACATTGCCTCCTCGGCGATGCCCTTCACGCGGAGGATCGCGTGAACCGTGGACCGACGACGCCTAAAGCCGTACTGGCAATCTGCCAAGTCCGGCCCCACCTCCTCGAGGTGCCCAACCAGGCGGCCAGCGATTATGCGCTCGAGAAGTTTCCCGACCTCGTCGAGCAGCACAATCGGGCGGTAGGCCGAAGGGGAGTCAGGTGGTCGACCCTCCTTCCTCAGTAGGACGAGCTTCCCCGTTTTCCACTGGCGCGGGAAACGTCCCCGCGACAGACAGGCCGAAAACAGACTCTGCAGTCTCGGCCCCAGCCACTCGAGAGACAGAACCCAAGCGCGGCCGGGTATGCCGTCTAGACCAGGAGCCGTTCTCTTGGCCCGTAGCCGCGAGACTGCCGCATCAAACTCAGCGTTGGACACGGCAGGGACCTCGTCTACACCTACTGCTACGCCTGTGGGTGGCGCCATCACTGGACAGGGGGGAACCTTTTTTTTTTTTTTTTTTTTTTTTTTTTTTTTGCGTCAGGAAATGCAGTTACGCATTCCCAAGGCCCTGGGTTCGGGACACCTGGGATATGTGGGACTCGGAACTCTTGGGAAAACAGAGACCCCTACCCACTAAAACCTGACGGTGGTCATCTTCGGCGCAGTATGGAAGGGAACCGGGATCCCCGACAAGGGACTCTTCACGGGACCCTTCCGTGCGCAAGGCCGCCTCGCAGCCAGCCTCGGGAGGAGCAAAGCTCAACTCCAATGCACGATAACACAGACCACTGTGTCCGAAGACACGCGTTACCGTCTTCCTCGGGATCGCAAACCGAAGCACAAGCAGGCCCCCCCGCGTGCGCCTCGCGACCCCAAGGGCCCTTTTAGTCGCCTCTTACGACAGGCAGGGATACCTCGGCAGTATTCTACTCCCCTAACCGCAGGGAACCTCCGGGGTTAGGCACCGTCACCCCGGCGGCGTCGCCTCCTACGTCGGGCGGGATTGTCCAGCTCGCGCTGGCGCTCGGCGCTCTCCTTCTGCGACACGACGGCGTCGCAGAAGGAGAGCACCGCATCCCACGAGCTCGCGCTCGCCACCATGGAAGAAACCACGGAAGGCAGCGAGAGGTCGCGCCCGATCACGGCGATGAGCGTCTCGCGCTCGTTTGCCCAAGCTGGGCAGACCTTCAGCGTGTGCTGAGCCGTGTCCTCACTGGAATCACAGTGGTGACAGGCATCGCTCGCCTCTCGTCCGATCCGGCACAGATAACTCCCGAAGCAGCCGTGCCCCGTGAGTATCTGCGTCAGACGGTACGTTACGGCGCCGTGACGCCGATTCAGCCACTGCGTGAGGACAGGGCGGATCGCCTGGATCGTGCGATGGCCCGATCCGAGATCCGCGAGCCGCACATCCCAGAGCTCCACAGCAAGCGTGCGGAACTCTTCCAGCCAGGACGGAACCTGGCTTGGGGTAACCCCGTGGACTGTGGACCGACGCGCCTCCTCCCGGTAGTGAAACACCGCCGAGAGGGTCCTCGCATCAAGGTCCCAGGGGAGTGTGCCGGCCAGCACACAGGCCGCCTCGTAAGAGATTGTGCGGTAGCCCCGTATAATCCTGACTGCCATCGCCCGCTGCGGTCTCCGCAGTTCGGCGATACACTGGCTTGTCAGGGTGTCGGCCCACACAGGTGAGCCGTACAGGGCCATGGACCGCACAACTCCCGCGTAAAGCCTCCGGCATGAAGCCTTCGGCCCCGCGATGTTGGGCAGCAGTCTACCCAACGCGGCCGCCGTTCGCACCAGTTTAGGCGCTAGGCGCTTAAAGTGGGCGTGGAAATTCCAGCGACTGTCAAGGACCAATCCCAGGTACTTCATGGTCGACTCGACACGGATCTGGACTCCACCCACCTGGATGCACGAACCGGCTGGAGGTCCTCTCCGAGGCCCGTGAAAACAAGTCGCCTCGGACTTTTCTAGGGCTACTTGTAGCCCTAGGCGTCGGATTCTGCCGACGACATCCGCCACGCCTGCTGTGGCAAGGACGGCTGCATCCCGGAAGTTGTTCCCTCTCGCCGTTACCAGGGTATCGTCGGCGTTACAAGTTACTTCGACGCCCTGGAGGTTGACTGCGCGCAGCACCCAGTCATAACCAATGTTCCACAGGAGCGGCCCAAGAACCGAACCCTGTGGGACACCGCACGACATGGGATGACGCTGCCAGTCATCGCGCCCCGGGAACTCGACATACCTCTCCGCCAGGTAGTCTTCCAAAATGAGCCGTAAATAAAGGGGAACACCGTGGTGCCTTAGTGCCTTCCTTATGCAAGTCCACGGCAGGGTGTTGAAGGCGTTAGATATATCAAGAGATACCGCTAACACCACTTGACCCTGTGACATTGCCTCCTCAGCGATGCCCTTCACGCGGAGGATCGCGTGAACCGTGGACCGACGACGCCTAAAGCCGTACTGGCAATCTGCCAAGTCCGGCCCCACCTCCTCGAGGTGCCCAACCAGGCGGCCAGCGATTATGCGCTCAAGAAGTTTCCCGACCTCGTCGAGCAGCACAATCGGGCGGTAGGCCGAAGGGGAGTCAGATGGTCGACCCTCCTTCCTCAGTAGGACGAGCTTCCCCGTTTTCCACTGGCGCGGGAAACGTCCCCGCGACAGACAGGCCGAAAACAGACTCTGCAGTCTCGGCCCCAGCCACTCGAGAGACAGAACCCAAGCGCGGCCGGGTATGCCGTCTAGACCAGGAGCCGTTCTCTTGGCCCGTAGCCGCGAGACTGCCGCATCAAACTCAGCGTTGGACACGGCAGGGACCTCGTCTACACCTACTGCTACGCCTGTGGGTGGCGCCATCACTGGTGGAGTGTGCTCTCCTCGGGTCGGAAACAGAGCCTGGACGACGTCGTGGAGCAAGTGAGGAGGGAGACTCTGCGTCACCGGGGGTGCCCAGGGGCGGAGTTTACTCAACGCCAACCTGTACGGCCTTCCCCACGGATCCGCATTAAGAGTCTCAAGAAACTCCTCCCTCGCTTCAGACTTGGCTCTGTTGATCGCGACCTTGAGCGCCTTTTTCGCCTCTCTATAGGCGTCGTAAAGGCGGGCCTCTTCGTCCTCAATCCGGGTGCTTCTGCGACGGTACCGGGAATACTGGCGTCTCGCCCTCACGCACGCATAGCGTAAGCTCGCGAGGTCTGCGGACCACCAATATACCTGCCGTTTAGGAGGGATAGGCCCGGCCCGGGGCATGGCCGCGTCGCAAATTTGCGACAGCGCCTCCCGGAACCATTCGGCCTCATCCTCCATCTCAACAGGCCCATCCGGCACAGGCACCCATGCCTGGACGATAGCCGCACACTCCAACTTCTCGCGGTCGAGTCGTTTCAGAGCCCATCTCGGACTGTCTCTATGCCGGGTAGAACGGCTTGGACCGGTATGAATTGCCGGAAGCGTAGAAACGTCGAACCGGATATACCGGTGGTCCGACAACGTCTCCACACCCTCCAGCACTTCCCAGCCCTGGACACGTCGCGCTAACGAAGGAGTCGCGAACGTCAAGTCCACGATGGACCCTCCTCGCATGCGCACACAGGTGTCTACCGAACCCCGATTCAAGACAGTCATGCCAGAAGCGACTGCCCACTCCTCCAGCGCCTCTCCACGCACATCTGTCGCTGGCGATCCCCATACCAAGGACTTGGCATTGAAATCCCCAGCGACCAGCACTTGGAGCGAACGATTGCGGCCGATCACAGCCTCCAACTCGGAGAGAAAACTCTCAAATTGAGCGAGAGGCCGGTTAGGAGAGAAATACACCCCGATGACCAGGGTGTCTCCCAACTCAGCCGCAACCCATCCGTGCCCCTTTTCAATCCTCTGAAAAGGGGGGGCGCCGTTAGCCACTCGGGTGGCAATGGCCGCTGTGCCGTCCACATCCGACACCCAATCAGGCGGGATGTAGTACGGCTCAGCCACTACCGCTATGGCTATCAACCTCTCCGCCATACTTTGGACCCACAGGTCCTGAGCTCTGGCGCAGTGGTTGAGATTCCCCTGCAGGAATCTTATAGCCATACTTAACTAGATGCAGTTGGCATCTCCTCGTCACCGAGTGGCGTGGAGTGGGCCGGCTGCGACCGGGCCGTGGCCTCGGTGGCAGTCCGCCGACCGCGTTTTTTGGGTTTGGGGGCCTTGCAGGCTGGGCCCCCAACCCTGTGACCGGCATTTCTGCCAGCCACTGCGCACACCGTGCAGTGTGGCGCCGCCGTACAGGCACGCGCCAGATGGCCTAGCTGACCGCAACGGTAGCACTGACTGCTACGGTCAACTTCCGAGTCGCACATGCTCCTAACGTGTCCCTTCTCGAGACACCGGAAGCAGCACAACTCTCTGGCCTCCAGCAGTTTGACCCGCGCCGATGTCCAACCGACCAGCAGACGAGCACCGTCCACCAGCTTCTTGGCCACCGCCACGGGGCAACGTGCCCAGCAGGCGCCTTGCCCCCTCCTGTCTCGGCGGATCTCGCCCGTCTTCACGGACTCCACCGAGCACGCCCCAGTCTTAGCGACAGAGGCTGCGACTTCCTCTGCGGTGACGGAGTCATCCAACTCAGAAATGCGCAATTCTGCACACTTCACAGGTCGGGAAACTCGAACGTCTTCCACCTTGAGGACCTCTCGTAGCTTCTTAGCTAGAGAGTCTGCCCTGCCGTCTGTCTCCGCAGCGCCCGGTAGCTCCAAAATGGCGCCTCCGGTGGCTGCTCGCCTAAAGCGCACGGACTCAATCTTGAGGCTTGCCAAGCTGATGTTGGCTTTAGCCTCAGAGATGACGCTAGCATACGTCACGCCCCGCTTCACGGCTTCTGGCAGTAGTGTAATCACTACCGCCGCCGAGCGTGCAGGACGGAGATTCGGCACTTTAGCCTGCTTCGTCTGGGGTTTTGGAGGGGGCTGCACTGCTGCTACAGTGTTCCCGCCATTGCTCTTGCCTTTGCGGCCGGCCACGAGGTTCCACGGTAGCTCCATGGTCGCCGGTGCCGGCGGCAAAGGTCTGGGCTCTTTTGGGGGCGGGGCAGCCTTAGCCGCCTTGCCCTTCTTGGCCTTCCTTCCCTTCTTCCGCTTGGTAGGGTTCCCTCGCGATTCGGGGTTGGTCGGCACTGGAGCCTTGGGCTTCTGCGCAGCTGCAGCCGGTGTGCTGCGAGCAGGGGGCGGCGGAGTCGCCCTCGTGCTCGCGGACGCCTTGTCCGTCGGCGCGGCCGGCTCGGTGGCCGGCGGCGGCGCTTTGGAGCGCTTGTTGTCGGCAGCCAGAGAAGGCCGAAGCCTCTCTGGAGGCAGCCGAGCCTCGATGGACGCGAACCGAGCGTTGACGTAGGCAATGACATTACTGTCATCAGCCTTGCCAGTCGCCTGGTTCGTTTGCCCGGTGAGGCTCTCTCGGAGGCTGTCCATCTCCTTGCGGAGTTGGGTCAGCTCCTCCCCCTGCCGAGAGACCGCGGAGAGCAGGCGGTGGTTCACCACCCGCAGCTTCTCGGTCTCTTCGGAGACTGTGCGCGCGTACAGCGCTGGAGCTAAAAGCTCCCAGTCTCCGACTGCCGTCTTCAGCGCCTTCTGAAAGGTGCCTTTCAGATGTCCGGAGGTCGCAATGACTTTCCGGACTATGGCCGCTGATAACTCCAAGCGCTCCTTTAGCGCAGAGGCGGTCAACTCGTCGGCCTCGCCCTGGGATGAGTCCGACAAGCGCGATGTCCTCGCTCGTTTCTGAGCTTGGAGCAAAGCGCGATCCATTTCTGCAACCTCTTGCTCGGACCGCAGCTTCGCCTCCACCTTCTCGTCATCGCGCCCTAGGCGTATGAATTTCTCCCGGGCTTCTGCCATGCAGGCTTAGCGCCGGGTGCGGGAGTGCCGCCTCTTCCTCGTCGGGCGGAAGGCCTTGCAGAAGCGGAACTTCGTCCACTTCTGGCACTTCCGTCGGAACCCGACCCCCCGATCTTGGAGAACGGCCGCTTCCTTCTGCTCCAGAGTCGGCCGAGTTCCTCCCCGGAGGAAGGATCTACGGTCATCAGGCTAGTGCCCGAATCCGACCCCCGAGCAGACGGAGAGCGCGACCGCTCCGCTGCTGCTCTTGTGCGGCCGCTGCGCAAAACGCACTCGGCCGCCGCCGAAGTTGTTGGCTCCGGCGTCACTGCTTTTAGCTCTGACGAGCTTAACCGGGACAGCCTGACTACAGGCTCCCGCACCACTTCCGAGACAGCTTCACGCTGCTCCACCTCCAAGGGACCAGCGTCCCCATCGACCAAAATAGAAAAATAATTATTACTCATTTTAGTCCCACGAGTATGGGGGAAATAAAAAGTCCACCCAGGCGGAGCCCCCTGCACCTGAGTAACCCTAATACTGCACGAGGGCGGGCGGTCTCGTGCAGGTGTCGCGCTAGCGGGTAGGCATTGACCCATCCTACCACCTCGAGACCGAGGCGGCCGACCGTCACGCGACAAACGGCCAACCTTTTGGGGTTTTTTATTGAGGTTGTCTCCTCTCGGCCCGGGCGACCAAGCCAAGGCCCCTACTTCCCGAGGGCTGCGAGACATGTCCACAACACCCTTCGGGAGCAGGTTGCCAGACGGTTGACCGAAGTCACCCACCTAGTCGCGTAAACGCGAGTGGTGGGCCCGTCCAGCCGCAGGTCTTGCAGACCCGCCATCCCACGAGCCGAAGCTCCGCTAGTCCATAGGACTCCACACGCAGTATAAAACTGCACGGCGACAGAGCGCCACACCTCAGAAGGGACTCTCGAACCCTCTTCATTATGAAGAGGGGGAGAATACACCTCCACCTGTGGTGTTATAGACTTTTCCTTGTCTCGGTCCCAACTTCAATAGCTGGGACCCCCGGCTCCCCTTAATTGGGGAGTTACGGGTTGCCCGAACAGGCCCGCCGAGTTGACGGACCTGCCGCGCGTCTGATTTTGGTCCGCGCCGGCAAAAGCCGGTACCCCCCACTGGGGGGCATTCCCCTATCCGCCACCTGGGGACGCGCCCGATGGGAGATCAGAAACTCCACACGGGGACAGGGGGGAACCTTTTTTTTTTTTTTTTTTTTTTTTTTTTTAACGTCAGGGAAATGCTGTTACGCATACCCACCGGCCGCGGGGGCAGCTGGGGGTTATGTGGGACTCCAGGCCTCAGAGTGAGAACCCGCCTACCCACTAAAAACCTGACGGTGCCCTCCGGTGCCATGTGAGACAGGGACGTGGCGGGTTCACCGTAGGCCGAGAGGCCATAGGCATTCACCGCAGTTCCCCAGACTCGGCCGACTCACTTTGCAGTGAGCCCCTACCGGTTGCGACGAGGGAGAAACTCGACCCCGTCGCAGGAACAACAGACGGCGCGCGGGAACACGCGCAACGCCGTCTCGGGCCCCCTTTAGCGGACGACAGACACCCCCGTGTCTGAAGCCCGGGGCCCAGGAAGGGGCAGGTGGAGAAGGAAATTCCTTCTCCGGTGCCCATGACGCCGGCGGCGGATCATTGGGGCGTCAGCCGAAGCCTCTCGCTCCCTCTCCGCTGCTTCCTTCTGCGAGATGACAGTCTCACAGAAGGTGAGCACCGCCTGCCACGCTTCCTCGCAGGTCGCCATCCTCCGCACGATTGCTGCCAACGACAGGTCACCGCCCACAACGGCGACCATGGCACTGCGCTCCCTCGCCCAGGCCGGGCATGACGTGCGGGTGTGCTGCGCAGTGTCATTGTCGCAACTAGGGCAATGGTGACACTTTGCCGTCGGCTCGCGACCGATCATGCAGAGGTACCACCCGAAGCAGCCGTGGTCCGAGAGCATCTGGGTCAGCCTGAAGGTCAGGCGACCGTGCTGGCGCTGCACCCACTCCGCGAGGACCGGGGCGATTGCCCCCGGGGTGCTGCGACCGAAGCGGCTCTTAGACAAGCGCTGTCTCCACTGGTGCAGGGCGACCTGCGTCAGTTGCGCCCTCTCGGCCTCCACTTCGCGCGGCGCGGGCCTTTGCCCCTGAGACCTTAGGTCTCCCCGCCACCGAAAAACGGCAGCGAGGACCTGGGCGTCGAGGTCCCATGGCATGCTCCCGGCAAGCGCGAGTGCCGCGTCCGCACTGATTGTGCGGTATCCGCGGACTACCCGTATGGCCAAGTGGCGCTGTGCCCTCTGCAACAGCCTGGCGTTGTCTCCGGACACGGCGTCGTCCCAAACCGGGGCCCCGTAAAGGGCCATGGACCGGACAACGCCCATGTACAAGCGCCGGCACGACGCAGAGGGACCCCCCAAATTGGGCATGAGCCTGCTTAAAGCCCCTGCGGCTCCCATGAGCTTCGGCGTTAGGCGCTCGAAGTGGGTGCGGAAGGACCACCGCCCATCCAACCACAAACCCAGATAGCGCATCGACGACGCGACGTTGATGCGGGTTCCGCCAACGAGCAGGTGAGACTCGGCCGGCGGCGCTCGCCGGGGCCCATGAAAACACAGGGCCTCCGACTTTTCGAGCGCCACCTCGAGTCCCAGCTGCCGAATCCGGCTCACCACGCTCGCCACGCCGGCCGTCGCGCGCTGGAGCGCCTCGTGCAAGTCGCTACCGCGGGCTGTCAGCAGGGTGTCATCGGCGTAACAAGTTACGCCCACCCCAGCGATTCGCAGCCCGCGTAGAGCCCAGTCGTAGCCGATGTTCCACAATTGCGGCCCGAGGACCGACCCCTGTGGCACACCGCACGTCACCGCTTGCGACTCAATCGCACCACTTGCCGTAGCCCACTCCACTGTTCTCCGCGCCAGATAGTCGGCGACTACCGCCTGGAGGGAGACAGGCACCCCGTGGTGTACGAGGGCCTGCCGTATACAGGACCACGGCAGGGTGTTGAAAGCGTTGGCGATATCGAGAGACACCGCCAGCAGCACCCCGCCGCTATCCACCGCCCTCTCGGCCAGGTCGCGGACCCGAAGAACAGCGTCCACCGTGGACCGCTCAGCCCTGAACCCGAACTGGAACTCCGACAGGTTCGGCCCCACAGTATCTAGGTGCCGGACAAGGCGCCGGGCAATTATACGCTCAAAGAGCTTGCCCACCTCGTCCAGCAGCACTATGGGACGGTACCCCGACGGAGCGTCAGCAGGTCGGCCGTCCTTCCTCAGCAGTACCAGGCGTCCTCGTTTCCAGAGTTCCGGAAATCGCCCTTGGACCAAGCACTCGCTGAATAAGCGGCGCAACCGGTCTCCAAGGGCGTCCCCGGCGAGGACCCACACTCGGCCTGGTATGCCGTCGGGACCTGGAGCCACCTTCTTGGCTCTGAGGCGCATCATCGCTACTCCGAGCTCTGCCTCTGAGACGGGTTCAGGAGCATCCGATGAGGCCGGGGGGTGTGGCCTCATGGGAGGCGGCCTATGCTCAGGCCGGTCTGGGAACAGGCCGGACACTACACTCTGCAGGAGTGCTGGTTCCATGGTCTCCGTGACCGGGGGTGCCCATCGGAGTTTACCTCTGACCGTGCGATAGGGGCGTCCCCACGGATCCCTGTTAAGGGTCGCCAGCAACTCCTCTCGCGCCTTCGCCTTCGCCTTAGCGATGGCGACCTGGAGGGCCTTCTTGGCCACTCGATAGGCCTCGTGCAGTGGAGCATCCTGTTCCGGGTCTCTGCGGCGCCTGCGAAGATGACGGGACGAAGCACGACGTGCCGCGAAGCGGCGCAACCGGTCTCCAAGGGCGTCCCCGGCGAGGACCCACACTCGGCCTGGTATGCCGTCGGGACCTGGAGCCACCTTCTTGGCTCTGAGGCGCATCATCGCTACTCCGAGCTCTGCCTCTGAGACGGGTTCAGGAGCATCCGATGAGGCCGGGGGGTGTGGCCTCATGGGAGGCGGCCTATGCTCAGGCCGGTCTGGGAACAGGCCGGACACTACACTCTGCAGGAGTGCTGGTTCCATGGTCTCCGTGACCGGGGGTGCCCATGGTCGGAGTTTACCTGTGACCGTGCGATAGGGGCGTCCCCACGGATCCCTGTTAAGGGTCGCCAGCAACTCCTCTCGCGCCTTCGCCTTCGCCTTAGCGATGGCGACCTGGAGGGCCTTCTTGGCCACTCGATAGGCCTCGTGCAGTGGAGCATCCTGTTCCGGGTCTCTGCGGCGCCTGCGAAGATGACGGGACGAAGCACGACGTGCCGCGAGGCACTCTCGTCGCAGCTGTGCCACCTCCGAGGTCCACCAATAGACCGATGTCCGGGGCAGCGGGGGTCCCGACCGAGGCATGGATGCGTCGCAGACTTGCGAGATCGCCTTCCGGAACCACTCCGCCTCCCCGTCGACGTCGACCGGCTGTCTAGGCCCGGGTAGCCAAGCCTTGACCAGAGCCGCCGCCTTAAGGTTCTCCAGATCCAGGGCACCAAGGCACCAACGTGGATAGGGAGAGCGCGCAGCTAGTCTAGGCGCTGGTAGAAAGGAGGAGGAGGACACCTCCAACCATATATACCTATGGTCGGAAAGTGACTCCTCACCGTCCAGCACCATCCAGCGAGGCACTCTCGCTGCGACCGCGGCGCTAGCGAACGATAAGTCCACTATAGACTCGCCCTGCGGTCGCACACATGTCGCCACGTTGCCCTGATTCAGGAGAACCATGCCCGCCGCCGTTGCCCACTCGAGTACCAAGCGGCCCCTGGGGTCCGTCATCGGGGAACTCCAAGCCGAGTGCTTGGCGTTGAAGTCGCCGCACACGAGTGCAGGGAGTGCGGTTCGCCGCAGGACGGCACACAGCCAATCAAGGCCGGCCTCGACTGCAGCGATACTGCTGCTAGGCGGGAGATAGACCCCGACCAGCAGCAAACCCCCACACTTGGCAACTACAATGCCGTCGGCTTTGTCGATGACAGACAACCGTAGGCCTTCCGTCTTTATGTAGACGGCGCTCCGGGAAAGGTCCGCCACCCAGTCCTCTCTATCTTCGTCTGGCACAAAATAGGGCTCGGCCACCACCGAAACGTTCGCCGACCACTCAGCCAGGTGCTGCGCAAGGATGTCCTGCGCTCTGGAGGAGTGGTTGACGTTCGCCTGGATGACTGTTAGGGCCATCTTCAGGCAGTGTCCATACGTGCCTGCTCGTGGGCCCCTCTGCTAGTGGGCGCTGGCGTTCGGGCTACTGCCCTGCCCCTCCTTTTCGGTGGGGAGCAGCTTTTGCCCCCGACCCTATGGTTTGCAGCCAAGCCCGCGCTCGCACAGATAGGACAGTGCGGCGCGGCAGCGCAACCCCTCGCTTTATGCCCGGGCTTGCCGCAGCGATAGCAGAGATCACTGCGGTCGACTGAAGCCGGGCAAAGGCAACTGACGTGGCCAGGCTCCAGGCACTTGTAACAGCGCAAGGGCCTGGCCTCTAAGATTTGCACGTGGGCTGAAATCCAGCCCACGCGAAGACGGCCTTGGGATATGGTCTTGGCAGCGGCCACTGGTACCTTGACCACGACGGTACCGGCGCCTCCACGTCCCTGCGAGATAGCTCCCACCCTGACTGTGGCCTCCGCACAGCCAGCCTTTTTAGCCACTGCGGCCGCCACTTCCGCCTGAGTGACAGAGTCATCCAGGTCCGACAGACGAACGTCCACCGTCTTAGTGGGCCTGGAGACCCTCATCACGTCCTCGGGGAGGAGCTCGCGGATCTTTGCAGCAAGATTGTCGGCCTTGGTGTCGCTATTAGCTCCTGGGATTTCCAGTAGCCTGCCACCCGTGCGTGCTGTGCGGAAGCGCATGTCGCCTATCCCGAGACTCTCTATATCGATCCGGGACTTGACATCCCGGATGAGAGCGTCGAATGTTGCTCCCTTCTCCTCTGCCCCTGGCTGAAGGGTCAGCACCACTGCCGACGAACGCGGCTGTCGGAGCCTCCTTTTCCGGGCAGATTAAATTGTATAAAAAAATAGCCTAATTACATAAAAAAAATTACTGAACCAGATGTAAAATAATAAATAAATGCTTACTACTATGTTAGTGATTGTACCTAAACTAAGCAAATATTTTGCTTGTATTTTAGGTATCTATTCTTATTATGAAGGTTAGTGCTTATATGACAATTTATTAATAACACACAAACAATTATACATTTTAAAGAAAGTAAAAATACATGCTCGTATTACATTATGTAACTGAAGGACTTATTATAGATGTATTAAATAGGTAAATTAATATTATGCTACTACTTTTAAAAGATTTTCTGTGTCATCATATGATTTCCCCATTAGCCATTTTTGTAAACTTATTTTGCATTTAGTTTTATTCATGGGGTAAATACATAGAGACATGTTAATTCTATTGTAAAGAAAACTACCTAGAAAACAAAAGAACTTATGGGTGTGTTCCCTATTAAATAGTTCCGAAGGGCAAACGATATCAGCACGTCTTTTGCCGGCTTGCAGTTCGGGTTTGAAGGGTGTTAGTGAGTGCTTTTTGGTGACTGTTAGTAATATGAACAGCTGACGCACTGACAGAACGTCACATTCAGCCAGGAGCTCTATTGTGGGAAAGCGTGTTGGTCGGAAGGTGCTCACTTTCAGGACAGCTCTTTGAGCTATTTCTAAATTAATGAGTGTTGTTTTATGCGTTCCGCCCCATGATGTTATACAGTAAGCAATTAATGAATGGCATAGTGCAAGATAAACATTTTTAAGAAGAGCGCCGTCAGCAACGTATCTTAGATTTTTGAAAACAAAGATCAGCTTTCTTACCCTTGATGTGAGGGCTTCCACGTGAGCTTTGAAGTTTAAATGTTTATCAATAATGACTCCCAGATATTTTATGTTGTTAGTGCTACTTAGATGTGGGCATGCACATGGCTGTAAGTAACTTGAGCAGGAATGAGATTTAATTGAATGTAAGTTTTGAGGAGGTTGCGAAAGGGAATTATAAGAAAATGTTATGAACTTAGTTTTTTCTACATTGAGGGTTAGTAAATTATTATTAAGCCAGCGATTTACTAAATCGAAACCTAGTTGAGCTTGCGTGAATGCATCATTCCAGGTATTCGCACTAAACAGCAAAGCTGTATCGTCGGCGTATGATATAATTCTTCCGTTGTTAGAAAATGGAATGAGACACAGATCATTGATGTACGTGAGGAATAATAATGGCCCGAGTATGCTTCCTTGTGGAACACCATTTTCGATAACTAGTTCCTCACTCATTATATCATCTATCGCAACGCGTTGAGTCCTATCAGAGAGGTAATCTTTGATGAGGCTGTGCGGGGTACCTCTTATACCTAAATAATATAATTTATCTAAAAGCATAGAAATCGAAATTGAATCGAAAGCTTTCGCGAGATCAAGGAAGATGACTAAGCACTTTTTTCCTGAGTCTAATTGCCTTGCGATGTAATCGGTGAGCTCATGTACAGCATCGTCAGTTGACCTCTTTGATCTGAAACCGTACTGCTGCGCTGCTAATAACTTATTTTTTTCTAAATAATTAACAAGTCTATTATAGATGAGTCTTTCTAAGATTTTAGATATGGATGGCAATATTGCAATCGGGCGATAATTATTAATACTAGTTTTGTCTCCATTTTTATGAAGTGGTCGTATTATAGATTTTTTTAGTGCTTCTGGAAAAATCCCTTTCGTCATGCACTGATTGAAAAGGTATGTAAGCGGGGTTACTAAGAAGTTTTTAAACTGTTTAATAAAAGAGCACGGGATTTTATCAATTCCCGTGGCACAGTCATTTCTCAAGGTCATGATTATTTGATTTACTTCGAATTCGTCAGTTTCAAATAAGGCAAAAGAACGTAATGTTTGTGATTTCAAATTGTTATTAGTGGGTGCAAAAGGTCGAGTGCAACTTAGTTTAGCTTTTTCAGCAAGATTTTTACCTACATTAGTGAAATAATTATTTACTAAATTCACGGAATGTGCAGCCGTAGCGGAATTCGCAATTAGTAGCCGAGCAGATGTTTTGGTGTTAGTAGTGTAAGTAATGTTTTTGATGACATTCCACAATTTCTTTTTATCACGACTCGATTTATGAATTTCTGCCCGTTCATACTGGCGTTTTAATTTCTTCAAAAGATTGTTACAGAAATTTCTGTATCTGAAATAGGTTATTTTAATCGTTTCGTTATCTGGCCATTTTGTATATTTTTTGTGAAGTTTATCTCTGTGTCTTATACAGCGGAGGAGTCCTGGAGTTATCCAGGGTTTCCTTATAATACGACTCCGAGTTAAACGAACAGTTTGTGTATTGTTTTTAATAATTTTAGTGATTACCGATATGAGATATTCGGTCGATTTATTGATATCTTCTGAATTGTAAAATGTCGTCAAATCTAGTTTGTTAAGATCATCAATTACTGATTCAGTACAAAGCATTGAACGTATGTTTGTTTTATGAGATGTTTCATGGCGCTTTTCTAAACACAACAATAAGGAATTGTGGTCTGTCAGAGAAGAGGTTAGCACAAAAGTTTTTAATGGAATGGTGCTTTTAGCTAAAATATGATCTAAGCAGTTACCAAACCTAGTTGGATGCAAATGTGTCGGGAGAAAACCTAGATATGCTACAGATGTTAAATATTGTGATGATCTATTTTCTTTATTTCCAGTTTTTATATCGATATTTATATCGCCCATGACAAAAACATTTTTAAAGGGAGACAATTGCTGTAAAATGTCACTTAGTGATTGTAAAAAATTAGTTAAATTTTGATATGATGGTGAACGATATATGGCTACAATTGCGGTTTCATTACCTATTTTCACAATGAGACAATTCGCATCCAATATGGTGGGTTCCTCTTCGGTGACCTTACTTATACTACTTTTAATGTACAAAGTAACACCGTCATTTTGTAACGTATTAGTTTTGTTAGTAGTGTGCGAGTCATACCCATGTAGCTGAGGGATTGAAGGAGAAGCGGTTAATCGGCATTCAGTTAAAACTATGATGTCAATTTCTACTTTGATTTGACTCAGGAGAGCTAACATACCATTAAAATTACAATTAATGCTGCGAATATTCTGCATGAAAATATTAAAACTCTTCTTAATATTAGCGGAATGTGACGAAAATGAATGTGGGGCACAAACAAACGATTCAAATTCGTAAGAACAGTCAATGTCATTAATAAGGTCAGGAGATACATTACCCATTTTTGTGCTTGGTTGAACTAATTAAGTGGCGCTCTAGGCGCCCTCATAATCAATAGAATTTAAATACCTAGATTGAGCAATTTTTTTGGCCGGGCATTGTTCGTCTCCTGTTTTATGCTGGCTTGGCTTGTTGTAACGCCGACACGTAGCGCAGTTCGCAGGGTCTTGTTGCTTTGGGCATTCTTTAATTGAATGACCGACGCAGCCGCAGTGCCCACAGGTAGAGTCGGACTCTCGACAGTACTTTGCCGAGTGCCCATATTGCTGACATTTGTAGCATCTGGTAACAATAGTGTAATCGCGAACGGGGCATGAAGTCCAATTTATAAAAACCCTTTCCTGCTGCATGAGTATCTTTCGTAGGTCTGAGGATATTTCGAGTACGAAGTTACAGTGACTTACATCTCTTTTACCAGTCTTATGGCTTAGTTTCACTTTGCTCAGAAATGTTTCGCGTTCTATATTTTGATGTTTTCCAGATACATTCTGCTCAAACAAACATTCTAACAGTTCCTTTTCAGAGGTATTGGCAGGTACTCCTAACAAAATTATTTTCGGCTTTCGTTTGGTGGTCTCTTCAAGTTTAAGTCCTGATGATTTTAGCTGCTCTGACTGCTTAAGCTTTTCAAGGTCATCTTTACCTTCAGCACTGATGATTACACCGCCTCTTTTGGTTTTTCTCATTCCGCGTATGTGCAGTTTGAGTTCGTCGGGCTTAATAATCGTCTGGATAATCTTTTTTGTTTCTTCGCTAGACGTGTCCTTGCTGGCTGGGTAAATGACCACAGAACTAGTGCTCGGAGGACGAACAATTGAGCTTTTGCTGGTTCTTACAATGTCAGCTGAACGAGCTGGTGTTGTAAAAGATAACGCGGACTGTATTTAACATAGGTTTAATTAGTAAAGGTGTCGGTACAAAGAGTCGGATAGACACGGGTGTCGTACGCGCCGCTCGGTGGTCAAGTGGTGGCGCTTCGCGGGGCGTCTTGGCCGCCGCCCCCGTCGCCCCTCGCTGCGCCGCTCGCGCCCGCTGAGTTATCATCTGCCCACGCGCATCGCGCGTGGACATCCTCCCGCCCCTTGGCCTCTTCAAAGGGAAGGGGGCAAATATTGTTGAACCCCCGTAGTAGAGTTCCTCTCCTCGTCTTCAGCTCCGCCACCCTTGAGACGCCGTCCGGTCCTGGATGGGTGCGCACCACGCGCCCCAAAGCCCAAACTAGCGGTGGTAGCGTCTTGTCCCGTATGAGCACGAGCATCCCCTCAGTCAGCTGGCCGGAAGAAGTGGACCACTTGGTTTTCTGCTGTAGCAAGGAAACGTACTCATGAGAGAATCTTTGCCAAAAGTGCTGCCTGATGCATTCGATCCTCTTGTAGCGATCGAGGCAGCTGATTTTCTTCTCTGGAACCTGGGGACACGGCAAAGACGTAAGTGGTCGTCCAATTATAAAGTGGGAAGGAGTGAGGGCAGAGAAATCGGAAGGGTCAGTGGAAAGAGGTGTTAAAGGACGTGAGTTTAAAACTGCTTCAATTTGACACAGACAGGTTGCTAACTCTTCATATGTAAAGTTAGTGAGGTTTAACAACCGCCTTAAATGATGCTTGGTAGAGCGCACTGCAGCCTCAGCCAAAGAATTAAAATGAGGTAAGTATGGAGGCGTAAATAAGAATTTGATGCCCTCACGAGACATCTCACAAGAAACATCAGAAGCCGAGTCAGACAAGAACCTTTGTAAGTCGTTGTTGGCACCCACAAAGTTTGTTCCGTTGTCAGATAAGATGATTTGCGGTTTACCACGTCGAGAAATGAAACGATTGAGCGCTGCAAGAAAGCCCTCTTTTGTGAGGTCGGTGACAGGCTCTAGATGCAAAGCTCTGGTTGCGTGGCAAACGAAGATGCACAGGTAAGATTTTGTGAGCTTACAACCACGCCCTTTACGGTCTGCTATGAGCACTGGACCAGCATAGTCTACGCTGCAATTTAAAAAAGGATATTCTAGACTTGTTCTGGTTACAGGTAGTTGCCCCATAATAGGTTGTAAGTTTTGACATTTAAATCTAAAACACTTAATGCATTGTCTGACTACTGACTTAGCGAGATTCCTGCCACCTAGCGGCCAATAATTAAGACGCAAATGCGCTAATAAAAGTTGAGGACCCGCATGTAACATTTTTAAATGTTGAAAATTAAATAAAATTTTAGTTAAGTGGTGTTTACTACAAATAAGTATCGGGTGCTTTGTATTATAATCGTACGGAGAGTTATCAAGTCTGCCACCAACTCGTATGACTTTTTCGGAATCGAGAAATGGAGTTAATGAAATTAATCTATTTTTTCGCGGTAGAGATCTTCCCGCCTCCAAAAAATTTAACTCTTCAGGGAACATCTCTCTCTGTGCGCTGCGTAGCAAACACGTCAATGAACTATTTAACTCATCGTTAGAAAGAGCGCCTTGTAATTTATGATTAGGGTTTTGTAAATTGTAAATAAATCTTTTAACGTAGGCTAAGACTCTTTGTAAGCGATTGAAATTGGAATGATAATGAATTAATGTTTGTACAATATCTGATGATTGAATTGAATTTGAATTAGATGGTTTATTAGATGAATCATGAATGAAATTTGATATAACTTCGGGTAGATCCTGTTTCACGCTATTAGAAGGCATTTTTGGCCAATCATGTTCATGATTATGCAAAAAGCTAGGGCCTGACCACCACAGTTTATTATCACCGATGGAGTCAGCCTTCGCACCGCGAGAAACAAGGTCCGCCGGATTATCTTTCGACGGTACGTACCTCCACGTGTGACTGGTAGAGCTATCGAGAATCTCGTTGACTCGATTATGCACAAAGGGCTTGAGCTGACATGACGGAGTATTCAACCACCCGAGTACGATCATCGAATCACACCAAAAGAAACATTTATGGATTGGCATTGTTAATGACTCGAGAACAGTTGTACACAGTCTTGACCCCAATAATGCGGCACAAAGTTCAAGCCGTGGGATTGTGACGGTTTTTATTGGTGCCACACGGTTTTTTGACAGGAGAAGACAAACTCTAATAGAGCCAATGTTACTTATGGATCGAACAAAAATACAAGCGCCATAAGCCTTCTCCGACGCATCACAAAAAACATGGATTTCGTGTTTGACTGAAGAATCGAAAGAAACCCAGCGAGGAATTTTCAAGTCGTTTAGGCTAGGAAGTGTAGAGACGAAATTTGACCACATACCTGTGATTTCCTGTGAAACTTCTTCATCCCACTCATATTTATCGACCCATAGTCGTTGCATTATAATTTTAGCCTCGACAATGCAAGGACCTACTAAGCCTAGGGGGTCAAATATTTGGCTAATGACTGATAATATGTGTCGTTTTGTGACCTTCTCTACATGGTCAATATGTATAGAAAACGACAACCAGTCAGAGCCACACAACCAGTAGAGACCTAGAGTTTTGGAGGATATGTTGTGGTCTGAAAGATTTAAAGAAGTGGACACACTTTGGTCGTAAGATTCGCCTACAATGGCCTTAAGAATTTCTGGGCTGTTAGATTGCCATTTTCTTAAGAAAAAATGTGCTGAGGATAGAATATTGTCGATTTCTTTGACGAGATTTATCGTCTGAGGAATCGTAGGACCTCCACCTAAATAGTCATCGACATAAAAATCTCTTGATATAGCTGATTTCACGTCCTCAGTGGGGGCTAGGTCTGCTAGGCTGACCAAACATTTAGTGGCTAAGTAAGGAGCTGATGCGGTCCCATATGTGACGGTGTTGAGACAATATGTTTTTAGTGGCTTTTGTGGATCACTACGAAAGAGAATTTGGAGCAGAGACCTTTGTGAAGGAGTGATTTCGACGCAGCGATACATTTTCTCTACATCGCCGGAGACTACGTATTTATGCTGTCGGAATCGCAACAAAATGGAAAGAAGGTCGTCTTGCACTTTCGGACCGACCATTTGAAGGTCATTAAGGGAAAAGCCTGATGAGGAGGGAGCCGATGCATCGAACACACTTCTCAATTTAGTTGTGGTGCTCGACTCTCTTATTACACCGTGATGCGGTATGAAATACTCAACGTGATCTGTTTGTGGTGCTGGTATGTTAACTTTTTCGGTCATGTGACCGAGACGTTCATACTCGTCCATGAAGTCAACATACTTTGCCTTGTAGACAGGATCACGTTGAAAACGACGCTCTAAGGATAGGAAGCGGCGCTTCGCCATTGTGTAAGAGTCCCCCAAGACTTTAGGATCGCCTTTAAGGGGCATTGTAACAATGAATTTGCCGTCCTGGTTCCTAACTGTGTTCTGGGAGAAGCTTGACTCACACGCCTTTTCCTCGAGAGATAGAGAGTGCTTGGTAGAAACAGAGTCAAGTTCCCAAAATTTTGACAAGTCAGGCTTATCATTGGGATTGGCAAAATTACAAAAGTGTGAGCGTTGAAAAGAGGATGAATTTCCTTTGAAAATTGGACCGGAAACGATCCATCCGAATTTCGTCTCACAGAGCTTAGGCATTTGTTGTCCTAAGTCAATTGAAGCGGAGCCTATTACACTCCAAAATACTTCTGCCCCCAGAAGAATGTCAATTACAGATGGAATATTAAAAGAAGGGTCAGCTAAATAGAGGCTTGACGGGATAGGTATATTCTCAATATTGACATAAGAAGTGGGCAAAGATTTTGTGATTTCAGGTAAAATAAGGCAATCTAAATTAACCCTATAGTCACCGTTAGAAGACTCAATGTTGAGCTGGCAAGACTGTGTACTATAAGAAGACTGATTGTTGATACCTGTCACAGTGGAGGTTGAATTGCGTCGAGACAAACCCAGTTTGGTGCAGAGGCTCTCCGTTATGAAGTTTGCCGTGCTGCCATTGTCGAGTAGTACTCGAGCGTTGAGCTTTTCACCGGTGCAGCTGACCACATTCACAATAGCTGTGGACAGTAAAACAATGGGTGCACTAGTAGACTGTCTTTGAATAATGTCTGCAGATAAAGCAACACTAGTCGATGATGGCATGGGGTCTTGATAAGTTTGGTCTGTCGGTTCAATATGCAAAAGCGTGTTATGTTTGACCTTACAATATTTGCAACCTGATAATCTACATTTTTTTGTAGTATGACTTGAGCGCAAACAATTTAGACAGACTTTGTAATCCTTTGCCTTTTGTAAGCGTGTTTCTGCAGATAAAGCTTTAAATGACTCGCAAGTATAAAGCAAATGATCATTTGAACAACAAGGACATTTAATCATTTTATTGACATAAGAATTATTATTATTTTGTATATTTTTATTTTGTAAATAGTTGCCATTGTTTTGTAAATAGTTAGTTTGTAAGTTTCTATTTTGTACATTATTATTTGACCTTTCCCCTGTGTTAGTTGCAATAAAGCTTTTTTGTTTGTTATTTTTAGATTTATTATTTTCTATTGTTTCTAATAAATCAGCCTTGTTAGATATAAAAGTAGAAAACTGAGTTAAGGTAGGAGAACTAGTTAGGCTACTACGATACTCCTCCCAATGCCTACTAGTGGTGGAATCAAGCTTTCTAGATACCATAAATATTAAAAGAGTATCCCATTGCTCGGTAGGCTCTTTTAATGTTTTTAACGCCCGAATATTTTTATTAATAGAATCAATAAGCCGCCGTAACGATGAAGACGATTCTGTTATAACCGGTTCCATATCAAAAAGAGCCTGTACGTGGTTATTCACTAATAAGCGATTGTTATTGTATCGTTCACACAACAAGTCCCATGCCATGGCGTAATTATTGCCTTGAAAATCTATATTTTTGATAATTTCTGAGGCTTGCCCCTTGAGTGAAGCTCGAAGGTAGTGGAACTTGTTGATGTCATCAATACAATCACTGCTATGTATTAATGAAAGAAAAGTGTCTCTAAACTCCAGCCAGTACTCATAACTACCATTAAAGTGTGGCAAATCGATTTTAGGTAAGCGCACAAAATTATGTTTAAGCGATGCACCTGATTTAGAGCCCACATCTGAGCCCGCCTCCGAGACAGCACGCTCAGCTGCGTACACAGCCAGTGCTTTGCGTGCTTGCGCCAGAAGACTGTAGTAACGCTCCTCAAATTGGGCACGCTCCGCATACTCATCTTCAGGGCTGTCCGAGTCCAACTCGATCTCCATCTGTAACGCGTCATATGTCTCGTATAAGGCTTCAAATGTTTTAGAACGCGCTTCTAAATCGATCTGTTGAAGGTCTGATAATTCTTTAGAAGAAAGAAGCATATTTAAATAATTTCCAAAATTTGTAAGCTTAGCTTTCAAGGTACTGCGCTTTTTAATTAATTTGTCCGTCATTTTGCTAGTAAAAGATAAGCCAATTAACTATAAATGCGAAACAATTATGACAGGCAATAAAATAATAAAGGATGAATAGCCTATTGAATGAGCTGTTCGATAAGAAAGAACCGTAGCAAAAAACAGGTTACTCGAATGCTTGTGTATGCAGATAAGCGGTAGGCACAATGCAAGACCGGTCGTTGACGATCCCGTTATCGATAAATTGCGTTATCAATGCGCCGGGGATAAATAGGCGTGATATTTACGTATTGTAAAATGAAAAAGCTGGCAATTAAGAGCTATCTGGTCAAATGAGAAGCGAAGAATGGCATGAAAGATGGAAAGACATTTTGAAAATTTTGAAACACTGAATTTAAATATAAAAACACTGGATGGGAAAAGGAATAAATTGGAACGAACTCACGGATGTCCTTAACCGTTCCTGGATCCGTTCCTGGCACGATGACTTGCTACAAGCGGTCGACACGTAGGGTCCAAAGTCCAACCAGACTGACTCGATAACTTTTGTAAATCGCTTCGGTGCTTCGAAGACGGTGGTAGGACCAATGAACGAGCTGGTGTTGTAAAAGATAACGCGGACTGTATTTAACATAGGTTTAATTAGTAAAGGTGTCGGTACAAAGAGTCGGATAGACACGGGTGTCGTACGCGCCGCTCGGTGGTCAAGTGGTGGCGCTTCGCGGGGCGTCTTGGCCGCCGCCCCCGTCGCCCCTCGCTGCGCCGCTCGCGCCCGCTGAGTTATCATCTGCCCACGCGCATCGCGCGTGGACACAGCGAAAGATATGTTCGGAGTTTGGGCATTGGGTGCGGTACGTATGCACTCTTTTAGGTCTTGGATCTGTTCGCCAATTTGATTAGTGACCTCTTTTTGGTTAATGGTCAATTGGGCTGAGATGTATCTTTGTTTGAGGCATTGGTACTGCACGGCCAGCTGAGACACCCCTCCCATGACGTTTCTGCTGATGTTGTTGATTTTAAGCTTCTGCTCAGTGTTTAGTTTTCCTTCGCCTGATATTACGCATATTTCGTTCAGGCACTGTTCTATAGAGGCAAGCCACTTTTGGATTTCTGGGGTTGACACTGTCTCCATGCCAGCTTTTGTAGGCGTAGGAGCACCTTCTTCGTTCTGTCTGGACCTCTGTGGTGGGGGGCTTCGGCTAATCCTGGTGCTTCTAGAGAAGGGACTTTCCATCTCAATGTTTAAGATTCACTTTTGCACTAATGGTTTAAAGTGTGTCAGTGACTGCATGACTAGCATGCGCTGACGCAGAGATATGACGCGACGTATGTTTGACACTGAATTTATTTAGTTGTGTAAAATTAATAATTAATTGCTGATGGCACGTCCATCTGCAATGGTGCGCAGAAAGTGATTGGGCTGGCCTAGTGGCTGCCTGTGGCTGCTGGGCAGCACCGCGCCCGGTCGTTCCACCCCGCCTCACAACCGTGGTCCATCCCTCGTCCATGGACGTAGGTGGCGGTGGGAGGGGGCGGGCATGTCTAGTTGGGGCGGGCTCTGCACGCCTGCGGCGCTCCCTATTGCGGTTCCGGCGACGGGCGCTACGGCTCATAGGGGCTCCGGAAGCTGGGGTGGCAGCAGTGGCCACCCTCACGGCCACAGTGGGGACTACAGCCTCACTGGTGGACACACGCGCGGATGTAACCGGTGCAGGAGCTCTTGCGACTGTGCCAGAGGCTCGCATTCGTGTGCCAGAGGTTCGCGTGGCGGGGGCAGGCGCCCTGACCGACATTCGAGTCGATGGTGGGGCAGCGGCAGCCACGGGCGCTCTATTGCCTGGCGCGCTGAAGCGCGGCCTGGCGGTCGGTCCGGGTGGGACGACGGTGGGGAGTGCCGGGAAATCCTCCCGGCGTCTCCTGTCCGCGGCCAGTGGAGGCCTGGAGGAGCACTCAGGCAAAAGCCGGTCCTGGAGGCCCTCCAGTCTAGCGTTCATCATGGAGCCACAAGACTCCATGATGTCGCGCCTTATTTCCTCAACGGAGGGCGCTGCTGGCACAGCAGGCTCGACGCGGCGCTGGCTCATGGCCTCGACATCATGGCGCAACTGCTCCAGCTCCGCACTGAGCCTCTTGTTTTCGGCGCTTAGGCGCTGCACCTCCTCGTCGGTGGTCCGCTTAGTGAGGGCTTCCACCGCCGCGCGTATTAGGGTGGCAGCATCGTTCAGGTTTTTCTGAACGGTGCCTTTAATGTTCCCGCACTTTCTGATTCCGGAAACGATAGAGTCCGTGGCCACCGTCACCTGGCGGACCAACTCGTCGGCACCTAGCTCCGTGGCGCGATACTGCGCCCGTCCAAGCTCTCGGCGAAGCTTGCCCGACCACACTTCGGCCTCCGCTTCCGCCTCAGCGGACCGTTGAGTCCGCCGTTCTTCTTGTCGGGCCAGTTTTGCAGCGGCCCTTTGCGCTCTAGGTCCGGCCGGTATGGCACTAACGGAGCTAACAGAACTATCCGAAGCTTGGTCGCTTGTATCGCGCTGGGTGCGCCGTCGCTTCAGCGACTGGCTTCTGCTGGTAGCAGGCGAAGCGTCGGACAGCTCTGACATGTCCATCGTTGGGGTGGGTGCCGCTGAGCGGCTAAGACTTCCACCTGGTGTTGCAGTGCAGGTAGGACCCACGCTGCTTGTGTCGTCTCCGAGTTTGGTCACATCCAAGCGAGTGAGCACCACGGCTGGGCTCAAACGCGGGAGCAGGAGCCACGGTACGAGACCGCAACACCCTGCCTCCTGCGATAGCGCTTGTGTTAGCGCACACGCCCTCGTCCTGAATGGACGGTGATGGGACAAGTGATGACACCTGTCCGTTCGCGGCTTCAGGCATAGCGAATGAGTCGCTACTTGTGCCTTCTTCGCGCTTCGCGGACTTCCCGCGGACGGCGAGATCGCTCCCGCTTCCCACCCCTGGATTTCCCTTATCATTAAAAACTAAATCCATAATGATCCCACGAGTATGGGGGAAATAAAAGTCCACCCAGGCGGAGCCCCCTGCACCTGAGTAACCCTAATACTGCACGAGGGCGGGCGGTCTCGTGCAGGTGTCGCGCTAGCGGGTAGGCATTGACCCATCCTACCACCTCGAGACCGAGGCGGCCGACCGTCACGCGACAAACGGCCAACCTTTTGGGGTTTTTTATTGAGGTTGTCTCCTCTCGGCCCGGGCGACCAAGCCAAGGCCCCTACTTCCCGAGGGCTGCGAGACATGTCCACAACACCCTTCGGGAGCAGGTTGCCAGACGGTTGACCGAAGTCACCCACCTAGTCGCGTAAACGCGAGTGGTGGGCCCGTCCAGCCGCAGGTCTTGCAGACCCGCCATCCCACGAGCCGAAGCTCCGCTAGTCCATAGGACTCCACACGCAGTATAAAACTGCACGGCGACAGAGCACCACACCTCAGAAGGGACTCTCGATCCCTCTTCATTATGAAGGGGGGGAGAATACACCTCCACCTGTGGTGTTATAGACTTTTCCTTGTCTCGGTCCCAACTTCAATAGCTGGGACCCCCGGCTCCCCTTAATTGGGGAGTTACGGGTTGCCCGAACAGGCCCGCCGAGTTGACGGGCCTGCCGCGCGTCTGATTTTGGTCCGCGCCGGCAAAAGCCGGTACCCCACTGGGGGGCATTCCCCTATCCGCCACCTGGGGACGCGCCCGATGGGAGATCAGAAACTCCACACGGGAACCTAACCTTACCTTTTTTTTTTTTTTTTTTTTCAGGGAAATGCTGTTACGCATACCCACCGGCCGCGGGGGCAGCTGGGGGTTATGTGGGACTCCAGGCCTCAGAGTGAGAACCCGCCTACCCACTAAAAACCTGACGGTGCCCTCCGGTGCCATGTGAGACGGGGACGTGGCGGGTTCACCGTAGGCCGAGAGGCCATAGGCATTCACCGCAGTTCCCCAGACTCGGCCGACTCACTTTGCAGTGAGCCCCTACCGGTTGCGACGAGGGAGAAACTCGACCCCGTCGCAGGAACAACAGACGGCGCGCGGGAACACGCGCAACGCCGTCTCGGGCCCCCTTTAGCGGACGACAGACACCCCCGTGTCTGAAGCCCGGGGCCCAGGAAGGGGCAAGTGGAGAAGGAAATTCCTTCTCCGGTGCCCATGACGCCGGCGGCGGATCATTGGGGCGTCAGCCGAAGCCTCTCGCTCCCTCTCCGCTGCTTCCTTCTGCGAGATGACAGTCACACAGAAGGTGAGCACCGCCTGCCACGCTTCCTCGCAGGTCGCCATCCTCCGCACGATTGCTGCCAACGACAGGTCACCGCCCACAACGGCGACCATGGCACTGCGCTCCCTCGCCCAGGCCGGGCATGACGTGCGGGTGTGCTGCGCAGTGTCATTGTCGCAACTAGGGCAATGGTGACACTTTGCCGTCGGCTCGCGACCGATCATGCAGAGGTACCACCCGAAGCAGCCGTGGTCCGAGAGCATCTGGGTCAGCCTGAAGGTCAGGCGACCGTGCTGGCGCTGCACCCACTCCGCGAGGACCGGGGCGATTGCCCCCGGGGTGCTGCGACCGAAGCGGCTCTTAGACAAGCGCTGTCTCCACTGGTGCAGGGCGACCTGCGTCAGTTGCGCCCTCTCGGCCTCCACTTCGCGCGGCGCGGGCCTTTGCCCCTGAGACCTTAGGTCTCCCCGCCACCGAAAAACGGCAGCGAGGACCTGGGCGTCGAGGTCCCATGGCATGCTCCCGGCAAGCGCGAGTGCCGCGTCCGCACTGATTGTGCGGTATCCGCGGACTACCCGTATGGCCAAGTGGCGCTGTGCCCTCTGCAACAGCCTGGCGTTGTCTCCGGACACGGCGTCGTCCCAAACCGGGGCCCCGTAAAGGGCCATGGACCGGACAACGCCCATGTACAAGCGCCGGCACGACGCAGAGGGACCCCCCAAATTAGGCATGAGCCTGCTTAGAGCTCCTGCGGCTCCCAAGAGCTTCGGCGTTAGGCGCTCGAAGTGGGTGCGGAAGGACCACCGCCCATCCAACCACAAACCCAGATAGCGCATCGACGACGCGACGTTGATGCGGGTTCCGCCAACGAGCAGGTGAGACCCGGCCGGCGGCGCTCGCCGGGGCCCATGAAAACACAGGGCCTCCGACTTTTCGAGCGCCACCTCGAGTCCCAGCTGCCGAATCCGGCTCACCACACTCGCCACGCCGGCCGTCGCGCGCTGGAGCGCCTCGTGCAAGTCGCTACCGCGGGCTGTCAACAGGGTGTCATCGGCGTAACAAGTTACGCCCACCCCAGCGATTCGCAGCCCGCGTAGAGCCCAGTCGTAGCCGATGTTCCACAAGAGCGGCCCGAGGACCGACCCCTGTGGCACACCGCACGTCACCGCTTGCGACTCAATCGCACCACTTGCCGTAGCCCACTCCACTGTTCTCCGCGCCAGATAGTCGGCGACTACCGCCTGGAGGGAGACAGGCACCCCGTGGTGTACGAGGGCCTGCCGTATACAGGACCACGGCAGGGTGTTGAAAGCGTTGGCGATATCGAGAGACACCGCCAACAGCACCCCTCCGCTATCCACCGCCCTCTCGGCCAGGTCGCGGACCCGAAGAACAGCGTCCACCGTGGACCGCTCAGCCCTGAACCCGAACTGGAACTCCGACAGGTTCGGCCCCACAGTATCTAGGTGCCGGACAAGGCGCCGGGCAATTATACGCTCAAAGAGCTTGCCCACCTCGTCCAGCAGCACTATGGGACGGTACCCCAACGGAGCGTCGGCAGGTCGGCCGTCCTTTCTCAGCAGTACCAGGCGTCCTCGTTTCCAGAGTTCCGGAAATCGCCCTTGGACCAAGCACTCGCTGAATAAGCGGCGCAACCGGTCTCCAAGGGCGTCCTCGGCGAGGACCCACACTCGGCCTGGTATGCCGTCGGGACCTGGAGCCACCTTCTTGGCTCTGAGGCGCATCATCGCTACTCCGAGCTCTGCCTCTGAGACGGGTTCAGGAGCATCCGACGAGGCCGGGGGGTGTGGCCTCATGGGAGGCGGCCTATGCTCAGGCCGGTCGGGGAACAGGCCGGACACTACACTCTGCAGGAGTGCTGGTTCCATGGTCTCCGTGACCGGGGGTGCCCATGGTCGGAGTTTACCTCTGACCGTGCGATAGGGGCGTCCCCACGGATCCCTGTTAAGGGTCGCCAGCAACTCCTCTCGCGCCTTCGCCTTCGCCTTAGCGATGGCGACCTGGAGGGCCTTCTTGGCCACTCGGTAGGCCTCGTGCAGAGGAGCGTCCTGTTCCGGGTCTCTGCGGCGCCTGCGAAGATGACGGGACGAAGCGCGACGCGCCGCGAGGCACTCTCGTCGCAGCTGTGCCACCTCCGAGGTCCACCAATAGACCGATCTCCGGGGCAGCGGGGGACCGGACCGAGGCATGGATGCGTCGCAGACTTGCGACATCGCCTTTCGGAACCACTCCGCCTCCCCGTCGATGTCGACCGGCTGTCTAGGCCCGGGTAGCCAAGCCTTGACCAGAGCCGCCGCCTTAAGGTTCTCCAGATCCAGGGCACCAAGGCTCCAACGTGGATAGGGAGAGCGCGCAGCTAGTCTAGGCGCCGGTAGAAAGGGGGAGGAGGACACCTCCAACCATATATACCTATGGTCGGAAAGTGACTCCTCACCGTCCAGCACCATCCAGCGCGGCACTCTCGCTGCGACCGCGGCGCTAGCGAACGATAAGTCCACTATAGACTCGCCCTGCGGTCGCACACATGTCGCCACGTTACCCTGATTCAGGAGAACCATGCCCGCCGCCGTTGCCCACTCGAGGACCAAGCGGCCCCTGGGGTCCGTCACCGGGGAACTCCAAGCCGAGTGCTTGGCGTTGAAGTCGCCGCACACGAGTGCAGGGAGAGCGGTTCGCCGCAGGACGGCACACAGCCAATCAAGGCCGGCCTCGACTGCAGCGATACTGCTGCTAGGCGGGAGATAAACCCCGACCAGCAGCAATCCCCCACACTTGGCAACTACAATGCCATCGGCTTTGTCGATGACAGACAACCGTAGGCCTTCCGTCTTTATGTAGACGGCGCTCCGGGAAAGGTCCGCCACCCAGTCCTCTCGATCTGCGTCAGGCACGAAATAGGGCTCGGCCACCACCGAAACGTTCGCCGACCACTCCACCAGGTGCTGCGCAAGGATGTCCTGCGCTCTGGAGGAGTGGTTGACGTTCGCCTGGATGACTGTTAGGGCCATCTTCAGGCAGTGTCCATACGTGCCTGCTCGTGGGCCCCTCTGCTAGTGGGCGCCGGCGTTCGGGCTACTGCCCTGCCCCTCCTTTTCGGTGGCGAGCAACTATTTGCTCCCAACCTATGGTTCGCAGCCAAACCAGCGCTCGCACAGATAGGACAGTGCGGCGCGGCAGCGCAACCCTTCGCTTTGTGCCCGGGCCTGCCGCAGCGATAGCAGAGATCACTGCGGTCGACTGAAGCCGGGCAAAGGCTACTGACGTGGCCAGGCTCCAGGCACTTGTAACAGCGCAAGGGCCTGGCCTCCAAGATTTGCACGTGGGCTGAAATCCAGCCCACGCGAAGACGTCCTTGGGAAATGGTCTTGGCAGCGGCCACTGGTACCTTGACCACGACGGTACCGGCGCCTCCACGTCCCTGCGAGATAGCTCCCACCCTGACTGCGGCCTCCGCACAGCCAGCCTTTTTGGCCACAGCGGCCGCCACTTCCGCCTGAGTGACAGAGTCGTCCAGGTCCGACAGACGAACGTCCACCGTCTTAGTGGGCCTGGAGACCCTCATCACGTCCTCGGAGAGGCACTCGCGGATTTTGGCGGCCAAAGCGTCAGCCTTGGTGTCGCTGCTGGCTCCCGGAATTTCCAGGAGCCTGCCACCCGTGCGCGCTGTGCGGAAGCGCATGTCCTCTATGCCCAGACCCTCCATGTCGATGCGGGACTTAATATTCCCGATGAGGGTCTCGTAGGTTTCGCCCTTTTCTTCCGCCCCTGGCTGGAGGGTCAGCACCACAGCAGACGACCGCGGTGGGCGGAGCCTACGTTTACGGGCGGGTCGGGCTGGCCTAGTGGCTGACTGTGGCTGCTGGGCTGCACCGCGCCCGTTAGTCCGACCCCGCCTCACAACCGTAGTCCATCCCTCGTCCATGGACGTAGGTGGCGTATAGGTGGTAATGGGTGGTAGGTATAAGTAAATGACTCCAACTTACGGTTTGATGATATATATATTGTCACAGTCCACACATTACACAGCATATAGTTTAGAAGGCACAATGAATAAGCGAAGAAATAGCACAAACACACGATAGATAGTTCAAGAAAGCACAGAGATAGTTTATAGCGATAAATACATAAAGAAATAGCGAGTACATAAGCGATAGCAAGATCGTATGCGTAAAAGCTGAGCAAGGCAAGCGTGCGCTCCGCGTCGTGGTTAAGTTTCGACTGGTCAGATCGGTGCGCGCGCGCTTCACGCCTGCAGCTGTACATAGCCGTTCACATAAGACATCGCGCGAGTCTAGGGATGTCGATGTGTCGATAACTATTGATACCGATACCAAAACCGATAACGGGTGCACATCACATACTATCAATATTGTTTGTTTATGTTGTAAATATAATAATTACTTAAATAGGTTTAAGTGATTATAATGTTGTAAATAAATATTATTATATAAGCGAATAAGGACTGTGAAATATATTTGTGTATTATGTAAATAATTAGTTTTAAGGTTTATGTAAATATAATATTAGGTTAATTAATATTAATATAGAAATGTAGGAAGTATCCCTACACAACCCCCCTCCAGAGACCGTCAAGGGCGATAAAAATCTGTAAATTTAACCCTTCGTCCAGAACGAGTAACATATTCTTTTTGAGGTTCTGGATCAGATTCTTCAATGTGGTCAGTCAGTACAAAGGCCGGTTTCAGGCGGTCAATTGATACTGTGACCTGTTTGTCCTTCAAAAGAATCTTGAAGATTTTATCCCCCCTAGATAAGACTTTGTGTGGCCCAGAATAAGCAGGTTGGAGTGAACCACGTGTTGCGTCTTCTCGAAGGAAAACGTAATCACATGTGGCCAGTTCGTTATAAATGAACATCCTGGGCTTGTTATGGTGCGAAGCTGGAGTGGGCTTCAACCTTTGAGCGAAATTCCGAAGACGTGCAGTAAATTCGGATACGTCAGTGGTACCTCCTGTGCCAGTGTCGAAAAATTCGCCTGGTAAGCGTAACGGCTCCCCGTAGACCATCTCAGCGGAAGACGCTTGTAAGTCTTCTTTGAAGGATGATCTAATGCCTAGCAACACCCAAGGTAACGATTCTGTCCACCTATCGTTGGCGTGGCAAACTATTGCCGCTTTAAGTTGGCGATGAAATCGTTCTACGAGACCGTTGCAGGCCGGGTGGTAGGCTGTGGTCCGCTTGTGCTCGAATCCGACCATAGTAGACAAGCATTGAAAAAGGCAAGATTCAAACTGTCGGCCTCGGTCCGTAGTTATGCTCGTCGGACAGCCAAATCGAGCTATCCAAGTTGACAGCAATGCCTTAGCTACTGTCTCGGCTGTCATGTCCACTAGCGGTACGGCTTCCGGCCATCGGGTGAACCGATCTACGGCCGTCAGGCAGTACCGGTAGCCTTCGGAAAGAGGAAGGGGTCCCACTAAGTCTATATGGACTTCTTTAAAACGCGCTCGAGGAAGATTGAATGTGCCTAAGGGGGCACTCACGTGCCGAGTTACTTTCGCGCGCTGGCACTGAATGCAGCTATGAGCCCAGTTCCTGCAGTCTCTTTGTATGCCCGGCCAGACGAAGCGTTCTGAAACTAACTTAGCAGACGCCTTACAACCGGGATGGCTAAGGGAGTGCAGGCTATCAAAGACTCGTTTACGGAAGAATTTAGGAACAAATGGCCTGGAAGTCGGTGTACTGACGTCGCAATACAGGGGAACGCGACTTCCGGGTACTTTAAACTGTTCAAATTTTAAAGATGAGCCTTCCGAAAGAAGTTTGGCTAGCTCTAGGTCAGTGGCTTGTCCTTGAGCGAGATGCTCGAGGTTTACTGGCGTTTCTAATTCCTCAATTCGCGACAAAGTATCAGCCACCACATTATCCTTACCAGATATGTGACGGATGTCTGTCGTGAATTGAGAAATGAAGTCTAGATGTCTATACTGCCTGGGCGAACAATTTTTCTTCCTTTCGTGGAAGGCAAAACTGATGGGCTTATGGTCAGTATAGACAATGAAGTGCCGGGCCTCGAGCATGTGCCTAAAATACTTGACCGCTTCGTAGATCGCGAGAAGTTCTCGATCATACGGCGAGTACTTGGTCTGAGATGGACTCAACTTCCTAGAAAAGAAAGCTAGAGGTTGCCATGCGTCGTCTTTGAGCTGTTGCAGGACCGCACCGATAGCTTTGTCCGAAGCGTCGGTTACTAAAGCGAGTGTGGCGTAGCAGTCAGGGTGAGCTAGTAAGGCGGCGTTGGCGAGGCTTTCCTTTGAAGCTTCAAAGGCGTCCAAAGCTTTACCTGTGAGGTCGATGGGCTGTGTTCCCTTGAGCGTTCCCGTCAGCAAGGCATGAAGTGGAGCTTGTATTTCGGCTGCGCGAGGAAGAAATCTCCGGTAAAAGTTGATCATGCCGAGAAAAGCTCGTAACTGTCGCACGTTGGTGGGGCGCGGGAAATCGTTGATGGCCTGTACTTTCACGTCTAGAGGCCTTGTACCACTCTCAGAGATGCTGAAACCTAAAAAGTCTACCTTCGACACTCCGAAGACGCACTTAGAGGTGTTTATGACCATGCCATATTTTTTTAGCCTGGTGAAGATCTGGCGAAGGTGCTGCTCATGCTGGACTTCATCTCGCGAAAAAACTAAAAAATCGTCGAGATAGGTATAAACGAAATCAAGCCCTCTGGTTATTTCGTCCACAAACCTTTGGAATGTTTGGCTTGCATTCCTAAGTCCGAAAGGCATAAACGGCAATTCGAACAGGCCGAACGGTGTGGTGATGGCAGTTTTGGGAATGTCCTCTGCGCTGACAGGTATCTGATTGTAGGCTTTAACCAAATCCAGAGTGCTGAAGACTTTGCAGCCAGCTATACAATGGGCAAAGTCGTGGATGTGCCTTATCGGATACCTATCAGGTACAGTGCGAGCATTCAACATGCGGTAATCACCACACGGTCGCCACCCGTTGTCTTTCTTCGGTGCCAGATGTAACGGAGAAGACCAAGGACTTTCCGAAGGTCTGGCTGTACCATCAGCTAGCATGGACTGAAATTCCTGCTTCGCAATTTTCAGTTTATCCGGAGCTAAACGGCGAGGGTTGGAAAAAACTGGAGGCCCTGGAGTCGTGCGGATGTGGTGTACAGTGTTGTGTGGTGTATTGCGGTGTGCACCGGCTGGTCGTGTTATCTCAGGAAATTCATCGAGTATTCTATGATATCGAGTCACGCCAGTCAAAACTTTTACAGAGTGCACATTACAATTAACTAATTCAGCTTCGGCAGACACAGTAGTTAAGTTATCAACTAAGCGTTTGTTACGGCAATCTACTATAAGGCTATAAAAGTTAAGAAAGTCTACGCCAATAATTGGTTTCGTAACATCAGCCACTACAAAACGCCAAGGAAAGGTTCTACGTAAGCCTATGTCTAAGTTCAAGTGTAAATACCCATACGTAGCTATTTTAGTGTCGTTGGCTGCACTCAGTTCATAGTTAGTTCACGCACGACGGTCACGGAGCACTGATCGGGGGAAGACACACAAGTCACTTCCGGTGTCGACAAGAAACTGTGTCTTCGAAACTCGATCCGTGACGAATAGGCGACCGGTTGGAGAAGCATGGCAATCGTCAGTCGCCATTACCGACTGCCGCTGGCGTTTCCCGACTTGAAGTCACAGGGGCGAATGCACTTCGTCACTTTATCGCCGAATTTGCCATGGTACCAGCAGAGCGGGAACTTGCGGTAGTTCGACTGGGACCTCTGCCTGGACTTGGATCTGTCTCGATTACGCTGGCGGGACCTGCCACGGTTTTGCATGGACAGCTGTTGAACCTGCTTCCGAAGTACGGCAATTTCTCTGGTCAAGTCGCTAAGCACGGATCCGGGGACGGGTTGGCTTACGGCTGCGACTCGCGGCGTTGAGGCAGCAAGCTCGTTGACTCTGTCAGCCAAGTCAGCTAAGTCATCCAGGGTTGCAGAAGAAGCTTGACCCGCGAGGACTGTCTGGATGGCATGCGGGAGACGACTTATCCAGATGGTCTTCAAAAAATCGTCATGGACTTCCAGGCCAGCAAGACTTTTTAGATGACGAAGAAAGCTGGACGGTTTCCTATCGCCGAGCTCCTCATGCATTAGTAGCTGTTTTAGTTTCTTCTCGTTGGATGCAGAGAGTCTCTTAATCAGCTCGGTCTTAAGCTTGTCATATTTGTTGTCAGCTGGCGGTTTTACAATGACATCTTTGACCTCCCTGGAGTATTGGTTATCCAACTGGCTGATGACGTAATTAAATTTCGTCGTGTCGTTGGTAATGCCCGCAATAGCGAATTGACCCTCGACTTGGGCAAACCATATCTCTGGTTCTTCCGGCCAGAATGGCGGAACCCGAGCGCTGACCTTATAAACATCGCCACGGTCTATCGATACTCGCACATCACTAGTGCCGCTTGGTGCGCCATGTGCTTCACCTTCGTCAGCCATCTTGTGCTCGTTGTCGGGTCACCAGTATAGGTGGTAATGGGTGGTAGGTATAAGTAAATGACTCCAACTTACGGTTTGATGATATATATATTGTCACAGTCCACACATTACACAGCATATAGTTTAGAAGGCACAATGAATAAGCGAAGAAATAGCACAAACACACGATAGATAGTTCAAGAAAGCACAGAGATAGTTTATAGCGATAAATACATAAAGAAATAGCGAGTACATAAGCGATAGCAAGATCGTATGCGTAAAAGCTGAGCAAGGCAAGCGTGCGCTCCGCGTCGTGGTTAAGTTTCGACTGGTCAGATCGGTGCGCGCGCGCTTCACGCCTGCAGCTGTACATAGCCGTTCACATAAGACATCGCGCGAGTCTAGGGATGTCGATGTGTCGATAACTATTGATACCTATACCAAAACCGATAACGGGTGCACATCACATACTATCAATATTGTTTGTTTATGTTGTAAATATAATAATTACTTAAATAGGTTTAAGTGATTATAATGTTGTAAATAAATATTATTATATAAGCGAATAAGGACTGTGAAATATATTTGTGTATTATGTAAATAATTAGTTTTAAGGTTTATGTAAATATAATATTAGGTTAATTAATATTAATATAGAAATGTAGGAAGTATCCCTACAGGCGGTGGGAGGGGGCGGGGTTGCCTTGTCGGGGCAGGTGTTTTACGCCTGCGGCGCTCCCTGTTTCGGGCCCGGCGACGAGCGCTTTGGCTCACAGGAGCTCCGGGAGTGGGCACAGCTGGGGCAGGAGCTCGTGCGGCTGCGCCAGGACCACGCATTCTCGCGGCTGCCGCGGGGGCAGGCGCCCTGGCCGGCATTTGAGTTTGCGGCGGAGCAGGTGCCCTGGCCGACATTCCTGTCAGTGGTGGTGGGGCAGGCGCCCGGGCCGGCATACGAATCGGTGGTTGGGAAGCGGCAGCCACAGGTGCTTTATTGCCTGGCGCGCTGAAGCGCGGCCTGGCGGTCGGTCCGGGAGGGGCGACGGAGGGAAGTGCCGGAAAATCCTCCCGACAACTCCTGTCCGCGGCCAGTGGAGGCCTGGAGGACCTCTCCGGCAGAAGCCGGTCCTGGAGGCCCTCCAGCCTAGCATTCTATTCATCCTTATTCATCATTATATTCATCCTACAAGATAGTATTGTATGTAAATATATATATATATATATATATATAAATGAAACCCGTTTTCCTTGGTCACGGCATCACGCGTGAATGGCTGGACCGATTTCACTAATTCTTTTTTTGTTGTATTTGTTATTATTAGGAGAAGGTTCTTACTAAATAAATAAACATTAAATAGAAAATACATAATGATAAAACTAAATAAACTGATACCCAACTAATAAAACAAGAATTAAGACATGCATAATAACTAAAATAGATAAAAAAAATAATGACATAAACGATAACTAAATACAAACATATAGATGAAAAATACTTAATAACCAACTGTTTATTTTTATTACTTAAGTTTTTCTGATATTGTCACAACTTTAATAACCGTAAGTCCAAAATGCAATATTTGTAAGTGTTATTATTATAAGATACCTACTAATAATAATTAGATATAGCCCTCAAATCATTTTCAATAATTTTTGCAATACCGAAACTGAAAGGGTTACTAAGTTATAAGTGTAATTGTCTAGCATAAGACCTGCTATAATTATGTATGTATTTAACACTTAGTTGGCAAATAAAAGAGTATGAGTATGAGTATGAGATGTGTTTCCTGCTGTGAAGGCAAGCAATCCAGGCTCCCGTTCCAGAATGTTGGCTCCCAAGCAACAGCACCATTAGAGCTCGTCCACTCTGACGTCTGTGGACCGATGGAGAATTTCAGCTGCTCAGTAATGAAGTACTACATTACTTTCATAGATGATTGATTATACTAGAATGGTGCATGTGTACTTCATGCAGGATAAAACTAAAGTGTTAAAAATTTTTCAAGGCTATAGAAATAAAGTTGAAAACTATTGTTCTCAGAAAATAAAGATATTAAGAACAGATAATGATACTGACTACTGCAATACTCTTTTTGAAAAATTTCTATCCATCAGCGGTATAGTACATCAGACTTCCACTCCCTACAGCCCTCAACATAATGGACTCGCAGAGAGGATGCATCGAACACTGGTTGAGAAAGGCAGGTGCATATTGCTTCAAGCCAATCTGCCAAAGAAACTATGGGCCGAAGCTGTGGGGACTGCGGCATATATTGTAAACCTTGGTTTACATGGTAAGACACCCTTTGAAATGTGGAATGAATACAAACCAGATCTGTCACATCAAAGAATATTTGGCTCCGAGGCTATGACTTTTGTACCTAAGGAAAAGCGCCAAAAGTGGGATAAAAAGTCAAAAAGGATGATTCTAGTTGGATAATGTGACTATACTAAAGGATATCCTTTATTTACCAATTTAAAAAATACCGCTGTAAAAAATTACCAATTGCCATAATACCAAGATTATACATAGTTAGTCACAGTATCAGGTATCAAGCCATAAAATTATTTAATGCATTGCCAACTGAACGAAAGACGATCTATAATTTGTTCACATTTCGAGATAAGCTCAAGGCGTTCTTATTGAAAAAACGTTTCTATTCGCTGGATGACTTCTTAAAAGATTGTAATTAGATATAAGTAAAAATAATTGTATTATTTTACATGATAATATGGTAAATTTATAATTATGATTTCTAATACGATTTTATTATTGTTTATGGAATAAATGACTTTATGGTAGTTTTGGACGAAAATTGTAATTGGAAAAAACATGTAGAATATATACGCGACAAGCTAAATCGTTATGTATTTGTCCTTAATAGACTGAGTCACATATCGGCAATCGAAACATCCATAGCAGCGTATCATGGCTACGTAGCGTCACTTCTTAGGTATGGACTTGTGATTTGGGGAAATTCAACCGACTCTCCTCTTTTATTAAGAACACAAAAAAAATGTGTGAGAGCCATATGTGGTAAAACACCTCGTCACTCTTACAAGCCACTGTTTCAAAAGCTTAAAATTTTGCCACTTCCTTGCATGTACATATTGGAAATTGCCTGTTTTGTCAAAAACAATAATGATCTTTTTAAGAAACGACACCAAATACAGCATCGGTATCATCTAAGGCATGAAAACAAACTTGTTTACAATAATACACCACGATTGGTTTTTTACCAGAAACAGTGTAATGCAATGTGTGTTAAGATTTTTAATGCAATTCCAGATGAAATTAAATCACTTCCAAATAATTTATTTAAGCACAGACTCAGGAAATGGCTTCAAGAAAAGAATTTCTATAAAATCAGTGACATTTTTGCGTAATTAGTGTTGTTTGTTTAGTATATGACTAATTTAATTTATTCTGGACATAGTTTAATTTGAATTAATTTATCAGATTTTGACAATTACATATATTTTTTGAATTCATAATTGCTAAAATAATAATGTGAATGTAAAATTAATAATGTAAATGTTAAATGGACCTATAATTATTATATTTTTAATGTTACTATTACGAACAATTTGCATGCCATAATTTTTGGTAAAGTGAATTATAGAAGCGACAGCCGGAGGATCGAAAAGAAGCCGAAACAACTTTATAAAACTAATTTATTTAAAATTAAAAGTTACAATTAGAATTATTATAGAGAGTAATTGACCCGATCGATGCGAGATTCGAAGTGCACGAGATGACGGTGCTCGGAGGCTTGGTGGCGCGGTCGCGAGGTCACGTTGAAACTGCACGAGCGCGGAGTCAGCGTTTCCGTGGTATTGCACTATTTCGGCGTTCTAGATTTGAGATCGACATCGTCGGCGATATTCATATGAGCGAATACGTAATTCCTCCACCCTCAGATCAGCAACTATTTGAGAACTTTGAGCGAGAAAGTTGCTGGTAGTTGGCTGCTTCCCTGTTTTTCTTCTTTTTCTGTTTCAGGTTGATCTGTGCCATTACTATATTCATGAGTATCGGGCTTCGCGTTATCTGCGTCGCGAGAACGTCTGCACGTGAGTATCTCGTAGCGTCGTAGCATGACTACGAGGATGAGTACAGATGCACTGATTAGTACGCCGTAGAAAGGTATTGTAGTATGGTATAGTGTTTCAGTTGTTGGAGAGTCGATTTGCACAGGAGTCTGGATCGCTATTCTATCTTGGACTCTGTGAAGGTTTCGTAAATCAATTGAGTTCAGATTGATGTGAGATGAAGCTGTGCCTTGTATCTCCATATTCGGTATCTTGATTATCTTGAGAGGCTGGCCCTTTATCTCGTCATTTTCATTGACTATAGTGAATTCGGGTGTGCGTAGATAGCAGCTGACAGGGATTGTAGCGAGATAGCTTCCTTGTAGCTGAGTGTAGTCTTCTCGACCGCAAGTGAGATGAATCTTCGTTCGGTGTGGTAGCGAGATGACATAGTGGAGGTCATCCAGCTTTTCTATAGCTTCTTTGTTCAAAGTGACGTTGGTTAGTTTGCAGGTCGTCTCAAGAGATTGTCGCGTAATGAGATGCTGGATGCAGTCAGGTACGGTGCGTACTTGATGATTGACGTCTTCTTTACAGAGATAGCCGTTGGATAACTTCGGGCATTCTGCCTCTATGTACACGAATGCATTCTCGTTTGTGGCAATGAAAGGATAGGAGGGAATAAGGGCCTGCTGATATTTATTGGGAGCAATGCAGAGTTTAAATAGATCGTAGGATGTCTTGTCAACTATTGGGAACATGAAAACTAAAACTATCTCTCTATCTATAAAATAAAAAGCGGGCTTTATAAGGTCGTAAAATTCCCGTAATTCTACTTCTAAAATACTATCTCTACCATAAATTTTCCTTAATTTAACTAACATATTACTTAAGATTTCTATTTTTAGCATTGAATGATGTGTGTTCGATGCACGAATAAATGCTAATGAATTCTCTAATCGAATTAGCTCATCTAATAAATCATCTACATTATCGCTGATAATAGCTAACAACTGAGCAAACTTAGCAAATTGAGTCAAACTGTCTGCGTTCTGACTATTTTTATCTATTATTAAAGTTAAAGTTCTATTAATAATTCGCTGGTTCTCAACTAAATTGGAGATGGTCTCAAAATGTTTCGTCATCCATTCTTTACTGTAACTTATATGATTATTTAATTCCAATGAAATCTTGTTCTCGTTGTTATAAAGAGTTTGAATAGCGTTATTATATCGAATGGCATCAGAATGGTCTAAGTTGCCAGATATACTTTTTATAACAGATCCTAAACCGTCGATGAGACCTCGTTTAGTTCTGCTAGGCTCTAAACTGTGTAACTGATCTAATGCACTGTATAATTTAGTATTTAAGTGGTTAAGTTGGAGTTCGTATAAATGATAAGTTTCATTAGGGAGCATTGTCTTGTATGTCTGTACTTGCGTCTGTAATTCTGAGATTTTATCTTCGATAACATTTAACTGGATGCGTTGTAAAAAGGAATGGTAATGCGTTATAAGTCTGGTCGGTCCTAGCTTAAAGGGCAAAAGTCCAGGTCCGTCATCTAGACTTTCAAGTCTTATCTCCTGGGCTGTTGTCGTCAGGATCAGTGGCAGCAGAATCCTGTAACAATTTAGCATGTTTGGGAATCCTTTTCAATCTAGACTTTGCTACTGGTCCACGCTTTTTGGAAACATATATGTGTATCGGTAAGTCAGCTAAAACTTTGTCTTGGGTGTATCTAGGCGCTACTTTCTGTCTGCTGGCTAAGGGATTTTTTATAAAAATCTGCTGTTCCGGAATGTAATTTATTTCAGATTCACGAGACTTATTCCTATTCTTTATCAAGGCAGTTCTGTTAGCTAAGGATGTTTTACTGATCAAGTCATAAATGATTTTCATCCGTTCTTTGTGGTTAACGAGGTACTGTTGTAACAGATGAGGTACAGGATCTATATCGATAGGATCTCTAGGATCAAAGTGTCCTGTGATTAAGTCTAAAGGCTTACATTTGTTGAGACTATGGATTGAACTATTGTACGCTATAATTGCATAAGGCATTAGGTTGACTACAGGTTCGCCTTTGTTTTTTAATTTTAATATACGAAGATGTTCGAGTATAGTAGAGTGAAAACGTTCTATATTACCGTTGGCGTTCGGCGAGTGAGCTAAGGTTTTATGATGATTTATCTTGTGCAATCGAACAAATTCGGCAAATAACTGATTAGTAAACTCGGTTCCGTTATCTGTGACTATAGTAAATGGGAAACCGTGGTGTGTGGAAAACTGTATTAAAGCTTGAATGATGCTGATGGCTGTACCATCTCTCAGATGATATGCCTGACCGTACTTGGAAAACACATCTATAAATGTCAAATACTTTTCATTTTCAGCTGTGAATGTGTCGAGGTGAATCGTTTCAAAGGGTCTTGTTGCTGGGGGTAAAATGTTAAACTGCTGTCGAATGGGATTCCTATCGTATTTCGCTTGTCCACATATGGAACATTCGCCGATAAATTTGGCGATGTGCTCTTTCATTTTAGGCCAGAAGTATTTATTCGACAGGGCTAGATAACATTCGGTAATACCTCTATGGTTGGTTTTACCGTCATGGTAATTACGAATGATCTCTTGCTGTTTAAAATAATCCTTTACGTTTTCTATTTCGGATTTAGCGAGCACGAGGTTCATAGATGAACTCATAAATTTATCTTGAATGATGGGTATTACTGAGTACATAGCGAGAGGTGGATTTATAAGTAATGCAGTTTTAACTTTGGGATTAACATATTCCTTAATTGCGTTCACAATGTCGGTTTCCAAGTTCGAATCCCTAGCTTGTAATGAAATACGAGTATGAGTGTCGAATGGCTTTGTTACTACGGGCCGTCTTTTGATATCGCCAACGATAGTGATGTGTAATTGTCGATGAAATCTATTTATAGGTTCATCGGTAATGGGGACTTCAAGTATCGGATGTTCATGACTTGTGTGTGCAGTTAAAGTGTCTGAACCAGATAATGATGCTTGTTTTCCGGAGGGATTCGCGGCTAAAGAACTTATCTCCTCGTTATTGATCTCGATCCTAGACAGAGCGTCGGCATTGGTGTTACACTTGCCTTTCTTATAAATAACAGAGAAATCATATTCACTTAACTTTAATCTCCATCTAGTTAATCTCGAGTTCGGCTCCTTTATATTCATTATCCACTGGAGGGGTCGGTGGTCAGTTACTATTTTAAATTTACGTCCAAATAGGTAAGGTCGGAAATACTTAGTCGCCCATACTATGGCTAACAATTCTTTTTCTATGGTGCTATAATTAATTTCGCTGTCATTGAGAGTGCGAGATGCGAATGATATAGGCTTATCTGATCCTACGGGACCTTGGGATAAGATAGCTCCGATGGCTAGATTGGATGCGTCAGTAGTCAGAATAAATTCGCGTGTAAAGTCGGGGTACTGTAGTATAGGATCGTTAGTCAAGAGTTTTTTACACTTCTCAAATGCTTGTACGTAGTCTGAATCTAGGGTGATCTTCCTACCTTTCTTTAAACATTGTGTTAGAGGTTTAGTTATATGAGCGAAATCGGGAATGAATTTACGGTAGTATCCAATAAGACCTAAAAACTGTTTGATCTGTTTGGCCGTCTGTGGAACAGGATAATTTTCGATAGCTGAGATTTTATCTTGATTGGGTTTTATACCATCTCTAGTGATGATATGGCCAAGGTAACTTGTCTCTAACTTTAAAAATTCGGACTTATCCATCTGAATCTTAAAGTTGGATTCACGTAACCGTTGGAAGACTTTTTCCAGGTTATTAATGCTTTCCTGGAGAGATGAGCCAAATACGATTATATCGTCCAAATATGTGAGGCATATTTCATTTTGGAGGCCTTTTAGGACGTTATCCATTACTCTTTGGAACGTAGAAGGTGAGTTTTTGAGACCCATCGGCATACGCAAGAATTCGTAATGTCCATGCTCCACATTGAAGGCTGTTTTCGAAATATCATGCTCATTCAATTCGACTTGATAGAAACCAGATGCGAGATCCAGGGTGGTGAAGTACATGCATTTGCCAAGCTTGTCAAGGACGTCGGTTATATTCGGGATTGGGTATTTGTCGTCTATTGTCTTTTCATTCAATTTACGAAAGTCTACTACTATACGCCACTTTTTTTTACCGGATGCATCAGGCTTTTTAGGCACTACCCATATGGGTGAGCTCCAGGCTGACGTTGAAGGTCTAATTATTCCTTGTTCTAGCATCTTACTAATCTGATCGCGAACTTCTTGTCGGTGGACGTACGGATAGCGGTAACTCTTAGTATAAATTGGAACTTCATCAGTCGTTTTAATATTGTGCTTAATTTGGTTAGTGAAAGTGAGTGGTTCACCGTCTAAATAAAATACGTCGGCGTAACGCGAGCACAAAGTCTCTATGTTCGCTTTTTCCTCGGCGTTCATATGTTCCGTTCTAAGGCGCGAAATGACGTCGCGCGCGCGTGACGTAGGCGCGGCCTCGGTACGCATGCACTCGATATTAAAGACTTGCGCTTGCGCCGGGTGATCTAGCGAGAATATTACATCGTTACTAGTGGGGTTAGTTATTTCTAGAATTCCACGGCTGTTTTTAACGGTTGTAATGCACTCTGATATAAGGCAGTTACAGATGACTTGCTCTTCGATTACGACGTCGCCGTCCGGGGCATTGATTGGAATACGAACTAACTTAGAGGTGTTTGCTGGGATGATATCTTCATAGAGGTTGACATTACGCGAGTTGTACATTTTAATAGGATTAACTGCAGACTGAGTTGAAAGGGTGTAATCCTTAAGATCGATTCTCGCTTCCCATTTAGTGAGTAAGTCTAGGCCTATTAGACCATCGAAATGATAATGGAATCGGTATACAAAGAATTTAATCTCATCTGAGCTATTGAATTCGGGGAAGCACGGTAGTGTTACAGAATAGTCATTGCGGCTAGTTGCATGAACGTTAGTGACTTCGAATGGTTCGTAATTCAAGGGTAAGTTGTAAAAGTATTTCTCAACGCATTCAGGACTTAAAAATGATTGATTAGCCCCGGTGTCTATTAATAACTTAAGCGGCGGATTCAAAATCTGAATGTAAGGGAGTTGCCGCTGCGTTTGTAAATTCAACTCTATTTTAACTTGTCTGACGATCGAACTATCTGAAAATCCTGCTCTGTGGAATTAGATGCTTGTGGCTCGTCATTTGAATCCACTTTAGTGACATCAGAAGACTCGTAGAACTGAACTCTATTGTCATGGTTATAAGACATGTCGTAGTAGTTATGGTCGGTTAAGTCATTGTAGTACTCGTTATCATAGTTATAGTCTGTGTAATATGTGTCATCGTACGCGCATTCATTCAAATTTACTTCGCGGGATTTAAAATAATTATTTGGCGGGGGATTGCCGAATCTACGCCAATCGTGTCCCGATAAAGTTGGCGGCAAAGTCCTAGGTGTAAATTGCTGCACTCCGCTCATAGGCTTTGGAGGCGGCTGGAACTGAGGCTGAGGCCTTGGTGTTAATCTGAACGTATTACTTTGGGGATTATATCGCGGGGGTGGAGCACTGAACATTTGCTGTGTGCGAGAGAAACGCGGCTGCGATTGGACGTTAACTTGCGGGTTTAACCTAAAAGGTTGCGGTTGCATTGATGAGCGTAGCGGAGGCGGGGGCGGATTATGACGCGGCGCGGCTTGGCTATGTAAATTAGGAAAACCGTTACAGTTGTTGAACTTTGGCATTGAGAAACCTATTGGTAAGGCAGGCGATGTGCGCATGCCTAGGTGATGCCTTGGCACACTATCGTTACGCTGTTGGAGGTACTAAATATACAACTCCTCCTGCACGTACTCCAGAGCTTTCTCAATGCTGTCCGGCCTCATACATCTTATTCGAGATCCAAGAGGTTCCTTCAGACCGCGAACAAAGGCTTGCATGGTCAGTTTTTTATAAAGTGTTCGCTTAGCATCTATAGTGGTCTGAATTGTCTCATGCAATGTAACATATGTCATTATAGTGCTAAAAAGGGATTGACATTGATCATAAAATTCCTGCGGACTACTATTGCCTTGCATTGCTAAAGAGAGGTCGTTATATAACGCTGTTTCATCTCGTTGATCGGCAAAATTATTTACAAGTACATTTCTAATATCTTTCCAATTATCTGGGATTCCATTTGAATTAATAATGGTAGCGGCAGGGCCTGTGATTTTGTTCAGGATGCCGTTCAAGAGACACAAATTACTTAATTCACACTTAGGATCAGCATTTAAATAGTCAGTACACAGTTTGTCGCAAATTTTTATAAATCTAGTTAATATATTGGGATTCCCGTCAAAATCAGGGACCAGGCGTAAGGCCTTGTGAATAGTGTCTGGGTTGACTTCCATCTCGTCCTCTATTATTTCTAATCTATTTAAATCTAACAGTTGCCAACGAGACTGCCGATTTGATGCAGGCTCGTGGGACCCAGAGTTCCTAGGGTGAAAAATGGTGTCTAAAATAAGGGACTAAGAATAGGACAGGATAAGAGCCACGAGAATGATTCAAGTGCACTTACATGAACATTTCGGCTTTTTCCGTGTATCGATGTCTGGATACCCTCAGGCTGGCCTTCTGGTTCTGGATCCTCGAAGCGCGACTTGACAGCCACACGGCGGCTCGTACGGAAATCTTCGTGATGAAGCGCGAAACCTACCGCGAGGATCCTACCGACTGCGCCAATTATAGAAGCGACAGCCGGAGGATCGAAAAGAAGCCGAAACAACTTTATAAAACTAATTTATTTAAAATTAAAAGTTACAATTAGAATTATTCTAGAGAGTAATTGACCCGATCGATGCGAGATTCGAAGTGCACGAGATGACGGTGCTCGGAGGCTTGGTGGCGCGGTCGCGAGGTCACGTTGAAACTGCACGAGCGCGGAGTCAGCGTTTCCGTGGTATTGCACTATTTCGGCGTTCTAGATTTGAGATCGACATCGTCGGCGATATTCATATGAGCGAATACGTAATTAGTGTGAGGACTTATTATTGTATCTGTACCTACCACCTATTGCAACCATGTTTTGAGCAAATAAATATTTCTATTTCTATTTCTATGAATTTATTAGATGAAAAAACATTCAAAATAACTAAGAGTATAAATGTTACCTTATTTGAGAATTGCAAAAAGGATTTAGTAACGAATAGTGATGTTTCAGCTTCATCTAACCATCATGATATCGATAATCAAGTGGAGTCACAGCAGTGTGGCGATCACCCTACTTAGAAGTAGGGTGACTTTGACTTGTAGACAAGTCAAAGTAGTAATGTCTTGGTACAGTCAAAAGCACCTTTATCTGAAACAAGAAATATCATACCATCACATGAAGAAACTACTGGTGATTGTGTACCAGATGAAGACTGTGATCAGAGTTCTAGTGAGTATGAGATGGACACATGGGACCTAGATGCAACATATGTACCACGAAGATGGGTACAATCAGCGCACCTGCAACTGAATATCACCCTGAGACCTCGCAACAGAAGAAACGTCACAGATACAGATAATAATAAATAAATAATAATAATAAAATTTATTTAGTTTCATTCAGGTAAATTACAATTAATTTGGGCTTAGGATCGAACTTACAGGCTAATTACTTTCTTTACCTGAACTAGGTTAGATATAAACCTGTATCTCAGGCTAAAGAGAGCACACATTATTATTACAATAGGTATAAGGCTAATTAACAATTGCTTGAAACTACATACTTAATACGAAATAAAACAAAGATATGATCTAAATTACGTTAGTAAATAAGTGTCACTACAAAGTCAGCACTTTGCAACTCAAGTCAACAGCGTCAGCAGTTTTCTTACGTATCTAGGCTAAATATATTATTGTATGCATCACGTTTATATTATTTTCTGCGTGTATTTAAATTAATGATTAGTGTTAGTAACATATTACTTTGCCAAATTAGCACTAACATGTATGGGTTAGTAGGACAATGTTAGGTCAAATCATATTGCTTAAAAAGTAAATTAAACGCTATTACATAATTACTATAACACCAAGTGATTAACAAAAATGCTCAAAAAACTGGGATTCTACGGAAAGGTGCCTTCATAATCAATAGAGTTAATGTATCGGTTTTCGGCAGCTCTTCTGGCGGGACATTCTTTATCTCCTGTTTTGTGTGCGCTTGGCTTACGGAAGCGCACGCATGTAGCGCACTTAGACGGCTCGGTTTTCTGCGCACAATCCCTCATGGCGTGGCCCACTTCACCGCAGTGGCCACAAGTGATGGTATCTTCTCGACATGTCTTTGCCGCATGACCGTATTGCTGGCATTTAAAACACCGTGTCACCAAGGTGAAATCTCTCACAGGGCACGACGACCAGTTGACAAAAACTCTATCATTATTTACAAGGACTTTTCGAATTTGAGCGGGGACTTGGACGATGTAATTGCAAGTCTCGGCATCTTTTTTCCCTGATTTGTGGCTAAGCTTGATACATGACAAAAACGACTCGAGAGTAATCGTATCTTTAAGTTTTTCAGCAAGATTTTGTTGATAAATGCAGCTGAAGACTTCAGTCTCTTGCATTGACGTGGGCACTCCAATGATGGCGATTCTGGGCTGGCGTTTATGAGGCTCGTCTACAGTGAAACCCGAGGTCTTCAGTTGCGATGATTGCTTCAGCTTCTCGATATCGTCTTTGGTATCTGTGCTTATGATTACGCCTCCATTTTTCGTTTTACGCAGTCCTCTCACGTGCAGCTTCATTTCATTAGGTCGGATGATTTTTTGAACCAGAGTTTTGGTCTCCTCGCTTGTCTTTCCCTTGTCATTTGGATATATAGCTACGGAATTTATGGTGCTGGGTTGAATAAAGTCTTTAGAGCTATTTTTCACCATGTCGGCAAAAGAAACTGTGTTCTGGGCAGGCCTTAGAGTTGCTTCAATACTTACTTTGAGGTTGTCAAGTTTTTGCGAAAGGTTGCATTTTTCTTGAAGGGCATCATTTAACGTGTGAGCTTGAATAGCCTTCTGCTTAATGGATTGGTACTCCACTGCTAGCTGTGAGGTCCCATGGCTCACTTTCCTGCACAAATTGTGAATTCTCACTTTTTGGTCCGAGTTCAGTTTTCCTTCGGCAGCGATAGTACACACCTCATTAAGGCACTGCTCGATGGTCCTCATCCAGTTCTGGATCTCGGCTGTAGGCACAACTTGTATGGGCTCATTCTTCTGCGGGACGGGCGGCGGAGGAGCAGGCGAGGGCAGCGCGGGCGCGGGCGAGGGCGGCGGGCTCCGGGGAGTTCGGCTACTTCGGTTGAAGGGACTACTTTCCATTATTAATGTCCTCAGTTAATCGCACTAAACATTGTCGAGCACAAAAAGTCAGATGACACGAATTCAGCGTGATGTTTATCCAGGTCACAACTTTGCAGATTATTGTTAATTTTGCTTTTTAAAATTAATGAAGTGGACACGTCCGATCGCATTGTCGGCTAGAGAGTGAATTGGTTGAGATGAAAATGGTATGTTTTGTTTTCTTTCAAGTTTCTCTGATCCACAGACAATTGAGGAGGCACTCTCATCACCATATGCCAAACAGTGGCGACAGGCAATGGACGAGGAGTACAATTCGCTGATGAAAAACAACACCTGGAGTTTAAGGAATCTGACTTCCGATAAATAGGCCTTACCCAGCAAGTGGGTATACAAATCTAAGACTGATCAGAATGGTTATATAGTTAGTTTCAAGGCCAGGCTTGTCATTAAAGGATATGCCCAGAAGAGGGGCACTGATTATGAGGAAGTGTTCTCACCTGTTGTAAGGTATAGTACCATACTACCGTTATTTAATGTCACTAGCTGCAAGACTTGGGCTTAACATCGATCAACTGGATGCAGTGTCAGCATTCCTTCAAGGAGACATTGATGTAGAGATATATATGACACAGCCAGAGTTGTATGAACAAGGGCCTCAGGTATGTCACTTGCATAAATCTTTATATGGACTGAAACAGGCCAGCAGGTTGTAGAATTCAAAACTGAACACTGTGCTCCAGGACATTGGTATGAAAAGGTCAAAGTCTGACCCATGTGTACATTTTAATGTTAATAAGAATACCTATATTGCTGTATGGGTTGATGATTTCATTCTATTTACTCCAAATAAAGTAGAAAGGGATATAATAAAGAAGAGGCTCATGCAATACTTAGAGATGAAGGATTTAGGAAGAGTCAGTCAGTGTGTTGGTCTGAACATAACTAGGCATGGAGACACTATTATGGTTGATCAAGAAAAATATTTTAAAGATGTGCTTAACAAGTTTGGTATGTCTGACTGCAAACCATGCAAAACTCCAATTGAAGTCGGTCAAAAGTTCACTCAGAGTGCTGATAACAAGGAAATGGATTACCCATACCAACAAGCCATAGGTTGTCTTCTTCATATTGCTCAAGGCACAAGACCTGACATTTCTTTTGCAGTGAACACTCTTAGTAGGTTTAACAAAGACCCAAGAACAGAGTACTGGACAGCTGTCAAGAGGGTTCTACGATATTTACAAGGAACTAAATAATAATAATAATAACACCTGAAACATAATATCTTTACGGGTGACAAACAGGGCTCTAGCAAACCCAGTGACGTAATAAACCCGTTGTGTGCTACGTTGGTCTTTTATTTATAAGCTAGTACACTCTCGATTTCGACCTTAACTCCCAGGGAGTTATACATGGTCATACGAGCCGAATAGGAAGTGCTCAGGCCTATTCCGGAAGTCGTCCAAGCGGGGGCGCATTTTTTGAGGATTAAGGGTGGTGCCAGGGATCCTGGTACAAAAACAGCTCCTGAGGGTTGGAGCTGCTGCAGCAGGAGTTCGAGCTTGGTTGTGAATCCGGCTCTGGACTTCGAGACGGCGCTGATGAGGTGGTGCCGTCAGGTTCGGGATACTGGTGCGAGACAAGGACAGCGAATGGTGACGTCACAACTAGTGAGTGTGTACGGTGTATGACCGAACATTGCGCACTATCAGCATTTCCCCAAATGAAGCGTAATTTTATACTTTTGTGTTGTAAGCAATATTTTTAGTTCACAATAAGCTTTCGTCGCGTGTGTACTCATTTGTATAATCAGTTATCAATAAACATTTTAATCAATCTATCATATATCATTTTAAAAATGTATGGAACACCGTACAACTTTATGGTCCTTCGAAAGGGCCTCGCGTGTGCGTTTTAACTTCAAATAACAATTCGGGTTATTTCGTCATATGTGAGGTGAAACGAACTAAGCAAAATCAGCAAAAACTGTTACAGTGACACGTAGAACATTTCGTGTGTGAAAACTTAACTCCAACACTGATTAATAGTGAAGCAGTTTTCATTATATCATTAGCATATCAGTTTAGTGTTTTTGTGTTTTCTTTTGTGATAGCGAATCGGTCGAACGGCCTCTCAGAAGCGAGAATCACCGACTCGATTGAGAAGGCGCACAATATCCACAGGGATTCCAAGAACATAAAACTGACCCAGCAGCTTATCATCATCAACTTATCATCATCTTCTAAGCAAAAATGGAAGACATTATCACCACACAGTATCAGCTTATGCAAAGCATCGAAAGCATCTTTATCAACTTTAGCAAGGATGGGCCCGAACGCAAGACCTATTCCAACATCCAAAGACGTTTGTCAACATTAGAAACGTATTGGAATGATTTTCACAGTAATCATACACAACTCATCGATTTTCAAAATACAGAACATGAATATTTCAAGAAAAACTTTTATCAGAGAACAATGACTTACTCCGAACAATTAGCAGAATATCTACAGATGTACTCTATCATCCCCCATGATGGTCATCTGACGCAGTTACTCATAGACCAAGCCCATAAAAACACTTTTCATGGAGGCGCAAGGCTAACTCTTTCACATCTGAGACAGCAATATTGGGTGATTGGGGGGAACAGAGCAGTAAAAAAGCACATACGCTCATGCGTCGTCTGCAGAAGGCACAACCCGGATAAGCAAAGTCAACTTATGGGTGATTTACCGGCCGCTCGAAGCAATCCTACTCGACCTTTCTTCAACTGTGGCGTCGACTTTACAGGCTACGTTGATGTGAAGACAAATAAGGGTCGCGGAGTGAAGACGACAAAGGGATACATCGCCGTATTCGTTTGTATGGTTACGAAGGCGGTGCATCTGGAGCTTGTCTCAGATTTATCAGCATCAGCGTTTTTAGCAGCGCTCCGACGTTTGGCAGCCAGGCGTGGAACACCGCGTCACATCTATTGCGACAATGGCACCAACTTCGTGGGAGCGAATCGTATTCTACAGCACGAATATCTAAATTTGCAACAAATATTGGATGAAGAATTTTATTCTCAAGTTACCACCATGAAGATAGATTTTCATTTCAACGTACCGTCATGGCCCAGTGCGGGTGGACTCTGGGAAGCGGCAGTGAAAAGTTTGAAGCACCACCTTCGTAGAGTGCTAGGCGAGCAGAAACTCACCTACGAAGAGTATTCCACGTTACTAGCACAAATAGAAGCAGTCTTGAACACTAGGCCGCTATGTGCCATCACTGAAGATCCTGAAGATCTAGATTTTCTCACCCCGTCCCACTTCTTAGCCAGTGGTCCCACGCTAAGCATAATCGAGACAGAACGGGACGAGAGGACGAGATGGCAGTTAACACAGAAAATCTTTAACGATTTATGGAAGCGGTGGCAGAACGAATACCTGTGCCAATTATCAAGTCGGAGCAAGTGGCAACAGCCACAACAAAATCAAAAGGTCGGTGACATAGTCATCATCCGCGATGACAACTTGCCACCTGGAAAATGGAACATAGGAAGAGTCATTGAGCTCCACCCTGGCAAGGATGGACTCGTACGAGTTGTGAGTGTCAAAACAAAGAACGGCATCATTCAGAGACCAATCATCAAGCTATCAACTTTGCCAATAAGCAATCAAGAAGAGCCGTCTCAGCAACTTCAAAACACGGCTACATCAAAAACCACATCAAAACAATCTGTCCTTAAAAGAGGTCCTAGCATCAAAACAATGATTGTCACCCTACTTACAATGATGCTTATATTGCCAACACAATGTGCATATAATATAGCTGCTTTGAAACAAAGTCAAGCTATTTATTTTGACAATATATCTGATATGCACCTAGCAAGAGATGAGTGGAAACTTATTGTGTATTATGATATGGACCCATATTGGGAGGGCTCCGATATATTAAGAAAATACATAAACAATTTGGAAACATTCTGTGCCAGTCAAAAACAACCTCTTTGCGAAGCAATCATGACCCAATTACAACACGGCTATGGTGAACTGAATCACTACAATCACCTGTTACTTGGTCAGCAGTTTGAAGGCGCCACGGTGGCTACTACAAAGTCTCGCGCGCGGCGCGGTCTTATCAACGGAGTCGGAAGTATCGCACGCTCACTCTTCGGGGTACTTGATGAACAATTTGCCAAGCAATATCAGAGAGACATCGTGTACGGTGTTCCATACAGCTTTAAAATGATATATGATAAATTGATTAAAATGTTTATTGATAACTGATTATACAAATGAGTACACACGCGACGAAAGCTTATTGTGAACTAAAAATATTGCTTACAACACAAAAGTATAAAATTACGCTTCATTTGGGGAAATGCTGATAGTGCGCAATGTTCGGTCATACACCGTACATCTTCCGGGACAGGAGATGAAGAGGTACAGAGAATATTCAAGATATTTTGGATGGTGCTTAAGTAACATGAATGTCTTAAATATTTCAACTTAAATATTACAACTTAAATATTTCAACTTAAATATTTCACACTATATTTTTTTGATAAAATGATTAGGGAAACTTGGAGACGTAGCCTTGTGGGCGATACGAGCGTATCTTAAATCTGCCATTTCCATGTCGTTGTCTGATGAGGTGGCCAATGGTTGCGCGGGTCGCGCGCGGCCCGCGGCGCGCGGGGGCTGCGGCTGCGGAGGGGGCGACGGCGCTGGTGCTGCTTCGGCAGGGGCCGGGGCGCCTGTCGCGCTGACGATGTGCTGCCTGCATCGGCCGCGTATCCTACGCCAGGCTAGTGCGACACCAGCCACGATGATGATCCCAAACATAAAATTGATAAGCACATACTGTGTGATATCATGAGCGGAGGTATTTGTCGGTCCTATTTCTGTGTCAGTACTTTTGAGCTGTTGTATCAGTTCCTCTATCTTGTTAGATTCAATGTGAAACTGAGCGTGGCTGATATCTTGTTCCTGTTCCGTGGCGGAAGTGATGTTGTTCATGGAAATCTTGAGGTCTATGATGTGATTTATCGACGGAATATTAATTTTAATATGTCTGCTTTAGTATGGAGGCTGTTTGCCCGTTGTTTATGTGAATAAATCACAAACTGATCGCTTTTGATGATACAGTTTGCTCCAAGATTTATTATTCCACTTGCATTTAATAGCTCCGATGAAACTTGATTCTCACATATTATGCGAACTGCGCACTGTCCACAGCACGAAAATAAATAGGTATTAACTTCTTGTAATTCCAGCCACCTTGATTTGCACGCTTGAATATTAGTGACGCACTGTTCTGTTTCGTCACTTCTGACACAGAGATTCTTATCTGTCGTCATTTGATATATCGGTCTTTGTATAAAGCATAGGTTAGTGTTTTCATCGTATTGATTGCATCTTTGAACATCTGATTGAGTCATAGGTAGGTATGAATCTTTTTGAGTATTCAAAGCAATAAATTCTGCTACCGGCTTTATGCTGATCATGCTACTTCGGTTTCCGTGTTGGATAGGTATGAGCCGATATATTTCATAGTAGTCTCTTGTTACTAGAGGTAATCGAATTTCAAATATGAAATAATCTTTTGTCACTCTCGCCTTGACCTTTAACAGATGATATAATTTAGGCAATTCCCCCAACACGTTATTGATTGGAAGGAATAAGTCTTTGGAGAGTTGTCCTGATACGATATTTAATTTATTGCGCAATTGCTCCGGTGTTATTAAATGCATATTAAATGATCCATGATGAAGGTCGGCAATGGTGTCTAGTAAGTACTCTTGAATGTTTCGGAGATTCAACAACACATTGTTTAATATGAGTGCTGATAACGCAAGCTCGTTGCTGTTCATGATGTCTTGAATCTTTTCATTCATTGAGTTTGTGGCCTTTTCTAGTCTGTTAATATGTTGATTAATGATTTTGTGTTGTTTAGTCATCGTGATCTCAACTCTTTGCAATAAATTGTGTTCTGCTTCTACAATCGAAGTCTGATTTTTCCAAAGCACAGCGAGGTGTTTCTGATTTAATCGGATTAGCTCGATGTCTCTCTGATATTGCTCGGCAAATTGTTCATCAAGTACCCCGAAGAGTGAGCGCGCGATACTTCCGACTCCGTTGATAAGACCGCGCCGCGCGCGAGACTTTGTAGTAGCCACCGTGGCGCCTTCAAACTGCTGACCAAGTAACAGGTGATTGTAGTGATTCAGTTCACCATAGCCGTGTTGTAATTGGGTCATGATTGCTTCGCAAAGAGGTTGTTTTTGACTGGCACAGAATGTTTCCAAATTGTTTATGTATTTTCTTAATATATCGGAGCCCTCCCAATATGGGTCCATATCATAATACACAATAAGTTTCCACTCATCTCTTGCTAGGTGCATATCAGATATCTTGTCAAAATAAATAGCTTGACTTTGTTTCAAAGCAGCTATATTATATGCACATTGTGTTGGCAATATAAGCATCATTGTGAGTAGGGTGACAATCATTGTTTTGATGCTAGGACCTCTTTTAAGGACAGATTGTTTTGATGTGGTTTTTGATGTAGCCGTGTTTTGAAGTTGCTGAGACGGCTCTTCTTGATTTAGGATGATATTGATGTTGATGGAGCTCGCTGATGGAGCTCGCTGATGGAGCTCGCTGATGAAGCTCGCTGATGAAGCTCGCTGATGAAGCTCGCTGATGAAGCTCGCTGATGAAGCTCGCTGATGAAGCTCGCTGATGAAGCTCGCAGATTGAGCAGCTGATGATGCTCGCAGTTGGAGCAGCTGATGATGCTCGACGATGGAGCAGGTGATAAAGCTCGACGATGCTTCTTGCTTGAGGACCGACAGCATTGGTGGGATTTCAGCTACTGGTGAGACCCTCTTCTGGGAGGCCAGTAGCCGAACCGCTGCTGCCAGTGTCTTGATCTTCTGTCTTCTCGATGTTGTTATGTCTTCCCGACGTCTTGACTGTTGAATTGTTTGTAGGCTTCCAGAGACGCCCTCCGTCGGTCGATTCTCAGGATGTTGGAAAGGACAAGGGAAGGGATAGGTTGCTACCTACCTATTCATAGTCCCTACTAAGTCCTGTCATGTCCTTGTCAATGTTGTGTTTTGATAATAATAATGAGGTCATTGTAAAATATAAGTTGATGCAATACGTACTTTCCAACTGTAAATGGAATTACGCAGTTTAGGGGTCGTAGATCACTGTTATTCTCAAGTGTCGATGAGAAGTAGTCCACATTAAAGTTACTGTTGCATCTAACAGTTTGCTTGTTTGATAAATCTATGTTTGATAGTTCTTTGGCCCTTGATTGATTGAGTGCAAGGATGTTGTAAAGCTGGGATGTTGTTCCCCGTCTGCTTGTGTGTGAATCCTGCCTCCTTGATTGAGCTCAAAGTTAACGATATGTTGGGTGGTGGTTGTAAGGCACCGACCCTGTTTGATAAGTTTAGTTCGATAGATCCTTGGCTCCTTGTTTGAGTCCAAAGAAAGTGAAAAGTTGGGATGTTTTCCCTGCTTGATAAATCTTTGGCTCCTTGTTTGAGTCCAAGTTAAGTCAATTGTCAAAGTCGATAAGAAAGCTAAGCTAGTTGCTAATGTCGAATCTTTGTCTGCAGTGGTGGTTGTAATGCACCACTCCCATTTGTTTTTATGTTTAATTTCCCTAACCTACCCTACCAAAGTTGTAAAATGTGAAAAAGTATGTCAAGTTAATATGTTAAAGTAGTTAATGTTTGTCCCTCGATAAAATTCGAATATGATGCTAAAGTTAGGTATTGCTGAATTGCATTTGATGATAATGCGAGAATTCTTGACTTCTCACATTTCACTTGCGATGTAAACAAGCGAAATTTAATTTGACTAATATAAGTACTGCACGGAATAATGTTTTGTGGAACGGCAGACTTAATTTTTGAATAGATTTTCTACCAGTCAACGTCTTTGTCACTACTGCAGTCAGTCAGTATGTCTATGAACGTTGGTAGAGGATAGGTCACTGAAGGTGTACCTATCAGGCTCGAAGAATGTACGAGACGGGAAGAAGTCCCGTCTGTTAAGTCTATGACGTAAGGATGGAAACTAACTCCCTAGTGAGCGTAGCTGTCCCTTTTCCCCAAGACACTAAGTCCCTAGAGCCCTAGCCCCGCCTAACAATATATACTTAGATATAATAAGGAGACGATGCGTGATGACTGCACCCAGGTCGGCCGGGTAGCAGCATCACGACGGTAAGTAGGTGGCGCGAACCCGCTGCCAGCCGGGCAGACTCACCAGGCTGATCATAGTGACGGCTAAGGGTGTCTTGGCCGCAGCGGAGGGAAATGAGAACCAACACGGACGGTTGATATCTGTTTTATTTGTGATAATGTACATGTATTTATAATGAAGTTATTGATCGTAAACAAATAAAGAAATGTTGATGTGTGCCGTCGGTGTAGAGTGCCGACGGTGCTCTTTGAGGGTCCATCGGTCAGCCGCTGTATGTGGGTCGCTGACGCCGCTCTGAGGGTGGGCAATTTCCATGTACGATGCTAGCTCGTACATATTGGCAGCTCCAAAAGATGAGGAAGATGATGCTGCACCCGTCTCCTGGCAAACGCTGCTGAAGTGTGGATGGATCCAATGTATGGCGTGGCTCGTACATCCTAGCCTCTCGAAGAAGTGAGATGCTGCTGATGTGGATGTGGTTGGCGTCAGTCTGTTGTAGACCCGCTGCGGTTGTTGGGCTAACCCGATGGATTGATGTGGTTGTGGTTGAAATCTTCTGACTCGCTCTGAAGTGGGAAGGCGATGTTGAAGACCTTCTTCGTTGAAGTGGCAACCCTGGTTCTGCCGATGTTTCTTCTTGATGTAGGATGATCCGGCTCGAAGGACCATAAAGTTGTACGGTGTTCCATACAGCTTTAAAATGATATATGATAAATTGATTAAAATGTTTATTGATAACTGATTATACAAATGAGTACACACGCGACGAAAGCTTATTGTGAACTAAAAATATTGCTTACAACACAAAAGTATAAAATTACGCTTCATTTGGGGAAATGCTGATAGTGCGCAATGTTCGGTCATACACCGTACATCGAGCTAATCCGATTAAATCAGAAACACCTCGCTGTGCTTTGGAAAAATCAGACTTCGATTGTAGAAGCAGAACACAATTTATTGCAAAGAGTTGAGATCACGATGACTAAACAACACAAAATCATTAATCAACATATTAACAGACTAGAAAAGGCCACAAACTCAATGAATGAAAAGATTCAAGACATCAGCAACAGCAACGAGTTTGCGTTATCAGCCCTCATAGTAAACAATGTGTTGTTGAATCTCCGAAACATTCAAGAGTACTTACTAGACACCATTGCCGACCTTCATCATGGATCATTTAATATGCATTTAATAACACCGGAGCAATTGCGCAATGAATTAAATATCGTATCAGGACAACTCTCCAAAGACTTATTCCTTCCAATCAATAACGTGTTGGAGGAATTGCCTAAATTATATCATCTGTTAAAGGTCAAGGCGAGAGTGACAAAAGATTATTTCATATTTGAAATTCGATTACCTCTAGTAACAAGAGACTACTATGAAATATATCGGCTCATACCTATCCAACACGGAAACCGAAGTAGCATGATCAGCATAAAGCCGGTAGCAGAATTTATTGCTTTGAATACTCAAAAAGATTCATACCTACCTATGACTCAATCAGATGTTCAAAGATGCAATCAATACGATGAAAACACTAACCTATGCTTTATACAAAGACCGATATATCAAATGACGACAGATAAGAATCTCTGTGTCAGAAGTGACGAAACAGAACAGTGCGTCACTAATATTCAAGCGTGCAAATCAAGGTGGCTGGAATTACAAGAAGTTAATACCTATTTATTTTCGTGCTGTGGACAGTGCGCAGTTCGCATAATATGTGAGAATCAAGTTTCATCGGAGCTATTAAATGCAAGTGGAATAATAAATCTTGGAGCAAACTGTATCATCAAAAGCGATCAGTTTGTGATTTATTCACATAAACAACGGGCAAACAGCCTCCATACTAAAGCAGACATATTAAAATTAATATTCCGTCGATAAATCACATCATAGACCTCAAGATTCCCATGACCAACGTCACTTCCGCCACGGAACAGGAACAAGATATCCACGCTCAGTTTCACATTGAATCTAACAAGATAGAGGAACTGGTACAACAGCTCAAAAGTACTGACACAGAAATAGGACCGACAAATACCTCCGCTCATGATATCACACAGTATGTGCTTATCAATTTTATGTTTGGGATCATCATCGTGGCTGGTGTCGCACTAGCCTGGCGTAGGATACGCGGCCGATGCAGGCAGCACATCGTCAGCGCGACAGGCGCCCCGGCCCCTGCCGAAGCAGCACCAGCGCCGTCGCCCCCTCCGTAGCCCCCGCGCGCCGCGGGCCGCGTGCGACCCGCGCAACCATTGGCCACCTCATCAGACAACGACATGGAAATGGCAGATTTAAGATACGCTCGTATCGCCCACAAGGCTACGTCTCCAAGTTTTCCTAATCATTTTATCAAAAAAATATAGTGTGAAAAATTTAAGTTGAACTATTTAAGTTGAACTATTTAAGTTGTAATATTTAAGACATTCATGTTACTTAAGCACCATCCAAAATATCTTGAATATTCTCTGTACCTCTTCATCTCCTGTCCCGGAAGATGTACGGTGTATGACCGAACATTGCGCACTATCAGCATTTCCCCAAATGAAGCGTAATTTTATACTTTTGTGTTGTAAGCAATATTTTTAGTTCACAATAAGCTTTCGTCGCGTGTGTACTCATTTGTATAATCAGTTATCAATAAACATTTTAATCAATCTATCATATATCATTTTAAAGCTGTATGGAACACCGTACAGAGTGAAGAGGACCAACTGTGAGTGTTTTTATTTATTTCTACAAGTGAAATTGGACCTTATGTCTTTGAAGAAAATAACTTAAAAATAATGATTTGTGCAGTAAGAAGAATTTGAACTTAGAATATTTTCAAGATAGTTTTAGAGACTTAGAATAGTTTAAGAAATTTGGTTCATACGGGGAACCTATGCCCAAATTTTAATAGAGTTGTTTTATTTCAAACACTTAGAATATTTTTGATAGATTTGTAAGAACCAACACTTAGAATATTTTGCATCGGTTATAGTAACTTAATTTTCTTTGTGAAGTTTGTTGTGTCTTTTATCTTTGTATGTATCTTATTTATAATTAGGTAAATTGAAACGTGAATTACAAAGTTTATTTTTATTGATATTAAATTGATAACAAACAACAAACATGGAAGCCGAACTATCTGTACAAATGGATAACCAAGATAGAATTGTTAAGGCTAACACAAACTTTAAAAAGTCACCAAAAGGTAGGATTACCGAGATGTATTGTCAAACTAGACTTGAAAACTTGGAAAGCTTATAGTCTGACTTTGGTAAGACACATAAGAAGTTTATTAGGAGTTACAAAGAAGCGATTCAGGATACCGATTACATTAAAAATGATATTTATGATGTGACGGAAGAAACTTATATTGAGTATAAAACTGCACTGAAAACTTATTTACAAGAATTTCTAAAAGAGAGAGAACAATGGTCGGATGCTAGGGAAAAAACTGTACAAGAAACTTCGATCAAAGATTCATTTAAATTACCTAAAATAGTTATTCCTAATTTCTCAGGTAAATATTCGGAATGGATAACGTTTAGGGACTTATTTACTTCATTGATACATAACAATTCTAAATTGGATAATGTGCAAAAAATGCATTATCTCAAGAGTTCATTATCGGGTGAGGCAGAACAATTGCTTCGCCAAATACCCATATCAGAAAGTAACTATCAGAGATGTTGGACTCAGTTGGAGTCTCGATACAATAATAAGCGTTATCTTTCACATTTTATTTTGAAAAGACTACTAAGTCAGAAAAACATTGCATCTGAATCTGCAAATGGTCTAAAAGAACTGATTGATACTACTAACGATTGTTTGAGCGGATTAAATAATTTGGGAATAGATACTAGCAATTGGGATATCATAGTAATTCATATTGTTACGCCGGTGGGCTAGTGCTAAAACTTTGATCGTGTTTTTCCGTGCCTTGGAGGCGTTTTCAGCAGGCTGAAATACCATTTCAGGCTGTTTCAGAAAGTTCTAACACATACTAGTTTATCGAAATTTCACCCAAGTTGCCGTTGTTTTCAGGCGCCTGAAACATGTTTTCAGTCCGTTTCAGGCCACCCTCTATCAGATGACGCCATAACCTGAAAACCCGTTTTCAGGCGTTTTCAGGACCCCTTATGGGCCTTTGAAGCCCACTTCAGTATATGACGTAATTTTCAGTAGGAGTGAAAGAGATAGCACGATTAGAGAGAGGCAGCTATACTAAGAACATTCCAGAAAGGTGTGACAGAGACAGCACAAGACAAGGATAGCACTATGATTCGAGAAAGGTCTAGGCTAGGCAAGACGGCATTTGGAAGGATCCCGAACAGTCTCGTACTGGGTAGTAGGTACCTACCGAATATTCGGGAGTCCTTGACGGCCGGTATATAAGGAGCCCGGGAATGCGACCGAGTTCGTCGTAGGACGTTGGATGTTCGTTGCGCACCTCCCTTCACAGGACGCTGGTCGCAACACAACCTCCCTACAGTGCCCGCGCACCGCGAGTGCCGCCCCCCTTACGCTCATCTGAGACTATTTTCCGCGACATTGACGCTTGTGCTTGTGTAGTTTTAGATTAGAGTGTTTAGTGTACGTGTATTTTAGTGTTCTAAAATATCCCGTGCAACCATTAGGTTAGCCCTTTTTGTCCCACTACCTTCTGTAGTTTTTAGCACCTACCCTCCCTTTTGTAAATTTTTCAATTTTTCTATTTCTGTCCCCTTCTTACTTTTCGTCTCTGTCGCGCATATTGTGAAATATGTACGGCAGAGACAGCACCCCTCCGGACCCAGGACGCTCGTGGCGCCGTAGGCCCACAGCGCCCCCCGCCATCAACCCACCAGCAAGATCGGCGATCCCGATCCCTGCCGCACCCTCGGCCAGGCCATCCAGAACGGGCACTCAGCGCCCGACTGCGAGGTCTCAGTTCCGGCCGACCCAGCACCATGAGCCATCACCGGTTGTTGAACAACCACTCGTGATGGCTCAACGACAGGCGCATCCGCGTGATCCGCGCAGACGGCCCCTTCCTGAGGACAGCTTCGGCTCGGCCCAGGAAGAGAAGCGCCTCTGCGCGGAAGCCGCGTTCATCGAGCCGCCCGCCTCCGAGTCGTACTGCGAGCCCGATGAAACGGTCGAGCACCCGCTCCCGTTCACGTCGGCCTCGCAACCTTCGTCATCGTCCGCAATGGCGTCCTCATCGACGTCATATGCGACGATGGCGTCCCAGCCGCCTACTACCCGTGCGCTGCGGGAACGGACGAGCCCGCCAGCCTCCACTCGCCGCACTCCGACGCCACCAGCCGCCACCGGGACCAACCCGCAGGCTGCCACACCAATCCTACCGCCCAAGGTAAAGGGGTACCCACCCATTGTGGTAGAGAACCTACCCAATTGGTGCGTTCACTTTGAACGCATCAAAAATACCTTGGGCCACCCGCCGAACGCACGGCCCTTCGGCAAGGGGATACGTTTTATCCCCAAGAGCCCCGAGGAGTTCCGCGCCGTCCAGGCTTACCTGGCGGAGGCGGAGAAAGCAGACCCAACAATTGAGTGGTTCTGCTACTCCCCGCCCGAAGAGCGGCCAACGAAGGTGGCCGTCAGGGGCCTTCCTGCCGACACGCCGCACGACGCCATCCGAGAGGCCCTTGAGGACCTCGGATTCCATGCCTCCCACGTCAGGGGGATAAGGGGCAAGCGGGGCAACCCAGCATGCCTATTTCATGTTGAGCTTGAGCACCTGCCCAGACAGGAGCTCGCTCGGCTGTACGCCACGAACGAGCTGCTGAACATGCCAGGCGTCACCGTCGAGGCATGGCGCCCCCGCAAGGGCCCCGCGCAGTGCCACCGGTGCCAGGCGTTCGGCCACTCGTCGGTCAACTGCCACCGACCGACCAAGTGCGTCCGCTGCGCCGGGAACCACCCTGCCGCCGACTGCACCCGTCCGAGGACAGATCCACCCACCTGCGCCAACTGCGCACAGGCCCACGCAGCGAACGACCGTCGCTGCAAGGTGTTCTTGCGCACGGCGAGGCGAATGGGGGTCACTGTCCCCCCACCGCTCCCGAATGCGCTTGCGCGCCAGCTGCCCCGCCCGCACGCCGTCGACCAGACGCGAGCCCCAGCACCGCTGGCACAGGCTGCCGCGGCGCCCAAGACCACCCAGGCAGGGACCACCCTGGCCACACCGGCCAATCCCGCCACTGCGAGGGGCGCTCCCGCCCCCGCCGTACCCAAGCGCAGACGCCGCCGACGCCGCCGCCGCACGGAGGCGAACACAGGCCCACCTGCGGCTGCGTCCACCCCGACGCAAGCCGCCGGGCCAGCCTTCCCCCCCCCAGCACACCAGGATTTTGCCTGCGGGGGGACCAGCATCACTGCAGCCAACGCCAACCCCCCACAGACAGTGGCGTCCCTCCCCGCTCCCCGGAGCACCGCGGAGGCAGTCCAGCCTCCCCGCCTATCTTCTCGGCCTCTACAGAGGCCGACATCGGCCTTCCGGCCCCCCCGTCCGCTATCGCCTCCACAGCCCCCGAGCGGGCTGGCAAATCGGGTGCCCCAGGCCCCGATCTCCTTCACGAGGCCTCCACCAACAGAGGTACCCCACGGTACCATCCCACTGCAAGCAGTGCTCCAACTGCTGCACACCCTGCTGACCCAGATCCGGCAGGGGATGGATCCATGCGCGGCGATTCTCAACGGGCTGTCCGAGCTCGTGATGAGTCACCGCGTGTGATATGCAGCAGAGGACCTGTCGTCGCAAGACGGCCGCGCACATGCGGCACCAAGTACCGTGGGCCAGTGGGCCCGCGAGATGAGGCCCGGGGAAGGAGCAACAGCTCGAACCCGAACCGCCCCTAGCGGGGCGAAGAAACCCGATGATGACCGAGTTTGAGTTTAATTTGGGAAAGCGACGAGTAAACATCGAAGCGAAAAATGCGACAAGAAGATTTTGGAGTGCGATATAAGTGTTTGTGTACTAAGTGTTGTAACGTAAAGTGTGTACAATAAATCCTACTCTACTTCATCGGTTTAGAAGTGCATTTCAATCTAGATCCCACACCCCTAGAACGTAACATTTGGTGTCAGAAGTGGGATTGAAAATGCCGATTACTCCGCGAGAAGAAGAGAAGGAGGGGATGCAGACCCGAAGCCGCACCGCTGCTGGAGACTCTGCGGGCACCGCCGGAACGTCAGACACAGCGGTACCAGCTTCAAGGACGCCGGAGATAGACGTCAACGCCATTCTGATCCTCCTGAAAGAACAGGCTAGAAGGCAGGAGGAACAAGCCAAAATCCTGCAACAAGAGCTACGGGTTCAGCAGGAGGAACAAGCCAAAATCCTGCAACAAGAGCTACGGGTTCAGCAGGAGGAACAGACCAGAAGGCAGGAGGAACAAGCCAAAATCCTGCAACAAGAGCTACGGGTTCGGCAGGAGGAACAGGCTAGATGGCACGAGGAACAAGCCAAAATTTTGCAGCAAGAGCTACGGGACCTGAAAGAAGTCCTCCGTGAGGTACACGAAGTAGCTGCAGAATGGAAAAAGGAGATGGCTGAGGTGCAAGACAAAATTGTGGGCGTTGAAATTAAAGTTGAAAACCACGAGAAGCGCCTCAATGGACTGAACGAAAAAGTGGAGGACCAGGAGAATCGCCTCCAGAAGTTGGAGATCAAAGTGGCCAACGGCACCACCAGTGTATCAGGTGCACCAGCCACAGGAGGAGAAAAGTTAAAGGTACCTCCATTCGATGGTACCTCTTCGTGGGCCGCATACAAGCTCCAATTCGAGATGGTTGCCGAAGCGAATGGCTGGAGCAAGGACTACGCTAAAACGGCACTGAGTTTGGCGCTGCGGGACGAAGCTCTCACTGTTCTGGAAGCGTTAGGAAAGGAGAAGACATACGACCGTCTTCTTGAAGCTTTAGAGGCACGCTTCGGTGACAGCCATCTAGAGCACGTTTACAGAGCTCAGCTGAAGAATAGGACTCAGGGGCATAATGAGTCGTTACAAAAGTGGGCACTTGAGATAGAGAAGCTCGTCCGGAAGGCGTACCAAGGTTCCGCAGCGACTTTCATCGATGGAACGCTTGTACAGGCATTCATAGATGGGATTCGGGACTTTGAAGTGAGGGCTGCTGTACGGCTGGGACACCATGGGACCTTGAAGGATGCGCTCGCCCATGCCCTGGAGGTGGAAGTTGTACGCCAAGACTCAACAAAATCCTTTAGGGTGCGCGAAGTTGCGGCCAGGGAGCCGATTGCTCCACCTCGAGAAACTGGGCCTCGATGCTACAACTGCGGGGAAAGAGGACACATACAATCAGGCTGCCCAAAAAGATCTTGGAGGCAACGGGACTCGGACCGCACGGTGAAGACCAGATACGACCGGAAGTCTAACCAGACGAGGTTTGAGGAAGGATCATTCGTGTGGCTACATAACCCTATGCGTCGAAAAGGAAACTCACCGAAATTGTCGCCGAGTTGGGAAGGGCCGTACAAAGTAGTCACAAGGATCAACGACGTCACTTATCGGATACAGCGCACTGCACGTAGCCCCTGTAAGATTGTTCATGTTGATCGGTTGGCCAAGTACCATGGAACGAATGATGCTCGGGACGAGCATGTCTAAGGAGGGGGTAGTGTTACGCCGGTGGGCTAGTGCTAAAACTTTGATCGTGTTTTTCCGTGCCTTGGAGGCGTTTTCAGCAGGCTGAAATACCATTTCAGGCTGTTTCAGAAAGTGCTCTAACACATACTAGTTTATCGAAATTTCACCCAAGTTGCCGTTGTTTTCAGGCGCCTGAAACATGTTTTCAGTCCGTTTCAGGCCACCCTCTATCAGATGACGCCATAACCTGAAAACCCGTTTTCAGGCGTTTTCAGGACCCCTTATGGGCCTTTGAAGCCCACTTCAGTATATGACGTAATTTTCAGTAGGAGTGAAAGAGATAGCACGATTAGAGAGAGGCAGCTATACTAAGAACATTCCAGAAAGGTGTGACAGAGACAGCACAAGACAAGGATAGCACTATGATTCGAGAAAGGTCTAGGCTAGGCAAGACGGCATTTGGAAGGATCCCGAACAGTCTCGTACTGGGTAGTAGGTACCTACCGAATATTCGGGAGTCCTTGACGGCCGGTATATAAGGAGCCCGGGAATGCGACCGAGTTTGAGTTTAATTTGGGAAAGCGACGAGTAAACATCGAAGCGAAAAATGCGACAAGAAGATTTTGGAGTGCGATATAAGTGTTTGTGTACTAAGTGTTGTAACGTAAAGTGTGTACAATAAATCCTACTCTACTTCATCGGTTTAGAAGTGCATTTCAATCTAGATCCCACACCCCTAGAACGTAACAATATTTTACGTCTTAAGTTAGATAGTGAATCCCGTAAGCAGTGGGAGTTCAATATCACTGATAGTACAGCTTCGGAAGAACTTCGTTCATTTGCTAAGTTCAAAGAGTTTCTTACCAATCGTTATAGAGCTCTAGAATTTCTGGATACAAAAGTAGCGTCAAATAAACCTAATTACAGTAATAACTACTCTTATCAAAATCATAATTTAATGAAGTTTAAATCTCTACATGTAACTTAAATGCAGTGTGAATTTTGTTCCGACAATCATAAGATAAGTAAATGTAGAAAGTTCTCAAATCAAGATGTTAGCCAACGTCGCGATTTTGTCATGACCAATGGGTTGTGCTATAATTGTTTAGGAGCCAATCATGAGGCAAAGGCGTGCCAAATTAAGATGAAATGTAAATTGTGCCATCGCCTTCATCACACACTTCTACATCCTACGGGTAATGAAAAATACAGTCCACAAGTTCATAACGTTGAGGTGGAATCGGACGGGAAGGAAAGTTCAAAGGGATCAGGGCCAGGGCCAGGTCCTAGCGGAAAAAAGGAAAATACGACGGCATTTGTAGCATGCAGTTTCTCTACAGGAAATGTGAAACAAGTATTACTGGCAACGGCGCTAGTCAATGCCGAGTCGAGCAATGGCAATACTCATGTCCTAAGGGCTTTATTAGATCAAGGTTCTCAGTGTAACTTTGTGACTGAGTCAACAGTAAATGATCTAAAATTGAAGAAAACGCCAATTCAGGGGAAAATTTCAGGCGTAGGTGAAGATAAAGGGCTAGTTTCGAAGTCGATTGTAACTTTTAAAATTAAGTCTAGATCCAACTCTGATGTTTGTGTTACAATTCAAGCGTACGTGTTGAAGTCAATAACTTCTTTCCTTCCTAATAGGAAATTAGCTCAATTAGATTTTTCAGCACTTCATGAGATCGAGTTAGCTGAGTATAACCAGCCTAATAAAATTGACCTTTTATTGGGTGCGGCAGTATACAGTCAAGTAATCCAAGAAGGTATCCATAAGGTCCCAGATGGTTCATTAGTCGCTCAAGCCACGAGTCTAGGCTGGATTTTATTTGGCACTATAAACTCATCGTGTAACCAATCGGAAGAGATGTTGGCACTACATTGTCAAATAGAGGATGGAGATGAAATGCTCAAGAAGTTTTGGGAATTAGAATCAGGGACACCATTAACATAAGAAAACCTATATAGCGAAGAAGAAAAAAAATGTGAAGAAATATTTAATAAGACAACAGTAAGAGACAAGGATGGAAGGTATGTGGTAAGATTACCATTTAAAACTGAAAACCCTGAATGCAAAAGAGGAGAAACAAGAGATATAGCAGAAAAAAGACTTAAGGGCTTGGAGAGAAGATTAAACAAGAACGAAAAACTTTATGAAAGTTACACAGCGGTGATTAAAGAATACATAGAGATGGGACACATAGCAGAAATTGAAGAACCTGATACTCTCTTCTTCCCCACCATGCCGTAATTAGAGAAGACAAAGATACAACAAAGGTGAGAGTTGTGTTTAACGCTTCGCAAGCAGGAAAAAACGGTGTCTCTCTTAACGATGAACTTTTGGTTGGTCCGACTATACAGCCAGACTTAAGACATCATTTTACAATGGAGATTATCTCGCATTTGCTTGACTGCCGATATAATTAAAATGTATCGACAGGTAAAGGTTCACGAAGATGATACCAATTTTCAGAGACTGCTGTGGAGAGATGAACGAAGTGGCAAAATTAAAGATTACCGTCATCTCAGAGTTACCTTTGGTACAGCTTCGGCTCCTTTCCTGGCGGTGAGAGCGCTGCAGCAAGTAGCCATAGATGAAGGGAATAAATTCCCTATTGCTGCTGAAATGGTGACTGGAAAATTTTATATGGACGATCTTATGTGCGGATGCGAGGAAATATCAGAGGGTTTAGAAATCTACAAGCAGATGAAGGGATTACTAGGTACGGCAGGTTTTCAATTACAAAAATGGGCAAGTAATGAAGATGAATTAATGGATTTAATAAGAAGCGAAGAAAATATGGAAAAGGATGAGAAGGAAAGTCAGGATATAAATAAACATAAGGAAGGAATAAATATAAAAAAGGATGAAATCATGAAAATTCTAGGACTAACCTGGGAAAGATGCGCTGATAATTTCCGTTATAAGGTTAATCTTCCAGAGCTGCATACACCTGTAACTAAAAGAAAAATTATCGCTGATATATCCCGCTTGTTTGATCCATTGGGTTGGATTACACCATGCATCATTCTTGCTAAGCTAATTATACAAAAGCTATGGATAGCAGGGATAGGGTGGGACGGAGAAGCACCTAAGGAAATAACAAAAGATTGGTGTACTTACCGCGAAGAGCTATGCAGCGTAACAGACGTTAAGATTCCTAGATGGGTTAAAACAAAGTCAAATGATGTTAAAAGAGAGTTGCATGGGTTTTGCGATGCTTCAAAAACCGCATATGCTGCGGTTATATATCTTCGTGTCATAGACTCTAATGGAGAAATACACGTGACGCTAATAACCGCGAAAAGTAGAGTAGCACCAATCAAACAAGTTTCGATTCCAAGATTGGAGCTCTGTGGAGCTGTGGAACTTACAAGACTGCTGATTGAAGTAAGCAAAATACTGCACATAGAGAGTAATGATATACTCGCATGGACCGATTCAACTATAGTTTTATCTTGGCTTAACAGTCTACCGAGTCGATGGAAAGTATTCGTAGTGAATCGTGTCTCAGAAATACTCACCTCTATGAATCCTCAGCAATGGTCTCACGTACGAACCGATGAGAACCCAGCAGACTGTGCCTCAAGAGGCGTGTCTCCTTCTAATCTCATCAAACAGTCGTTATGGTTCAAGGGTCCTAATTTTCTTTGTTCGAAATAGATAGAGTACAAGAAAATCATTAACGAACCAACTGAATTAGAAGCAGTTAAAGTTCACACAATTACAAAGGAAGAGTGTATTTGGGATAGATTTTCATCACTTACGAAATTAATTAGAGTTTTAGCGTACTGTCGAAGATTTTTGCAGTTACGAAGCGATAAAGAAATTTCTAAAGGACACTTAAAATCAAAAGAATTAAAGGAAACATTAGAAGCTTGCATAAAAATAGATCAAGAAATAAATTTTGGTGAAGAAAATAATTTAATCAAAAAACAATCAGAAATCAAGAAAGGTAATTTAAAATCATTGAATTCAATTTTAGACGAGAATAACATACTTAGAGTGGGCGGAAGATTAGAAGAAACTTCACTAAATGAAAATAGAAAGCATCCGATTGTAATGGCCAAAAATTCGAGACTTACAGTGTTGTTAATAGCAAATGCTCACAAACAAACAATGCACGGAGGAACCCAGCTGACATTAAATTATTTACGAAATAATTACTTTATCATTGGCGCAAAACAGTTGGTAAAAGCTCATATTAGAAAGTGTCTGGAATGCTTAAAAAATAATGGACGCACTAACCAGCAACTGATGGGACAGCTGCCATCCGTAAGAGTGACTCCATCTCGTCCATTCCTCCACAGTGGAGTTGATTTTGCAGGTCCTGTCCAAATGCGTACCACCAAGGGTCGTGGTTACAAGTCTTACAAAGGCTACATATGTCTTTTTGTATGTATGTCTACGAAGGCTGTTCACGTAGAAGCGGTCAGTGACCTCATAGCTTTACAGGCATTCAAACGATTTGTCGCGAGGAGAGGTCGTTGTGTAAATGTTTGGAGCGACAATGGAACGAACTTTGTGGGCGCGGCGGCAGAGATAAAAAGGTTATTTACCTATGAGAAAAATGGTATACTGTCAGAGATAGCTGAACACTTGGCCAATAATGATACTGCTTGGCACTTTATACCATGAAGCCTGTCTTAACTCCAGACCTCTGTCAAGGCTGGAAGGAGATCAAAACATTGAGGTGCTCACTCCTGGTCATTTTCTGGTTGGGGAAGCATTAGTCACTGCTCCTGATTACAACTACGTTGACTCAAATGTAAGCTCACTCAGAAGGTGGCAATATACACAGAGAATGAGCCAAGAATTTTGGAGGAAATGGTCCCAAGATTATCTGAATCAATACTTCCACAGATATCGATGGTCAACTCAAGCACCTCAACCGAAAGTTGGTGATGTTGTTATAATAAAGGAAGACGGCCTGCCCTCATGTCGTTGGCTTTATGGTAAAATAGAGCAGGAACATCCGGGTCATGACGGAATAACGAGGGTGGTTACCTTGAGAACTAAAAATGCTGTTTTAAAAAGACCTGTTAATAAGCTGTGTATTTTACCTGTAGCCGAATGAAGTGTTTAAAAGTGTTTTAATTTTACTATTTTTTTTTAAATCAATTTATACCATTATTTTATATTTTTTACATTATATATTTACATTTGTTATACAGTGTTTTGGTTAACTTTTACTTTTTATTGTTTTATTCTACTACTAGAGACAAGCTTAAATATAAACTGGTAATAATTGTAACCACCAGAAGTTTTATGATTTTAAGGTTTTAGTTTTAGCCTTGCTTTTAAACATACCTATTTATTTGTGTAAGTTTTTTAATTGCACTGAACTATGCGAACACAGTGGATGATTGTCGTTAGTGAAGGACACAATTTCAATGTGTCCTTAGTGGGCGGTATATGTATAACGCACTTTTGATAAGCCGATAGTTTTTAAGTTAGTATAGTTTACTATTGTACCAATAGATGGCGCTGTGCACGGTTAACTCGCGTTACGGTATGTTTTCACCGGCTGTCTTATAAGACCCGAAGTTCGCTGTAGTGTGTAACTATCCATTATTACTGTTACCGACTTTGTCGTGACGTAATAAACCCGTTGTGTGCTACGTTGGGCTTTTATTTATAAGCTAGTACACTCTCGATTTCGACCCTAACTCCCAGGGAGTTACACAGATGGTTTTGATGCAATGGCGTACAGACAGGGTATAAGCTGATTTAGGTGATAGGATACTTTTTATCCCGATTTAAAGGTCCCTTGGGATAAACATGTTTGCGCGGACAAAGTCGCGGGCGAGCTGCTGGTAAATAAAATAAAGCCAGATCCGCCCAGTGAAAGCCTGAGAAGTTACGCTGTTGGCCTTTAGAAATTCCACCAATCAACGTTCAGCTAAAGCTTCTTCTAGATATACTGCGTTTTTGGGCCAACCATTCCAGACCTATTTGACCAAAACCTCTTTTGTATTTACTTTTACGCTCATAGACGAAGTACCTAATAGATAAATAAATTGACAAGACTTAATCATTGCTTTGTGTATATTAAATTATCAGAAAATTATCACACAGTTACAAACAAAGTAAGTAATCGTTTTAGAATAAACTCAATCAAGTAAATTAATAAATATCAAAATCATTTGTCGAAATCTTCTTTCATTGCGTTGGTCGTTGTTTTGTTTTAAATGAAGGTTCAGTCATCGTATTCTGCAAAGAATGTGCTGGATTGCTGGCTTTCACTGTGGCTCTCGGATTTTTCTGCAGAAGAATAGCTGTACTGAGAGCTGGAGCCCGATGCTTGTTGCTGCTCATCATATCCAAATCCTTGCACTTGGCTGTAGCTGCTAGCTGCCTGGTGTGATTGGGATTTCCTGTAGTTGGCAGTCTCTTCCGTCTCACTGGAGCTTGATTGCTGTTGAGAGGCGTCAGAGGTTCCACAGGCAGTCTTAATGTGCTGGTCGCTGCTCTGAGATTGTGCGTTCTGTTCGCTTGTTTCGCCATTAGCTCCTTTGTAACTTTGATTGCTGCTTGCGGACTGGCTACTTCCCGATGCTGAACCATTCTTATCATTTTGTGAATAGCTGCTGCTAGCTTGTTGTTGGCTAGCGTCAGTCTGGCCAGAAGCGTTCTTCACATGTTGATCGCTGCTCTGAGATTGTGCGTTCTGTTCGCTTGTTTCGCCATTGGCTCCTTTGTAACTTTGATTGCTGCTTGCGGACTGGCTACTTCCCGATGCTGAACCATTCTTATCATTTTGTGAATAGCTGCTGCTAGCTTGTTGTTGGCTAGCGTCAGTCTGGCCAGACGCATTCTTCACATGCTGATCGCTGCTCTGAGATTGTGCGTTCTGTTCGCTTGTTTCGCCATTGGCTCCTTTGTAACTTTGATTGCTGCTTGCGGACTGGCTACTTCCCGATGCTGAACCATTCTTATCATTTTGTGAATAGCTGCTGCTAGCTTGTTGTTGGCTAGCGTCAGTCTGGCCAGAAGCGTTCTTCACATGTTGATCGCTGCTCTGAGATTGTGCGTTCTGTTCGCTTGTTTCGCCATTGGCTCCTTTGTAACTTTGATTGCTGCTTGCGGACTGGCTACTTCCCGATGCTGAACCATTCTTATCATTTTGTGAATAGCTGCTGCTAGCTTGTTGTTGGCTAGCGTCAGTCTGGCCAGACGCATTCTTCACATGCTGATCGCTGCTCTGAGATTGTGCGTTCTGTTCGCTTGTTTCGCCATTGGCTCCTTTGTAACTTTGATTGCTGCTTGCGGACTGGCTACTTCCCGATGCTGAACCATTCTTATCATTTTGTGAATAGCTGCTGCTAGCTTGTTGTTGGCTAGCGTCAGTCTGGCCAGACGCATTCTTCACATGCTGATCGCTGCTCTGAGATTGTGCGTTCTGTTCGCTTGTTTCGCCATTGGCTCCTTTGTAACTTTGATTGCTGCTTGCGGACTGGCTACTTCCCGATGCTGAACCATTCTTATCATTTTGTGAATAGCTGCTGCTAGCTTGTTGTTGGCTAGCGTCAGTCTGGCCAGACGCATTCTTCACATGCTGATCGCTGCTCTGAGATTGTGCGTTCTGTTCGCTTGTTTCGCCATTGGCTCCTTTGTAACTTTGATTGCTGCTTGCGGACTGGCTACTTCCCGATGCTGAACCATTCTTATCATTTTGTGAATAGCTGCTGCTAGCTTGTTGTTGGCTAGCGTCAGTCTGGCCAGACGCATTCTTCACATGCTGATCGCTGCTCTGAGATTGTGCGTTCTGTTCGTTTGTTTCGCCATTGGCTCCTTTGTAACTTTGATTGCTGCTTGCGGACTGGCTACTTCCCGATGCTGAACCATTCTTATCATTTTGTGAATAGCTGCTGCTAGCTTGTTGTTGGCTAGCGTCAGTCTGGCCAGACGCATTCTTCACATGCTGATCGCTGCTCTGAGATTGTGCGTTCTGTTCGCTTGTTTCGCCATTGGCTCCTTTGTAACTTTGATTGCTGCTTGCAGACTGGCTACTTCCCGATGCTGAACCATTCTTATCATTTTGTGAATAGCTGCTGCTAGCTTGTTGTTGGCTAGCGTCAGTCTGGCCAGACGCATTCTTCACATGCTGATCGCTGCTCTGAGATTGTGCGTTCTGTTCGCTTGTTTCGCCATTGGCTCCTTTGTAACTCTGATTGCTGCTTGCGGACTGGCTACTTCCCGATGCTGACCCATTCTTATCATTTTGTGAATAGCTGCTGCTAGCTTGTTGTTGGCTAGCGTCAGTCTGGCCAGAAGCGTTCTTCACATGTTGATCACTGCTCTGAGATTGTGCGCTCTGTTCTCTTGTTTCGCCATTGGCTCCTTGGTACTTCTCATTACTGCTAGCGGATTGTGAGTTGTACTCAGCCGTGCCTGACTTCGTAACAGTCTTTTCATGACTACTCGCGGCTTGTTGGCTAGACTTGTCGATTGAGTCTTTGTCTTTAACAGTCAGGTCACTGCTACTGGCCTGTGCGTTTTTCGTGTAGGTGCTGCCGTCTGTTCTATCGATTTGTTCGTCGGTGCTGGCGGTCTGCGAACTGCCTTCCTTGTAGGTGTCGCCTTTCTTCGATTTCATGGTACTATCCGCGGATTTAGAGTTGACAGTCGTCGTGCCGGACGCGTCGGTCACCTTGGAGTTAGACTCTTGGCTGGAAGCCGTTCCGGTCTTGTAATTTTTGCCTGCGCCAGGAGTCGGTACGGGTCCGATGCCACCAACGTGTCCGGGTTTTCCTGGTTCGCCTGGGTTGCCTGGATTGCCTGGGTTTCCTGGGTTTCCTGGGTTTCCTGGGTTACCTGGGCTACCTGGATTGCCTGGGTTACCTGGGTTGCCAGGGTTTCCTGGGTTTCCTGGGTTGCCGGGGTTTCCTGGGTTGCCGGGGTTTCCTGGGTTTCCTGGGTTGCCGGGGTTTCCTGGGTTGCCGGGGTTTCCTGGGTTACCTGGGTTGCCGGGGTTTCCTGGGTTGCCGGGGTTTCCTGGGTTACCTGGGTTGCCGGGGTTTCCTGGGTTGCCGGGGTTTCCTGGGTTTCCTGAGTTTCCTGGGTTGCCTGGATTGCCTGGCTGAGCTGGTCCTCCTGGTTGACCTGGCTGGCATGGAGTTCCTGGCCCACCTGGTTGTCCTGGCTGGCCTGGAGTTCCTGGTTGAGCTGGTATTCCTGGCTGGCCTGGAGTTCCTGGTTGAGCTGGTATTCCTGGCTGGCCTGGAGTTCCTGGTTGAGCTGGTATTCCTGGCTGACCTGGCGTTCCTGGTTGAGCTGGTATTCCTGGCTGGCCTGGAGTTCCTGGTTGAGCTGGAATTCCTGGCTGGCCTGGAGTTCCTGGTTGAGCTGGAATTCCTGGCTGGCCTGGAGTTCCTGGTTGAGCTGGTATTCCTGGCTGGCCTGGAGTTCCTGGTTGAGCTGGTATTCCTGGCTGACCTGGCGTTCCTGGTTGAGCTGGTATTCCTGGCTGGCCTGGAGTTCCTGGTTGAGCTGGAATTCCTGGCTGGCCTGGAGTTCCTGGTTGAGCTGGAATTCCTGGCTGGCCTGGAGTTCCTGGTTGAGCTGGAATTCCTGGCTGGCCTGGAGTTCCTGGTTGAGCTGGAATTCCTGGCTGGCCTGGAATTCCTGGCCCAGCTGGTATTCCTGGCTGGCCTGGAGTTCCTGGTTGAGCTGGTATTCCTGGCTGGCCTGGAGTTCCTGGTTGTGCTGGTATTCCTGGTTGTCCTGGAATTCCTGGCCCAGCTGGTATTCCTGGCTGGCCTGGAGTTCCTGGCCCAGCTGGTATTCCTGGCTGGCCTGGAGTTCCTGGTTGAGCTGGTATTCCTGGCTGGCCTGGTATTCCTGGTTGAGCTGGAATTCCTGGTTGGCCCGGAGTTCCTGGTTGAGCTGGTATTCCTGGCTGGCCTGGAGTTCCTGGCCCAGCTGGTGTTCCTGGCTGGCATGGAGTTCCTGGCTGAGCTGGTATTCCTGGCTGGCCTGGTGTTCCTGGTTGAGCTGGTTGGCCTGGTTGTCCTGGAATTCCTGGTTGAGCTGGTTGGCCTAAAACGTAAAATATTCATTCAACTTTTGATACAGTCACATGTCACTAGAGAGCGAACAAGATCAGTTTTGATCACGGTCTTAATTTCATTACTACATAACAACTGGGCAATTTGAAAATAAAGCTATGATTCAGTGCGGGTATGAAAAAACGCTTGGAATGGGAAGCACTGGTGGCCCCTTAGACTTTTACTTTAAATACCTCTAATTGAATGGATTTAAGGAATTGAATTCGCTGCCGGTTGAAGTTTTCTCCTTAAATAAATGATTTTCGGGAAAACGCGTTCAAAGTTTGACAAAAGAAATTTATCTTTTAAAGTTGGTACGGTTGAGTTTTTTTTTCTGTTGGGATTTGAGAGTATAAGTCAATCGTTATTTCTTGATTCAAAATAATACGAGTAAGACTATACACCGTGCTTATTTAACCATCTTAAAGCCGAAACCCACGTTATGTAACCATCTTAATAAACCTCTAGGACATGCTGTCATATTTTTTTCACTCCATATAATTTTTGTGTTAAAATTCTAAATATTAATGTTACGTAATGTATCAGCCTGTGCATAATGTTTACGTTTTCAACAATGCATTCCCTGACCTTACCGCCTCTACGCGTGCCGCATCATTAGTCCACGTGGACCGCTACCCAATTATGCGCTAGCGCAAACCCTTTGTCGTGCCTTTGTAACGCCCACCCCTTTCTCTAAAGAATCATTAATCCGTGCGTAAAACAGGTCAGTAGTGTCAGACAGCCGAGTCAATGACCCGCGCGCGTGCTCGTCACAGGATGTTTCGTACTAAATTGTGCTAATATATTTTATAATTTCTTAAGCTTTGAAATCTTAATAATAACCAAGTTTTATTTAACGAATAGCAAGTAGTTTTTCGATACTTTAAGTAGCCTTCGGCTTAAAGACGATTAAAAAAGCACGGTGTATAAAGGATTTCAAAAAGGCAGATCCAAAACTTAGTGCACAAGCGAACCAAGCGCTTGACATTTTGGGCTTTGGGATGACTTTTATAATTTTCGGAAAATGTTGAAGACTGTTCAGGAATTTCACAAGACCCCTGTGATTTTGGCGGCCCTGATAAACCGCATTAATTAGCCAGTCCCGTATGTAACATGTATCATGCTCAGTCAATTTGATCAGTGTAATAATTATTATCAAATCGCTTTTTCATGTTGGTATTTTATCATAATGAGCGGCTATCGTGTTTAATGCTTATTCTATTTATCGGTCCATAACATGTATCTATATATGAAATGAAAAAGCTATTTATTTTTCAGTCGTAAGCTTTTCTTTGATTGAATTATTTCTTATTAACTAATTATTTGAAATGATCAGATAAACAATATATAGCAACATTTCTATATTTAAACACGCGTTTTGCTTCGGCTCCCAGTTCAAAACGTCTGGTGAGTGTATAAGCCTAAAGTAAAACAGCCATAAAATTTTAATGGCTTATTCTTGCGAGTTGAGATTTTAGTTGAATATCTCACCAATTCTGACCAAACTGATAAATTAATAAAAACTATTTAATAAAATAATAAATAAATATTTGACAACAATCACACCAATTCTCTAGTCTCAAATTAAGCTACGAGGCTTGTGTTATGGGTACTAGACAACGAATAAACATACTTAAATACTTTTCTTTTGTAAATAAATACATATTATATATAGAAAACACCCAGAGCAGTAAATAAATAAATAACAATCTTAATCCACGTTCTTCCAATTTTTGGATCCTTGCATGAAACTTTTATTTATTTATTTAAGCTTTATTGCACAACAAAGGTGGACTTAACGCCCTAGGGCATTCTCTACCAGTCAACTTTTAAAAATTTTCATTGAATCTCACCTGCAATAATTTAAATGCATTAAGATGATTTTTCAATTAAATCAATAAGACATGCATGGAAACTATTGCTGTCCACAACACGGACCCAATATTATAAATGTGACAGCCACCTAAGATGTAAGTAAGTACCTTGAGGCAATTTGAATTCCTCGCTGCTCTTGGATTCTGCTATTGCCTTCACTTCGCTCGGGCTTAAACCTGACTGTCCAACACTATGCTCGGGGTTCAAGGTGGCTACCTCGCCCTCAAATTTTTCTTTACACCTTGAATAAGTATATTATGACACCCCTCTTTTTCTTCGGTGGTTTAAAATAATCAGCGTAGTGTATTCGAATGTCCAAATTAGAATTAACTCGCGTCGAAATTCGGAACAAATTTTCTAGATATTATGTAGCAAAAAATTACAATAAATCAATATGTTACCTGGTTGTCCTGGCTGTCCTGGAGTTCCTGGTTGTGCTGGTATTCCTGGCTGGCCTGGAGTTCCTGGTTGAGCTGGTATTCCTGGTTGTCCTGGAGTTCCTGGTTGAGCTGGTATTCCTGGTTGTCCTGGAATTCCTGGCCCAGCTGGTATTCCTGGTTGTCCTGGGATTCCTGGCCCAGCTGGTATTCCTGGTTGTCCTGGAGTTCCTGGTTGAGCGGGTATTCCTGGTTGTCCCGGAGTTCCTGGTTGCGCTGGTATTCCTGGCTGGCCTGGAGTTCCTGGTTGAGCTGGTATTCCTGGTTGTCCTGGCGTTCCTGGTTGAGCTGGTATTCCTGGCTGGCCTGGAGTTCCTGGTTGTGCTGGTATTCCTGGTTGTCCTGGAATTCCTGGCCCAGCTGGTATTCCTGGCTGGCCTGGAGATCCTGGTTGAGCTGGTATTCCTGGCTGGCCTGGAGTTCCTGGTTGTGCTGGTATTCCTGGTTGTCCTGGAATTCCTGGCCCAGCTGGTATTCCTGGCTGGCCTGGAGTTCCTGGTTGAGCTGGTATTCCTGGCTGGCCTGGAGTTCCTGGTTGAGCTGGTATTCCTGGTTGTCCTGGAATTCCTGGCCCAGCTGGTATTCCTGGCTGGCCTGGAGTTCCAGGTTGAGCTGGTATTCCTGGCTGGCCTGGAGTTCCTGGCTGAGCTGGTATTCCTGGCTGGCCTGGAGTTCCTGGCCCAGCTGGTATTCCTGGTTGTCCTGGGATTCCTGGCCCAGCTGGTATTCCTGGCTGGCCTGGAGTTCCTGGTTGAGCTGGTATTCCTGGCTGGCCTGGCGTTCCTGGTTGTGCTGGTATTCCTGGTTGTCCTGGAATTCCTGGCCCAGCTGGTATTCCTGGCTGGCCTGGAGTTCCAGGTTGAGCTGGTATTCCTGGCTGGCCTGGAGTTCCTGGTTGAGCTGGTATTCCTGGCTGGCCTGGAGTTCCTGGTTGAGCTGGTATTCCTGGTTGTCCTGGGGTTCCTGGTTGAGCTGGTATTCCTGGCTGGCCTGGAGTTCCTGGTTGAGCTGGTATTCCTGGTTGTCCTGGAATTCCTGGCCCAGCTGGTATTCCTGGCTGGCCTGGAGTTCCAGGTTGAGCTGGTATTCCTGGCTGGCCTGGAGTTCCTGGTTGAGCTGGTATTCCAGGTTGTCCTGGAATTCCTGGCCCAGCTGGTATTCCTGGCTGGCCTGGAGTTCCTGGTTGAGCTGGTATTCCTGGCTGGCCTGGAGTTCCAGGTTGAGCTGGTATTCCTGGCTGGCCTGGAGTTCCTGGTAAAGCTGGTATTCCTGGCTGGCCTGGAGTTCCTGGTTGTGCTGGTATTCCTGGCTGGCCTGGAGTTCCTGGTTGAGCTGGTATTCCTGGCTGGCCTGGAGTTCCTGGTTGAGCTGGTATTCCTGGTTGTCCTGGGGTTCCTGGTTGAGCTGGTATTCCTGGCTGGCCTGGAGTTCCTGGTTGAGCTGGTATTCCTGGCTGGCCTGGAGTTCCTGGTTGAGCTGGTATTCCTGGTTGTCCTGGAGTTCCTGGCCCAGCTGGTATTCCTGGCTGGCCTGGAGTTCCTGGTTGAGCTGGTATTCCTGGTTGTCCTGGGACTCCTGGCCCAGCTGGTATTCCTGGTTGACCTGGGATTCCTGGCCCAGCTGGTATTCCTGGCTGGCCTGGAGTTCCTGGTTGAGCTGGTATTCCTGGCTGGCCTGGAGTTCCTGGTTGAGCTGGTATTCCTGGCTGGCCTGGAGTTCCTGGTTGAGCTGGTATTCCTGGCTGGCCTGGAGTTCCTGGTTGAGCTGGTATTCCTGGCTGGCCTGGAGTTCCTGGTTGAGCTGGTATTCCTGGTTGTCCTGGGATTCCTGGCCCAGCTGGTAATCCTGGCTGGCCTGGAGTTCCTGGTTGAGCTGGTATTCCTGGTTGTCCTGGGATTCCTGGCCCAGCTGGTATTCCTGGCTGGCCTGGAGTTCCTGGTTGAGCTGGTATTCCTGGTTGTCCTGGGATTCCTGGCCCAGCTGGTATTCCTGGCTGGCCTGGAGTTCCTGGTTGAGCTGGTATTCCTGGCTGGCCTGGAGTTCCTGGTTGAGCTGGTATTCCTGGTTGTCCTGGGATTCCTGGCCCAGCTGGTATTCCTGGCTGGCCTGGAGTTCCTGGTTGAGCTGGTATTCCTGGTTGTCCTGGGATTCCTGGCCCAGCTGGTATTCCTGGCTGTCCTGGAATTCCTGGCCCAGCTGGTATTCCTGGCTGGCCTGGAGTTCCTGGTTGAGCTGGTATTCCTGGTTGTCCTGGAATTCCTGGCCCAGCTGGTATTCCTGGCTGGCCTGGAGTTCCTGGTTGAGCTGGTATTCCTGGCTGGCCTGGAGTTCCTGGTTGAGCTGGTATTCCTGGTTGTCCTGGGATTCCTGGCCCAGCTGGTATTCCTGGCTGGCCTGGAGTTCCTGGTTGAGCTGGTATTCCTGGTTGTCCTGGGATTCCTGGCCCAGCTGGTATTCCTGGCTGGCCTGGAGTTCCTGGTTGAGCTGGTATTCCTGGCTGGCCTGGAGTTCCTGGTTGAGCTGGTATTCCTGGCTGGCCTGGAGTTCCTGGTTGAGCTGGTATTCCTGGCTGGCCTGGAGTTCCTGGTTGAGCTGGTATTCCTGGTTGTCCTGGAGTTCCTGGTTGAGCTGGTATTCCTGGTTGTCCTGGAATTCCTGGCCCAGCTGGTATTCCTGGCTGGCCTGGAGTTCCTGGTTGAGCTGGTATTCCTGGTTGTCCTGGGACTCCTGGCCCAGCTGGTATTCCTGGCTGGCCTGGAGTTCCTGGTTGAGCTGGTATTCCTGGCTGGCCTGGAATTCCTGGTTGAGCTGGTATTCCTGGCTGGCCTGGAGTTCCTGGTTGTGCTGGTATTCCTGGCTGGCCTGGAGTTCCTGGTTGAGCTGGTATTCCTGGTTGTCCTGGAGTTCCTGGTTGAGCTGGTATTCCTGGTTGTCCTGGAATTCCTGGCCCAGCTGGTATTCCTGGCTGGCCTGGAGTTCCTGGTTGAGCGGGTATTCCTGGCTGGCCTGGAGTTCCTGGTTGAGCTGGTATTCCTGGTTGTCCTGGAATTCCTGGCCCAGCTGGTATTCCTGGTTGTCCTGGGATTCCTGGTCCAGCTGGTATCCCTGGCTGGCCTGGAGTTCCTGGTTGAGCTGGTATTCCTGGCTGGCCTGGAGTTCCTGGTTGAGCTGGTATTCCTGGTTGTCCTGGGATTCCTGGCCCAGCTGGTATTCCTGGCTGGCCTGGAGTTCCTGGTTGAGCTGGTATTCCTGGCTGGCCTGGAGTTCCTGGTTGAGCTGGTATTCCTGGCTGGCCTGGAGTTCCTGGTTGAGCTGGTATTCCTGGTTGTCCTGGGATTCCTGGCCCAGCTGGTATTCCTGGCTGGCCTGGAGTTCCTGGCCCAGCTGGTATTCCTGGCTGGCCTGGAGTTCCTGGTTGTGCTGGTATTCCTGGTTGTCCTGGAGTTCCTGGCTGAGCTGGTATTCCTGGTTGTCCTGGAATTCCTGGCCCAGCTGGTATTCCTGGCTGGCCTGGAGTTCCTGGTTGAGCTGGTATTCCTGGTTGGCCTGGAGTTCCTGGACTGCCTGGATGACCTGAGTTTCCTGGACTGCCTGGATGACCTGAGTTTCCTGGACTGCCTGGATGGCCTGAGTTTCCTGGACTGCCTGGATGACCAGAGTTTCCTGGACTGCCTGGATGGCCTGAGTTTCCTGGACTGCCTGGATGGCCTGAGTTTCCTGGACCACCTGGATGGCCTGAGTTTCCTGGACTGCCTGGATGGCCTGAGTTTCCTGGACCGCCTGGATGGCCTGAGTTTCCTGGACCGCCTGGATGGCCTGAGTTTCCTGGACTGCCTGGATGGCCCGAGTTTCCTGGACTGCCTGGATTGCCTGGAGATCCTTTGTTACATGGTTTTTTGGGACTGCCTGGATGGCCTGGAGATCCTTTGTTACATGGTTTTTTGGGACCGCCTGGATGGCCTGAGTTTCCTGGACTGCCTTGATGACCTGAGTTTCCTGGACCGCTTGGATGACCTGAGTTTCCTGGACTGCCTGCATTGCCTGGAGATCCTTTGTTACATGGTTTTTTGGGACCGCCTGGATGGCCTGAGTTTCCTGGACTGCCTGGATGACCTGAGTTTCCTGGACCGCCTGGATGACCTGGAGATCCTTTGTTACATGGTTTTTTGGGACCGCCTGGATGGCCTGAGTTTCCTGGACTGCCTGGATGACCTGAGTTTCCTGGACCGCCTGGATGACCTGAGTTTCCTGGACTGCCTGGATGGCCTGAGTTTCCTGGACTGCCTGGATTGCCTGGAGATCCTTTGTTACATGGTTTTTTGGGACCGCCTGGATGGCCTGAGTTTCCTGGACTGCCTGGATGACCTGAGTTTCCTGGACCGCCTGGATGGCCTGAGTTTCCTGGACTGCCTGGATTGCCTGGAGATCCTTTGTTGCATGGTTTTATGGGACTGCCTGGATGACCTGAGTTGCCTGGACTGCCTGGGTGGCCTGAGTTTCCTGGACTGCCTGAATTGCCTGGAGATCCTTTGTTACATGGTTTTTTGGTACTGCCTGGATGGCCCGAGTTTCCTGGACTGCCTGGATGGCCTGAGTTTCCTGGACTGCCTGGATGGCCTGAGTTTCCTGGACTACCTGGATGGCCTGAGTTTCCTTTGTTACATGGTTTTCTGGGGCTGCCTGGACTGCCTGGATTTCCTGTGTTGCCTGAAGATCCTTTTTTACATGGTTTTCTGGGGCTGCCTGGATTGCCTGGATTTCCTGGGTTTCCTGGGTTTCCTGGGTTGCCTGGCGATCCTGGGCTTCCTGGATTGCCTGGGCTGCCTGGAGATCCGGAGTTTCCTGGCTTAGGTTTTCCTCCTGGACCTTGTATACTGTCAGGGCCTTTCCGAACCGTTCCTCCCGATTCAGTGTTAGTTTTCTTAATCTCCGAGGAGCTTTGTGATTCATTTGAGCGGTTCTCATTTGATTCGTTGCTGCTCTTTCTGATCTCAGTAGACTGACGGCCGTTGGATTCAGTGTCAGTTCTCTGTGACGTTTGCGAGGACTGGGATGACGACGCTCCAGACTGGGTCCCATGGCTTTCACGAGAGTCGCTTGTCACGACCTTCTTTCCGCCAACTTTGGAAACATTTTGCGTTTGCTGACTTTGTCCTTGCTGGCCACCGTACTGGTTGCTCACTTTATGGAAAGAATGAAAAGCGTCTATTAATTTGGGCCATCACAAACATAGAACCAAAATGGTATTATCATTTTAGTACATACACACTATAGGAAAACAACTAATAATGATAGTCCTCCTGGTCGATTTCGACAACGGCGGCCAATCTCAACAGAGATCAGCCAACTGCGCAGGAGATGATATAGTGCACAAGTGTGAGCGCAATGCACAGGTGCACTCACTGTTCCATTACTCTCAAAGTTTGGTCAGACGGCAATCCGACATGACCAGAAAGAGATCAGGCGCAGGACCAACGGTTTAACGTGCGCACCGAGGCACGGGGGTGGAACACCGCCAACTTGCCAACTCCGAGCTGTTTTTTGAGAAATTCTTGACAAATAAAATAAAAAAAGGAAAAATTCAGAAACAATATTGGCTCGACCTGGGATTCGAACTCAGGACCTCTCGGATGTAAGGCAGAAACTTTGCAACTACACTAATGTAATGAGGCAGTCTGGAAAACAACTACAGTACACAACGTAATTAACAATGAGAATTTATCTTGCAAGATTTCATTACAAACAAACAATTTTTTTTTTATAAACAAGTATATGTATAAATATACAACAACATCACATACATTGATCTGACTCCGTAGTAAGTACCTAAAGCACTTGTGTTACAGATATCAGAATCAACAGTGGCATTACAAATAAATTTAAATTAATACCTATAACACCCAGACCAGTACAAACAGACATGTTCATGCACACATTTGTTTGTACAGTGCGGGGATCGAACCAGCGACCGCTTGGTTAATACTCAACTTCTTGACCATTACACAAAGGTGGTCGTCGAATGTAAGTAGGTTAAGTTGGTACCTTGATTGGTAGAAGAGTTTTGGGTGACCGTTTTACTCCCGCCATTAGTCTTCTTATATTCTGAAGACTGTTGTGCCGCGGACTGCTGTTCAGAAGACTGTTGGTTGGCGCCATATTGGGATGTAGATGTCTTTTTGGTGCCCCCTTTGCCTGATACCACTTGCTCTGTAATACAAAATAATGAATGAATGAATGAAATATTTATTTGCACAAAACATGGTAAAAATAGTGACATCACAAATAGATATAAAGCTCAGCATGTTTTGTCTTGTCAGACATGCAAATATAAATAGACGTGGTAATAAATAAATATTTCACAACAATCACTCCAATTCTCTAGTCCCAAATTAAGCTACGAGGCTTGTGTTATGGGTACTAGACAACGGATAAACATACTTAAATACTTTTTTTTTTGTAAATAAATACATATTATACATATAAAACACCCAGACCAGTACACAACACTCATGTACACTTATGCTTGTACTGTGCGGGGATCGAACCCGCGACCCTTGGTTTTAGAAGTCCGACACGTGAACCACTGCACCAAGTGGTCGTCAAATGGCGGCTAGTTACAAAATTCAAATTTTACATTCTTTTTTTGCTTATAAATAGGGTACATTACATAAAAATGTGGTCGTAAATAATAATATATAAAATAGATCTTTGACCTATTTAGCCATATAAAATAGCATGCAAAAGTTTAAAATTAATACATTAATGTTTTTAAAAAAATAATTGATTTTATTTAAATGTCAAGGAGTAGAAATTATATTTGTACATCAATTCTCTCACAAAGTTATTATAAAATAAGATTTTATAAATAAATAATAATGTTTCTAATTAACATTATTTTAATTTTTACATTATTTGACGACCGCTTGGTGCAGAGGTCCACATGTTGGACTTCTAAAACCAAGGGTCGCGGGTTCGATCCCCGCACAGTACAAGCATAAGTGTGCATGAACATGTGTGTTTGTACTGGTCTGGGTGTTTTCTATGTATAATATGTATTTATTTACAAAAAAAAAGTATTTAAGTATGTTTATCCGTTGTCTAGTACCCATAACACAAGCCTCGTAGCTTACTTTGGGACTAGAGAATTGGTGTGATTGTTGTGAAATATTTATTTATTTGATTATTCATTATAAACGGGCCTATTTATTGATTTGTTAAAATGTTTAATAATATTTGCACGCCTGCATGCAGGCTGTATACAGCTACTGTCTATTTTATAAGGTCTGCAGTTTGTAACTTGAATACTTTTATGTATTCTGGCAAATAAATGATTATCATAATAATCTTTATTAATAACTTTCAAGTACATTATATACATGGTACAACTTCTTGTAAGTTTAAAAAAAACCTGTATTAGAAGAGTACCCTCTTCTCTATGGGGTTTTTACTTGAAGTTAAAAAACTTAAATAGGAAATCAAAGAGCAGACATTATCAGGCCTCTCTCACTCGATGTACTTGCGCGCAGTAATAGCCTACTCTCGCCCGCACCGACGTCCGGTGCGAATTCAGTGGGCTGCCAACAACCGTCGGACGCGCTCACGACGCACTATAATTATTCGTGTTACGCTTACGATCAATTTAGTTTTCATACGAACCAAATAAGTAATCTGTGCTTTTTAAACGTTAGCTTCATTTAAGAAAAATCACTTCTGGTGGTGGAAATTTATGTGCTGTTGATGGGTGTAGGTCGAATACTAAGAGAAATAAAACGCTTTCTTTTTTTTTTAGTCTACCAGCTAATGAAGAAAATGTAATTATTACCCGATAACTTAGTAATTTATTTACAAAGTATAAAAATAAACAAATTAGTAGGTGGTACCTACGTAGGTAAATTGGATAAATTCAGGTAAATTGGGGTTCGACTTTATTGAATTTAAATGTAATACCTACAGTGAAACACAGGTCAGTTACTTTATCGAAATAATACCTAAGAACCTATTATACCTATTAGTCTACTTTATATGGGCTGCGCACCACCTACGAACTGTGTGTACCTACCTACTCGACGTGGTGGTTTAGTCGACTAATGACTAATTAATTAGCGAAATGACTAGGTAGGTAGGTAGGTACCTACGTAGTTGACAGTAAAATTGACCGATTCTCGAAGTGTACCTACTAATAATCTACAAACGACAGATTCCACAAATGACAGATTCGTTTTAGGAAGAGATAGCAAGAGTCACAATTAAGTAGCTCATAATTCGCTTGTTATACCTTATACAGGCTGAATTTCTTATTTCACATTTGTTATTCAATAATGTTATATTATTTCAACATCAGTCAATCAAATACCATTTTAGAAAAATGTGGTTGAAATATTTTTACCGAAAGTGTCAACCCTTGTTCGATTGTCACTCGGTCTCACGTCACGTGGTCTCGCGCAGCTGCAAAGCAATAGTGACTTTATACTCAGAGCTGCAGGTGCTTTATTGTACGCGGCAGAAAAAGTAGTCTATTAACGCTGTAGGTATCGAAATTTTTCTATGGAGTGATTTATCTGTTACGTAGTAACTATTTAGTAATCTGTGGCATTATGTGTAAGCGTGTGTGTGTGTGTTTTAGTGTACGTGTATTTAAATAAATTAATTAACTAGCAAAAGATAATAAGTTTTCTGTGTGTTTATATGTTAAAGATTTCAGATAAGATGTTACTGCATTATTACATTCTCTAAAAGATTCTGAGTAAATTTAGATTTTTCGATTAATAACATTATAAAGTCTATTATTATGATTCTCATCAGCCTATATACGCTCACTGCTGGGCACCGGCCTCACCTCAACTATGAGGTGGCGCGAGCCATACTCCACCACGCGGGCTCAGTGCGGATTGGTGGAGGGGTGTGTGTAAGGTAAGTGACAAACCTTACTGTCAGATGTTATTAAGCCGCCCGAGGGCCTCTGACCAGGCTTAACGACTAATATATATCGATATTAACCGGGACCAACAGCTTAACGTGCCTTCCGAAGCACGGAGATGCTTGTAGTAAGACGTCACTTAAATGGTCAGAATGGGCACCCATCCCAAACATGACCGCGCTATTATATATGTTGCTTAACATTTGGTATCACTACCAAAGCGCTGCAACCACTGCGCCACAAGCACCTCACCTTCTGGCAAATAAATGATTGATTTGTTTGTGAATTCTACCTGATTGGCTAGAGTATTGGCTGTCGGCTTGCTGGGCGGCGCTGTTCTGCTGAGATTGCTCCACCGTCTGGGAGACGATTTGCCCACCAGAGGTGACGAGGCTCGACTGTTCCTCGTAAGCCTGAGCCTCTTGAGACGCCGAATTAGCGGAGTACCCTGAAGACTCCTCGGTTTGGGTCACTGTGAAAATTAGGTTAGATTAGTTAATGAAATTACTTTAAATTTTAGTATTAACAATGCAAATTTATTTCATCATCAGCCTATATACGTCCCACTGCTGGGCACAGACCTCACCTCAACTATGAGGTAGTGCGAGCCATACTCCACCACGCGGGCTCAGTGCGGATTGGTGGAGGGGTGTGTGTAAGGTAAGTGACCAACCTCACTGTCAGATGTTATTAAGCCGCCCGAGGGCCTCCGACCAGGCTTAATGACTAATATCTATCGATATTAACCGGGACCAACAGCTTAACGTGCCTTCCGAAGCACGGAGATGCTAGTAAATAGACGTCACTTCTATGGTCAGAATGGTCACACATCCCAAACATGACCGCGCCGGAGGGTTGCTTAACGTTTGGTATCACTACCAAAGCGCTGCAACCACTGCGCCACAAGCACCTCAAGCAAATTTCTTTAGAATGTTGAAATGAGACACTTTTTACGGATTCTTTCGCGATTTATTACATTTTTGTTTAACCTGACGTAAAACTGACGAACGTTTGAATCCGAAAAAAGTGTCTCATTTCAATGTCAACTGTTCGCGTGAACCGAAGAAACAAATATTCTTATTAATTTATTTATTTATCATGTAGCCACAAAACAGGGTACAATCAGGTAAGGTTTGTATGTAATGTATTCGCTAGATTACAACCCAAAATATGTATCTGAGTTTAAAGCAATAATAATAATAATAAATATTTCACAACAGTCACACCAATTCTCTAGTCCCAATTTAAGCTACGAGGCTTGTGTTATGGGTACTAGACAATGGATAAACATACTTAAATCCTTTTTTTTTGTAAATAAATACATATTATATATAGAAAACACCCAGACCAGTACAAACACACATGTTCATGCACACTTATGCGTGTACTGTGCGGGGATCGAACCCGCGACCCTTGGTTTAGAATTCCGACCTGTGGACCACTGCACCAAGCGGTCGTCTAAATATGCTCAAGAATGTGAAATAAAAACACACTTATATAAAAATGGACTGTCACAGGCGAGACACACACCCGCACCTTGCAAGCCGGACGACGCTCTATGGACAGGTCCCTACAAGGTGGACCGACGATCTAATGAAGATTCCCCAAAATTTGAGGGAGCTTCCTTTAAATAGATTTAAAGGGGCCCTTTATAGATGGCTTAGTGAAAAATGTTTCTACGGTATGAATGAATATATATATATATGTGTTAAAATTAGGACTGGAACATTCTTCATTTTTGTCAATAAATTTAGATTTGAAATATTATTATTAATGTTTTAGCTTATATGGACATCTTATTAATGCTGATAAATTTGTAATTTTATATAGTAATTTGACATAGTAAATTTAATTTTGTGATTCTGTGTTTATTGAATTTAATTTTGTGTTTATTGAACTTGAATATTGTATTGAGCCAAAGGGTTGAGCCAAAATTGTTTCTGAGATTTTCTGCTCATGAATCTCTCAAAAACAGCTCGGAGTCGGGAAGTTGGCAGTGTTACACGTCCGTGCCTCGGAAAGCACTATTATTATTGTTTTTTTTATGTTTTTCTTATTTTCTCGGGACAGACCGAAAGAATTGTTTCTTTCTTTGCCAGTCCCGGTAGTAAAATGAGATCACGGGCCTAAGCCAAGTGGGCCTCATTACCTAAATGTTGTGTTGTGTGGTCATCCTGTAAAAAAATCCTGACGATACGGCACGTGTTCAGTATGGCCACCTTCTGCATAGTTATGTAGCTGTATTATTATTATAATTCACTTTAGTTAAACTTTATTTTGGGGATGGTTTTTACAATATAATTATAAAAGTAAAATATAAAATTATTCAAATCATAAAAATATTACAAAACCTAACCCTAGCAAGCTGCCAGCAGCGGGGCAGGGCTCAAGCTACCGACAGTTAAGGGTACAGAGAGAGAAACCTCCGGACGATGCGCACCGTGTCCAAAAGTACTGCCTTCTGCATCTGACGCTTGACCCAACCATCCAGCGAGAGCCTCTTAAGGTGTTGATCGAGACTCTTCGCTAATTAACCGTTCTGATCGAGTTCTTAGTTAAATATTATTATTATGATCAATAAATAAATAAATAAATTGTTTCAACACACTAATTACCTACCCCCAAACTAAGCGCTAGCTTGTGCTATGATGGCTTAGATAGCGGATAGAAATACTTAAATACATGTAAACACCCATGACTCAGGAAGAATGCTCGTACTCATCACACAAACATTTGCCCCTACCAGGATTCGAACCCGCGACAGCCGATTTTGTAGTCTGGACCTCAGACCACTAGACCAATGCTGTTGTCTGCTGTTGGTTATCAATCACTTTGCAATATAGAATATTCGAATGATTCGTCTGTACATACCTCCACCTTCACCGTCGGAGAAGTAGCTAGATGTTGACGAAGAACTGGAGGAACTGGACTCGCTGCTGGACTTGCTGGACTGGCTGAAGCTGCTGTAGCTGCTCTCGAGTTCTTCCGTCCCAGACGTTAAGAAGGTGGGGTCCAAACTAAGGTTTGGGTCTGCAAGATTGAAAAAAAATTGTTGCAACGAACACACCAATTACCCAGCCCCAAAGAAAGCGTTTAGCTTGTGCTATGGTGACTAGTATAACGTATAGTAATACTTCAATACATTTATAATTGTCGATCTTTCACAGCCTAAGCTTTTAGTATGAAAATAATCTAATACACAAGCAGAACATACAGAAAGAGAGAGTACTGAAACCTTTCGAAAGTTGATCGGAAGGTTTATCCTGGGGGCGATTCAATCGCCCGACTCATGTGGTTGTACCGGCATGCATCAGCGCTTACATGAATCACGTAAAGTTGAAACACACTTAAAGAAAAAATCGGACGTCCACAGGTGGGACACATAAATCACACCCCTGCATGGTCGAATACATACAACGTACGCTAGTATATTCTACTTAAATCTATGGTCGAAATGGTCGTCAGTCCATCGCAGGGGCGGCTCTACCCTGATGTGCAAAGGGTGCGCCACACGCGTACATTAGGGGCGGCTCGTTTGGGCTGCTGCGAGTTGCTTCCGAAAGAGCAAATACTGGCGGCAAGTTAGGTTAGCACTGAATAGGCTAGTAATAAATAATAATAAAAAAAATTTTTTTTCACCTTTCACAACCATCACAGTACATTAGGATTACATTTTATGGATAAAATTGATTTGATTGTAAGAGAACTGGAGTATGAACTAGGCTTGGGAGGCCGGTGATACAGAGCGCCAGCACTCTCCTCACTCGATGACGTTCGTGGGAACAAAAAGTAAATCTTACATAATTTACAGAAGGTATATATTTAAGTTTGAAGTTTCTATCTAATTTTGAAGTTTGTTTATGGCTGGGTTCGGACTATCAAATTATCTCCACTCTATAACTTTTCTGCTCCAACGGCTATCAGTTCTTCTTTTATTACGAGTATGTAAGAATAGAATTCAATTAAAAAAAAATTGGTTGCCTGTAAAGTCGGTATATGGGCGAAAGTTTTACGTGACAACGACTTTGAGTGGTAAAATAATTTTAATGTGGATATTCATTCGTATAACATGAACCGGTGTGTATGCCTATCTCTCTCACTCTCTCTCTCTCTCGCTCTGTCTCTCTCGCTCTTAGGCGGGCTAACTGTGCTCGAGTGGAAGGGACGCGTGCCTTTCACTTTTTATGTCTGTCTCACTCGCTCTTAGGCGGGCTAACCATGCCCGAGTCGAAGGGACGCGTGCCTCTCACTCGCTCTCATTGTGAGCGCATAACGTGAGCGGAGCGTAACGCAGTTTCTTGAAGTGTCACCCGGCAAACCAATTTATAAGACGTTGTCACGTCAATATGTGGGTACTTACGTGGTAAAGCATTAATGGCTGCAAAGGCCTGAAAAAAAGACAATAACATAAGTAAATGGGTATTTACATAGCGGCCATTGTAATTAAATAAGTAAACTCATTACCTCCTTAACGCAAACATCTTGTTATTGACGATAAAGAAAGAGTATGATGTGTGTGTGTTTGTGTTGTATTCGTTAATACATTTTGAAATTCAGATATATTCACACAAGTGGTGCTGATGAGTAATAGTAGATTGTTATACAAGGGTGGAAAGAAATCAATTCCCATACGAGGTATTTAGACGCACGAGCGAAGCGAGGGCGGCTATAGTCCGAGTGGGAATTGATGACTTTCACCCGTGTTAAACACTCTACTTTTCATTTCAAATATAAGGAAAGTAAAAAATAGTAGTTTTTCTAAAATATTTATTGATAGCAATAACATGAATAAATTATAGCCGACTAAATAACCAATTTTAGTTCTATTTTTAAAATTCATTCCCGCCCTAGCGAGGGAAGCAATTACTATGAGTCTTTCCCGCCTAAGGGAGGGAAGCATCGTTTTCGACCCGCTGCTCTGATCAAACAAACACTACTTTCCGAGTATGAGAAATGAAAAAGCCTTTTTAACGAACATCAAAAATGATTAGGTCTTCAGTAAGGCTACAGGCACCATTTTGTTCTGCTTGTCTTTGTGTTGCAATAAAAAATGTGCGTCTTAGGTCTTTAAAATGGTAGAAAAATCCGTTCACCCTCTAGGAAATAAATGTGATTTTAATGTTTTCTATTCATCTTGATCGTTCTTTTTGTCTTAGGCAAGCTTACATCCCTCGATGCACTTGGAACCCACTTTTTATAACCCCCTTACCTCCCCTTAATACTATGTGGCATTTGAGTTCTGTATGTACTTAGTTTCTTAATTTCGAAAAAAATTCGTTTGCCTGCGTTATAGCTTCGAATGCTCAAGTCTGAGCTAATATCGAGAAAAATTGAAAGATAAAATAAAATTGAGTGAATAATAATATTCCTCCTGGCCGATTACGACCACGGCGGCCAATCTCAACAGAGATCAGCCAGCTACGCAGATATTATAGTGCACAAGTGTGAGCGCAATACACACGTGCACTCACTGTTCCATCACACTCCAAGTTCGGTGAGACGGCAATCCGACATCTATTACATATAATAAGACTGTAAAAGATCGATTTCTGTACATTGAAGATTTTTATGAAAAATTGTTACAGGGGGTCTTAATTACCGTAATAGAAGCCAAAACAACAATTTTTAAAAATTTTGTCTGTCTGTCTGTCTGTCTGTCTGTCTGTTTGTCCGGGCTAATCTCAGAATCTACTGGACCGATTTTGACGGGACTTTTTTTATTTGACTCAGTATCACCTGGAGAGTAAACTGGGATATAAATAATCACGCCGATGAACTTAGGGGGCAGGCAGGAAATTGAATCTCAGAATCTACTAAACCGATTTTAATGGGACTTTTTTTATTTGACTCAACATTACTTCGAAGGTAAAGAAGGATAGAAATAATATTACATATTGATAAATTCTGCCCCCAAAGGGATAAAATAGGGGTTGCGAATTTGTATGAAGCCCGGTCGCAAAAAACTAACATCCACGCGGACGAAGTCGTGGGCGGCCGCTAGTTGAGTGAATAAGAATGAAATGACGTACAAACGCGTGGTGATACAACGAGTCTTAGGAAGTGGTGGGTGGTCGCGGCCCGTCTCGGGAAGCCGCTGTATGCGGGCAGCGCAGAGGCTCTCTGTCCAAACGTTAGGGAACGTTTCGTTTGTATTTTCGAATCGAGCCAGCGCGTTCGCCTGGTGCGTCAAGCTTATAAGAGTGACGGGGATAGGAAAACCCTCGAGAGTAAGGGGGCAGGACCGATCGCGGTCTTTAGGGGGAGGCATATGCGTAACAGTAGGCGCCGTACGGCTGCCTGATTTGACTATGATGATGAAAAAAATACAGTACAAAGTACTATACTGATTTCGATGAAATTTAGTACACATATAGAGTGGGCCTTGGAAACAGACATAAGATAGTTTTTTTTCCAATTCCCATTACATTGGGATTACAAGTAGAGCAATGTATGTGATGTTGCCTGCCTGATGTGATGATGACGACAAAAATACTACACTGATTTGGATGAAATTTAGTACACATTGGGATTAGAGCAATGTATGTGATGCCGTCCCCATCTTTTTTCATCCCGAAATGTACCAAATTCCCGAACTCGCCATGAGCGACGCCGCTAGTGGGAAGCTGGCTTCTTTTTTAAATTAATAAAGCGAAATGTGTGACACTTACCGTTAACGCCACAAGAGCTATGCCGACCCTCATGATAGCTGTGCCACCAAGCCAATTTAATTATTTTGTGGGACGACTAAGTTTTATATGAAATTATAACAATAGCCAATTTCCAGTTCGAACAAATAGCAATTTTTTTCAAGCTGAGCAAACACTTGGAATAAGAAAATGCAATCGGCTAATATTTGTGTAGTGTTGTTTTGCACACTTTTTTATCGATTTGCAAAAGGTATTGATAAATAGGTATGCAATTTTTAACAGATCATACAATATTTGTTTCTTCGGTTTACGCGAACAGTAGACATCGAAATGATACACTTTTTACGTTTTTCTTCCTCGTATGCTCCGTGAGGCTATTGAAATTAGAAGACACCCTAATTTTAATAGAGAAGATGATTGGAAAATTCCACCAGCTTGGGATCCTGTTTTAGCCAAGACTCAAGCTCTACCCCGCACTGCAAGACCTCAAGATACTGTTAGCTCATTTTGTGTGGATAGGAACGTAACTTAATATTTTTGAGTGATGGTAGTTTAAAAATTTTTAAAACCATGTAATGACAACTAACACCTTAGTCTACCTGTGACCACGGACGCTGAAAAGGGTCCGAAACGTCAGGTTAAAACAAAATGTATATAAATCGCGAAATAATCCGTAAAAAGTGTATCATTTCGAGATCATACAATTTTAACTTGTCTGTTTTCGAAGTCAGTTAACGGTCGTTTAAAATGTTTCATCTACCATGTAAGATAACTGTCAGTTTCATACTTTCTGACGACCAATTTGGTGTAATGGTCAAGAAGTTGACTATTAACCAAGAGGTCGCGGGTTCGATCCCCGCTCTGTACAAACATTTGTGTGCATGAACATGTCCGTTTGTACTGGTCTGGGTGTTATATGTATTTATTGAAGTTAATTTGTGATATCACTGTTGATTCTGAAATCTGTAACATAAGCTTTAGCTACTTACCACGGAGTCAGGTCCATGTATGTGATGTTATTGTATATTGACGTGACAACGTCTTATAAATTGGTTTGCCGGGTGACACTTCAAGAAACTGCGTTACGCTGCTCCGCTCACGTTCCGCGCTCACAATGAGAGCGAGTGAGAGGCACGCGTCCCTTCGACTCGGGCATGGTTAGCCCGCCTAAGAGCGAGTGAGACAGACATAAAAAGTGAAAGGCACGCGTCCCTTCCACTCGAGCACAGTTAACCCGCCTAAGAGCGAGAGAGACAGAGCGAGAGAGAGAGAGTGAGAGAGATAGGCATACACACCGGTTCATGTTATACGAATGAATATTCACATTAAAATTATTTTACCACTCAAAGTCGTTGTCACGTAAAACTTTCGCCCGTATACCGACTTTACAGGCAACCAATTTTTATAATTATTTATATATATTTATGCTTATAGCTATTTGCGGTTACATCCGATTGTTTGAAAATTACAGTTAGCTACATCGGCCGATATGGCTTACTACTGGGTTGTGTCATTTATTTATTCACTAGCTGAGCCCTGCGGTTTCACCCGCATAAAACCCGTTTTCTACGTATTCCACAGGAACCGTAAAGTTTCTTAGGATAAATAGTACCCTATGTGTTATTCCATGTTGTAATCTATCTATGTTCCAAATTTTGGCCAAATCGGTTCAGCAGTTTTGGCGTGAAAGAGTAACAAACATCCATACAGACAAACTTTCGCGTTTATATATGTAGTAGGATTTCTCTTATGGCAGATGAAGAGGTTACCTACGTTTACATTATTGTGGTGGTAAAATAATAATGACTAACTAGACGAGTTTAAGACCCAGAGGGTGTGGCAAGATAAATTATAAAATGCTCAAAATATTGTGTGTGACGATTTTTTCTACTGCATGAATATCATCTTAAGTTGTTCTTACCCAGGGCACAGTTGTAGATTTCAGTGCCCATTGAGCCTCGCAGAAAATCAGTGACAATGCGAGATTCCACGTGGTTTTATGTATCAAATGACTGCTTCATTGGTGTAGTGGCAAAAGTTTCTGCCTTACACCCGAGAGGTCCTGGGTTCGAATCCCAGGTCCAGCCAAGATTGTTTCTGTGATTTTCTGTCATGAATTTCTCAAAAACAGCGGAGTCGGGAAGTTGGCGGTGTTACACCCCCGTGCTTCGGTGCACACGTTAAGCCGTTTGTCCTGCGCCTGATCTCTCTCCGGTCATGTCGGATTGCCGTCTCACCGAACTTTGAGAGTGATGGAACAGTGAGTGCACCTGTGTATTGCGCTCACACTTGTGCACTATAATATCTCCTGCGTAGTTAGCTGATCTCTATTGAGATTGGATGCGGTGGTCGAAAATTGGCCAGGAGGACTATGATTATTATTATGTATCAAATAAATTATTTACTTACTTACTATTTTAATGAATATAATATAATGTAATATTCTAATTTTATTCTAAATATGTTAACTCGATTTGCATGCTGAGTACACTTGCCTTTGGAGCTGCAATCAAATCTGTGTTTGTAACTGTTTTTATGTTAATTGTTACGATTGTGTCTCTGTTATGTGTACCTATCAAAATAAATAAATAAATAAATCTGATATCTTCAACTTTTTTTCGCAATATCACCATCCGTTGCTTGCTCGATATATCGATAAGTTCTACAGCCGATAAATTCCCTCGCACGCCGCTTACGTCTGTTCATAATTAAAAACACACATTAAACACAATAAATTAAACAAAACAACCTTATTAATTAATTAAGTGCAAATATAATTTATTATTCAATCCAAAAAAATTATAAGTGTAATCAGATGTCTGAAGAATAATTGAGTCCCAGTTGTATTCAGTAAAAGATTATTCATCAGAAAAAAAAATGTTTTATTCATATTAAAAACGTTATTTCCACCGCCTTTTCATTCTTAACATAAGCATGTCCTTATCTCGATGGTTGTCTTGAAGAAATTTTTTCAAGCAATAAGACCGCCTGAATTGTCATTATTTGATATGTTAGAGGCTCGTGATCCCACAGACAAACTATGTAAATGGTTTTGTGGGACTATTGTCATTCCACTGTAAAACGTTGTTTGTTTAATAAATAAATAAGAAATAACTTCTGTATCTGACTTAATTTCGTAATCTTCTTAATGTGTACTATGCAAAAAAGAATGTTCAACGTAACTTTAGGCCTTTATTCAGTGAGTATGGGCATATATTACTTCACCTTATTCCGTCAGCCCTCTTTTACCATCGTAACTTTAAGTTCCACCACCCTAGACAAAATAACTCGTACATTGCGTTTCGATCGCCGAAACGAACAGTCGATTGACTATGTTTATCAATGCTTAGAGGCCCTGAAAATTCATTCATGTTTATGATCCACTTTAACCAATCAAAGCTTGTCGATTTTCTTGACTGAAACAGTTGTACTCATTACCTGAGGCAGTGTATTTCACTGCGTTTAAAAAAAAATTGGTTGCCTGTATAGTCCGTATACGGGCGAAAGTTGTACGTGACAACGACTTTGAGTGGTAAAATAATTTTAATGTGAATATTCATTCGTATTATTCGTATAACATGAACCGGTGTGTATGCCTATCTCTCTCACTCTCTCTCTCTCGCTCTGTCTCTCTCGCTCTTAGGCGGGTTTACTGTGCTCGAGTGGAAGGGACGCGTGCCTTTCACTTTTTATGTCTGTCTCACTCGCTCTTAGGCGGGCTAACCATGCCCGAGTCGAAGGGACGCGTGCCTCTCACTCGCTCTCATTGTGAGCGCGGAACGTGAGCGGAGCGTAACGCAGTTTCTTGAAGTGTCACCCGGCAAACCAATTTATAAGACGTTGTCACGTCAATAACTCGTACATTGCGTTTCGATCGCCGAAACGAACAGTCGATTGACTATGTTTATCAATGCTTAGAGGCCCTGAAAATTCATTCATGTTTATGATCCACTTTAACCAATCAAAGCTTGTCAATTTTCTTGACTGAAACAGTTGTACTCATTACCTGAGGCAGTGTATTTCACTGCGTTTAAAAAAAAATGTTTCATTCAAAATTGGATACAAAATACCACTTGTTGTTAGCAGCATATGCTCAGTGTTGAACTAAAAAGAATATTCGGAAGAGCTAATTCGGTGGCAACTTTTTTGTTGTCTTTATCTGCCGGATTAAACACTGTCTACCCAATTTTGGTAAAAGTGATGATTTTCATGTACCTACCTAGTTACTTAGCTACCCATCTAATATCACCTATATACTTTATCTGGCTAACTAGGCCAACAGCGGTCCAACGGATTATTTCTTCTTATCTGTGATAGCTACTTTGTATAATGATTAGCGCATTTTCCATCAAATCAACATATTCATAAACTCTAACAATCTATAAACTACTTTTTTAAGTTCGAGCATTTACTTACCATTTATTTACGTTCTCATGTGGGGTGCCTTTGTGCTTAGAAAATTACAAACAAAATGAGAGGGAATTATTACAAGGGCATAAAAATAAGGATTCGACTATGTCAATAAATATCACAAATTGTTCTACAGTCGGTGCCACCAGTACGCCGGTTTTAAAATTGCATTGTTTTTTTTCTTGCAGGAAAACCCTTTTAAGAGCCATAACCGAAGCCGGGGGGCCTCAGCCGTGTGTGGTGTGTGGGACTCCCAGCGTCCTAAAAAGGACGCGACTCCGCTCCGGGGGAAAATTCGGAGAGGGGACTACCCACCAAAAACCTGCGGTATCCCTTTCCTGTCTAGGAGGTGACATGGGTGCCGGCTGATCCTTAACCTCCATGACAACTTCCGACAGCGTGCCCGCCCAGACGGCGGGCCCAGCGCGCCCCCCTTGCGGGGGGACAGGGGGGGATACGGCACTATTCCCAACCGACGGCGCGGCGGTGACGCTTGCAATGCAGGCCGCGGCACCCCGTAGGTATTCTGTAACGTTTCATTTTCGGGTCTAGCCAGCAAGTTCAATCGCGCGGTCAAGGTTAGAAGAGTGACAGGGATGGCTGCATCCAAAACTACGTACTACCTTAGAAAGAAGAGGGGCTGGCTTGGCACCGAGATCACCGCACCCATTGCACATAGCCGCCCTAGATAAAGCCGCCCCTGGAGGTAGCCTAACTATAACTACATCGAGGAATATTTAATGTTCTATAGCGTAGTGTACACTATAGAATATTTATTCAATAGCAGCGCTGCTGTTGAGCGGAGAACCCATTGACATAAGAAGGATGGTCTGAAGCAAAGAACTGAGTGTTTGTTGGTGTCAGTCAGTGTTGTGATTCCAGGTGCATCTTCTGTGTCACGTTGTGAGTTGTAGGTATTGTAAGTCCTGCGACTTCCAGCTCTAGCTTTTTCAGGTGATTACAGTTGGATGTATTTTGGTTCCTGCGCTGTCGTCGTTTAGTGGAAATTTAAAGCAAAATAATCCTCTTTTTTCAGCTGAAGAAAAAAAGAACACATGAAGTCCTGAAGTATACCGCTAATGCAATAGTAGCATAATCGTTACGGAATTGCTTGATTTTTTTTACATTTATTACAACCTTTTTTACCTGCGACTTCGCCTGCATTAGGTAGTTCTTTTGGAATTGCGTTGTTTTCCCGTAAAACCAATTTTATCCAAATCTAATTCAAATCTTTGTTAATTTGAGAGTGAAAACGATCAGGTTCCCCTTAAAGTAATTTTTCCCACGGGATTTCGTTGTTTTTCTGTGGTCAAAAGTAACTCGTGTCCTTTCTTAAGTCTCAAACTATCTCCTTACCAAATTACATGCAAATCAGTTCAGTAGTTTAGGCGTGATTGAGTAACAGACAGACAGACAGAGTTACTTTCGCATTTATAATATTAAGTGTGGATTTATAGCACAAACAGTCATTACAAAAATGATTACATGGTGAAAACTTAAATATATAGTGAATAGACAACGAGCGCCGAAATATTAAATTAAATTACAATTCATTTATTTCAGGTTACTAAGACCCATAATAGTGACCATACAAAATAATGTTCATAATTAAATTAAATAAATAAATAACAGTGATTTTATTACAGTAAAATTAACTTTACAAATTACATTAAATTAAATTGAATTGAAATTTACTAAAACATTAAAATCATTTACAATAAAAAGTCAAATAATAATAATAATAATATATTACACAAAATAATGATACAATACAAAAAACAGTCAGAAACTCCGCACAAAAGGTTGCACGGGAGCATGCCTACCACCACAGTGCCCTATGTAGGGGCAGTCGAGCCTACAATTTCATACGATTAGCTGTTGCTGTACAATTGGTCGAAATTAAGTTAATAAAATTACTATGAAGTTGCTTTGTCATTTAGGCAAACAGTTAAGACAACAGACAGTTAACAGTATTCAAATTTCAATTATTATTATATCGTACTAGCGATACACAAATGAGTATTAGGTTTTTCGACATTAGCCGCGGGTAAAATTAAAGATTAGGTATCTACGTTACAATTATGTTATGCTTACTATTATTATGACGACAGCATTGGTCTAGTGGTCTGAGGTCCAGACTACAAAACCGGCTGTCGCGGGTTCGAATCCTGCTAGGGGCAAATGTTTGTGTGATGAGCACGAGCATTTGTGCCAGTCATGGGTGTTTATAAATGTATTTAAGTATTTCTATCCGATATTCTAATAACCATAGAACAAGCTAACGCTTAGTTTGGGGATAGGTAATTGGTGTGTTTGTTGAAACAATTTATTTATTATTTATTACATTCTACGTTGTGGAGTTCTTGTTTTTACAAGGTTCATTAATTGATTTTTTGAGACTAGGCAAGAAGCTAGTGTTAGATTATTTATAAAAATGTACAATTATTTACACTAAATTTGTGAAATTATTTATAAAAACGTACAATTATCTAAATTAATTGTGTTTTGAAAACTTTATGAGTTTTATTGTAATAATTTAAAATTTAATTTATTTATAAGTTGTTCATTTGACTTTCTAAATCACTTCCCATAAAATATTACTTGTGCCTACATTCATTCATCCATTCAGTCATTCTGTCATTCAGGCAGTCATTTCATTTCCTTTGTGGCGGCCAGTCTTGGATTAACACTCGAACAGTAAAGTCAAGTGAACAAACTAATATCAATTGTGTGTAATTGTGAAATAAACCCGAAGTGAAAAGTCTTACGTGCGTTTTACTGAAGACAGTACCCCATCAACTTCAGAAGCGGGATTAACACGTGCCATTTGTGACAGGTTTGTTATAAAAATAAAAGACAAAGAGGTGAGTTAATTTTAATTGCTTTCTAGGCTGTTAAATTATAAGCTTGTAGTTTACGATTTACAAAACCTAAAATATGATTGCCTATTGCTATATTACAAATACTCAAATATTCAATAAGGCTAGGCTTATAGGTATAATATTTGCAGAACGATATAATATGTTGGCTAGCAGGCATAATTCTTGCTTAAAGGTACATAATCTGTAAACAAATAAACATAAGATTTTTATCATCAGAGCTTTGTTGTAAAAGTTATAGCTTATAGATTGGCGATAACTACGACGTCATTTCATGGGCAGTGTTGTTTTAACAAATCTGACCTAGTTAGTTTGGCTTATATTATGAGGTGAAATGAAATGTGATTGATTAACATTTACTTATGTACGTATTAAGTTACATCATGATTATGCAAGGATTTCATTTATGAAATACAGAGTACCTTATACTTAGCTTATTGGTTAGCCATTTAATTTTATGTTATATATCAAAATAAGGTATAAGCAACAGAATACAAATCATGCCCTATCAAGGTTAGAGTTATATACATAGTTACAATCGTAAGTTATTTGTTACAATTTGAGTAATACATTTAAGGTAAATAGGATCAAGTGATATCCTATATTGGAGATATAGCAGGTTAGTCATAGTTTCACAGTTATAAATATAAAATTAAACTACCTAATAAAAACTAAAATGTTTGTGCTTTAATAGTGTACTATTTTTTTAGTGTGAATACCATTGTTGTGGTACAATGCCAAGTGGAAGGATGACGCCGAGGAGACGCAGGGAACGTACTGCTTCAAGGCGTCCCTCATCTTCCACTTCGGGATCTCGGTCGCATACCCCTACGAGGCAGCGGTCGCGGTCAACCGTGAGACGTCGATCGCGTTCCACTTCAAAGAAGTCCTCGCGTGCAACCGCGAAACGCCGCCGCTCACGCTCTGCTACGAGACGAAGAGCAAGACGCCTGCTGCGTTCCACTTCGAGGCAGCGTTCGCGCTCCACTGCGGGGCGCCGGTCGCGGTCTACCTCGAGGCAGCCTTCATGTTCCTACAGAAGCAGGCGCAACCGATCACGAAGCAGGAGGTTGCATCGCCTACGGACGCCAGGTAAGGAGCGCCGATCCCGTTCAATGACAAGGTCAGAAAGAGTAATACCAAATTCAACGTCTCAAAACACTATATCTAATGACTTACTTTTGAATAAGGGTTTAGTAGATGGTCTCAGCAAAGTTCTGCAGGCTGTCTCTGCCGTAGGCTCAAATAAAGAAAGCCGGGAACAGTTGCAAACAGTTAACGTAGTGCCAGAGTTTGATCCAAAAATTAAAAATCAAACTATTGAAACTTGGTTGAACAAAGTCAACGAATGTGCGGAGATCTACGGTTGGGATAGCAAGCAAACTGCTCATTTTGCTTTACCGAAACTTATGGGCACTGCAAAACGGTGGTATGAGGGGCAACCAACAGTAATGCATACATGGGAAGAATGGCAGGAGAAGCTTAAATCTGCTTTTCCGGTATATGAGAATTATGGGCGGCTGCTTACAGACATGCTTAATATTAGGGCTAAATTTGGGGATGATTTGGAGGATTATTACTATGAAAAAGTAATAGCGCTTAACCGCTGTGGCATCCATGGCAGGAATGCTATTGATTGCATTGTTTTTGGCATAGAGGACAGGTCTGTTCGGTACGGCGCAGAAGCTGTAGGTTTTGAGGATGCAGATAAATTATTAGGTTATTTAAGAAGTGTCAAACATGAAAAATTTGATAGAAATAAGAAGTCTAGTCGCCCAGGAATAGATGTCAACCGTAGACCAGCTAGGGTAGACCAAAGTAGGCAAGTAAGGTGTTTCAACTGTCATGAAAATGGACATATAGTTAGTAACTGTAAGAAACCAATTATCAAGTGCCAAAAGTGTTTAAGATTTGGCCATAATGATCCTAACTGTTCGAGGGAGGTTTGGAAAGATAAGACGGAAAACGTTAAGGCTTTATGACTAGTTGACGCTGGAAAACATATTGATGATAAATTTAAGAAAAAGGTAAGCATATGCGGTTCAGAATTTGATGCGTATGTAGATTTAGGCAGTCAATGCACCTTAGTTAAGGAATCTGTTGCGGAAATAATAACTAGTCGTGGAACTTGGAGATACTCTAATTTGCCGCACTTGCGAGGTTTTGGTAATTCGATAATCCAGCCGATAGGTGCGTGCATCGTAAATCTGACACTTGATAATGTGAAAGTTACAGTAGAGTTAATAATAGTACCAGATCGTTTTCTCAATTACGATGTTTTGGTAGGACAGACTGTAACAGAACAACCTCATCTTGAAATACGTAAGGATGATAAACATTTACTAATTAAGTCACTCGTCCCTGCAAATAAACAACGCATTGTGCTTAGAATATGCAACACTTTAACTATACACGGTGATGCTATGATTAAAGTTAAATCCGAAAGTAACTTGACAGGGGAGGTGATCATAGAAGATAGTCAACGGCCCACATATAAAGTAGTTGGGGGTACAATTGAAGTTAAGGATGGCATAGGGTATGTACGAATATTAAATTACAAAAACATTACGTTACAATTTAAAGCAGATCATATTATAAGTCGTGGTTCATTAAATCAAAGCAGCTCAATAGACAATACATATTTCGATATCAATCAAATTTTTAAAGAAAAATGCCCATTAACTTTAGATGAATTAAATGTTGGTGATAACTTAAGCGAAAATCAGAAACAAACATTATTAGCTCTCTTAAATGAATACAGGGATTGTTTTGCTAAGGATATATCTGAGTTGGGATGTACTAATGTCAGTGCAATGGAGATAGAATTAAAAGATTCTACCCCAGTAGTTTATCGTCCGTATCGTCTTAGTCATGCTGAACGAGCCGAGGTAAGAGCTATGGTGGATGAGCTAAAGCAGTATGACATTATTAGGGAATCCACCTCTCCTTACGCATCACCAATCATTCTGGTTAAAAAAAAGACAGGTGACAAACGTTTATGTATAGATTATCGCGCATTGAATAAAAAGACTGTAAAACAACACTACCCAATTCCGCGTATTGAAGACCAAATAGACCGATTAGCTGGCAATGTTTACTTTAGTACTTTAGATCTCGCGTCCGGCTATTATCAAATACCCATAAACGAAGCGTCAAAGTCCAAAACTGCGTTTATCACTCCGGATGGCCAGTTTGAGTTTAACCGCATGCCATTTGGGTTGGCAAATGCTCCGGCGGTTTTTCAAAGGACCGTTAATATGGTGTTAGGTAATGCGCGATTTGATGTAGCTCTAGCGTATATGGACGATATTTTAGTTCCGTCAAAATCATTTGAGCAGGGTTTGGAGAGACTTAGTATTATATTTGAAAAACTGCGCAAATCAAATTTGACATTAAAACCACAAAAATGTTATTTCTTTAAAGAACAAGTAGATTATCTGGGATTTGAAGTGTCTGGAGCAGGTATTAAGCCTGGTACGCGAAAAGTCGATGCAGTTAGTAACTTTCCCACTCCTAAAGATGTTCATAATGTGAGACAGATAGTCGGGCTTGCTAGCTTCTTTAGAAGATTTATTAAGGGTTTTGCCGAAATAACCAGACCCTTAACCAAATTATTAAAAAAGAACGCTGCTTGGGAATGGGGAGAGGAACAAGAACGGGCATTTGCAGAAGTTAAACAGATATTATCTTCTAAGCCCGTATTATCTCTGTACGATCCAACCGCAGAAACGCAAATACACACTGACGCCAGTAAACACGGGGTAGGTGCAGTATTATTACAGAAACAGGCAGATTCTAGTTTTAAACCAATAGCCTATTACAGCAGACAAACGTCTCCTGAAGAATCACACTTTTCGTCATACGAATTGGAGACGTTAGCTGTCATAGCATCTTTAGTCAAATTTAGACCGTATGTTCTTGGGTTGCATTTTACTATCGTAACGGATTGCAATTCGCTTCGGGCAACTTTCCAAAAAAGAGATATGCTTCCCCGTGTTGCTAGGTGGTGGAGTTTAATTCAGGAGTACGACTGTGATATCATGTATAGGTCAGGTCAGAATATGATGCATGTTGATGCTCTTAGTAGAAACCCAGTTCCGGATACAGTAGGTATAGTTGAGACTGTTGAAACTTTGGATATTATGAGCATTGATAGTGATTGGCTAGAGACCGTCCAGTCCAATGATTCTGAAATCAAGCGGATAAAGGATATATTATCTGATCCTCAATATAATAGTGTCATTGACGTCAAAAACAATTTTGTCTTAAAAAGAGAACGCGTTTATAGGAATACTAATGAGGGATTAAGATGGGTGGTACCTAAGGGTTGCAGATGGCAAATTCTGCAGCAAAATCATGATAAGATAGGTCACTTTGGTTTTGAGAAAACTTTTGATATGGTAAAACAACATTATTGGTTCCCGAAAATGCGAAAATTTATTAAGAAATATGTAAATTCATGCTTGGAATGCGCGCATAATAAAATCCCTGCTGGTAAAAAGGAAGGTTATCTTCACCCGATTCCAAAGGTCTCTACCCCGTTTCACACAATCCACATCGACCATGTAGGACCTTTTGTTCCCAGTAAGCGCAAAAATACTTACATTTTAGTAATCATTGATGCGTATACTAAATTTATCGTTTTAAAAGCTGTAAAGAACACAAAATCGAACACAAGTATAGCTGTACTCAGAGATTATTTTGGCACATTCGGATTACCAGCACGGTTAATAAGTGATCGTGGAACCTCTTTTACCAGCGCCAAGTTTAAGAAATTTATTTTAGAATTAGGAGTACGACATATTCTGAACGCTGTTGCTTCTCCACGGGCCAATGGCCAAGTGGAAAGGTACAACCGTACTATATTAGATTCACTAGCAGCACAAAATCATGGTCAAGACGAAAGGTTGTGGGACGATAAATTACTGCAGGTTCAATGGGGTTTAAATAACACAATTAATAAAGGTACCGGGAAATCCCCATCAGAAGTTTTGTTCGGGCTTAGACTTATTAATACGAATGAAGGACGGATTGTGACAGAGATTGAATCAGATAGGACGGACAATTTTCTAAACAATGATTGCAATAGCGATACCTTTACCAATAATGCTGCAGATAATGATAATACGAGGGATACAATGGAAAGCAATAAAGAAATCACCCCCAACACTGTAGAGAATAACGAGGTAGTTCTCCCTGAAAATGATATTACGAATGTTAGGTCAGAGGTAGATAATTATATTGCAGAGTCTCAGGCTAAACAAAAGGTTAATTTTGATAAAAAAAGGAAAGTAGCAAAACAATATAAAGTAGGTGATTTAGTGAGAATTGAAAAGGTAGTGCAAAGTGTAGGTAAGAGTAGAAAGCTACTACCTAAGCTCTCAGGGCCATATAAAATAACTAAAGTATTAGATAATGATAGGTACGAAGTTTGCGATACACCCATCACGAGAAAAGGAAAGAAGTATACCGGAGTTTATGCAGTAGATAAAATATATCCATGGCTGTGTTTCAATAATAAAGAGTCTGACTCTCGATCTGATGGTACTGATAGTAGTGACTAATATTTGTATTTTATTAAGATAGCAGCTTAGGTTTCTGATTAGTCCAGAGATCCGTTTCAGATTAATGATACGATGCGATGTTTAGTTTTATAAATATTATGCATGAGTAAGAGTATAAAGAGAATAAGTAAGAGTAAGAGGCTCAAAGTTAGAGTTGTATTATTGTACAACGTGTACATTGTTTATTTTGTATAGTTATTGTACAACGTGTACATTGTTTGTTTGGTTTTTATTGTACAACGTGTACATTGTTTATTTAGTATGATTATTGTACAACGTGTACATTGTTTATTTTGCATTATTATTGTACAACGTGTACATTGTTACGCGCAAAGTGCGTTTGAGCGCAACGTGCGCTACGCGCAAAGTGCGCCGAGTGCAAAGTGCACAATTAAATCTAATGAAGCCACAAAGTGTGGACAAGTTATTGTAACCAAAAGCACAAAGTGTGCAACGCGCAATGTATGCATTTGATTTTATTGATTATGTATGTTAAACAAGCAATCAAAATTAATTTAGTTGTTCACGAGGACGTGAACTTGTATCAGGATGGACGAGCTGTTAGATTATTTATAAAAATGTACAATTATTTACACTAAATTTGTGAAATTATTTATAAAAACGTACAATTATCTAAATTAATTGTGTTTTGAAAACTTTATGAGTTTTATTGTAATAATTTAAAATTTAATTTATTTATAAGTTGTTCATTTGACTTTCTAAATCACTTCCCATAAAATATTACTTGTGCCTACATTCATTCATCCATTCAGTCATTCTGTCATTCAGGCAGTCATTTCATTTCCTTTGTGGCGGCCAGTCTTGGATTAACACTCGAACTGTAAAGTCAAGTGAACAAACTAATATCAATTGTGTGTAATTGTGAAATAAACCCGAAGTGAAAAGTCTTACGTGCGTTTTACTGAAGACAGTACCCCATCACTAGTATACGGATCGATATTACTAAATTAATTGTTAAATAAGATCGATTTTGACAGTAAGTAATCAATTAATTAACGAAATGGCCTGTGAGGTGAGTACGAACAACTATCGTAAGGCATTCGTAGCGTTTCCCCATCGTCACAGATTACTAAATAGTTACCCATCGTTAACTTGTCAGTTTGTTTGGGGAAACTGTTAGTGACGCGCTTCCCGCCCTGTTGAGACGAGCGTCTAAGTGCGTGTGTGTGATTTCGAGCAATTTTTTACGGTCCATGACTCTTTAGCTAAATCTATACTGTACCACACACCATACTTCTTATCGTCTATGGGCGTATAACTGATCCAATCGGTTGCGTTAAACCAATAGGGTAGTTATCACCACCAATCGTCGACGTACTTTTTTTTATCAACTGTCGTAACGCTTTTCTCCATAGAGCTTGTATGGGAATAACACACTTTGATTACATGATAGTGGCTACGCACAAGCCGTGTGAGCAAAAAAGGAAAAATAGAAAAAAACACACTTGGACGTCATCGAGTGCAATGCCGACTGAGTGACTAATTTTATCGATTGAATTTTGGTTAAAAAACAAATATTATGATCTACAGAAAAATATTAATGAAAGGGGATCTGAAATTATGAATTATTTTATAGAAAGTCAGTTTCTGAATATTTCTTTCATAGTGGAAATAAGCCTATTGGACGATAGGATAGGAAGTATGGTGCGTGGCCAACAAACGGCTATCGAAGTTGCGTTGTTCAGAAAAAAAAACGACTTTAACTTTGTTCAATAAATATTTATTCTGTTATAGGTAAGTTCTAAACACCACTAACTAAATTTTGTTGTTAAAATAAGAATAATTTAGCATGCAAAATAAAAAACTATCTTCAGTAACTTTGGAATGTTTGATCACTAATGGCCGTATCAATATTCTATCTATCTTCGAGTGAAAGATACTGTCAGTTTTATATTAAAAGATATCTGCGGTTACAGCTGTTTCCATGAAACTGACATCTATCTTTTAGTCAAATATTGCGACCGGTCGTAAATAAAGAAAAAAAAACATTTTTATTCAGTATCACATATTTAAATAAACACAAGCCCTATATTTTTACTTTTACTAAAACAATTATTATTACAGCCGACATGTAGATTTGTTAAATATACAGATTCTGGTAAATAGTTCTTATTTAATTTTTTGTTTAAATAGAGAGACCACTGAGTAGTATAACCAAAAATTATAATGTTATAATTCATTTTGATAACATTTTCTAATCTAAATATAGCCACAGCCAGTATAAAACGGTTTTTACAATCTTTTTATTTAACTTGCAATGTATGTTTGTCAAGTTGAATCTAGCAACTCAAATTTTAAGGCATTCATTATCAAACAATTAAGCTAAAATTTTATATATACATTTTATTTAGTTTGGATGACAGTTCATTAATAAAAGCTTGTTACAAGAATTTAATTTGTAGTTAGTTTTTTATTAACATTCTAGTCCAAACCACTTCGAATTTATTTAGTATTCAGAGTACAATAAAACAATAACATAACTTTTACGCTGGCCACACACCATACCTCTTATCGTCCAACTGGCATGACGCAAGATTGCATGCAAATCTACACCCCACATACGATCAGTTCTAACTGATCAAATCGGTGGCGTCACGCCAATTGGACGACACGAAGTATAGTCTGTGGCCAACATCAGTTATTTTGTACTGGAATGTTTTTTCTGACTTTAGATGGCCAGCCAATGTTACAGAGACTACTACATCGTGTTCAGAGACAGATGGCCAGAAGTAAATTTAAAAAAACCCATACAAAATATAAAAGATAATATCACTAAACACCCAAATGTTGCTTCGATTAACATTATACATACAGATTGTGATTAGAACTCTTAAACGTACTAACACCTTTTATAACACATTAATTAGTAAAATAGTAGAAAACCCCTAACACAAATGACGACTTAATATTAATATCATCACTATTAATTCTCTTGTGATAAATACAATCCTATCCTTACAATAAACAATAAATATTACAGTTTACAAATAATTGTTTGTTTATAGTATTTTACAAACACTGGGGCACTTTGATATAGTGTGCGTGTAGTTAATACACAAATTTGAACGTAGAATGAGGTACAAGTTGGTTGCTAACTCCATGAAGTAGCTGTCGATTTTTGCTTGCGTCACCTGTGGTTTCCATGTGTTTGTGTGAATTACTCATCATTGGTATGCAAAAACAAATACAGTAGGGCCCAAATACTAAGGAGACATGTTCTTATTATACTTAATTTAAATTAAATACATGTGTAACATTAATGTACCTATTGAGCTGAGGAGAATAAATGAATAAATAATAATAATAATCTTAACATAGACGTTTTCAAGTAATATTTTGATTATTAGCTTGAAATAATAAAAAAAAAATCTTTTAGAAAAAGAAACCCGAAGTGTCGCGACGAAATGAGTCTGCACCAACATGTACCTATTGCATTCATTATAAATGCCACACTGTTTATTTAAGGCCAAAACTATCAACAATAAAAATATGACTGCCCAACATACAAGTTCTCAACTTTACGAAGCAACTGCCAATATATTACAAACATTATGAAGTTCACGGCGAGAATATTAGCCAAGATACGATTCAGCCACACCTCAACATCAAAAGTGGTTTCAAAAACCACTATATCCAAGCGCTAGATGCGGTCACAGTACCTCCCATTCTCACTTGTGTTTTTGTAGATCATGTAGCACAGAATGAACGCAGCAACCGTCATGAACAACGTCAGGAATTGCAATATTTTCAGCTTCCTCATATCTCGATGAATTATCTCATAGTTCTGTTGCAAATTGTTTAAAGCATTCGTCACAGAATCTTGCTTTTCGTGGACTTTTCCTTCACTGATGTTGCCATTTTTAGCAACTTCCTTTTCCGGGAAATGGCATTTTAGACGATACTCGTCAACTTTGCTACCAGTGGAGTTCTGCCATACTTCACTGAGTTCCTTTGCAGATAAATCTGTTTTAGGTATCTGTACACACATGACTAAGAACCTATCTTTTGTTACAGTGCGTAGCTGGAATCCAGGCTGTACGACAATCAGTACAGTTTGTGAGGCGCCGCTCTGCAGCGTCCCTGAGCTTGGTCGTACGCGGAACTTTTCAGGGGATGTTGTTCTTATTTTGAAAGACACAGCACTGTCATCCATGTTAGTAATAGTGAATTGGCCGGAAATTTCTTCGTTTTCACTTTTGAATAAAATTGTGTCATTTGGTGACAGCCGCAGCATTTCACCTGGCGAGTGCTGGTTATCGCCCTGCTCTGCAAATGTAACCTTCTTTGGGGTATGTTCCGACGATGACCTATTTTCGGGTACAAACTCAAAGACATAGTTATCTTTGCCGCCCCAGCAAACTAACGCTTGTTCTGGCGGAACAATGTCTTTTAAAGTGTCCTTATTGCAAAATTTCATGATTTCCACAGCTTTCGGGGGCAGCAAAGATTTGACAATCTTAAAAGCGGCATTCAAGACCCACGGCATGTTGTAAACTACAATATAATTCAAGAAAGCCGGATAGTATAATTTGAAAAGGCTTATCATGTATTTAATGAGTTCCATGTCCATATTACTAAGCCCACATCCGTCCATATCGAAGAAAATTGTGATCTGTTTTCCGTTCTCTTCTCTCTCTATCCTATCAAGCCAATAGATCAGCACTTTCTTTATCTCCTCATAGTCTTTTTGACCTTTGATATGCATTTTTAACTTGATGATCAACAATAGACTCCCGTCAATATCTCGGCCGTGGGGGAAAAGCAATCCCTCCTTGACGTAATCCATTCGTATAGTATTTTCATTAAGATCGTTAGCGTTGACCGTTTTACGCCAAATAAGGATGTTCCACAGCATATCAAGTGCCAATTTGAGGTCATTATCGTGATGAATCAGAGCCCTGTTCAAGTATCTATCATCGTTCATGCGCTCTAAGTCCAACGGATGAAACTCACCAGGCGGATTTGGTATTCCTTCCTTCAGCTTCACTTCTAAAGCAGCTCTTAGATCAGCAGGCTTCACCATTTTCAACGACTTTAGATTGAACTATTGCATCAATACTAAGATAGTGAAACGATTAGACAAATAAATTGGATCAAATTGATAAAATGTATATTCCCACAGACACGTAAAAAATCAGCCGATAATTTTGACATTTCGTTAAGCGAATAGTGATGTATACCTCTAGACTCGATTAATTATTCGAACGAAAACAATCAGAGTCGAATTAAAGTTAATGTTTTAATTTTTGAAATTCCTAGTCGTGGCAACATTACAAAACTTTTTTACGCTTTAAAATTAGATTTTTTTTACTTTCTTGTCCCTCTTTCAAAATCGATAAACAAATAATTACACTAAAAAACCTTTTTTTCTTAGATTCCACGAATTTCTTATAAAACCGTATAAATATACTTCATTGTAAAGATTTCGTAATTAGCGATACTGTCGTCGTAAATGCGTACTCAGTACTCAATTCATATTATACAGCGTGTAAAAAAAACCTTAACGAAGCCGAACACCACAAATTGTACCAATTGTAACGATCATTTTTTTCCTTTACACCATACCTGGGAAGTTAACGGTTACTGAGATATTGATGGTTAAAGTTTGAAAAAAAAGTTGATAATTTTTACAGAAATGACTTCTGTCCGTTATAACTGAACTTTTTTCCAAAAAAAAATAATACAAATATTCACTAGTTCTTTCATAAAAAGCCTTTAAATGGCACACTCCGCAATGAACAGCGCACACTCGAACCGAACCGCGTCGCGGCGGCGTAAAGCAACACGCCCCGCGGTCACTTCCCCGCGTGCGCGCTGTACATTGCGGGTTAGAATTAAATTATTTTTTTGATGTCAAAAAATAAAAGTTGTTTCCCAGCCAAAATTTATTTTTCATACGATTTGGTTTGATGTACTGAACGCATGGTTGAAGGCTTCGTTAAGGTTTTTTTTACACCCTGTATATACTCAAATTATACTCATATAATTTATGCCAACAAAGTATTTGGCGTGTAAGACTTTTAATTTTTGGAAGAATTTAAAATAATTTTACGTATACAAGTGATATAATATAGACTTTGGCTTTTATTTAGTTTCGCACTCGCACATAAAATCGATTTGTCTGAGATATCAGAACGTCACTATGACATTTCTTAAATGCTAACTAATGGCAAAGTTGTTGGCATTGGCCTACTTTGGCCAAAGCTTTTAGCTACAATAAAATGTCCATAGACGAGGTAGGTACATCTTATTTATTTTAGATAAGAGAATAGGAATGATGCAGTAAAGTAACTTAGTAGAAAAAAAACTAGCAAGGTTTTAAATGATTATGTGATGTTCAGTAGGTACCTACACACAAAAATTTAACAGTAAATAAAATATTTCCTTCCCCACTTGCCCCTTCCTGGGCCCCGGGCTTCAGACACGGGGGTGTCTGTCGCCCGCTAAAGGGGGCCCGAGACGGCGTTGCGCGTGTTCCCGCGCGCCATCTGCTGTTTCTGCGACGGGGTCGAGTTTCTCTCTCGTCGCAACTGATAGGGCCTCGCTGCGAAGTGAGTCTGGAGTCCGGGGAACTGCGGTGAATGCGTGTGGCCTCTCGGCCTACGGTGAACCCGCCACGTCCCGGACTCACAAGGCACCGGAGGGCACCGTCAGGTTATTAGTGGGTGGGCGGGTTCTCTCTCTGGGGCCTGGAGTCCCACATGACCCCCAACTGCCCCCGCAGCTGGTGGGTATGCGTAACAGCATTTCCCTGACGTTTAAAAACGTTCTCGTATTGAATCCTATGTCTACAAAAATGGCCTCCAACCTTTACTTATGTTTTTTACCTTAGTACCTTCCTACCTGCCTTTAAATTACCGCTAAAGATCTCGGTGCAGATTTCTACTTTACAGGATGCTGTACTACAAAAAAATCTAGCCAAGGACTTATTTAAAAAGGGCCTGATGAATAAGGTTATGTTGAAATATGCCAGTACAAAGTCAGTGGGGAACTTTTGTATCTATTTTTATTACTCGTAATAACACTTTCGCCTTGCTTTATTTAATAAAATATTTTACACACACAACAGTTTCGCTTTGGACACAATCACTATGTTGAGTATAATTTGTATACATTTGTAGATCATTGGTAGTTCAATATTCATTTCTGCTTAGCCTTATGACTGGTAGAAAATGCCTTGTGGAGTTATTCCACAACCTAGGTGGACTTGACACCCGCAAGGCATTTTCTACCAGTTACCAGTTGCACTTGTACAAAGTTTCATTGTGCAAAAAAGCTTAAATAAAACAATAAAAGGCCCACATTGTAATATTAGATATTCATTGCAAAATTTTGACCCGTACTATGAAACATAACATTTTCTTTACATTATAAATATTAAAGACTAAACAATTTGTACTAACTAATATATCCATTACCACAAATAAATAGATGTACAACACAAGGACAAGACTTACAATCTTTGTATAATTGATGAAGGTCTATTACAAGCTAACACTAGTTACCTAAAGAGACATACATTTTAATTGGTAGAAAATAATAATAATCGAGGTTCATTAAAATACAAATTCAAGTTCTGAATTTGTACCCCACGTGTGTCATCCTGATATACAGGAATCCTCCTAGGTTAGGTGACGGCCAGCCATATTATTACGTTAAATTAACCAAATATGTAGTTAGTATTTAATATTGTATTAGCAATTTAAATTTTTATTATTATTATTGACATTTTTAATTGATTTATTTCGTTTCTAATAAATGAATGATAATGTATAATTTTAATTTTATTTTTAATTGCATGTATTCTAAATTTTATTATATTTTCAACGTTCTATAGTTACAGCAAAGTTAAAGTTAGTAGTAAAGTTCTAGAATTAGTATTGTAATGTAATGAAATGGCGAGGATTAAATGATTTAGTATGATTATTATAATTAATGTCATTACCAATATTGGTAGAATATGTATAACATTTTTAGACAAGTTATGAACACTATCCTACTTATTTTTGGTAAGGCTGTTTGCTGTAATATTATTGTGTCGTATTTAGTAATTGCCCAGTATTTTGTCTATTGGCAATTAGGGTATTCTGAATATCGTGCGGACTTCATCACGCATGCGGGATTGCCCCGCATACGTAACACCCGCAAATGTCCTTGTCTAAAGTACTAGCGGACCCAGACAACGTTGTTCTGCTATATAAATTATTTCTCTTATCACTAAGGGGTATGAAAAATAGATGTTGGCCGATTCTCAGACTAACTCAATATTGAGTGACAAAAAAATGGGCATTTTCATTAAAAAATTAAAACACGAATATCTCGAAAACGGTTAGGTTTAGGATGGGGTGTCCGATAGTAAAATCTGGTAAATACGAAACCTATCGTATGTATTAGGTACTTTCTATATAGCGCTAAACTGATAAGCTTGTAGTTTCAATTGTTTAAGGTAAATCTTAATAATACTAATAGATGGCGCTACATGTCATACAATAAGCGTTCGATTGTTTTTATCGACGCTCTTCTCCCTGGCTGCTTTGACCGAACAGTGTGTGATTTGTAACATGATTCCAATAAAACGAGTTAACTGTGAAATAAGCGTGTTTTCCTGTCTGGACCCCAAAGAACATATTAGCTAAAATCATTCAGAAATGATGTGTACTACACGCCCTTAGCGGGTCTAGGTCGACTTTTCCGGTAACCCTGTATATAGAGATTTATTTATTGTAATGCGTGGAATACGCACGCGGGACGGGCGGGTGTGATGCGTGAGCTCTTTTATGAATATCAGTAAGCGTCTCACTGTCATGCGGGATGCAAGCGCGTATATTTTTTCCGCATGCGGGCCAACCCCGCACCCCAAATCAGCACGATATTTAAAACACCCTTTATAACAGAAGCAAATGCTGTTGGCTTGTAACTTCTAGTTGTTAGCTGCATCTCGTCATAGCCTTGATGCAACATATTCAGGCTGTAACAAATGACACTCTTTTTAATTATATATTGACTAATAACCAAGAGTTCGTGGGTTCGATCCCCGTACTGTGCAAACATTTATGTGCACGATCATGTCTGTTTGTACTGGTCTCCGTGTTGTACGTATTTATTTAGATTTGTTTGTAATACCACTGTTAATTCTGATATTTGTAACACAAGTGCTTAAGCTACTTACCACGGAGTCAGATGTATTTATATGATGTTGTTGTATAAAAAAAAAGGTTGGTCTTCAAATATTGATAAAGTAAAAGATTTTAAAACTTACATATTTCACTTTTAATAAATAATAGTCCTCCTAGCCGATTTCGACCACGACAGAGATCGACACTGCGATCACAACTAGAGATGTTATAGTGCACAAGTGTGAGCGCAGTACACAGGTGCACTCACTGTTCCATCACTCTCAAAGTTCGGTGAGACGGCAATCCGACATGACCGGAGAGAGATCAGGCGCAGGACCAACGGCTTAACGTGCGCACCGAGGAACGGGGGTGTTACACCGCCAACATGTCGACTCCGAGCTGTTTTCGAGAAATTCATGACAGAAAATCTCAGTAACAATTTTGGCTCGACCTGGGATTCGAGCCCAGGACCTCTGGGGTGTAAGGCAGAAACTTCGCCACTACACCAACGAGACAGTCAAATTTCTGTGATATGATCTATCTATTTTTTTATTTAAACTGCTTTTTTTTTCTTTAAATACTTACAGATACAAACCAATAGGAATCCCTCTTGAAGATCATCCGACTTATGAACCCCATGTCGGATTCTGGTGCTATAGCGTGTAGATGCAAATGTCTAACGCTGCGGAACGGTGGCCAGTGGTATCCGAGCCGCGCGTCTTCTACGGATAAGTTGTTCTTCTGTAGGAGATCTTGGGCTACTGCCAACATGTGCTGCACTGGAATGCATATTTTTTGGTTTTATTTTTTATTTATTTAAAACTTTATTGCACAAGAAATTTACAAAGGGGAGACTTAATACTTAAAGCATTTTCTGCCAGTCAACTTTAACGTCATGCAGAAAGAAGGCAATGGGTGCAGTGAAAATTAAATGAGAAAGGTAAATTGAGGTTAATAATAATAAATAATAACGCAAAAATAAATAAACATAATATATAGCTACAATATCATAATATCAATAAATAAAAGTAAATTATTTTATAATATACAAAAAAATTAATATCAATGAATTAATTTATAGATAATAAAAATACATAAATATAATATATACATGCAAATTATTCATTTAGAAATTTTTGAAGGGTTAAACAAGGCTAAGAGACGGGCGCCAACAAGATGGTCAGACACCATTAAGTAAGCAGTGGATGGCAGTCTGTACCGGGCATCAGAATCAACAGTGGTTCTGATATCTGTAACAGAAGTGCTTTAGCTACTAACCACGGAGTCAGATCAATGTATGTGATGTTGTAAAAAATAATAATAATAATAAATACACAAGTATTTATTATTATTATTATTTTATTCAACCAGAATGAATGGAGGAACTTTTTGTGTGGTAGCGATCCTCAGCATTGAGGGAATGACTATAAGTCAACTCTTTGTACACTTTTTTTACATGTTTGTGCGATAAAATCCAAACGAATATTATAAATGCGAAAGTAACTCTGTCTGTCTGTGTGTTTCTTAATCACACCTAAACTATTGAACCAATTTGCATTTAATTTGGTATGGAGAGATATTTTGATAACCAAAAAAGGACATAAGCTACTTTTTGCTGCAGGAAAATGACGCATTTCCATGAGGAAATTCAGGGTGCACAGATTACTTACGCCTAAACTACTGAACAGATTTAAATGAAATTCAGTAAGGAGAAAGTTCGAGACTTAAGAAAGAATGAGGACAATGCATTCCAAAAAACTACCTAATTCAGACGAAGTGGCGGGTAAAAGCTAGTTTTGAAATCCATAAAATAAATGTTGATTAGGTAAGTTTCATTGTAAGAGGCTGTAGGACAGCTTGATACCATGATACAGTAAGTTGGTCAAATGAAAGTTTGTTACAAACCCCTCCACCAGTCCGTAATGAGTCCACACTTTGCATGGTGGAGTATGGCTCACACCAGTTAGGATCTCATAGTTGAGGTGAGGCCTGTGTTCAGCAGTGGGACACATTATGTTAAAACCATTTGCTTGCTTGAGGCAAGATAATCAAAAGACATAATATTAAAGCTAATGAAATGATAACAATCTTCAAAAGGTAAAAGCGACTTTAACGCTGAAAATTAGAGTTCAAATTTCTGACTTTTGAAACGTAACGTCGATGGATTGTCTAGTCATGTTTAGAGGCAATTTTAACGTTGATTAAAAACTTCGTAAATGTTTTAAAGGTGCTAATATCTCACCTAAGTCTTTATCCGCAGACGTAAGGCTCGTGCAGTCTTCTATATGCCTCTTAGGGACAGTTAAAATATGAAACTTGCTAGCGGGTTTTATATCTCTAAAAACACACACTTTTTCATCTTCAAAAAGTATTTCAGTAGGTTCAAACTTGTTGACGATGTTACAGAATATGCACGAGGACTTTTCAGCTGCCGAATCGGTCATTTTTCTCGTAAAATAATAATTCCTTAACGAATCTCGTGAAAAATTTACAAACTCGCCTTTCCGGTTCACAGTTTGATGACAGCTGTCACGGACACATGTTGCGTTCCGTTGCAACTTTAAAAATATGATTCCGAACATGGACTTTGAGCTTGGGATTGTCATAATAATAGTCTTTAAATGTCACATTCAAGCGCATTCGAATAAAGAAAAATTATCTTAAATAAACTGAAAAACTAAGACCAAGAATCGCTCGCTAATAAAATACCTGTGGCACTCGAGGACTGCTGCGATAAAGCTGTTGCAAATATTGCAATGCAAGTCTACACGCATACGCCTGGTCGCACGCACACAAACAGTGCCGAAGCTGTCGAACTGAAAAAGAACTGTAACAATGTTAGACGAGTGTGTTATATTTTTTTCGTTACGGAATTTCTGGATTACGGCTCAAAGCCCGCAATAAAAGCTATGCAAGCAATAGCTTGAAAATTAATTAAGCCAATCATCGTGTATTTTTGTAGGCTTTTTTTCGTGTATTCACACTATGACCTTGCCTACTAGGTAAGGCCTTTAGTCTACTTAATGAATGAATGAATATTTATTTGCTCATAAATAGGGTTACACTACACTGAAGATCTTAATTGAAATATTAAAAAAAACCTGCAAACATTATTTAATATATTATATTAAATTTAATCTATAATGAAATGAGTAATATAATATTAGTATTTAAGTACTTATATTTTCTTGGGGCAAAAGAGGCAAAAGTAAAGTTGAAGTCTTGAACACAGAGTAACACAGCAAAATCTTGTCAACTGTGCGTATAGAAAATTTCTCTGTGTTTTCAAGACTCGCACACATTGTTAGAAAAATTTCGCGCCCACAAATGTAGATGTCAGATGATGAAAGAGATTCTGTAGACGTATTCTATCTGGGTGCCAATTCTGCTAATCAGTTGTAACAAAATCATAATTGAATCGTCTGTTTTTGACATTTCTAGTATGGATGAAATCGGATTAGGCAATTCATAGTTTACATAACATTACAAGTGTATTAATTTTCATTCACTGTTGTTCTTGAGTTGGGTAATAAAACTACAGAAATAAAATTTAAATATATAATCACTTCTTAACAAATACTACAGATGTAACCACACTGCCGACTTTCCCGCCAAATTTGAACTGCGGTGTAGGAATGACTGTTTTCACGTCGAAATATTGTGAGAAATGATCTATTAGTTCCTCTTCGGTCCAGTTGCAAGATGTTATGACGAATAAACCTGCAAATAATTAAAAATGCATGAGTCAGAAAAACAATGAGGTGCGTGTGGCGCAGTGGTTGCAGCGCTTTGGTAGTGATACCAAAAGTTAAGTTTTTTTAACATAACTAAAGAAAAAAAAAACAATCTACGGCGCGGTCATGTTTGGGATGGGTGCCCATTCTGACCATTTAAGTGACGTCTATTTACAAGCATCTCCGTGCTTCGGAAGGCACGTAAAGCGGTTGGTCCCGGTTAATATCGATAGATATTAGTCGTTAATCCCAGTCAGAGGCCCTCGGGCGGCTAAATAACATCTGACAGTAAGGTTGGTCACTTACCTTAAACACACCCCTCCACCGCGGTGCACTGAGCCCGCGTGGTGGAGTATGGCTCGCACCACCTCATAGTTGAGGTGAGGCCTGTGCCCAGCAGTGGGACGTATATAGGCTGATGAGATGAGAGTCAGAAACAACTGGTGAGCTTCTTCTTCTCAGCGTGTCGATGGAACACGAGCAATTATAAATAAATATTTCACAACAATCACACCAATTCTCGAGTCCCAAATTAAGCTACGAGGCTTGTGTTATGGGTACTAGACAACGGATAAACATACTTAAATACTATTTTTTTTGTAAATAAATACATATTATACATAGAAAACACCCAGACCAGTACAAACACACATGTTCATGAACACTTATGCTTGTACTGTGCGGGGATCGAACCCGCGACCCTTGATTTTAGAAATCCGACCTGTGGACCACTGCACCAAGCGGTCGTCTTATAATTACACCGTGGCAGCCCAGAATTCAGCCACTTGTATTGCGGATCGGCTGCAGTTCATTGAATCCGCTGGCGTGCAGGTGTTGGGGCACGCCGGGCACGATGTTACGTGTGCCATAGTTTGCACTGCGCACCGCAAACACAGCACACATCGGAGCTTGAGCTTGGTCCACAACCTGAGTCCGAAGTCTGTTAAAGGACTTCCAGATCGGCCATGGTGTTTCATGTCCAGGAGGGAGATTTTTGGCTAAAAGGGTTTTGGACTAGCCACAGCTAAGAAACATAGTGGTAAATTTATCTTTCGTTTATAAAAAACCGCACCTTAATCGGTACATACATTCGGAAGCTACAATGCCACAGAGTAGAGTAGTTTGGTCTGTGGCTGTGGGAAACTTATAACACCCTTCTTTTTCGTTGGGAGTTAAAATTGTAGTTCATAGTTGTCTGAGATGAAAATAAATTATATTATTACTAGCTTTTACCCGCGACTTCGTCCGCATTTGGTAGTTTTTTGACGTGACAACGTCTTATAAATTGGTTTGCCGGGTGACACCTCAAGAAACTGCGTTACGCTGCTCCGCTCACGTTTCGCGCGAGAGAGACAGAGCGAGAGAGAGAGAGAGAGAGATAGGCATACACACCGGTTGATGTTATACGAATGAATATTCACATTAAAATTATTTTACCACTCAGAGTCGTTGTCACGTACAACTTTCGCGCGTATACCGACTTTACAGGCAACCAATTTTTTTTAATGCGGTGTTTTCCCGTAATATCAATTATATAATTTATCCAGATATAAGATGTGAGCTAAGCGGAGGTGCGACGGAAATAAAAGTCGAAATACTTAAAATTACGGTTCGGATATATATATTTTATGACAGACTAGTGGCCCCCCACGACTTTGTCCCCGTGGAATCCCTTTGTTTTCAAAATCGCGGTCGGACGGGATAAAAAGTATCCTATGTCCGTTTCCTGGTTCTAAGCTACCTCTCCACCAATTTTCAGCCAAATCGGTTCATCCGTTCTTGAGTTTTAAATAGTGTAACTAACACCACTTTATTTTATATATATATATTATATATACCACCACACCACAGCAATTACTGTGCAAATTCGGTTCTCACACGCATTGTCAGGTCGTACAACGCAGAGTTTAAGGGTATCGATATTTTCGCATACTCAAAAAATAAATTCAAGGGTGAAATAATAAATTTGCTGAATGGGGATGATAAGTGAAGATCGCTTCATTGATATTTACTGTATTTGAAGAAATAAATCTTGATATGGGTATATCTACTATACTCATATCATCTGTAGTGTATAATGTAATAATAATTTCCATTTATTTATACATATATACATAATAGTGCCTTATCCATATACCTATCTACAATTTGATATACTCGTACATATATATACCTCGAATAGTATCGTATCTACATATATATATTTTCTTGTATGTAAACAACGGTTGCTTTATTTTAGAATTAGACCAAAGTCACAAGCGACACGATATACTTGTTATTTAATTAAGGAAAACCTATTATTGGCTATACACTTAGAAATGTGCACATTGTAACATAATATCTGAAAACGCTGTTGGTTTTCTCAATAAATAAAATAAAAATAAAATAAAATATATATTTATTTATTTAAGCTTTATTGCACAACAATACTTTGTACAAAAGGTGGACTTAACGCCGTAGGGCATTCTCTACCAGTCATACCTTTGGGCTAAGCAGAAATGATTAGTGGGCGGTGCGACAAAATAAATAAAATATATAGATGTAAATGGTGTAAAATATATAGATAGATTTTACACCATTGCGACATGCGGTGTCAGTGTCACGTGCAAGCCACAGGTTCCACGAATGGGAGACCTACCGCATGCACGCCTAGCACACCATCAGCGATCTTTTGTTAGTCCAATCAAAGCAATCCACGAGTGACACCGCATGTCGCAATGGTGTAAAATCTATCATAAAATATATCCGAACCATGATTTTAAGTATTTCGGCTTTTATTCCTGTTGCACCTCCGCGTAGCTCAGAATTGGGATGATGACACCTATCTTAAATATTGTCAAGAACATGGTGTTTAAAAAACATAGCCCCTATGAAGTTAATACTACCAATATATTTTCAAAAAGCTGTAGAAACCAATTTTTAAACACACAAAACGCAATAAATATGCAGTCAATTGACTCCGATTTCTGATAATGACCGTGACGTCACAATCATTTATTACCATACGAAATCTATGGAGGCAGACCGTTTTGACAGATAATAAAAAGTATGTCAACGATTGGTGGTGTCGTCTAGCCAATTAGTATGGATAAAATGTTAATCATAATCATAATCATTTATTCATTCATAAACATAGGTACATACAGTGGTTGTGGGTTGTTTAAATGCGAGCTCTATGTTTCACCTTTTCAGGTATATGAAGTATTTACATTTTAACAATAGTATTTAGCATAATCATAATAGTAGGACAATATTTTATAATTGAAATTATATGTACATAGGTATATGTATGTATGTAAGTATATATAGGTATATGAGAATTTACATTTTAACAATAGTATGTTGTTTTAAGGCTGATGTTTGCTAGTGCAGACTTGGTTTTGATGGACTGACCTCAGTTCAGTAATATGGATTTTGAAAAAAAAACAAACTACCTACCCTTTGGAGTGACCATTTCAGCTACTCTATCAATGTACTTTTGTCTTTGCTCTTTAGGATTGTCCGGGTTCAGGCCAATAGCATCGTAAGTGCCTTTATCATGCACTAAACCAAACTTCGTTCCCAACTTTTCCGTGTTGTCCTTTGTTATGTCAAAGAGCTGAAATAAGAGATTAAATCTATACATATAATAAGACTGTAAAAGATCGATTTCTGTACATTGAAGATTTTTATGAAAAATTGTTACAGGGGGTCTTAATTACCGTAATAGAAGCCAAAACAACAATTTTTAAAATTTTTGTCTGTCTGTCTGTCTGTCTGTCTGTCTGTTTGTCCGGGCTAATCTCAGAATCTACTGGACCGATTTTGACGGGACTTTTTTTATTTGACTCAGTATCACCTGGAGAGTAAACTGGGATATAAATAATCACGCCGATGAACTTAGGGGCAGGCAGGAAATTGAATCTCAGAATCTACTAAACCGATTTTAATGGGACTTTTTTTTATTTGACTCAACATTACTTGGAAGGTAAAGTATCAACTCAAAGCTTACCGATAGGTGGTGCTACTTTTGAAGAAAACTTAACCACGCGGACGAAGTCGCGGGCGGCCGCTATTATTAATAAATTAAATAAATGAATACAAATATTTAATTTCAGACCAATTACGTCCATTTGTTAGTAACAATATATGAACTTAAAAACAATGTTAGTAAGGTAAACTTAGTACGAGAGAAAATATAACAACGGTACATAGGCTGGACAGGTGCTTGACAGGAGAGGTGCTTGTGGCGCAGTGGTTGCAGAGCTTTGGTAGTGATACCAAAAGTTAAGTAACCTAAGGCGCGGTCATGTTTGGGATGGGTGACCATTCTGACCATTAAAGTGACGTCTATTTACAAGCATCTCCGTGCTTCGGAAGGCACGTTAAGCGGTTGGTCCCGGTTAATATCGATAGATATTAGTCGTTAAGCCTAGTCAGAGGCCCTCGGGCGGCTTAATAACATCTGACAGTAAGGATGGTCACTTACCTTACACACAACCCCTCCACCAATCCGCACTGAGCCCGCGTGATGGAGTATGGCTCGCACCACCTCATAGTTGAGGTGAGGCCTGTGCCCAGCAGTGGGACTTATATAGGCTGATGAGACATAGGCTGGATAGGTTCACCTCTCATTAAAGCTGAAGATACAATGCTATGTGACAAAGCGCAAATGACATTGATATAAGACATATTAGTCGTGACGCACATGCGCACTTGTCTCGTTACATCCCTCTCTTAAGACAACGCCAGGTGACAGTCTCACAAATAATAATAATAGTCCTCCCGACCGATTTCGACCACGGCAGCCAATCTCAACAGAGATCAGCCAACTGCGCAGGAGATATTATAGTGCACAAGTGTGAGCGCAATACACAGGTGCACTCGCTGTTCCATCACTCCCAAAGTTCGGTGAGACGGCAATCCTACATGACCGGAGAGAGATCAGGCGCAGGACCAACGGCTTAACGTGCGCACACGGAAAAAAAGATTATCTTGAATCAAGACAATATCCTATTGGTCAAGACAATGCGTGTCTTCCATATGGCGGAAACAATAAATTCTTGAATCAAGTAAAATATTGTCTCAGTTTCATTGTCTTCATCTAAGACATACATTCTTGCATCAAGAATTCGGAAGTTTTGTTATAAGAATACACCGTTGTCTTGGTTAAAGAATAAATTTGTCTCGTGATTATTCAAGAATATCGTAGTTTTGTTTCAAGAATATACATTGTCTTGGTTGAAGAGAAAACTTTCTCAAATCATTCGTTCATTCTTCTGTTCACTCATTCGTTCATTCTTATTATGAGACATTATTCTTGGTTTGATACTTTATATTGTCTTCAAATAAGACTACTATTCTTAACTGAAGAGATATTTGTCTACAGCCAAGACTCGTTTGTCTCATATTGACATTACATTTTCTCGGTTGAAGACTGATTATTCTTAGCTGAAAAGATGTTTCTCTTGAATCAAGACTTGCATTGTCTTGGTCAAAGAGTAAATTTTCTCAAATCTTTCATTCATATATTCGTTCATTCTTATGATAAGACATTAGTCTTGGATTGATACTTAATATTGTCTTCAACTGAGACTACTATTCTTAGTTGAAGAGATATTTGTCTTCAACAAAGACTAGCTTGTTTTATACTGAGACTACATATCTCTGCTGAAGACTTTATAATTCTTATCTGAAGAGACATTTGTCTTGAGGCAAGACTAGTATGTTTTATACTGAGATTACATATTCTCTGTTAAAGACTAGAATTCTTAGCTGAAGGGATAATTTGTCTTTAACAAAGACTCGCTTATTTTATATTGAGACTACATATTCTTTGTTGAAGACTTTAGAATTCTTAGCTGAAGATATATTTGTCTCGAGGCAAGATACGTATGTTTTATACTGAAAAAATGTATTCTTGATTAAAGACTCTAGAATTCTTAGCGGAAGAGATATTGTCTTTAGCAAAGACTCGCTTGTTTTATACTGACACTATATATTCTCTGTTGAAGAATTTAGAATTCTTAGCTGAAGAGATATTTGTCTTAAGGCAAGACTAGTCTGTTTCATACTGAGACTTCGTATTTTCTGTTAAAGACTATATTTCTTAGATGAAGAGATATTAGTCTTGAGGCAAGACTCGTATGTTTCATCGTGAGAAAATGTATTCTTGATTGAAGACTCTAGTATTCTTAGCTAAATTAATATTTGTCTTGAGTCAAGACTCGTATGTTTCATCGTGACAAAATGTATTCTTGATTGAAGACTCTAGTATTCTTCGCTGTAGAGCTATCTGTCTTAAGGCAAGACTCGTATATTTCATACTGAGACTACATATTCTCTGTTGAAGAATTAAGAATTCTTAGCTGAAGAGATATTTGTCTTAAGGCAAGACTAGTCTGTTTCATACTGAGTCTTCGTATTCTCTGTTAAAGACTTTAGATTTCTTAGATGAAGAGATATTAGTCTTGAGGCAAGACTCATATGTTTCATCGTAAGAAAACGTATTCTTAAATAAAGACTCTAGTATTCTTAGCTGAAGAGATATCTGTCTTGAGACAAGACTCGTATGTTTTATACTGAGAAAATGTATTCTTGGTTAAAGACTCTAGCATTCTTAGCTTAATAGTATGTATGTATGCATGTAGTAGGTATATATATACAGGGTCCTTCTTATATGCTGACACTTTTTTAAGGGGATGATCTGACCGTCAAACTGAACAGGTTTCTCTATGGGACCAACAACAAAATCTAAAAAAAAATCAAGCAGCAGCTGTCCCATACATTTGGCTCCAGTAGGTTTGCAGTTTTGTAACAGCAGATGTTTTTTTTGGGGTTTCGATGTTGGTGCCATAGAGAAATTCCCTTAAAAAAGTGTGAGCATATTAAGAAGGGCCCTATACCTATGTATCTAATATGTGTGTAGTTGTGTTATTTCAGCATGAAACATAAGTCTCACACCAGAACAAACAACTCTTATGCTAATAGTATGTGAAGGCTTTACAATTGCTATTGTAAAGCCTTCACATACCAATAGCAACCATACATACTACACACATACTAGATACATATGTACCTACTACATGCATACATACATACTATTAAGCTAAGAATACCAGAGTCTTTAACAAAAAATACATTTTCTAAGTATGAAACATACGCGTCTTGCCTCAAGACCAATATCTCTTTAGCTAAGAATACTCAGTCATCAACCAAACCAAGGATATCTTTATCAGTCTTCAATCACAAGGTTAGTAAACAAAGAAATCACATATAATTTTTTTTCAGTATGTAACACACCAGTTTTACATAAAAAAAACTCTTAAGCTAAAAACAGTTTAGGGTTCACTGTAATATGTTTATACAGTTTAAATAAGTGGAAAAGGTAGACTTAAAAAAAACCAGTTAAATGAATGTTTTGCCTTATATTAGAAATTGTGACAATTTTTATCAAGAAACATACATAATATTAATGATAATTATTATCTCTTAAAACCTAAAGTTATGAAAAAATACAATAATATACTTATGATCCTCATTCTAGCGGAATAAAATCTTGTTTGTTATTACCATTTTTTTACAATAGTGGAGCTCCTTAAGAGGGTACCAAGCCTATTGTGCTGCCCTCAATTATATTTTTTTTTATTCTAAAAATTTAAGGCTGCACCGGGGTTATTCCAATAATCCCCATCGATTTTCCCCATTAGTGGGGATTTGTGCACTTTTTGTTCAAAAATCCCCATTATTACTTCAATGAGCTCTTAATGGGAATTTATATAAGCCTTAATTTATATATCCTTATAAGCCGATTTAAACACACCTAACCTTATCTGCAATTAGATAAAATGTTCCGCCAATATCTTCGTCTGGGGTGCAATGGATAATGTAAGGTTGTACTGTACTTCGTTTTTCGTACGCGTTGGTTGATATTTCGTCAATTCTTTTTTGTATATCGCCAGGTGTCTGAAAAGTAATTAAATAGATAAATAAATTCAAAAAATCAATTCAATTTAATTAGTTGAAATGAATAGAATTTAGAACGAGGTCAACAAAACTGTAAAATTACTTTAAAGAATCCTCGGTAAAACCATAGAAAATAAAAACGGTGCGAGTCGGGCTACTCGCGCACCGAGGGTTCCGTACCACACCACCACACTACATAATTATTAACATACAAAAAAGTTTTGTTTTCTCCGGGACATTAAATTCCCATACATTTAGCAGGGAAATAACAAAATTACCTAGTGATAACAGTGATAATGATAAGTAACAAATCACTATCTCAACTTTCCACTCTGTATGTATTTAAGAAGCTTAGTGTTAATTTGCTGGTTAAGTGGGTAGGTTCTTGTTACTTTACCTTTACATTGACTATTAAACTTTCAATGCATTCTGTTGTTGAGAAGCTCCTTCAATATTTCATCAGTCAGGTCTTTAAAATGACTTGTATCAATCCCATTTTCTGAAATTATTAATGCACAACTTCAAATCGAGGCTTGTTTCACACATAACACAACCACACCTATTTTGTATTGGAAATGAATAGTAAACCGACCGTGTGGATGATACTGATCACATCACAACCACATAGCAACTCAACGAACTAGCGACCGGCTACATCACAGAATCGCAACTAGGTACTAGTGGCAGCTGTGATAAGTGTAAAAACACTAAATCTATTTAATCAAATTAATGAACTGTACTCCGTGGTCTAATTGCTAAGAGTGTTAGACTCTTAAAGGATGACTCACGCTACACCGTTTCGGGTCCGAGCCGAACGTGGTCATAGGCCACTGTCACTGTCGATTGTGTAAAAAGAAAGCGGCGGCTTTTCGTGGGATGCACTAATACATATCTTCAGAGATTCGTGAAGATACTTCACCAATCACATTGCCATGTGCCACGCTCAGGTAGACGAGGAGAAACGCTGACAGTGTGTTGTGCTATGTGTGTTATAACAAACAGAGTTATATACGGGCTTAACATTTTCCGACTAAATCACCGAACTACTGAAAACACTTCCGCGTGGTTCTGTTTGGATAACCAGCTAAAATCGAATATTCAACAGCCATGCCACGAGCACGACGTAACACCTACTTACATTCAAAGATAAAATATATTACATTTTAGTTATTCATGCTGTTAAACTTACCTATAAACTTTTCAATTACGTCTTCTCCAAGGTCCCAGGTCTCCAATAAATCACGACACATGATCAACGAGAATAATCCGATTTGAAATTATAAATATGTTAACGTTCAAATTCTCTTCGACTAAAAGTAAAATAAAAAACGTGACACCAGTCAGTGTTGCCAGATGGCGAAATATAAAATGCAATGAGCAGTTTTCTTTAGGTGAGCGCAGACTACCGCCCGCACCGATTCGTCCGAATCGACCGAGTCGGGAGGCCTCGCACACCAAAGCATCCGCAGCGTCCGCCTCGGCGGAATCTGACGGTGCGGAGGGAAAGAGACAGAAAGTCGCGCCAAATAATTTTGACAGCAAATGTTGCCATTTCTCATAATGAATTTACCAACAAAAACATACTCTGGGCATTGCCCTTTTACTTTGCTTAAATATTTTAACACAAAAATGACCGTTTAATGTTCCAAACGTAATTACGGATTCAATGAGGATCCGTTACGATTTTAGTTAAAAATGCAGTTATATAGAGCTAAGAAATTCTTAACATACAGTGCAAAAATTTTTGCTCTGCGACCAAAATTGACGAAGTTATGACCAAATTACTAGCGTCGTTCACTGACCGGCCCGGCGCGGTAACTGTGACGTCACTGTGATGGATGCCGCCAGTACGCCGTAGGCAACGATAAGGCGCGCAGTGTTTTGATTGGTTGAATAAGACTTTGAATCAAATTAAGTGCTTGATTTGTGTGTAATTCACCTTTTTGACTATGTATAAATATTAACTAGTGCCGAAATGTACAAACACTTCCTTTAAAACGTCATGAAAACTATTTATTTAATGCTGAAAGTATTTTAAACTATTCTTTCACTTTTGTCTTCAAATACAATATATTACAATTTAATTTACGTTTTCATTTCACATTTTTTATTACATAGAACTAATATAGCACCGAGTACCGAGACAACCGGGAATCCCGGTTCTTTTTGACCCTGGTACCGGGAATCAAAAATCAAAGTACCGGACCCGGGTCCAGGTTATGCATGCTCTAGTTTCGACCTCTGGACTTGAAAAAAAAAATATCCATAGGTTTAACGTGTCGATCTGTAATAATAATGAAATGAATAAATAAAACTGAATAAAATATACTTGCATAGAGCAAAATATTATACAATGTCGTCCGGGCGCAAGAAACCGCCCGAAATACTCTAAATATTCATATAAAATGTTCAAAAAAATACCCTCAGCCAAAAAGTGAACTGAAAAGACAAAAAAAAATAATTTAAAAAATTAAAAAACCCGACTGCATAAAAAGTGAACTGAAAAGACAAAAACAAGTTGAACAGTAATGTGGAACATAGCGACTTTAACAGTCTTGGACCCATTGCAAGTATATTCGATAGATTTCAGTCGGTATAGAGTTCAATGGGTCCCGACACTGACAGACAGTTACGTTTAGAAATAAAATAATTAAAAAAAACATTATGGCAACGGAACATGGGGTCAGAAAGCCTCTGACGCCCACGTTTGGGTAGATTTTAAGTTTTTATCAAATATCTCAGAATTTAATGAATAATAAATTCTGAAAAAAATATATCGTTTTAGGAAGACCAAATCTCTAAATGGTTTCAAAATTCTAAACAATAAAAAATTTGAAAATGTTGTCAATTGTGTCCGTCAAGATCGCTACCACGATCCTACTAAAATTGCTCTAATTTGGTGCTATTTTCATTTACTGGTAACATTATTTCTCACAGTGGACGGCGCGGCCACAAACTTTAAAAAAAAAACGTTTACTGTTCAAGAATCGAAATCTCAAACCAAGAATTACATTCTTAGAAGAGAAAAAGATTCTTGAAATCTTCATCTTATGTGGCATGAAGGTGGCATGGCAATCTTGTTTTTTTTCGTGAGCATGTGGTTCTCTGGCCCATCTCTTATTTCTCTTCTAAAATCACCTAGAAGGAATGTGACGGTGATCCTACTTCTTATTTCAGCACTCATTTTCAATGTGACGGCTTCCCAGCAGAATGATTGATCAAAGTAGGTGGGCCCGAGGTTCACATGCTTTTAGGTTAGGTTTTGAGACATATCGTCGAATTCCAAGACAACGGCACCATGTACCGACGGGATTATCATTGCAAAGCAATGTGACAACATATGTGACAGCTACAAGTACATTCATTAATTACATATGTGATGCAACTGGGACAGTGAAATTAGCGATGTTTTATGTCAAAAGCATGTGGTTCTCTTTAAAGTCGTAAATCTTCGTGATCATTACATTAAAATTAAAACCAAATAGGAATTCTAAACCGTTAAGTCACGACAAATAGCTCATAAAACTATTTCCAGGACTACTTCATTACGTTCAGAGAAAACTTCAAATTAATTTTTCTATGAAAGTCGAATTAGGGTGACCGACCGTGACTTTAATCTCTTTCGGACACCTAGGTATAAATTTTACCTACCTGGAGCTACTTTAGTGAACAATGTTTTTACAAGCTTTTATTTATATTCACCTGTCCCGGTGTCTGTCTGTCCGTCAGCAATCAAATCTTGCAAGGTGCATTAGAACACGAAATTTACTATTCTTGTTTTTTAGTCTTGAGTCTTAACTTAAAATAAAAAAATTAAACTTCAAAGTAAATCAAACCCATCATACTCGTAATATTGTTACATTATACAATTTATAATTATGTGATATAAAAGCTTATCGCGAGATTTCCCACCTAACTCCTCCTGCTGAACCTCGGCTGAACCGATTTAGATGAAATTGTATGTGTGTATTTGAGTGGGTCCTAGATGGTTTGAAAATATAATAAGACACGGTAGGTGGCGCTGCAATCGAGTTTCTTCTAGTACGTTTGTAACCTATCCTACTATTGTTACATTACACAATTATTATAATTATGTGATATAAAAGCTTATCGCAAGATTTCCCACCTAACTCCTCCTAAACGGCTGGACCGATTTGGATAAAATTTTGTGTGTGTATTTGAATGGGTCCCTGGATGGTTTAAAAAAACAATTAGACTCGGTAGGTAGCGCTACAATCGAGTTCCTACCTAACTCCTTCTAATCGGCTGAACCGATTTGGATGAAATTTTGTGTGTGTGAGTGGCTCACAGGATGGTTTGAAAATGCAATTAGACCCAACAGGTGGCGCTGTAATCTGATTCTTATTTAACTGCTCCTAAACGGCTAGACCGATTTGGGTGAAACTGTGTGTGTGTGAAGATGGCTCCCTAGATGGTTTGAAAATACAATTGGACCCGGTAGGTAGCGCTACAATCGATTTAAGTTTGTGGAAGGCTGTCCCTTACACTTAGGTACTTACCTAACAGAAAGTATCTACGCGTTTTTTGTTTCGTTCGGTCTTATACCTATGTTCCATTATATTAAAAAAAACATTAAAAGAGATTCGTAATTATCAACTCACCGCACTTGTATCATAATGTACTATTACGTAAAGTAAAGAGTTTGAACTTTGAAAAATTATAGAAAATTAACTATTGCATGGATATCGAAAATAAGGAAATCAGTTATTTCTAATCTAGCCTAATCTTCGAAACTAAAAAATACCAGAATAAGACTTTACATACCGAATTATGTTTTGAAGAAAAGTCTTCTTTAAATAAGACAACGATTCTTGGAGTTTGAAACACGTCGATATTTTCAGTTAAAACAAATTTTACCTACCTATTCTTGAAATGAAATTTTCATAGTCTTCAATCAAAAATACATTCTCCAGTTGAGAATAAGTATCAAAAAAGAATGTCTTGTTCTCATTGGAAGTAATGTGTTATTCTTGAAGAAAGAATATTATATTATTGGTAATCGAAACAGTAATGTCTTAAGTAGAGATTTTTTTTTATAATTTGAAACAAATGAATATTCAGAATAAAATGTGGAAGTTCTTGAACCAAGAATAAAGTAATTCTTGGATCAAATGTTTGTAGAATGTTTTCAATCATGAAAGGTATCTTCTTGAAATAAGACAACGGGTCTTGGTTTGAAATTAATCGATATTTTTCTGATGAAATTAATATTATTATTAAAAAGAGATTTTCATAATCTTCAATTAAAAATATATTCTCCAGTGAAGAATATAAAACAAGAATATTTTATTCTCATTGGAAGTAATGTGAATGAAGAATAAGATATTCTTGGTAATAAAAACACTATTGTCTTAACTTAAGAAAATTAGTTTTTTTGGTTTGAAATAAATATAGTTTCAGGATAAGATGTGGAAGTTCTTGAACCAAGAATAAAGTAATTCTTGAGTCGAAAATTGTGGAATGGTTTGAACCAAGAAAAGTGTCTTCTTGAAATAAGACAGCGGGTCTTGGTTTGAAATACATCGATATTTTTTAAATGAAACAAATATTATTCTTGAAATGAGATTTTCATAGTCTTCAATTAAAAATATATTCTCCAATGAAGAATATAAAACAAGAATATTTTATTTTCATTTGAAGTAATGTGATATTCTTGAAAGAAGAATAATATATTATTGGTAATAAAAACACAATTGTCTTAAGTTGATAAAATTAGTTTTCTTTGTTTGAAATAAATCCAGTTTCAAAATAAGATGTGGAAGTTCTTAAACTAAGAATTAAGTAATTCTTGAGTCAAAAATTTTGGATTGTTTTGAACCAATAAAAGGTTCTTCTTAAAATAAGACAGCGGGTTTTGGTTTGAAATACATCGATATTTTTCAGATGAAACAAATATTATTCTTGAAATGAGATTTTCATAGTCTTTAATTAAAAATATATTCTCCAATGAAGAATATAAAACAAGAATATTTTATTTTCAATTGAAGTAATGTGATATACTTGAAGGAAGAATAATATATTATTGGTAATAAAAACACTATTGTCTTAAGTTGAGAAAATTAGCTTTCTTTGTTTGAAATAAATCTAGTTTCAAAATAAGATGTGTAAGTTCTTGAACCAAGAATAAACTAATTCTTGAGTCAAAAATTGTGGAATGTTTTGAACCAAGAAAAGGTTCTTTTTGAAATAAGACAAAGAGTCTTGGTTTAAAATCTTTTATATTCTTGAAACAAGAATATGAAATATTCTTGAAACAAGATAGGAATTTTCTTGTATTAAGAAACGTTTCTTAAATTAAGAATATTTTTTTCTTGAGTCAAGGATAATCTGAATGTTTTGGACCAAGAAAAATATAATCTTGAAGGAAGACATGTTTGTCTTGAATTAAAACTTGTTCATAGTTTTCAGTCAAAATCAGAGATATTCTTGAATTGAAAAATAGATATTCTTGGATTTACAATATTTTCTTCAATCAAGAATAAAAATCAAGACTATATTATTCTCCATTTAAATAAGCCGTGTTTCTTGGGTTAAGAATATATACTTAAGGTAATAAAATATTCACTTGGATTTAAACAATATTTCTGAGAATAATGATATTCTTGGTTGAAGAATTCCTTTTTTTCCGTGCACCGAGGCACGGGGGTGTAATACCGCCAACTTCCTGACTCCGAGCTGTTTGTGAGAAATTCATGACAAAAAATCTCAGAAACAATTTTGGCTCCACCTGGGCTTCGAACCCAAGACCTCTTGGATGTAAGGCAAAAACTTTGTCACTACACCAATAAGGCAGTCAAATACAGTCATATTTTAACTGTGTGTCTCTCAAATACAGTCATATTTTTACCGTGTGGGCACAGAACCCAAAAAAATGGAATAATATATTACCTTAAAATTTATGAATGGGAAATCAGCTTTGGATATTTTCTCGGCCAAAGTAATAGCTTCTATGCAATAATCTACTCCTAGTAAATTCGTAAAACCTTCGCTAGCTAGCTGTGTTAGCGTGTATCCGTTGCCGCATCCTGAAATGTCAAAATTACAGTTTTTATAAAAAAATTGGTTGCCTGTAAAGTCGGTATACGGGCGAAAGTTTTACGTGACAACGACTTTGAGTGGTAAAATAATTTTAATGTGAATATTCATTCGTATAACATGAACCGGTGTGTATGCCTATCTCTCTCACTCTCTCTCTCTCGCTCTGTCTCTCTCGCTCTTAGGCGGGTTAACTGTGCTCGAGTGGAAGGGACGCGTGCCTTTCACTTTTTATGTCTGTCTCACTCGCTCTTAGGCGGGCTAACCATGCCCGAGTCGAAGGGACGCGTGCCTCTCACTCGCTCTCATTGTGAGCGCGGAACGTGAGCGGAGCAGCGTAACGCAGTTTCTTGAAGTGTCACCCGGCAAACCAATTTATAAGACGTTGTCACGTCAAAAAGATTAAAGAATAACAAACTGGTGTCAAATTACAGAATACAAGTCGTCAGCGCACCCGTTTGCGATGCATTTATTTTACTAGTGTCGCACTAATTCACCTAATTAGAGCGACACGGAGCCATCTGACGGGCATGTACTCATAACATTTTTACATTTACATTTTGTAGAACATGTTGTTAAACATGGGTTTTAAGCATTAACAAACAATTTAAAAATTCTTCTTATTCAACACTTGCTACCCCGACCTCCAACACAAACAATATGACTAAATTAATAAAAAATAGAATAATCTCATTTGTGTTTACTGTTGAGTCTTAGTTATGCAAATGACACACTTTTTATGGATTATTTTGCAATTTATTTACATTTTATCCTGGAGTTTTAGACTCGCACACAAGTCTTCTATGAAGTAGCGAAGTAGAAATAGCAAAATTAATTACCATCTGCTGTATTCTATAACTATTGCAATTCATTTTTAAGATAATGATTATTTACAAGAGAAAAGATACTGGCTGGTAATGTTACGATTCCACAGGCTTGCCTCGGACACATTCAGAGTTTAGTTTGCCTTCCATTAAAACTGCGAATCGGTGAATGTTGTTGTATGAGGGTGTTGTTAGTGGGTGCTTTGTGGGTTAGTGCTATGCTGATCTCTCTCCGGTCATGTTGGATTGCCATCTCACCGAACTTTAAGAGTAATGGAACAGTGAGTGCACCTGTGTATTGCGCTCACACTTGTGCACTTATAATATCTCCTGCGTAGTTGGCTGATCTCTGTTGAGATTGGCTGCCGTGGTCAAAATCGGCCAGGAGGACTATTATTATTATTATTAGTGCTATGCTACAACTTATAACCTAATAAATGTAAGCTTCTAATAAATATGGCAAAACAATAAGAACTACACTGTAGGTAGATACATATTTTGACGACCACTTTGGTGAAATGGTTAAGAAGTTGACTATTAACCAAGAGGTCACAGGTTTGATCCCCGTTCTGTACGAACATTTGTGTGAATGAACATGTCTGTTTGTACTGTTGGTCTGGGTGTTGTATGTATTTATTTAAGTTTATTTGTAATACCACTGTTGATGCTGATATCTGTGACACAAGTGCTTAAGCTACTTAAATAAATAATATTAAATAAATATAACACAAAAATCACACCAATTCTCTAGTCCCAAATTAAGTTATGAGGCTTTTGTTATGAGTACTAGACAATGGATAAACATACATACTTAAATACTTTTTTTTTGTAAATGAATACATATTATACATAGAAAACACCCAGACCAGTACAAAAACACATGTTTATGCACACTTATGCTTGTACTGTGCGGGGATCGAACCTGCGACCCTTGGTTTTAGAAGTCCGACATGTGGACCACTGCACCAAGCGGTTGTCAAACTTACCATGGAGTCAGATCAATGTATGAGATGTTGAAGTACATTATTATATTATATATTGTTATTTGAGAATCAGTAAGCTCAAGTGGCAATGGGCAGGGCACATAGCGCGAAGAACTGATGGCCGTTGGGGCAGAAAAGTTTTTGATCAGAGACCCTTCGACCAAAAGCGCAGCGTAGGACGTCCACCGACAAGATGGACAGACGACCTTGTGAAGATCGCAGGATCACACTGGATGCAGACCTCTTGTGACCGGTCGATGTGGAAAACTGTGGGGAAGGCCTATGTTCAGCAGTGGACGTCCTATGGCTGAAAATGATGATGATGATATTGTTATTATTCTATTATAATTACCTAAATCAATAACAGCGGTACTTCTATCGATATCACAGTTGCATATCCAAGTGATGACTCGGTCAGCGCTGTCCTCCCCGAACCACACATCCCCAGGGTCGCCGTGGTCCTCGAAATTGGCTATTTCTTTCGTGTACGCTTGCTGCCAGTAAGAATGTGTACCGAGTTCCGAGGAGTCTAATTCAGTGTCTTCCATTTCTTGTATGATGTATGTTATAAACAGACTTACTAGGTAACTATTGTTTTGTTTGATGAGGTTATGAGAGTATCAACAACAATAACAACAATTGGTGTGAAATTGCGCTGCTATTGTTAATGGTTCAAGCTATATTAAAAGAGGATAAGCTTCCTCTGAATCTATGCTAAACTTTTCACTTGCTACAACCGAGTTATTTTCAGTTTTTTTTCATTTCATAGAAAGAGCGAGAGAAGCAAATTGTCAGCTGTCGTTTGACAGTCAGCTGTCACCAGCTGAGCAAAAAACTCTATGGTCAGCTGATGTAAAATGTTGCCAGTGCTATCCAAAGAATTTAGTAGTTTTATCATTTTCATTACAAACATGTTGCAAAAAAAGTTAGAACATATATTTTCTTGGATACAGAGCGCCACGTAACGAAAAAATAAAGTGTATCAATACGCCATTACTTTCCTGAAAAGTAAGTCATCGATTGCAGACTATCGTGTAAACTTTTTTAGTATACATACTATACTACTGCACTAGTTTAGAGTATTAATAATTTTGATTTACCTCAGAGGGTTCAGCCAGCGCGTTTCAAATCTAAGCGCAATGCGGCCGTTCACTTGTCAACATTACACGAGTGTCGTAGTCGCCTAAGAAATGTGATTTAGTATGAAGTCTTTTAAACTTTGATTCATTATTGTTTCTCCGTTAATATGCCGCGCCACTGTGAGCTAAAATGTTCATAGATAGATCAATGGGAACCCAAAATTTTGAAAACCCTTCCAGTGAATACGAAGTTATGTAGAAAACATTTTCTAGAATGCGACTTCGAAAATGCTTTTAAAGAAATAGGTGGTATTGATTTTAACATGAAAAATACTAGATTTCTTGGTTTTATATTCTTACTAAGTAATTTCATATATAAAATATTTAAGGAACATCAGAATAAAAATGTTGTTCGATCAGTCTTCTAATGGATGGTAGTTGTAAAGAAAAAAATGGCTGCCTGTAAAGTCGGTTTTACGGGCGAAGTTTTAACGTGACACCGATCATGATTGAGTGGGAGAGAGACGCAAGGCATTCGCCGGTCCGGCGGGCCTCTCTCTTTTTCGGTGACTCATCGTTACAGACGTGAGCGGGCGTTACACTTTTTCATGAGTGACTCCGAGCCACAACCTGATTTAAGACGTTGTCACGTCAAAAAACCTTATCGGAGAAGACCGTCCGACGCCGGCAACGCTAGAAAACATTTGTTTGAAGAGTCATTAGAGCCTCAAAATGCTGTTGAATGATTTAAAAAAAGGATGAACAATCTGGCACTAATGAACGTTTTCTCAATTTGTTTTACAGATCAATCTTTTTGAAGTGAAAACTTCTTTAGCGGCGTTGAGCACTTTTGTGGCATGGGTAGAAACTGTGAAACTCGCGTCAGGTCACGTGATACTGATCGAAAAACCGTAAGACGGTTATTAAGTTTTCACTTCTGCCGGCACTCCCGGAGTGCAACCCGTGTTTTTTTTTAACTTAACCTTTGTTTTATTGACAAAACACAAAAATTTTAATTCAGTAAATGCAAAAACTCGTTGAAAAATCCCTGCTCGTCAATTGGCAGAAGCCCCATTAACAAATTTCGTACGACAGTATTTTTACCGAACAACCCCATTCAAGCTTTCATGGTATACATAGTAGAAATTAAAATACTACGATGGCAGCTCGTTTGTAAGCTGTAAAAAAAATACTGCCATTTCTGTGTTCCATTTCAAAAACGAAATTGCTTCTCCTGACATTATTACTGCTAACAATACGTTTTTCGTTAAAATTCAAAATGAATGCACGTTGTAGAAATGTTGGAAATGACGTCATCACACCTTGAAATCTGATTTTACATAAAAACAGGAGTACGCTCGTCGTGTAGGTTGAATTTTGCATTTGACCACTTTGCGGTCTCGTGTGATCATTTTTCATTCAATTTAACTGTACAACACACCAATTAAAATCATGTGACAAAGAGTGCGGCCTAAAAATTACTATTTGTGAATTAAAATTGCTATCGTACACGTTTCGCTTAAGAATATACGTTGTTCCGAGTACGACCCATCAATCAATATTTTGCGGTCATCTTTTTTATCTAATAAATTATACAAAACGTGAAACTGTGCCACTATACCAGTTTTGAATAACTGTGCATTCGTGTTTTTTGTTTTATGTACAAATCTGTGAGTTGTGTGTATTTTCCGACACGAAATATTGCTGGTGTGTATTTACGTAATTTAAACAAGTTTTGAGTGTCAGTCGATCGCATTGGAGTAAGGGGAAAGTGTTTTTCTGGTGAGTAAACTTGTTAATTTGTTTTCATAATAACGTGACGCTACGGCTGTTTGTACGATGTTCAACAATAAACATTTATTATTGCTCATGTATACATTTAGGGAACAAAGTGACGCACATGCGCTAAGCTATTCAACTATTTGAAAATATTGAATGAAATTTAAGGTAAAAAAAAATAAACTAAGTTTTTATATTCTTAATTTAATTTTATTTTATTTAAGGTATACATACAGATTACAGTTAATTCTTGGTCAACATACAAGTCTTAATTAAATTTACGAAACTATAATCCACGAATTGTATACACAGCATGCTTTATAAAAAAAGAAAAACAATTTTATTTTGGATTCAAGAACTTAACTAAACTAAAATAAAAATAAAACAATTTAGACAATTTGAGTGAGCCTATTCTGATTCGACAGCGCATAGAGTGTCAGATATAGCTTTCTTGAACCAACGGAAATTGCCATTAAATCCATGTCTTTGCTACTATTGGCCAATTCATTGTGCGTGCGACACATTCTAACAAGAGGGTTATACAAGGAAGTATTATTCTTTTAGACCTGAATATCAAACGCATTCCGTTTATGCATTCCATTCTATTAGCACATTGACATAACTACATAGTACAAAGAAAAGTTGCTATGACTGTTTGTAGATCTTTAAAACTACTTAATGGTTTTTGATGCAATTTTTTATTTAGTAGCTAGCAATTCAAGAGAAAGTTGGTGTTTCTATGTATAATATGTGTGTTGGAGTCCTATGGCACCCCCGTGGTGTAAAGGGCCTTCGTGAGTTGTCACCATCTCCCCCTGTCCTGCGCTTGACTCTTAACATCCTCCCATAGTAGACCTGCAGCTGTTATCTCCTGGTTGATGGTTTGTCTCCACGAATGTATGGGTTGTCCGTGTCTTCTCTTGCCATGGGGCTGCCATTCGAAGGCCATCATATGTGTAGTATATAAGAGAAGATGCACCTGGAATCACAACACTGACACCAACATCTTCTGGAATCACAACACTGACACCAACATCTTCTGTGTCACATTGTGAGTTGTAGATATTGTAAGTCCTGCGACTTCCAGTTCTAGCTTTTTCGGGTGATTACAGTTGGATGTATTTTGGTTCCTGTGCTGGCGTCGTTTAATGGAAATTTAAAGCAAAATAATTTATTTATTTATTTAAGCTTTATTGCACAACAATACTTTGTACAAAAGGTGGACTTAACGCCGTAGGGCATTCTCTACCACTCATACCTTCGGGCTATGCAGAAATGATTAGTGGGCGGTGCGACAAAATAAATAAAAGAGAAAACAAACAAAAAATAAGAATAATATGACACATAAGATTAAATATAAAATATACAATATACATAAATATATGTAAATATACATATATATATATGATTACATATTTAAAATACACATAATATATACAAATATACACTGAATAAATAAATAAATTTGACGAACTGTTAAAGGAAGATCTATAATGACGGTTGCGATAAAGTAAGAAAGTGGGTGCGAATGAGTCTCTTGAATGATAATTTGCTGGGAGCCTGTTTTATATTTTCGGGAAGAGCATTCCAGATAATAATCCTCTTTTTCAGCTTTAGTCATGGATTTCCGCAAAGTAACGCCTGATTCCATCAACTATAAATAAAAGTTTGTAAAGTTTTCACTTTAAATTTATTGGCAAATAGCTTCCTGCCAGAGGTTTTGCCCCTGTGAAATTTATTGTTGTTATTTTTCATACAAACCTTCCTTTTGAATCACTATCTATAAAAAACTGCATCAATATCTGTTCAGTAGGTAGTTTTAAACATCTAAGACATAAATATTATGAAAGCTATGAATTTTTCATACCAACAATTTATAATGTGCAGTTGGTAACATTTTATGTATAATAAAATATTTCAGTTAATCTTATCAAACAATTAAACTTGATTGGGGCTGTTTAGTGTTCATTAATGATTACATTTTCAATATCAATGTTTACCAAAGCTTTTGTCATATAGAAAATTATATCACAATGAATTTGTTGGTAATAGACCTCCTGGCCGATTTTGACCAATGGTGGCCAATCTCAACAAAGATCAGCCACCCGGGCACGAGATATTATAGTGCACAAGTGTGAGCGCAATACACAGGTGCACTCACTGTTCCATCACTCTCAAAGTTCGATGAGACGGCAATCCGACATGACCGAAGAGAGATCAGGCACAGGACCAACGGCTTAACTCGCGCGCCGAGGCACGGGGGTGTAACACCGCCAATTTCTCGACACCGAGCTGTTTTTGAGAAATTCATGAAAATCTCAAAAACAATTTTGGCTCGACCTGGGATTCGAACCCAGGACTCTCGGATGTAGGGCAGAAACTTTGCCACTACACCAACGAGGCAGCCAGTCGTGCGGGCTCGATCGGGGGAACGGACTTGGTCTCAAGGGCATCTCAAGTAGGTACGGACCACGACTTGAACCAACATCCGCATGGCTCACGGGTGAGAAGCGGCAAGCCACATGTCTGTGATTGCCAAAGTGTGATGAGGGTAGGAGATTGAATCGTCGTGTATCGAAGGTTTGCGTAGCCTTGTGTACGATGGGAATCGAATCTAACCCTATCAAACTTATGTCGTTGTTTATACATGTTTAAATGATGTTTGAATGGTAACTCGACGTATTCCTTAAAAAGAGGTAATCAGATCAAATAAGAGGTAATCAAATCAGCAACAAAAAAGGTTCTATCGACTAGGGGTTAGAAGCAATAGGCTAGATGTCACCACCAATCGTTGACAATGTTGACAAACTCTTTATCATCTGTCAAAACGGTCTGCGTCCATAGATTCTGTATGGGAATACTATAATTTGACGTCATAATTTAGTATCAGAAATCGGAGTCAATTGACTGAGTATTTATTGAATTCTGTGTAAATAAAAATTGGTATCTACAGCTTTTTGGAAATAAATTGGTTTTACTAGCTTCATAGAAGTTATGTTATTTAAACGCCATGGTCCTGAAAATATATACAATAGGTGTCATCATGCCTATAGATTTTTAAGATATCTTGCTTTTAAGATTGCGAAATTTCTTGTTATAGGGGACATAAAGTGAAATTTTTCGTAATTTTTCGACTCCTACTCTTCCCTTCGTTGATGGAACCTTTTTTGTAGGAAATCACCTTTACAATAACTCTTTTGTAGGAATACGTCGAGTTACCAGTAACCTTGTATAAATGTTAGGTTTTAATTTCCTCACATACACGCTTCGTGAAATTTATGGACGATTAACACTGTACCATCATGTAGTATGTACAAACGTCATCCTGTTTTCTTGTAAAATCGCACTTATTACAAGTCTATAGGATTCAGGCTGCGCTATCATTGGCCACTATCTATGTCTTGTGTATTAAAGCTGAAAAAGAGGATTATTTTGCTTTAAATTTCCACTAAACGGCGCCAGCACAGGAATCAAAATATATCCAACTGTAATCACCTGAAAAAGATAGAACTGGAAGTCGCAGGACTTACAATACCTACAACTCACAACGTGACACAGAAGATGCACCTGGAATCACGACACTGACACCAACAGAACACTCGACGCGTTTCGCCACTACACGTGGCATCCTCAGGAGATATCGCTTCGATAGACTACTGTATGAGTATGACTGATGTATTTGGGTATTGTAAGTCCTGCGACTTCCAGTTCTATCTTTTTCAGGTGATTACAGTTGGATGTATTTTGGTTCCTGCGCTGGCGCCGTTTAGTGGAGATTTGTTAAGTACAATTAAATATTTATGTACTGGCAACATTATTACATTGTCTGTGGTGAGCTGCGATGGCTGCTCTTGTGTTGTTTGTCTGTCATTTGTGTGATCTGCGATGTACCTAATTAAAACAGAATAAACGAGCCGTCCTGAAGAAATATCTTGCTGTTTTTTTATAAAGTCCTAACAAAATTTAAAGCAAAATAATCCTCTTGTTCAGCTTTAGTCATGGATTTCCGCAAACTAACGCCTGATTCCATCAACTATATCTTATGTATTAAGTTTAGCCTTTTAACTGTCGAGAGACTAGACACAATAGAAATAATAATGTTTGGGGGTCACCGGCGACCACCAAGGCGCACAATGTGTTTATGTGATATGAAATACTGGAATTTTGGTTTCGTAGTGATAAGTATTTAAAGAAAGTAAGAAAGAACAGCGTTTTTTAGGGTTCCGTACCTCAAAAGAAAAAAAACGGAACCCTTATAATATCACTTTGTTGTCCGTCCGTCCGTCCGTCCGTCTGTCAAGACCGTTTTTCTCAGGAACGCGTGGAGGTATCAAACTGAAATTTCTATATGATACTAAGGTCTACTGTCCCTGGAAGCTGTAGAAAAATCAACCTTCTAAGCCAACGCAATCAAAAGATACAGCCATTTAGGCCGCAGAATTTCCGCAAATTTTCGAAACTCGCACGGGAATCAAAACCTACAGGGTACTTCCCGTAAACTTAAGAGTCTTGAAATTTTGTACGAAGTCACGTCTTAGAGTACAGATATAGGAAAAATTACGAAAACCGTAAATTTTCAGTTTCATTATATAAAAAAAAAATTTTTTTTTGACAATTTTGAAAATTTCAAAGTTACTACTCCTTATCTACAGGTTTGTACGGAACCCTCGGTGCGCGAGTCCAACTCGCACTTGACCGGTTTTGATTTAGGACATCATCACATACATAGTACGAAATGAAAAATATAAACAGATACAAAATGTACAGAATAAATGAAACGAAAAGAAAAGGAATATCTTAGACTAAAATTAGTCAAATAAGTTCAGCCGTTCTAGAGTTTTAATGAGACTAACGAACAGCAATTCATTTTTTTTAAAGATAAATCAGCAAAATATAATGATAATACCATATATACATATCGCATATATATGATATATATATATTATTTTCTGACGACCGTTTGGTGCAGTGATCTACATGTCGGACTTCTAAAACCAAGGGTCGCGGGTTCGATCCCCGCACAGTACAAGCATATGTGTGCATGAACATGTGTGTTTGTACTGGTCTGGGTGTTTTCTATGTATAATATGTATTTATTTACAAAAAAAAAGTATTTAAGTATGTTTATTCGTTGTCTAGTACCCATAACACAAGCCTCGTAGCTTAATTTGGGACTAGAGAATTGGTGTGATTGTTGTGAAATATTTATTTATTTTATTATTTATTTTATTTAAGTATATACGAGTATATCTACGTAAACAAAAAATTAAAATACATGATACTTAAATATGACCACGTCACATCTTCGTGTTATTGTCTTTGCCACACTACGCTATGGCATACCAAAACACAATTGTTTATGATTCTCAACAGCACGCGCGGTTTTCAAGTTCTTTCTTACTAGCTTTTACCCGCGACTTCGACCGCATTAGGTAGTTTTTGGGAATGCGTTGTTTTCCCTTAATACCAATTTTATCCAAATATAATTGGGATGATGACACCTATCTTAAAAATTGTCAAGAACATGGTGTTTAAAAAACATAGCCCCTATGAAGTTAATACAACCAATATATTTCGAAAAAGCTGTAGAAATCAATTTTTAAACACACAAAACGCAATAAATATTCGGTCAATTGACTCCGATTTCTGACACATGACCGTGACGTCACAATCATTTATTACCATACGAAATCTATGGAGGCAGACCGTTTTGACAGATAATAAAAAGTATGTCAACGATTGGTGGTGTCGTATAGCCAATTGTTTACAATTCCCAACAGCACGCGCGGTGTTTAAGTTATTATTTACTAGCTTTTACCCGCGACTTCGTCCGCATTAGGTAGTTTTTTTGCAATGCGTTGTTTTCCTGTTATACCAATTTTATCCAAATATAATTCAAATCTTTGGTAATTTAGGAGTGTAAGCGATCAGATTCCCCGGAAAGTATTTTTCCCATGGGAATGCGTTGTTTACCCGCGGTCAAAAGTAACTCATGTCCTTTCTTAGGTCTCAAACCAGGGTTGGCTATTATCAAGATAATTATTTTCTCTGATAATTATCCGATAATTATCTGATAATTATCCAACTATGAAATCATGAAATTTTGCAAACACAATGTAAGAATCGCAGATTAAATAATAGGAATACGCTGTTCCCGAGGGTTGACAAAAAGTTTGTTTTTTGCATAGCTTAGTAGCCCAATAGTAACATAGATTACGTTTAAACTCGATTGAATATGCTCCCGTGGGATAAAATAGGGATCGCGATTTGACCGAAACTTACGCGGGTGGAAGTCTAGGAATTTATAAACGTGAAAGTATGGATGTTAGTTTCTTCCACTTTCACGCGTAAACAACTGAACCGATTTTGATGAAATTTGGCAAGTAGATGAATCAAGCACTAGATTAATATACGATCTATGCAGGAAAAATGTATTGTTCCTGTATAGTTAAAAAACCGTCAAAAATGTCGATATCAGACATCACTAGTTTTAGTACCGTAGACACTCGCAACAGCCTACAGCGCCAAAATGGCGATTATCAAATAGGCACAAAAACAGTGTGACAGCCACCTGTCCAGTGGTACTTACTTCAGGTCAGTGGTTTGGATACACATATATATTATTTCGTTTTGTTTTGTACAATAACAGTTACTCGTTATTATCAACGATAATTATCAACACGTAATTATCATGATAATTATCAAATAATTATCAAGATAATTATCACGATAATTATCCAGGCCAACCCAGTCTCAAACTATCTCCTCACCGAATTTCATTTAAAACTGTTCAGTAGTTTAGGCGTAAAAGCGATCGGCGCACCTGAATTTTCACATGGGAATGCGTCATTTTCCCGCGGTAAAAAGTAGCCTATGTCCTTTTTGGCTATTAAAATATCTCTATACCAAATTTCATGCAAATTGGTTCAGTAGTTTAGGCGTGATCGAGTAACAGACAGACAGAGTTACTTTCGCATTTAAAATATTAGTATGGATGTCCCAAATATACCTACGTGAACAAAAAATAATAATACATTTAAATAATTAGATATGACCACGCCACATCTTCGTGTGGGGCTGGGAGCTGAGGGCTGGGCTGGGCTGGCCATGTCTGTCGCAGAACCGACGAGAGGTGTAGCAGGAAGGTTCTTGAATGGAGACCACGCTTAGGTAAACGTAGTGTGGGACGCCCCCCGGCTAGATGGACAGACGACCTGAAAAAGGCAGCTGATAGTGACTGGATGCAAAGGGCAGGAGATCGTGCACTGTGGCGCTCCTTGGGGGAGGCCTATGTCCAGCAGTGGACTGTAACAGGCTGATATGATGATGATGATGACATCTTCGTGTTATTGACTTTGCCACACTACGCTACGGCATACCAAAACACAATTGTTTACGATTCTCAACAGCACGCGCGGTGTGCAAGTTATTTCTTATTTTGCATACTAATTGAAGCGAAACCTTCCTATTGTCGCGTTTTAAACACTTGTACGCTATAACTAATGTATGTAAAACGTTTATTTCAATTGAGTGAAATAGTAATTTACGCTTGTTTCGCGCAACCGTCTTATAAGAACGAAATACCATTCTGTTAATAATAAGTGAAATTTTATAACAAAAGGTGAGGTGGTTGCAGCGCTTTGGTAGTGATACCAAAAGTTAAGCAACCTACGGCGCGGTCATGTTTGGGACGGGTGACCATTCTGACCATTTAAGTGACGTCTATTTACAAGCATCTCCGTGCTTTGGAAGGCACGTTAAGCTGTTGGTCCCGGTTAATATCCATAGATATTAGTCGTTAAGCCTGGTCAGAGGCCCTCGGGCGGCTTAGTAACATCTGACAGTAAGGTTGGTCACTTACCTTACAAACACCCCTCCACCGCGGTGCACTGAGCCCGCGTGGTGGAGTATGGCTCGCACCACCTCATGGTTGAGGTGAGGCCTGTGCCCAGCAGTGGGACGTATATAGGCTGATGATGATATTTCCATTTTAAAAATCAACGAATGACGGACGGATACTAGACGGATTTTGACCAGCTAAGAACCACGTGTTTAAATTATGTTCTTATAAATAAAAAACGCTTAGGAATCGGTCCATCACATAAACACAAACACATAATAGTCCTCCTGGCCGATTTCGACCACGGCGGCCAATCTCAACAGAGATATTATAGTGCACAAGTGTGAGCGCAATACACAGGTGCGCTCACTGTTCCATCACTCTCAAAGTTCGGTGAGACGGCAATCCGACATGACCGGAGAGAGATCAGGCGCAGGACCAACGGCTTAATGTGCGAACCGAGGCACGGGGGTGTTAACACCGCCAACATCCCGACTCCGAGTTGTTGCAGAGAAATTCATGACCAGAAATCTCAGAAACAATTTTGGCTCGACCTGGGATTCGAACCTAGGACTTCTCGGATGTAAGGCAGAAACTTTGCCACTACACCAGCGAGGCAGTCAAATATACACACAAACTGGCATAGAGGTCGAACTCATTACACCCCTCTTTTTCCTCGGAGGTTAAAAATGATTAGCATGCACCATGAATATTATTGATGCAATTACATAACAGACCTAAACGAAAATCGAACTTGGGACCTTCACGCGCCGTCAACAATCCGTCAAGGCCCTCGGACAATGGATTCGGACGACAGCACAACATTAGGGTAAAATCGTTCCTGAGATTTTCTGTCGTGAATATCTCTGCAACAGCTCGGAGTCGGGAAGTTGACGGTGTTACACCCCCGTGCCTCGGTGCGCACGTTAAGCCGTTGGTCCTGCGCCTGATCTCCCTCCGGTCTCACCGAACTTTGAGAGTGATGGAACAGTGAGTGCACCTGTGTATTGCGCTCACACTTGTGCACTATAATATCTCCTGAGTAGTTGGCTGATCTCTGTTGAGATTGGCCGCCGTGGTCGAATTCGGCCAGGAGGACTATTATTATTATTATTATTAAGGAAAATACTGCAGCATACTAAGCGCTTATGTTGCGGGAGATTTTGCAACAAACTGGATAACCTGATATGTTGGACACCGCACAATAGGTACAAATAAATGTACTACATCACACACACTGATTAGGGATTGCAATCCAGCGGCGTTTTCAATCCAGCGGAATTTTTGCTGGATTGACCTGAATCCAGCGCGGATCCAGCAAAACGTGGAACGAAAGTAAAAAGACGAAATTTTTAAGACTTATTTTATTAATTTGTACTTCTTACGATAATCTTTGAAATCTTCCACTCATTTGGTGATATCTTATATTAATTTGCTTTGGTTTTTAATAATTTGAGATCAAAATAATCAACATAAAATTAAATAACAAACATATAACCTTATATTAATATAACATTTAAGATAATGTTTCTAAGTAAGCACTATCTTATTAATTACGCTTAAGGTAAGGGTAAGGTAAGGTAAGGTACGGTAAGGTGCAAAGGGCGGCCGTTGCCATTCTTGCGGCACGTGCTATGGTGACAGAACGGCAACGTTGCCGCGCCGATTCGAAAATGCAAATTACACGGTTTCCGATTCTAATAATAATTAAAAAGGCGCTTGATCCAGCTGGATTGCTGTATGCTGGATCCAGCAATTGCAATCCCTAACACTGATCTGACTCCTTGGTAAGTAGCTTAAGCACTCGTGTTACAGATATCAGAATCAACAGTGGTGTCACAAATAAACTTAAATATTTATACAGATAATGTCTAATTTTTGAGGTGCTTGTGGCGCAGTGGTTGCAGCGCTTTGGTAGTGATACCAAAAGTTGAGCAACCTACGGCGCGGTCATGTTTGGGATTTGTGACCATTCTGACTATAAAAGTGACGTCTATTTACAAGCATCTCCGTGCTTCGAAAGGCACGTTGAGCGGTTGGTCCTGGTTAATATCGATAGATATTAGTCGTTAAGCCTGGTCGGAGGCCCTCGGGCGGCTTAATAACATCTGACTGAATCAATCCGCACTGACCCCGCGTGGTGGAGTATGGCTCGCACCACCTCATAGTTGGGGTGAGGCCTGTGCCCAGCTGTTTGACGTATATAGGCTGATGATATAATACATATAACACCCAGACCAGTACAAACGGACATGTTCATACACACAAATGTGTGTACAGTGCGGGGAAAGAACCCGCGACCTCTTGCTTAATAGTCAACTTCTTGACCGTTACACCAAAGTGGTCGTCATCGGTGCATCACCGATTGTCTGTCGCCAAAGGTCACCACGACCGACCGGAAAAGTCGGTGAGATAATTTATTTTCATGTTTGTGCAGCGCGGAATTAGTGTCTAAGTTGACCTGATGACATTTTATTTGTTTAGTATTAGCGTTTTAGTGTTAGCGTTCACAACGCTATTTTTAATTTCGAAAAGACATACATAACACTTAGAATTTTTTTTTCGGCTCCGGTCTTTGGGGAGGAATCGAACCCCCGACCTTTGGAAGTCCGGTCCAATGCTCTGACCACTGAGCTACCGAGAACCTTAATGGAGTCGTTGAATTTATTTTAATAAGTGCTTTTTAACGCTTTGAGCCAGCGTATGTTTCATCAATGATTGTGGGAGACACCCTCAAATCACCCGAGAGAAATATTTTTACAAATATTTAACAAGCGGTTAAGATGAAACAGGCTAAATTTTTATTTGTTTAGTATTTTTAGCGTTCTCAACGCTATTTTTCAATTTCGAAAAGACATACTAACACTTAAAATTTTTTTTTTCGGCTCCGGTCATCGGGGATGAATCGAACCCCCGACCGACGACCGACGAAAGTGTTATGTCTTTCTGATGACATTTGTATTTAACCTTTTGAGGACTAAGCGAACGATACCAGATACGTTACGATGAAATATCTTCGTCTTCTTCTTCTTATATATAAAAATGAATTGCTGTTAGTTAGTCTCGCTCAAACTCGAGAACGGCTGAACCGATTTTGCAAATTTTGGTTTTAAATTATTCGTGGAAGTTCAGGGAAGGTTTAAAGGGTGAGAAAATATGGAAACATTGCGAGAACAGCGTCTGCCAGGTCCGCTAGTATATAAAAATGAATTGCTGTTCGTTAGTCTCGCTAAAACTCGAGAATGGCTGAACCGATTTGAATAATTTTAGTCTTGAAATATTCGTGGAAGTCCAGGGAAGGTTTAAAAGATCTAAAATTACAAAAAAAAGCATCGGGCACGACAACGTCTGTCGGTTTAACTAGTAATATATAAAAATGAATTGCTGTGCGTTAGTCTCGCTAAAACTCGAGAACGGCTGAACCGATTTTGCTAATTTTGGTATTTAATTATTTGTGGAAGATCAGGGAAGGTTTAAAGGGTGAGAAAATATTGTTTTTAAATTGCAAGAACACCGGGCGCAGGACAACGTCTGCCGGTCTCGGCTTGTCTATAATATAAAATAAGTCGGGTTTTCCTTCCTGACGCTATAGGGGCCGCGTGGGGCCATCCATTAATCACGTGATGTTTTTTTCTTGACATTTTTTGCCTCCCCCTTCACCTTGGTGATACGTGGTGAGGTTTAAGACTACCCCTCCCCCCTCCCCCTATATCACGTGTACTTTTTCGTACCTGCAAAGAATCTTTTTTTTTAAATAAAAGTATCATCTAATTTTATTAAAGAAAATGAAAGACTACTAGATGCCCCCCTGGTAGATGGACAGATGACCTGAAGAAGGCAGCTGTTAGTGACTGGATGCAGAGGGCGGGAGATCGCGCGCTGTGGCGCTCCTTGGGGGAGGCCTATGTCCAGCAGTGGACAGCAACAGGCTGATATGATGATGATGATAATAAGTAATAACGTTCAGAGATAGACAGAAAGATTGCAGTTTTTTTTTGACTGACAAAATAATGAAAGAAATGTGAAAAAGTTTCTTGTACTTAGTACATTATTTAATGTACAATATTTTCGGACCACGGATTAGCAAGACTTTCTTCAACACCAATAACTGGATAAGCTTCTTGCAAGTTGTTGGCACATTGCTTTGTTGAAGATCAACATCGGTTTCACCAAGCTACTCGGCGTCATTATTTTCGCGCACTAAGCAGATAATCTCTCTCTATCTATCGTTCGATCGTCGCGTGAGGATGAAGGATGAACACTGTGCGTCTCTGGAGTATTATATTGCTTGTGACAAAAATTCACATGTTCCTTAGTTTTTTCTTTGCACAGAAGTACACAATCTTCTTCTTCTTATCGTGTCAATGGAACACGAGCAATTACACAGTGGCAGCCCAGAATTCAGCCACATGTATTGCGGATCGGCTGCAGGTCATTAAATCCGCTGGCGTGCAGGTGTTGGGGCACGCCGGACACGATGTTAAGTGTGCCATAGTTTGCACTGCACCGCAAACACAGTCCACATCGGAGTTTGCTGAAAATCCCCACCTGGCCATGTTCTCCTTACCTCGATCAACCTGAGTCCGAAGAAGTACGTAGAAGTACAATGCACAGCTGGCATGTCCTTTCTAATAGTATCTGCCGATCCTTCTGCAGGCTCGGACAATACAGGTCATAAATCAAGTTCCCAAGCCTTCATATGTTGGAGTAATTTCAAGAGACCGACGCAGAAGATAGCACCAAAATAAGTACACGTGATATATTACTTTACCCCCTCTCCCCCCTTGCGATATTTCGTGATTGTTTATGGACAAGAAGACCATTGCGTTTAAAAACATAGCCCCTATGAAGTTAATACAACCTGTACCTACCTATATTTGCAAAAAACTGTAGAGACCAATTTTTAAACACACAAAATTCATTAAATATTCGGTCAATTGACTCCCATTTCTGATACACAACCGTGACGTCACGATTTTGTATTCCCATACAAAATCTATGGAGGCAGACCGTTGTGACAGATAATAAAGATAGTGATGGGTACTGTCTTCAATAAAACGCACGTAACACTTTTCACTTCGGGTTTATTTCACAATTACACACAATTGATATTCGTTTGTTCACTTGACTTTACTGTTCGAGTGTTAATTCAAGACTGGCCGCCACAAAGGAAATGGAACGACTGACTGAATGACAGAATGACTGAATGGATGAATGAATGTAGGCACAAGTAATATTTTATGGGAAGTGATTTAGAAAGTCAAATGAACAACTTATAAATAAATTAAATTTTAAATTATTACAATAAAACTCATAAAGTTTTCAAAACACAATTAATTTAGATAATTGTACGTTTTTATAAATAATTTCACAAATTTAGTGTAAATAATTGTACATTTTTATAAATAATCTAACAGCTCGTCCATCCTGATACAAGTTCACGTCCTCGTGAACAACTAAATTAATTTTGATTGCTTGTTTAACATACATAATCAATAAAATCAAATGCATACATTGCGCGTTGCACACTTTGTGCTTTTGGTTACAATAACTTGTCCACACTTTGTGGCTTCATTAGATTTAATTGTGCACTTTGCACTCGGCGCACTTTGCGCGTAGCGCACGTTGCGCTCAAACGCACTTTGCGCGTAACAATGTACACGTTGTACAATAATTATGCAAAATAAACAATGTACACGTTGTACAATAATCATACTAAATAAACAATGTACACGTTGTACAATAATTATTATAAAAATAAACAAAATAATGTACACGTTGTACAATAACTATACAAAATAAACAATGTACACGTTGTACAATAATACAGCTCTAACTTTGAGCCTCTTACTCTTACTTATTCTCTTTATACTCTTACTCATGCATAACATTTATAAAACTAAACATCGCATCGTATCATTAATCTGAAACGAATCTCTGGACTAATCAGAAACCTAAGCTGCTATCTCACTAAAATACAAATATTAGTCACTACTATCAGTACCATCAGATCGAGAGTCAGACTCTTTATTATTAAAACACAGCCATGGATATATTTTATCTACTGCATAAACTCCGGTGTACTTCTTTCCTTTTCTCGTGATGGGTGTATCGCAAACTTCGTACCTATCATTATCTAATACTTTAGTTATTTTATATGGCCCTGAGAGCTTAGGTAGCAGCTTTCTACTCTTACCTACACTTTGCACTACCTTTTCAATTCTCACTAAATCACCTACTTTATATTGTTTTGCTACTTTCCTTTTTTTGTCAAAATTAACCTTTTGTTTAGCCTGAGACTCTGCAATATAATTATCTACCTCTGACCTAACATTTGTAATATCATTTTCTGGGAGAACTACCTCGTTATTCTCTACAGTGTTGGGGGTGTTTTCTTTATTGCTTTCCATTGTATCCCTCGTATTATCATTATCTGCAGCATTATTGGTAAAGGTATCGCTATTGCAATCATTGTTTGGAAAATTGTCCGTCCTATCTGATTCAATCTCTGTCACAATCCGTCCTTCATTCGTATTAATAAGTCTGAGCCCGAACAAAACTTCTGATGGGGATTTCCCGGTACCTTTATTAATTGTGTTATTTAAACCCCATTGAACCTGCAGTAATTTATCGTCCCACAACCTTTCGTCTTGACCATGATTTTGTGCTGCTAGTGAATCTAATATAGTACGGTTGTACCTTTCCACTTGGCCATTGGCCCGTGGAGAAGCAACAGCGTTCAGAATATGTCGTACTCCTAATTCTAAAATAAATTTCTTAAACTTGGCGCTGGTAAAAGAGGTTCCACGGTCACTTATTAACCGTGCTGGTAATCCGAATGTGCCAAAATAATCTCTGAGTACAGCTATACTTGTGTTCGATTTTGTGTTCTTTACAGCTTTTAAAACGATAAATTTAGTATACGCATCAATGATTACTAAAATATACGTATTTTTGCGCTTACTGGGAACAAAAGGTCCTACATGGTCGATGTGGATTGTGTGAAACGGGGTAGAGACCTTTGGAATCGGGTGAAGATAACCTTCCTTTTTACCAGCAGGGATTTTATTATGCGCGCATTCCAAGCATGAATTTACATATTTCTTAATAAATTTTCGCATTTTCGGGAACCAAAAATGTTGTTTTACCATATCAAAAGTTTTCTCAAAACCAAAGTGACCTATCCTATCATGATTTTGCTGCAGAATTTGCCATCTGCAACCCTTAGGTACCACCCATCTTAATCCCTCATTAGTATTCCTATAAACACGTTCTCTTTTTAAGACAAAATTATTTTTGACGTCAATGACACTATTATATTGAGGATCAGATAATATATCCTTTAACCGCTTGATTTCAGAATCATTGGACTGGACGGTCTCTAGCCAATCACTATCAATGCTCATAATATCCAAAGTTTCAACAGTCTCAACTATACCTACTGTATCCGGAACTGGATAACTGTATTACGATAGTAAAATGCAACCCAAGAACATACGGTCTAAATTTGACTAAAGATGCTATGACAGCTAACGTCTCCAATTCGTATGACGAAAAGTGTGATTCTTCAGGAGACGTTTGTCTGCTGTAATAGGCTATTGGTTTAAAACTAGAATCTGCCTGTTTTTGTAATAATACTGCACCTACCCCGTGTTTACTGGCGTCAGTGTGTATTTGCGTTTCTGCGGTTGGATCGTACAGAGATAATACGGGCTTAGAAGATAATATCTGTTTAACTTCTGCAAATGCCCGTTCTTGTTCCTCTCCCCATTCCCAAGCAGCGTTCTTTTTTAATAATTTGGTTAAGGGTCTGGTTATTTCGGCAAAACCCTTAATAAATCTTCTAAAGAAGCTAGCAAGCCCGACTATCTGTCTCACATTATGAACATCTTTAGGAGTGGGAAAGTTGCTAACTGCATCGACTTTTCGCGTACCAGGCTTAATACCTGCTCCAGACACTTCGAACCCCAGATAATCTACTTGTTCTTTAAAGAAATAACACTTTTGTGGTTTTAATGTCAGATTTGATTTGCGCAGTTTTTCAAATATAATACGAAGTCTCTCCAAACCCTGCTCAAATGATTTTGACGGAACTAAAATATCGTCCATATACGCTAGAGCTACATCAAATCGCGCATTACCTAACACCATATTAACGGTCCTTTGAAAAACCGCCGGAGCATTAGCCAACCCAAATGGCATGGGGTTAAACTCAAACTGGCCATCCGGAGTGATAAACGCAGTTTTGGACTTTGACGCTTCGTTTATGGGTATTTGATAATAGCCGGACGCGAGATCTAAAGTACTAAAGTAAACATTGCCAGCTAATCGGTCTATTTGGTCTTCAATACGCGGAATTGGGTAGTGTTGTTTTACAGTCTTTTTATTAAATGCGCGATAATCTATACATAAACGTTTGTCACCTGTCTTCTTTTTAACCAGAATGATTGGTGATGCGTAAGGAGAGGTGGATTCCCTAATAATGTCATACTGCTTTAGCTCATCTACCATAGCTCTTACCTCGGCTCGTTCAGCATGACTAAGACGATACGGACGATAAACTACTGGGGTAGAATCTTTTAATTCTATCTCCATTGTACTGACATTAGTACATCCCAACTCAGATATATCCTTGGCAAAACAATCCCTGTATTCATTTAAGAGAGCTAATAATGTTTGTTTCTGATTTTCGCTTAAGTTATCACCAACATTTAATTCATCTAAAGTTAATGGGCATTTTTCTTTAAAAATTTGATTGATATCGAAATATGTATTGTCTATTGAGCTGATTTGATTTAATGAACCACGACTTATAATATGATCTGCTTTAAATTGTAACGTAATGTTTTTGTAATTTAATATTTGTACATACCCTATGCCATCCTTAACTTCAATTTTGACTATCTTCTATGATCACCTCCCCTGTCAAGTTACTTTCGGATTTAACTTTAATCATAGCATCACCGTGAATAGTTAAAGTGTTGCATATTCTAAGCACAATGCGTTGTTTATTTGCAGGGACGAGTGACTTAATTAGTAAATGTTTATCATCCTTACGTATTTCAAGATGAGGTTGTTCTGTTACAGTCTGTCCTACCAAAACATCGTAATTGAGAAAACGATCTGGTACTATTATTAACTCTACTGTAACTTTCACATTATCAAGTGTCAGATTTACGATGCACGCACCTATCGGCTGGATTATCGAATTACCAAAACCTCGCAAGTGCGGCAAATTAGAGTATCTCCAAGTTCCACGATTAGTTATTATTTCCGCAACAGATTCCTTAACTAAGGTGCATTGACTGCCTAAATCTACATACGCATCAAATTCTGAACCGCATATGCTTACCTTTTTCTTAAATTTATCATCAATATGTTTTCCAGCGTCAACTAGTCATAAAGCCTTAACGTTTTCCATCTTATCTTTCCAAACCTCCCTCGAACAGTTAGGATCATTATGGCCAAATCTTAAACACTTTTGGCACTTGATAATTGGTTTCTTACAGTTACTAACTATATGTCCATTTTCATGACAGTTGAAACACCTTACTTGCCTACTTTGGTCTACCCTAGCTGGTCTACGGTTGACATCTATTCCTGGGCGACTAGACTTCTTATTTCTATCAAATTTTTCATGTTTGACACTTCTTAAATAACCTAATAATTTATCTGCATCCTCAAAACCTACAGCTTCTGCGCCGTACCGAACAGACCTGTCCTCTATGCCAAAAACAATGCAATCAATAGCATTCCTGCCATGAATTCCACAGCGGTTAAGCGCTATTACTTTTTCATAGTAATAATCCTCCAAATCATCCCCAAATTTAGCCCTAATATTAAGCATGTCTGTAAGCAGCCGCCCATAATTCTCATATACCGGAAAAGCAGATTTAAGCTTCTCCTGCCATTCTTCCCATGTATGCATTACTGTTGGTTGCCCCTCATACCACCGTTTTGCAGTGCCCATAAGTTTCGGTAAAGCAAAATGAGCAGTTTGCTTGCTATCCCAACCGTAGATCTCCGCACATTCGTTGACTTTGTTCAACCAAGTTTCAATAGTTTGATTTTTAATTTTTGGATCAAACTCTGGCACTACGTTAACTGTTTGCAACTTTTCCCGGCTTTCTTTATTTGAGCCTACGGCAGAGACAGCTTGCAAAACTTTACTGAGACCATCCACTAAACCCTTATTCAAAAGTAAGTCATTAGATATAGTGTTTTGAGACGTTGAATTTGGTATTACTCTTTCTGACCTTGTCATTGAACGGGATCGGCGCTCCTTACCTGGCGTCCGTAGGCTATGCAACCTCCTGCTTCGTGATCGGTTGCGCCTGCTTCTGTAGGAACATGAAGGCTGCCTCGAGGTAGAACGCGACCGGCGCCCCGCAGTGGAGCGCGAACGCTGCCTCGAAGTGGAACGCAGCAGGCGTCTTGCTCTTCGTCTCGTAGCAGAGCGTGAGCGGCGGCGTTTCGCGGTTGCACGCGAGGACTTCTTTGAAGTGGAACGCGATCGACGTCTCACGGTTGACCGCGACCGCTGCCTCGTAGGGGTATGCGACCGATATCCCGAAGTGGAAGATGAGGGACGCCTCGAAGCAGTACGTTCCCTGCGTCTCCTTGGCGTCATCCTTCCACTTGGCATTGTACCACAACAATGGTATTCACACTAAAAAAATAGTACACTATTAAAGCACAAACATTTTAGTTTTTATTAGGTAGTTTAATTTTATATTCGTAACTGTGAAACTATGACTAACCTGCTATATCTCCAATTACCTTAAATGTATTACTCAAATTGTAACAAATAACTTACGATTGTAACTATGTATATAACTCTAACCTTGATAGTGCATGATTTGTATTCTGTTGCTTATACCTTATTTTGATATATAACATAAAATTAGATGGCTAACCAATAAGCTAAGTATAAGGTACTCTGTATTTCATAAATGAAATCCTTGCATAATCATGATGTAACTTAATACGTATATAAGTAAATGTTAATCAATCACATTTCATTTCACCTCATAATATAAGCCAAACTAACTAGGTCAGATTTGTTAAAACAACACTGCCAATGAAATAACGTCGTAGTTATCGCCAATCTATAAGCTATAACTTTTACAACAAAGCTCTGATGATAAAAATCTGATGTTTATTTGTTTACAGATTATGTACCTTTAAGCAAGAATTATGCCTGCTAGCCAACATATTATATCGTTCTGCAAATACCTATAAGTCTAGCCTTATTGAATATTTGAGTATTTGTAATATAGCAATAGGCAATCATATTTTAGGTTTTGTAAATCGTAAACTACAAGCTTATAATTTAACAGCCTAGAAAGCAATTAAAATTCACTCACCTCTTTGTCTTTTATTTTTATAACAAACCTGTCACAAATGGCACGTGTTAATCCCGCTTCTGAAGTTGATGGGTACTGTCTTCAATAAAACGCACGTAACACTTTTCACTTCGGGTTTATTTCACAATTACACACAATTGATATTCGTTTGTTCACTTGACTTTACTGTTCGAGTGTTAATTCAAGACTGGCCGCCACAAAGGAAATGGAACGACTGACTGAATGACAGAATGACTGAATGGATGAATGAATGTAGGCACAAGTAATATTTTATGGGAAGTGATTTAGAAAGTCAAATGAACAACTTATAAATAAATTAAATTTTAAATTATTACAATAAAACTCATAAAGTTTTCAAAACACAATTAATTTAGATAATTGTACGTTTTTAGGGTTCCGTACCTCAAAAGGAAAAAACGGAACCCTTATAGGATCACTTTGTTGTCCGTCTGTCCGTCCGTCCGTCTGTCAAGACCCTTTTTCTCAGGAACGCGTGGAGGTATGAAGCTGAAATTTATATCAATTACTCAGGTCTACTGTCCCTTGAAGCTGTGAAAAAATCAAACTTCTAAGCCAACGCAATCAAAAGATACAGCCGTTTATGCCGCAAATTTTCGACACTTGCAAGGGAATCAAAACCTACAGGGTGCTTCCCGTGAACTCAGAATCTTGAAATTTGGTACGAAGCAACGTCTTATAGCATAGATAAAGGAAAAATTACGAAAACCATAAATTTTTAGTTACATCACATAATATATATTTTTTTAATAATTTTAAACTTACTACCCATTTCCTCATAAACGCGTAGAGGCATTAAATTGAAATTCATACCAAATACTCAGGTCTATAATACCTTTAAGCTGTAACAAAATCAAACTTCTATGTTAACGCAATTAAAAGAAACAGCAATTTAAGCTGCATATTTTGAAACTCGCAAGTACTCGCAAGGGAATCAAAACCTAAAGGGTACTTCCAGTCGACCTAGAATCTTGAAATTTGGCATGAAGCAACGTTTTATAGCACACATAAAGGAAAAATTCCGAAAACCTTAAATTTTTAGTTACATTACAAAATATATATTTTTAAATAAATATAAACTTATTACTTTTTTCCTCATGAACGCGTAGAGCTATCAAGTTGAAATTCATATCAAATACTTAGATCTAATTGCCTTTAACCCGTGAAAAAAAATTCTAAGTCAACGCAAAAACGCAAAAGTACAACCATTGATACCGCATATTTTGAAACTCGCAACTACACGCAAGGGAATTAAAACCTAAAGACCACTTCCCGTTGACATAGAATCTCGAAATTTGGTAAGAAGCAATAGCTTACAGCACAGGTAACAGAAAAATTCCGAAAAGCTTAAAATTTTAAGTAGTTATACCACCAAAAAAATTGTGATTGTAAACATAATTGTAGTTACAGCAATGACCGCGAGTTAATATACTATGTATGGGGAGGGCAACATTTTTCAAACGGCAAAGACGACCTCACTCATCGTCATTCAATCCCGATGTTTTGGTGAATGTAGCTGTATAATCTAAATGCGTCCTAACTGCTTAAAGTGTTGTACTTATAATTAAATTCAATGACATTATTATAAACGATAAAGAGATCTTTGTCTTAAATTTATGCTCCTCCATCTTTCCCCATTGTAATGTTATGAATTTCATTTTGCAATAAAAATACCATAGTTATGACTCGATTGCCGTAATGAACGAACTTTGTAAACCTTGCAGGTTTGTACGGAACCCTCGGTGCGCGAGTCCGACTCGCACTTGGCCGGTTTTTATAAATAATTTCACAAATTTAGTGTAAATAATTGTACATTTTTATAAATAATCTAACAATAGATAAATACTGTTAACTCATTTTGTGTGGATAGGAACGTAACTTAATATTTTTGAGTGATGGTAGTTTAATTTTTTTTTTCAAACCATGTAATGTCAACTACTGTGACCACGGACGCTGAAAAGGGTCCAAAACGTCAGGTTAAAACAAAATGTAAATAAATCGCGAAATAATCCGTAAAAAGTGTATCATTTCAATGTCTACTGTTCGCGTAAACCGAAGAAACAAATAGATAATAAAGAGTATGTCAACGATTGTTGGTGTCATCTAGCCTATTATATGATTTAAAAAGAATCTTTAGTACTTGTTTCAACTTTTGCCCAACCTTACACACAACCTTTGCTATTAAGGAGTACCTTCCACACGAGAATGCAACTCATACATATTGCATAGCCATGCGTGTACCGTACTAACCTAATAAGTATACAAACATTAGTGATGTGCAGTGTGCTATCGATATTTGCGGATAAATAAATAAATATTTCACAACAATCACACCAATTCTCTAGTCCCAAAGTAAGCTACTAGACTTGTGTTATGGGTACTGGACAACGGATAAACATACTTAAATACTTTTTTTTGTTAATAAATACATATTATACATTGAAAACACCCAGACCAGTACAAACACACATGTTCATGCACCCTTATGCTTGTACTGTGCGGGTATTGAACCCGCGACCCTTTGGTTTTAGAAGTCCGACATGTGAACCACTGCACCAAGCGGTCGTCATCGGATCGCTACACGTCGTCACCACTATGGAGAGCTTTGAAGAAGAAGAAGAAAACATTTTTATTCAGTAGCACATATTTTACCAAATAGAAAAACACATTTATAAATCACATACACGAGATAGTGAAAAGGTGGGCCACTCAGCATGTGTCGTAGCATCTTAGGAATGCCACGACCCTGGTCTACCGTGGACACCCAGACAGAAAGATAGCACTACTTTGCACAACAATTGCTATATTCAAAATAGGTGGTGGCAAGAGTGATCGTCACTGGCGCACACCCTCTTCATTAGTTTGCATTAACACATATAAATGTGTACTTTACTAAGTCATTAGGTTTACTAACAATAATATGGATCTATAGTCGGAAATAAAGTTATTTTATTAGGGTTCCGTACCTCAAAAGAAAAAAACGGAACCCTTATAAGATCACTTTGTTGTCCGTCCGTCAAGACCGTTTTCCTCAGGAACGCGTGGAGGTATCAAACTGAAATTTCTATATGATACTTAGGTCTACTGTCCCTGGAAGCTGTAGAAAAATCAACCTTCTAAGCCAACGCAATCAAAAGATACAGCCATTTAGGCCGCAAATTTCCGCAAATTTTCGAAAACGCACGGGAATCTAAACCTAGAGGGTACACTTCCCGTACGAGTAAATATAGAATCTTGAAATTTATCACGAAGTTACGTCTTATAGTACAGACATAGGAAAAATTACGAAAACCGTAAATTGTCAGTTTCATCATATAAAAAAAAATATTTTTGACAATTTTGTAAATTTTAAAGTTACTACTCCTTATCTCATGAACGCGTTGAGATATTAAATTATATTAAATACTTAAGTCTATAATACCCGTGATGGGTGAACTTTTACTAATATAAACCGTATAAACCTGTAGGTTTGTACGCACTTGACCGGTTTTTTATTTATTATTATCGCCGGAATATCAACAGAAAACTAACTTTCTTGTTCAAAAATCAACGAATAATGGCCAGCTGGTGAGTTTCACCGGCTGGACGGATATTGATCAGCCATAGCTAAGGACCAACGTGGTTTAACTATCTTTCGAATAAAAAAATAAGCGCTTTGTAATCGGTCCATCAGTAAACATATAAAAAAAAAAATTCTTTATTAATAACAAAAGTAATTTGACACTTACATTGGGAATCTCCTTTTAAGCTAAAACACTTGTGTTAGGAGAAACCCGCTCTTTCTGTACGTAATTACATTAATAAAAAATGATCATTTTCTTTAGATATAATCAAATAACCTAGCTTAAGTACAAGCAAATATAGTATAAGCACATATCCACGGACACTGCACGCCTATAGACGTTATAACAATAAAACTTCTATTGTCTCTGGCAGACTGAGTAACGATACCACAAACATACACACACACACACAAACAGACATAGAAGGTAAAACTTATTAAAGCCATCTTTTGGTTTTGAACAGTCTTTGTGGATCGGTGGGAGTTACCACTCATCCAAAAGTGGGTGGTCTCTCACACGCATCTTTAATTAATATTTCTAATTATCATTTGTTTGTTTACTAACCTTAGTTATAAGTGATTTTATAATATTGGCTCTGCCTAAAATCAAATATTCATACTCATTTATTTGCCAACTAAGTGTTACATACATATAGCAGGTCTTATGCTAGACAATTGCAATTGTAACTTAGTAACCCTTTCAGTTAGGCCAGGGTTTTTGTCAGGGTATTGCAAAAATATTAAATATAAATATTTAATTTAATTTTTTTTTATAATAAATTGAATTGAAATAAAAAAATAACAATTCCACCAGACTATCGATATGCAACATTAGTTCGAAAGGCCAACACTAACTCAAGGCCATTCGACGTTCTCGATTCAAAGTTTGCGCAGTGGAGCGCATTAGCACCGTCTGTCTCGCTATAGCATTCGCTAATCGGCTTAGCATTAGTTAATGGCACCATTGACACATTTGAGATAAGTACATAGGTATATGGGTAGTTAGTAGTTAAATACGTCTACGTTACTATTGACACGCTTTTATGACCTCGGGCCGTGTGTTTGTAACAGAGTCTTTGAGCTCAATTTTCACCAACTTCCAGAAATCGGATTAATTTGAAATTTCGCACACGTATCAAGTACCGATGACGATGCAGTAATTTGATAAGAGTTTTCCATTATCCTTAGTAACTAAAAAAAAAGAAAATAATTTCTGAGTACAAAGAATTACAATTCCATTCTAATTACATTCCATTCCGTGAGGTGCTTGTGGCGCAGTGGTTGCAGCGCTTTGTAGTGATACTTAAAGTTAAGCAACCTCGGGCGCGGTCATGTTTGGGATGGGTGACCATTCTGACCATTTAAGTGACGTCTATTTACAAGCATCTCCGTGCTTCGGAAGGCACGTTAAGCTGTTGGTCCCGGTTAATATCGATAGATATTAGTCGTTAAGCCTGGTCAGAGGCCCTCGGGCGGCTTAATAACATCTGACAGTAAGGTTGGTCACTTACCTTACAAATACCCCTCCACCAATCCGCACTGAGCCCGCGTGGTGGAGTATGGCTCGGACCACCTCATAGTTGAGGTGAGGCCTGTGCCCAGCAGTGGGACGTATATAGGCTGATGAGATGAGATGAGAGGTGACAAAGAATTGGTATAGTATATGTATATTAAAATCATTCTATTTATGACAACTCTAAAAAGATAACTATGAAAACGACATGAAGTGCACCCCACGCTTTTTACTCTACTGCAATATAAATTCTTTGTACGCAGAAACTATTTTCTCCTTTTTATTAAGTTCATTGTCCTACGAATGATGAAACATATTAGGACCCGTCTCACGTTTATCTTAGTGAACCTGACCGATGCCGCGATGGCGAGCGGTACCGCAAAATTTATAGGTTCCGTATCGTGTTATCGTATTTACTAAAAAAGTGGGGAGTGTGGCAACCTCTACCATTCGCCATCACAAGTGCATGCCTAACGGCAAGCACGACAGTGACTGCTGATACGGCTCCATAAGGCTAGATGGCGCTGTTAGCATAGTACCGCACATGAACCGCGGTATATAAGATTTCGATCCAGAATAATATAGATAGACAAATCAAATGATGTCCTATCGGACCTTGGTCCCCGACCATAACACCCGGTCGGTAGGAAGCGCTTCTCTTTAGCTTCCTTACTCGAAATCTGTTGCGCCAAAGGAAGTAGCCGCACCACCCCATATCGTGACACGTGATAGGGAAAAAACTAACAGTTTTTATTGTATTCAGATCTGCAACATCGCGAAGATTTCTGATAATAGGTAAAAGTCTTCTGATTTTAACACGCTTTTATTAGATCGGGGTGTATGTATGTATGAATGTATGTAACGGAATTTTTGAGCTCAATTTTCACCAACTTCCAGAAATCGGATTAATTTGAAACTTTGTACATGTATTAAGTACCGATGACAATGCAATAATTTTATAAAAGTTTTCTATTATCCTTATTAACTAAAAAAATAAAAATAAATAATTGGTTAGAAAGCAAAAAAATCCATTACCCTTATTAACTAAAAAAATAAAAATAAATAATAGTTTAAAAAACAAAAAAAAACTCGCTTTTATTTTATTTACGCTAATTAAAAAAGAGAAAATAATTTCTGAGTACACGGAATTTATATTACAGTAGAGTAAAAAGCGTGAGGTGCTTGGTATAGTAGTATGTGAAAATCAAACTATAAAAAGAGAAGTATGAAAATGTCATTAAGTTCACCCCTCGCTTTTACTCTACTGTAATATAAATTCCGTGTACTCAGAAATTATTTTCTTTTTTTTAGTTAGCAACAAAAGCGTGTTTTCTTAGTTTTTTAAACTATTGTTTTGGTAAGCATTGAAATATGTGGACGCCAGTTGAGGTTCTTATCAACGATTACTCCTAAATATTTTCGATTATCCGTCTGACTCAGTGGAATACAATCACAATAGCTATCTGGGTCACAGAGTGAGGATTGTGCCCTTATACAAAGAGAAGGTGGTGGATCTGCAGCAGACGTTTCTAAAGCAAATATATTTTTTTTATTTTTTTTTTATCAATATGGGTTCACTCTTGACATCATTCTCCCTCTAGGAGGTAAAGAAGATGTCGACGATGTAGCGAGCTTGCCCAGAAGGTGCCTATTTATTTTCGCTTTGAATGAGCTCAAGTTATAAGAAAGAGGGAACACCGATATACTTTGTTTTGGGCACATAAATAGTTCATCATCATCATTGGCCACAGCATCTTTGCAGAAGATTGTTGCAGTATCACGGGGATATATTTTGGGGGGGTGCAACGTCTCCGGTGACTATGAAGGCCGATGGCAGCTCGACACCTCTTGCCACACCTGTCACAGACGAATCGAGAGTCAAGAGGAGGCGCGACACTGCGTTGAAGTCTCTTCCTCTGCAGGTGTCCCAGCCAGGCCTTATCATGCTGCGACATGCCAAGGGCTATATCATGACGCCACTCTGTCTCATGCTGGCACGTTTCTCCCAGGTGTCGGGGTTGATTTTAAACGAACTCATATCGCGCTTGCAGGAGTCCTTGAATCTTAACATCGGTCGGCCTACAGATCTTTTGGCGTTAGCAATTTGACCAAGCATGACTTTACGCGGCAATCTATCGGGACCCATTCTATGAACATGGCCCAGCCAGCGGAGTCGCCTCTGTTTCAATATAGCAGATTATCATTCAACCATCTTATAACTTTACTAAGGCCAATATCGGCAGTTTGATGTATGTGATGTTGTTGTATATTAATTTATACCTGCGCATGCGCAACCCTGAACACCAAGGCGAAACGTGAATTTTACGCTCATAGCATCACTAATGACAACTGTAAAAATATTGTAAAAACACATTTAAATTACACTAATACTCATAAATATTCATATTATGTCACGGAGACACGAGGTTTTATGTATGTCACGATTGTCGTTCGATATATATTATCTTACCACAGTATATTCATATTCATTTATTGTATTCATGAGTATATAGTAGGTGACAAATACAGTTTAAGTAGGTACATCATGAAGCCCATTTGGGCATGGCAAATTAAATAAGGCAATATAATTCAATGTCAATAATAAAAATTGGTTGCCTGTAAAGTCGGTATACGCGCGAAAGTTTTACGTGACAACGACTCTGAGTGGTAAAATAATTTTAATGTGAATATTCATTCGTATAACATGAACCGTGTGTATGCCTATCTCTCTCTCTCTCTCTCGCTCTGTCTCTCTCGCGCGAAACGTGAGCGGAGCAGCGTAACGCAGTTTCTTGAGGTGTCACCCGGCAAACCAATTTATAAGACGTTGCCACGTCAATAAAATCAACAACAATCAAAGGTATAAGACCAGTCCAGTACTATTAAAATATAATCAAATAATCTAATCCAATTAAATTCAAATTAAACATGTCAAAATTAAAAATTAAAATCAAATAACATTAAATTGACCATTCCAGTACTATTTAAATAAAATCAATTCATCTAATTTAATTAAATACAATTAAAATTCAAATAAAACATGTCATAATTAAAATAGTTAAACTATAGATATAAGGTCGGGCGTAAAGGACAAATCCTTGAATTATAATATTTACTAGCTGACCCGGCAAACGTTGTTTTGCCATATAAATTATTGTGGACAACCCTTATCACTAAGGGGTATGAAAAATAGATGTTAGCCGATTCTCAGACCTACTGAATATGCTCACAAAATTTCATTAGAATCGGTCAAGCCGTTTCCGAGCAGTATGGAAACAAACATTGTGACACGAGAATTTTATATATAGGTATAGTAGATAGATTGCAAGTCACACGTTACAGTAATGTGTTACAGTCTCATGAGTAAACTAGTACAGTGACGCCCGGCTAGAGCACACCAACTTATTAAGTAAAATTTGAAATAAAAAATAACAGTTCTCCTGGCCGATTTCGACCACGGCGGCCAATCTTAACAGAGATCAGCCAACTACGCAGGAGATATTATAGTGCACAAGTGTGAGCGCAATACACAGGTGCACTCACTGTTCAATCACACTCAAAGTTCGGTGAGACGGCAATCCGATATGACCGGAGAGAGATCAGGCGCAGGACCAACGGCTTTACGTGCGCACCGAGGCACCGGGGTGTAACACCGACAACTTCCTGACTCCGAGCTGTTTTTTAGAAAATCATGACAGATAATCTCAGAAACAATTTTGGCTCGACCTGGGATTCGAAGCCAGGACCTCTCGGATGTAAGGACTATTATTATTATTATTAGATAGAATATTGAAACCGGCGTTTGTCATTTAGCGCATTTGTAATTATTTTTCTTACTGCTTATATGTACTCTCTGGTTTTACCTTCATAAAGATAAAACACTGACAAATAGTGTATCTAATCAGGAATCAGTACGGAACGGTGATATTGTAACAGATGAGTGTACAGATAGATACTCATGGCTTAAGTAAAAATAAATAATTATATAAGAGATATTATAAGAACAGGCACAGAAATCTTAATCGGCCACGTGATAAAAACCTCTTCTTTTTAACACGCTTTTATTAGATCGGGGTGTTTGTACGTGTGTATGTATGAATGTACTAGGGCGGTTTGATAAGTCCATGACTTTGAAAAGAAAAACATATATTTTGTGTACAAAAACATTTTATTTTTCTACATACTCTCCTTTCAACTCTACACTCTTTTTCCAGCGATGCTCCAATCTCTTCAACCCATCCAAAAAATACTTTTTGTCAAAGCCTGCAAAATAGGCCTCGGTTGCAGCTATCACCTCTTCATTGGATGAAAATCTTTGCCCAGCAAGCCATTTCTTCATGTTTGGGAAGAGAAAGAAGTCACAGGGGGCTAAATCTGGTGAATATGGAGGGTGCGGCAATAATTCGTATCCTAATTCGACAAGTTTTGAAGTCGCGACTGCAGACGAGTGGGCCGGAGCATTATCCTGATGAAATAGAACTTTTTTCTTTGCTAGATGCGGTCGTTTCTTCATCAACTCTTCATTAAATCTTTCCAGCAATGCAGCATAGTAAGCACCGGTTATTGTCTTGCCTTTCTCCAAGAAATCGATGAAAATAACCCCTTGACTGTCCCAAAATACTGTTGCCATCACTTTACCAGCCGAACATACCGTTTTTGCCTCCTTTGGTGCACGTTCGCCGGTAGAAGTCCACTGCTTTGACTGTTGTTTAGTCTCTGGCGTATAATGGTGGACCCACATTTCATCCACGGTTACGTACCGACGCAAAAATTCACTTGGATTGCGATTATACATAGCCAGACATGCCTCAGAAGTAGTCACGCGTTTTCGCTTTTGGTCGACTGTCAGTAAGCGCGGCACCCATCTTGCAGAAAGTTTTTTCATTCCCAAAATATCGTGCAAAATATGAAAAACTCGTTCAGTTGAGATGTGCACAGCCTCAGCTAACTCGCGTATCTTTACTCGACGGTCAGCCAAAACAATATCGTGGATTTTGTTAACAATGTCCTCAGTGGTTACCTCAATCGGCCTTCCTGGGCGCTCGGCATCATTGGTTGTAATACGTCCACAACGAAACTCAGTAAACCATTTATGTACCATTCCATGAGACGGCGCTGAATCCCCGTAATATTTTTTCAACTTGTCTTCGGTCTGCTTAATGGTTTTCCCGCGTAAAAAATAGTGTTTAATCAAGACTCGAAACTCGGATTTCTCCATTTTCGAAGAACACCTTCACAGCCGCCAAACTTCTTTTGTTATTAAATATTGTTTTCGCGCCATATTTGAAAATAGAATTATTTTAGGTTCGCAAAAATATTACTTTTAAGAAAATATCATTAAAAATAAAAAAAGTTTCTATTCAGCCTGAAAGTCATGGAGGTATCAAACCGCCCTCGTATGTAACGGAATTTTTGAGCTCAATTTTCACCAACTTCCAGAAATCGGATTAATTTGAAACTTTGCACACGTATTAAGTACCGATAGCAATGCAATGATTTGATAAGAGTTTTCCATTATCCTTGTTAACTAAAAAAGTAAAAATAAATAATTGGTTAGAAAACAAAAAAAACACGCTTTTGTTGCTAACTAAAAAAGAGAAAATAATTTCTGAGTACACGGAATGTATATTACAGTAGTGTAAAAAGCGTAGGGGCAGCATGTGGCGTGCTGTAGGTGCGTGGCGACACCTCGGACCCCGACTCCCGAGGGCCCGGTTCACCTTATTTGGCCCTCGCCTCTTGTGCTTGCCTTAACTGGCCGGCCAAGAGTGGAGATCGCAAGAGCGGAACCTGTGCTCCAGGTTGGAAGTGTATAATGTCATACGCCGGGGGACTGCTGGCCGCCGGACACCTTCACCCCGCAGACTCACCTCTCGACAACCTTCAGCCGCTCACACCAATGTTGCTGCCTGGCTATCGTCTGGTAGCTTTTGATAGGCGGCCCATTTAGTAAGCGGCGAGTCACCGTCTGCCGTGATTATCAAGATGAGACATTTGATATGGCAGGCGTCCCGTTGTCTCATCAATATCCCATCAACCAGTCCAGCAATAACCCCTCCATAGACCCATTATGGTTCCTATCTTCACTGCAAGTCTGCAATAGTCCTTGCACCTCGCGGGTGCTGTCTTTGGTTGTATCTACTCAAAAGTGCAGACAGAGATAGTATCCGCTTGGTGTTCACATCCCTACACATTAATTTATCACTAAGGGATCCATATAACCACGTACGCCTTCCAAAAGGACCGGCCTGGTGCTGTGATACCCTAGCTAGAAGATACTACAATTAATATTATATTGTTTATTTCTACCAACAACCAACCAACATCACATGAAGAATTGTTGATGACGAGAAGAGAAACTCCGGTAGACACGTGTTGATGGTATAATGGTTCAAAAAGGAATGGAATACAATACTAGTGTTACTATGGCGGCTACCGGCCTCTAGCGATGAAAGGAATTACTTAAATACCACTGGTAGCGCCTGTATTATATTTTATGTATGAAATTGATTTGATTGTGAGAGAACTGGAGTCTGAGGACTCACCTCACTCGATGTCGTTCGGGGGCACAAAAGGTAAATCTTAGAGTAGAATAACAGTAGGTTATAAAGAATTCAAATACATTGCAACTTAAATCCATTGCGAGCGAAATCATTTAAACCAAACTCCCCCTTCCTGTAAATAACAATATCTTTAACCCGGAGGTTGTCTGGAAGAGATCGCTTTTAGCGATAAGACCGCCTAAATTGTGCATATTTCTTTTTATGTAGATTTTGTATTTTTTTTGTGGTGTGCAATAAAGTGTTCTCTATCTACTTATCTATCATGTTTGTTGTGTGTGTGTTACTCTCTCTCTCTCTCTCGGATTATTTACGGATTATTTTTACGGAAATAATCCGTAAAAGTGTCTCATTTCAATGTCTACTGTTCGCGTAAACCGAAGAAACAAATAAATTCCTCAAATGTTTGATTTCATGAAATGAAACAAACGCATAAAGGAATGTTTAGCATCAAACAAAGTAAAAAAATCGGGTGATCAAGCCAAGATACTGTCATTTATAACCACCAACATAAAAGGAAGGTGTTACAAGTTTTGAACCCTTTTCTATTTGTGTGTGTATGTGGCATCGTTGCTCCCGACCGAATGGAGCGATTACAGTTCGGCTTTTGACGTGACAACGTCTTATAATTCGATGGAGCCGGCTGCACGCACCAAAAAAACATGACACATGCGGCGTTACCTCGCTCTGAGGCGTTCCATTCAAGGCTTGAAGTGCAAGCGAGAGCGCGAAATGAGCAACAAAGAGGCACAATCTTATGACGTTGTCACGTTCAACTATCGTCAGTAAGCCGACTTTACTGACACCCGATTTTGTTAATATCGACTAAAATTTTCAAAATTCATCCAGCCGTTGAAGCTGCGGCTGTTTCTCTCAGTATAATTAGACATTTGTTTAGTTTTCCGCAGTTGGTGGTCGGGGGATTATAAAATTTAATTTTTTTGTTAATAGTGCGTGAGTAAATGCTATGAGGTGGTGACGCACAAGTCACAAGTATATAACACCAAAACAAGAGTGTTTTGTTGGTGTAAGTGTTGTGTTTCCAGGTGCATATTCTGTGTCACGTTGTGAGTCCTGCGACTTCCAACACTAGTTTTTTTAAGTGGTTACAGTTGGATGTATTTGTGTAACGGCGCTTGCGTCGTTTATAATAATACTCTTTCAGCTTTGGTCATTAGGATTTCCGCAAAGTAACGCCTGATTCCATCAACAAGTATTTGAATTCTTATTGTACGAGCATTACACGTTAACATATATTCTATTTCACTATATAAATGCCTGAAAACAACTATAATTATGTGGACATTTGCATCGCGAGTCCCAATTGGTTGTAACGAGCTAGTTTTCATTAATTTCCTTGTCTGTCATTCAACACAGCACACACTAGTGCAGTGAGATCAGCCAACGTCAAAAACTGAATTATCTTTTGGTGCAACTGAGCGTTAGGAAGCTAAAGGAAAGCGCTTCCTACCGACCGGGTGTTATGGTCGGGGACCAAGGTCCGATAGACATCATCAAATTCAAATTCAAATCATTTATTGCATGTCCACATCAAGTTGGTATAAAAGTTTAAATGATATTGGTACATGTGACGGCCTGCACAGGGCATAGCAACATTTTGAGGGCTAACTAACTATCGCATTATCGCACTAGATCTTGATTTGTCTATCTATATTATTCAGAATCTAAATCTTATATGCCGCGATTCATGTGCGGTACTAGGCTAACAGCGCCATCTAGCCTACGGAGCCGTATCAGCGCTCGCTGTTGTGCTTGTCACCGTTAGGCATGCGCTTGTGATGGCGAACGGTAGAGGTCAATCTCCTTGAACTGTGTTCGTCTAATCTATTCAGTCCTTTGATAAAGTGCAACCTTGAAAAGAGGTAAAACTAGATTAAAATATAATGCAATAAATATTTTTTGAGTTTTTAAAAAAAGTCGCAAAACTAAACTAATCCATATGGGCTAAATTTGGTACAATTTGGTACAATATGGAGAAAATTAAAAAGATACGACTAAAAAATGAAATTTTCTACATTGTACCGAATTTCAGGTAATGATAACGTCTTGTTTCCAAGCTATTTATTTAATACTAGCGGACCCGGCAGACGTCGTCATCCCAGCTGTTGACGCATCTGTAAAAAATATTTTCTTACCGTTTAAACCTTCCACGAAAATTTCAAGACTAAAATTTTTCAAATCGGTTCAGCCGTTCTCGAGTTTTAGCGAGACTAACGAACAGCAATTCATTTTTATATATAAGAGAAGAAGACTAGCGGACCCGGCATACGTCGTCCTGAGCGCTGTTGTCGCATTTTTCCTATATTTTCTAATCGTTAAGATCCTTCCCTGGACTTCCAAGAATATTTCAGGACTTAAATTATTGAAATCGGTTCAGCCTTTCTCGAGTTTTAGCGAGACTAACGAACAGCAATTAAATCTATATATATAAAAGAAAGTGGTGTTAGTTACACTATTTATTATAACTCAAGAACGGATGAACCGATTTGGCTGAAAATTGGTGGAGAGTTAGCTTAGAACCAGGACACGGACATAGGATATTTTTTATCCCCTTATCAACCGCGATTTGGAAATCAAAGGGATTCCGTGCGGACGAAGTCGCGGGGCCCCCCGCGTCCTAGTTTTAAATATAAGACTAGCGGACCCGGAAAACGTCACCCTGCCCGGTGTTTTCGCAATTTTTTTCAGTTGTTTTCGCCGTTGTCGAGTTATAGCGAGACTAACGAACAGCAATTTATTTTTATATAAAAGATAGATATTATATAAGATAATATTTTGTAATAAAAACTCGAATATTTTTTTCGGTTGAATTCTCAAGAATCTTTTCATTCTTCTTGTTCCACGATCATGGTTTTCTATATCGTGCTTAAACTATCTTCCCTTCTAGAACATTAATTTATTTAAGTTCTGCACAAACATGTGTACAATGGTGGACTTAATGCCGAAGGCATTCTTTACCAGTCAACCATAGGGCCAAACATCATAGCCTACAATCCCAAATGCCTACTGCACCCATATTTTTTCTGTTCACGAGCGAGGATTGGGGGCCCAATTAGAGTAATCTAACTGAAATTACCATCGAATTAACTTCACATGTCGTTATTACAGATTACTGTCTATTCATGTATCGGCAATGCGATGAAATTACGGCGGTTTTTGGTCGGACGTTAACTCGTCGTGTTCCGGTTGCATTTATATAATTTTTCAAGCTATTTCATAGCTTCTGAGGTGCTCGTGGCGCAGCAGTTTCAGACTAAATTTTAAAAAAAAACAAAAGACGTGTGGCACTCGGGGACTGCCGCGGTAAAGCTATTGCAAGACTACACGCATACTGCACGCATTTGAAGACCACTTTGGTGTAATGGTCAAGAAGTTGACTTTTAACCAAGAGGTCGAAGGTTCGATTCCGCACTATACAAACATTTGTGTGCATGAACATGTCTGTTTGTACTGGTCTGGGTGTTATGTCTTTATTTAAGTATATTTGTAATACCGCTGTTGATTCTGATATTTGTAACACAAGTGCTTACGCTATATTATATATGTTGACGTGACAACGTCTTAAATTAGGTTGTGGTTCGGAGTCACTCATGAAAAAGTGTAACGCCCGCTCACGTCAGTTACGATGAGTCACCGAACGAGAGAGAGGCCCGCCGGACCGGCGAATGCCTTGCGTCTCTCTCCCACTCAAACATGATCGGTCCGCCGCGCGCGCAGCACTAGAGAATTAGGCGCGTTGAAAAGACGTTGTCACGTAAAATCTTCGGCCGTAAAACCGACTTTACAGGCAACCATTTTATTATAACGTAAGGTTCTCCTCCCTAACGATAGTTGTCTCGTGTTCCATCCAACCCCCTAAAATTCACTCTATCTATCTATTGCAGAGGCTGATGCAAGCGCCGAAACCAGCGACGACTCCAAATATGGTCACAGAATGAAGCAGCGCCATCTACCACATGGAAAGTGAAACGGGCAGCGCCACCCGGCGGAGGATGCGCGCAACTCTCAGCTGAAGGATGCCCCGGCTCAAGTATGCTTCTGTGCTTCGGGTGTTTGTCATACTGGGCCTGTTCTGTCTATGGGTCCAGATCATGCTGTCGGCGTCCAACGGGGGAATGTATAGAGAGACGGGTATGTTTTGATTTTTATATTTTAGTATCATCATCTTCATTATACAGGGTGTAAAAAAACCTTACCGAAGCCGAATACCACATATTCTACCAATTGTTACGATCATTTTTTTCCTTTACATCATACCTGGGAAGTTAACGGTTACTGGCGTATTGATGGTTAAAGTTAAAAAAAATTGGTTGCCTGTAAAGTCGGTATACGGGCGAAAGTTTTACGTGACAACGACTTTGAGTGGTAAAATAATTTTAATGTGAATATTCATTCGTATAACATGAACCGGTGTGTATGCCTATCTCTCTCACTCTCTCTCTCTCGCTCTGTCTCTCTCGCTCTTAGGCGGGTCAACTGTGCTCGAGTGGAAGGGACGCGTGCCTTTCACTTTTTATGTCTGTCTCACTCGCTCTTAGGCGGGCTAACCATGCCCGAGTCGAAGGGACGCGTGCCTCTCACTCGCTCTCATTGTGAGCGCGGAACGTGAGCGGAGCAGCGTAACGCAGTTTCTTGAAGTGTCACCCGGCAAACCAATTTATAAGACGTTGTCACGTCAAAATGATGATTTTTACAGAAATGTCTTCTGTCCGTTATAACTTAACTTTTTTCAAAGAAACATGATACAAATTTTCACTAGTTCTTTTATAAAAAGCCTCTAAATGACACACTCCGCAATGAGCAGCGCACACTCGAACCGACCCGCGTCGCGGCGGCGTATAGCAACACGCCCCGCGGTCACTTCCCCGCGTGCGCAACGTACATTGCGGGTTAGAATAAAATTGATTTTTTTTTTGAAGTCAAAAAATCAAAGTTGTTTCCCAGCCAAAATTTCTTTTTCATACGATTTGGTTTGATGTACTGAACGCGTGGTTGACGGCTTCGGTAAGGTTATTTTACACCCTGTATTAGCCTTTCCACGCCCTGGCCTCTCCCAAGAATTTACACCGCGATCGATCCTGTGCTTCCCACGAACTTCACCCAGGTTGGCGGTCCGTTTGTGGGGGGGTCTGCCCACGGAGTGTAGTCTGACACGCGGTCGCCATTCGAAAACCTTTCCACCCCAACGGTCATCGGTTCTCCGCGCTATACAAGATGTTACAAAAAAAAACCCTAAATAACTGAAGGGTGTAGTTTGTGCCCGAAAAACTGCACAACATTCCCAAAGATTGACGACCGCTTGGTGCAGTGGTCCGCAGGTCGGACTTCTGAACCAAGGGTCGCGGGTATGATTCCCGCACAGTACAAGCATAAGTGTGCATGAACATGTGTGTTTGTACTGGTCTGGGTGTTTTCTATTTATAATATGTATTTATTTACAAAAAAAGTATTTAAGTATGTATATCCGTTATCTAGTACCCATAACACAAGCCTCGTAGCTTACTTTGGGACTAGAGAATTGGTGTGCTTGTTGAGAAATATTTATTTATTTATTAAAGATACCTAGGTCAAAAAAAATCGGAACTCCCATACAAAATTGCCAATTGCTGATCGATTTACTATGGGAGAGCCAAAAAATTTTTTTTGAAATTTCGACCTTGGTTTCTTTGCGAAAGTTGTTCAGTTTCACGGGCAGAACAACACCCTTCAGTTATAACAGTAGTTTTTTATAACACTCGGTATATATAGTTTAACATACTTATTGCCTATATTTGTTTCTTTAGTTTACGCGAACAGTAGACATTGAAATGAGACACTTTACGGATGAATATTTCGCGATTTATTTACATTTAACCTGTCAGACAGTCTACCTGTGACCACGGACGCTGAAAATGGTCCGAAACGTCAGGTTAAAACAAAATGTAAAAATAAATCGCGAAATAATCCGTAAAAAGTGTCTCATTTCAATACTTATTGTCTCATCTCTTGAGACCAACTTCAACAGTCCAAAATTAAGTTGATAATTTATAGCAACTTAGTTCAGATTGCCCGTTCATGTCCCGAGACTTACTGCCCCAAACCAGGGCTAAGTTGAGAAAATATTGTCAAACGCGGCTAAAGGATGGGGAATACTACCTTCAGGATTTAGAAAACACTGACAACGAATAGCAATATTTTACGCAGAAGTGTCATTTCGCTTGCATTGATGAGTTTCAAAAATGAAAGCAGTTTCTCTCCTCTCACATACCCTACCGCTAGTATATAAATAGTAAAATTAACTAGCAAACCCGGGGAACTCCGTTTCACCACCAGATGGCTTCGTTTTTCACAGTCTCTTCCACCACCATGCAAAACCATATTGGTTTATAATACATGCTATGTAATCATAGATGGCGCTGTATGTGAAAAATGATTATCCCTGTTTTCCTGCTTTTCTGTTGAAATGTTCCTATTTTTTTTTCATATTCATATTCTTTTATTTGCCAACTAAGTGTTACATACATACTTATACTCGTAGCAGGTCTTATGCTAGACAATTGCACTTATAACTTAGTAACCCTCGCAGTTTGGGTATTGCAAAAATTATTAAAAATGATTAGAGGGCTATATATAATTATTATTAGTATCTTATAATAATAATAATAATAATAATTTTGTTTGCTATAAACCTCTCGGAGCCCGAGACCTTTCCAACGAATGTAGAACCGTGGAAATCGGTTCGTGCGTTCTGGAGTTATAGCGTCAGGAAGGAAAACCCGACTTATTTTTATATTATAGATTATTAAAATCTCGGAAAACAGGAATTATCAACACATCATCATCATCATCAGACTATATACATCCCACTGCTGGGCACAGGCCTCACCTCAACTATGAGGTGATGCGAGCCATGCTCCACCACACGAGCTCAGTGCGGTGCGGTGGAGGGGCGTGTGTAAGGCAAGTGACCAACCTTACTCTCAGATGTTATTAGGCCGCCCGAGGGCCTCCGACTAGGCTTAACGACTAATATCTATCGATAGTAACCGTGACCAACAGCTTAACGTGCCTTCCGAAGCACGGAGATGCTTGTAAATAGTCACTTAAATGGTCAGAATGGTCACCCATCCCAAACATGAGCGCGCCGTAGGTTGCTTAACTTTTGGTATCTTTATCAAAGCGCTGCAACCGCTGCGCTACAAGCACCTCATTACAACACACCTCATTATCAACACAACCACTCACAATTCTAACCTTTCCATCTCCTAACTTTTTCAGATTTATATAAAACTAACACAGAGACGCCTCCGGAATCCTTATCTGTAGCAAAGCCACTTGAGAATGTGCCGTACAAAGGTTTTCTTTTAATTTTCTTTTTCTTTTCTATGTTGTCTGTTCATTATATTCCATGGTTAACATGTTTATGTTCATATTTCTTTACATTCATATTTTTTGTATATTTTGATTATTCTTTTTTCATTATAATTTATAGGTAAAAACATTTTTGTCTAAATAAAAAATTTACATAACATGTCTGTTGACCTTATTAATAATAGGCACATTATCATCTCATTATGTAAATTCACCATTCTGTACTAACATAATCTTTGTTCCCTCACAATAATTGCTTATTTTTTATCTCTTTCTTTCTTATAAAGATAGAAAGAAATAGCACTACGTGTAGGTGTTTTAAAAATATTTAGCTATGAAAATAGTAAAATACAGCTATCACAAATAGAAAGGGCAGTTTTAATAGATTGCTTTAGTTGTATTTTATACACAAATTACATTACCTAAGTTATTGGAGACAAATAAACTGTGATAGGCAAACCTTTTATCAATGTCTTATTTATTTGTGGTTAACCTGTAATTACGGCTACAACTAGAAAATAATAATACACTCATATGTGTTTATGTGAAAAGCTTATGGGGACATAAAAGGCAGTTTCATCTTTTCATGACTTGTTCCTTGGCCCTTGACAAGGTTACAAGGCATAGTCGTTCGACGAAGGTAGACTAAGGACTCACGGAGCAGTTTTCACCCGCGCCCGCCGCCTTTGTAGAATACAAATACTTATGTAAAAAAATTGGTTGCCTGTAAAGTCGGTATACGGGCGAAAGTTTTACGTGACAACGACTTTGAGTGGTAAAATAATTTTAATGTGAATATTCATTCGTATAACATGAACCGGTGTGTATGCCTATCTCTCTCACTCTCTCTCTCTCGCTCTTAGGCGGGTTAACTGTGCTCGAGTGGAAGGGACGCGTGCATTTCACTTTTTATGTCTGTCTCACGCGGAGCGTAACGCAGTTTCTTGAAGTGTCACCCGGCAAACCAATTTATAAGACGTTGTCACGTCAAAATCAAAGGACATTTCACGACGCGTTTTCCGTCCGCGGCTTGTGCGGTTAAAGCTGAAAAAGAGGATTATTTTGCTTTAAATTTCCACTAAACGACGCCAGCGCAGGAACCAAAATACATCCAACTGTAACCACCTGAAAAAGCTAGAACTGAAAGTAGCAGAACTTACAATACCTACAACTCACAACGTGACACAGAAGATGCACCTGGAATCACGACACTGACACCAACAAACACTCGACGCGTGTCGCCACTACACGCGGCATCCTCAGAAGATGTTGTCGCTTCGACAGTCTATCGACATCTCATACAGTTGGATGTATTTGGGTTCCTGCGCTGGCGTCTTTTAGTGGAAATTTAAAGCAAAATAATCATTTTTTTCAGCTTTAGTCATGGATTTCTGCAAAGTAACGCCTGATTCCACCAACTATAGCTTGTGCGGTTGTTTGCGGGTCCCGCTGCACCGGCGGTCATCTTCTACCGGCGGGCGCGGGTCGCGGTCCCGCCCGCAGCCGCGCTCTTTGCGGTCGGTTGGCGGGCGACTACAAAAATTTGGAACTCAACTGATCGTTTCTTGCTACCGCCCGTATTGCGATAGTCAACCGCCAAGTTTGCGGGTGAAAATCCCAACCGCGGCGGCCGCGTAACCGCACAAAACTCCGGTATCTTGATTTTCGCAAATAAAACTGCATTGCGCCAACGCGGCGGGCGCGGGTGAAAACCGCTTCGTGAGTCCTTAGCCATATAGATCGATGACGTTTGTCAAATGTATGGCAATGACAAGTACGCATTCCCGTTGTCCGACGTGAGTGAAGAACGCGACAAGTGCGACGCGACGCGACGCGACAATATCAAATGTATGTACAGTAGAATCCGTTGTGGCGACCTCTACCGTTGGACCACACAAGCGCATGCCTAACGGGTGCAAGCACGACAGCGAGCGCTGATGCGGCTCCATAGGCTAGATGGCGCTATTAGCCCAGTACCCGCCTAGTACCGCACATGAATCGCGGTGTATAAGATTTCGATCCAGAATAATATAGATAGACAAATCAAGATGATGTCTATCGGACCTTGGTCCCCGACCATAACACCGAGTCGGTAGAAAGCGCTTACCTTTAGCTTCCTTACTGTAAGTCAGTTGCGCCAAACCGTTTATTATGACACCGCCTATTATGACGTAAGGAACATACTTCCTAGTTTCATACAAAATTCTTGAAAAAAAAGTCGGATCTAATGACGTCACTAGTAGTGGTCGGCACAGGTCGGTTATTATGACCCATTTTTAATAAATTATTTCCGATTATAATGACCTTTATGTGTTTACATGAAGCCAACTATAATGTTAGGTGATTTTCGGCGACGTTCGGCACTTGGCTCGTTTTGTTTTGAATTTCAGTGAGTAATTGACACTTGAAAGTCGCGCTTTGTTTTTAACAAGGAGGACTCGAGCCGTTTAACGATATCCTGTAAAAAAAACTTTTTTGGCACTGAACCCTTTGTATGACGTTCGTTTATTAAAACCATGTCCGTGGGAGCTCCAATGACATTCTGCGCGTTGCGCACGGCGGATAGACTGCCCCTACTTGATGCAGTGGATTCGGCTGCATAAGAGTGTAGCGAAATAGTTTTTCTTTGTTGCTTATTTATCATGTGTATGACTCTAAACTACTTAACTTTATAATTCTTACTGTATGGACTATGTGTGTCTGAAATAAATGGTTTTATTACTATTATTATTATAATGACGTGTTCATTAATTCCCTTCGATGTCATTATAAACGGATTACACTGTACCTACGTTTATGATAGAGTCCTACGTGACGTTGTGCGATTGACACTGACACGAGTTAGCAAGTAATTTTTATCTTATATATAAAAATGAATTGCTGTTCGTTAGTCTCGCTAAAACTCGACAACGGCTGAACCGATTTCAATAATTTTAGTCTTGAAATATTCGTAGAAGTCCAGGGAAGGTTTAAAAGATCAGAAATTTTAAAAAAAGCAGCGGGCAGGACAATGTCTGCCGGGTCCGCTAGTCTTATGTATATAAAAATGAATTGCTGTTCGTTAGTCTCGCTAAAACTCGAGAACGGCTGAATCGATTTGAATAATTTTAGTCTTGATATATTCGTGGAAGTCCAGCGAAGGTTTAAAAGATAAGAAATTTCAAAAAAATAAGCAACGGGCGGGACAACGTCTGCCGGGTCCACTAGTCTTACTCGTATATATAAAATTGAATTGCTGTTCGTTAGTCTCGCTAAAACTCGAGAACGGCTGAACCGATTTGAATAATTTTAGTCTTGAAATATTCGTGGTAGTCCAGGGAAGGTTTAAAAGATCATAAAATTTAAAAAATCAATGGGCAGAACAACGTCTGCGGGGTCCACTAGTTTTATAATAAACAAGCTGACACGAGAATTTTATATGTATGCTTAGAGATTATACAAGTGTTGGTCGCACCTCATCGCTTCCTCGCATAGGACTGGACAACGCCATAGGAAAATGTCATTTCCATACACTTTGTACACGAAGCCGTCGGTTATTTCGTATATCGGCTATGCAGTGTTTCTTTCATAAGATGAACCGGTAGCTTAATGTTGAAAACTTTTGGGGTATGTTTTCGTTTATGTAAGAAGGTTGCTTTCAGTACTGTGGGAGGCTTTTTGTAAGTGCTAAAATTCTTTCACGAATTGACAAAGGAAGTAATAGCTTTACCGTTGCTTTGAATATCTTTATCGGCCGTTTTCAATGTTCTATCTACCTTTGCAAGAAAGTGAGATAACAGGCATGATGACACCAATCTAAAATATTTTCAAGACCATGGCGTTTAAAAAACATGGCCCCTATGAAGTTAATACAACCAGTATATTTCTAAAAAGCTGCAGTTAAACCAATTTTTCAACACACACAAAATTCAATAAATATTCGGTCAATCGACTCCGATTTCTGATACACTACCGTGACGTCACGTTCTTGTATTCCCATAGAATCAAAGAAGGCAGACCGTTTTGACAGATAATAAAGAGTATGTCAACGAATTCGTGTCATCTAGCCTACTGACAGAAACAAAATTAAAACTGCCTGCGGCTACCACCGTTTGTATGAAACTGAGACTTATCTCTTTAACAAAGGAAGATAGAATATTGAAATTGGACTCTAAAGAATGATGACGGATTTATCAATTATGCTCCATCATTTATTTGGTTCTTTGAAGGTGGGTTGTAACCTGTATTGAAAGTCGCGCCATATAAAAAGAACGCTGAATGACTTGCGCTTGCGCATGGTAGCAGTCGCTATCCTTAAGGGCTCTTACACACGGACAGTAGTTGGCTATCGACGCATGTAACTGAAGTTGACGAATAGCTGTCTACATGCCGCTGGCGTGCTGACGACGCGTTGACGGCTGTCGCCAGCAGGTGGCGACAGCTAACCGCCTCCGCCATTTTGAAGGTCAACTGTCTGTCCAGGTGCAAAGAACGCGCACAAAAGTGTCCTTACTTACACACGAGCAGTACATTAACGACAGCAAAAGCGACCGCAGTCGCTTACTTGTTAGCAGCTAGCCGTCGACATGCCCGCAGAAAGCTGTAGACACGGCGATGTCTGCTCGCGGCAAGCTGTGGACACGTTGACGTCTGCCGTCGACGTGTAGACAGCTTGCTGACGTGCCTGCAGCAATCTGCAGACGCGTCAATATTTGCCCGCACCAAGCTGTAGACACGTCGACGGCAGACGTCAACGTGTCGGTAACACGGCGGCGCAACGACGACAGCTATCTGTCGCCTTCTTACTGTTATGCGTCGACGGCAAACTGCTGTTCACTCACGAACAGCAGTTTGCTTTCGACGCATGTAATTGAAGTTGGCGTCAGAAGGCGACGGCTGGCAATCGACATGCCGCCGTCGTGCTGTTGAAGCTTTGGCGGCTACCGCCGGTAGTCATACACAGGCGTCGGCAGCAGCCTCCCGTAGCGTACTGTCGACACGTCGACGGCAGACGTCAACGCGATGGAAGCTCGATGCGGAAGGCGGCTAGCTGTCGGCACCTGCCGGCGACAGCCGCCAACCCGACGACAGCACGGCGACGGCATGTCGAAAGCTAGCCGTCGTCTTCTGACGTTAACTGCAGTTACATGCGTCGAAAGCGAACTGCTGTTTGTGTGCGGCGCGCGTGATGCCCGCTCCTTCTCCACTTTATTCCAACAACCTGTCCCGGTTTCCACGAAAGTGGAGAAGAGAGGAACGGGATGAGATGTGTTTTAAAAAACCAATCAGAATTTATTATTTCCACATCTCTCCGCTTCGATTCGTTGGAATTGGATCAAGCGAAGAGGAGATCAATCTGATTGGTGATTCAAACATCTCCTCTTGTCTTCTCTCTTCTCCGGGCCTCAAAGCCGTATATCGTCTAATGCGCAGGTAACCGTTAGCGTTCTTTGTACATGGCGCGACTTATATCACCAGCCACATGTTCTAACGATCCTCACTCCCCCCCTCTGGTTTCCAGAAGAGTTGATGAACGCGAACGAGACGTCGGAGCAGGTGCTGGCGCTGGTGCCGCCCGAGCTGCACAAGTACCTGCAAGTGCACCCCAAGAACAATAGCGGTGAGTTTAAAAATATAGTTTTTAACTCGTCTCGACTGTCTCGTTGGTGTAGTGGCAAAGTTTCTGCCTTACATCCGAGAGGTCCCGGGTTCGAATCATAAATCATAAAATCAATTTATTTCTGTAAGTAGGCTAACCAGTAGCACTTTTACACGTCCCAACATATAAATTAACCCTACCACCGCTTCGGGACAATTCGGGCCAGGTCGAGCCAAAAATAGTTTCCGAGCTCGGAGTCGGGAAGTTGGCGGTGCTACACCCCCGTGCCTCGGTGCGCACGTTAAGCCGTTGGTCCTGCGCCGGATCTCTCTCCGGTCATGTCGGATTGCCGTCTCACCGAACTTTGAGAGTGTGGAACAGTGAGTGCACCTGTGTATTGCGCCCACACTTGTGCACTTTAATATCTCCTGCGCAGTTCGCTGATCTCTGTTGAGATTGACCGCCGTGGTCGAAATCGGCCAGGAGGACTACTATTGTTTTTAAAGTTTTATCTCGTATAACAAACAGCCTTCTGCTGAGCACAAAGATCAGCAAAACGAATACTTTTATTTGGTAAGTTTTTTTTTTGCGTTCACAACGCTATTTTTTAATTTCGAAAAGACAACACTTAAAAAATTCTTTTCGGCTCCGGTTATCGGGAAGGATTCGAACCCCCGACCTTTGGAAGTCCGGTCCAATGCTCTGACCACTGAGCTACCGAGAACCTTAATGGAGTCGTTGAATTTTGTAAGTGCTTTTTAACGCTTTGAGTCAGCGTATGTTTCATCATCAAAACGAATACTGAAAACTACTAAGAACTCTGATATACAAGTAAGCTGCTCGTAATGAACTACTTCTACTCCACCACACGGGCTAAGTGCGAATTAAGTGCCCTTTTTTATCTTAACCGAACCTCTAACTGAAGGTCGTCTTGTAGAGATCGCTACAAGCGATAAGACCGCCTTAATTGAACATCTTTCTTTGTTTTACTTGTCTGTTATTCTGTTTCGTGTTGTACAATAAAGTTGAAAAAGAGGATTATTTTGCTTTAAATTTCCACTAAACGACACGTCAGTTCATATTATGGTCGGAATGGCCACCGCAAACACGACCGCGCCGCCGTATTGCATTTTTTTTTTTCGAAAAACTTTAGCGCCTTGCACTGTTCAAACAATAGGCATGATGACACCTATCTCAAATATTTTCAAGACCATGGCGTTTAAAAAACATAGCCCCTATGAAGTTAATACAACCAGTATATTTCCAAAAAGCTGTAGAAACCATTTTTTTAAACACACAAAATTCATTAAATACCGTGACGTCACGTTCATGTATTCCATACAAAATCTATGGTGGGCGACCGTTTTGACAGATAATAAAGAGTATGTGAACGATTGGTGGTGTCATCTAGCCTATTTGGTCGATTTTTAGATAAGTAATGATTCTATGTTGATACCAAAACATCGCTTGGTCAAAATATAGCTACAAATGTCTAATTTTGACCGTTAAAATGTCAAGGACATTCGAGGTATATGCGTGTGGGCATTTAGCAATGCAACTAATGAATGACGCGCATTCCGTTTGCTGATATTTGCTGGATTGATTAAAATAATATTAAAATACTAGTGGACCCGGCAGACGCTGTTCTGCCTGGTGTTTTCGCAATTTATCATTATTTACACCTTCCCTGGACTTCCACAAATATTTCAAGGCTAAAATTATTGAAATCAGTTCAGCCGTTCTCGAGTTTTAGCGAGACTAACGAACAGCAATTCATTTTTATATAAAAAAAATAGCGATCGGCCCACTTGAATTTTTCCATGGGAATGCGTCATTTTCCCGCGGTAAAAAGTAGCCTATGTCCTTTCTCGGGTATCAAAATATCTCCATACAAAATTTCATGCAAATTGGTTCAGTAGTTTAGGCGTGATTGAGTAACAGACAGACAGACAGAGTTACTTTCTATTTATAATATTAGTAATTTTAGACGACCGCTCGGTGCAGTGGTCCACAGGTCGGACTTCTAAACCAAGGGTCGCGGGTTCGATCCCCGCACAGTACAAGCATAAGTGTGCATAAACATGTGTGTTTGTACTGGTCTGGGTGTTTTCTATGTATAATATGTATTTATTTACAAAAAAAATTGGTTGCCTGTAAAGTCGGTATACGCGCGAAAGTTTTACGTGACAACGACTCTGAGTGGTAAAATAATTTTAATGTGAATATTCATTCGTATAACATGAACCGGTGTGTATGCCTATCTCTCTCTCTCTCTCTTTCTCGCTCTGTCTCTCTCGCGCGAAACGTGAGCGGAGCAGCGTAACGCAGTTTCTTGAGGTGTCACCCGGCAAACCAATATAAAAGACGTTGTCACGTCAAAAAAAAAAAGTATTTAAGTATGTTTATCCGTTGTCTAGTACCCATAACACAAGCCTCGTAGCTTAGTTTGGGACTAGAGAATTGGTGTGATTGTTGTGAAATATTTATTTATTTATTTAGTATCGAAAATTTTGAATTTAAACACTCGATTAAAAACAGTTCTTATAGCCGCCCGTGTGGTCTAGTGGTTCACACCACCAAATTCAAACCCGAGGTTCGATTCCCAGTTGAGGCAAATATTGTACTTGATTTGATTGGTGGGATACATTTTAAGTATTTTTAAATAGCAGTGAATTTGATAAGTAAGGGAATCATAGAATTTGTTGATAAGCAAAATAATAAGCAATAAACCAGAGATAATGAAGATAAGACTGTTGATATCGTATGATAAACCAACCCTGGTTTCTGCAGTACCAACTCTAAGATGATCATATTTTATAGTTTTAAAGACCGACACATAATCTTCTTCATATATAAAAATGAATTGCTGTTCGTTAGTCTCGCTAAAATTAAAGAACGGCTGAACCGATATGACAAATTTCAGTCTCTAAATATTCGTAGAAGTCCAGGAAAGGTTTAAAAGATCAGAAAATTAAAAAAAAAACAACATGGGGAAAAGGACAACGTCTGCCTGGTCCGCTAGTCTCTTATATATAAAAATGAATTGCTGTTCGTTAGTCTCGCTAAAACTCGAGAATGGCTGAACCGATTTAAATAATTTTAGTCTTGAAATATTCGTGGAAGTCCAGGGAAGGTTTAAAAGATCTAAAATTAAAAAAAAAACATCGGGCAGGACAACGTCTGTCGGGTTAACTAGTTATATATAAAAATGAATTGCTGTTCGTTAGTCTCGCTAAAACTCGAGAACGGCTGAACCGATTTCAATAATTTTAGTCTCGAAATATTCGTTGAAGTCCAGGGAAGGTTTAAAAGTTAAGTAATTTGAAAAAAAGCAACGGGCAGGACAATGGGCAGAACAACGTCTGCGGGTCCGCTAGTAAATAATAAATAAATATGCAACAACAACATCACTGACTCCCTGGTAAGTAGCGTAAGCACTTGTGTTACAGATATCAGAATCAACAGTGGCATTACAAATACACTTAAATAAATACATATATCACTCAGACCAGTACAAACAGACTTGTTCATGAACACAAACGTTTGTACAGTGCGGGGATCGAATCCGCGACCTCTTGGTTAATAGTCAACTTCTTGATTTTTACACCAAAGTGGTCGTCTTACGACATTATTTTTATAAGGCCATATGTTTAATATATATCTTCATAGCAAGAGATGAAATACTGCTGCATATCGGAATTTATTGCTTAAGTTGATTCAATTATAATAAAATAATAATAAATATTTTACAACAATCACACCAATTCTCTAGTCCCAAAGTAAGCTACGAGGCTTGTGTTATGGGTACTAGACAACGGATAAACATACTTAAATACATTTTTTTTGTAAATAAATACATATTATACATATAAAACACCCAGACCAGTACAAACACACATGTTCATGCACACTTATGTACTGTGCGGGAATCGAACCCGCGACCCTGGTTTAGAAGTCCGACATGCGGACCACTGCACCAAGCGGTCGTCTAAAGATAAAAGATGACTACCCAAAAAGTGCAAATGATTGTCCAAGGCCGAAAATGTTGACTATGATAAGATAAGATAATGGTGCTTCATTGGAATAATGCCTTCTGCTCAATGGCAGCACTGCTAATGCAAAAAAAAAAGATAGGCAACGTTATTTTTGAGTGGAAAGCAAAATCGCAATAAGGTCTCATTAATCAAATAAGGAGTCCCTACAAAACATTTACACGAGAATCTTTACACGAGAATCGAATCAGGGGTATCGAACCCGCGAATCTTGGTTTTAGAAGTCCGACATGTGGACCACTGCACCAATCGGTCGTCAACATTTTTGTGCATCTTGCGACGAAACACTAGTTAAGGACTATCAATGTGTGTGTTAGGTAAAAACTGTAGAAATAGATTGTAAATTTGTAATAAAAGGCTTTTTGACTCTGACAGCATTGATTTATCATTGCTCCCTGGTAACATATTTCCCCTCACTGTGGCCAAGACACCTTTAGCCATCACCCTTGATCAGTCTAGTGAGTCTGCTGGACTGGCAGTGACAAATCCAACCCTTCACCTTGTTCCTCTCCAACTTCCGTCTGCCACCTTAGGTCTCATGGTGCAGACTTCCTGTACTTATCTATATATTTATTTATTACACATTTTTACTGTAGGTTAGGGCTTGAGGGACATAGGGACCTAGGGATTCTTAGGCTTATAGGGTTTGCATAGGAAACTCTAACTCTATCTCTTACCATATAAACATACCATAGACATTCTAAGGCATAGACTCATTTTTTTTTCAGCAAACGCGACCGAGCGCGCCGGTCCGAAGAACATATCAGAGATACGGCGCGCGATAGAGAGATACAACGACGCGCAGTACATACACAACGAGGACATCTTCGGTCCCGTGCAGAACGACACGATCATCATCGCCATACAGGTACGTGGTGTGCAGCCGTCTCTGTCACTCTTACGGGTTGGACCGTGCGTGCGCACGCGCAGGCTAGGGGGCGTTCAAGTATTACGTAACGCAATTTAGGAGGAGGGGTCTCGTATAACGTTACGATGCGTTACAGGGGCAGGAGGGGATCTTTCTTACAACACATTACGTAACATTGTTTTTTTTAACTTAAAAAATCGGGGAATTCATCATTATTATCAACCAAAGGACGTCCACTGCTGAGCATAGGCCTTCCCCACAGTTTTCCACATCGATCGATCACAAGCGGTCTGCATCCAGTGTGATGCTGCGATCTTTACAAGGTCGTCTGTCCATCTTGTCGGTGGACGTCCTACGCTGCGCTTTTGGTCGAAGGGTCTCCAATCCAGAACTTTTCTGCCCCAACGGCCATCAGTTCTTCGCGCTATGCGCCCTGCCCGTTGCAACTTGAGCTTACTGATTCTCAAGGCTATGTCGGTTTCCTTAGTTCTTCTACGTATCTCCTCATTCCTGATTCGATCTCGTAGAGAAACACCGAGCATAGCCCTCTCCATCCCTCGTTGTGTTATCTTAAGCTTCTTTATAAGGCCCGTAGTCAGAGACCATGTTTCGGATCCGAATGTCATCACTGGTAACACACATTGGTTGAAGACTTTCGCTACTGAGGTACTCAGACACTGAGGCCGAGGTGATTGAGACGAGAAGGCGATTGGGGGAATAATAACTTCTAAATTGGCAACCCTTTTCGTTTTTGTTTTACGGGGAACTCTCGTTTGTATAGTCTGGTCGTCATTTTTAATTTATTCTCGCAAATTGACAAACTTTTTGCGGCTACAGGGTAAATATGGTCATTTGAGTGTTACGTAACGTTTAGAGAGGTGAAGAGGGGAGGGGGGGTTACAGAAAAATGTTACGGTGCGTTATAAGAGGAGGAGGGTTGGGGGGGGGGGGGTGCGATAATATTCGGACGCTCCCCTAGACACGATGATACGAAGAAAATGTTAGGAATACGGCCTGATGATAAAACCGTTGTCAGCCCTATTTTGCTTGGGCACTTTGCTTTAATGCAGTCAACGTTCCTATACGAGTACACATTATTATTACATAACCAACAGACACATACTAGTTGTTTGTTTTATATAACAGAAGTTATATAAAATGTAACATAATCTGAACGCACCCTAACGTTTCGGCTCCTTTTCAGTGTCCGTGGTCACAGGTACACTTCGAGTAAAGTGTTAGTTGTCATTACATAGTTTTGAAAAAAAAAAGTAAACTACCATCACTCAAAAATATTAAGTTACGTTCCTATCTACACAAAATGAGCTAACAGTATCTTGAGGTCTTGCAGTGCGGGGTCGAGCTTGAGTCTTGGCCAAAACAGGATCCCAAGCTGGTGGAATTTTCCAACCATCTTCTCTATTAAAATTAGGGTGTCTTCTAATTTCAATAGCCTCACGGAGCATACGAGGAAGAAAACGACGTTCTCTTGCAAGGACTTTTGGTTGGTCAAAGCGTATGAAGTGGTTGAGTTTATCTAACGCGTGTTCACACACTGCAGACTTTGTGTTCCGTCTATGTTTAACGTCGGCTTTATGTTTTTTAATCCGTACGCTTATACTACGCTTTGTTTGCCCTATGTAGGAGAGTCCGCAGTCACATTCCAGTCTGTACACCCCTGCGTCTTGAAGCGGTATGTTACACTTGTCCGGTGGTAAGAATTGGTTGATCTTCTTAGGCGGCTTGAAGTAAGTTTTGATTGCAGCACGCTTGAAGATGTTTCCAATTTTGTCAGTGACATTTGAGAGTGAAATTTTCAAACTATGTAATGACAACTAACACCTTAGTCTACCTGTGACCACGGACGCTGAAAAGGGTCCGAAACGTCAGGTTAAAACAAAATGTAAATAAATCGCGAAATAATCCGTAAAAAGTGTATCATTTCAATAACTTACATGTAATTAAAAAACAAAAAAACACGCTTTTATTGCTGACTAAAAAAGAGATAATAATTTCTGAGTACACGGAATTTATATTACAGTAGAGTAAAAAGTGTGGGGTGCTTGGTATAGTAGTATGTGAAAATCATCCTATTATTGGCACGTATAAAAGAAAAGTATGCTTTTTACTCTACTGTAATATAAATTCTTATTATTTCTTGTCAAAATACGCGCAGGCGGCGAGCGCTAGCGCAAACGGAACTTTTAAGTGACATCTATCGGCAAAATACAGAGCTTCTAGTGCAAATCAATTGCATCAGTTAACTAGCATTAGCAGCGACATCAAATGATTGCTATCGAAACTAACTAGCTAAGCGAACGCTAAAGGTTACAAAACTCGAACCATTCAAGAAATTGACTAGATACTTTCGCAATATTTGTGAAAGAGATGGCGCCGTGCGGAAAATGTAAGAAGGCGATTTCAGCAATATTAAAATTATTTTTTTTAAGTTAATAAGGATAATATAAATCTCTTATCAAATTATTGCATTACATTTCGTTATCATCGGTACTTAATATGTGTGCAAAGTTTCAAATTAATCCGATTTCTGAAAGTTAGTGAAAATTGAGCTCAGAAATAGTATTATCCACGAGAGCTCTGCCGACAAACTGTTACACATTTTAGCAGAATAGTGAATATGAATTGTAATATGTTACTTTTGAAAAATAAACTAAAAAAAAAATCCGTTACATACATTCATACACCCCGATCTAATAAAAGCGTGTTAAAAACAAAGTTTAAAAATGTGTGTGTGTGTGTTGTGTGTGTGTTTGTATGCGCCCTAGATATCTTCATCTAAAGGAAATGTAAAAGACAAGCTCCAAGAGTCTGTTCTTTTAATCAAAGCTTTACTAATTACGAATTCACATCTACTTCTAAGTCAGGAATTTGGGCACCGGCATCTTCCTCCTAGCCAGGATCAAGTCCGTCCCCTTCAGTCCCGTCGCGCTGCCTCTCTTCGGTCGGCACGAGTCTCGTTTCCTTCTGTACTATAGTTATCTTTATCTTCTTCATGTCGTGTTATGCATATATGTAATCTTTATGTAATTTTGCACTTTGTAACTCTTTTACCGCAGCGACTTAGCAATATCATTATAGTAACTTACGTGTAAAAACAAAGATATTTTTTAAATTATTACAAAACCTCAATATCGTACTGTATCTGCGTTTGGTGCTTGCGTGCGTGCGTGCGCGCACGTGTTTGTGTGTATGCTTGCGTGCGTGCGCACGTGCGCGCGCGTGTGTGTGTGTGTGAGCGTGAGCGCGTGGTTAGGTACTTTTATCTAAAGAAAATTTAAAAATAATCTCCAAGAGTTCTTTAATCGAAGCTTACGACTTAAATATGCTCTTCTAAGTCATAAATTTGGGCACCGGCATCTTCCTCCTAGCCAGGATCAAGTCCTTCCCCTTCAGTCCCGTCGCGCTAACCTTCTTCGGCACGAATCTCGTCTCTTTCGGCACGGTGATCTTCATCTTCTTCTCTTTCTTCTTCTTCTTCTTGATTTGCTTGTGCTTCATCTTCATCGCGGGCGACGTGGGGCGGTGCTCCATCCATATCATTTGAGCGGACTCAGGTATGCCGGTTTGAAATCTGAACTTGCGGGGGATCTGGAAATAGATATGTCGGGGAAGTTTATATATTAGGTCCTTACCTATGAAATTGGCGTTTTGTATGGGAGGAACAAAAAGTCGAAATTTTTTTATATAGCATATTTATTTAATCAAAGTATGAGCCATTGTAATCTATGCACTTTTGCCATCTCATAGGTAGTTCATTGATCCCTTTACTAAAAAAACCATTCGAACGGGAATCAATAAAATCTTTGAAGGCGACTTGGACTGCCCCATCTGAGTTGAACTTTTTCCCTTGCAAGAAGTTATCCAAATTTCGAAAAAAATGGTAATCTGTTGGAGCAAGGTCCGGTGAGTACGGTGGATGCCTTAGAGATTCCAATTGAAGTTCTTCTAATTTGCTAGCCGTCTGTTGTGCAGTGTGTGGTCTAGCGTTGTCGTGAAGCAGCAGTGGCGTAGAGCGATTGACCAGCCTTGGTTGTTTAGCAACTAGCTTTTCCATCATGGTTTGCAATTGCTGACAATAGATATCTGCCGTAATCGTCTGGCCAGATTTGAGAAAACTGTAATGAACGACACCGGCGCTAGTCCACCAAACGCTTACAAGTAACTTTTTATTGGTCAATTTTCGCTTGGAGCAGGCTTTGGCTGGCTTGCCAGGGTCCAGCCATTGCGATGAGCGCTTCCGATTATCGTAGAGAATCCACTTTTCATCACAGGTAATGATTCGATTTAAAATCCCTTCCTTATTGTGCCGGTCAAGTAATGTAACGCAGCAGTTGACGCGCGTTTGCCGGTTTGCTTCACTCAATTCGTGAGGAACCCACCTTTCAAGTTTTTTAATCTTCCCAATTTGCTTCAAGTGGATTAAAACAGTTTTATCACTAACGCCAAAGCCTGCAGCTAACTCGGACGTGGTTTGCGATGGATCCGCTTCCACAATAGCCTTCAATTCTTCATTATCAACTTGGGTCTCCGGCCGTCCACGGGGCTTGTTTTGCAGGTCGAAATTTCCAGAACGAAAACGTTGGAACCAAAAACGCACTGTGTTTTCTTTTGCGACACAACCGCCATACACATCATTAACCCTTCGAGCCGTTTCCGCAGCACTGGTGCCACGGTGGAACTCGTACTCGTAAATAACGCGATATTTCAAATTTTCCATTTTGTAAATTGAGCGATGCAAACAGAAAAAAGATAAGTAAAAAAACAAATGAATGACGGTTTACGAAACACAACTACATGTGGAAATAGCTGTATAAATTTGAATTTCGAATTCCTAACCAAATAGGAAAAATTTGTGATCAAAGTGGCCAGTACGACAAAACGCCAATTTCATATGTAAGGACCTAATATATGGTGTTCTAAATCATATGCCCCAATCTAGACTCTCAGCAGGAGCCTACTAGGTGTCACAAATAAAAGTCACAAGTTAACACTGATGTCTCTATTTAAAGTCCACAATATTTGGCATTATATAAATAAGCTACTATAATTTAGACGACCTAACATTGGGTGGTGCAGGGAACGACTGGCGATCGCCGCCGAGCGCGTTCCGGACACTGGCACAATATGTTTATTCAGCAAAATGCATGTAACTACTGTGTTCCTACAGATAGATAGATAGATAGATTAACTCTTGACTGTACAACACAAAACAAAATTACAGACCGGTCAAACAAAGAAAGTAAACCTACAATTTAGGTGGTTGTATCGCTTGAAGCAATCTTTCAAGAGAACCTTCGAGTAAAGGACACCGACGACCACTTTGGTGTAATGTTCAAGAAGTTGACTATTAACCAAAAGGTCGCGGGTTCGATCCCCGCACTGTACAAACATTTGTGTGCAGTAACATATCTGTTTGAACCGGTCTGGGTGCTATATGTATTTATTTAAGTTAATTTGTAATACCCCTGTTTATTCTGATATCTGTAACACAAGTGCTTAAGCTACTTACTACGGAGTCAGATCGATGTATGTGATGTTGTTGTATATTTATTTACGCAAATAAATATTTCTATTTCTTTTAAAGGTTCTAAGCTAACCTGATACTCCTTGCACACCTCTTCAGTAGGCGTATAGCGTGGAATGTGCACGTCAGACTTGGTTTTCTTGACCCTTGCAAACATTACTTTCGGGAAGTCGGGCTTGTGATACCTTAGAACAAAATCTTGTGTTAAAAACTTTAATATAATCATATCAGCCTGTAGCAATCCACTGCTGGACATAGGCCTCCCCCAAGGAGCGCCACAGCGCACGATCTCCCGCCCTCTGCATCCAGTCACTACCAGCTGCCTTCTTCAGGTCGTCTGTCCATCTAGCCGGGGGGCGTCCCACACTACGTTTACCTAAGCGTGGTCTCCATTCGAGAACCTTTCTGTTCCACCTCTTTTAAAAACTTTAATATGTATAGCTTTCAATAAAAACTTCCGAAGGCCACTAAGGTGTTGTCCTACCTGAGTGACAACGCGATAAGTGACCATTGATGATGTAAATGATGACGTCACAAACCATTATTGCCACATAACATCTATAAGAGACTGCCTCGTTGGTGTAGTGGCAAAGTTTTTGCCTTACATCCGAGAGGTCCTAGGTTTGAGTCCCAGGTCGAGCCAAAATTGTTTCTGAGATTTTCTGTCATGAATTTCTCAAAAACAGCTCGGAGTCGACAAGTTGGCGGTGTTACACCCCCGTGCCTCGGTGCGCACGTTAAGCCGTTGGTCCTGCGCCTGATCTCTCTCCGGTCATGTCGGATTGTCGTCTCACCGAACTTTAAGAGTGATGGAACCACAGATATATATTTACATAGATAACGCAAGTATCACGATTTGTATTGAAACCAAGCGTGCCGACTTTTTAACACCTACTGTGACGTCACAGGCGAAATTTAGTGACGGGCAATCCAAACCGATTGAAATTTTTGAGCTACTGCAGTTAATTATCACGCAACGAGGCATTTTTTAAATTTTTGCGGCCCATCCAGCTGCAACGGAGCGAGCGGACTGAACTTAGCGGCGACCAACCTTGACGTTTGGTCGGGGTTCGGACACGAGAAGTGCATGCATTTGCGTTATCTATGTAAATATATATCTGTGGATGGAACAGTGAGTGCACCTGTGTATTGCGCTCACACTTGTGCACTATAATATCTCCTGCGCAGTTGGCTGACCTCCTTTGAGATTGGCCGCCGTGGTCGAAATTGGCCACGAGGACTATAAGTGATTCGCGTTTTGTCAGTTCATTTTTATGAATTTATTTCTACATCAACAATTGAGGGTGTCAAATACCCAATTATATTTCAAATAAAAAAAATCGCTTTGAAATCGATCCATCCGTTCAGGAACTACGATGCCACGGAGAGAGACACACTAAAACACAAACAGACGTAGTTCAAACTTATATACCCCTTTTGTTCGTCGGTGGTTAACATTATATTGTGAAGAACTGGCTTTATTTCTTACTAAAGCTTTATTGCACAACAAAACTGTGTATGTAAAAATTGTAACTAAATAAGTAAATTAAAATAAATATTTCACAACCATCACACCAATTCTCTAGTACCAAATTAAACTACGAGGCTTGTGTTATGGGTACTAGACAACAGATAAAAATACTTAAATACTTTTTTTCGTAAATAAATACATATTATACATAGAAAACATCCAGACCTTAGTATGTCTTTAGTGTGTAAGCTCTTACGAGGGCGTTTTGATAACTCCATGACTTTCAGGCTGAATAGAAACTTTTTTTTATTTTTAATGATATTTTCTTAAAAGTAATATTTTTGCGAACCTAAAATAATTCTATTTTCAAATATGGCGCGAAAACAATATTTAATAACAAAAGAAGTTTGGCGGCTGTGAAGGTGTTCTTCGAAAATGGAGAAATCCGAGTTTCGAGTCTTGATTAAACACTATTTTTTACGCGGGAAAACCATTAAGCAGACCGAAGACAAGTTGAAAAAATATTACGGGGATTCAGCGCCGTCTCATGGAATGGTACATAAATGGTTTATTGAGTTTCGTTGTGGACGTATTACAACCAATGATGCCGAGCGCCCAGGAAGGCCGATTGAGGTAACCACTGAGGACATTGTTAACAAAATCCACGATATTGTTTTGGCTGACCGTCGAGTAAAGATACGCGAGTTAGCTGAGGCTGTGCACATCTCAACTGAACGAGTTTTTCATATTTTGCACGATATTTTGGGAATGAAAAAACTTTCTGCAAGATGGGTGCCGCGCTTACTGACAGTCGACCAAAAGCGAAAACGCGTGACTACTTCTGAGGCATGTCTGGCTATGTATAATCGCAATCCAAGTGAATTTTTGCGTCGGTACGTAACCGTGGATGAAACGTGGGTCCACCATTATACGCCAGAGACTAAACAACAGTCAAAGCAGTGGACTTCTACCGGCGAACGTGCACCAAAGAAGGCAAAAACGGTATGTTCGGCTGGTAAAGTGATGGCAACAGTATTTTGGGACAGTCAAGGGGTTATTTTCATCGATTTCTTGGAGAAAGGCAAGACAATAACCGGTGCTTACTATGCTGCATTGCTGGAAAGATTTAATGAAGAGTTGATGAAGAAACGACCGCATCTAGCAAAGAAAAAAGTTCTATTTCATCAGGATAATGCTCCGGCCCACTCGTCTGCAGCCGCGACTTCAAAACTTGTCGAATTAGGATACGAGTTATTGCCGCACCCTCCATATTCACCAGATTTAGCCCCCTGTGACTTCTTTCTCTACCCAAACATGAAGAAATGGCTTGCTGGGCAAAGATTTTCATCCAATGAAGAGGTGATAGCTGCAACCGAGGCCTATTTTGCAGGCTTTGACAAAAAGTATTTTTTGGATGGGTTGAAGAGATTGGAGCATCGCTGGAAAAAGAGTGTAGAGTTGAAAGGAGAGTATGTAGAAAAATAAAATGTTTTTGTACACAAAATATATGTTTTTCTTTTCAAAGTCATGGACTTATCAAACCGCCCTAGTATAATCAGAATAAGTTTGCTCGCTGTAACTGTACCCTCATAAACATAAAAAAAATGTAACTATGTAGGGCATTCTCTACCAGTCATACCTTTGGGCTAAGCAGAAATGATTAGTGGGCGGTGCTACAAAGGAAAACGTAAACTCAAAATATAAGTATTTGTACCACACTGAGTCCCAATGGTCCAAGTACACTGGCGCGGGCATGATGACCTTCATCCACCGAAGAATATCGCATCTGAAAACGAGAAACAGTTATTTTTGCACAATTCTGTATATTTTGACGTGACAACGACTTATAAATTGGTTTGCCGGGTGACACTTCAAGAAACTGCGTTACGCTCCGCTCACGTTCCGCGCTCACAATGAGAGCGAGTGAGAGGCACGCGTCCCTTCGACTCGGGCATGGTTAGAAGGCCTAAGAGCGAGTGAGACAGACATAAGAAGTGAAAGGCACGCGTCCCTTCCACTCGAGCACAGTTAACCCGCCTAAGAGCGAGAGAGACAGAGCGAGAGAGAGAGAGTGAGAGAGATAGGCATACACACCGGTTCATGTTATACGAATGAATATTCACATTAAAATTATTTTACCACTCAAAGTCGTTGTCACGTAAAACTTTCGCCCGTATACCGACTTTACAGGCAACCAATTTTTTTTACGTAGAAACAAGAAAAAACAACAATAATAAACTATCTTATAATATGTATGTATAAGTGCGTGCGTGACTGAGTGACAGTAAATAGTAAGTCAGTACAAAATAATTAGATACTTGCATGTAAGTAAATACATTTATTTAAATAGTTTATTAAAAAGTTAATACATTTATAATACTCAGATGAGTCATGGGTATTTACAAATGTATTGAAGTATTTCTATCCGTTATTCTAGCCACCATAGCACAAGCTAACGCTTAGTTTGGGGCTTGGTAATTGGTGTGTTCGTTGAAACAATTTTTTATTTATTACTAGCTGACCCGGCAAACGATGTTTTCCATATAAATTATTTGGACAACCCTTATCACTAAGGGATATGAATAATAGATGTTGGCCGATTCTCAGACCTACTCAATATGCTCACAAATTTTCATAAGAATCAGTCAAGCCGTTTCGGAGGAATACGGGAACGAACATTGTGACGCGAGAATTTTATTTATATATATATGTAGATTTCGTGAATCGCTTGAGTGAGCTCGCTACTGGGCTGGCAACACTAATTTTGAAATTAATTGAATTGGTAGCATTGGGTGTCTCAAGTTAGCCAACATAATGAAAAGAAAGTCGGCTTTGATTTATCGGGCGCGAGAAGCTCACTATTGATCGAGTAGCGGTACCGTCAACTTGGATAGCAGGCAGCCCCGTAACGATCGCCGCGTGTCCGATATTAATCCGCGTGCATCACGGCCATCGAATACTATTTTGTGATTTTTGTGTTAAGAAATCAAGAATAAACATCATCCACGCTAGGAACTGAGTTTATTTTAAAATAAATCAGGAGCCTCCACACCCTCCTCCGTCAAATAAAATCTTGTTAAATAGTAGTTACCTGCTCCAATTCTGTCGCACTCCCCAAGAGGGCCCGGTCCGCGATTTGAACCACGTGCAGTGAGTGAGCGGCTTCCGGGGCGGGAGGCCGACGCTCCGCGCGAACCTCACCAGCTCTGTGCCGAAGAGTGCCCTCACGAACTTCGTTATTCGCTGTGCAGGGAAAAAAGATAATAGTTTAAAAAACTAAAAAAACACACTTTTATTGCTAACTACAAAAGAGAAAATGATTTCTGAGTACACGGAATTTATATTACAGTAGAGTTAAAAGCGTGGGGTGCACTTTATGACGTGTTCCATACGTGCCAATAATAGGATGATTTTCACATACTACTATACCAAGCACCCCACGCTTTTTACTCTACTGTAATATAAATTCCGTGTACTCAGAAATTATTTTCTCTTTCTTAGTTAGCAATAAAAGCGTGTTTTTTTAGTTTTTTAAACTACATATTACTTATTTAATTTTTTTAGTTAAAACTCTTATTAAATTACTAGCGGCCGCCCGCGACTTCGTCCGCGTTCAAGTTCAAACAAATGTTAGAGTTATGGCCCAGTCTTCTCGCCACGATCTTTAAAACGGTACCCGCTACGCCGTTTATTGCAAGTGATGCTGAGTCAAATAAAAAAAGTCCCATTAAAATCGGCCCAGTAGTTTCCGAGATTCAATTTTCTGCCTACCCCCTTAGTCTATTGGCGTGATTATTTCTATCCTTCTTTACCTTCCAAGTAATGTTGAGTCAAATAAAAAAAAGTCCCATTAAAATCGGTTTAGTTGATTCTGAGATTCAATTTCCTGCCTGCCCCCTAAGTTCATCGGCGTGATTATTTATATCCCAGTTTACTCTCCAGGTGATACTGAGTCAAATAAAAAAAGTCCCGTCAAAATCGGTCCAGTAGATTCTGAGATTAGCCCGGACAAACAGACAGACAGACAGACAGACAGAAAGACAGACAGACAGACAAAAATTTTAAAAATTGTTGTTTTGGCTTCTATTACGGTAATTAAGACCCCCTGTAACAATTTTTCATAAAAATCTTCAATGTACAGATATTAAATTATTGCATTGTCATCGGTACTTAATACGTATGCAAAGTTTTAAATTAATCTGATTTCTGGAACTTGGTGAAAATTTAGCTCAAAAATTCCGTTACACACATTCATACATACACCCCGATCTAATAAAAGCGTGTTAAAATATGTCAGAGGCGTCATTATTTTCGGTCGTATCGTCGGGCATCGTGTGGGCGTATAGTTGGGATAATCGAGTGGTAAATACGAAACCTATCGTATGTATTAGGTACTTTCTATATAGCGCTAAACTGATAAGCTTGTAGTTTCAATTGGGATGATGACACCTATCTTAAATATTGTCAAGAACATGGTGTTTAAAAAAACAAAGCCCCTATGAAGTTAATACAACCAAAATGTTTAAAAAAAAGCTGTAGAAACCAATTTTTAAACACACAAAACGCAATAAATATTCGGTCAATTGACTCCGATTTCTGATACATGACTGTGACGTCACAATCATTTATTCCCATACGAAATCTATGGAGGTAGACCGTTTTGACAGATAATAAAAGTATGTCAACGATTGGTGGTGTCGTCTAGCCAATTGTTTAAGGTAAATGTTAATAATACTAATAGATGGCGCTACGTGTCATACCATAAGCGTTCGATTGTATTAATCGACGTTCTCCTCTCCCTGGCTGCTTGGACCGAACAGTGTGTGATTTGTAACATAATTTCAATAAAACGAGTTAACTGTGAAACAAACGTGTTTTCCTGTCTGGACCCCATAGAACATATTATCTATCGAGCAAAGAAACATAGTGAACTCAATCAAATCACTTTGAACAATAATTCCGCACACTAATTTACTTTGTTTTGGAACAATCAATACAGTACACACGAAACGCGTAACAGTTCCTAGAGTGGAGGTCCGCTCCGGATTTTCCCCGGAGCAGAGTCGCGTCCTTTTCAGGACGCTGGGAGTCCCACACACGTCTGAGGTCCCCCGGCCTCGGTCATGGCTCTTAAAAGTGTTTTCCTGCGATTAAAAAAAAAAGGTTTTTATCTCACCTGGATGTGGTCGAAGTCGTGTATGTTGATCTGCGCGAGGTGCGACGGGTCTTCCAACATCAGCAGGCGTAGACCGTTGATGTGGTTGTCCAGTATACTGGTCTGGAAACCAGATATAAAGAAACCCTTTTATTTTTGACGTGACAACGTCTTAAATTAGGTTGTGGCTCAGAGTCACTCATGAAAAAGTGTAACGCCCGCTCACGTCTGTTACGATGAGTCACTGAACGAGAGAGAGGCCCGCCGGACCGGCGAATGCCTTGCGTCTCTCTCCCACTCAAACATGATCGGTGTAACGTAAAATCTTCGAATCGCCCGTAAAACCGACTTCACAGGCAACCATTTTTTTTTTCATTTATTGACATTTGCATACTTGGTGTGTTACATTATATGGATATGGATTTATTTTTATTAAGAAAACATCGCGTACATTGCTCTGCTCCTATAGTAAGTAATAATAGCCCTCCTGGCCGATTTCGAGCACGGCGGCTGATCTCAACAGTGATCAGCCAACTACGCAGGAGATATTATAGTGCACAAGTGTGAGTGCAATACACAGGTGCACTCACTGTTCCATCACTCTCAAAGTTCGGTGACACGGCAATCGGACCGGAGAGAGATCAGGCGCAGGACCAACGGCTTAACGTGCGCACCGAGGCACGGGGGTGTAACACCGCCAACTTCCCGACTCCGAGCTGTTTTTGAGAAATTCATGACAAAATTTAAAATCTCTGCAGAAAAAATGTTGGTTCGACCTGGGATTCGAACCCAGGACCTCTCGGATGTAACGCAGAAACTTTGCCACTACACCAACGAGGCAGTAATGTTTAAGTATTGTATGTAGCATAATGGCATAAAACCAATTTTCTATCCAACTATTTGACTTTTAGGCCATCAGGCTCTGGAATGCTCTTCTCGAAGACAAAAAACAGGTTCTCAGCAAACTATCATTCAAGAGACTCATTCGCACCCACTTTCTTACTTTACCGCAACCGTCATCATAGCTCTTTCTTAAACAGTTCGTCATATTTATTTAGTGTATAATATGTGTATTTATAAATAATTTAATGTTCGCTTAACCGGTTGCTTAACTTTGGTGTGCGCTACCAAAGCGCTGCCACCACTGCGCCACGGATGCCTTACCACATACTACGAATAACCTATACTGCGGATGGATCACTGACCTATGTGGGAATGATAGAACAGAAAGTGCCCCTGTAGCCACACTTGTGCATTATATAATCTTTTCTCTCCGAACGGTCACCCATCCTAAACACGACCTCGCCGCGGGTTGCTTAACTTTGGTATGCGCAACCAAAGCGCTGCCACCACTGCGCCACGAATGCCTTACCACATACTACGAATTAAGTAGTTATATCCTACCTTATACTGCGGCAGTGCTAGTGCCCGCTCCATCCACTCGGCCACCTCCTCCTCGCTCCACTGCAAGGCTGCAGGGAACCTCAACCCGTCCACCACAACCGCTGCCAACTCGTACAAAGATGGCGGCGAACGCAGACATGCTATGAGTTTCCTGAAATTATAGCAAACTAGGTTTTGTACCCGCGACTTCGTCCGCATTAGCTAGTATTTTTGGAATGCGTTGTTTTCCCGTTATACCAATCTTATCCAAATATAATTCAATCTTTGGTAACTTAAGAGTGAAAGCGATCAGATTCCCCGGAAAGTATTTTTTCCCATGAGAATGCGTTGTTTTCTCGTTTCTCTCTCGTTTTGCTTGTCAAAAGTTACTCATGTCCTTTCTTAAGTCTCAAACTATCTCCTTACCAAATTTAATTTATCTGTTCTGTAGTTTATAAAAATTATAGTATATATAGTTTATAAAGAGCGGTATTACAAAAATTGGTTGCCTGTAAAGTCGGTATACGGGCGAAAGTTTTACGTGACAACGACTTTGAGTGGTAAAATAATTTTAATGTGAATATTCATTCATATAACATGAACCGGTGTGTATGCCTATCTCTCTCACTCTCTCTCTCTCTCGCTCTGTCTCTCTCGCTCTTAGGCGGGTTAACTGTGCTTGAGTGGAAGGGACGCGTGCCTTTCACTTTTTATGTCTGTCTCACTCGCTCTTAGGCGGGCTAACCATGCCCGAGTCGAAGGGACGCGTGCCTCTCACTCGCTCTCACTGTGAGCGCGGAACGTGAGCGGAGCGTAACGCAGTTTCTTGAAGTGTCACCCGGCAAATCAATTTATAAGACGTTGTCACGTCAATAAACTTAAATAAATACATATAACACCCAGACCTTGAATAAATGTTTTTCTATTCTATTAGCCTTTTTCCTGGGAAGATTTAAAAAAGATCCGCTAGGGGCAGCACTGGTGGGGGGTACACATGTTTCGAATTATCTATTAACAACAACGTCAAACGTACGTTTTATTATTATTAGAATAAATAAATATTGTGATAAAAAAAAAATTGTCATGCCTACAAAACATTGTGCGTTTGCTAATTGTACATCTGACAGTCGTTACAAACAAGATGGTGTAAAATTTGTGCCTTTTATAAAACCACAAGTTGACAAAAAAAAGTTTTTGGAGTGGATGCATTTATCAAGAAGGGCAGATTTAACAGTTGAAAAAATAAAATAAAAAAACATACTTTTATTTGTACAAGACATTTTATTAATTCAAATGGACCAACATTTGTGATGAGAAAATAAAGATTTATTATTATTAACAATAGAAAACCCAAATCCATTGCCAGCGACAGTTTCAAAGGTTAGTAATTGTTTATTTAATACACTAAATCATTCGCATTCGTCACTCAAACAATATTGTCTTCCTCTTTGAAGTCAGTGTGACCGTTTCAAAATTTATAAACCTACCAACGGGATATTTGAAATCAACTAAAAAATACTAAAATGAGAATTCAATTATACCAAAATACTACTAAAGGGTTTGCGATGTTTTTCAGTCTCGGCGTGCGACTTTATTGTAGCGATTCTACTTAAAAACGTCACTCCACAGGCTTTACACATAGCATTTTCTCTATATTCATCTTTGGTCAACCAAGAAGAGAATTCCGGGTTTTGTTCCCATAAATTGATTTGTCCCAATATAGAGATATTTTGATTCATATTTGCGCTTCATAATGAAACAACCGCCATTAACACCGACCGCAGTAATCGAAAGACAAATACCAACCAATTATGGCAAAAATCTTCGGACAGCATACACAATCCAATTCAACACTATTACCGTCGGGAATCCTTGGAATGTATGGAAGTCTGCCATTGTTCTTTACAAACATTTATTCGCTGAGTGTGTGAAAGAGAAAGATTGCTACAAAGGCTCAGTGCGTGACAAAGACAGCGTAATTAACAAACGATCTTGACTTAGACTTATCCTTTTCAGGGTTGCTAGGTGAATATACCAAAAAAAATACCATGACAGTTGAAATTGTACCAATAATATACCGATATTTAGTAATATACTAAAAATATACTATCGTCATCCTTCGGAGCTTCAAATATACCAATTTAGTACTAAAAATACCAAAAACGGTCACACTGTTTGAAGTGCTTTCGAGTTACCACAATTCGGAAGCGGTTCGTCATCGTCAGATAAAGAAGCATTCAAATCTTCATTTTGACGACCGCTTGGTGCAGTGGTCCACAGGTCGGACTTCTAAAAAACCTAGGGTCGCGGGTTCGATCCCCACACAGTACAAGCATAAGTGTGCATGAACATGTGTGTTTGTACTGGTCTGGGTGTTTTCTATGTATAATTTTTATTTATTTACAAAAAAAAGTATTTAGGTATGTTTATCCGTTGTCTAGTACCCATACCACAAGCCTCGTAGCTTAATTTGGGACTAGAGAATTGGTGTGATTGTTGTGAAATATTTATTTTATTTATTTATTTTAATCTAAAATATCAATAGGACTAGTAGTAATAAAATTATACATTATAGCACAGCAAAAAGAACGAGGAATAGCTTGGGATGGAAAATTTGTCCAGTTTGTAGTAGGAAAAGTGCAGGATGTTGAACTTGGTAGAGATGGATTAAGTAATTTCATGCGTTGCGGTTTATCCGTTAGACATTTACCAACATCAATTCCAATGAATTTTTTTTTTATCATTACCAGTTGCAATGCATTCTTCAATTCTTACATACAGGGTGTAAAAAAAACCTTAACAAAGCAGAATACCTCATATTCTACCCATTGTTACGATCATTTTCTTCCTTTACACCATACCTGGGAAGTTAACGGTTACAGAGATATTGATGGTTAAAGTTTGAAAAAAAAATTGATGATTTTTACAGAAATGACTTCTGTCCGTTATAACTAAAGTTTTTTCCAAAAAAACATGATACAAATTTTCACTAGTTCTTTCATAAAAAGCCTCTAAATGGCACACTCCGCAATGAACAGCGCACACTCGAACCGAACCGCGTCACGGCGGCGTAAAGCAACACGCCCGCAGTGACTTTTCCGCGTGCGCGCTGTACATTGCGGGTTAGAATAAAATTATTTTTTTTTGATGTCAAAAAATAAAAGTAGTTTCCCAGCCAAAATTTCTTTTTCATACGATTTGGTTTGATGTACTGAACGCGTGGTTCACGGCTTCGTTAAGGTTTTTTTTACACCCTGTATATAACAAAAAAAAAACAAAGTTTATTTGAAATTATAACATTTTCAACATTACAATGACACGAGAAAATTTATAAACCAACTAACCTTTCAACTAGGATATTTTTATTACCTGACACGGTTAAGCCACGCACGACATGCAAGCCATCGTTTTAAGTCCCGGACAAGATGATCTTGCACTTTTGCAAATTTCAATTTCGCTCCAGGTACATCATCTTCCGTTAATTCCATTATAAATCTATACGTTTCATGTTGTTGTCAATAGAGAATTCAAAGCATATGTACCCCCCCACCAGTGCTGCCCCTAGCGGATCTTTTTTAAATCTTCCCAGGAAAAAGGCTAATTCTATTCTAAATGCACCTACGCTCAAATTATCAGACTAACTTGGGCTTCACATAAGGGTCCTCTTTTGGATAACAAGTGCACTCCGCGCACGTGCTTCTATCAGCCGAAGGGAACACGATTTGTCTCCCGGGAGTGATAACAGATGGCGCTCGCCGCGGAATGATTATTTTCTTCGGCTTGCGTCGCGGTGGAGGTGCTTCCGACTTCTTCTTAGTCTGAATGACAAATGAAGGGACAGCATCATTTACATTGCTTTGATTCTTTGATTTGATGATTTGAAAAGACATAACACTTAAAATATTCTTATCGGCTCCGGTCATCGGGGAGGAATCGAACCCCCGACCTTTGGAAGTCCGGTCCAATGCTCTGACCACTGAGCTACCGAGAACCTTTAATGGAGTCGTTGAATTTTGTAAGTGCTTTTTAACGCTTTGAGCCAGCGTATGTTTCATTAATGATTGTGGGAGACACCCTCAAATCACCCGAGAGAAATATTTTTACAAATAAAAAAACCGAAAAGATTTTTTTCAAAGTGTTATGTCTTTTCGAAATTAAAAATAGCGTTTTGAACTCAAAAAATACTTAACGAATAAAGTAGAGGATTTGTCTATAAAAATTAAGTAGACAATGCATTATAATTTATATGATTTTACAAACCACTACGATTTCTTCCTCTTCTTCCATATTGAATTATTTATGTCTTCTTACTTAATTCAATAACCAAAAAATTACTTTCGATAAATTCACTACAAAAATATTAGTTTACGTAAATGACAATTTTTTTAATCTGCCAATGTCAAATTATTACACCGTCTGACGATGATGGACGATGACGAGTGTTGACAAGGGATTCCCAAATTTGTCATAACCAAAAAGTTTTTACAAAAAATCGGTTGTCTGTAAAGTCGGTTTACTGACGATAGTTGAACGTGACGACGTCTTTGTCACGTTGCCTCTTTGTCGCTCGTTCCGCGTTCTCGCTTGCACTTCAAGCCTTGAATGGAACGCCTCAGAGCGAGGTAACGCCGCATGCGTCATGTTTTTGGTGCGTGCAGCCGGCTCCATCGATTTATAAGACGTTGTCACGTCGTTTAGAATGGCTTTCGGTTTAATATTTTCTTTAACGCATAATTATTGCAACGTGTAACTGTGTGTACTTGAAGTTTAAAACGTTGAAGGACCATGTTCCAAAATATATGAGCACCGTACCCACCCACCAACAGACATGAAATTGTTTTTTTTCGGAAGAGCAATCACCCGCCTTGCGAGAAGTGCGTGTTCGAATCCCGCCTGTGTCAGTCCATTTCACTTTAAGTGAGTTGTAATTCACATCATACTGCCTCGTTGGTGTAGTGGCAAAGTTTATGCCTTATATCCGCGAGGTCCTGGGTTCGAATCCCAGGTCGAGACAAAAATTTTTCTGAGATTTTCCGTAATGAATCTCTCAAAAACAGCTTGGAGTCGGGAAAATTGGCGGTGTTATACCCCCGTGCCTCGGTGCGCAAGTTAAGCCGTTGGTTCTGCGCCTGATCTCGCTCCGGTCATGTCGGATGTAAGACGGCAGTCTTACCAAACTTTGAGAGTGATGAAACAGTGAGTGCACCTGTGTATTGCGCTCACACTTGTGCACTATAATATCTCCTGCGCAGTTAGCTGATCTCTGTTGAGATTGGCCGCCGTGTTCGAAATCGGCCAGGAGGACTATTAATTCACATCTTATTCTTGTTGGTGGGTAGAAACAAATACTGTCATGTAATGGTTCTCTAATTGACATAAATGGTCCCTAAAATGTCTTCTTCCGTTCCAGGTCCACACTCGTCTCACGTACCTCCGGCATCTGATAGTCTCCCTGGCTCAAGCCCGCGACATCGACCGCGCTCTGCTCATCTTCTCCCACGACCACTACGACGAGGAGATCAACCAACTAGTCAAGAGTATCGACTTTACCAAGGTAAGGAAGAGATGGAAGGAGAAAGAAGGAAGATTGATGTTAGTGTTCGAATGAAGCTGCCTCGATGGTGTACTGGCAAAGTTTCTGCCTTACATCCGAGATTCATACATTACCTTAGGTCCTGGGTTCGAATCTCAGGTCGAGACAAAATTGTTTCTGAGATTTCCTGTCATGAATTTCTCAAAAGCAGCTCGTAGTCGGGAAGTTGGCGGTGTTACATCCCCGTGCCTCGGTGCGCTCGTTAAGCCGTTGGTCCTTTGAGAGTGATGGAACAGTGACTGCACCGGTGTGTTGCGCTCACACTTGTGCACTATACTATCTCCTGCGCAGTTGGCTGCTCTGTTCGAAATCAATAAAATCAATTTATTTTTTGTAAATAGACTCTCAACTTGCACTTTTACACGTCCCAACATATAAATGAACCCTACCACCGCTACGGCACAATTCGGGCCAGTGCTGAGAAGAAGCGGCGCAAGGAACTCAGTCACTATTGTCGTTGCCTTTTTTTCAAATTTGATTTACAATAATTGAAATTGTTTACATTCAAACATTTCCAACCCTTCGCAGGTGATGCAGATATTCTACCCGTACTCCATCCAGACCCATCCGTACGAGTTCCCCGGCACGGATCCCAGGGACTGTCCCAGAGATGCCAAGTTTGAGCAGTGAGTATACAAACCAAATATTCTGTATCGAAATCTTATATACCGCGGTTCATGTGCGGTACTAGGCCGGTATCATTTGGCCGGTACTAGGCTAACAGCGCCATCTAGCCTTATGGAGCCGTATCAGCTCTCGCTGTTGTGCTTGCCGTTAGGCATGCACTTGTGATGGCGAATGGTAGAGGTCGCCACACCACTCCCCTCCGAATAACCGGAGGTTGGTTGAGCCAGGATGAGCCAGCAGTCTGTGCGTCTTGAGCTTGCAAGTGCCAGTGTTCTCGGGTCCACCACGATGAGCCGGGATGAGTGTGCGTGATGTCCTCGGTGAGTCGGGATGTGCACACAGGATGGCCGCGGCGAATCGGGATGAGCATGCGTGATGTCCTCAGTGAGTCGGGATGCGCATGCGGAAGTCCACAATGGTCGGGATAAGCGGCCTGTACTTCACGGTGAGTCGGGAAGAGGCCCGCCTGTTGTCCACGGTGAGTCGGGATGAGGCGGTTGCTGCTGACCAGGATGTGTGGGGACGAGTCCAGAGGCCACGGTGAGTCGGGATGATCTGGATGAGGCTGCCGGAGGTACCAGGAAGATCCAGTGCAGGTCTGCGGATGGTCCTCTAGAGGCTGGTGCTGGTTTGCTTGAGACTGCTGGCAGAGTGCTGTTGTCAAGAGGAAGGAGAGGGCGACGATAATGATGGCAGGCGGCCAGGGTGTTGATCTCGTCGGGGTCACCAATTTGGCGCAACTGATTTCGAGTTAGGAAGCTAAAAGGAAGCGCTTCCTACCGACCGGGTGTTATGGTTGGGGACCAAGGTCCGATAGACATCATCTTGATTTGTCTATCTATATTATTCTGGATCGAAATCTTATATACCGCGGTTCATGGCCGGTACTAGGCTAACAGCGCCATCTAGCGTATGGAACCGTATGAGCTCTCGCTGTTGTGCTCGCCGTTAGGCATGCACTTGTGATGGCGAATGGGCGATATCGGCACACATTGTATGTTTTTAAACTTGTATTGAAAAAAATCTATAATTATTAATAGTCCTCCTGGCCGATTTCGACCACGGCGGCCAATCCCAACAGAGATCAGGTAGTTTTTATGGAATGTGTTGTTTTCCTGTAATTAAGGAGTGAAAGCGAACAGATTCCCCGTGAAGTAATTATTCCCATGAGAATGCGTTGTTTTTCCGCGGTCAAAACTCATGTCATTTCTTAAGTCTCAAACTATCTCTTTACCAAATTTCATTTAAATCTGTTCAGTAGTTTAAGCGTAAAAGTGATCTGCCCATTTAAACTTTCCCATGTGATTGCGTCCTTTTCCCGCAGTAAAAGTAGCCTATGTCCTTTCTCGTGTATCAAAATATCTCCATAACAAATTTCATGCAAATCGGTTGAGTAGTTTAGGCGTGATACTCAATCACGCCAAGCTACCCACGCTCAACCCACAGACAGTCAGAGTTACTTTCGCATTTATAATATTAGTATGGATAAATATCTTTGCGTTAGTCTTTTTTAATATATGTCGGAAACGGTCATTGGTACGGACGGAAAACGACGCGCAGCACGAGTCCCGAGAGGTGGCAGCACCGTCGTCACTTCGGAGTTACTCGGCTAACTTCGTGCTACGACAGAGCCTAGAATGGAAGGGACGAACGGACAGTCTTCGTTTCGCCGTCTTAGAGATCGGACCTCCACTCTAGGAACTGCTACGCGTTTCGTGTCTACTGTGTTGATTGTTAATCATTGTTCAAAGTGAATAAATGTGATTTGATTGAGTGCACTACGTTTCATTGCTCGATTATCCCAACTATTCGCCCACACGATCTCCGACGATACCACCGAAAATAATGACGTCTCCGACATATATATTTTATTAATGCATGTCACTCTAAAAGTAATTTACCGTAAGTGCCTGTATTTTGAAAACTCCCCTGCCTGATAAAAATAAATGAACCAAATCGGTTCTGTGCTTGAGTTACCTTCAACCGTTCCAGGGCCGTGAAACTGAAGTGCCTGAACGCACTTCACCCAGATCTGCACGGCCACTACCGCGAGGCGAAGTACACGCAGACGAAGCACCACTGGTGGTGGAAGGCGAACAGGATCTTCAACCAGCTGCAGTGCACGCAGGGGCACACCGGTATGTCTTGTAAATTAATATTTTTATAGCTAAAAGCCAAGTCAAGCTATTCCCTGAGTGCTTATTGAAAGAAACAAAACAGGTGTTGCCGAGAGTCAACTTGACACAGCACCATCTAGCGGCGTCGACAAGATCAGCGTATAAAAATTGATCGATTTATGGAAGCCTCCTCATTCCATTTATGTTATTCTGTTTTAGTAAAAAACCAACTGTCCGAGGCAGGTATAGAACCCGCGTCCATTGGTTGTCCGGCCCGTGCGAGGCAACATTGCCACCCAGATTAGCGTTGCCACCCGTACTTTATAATAATAGTAATAGTCCTGGCCGATTTCGACCACGGCGGCCAATATCAACAGAGATCAGCCAACTGCGCAGGAGATATTATAGTGCATAAGTGTGAGCGCAATACACAGGTGCACTCACTGTTCCATCAAATCAAATTTATTTATTGTGGGACACAGATACAAAAAGCTCTTAATTAAAGTGACGTCTCACTGTGACCTGTCTTATCAGACATACAATATTACAGTTATAGTTAATTTTGAATAATACCTATAAATTCAGCAATAATAAATAACAATAAAATTAAAATTAATAAAATTATAAAATTATCATCATTCTCAAAGTTCGGTGGGACGGCAATCCGACATGAGCGGAGAGAGATCAGGCGCAGGACCAACGGCTTAACGTGCGCACCGAGGCACGGGGGTGTAGCACCGCCAATTTTCCTACTCCAAGTTGTTGCAGAGAAATTCATGACAGAAAATCTCAGTAACAATTTTGGCTCGACCTGGAATTCGAACCCAGGACCTCTCGGATGTAAGGCGGAGACTTTGCCACTACACCAACGAGGCAGTCAATTTTGTTTTATATATTAGCGCACATCGCGTAGCAATTATTTGAAAAACGATTAGTTTTAGGTACTTTGTCTAGTATTATCCTATTAGGATCGCTGTTGCTTCTCCTTGTCATATCCTAAGATTTTATAAATTTGTTCATGTTTGTGAACGTAAAAACTGCAATTTCGTAAACGTAAACATAGCATTAGCTCTAATTAAGCTTTTGCACCATCCTTTTGCCAGGCCTAGTCCTCTTCCTAGAGGAAGACCACTACGTCGCCGAGGACTTCATCCACATGCTGCAGCTGCTGCGCGCGACAGCCGACAAGAACTGTCCGCAATGCGAGATCCTCTCGCTCGGCACTTACCTCAAGACTTACCAGTACCACGTCAATGGAGATAAGGTGAGATGACATACAGGGTGTCCAGGAATTAATGGATAACCCTTTAACTGCGGGTAGCTTGACCGATGCCCTACTGGTAAAAAAATTATGACCTTAGTAAAAGTGTCACGGTTTTCAAAATATCGCCCAGAGACAATTTTATGAAAAAAAATCTCCCATTGCAACATTGAGTTCTGTTTTTTTTAAATACATCTAAATAGCTGGCGCATAAAATGAGTACATTATTTCAGTGCCTGTGAAGAAGAAAAAAAAATACAAAAAAAAGATTGTGAAAAATTTTCTCACTTTCATACAATTGTCTCTGGGCGATATTTTGAAAACCGAGACACTTTTACTAAGGTCATAATTTTTTTACCAGTAGGGCATCGGTCAAGCTACCCTCAGTTAAAGGGTTATCCATTAATTCCTGGACACCCTGTATATGATTTTAAACTTTCGCGTTGCATTTTAACACTAACTATTGGTTATCGGGTCTAAGCACACGTGTGCAATCCAGCCGAAACGTCGAGCAGTGAGTACCTAAATACTCATTAAATAGTTCGACCCGATAACCAATAGTTAAGGTGTGATGACGTTTGTTTTTTTTTTGTTTTTTTTTGTTTGAAAATAGAACAGGCTTGTACCACAAATAAATTAGATGATTCCTGGCTACATCTTTTTCTTGTGAGTTATGAATGGTATTGAATAAATACCTTAAAATCTCTATATATATATTGATCACTCCAGATCAGATGTCCGACAATTAAACCGCTGTGTAATATTAATACCGTTTATTGACACCGGAGGTGTACAGTACTAATTGCAGGATACAAACAAAATATCGCGTTGATGCTATATATAAGAAAAAACAAAACAATTTATCACCGCGATGTAACAATATGCAGCGCCATCTGTTGACAGCTTCTAGAACTAAACATAGTATGACGATACATTAACCCATTGTTGACATTGTAGTCGCTTAAGTCTGAACAATATAGGTATATAATTCTCGTGTCACAATGTTCGTTCCCGTACTCGTCCGTAACGGCTCGGAGGCCATCCATTAATCACGTGATGTCTTTTGGCATTATTTATTTATTTGTGGTGAGGCCTGGAGTGTTGAATGTTTGCCATGTTATTTTTTAAGTTTGTTTATTCTTTGTCCCATGAAGTACGAAACCATAGAAAATAATTATTGATATTGTTTGTCAAAAATGACTCCACTATGATTGTATAATATGTTGAATTCTATGTGAATCTTTATTCACTATATGTATAAACAATGGTCATAAATGTAAGTATTAGAAATCATGTTAATACTTGTCGCATCCGGTTATGAACACGGACACTAAACGGAACGAAAGTGCGCCATCTAGCGGCCAGTTTACAAAACAATTACCAAGTTATATAAAAATACGATAAAATTAAAATCAAATATAAAAATTATGTGTGTATGTAATGCCGCTATTCGTTCATTTCAATGAACGAATGAATAACTAATATACTTACATTTAATGCCATATAAAAGTAGGTAAGCGTCCGCAGGCCCGCATCGCACGTAAATTAGTATAAAAAAAAGTTTATTTTCGGACAATTATGTAGAGGCCACTTGGTGTATAACGCACTTGTGATAAGCAGATAGATTTTACGTTAGGATAGTTTACTATTGTACCAATAGATGGCGCTGTGCCCGGTTGACTCGCGGTACAGTATGTTTCCACCGGCTGTCTTATAAGACCGAGGTTCGCTGTAGTGTGTAACTACCCATTATTGCTGTTACCGACTTTGTCGTGACGTAATAAACCCGTTGTGTGCTACGTTGGGCTTTTATTTATATGCTAGTACACTCTCGATTACGACCTTAACTCCCAGGGAGTATACATGTGGTGCTCTTATTTATTAATTACGACTATGTCAGTATTTGCCTTGTTAAAAAAAAATTGGTTGCCTGTAAAGTCGGTATACGGGCGAAAGTTTTACGTGACAACGACTTTGAGTGGTAAAATAATTTTAATGTGAATATTCATTCGTATAACATGAACCGGTGTGTATGCCTATCTCTCTCACTCTCTCTCTCTCGCTCTGTCTCTCTCGCTCTTAGGCAGGTTAACTGTGCTCGAGTGGAAGGGACGCGTGCCTTTCACTTTTTATGTCTGTCTCACTCGCTCTTAGGCGGGCTTACCATGCCCGAGTCGAAGGGACGCGTGCCTCTCACTCGCTCTCATTGTGAGCGCGGAACGTGAGCGGAGCGTAACGCAGTTTCTTGAAGTGTCACCCGGCAAACCAATTTATAAGACGTTGTCACGTCAAAACGAATACAGCAGAAACAAGCAAACTAAAATCCCTAGTGTTCGATGCGGATGTGTGGACGCTTACCTTAAAGAAGTAACATTTAAAGTCAGCACCGCACTAGTCCGCTTGCCGTGTGCGCTATAAGTGTTGCTTCGTCTCCACACATGTGTAATTAGTCACACATTTGATTTGTTTTCATCACTGTTTCATTTGTGACTCAGCTAAAACCACACTACAAACATATTAAGTACTCATAATATCCGTTAAATATACTGCTGCCACGACGACCTCATTGGTGTAATGGTCAAGAAGTTGACTATTGACCAAAAGGTCGCAGGTTCGATCCCCGCACTGTACAAACATTTTTGTGCATTAACACGTATGTTTGTACTGGTCTGGGTGTTATGTATATATTTAAGTTTATTTGTAATACCACTGTTGATTCTGATATCTGCAACACAAGTACTTAAGCCACTTACCACGGAGTCAGATTAATGTATGTGATCAAGGTGTTATAAAAACTGTAATAACTGAAGGGTGTTCTTCTCCTTTCGTGTCGGCAAGACGGGCTAAATCTTACTTGCCCAGAAAGCGGCTACCGCGGTAGCCCTCTGGTTACCGACAAGTAAGTCCTCACGCGAGCAGGTGGTCGGGCACGTGGGACAGTTAATGACGTGGGGCATGGCTTGCAGGGGTTCTCCACATTCACAGCTGACGTCTGCACTGCTTAAGTACCCCCACCGACATGGGTTATCTTTGCTTCGTCCAACCTGGGTCCTCAGCCTATTTAGACTTCTCCAGGTTGGCCAAGGGTCCTTATAGCCTGGAGGCAGATTGGGTGTTGTTGTGCCCGTAAAACTGAACGAATTTCGCCAAGGAACCTAGGTCGATATCTCAAAAATATTTTTCGCCCTCCTATAGTAAATCGATCAGCAGATTAGCAATTTTGTATGGGAGGTCCGATTTTATTTTTGAGATTTTCACCTAGGTATCTCTAGGAATGTGGTGCAGTTTTCCAGGTACGACAACACCCTTCAGTTATTGCGGCGTTTTTTGTAACTTAATAATAATAGTCCTTCTAGCGGATTTCCACAACGGCGGCCAATCTCAACAGAGATCAGCCAACCGCGCAGGAGATATTATAGTGCACAAGTGTGAGCGCAATACACAGGTGCACTCACTGTTCCATCACTCTCAAAGTTCGGTGAGACGGCAATCCGACATGACCGGAGAGAGATCAGGCGCAGGACCAACGGCTTAACGTGCGCACCGAGGCACGGGGGTGTCACACCGACAACTTGTCGACTCCGAGCTGTTGTAGAGAAATTCATGACAGAAAATCTCAGAAACAATTTTTGTCTTGACCTGGGATTCGAACCCAGGACCGGGAGGATGTAAAGCAGAAACTTTGCCACTACACCAACGAGGCAGGCAACGAGTTTTTGTAACACCTTGTATATTTATTTGTATATTTTACGACCGATTGGTGCAGTGGTGTTCATGTCGGACTTCTAAAACCAAGGGTCGCGGGTTCGATCCCCGCTCAGTACAAGCATAAATATGCATGAACATGTGTGTTTGTACTGGTCTGGGTGTATTCTATGTATAATATGTATTTATTTACAAAAAAAAGTATTTAAGTATGTGTATCCGTTGTCTAGTACCCATAACACAAGCCTCGTAGCTTAATTTGGGACTAGAGAATTGGTGTGATTGTTGGGAATTATTTATTATTATTTGTAAGTGAGAAACAACTTGATTGTAGTGTGGTCTTAGCTTAATACAACAAGCCGTAGACACATTTATGTATGAACCGCTTTGTGTATGTGAAACGCAGCGCAAGAAACAGCTGACCCTCAACTACATACAGCAAGTTAAGGCCGCCAACGAGGAGCGAAGGAAAAGGATGCAAGACACACAAACGTGGAACTTCCAAGTCTACCCTAACCTCTATTCCAATACGCAAAAGGTTCATATTTGTTTAGCAGCATGAACTTAGTCCTGGGGCTAGTGTCCATACATTTTTTTTCATACATTTTTTTAAATGGATTTTTTGAATGCTTGCTATTTTCGGTAGTTAGTTGTTTGGTATGCATGTTAGTTAACAGGGCGTGGATTATTGGTTTGATTGTTAAGTTTATTAATGTATGACAATAATTTACTTTTTTGATTATTTTTCATAGGACTTTTCTTGCGGCATGATTTTTCTAGATACCAAATATTTGTTTCTTCGGTACAGTAGACATTGAAATGAGACACTTTTTACGGATTATTTCGCGATTTATTTACATTTTGTTTTAACTTAACCTGTGGTCACAGGTAGACTAAGGTGTTAGTTGTCATTATATAATTTTGAAAAAAAGGTATACTACCATTACTCAGAAATATTGTTACGTTCCTATCCACACAAAATGAGCAAACAGTATCTTGAGTTTTGGCCAAGACTCAAGCTCGACCCCGCACTGCAAGACCTCAAGATACTGTTAGCTAATTTTGTGTGGATAGCAACGTAACCTAATATTTTGAGTGATGGTAGTTTACAATTTTTTCAAAACTGTGCAATGACAACTAACACCTTAGTCTACCTGTGACCACGGACGCCGAAAAGGGTCCGAAACGTCAGGTTAAAACAAAATGTATAGAAATCGCGAAATAATCCGTAAAAAGTGTCTCATTTCAATAGATACCTACTAAATATTGAATAATAATAATAATAATACTAAGTTTTTATTCCCAAAGAAACCCTTAAGTGAATATACTAAACATTTAATTTGACACATTTATATGTTTAGTCTCCACCGAAATGCGCCCGCGTGGTGGAGTATGGCTCGTACCAAATCATAGTCGAGGTGTGGCCTGTGCCCAGCAGTGAGACGTATACAAGGTGTTACAAAATACCAAATAAATATTTAAGTAGGTTGTTGAGCCCGTACAACTGAACAACTTTCCAAAAGAAACTTAGTCGAAATTTAAAAAAAAAATGTAAAAGACAAAACACAAAAAAAATCTTTTCGGCTCCGGTCATCGGGGTGGAATCGAAGCCCCGACCTTTGGAAGTCCGGTCCAAAGCTCTAGAGCTCAAGGCTCAAGAGCCGAGAACCGGAGCCGAAAAGAATTTTTTAAGTGTTTTGTATTTACAAATTAAAAAAAAGCGTTGTGAACGCAACAAATACTAAAAAAATAAAAAAATGCTCCCATAGAAAATCGATTAGCTTATCGGCAATTTTGTATGGGAGGACCGCTATTTTTTTAAAGATCTTGACCTATATTTCTTTGCGCAAGTTGTTCAGTTTTACGGGAAAAACAACCGCCTTAAATATTTATTTGGTATTTTGTAACACTCTGTATAGGCTGATGAGAGTCTAGTTTATTGCATTGTGTAAAATTCAACAAACCCTAGTATGATTACCGTTTTGATCGTTTGAAAATGTATCAGAATCAGAATAATTTATTTCGCTTGAAAGTGGTACAAAGATGTCATAAAAGTACAAAAATATCGCACATTTCACCAGAGTCTGGCATGCAAATTAAAACATAACACGTATAATTAATTAATTAAAATGTCAATTCTCTCATAATATTACAAACGTCAGTGGAATGCAAAATAAGTGTATGGATTTTGTCTCTTGGACTAGCAAGTATGTTCTAGTAATTGGTGCATTGGAGACGGTTGTAGAAGCTTTTAAGCACGTATTTTATAAGTTCGTACAGTGGCGAGCGCATCAGGCTACACATTTTTGTTGCAAAATCACCCGTATCACAAGTGCATAAAAACCGCAGTGTTTGTCGAGACGTGCTGGCTACTGTACATAGAAATATTTTATAATGCTGTACAAAATTTTGCTTGGCTTCAGATATTTGTAAAAGTAGACGCGTTAAAATACATTTAAGAAAATCGGACTGCTATAGGCGGGACTCGAACCTGCACCTCTCGCAAGCCGGGCGATTGCTCTACCAATTGAGCTACCGTGACACTTACTCATCGGTCCGAATTTCTTGTTTTAATTTCGCATTGTAAAAAAGTGTTTTAATTTCGCATTGTAATTTTTTTAAATTAAGAAAGTAACTTAATTATACTCATTATTTTGATTCATTCGAATTTATTTCGTAAGATTTGCTTGTTATTCCCTTAATTAAAGCAGATTTGGCACGCTTTGAACAAAGGCGAATTGGCATGAGACACCTATCGCAAATATTCTCAAGTTAACATTAACTTATTTTAAAAAGTTTTTTTTTTTTCATTTATTCGGGTCATCGAACAATATCACAATAATAAAAAAAACTCTTAACAAAAAGTGGTGCTTGTGGCGCAGTGGTTGCAACGCTTTGGTAGTGATACCAAAAGTTAAGCAACCTACGGCGCGGTCATGCTTGGGACGGGTGACCATTCTGACCATAAAAGTGACGTCTATTTACAAGCATCTCCGTGCTTCGGAAGGCACGTTAAGCTGTTGGCCGGTTAATATCGATAGATATTAGTCGTTAAGCCTGGTCAGAGGCCCTCGGGCTGCTTAATCACATCTGACAGTAAGATTGGTCACTTGCCTTATACACACCCCTCCACCGCGGTGCACTGAGCCCGCGTGGTGGAGTATGGCTCGCACCACCTCATAGTTGAGGTGAGGCCCAACAGTGGGACGTATATAGGCTGATGATGAAACAAAAAGTTGTACCAAAGATGTGGTTAGTTAATAGTTTTGAAGTTGACAAGTGATAAGTATATGTCGCAGTCATCTAGTTGAATCTGCTATTTGATTGAATGACTAGCGCGTTCATTGAATGACAACATTAACCTTTTAAGTTGCAAACTTATGGTCGACCTTTTTTTAAATATTACAAAGTCGTACAGATCTTATTGAACGAGACATTTTATAATTCATTTATTTTTATTTAAAGTAAGGTTAACTTCAAGTTGCGTACTCATGGTCACCCTAACCAAACATAAAAGTCGGCTACATCTCATTCATCGATTTCGCTAAATGACGTTTAGTCAAGAAGTTGAACGTTACATTCAACGACTTGACGAGTTGTCCTTTAGTCATTCAATTGAATGTCGTCATTCAATAAACGGCCTAGTCATTCAATTAAATCGCGGATTCAACTGGATGACTGCGACAAATACACTATGTTTAATAATTTTTTTGACAGCCGTACAAGTTTAGATGAATCAAGTAATTTCCTAAAGTAACCAGTTAGGTCAGTGTGATTTTTTTTTTATTTTATTTAAAACTTTATTGCACAAGAAATGTACAAAGGGTGGACTTAATGCTAAAAGCATTTTCTGCAAGAAATGAGAATGAGATTTCATGAGAAAGGTTAATTGTGGTTAAATAACTCAAAAACTCAATTAAAATTAATCAGTAGATACTGAAGGCCTAGTACGAGAAACGATATCCGTTAAAACGATAACGTGTACGGACGATAGCACATCATGCTTCGAATTTCATCGCCCTTATTACGTGTGTATCATCATCAGCCTATATACATCCCACTGCTGGGCTCAGGCCTCACCTCAACTATGAGGTGGTCCGAGCCATACTCCAGTCTCCATAACGCGGGCTCAGTGCGGTGCGGTGGAGGGGTGTTTGTAAGGTTAGTGACCAACCTTACTGTCAGATTTTATTAAGCCGCCCGAGGGCCTCTGACCAGGCTGACGACTAATATCTATACCGGAACTATAACCGGAACCAACAGCTTAACGTGCCTTCCGAAGCACGGAGATGCTTGTAAATAGACGTCACTTTTATGGTCAGAAGGTCACCCATCCAAACATGACCGCGCCGTGTAGGTTGCTTAACTTTTGGTAACTTGTGTATAAGATGCCACAATATTTAACTTTGTTCTGACGACCACTTTAGTGTAATAATTAAGGAGTTGACTATTAATCAAGAGGTCGCGGGTTCGATCCCCGCACTGTACAAACATTTGCGCGTATTAACATGTCTGTTTGTACTGGTCTGGGTGTGATATGGTCTTATGTAAGTTAATTTGTAATACCACTGTTGATTCTGATATCTGTAACACAAGTGCTTAAGCTACTTACCACGGAGTCAGATCAATGTATGTGATGTTGTTGTATATTTGTATTTGTTGATAGCTGAATTATGGTGCCCGAAAACCTTACCCAGCACCAGTTGGTTGACTCGATAAAGTGTGAACCCTTACACAAATAACTAGAGTGTTAAGTTTTGTGTAAGACACGCGAAATGCAATCATTAACCCGTTGCAAACGTGTATGTGATGTTGTTGTATATTTATTTATTATTTACCTTTGTTTTGCCATAAGACGAAAAAACTATTTTACAATCGTGTTTACGGATTTCTTTATCAGAAGTAAGGCCTTTGATTCTAAATCACAAAAAATTCAAAAAGATTCCGCCAATTGACTCCTATTTCTGTCACACCAAAATGACGTTACATCCGAGTTTTCTCATATAAAATCTAAGGGAGTATAATGAGATTATTAATTCAAAGTTCACAGAAGTTTAATGACATAGTTTAATACATTCCACAGAGAACCTACAGCGTATCTTTATCTATCTATAGTGACGTTGAAATGAGACACTTTTACGGATTATTTCGCGATTTATTTACATTTTGTTTTAACCTGACGTCTCGGACCCTTTTCAGCGTCCGTGGTCACAGGTAGACCTACCTGTAGGTCGTGTTTTAACATGTTTTAGTTTTAACAAAATGTAAATAAATCGCGAAATAATCCGTAAAAGTGTCTCATTTCAATGTCTACTGTTCGCGTAAGCCGAAGAAACTATAGTGACGTTATTGATAAAGAGGTATGTCTATCACACGATTGCCAAAAGAACATCTACTTAGCGTTATGTGAACCTGAAAGTTTTCAATAAAAAGAAAGAGAAATAAAAAAGTTTATTTATTTCTTAAGATATTTTTATGTAGTTTACGAGGCTGAATGCTTATGAAATAGAAAAGAGATTTACGAAAAAAAATACTCTTCGTCATTTTCGAGTTAGAGAGAATGTACACAACATTGGAGCCATCAACCTGTTGTGTCTACGTGAGCTACAGTAAGCGAAGCGACAATACCAAATGTGTGTACGGTGGCGGTCAGCGTCGCGTGAACACTTTCTAACGAAAATTGTTTGCATGCACTTCGGCACACGCGGAGCAATTAGCAAGCGGGATTGCGCGCGATGAGCAAATGAGTTTCGCCTCACGGGTGTTCATGTGGCGCGGACCGCGATAGTACGTCTATGAAATTGTCCTACGTGACAAAGCGCGATTGACATGAGTATTTGTCGCATCGCGTCGCGTTGCGTGTCCCTCGCCCGAGTGACGAACGCGACAAGTGCCGTTTTTTGATCCTATATGGTTAAAATTTAGTGGCTGTATAATTTGCTAGTTTCGATTTTGTTGCTTGTAAGCCTTTAATAAAAACTACCTTACCACAATTGACTGTGGCAGTGTTTGAAGCTATTCTAAAAGATATTCTGCCACTTTAAAATGTGTGCCTTCTTAAGATATTTAATTTTCTAACATAAAGACAAGGCATAAACACTGTCTTTAGTTCTGGTAAGGTTGAAGGAGTGGAGTGAGCATGTGGTTATGACTTGATTTGTACATAGATAAACTATATAATAAGTTCTCAGTTTATTTAATTTTGTTGTTAACACAGTAATTAAATTATTACAAGTTACAGCTTAGCTTTCGTCTAACGGCCGGTTTAGATATTAATCTAACTTTGACAGAAATTTAGTGATCAGTGGGGTGAGCACGAACAACTATTGTAACGTATATTCGTAGCGTTTACCTATCGTTGACTTGTCAATTTGTACGGGGTAACTGTCAGATTCTGACGTTTGGACGACACGAATACGTTACGAAAATGTTCGTGCTCATCCCACTGAAATCTTGAATAACTCATAATTAACAAGTTTAGGACCTAATATGACTTAAAAGACTACATCTATCGCATTACTTGACTCAATACATTTTTGACACTGACCTAATCCACCGCGCGAGAAGTCAATTCCAGCCGCCTCAACCCATCTTCCAATAAATTCCAGGTGGAAATAACTCCATGGCATTCCAGCATGCACAACATGGGTTTCGGCTTCAACAGAACCGTGTGGAACAACATCATGGAGTTGGAACAGCAGTTCTGTGCTTACGACGACTACAATTGGGACTATTCGCTGCTGCACCTGTCCCAGAATAGACCTGGGAGAGAGAAGTTTAAGGTCTATATGTGTAAAGGGCCGAGGGTGTTCCATATTGGTGAATGGTGAGTGTGTTTTTTTTTAAAGAAAAGCGTTTTTTTATTTATTTAGGACGTCATATACATATGTGCACATACAATCACTGAGTGCCCGAGTGGTATAGACACACGGGCTAGGTTCCCATGGACGCGAGTTCGATCCCCGCCTCAGAAAGTTGTTTTTTTCTACTGCAATAATATCATCTTCCATACGCTCTGTATACGCATTGACTGCCTCATTGGCAAGGTTTCTGCCTTACATCCGAGAGGTCCTGGGTTCGAATCCCAGGTCGAGCCAAAAATTGATTCTGAGATTTTCTGTCATGAATTGCTCAAAATCAGTTCGGAGTCGACACGTTGTCGGTGTCACACCCCCGTGCCTCGGTGCGCACGTTAAGCCGTTGGTCCTGCGCCTGATCTCTCTCCGGTCATGTCGGATTGCCGTCTCACCAAACTTTGAGAGTGATGGAACAGAGAGTGCACCTGTGTATGGCGCTCACACTTGTGCATTATAATATCTCCTGCGTAATTGGCTGATCTCTGTTGAGATTGGCCGCCGTGGTCGATATCTTTTAGGAGGAATTTCACTCGCATACAACGCCTTGAGAACCTCATAACCAGCGCTGCTTGGGATCATATCCCAAGTTAGCACAAGCTGAGCCACCTCCAATTGCTTTGTCATGTCCAATTATTTGTTTGTCTCATTGAATGTTAGTATTGTAAGCAATAAAGATTTTCATTACGAGTATTATTATTATTCTCATTTCATCTCATCAGCCTATATAAGTCCCACTGCTGGGCACAGGCCTCACCTCAACTATGAGGTGGTCCGAGCCATACTCCACCACGCGGGCTCAGTGCGGTGCGGTGGTGAACTGTCAGATGTTATTAAACCGCCCGAGGGCCTCTGAATAGGCTTAACGACTAATATCTATTGATATTAACTGGGACCAACCGCTTAACGTGCCTTCCGAAGCACGGAGATGCTTGTAAATAGACGTCACTTAAATGGTCAGAATGCTATTATTATTATTATTATTACTTTTTTCGTCAATCGCCAATCAGAAAACATTTTATTCTCCCAGCGGTTTCCACCACAAGAAATCCAACTGCAACGCGTCAACCGTCATAAGCAAGGTGCAGAAGTTGATAGCGGGAGCGCGCGCGTACATGTACCCGTCGCGCGTGACCGCCACCGCCAGCGCGGGCGGCGCCAAGCACAACAAGCGCCTCAACAAGGGGAACGGCGGCTGGGGCGACCTCAGGTGCGAGGATATATAGTTTGAGACGCGTTTACACACGTTTACACACGTAAAGACACGTTTGCACACGTAAAAGCACGTTTACATACGATGAGACACGTTTATACACGATAAGACACGTTTACACACGTAAAGACACGTTTATACACGATTTAACACGTTTACATACGATGAGACGCGTTTGCACACGTAAGGACACATTTACACACGATAAGACACGTTTCCATACGATGAGACACGTTTATACACGCTTACACACGATTAGACACGTTTACATACGACGAGACACATTTATACACGATTAGAGACGTTTACACACGTCAAGACAGTTTGAGACACCATTCACACGTGTCAAAACACTTTAAGACACATTGGTGGAGTGGAACTTACATAGACTGATGAGCTGTAGGCACACCAACACACGTCCAGCCAGACACATTCACAGACGACAAACTATTTAAACTATTTTAAGACACTTTCACATTCATCGAGACACATTCACACACATCTGGACACTGTCAAAAGTATGTTCAACTCAAAAATATTTTTTTCAAAGCATACGTCATAACTTTTTAATGAACATGTGATTCGCATGTATACACATGCTATGCATGGTATACTCGTATGTCACAAATATCAAATTATAATTCAACATTTGACGTTTTAGCTAGCAGTTTTTATCGAGACGAAAAATAATTGTGTTATTAGTGTGACCGCTAGTCTGTTTGTGTGTGCCGGTCTGTAGCATCGTAGGTCCCGAGCGGATGGACCGATTTCAGTGAGGTTTTTTGACGTGACAACGTCTTATAAATTGGTTTGCCGGGTGACACTTCAAGAAACTGCGTTACGCTCTGCTCACGTTCCGCGCTCACAATGAGAGCGAGTGAGAGGCACGCGTCCCTTCGACTCGGGCATGGTTAGCCCGCCTAAGAGCGAGTGAGACAGACATAAAAAGTGAAAGGCACGCGTCCCTTCCACTCGAGCACAGTTAACCCGCCTAAGAGCGAGAGAGACAGAGCGAGAGAGAGAGAGTGAGAGAGATAGGCATACACACCGGTTCATGTTATACGAATGAATATTCACATTAAAATTATTTTACCACTCAAAGTCGTTGTCACGTAAAACTTTCGCCTGGATACCGACTTTACAGGCAACCAATTTTTATTTAATTTTACTTTTATTATTGCCTAATAGTGATGATAACTTTTAAATGACGACCGCTTGGTGCAGTGGTCCACATGTCGGACTTCTAAAACCAAGGGTCGCGGGTTCGATCCCCGCACAGTACAAGCATAAGTGTACATGAACATGTGTGTTTGTACTGGTCTGGGTGTATTCTATGTATAATATGTATTTATTTACAAAAAAAAGTATTTAAGTATGTTTATCCGTTGGCTAGTACCCATAACACAAGGCTCGTAGCTTAATTTGGGACTAGAGAATTGGTGTGATTGTTGTGAAATATTTATTATTATTACTTTAAATTTTCAGAGACCAGGAGCTCTGCACAAACATGACGAAAGTCGGGAGGCAGATGAGGAAGTTTGTGTATTTCGCATAATTACTGCGCAATTAGTTAGTGAAGTTTTTATTAGAGATACATAACTGCACTCGACACTTTTAGTTTATACGAGTACACCTAGCTCCCCGTCCCGGCTTCGCGCCCGTTGACAATATCTTCTATAATATAAAAATAATTCGGGTTTTTCTTCATGACGCTATACTCGTAACTCTAGAACGCACGAACCGATTTCCACGGTTTTGTATACGTCGGAAAGGTCTCGGACTCCGTGAGGTTTATAGCAAAGAAAAAAAAACAAAAAAAAAATATTCATGTTTTAATCCCCAAACGAAATGTTACAAAAAACGAAGCCATCTGGTAGCGAAACGTTGTTCGCCGGGTTTGCAAGTTTTTTATAAACATTTTTGTTTAAGTCTTTATTGTAGGTGTATCATCATCAGCCTATATTAGTCCCACTGCTGGGCACAGGCCTCACCTCAACTATGAGGTGGTGCGAGCCATACTCCACCACGCGGGCTCAGTGCACCGCGGTGGAGGGGTGTGTGTAAGGTAAGTGACCAACCTTACTGTCAGATGTTATTAAGCCGCCCGAGGGCCTCCGACCAGGCTTAACGACTAATATCTATCGATATTAACCGGGACCAACCGCTCAACGTGCCTTTCGAAGCACGGAGATGCTTGTAACTAGACGTCACTTTTATGGTCAGAATGGTCACAAATCCCAAACATGACCGCGCCGTAAGTTGCTTAACTTTTGTGGCGCAGTGATTGCAGCGCTTTGGTAGTGATACCAAAAGTTAAGCAAGGTGTATAAACATATATAATTGTATACATACAATAAAGAATATGTTCATCAAGGATCGTGTAGGATTTTAATGGTAAATTTTTATTTTTCATCCATTACTTTCCGAGCCTATTCAGTTGAAACAAACATTATCTTTCCTCTTTATAATATAAGTGTAGATTTAGTTTCTTGACCGCGCCGCTAGATGGCGCTGTTTTGAGTTCACTCGCGGCAATGTCTTGCTATTTTCGAAATTAAAAGTGTCGGGTGCTTATGTCAGATTGACACGAGTGATATTCGAGTGATTTTTAAAGACTTAACATTTAAAAGACAGTACCTAGTAATCGGCCATAATATGTGTAGTATTATTGATATGTTAAGTATTTTTACTGTATTATTATTTTAGAAGGAGAGTCAGTGTTTTTGCTAAATTAAATTTATTTTAATTAATATTCTACTCTGATCTATTTTTTTCTACAAGGTATACAGAGTGAAATTTTAGTGATTGTTTTCCATCTGTGAAATGATTAAAATGACACCATGTATAAGTGAATTATACAGGGTGTTTGGCCAAAATATTGCCAAAAATTTTTGTTTTTAAAAAAAGGGTGTTCTAACCGATTTTTGGCAATAACTCAACAACGATCGCACTTTTCTCAATCCTCTATAATAGATCTCAGAAATATCTACGTTGTACCGCCAAACAACCTGTATTATTTAAAAAAACGGTATTATTTATTTGTTTATGATTTTATGTTTGATAATGTCTTTGTCCATAGACATTCCATAGACAGACATGTTGTCTATGACGGCTCTACCACAAATTAATAAACGAGTGTTGTTGTAGCCTTGTATAAATTAAATAAAAAATTGTGACTCATACTGATGGAGGCGATTTGAAACTGGTTGAATATCTTTTAACAAGTTCATTGCGGGAGATAAGAATAAGATCTTAAACCTAGTGCGTTACGGGGCATAGTTTTATGCATAAAGTGTTCGTATTATTAATTATTAGTGCGACACGGGGCTAAATGAATGAATTATAATAATTATTATAATTAATAAAAAAAATCATGTATTTAAAATTGCTGGGGAAGATTAATTAATTTATGGCTTTTGAGTAGTGCTTCGGTATAATACCAGTGTTGGAGAGTGCTGATTTTTATTTTATTTTATTTTTTATTTGATGGCAATAAGAAGACTTTGTCCAGACTCCAGATTTGTAAAACTTTTTCTTTTAATTTGGTATTTTTTTACATATTGTATTGATGTTGTGGAGTGTTTGGGACTTCTTATTATTACTGAATTGTGGTACTGTTGCGAGGCTTTTATCGATCTACGATAAATTCAATGTATTATATTAATTAACATATTTTTCTATAAAATATTTTATCGCTTTTGTTTCTAAATAACGCTAAAAAAATTACTTAACCATAATAAGTTATAATAAAGTCGTGCCATCCCTTTCTAGAGCGTAAACCGTGAAAGAGTCGGCAATATTGAGTTGTCAATTTTATAATTTGACGTAAACGAACAATTTAGTTTAAAAATATTTATACTTTTAAAGGATTAGAGGAATGATGACAGCATCAATCAATTGACCTAATATGTATTAAATTTTTTGTTTAAAATTTGTTTTTTATAGATATGTTTTTAAAACGCCATGGTCTGTAAAATATAACCGATAGCTGTCAGGATCAGCCTATCAGGCAAAAAAGGTAATACATATTTTTATTCTGACTTTATAAATATTAGTTTTGTATATATATTCTTTGTAAAAAGTTAGTTTAACGAATAGCAAATGTATAGTTTTTGTTGAGAACTGGTATATTGCGTTACTTAGAATCATATGTGTCAGAAGTAGTTGATTAAACTGCTATGGTAGTATGTAAAATTTTTGGTGGCTAGCACATATATTTTTTTTAATAAAAAAGATTTTTTTTTAATTTTCTATAAATTACGAGCTCTAGCTTTCTCAATATTGTAAAAAAAATACACAAGATATATTTTTGATCATAGCAATCTGATTGACGGCTTCCGTGACACCCTGTATTACATCAAACTTAAAAAAATGGCTGCAACATAATTTGTTAATTCATCAAAACTAATCATTTGACATTCGGATCCAAAATTGCTATCGCACAAAAAGTCTATTTTATAAGTACACAATAATATACGATGTAAATTCATTGACAGTGAAGGTGGTTACCCAAATTATTTATATAACATACAAGAGTTTAATAAAACAATTAAGTTATTACGTTTGTAGCATTATAACAGTGTAAATTTCTTTTAAATGTGAAATTAAAACACTTTAAGAAAAAATTGAATTGCCACAGGCAAATAACTAAATAAACTAAATAAAATTGTTTGTTTCTAAGATAGAGTAGTTGGGCTTGGATAAGACGGGATGTATAATCCCATTTGTGATCTTTGGTTGATATTGCAGTTTGAAATATGTACTTACCTCAAGTATTTTTGTGACCGATAACTGACGCGTTGTCATACGTGTGCGAGGAACGCGGCAAGCGTGACGCGACGCGACAAGCGTGACGCCACGCGACAAGCGTGACAAGCGTGACGCGAAGCAGCAAGCGTAATGCGACTCAAAAGCTTAACGCGACGCGACAAGCGTGATGCGTCTAGACAAGCGTGATGCGACGCGACTAGCGTGACGTGACAAGCGTGACGTGACTAGCGTGACGTGACAAGCGTGACGCGAAGCAGCAAGCGTAATGCGACTCGACAAGCTTAACGCGACGCGACAAGCGTGATGCGTCTAGACAAGCGTGACGGGATGCGACCGGAGTGACGCGACGTGACTAGCTTGACGTGACGTGACCAGCATGAGCGACGTGACATGCGTGACGTGACGTGACCAGCATGAGCGACGTGACATGCGTGACGCTACGCAACAAGCATGACGCGACGCGACCGGCGTGGCGTGACGCGACGCGACAATATCAAATGAATGTACGTCTATGATAGTGTCCTACGTGACGAAGCGCGATTGACTTGTCGCGTTGCATCGCTCTCCTAGGACAACGCCTACGTTATATGGTAATGCAAAATTGTCCTTAAACTGAGTTTTTGCAATGCCATATGAAGTAGTACTTTTTAAGTTGACAGTCAAAAGTATTTTTTTCGGTATTAAAATAATTTATATAAGTATTTTTTTATTTGTTGTGTTGACGACTTGTGTTATACGAGGAGAAAATATAATAAAATATGGAATTATTGAAGTTTCTTTTTTCATATCTATTTTTAATCTTCTGAATTTCCCTTTCCCTTATGAACGCTGCAATCGATAGGAACCCTATATCGAACAGTTTTAACGATAAGGTTTTCTTATCTCTGCAAATGTTAAACGTTGTGCGACGTGTACCATTGCTCACTCATCTACGAGTTACTTTCTATGCCAAGGTCATCATGCGACATGCATGTGAATAATAATAATCTTTAAATATGTAATCATATATAAATATATATATATATATATATGTATATTTACATATATTTATGTATATTGTATATTTTATATTTAATCTTATGTGTTTTTGTTTGTTTTCTCTTTTATTTATTTTGTCGCACCGCCCACTAATCATTTCTGCTTAGCCCAAAGGTATGACTGGTAGAGAATGCCCTACGGCGTTAAGTCCACCTTTTGTAAAAAGTATTGTTGTGCGATAAAGCTTAAATAAATAAATAAATTTAACATATGAACACACAGAAAACCTATTATCTTGCTAGTTAATTTTTCAAATATCATAACACGTAGGACTTAGCACGGAGGCACCCATTTTCGGAGTTATAAGCGTAAACAGCTAATTTCTCTAGGCTTGGTACGGTTAAAATTTGATCACTCTGTAATAAATTGCATTATTGTTTTAGCTTTTAGAGCTAGGCATTGAGGTGCAAATAATAACTCGTCGGCTGTATTTCCTGGTCGAAAATAATCTTATTTATTACTTTATTTAAGCTTTATTGCACAACAATACTTTGTACGAAAGATGGACTTAACGCCGTAGGGCATTCTCTACCAGTCGACGTCTCTACCAGGCGGTGCGACAAAATAAATAAAAGAGAAAACATACAAAAAATAAAAATAATATGACACATAATTTTAAATATAAAATGTACATACATATATATTTAAAATACACATAATATATACAAATATACACTAAATAAATAAATAAATTTGACGAACTGTTAAAGGAAAATCTATAATGACGGTTGCGATAAAGTAAGAAAGTGGGTGCGAATGAGTCTCTTGAATGATAATTTGCTGGGAGCCTGTTTTATAATCTTCTCTGTAAATAGTGGCCATCAGCTGTAATCGATGTCTAACTTACTTTATTTTTACTTCTCTGGGGTCATTTTGACTAGAGAAATCAATATTTTGTATGAAAAATTTACATTTCAAATCAGTTCTTGGATTCGTGTGTTTAAAACTTTTTCTTACCATGTTTTTATTACGATTTCAATGAAAAAAAATGTGATGAATATTATTTTTGTAGAAAACGATTTTTTTTTCAATATTAAACAGAATCACATACTTCCGCGCAATGTGATGTTTGAAAGTAAATAACTTTCAGTGGATTTTATACAATTTGTTTATTTTTGTTGGGTTTCATGGGTGATTTATCTCATTAATATGATTTTTTTTTATATTTCTCTGCTCCTTTTTTAGATCCCTTTGGGCGTAAAAATTTCATCACCAAATGTCTTCCTTTCAATTAGTGAGAAATGGTCGCCACTTTGAAATTTCAGTATCAATGATTAAACTTACAAGTTTTACAAGACCCTTAAATTTATTAATATTTTCAGTTTGAAAATTCACCAGAGGAATCAATCGAAAATCCCAAGAAAGACCTAGAGTAAGCCGCCATTTTGGATTTTCATAGTGCACAGCGGTTTTCTTGTCAAAATACCAAATCCCGGACACCAAGTTTAATCATAATCGTTTCATCAACAGACAAAAAAGTTCGATACCATTTTGATTTTTTTAAACTTGTTACACTGAATAGTGTTTTCTGGTCAAAATAGTCCTAGAAACTCAGTTTCATAAAAAACAAAAAAGTTCGAAAGATAGCTTTAATGGCAATGAGCGGGATACCTAGCGCAACGAAACGATGGCCGTTGGGGCGGAAAGGTTGTCGCAGACCTTCCGCAAGGTCGAGACATCAAGCTGGAGGATAACCTCCTCTGGCGCTGGAGGGGTATTTGTCCTCTTCAGATCGGGTGAGACCGTGTGTCGATCTAGTCAGAAAAGGGCCGCGGATGTGTGCTAATCGCGCTAACTCGTGGCCCCGAACTCATGACTCCTGAGAACGCCGCTGCTTTTGAGTGGGTATGCCCCAGCTGGGGAGAGTCCCACATAACCTGCTGCCCTCCCCCGAGGGAGGCAGGTATGCGTAAAGCATTTTCCAGCGTAACAAAAAAAAACGCCTTCTGCAAGGTGGACCGAATATCTGGTGAAGATTGCGGGAAGCTGCTTGATGTGGGCAGCGCGAGACTGATCGCGGTGGAGATCCTTGGAGGGAGGGCTATGTGACGAACGGTTTATTTGATGGTGGCGATGATGCTGAGTGCTGTTACGTTTAGTCGTTCCAAAAAAAATAACGAGAAATCGAATTATCAATATACTGTTTTTTACTTATTATTTTGATATTTTTGCTATTCATTTTCAGTTAACACATTAATGTTAACACAAAGCCTTCTTTTTAAATGTTTTGTTATATTGCTTCGATAGTAAATCGATTAATATTAATCGATTAATTTTCGTATCGATTTGCAAACACCCAACCCTATTCCATAGCGGATGACAGCTATCATAGCATGCAAAGAGTAGGTAGGTAGGTATGTATACAGTATGATAGCATGCAATGCAAATGCAAGCAAGTTATCTACGGAGAGGGAGTTCACCTATCTTTGTCGTGCGTAGTGTTGCCACCTTAGCCCTTTTCGGGCTAGATCTAGTACTTTTTACTATGTGTGAACTCGTAATTTAATGATTTAGCCGAAAAGGGCAATCTAGCCCTTTATCATAATCTAAAACTGTTGCATCAAAATCTGAAATTTGCACCATGCTAATATTAAACTATCGTAATAAGTGTCTCATAAAAGATTTGTGAATAATATATTTATAGTAGATTTCATTTATTTCCCCGTGATGTTCTGGCCACCGTACTCAAGCAAGACATAACGCACCATCTATCTAGTTCTTTAGTCATAAATGTCAAAAAAATAAAAACGACGTTCGAGGAGCACTAAATAAATAAAAAATTGTGGCATAGGTAGTTAACTCAATTTTAGATTTTTTGACATTTATGACTTTAAAGAAATAGGTGTGCGATATAAGAAACTAAATCGGTCTATCCAATTTATATCGCTCCATTTATTAAAAAACAGGAATAAAAGAAAGAAAAAAAATATTTATTTGGCACATATTACATTACAATAGAACGAAAATTAAAACTTAAACTTAGCAAAACAAACAAAATAAAAATGTAATAAAATGACCAAATTGGGCCACGGCAAACCATGGCAATAATGCTGAGTAATAATTTTTCTTTCTTAAATAAAACCACTTTTTTTCACAGTGAAAAGAAATATTATTTTTAAACCAATCCTTATGACGAACGGTCCGGTATATAAAAAATTACCTATCCGCTAAGCTGTTAGCTTAGATCAAACCAAACAGAGGAACATACGGTACGTTTGGTGCAGTGGTCTACATGTCGGACTTCTAAAACAAACGGTCGCGGGTTCGATCCCCGCACAGTACAAGCATATGTGTGAACATCTGTGTTTGTACTGGTCTGGGTGTTTTCTATGTATAATATGTATTTCGACGAGGAAGAAGCAAATACTCCTATCTTACATTTTTGGCCAAATTGACTTTTTGATGTAGTTGGATGCAAAATTTAATTTTACGTCAGCTGGCAAGATCTTCTATCTGTATTTCTCAGTTTAGGGGTGATTTTTCATGTATGGAAATAGCTCTTAAAATAATTTTTTACACATATTATGTTGTAATATTTTTTATGGAAATATCTCCTTTCTGCAAAAAGAAATAACGACGAACTAAACCGTATGAAACAGTTTTGGTGGATTATGATTTCTTCAAAGAATTTAATCACTTGCAGCAGCTAAAGGTAGTTTTACCAAAAGACTGTCACCCTTATTATGATAATTTACCACATGAGTAGTTTGTTTGTAATAAGTTCATAATGATGATTCTTATTACTCATTGATCTCAGTTAATTATTTACTAAATTTTGTCTTTTTATTCTGACTTCATTGTCAATACTTTGATATACCTAATTAGGTACCTAGTTTATTATGTTGAATTAAAAATTCGTTAATACAAAAATGTTGATTTTTTAAATAATTTCATTATTTTCATAATAAATATGATTATATGTAATTTATTGCATGTTTTGTATTGTTTTCAGTTAAAATTTTACCCACTAAATCTTTCCCCATTTCTTTATAATATCTCCTAACTTGAACTTAATTTGAAATTCGTTAAAAGCAATACCTCCTATCTAACAAAATCATGTAAAATTTATGTAATTTAGTACTTATTGTTTTTTGCTAAATAAATAATAGGTTTCTGATGCTACAGAGAATAGTTTACAAAGAGAAATAAAACAATTAATAAGAATTTAAAGGAATATTTACAAGTAGAAAAACCGTCTAACGTCAAAACTTTGAACACCACAGAAATCAATAGCTTCTATCTTACACTAACTTTGAATCCTCTATACCTACTAAATTAACATTAGTTTCAATAAATAGCTATTGAAATTACAAAACTACCTTCAGAACATGAGGACGCGCTAAAATTATAAACAAAAAAGTTATTTAGTTTTTTCCTCCTCCTGTAAAGTTAGGTCTATGTAAGATAGAAGTATTTGCTTCTTCCCCGTCGATTTATTTACAAAAAAAGTAGGTTTTTAAGTATGTTATCTGTTGTCTAGTACCCGTGACACAAGCCTCGTAGCTTAATTTGGGACTAGAGAATTGGTGTGATTGTTGTTAAATATTTATTTATTTATTTACGTTCTAACAATAGTCTTCTTAAAAATGGACCGCACACGCACGCACTTGTAAACAAATCGCAGTACTAACTGCGGAGAGCAGGTTCTTTGGACTCAGTTTAATAGGACCACGCGCGACTGGCTCATACCGTATCTGCCTGTTTTTGGTTTGATATAAGGTACAAAATTTCGAGTGTTAGGTTCCACTTTTTACAAATGAATAGTCAGATTATGTATTATACTTACAGGATGTAAAAAAACCTTACCGAAGCCGAAAACCACATAGGTCTTCCAATTGTTACGATCATTTTTTCCTTTACACCATAACTGAAGTTAACGGTTACTGAGGTATTGATGGTTTAAGTCAGCAATAAAAATTGATGATTTTTACAGAACTGTCTTCTGTCCGTTATAACTTAATATCATAACCATAGTTGCATAACCCACCCGCGCCCGCATCGCGGCGGCGTATAGCAACACGCCCCGCGGTCACTTCCCCGCGTGCGCAACGTACATTGCGGGTTAGAATTCAATTGTTTTTTTTTATGTCAATAATAAAAGTTGTTTCCCAGCCATTTTTTTTTTCTTCATACGATTTGGTTTGATGTACTGAACGCGTGGTTGACCGCTTCGGTAAAGTTTTTTTTACACCCTGTATTTACTTATTTTACAATTCATGGTTCAATTAGAACAAAATATATCAATTATTACTATAATATAAATATCAACAACATCACATACATCTGACTCCGAGGTCAGTAGCTTAAGCACTTGTGTTACAAATATCAGAATCAACAGTGGTATTACAAATAGACTTAAATAAATACATATAAACCAGAACACCCAGACCAGTACAAACAGACATGCACACATTTGTACAGTGCGGGCGTCGAACCCGCGGCCTCTTGGTTAATAAATAATAATAAATAAATAATGTTTTATTTTTTAATTTTTCTTTGTGTTTTAATTTTACATTTCTTTAATGATATATTTTGTTCCAACAGAAAAAAAGTAAATATTCTTAAAAGCTTGTTTTAAATATATCCTACCTATTATTGAAACTTTAAACGATTTTAAATTGTCTTCTATTTAGTTGAGACAAGATTCCAACACTGTTTCAATTATTTGGGTTAAGATTAGAAATAATTTAAATAATTATTGGTGGGTGTCTAATACTAGTGAAAAATATTTTATGGTAAAAAAGTTAGAGAAGTAATATTTTTTCTACTACAAAAATATTTTCTTATGTTAGTATATTATTCACCCAATGTGAATAACTATGGACCAAAATATGATAATTAATTAGTTACATCTAAACAAACTCAGGAGATCCCACCCTAACACAAAGATATATTACTACATGTTGACAATATTCATACTAATATTATACATGCGAAAGTAACTCTTTGTGTCTGTTACTCAATCACGCCTAATCTACTGAACCGATTTGCATGAAATTTGGTGTGGAGATATTTTAATATGGGACAATTCAAGTGGGCCGATCGCTTTTACCGCTAAAAATGCAATTAGGTAAGGAGATAGTCAGAGACTTAAGAAAGGACATGAGTTACTTTTGACTGCGGGAAAACAACGCTTTCCCATAGGATAAATTACTTTTCGGGGAATCTGATCGCTTTCAGTCCTAAATTACCAAAGATTTAAATTATATTTGGATAAAATTGGTATTACGGGAAAGCATTCCAAGAAAATTACCTAATGCGGACGAACTCGCGGGTAAAAGCTAGATTTTCTATATTTTAACTTATCTCTTACAGTGCGACAAGTTAGAGCGAGATCGCCCAACAACCCTAGACAAAGTTACAATGCATAGACGATGACGAAAATCGCATTGCTGATGCTGAAGTTTGAAGGCCTTGTTGGCACTGGAACTACAATTTTGATTATTCTAATATTTAAAAAAAATGTATATGTATTAATGTTTTTTTTTAGTCTTTCACAATCTAATAGTACTACAATGCATATGATATTTAATTGTAAGGCTTTTTTGTGAAAGAAAATAAACACAATTTATTATTTTTATTATTATTTTATACATGTTATTATTGAATTTGTTATGTGCCAATATAATACATTCTATTCTATTCATTCAATATCTTTTGAGTAATGTATGAGAATGATGTTTAGTTATTCATAAATTCGATCGATTTTTATTCATTTTGCAAATGACGAATGCTATTATCGTCATCAATTAGAAACTTTGTCTACAGGCCTTAGTAATATGGAGGGGATGGCCAGAAAATGACATCCAAATTTTTTCCAAGTGCCTCGTGTTGCGAGCACTTAGCTACAAAAAGAAAATCAAATTCTAGTATTTTTTCAATTTTTACGGTTTTTTTTAAATACATATAATATAAATAATATATAAATAAATATTTCACAACAATCACACCAATTCTCTAGTCCCAAATTAAGCTACGAGGCGTGTGTTATGGGTACTAGACAACGGATAAACATACTTAAATACTTTTTATAGAAATAGAAATAGAAATATTTATTTGCTCAAAACATGGTTGCAATAGGTGGTAGGTACAGATACAATAATAAGTCCTCACATTTTACCAAAATTTTTTTTTTTTGTAAATAAATATGTTATACATAGGAAACACCCAGAGCAGTACAAACACACATGTTCATGCACACATATGCGTGTACTGTGCGGGGATCGAACCCGCGACTCTTGGTTTTAGAAGTCCGACTAGACCACTGCACCAAACGGTCGTCGAAACAAAAAGTAACTTAAAATCTTCGGAGTACATAGGGGTGATACAGAAACATTTTTGGACGTCACTTTTCTGGCGACCCTTACCTTCGTTGACACCCTGACGTCAGGGACGTTCACGCCTGAACTTGTAGCATTATATCTCTGTTACCTTTTCAAAGTAACCCTATTTTTCAGTATCAATCTTTTTTCTTTTCTTCTTTGGAAACACATTAGGGTTCTCAAGTTTAAGCATCGCTTTAGCAATAGCCATTTCAAAATCTTTTGCTTTCGGCTTATAATACTTGCTCTTCTGCTTAGCCAGTATAGTCTCCACCGGTGTATTTCCCAACAAGTGGGCTAATGGATTGACTGTCACAAGTTTTGTTCCGTCCGGTAGCTTTATGTCTTGCTTTGGAGTGGCTGCTTGGTTTTTTGAGTTGGATCTCTCTTGTGGATTGAGAACGTCTGCCACTTTGACTATTTTGTAATACGGTGCTTCGGATTGGAGATGAGCTATATGGACTTTATTGAATTCTTTCGGCAATTTCGGTAGTACAATCTTGTGAGGTATGTACAGAGTTTTTGGGGGAGGTTCTTGTGTTTCTTCCAACATTACCTCTTCTGCGACCTCTGGTATAGGTTCGCTCCTTGCGTAGTCATCGCCGTCATAAGTGTCTGTCATATGTCTGTCATCATGACAGGGCTCGTTGACAACTTGTTTTATAGTCACTTTATAAGTTTCCGTATCACTCTGCTGAAATGGTACAGGCATTCTTAGGCTAGTAACGGAAGATTCAGTCACATTTAAGTTGCATTTCTTCATTTTGATCATCGGCTGTTTTTTAGGCCCTGTAAAAGGTTTAATCGTTACACTGTTCTTAATAACTGGTTGATCATGCTTCGGTCCGTCCTCTGGAGTGAAACTTTCTATGAAGTTCTTGACCGATTGGCTACTGTTAGCTATCGTGACAGTCACTTTAGCTGCGTCCGATTCGAAATCAACACTCTTAATTGTTTTCTGAAACTTCTCTGTTGAAGTCGCTTCTGTGTTTTCTCTTTTTTTGCGTTTTTCAAGCAAACTTTTCAACGTTTGCGTCAGCTGCGAAGATAAATGCTCTTCAGAGCAATGCTTGTTCAAATCATGTTTACTATTGAATGTCTTCGAACACTTGACGCATTTTAAGGTTGAGTTTTTGTAGTGACTGCTATAATGGTTATGATAATTCTGGAATGTGTAGCAATATTTCTTGCAAATGTTGCATATAAACCTCTTTTTGTTATTACTCAGGTTGCTAACCTTCTTTCGATTCATTGTTGCATTACGAAGTAACGCTCTTTTCGTTCTTTTAGCACGTTTCTGAAGTTCTAACAGTGGTTCATCATCCGATGAATCAAGGACAATGTACTCAGCATTGGATTTCGGTCTCTGACGCTTCCTAAGCTTTTTCTTTACTTTTGTGTCGTCATCAGCTTCTGTTTGATTGCCTTCCGTCTCAGTGGCGGTGTTAAAATCAGAATGCAAGGTCCCTTTGTCATTTTCCTTCATTGAATCAAATCTGACTTGCTTTTCTACACCATTTTGGATGGCCTGACTTTTGTCATCATGTTTCACTGTTGTTTCTTCTTTTACATTGACAGTCTTTTGTCTGCTCTCATCATTGTCAACTTTTTTGCCTTGTGAATTGTCTTTTACATTGCCAAGTGACTCATTCCGCACCGATGTCTGCACTACAGAACTTGAGTTTGCTTCAGTTGGTAATATCTTGGTCAATTTCTTGTCAGTGAAAAACACATGATAGTTCTCATCAAACTCAATATAACCAATGCTCTTGTGGTCCAATTTAATATGAATAGTGAATTTTTTTCTGAATTTGAACTTTTTATCGCAAATTTTGCATGTGTATGGTTCCAAATCTTTGTGAGTCGAGCTGAAATGTCCAAAAAGTTTTTTGGGGTGTTTAAAAATGGCATTGCAGTCGACACATTTGTATTTGTACAGGTGTAAGTCAGAATGAGCTCTTTCCATGTGTTTTCCTAACGCGCTCTTTCCAGCAAACTCTCTCTGGCAGTATTTACAAGTCTCCAAGACCACAGTTGCTGGGTGCAATTCGTTCTGATGGTTTGCTAAGTCCGTCAACGAACTATAAATAGTGTTACAAATCCTGCATTTGATAGGCTTACAACTTTTCGTGTGCAGCGGCCACAGTTTTGAATCAAACATTTTGTAGCACTCCAAGCATTGCTTATACTTTGGCTGGCTATTATGAAAGCACTCTCTATGGCTCTTGAAATGTTGAATCAGGTTTTTTCTCGATTTATGCACAGAGGAGCAGTTGTCGCAAGCTATCGACTGGCAGTTTTGAGTTTTTAAATGATCAATGTAATCTCGCACATTTTCAGTTGATAGTGTGCACATAACACAAGTGTAGGTGACATCCTCGTTTAAGGAGTGAAGGAATTTGAGCGCTTTTATGTTCAGAAGCGACGAAAGGTGAGGCAGACATCCTGTGAGGAACACTCCATCAACAACATCCAAATGTTCTTTTCGCTCGTGAAGTTCTAACTCAAGAACATTACTGTAAAGCTTCTTGCACTGCGAACAGGCGAACATGGACTTGGGAACGTAAGTATAATGTTTACTCTCATGTTTCCTGAACTTGTCGTAATCTTCGAAAATCCGGTTACAGTACTTACAGCAGGTGAAATGCGGTAAATGTTCGTCGCGAATATGTAAGGCGTAGTTGTGTAAATCGGACTTGTGTTCGGGACAAAACTGACACTGTATGAGTGTCGGCTGCGTTTCCCCGCCGTGGACGCGGGAGATGTGCATTTCTAAATCGTCTGGATCGAGGAATTCGGCGTAGCACATAGTGCAAGTTGTTTCCGAGTCGGGCAATTCTAGTATCTCCATTTCCATGGTTGATAGACGCTAGACCTTTATAACGTAATTATCTCATTATATATGCGGATTTTTGTTATTTAGATTACTGGATTTTAATCACAATAAATTCTGTAGAAAAGCCTTTGAGAGAAAATCACTCACAAAGAATTATTGACAAGTTTGACAACCGACCGATAGTGACATGACATATTTTTTCAGGTTAAGCTTTTTATTGTAGGCAAAATACAAAAAAAGGATCATTATGTTGTACTTAAAAGCTTAGGTTTCAGATATTCTGGGCATCGGAATCCGATTTAAATTTAATATAATTTTGCAACATACGTGGTAGAGAGTAAATTTTTTTTGTATAATAATATGGCTCCGGCTGTATAGCAAATTCCATAGCCATAACACTTGAATAACCCCCGATCCACATGAACCGTTGGCCCCAATGCTACAACCCAACGTGTGTGATGGTGTTTCGGGCGATTCCAACGCTCGGCCCAACGTTGGCTGTTCACCCTCCCGTGTCGGTATCTCCAAAGGATTGGCCGTTGGTCGTTGGATGGAAAGGTATATTCAAATATAGATAGCATAGTACGATATTTTCTACAAATAAAACTACAGTAGAATCAGTTCATTATGTCACCGCCTATTATTATGACGTAATTGCACGACAAAGTTTGGTTTTCATAGGTAAAGGCGGATGTCAATCAACCTAGTTTTAAATTAATGTTTTATTTTATTGTTTGCTAGTTATATTACCCCAAAGATACAAGTTCAACCTAGTTCAGGCAAAGAAAGTCTTCTATATCGGTGTAATCAATGATATTTAAAATATCATTGGGTGTAATTGTAAGCTTTAAGTGTTTTAATAAGGAGGACTAAATTCAGTTAACGATATTCTGTGAAAAAAATGTTATCTCAACGCCGTAAAGCATATTTTTTTATTGAGGAGAAGGGTGCCATAATCTGTAGACTAGAAAATTGAGAATCTATCTCGTCAAACCCTTTGTATGACGTTCGCTTATAAAGACGTGTTTATTAATTCCCTTCGATGTCTTTATAAACGATTGCCACTAACTGCTCTTTTTGACGTGACAACGTCTTATAAATTGGTTTGCCGGGTGACACTTCAAGAAACTGCGTTACGCTCCGCTCACGTTCCGCGCTCACAATGAGAACGAGTGAGAGGCACGCGTCCCTTCGACTCGGGCATGGTTAGCCCGCCTAAGAGCGAGTGAGACAGACATAAAAAGTGAAAGGCACGCGTCCCTTCCACTCGAGCACAGTTAACCCGCCTAAGAGCGAGAGAGACAGAGCGAGAGAGAGAGAGTGAGAGAGATAGGCATACACACCGGTTCATGTTATACGAATGAATATTCACATTAAAATTATTTTACCACTCAAAGTCGTTGTCACGTAAAACTTTCGCCCGTATACCGACTTTACAGGCAACCAATTTTTTTTTTTCAAACAATAACCCTATCGCTAGTCCACTCGCTGGCCGTGTGTTCAGTCTTTTGACATGAACATTGTTAAAGTCAATGGAATGATTACTAGCATGTACAATTTTATTTGGATTTGTTAATTTAATGGAGGACAATGAAGTGTCCACCTAAAGTTTTAATGAAATTATTTTAGTTTATTAGGTTTTTTAAGCATGCCGCATCATTGAAAAATACTGAAATGAGCATGATAAGACATATTCAGCACTCAAGAACTTTCTACTGTATTATAAAGCCAAAAAATGTGTAATAATAATAATAATAATAATAATAATAAATCTTTATTTGCATTAAAACATGGTATTTGTAGGTGGTACAATAAAATGAGTGCAACATGTTTTGCTTATAATTAGCATGCAAATTGTTTTACAGGAATTAGATTAAATTAATAAAATAATGTCAATAACAGTTTAGGTCACAAATTATGTCATTGAACAATTACATAATAGAATTGTCCATAAATTAATACAAAGTCATAGTGCAAGCAAATTACAAACAGTCTAACTTATCATTTATTATTATATTTTCATGTCAAAAAAGTCTTTAATGTCATACACTTTTCGTTCAATCAGCCATCTATATAATCTTGATTTAAATATATTCATTTCGAGGGTTTTAATGTCATTGGGTATCTTATTATATATATTTACACCCATTGCTAAACAACTTTTTTTAAATTTAGCAGATTTCGGAATGACGCTTAACACTAATCTATCCGGATTTCTTCTCGATCGTGAGTTAATATCTCTAGCATTTTTTTATTTACAAGTTTTAATGTTCGCGCAGTGTCCCTGCCGGCATTGAACTGGTATGTGAGCCAACGTGTGGACGCTACACGATCAAAATCGGACCAACGTTGGGACAAGTTGTTCGGCCAACGTTTGGCACCGGCCTTTAATAGTTTCTAAAAGAATCCTTCAATGTTACTAGCGAAATAAAATCGAATACCTTTTTTTTTGTTATTTTGTATACGTAAAGGTTTTTTTTCTCATAATTTAATTTTTGAATATTGTTTGTGTAAGTCTTATTTGATTAAATAAGTTTTATCAAAACCCACCCACAAAAAGATTTAACATTATTTTTCTTTGCCGTAAAAATTAAATGTGTCATTTAAATTCATTTTTAAATTTAAGAATATTTCCGACATATTTATTGATAATCCCAAATAATTGTTTAGTAAACTCCCTTAATCAGGGTTTCTCCTTATCCGCCGGTTTGATAGACAGCCCTAAAATTAAAAATAATGTGTTCCACTTTACTTTTAAGGTAAGTTTGAAGCTAGACAGAAATTATTATTGACGTCAATTGTAGTTACAGATTTGAAAACATGGAAAAGGATGAAAATGCCGAAATTTTTTTGACATCAGATTTGTTTAAACTTTGTCTTTCAAACACTTTTACAACAGTTTTATTTGTTCATACTGTGACGCCCGTTCCACCATTCTTTATGGTGGTTTTGTCCCATTCTTTATATTGATTATTTTCTTCAACCAAAAGTTGTTTGGAAGATATGGCTTTAAATAATAAGACTGTCTAATTTGTACAAATATTATTGTTTAAAAAGTTTTGGTTTCTTGTATTTTTTCAGTGTGAAATGTGTAATAAAAATATTTCTATCTATCTGTGCGCAGATCGAGTCAAAGATAACGCGCGGAAAGTTTTTTGTTGTTTGTGACTGAAATGTTTGTTATGTATGAAAGCAGACAGTTGAATAAACAAAGAGTAGGTAAGTATACTGACGAATCATCATGTTGCTGATTATTATGCATTAATGAATGTCATCGCTTTTGAATTCAGGTGTTATTTAAATAGTTCGGTAGACGAATGGGTGACGCAACGCTATCGCAGCTTACATAAACAATGCTATGTGGAAGAAATGTTTGAATAATGTGTTCTAGTGTAATAAGTTTTAGGGTTGCCATCTGATCAATTGTATTATAGATAAAAAAAATATTGGAATCAAAGAAATCATATTATAATGGATTCAAAGGTTTTAGGTTTCAGTCACTTGACAATATTGCGATCGATTACCTAGGGAATTTAACGTTTCACATTAGATATTTTGTATATCACAACAGTTTACCATGTGATATCATTCTTATTTATTCTAAAAGTTTAACAAATTGGTTAAAACTGTAAGTTTTTTCTGGTTAAATTTTCTCTTTGGTCAAAAAATATGTGTCATCAAAACATTATCTACATATAAATCTTGCCAAGATGCAACCGTGTTTATAAAAATTAAATGAAAAACGGTTGAATTGATAATTTCCTCTTTTAGTAATGATAACGATTACAAATAATACCTAGTTATCATTGCTATTGCTGTGTACCACTATTAAAAAACTAAACACAGCGTCGCTATTTGAGTCAAGGCACCGATTTCCTTCAGTAGGTATTAGTTTTTAGAAGGCATTGTTTTTTTTTTGAAAACAAAATTAGCAGCGTTTTTTCTCATAAGCTAATAGATTTTTTGATATATCTGAGAAGAGAGATATTGTAATGATTATTACATTAAGAGAGAAAAAAAAACACACTTCGGAGTACTTACAATTTTTTACCCTATTTTTCAGGTGGTATCAAATGAGCTCGCCACACCGAGTAGTTGCGGCGCACGCAAAAACTTTAAACGTCAATTTGACCACCATTGCTGTAACATGTCACCGTTCCGTCACTAAGTGCCCGTACGATCTTAAAAACTCCAAGGCGGTTGCCATGCACAAAATCAAGATTTTCAGGTAAATTACACTTTAAATTGTATCAAAACATTAATATAAAGTGAGCACATGAAAACCAATAGTTCATTTGGGTTACCTGCAAAATCATCATAACCTAACTTTTCGTGGAATTTTACATTAAAAAAAATTGTTTTGCTTGTCGCGGGTGTATCGTTTAAATGCATAATTGGAGTGTTCTGAATTGTGTATTCGTGTTTGATGTGATGTATATGTTTTGAATGTTGTATTTTGAGCAAAACTGATCGTTATAAATTATCCCTTTGTGACTGTAAAACTACCTGCATCTAAAGTTATTCGTCCCGAAAAGGTATGAATGTTACCGATATAATATGGTATTATCTAATTTATAAGATAAGCTTTTCACTGAACAGAATGTATAAAGGTTTTGTCACTTTGCTTTCAGTGTTTTTATTGGGATTTACCAACACAAAATGTGACCCAAATCTTGTAGATTTTATTGTAAAAAACATTTAATTATTAAAAATTTTATTGCACAAGAAACTAACAAAAAGTGAACTTAATGCTAAAAATGCATTTTCTGCCAGTCAACTTCAAGTTCAAGCATTCACGTTTTATAGAAAATATACATAAGAAAAATTTTTGCAGTTAAAAAATGTTTTGGTGGCAAAGAGTACATATGGGCTGGATTGTAACACAAACATAAAATACTAAATGTTTATTTTGAAAACAAAAGTTTATTACTTTAGTCAATATAAATATCACCACCGCCACTCTTATCAACAATCACAAAAAATTTGACTACATGTAAAACAAGTTTTAAAAAGTTTTGTTTAACAATTCATTACAAACAGTATGTTGTGTGTGTGTATGTACACTTGTGTGTGTGTGTGTGCGTGTATGTATGTGTGTGAGTGTGTGTGTATTTGTGTGTGTATGTGCACATGAGCTTAAAGCCCCTATGGACACAGGTTTGACTCCGGCCTCAGATTGATTATTCTCTATAGGGATATTACCTACTACTACAACTTAGTCTCAAAGTATTAATGGTTGACGTGAATTGTTATTTAAATTCAATAATACATCAAAGATATACATAGTAGGTAGGTAGGTTTAAAGAAAAAATATTTAAATATTTACTAAAAACTTTTAATGCCTCTAAATAAAACCCTAGATTGTAATACCTCGTTAGATAGCTGATGAAACATGGATATTTTAAAAAACATCTGCCAAACAACTGTCATAATATATTTTTTAGATATCCCTCTGTGAAAAATAAACTTTCTCATATATTTTTTAATTTCTTAATTTTCACTTGTCTATTGTGGACTATTCAATTAACTTACCCACTTTTTTAATGAATAAAAATGCAATAATATTAAGACACAAAATAAACAAATTAAGCAGCCTTAGAATCAGCATTTAAAAAAAACACGGGTTGCACTCCGGGAGTGCCGGCAGAAGTGAAAACTTGATTATTAACGTTGTGCATTTTTGATTTATTTGAACCGTCTTACGGTTTTTCGATCAGCATCACGTGACCTGACGCGAGTTTCACAGTTTCTACCCATGCCAAAAAAGTGCTCAACGCCGCTAAAGAAGTTTTCACTTCAAAAAAAGTTGAAAATCATGAAAACAGTTATGTTCAGGATAGGGTGGGGTGATTCATAGTGAAATATGTCAGAAATAATGAGTACTCCACGCCCTTAATAAATCTCCACTTTTCCTGTAACCCTGTATGTTTTGATAACCATTTTGGTATTATGGTCAAGAAGTTGACTATTAACCAAGAGGTCACGGGTTCGATCCCCGCACTGTACAAACATTTGTGTGCATGAAAATGTCTGTTTGTACTGGTCTGAGTGTTATATGAAAGTGATGACCAACACCGCCAAGAATAGCATTACGGTCGATGGGCAGGTAATGGAGTATGTAGATGAGTATATATACTTGGGCCAGATAGTATCCTTCGAAAACAGGCAGGGCAAAGAAATCGAGCGCCGCATCGATAATGCCTGGAAGAGCTTCTGGTCTATGAAGGCGAATTTGAAGGGTAACCTTCCAATATCACTGAAGCGAAAACTCATCGACACTTGCATCCTGCCCATCTTAATCTATGGGGCGCAAGTTGGTCACTGACTGAAAGCCAGAAGTCCAAACTCAAGTTCTGCCAAAGAGCAATGGAGCGGAGCATCCTGGGCATTAAAAGGACTGACAGAGTTAGAAATACTGCCATTCGCTCGCAAACCAACGTATCGGATGTAGGCGAGAAGACTGCCAAGTTGAAGTGGGAGTGGGCCGGCCACGTGTGTAGGATGCATCCCGACAGGTGGGCCCGAATCGTTACACAGTGGGTGCCTTCGGACGGCTTTCGCCGAAGGGGAAGGCCTAGAAAGAGATGGTGCGACGATTTGGCAAAATATTTACCGGATTGGCAAACTCTGGCCCTAGACAGGGATCGGTGGACAGGTTTGGGGGAGGCCTTTGCCCAGCTAGTTAGTTAGTTAGTTAGTTTTGCAGGGCTTTTTCCGCACTTAGCCTCACGATTGGGCCATTGTGCGTGTTTGCCTCTATTCCAACCAGCCCAAGTCCTCCCAGAAGGCTAGCAGCCTGCCTAGGCCACTAAAGATTTCTGGGAATGATGTTGGGTTTTTTAGAATGTCTGCTCGCTGTTTTTCCACACTTGTGCACTCCATGAGTACATGCTGTGGCGTTTCCTCTTCCTCGAGGCATCCTCTGCATCGAGGGCTGTTTGTTACACCTATGTTAAATAGGTGCTTGTTTAGGGGACAATGGCCTGTTATTATCCCTATAACTCTGCGTAGATTGTCGCGCTTTAGTTTGGCGAGGTTGCGGGCAAGCTTTTTAGATGGCAACTGAACTGCATTTTTAGTTTGCCTGCAGCCTTCACTGTTTGTCCATTCTAGCAGATGGTTTTTTGCGGTGTCTTCTCGCAGCCATGTTTTTATTTGGGCCTGCGGTATAGGTAGTAGCGGTTCTGGGCCAAACACTGTTGTCGCGGATCCCTTTTTCGCGAGTTCATCGGCTGCGTCGTTGCCGAGAGAGTTACTGTGTCCCTTGATCCACTGCAAGGTTATCTTATTTTTCCTTGCAATGTATTGGAGTGCGTTGTGGCATTCCAATATGAGGGCAGAGGTTATGGTGTTGTTTTGTAGAGCTTGAAGCACGGATGCACTGTCCGAGACAATTTTGATGCTGAGGTCTCCGACGTCTCTGGCTGCAACCGCCTGTGCTGCTCTGATAATTCCGATACATTCTGCTTGGAAAATTGTGTTTAGTTTGTCCAGGGTGGTTGATATGTTGATGTTTAAGTCGTACGAGAATACTCCGGCTCCAGTTCCTAGTAAGGTTTTGGAGCCGTCTGTGTATATCCTAACTTCTCTGACGCCAGAGTTGTCTTTCCGTTCTTCGGTAAGTTGGATAATGTATTCTCGATCAAAGATGTAGTGGCATGGTATCCTGTCCATGGGTGCATCTAGAAGGGGTCTTTCCTTCGTGATGTCCTCCATGATTTTGGAGTGCGTTGTCATAGTGTTTTGTTTCCATAGCCCATTTGCTGTTAGTCTTAAGGCAGCTGCCTTTGCTTCTTCCTGTATGACCAGATGAAGAGGTCTGAGGTTCAATAGGAACTCTAGGGCGGCTGATGGAGTGGTTCTCATACATCCTGTAGCTGCCACGCTCGCTAGGCGCTGCAAGCTTTGTAGTTTGGATTTGATAGTGGACAGTTGCGTTCTGGGCCACCACACAACTGATCCGTAGGTTAAGGAAGGTCTGATAACTGACGTGTATAGCCAAAGTGTGATTTTTGGATTAAGACCCCATTTTCTGCCAAGGAGTCTTTTACACTGATAGAATGCTATACAGGCCTTTTTAATTTTGTTGTCAATGTGAATTCCCCAGTTCAACTTGCTATCGAGAGTGATGCCCAGATATTTTACTTGAGTTGATAGGGTTAATTCGGTGTTAAATAATTTTGGTAGTTTTAGATTTGGTAGCTTCCTTTTGTTAGTGAAAAGGATGAGCTCTGTTTTTTTGGGGTTGACTGACAGCTGGTGTTCCTCACACCATTTTTCTACAATCTGAAGAGCAGCACGCATTACATCACAGAGGATGTTCTCTGCGTTCCCATTTATCAGAATTGCTAGGTCGTCTGCATAACCAATGGTAGTGTAGCCTCTTTCGTTCAATGCCCTCAAGAGGCTGTCTACTACTATGTTCCATAGGAGTGGTGACAGAATGCCCCCTTGGGGGCACCCCCTGACCACCCTTGCACGGGTGATCGTTTTTACCGCAATTTGGACCGCCCTTTTACTGACCAGCTCATTTATCCATTCCGTTATGACTGGTTCTACTTTCAGTTTTTGTAGGGCGTGGTTGATGCTGTTGTGCATTGTTTTGTCAAATGCCCCTTCTATGTCAATAAAAGCGGCAAGTGTTGATGCTTTGTTGTTAATGGCCGATTCTATTTTATGCACTACCATGTGTAGTGCTGACTCTGTTGATCTGCCTTTCCTGTAGGCGTGTTGCTGTGGGTGAAGAGATCTGGTCTTTAACACATCGTCTCTTAGGTGTCTATCTACTAGTTTTTCTAGTGTTTTCAGGAGAAATGAGGTTAGGCTGATAGGCCTGAAGGATTTGGCTAGGGTGTAGTCTTCTTTGCCTGGTTTAGGCAGGAAGACTATTTTTGCTTCCCTCCATTGCTTCGGTACGTATTTGAAAGCTATGCAGGCTCTATAAATTTGTAATAGGTGATGAGTGATTTGGTTCGAGTGCCATTGTAGAAGCGCTGGGAATATGCCGTCCAGTCCAGCGGATTTAAATGGTTGGAAGCTTCTCAGGGCCCAGCCAATTTTATCCGTGGTTACGATTCTACTTGCAGTTTCCCATTCTTGGATAGTTGGTGCTTTTTTGTGTTCATCTTGCCATTCGGAGTCTGATACAATCTGACTTCCGGGAAAGTGGGTCTCTAGGAGTAGTTTGCAGGTTTCGTGGTCTGTATTTGTGTAAGTGCCGTTTTCTCTTTTGAGAGAGCCCAGGAGATTACTGTCCCCTTTGGACAGTATTTTCTTGACTCTCGCGGCTTGGTTTGTTGAGTTTATGCTGCTACAGAATTTGTGCCAGGCTTCCGTCCTCCTGAATCTGATACGTTTTTTGTAGTGTTTCTGTGCTGTTTTGTATTTGTCCCAGGCTTCAGTGGTCCTGGTATTTTTTGCCTGATTGAACAGTGTCCTGAGTGTCTTCCTGAGCCGTTCAAGCTCTGGCCCCCACCATCGATTTTTATCCGAGTCGATAGGTATGACGGCGGGACAGGCTTCTTCATAACTGCTCGTTAAGGCAGCGGTCAGGAACTGTACATTGGTTTCTATGTTGTCTGTGCTGAGTGTCACGTCAGAGGGTTCGAAGTCGTTTAGTTTTTTGGTTAGTGTGCTTGTGTATTTTGTTGTATCTGTCTTACGGGGGTTACGATATGGGGTGGGGTTTGGTGGTTTTATGTTTATTTGGAAGCAGATGCGTCTGTGGTCTGCGAAGGACGGCTCGTTGGATACTTGCCATCTTTCGATGAGATCTGCCGCCAAGTGTGTTGCCAGAGTGATGTCGATAGTGGTTTGGCATCTGGACGTTACAAAGGTGGGCTCTGTGCCTCTGTTTATAATGTTCAGATTGGTTTGGAATAGATATTCAGTTAGTTGCTCACCCCTTTTGTTTGTATCCTTACTTCCCCACAGAGTGTGATGTGCGTTGCAGTCTGCTGCAATGATGATGTCCCAGTTACTGGCTTCGCAGTGTTGTACCAGCTCGACTAGTTCCTTTGAGGGAATTTCGCCTTCGCCTGGCATATACACCGAAGCAAGCACTAGGGTTGTTTGGTCCTCTGTAGGGTTGATTTTAACAGCTGTAAGGTCTCTAGAACAGAAAGGGTTAATTAAGGTGGCATTCATGCCTTTGCCCAGCAGTGGGATGATGTAGGCTAACAAAAAAAAAGAAAAGAGTGTTATATGTATTTATTTTATTTATATGTAATACCACTGTTGATTCTGATATCTGTAACACAAGTGCTTAAGCTACTTACCACGGAGTCAGATCAGTGTGTGTGATGTTGTTGTTTATTTATTTATTATTATATGGCTCAATTTGCCAAATATCAAGTAATAAACCTCTTTTATAGTAACACTAGCTGTGCCTGCGACTTCGTACGCGTAGAATAATTATTTTGGGCATAGACATATACTGACACAGTCATTTTTTTCGATAATTTCAAGAGGAATAATTCTTTCATACATATATTTTTGGTATCTTGAACCGTTTTCCCAGCGCATGCAACGGAAGCCCTCAACATTTTCCATTATTTCTTCGCTCCTAATAGTTGCAGCGTGATGTTATACAACCTAAAGCCTTCCACGATAAATGGTCTATTTAACACAAAAATATTTTACCAATTCGAACCTGCAGTTCCTAAAATTATTGCGTTCAAACAAACAAACAAACTCTTCAGCTTTATAATATTAGTATAGATAAGTTTACTAACCTGACCTGACTTTTGTATAAGTACACCAAAATTTAAAAATATATATATTTATATATATAACTCACTATTACTGCTAGAATGCTCTTAATTTGCTCTTCTATCATTTTCTATAGACAATGTGAAGTCAAAAGGATTAATTTACATAATTACATTAGCTGTTTATTCAAACTTTTCCTTGTTCTAATAATACATTTTATTGTGGTCTTCTTATCTAGTTTATAAAACTCTTGTGTCACTGTGTTTATGTCCTATGTGGCTGTACTGATTCTCATTAAATTTTGTGGACCCAAACCAATAAATAACAAAAAAAAATGAGCTACCGCCGGCACGCCACTTTGAACCTTAATAGTACTCCTGGCCGATTTCGACCACGGCAGCCAATCTCAATTGAGATCAGCCAACTACGCAGGAGATATTATAGTGCACAAGTGTGAGCGCAATACACAGGTGCACTCACTGTTCCATCACTCTCAAAGTTCGGTGAGACGGCGATCCGACATGACCGGAGAGAGATCAATTTTGGCTCGACCTGGGATTCGAACCCAGGACCTCTCGGATGTAAGGCAGAAACTTTGCCACTACACCAACGAGGCAGCCCTATAAACTTTGAACTTTATTTAGTAGTTATAGGACACACTACACTTCTCTTATTATAAATCTGGGAAAATTATTGTTTTGTGTCTTAAGCGATTAGGTAGTTGGTAGATTATTCGTATAACCTTAATTTTTCAAACTACATAGCAAAATAGAGTCTATTTAACTGAAATGAACTGTTCTTATTTATTTATACACAAATGTCCTTGGCTTCCTTCGCTGTTATGTATTCTGAATACATGTATCTTATTTCTTACCAGCTTTTACCCGCGACTTAGGTATTCGTACGAATTAGGCAGTTTTTTGACGTGACAACGTCTTATAAATTGGTTTGCCGGGTGACACTTCAAGAAACTGCGTTACGCTCCGCTCACGTTATGCGCTCACAATGAGAGCAAGTGAGAGGCACGCGTCCCTTCGACTCGGGCATGGTTAGCCCGCCTAAAAGCGAGTGAGACAGACATAAAAAGTGAAAGGCACGCGACCCTTCCACTCGAGCACAGTTAGCCCGCCTAAGAGCGAGAGAGACAGAGCGAGAGAGAGAGAGTGAGAGAGATAGGCATACACACCGGTTCATGTTATACGAATGAATATTCACATTAAAATTATTTTACCACTCAAAGTCGTTGTCACGTAAAACTTTCGCCCGTATACCGACTGGCAACCAATTTTTTTAGAATGCGTTGTTTTCCCGTAATACCAATATTATCCAAATATAATTCAAATCCATGGTAATTTAGGAGTGAATGCGATAAGATTCCCCATAAAGTAATTTTTCCCATGGGAACGCGTTGTTTTCCCGGGGTCCAAAACTCATGTCCTTTCTTAAGTCTCAAAGTATCTCCTTTCCAAATTTCATTTAAATCTGTTTAGAAGTTTAGGCGTAAAAGCGATCGGCCCATTTGAATTTTCTCAGAGGAATGCGTCATTTTCCCGCGGTAAATAGTAGCCTATGTCCTTTCTCGGGTATCAAAATATCTCCTTACCAAATTTCATACAGGTTGGGTCAGTAGTTTAGGCGTGATAAAAGACACAAAAAAAACGATACTAGAATGAACAAACAAAACACGAGTAATTTCAAATTGTTAATAAAAAAGACGTGTGGCACTCGGGGACTGCCGCGGTAAAGCTATTGCAAGACTTCACGCATACGCCTTGTCGCACGCACACAAACAGTGCCGATGTTTGCCGAACCGAAACGACGTTAGACGATGTGTTAGGTTTTTTCGTTACGGAATTTCTTGATTCGGTCTCCGCGCTCAATGCCAGCTATAAAAGCTATGCAATAGCTTAATAATAATTGGCAGTGTAAGTCAGCATTTTGTTTTGTGGCACTCGAGAGCATGGATACAGTCTCGGTGCAGCGTCAACGCGAACGCGCGACTGGTTACCTGTTCAATAACATTGTGATTACTAACTCGAAGTTATGAAAAGTTGAAATGATACACTTTTTACGGATTATTTCGCGATTTATTTACATTTTGTTTTAACCTGACGTTTCGGACCCTTTTCAGCGTCCGTGGTCACAGGTAGACTAAGGTGTTAGTTGTCATTACATAGTTTGAAAAAAATTTTAACTACCATCACCACAAAATATTAAGTTACGTTCCTATCCACACAAAATGAGCTAACAGTATCTTGAGGTCTTGCAGTGTGGGGTCGAGCTTGAGTCTTGGCTAAAACCGCGAAATAATCCGTAAAAAGTGTATCATTTCAATGTCTACTGTTCGCGTAAACCGAAGAAACAATTATGAAAAGTTGTTAAGTAGCCCAATATTATTGAAGAGGCTTGTATACTCGGGCGAAGACGTGGGCTTCAGCCTGGTTTATCATAAAATATTCTTATTCAATGGAGCTGTGATTATGTGAATTTTAATGTAGACGCTACCCTCGCTTACTTACGAAGTCATCATATCGTGTACATAACATTTACATTGTCTTAATTTAAACGTATTTTCTTTCTTTTCAGATCTTGAAATGCGGTGATATCCAACGATCAAATCAAGTCCCGTTTTTTTTATTCAACAAAATTGACAAATCTCTTTATAGGGGATCCAAATCTTTTTGTTCGCGCACAAACAACACACTATTCGGACGTCGTACGGGCCATCAAATCATCAGCAACATTTTCGTCTTATAATTTTATTCGCTATATAGCCCAACCGGGCTAAGGCACCACAGACTTAAACCATATCTTGGCGAGCCAAGACAGGTCTCTATAGAACTTAAGAATCGTTGTACAGATATAATTTTTATACATTTTTACTGACGGCCGAAATGGCGGAGGCGAAAGTAGATGGTTTGTCTACGGGGCTGCAGGAGTTGACGCTGGTCTCTTTCCGCTCTGTGGACGACGTTAAACGCCTGGCGAGACATTTTAGGAATGTCGTGAACCACCCGTTGACTCAGCAGAACAAGAGTGTTCTGACTTACCTGAAGAATTTGGACGAAACGCACCGAAAGGTGTTCCTACAGAAGCGAGAGCTGGTGGAAGTGGAATACATTTTTACGACGGAAAAAAAAAGCAGTCTTCAACGGCAGCGTTTCAACAGCTTGCCGGTGAGCGAAGTGCCCGAGTTGCTCAAAGCGGAACTGATGACGGCTGAGAACGCGAAACAAGTGCACATCTGCATTGATTGCAATGTGGAAATTGAACTGAACGACGAAGAACCGCTAATGGAGTCACTCCAGAAGCATTTCAACTTGGAAGTCCACCTGCCTAAACTGAAACGCGAAAGCATCGATGTGGCTGAACCTGTTATTCTCCCAAACATGTCGCGACGGCTCTCAGCCATGGAATGCGGCGAGACTCCCGCTCAAAATCTCGAGCATATCATGCAGATGGTGAAACCTATGGAAAAACTCGACCGCGCCTTCTCTGCTAAGCTCGAAGCGGCATTAATAAGGAATCTGCCCGACAACTCGGAAGCCAGCATCGATGCCGCTGTAAAGTTCTACCAATCGGCCTATGATAAGCTGTGTCGCGAAGTCGCCACGATAGATTTTTCGACTCAAACCAGCGCGGTAGCTCCGATCATAATGAGTATTAAAGACAACGTATACCAAAACTTTGCTTCCGATGCAAACAAGAACATTGAGAACGATGAGAACGAACAAGGTGCTGAGAAACCTGCTAAAAATCAAGTGAAGAAGTACCGCTACTACGGTCCTATAGAAAACTTCATCTTGAAACTGCTTGGGAATCACAAACTGCTGTCTTTGGTTGACGACCGCACCGGCAAGCTAGCGTTCTTCTGCATGGCTTGCGAGTATTATACGCTGCGTTTTCGCTACGATAGCGTGTTGAACCATGTCTTCAGTGAGACACACATTCACAACTTGTCTTGCATTTTGCAAGCTGATAAGGACATTCCATTTGCTATGGACGATAGATCGATGGAGAAGATTAAGGAGATGAATCGAAAATTCCTTTACGGGCACGATATAACGGAGGACGCTAACGGACTCAAGTGCGGCCTTTGCAAGACGTCTATCGACTCGGTCGAAGCGTCCACAATCCATATACTGGACGAGAATCACTTAGCGCGTCTCTCTGATAAGTTGTACCGGCGTATGAAGATCAACAACCCAGATGGAGGTATCCCAGACGAGTGGGGCCCCAAAGATTTGGACTGGACTAAATTCCTTGGATCCACCGGCAAACCCCAGAACAATCGCGACCATGTCGTTATCGAGAACTTCATTAAACCGTCCGGTAAGATCGCGAACTACTGCACGTGTTGTGACATGACCTTGAAAGGGCCGAGACAAGTGCTGTTCAACCACATCCGCCAGAAGAAACATTTGCGAAACGCAGCGCCTTTTAAATTGGCGTTGCTGTACAAAAACTTCTGTCGGCCGTCGGAATACTTCGCTAGCTTCGGCAATTTTTACGTGTGCATGCTGTGCCCCAAATATGTAGCAGTGCCGTCCTTTGCAGCGATTGTGGAACACTTTGAGAGTCCGTTACATATTGAAACGATAGCGAAAATTGTTCGATCAGCTCTGTACCCGGAGAGCGTTGATAAAGAACTGTTCGTGTTGAATAATATAACAATGACAGAGGAAATTAAATGCAACTACTGTGATGCGCCATTCCAAAACGTGACGGACGCGATCAACCATATTTTGACTAGCATTGAGCATCAAAACGCGGTGTTTGACGCCAAAATGACGGCCAATAAGGGCGATATCATAAGCGTATACATGCATGGAAACTACATACTGTACACCGAAGGCAATTCGTTTACGTGCGTCGCATGCAAAGAGGTGTTCAACTCGATTCGTTCGTTACTCGCCCATTTGGTATACGCCGATCATTTTGTCATCAAACCGTCGTCCGAATGTGTCTTCCGATTCTACCTCGAACTAAAGCACAACATAAATATGTTGGGAAGGAATAAATACGTGTATTACGACTTCGGGAAGCTCCGCTGCGGCGTCTGTGATGCAGACGTGTTGGAGGGGGAGAACGCGAAGAAGCATGTTGTCTCGCTCCGTCACAGGGAGTCTATGGGGGCCAGCTATGTTAATGTTAGTCTTGATGCGTCTGCTGTCGAATGAGGTGAGTTTTAAATATTGCTTAGACACCTAGACTAAGGCATTGTCTTACGTGAGCAACGAACGCGACAACTGCGACGTGACGTGACGCGACCAATACTTCCAAATGCCTTGTGTCAATGTCAATCGCGACTCGACCCTTTGTAGCACTTGTGTCTCGTCCCTTTGTAGCGCTTGTGTCTCGCCCTTTTATAGCAATTGTGTCTCGCCCTTTTGTAGCACTTTTGACTCGTCCCTTTGTCGCACTTGTGCTCGTCCCTTTGTAGCACTTGTGTCTCGTGCCTTTGTCGCACTTGTGTCTCGGCCCTTTGTAGCAGTTGTGTCTCGGCCCTTTGTAGCACTTGTGTCTCGTCCCTTTGTAGCACTTGTGTCTCGTTCCTTTGTACCACTTGTGTCTCGTCCCTTTGTCGCACTTGTGTCTCGTCCGTTTGACGCACTTGTGTCTCGTCCCTTTATCGCACTTGTGTCTCGTCCCTTTGTAGCGCTTGTGTCTCGCCCTTTTATAGCACTTGTGTCTCGCCCTTTTGTAGCACTTTTGACTCGTCCCTTTGTCGCACTTGAGCTCGTCCCTTTGTAGCACTTGTGTCTCGTGCCTTTGTCGCACTTGTGTCTCGGCCCTTTGTAGCAGTTGTGTCTCGGCCCTTTGTCGCACTTGTGTCTCGGCCCTTTGTAGCAGTTGTGTCTCGGCCCTTTGTAGCACTTGTGTCTCGTTCCTTTGTAGCACTTGTGTCTCGTCCCTTTGTCGCACTTGTAGCGTTGCGTCGCTTACGTAGAACAATAGTTTAGTTACATTGCGAATTCGATCGACAAAAAAAACATATAGCTTTTGCAAAATACAAAAACGAAGGCATATGTAATTTCCTTACATTCGATCGCCTATGCAATTTAAAGTTATAAAATTGAAATTTTCACATGTTATGTATTTCTGTTGCCGCTATAATAACAATTACGAAAGTTACAATAATTTAAGTAAAGACACAGACTCTCACACATTAATCGTGATCTTTCTCATACTACGCAAGTAGTTCTTGTCCACGCCGTTAGGTGGCGCTGTTTCGAGTTGACTCGCGGCAAAACTAGATTTTAAAATTTATTTAAATTTAAACATTACTCTGACATCGATACAATAGGCCGACTTAATGCCAAAATGCATTCTCTACCAGTAAACCCATTTTGACATAGATACAATAGGCGGACTTAATGCAAAAATGCATTCTCTACCAGTCAACCTATTTTGACTTAAAACAAAACCTTCGTGCGCGAATCTGACTCTTACTTGCCTAAATTGCTTTATTGCAAGTAAAGGGATTTTTATTTCAAGTATTTGTTTGTATCATTTCAGTATGCGTCGTGTGACACGAAAGCCGCTGAAATGGGTATCATCTATATCAGTTTAGCAATATCCAAGCACGAGGTTTTATAACAGACTACACGGTACTACTCGTCAGGTAATATTATGTTTCGCATTAAATATATATAAAAAATAGTTGACACAATAAAATCAATCGTTGAAAATTTTAGTTATTTCAAATACACTCATCTGCATTTTTTTTAGATGTAACGTCATTTAACTATTGAAATATCGGCATTAAGTGTATTGAACTATAGGTATTTGACGAGTAGTACTAAATTAATTTAAAAGATCAGTGGTTCTCAATGTTTTAATAGTCAAAAGTCCCAAAACGAAGTAATTATTTTTTATATCTCCTAACTTGTAAATATAGTATCGCATATTATTTGTTCCACAATGAATTAATATTATTGGATAGGTAATTTTAATACTGTTTTTTATTGTACCGATGCCTGTATATTACTTTAGCCCAGGGGGATAACTTTGACCCATTCAGTAAAATCAATTGAACCTCAAAAACGATTTTATTTTGATACCATGTGCGCATAAGAATATGACATCCTTCATTGTTTAATGGTGTCATACACTGTTTGTAAAGCAGTGAACTCTTAACACAGTAAACAGTCAAAAAACTTTTCTGGTTAGGGCCAAAGTAACCCCTCGTGACTGAGGTCATACGCAGGCATGGTATTGTATTTTTACCTTGTTTATTATTTACTGCAAAAAAATCTGTATATTTGAAATCTGGCCAATTCAAAATGAATGAAAACAGAAATGACACACACTTAAAGGAGACAAGAACTTACTTACAAATTAGACAAATCGATGACAACAAGTCGATTATTTGTTTGAACGATGCGTCGTTATATACCGGAAAGACGATATATCGATGGTTCATTTCGTCGAATGTAGAAATTCGATGAACTGTAATTCGACGAAACGTATTTTTGAAATGGAGTAGTGAACCATTTTAAATCATTGCTTCGCATAACCTTGTACTATATTAAAGCTATGTTTCTTTAAGATGTTAAATGTGTATTAGATGTTTTGTTATATAAATATTTGGTATAATTTATCGTTTTAGTGTCAGTATGATGGTTATGCAGGCTGTTTTAACCGTAATATGTATTTTAACATCACTAAAATCGGTCTAGTCTTATTTTATTTTATTTATTTGTATTACCTTGTGGCAAGATAAATAAATACCTATTGCGTTAAATATTTCAACAGAATAAGTCCAATTAGATCGTGTATTAAGGTCAAATGCGTCTCTCCCTTTTGTCGCATTGCTTCGCTCCCGTATGCCAACGAGGCGCCCCGTTTTTCAGGAGATACAATCACACACGATTATGTCGGACTACAGGAAACTCCTAGGAATAGGTTCTCGGTAGCTCAGTGGTCAGAGCATTGGACCGGACTTCCAAAGGTCGGGGGTTCGATTCCTCCCCGATGACCGGAGTCGAAAATATTTGTTTAAGCGTTATGTCTTTTCGAAATTCCTAGAATAGTTGGGGACCGCTGATCTAAGTATTATGTTGACTTATGGATATCTAGTTTATACTACCGCATCATATCTGAGATTCTTTGATGATGAATTTTAACCAGCCTTTTAACATGTACATTTGTGATTCTTTCCCGAATACTGTTTATCGAGTGTTATCGATTGAATTTATCGATTTTATTGTATAAAAAATGAAACTTCGATTAGTTCACCATTTCATTGAATTAAAAAAAAAATATCTTGTGACTTGGGTCAGTAATTTATGACCTAAAATACTTTGACATTTGTACAAGAATGTTGACCTAATATTTGTGCTAATTCGTACCTCGTGTTTGTCAAAAATGTTAAACATTAGGTATTTATGTAGGTTGGTGTTCTCAGTAAAAAAAATAATGCTTTGTACTTTACAGTATTGTAAATTGTTGGTAACGACCGTTTTGTTATGAGTTGATCATGTTTTACATGTTTTAGGATAAATTCTGGATTATTAATTTCTCCCCTGTTTGAGGGGCTGAACAGTGTAGTGTGGACACTGGTCGAATATTTGGTCCGAAAAGTAACGCTATTGACCTCCATGAAAGTGCCAGCCAATGCTTTTTTTTCTATCTCCACACATTGGGCTAAAGATCTTTGGGCCAAAGTTGGCGCCAGTGTGTGGATCCGGGTTAATGATTTTTAGGTGTCGACACCATACTGGTATTCCAGAAGGATAACTACGAATTGCAAAATCCGTCAATACGATAAAAGATCTTTCATTTCACTTACTATTAAACATCATATCATAGTGCGTATAATGACATTTAAAATGTTTCATAGTAGGACAGGCATTTGACTGTCGTTTGTCAATCGCATCGCCTGCAATTTGGTGTTTCGTTTTTCGTAGCAGGCCTGACCTGGCCCGGCCACTGGGTACCAGTTCTCTAACGTTTGTCTGTATTCTCGCTTGCAGCCAGCTCGTTCGCTCGCATCGTCAAAATTGTAAGAGTGACAGAGATGGCTACCAACGAAACTATGGACTACGGTTTATTCAGGAAAGTAATATTTGTAAATTATTTCCTTACAAGGGAAAGAATCATGAGTGTACAAAAAATCTGTTTTCTGTGTATGAATACTGGCTGTATCATGGTGCATACATTTTATTATACAATGAATTGAGTCCCAAACCACGGTGAATCGTTTACAATGAAATTTTAATAAATGAATTAATTTTTAAATTTACGTTTTTTTTATTTTAATATACGACAACATCACATCATTGTTCTGACTCCGTGGTAAGCTTAAGCACTTGTGATACAGATATCAGAATCAACAGTGGTATTACAAATAAACTTAAATAAATACAAATAACACCCAAATCAGTACAAACAGTTATATTCATGCACACAAATGTTTGTACAGTGCGGGGATCGAACCCGCGACCTCTTGGTTAATAGTCGAACTTCCTGACCATTACACCCGTTGCACCCCCCAAAATATACCCCCGCGACGCTGCAACAATCATCTGCAAAAATGTTCATATTCATATTCTTTTATTTGTCAACTAAGAGTTAAATACATACATATTACAGCAGGTCTTATGCTAGACAATTGCACTTATAACTTAGTAACCCTTTCAGTTTGGGTATTGCAAAAATTATTGAAAATGATTTGAGGGCTATATCTAATTATTATTATTAGTAATAATAATAATAATTCTCACCTACGTAGCAATTAAGAAATTTGCTATAATTTTTATGCGTTATTTGTATATGAATATGCTTATTTATTTTACAATGTACTAAATATGTAATGCGTTTTTTAATATGTATGTTTTGTATTTTTTTTTCAAAACGAAAATGTATAATTTGCTTTCACGTTTATAATATGGCAGTCTTTACTTTATGAACTAGTAACTATAATTACCATACGGAATAAATTTAATTTATGTCAATTATCGCAACAAAGCATGTCTTCGTAAATGGTTCCAACTATTTTGATTTTGTAAATTAATGGAGTTGATTAGGCAAAAAATATAATGCACATTGATGTTGTGCGGTATTATTATTAGTCAGAACCTGCCTAGAAGAGTATTTGACGGTAAGTAACAAAATGTCATTAGCGTTATTTAATGAGATCGATTGCTTTCGTCTGCCTCCAGTGCAAAAAAAATTCATAGATGTTACTTTTCTTCGTTTTATATTTTAAATATGAGCTTGTTACCTTCGATCAATCAATCATTGTAAATATACCTTTCAGTAATTGGCTAGACGACACCACAAATCGTTGACATACTTTTTATTATCTGTCAAAACGGTCTGTCTCCATAGATTTCGTATGGTAATAAATGATTGTGACGTCACGGTCATGTGTCAGAAATCGGAGTCAATTGACCGAATATTTATTGCGTTTTGTGTGTTTAAAAATTGGTTTCTACAGCTTTTTTGAAATATATTGGTTGTATTGTTACGTTCTAGGGGTGTGGGATCTAGATTGAAATGCACTTCTAAACCGATGAAGTAGAGTAGGATTTATTGTACACACTTCACGTTACAACACTTAGTACACAAACACTTATATCGCACTCCAAAATCTTCTTGTCGCAGTTTTCGCTTCGATGTTTACTCGTCGCTTTCCAAAATTAAACTCAAACTCGGTCGCATTCCCGGGCTCCTTATATACCGGCCGTCAAGGACTCCCGAATATTCGGTAGGTACCTACTACCCAGTACGAGACTGTTCGGGATCCTTCCAAATGCCGTCGCCTAGCCTAGACCCTTTTCGAATGTTCGGCATCATAGTGCTATCCTTGTCTTGTGCTGTCTCTGTCACCCCTTTCTGGAATGTTCTTAGTATAGTTGCCTCTCTCTGATCGTGCTATCTCTTTCACTCCTACTGAAAACTACGTCATATACTGAAGTGGGCTTCAAAGGCCCATAAGGGGTCCTGAAAACGCCTGAAAACGGGTTTTCAGGTTATGGCGTCATCTGATAGAGGGTGGCCTGAAACGGACTGAAAACATGTTTCAGGCGCCTGAAAACAACGGCAACTTGGGTGAAATTTCGATAAACTAGTATGTGTTAGAGCACTCTCTGAAACGGCCTGAAATGGTATTTCAGCCTGCTGAAAACGCCTCCAAGGCACGGAAAAACACGATCAAAGTTTTAGCACTAGCCCACCGGCGTAACAGTATTAACTTCATAGGGGCTATGTTTTTTAAACACCATGTTCTTGACAATATTTAAGATAGCTGTCATCATCCCAATTGTTGTAGCCAATGATGATGATGATGACCATTACAAAGTGGTCGTCAATGTATTTCAACTAACACTTGAAGTGACATAGTGTAAGAGGTACATACATACTGATTTTATTTTTAATATCAATAACCAGACATTTGGCCGCGATCTCACCTGATGGTAAGCGACGATGCGACCGGAGATGGATCATGTCTGGCTATAAACAGCATAATCACTCTTTTCTTGAAAGCATCCAAATCATAATGTTCCGGAAATATTTTAGGCGGCAGCGAGCTCCACTCCCTAGTAGATGCAAAACGTCAGCCCTGTCCCCTGTACATCATCGATCGTACATTGACAATGTTTTTATACAATTGATTACATATCATGTATCTAATATGGTAGCTGACACCACCAATCGTTGACGTACGTTTTGTTAACTGGCAAAACGCTTTTCTCCGCAGAGATGGTTGGAGAATGGTATGGGAATAGCACACTATGACGTCATCGCGTGCAGTGCAGCCGACTGAGTGACTATTTGTCGATTGATTTTCAATTAAATTTTAATAAAAATTGATGTTTGAATATTTCTCTCATAGTGGAAACAAACCGAAATTGAAATTTATCCTTTGAAATTTAAGGTTTCGGCAAAAACTACTAAGCTGTCAAAATTTTGTGATATGACCCTTAGACTAAGTTGGAATGAACTCATCACTGGTCACTCATCAAAATAATCCCTACCTGCTTTTGCACTATAACTGTCATCTGTTCTATAGTAACGTCTTAATAGCTTATCTATACTCGTAACATAAAAATAAGTCGGGTTTTCCTTCCTGACGCTATAACTCCAGAACGCACGAACCGATTTCCACGGTTTAGCATTCGTTGGAAAGGTCTCGGGCTCCGTGAGGTTAATAGCAAACAAAATTCAGGAAAAAATCAACAGAAAAGCAGGAAAACAGGGTAAATCATTTTTCACATACAGCGCCATCTATGATACATAGCATGTATAACAAACCAATATGGTTTTGCACGGTGGTGGAGGAGATTGTGAAAAACGAAGCCATCTGGTGGCGAAACGGAGTTCACCGGGTTTGCTAGTACTCGTTTAAGTTTACAGTTTTTTTTTGTACATGTTATAAAACGAGGTGGACCGATTTTTCAAAATAGCTAACGTATTTGACGACCGGTTGGTGCAGTGGCACAGATTACCAAATAGTTACTACGTAGCAGATAAATCACTCCATAGAAAAATTTCGATACCTACAGGGTTAATAGACTACTTTTTCTGCCGCGTACAATAATGCACCTGCAGCTCTGGGTATAAAGTCACTATTGCTTTGCAGCTGCGCGAGACCACGTGACGTGAGACCGAGTGACAATCGAACTAGGTAGGTAGGTAACTAGGTTACTAATTTGTTTATTTTTATACTTTGTAAATAAATTACTAACTTACCGGGTAATAATTACATTTTCTTCATTAGCTGTTAGACTAAAAAAAGAAAGCGTTTTATTTCTCTTAGTATTCGACCTACACCCATCAACAGACATAAATTTCCACCACCAGAAGTCATTTTTCTTAAATAAAGCTAACGTTTAACAAGCACAGATTACTTATTTGGTTCGTATGAAAACTAAATTGATCGTAAGCGTAACACGAATAATTATAGTGCGTCGTGAGCGCGTCCGACGGTTGTTGGCAGCCCACTGAATTCGCACCGACGTCAGTGCGGGCGAGAGTAGGCTATTACCGCGCGCAAGTACATCGAGTGAGAGAGGCCTGGCAGTGGTCAATATGTCGGACATCTAAAACCAAGGGTCGCGGGTTCGATCCCCGCACAGTACAAGCATAAGTGTGCATGAACATGTGTGTTTGTACTGGTCTGGGTGTTTTCTATGTATAATATGTATTTATTTACAAAAAAAAGTATTTAAGTATGTTTATCCGTTGTCTAGTACCCATAACACAAGCCTCGTAGCTTAAATTGTGACTAGAGAATTGGTGTGATTGTTGTGAAATATTTATTATTATTATCATTACTAGCTGACCCGGCGAACTTCGTACCGCCTTAGCGTTGCAATGATTGAACAATGTCATCGAATGACATTGACATTAGTTACGCGCGTTTTTTAAAATATGCATAATATATAAGTCAATTAAATTTTTTGTTATATTACATTATAGTAAGTGGTAATTATGCTGTTAAAATGTAGCTTATATGACACGTTTGTAGATTTACCATAGCATCGCCATCTATTGATTAGAATTCAATTTACTCTTCAGCCTAAGTAACACGTGGCCGGCTATGCTAACACCAAAAATTTAAAAAAAATTGAATTATACGGTATTTCGTTCACTACAAAATAAATTTATTTAATTTTATAGCGTCAACAACACGTGGTAATTATGCTGTTAAAATGTAGCTTATATGACACGTTCGTAGATTTACCATAGCAGCGCCATCTATTGATTACTTACTCAACCCAGTCGAAAGGTATCGACATCTGTTAGAATCATTTGGAGTTAACAGATAATTGTGACTGTCAAATAATAACAGACAAATAATTAGCAATAAATTAAAATTGCGACTATAATTTGAGATTTAAACTATCCTATCTCTCAAGTTGGATCGAACTGCACATGGTGTGCAAATTTTATTATAATCGGTTAAGTGGTTTAGGAGTCCATTGAGGACAAACATTGTGACACGAGATTTATATATATTAAGATTTATTAAATAAGCAACACAGTTTTGATTCAAATAACATAATATCGTTTATTAAAGATAACACTGAACAATTAATACAGAAAAATCAATTCCATTAATACATTTTAAAATAGACTACGTACTATATATTAATAGTTTTAACCTGTGTCCACACTATGACTAACGTCTAACGTTGGCCAAAAAACCTATGTGTGGAGCCGGCTTTATATGACAATCAACCCTGCGTGACACCGGCCGGTAGTTCCGAAACGGGAATCAGTTTAGGGGGGGCGCCACTGTCGCACGTGCAGAAGCAGTTCTTCTTGTTGTCTGGCCCATTCGGCAGGATCAGCACCTTCAGGTTCATGCTGGTCTCCAATGCGTGAACGATATCTGGAACAAAAAATATTTTTTATTATTTATTTATTTATTAAACTTATACTATCATTACAGGGTTTACCCAATGCGACAGTACAGCTCATATGCTTAACAATACCACTTAAACTAACTAATACATAAATTACATATTTTTAATCTTGTAACAAATGAAGATTTAGGTAATAATTTTATTTGCATTACTAATGCAAACTTCACAATTTGGTTAGTTAGAAAAATAGCCCGGCTTGCGAGAGGTTGTGCCTTCTAACCCCATTTGTGCAGTCCCTTTTTATTTGTGTGTTTTAATTTTTTATTGTAAAAACCAATTTTAGAAAATACTGGTAAATAATAGTATGTTCCGAGTAATGAACTGTCTTACGTCATGGTCGTTGAATCCTGAGCGTAGCGAGAGATAAAATTCATGATTTTGACAGCTAAAGTCAAGTTACCAAGTTTTTTGCCGATCAAACCAGTTCGATGCACGGAGCTGAATTTTCCTTTCGGCCCATCTTTCGACCAAAGCATCCACCCGCAAACCCATACTAATATTATAAATGCGAAAGTAACTCTGTCTACCTGTCTATTACCCAATCACACCTAAACTACTGCACCCATTTGCTTGAAATTTGGTACGGAGATACACACATATTTTGATAGCCGAGAAAGGACATAGGCTACGTTTTACCGCGGGCGCATGACGCATTCCCATGGAAAAATTTAAGTGCGTCGATTGCTTTTACGCCTAAACTACTGAACAGATTTAAATGAAATTTGGTAAGGTGATAGTTTGAGAGTTAAGAAAGGACATGAGCTACTTTTGACCGCGGGAAAACAACGCATTCCCATGGGAAAAAATACTTTCCAGGGAATCTGATCGCTTTCACTCCTAAATTACCAAAGATTTGAATAATACCTATTTGGATAAAATTGGTCAACACATTCCAAAAAAAAACTACCTAATGCGGGCGAAGTCGCGGGTAAAAGCTAGTGATATATAAAGATGTCTTACCGCGTCTTCCTTGGTGAGCTGCAACCTTTCCTCCTGGTCTGACTGGATGGCCTGGGTAAACTGCAACACGGAAAGAGCTTATTAAATCCTATGGCATTATGAGTACCTGGTACTTTTGACGTGACAACGTCTTATAATTCGATGGAGCTGGCTGCACCCACCAAAAATTGGTTGCCTGTAAAGTCGGTATACGCGCGAAAGTTTTACGTGACAACGACTCTGAGTGGTAAAATAATTTTAATGTGAATATTCATTCGTATAACATGAACCGGTGTGTATGCCTATCTCTCTCTCTCTCTCTCTCGCTCTGTCTCTCTCGCGCGAAACGTGAGCGGAGCAGCGTAACGCAGTTTCTTGAGGTGTCACCCGGCAAACCAATTTATAAGACGTTGTCACGTCAAAAACATAACGCATGCGGCGGCGTTACCTCGCTCTGAGGCGTTCCATTCAAGGCTTGAAGTGCAAGCGAGAGCGCGGAACGAGCGACAAAGAGGCAACGTGACAAAGACGTTGTCACGTTCAACTATCGTCAGTAAACAGACTTTACAGACAACCAATTTTTTTTAGAAGTAACGTGTGCTAGAGCTAAGAATTACTGTTCTGATGTCTTATCTCGTAGATTAACAAAAGAAGTGTTTTAAGTCTTTAAAAGAATTTGATTTGGCCAAGTACGGGTTCTATACCACACACATACAATGAAATGAATGGTTCAACTGTCAATAAAAAAAATATACTAAACGCCTTAAGCCGGGTCGACATGTTGCCCGAACACTCGGGCCAAACATCAACGTTATTTGCAAAACGAAAAACCAACAAAGAACCAATCTACATTGATGCCAACGTTCTTTTTTAGATCCACTGATTGATTGATAGATTTTGCGGCCAAACGATCGCATAACGCCTGGAGCGGAGGTCAGGTGATACGTTTTTGGGCAAACGATGGCGCCACTGTGTGGATCCGAGTTTAAGCGCAACCTTTTATTTAGCCTTTTATTAATTCTCTGTCACAACAGTCTGTTTAGTACCTAATCTGTCTAGTTTGTAAGCTAAAATTTTGACGTGTCGTAGACGGTCATTAGTATGGACACTAATCGGAACGCAAGCGCGCCCCCTAGCGGTGTACTTTGAGCAACTACACTTCGGGTGACGCTTCGACAGAGTCGTGATGTCAATGGCGGATTCGACCGAGCTCAGTTTGGATCGAGACGCCACGGAGTGAAGTAGTCGTCACGGAACTGTCCTACGTTTCGCTTAGTGCCTAACCTAATTACTAAAAGTGCTAGACTTTTTATTGTTCAAACGTATTCTCATTGCACGACACCCAAGTCTGCCCACACGATGTCTGAAGGTTCGGATCGAAAATTCCTAACGATTTCCGATATACGTAATATTCCTCCAGGCCGATTTTGACCACGGCGCACTGTGGAAAATGGTAGAACAACTGCTTAACATAAATCGTTTTTCAAAGTGTCACTTATGACATTTTTTTTAATTTTATTCAATAGCTAAAGAGTTAATCTAATGTATTATGTACTTATTTCACATAAGTATGTAGAAATGATTATTCTGTACTATCACAATCCGAATTGTTCATAGAGACAGACATTGCGAGAGAAATAACTTCAAGAGTTTCAATGTGATGTTTCAATTTTAATGTGAAACTTTGTAAGAATAGGTATGAAATATTGTACATATCTAAAAAGGTTATTTCATTTAGATTTAGGGAACAATGTAAAAAATTTAATTTTTTTACTTAAATATTGTAGCTATAATGGAAAAACTAAAGATAGTGAAAATTTTTTATTTATTTATTTCATCATGACTTTTGACTGTTACCAACATTTCCCTGTGCTTTAAATTTTATGTTAGATTGTAGCCTATTTATTCATAAACAAAATTTATTAAAATTAGCTGCGGCTTTTTGCGGTTTGTGAAGATATAGGTTAAAGAGTGATAAAAAGCAGAAAATAAAAGTGTTATCTTTTGTGGTTACAAATGAAGTACGTACACTATTTATCATCAATAGTTTGCAGTTTTTTTTTGGTTATTTCTTATTGTCAATTGATAGATATTGGTGCGTTATCAGTTTTGCACCTTGTTTTGCTTGTTTTTTTTCTGTCAGACCAGTGCACACTACCTACTACTTACTAGAAAGTTATCAATACGGGCTCTCTACTTTACATGCATGGATTCGGTGTATGGAAATGATATTAAACAAAAGAAAGATTGTAAGAAATTACAATCTTTCTTTTCAAACATGGTCAGCAACGACCGATGAAAAGAAACGACTTAAACAAGAAAATATGAAATTGTGATGAGCTAGGATTGATTATTATCGATCAACCAGGGCAAGGTAGCGGTAACTCCAGTGATGGTAATACTACCAGAAGATTATTTATAAGTAATGCAAGTTGCTCTGCTGAAATTAAAGTAGTGGATTTAAATTTAATTACACGACTTTACATAATTCTGCAAGCTCTTACATCAGGTGTAATGATAAATGCTGTAAAATTTGTCAGTTATGCTAAGGATTATGAAAAAAATCGCTCATCATGTCTTGAAATGCTCTATATCATCTACTAATGAGGATGTATTTCATACTCTTCTTCATACTTCAGACCCGTTTATAACCAGCATAAGAAAATAATAATTAAATATTGCAAAAGTGTGAAGAAACTTGATGAAGATACCCTTGGTCTTTTAAAAGTAAACGACTTAATTTCCGATCCCGAAGTTCACAGATTATAATCTATTTAGCTATCATAATCAGTTTATAGATCTGTCTGTCTTTTTTTTCAACCAAATTATTTTCAAATCTACGTTTTAAACTTTCATTTATTCAATAATTGTTTAAAAATAAAGTAAGTATTTTTTTAAGAAGATAGTAGCTAGTTTTATTTTCAATTAGCCTTATGTATTGATTTGTATTTAAAAATTAAGTATATGGTGGTAATTTTCAGTACACATCTCATAAAACTGCACAAGATTGTAAAAATATTCACTACTTTACTGCTAGATTTAGATTTTTAATATCTTAGATTTGCAAATTGATATTAAACCATTTCGTAAAAACTTGATACATTCCTTTATTATATGTGTGCAAAATTTTACATTTAAATCTTCAGAAATAAAGAAGTTAATGATTTTTGATCCGAAACAGACCTCGATTTTCCATAGTGCGGCGGCCAATCTCAACAGAGATCAGCCAACTGTGCAGGAGATATTATAGTGCACAAGTGTAAGCGCAATACACAGGTGCAGTCACTGTTCCATCACTCTCAAAGTTCGGTGAGACGGCAATCCGACATGACCGGAGAGAGAGAGATCAGGCGCAAGACCAACGGCTTAACGTGCGCAACGAGGCACGGGGGTGTAACACCGCCAAATTTCCGACTCCGAGCTGTTTTTAAGAAATAAAATCTCAGAAAAAATTTTGCCTCGACCTGGGATTCGAACCCAGGACCTCTCGGATGTAAAACAGAAACTTAGCCATTACACACACGAAAGTCCAGTTCAGTCAGTTTTAAATACGTAAATCATAACATAACACTTAACAACAGGGGGTGAGTGATATTGAGGGTAAATTAAATATTAAAAAATAAGAATAATAAAATAATACTAATACCATGCTGTTTTCATAATAACAAAAAAAAAGAAGCTAACCTGGTTGTACTGGGTGATGGGGACGGTGTGGTGATGTTGGTAGAACTGGATGTTGAGGGGCCACTGGGTTTCCTGGGTGTGGTCCTGGGTGTGCTGGTCCTCCTGGTTGTCCTGGCTGGCCTGGAGTTCCTGGTTGTCCTGGAGTTCCTGGCTGAGCTGGTTGGCCTGGTTGACCTGGAGTTCCTGGTTGAGCTGGTTGGCCTGGTTGACCTGGTGTTCCTGGCTGAGCTGGCTGGCCTGGTTGACCTGGTGTTCCTGGCTGAGCTGGCTGGCCTGGTTGTCCTGGTTGAGCTGGTTGGCCTGGTTGACCTGGTGTTCCTGGCTGAGCTGGTTGGTCTGGCTGGCCTGGTGTTCCTGGTTGAGCTGGATTTCCTGGTTGAGCTGGTATTCCTGGCTGGCCTGGTGCTCCTGGTTGAGCTGGAATTCCTGGCTGGCCTGGAGTTCCTGGTTGAGCTGGTATGCCTGGCTGGCCTGGAGTTCCTGGCTGAGCGGGAATTCCTGGCTGGCCTGGAGTTCCTGGTTGAGCTGGAATTCCTGGCTGGCCTGGTGTTCCTGGTTGAGCTGGAATTCCTGGCTGGCCTGGAGTTCCTGGTTGAGCTGGTATTCCTGGCTGGCCTGGTGTTCCTGGTTGAGCTGGTATGCCTGGCTGGCCTGGAGTTCCTGGCTGAGCTGGAATTCCTGGCTGGCCTGGTGTTCCTGGTTGAGCTGGTATTCCTGGTTGGCCTGGTTGGCCCGGATGTCTTGGTCCGCCTGGATGTCCTGGGTGTGCTGGTCCTCCTGGTTGTCCTTGCTGGCCTGGAGTTCCTGGTTGGCCTGGAGTTCCTGGTTGAGCTGGAATTCCTGGCTGGCCTGGTGTTCCTGGTTGAGCTGGTATTCCTGGCTGGCCTGGAGTTCCTGGCTGAGCTGGTTGGCCTGGTTGGCCCGGATGTCCTGGTCCGCCTGGATGTCCTGGGTGTGCTGGTCCTCCTGGTTGTCCTGTCTGGCCTGGAGTTCCTGGCTGTCCTGGAGTTCCTGGCTGAGCTGGTTGGCCTGGTTGACCTGGTGTTCCTGGCTGAGCTGGCTGGCCTGGTTGACCTGGTGTTCCTGGCTGAGCTGGCTGGCCTGGCTGGCCTGGAGTTCCTGGCTGAGCTGGTTGGCCTGGTTGACCTGGTGTTCCTGGCTGAGCTGGCTGGCCTGGTTGTCCTGGTGTTCCTGGCTGAGCTGGTTGGCCTGGTTGACCTGGTGTTCCTGGCTGAGCTGGCTGGCCTGGTTGTCCTGGTGTTCCTGGCTGAGCTGGTTGGCCCGGATGTCCTGGTCCGCCTGGATGTCCTGGGTGTGCTGGTCCTCCTGGTTGTCCTGGCTGGCCTGGAGTTCCTGGTTGAGCTGGTATTCCTGGCTGTCCTGGAGTTCCTGGTTGAGCTGGAATTCCTGGCTGGCCTGGTGTTCCTGGTTGAGCTGGTATTCCTGGCTGGCCTGGTGTTCCTGGTTGAGCTGGTATACCTGGTTGGCCTGGAGTTCCTGGCTGAGCTGGTTGGCCTGGTTGACCTGGTGTTCCTGGCTGAGCTGGTTGGCCTGGTTGGCCTGGTTGACCTGGTGTTCCTGGCTGAGCTGGCTGGCCTGGTTGTCCTGGTGTTCCTGGCTGAGCTGGCTGGCCTGGTTGTCCTGGTGTTCCTGGCTGAGCTGGTTGGCCTGGTTGACCTGGTGTTCCTGGCTGAGCTGGTATTCCTGGTTGTCCTGGAGTTCCTGGTTGAGCTGGTTGTCCTGGTTGACCTGGTGTTCCTGGCTGAGCTGGCTGGCCTGGTTGTCCTGGTGTTCCTGGCTGAGCTGGTTGGCCCGGATGTCCTGGTCCGCCTGGATGTCCTGGGTGTGCTGGTCCTACTGGTTGTCCTGGCTGGCCTGGAGTTCCTGGTCGAGCTGGTATTCCTGGCTGTCCTGGAGTTCCTGGTTGAGCTGGAATTCCTGGCTGGCCTGGTGTTCCTGGCTGAGCTGGTATTCCTGGCTGGCCTGGTGTTCCTGGTTGAGCTGGTATTCCTGGTTGGCCTGGAGTTCCTGGCTGAGCTGGTTGGCCTGGTTGACCTGGTGTTCCTGGCTGAGCTGGTTGGCCTGGTTGACCTGGTGTTCCTGGCTGAGCTGGCTGGCCTGGTTGTCCTGGTGTTCCTGGCTGAGCTGGCTGGCCTGGTTGTCCTGGTGTTCCTGGCTGAGCTGGTTGGCCTGGTTGACCTGGTGTTCCTGGCTGAGCTGGTTGTCCTGGCTGGCCTGGAGTTCCTGGTTGAGCTGGTATTCCTGGCTGTCCTGGAGTTCCAGGTTGAGCTGGAATTCCTGGCTGGCCTGGTGTTCCTGGTTGAGCTGGTATTCCTGGCTGGCCTGGTGTTCCTGGTTGAGCTGGTATACCTGGTTGGCCTGGAGTTCCTGGCTGAGCTGGTTGGCCTGGTTGACCTGGTGTTCCTGGCTGAGCTGGTTGGCCTGGTTGGCCTGGTTGACCTGGTGTTCCTGGCTGAGCTGGCTGGCCTGGTTGTCCTGGTGTTCCTGGCTGAGCTGGCTGGCCTGGTTGTCCTGGTGTTCCTGGCTGAGCTGGTTGGCCTGGTTGACCTGGTGTTCCTGGCTGAGCTGGTATTCCTGGTTGTCCTGGAGTTCCTGGTTGAGCTGGTTGTCCTGGTTGACCTGGTGTTCCTGGCTGAGCTGGCTGGCCTGGTTGTCCTGGTGTTCCTGGCTGAGCTGGTTGGCCCGGATGTCCTGGTCCGCCTGGATGTCCTGGGTGTGCTGGTCCTACTGGTTGTCCTGGCTGGCCTGGAGTTCCTGGTTGAGCTGGTATTCCTGGCTGTCCTGGAGTTCCTGGTTGAGCTGGAATTCCTGGCTGGCCTGGTGTTCCTGGCTGAGCTGGTATTCCTGGCTGGCCTGGTGTTCCTGGTTGAGCTGGTATTCCTGGTTGGCCTGGAGTTCCTGGCTGAGCTGGTTGGCCTGGTTGACCTGGTGTTCCTGGCTGAGCTGGTTGGCCTGGTTGACCTGGTGTTCCTGGCTGAGCTGGCTGGCCTGGTTGTCCTGGTGTTCCTGGCTGAGCTGGCTGGCCTGGTTGTCCTGGTGTTCCTGGCTGAGCTGGTTGGCCTGGTTGACCTGGTGTTCCTGGCTGAGCTGGTTGTCCTGGCTGGCCTGGAGTTCCTGGTTGAGCTGGAATTCCTGTCTGGCCTGGTGTTCCTGGTTGAGCTGGTCCTCCTGGTTGTCCTGGTTGAGCTGGAATTCCTGGCTGGCCTGGTGTTCCTGGTTGAGCTGGTATTCCTGGTTGGCCTGGAGTTCCTGGCTGAGCTGGTTGGCCTGGTTGACCTGGTGTTCCTGGCTGAGCTGGCTGGCCTGGTTGTCCTGGTGTTCCTGGCTGAGCTGGCTGGCCTGGTTGTCCTGGTGTTCCTGGTTGAGCTGGTTGGCTTGGTTGACCTGGTGTTCCTGGCTGAGCTGGCTGGCCTGGTTGTCCTGGTGTTCCTGGTTGAGCTGGTTGGCCTGGTTGGCCCGGATGTCCTGGTCCGCCTGGATGTCCTGGGTGTGCTGGTCCTCCTGGTTGTCCTGGCTGGCCTGGTATTCCTGGCTGTCCTGGAGTTCCTGGTTGAGCTGGTATTCCTGGCTGTCCTGGAGTTCCTGGTTGAGCTGGAATTCCTGGCTGGCCTGGTGTTCCTGGCTGAGCTGGTATTCCTGGCTGGCCTGGTGTTCCTGGTTGAGCTGGTATTCCTGGCTGGCCTGGTGTTCCTGGTTGAGCTGGTATTCCTGGTTGGCCTGGAGTTCCTGGCTGAGCTGGTTGGCCTGGTTGACCTGGTGTTCCTGGCTGAGCTGGTTGGCCTGGTTGACCTGGTGTTCCTGGCTGAGCTGGCTGGCCTGGTTGTCCTGGTGTTCCTGGCTGAGCTGGCTGGCCTGGTTGTCCTGGTGTTCCTGGCTGAGCTGGTTGGCCTGGTTGACCTGGTGTTCCTGGCTGAGCTGGTTGTCCTGGCTGGCCTGGAGTTCCTGGTTGAGCTGGAATTCCTGGCTGGCCTGGAGTTCCTGGTTGAGCTGGTATTCCTGGCTGTCCTGGTGTTCCTGGCTGAGCTGGTTGGCCCGGTTGTGCTGGAGTTCCTGGCTGAGCTGGTTGGCCTGGTTGACCTGGTGTTCCTGGCTGAGCTGGCTGGCCTGGTTGTCCTGGTGTTCCTGGCTGAGCTGGTTGGCCTGGTTGACCTGGTGTTCCTGGCTGAGCTGGCTGGCCTGGTTGTCCTGGTGTTCCTGGCTGAGCTGGTTGGCCCGGATGTCCTGGTCCGCCTGGATGTCCTGGGTGTGCTGGTCCTCCTGGTTGTCCTGGCTGGCCTGGAGTTCCTGGTTGAGCTGGTATTCCTGGCTGTCCTGGAGTTCCTGGTTGAGCTGGAATTCCTGGCTGGCCTGGTGTTCCTGGTTGAGCTGGTTTTCCTGGCTGGCCTGGTGTTCCTGGTTGAGCTGGTATACCTGGTTGGCCTGGAGTTCCTGGCTGAGCTGGTTGGCCTGGTTGACCTGGTGTTCCTGGCTGAGCTGGTTGGCCTGGTTGACCTGGTGTTCCTGGCTGAGCTGGCTGGCCTGGTTGTCCTGGTGTTCCTGGCTGAGCTGGCTGGCCTGGTTGTCCTGGTGTTCCTGGCTGAGCTGGTTGGCCTGGTTGACCTGGTGTTCCTGGCTGAGCTGGTATTCCTGGTTGTCCTGGAGTTCCTGGTTGAGCTGGTTGTCCTGGTTGACCTGGTGTTCCTGGCTGAGCTGGCTGGCCTGGTTGTCCTGGTGTTCCTGGCTGAGCTGGCTGGCCCGGATGTCCTGGTCCGCCTGGATGTCCTGGGTGTGCTGGTCCTCCTGGTTGTCCTGGCTGGCCTGGAGTTCCTGGTTGAGCTGGAATTCCTGGCTGGCCTGGTGTTCCTGGTTGAGCTGGTATTCCTGGTTGGCCTGGAGTTCCTGGCTGAGCTGGTTGGCCTGGTTGACCTGGTGTTCCTGGCTGAGCTGGTTGGCCTGGTTGACCTGGTGTTCCTGGCTGAGCTGGCTGGCCTGGTTGTCCTGGTGTTCCTGGCTGAGCTGGTTGGCCTGGTTGACCTGGTGTTCCTGGCTGAGCTGGTTGGCCTGGTTGACCTGGTGTTCCTGGCTGAGCTGGCTGGCCTGGTTGTCCTGGTGTTCCTGGCTGAGCTGGTTGGCCTGGTTGACCTGGTGTTCCTGGCTGAGCTGGTTGGCCTGGTTGACCTGGTGTTCCTGGCTGAGCTGGTTGTCCTGGCTGGCCTGGAGTTCCTGGTTGAGCTGGAATTCCTGGCTGGCCTGGTGTTCCTGGTTGAGCTGGTCCTCCTGGTTGTCCTGGTTGAGCTGGAATTCCTGGCTGGCCTGGTGTTCCTGGTTGAGCTGGTATACCTGGTTGGCCTGGAGTTCCTGGCTGAGCTGGTTGGCCTGGTTGACCTGGTGTTCCTGGCTGAGCTGGCTGGCCTGGTTGTCCTGGTGTTCCTGGCTGAGCTGGCTGGCCTGGTTGTCCTGGTGTTCCTGGCTGAGCTGGTAGGCCTGGTTGACCTGGTGTTCCTGGCTGAGCTGGTATTCCTGGTTGTCCTGGAGTTCCTGGTTGAGCTGGTTGTCCTGGTTGACCTGGTGTTCCTGGCTGAGCTGGCTGGCCTGGTTGTCCTGGTGTTCCTGGCTGAGCTGGTTGGCCCGGATGTCCTGGTCCGCCTGGATGTCCTGGGTGTGCTGGTCCTCCTGGTTGTCCTGGCTGGCCTGGAGTTCCTGGTTGAGCTGGTATTCCTGGCTGTCCTGGAGTTCCTGGTTGAGCTGGAATTCCTGGCTGGCCTGGTGTTCCTGGTTGAGCTGGTATTCCTGGCTGGCCTGGTGTTCCTGGTTGAGCTGGTATTCCTGGTTGGCCTGGAGTTCCTGGCTGAGCTGGTTGGCCTGGTTGACCTGGTGTTCCTGGCTGAGCTGGTTGGCCTGGTTGACCTGGTGTTCCTGGCTGAGCTGGCTGGCCTGGTTGTCCTGGTGTTCCTGGCTGAGCTGGCTGGCCTGGTTGTCCTGGTGTTCCTGGCTGAGCTGGTTGGCCTGGTTGACCTGGTGTTCCTGGCTGAGCTGGTTGTCCTGGCTGGCCTGGAGTTCCTGGTTGAGCTGGAATTCCTGGCTGGCCTGGTGTTCCTGGTTGAGCTGGTCCTCCTGGTTGTCCTGGTTGAGCTGGAATTCCTGGCTGGCCTGGTGTTCCTGGTTGAGCTGGTATTCCTGGTTGGCCTGGAGTTCCTGGCTGAGCTGGTTGGCCTGGTTGACCTGGTGTTCCTGGCTGAGCTGGTTGGCCTGGTTGACCTGGTGTTCCTGGCTGAGCTGGCTGGCCTGGTTGTCCTGGTGTTCCTGGCTGAGCTGGCTGGCCTGGTTGTCCTGGTGTTCCTGGTTGAGCTGGTTGGCTTGGTTGACCTGGTGTTCCTGGCTGAGCTGGTAGGCCTGGTTGACCTGGTGTTCCTGGCTGAGCTGGCTGGCCTGGTTGTCCTGGTGTTCCTGGCTGAGCTGGTTGTCCTGGCTGGCCTGGAGTTCCTGGTTGAGCTGGAATTCCTGGCTGGCCTGGTGTTCCTGGTTGAGCTGGTCCTCCTGGTTGTCCTGGTTGAGCTGGAATTCCTGGCTGACCTGGAGTTCCTGGTTGAGCTGGTATTCCTGGTTGTCCTGGAGTTCCTGGCTGAGCTGGTATGCCTGGCTGGCCTGGAGTTCCTGGTTGAGCTGGTTGGCCTGGTTGTCCTGGAGTTCCTGGCTGAGCTGGCTGGCCTGGTTGTCCTGGAGTTCCTGGCTGAGCTGGTCCTCCTGGTTGTCCTGGTTGTCCTGAAGTAAAATATTGATTTAACTTATGATGTAGTGAGGGTAGGAAGGAACGCGTGCAAACTGAAGCTCTGGGGCCCCCTAGACTTTGAATTTAAATATGTTAATAAATTTAAGGAATGGAATTCGCTGTCGGCTGAAGATTATTACTTGGATCTGTTCAAGAAAAGAGTAAATTGGCTGCTACTTAGCAGACACGATCCAACCTCGGCTTCATCATCGTTTATCATCGGGTGAAATCGTGGCCAAATCTGGTTATTCGTCAAAAGAGATGTAAGTCAAAAAACGTGATTTTTGGGAAATAGCATTTATAGTTTTGAAAAATTCTTACTTCAATGTTTGTGATGATAGAAATGATTGTTTTTAAAGTTGGTTAATTAAAGTTTATTTTCTGTTAGGATTTTATTTTATTTATTATAGAAATGAAAAAACTATTTATTCTTTAGTCGTAAATTTTTCTTACACATTGTTTCTTTTTAACTTATTCTTTGAAATAATCTGATTAACAATACCATAGCAAGATTTAAGTTTTTCTTTATTTGAACACGCGTTTTGCTTTGACTCCCAGTTCAGAACGTCTGGTGTGTGTAAAAGCCCAAAGTTAAACAGCCATAAATTTTCAATGGCTCATTCTAACGAGTTGAGATTTTAGTTGAATATCTCACCAATTCTGACCAAATTGATCATTTAATAAAAACTGTTAGGCACAAAGTTGAAGTTTCCGTTAATTAACGCAAATTTTCCTCCTTACGATTTGCGTCTGATTATATGGCCCATTTGCTAGTAACGACCATAGTTCACGTTCTACCAATTTTCGGACACTTTTTACATTTTTTCATTATAAAATCTCTGTAAATCTAGCATACAATTTATTAAAAAGCATTAATTATATTATATTATTTTAATTTTGTGTCTGATTTTAATTCCAATTCAAATTGTTAATCTAATACACTCTTTTGCAAAAAAAACGGGCACCTAAGGAAATTTACGTTCTAAGGTCGATTTGAGTTAATTAAATGAAATTTATTTCTTTGACGTAGTCTGTATACTTATAATCGTGTAAATTAATGCGCGTGAAGTGAGTTCGGGCAACTAAAAGAAAAAAAAAACGATGGATTCTTTAAAACCGATGTACACTCCCAAACAATAAGAAGTGGTCGGCAATAAAGATAAGATTTTTTTTTACTTTTTTTAATTAAATAAAGTTACAAATGTAAAAACCTAATACCGAATGTGACCTCCTCTTGCCAAAATCACAGCTTGAATCCTTCTGGGCATGCTTTCCACGATGTTTTTAATAACGTTTTGAGGAATTCGTTCCCACTCTTCTGCAATGACTCTTTTTAGCTCCCTGATGTTTTGTGGAGCAGGTTGCACTGATCTTACACGTCTCTTTAGAACATCCCAGACATGCTCAATTGGATTGAGGTCAGGACTTCGAGCTGGCCAATCTAAACGACGGATCCCAACTTCTTGCATGTACGCTTCCACGTCGCCAGAACGGTGCGAGCGAGCATTGTCGTCCATAAAAATGGAATCTTCCCCAAGTGCAGTCAATGTGGGTTGTGCATATGGAATTAGGACTTCCATTATGTACCGATGTGCATTTAATGTTCCATTTTCTATGAAAACTAACTCCGTACGCTCCGTCGAATTAATTGCTGCCCAAAACATAACGGAGCCTCCGCCATAAGGAGTGATTTCTTCGAAACACACTTCCGCATAGCGTTCCCGTGGTCTTCGCAGCACTCGCCGGCGTCGGTCCTCTCCACACAAAGAGATTCTAGCTTCATCAGAAAACAATACTTTATTCCAGTCCTCCAGAGTCCATGAAGCACAGTTCCGAGCAAACTGAAGTCGAGCAACACGGTGCTCACGGAGTAATTTAGGGCCTCGAGCTGGGCGGTAACTCCTGATATTGGCAGCCAAAAGCCTCCTCCTGACCGTCCACAAGCTAACTTCTACTCCTCTTACTTCTTCAAGGCTCTTCTTCAGGTCCACACTTGACGCCTTACGATTCCGCAACGCCTGACTCACCAAAAAGCGGTCATCTCTTGGTTCTGTGCATCGTTTTCTTCCCGAACCGGGTCTTCTTTTGACCGAACCGGTCTCTTGATACCGTTGCCAAGTCCTCTGGACAGTTGAACGACTCACATTTAGCCGCTGAGACACGTAAGTTTGCGAACAACCTTCTTCAAGTAGGGCTATAATTTTACCGGCCCTTATCGCTTTATCACTCATATCAAAAAGTGGTATTTAATGTAAAAATAAAGATTAAATTGTTTAATTTGCAGAAAATGTCCAAAAAGTTTTAAAATATCGTAATCAGTTAAAAATCGTTTCAGCAATTCGCGCCATTAGTAAAGCAATTTTAGAATAATCCACAATAATCATTATTTTTCTTTTATTAATTTCAAATTTTAAATTTGGAACGTAAAGAATCATGCTCCTGGCATGAAATAACATGCCAATACATCGTCAAATTAATAAAACCTATTTCTTGTTCTTTTTCATTAAAGTAGAGGAAAAAATCTAAAGTGCCCGTTTTTTTTGCAAAAGAGTTTATATTTGAATAAATACGAACTAACATTAGCTTTTAGGATTTTTATTACTAACTAACCACCACATTATGAGCTTCAAGTTGCTCGCAATAAATAATTTTTATTTTATTTATTAAGATGTCTTTTCAATCAAATCAAAAAGAAATGCAGGGAAACTATCTGCTGCCCACAATACGGATCCAATATAATAAATGTGACGGCCTCCTAAGGTGCAAGTAAGTCTTTAAGGTAATTTGAACTCCACGCTGCACTTAGATTCCACTATTGTTTTCGCTTCGCTCGGGCTTAAGCCTGAACGACAATTACAATAATTGTAAACCAAATTTGAAAAGAGGCAAAGACAATAGTGACTGAGTTTCTTGCGCCGCTTTTTCTCAGCACTGGCCCGAAGCGGTGAAAGGGTTAATTTATATGATGGGACGTGTAAAAGTGCTACTTTTTGGTCGACTTGCAGAAATATATTGATTTTTACTGTCCTACACTATGTTCAAGGTTACTTCCTCGCCCTAAAATTCTTCTTTTCATCTTTATTAAGTATACAGGGTGTAAAAAAAACCTTAACTTCGTTGGTTTAAAATTATCTAAAGTGTGTAGTGTTTTAGAATATCCATCCACACTAGAATTACTTGCGTCAAAATTCGAAACACATTCTCTTAAAATTATGTAGCAAACAATAAATATTTTACCTGGTTGTCCAGGCTGTCCGGGACTTCCTGGCTGAGCTGGTTGGCCTGGTTGTCCTGGTCCAGCTGGATGTCCAGGGTAAGCTGGTCCTCCTGGTTGACCTGCATGGCCTGGAGTTCCTGGATTTGCTGGTTGACCAGGATAGCATGGAGTTCTTGGATTTACTGGTGTCCTTGGAGTTCTTGGCTTAGTTGGTTTTACTGGTGACACTGGTTGTCTTGGTCCTCCTGGTGAGACTGGTTGTCTTGGTCCTCCTGGTGAGACTGGTTGTCTTGGTCCTCCTGGATGTACTGGGTGAGCTGGTCCTCCTGGTTGCCCTGGACGGCATGGTGTTCCTGGTTTTGCTGGATGGCCTGGAGTTCCTGGTTGAGCTGGTATGCCTGGCTGGCCTGGAGTTCCTGGCTGAGCTGGTTGACCTGGTTGGCCTGGATGTCCTGGGTGAGCAGGTCCTCCTGGTTGTCCTGGCTGTCCTGGCTGGCCTGGAATTCCTGGCTGAGCTGGTATTCCTGGATGGCCTGGAGTTCCTGGTTGAGCTGGTATTCCTGGCTGGCCTGGAGTTCCTGGTTGAGCTGGTTGACCTGGTTGTCCTGGAGTTCCTGGCTGAGCTGGTATGCCTGGCTGGCCTGGAGTTCCTGGCTGAGCTGGTTGGCCTGGTTGGCCTGGATGTCCTGGTCCTCCTGGATGTCCTGGGTGAGCTGGTCCTCCTGGTTGTCCTGGTATGCCTGGCTGGCCTGGAGTTCCTGGCTGAGCTGGTAGTCCTGGCTGGCCTGGAGTTCCTGGTTGAGCTGGTACGCCTGGCTGTCCTGGAGTTCCTGGTTGAGCTGGTACGCCTGGCTGTCCTGGAGTTCCTGGTTGAGCTGGTACGCCTGGCTGTCCTGGAGTTCCTGGTTGAGCTGGTTGACCTGGTTGTCCTGGAGTTCCTGGCTGAGCTGGTTGGCCTGAAATGCAACATATCGATTTTACTTTTGAGACAATTACAATTCAAAGGGAGCGAACAAGATTAGTTTTGATCACGGTTTTAATTTCATTGCTACATAACAATTGGGCAATTTAATAATAAAGCTATGTTGCAGTGCGGGTAGGAAGGAACGCGAGGAATGGGAAACTCTCTACAAAGCCTGGAAAGCTCTAAGACTTTTACGGCTTTACTAAGGTTGAAAGGAAGAAAAAGAAGTCTTCTCGCAACCAGTGCGGCACTGCACCGACTGGGCCGAACCACCTGCTTCGACCTGCGATTCCAGTCACGCCGCTGTACGTGTCCCGACTTCATTTCTTTACGAAGGTTGAGGATATCGTAGAGTACATCCGCGTGAAGACCAAATACACCCTGAGGGTCGAACGGTTGGAGTCTCGTCATAATACGAATTTCAATTCGTATATGGTAAAGGTTTCTACCGAACAGCTGTCGACCTTCACGAAGGAAGAATTTTGGCCGAAGGGTGTTGTGTATCGTCCATTTCGTGGACGGATACCCGACACTAAGTTGCGTAACACTACGCCGAATAAATAGTGTATTGTTTTGTTTTATTTTTATAAGTTATATTTACTCTGGACGAATATTTTGAATAATTTGAAATTTTTTAAAAAACATTAATTTATTGATAGATTTATTGACATGTTATAAATGGATTTTGATGGCTGATTATTATGTTACTCGTATTTTATAAATGCAAATGTTTATTGTATGCCCGAAATGGGTAAACTGTTGATACTGTAATATTTTTAACAACTTTTGTACACAGTTTTAAGACAATAAATCGATTCTGATTCTGATTCTGATTCTGATATGTTTTATAAGAATATGTATGTTAGACTTTAAGGTATTTATGATATGGGCCATAATTTTGTTAAAATTCGTTGCTTGAAATAAAAGTTATTATTATGATTATTATTTTACTTTTAATAATTAAATGATAATAAGAAATGGAATTTGGTGCCGGTTAAATTGTTCCCTTTAGATTATAACTTGGATCTATTCAGAAATCAGAAATTTATTTGCAAGAATACACATATAAAATAAGGTCTTCAAGCACAAACAAAGCAAACGTATTCAGCCGGCAAGCAGACGTGCAAATATTAACAAGTGGTAAAAAAAACCACGGGTTGCACTCCGGGAGTGCCGGCAGAAGTGAAAACTTGATTACCGACGCAACTCAAGAAATCAATCATGGAAAAAAGTATAATGTAAAAAAAAAACAAAATTTCATTTTATAATTCTTTTCAATTTTTTTTCATAACTTTAAAAAAATTTTTTTTAACCCATTTTTAATTAATCGAAACCCTTACAATCGATTAAAAAATATCGTTATTCGAAAAAACTAATCAACCAAGCGGTACAACACTACTCTTCAACCGTCTTACGGTTTTTCGAACAGCATCACGTGACCTGACGCGAGTTTCACAGTTTCTACCCATGCCACAAAAGTGCTCAACGCCGCTAAAGAAGTTTTCACTTCAATAATTAATTAATTGGTCTTTAAATCTAGAAACTCTTTAATACTATAAAAACAATGCAACATTAGCTAATCCGTTATCTTTCTTTTGAATGCCAGCCGCTCTAACACTTAAATTTTCAGGTAGATGGTTAAATATTAGAATGCACATGTCATTATCCTTGTATATCACCTTGTAGCAGGGAAAATTATACAACAAGTTCTTAAATTAAGCTCTTTTTTCCGAGGTATAATTTCGCTTCGTTTTTTGAATAAGTCGGGGTGCATTTAAGTGAAAAGACAAATTTATTATATACAGATACATACAAGGTGCTTGTGGCGCAGTGGTTGCAGCGCTTTGGTAGTGATACCAATAGTCATGCAACCTACGGCGCGGTCATGTTTGGGAGGGGTGACCATTCTGACCATAAAAGTGACGTCTATTTACAAGCATCTCCGTGCTTCGGAAGGCACGTTAAACTATTGATCCCGGTAAAATATCGATAGATATAGTCAATAAGCTTGGTTTTACTCTACTGCAAAATAAATTCCGTTTACTCAGATTTTTTTTTCTATTTTTGTTTAGTAAGCAATAAAAGCGTGTTAAAATGAGATTATTGGAAGAACACGCTTAAAGTTAAAAAATATACTTCAATTCTTGTTCTGTTATTTCTATATTAAGAATAATTAGAATTCTCGCTCGGGCTTAAACCTGACTGTCCAACACTACGCTCGGGGTTCAAGGTGGCTACTTCGCCATAAAAATCTTTTTTACCCATTGAATAAGTATATTGTGACACCCCTCATTTTCTTCCGTGGTTTAAAATAATCAGTTTAGTGTTTTCGAATGTCTACACTAGAATTAACTCGCGTTAAAATTCTGAACACAATATCCTGATATTATGTAGCAAACAATTACTGTAAATCAATATTGTACCTGGTTGGCCCGGTTGTCCTGGGGTTCCTGGCTGAGCTGGTTGGCCTGGTTGGCCCGGGTGTCCTGGTCCTCCTGGATGTCCTGGTCCTCCTGGATGTCCTGGGTGAGCTGGTCCACCTGGTTGTCCTGGGTGAGCTGGTCCACCTGGTTGTCCTGGCTGGCCTGGAGTTCCTGGTTGAGCTGGTATTCCTGGTTGGCCTGGAGTTCCTGGTTGAGCTGGTATGCTTGGCTGGCCTGGAGTTCCTGGTTGAGCTGGTATGCCTGGCTGGCCTGGAGTTCCTGGTTGAGCTGGTATGCCTGGCTGGCCTGGAGTTCCTGGCTGAGCTGGTATTCCTGGCTGGCCTGGAGTTCCTGGTTGAGCTGGTAGTCCTGGCTGGCCTGGAGTTCCTGGTTGAGCTGGTACGCCTGGCTGTCCTGGAGTTCCTGGTTGAGCTGGTACGCCTGGCTGTCCTGGAGTTCCTGGTTGAGCTGGTTGACCTGGTTGTCCTGGAGTTCCTGGCTGAGCTGGTTGGCCTGAAATGCAACATATCGATTTCACTTTTGAGACAATTACAATTCAAAGGGAGCGAACAAGATTAGTTTTGATCACGGTTTTAATTTCATTGCTACATAACAATTGGGCAATTTAAGAATAAAGCTATGTTGCAGTGCGGGTAGGAAGGAACGCGAGGAATGGGAAACTCTTTACAAAGCCTGGAAAGCTCTAAGACTTTTACGGCTTTACTAAAGTTGAAAGGAAGAAAAGAAGTCTTCTCGCAACCAGTGCTGCACTGCACCGACTAGGCCGAAACACCTGCTTCGACCTGCGATTCCAGTCACGCCGCTGTACGTGTCCCGACTTCATTTCTTTACGAAGTTTGGGGATATCGTAGAGTACATCCGCGTGAAGACCAAATACACCCTGAGGGTCGAACGGTTGGAGTCTCGTCATAATACGAATTTCAATTCGTATATGGTAAAGGTTTCTACCGAACAGCTGTCGACCTTCACGAAGGAAGAATTTTGGCCGAAGGGTGTTGTGTATCGTCCATTTCGTGGACGGATACCCGACACTAAGTTGCGTAACACTACGCCGAATAAATAGTGTATTGTTTTGTTTTATTTTTATAAGTTATATTTATGTTTTATAAGAATATGTATGTTAGACTTTAAGGTATTTATGATATGGGCCATAATTTTGTTAAAATTCGTTGCTTGAAATAAAAGTTATTATTATTATTTTACTTTTAATAATTAAATGATAATAAGAAATGGAATTTGGTGCCGGCTAAATTGTTCCCTTTAGATTATAACTTGGATCTATTCAGAAATCAGAAATTTATTTGCAAGAATACACATATAAAATAAGGTCTTCAAGCACAAACAAAGCAAACGTATTCAGCCGGCAAGCAGACGTGCAAATATTAACAAGTGGTAAATAATTAATTATTTGGTGTTTAAATCTAGAAACTCTTTAATACTATAAAAACAATGCAACATTAGCTAATCCGTTATCTTTCTTTTGAATGCCAGCCGCTCTAACACTTAAATTTTCAGGTAGATGGTTAAATATTAGAATGCACATGTTCACTACATTATCCTTGTATATCACCTTGTAGCAGGGAAAATTATACAACAAGTTCTTAAATTAAGCTCTTTTTTCCGAGGTATAATTTCGCTTCGTTTTTTTAAATAAGTCGGGGTGCATTTAAGTGAAAAGACAAATTTATTTTTATGTAGGTACATACCAGGTGCTTGTGGCGCAGTGGTTGCAGCGCTTTGGTAGTGATACCAATAGTTATGAACCTACGGCGCTGTCATGTTTGGGAGGGGTGACCATTCTGACCATAAAAGTGACGTCTATTTACAAGCATCTCCGTGCTTCGGAAGGCACGTTAAACTATTAATCCCGGTAAAATATCGATAGATATAGTCAATAAGCTTGGTTTTACTCTACTGTAATATAAATTCCGTTTACTCAGAATTTTTTTTTCTATTTTTGTTTGGTAAGCAATAAAAGCGTGTTTTTTAGTTTCATACACACATAAATACATACACACATACATCCCGATCAAATAAAAGCGAGTTAAAATGAGATTATTGGAAGAACACGCTTAAAGTTAAAAAATATACTTCAATTCTTGTTCTGTTATTTCTATATTAAGAATAATTAGAATTCTCGCTCGGGCTTAAACCTGACTGTCCAACACTACGCTCGGGGTTCAAGGTGGCTACTTCGCCATAAAAATCTTTTTTACCCATTGAATAAGTATATTGTGACACCCCTCATTTTCTTCCGTGGTTTAAAATAATCAGTGTAGTGTTTTCGAATGTCTACACTAGAATAAACTCGCGTTAAAATTCTGAACACAATATCCTGATATTATGTAGCAAACAATTACTGTAAATCAATATTGTACCTGGTTGGCCCGGTTGTCCTGGGGTTCCTGGCTGAGCTGGTTGGCCTGGTTGGCCCGGATGTCCTGGTCCTCCTGGATGTCCTGGTCCTCCTGGATGTCCTGGGTGAGCTGGTCCACCTGGTTGTCCTGGCTGGCCTGGAGTTCCTGGCTGAGCTGGTATTCCTGGCTGGCCTGGAGTTCCTGGTTGAGCTGGTATGCCTGGCTGGCCTGGAGTTCCTGGTTGAGCTGGTATGCTTGGCTGGCCTGGAGTTCCTGGTTGAGCTGGTATGCCTGGCTGGCCTGGAGTTCCTGGCTGAGCTGGTATGCCTGGCTGGCCTGGAGTTCCTGGCTGAGCTGGTAGTCCTGGCTGGCCTGGAGTTCCTGGTTGAGCTGGTACGCCTGGCTGTCCTGGAGTTCCTGGTTGAGCTGGTACGCCTGGCTGTCCTGGAGTTCCTGGTTGAGCTGGTACGCCTGGCTGTCCTGGAGTTCCTGGTTGAGCTGGTTGACCTGGTTGTCCTGGAGTTCCTGGCTGAGCTGGTTGGCCTGAAATGCAACATATCGAGTTTACTTTTGAGACAATTACAATTCAAAGGGAGCGAACAAGATTAGTATTGATCACGGTTTTAATTTCATTGCTACATAACAATTGGGCAATTTAATAATAAAGCTATGTTGCAGTGCGGGTAGGAAGGAACGCGAGGAATGGGAAACTCTCTACAAAGCCTGGAAAGCTCTAAGACTTTTACGGCTTTACTAAGGTTGAAAGGAAGAAAAAGAAGTCTTCTCGCAACCAGTGCGGCACTGCACCGACTGGGCCGAACCACCTGCTTCGACCTGCGATTCCAGTCACGCCGCTGTACGTGTCTCGACTTCATTTCTTTACGAAGGTTGAGGATATCGTAGAGTACATCCGCGTGAAGACCAAATACACCCTGAGGGTCGAACGGTTGGAGTCTCGTCATAATACGAATTTCAATTCGTATATGGTAAAGGTTTCTACCGAACAGCTGTCGACCTTCACGAAGGAAGAATTTTGGACGAAGGGTGTTGTGTATCGTCCATTTCGTGGACGGATACCCGACACTAAGTTGCGTAACACTACGCCGAATAAATAGTGTATTGTTTTGTTTTATTTTTATAAGTTATATTTATGTTTTATAAGAATATGTATGTTAAACTTTAAGGTATTTATGATATGGGCCATAATTTTGTTAAAATTCGTTGCTTGAAATAAAAGTTATTATTTTACTTTTAACAATTAAATGATAATAAGAAATGGAATTTGGTGCCGGCTAAATTGTGCCCTTTAGATTATAACTTGGATCTATTCAGAAATCAGAAATTTATTTGCAAGAATACACATATAAAATAAGGTCTTCAAGCACAAACAAAGCAAACGTATTCAGCCGGCAAGCAGACGTGCAAATATTAACAAGTGGTAAAAAAATAATTAATTGGTCTTTAAATCTAGAAACTCTTTAATACTATAAAAACAATGCAACATTAGCTAATCCGTTATCTTTCTTTTGAATGCCAGCCGCTCTAACACTTAAATTTTCAGGTAGATGGTTAAATATTAGAATGCACATGTTCACTACATTATCCTTGTATATCACCTTGTAGCAGGGAAAATCATACAACAAGTTCTTAAATTAAGCTCTTTTTTCCGAGGTATAATTTCGCTTCGTTTTTTGAATAAGTTGGGGTGCATTTAAGTGAAAAGACAAATTTATTATATGAAGGTACATACAAGGTGCTTGTGGCGCAGTGGTTGCAGCGCTTTGGTAGTGATACCAATAGTTATGCAACCTACGGCGCGGTTATGTTTGGGAGGGGTGACCATTCTGACCATAAAAGTGACGTCTATTTACAAGCATCTCCGTGCTTCGGAAGGCACGTTAAACTATTGATACCGGTAAAATATCGATAGATATAGTCAATAAGCTTGGTTTTACTCTACTGTAATATAAATTCCATTTACTCAGAATTTTTTTTCTATTTTTGTTTAGTAAGCAATAAAAGCGTGTTTTTTTAGTTTCATACACACATAAATACATACACACATACATCCCGATCAAATAAAAGCGAGTTAAAATGAGATTATTGGAAGAACACGCTTAAAGTTAAAAAATATACTTCAATTCTTGTTCTGTTATTTCTATATTAAGAATAATTAGAATTCTCGCTCGGGCTTAAACCTGACTGTCCAACACTACGCTCGGGGTTCAAGGTGGCTACTTCGCCATAAAAATCTTTTTTACCCATTGAATAAGTATATTGTGACACCCCTCATTTTCTTCCGTGGTTTAAAATAATCAGTGTAGTGTTTTCGAATGTCTACACTAGAATTAACTCGCGTTAAAATTCTGAACACAATATCCTGATATTATGTAGCAAACAATTACTGTAAATCAATATTGTACCTGGTTGGCCCGGTTGTCCTGGGGTTCCTGGCTGAGCTGGTTGGCCTGGTTGGCCCGGATGTCCTGGTCCTCCTGGATGTCCTGGTCCTCCTGGATGTCCTGGGTGAGCTGGTCCACCTGGTTGTCCTGGCTGGCCTGGAGTTCCTGGCTGAGCTGGTATTCCTGGCTGGCCTGGAGTTCCTGGTTGAGCTGGTATGCCTGGCTGGCCTGGAGTTCCTGGTTGAGCTGGTATTCCTGGTTGGCCTGGAGTTCCTGGTTGAGCTGGTATGCCTGGCTGGCCTGGAGTTCCTGGCTGAGCTGGTATTCCTGGCTGGCCTGGAGTTCCTGGCTGAGCTGGTAGTCCTGGCTGGCCTGGAGTTCCTGGTTGAGCTGGTACGCCTGGCTGTCCTGGAGTTCCTGGTTGAGCTGGTACGCCTGGCTGTCCTGGAGTTCCTGGTTGAGCTGGTTGACCTGGTTGTCCTGGAGTTCCTGGCTGTGCTGGTTGGCCTGAAATGCAACATATCGAGTTTACTTTTGAGACAATTACAATTCAAAGGGAGCGAACAAGATTAGTTTTGATCACGGTTTTAATTTCATTGCTACATAACAATTGGCCAATTTAATAATAAAGCTATGTTGCAGTGCGGGTAGGAAGGAACGCGAGGAATGGGAAACTCTCTACAAAGCCTGGAAAGCTCTAAGACTTTTACGGCTTTACTAAGGTTGAAAGGAAGAAAAAGAAGTCTTCTCGCAACCAGTGCGGCACTGCACCGACTGGGCCGAACCACCTGCTTCGACCTGCGATTCCAGTCACGCCGCTGTACGTGTCCCGACTTCATTTCTTTACGAAGGTTGAGGATATCGTAGAGTACATCCGCGTGAAGACCAAATACACCCTGACGGTCGAACGGTTGGAGTCTCGTCATAATACGAATTTCAATTCGTATATGGTAAAGGTTTCTACCGAACAGCTGTCGACCTTCACGAAGGAAGAATTTTGGCCGAAGGGTGTTGTGTATCGTCCATTTCGTGGACGGATACCCGACACTAAGTTGCGTAACACTACGCCGAATAAATAGTGTATTGTTTTGTTTTATTTTTATAAGTTATATTTATGTTTTATAAGAATATGTATGTTAAACTTTAAGGTATTTATGATATGGGCCATAATTTTGTTAAAATTCGTTGCTTGAAATAAAAGTCATTATTTTACTTTTAATAATTAAATGATAATAAGAAATGGAATTTGGTGCCGGCTAAATTGTGCCCTTTAGATTATAACTTGGATTTATCCAGAAATCAGAAATTTATTTGCAAGAATACACATATAAAATAAGGTCTTCAAGCACAAACAAAGCAAACGTATTCAGCCGGCAAGCAGACGTGCAAATATTAACAAGTGGTAAATAATTAATTATTTGGTGTTTAAATCTAGAAACTCTTTAATACTATAAAAACAATGCAACATTAGCTAATCCGTTATCTTTCTTTTGAATGCCAGCCGCTCTAACACTTAAATTTTCAGGTAGATGGTTAAATATTAGAATGCACATGTTCACTACATTATCCTTGTATATCACCTTGTAGCAGGGAAAATTATACAACAAGTTCTTAAATTAAGCTCTTTTTTCCGAGGTATAATTTCGCTTCGTTTTTTTAAATAAGTCGGGGTGCATTTAAGTGAAAAGACAAATTTATTTTTATGTAGGTACATACCAGGTGCTTGTGGCGCAGTGGTTGCAGCGCTTTGGTAGTGATACCAATAGTTATGAACCTACGGCGCTGTCATGTTTGGGAGGGGTGACCATTCTGACCATAAAAGTGACGTCTATTTACAAGCATCTCCGTGCTTCGGAAGGCACGTTAAACTATTAATCCCGGTAAAATATCGATAGATATAGTCAATAAGCTTGGTTTTACTCTACTGTAATATAAATTCCGTTTACTCAGAATTTTTTTTTCTATTTTTGTTTGGTAAGCAATAAAAGCGTGTTTTTTAGTTTCATACACACATAAATACATACACACATACATCCCGATCAAATAAAAGCGAGTTAAAATGAGATTATTGGAAGAACACGCTTAAAGTTAAAAAATATACTTCAATTCTTGTTCTGTTATTTCTATATTAAGAATAATTAGAATTCTCGCTCGGGCTTAAACCTGACTGTCCAACACTACGCTCGGGGTTCAAGGTGGCTACTTCGCCATAAAAATCTTTTTTACCCATTGAATAAGTATATTGTGACACCCCTCATTTTCTTCCGTGGTTTAAAATAATCAGTGTAGTGTTTTCGAATGTCTACACTAGAATAAACTCGCGTTAAAATTCTGAACACAATATCCTGATATTATGTAGCAAACAATTACTGTAAATCAATATTGTACCTGGTTGGCCCGGTTGTCCTGGGGTTCCTGGCTGAGCTGGTTGGCCTGGTTGGCCCGGATGTCCTGGTCCTCCTGGATGTCCTGGTCCTCCTGGATGTCCTGGGTGAGCTGGTCCACCTGGTTGTCCTGGCTGGCCTGGAGTTCCTGGCTGAGCTGGTATTCCTGGCTGGCCTGGAGTTCCTGGTTGAGCTGGTATGCCTGGCTGGCCTGGAGTTCCTGGTTGAGCTGGTATGCTTGGCTGGCCTGGAGTTCCTGGTTGAGCTGGTATGCCTGGCTGGCCTGGAGTTCCTGGCTGAGCTGGTATGCCTGGCTGGCCTGGAGTTCCTGGCTGAGCTGGTAGTCCTGGCTGGCCTGGAGTTCCTGGTTGAGCTGGTACGCCTGGCTGTCCTGGAGTTCCTGGTTGAGCTGGTACGCCTTGCTGTCCTGGAGTTCCTGGTTGAGCTGGTACGCCTGGCTGTCCTGGAGTTCCTGGTTGAGCTGGTTGACCTGGTTGTCCTGGAGTTCCTGGCTGAGCTGGTTGGCCTGAAATGCAACATATCGAGTTTACTTTTGAGACAATTACAATTCAAAGGGAGCGAACAAGATTAGTATTGATCACGGTTTTAATTTCATTGCTACATAACAATTGGGCAATTTAATAATAAAGCTATGTTGCAGTGCGGGTAGGAAGGAACGCGAGGAATGGGAAACTCTCTACAAAGCCTGGAAAGCTCTAAGACTTTTACGGCTTTACTAAGGTTGAAAGGAAGAAAAAGAAGTCTTCTCGCAACCAGTGCGGCACTGCACCGACTGGGCCGAACCACCTGCTTCGACCTGCGATTCCAGTCACGCCGCTGTACGTGTCTCGACTTCATTTCTTTACGAAGGTTGAGGATATCGTAGAGTACATCCGCGTGAAGACCAAATACACCCTGAGGGTCGAACGGTTGGAGTCTCGTCATAATACGAATTTCAATTCGTATATGGTAAAGGTTTCTACCGAACAGCTGTCGACCTTCACGAAGGAAGAATTTTGGACGAAGGGTGTTGTGTATCGTTCATTTCGAGGACGGATACCCGACACTAAGTTGCGTAACACTACGCCGAATAAATAGTGTATTGTTTTGTTTTATTTTTATAAGTTATATTTATGTTTTATAAGAATATGTATGTTAAACTTTAAGGTATTTATGATATGGGCCATAATTTTGTTAAAATTCGTTGCTTGAAATAAAAGTTATTATTTTACTTTTAACAATTAAATGATAATAAGAAATGGAATTTGGTGCCGGCTAAATTGTGCCCTTTAGATTATAACTTGGATCTATTCAGAAATCAGAAATTTATTTGCAAGAATACACATATAAAATAAGGTCTTCAAGCACAAACAAAGCAAACGTATTCAGCCGGCAAGCAGACGTGCAAATATTTCGTTATTATGTATTCGTTAATATACAAAGCATCTTTAATAAATCCACTACTGCTACCCGCATGCACTATAATAAAACGAGCACCGGTACTCAATTTTTTTAAAAATGACTTGTCTTTTGTCTTAGTATCTAGTTTTTTTAAATTCCACGTGTTTTGACGTACGTGCGAAGTTAGCACATATGTTTCGTCTGTATATATAATGGGACGGCCTTCTTCACGGTATTCATGAATTTTTTTCAAAAAATTAAATCTCCACAATTGTATTTCATGCCTTTCTTGTAAAGATTTACGATTGTTTTCAATTTTGTTCCATTCGTAGCCCATTTTTATAAGCAACGAACGTAATGTGCTCAAACATCCGTCAAAACCAATTTTTTCTCTTAATGCTGACTGAAGTTTTGCCAAAGTTGGAAGTTCATTGTGTTCTATATGAAAATTTTGAATTGTAGTTCGAATAATTTCTCGATTCATATTATCTAAATTAAATTTACCGTCTCTTTTTCGTCGCTTTTTCATGGGTGAAGTAAACTTGGTTGATGAAGATGGCAACTCTTTCTCTTCTTTTAAAATCCTACTTACTGTGCGTTCACTGACGCCTGTTGCTTGGGCAGTTCGTTCTAATATGTTTGCTAATGGACTTAGGTCACATCCATCAGTGTTATTTGCTTTCATAAAATTATATTCATCTTTTAGAAAGTGAAAGACTTTAGCAATGATTGCTCGACCCTAAAAACAATAAAATATACAATTGAATAAGTATCAAAAGTCAAAACTAAACTATTACTTAAATTAAAAAATAATCATTTTTATTTAATGTCAAAACTAGAAAAAAAATATTTACCTCGCTATGGATAACTTTGCGCTTTGACATGCTGACAGTACTTCACGGCAATTAGCGTCCGGAAACAATAAACACAACTAACCTGAGCGACAGCGCGCTCGCGACTGACCGCGTCGTCATACACGCACACTATTGCATTATGCATGTACACGTTTAAAAACAAATAAAGACTACTCGCCTTCGTGAAATGCAAGAACTATACTATAAAAACAATGCAACATTAGCTAATCCGTTATCTTTCTTTTGAATGCCAGCCGCTCTAACACTTAAATTTTCAGGTAGATGGTTAAATATTAGAATGCACATGTCACTACATTATCCTTGTATATCACCTTGTAGCAGGGAAAATTATACAACAAGTTCTTAAATTAAGCTCTCTTTTCCGAGGTATAATTTCGCTTCGTTTTTTTAAATAAGTCGGGGTGCATTTAAGTGAAAAGGCAAATTTATTTTATGTAGGTACATACCAGGTGCTTGTGGCGCAGTGGTTGCAGCGCTTTGGTAGTGATACCAATAGTTATGAACCTACGGCGCGGTCATGTTTGGGAGGGGTGACCATTCTGACCATAAAAGTGACGTCTATTTACAAGCATCCCCGTGCTTCGGAAGGCACGTTAAACTATTGATCCCGGTAAAATATCGATAGATATAGTCAATAAGCTTGGTTTTACTCTACTGTAATATAAATTCCGTTTACTCAGAATTTTTTTTCTATTTTTGTTTAGTAAGCAATAAAAGCGTGTTTTTTTAGTTTCATACACACATAAATACATAAACACATACATCCCGATCAAATAAAAGCGAGTTAAAATGAGATTATTGGAAGAACACGCTTAAAGTTAAAAAATATACTTCAATTCTTGTTCTGTTATTTCTATATTAAGAATAATTAGAATTCTCGCTCGGGCTTAAACCTGACTGTCCAACACTACGCTCGGGGTTCAAGGTGGCTACTTCGCCATAAAAATCTTTTTTACCCATTGAATAAGTATATTGTGACACCCCTCATTTTCTTCCGTGGTTTAAAATAATCAGTGTAGTGTTTTCGAATGTCTACACTAGAATTAACTCGCGTTAAAATTCTGAACACAATATCCTGATATTATGTAGCAAACAATTACTGTAAATCAATATTGTACCTGGTTGGCCCGGTTGTCCTGGGGTTCCTGGCTGAGCTGGTTGGCCTGGTTGGCCCGGATGTCCTGGTCCTCCTGGATGTCCTGGTCCTCCTGGATGTCCTGGTCCTCCTGGATGTCCTGGTCCTCCTGGATGTCCTGGTCCTCCTGGATGTCCTGGTCCTCCTGGATGTCCTGGTCCTCCTGGATGTCCTGGGTGAGCTGGTCCACCTGGTTGTCCTGGCTGGCCTGGAGTTCCTGGCTGAGCTGGTATTCCTGGTTGGCCTGGAGTTCCTGGTTGAGCTGGTATGCCTGGCTGGCCTGGAGTTCCTGGTTGAGCTGGTATTCCTGGTTGGCCTGGAGTTCCTGGTTGAGCTGGTATGCTTGGCTGGCCTGGAGTTCCTGGTTGAGCTGGTATGCCTGGCTGGCCTGGAGTTCCTGGCTGAGCTGGTATTCCTGGCTGGCCTGGAGTTCCTGGCTGAGCTGGTAGTCCTGGCTGGCCTGGAGTTCCTGGTTGAGCTGGTACGCCTGGCTGTCCTGGAGTTCCTGGTTGAGCTGGTATGCCTGGCTGGCCTGGAGTTCCTGGTTGAGCTGGTATTCCTGGTTGGCCTGGAGTTCCTGGTTGAGCTGGTATGCTTGGCTGGCCTGGAGTTCCTGGTTGAGCTGGTATGCCTGGCTGGCCTGGAGTTCCTGGTTGAGCTGGTATTCCTGGCTGGCCTGGAGTTCCTGGCTGAGCTGGTAGTCCTGGCTGGCCTGGAGTTCCTGGTTGAGCTGGTACGCCTGGCTGTCCTGGAGTTCCTGGTTGAGCTGGTACGCCTGGCTGTCCTGGAGTTCCTGGTTGAGCTGGTACGCCTGGCTGTCCTGGAGTTCCTGGTTGAGCTGGTTGACCTGGTTGTCCTGGAGTTCCTGGCTGAGCTGGTTGGCCTGAAATGCAACATATCGATTTTACTTTTGAGACAATTACAATTCAAAGGGAGCGAACAAGATTAGTTTTGATCACGGTTTTAATTTCATTGCTACATAACAATTGGCCAATTTAATAATAAAGCTATGTTGCAGTGCGGGTAGGAAGGAACGCGAGGAATGGGAAACTTTCTACAAAGCCTGGAAAGCTCTAAGACTTTTACGGCTTTACTAAGGTTGAAAGGAAGAAAAAGAAGTCTTATCGCAACCAGTGCGGCACTGCACCGACTGGGCCGAACCACCTGCTTCGACCTGCGATTCCAGTAACGCCGCTGTACGTGTCCCGACTTCATTTCTTTACGAAGGTTGAGGATATCGTAGAGTACATCCGCGTGAAGACCAAATACACCCTGAGGGTCGAACGGTTGGAGTCTCGTCATAATACGAATTTCAATTCGTATAAGGTAAAGGTTTCTACCGAACAGCTGTCGACCTTAACGAAGGAAGAATTATGGCCGAAGGGTGTTGTGTATCGTCCATTTCGTGGACGGATACCCGACACTAAGTTGCGTAACACTACGCCGAATAAATAGTGTATTGTTTTGTTTTATTTTTATAAGTTATATTTATGTTTTATAAGAATATGTATGTTAGACTTTAAGGTATTTATGATATGGGCCATAATTTTGTTAAAATTCGTTGCTTGAAATAAAAGTTATTATTATTATTTTACTTTTAATAATTAAATGATAATAAGAAATGGAATTTGGTGCCGGCTAAATTGTTCCCTTTAGATTATAACTTGGATCTATTCAGAAATCAGAAATTTATTTGCAAGAATACACATATAAAATAAGGTCTTCAAGCACAAACAAAGCAAACGTATTCAGCCGGCAAGCAGACGTGCAAATATTAACAAGTGGTAAATAATTAATTAATTGGTCTTTAAATCTAGAAACTCTTTAATACTATAAAAACAATGCAACATTAGCTAATCCGTTATCTTTCTTTTGAATGCCAGCCGCTCTAACACTTAAATTTTCAGGTAGATGGTTAAATATTAGAATGCACATGTTCACTACATTATCCTTGTATATCACCTTGTAGCAGGGAAAATTATACAACAAGTTCTTAAATTAAGCTCTCTTTTCCGAGGTATAATTTCGCTTCGTTTTTTTAAATAAGTCGGGGTGCATTTAAGTGAAAAGGCAAATTTATTTTATGTTGGTACATACCAGGTGCTTGTGGCGCAGTGGTTGCAGCGCTTTGGTAGTGATACCAATAGTTATGAACCTACGGCGCGGTCATGTTTGGGAGGGGTGACCATTCTGACCATAAAAGTGACGTCTATTTACAAGCATCTCCGTGCTTCGGAAGGCACGTTAAACTATTGATCCCGGTAAAATATCGATAGATATAGTCAATAAGCTTGGTTTTACTCTACTGTAATATAAATTCCGTTTACTCAGAAATTTTTTTCTATTTTTGTTTAGTAAGCAATAAAAGCGTGTTTTTTTAGTTTCATACACACATAAATACATACACACATACATCCCGATCAAATAAAAGCGAGTTAAAATGAGATTATTGGAAGAACACGCTTAAAGTTAAAAAATATACTTCAATTCTTGTTCTGTTATTTCTATATTAAGAATAATTAGAATTCTCGCTGGGGCTTAAACCTGACTGTCCAACACTACGCTCGGGGTTCAAGGTGGCTACTTCGCCATAAAAATCTTTTTTACCCATTGAATAAGTATATTGTGACACCCCTCATTTTCTTCCGTGGTTTAAAATAATCAGTGTAGTGTTTTCGAATGTCTACACTAGAATTAACTCGCGTTAAAATTCTGAACACAATATCCTGATATTATGTAGCAAACAATTACTGTAAATCAATATTGTACCTGGTTGGCCCGGTTGTCCTGGGGTTCCTGGCTGAGCTGGTTGGCCTGGTTGGCCCGGATGTCCTGGTCCTCCTGGATGTCCTGGTCCTCCTGGATGTCCTGGTCCTCCTGGATGTCCTGGTCCTCCTGGATGTCCTGGGTGAGCTGGTCCACCTGGTTGTCCTGGCTGGCCTGGAGTTCCTGGCTGAGCTGGTATTCCTGGCTGGCCTGGAGTTCCTGGTTGAGCTGGTATGCCTGGCTGGCCTGGAGTTCCTGGTTGAGCTGGTATTCCTGGTTGGCCTGGAGTTCCTGGTTGAGCTGGTATGCTTGGCTGGCCTGGAGTTCCTGGTTGAGCTGGTATGCCTGGCTGGCCTGGAGTTCCTGGCTGAGCTGGTATTCCTGGCTGGCCTGGAGTTCCTGGCTGAGCTGGTAGTCCTGGCTGGCCTGGAGTTCCTGGTTGAGCTGGTACGCCTGGCTGTCCTGGAGTTCCTGGTTGAGCTGGTACGCCTGGCTGTCCTGGAGTTCCTGGTTGAGCTGGTACGCCTGGCTGTCCTGGAGTTCCTGGTTGAGCTGGTTGACCTGGTTGTCCTGGAGTTCCTGGCTGAGCTGGTTGGCCTGAAATGCAACATATCGAGTTTACTTTTAAGACAATTACAATTCAAAGGGAGCGAACAAGTTTAGTTTTGATCACGGTTTTAATTTAATTGTTACATAACAATTGGGCAATTTAATAATAAAGCTATGTTGCAGTGCGGGTAGGAAGGAACGCGAGGAATGGGAAACTCTCTACATAGCCTGGAAAGCTCTAAGACTTTTACGGCTTTACTAAGGTTGAAAGGAAGAAAAAGAAGTCTTCTCGCAACCAGTGCGGCACTGCACCGACTGGGCCGAACCACCTGCTTCGACCTGCGATTCCAGTAACGCCGCTGTACGTGTCCCGACTTCATTTCTTTACGAAGGTTGAGGATATCGTAGAGTACATCCGCGTGAAGACCAAATACACCCTGAGGGTCGAACGGTTGGAGTCTCGTCATAATACGAATTTCAATTCGTATAAGGTAAAGGTTTCTACCGAACAGCTGTCGACCTTAACGAAGGAAGAATTATGGCCGAAGGGTGTTGTGTATCGTCCATTTCGTGGACGGATACCCGACACTAAGTTGCGTAACACTACGCCGAATAAATAGTGTATTGTTTTGTTTTATTTTTATAAGTTATATTTATGTTTTATAAGAATATGTATGTTAGACTTTAAGGTATTTATGATATGGGCCATAATTTTGTTAAAATTCGTTGCTTGAAATAAAAGTTATTATTATTATTTTACTTTTAATAATTAAATGATAATAAGAAATGGAATTTGGTGCCGGCTAAATTGTTCCCTTTAGATTATAACTTGGATCTATTCAGAAATCAGAAATTTATTTGCAAGAATACACATATAAAATAAGGTCTTCAAGCACAAACAAAGCAAACGTATTCAGCCGGCAAGCAGACGTGCAAATATTAACAAGTGGTAAATAATTAATTAATTGGTCTTTAAATCTAGAAACTCTTTAATACTATAAAAACAATGCAACATTAGCTAATCCGTTATCTTTCTTTTGAATGCCAGCCGCTCTAACACTTAAATTTTCAGGTAGATGGTTAAATATTAGAATGCACATGTTCACTACATTATCCTTGTATATCACCTTGTAGCAGGGAAAATTATACAACAAGTTCTTAAATTAAGCTCTCTTTTCCGAGGTATAATTTCGCTTCGTTTTTTTTAAATAAGTCGGGGTGCATTTAAGTGAAAAGGCAAATTTATTTTATGTTGGTACATACCAGGTGCTTGTGGCGCAGTGGTTGCAGCGCTTTGGTAGTGATACCAATAGTTATGAACCTACGGCGCGGTCATGTTTGGGAGGGGTGACCATTCTGACCATAAAAGTGACGTCTATTTACAAGCATCTCCGTGCATCGGAAGGCACGTTAAACTATTGATCCCGGTAAAATATCGATAGATATAGTCAATAAGCTTGGTTTTACTCTACTGTAATATAAATTCCGTTTACTCAGAAATTTTTTTCTATTTTTGTTTAGTAAGCAATAAAAGCGTGTTTTTTTAGTTTCATACACACATAAATACATACACACATACATCCCGATCAAATAAAAGCGAGTTAAAATGAGATTATTGGAAGAACACGCTTTTAGTTAAAAAATATACTTCAATTCTTGTTCTGTTATTTCTATATTAAGAATAATTAGAATTCTCGCTGGGGCTTAAACCTGACTGTCCAACACTACGCTCGGGGTTCAAGGTGGCTACTTCGCCATAAAAATCTTTTTTACCCATTGAATAAGTATATTGTGACACCCCTCATTTTCTTCCGTGGTTTAAAATAATCAGTGTAGTGTTTTCGAATGTCTACACTAGAATTAACTCGCGTTAAAATTCTGAACACAATATCCTGATATTATGTAGCAAACAATTACTGTAAATCAATATTGTACCTGGTTGGCCCGGTTGTCCTGGGGTTCCTGGCTGAGCTGGTTGGCCTGGTTGGCCCGGATGTCCTGGTCCTCCTGGATGTCCTGGTCCTCCTGGATGTCCTGGTCCTCCTGGATGTCCTGGTCCTCCTGGATGTCCTGGTCCTCCTGGATGTCCTGGGTGAGCTGGTCCACCTGGTTGTCCTGGCTGGCCTGGAGTTCCTGGCTGAGCTGGTATTCCTGGCTGGCCTGGAGTTCCTGGTTGAGCTGGTATGCCTGGCTGGCCTGGAGTTCCTGGTTGAGCTGGTATTCCTGGTTGGCCTGGAGTTCCTGGTTGAGCTGGTATGCTTGGCTGGCCTGGAGTTCCTGGTTGAGCTGGTATGCCTGGCTGGCCTGGAGTTCCTGGCTGAGCTGGTATTCCTGGCTGGCCTGGAGTTCCTGGCTGAGCTGGTAGTCCTGGCTGGCCTGGAGTTCCTGGTTGAGCTGGTACGCCTGGCTGTCCTGGAGTTCCTGGTTGAGCTGGTACGCCTGGCTGTCCTGGAGTTCCTGGTTGAGCTGGTACGCCTGGCTGTCCTGGAGTTCCTGGTTGAGCTGGTTGACCTGGTTGTCCTGGAGTTCCTGGCTGAGCTGGTTGGCCTGAAATGCAACATATCGAGTTTACTTTTAAGACAATTACAATTCAAAGGGAGCGAACAAGTTTAGTTTTGATCACGGTTTTAATTTAATTGTTACATAACAATTGGGCAATTTAATAATAAAGCTATGTTGCAGTGCGGGTAGGAAGGAACGCGAGGAATGGGAAACTCTCTACATAGCCTGGAAAGCTCTAAGACTTTTACGGCTTTACTAAGGTTGAAAGGAAGAAAAAGAAGTCTTCTCGCAACCAGTGCGGCACTGCACCGACTGGGCCGAACCACCTGCTTCGACCTGCGATTCCAGTCACGCCGCTGTACGTGTCTCGACTTCATTTCTTTATGAAGGTTGAGGATATCGTAGAGTACATCCGCGTGAAGACCAAATACACCCTGATGGTCGAACGGTTGGAGTCTCGTCATAATACGAATTTCAATTCGTATATGGTAAAGGTTTCTACCGAACAGCTGTCGACCTTCACGAAGGAAGAATTTTGGCCGAAGGGTGTTGTGTATCGTCCATTTCGTGGACGGATACCCGACACTAAGTTGCGTAACACTACGCCGAATAAATAGTGTATTGTTTTGTTTTATTTTTATAAGTTATATTTATGTTTTATAAGAATATGTATGTTAGACTTTAAGGTATTTATGATATGGGCCATAATTTTGTTAAAATTCGTTGCTTGAAATAAAAGTTATTATTATTATTTTACTTTTAATAATTAAATGATAATAAGAAATGGAATTTGGTGCCCGATAAATTGTTCCCTTTAGATTATAACTTGGATCTATTCAGAAATCAGAAATTTATTTGCAAGAATACACATATAAAATAAGGTCTTCAAGCACAAACAAAGCAAACGTATTCAGCCGGCAAGCAGACGTGCAAATATTAACAAGTGGTAAATAATTAATTAATTGGTGTTTAAATCTAGAAACTCTTTAATACTATAAAAACAATGCAACATTAGCTAATCCGTTATCTTTCTTTTGAATGCCAGCCGCTCTAACACTTAAAAATTCAGGTAGATGGTTAAATATTAGAATGCACATGTTCACTACATTATCCTTGTATATCACCTTGTAGCAGGGAAAATTATACAACAAGTTCTTAAATTAAGCTCTTTTTTCCGAGGTATAATTTCGCTTCGTTTTTTTAAATAAGTCGGGGTGCATTTAAGTGAAAAGACAAATTTATTTTATGTAGGTACATACCAGGTGCTTGTGGCGCAGTGGTTGCAGCGCTTTGGTAGTGATACCAATAGTTATGCAACCTACGGCGCGGTCATGTTTGGGAGGGGTGACCATTCTGACCATAAAAGTGACGTCTATTTACAAGCATCTCCGTGCTTCGGAAGGCACGTTAAACTATTGATCCCGGTAAAATATCGATAGATATAGTCAATAAGCTTGGTTTTACTCTACTGTAATATAAATTCCGTTTACTCAGAATTTTTTTTCTATTTTTGTTTAGTAAGCAATAAAAGCGTGTTTTTTTAGTTTCATACACACATAAATACATACACACATACATCCCGATCAAATAAAAGCGAGTTAAAATGAGATTATTGGAAGAACACGCTTAAAGTTAAAAAATATACTTCAATTCTTGTTCTGTTATTTCTATATTAAGAATAATTAGAATTCTCGCTCGGGCTTAAACCTGACTGTCCAACACTACGCTCGGGGTTCAAGGTGGCTACTTCGCCATAAAAATCTTTTTTACCCATTGAATAAGTATATTGTGACACCCCTCATTTTCTTCCGTGGTTTAAAATAATCAGTGTAGTGTTTTCGAATGTCTACACTAGAATTAACTCGCGTTAAAATTCTGAACACAATATCCTGATATTATGCAGCAAACAATTACTGTAAATCAATATTGTACCTGGTTGGCCCGGTTGTCCTGGGGTTCCTGGCTGAGCTGGTTGGCCTGGTTGGCCCGGATGTCCTGGTCCTCCTGGATGTCCTGATCCTCCTGGATGTCCTGGTCCTCCTGGATGTCCTGGTCCTCCTGGATGTCCTGGGTGAGCTGGTCCACCTGGTTGTCCTGGCTGGCCTGGAGTTCCTGGCTGAGCTGGTATTCCTGGCTGGCCTGGAGTTCCTGGTTGAGCTGGTATGCCTGGCTGGCCTGGAGTTCCTGGCTGAGCTGGTAGTCCTGGCTGGCCTGGAGTTCCTGGTTGAGCTGGTACGCCTGGCTGTCCTGGAGTTCCTGGTTGAGCTGGTACGCCTGGCTGTCCTGGAGTTCCTGGTTGAGCTGGTACGCCTGGCTGTCCTGGAGTTCCTGGTTGAGCTGGTTGACCTGGTTGTCCTGGAGTTCCTGGCTGAGCTGGTTGGCCTGAAATGCAACATATCGAGTTTACTTTTGAGACAATTACAATTCAAAGGGAGCGAACAAGTTTAGTTTTGATCACGGTTTTAATTTAATTGTTACATAACAATTGGGAAATTTAATAATAAAGCTATGTTGCAGTGCGGGTAGGAAGGAACGCGAGGAATGGGAAACTCTCTACATAGCCTGGAAAGCTCTAAGACTTTTACGGCTTTACTAAGGTTGAAAGGAAGAAAAAGAAGTCTTCTCGCAACCAGTGCGGCACTGCACCGACTGGGCCGAACCACCTGCTTCGACCTGCGATTCCAGTCACGCCGCTGTACGTGTCTCGACTTCATTTCTTTATGAAGGTTGAGGATATCGTAGAGTACATCCGCGTGAAGACCAAATACACCCTGATGGTCGAACGGTTGGAGTCTCGTCATAATACGAATTTCAATTCGTATATGGTAAAGGTTTCTACCGAACAGCTGTCGACCTTCACGAAGGAAGAATTTTGGCCGAAGGGTGTTGTGTATCGTCCATTTCGTGGACGGATACCCGACACTAAGTTGCGTAACACTACGCCGAATAAATAGTGTATTGTTTTGTTTTATTTTTATAAGTTATATTTATGTTTTATAAGAATATGTATGTTAGACTTTAAGGTATTTATGATATGGGCCATAATTTTGTTAAAATTCGTTGCTTGAAATAAAAGTTATTATTATTATTTTACTTTTAATAATTAAATGATAATAAGAAATGGAATTTGGTGCCCGATAAATTGTTCCCTTTAGATTATAACTTGGATCTATTCAGAAATCAGAAATTTATTTGCAAGAATACACATATAAAATAAGGTCTTCAAGCACAAACAAAGCAAACGTATTCAGCCGGCAAGCAGACGTGCAAATATTAACAAGTGGTAAATAATTAATTAATTGGTGTTTAAATCTAGAAACTCTTTAATACTATAAAAACAATGCAACATTAGCTAATCCGTTATCTTTCTTTTGAATGCCAGCCGCTCTAACACTTAAAAATTCAGGTAGATGGTTAAATATTAGAATGAACATGTTCACTACATTATCCTTGTATATCACCTTGTAGCAGGGAAAATTATACAACAAGTTCTTAAATTAAGCTCTTTTTTCCGAGGTATAATTTCGCTTCGTTTTTTTAAATAAGTCGGGGTGCATTTAAGTGAAAAGACAAATTTATTTTATGTAGGTACATACCAGGTGCTTGTGGCGCAGTGGTTGCAGCGCTTTGGTAGTGATACCAATAGTTATGCAACCTACGGCGCGGTCATGTTTGGGAGGGGTGACCATTCTGACCATAAAAGTGACGTCTATTTACAAGCATCTCCGTGCTTCGGAAGGCACGTTAAACTATTGATCCCGGTAAAATATCGATAGATATAGTCAATAAGCTTGGTTTTACTCTACTGTAATATAAATTCCGTTTACTCAGAATTTTTTTTCTATTTTTGTTTAGTAAGCAATAAAAGCGTGTTTTTTTAGTTTCATACACACATAAATACATACACACATACATCCCGATCAAATAAAAGCGAGTTAAAATGAGATTATTGGAAGAACACGCTTAAAGTTAAAAAATATACTTCAATTCTTGTTCTGTTATTTCTATATTAAGAATAATTAGAATTCTCGCTCGGGCTTAAACCTGACTGTCCAACACTACGCTCGGGGTTCAAGGTGGCTACTTCGCCATAAAAATCTTTTTTACCCATTGAATAAGTATATTGTGACACCCCTCATTTTCTTCCGTGGTTTAAAATAATCAGTGTAGTGTTTTCGAATGTCTACACTAGAATTAACTCGCGTTAAAATTCTGAACACAATATCCTGATATTATGCAGCAAACAATTACTGTAAATCAATATTGTACCTGGTTGGCCCGGTTGTCCTGGGGTTCCTGGCTGAGCTGGTTGGCCTGGTTGGCCCGGATGTCCTGGTCCTCCTGGATGTCCTGATCCTCCTGGATGTCCTGGTCCTCCTGGATGTCCTGGTCCTCCTGGATGTCCTGGGTGAGCTGGTCCACCTGGTTGTCCTGGCTGGCCTGGAGTTCCTGGCTGAGCTGGTATTCCTGGCTGGCCTGGAGTTCCTGGTTGAGCTGGTATGCCTGGCTGGCCTGGAGTTCCTGGCTGAGCTGGTAGTCCTGGCTGGCCTGGAGTTCCTGGTTGAGCTGGTACGCCTGGCTGTCCTGGAGTTCCTGGTTGAGCTGGTACGCCTGGCTGTCCTGGAGTTCCTGGTTGAGCTGGTACGCCTGGCTGTCCTGGAGTTCCTGGTTGAGCTGGTTGACCTGGTTGTCCTGGAGTTCCTGGCTGAGCTGGTTGGCCTGAAATGCAACATATCGAGTTTACTTTTGAGACAATTACAATTCAAAGGGAGCGAACAAGTTTAGTTTTGATCACAGTTTTAATTTAATTGTTACATAACAATTGGGAAATTTAATAATAAAGCTATGTTGCAGTGCGGGTAGGAAGGAACGCGAGGAATGGGAAACTCTCTACATAGCCTGGAAAGCTCTAAGACTTTTACGGCTTTACTAAGGTTGAAAGGAAGAAAAAGAAGTCTTCTCGCAACCAGTGCGGCACTGCACCGACTGGGCCGAACCACCTGCTTCGACCTGCGATTCCAGTCACGCCGCTGTACGTGTCCCGACTTCATTTCTTTACGAAGGTTGAGGATATCGTAGAGTACATCCGCGTGAAGACCAAATACACCCTGACGGTCGAACGGTTGGAGTCTCGTCATAATACGAATTTCAATTCGTATATGGTAAAGGTTTCTACCGAACAGCTGTCGACCTTCACGAAGGAAGAATTTTGGCCGAAGGGTGTTGTGTATCGTCCATTTCGTGGACGGATACCCGACACTAAGTTACGTAACACTACGCCGAATAAATAGTGTATTGTTTTGTTTTATTTTTATAAGTTTTAATTATGTTTTATATGTATGTTAAACTTTAAGGTATTTATGATATGGGCCATAATTTTGTTAAAATTCGTTGCTTGAAATAAAAGTTATTATTTTACTTTTAATAATTAAATGATAATAAGAAATGGAATTTGGTGCCGGCTAAATTGTGCCCTTTAGATTATAACTTGGATCTATTCAGAAATCAGAAATTTATTTGCAAGAATACACATATAAAATAAGGTCTTCAAGCACAAACAAAGCAAAGGTATTCAGCCGGCAAGCAGACGTGCAAATATTAACAAGTGGTGAAAAAATAATTAATTGGTCTTTAAATCTAGAAACTCTTTAATACTATAAAAACAATGCAACATTAGCTAATCCGTTATCTTTCTTTTGAATGCCAGCCGCTCTAACACTTAAATTTTCAGGTAGATAGTTAAATATTAGAATGCACATGTTCACTACATTATCCTTGTATATCACCTTGTAGCAGGGAAAATCATACAACAAGTTCTTAAATTAAGCTCTTTTTTCCGAGGTATAATTTCGCTTCGTTTTTTGAATAAGTCGGGGTGCATTTAAGTGAAAAGAAAAATTTATTATATGTAGGTACATACAAGGTGCTTGTGGCGCAGGGGTTGCAGCGCTTTGGTAGTGATACCAATAGTTATGCAACCTACGGCGCGGTCATGTTTGGGAGGGGTGACCATTCTGACCATAAAAGTGACGTCTATTTACAAGCATCTCCGTGCTTCGGAAGGAACGTTAAACTATTGATCCCGGTAAAATATCGATAGATATAGTCAATAAGCTTGGTTTTCTCTACTGTAATATAAACCTCGTTTACTCAGATTTTTTTTTCTATTTTTGTTTAGTAAGCAATAAAAGCGTGTTTTTTTAGTTTCATACACACATACATCCCGATCAAATAAAAGCGAGTTAAAATGAGATTATTGGAAGAACACGCTTAAAGTTAAAAAATATACTTCAATTCTTGTTCTGTTATTTCTATATTAAGAATAAATAGAATTCTCGCTCGGGCTTAAACCTGACTGTTCAACACTACGCTCGGGGTTCAAGGTGGCTACTTCGCCATAAAAATCTTTTTTACCCATTGAATAAGTATATTGTGACACCCCTCATTTTCTTCCGTGGTTTAAAATAATCAGTGTAGTGTTTTCGAATGTCTACACTAGAATTAACTCGCGTTAAAATTCTGAACACAATATCCTGATATTATGTAGCAAACAATTACTGTAAATCAATATTGTACCTGGTTGGCCCGGTTGTCCTGGGGTTCCTGGCTGAGCTGGTTGGCCTGGTTGGCCCGGATGTCCTGGTCCTCCTGGATGTCCTGGTCCTCCTGGATGTCCTGGGTGAGCTGGTCCACCTGGTTGTCCTGGCTGGCCTGGAGTTCCTGGCTGAGCTGGTATTCCTGGCTGGCCTGGAGTTCCTGGTTGAGCTGGTATGCCTGGCTGGCCTGGAGTTCCTGGTTGAGCTGGTATTCCTGGTTGGCCTGGAGTTCCTGGTTGAGCTGGTATGCTTGGCTGGCCTGGAGTTCCTGGTTGAGCTGGTATGCCTGGCTGGCCTGGAGTTCCTGGCTGAGCTGGTATGCCTGGCTGGCCTGGAGTTCCTGGCTGAGCTGGTAGTCCTGGCTGGCCTGGAGTTCCTGGTTGAGCTGGTACGCCTGGCTGTCCTGGAGTTCCTGGTTGAGCTGGTATGCCTGGCTGGCCTGGAGTTCCTGGTTGAGCTGGTATTCCTGGTTGGCCTGGAGTTCCTGGTTGAGCTGGTATGCTTGGCTGGCCTGGAGTTCCTGGTTGAGCTGGTATGCCTGGCTGGCCTGGAGTTCCTGGTTGAGCTGGTATTCCTGGCTGGCCTGGAGTTCCTGGCTGAGCTGGTAGTCCTGGCTGGCCTGGAGTTCCTGGTTGAGCTGGTACGCCTGGCTGTCCTGGAGTTCCTGGTTGAGCTGGTACGCCTGGCTGTCCTGGAGTTCCTGGTTGAGCTGGTACGCCTGGCTGTCCTGGAGTTCCTGGTTGAGCTGGTTGACCTGGTTGTCCTGGAGTTCCTGGCTGAGCTGGTTGGCCTGAAATGCAACATATCGATTTTACTTTTGAGACAATTACAATTCAAAGGGAGCGAACAAGATTAGTTTTGATCACGGTTTTAATTTCATTGCTACATAACAATTGGGCAATTTAATAATAAAGCTATGTTGCAGTGCGGGTAGGAAGGAACGCGAGGAATGGGAAACTCTCTACAAAGCCTGGAAAGCTCTAAGACTTTTACGGCTTTACTAAGGTTGAAAGGAAGAAAAAGAAGTCTTCTCGCAACCAGTGCGGCACTGCACCGACTGGGCCGAACCACCTGCTTCGACCTGCGATTCCAGTCACGCCGCTGTACGTGTCCCGACTTCATTTCTTTACGAAGGTTAAGGATATCGTAGAGTACATCCGCGTGAAGACCAAATACACCCTGAGGGTCGAACGGTTGGAGTCTCGTCATAATACGATTTTCAATTCGTATATGGTAAAGGTTTCTACCGAACAGCTGTCGACCTTAACGAAGGAAGAATTTTGGCCGAAGGGTGTTGTGTATCGTCCATTTCGTGGACGGATACCCGACACTAAGTTGCGTAACACTACGCCGAATAAATAGTGTATTGTTTTGTTTTATTTTTATAAGTTATATTTATGTTTTATAAGAATATGTATGTTAGACTTTAAGGTATTTATGATATGGGCCATAATTTTGTTAGAATTCGTTGCTTGAAATAAAAGTTATTATTATTATTTTACTTTTAATAATTAAATGATAATAAGAAATGGAATTTGGTGCCGGCTAAATTGTTCCCTTTAGATTATAACTTGGATCTATTCAGAAATCAGAAATTTATTTGCAAGAATACACATATAAAATAAGGTCTTCAAGTACAAACAAAGCAAACGTATTCAGCCGGCAAGCAGACGTGCAAATATTAACAAGTGGTAAATAATCAATTAATTTGTCTTTAAACCTAGAAACTCTTTAATACTATAAAAACAATGCAACATTAGCTAATCCGTTATCTTTCTTTTGAATGCCAGCCGCTCTAACACTTAAATTTTCAGGTAGATGGTTAAATATTAGAATGCACATGTTCACTACATTATCCTTGTATATCACCTTGTAGCAGGGAAAATTATACAACAAGTTCTTAAATGAAGCTCTTTTTTCCGAGGATAATTTCGCTTCGTTTTTTTTAAATAAGTCGGGGTGCATTTAAGTGAAAAGACAAATTTATTTTATGTAGGTACATACCAGGTGCTTGTGGCGCAGTGGTTGCAGCGCTTTGGTAGTGATACCAATATTTATGCAACCTACGGCGCGGTCATGTTTGGGAGGGGTGACCATTCTGACCATAAAAGTGACGTCTATTTACAAGCATCTCCGTGCTTCGGAAGGAACGTTAAACTATTGATCCCGGTAAAATATCGATAGATATAGTCAATAAGCTTGGTTTTCTCTACTGTAATATAAACCTCGTTTACTCAGATTTTTTTTTCTATTTTTGTTTAGTAAGCAATAAAAGCGTGTTTTTTTAGTTTCATACACACATACATCCCGATCAAATAAAAGCGAGTTAAAATGAGATTATTGGAAGAACACGCTTAAAGTTAAAAAATATACTTCAATTCTTGTTCTGTTATTTCTATATTAAGAATAAATAGAATTCTCGCTCGGGCTTAAACCTGACTGTTCAACACTACGCTCGGGGTTCAAGGTGGCTACTTCGCCATAAAAATCTTTTTTACCCATTGAATAAGTATATTGTGACACCCCTCATTTTCTTCCGTGGTTTAAAATAATCAGTGTAGTGTTTTCGAATGTCTACACTAGAATTAACTCGCGTTAAAATTCTGAACACAATATCCTGATATTATGTAGCAAACAATTACTGTAAATCAATATTGTACCTGGTTGGCCCGGTTGTCCTGGGGTTCCTGGCTGAGCTGGTTGGCCTGGTTGGCCCGGATGTCCTGGTCCTCCTGGATGTCCTGGTCCTCCTGGATGTCCTGGGTGAGCTGGTCCACCTGGTTGTCCTGGCTGGCCTGGAGTTCCTGGCTGAGCTGGTATTCCTGGCTGGCCTGGAGTTCCTGGTTGAGCTGGTATGCCTGGCTGGCCTGGAGTTCCTGGTTGAGCTGGTATTCCTGGTTGGCCTGGAGTTCCTGGTTGAGCTGGTATGCTTGGCTGGCCTGGAGTTCCTGGTTGAGCTGGTATGCCTGGCTGGCCTGGAGTTCCTGGCTGAGCTGGTATGCCTGGCTGGCCTGGAGTTCCTGGCTGAGCTGGTAGTCCTGGCTGGCCTGGAGTTCCTGGTTGAGCTGGTACGCCTGGCTGTCCTGGAGTTCCTGGTTGAGCTGGTATGCCTGGCTGGCCTGGAGTTCCTGGTTGAGCTGGTATTCCTGGTTGGCCTGGAGTTCCTGGTTGAGCTGGTATGCTTGGCTGGCCTGGAGTTCCTGGTTGAGCTGGTATGCCTGGCTGGCCTGGAGTTCCTGGTTGAGCTGGTATTCCTGGCTGGCCTGGAGTTCCTGGCTGAGCTGGTAGTCCTGGCTGGCCTGGAGTTCCTGGTTGAGCTGGTACGCCTGGCTGTCCTGGAGTTCCTGGTTGAGCTGGTACGCCTGGCTGTCCTGGAGTTCCTGGTTGAGCTGGTACGCCTGGCTGTCCTGGAGTTCCTGGTTGAGCTGGTTGACCTGGTTGTCCTGGAGTTCCTGGCTGAGCTGGTTGGCCTGAAATGCAACATATCGATTTTACTTTTGAGACAATTACAATTCAAAGGGAGCGAACAAGATTAGTTTTGATCACGGTTTTAATTTCATTGCTACATAACAATTGGGCAATTTAATAATAAAGCTATGTTGCAGTGCGGGTAGGAAGGAACGCGAGGAATGGGAAACTCTCTACAAAGCCTGGAAAGCTCTAAGACTTTTACGGCTTTACTAAGGTTGAAAGGAAGAAAAAGAAGTCTTCTCGCAACCAGTGCGGCACTGCACCGACTGGGCCGAACCACCTGCTTCGACCTGCGATTCCAGTCACGCCGCTGTACGTGTCCCGACTTCATTTCTTTACGAAGGTTAAGGATATCGTAGAGTACATCCGCGTGAAGACCAAATACACCCTGAGGGTCGAACGGTTGGAGTCTCGTCATAATACGATTTTCAATTCGTATATGGTAAAGGTTTCTACCGAACAGCTGTCGACCTTAACGAAGGAAGAATTTTGGCCGAAGGGTGTTGTGTATCGTCCATTTCGTGGACGGATACCCGACACTAAGTTGCGTAACACTACGCCGAATAAATAGTGTATTGTTTTGTTTTATTTTTATAAGTTATATTTATGTTTTATAAGAATATGTATGTTAGACTTTAAGGTATTTATGATATGGGCCATAATTTTGTTAGAATTCGTTGCTTGAAATAAAAGTTATTATTATTATTTTACTTTTAATAATTAAATGATAATAAGAAATGGAATTTGGTGCCGGCTAAATTGTTCCCTTTAGATTATAACTTGGATCTATTCAGAAATCAGAAATTTATTTGCAAGAATACACATATAAAATAAGGTCTTCAAGTACAAACAAAGCAAACGTATTCAGCCGGCAAGCAGACGTGCAAATATTAACAAGTGGTAAATAATCAATTAATTTGTCTTTAAACCTAGAAACTCTTTAATACTATAAAAACAATGCAACATTAGCTAATCCGTTATCTTTCTTTTGAATGCCAGCCGCTCTAACACTTAAATTTTCAGGTAGATGGTTAAATATTAGAATGCACATGTTCACTACATTATCCTTGTATATCACCTTGTAGCAGGGAAAATTATACAACAAGTTCTTAAATGAAGCTCTTTTTTCCGAGGATAATTTCGCTTCGTTTTTTTTAAATAAGTCGGGGTGCATTTAAGTGAAAAGACAAATTTATTTTATGTAGGTACATACCAGGTGCTTGTGGCGCAGTGGTTGCAGCGCTTTGGTAGTGATACCAATATTTATGCAACCTACGGCGCGGTCATGTTTGGGAGGGGTGACCATTCTGACCATAAAAGTGACGTCTATTTACAAGCATCTCCGTGCTTCGGAAGGCACGTTAAACTATTGATCCCGGTAAAATATCGATAGATATAGTCAATAAGCCTGGTTTTACTCTACTGTAATATAAATTCCGTTTACTCAGAAATTTTTTTCTATTTTTGTTTAGTAAGCAATAAAAGCGTGTTTTTTTAGTTTCATACACACATACATCCCGATCAAATAAAAGCGAGTTAAAATGAGATTATTGGAAGAACATGCTTAAAGTTAAAAAATATACTTCAATTCTTGTTCTGTTATTTCTATATTAAGAATAATTAGAATTCTCGCTCGTGCTTAAACCTGACTGTCCAACACTACGCTCGGGGTTCAATGTGGCTACTTCGCCATAAAAATCTTTTTTACCCATTGAATAAGTATATTGTGACACCCCTCATTTTCTTCCGTGGTTTAAAATAATCAGTGTAGTGTTTTCGAATGTCTACACTAGAATTAACTCGCGTTAAAATTCTGAACACAATATCCTGATATTATGTAGCAAACAATTACTGTAAATCAATATTGTACCTGGTTGGCCCGGTTGTCCTGGGGTTCCTGGCTGAGCTGGTTGGCCTGGTTGGCCCGGATGTCCTGGTCCTCCTGGATGTCCTGGTCCTCCTGGATGTCCTGGGTGAGCTGGTCCACCTGGTTGTCCTGGCTGGCCTGGAGTTCCTGGCTGAGCTGGTATTCCTGGCTGGCCTGGAGTTCCTGGTTGAGCTGGTATGCCTGGCTGGCCTGGAGTTCCTGGTTGAGCTGGTATTCCTGGTTGGCCTGGAGTTCCTGGTTGAGCTGGTATGCTTGGCTGGCCTGGAGTTCCTGGTTGAGCTGGTATGCCTGGCTGGCCTGGAGTTCCTGGCTGAGCTGGTATTCCTGGCTGGCCTGGAGTTCCTGGCTGAGCTGGTATGCCTGGCTGGCCTGGAGTTCCTGGTTGAGCTGGTACGCCTGGCTGTCCTGGAGTTCCTGGTTGAGCTGGTACGCCTGGCTGTCCTGGAGTTCCTGGTTGAGCTGGTACTCCTGGCTGTCCTGGAGTTCCTGGTTGAGCTGGTTGACCTGGTTGTCCTGGAGTTCCTGGCTGAGCTGGTTGGCCTGAAATGCAACATATCGATTTTACTTTTGAGACAATTACATTTCAAAGGGAGCGAACAAGATTAGTTTTGATCACGGTTTTAATTTCATTGCTACATAACAATTGGGCAATTTAATAATAAAGCTATGTTGCAGTGCGGGTAGGAAGGAACGCGAGGAATGGGAAACTCTCTACAAAGCCTGGAAAGCTCTAAGACTTTTACGGTTTTACTAAGGTTGAAAGGAAGAAAAAAAAGTCTTCTCGCAACCAGTGCGGCACTGCACCGACTGGGCCGAACCACCTGCTTCGACCTACGATTCCAGTCACGCCGCTGTACGTGTCCCGACTTCATTTCTTTACGAAGGTTGAGGATATCGTAGAGTACATCCGCGTGAAGACCAAATACACCCTGAGGGTCGAACGGTTGGAGTCTCGTCATAATACGAATTTCAATTCGTATATGGTAAAGGTTTCTACCGAACAGCTGTCGACCTTCACGAAGGAAGAATTTTGGCCGAAGGGTGTTGTGTATCGTCCATTTCGTGGACGGATACCCGACACTAAGTTGCGTAACACTACGCCGAATAAATAGTGTATTGTTTTGTTTTATTTTTATAAGTTATATTTATGTTTTATAAGAATATGTATGTTAGACTTTAAGGTATTTATGATATGGGCCATAATTTTGTTAAAATTCGTTGCTTGAAATAAAAGTTATTATTATTATTTTACTTTTAATAATTAAATGATAATAAGAAATGGAATTTGGTGCCGGCTAAATTGTTCCCTTTAGATTATAACTTGGATCTATTCAGAAATCAGAAATTTATTTGCAAGAATACACATATGAAATAAGGTCTTCAAGCACAAACAAAGCAAACGTATTCAGCCTGCAAGCAGACGTGCAAATATTAACAAGTGGTAAATAATTAATTAATTGGTCTTTAAATCTAGAAATTCTTTAATACTATAAAAACAATGCAATATTAGCTAATCCGTTATCTTTCTTTTGAATGCCAGCCGCTCTAACACTTAAATTTTCAGGTAGATGATTAAATATTAGAATGCACATGTTCACTACATTATCCTTGTATATCACCTTGTAGCAGGGAAAATTATACAACAAGTTCTTAAATGAAGCTCTTTTTTCCGAGGATAATTTCGCTTCGTTTTTTTTAAATAAGTCGGGGTGCATTTAAGTGAAAAGACAAATTTATTTTATGTAGGTACATACCAGGTGCTTGTGGCGCAGTGGTTGCAGCGCTTTGGTAGTGATACCAATATTTATGCAACCTACGGCGCGGTCATGTTTGGGAGGGGTCACCATTCTGACCATAAAAGTGACGTCTATTTACAAGCATCTCCGTGCTTCGGAAGCACGTTAAACTATTGATCCCGGTAAAATATCGATAGATATAGTCAATAAGCCTGGTTTTACTCTACTGTAATATAAATTCCGTTTACTCAGAAATTTTTTTCTATTTTTGTTTAGTAAGCAATAAAAGCGTGTTTTTTTAGTTTCATACACACATACATCCCGATCAAATAAAAGCGAGTTAAAATGAGATTATTGGAAGAACATGCTTAAAGTTAAAAAATATACTTCAATTCTTGTTCTGTTATTTCTATATTAAGAATAATTAGAATTCTCGCTCGTGCTTAAACCTGACTGTCCAACACTACGCTCGGGGTTCAAGGTGGCTACTTCGCCATAAAAATCTTTTTTACCCATTGAATAAGTATATTGTGACACCCCTCATTTTCTTCCGTGGTTTAAAATAATCAGTGTAGTGTTTTCGAATGTCTACACTAGAATTAACTCGCGTTAAAATTCTGAACACAATATCCTGATATTATGTAGCAAACAATTACTGTAAATCAATATTGTACCTGGTTGGCCCGGTTGTCCTGGGGTTCCTGGCTGAGCTGGTTGGCCTGGTTGGCCCGGATGTCCTGGTCCTCCTGGATGTCCTGGTCCTCCTGGATGTCCTGGGTGAGCTGGTCCACCTGGTTGTCCTGGCTGGCCTGGAGTTCCTGGCTGAGCTGGTATTCCTGGCTGGCCTGGAGTTCCTGGTTGAGCTGGTATGCCTGGCTGGCCTGGAGTTCCTGGTTGAGCTGGTATTCCTGGTTGGCCTGGAGTTCCTGGTTGAGCTGGTATGCTTGGCTGGCCTGGAGTTCCTGGTTGAGCTGGTATGCCTGGCTGGCCTGGAGTTCCTGGCTGAGCTGGTATGCCTGGCTGGCCTGGAGTTCCTGGCTGAGCTGGTAGTCCTGGCTGGCCTGGAGTTCCTGGTTGAGCTGGTACGCCTGGCTGTCCTGGAGTTCCTGGTTGAGCTGGTACGCCTGGCTGTCCTGGAGTTACTGGTTGAGCTGGTACGCCTGGCTGTCCTGGAGTTCCTGGTTGAGCTGGTTGACCTGGTTGTCCTGGAGTTCCTGGCTGAGCTGGTTGGCCTGAAATGCAACATATCGATTTTAATTTTGAGACAATTACAATTCAAAGGGAGCGAACAAGATTAGTTTTGATCACGGTTTTAATTTCATTGCTACATAACAATTGGGCAATTTAATAATAAAGCTATGTTGCAGTGCGGGTAGGAAGGAACGCGAGGAATGGGAAACTCTCTACAAAGCCTGGAAAGCTCTAAGACTTTTACGGCTATACTAAGGTTGAAAGGAAGAAAAAGAAGTCTTCTCGCAACCAGTGCGGCACTGCACCGACTGGGCCGAACCACCTGCTTCGACCTGCGATTCCAGTCACGCCGCTGTACGTGTCCCGACTTCATTTCTTTACGAAGGTTGAGGATATCGTAGAGTACATCTGCGTGAAGACCAAATACACCCTGAGGGTCGAACGGTTGGAGTCTCGTCATAATACGAATTTCAATTCGTATATGGTAAAGGTTTCTACCGAACAGCTGTCGACCTTCACGAAGGAAGAATTTTGGCCGAAGGGTGTTGTGTATCGTCCATTTCGTGGACGGATACCCGACACTAAGTTGCGTAACACTACGCCGAATAAATAGTGTATTGTTTTGTTTTATTTTTATAAGTTATATTTATGTTTTATACGAATATGTATGTTAGACCTTAAGGTATTTATGATACGGGCCATAATTTTGTTAAAATTCGTTGCTTGAAATGAAAGTTTTTATTATTATTTTACTTTTAATAATTAAATGATAATAAAAAATGGAATTTGGTGCCGGCTAAATTGTTCCCTATAGATTATAACTTGGATCTATTCAGAAATCAGAAATTTATTTGCAAGAATACACATATAAAATAAGGTCTTCAAGCACAAACAAAGCAAACGTATTCAGCCGGCAAGCAGACGTGCAAATATTAACAAGTGGTAAATAATTAATTAATTGGTCTTTAAATCTAGAAACTCTTTAATACTATAAAAACAATGCAACATTAGCTAATCCGTTATCTTTCTTTTGAATGCCAGCCGCTCTAACACTTAAATTTTCAGGTAGATGGTTAAATATTAGAATGCACATAGTAGTGATACCAATAGTTATGCAACCTACGGCGCGGTCATGTTTGGGAGGGGTGACCATTCTGACCATAAAAGTGACGTCTATTTACAAGCATCTCCGTGCTTCGGAAGGCACGTTAAACTATTGATCCCGGTAAAATATCGATAGATATAGTCAATAAGCTTGGTTTTACTCTACTGTAATATAAATTCCGTTTACTCAGAATTTTTTTTTCTATTTTTGTTTAGTAAGCAATAAAAGCGTGTTTTTTTAGTTTCATACACACATACATCCCGATCAAATAAAAGCGAGTTGAAATGAGATTATTGGAAGAACACGCTTAAAGTTAAAAAATATACTTCAATTCTTGTTCTGTTATTTCTATATTAAGAATAATTAGAATTCTCGCTCGGGCTTAAACCTGACTGTCCAACACTACGCTCGGGGTTCAAGGTGGCTACTTCGCCATAAAAATCTTTTTTACCCATTGAATAAGTATATTGTGACACCCCTCATTTTCTTCCGTGGTTTAAAATAATCAGTGTAGTGTTTTCGAATGTCTACACTAGAATTAACTCGCGTTAAAATTCTGAACACAAAATCCTGATATTATGTAGCAAACAATTACTGTAAATCAATATTGTACCTGGTTGGCCCGGTTGTCCTGGGGTTCCTGGCTGAGCTGGTTGGCCTGGTTGACCCGGATGTCCTGGTCCTCCTGGATGTCCTGGTCCTCCTGGATGTCCTGGGTGAGCTGGTCCACCTGGTTGTCCTGGCTGGCCTGGAGTTCCTGGCTGAGCTGGTATTCCTGGCTGGCCTGGAGTTCCTGGTTGAGCTGGTACGCCTGGCTGTCCTGGAGTTCCTGGTTGAGCTGGTACGCCTGGCTGTCCTGGAGTTCCTGGTTGAGCTGGTACGCCTGGCTGTCCTGGAGTTCCTGGTTGATCTGGTTGACCTGGTTGTCCTGGAGTTCCTGGCTGAGCTGGTTGGCCTGAAATGCAACATATCGATTTTACTTTTGAGACAATTACAATTCAAAGGGAGCGAACAAGATTAGTTTTGATCACGGTTTTAATTTCATTGCTACATAACAATTGAGCAATTTAATAATAAAGCTATGTTGCAGTGCGGGTAGGAAGGAACGTGAGGAATGGGAAACTCTCTACAAAGCCTGGGAAGCTCTAAGACTTTTACGGCTTTACTAAGGTTGAAAGGAAGAAAAAGAAGTCTTCTCGCAACCAGTGCGGCACTGCACCGACTGGGCCGAACCACCTGCTTCGACCTGCGATTCCAGTCACGCCGCTGTACGTGTCCCGACTTCATTTCTTTACGAAGGTTGAGGATATCGTAGAGTACATCCGCGTGAAGACCAAATACACCCTGAGGGTCGAACGGTTGGAGTCTCGTCATAATACGAATTTCAATTCGTATATGGTAAAGGTTTCTACCGAACAGCTGTCGACCTTCACGAAGGAAGAATTTTGGCCGAAGGGTGTTGTTGTTCGTCCATTTCGTGGACGGATGCCCCACACTAAGTTGCGTAACACTACGCCGAATAAATAGTGTATTGTTTTGTTTTATTTTTATAAGTTATATTTATGTTTTATAAGAATATGTATGTTAGACTTTAAGGTATTTATGATACGGGCCATACTTTTGTTAAAATTCGTTGCTTGAAATAAAAGTTATTATTATTATTTTACTTTTAATAATTAAATGATAATAAGAAATGGAATTTGGTGCCGGCTAAATTGTTCCCTTTAGATTATAACTTGGATCTATTCAGAAATCAGAAATTTATTTGCAAGAATACACATCTAAAATAAGGTCTTCAAGCACAAACAAAGCAAACGTATTCAGCCTGCAAGCAGACGTGCAAATATTAACAAGTGGTAAATAATTAATTAATTGGTCTTTAAATCTAGAAATTCTTTAATACTATAAAAACAATGCAATATTAGCTAATCCGTTATCTTTCTTTTGAATGCCAGCCGCTCTAACACTTAAATTTTCAGGTAGATGGTTAAATATTAGAATGCACATGTTCACTACATTATCCTTGTATATCACCTTGTAGCAGGGAAAATTATACAACAAGTTCTTAAATGAAGCTCTTTTTTCCGAGGATAATTTCGCTTCGTTTTTTTTAAATAAGTCGGGGTGCATTTAAGTGAAAAGACAAATTTATTTTATGTAGGTACATACCAGGTGCTTGTGGCGCAGTGGTTGCAGCGCTTTGGTAGTGATACCAATATTTATGCAACCTACGGCGCGGTCATGTTTGGGAGGGGTCACCATTCTGACCATAAAAGTGACGTCTATTTACAAGCATCTCCGTGCTTCGGAAGCACGTTAAACTATTGATCCCGGTAAAATATCGATAGATATAGTCAATAAGCCTGGTTTTACTCTACTGTAATATAAATTCCGTTTACTCAGAAATTTTTTTCTATTTTTGTTTAGTAAGCAATAAAAGCGTGTTTTTTTAGTTTCATACACACATACATCCCGATCAAATAAAAGCGAGTTAAAATGAGATTATTGGAAGAACATGCTTAAAGTTAAAAAATATACTTCAATTCTTGTTCTGTTATTTCTATATTAAGAATAATTAGAATTCTCGCTCGTGCTTAAACCTGACTGTCCAACACTACGCTCGGGGTTCAAGGTGGCTACTTCGCCATAAAAATCTTTTTTACCCATTGAATAAGTATATTGTGACACCCCTCATTTTCTTCCGTGGTTTAAAATAATCAGTGTAGTGTTTTCGAATGTCTACACTAGAATTAACTCGCGTTAAAATTCTGAACACAATATCCTGATATTATGTAGCAAACAATTACTGTAAATCAATATTGTACCTGGTTGGCCCGGTTGTCCTGGGGTTCCTGGCTGAGCTGGTTGGCCTGGTTGGCCCGGATGTCCTGGTCCTCCTGGATGTCCTGGTCCTCCTGGATGTCCTGGGTGAGCTGGTCCACCTGGTTGTCCTGGCTGGCCTGGAGTTCCTGGCTGAGCTGGTATTCCTGGCTGGCCTGGAGTTCCTGGTTGAGCTGGTATGCCTGGCTGGCCTGGAGTTCCTGGTTGAGCTGGTATTCCTGGTTGGCCTGGAGTTCCTGGTTGAGCTGGTATGCTTGGCTGGCCTGGAGTTCCTGGTTGAGCTGGTATGCCTGGCTGGCCTGGAGTTCCTGGCTGAGCTGGTATGCCTGGCTGGCCTGGAGTTCCTGGCTGAGCTGGTAGTCCTGGCTGGCCTGGAGTTCCTGGTTGAGCTGGTACGCCTGGCTGTCCTGGAGTTCCTGGTTGAGCTGGTACGCCTGGCTGTCCTGGAGTTACTGGTTGAGCTGGTACGCCTGGCTGTCCTGGAGTTCCTGGTTGAGCTGGTTGACCTGGTTGTCCTGGAGTTCCTGGCTGAGCTGGTTGGCCTGAAATGCAACATATCGATTTTAATTTTGAGACAATTACAATTCAAAGGGAGCGAACAAGATTAGTTTTGATCACGGTTTTAATTTCATTGCTACATAACAATTGGGCAATTTAATAATAAAGCTATGTTGCAGTGCGGGTAGGAAGGAACGCGAGGAATGGGAAACTCTCTACAAAGCCTGGAAAGCTCTAAGACTTTTACGGCTATACTAAGGTTGAAAGGAAGAAAAAGAAGTCTTCTCGCAACCAGTGCGGCACTGCACCGACTGGGCCGAACCACCTGCTTCGACCTGCGATTCCAGTCACGCCGCTGTACGTGTCCCGACTTCATTTCTTTACGAAGGTTGAGGATATCGTAGAGTACATCTGCGTGAAGACCAAATACACCCTGAGGGTCGAACGGTTGGAGTCTCGTCATAATACGAATTTCAATTCGTATATGGTAAAGGTTTCTACCGAACAGCTGTCGACCTTCACGAAGGAAGAATTTTGGCCGAAGGGTGTTGTGTATCGTCCATTTCGTGGACGGATACCCGACACTAAGTTGCGTAACACTACGCCGAATAAATAGTGTATTGTTTTGTTTTATTTTTATAAGTTATATTTATGTTTTATACGAATATGTATGTTAGACCTTAAGGTATTTATGATACGGGCCATAATTTTGTTAAAATTCGTTGCTTGAAATAAAAGTTTTTATTATTATTTTACTTTTAATAATTAAATGATAATAAAAAATGGAATTTGGTGCCGGCTAAATTGTTCCCTATAGATTATAACTTGGATCTATTCAGAAATCAGAAATTTATTTGCAAGAATACACATATAAAATAAGGTCTTCAAGCACAAACAAAGCAAACGTATTCAGCCGGCAAGCAGACGTGCAAATATTAACAAGTGGTAAATAATTAATTAATTGGTCTTTAAATCTAGAAACTCTTTAATACTATAAAAACAATGCAACATTAGCTAATCCGTTATCTTTCTTTTGAATGCCAGCCGCTCTAACACTTAAATTTTCAGGTAGATGGTTAAATATTAGAATGCACATAGTAGTGATACCAATAGTTATGCAACCTACGGCGCGGTCATGTTTGGGAGGGGTGACCATTCTGACCATAAAAGTGACGTCTATTTACAAGCATCTCCGTGCTTCGGAAGGCACGTTAAACTATTGATCCCGGTAAAATATCGATAGATATAGTCAATAAGCTTGGTTTTACTCTACTGTAATATAAATTCCGTTTACTCAGAATTTTTTTTTCTATTTTTGTTTAGTAAGCAATAAAAGCGTGTTTTTTTAGTTTCATACACACATACATCCCGATCAAATAAAAGCGAGTTGAAATGAGATTATTGGAAGAACACGCTTAAAGTTAAAAAATATACTTCAATTCTTGTTCTGTTATTTCTATATTAAGAATAATTAGAATTCTCGCTCGGGCTTAAACCTGACTGTCCAACACTACGCTCGGGGTTCAAGGTGGCTACTTCGCCATAAAAATCTTTTTTACCCATTGAATAAGTATATTGTGACACCCCTCATTTTCTTCCGTGGTTTAAAATAATCAGTGTAGTGTTTTCGAATGTCTACACTAGAATTAACTCGCGTTAAAATTCTGAACACAAAATCCTGATATTATGTAGCAAACAATTACTGTAAATCAATATTGTACCTGGTTGGCCCGGTTGTCCTGGGGTTCCTGGCTGAGCTGGTTGGCCTGGTTGACCCGGATGTCCTGGTCCTCCTGGATGTCCTGGTCCTCCTGGATGTCCTGGGTGAGCTGGTCCACCTGGTTGTCCTGGCTGGCCTGGAGTTCCTGGCTGAGCTGGTATTCCTGGCTGGCCTGGAGTTCCTGGTTGAGCTGGTACGCCTGGCTGTCCTGGAGTTCCTGGTTGAGCTGGTACGCCTGGCTGTCCTGGAGTTCCTGGTTGAGCTGGTACGCCTGGCTGTCCTGGAGTTCCTGGTTGATCTGGTTGACCTGGTTGTCCTGGAGTTCCTGGCTGAGCTGGTTGGCCTGAAATGCAACATATCGATTTTACTTTTGAGACAATTACAATTCAAAGGGAGCGAACAAGATTAGTTTTGATCACGGTTTTAATTTCATTGCTACATAACAATTGAGCAATTTAATAATAAAGCTATGTTGCAGTGCGGGTAGGAAGGAACGTGAGGAATGGGAAACTCTCTACAAAGCCTGGGAAGCTCTAAGACTTTTACGGCTTTACTAAGGTTGAAAGGAAGAAAAAGAAGTCTTCTCGCAACCAGTGCGGCACTGCACCGACTGGGCCGAACCACCTGCTTCGACCTGCGATTCCAGTCACGCCGCTGTACGTGTCCCGACTTCATTTCTTTACGAAGGTTGAGGATATCGTAGAGTACATCCGCGTGAAGACCAAATACACCCTGAGGGTCGAACGGTTGGAGTCTCGTCATAATACGAATTTCAATTCGTATATGGTAAAGGTTTCTACCGAACAGCTGTCGACCTTCACGAAGGAAGAATTTTGGCCGAAGGGTGTTGTTGTTCGTCCATTTCGTGGACGGATGCCCCACACTAAGTTGCGTAACACTACGCCGAATAAATAGTGTATTGTTTTGTTTTATTTTTATAAGTTATATTTATGTTTTATAAGAATATGTATGTTAGACTTTAAGGTATTTATGATACGGGCCATACTTTTGTTAAAATTCGTTGCTTGAAATAAAAGTTATTATTATTATTTTACTTTTAATAATTAAATGATAATAAGAAATGGAATTTGGTGCCGGCTAAATTGTTCCCTTTAGATTATAACTTGGATCTATTCAGAAATCAGAAATTTATTTGCAAGAATACACATCTAAAATAAGGTCTTCAAGCACAAACAAAGCAAACGTATTCAGCCGGCAAGCAGACGTGCAAATATTAACAAGTGGTAAATAATTAATTAATTGGTCTTTAAATCTAGAAATTCTTTAATACTATAAAAACAATGCAACATTAGCTAATCCGTTATCTTTCTTTTGAATGCCAGCCGCTCTAACACTTAAATTTTCAGGTAGATGGTTAAATATTAGAATGCACATGTTCACTACATTATCCTTGTATATCACCTTGTAGCAGGAAAAATTATACAACAAGTTCTTAAATTAAGCTCTTTTTTCCGAGGTATAATTTAGCTTCGTTTTTTTAAATAAGTCGGGGTGCATTTAAGTGAAAAGACAAATTTATTTTATGTAGGTACATACCAGGTGCTTGTGGCGCAGTGGTTGCAGCGCTTTGGTAGTGATACCAAAAGTTATGCAACCTACGGCGCGGTCATGTTTGGGAGGGGTGACCATTCTGACCATAAAAGTGACGTCTATTTACAAGCATCTCCGTGCTTCGGAAGGCACGTTAAACTATTGATCCCGGTAAAATATCGATAGATATAGTCAATAAGCTTGGTTTTACTCTACTGTAATATAAATTCCGTTTACTCAGAATTTTTTTTCTATTTTTGTTTAGTAAGCAATAAAAGCGTGTTTTTTTAGTTTCATACACACATACATCCCGATCAAATAAAAGCGAGTTAAAATGAGATTATTGGAAGAACACGCTTAAAGTTAAAAAATATACTTCAATTCTTGTTCTGTTATTTCTATATTAAGAATAATTAGAATTCTCGCTCGGGCTTAAACCTGACTGTCCAACACTACGCTCGGGGTTCAAGGTGGCTACTTCGCCATAAAAATCTTTTTTACCCATTGAATAAGTATATTGTGACACCCCTCATTTTCTTCCGTGGTTTAAAATAATCAGTGTAGTGTTTTCGAATGTCTACACTAGAATAAACTCGCGTTAAAATTCTGAACACAATATCCTGATATTATGTAGCAAACAATTACTGTAAATCAATATTGTACCTGGTTGGCCCGGTTGTCCTGGGGTTCCTGGCTGAGCTGGTTGGCCTGGTTGGCCCGGATGTCCTGGTCCTCCTGGATGTCCTGGTCCTCCTGGATGTCCTGGGTGAGCTGGTCCACCTGGTTGTCCTGGCTGGCCTGGAGTTCCTGGCTGAGCTGGTATTCCTGGCTGGCCTGGAGTTCCTGGTTGAGCTGGTATGCCTGGCTGGCCTGGAGTTCCTGGTTGAGCTGGTATTCCTGGTTGGCCTGGAGTTCCTGGTTGAGCTGGTATGCTTGGCTGGCCTGGAGTTCCTGGTTGAGCTGGTATGCCTGGCTGGCCTGGAGTTCCTGGCTGAGCTGGTATTCCTGGCTGGCCTGGAGTTCCTGGCTGAGCTGGTAGTCCTGGCTGGCCTGGAGTTCCTGGTTGAGCTGGTACGCCTGGCTGTCCTGGAGTTCCTGGTTGAGCTGGTACGCCTGGCTGTCCTGGAGTTCCTGGTTGAGCTGGTACGCCTGGCTGTCCTGGAGTTCCTGGTTGAGCTGGTTGACCTGGTTGTCCTGGAGTTCCTGGCTGAGCTGGTTGGCCTGAAATGCAACATATCGATTTTACTTTTGAGTCAATTACAATTCAAAGGGAGCGAACAAGATTAGTTTTGATCACGGTTTTAATTTCATTGCTACATATTAATTGGGCAATTTAATAATAAAGCTATGTTGCAGTGCGGGTAGGAAGGAACGCGAGGAATGGGAAACTCTCTACAAAGCCTGGAAAGCTCTAAGACTTTTACGGCTTTACTAAGGTTGAAAGGAAGAAAAAAAAGTCTTCTCGCAACCAGTGCGGCACTGCACCGACTGGGCCGAACCACCTGCTTCGACCTACGATTCCAGTCACGCCGCTGTACGTGTCCCGACTTCATTTCTTTACGAAGGTTGAGGATATCGTAGAGTACATCCGCGTGAAGACCAAATACACCCTGAGGGTCGAACGGTTGGAGTCTTGTCATAATACGAATTTCAATTCGTATATGGTAAAGGTTTCTACCGAACAGCTGTCGACCTTCACGAAGGAAGAATTTTGGCCGAAGGGTGTTGTGTATCGTCCATTTCGTGGACGGATACCCCACACTAAGTTGCGTAACACTACGCCGAATAAATAGTGTATTGTTTTGTTTTATTTTTATAAGTTATATTTATGTTTTATAAGAATATGTATGTTAGACTTTAAGGTATTTATGATATGGGCCATAATTTTGTTAAAATTCGTTGCTTGAAATAAAAGTTATTATTATTATTGGGTCATACACAAAACGCAGTTAAAAAAATAAATAAATAAAAGGGTCTGGTATTATTTCGTAATCACATTTATTTGGCAGATACTAACAAAAATAATATTATAAAAATAAGAAATGAGATCGTTTTTGAGAAACACATTAGTTGTGGAACATTAATATTTTTTATTGTCCACAGAAGTGACGGTAAGTCACAGAAGAGATCCAAATTAGGCTTATAATTAAGTATACCTCTTCTCTCCTCTTAAGTATACGATATAATCGCGCTTTTAGTATACGCTTTTAGTAACATACCATTAGCACTACTTTATATTTTAGTGATACACAATCATTCAAGCACTTATACACAGACAATAATGTAAATAATTATATTTTTTGGTATTCATACCTTAATTATTTTTTTCGATAAAACTAACAATACAAAATCAGACACGAAATCATATGATTTTCTCCCTAAATCCTACAATTATAAAAATAAACAACAGAAATATCCCAAAGCCTATGGAAAATACTACAGGAGATAAAAAATGTTTAGAAAATGTCTTCATCGCTGTCATCAGTGGCCGTAGATTGCCGTTTAGATGTCTTGGGGAATGAAATTTCTCCATCATTGGCACCAAAGAATCTTGCACGTTTTTTGAGTTTCTTAGGTGGTGAGTTTTCATCGTCAGTATCATCAAAGAACCCTAGACATAATTTGCTCCTCTTAGATGTTGACGGTAAAAATTCAACACGATTGTCGGCTAAATTAGCTGGTCTTAACATAGTTTCTGATGCTATAGAGACGGACTCATCTGAGTTGTTGCCTTCAAAGTTACGCAGTTTCTTTGGAGTCAATGGCTGAAGAACATTACAAAAAGGGTCCGGCGATGGTGTTTGCATAAAAGGAATCGGGGTTCCGGGTCCAGAGACAGTCGAAGCTGACGCAGTCCCAGGAGAACGAGCAACAGGAATTGGCATGTCGGCCTCTGATGTTGAACTTGATAAAGTTTCGGGTAATTGTATATTCTGCACTCGAATTATACCTATTTCAAAATGAGGACATTTTATGTCAGCGGCACATTCAATGCATGTCAATCTCCTAATGTGGAGTATGTTCGGCTCTCTGATGCTCCAGGTGATTTCATGAATTTTAAAAGTCCCTTTAAATGGTTGAACAGTTAGTGCATCTGCTATATTCTGTATCTCAGGCACATGTGAATTATCGATAGGAATAACCATTATGCCTTTGCAGTAGACTTTTGAGCACTCAATGAAAGTGTTGAGGTCTGTTATGTCTCTTCCATTTCCAACAACTCTATCACAAGATCTCTTTAGACATCCACCAACCCCATCAGGCGCACCCTTCCCATGGCCTCTTTCCGAAAAATGCCAGTATATTGTTTCTGCACTACATATTTTACTGATATAATTTACTATTAATTGAAACATTGTCTTGTTGCGATATTGTGTTGTAGGTCCATCGCTTAATATATGTAAATTCTTTAAAGTAGGAGTAATTAATTTGATTTCTTCAAGAACTGGTTTCAAATGAGCGCAAATGAGTACAGGATCATGTCTTAAATCTTGTGAAACTGTGCAGATACATGTAGTTTTAATTGTATGAGAATCTTGTGAATAAAAAACACAAGTATGCAAAGAAAGCTGTTCTTTTGACCCACCAAAATGAGCAGATTGAATTTCCGTCCCATACTTGCATCCATAATTTTCGGAAAAATCAATATGTAGTAGGCCATCTGAGGGTGTAAGATTTTGTTTGATGAAATTAATGGCTCTAAGCTGATTATAATGATTTGCGAGATGTTGCATAAAAATTGGTATGTTTGATTTTAAAATATTGATAAGCTGCAAATGAGATGTTTTCACCTTTTCCTTAATAGTTTTCTTCACTTGTTTTTCTTGGCCTTTAATTGTTACTTTTACCTGTTTAGTTATCCATCTTTCGTATATAATTGTATTATCATCGTGAACGACATTGAAATTTACCTCCTTATCAGAACATTGTGGACATTTTCGCTCCAAACAAGAAACACTCGGCTCATCACCACAACAAAGAGACTTGGCAAGTTTAGAAGCATTAGAATAGGGTATAACTTTTGCATGATGTAGAGCACAAACAATGTAATTATTGTTGGTACATATGGAGCATAAGCAAGTGTTCCTTGACGCTGCAGTGGGAAATATTACCCAAAAAGGACGATTACGCCGGAATGTCTCGTATGAAATATTTATCCCAGTTTTTTTGATAAATATTTTATGTAGGTTAAGCAATGTATCATTTAAAAGCCGTATTTGTTTTTTCACTTTTCGTCGTGTGATAGTTTCTTTTTTGCCCGCAGTCAATCTACTGTTCTCATCGTTGAGTAAAAAGCTGTGTATTTTTTCTTTAATGCTAACTCGTTCAGTGGTTTTTTGCTCTCTATTTTTTTTCAGTCTCATTATTTGCATTCTGTACTTAGCCAATTTTTTTTCCAGCAGTTGTAATTTACAAGTCAGAAACTCGTTTTTCGCCTTCAATCTGCGCCTGTTTCTTGCACTTACTGATTTGCCAGATGCAACCCTTGAGAAACTTGTACTTGGGCTTGAAGGTGGTGTGTCATTGAGAATTTTATCAGTTTGCTTCCTGATTTTATCTTTCTCCCGTCTTAGCTTTGCTTTCTCGCGCCACATTTTTCTCATTTGGCGCTGTTGCCTGGGCGTGTAGTCCTTTATAGTTTTTAACAGTCCGTCTTGCTTTTTTTTCTGATATCGCTCCCTGTCTTTTCTTCGTCTATCTTCCAGAGAAGCAGCGTCTAGCTTGGCGCGAGCTCTACGCATACTGAGTTTTTTTTGCTCGCGTCGACGTTTCTTTTTCTCTTCAGTGCTCAGATTTGATCTAGACCTACTTGATCGAGGCATTTTATAACTGAAACGAACATACTATGCTTTAAACGTGATTATTCATAAATACATATTATTTTAGCTATGACTCTGACAAATGGATAGAAAAACTAAGCGTAGTGGTTTAGTAATAGTAGGCAATTTTGGGCATGCAATTCCATAGATGAGTAACAACTAATGACCCCAAAAAGCATTCCCATGTGACAGAGCAGTCAAAAATAATCTGTCATGTGGACATGTGTATCTTCTGTGGACATGTAAGACCACAGAAAAGATGTCCACAGAAGGGACTAATGTTTGAGAATTCGCAATGGAGTTTATGTTTTTGAGGTTAGAAAACAAGTAAAAATGAATTTCATAAATACTCCCTACAAGGTACTAAAGAGGTATATTTTGTGAATTTATGATAGCTTACCTGCCAAGCAATACCAGGAACAGGAAAGTAGCACTGATGTATGACAATAACGATGAAATTCAGATTAAAATGTAATTTAATTAGCTGCCGAAAATAACCTCCACTCAGATGATTCGGAAAAGTGACAGATCGTGAGTATTGCCATTATGAAAAATATTAGTTGGATAGTAGTTTTGTTAGAAAATAAATAAGCTCGAATTTTTAGGTCCACAGATAAGATGCAAACCCGTATAACCGATTGTTTATTTGAAATTCTGAGTTATGTATTGCGGTGATCATTATTAAACTACTAAAATAATATACGCCATTATTAAATATAATAAATCAGTAAGCGATTCCATAATTATCACCTTTTAAATAAACGTATTGCTCCTTCAAATATAGCCAAAGCGTATTTGAACAGTCCACAGAAGGGGACAATTTGACACAAATTTAAATAAAGATAACAATAAATTAAAAAAAAAACAATATTTGCGTCTTACATTTGAATAAAACCTTGAGTTTGGGAAAATATTCAAAAACAAGTGATTGTAAATAGATAACATTTTTAAAGATATAGTACCTGAACATGCGTATGTGTATGACCCTATTATACTTTTAATAATTAAATGATAATAAGAAATGGAATTTGGTGCCGGCTAAATTGTTCCCTTTAGATTATAACTTGGATCTATTCAGAAATCAGAAATTTATTTGCAAGAATACACATATGAAATAAGGTCTTCAAGCACAAACAAAGCAAACGTATTCAGCCTGCAAGCAGACGTGCAAATATTAACAAGTGGTAAATAATTAATTAATTGGTCTTTAAATCTAGAAATTCTTTAATACTATAAAAACAATGCAACATTAGCTAATCCGTTATCTTTCTTTTGAATGCCAGCCGCTCTAACACTTAAATTTTCAGGTAGATGGTTAAATATTAGAATGCACATGTTCACTACATTATCCTTGTATATCACCTTGTAGCAGGGAAAATTATACAACAAGTTCTTAAATGAAGCTCTTTTTTCCGAGGATAATTTCGCTTCGTTTTTTTTAAATAAGTCGGGGTGCATTTAAGTGAAAAGACAAATTTATTTTATGTAGGTACATACCAGGTGCTTGTGGCGCAGTGGTTGCAGCGCTTTGGTAGTGATACCAAAAGTTATGCAACCTACGGCGCGGTCATGTTTGGGAGGGGTGACCATTCTGACCATAAAAGTGACGTCTATTTACAAGCATCTCCGTGCTTCGGAAGGCACGTTAAACTATTGATCCCGGTAAAATATCGATAGATATAGTCAATAAGCTTGGTTTTACTCTACTGTAATATAAATTCCGTTTACTCAGAATTTTTTTTCTATTTTTGTTTAGTAAGCAATAAAAGCGTGTTTTTTTAGTTTCATACACACATACATCCCGATCAAATAAAAGCGAGTTAAAATGAGATTATTGGAAGAACACGCTTAAAGTTAAAAAATATACTTCAATTCTTGTTCTGTTATTTCTATATTAAGAATAATTAGAATTCTCGCTCGGGCTTAAACCTGACTGTCCAACACTACGCTCGGGGTTCAAGGTGGCTACTTCGCCATAAAAATCTTTTTTACCCATTGAATAAGTATATTGTGACACCCCTCATTTTCTTCCGTGGTTTAAAATAATCAGTGTAGTGTTTTCGAATGTCTACACTAGAATAAACTCGCGTTAAAATTCTGAACACAATATCCTGATATTATGTAGCAAACAATTACTGTAAATCAATATTGTACCTGGTTGGCCCGGTTGTCCTGGGGTTCCTGGCTGAGCTGGTTGGCCTGGTTGGCCCGGATGTCCTGGTCCTCCTGGATGTCCTGGTCCTCCTGGATGTCCTGGGTGAGCTGGTCCACCTGGTTGTCCTGGCTGGCCTGGAGTTCCTGGCTGAGCTGGTATTCCTGGCTGGCCTGGAGTTCCTGGTTGAGCTGGTATGCCTGGCTGGCCTGGAGTTCCTGGTTGAGCTGGTATTCCTGGTTGGCCTGGAGTTCCTGGTTGAGCTGGTATGCTTGGCTGGCCTGGAGTTCCTGGTTGAGCTGGTATGCCTGGCTGGCCTGGAGTTCCTGGCTGAGCTGGTATTCCTGGCTGGCCTGGAGTTCCTGGCTGAGCTGGTAGTCCTGGCTGGCCTGGAGTTCCTGGTTGAGCTGGTACGCCTGGCTGTCCTGGAGTTCCTGGTTGAGCTGGTACGCCTGGCTGTCCTGGAGTTCCTGGTTGAGCTGGTACGCCTGGCTGTCCTGGAGTTCCTGGTTGAGCTGGTTGACCTGGTTGTCCTGGAGTTCCTGGCTGAGCTGGTTGGCCTGAAATGCAACATATCGATTTTACTTTTGAGTCAATTACAATTCAAAGGGAGCGAACAAGATTAGTTTTGATCACGGTTTTAATTTCATTGCTACATATTAATTGGGCAATTTAATAATAAAGCTATGTTGCAGTGCGGGTAGGAAGGAACGCGAGGAATGGGAAACTCTCTACAAAGCCTGGAAAGCTCTAAGACTTTTACGGCTTTACTAAGGTTGAAAGGAAGAAAAAAAAGTCTTCTCGCAACCAGTGCGGCACTGCACCGACTGGGCCGAACCACCTGCTTCGACCTACGATTCCAGTCACGCCGCTGTACGTGTCCCGACTTCATTTCTTTACGAAGGTTGAGGATATCGTAGAGTACATCCGCGTGAAGACCAAATACACCCTGAGGGTCGAACGGTTGGAGTCTTGTCATAATACGAATTTCAATTCGTATATGGTAAAGGTTTCTACCGAACAGCTGTCGACCTTCACGAAGGAAGAATTTTGGCCGAAGGGTGTTGTGTATCGTCCATTTCGTGGACGGATACCCCACACTAAGTTGCGTAACACTACGCCGAATAAATAGTGTATTGTTTTGTTTTATTTTTATAAGTTATATTTATGTTTTATAAGAATATGTATGTTAGACTTTAAGGTATTTATGATATGGGCCATAATTTTGTTAAAATTCGTTGCTTGAAATAAAAGTTATTATTATTATTATACTTTTAATAATTAAATGATAATAAGAAATGGAATTTGGTGCCGGCTAAATTGTTCCCTTTAGATTATAACTTGGATCTATTCAGAAATCAGAAATTTATTTGCAAGAATACACATATGAAATAAGGTCTTCAAGCACAAACAAAGCAAACGTATTCAGCCTGCAAGCAGACGTGCAAATATTAACAAGTGGTAAATAATTAATTAATTGGTCTTTAAATCTAGAAATTCTTTAATACTATAAAAACAATGCAACATTAGCTAATCCGTTATCTTTCTTTTGAATGCCAGCCGCTCTAACACTTAAATTTTCAGGTAGATGGTTAAATATTAGAATGCACATGTTCACTACATTATCCTTGTATATCACCTTGTAGCAGGGAAAATTATACAACAAGTTCTTAAATGAAGCTCTTTTTTCCGAGGATAATTTCGCTTCGTTTTTTTTAAATAAGTCGGGGTGCATTTAAATGAAAAGACAAATTTATTTTATGTAGGTACATACCAGGTGCTTGTGGCGCAGTGGTTGCAGCGCTTTGGTAGTGATACCAATATTTATGCAACCTACGGCGCGGTCATGTTTGGGAGGGGTGACCATTCTGACCATAAAAGTGACGTCTATTTACAAGCATCTCCGTGCTTCGGAAGGCACGTTAAACTATTGATCCCGGTAAAATATCGATAGATATAGTCAATAAGCCTGGTTTTACTCTACTGTAATATAAATTCCGTTTACTCAGAAATTTTTTTCTATTTTTGTTTAGTAAGCAATAAAAGCGTGTTTTTTTAGTTTCATACACACATACATCCCGATCAAATAAAAGCGAGTTAAAATGAGATTATTGGAAGAACATGCTTAAAGTTAAAAAATATACTTCAATTCTTGTTCTGTTATTTCTATATTAAGAATAATTAGAATTCTCGCTCGTGCTTAAACCTGACTGTCCAACACTACGCTCGGGGTTCAATGTGGCTACTTCGCCATAAAAATCTTTTTTACCCATTGAATAAGTATATTGTGACACCCCTCATTTTCTTCCGTGGTTTAAAATAATCAGTGTAGTGTTTTCGAATGTCTACACTAGAATTAACTCGCGTTAAAATTCTGAACACAATATCCTGATATTATGTAGCAAACAATTACTGTAAATCAATATTGTACCTGGTTGGCCCGGTTGTCCTGGGGTTCCTGGCTGAGCTGGTTGGCCTGGTTGGCCCGGATGTCCTGGTCCTCCTGGATGTCCTGGTCCTCCTGGATGTCCTGGGTGAGCTGGTCCACCTGGTTGTCCTGGCTGGCCTGGAGTTCCTGGCTGAGCTGGTATTCCTGGCTGGCCTGGAGTTCCTGGTTGAGCTGGTATGCCTGGCTGGCCTGGAGTTCCTGGTTGAGCTGGTATTCCTGGTTGGCCTGGAGTTCCTGGTTGAGCTGGTATGCTTGGCTGGCCTGGAGTTCCTGGTTGAGCTGGTATGCCTGGCTGGCCTGGAGTTCCTGGCTGAGCTGGTATTCCTGGCTGGCCTGGAGTTCCTGGCTGAGCTGGTATGCCTGGCTGGCCTGGAGTTCCTGGTTGAGCTGGTACGCCTGGCTGTCCTGGAGTTCCTGGTTGAGCTGGTACGCCTGGCTGTCCTGGAGTTCCTGGTTGAGCTGGTACTCCTGGCTGTCCTGGAGTTCCTGGTTGAGCTGGTTGACCTGGTTGTCCTGGAGTTCCTGGCTGAGCTGGTTGGCCTGAAATGCAACATATCGATTTTACTTTTGAGACAATTACAATTCAAAGGGAGCGAACAAGATTAGTTTTGATCACGGTTTTAATTTCATTGCTACATAACAATTGGGCAATTTAATAATAAAGCTATGTTGCAGTGCGGGTAGGAAGGAACGCGAGGAATGGGAAACTCTCTACAAAGCCTGGAAAGCTCTAAGACTTTTACGGCTTTACTAAGGTTGAAAGGAAGAAAAAAAAGTCTTCTCGCAACCAGTGCGGCACTGCACCGACTGGGCCGAACCACCTGCTTCGACCTACGATTCCAGTCACGCCGCTGTACGTGTCCCGACTTCATTTCTTTACGAAGGTTGAGGATATCGTAGAGTACATCCGCGTGAAGACCAAATACACCCTGAGGGTCGAACGGTTGGAGTCTCGTCATAATACGAATTTCAATTCGTATATGGTAAAGGTTTCTACCGAACAGCTGTCGACCTTCACGAAGGAAGAATTTTGGCCGAAGGGTGTTGTGTATCGTCCATTTCGTGGACGGATACCCGACACTAAGTTGCGTAACACTACGCCGAATAAATAGTGTATTGTTTTGTTTTATTTTTATAAGTTATATTTATGTTTTATAAGAATATGTATGTTAGACTTTAAGGTATTTATGATATTGGCCATAATTTTGTTAAAATTCGTTGCTTGAAATAAAAGTTATTATTATTATTTTACTTTTAATAATTAAATGATAATAAGAAATGGAATTTGGTGCCGGCTAAATTGTTCCCTTTAGATTATAACTTGGATCTATTCAGAAATCAGAAATTTATTTCCAAGAATACACATATGAAATAAGGTCTTCAAGCACAAACAAAGCAAACGTATTCAGCCTGCAAGCAGCCGTGCAAATATTAACAAGTGGTAAATAATTAATTAATTGGTCTTTAAATCTAGAAATTCTTTAATACTATAAAAACAATGCAATATTAGCTAATCCGTTATCTTTCTTTTGAATGCCAGCCGCTCTAACACTTAAATTTTCAGGTAGATGGTTAAATATTAGAATGCACATGTTCACTACATTATCCTTGTATATCACCTTGTAGCAGGGAAAATTATACAACAAGTTCTTAAATGAAGCTCTTTTTTCCGAGGATAATTTCGCTTCGTTTTTTTTAAATAAGTCGGGGTGCATTTAAGTGAAAAGACAAATTTATTTTATGTAGGTACATACCAGGTGCTTGTGGCGCAGTGGTTGCAGCGCTTTGGTAGTGATACCAATATTTATGCAACCTACGGCGCGGTCATGTTTGGGAGGGGTCACCATTCTGACCATAAAAGTGACGTCTATTTACAAGCATCTCCGTGCTTCGGAAGCACGTTAAACTATTGATCCCGGTAAAATATCGATAGATATAGTCAATAAGCCTGGTTTTACTCTACTGTAATATAAATTCCGTTTACTCAGAAATTTTTTTCTATTTTTGTTTAGTAAGCAATAAAAGCGTGTTTTTTTAGTTTCATACACACATACATCCCGATCAAATAAAAGCGAGTTAAAATGAGATTATTGGAAGAACATGCTTAAAGTTAAAAAATATACTTCAATTCTTGTTCTGTTATTTCTATATTAAGAATAATTAGAATTCTCGCTCGTGCTTAAACCTGACTGTCCAACACTACGCTCGGGGTTCAAGGTGGCTACTTCGCCATAAAAATCTTTTTTACCCATTGAATAAGTATATTGTGACACCCCTCATTTTCTTCCGTGGTTTAAAATAATCAGTGTAGTGTTTTCGAATGTCTACACTAGAATTAACTCGCGTTAAAATTCTGAACACAATATCCTGATATTATGTAGCAAACAATTACTGTAAATCAATATTGTACCTGGTTGGCCCGGTTGTCCTGGGGTTCCTGGCTGAGCTGGTTGGCCTGGTTGGCCCGGATGTCCTGGTCCTCCTGGATGTCCTGGTCCTCCTGGATGTCCTGGGTGAGCTGGTCCACCTGGTTGTCCTGGCTGGCCTGGAGTTCCTGGCTGAGCTGGTATTCCTGGCTGGCCTGGAGTTCCTGGTTGAGCTGGTATGCCTGGCTGGCCTGGAGTTCCTGGTTGAGCTGGTATTCCTGGTTGGCCTGGAGTTCCTGGTTGAGCTGGTATGCTTGGCTGGCCTGGAGTTCCTGGTTGAGCTGGTAGGCCTGGCTGGCCTGGAGTTCCTGGCTGAGCTGGTATTCCTGGCTGGCCTGGAGTTCCTGGCTGAGCTGGTAGTCCTGGCTGGCCTGGAGTTCCTGGTTGAGCTGGTACGCCTGGCTGTCCTGGAGTTCCTGGTTGAGCTGGTACGCCTGGCTGTCCTGGAGTTCCTGGTTGAGCTGGTACGCCTGGCTGTCCTGGAGTTCCTGGTTGAGCTGGTTGACCTGGTTGTCCTGGAGTTCCTGGCTGAGCTGGTTGGCCTGAAATACAACATATCGATTTTACTTTTGAGACAATTACAATTCAAAGGGAGCGAACAAGATTAGTTTTGATCACGGTTTTAATTTCATTGCTACATAACAATTGGCCAATTTAATAATAAAGCTATGTTGCAGTGCGGGTAGGAAGGAACGCGAGGAATGGGAAACTCTCTACAAAGCCTGGAAAGCTCTAAGACTTTTACGGCTTTACTAAGGTTGAAAGGAAGAAAAAGAAGTCTTCTCGCAACCAGTGCGGCACTGCACCGACTGGGCTTAACCACCTGCTTCGACCTGCGATTCCAGTCACGCCGCTGTACGTGTCCCGACTTCATTTCTTTACGAAGGTTGAGGATATCGTAGAGTACATCCGCGTGAAGACCAAATACACCCTGAGGGTCGAACGGTTGGAGTCTCGTCATAATACGAATTTCAATTCGTATATGGTAAAGGTTTCTACCGAACAGCTGTCGACCTTCACGAAGGAAGAATTTTGGCCGAAGGGTGTTGTGTATCGTCCATTTCGTGGACGGATACCCGACACTAAGTTGCGTAACACTACGCCGAATAAATAGTGTATTGTTTTGTTTTATTTTTATAAGTTATATTTATGTTTTATACGAATATGTATGTTAGACTTTAAGGTATTTATGATATGGGCCATAATTTTGTTAAAATTCGTTGCTTGAAATGAAATGTAATATAAATTCCGTTTACTCAGAAATTTTTTTCTATTTTTGTTTAGTAAGCAATAAAAGCGTGTTTTTTTAGTTTCATACACACATACATCCCGATCAAATAAAAGCGAGTTAAAATGAGATTATTGGAAGAACATGCTTAAAGTTAAAAAATATACTTCAATTCTTGTTCTGTTATTTCTATATTAAGAATAATTAGAATTCTCGCTCGTGCTTAAACCTGACTGTCCAACACTACGCTCGGGGTTCTAGGTGGCTACTTCGCCATAAAAATCTTTTTTACCCATTGAATAAGTATATTGTGACACCCCTCATTTTCTTCCGTGGTTTAAAATAATCAGTGTAGTGTTTTCGAATGTCTACACTAGAATTAACTCGCGTTAAAATTCTGAACACAATATCCTGATATTATGTAGCAAACAATTACTGTAAATCAATATTGTACCTGGTTGGCCCGGTTGTCCTGGGGTTCCTGGCTGAGCTGGTTGGCCTGGTTGGCCCGGATGTCCTGGTCCTCCTGGATGTCCTGGTCCTCCTGGATGTCCTGGGTGAGCTGGTCCACCTGGTTGTCCTGGCTGGCCTGGAGTTCCTGGCTGAGCTGGTATTCCTGGCTGGCCTGGAGTTCCTGGTTGAGCTGGTATGCCTGGCTGGCCTGGAGTTCCTGGTTGAGCTGGTATTCCTGGTTGGCCTGGAGTTCCTGGTTGAGCTGGTATGCTTGGCTGGCCTGGAGTTCCTGGTTGAGCTGGTAGGCCTGGCTGGCCTGGAGTTCCTGGCTGAGCTGGTATTCCTGGCTGGCCTGGAGTTCCTGGCTGAGCTGGTAGTCCTGGCTGGCCTGGAGTTCCTGGTTGAGCTGGTACGCCTGGCTGTCCTGGAGTTCCTGGTTGAGCTGGTACGCCTGGCTGTCCTGGAGTTCCTGGTTGAGCTGGTACGCCTGGCTGTCCTGGAGTTCCTGGTTGAGCTGGTTGACCTGGTTGTCCTGGAGTTCCTGGCTGAGCTGGTTGGCCTGAAATACAACATATCGATTTTACTTTTGAGACAATTACAATTCAAAGGGAGCGAACAAGATTAGTTTTGATCACGGTTTTAATTTCATTGCTACATAACAATTGGCCAATTTAATAATAAAGCTATGTTGCAGTGCGGGTAGGAAGGAACGCGAGGAATGGGAAACTCTCTACAAAGCCTGGAAAGCTCTAAGACTTTTACGGCTTTACTAAGGTTGAAAGGAAGAAAAAGAAGTCTTCTCGCAACCAGTGCGGCACTGCACCGACTGGGCTTAACCACCTGCTTCGACCTGCGATTCCAGTCACGCCGCTGTACGTGTCCCGACTTCATTTCTTTACGAAGGTTGAGGATATCGTAGAGTACATCCGCGTGAAGACCAAATACACCCTGAGGGTCGAACGGTTGGAGTCTCGTCATAATACGAATTTCAATTCGTATATGGTAAAGGTTTCTACCGAACAGCTGTCGACCTTCACGAAGGAAGAATTTTGGCCGAAGGGTGTTGTGTATCGTCCATTTCGTGGACGGATACCCGACACTAAGTTGCGTAACACTACGCCGAATAAATAGTGTATTGTTTTGTTTTATTTTTATAAGTTATATTTATGTTTTATACGAATATGTATGTTAGACTTTAAGGTATTTATGATATGGGCCATAATTTTGTTAAAATTCGTTGCTTGAAATGAAAGTTATTATTATTATTTTACTTTTAATAATTAAATGATAATAAGAAATGGAATTTGGTGGCGGCTAAATTGTTCCCTATAGATTATAACTTGGATCTATTAAGAAATCAGAAATTGATTTGCAAGAATACACATATAAAATAAGGTCTTCAAGCACAAACAAAGCAAACGTATTCAGCCGGCAAGCAGACGTGCAAATATTAACAAGTGGTAAAAAATTAATTAATTGGTCTTTAAATCTAGAAACTCTTTAATACTATAAAAACAATGCAACATTAGCTAATCCGTTATCTTTCTTTTGAATGCCAGCCGCTCTAACACTTAAATTTTCTGGTAGATGGTTAAATATTAGAATGCACATGTCACTACATTATCCTTGTATATCACCTTGTAGCAGGGAATCTTATACAACAAGTTCTTAAATTAAGCTCTTTTTTCCGAGGTATAATTTCGCTTCGTTTTTTGAATAAGTCTTTGAGTAGGGTGCATTTAAGTGAAAAGACAAATTTATTTTATGTAGGTACATACAAGGTGCTTGTGGCGCAGTGGTTGCAGCGCTTTGGTAGTGATACCAATAGTTATGCAACCTACGGCGCGGTCATGTTTGGGAGGGGTGACCATTCTGACCATAAAAGTGACGTCTATTTACAAGCATCTCCGTGCTTCGGAAGGCACGTTAAACTATTGATCCCGGTAAAATATCGATAGATATAGTCAATAAGCTTGGTTTTACTCTACTGTAATATAAATTCCGTTTACTCAGTTTTTTTTTTCTATTTTTGTTTAGTAAGCAATAAAAGCGTGTTTTTTTAGTTTCATACACACATAAATACATACACACATACATCCCGATCAAATAAAAGCGAGTTAAAATGAGATTATTGGAAGAACACGCTTAAAGTTAAAAAATATACTTCAATTCTTGTTCTGTTATTTCTATATTAAGAATAATTAGAATTCTCGCTCGGGCTTAAACCTGACTGTCCAACACTACGCTCGGGGTTCAAGGTGGCTACTTCGCCATAAAAATCTTTTTTACCCATTGAATAAGTATATTGTGACACCCCTCATTTTCTTCCGTGGTTTAAAATAATCAGTGTAGTGTTTTCGAATGTCTACACTAGAATTAACTCGCGTTAAAATTCTGAACACAATATCCTGATGTTATCTAGCAAACAATTACTGTAAATCAATATTGTACCTGGTTGGCCCGGTTGTCCTGGGGTTCCTGGCTGAGCTGGTTGGCCTGGTTGGCCCGGATGTCCTGGTCCTCCTGGATGTCCTGGGTGAGCTGGTCCACCTGGTTGTCCTGGCTGGCCTGGAGTTCCTGGCTGAGCTGGTATTCCTGGTTGGCCTGGAGTTCCTGGTTGAGCTGGTATTCCTGGCTGGCCTGGAGTTCCTGGTTGAGCTGGTTGTCCTGGCTGAGCTGGTATGCCTGGCTGGCCTGGAGTTCCTGGCTGAGCTGGTTGGCCTGGTTGGCCTGGATGTCCTGGTCCTCCTGGATGTCCTGGGTGAGCTGGTCCTCCTGGTTGTCCTGGTATGCCTGGCTGGCCTGGAGTTCCTGGCTGAGCTGGTAGTCCTGGCTGGCCTGGAGTTCCTGGTTGAGCTGGTTGACCTGGTTGTCCTGGAGTTCCTGGCTGAGCTGGTTGGCCTGGATAGCCTGGAGTTCCTGGATGTCCTGGAGTTCCAGGGTGGCCTGGGTGTGGTAGCTAGTTGAGGAAATATACATACAAATCAGAAGGATTGCACACCCAGACGAAAACCAATTTTCAATCGCCTGTGCGAGCATTTTGTTTACATATGCTGCGACTCGTGACCAAAGAAAGAAAGAAGGAAAGAAGTAAAGCCCACGAATGAGCCAAGAAAACACCTGTTGAGCTTAAACCGTGATTAAATTATCTTTTAATGGAGAAAAACGCACTGAAATCTGTCCATCCGGTCGGAAGTTACAATGCCACAAACAGACACACACAGACAAACTGGTCAAAAATTATTTTTGTCACCCTTCTTTTTTGTAGCGGATTAAAAAACTACCTTTCTTAACTATTTATTTATTTATTTAAGCTTTATTGCACAACAATACTTTGTACAAAAGGTGAACTTAACGCCGTAGGGCATTCTCTACCAGTCATACCTTTGGGCTAAGCAGAAATGTTTAGTGGGCGGTGCGACAAAATAAATAAAAGAGAAAACGAAAATAAATAAGAATTATATGACACTTGCGTCAATAATTAACGTATAATAATAATTAACGTATGCGTCGTGGTACTCACTATCGGTTTGTTTTGCTTGATGTACTCGATGGCATCCAATACATCTGCAAATGATAACGTGACTCTTAATCAGAGGTTTCCAAAAGATTTCTTCTCATCCCTAAAGTTGGGTCTACGCTAGACCAACCGAGCACGAGCGAAGCACGAGCGGAGCCGTTCGCGGCGTCAAGTGTGGACGTACCACGAACCTGCAACGGTTACTTCTCTCGAACGTAGATTTCCGCTGTGTGCTCGCGGCACTTGGCGAATATGGACGATATTAATAATATTGCGGCAGCCGCTGCTGTTGCAGCAATTTTTGAAGTGAAAACTTCTTTAGCGGCGTTGAGCACTTTTGTGGCATGGGTAGAAACTGTGAAACTCGCGTCAGGTCACGTGATGCTGATCGAAAAACCGTAAGACGGTTCAAATAAATCAAAAATGCACAACGTTAATAATCAAGTTTTCACTTCTGCCGGCACTCCCGGAGTGCAACCCGTGTTTTTTTTTGTAGTACGAGGAGTACTATTTTGGGTTTCTCTGAGCTCAATGGATTATTTTGTCAGAAGCTTAGTCAGAAACAGAAAGCGGCTTTATAACATTTGACAGTTAGGTTGGGGACTTTCCTCACAAACACGACACGAGTATGACTCGTACCACCTCATAGTTGAGGTCTGGCCTGTGCCCAAAAGTGGGACTTATATAGTAAGGAAAGAAAAAATGTTTATTTGGCTGATAAACACCAAAATTTGACTTGTAAACAGCAACATTTGGCTTATAAACACCAACATTTGGCTTATAAACACAAATCATATTATACACTTGAAAAACACATAATTAGGACTAACAATACTTTTAATTAACTTGACTTACTTGTCTGTCCAGTCGATACCGTCAGTCGGCGCAGGCATTCGACGAAATCTGTAAGAAGTACAATTATTTATCAGTAAGGGTAAGTAATAACTATGTCGTAAACGGTCATTATTACGGACGGAAAACGACGCGCAGCACGAGTCCCAAGAGGTGGCAGCACCGTCGTCACTTCGGAGTTACTCGGCTAACTTCGTGCTACGACAGAGCCTAGAATGGAAGGGATGTTGGACGAACGGACAGTCTTCATTTCGCCGTCTTAGAGATCGGACCCCCACTCTAGGAACTGTTACCTACGCGTTTCGTGTCTACTGTGTTGATTGTTAATCAAAGTTAATTTGTGTGCATATTCATTGTTCAAAGTGAATAAAAGTGATTTGATTGAGTGCACTGAGTTTATTTGCTCGATTATTCCAACTATACGCCCACACAGTGTCCGACGATACCACCAAAACAATGACGTTCCGACAACTGGAATAATTTATAATTTTGTTTTAACATGATTTTATACGTACTGCTGGTGCCGGTGTATCTTTCCATGGTGGTGATAACCTCTTCAAAGTCTGTAAACAATAGGAAACAATGTTAAAATATATATATTATAAATTTGAAAGTAACTCTGTCTGCCTGTATGTTACTCAAACTACTTAATCAAATTGCATGGAATTTAAAACGTGAAATATACGCAGACGAAGTTGCGGACGATGGATAGGTTGAAAAACAAATTAAAAGAAATATCAAAAAGAAATAGGTAGATGTACGAACTTAAAAGTAAATAAATAAATTTGACGACCGTTTGGTGCAGTGGTCCACAGGTCGGACTTCTAAACCAAGGGTCGCGGGTTCGATCCCCGCACAGTACAAGCATAAGTGTGTATGAACATGTATGTTTGTACTGGTCTGGGTGTTTTCTATGTATAATATGTATTTATTTACAAAAAAAACAAGTATTTAAGTATGTTTATCCATTGTCTAGTACCCATAACACAAGCCTCGTAGCTTAGTTTGGGACTAGAGAATTGGTGTGGTTGTTGTGAAATATTTATTATTATTATTTATTATATAAATGTAAATATAAATTGAAAATCCATTTTCCGATTTAACTTTTTAACAAACTAACCCTCCATTATTGAAGTCGGTTAAAAAGGACACTTACTGAATCGTTTGCTGATCGTTATAATTGTCTCGAAGAATTTGATGACATCTGTAAAAAAAACATCGCCATTATTATCATACTATAATATTATAGTAAAATCAAAGTCAGCTAGATAAAAAGTCATAAAAATTACTCACCAATGCGAATTATCTGGTGAATTGTTACAATGGACGAAATGAACGCTGAAAACAGAAAAAAAAATTAAAAATACATATGCCTCGGATTGGTAGAAAATGTTCTTAAAATAGACTAGATGACACCATCAATCGTTGACATACTCTTTATCATCCGTCAAAATGATCTGCCTGTATAGATTTTGCATAGGAATACTATAATTTGCATTCATAATATATATATTTAATAGTATAATTATAATTTGGAGTCATAATATAATATCAAAAATCGAAGTCGATTGACTGAATATTTATTTAATACTATGTAATTTAAAATTGGTTTCTAAAGCATTTTGAAAATAAATTGGTTTTGCTAGCTTCAAAGTGGGTATGTTCTTTTAAGCACCATGATCTTAAAAATGTTAACGATAGGTGTCATCACGCCTATTATATTTATAGTCAACCCTTGTACACTTCTGATGCAACAAAGTTTTTATCAAATAAATGGTTGCCTGAGATGGAATATTCAAAACTTCATTTTTTACGGCCTTGCTTGAACCATTCAAAAAATAGTGGTCACGAACAACAAAAAAGAAGGATGCTTGCAGTCGGTTCGCTTCTGATAAGATAAGACGTTACTGACGGTCCATCAAGCTGGGATGATTTCATTTTTATTTTTATCAAACTCTTTCAAACATTTGGCATTTTGACACCACCAATCGTTACTATTTATGAACTGTCAAAACGCATCCCACAGATTATGAATGGCAATACTAGCTTGTGACGTCATCGTTCACACTAGTCAAACGGTGTACTTTTTATGAGTTATTGATCAATTTAAAAATCAAAGATTACGATTAATGTGGCACATAAGCCAAAATAGTTATTAGGTACTAACATATTGTGTAAGATGTATTGTCTACTAACCCTATTTGGATATTTTGTTGTCAGAATAAATATAAAATTATAATTTTAATAACAAGCAATGGTCGCTCAGTTAAGTGTTAATAAGAATTTATAAGAAGACATAGCGCAATAAAGTAGGTACTTCTATTTTCTAAGAAATACTTTTACACCGTGGCTTATAGCTTCGCTACTTGAAGCTGGTGGTCCTGCGCCTGATCTTTCTCCGGTCATGTCGAATTGCCGTCTCACCAAACTTTGAGAGTGATGGAACAGTGAGTGCACCTGTGTGTTGCGCTCACACTTGTGCACTATAATATCTCCTGCGCAGTTGGCTGATCTCTGTTGCGACCAGCCGCCGCGGCCGAAATCGGCCAGGAGACTAATTTCATTCTCACTTACATTGTGAATTGGTGATCTTCACAAATTTCTCGCAGGCCGAGCTAAAGCTAGACGAGTTGGTGATTTTCATGATGGTTTCTATGAACACGATGATCTCCACGCTGGTGAACTGTGACACTTGGTAGAAGAAGTCGTAAAGGCCTGGAAGCAAACATTGTTGTATATAAATGATTATATAAATGACAAAGATATATGGAAATGTTTGAATGTAAACAATTACAATTGAGTAGTTTAGTTTTCTGCCCTGTTTTGGGTACCCCTGCCAAATTTTCGTGCGTTTCAATCTACGAATTGCACAATGCAATCTGTTTAAAGTTTAATTATTATTATTGTATTTTATGTTATATTGTACTTGTACATTAAAGAAATATTATTATTATTATTTACTATTGTAAATCAAATTTGAAAAGAGGCAATGACAATAGTGACTGAGTTTCTTGCGCCGCTTCTTCTCAGCACTGGCCCAAATTGTCCCGAAGCGGTGGTAGGGTTGGTTTATATGTTGGGACGTGTATAAGTGCTACTTGTGCGTCTATTTACAACAATTAATTGATTTTGATTATGTCAAAGTCAAAATGTTTCATTGGCATTAAGTGTACATACAATATACAATACAACAACATCACATACATTGATCTGACTCCGTGATAAATAGCTAAAGCACTTGTGTTACAGGTATCAGAATCAACAGTGGTGTTACATATAAACGCAAATAAATCCAGACCAGTACAAACAGACATGTTCATGCACACAAATGTTTGTACAGTGCGGGGATCGAACCCGCGACCTCTTGGTTTACAGATACCCCTGGGGCAGCTTTGAACACCAACATGGGGGCAATACTAAAAATAGCTGAAAATAAAACTGAATAAGGTATTAACGACTTACTGTTGGTTTGAGTCACTTTCTTTATAACCGTCACGGCTTGCTGTAGCGCTGAGGAGAAAAATAATCAATTAATTTCGCCACCCATCTTAAGAAATGTATCAATTTATGTGAACCATTTGTGTTTGTGTGTATGTGTGTGTGTGTGTGTGGTGTGTTTTGTGTGTGTGTGTGTGTGTGTGTGTGTGTGTGTGTGTGTATGTGTGTGTGTACAGAGTAACATTTTAGTGGTTGTTTTCATTTTGTTACTTGATTAAATACTTTTTTTTAATAGGTACTTTTATACTCCCCATACTGCAAGCGCTCCGTGATGCGGGGCCGCCGATACAATTTTTTTATTTTATTTAAAGAAAAAACCTTGTCACTTATCAATGTAAGTATGTGTGTTACGTGTTTACTTACACTTAGTTCCAGTATATGAAAGGAGTTTCTTGAAGAAATCGATGATGTCCTCGTGTCCAGACTTGATCCTGATGTTTTGTAACGTGTCCAGGATGGTGGCGTCTGGAATACAACGAAAAAGTTTAGCTGTATATATATTATCTTATTAACGAGGTAGTTATTACTAAAGTTTACTGCCTCGTTGGTGTAGTGGCAAAGTTTCTGTTTTACACCCAAGAGGTCCTGGATTCGAAACCCAGGTCGAGCCAAAATTGTTTCTGACATTTTCTGAATTTCTCATGAATTCATGAATTTCTCAATAACAGCTCGGAAAGTTGGCGGTGTTACACCCCCGTGCCTCGGTGTGCACGTTAAGCCGTTGGTAAGCTCTCTCCGGTCATGTCGGATTGCCTTCTCACCGAACTTTGAGAGTGATGGAACAGTGAGTGCACCTGTGTACTGCGGTCACACTTGTGCACTTAATATCTCCTGCGCAGTTGGCTGATCTCTGTTGAGATTGGCCGCCGTGGTCGAAATCGGCCAGGAGGACTATTATCTTATACTCACTCGAATCGTTGGAGATGCCACTGAACACAGTGCTGCAGTCCTGGATGTTCTTCGTCTGCGTGATGTCGAGGAGTGACGTGAGGAAGTAGATGGCGTCACGTCGCTTGCTCACTTTGTTAATCTTCGTGATGAACGTCACAATGTCTGGGGAAAAAAAATGAAATCATTATAAATAGAGATGGGCCGAGTATTGGTTTTACCGAGTACCGAGTATTACTCGGTTTAAAGCTTGCCGAGTACCGAGTACTCGGCCGAGTTACTCGGTTTAATTTCAGGTCCTAAATCAAGATCAAACATGACCGCAATGCGCTGCCAGCAAAACCTACTTACTGAAATTTTGAATTAATAAATCATGACATCACTAATCAACATAATATGTATTTTATTTTATAATATATCCCTTGAACGACATACAGTTTGTCGATCCACAGCGGCCTGGCTGTCCCATAATTAACCAATAGGAATTGACAATCGCCAGATTAAGGGCTTGTTTATTGACTTAAGTATGTGGTCATTTAGGTACATACTTTAATTCCTCCAGTCGGCCACTAGCGAACTTATTCCAGGCATGCTGTTCTTTAAATTTACATAACCGAGTACTCGTCACTTGAACCGAGTTATTCGACCGAGTACGAGTATTAAAAAAAACACCGAGTACGCCGAGTAACGAGTCCTAACCGAGTACTCGGCCTCGAAGTAGAGACAAATGTATGTGGGTAGCACAGGTCCGATTGCAGTCCTGGGGGAGGCCTGAACTCTGTAGTGAGCGGCGAACGGCTGATAAGATGACCTTACTCAAACGAAAAGTTAAAGAAAATACTTCGAAAGAACTTACCGTTAACATTGAAAAGCTTCTGGAACAACTGCTGGACCTGCAGCAGGTTTACGCGGCCCGTGATTTTGTACAGGAACTCGACGATGACGCGAAGACCTGGGAACAGGTAGAGACAATACAGGTACACGCATAGACGATCAAAACAGAAGAAGATTTGAGGGTGTCTCCCACAATCACTGATGAAACATACGCTGGCTCAAATCAGAAGACAACACATCATTTGAGTTGAGGATGTATGACTACACGCGGCTGATGGGACGCAGCTGCATAATGCAGACGATATGTCGGACGTCCACCCACGACTGACGTACAACAGAAGATATGCATGTGTGGCGACCTCTACCGTTCACCAGCGCGAGCAGAGAGTTTAGAAAATGTGTTTTGAGTTTTCATTTAATGTTTTTATTTGTCAAATTATCTCTCAAATCCGTAGGTAGTTTATTAATGAGTCGCGGAACAATATAATTAGATGTTCGTCTACCGTATTCATTACTCACGCGCTCGAGCGAGTTGCAATTCAGCCGACGCGGTTGAGCTACCGATCGGGTGTATACAGGGGGTGTACAGTGTGCGGTTGTTGATGTAAAGTTATGAAGAAAAGTTTTTTTAACAAAATTAATTTTACTTGACTGTGGACGGGCAATACTTCACAATAATTAAAAAAGTCGAAATATTCGTCACTATATTGATATCTAATTTTATTAGGTACTATATTCTTTAAAATCCTAATTTGAAGGGAATAAATTTTATTTAAATATGTATTATACGTACGTCCGTAGCTGCATAAACCATATTGTATATATGATTCAGCTAATGAATTATATAGCATTAACTTAACTTTAAAAGGGATTCTGTTTTTTAGTATTATAATATTTGCCAAAAATTGTCTTAATTTCTTACAAACATGTTCCACGTGGTGGAACCAGTTAAATTTACTATTGTAAGAAGGAGACAATCAAAGATCGCGTAGTGTTTCGAACAATGTCCTTTAATCCAGAAGGCAATCTTACAAAACGCACTTTCAGTAAATATTTATATATGTAACGCGTCCACTGCGTCGAACGGAACGTTAGCGCGACGTATCGGATGTGACGTGCGAGTACAGTGCCGGGCGCGGCGGCGGCCCTGCGCGTGTACGAGTTCACGAGTGTTGTGCGTAACCGGTATTCGGAGCTGCCCGGCCTGAGAGGCTGTCGCAGTCAGAACGCGCGGTCGACACTACTGGTCTGGTACTGCGCGCGGCCGCCTTTTATATCGTTCGCGAGCGACGTTCGGGTGCGTTTCGTGAATGTTCGGTGTTGTTCGCCGCTCGCCGCGCTAACCCGCTGCCGTAGGCGATGCGTCACAGCAATACGTAGTATGTGATGCGTAATGTTCTCGTTACACTATCAATTTAAAGGCCTAAATATGTTTGACAATCTACTATATCTATAGGATAACAGCTGCACCAATTTGGAATAGACAAGTGTAAACGTTGATGATCATGGGCTTTAATGCCCTTTAAGGGAACGCTTTTGATGTAAGGTGATTTAATCGGCAGTAATTTGGTTTTAGACGCATTGACAACCAACCCTACATCGTGGCACCACTTGAGGAGAGTATTTAAATATGATTGCAACCTGTCACAAGCTACATTTGGGTCTTTATTAGCAGCAACCAGACAGGTGTCATCAGCGAATTGGTAGCATGTACTTTGCTGGATATACTCGTATATATCTGGATACTTACTGGTCCTGCCGGTTTCTTGTGTAAGTTCTTCCAAAGCGTATTTCAATTCTGTAAAAAAAAAATGAAATAATAAGTGCTTATCCCATTACTTAGACCTCACCTATGAAAAATAGGTTAGGACCAAGCAATGGGATGGGATGGATTTAGCAGACACAGTGCATATTAGGATATTAATTATGTCCCAGTTTTAATAACAATTAAAATACGGTTAGAAATGCAATTTTCACTCACGTTTCTGTCCTGTAGCGGTCTTCAGCGAAGCAATGGCTTCCGCGAAACTGCCACAGTTCATGATTTCGGTGAAAACATTGATTGCCTCGCCGATGTCTACAAAAAAAAAACATTTTTAGCACCCCCTGTATAACACAACTCACACTTGACCGAGCTTAGTCAGCACGTTTCTTACCTCCAGTTCTGGTGGAAGTCATGAGGGTATCGAATGTTCCCTTGACGTCTGGAAAACAAAGAAATCGATTTGAATTTTGGACGATATCTAAAGTACTTTATGTAATTCGTCTGTTATTAATGATTTATTATTCCGTATTCCATATTGACTGCCTCGTTGGTGCAGTGGCTAAGTTTCTGCCTTACATCGAGAGGTCCTGAGTTCGAATCCCAGGTCGAGCCAAAATTGTTTCTGAGATTTTCCGTCACGAATTTCTCAAAAACAGCTCGGAGTCGGGAAGTTGGCGGTGACACACCCCCGTGCGTCGGTGCGCACGTTTAGCCGTTGGTCCTGCGCCTGATCTCTCTCCGGTCGTGTCGGATTGCCGTCTCACCGAACTTTGAGAGTGATGGAACAGTGAGTGCACCTGTGTATTGCGCTCACACTTGTGCACTATAATATCTCCTGCATAGTTGGCTGATCTCTATTGAGATTGGCCGCCGAGGTCGAAATCGGCCTGAGTACTATTATTATTCCATATTGGTGATTATTTTATTTTATGGTTTTTATAGGTAGTTTCATTTCATTTATTAATATTCTGAATTGTAATTTTTTAGTGTAATTATTGTGTTGATGTTATAATCTAATTTTATTTTGAATATGTTAACTCGATTTGCATGCTGTGTGTGTACACTTGCCTTTGGAGCTGCAATCAAATCTGAATGTCTAACTATTTTTATGTTAATTGTTATGATTGTGTGTCTGTTATGTGTACCTACCTAACAAAATAACTACAAATTAACTAAGTATTAAAACTGTCAAAACACCAGACTCTCCATAGATTTTGTATGGCACTAATAGTAAAGTGTTTTTGCGAATTTTCGATCAATAAAAATCAAAAATTGCGATTAAGAAATGGTCATTCTAATTAGGTGTTCAGTTGTTAATTTTGAGGAATAAAAATGCACGAATTTGTCCATCGACGATGCCATTTTGTACTCACCAACTTCTGTCAACAGGTTTTTAAGGACTTCAGGCAAATCCTTGGAACCTCCATTTCCTGTCAGTTTGTTGACCTGAGCGTGGAGACCCTCGATTGCTCCTGGATAAAGAAAAATGGTCATTAATTTTATTTTTTAACTAGCTGTGCCCGCGACTTCGTCCGCGTGGAATAGTTATTCTGGGCAAATACTGTCGCAGCCATTTCTTTAGATCATTTCAAAAGGAATAATTCTTTCATGCATATATTTTTGGTATCTTGAACCGTTTTCGCAGCGCACGCAACTGAAGCCCTCAAGGATGAATATTCTACCCGAATTTTTTACATTTTCCATTATTTCTTCACTTCTAATAGTTGCAGCGTGATGTTATACTCGTATAGCCTAAAGCTTTCCTCGATAAGTGTTCTATTCAACATAAAAAGAATTTTTCAACTCGAACCAGTAGTTTCTAAGATTATAGCGTTTTAACAAACTCTTCACCTTTATAATATTAAGTAGTATAGATAAGTATGACGGCGCGTCATTAGAGCACTTTTTTAAAGCATAGTGCTGCTGGCATTATGGCGGAACGTCAAACGATGCAGCCATCAAACTGCGGCCGCCCCGAGCATACGACGCGGCGCGCCACCAGTCAGCTCATGACCGCAGTGTTGCCACCTTAGCCCTTTTCGGGCTAGATCTAGCACTTTTTATTATGTGTGAACTCGTAGTTTCATGATTTAGCCCGAAAAGGGCAATCTAGCCCTTTTTCATAATCCTAAAAAGTTGTATCAAAATCTGAAATTTGCACTATGCTAATACTAAACTATCGAATTATGTGTCTTAAATAAGATTTGTGAATATTTTTGTGGTAGATTTAATTTTTTCGATTATTGAAACAGCCGCCGGCAATAAACCGTATAAAGAATTGGGAAAGCTGGCAAAAATTGTTCTATCTTTGCCACATTCCAGCGTGTTTTTAGTTCGATGAACCTTATTACCTTATTAAAACCAAAAAAAGGAACAAATTGGGACTAAAAACTATAACTTCGTACAAGTTTAAGGCTCGTAAAAAAATCCTTTTCTAGCATTTGTGGCCATTTAGCCCGATCTAGCCCTTTTTAGCATCTTCAAAAGCCCCAATTCAAAAATTGAAGGGGCAACACTGCGTGACCGCGGCGCAGTGCAATCCAGCCGAAACGTCGAGCAGTGAGTACCTAATACTCATTAAAATAGATCGCGTTTAGACCCGGTAACCAATAGTTAGTTGTAATGGCGACTTGTTTAATTGTCTCCTACTTGAAAAACCTCCGACCTTATTATTTCCGTCATTGAAAATATTCCCCGTGCTCTTCAGGTCTTGCTTCAGGCGTATTTTGTCAGAAGTTTATTAGTTATTGCTTCTTATTGAACTAATATCTTACCTTTGCCAGGTACGATGTGCTTAAAGAAGTCGGCCATCTGATAAATATCTGTAGAACAGAGAATATATATTATTTATTCCATCAATAAAAAGAACTTGATACGAAAAGACGAAAAAATTATTAGGCTTTAAAAAATCTTTTCGGCTCCGGTCATCAATTTTAACGTGACAACGTCTTATAAATTGGTTTGCCGGGTGACACCTCAAGAAACTGCGTTACGCTGCTCCGCTCACGTTTCGCGCGAGAGAGACAGAGCGAGAGAGAGAGAGAGAGAGAGAGATAGGCATACACACCGGTTCATGTTATACGAATGAATATTCACATTAAAATTATTTTACCACTCAGAGTCGTTGTCACGTAAAACTTTCGCGCGTATACCGACTTTACAGGCAACCAATTTTTTATCAATCAATTTTTAAATCCGAGGGATTTAAAAATTGCGTCGTGAACGCAAAAAAATACTTAATACTTGCTACTACACACGCGGTAGCGCATCAAGCCAAGTTTGAACCAAGTTTAGTTAAATTCACTTTTTATAGATGCTTATTATAATGACAACTTTGACAACCTAAGAAACGTAGTTCAAATAATTTTAACGAATAAAAAATTTAGTTAGACTACAGAAAGAGATCGTTGCAAGATCTTATTCATTAATTTATTAAATTCATTTCTTACCTGTTTGTCCTGAAATGAACTGTAAGATCTCCACAACAGCGTCGATATCCCCGTGCCCTGTCAACTTCTTAAGTATGTCGAAGCCGGTGAATACATCTAAAAATAAAATCATTGTTACGTAAAATAAACAGCATTAAGGAATACTTAGTAAATATTTCATTTAATATGTATAAATTATTTGAGTCTCGCTTTTAATTACATTAAGTCGACACTTTGTGCATATCAAATTTTCATTTATAAATAACTTTTACAATTTTAAAAATTATTAGGTTGCTAAGTACTTACTGTCTTCGTTTGTCAATATCTTGATAATGCTGACAATGTTCTTGATATCTGCAAAGAAATATTAAGCCATAAATAAAGTTATGTGTATAAAAGTTATTCTTAAGTCCCAATAATTATTAGTTATACGTACGACGTTCCATCCTCAAGATTTTATAAACACTTTGTAGTATCACTTCTCAATGTACTGGGCGTCGCACATAATTTTTAGAGCTATAGAAAAAAATAAAAAGTAATTTTTGAACGAAACCTTTACGTCATCCCTACCCGTGCCCCACAGCGCCATCTTGCGGACAATCATTCCTTTTTTATGTGCGGGCGTCGCGACACCTCAGTTATTACAATTTTAAGTTTAACGTGTTTTGATAGTGAAAAAGTGCTTATTTAGATCGGATAATGGGAAAACGGAAGCGTGACCATCACAACTCACGAATTCGACGGAAAATTAGACGGTTGGAACAAAAGTTGCGGGACCTAACATCGAGTTCGGATGACGAAGGTTAGTAAATGAGTAAACAACATTCCAGCCCTTTATATATCGTGATAGATATGTACAAGCAAGTATTGTAATATATTTAAGGCGATGCTCCTTGTTTTTATTTTAACTCAAGTAAGTATTCGAAAAAGATCTTCATCTAGGTTTCTCAACCTACCCACATTTTTTTTTCTTTCTTTGTGCAAAACTGCTTGTTTTTTCTATACTGGATTTAGTACTATAGACACAATAAATGTTCATCACATAATATACCTTTGTGTAGGATATTATAATGTATGCTACATAACCTTTTTATGTTCGTATATTTTTAATCCCGTTACTTTTTACGTGCGTTAGTTACATGCAAAGGTAAGTATTTTTCTTTACAAATGTAACTTGTAAGGTTTGGAGAAGGTACCGATTCTGTTATACTCCGTGTCGTGAGCACGGCTGATAACTATCTAGTCCAGAGACGTACCGTGAGTGCGTACAGTGACTTTAAACATATTTAGACAACCTTAGTTGTTAGTTAGTTTCGCAGTTTAGAGACGTAACGTGATTACGTACTATGGCTGCAGTGACTAACGTCTTTTACAGTATTTTTTTCTGTTATATCCTTGCAGAATATGACGAACGACGGTTTTTAAAGTCACCGACACCACATCCGATACCCTTGTCCTCTCAATCAGAGGTTTCCGATGAGGACGTTCCTATTAGATCCTACGTAGTAGCGCCTGATAATGCAAGGGTAGAAACCACCACCACGGCTATGATGGCAGACGAGTCATGCAAACATTCGGATCACATCCCGGAACAAGATGCAAGCTCTGCCGGACCAGAGGTTTTACCTGCAGAAATTTTGGATGCCCTAGGGGATCCAGTAGGTAAAGAGGAAATACTAGGTCCAGCAGTAAACGAAGAGATTGCTAAACGTTGGGGTAGGGTCTTGGTGGAAGGTTTGACTAGAGAAACTAAGGATGCTATCACAAAGAAAATCCTGATTCCAGAAAACTTTTGCTTAGCCAAAGCACCAAAATTAAATCTAGAAATATCTGCAGTTCTTAGTGACAATATGAAAAATCGAGATAAGCTTTTCGAAAAATCTCAAAATCAACTCGGTTTGGGCATTGCGGGGCTCTCGAACTTAGCCTCGTCATTAATAACAGAGGACCTAACCAAGGTTGATATCCTGAAGAGATTATCTGAAGTCAGTCAGATATTCTTAGATCTTCATTATGAAAATACAAAACAACGACGAAAGTTGATTACTTCGTCGCTGGATAAGAAATTTAGTGCCACAATTACTGATGTCAAAAGAGATACATTTCTATTTGGCACTAATCTTGGAGAAAAGATAAGAGCTACAAAAACCGCAGAAAAATCAGGCCTTCAGGTTTTTAAACGCCAAAATATTGGTGCTCCGTCTACATCCAGACAAGCACAGGGAAACTGGAGAGGCCCACCCAGGTATCAAGCTACCAGGCCACCCAAACAGGGTGGGCAGAAACCGAGACAAACGAGCGCCCAGAACTACCCACCTCCGTCAGGCCGGAGACCGACAGGGAGTCGAGCCCCTCCAGTACCGAGGACGGCGTACAAACCTCGCAAGAACAATTAAAGGTACCTCCCGCTGGAAGATTACGCTATTTTTTTGACACGTGGCAAACTATAACTAAAGACCCTTTTGTTTTGGACTCTGTCAAAGGTTATACTATACCATTTGTAAAACAACCTGTTCAAAAATTCGAACCTGTAAATCCAAAGTTTAGTGACACTGAGATAAAAGAGCTAAAACTATCAATTGAAAAGCTCCTCTCGTCAGGAGCCATTAAGAAATGTAAAGACACTGATGGACAATTTGTTTCTACAATATTTTTGATACCGAAAAAAGATGGATCCTACAGATTCATCCTCAATCTTAAAGTGCTTAATAAGTTTATTCTCGCAGAGCACTTCAAAATGGAAGATATTCGTACCGCTACAAAATTAATAAGTAAAGATTGTTTTATGGCTATCATAGACCTTCAAGAAGCCTACTTTTTAGTTCCTATTAACGAGTCTTCCAGAAAATTTCTTAGATTCAAATTTCAAGGTTTTACATATGAATTTCAGTGTCTTCCCTTTGGTTTATCTATTGCTCCCTTTGTCTTTACAAAATTAATGAAACCAGTGGTCACTCAACTTCGAAATCAAGGACTTCTCCTTGTTATATATTTAGATGATTTATTGTGCATAAATACTACTTATCAAAGTTGCACTCAAACGGTTTCTACGGTGGTAGATCTTTTAAAAAGTCTTGGATTCGTGATCAATGTGGACAAAAGTAGTTTAGTTCCGAGTCAAATCTGTACATTCCTCGGTTTTAACTTAAATTCACAACAAATGTGCTTAAGCCTACCTGATAAAAAACGTCTTAAAATTTTAAAAGAAACTCGTCGTATATGCCAACTGCCTTCTTTGCCAATAAGAGACTTTGCCAAATACTTGGGGTTACTTTGCTCAGCATGTCCTGCAGTTTCTTTCGGATGGCTTTACACTAAACGTTTAGAAAGAGAAAAGTTCTTGGCACTACGTACTTCTAATGATGACTATGACAGTATCATGAATTTATCATCGGATTTAAGTTCGGAATTTCTTTGGTGGAAAAGTCATATTCTGACGGCGAATAATCCTCTACGTAGTGGTGTTTATACTTTAGAGATTTTTTCGGATGCCTCCCTAACAGGTTGGGGCGCTTACTGCAATGGAGAGCGCGCTAACGGTTTTTGGAATGACTCAGAATCAAAAGAGCATATAAATCTTCTAGAATTAAAGGCTGCCTTCATATCCTTGCAATGTTTTGCTAAAAACCTTCGTAACAAAGAGATTTTGCTCCGTATCGACAATACAACAGCCATAGCTTATATTAATAAATTCGGTGGGGTCAAATATCCTCACCTTAACGACATAACCAGACTAATCTGGCAGTGGTGCGAGCAAAGGGAACTCCTGGTATTTGCTTCGTATATAAAATCAAAAGAGAATACAGAGGCTGACCAAGAATCCAGGATAATGAACATTGATACCGAGTGGAGTCTGTCTTTGGAGGCTTTTAAGTCAATAAGAGATGTGTTCGGGAACCCACAAATCGATTTATTTGCTACAAGGTTGAATGCAAAGTGTAAATCATATATTTCTTGGAAAAGAGATCCTTTCGCTTTCAATATAGACGCGTTCACCGTAAATTGGAAACCGTTTCTATTTTATGCATTTCCACCTTTTTCGTTAATTCTTAAATGTCTCCGCAAAATCATAAATGATCAAGCTACTGGTATAATGGTTGTACCTTATTGGCCTAGTCAGCCTTGGTATCCTCTTTTTTTGTCTCTTTGCCAAAGTCAACCTATGTTTTTTGGACCCAGTGACTCATTATTGCTATCTCCTTTCAGGACTCAGCATCCACTATGCAAGCACCTTATCCTGGTGTCCGCGCTATTATCGAGCAAGCGTATACTAGACAATCCATACCTATAAGAGCAATAAAAATAATGATTTCATCTTTAGCCGACAGTTCCTTGAAACAATATAATGTAGTACTTAAAAAATGGTGGCAATTCTGTCACGAAAATAGAATTAATGATATTTTTAGTACTGATATCTCTAACATACTTGAATTTTTGTCTGTTCAATATCACGCGGGTGCAAACTATTCAACGCTGAACACTTGCCGAGCAGCACTTGCATTAATACTAGGTAAATGCATTAGTCAAGATGATCGCATTGTTAGATTCATGAAAGGAGTGTTCAGAACCAAACCTTCACTTCCTAAGTATGAAAGTACTTGGGACCCAAACACTGTCCTCAATCATCTTTCCAATTATTGGCCCAATGAAAGTCTTTCATTAGACCGCCTTTCCAAAAAACTAGTAGCTCTTCTCGCGTTGTCGACTGGACAACGCGTGCAGACGCTCTCACTGATGCGTTTATCAGGTATTAAAGTAGGAACCGCAAGAATAGAAATCTTAATTACTGATTTGATTAAAACTTCAGCCCCAAATAGGTCTGCACCCAAAATAATTTTACCGTTCTTTCCACAAAAAGAAGAAATCTGTCCTGCAAAGACATTGTTATCGTACATGAACGCTACGCAAGGCTATAGGGAATTACCACTTACAGATAAACTTATTCTCACAACCAGAAAGCCATTTCATAACGCAAGTCCTGCTACTATTAGTAGATGGGTTAAAAATGTATTAACAGAGAGTGGTATTAATACCTGCATTTTCACGGCACATAGCACGCGCCATGCTTCAACTTCGGCGGCTAAACGTCGCGGCGTTCCAATTGATATCATAAAGAAATCCGCAGGATGGTCGGGTAACTCTTTGATTTTCGCAAAATTTTATGATCGGCCGATGATTTTTGACGAAGACAATGTGTTTGCAGAAGCAGTTTTAAGTTAAATAGTTTACACACTTGCAACGATTAGTCTAATTAGCTAGTGTTTAATTTTAAAATTAATTCAAAAGAAATTAATTACTAATAGTATGTTTGGTTTGGTAATATTATTTTCTATGAATGAATAATAATAACATTTTGTTAATTATATTATTTAAATCTTTCATTCGATCCCATTTGATCTCGTTTGTACAACGCTAAACATCTACAAAGTGTTTATAAAATCTTGAGGATGGAACGTCGTACGTATAATTAATGGTTAAACGAACTTACCTTAAGTGATGTTCGACCATAATTATACTAGACGTTCCATCCGAAGAGATTTTAGGTCCCACCCGAACCCTGTTTATACTTGCCCGTAACTTTAACAAACGAGATCATTGTTGCTAAAATAAATGATTGTCCGCAAGATGGCGCTGTGGGGCACGGGTAGGGATGACGTAAAGGTTTCGTTCAAAAATTACTTTTTATTTTTTTCTATAGCTCTAAAAATTATGTGCGACGCCCAGTACATTGAGAAGTGATACTACAAAGTGTTTATAAAATCTCTTCGGATGGAACGTCTAGTATAATTATGGTCGAACATCACTTAAGGTAAGTTCGTTTAACCATTAATTATTCTTTGACGACCACTTGGTGCAGTGGTCCACAGGTCGGACTTCTAAAACCAAGGGTCGCGGGTTCGATCCCCGCACAGTACAAACATAAGTGTGCATGAACATGTGTGTTTGTACTGGTCTGGGTGTTTTCTATGTATAATATGTATTTATTTACAAAAAAAGTTTTTAAGTATGTTTATCCGTTGTCTAGTACCCATAACACAAGCCTCGTAGCTTAATTTGGGACTAGAGAATTGGTGTAATTGTTGTAGCATATTTTTTTATTACTAGTTATAGGCTATCTAAATGTGAACCCACACTGAATCCGCGGTGCCTTGGGCCTAGGAGCGTGAGGTGTTGTCATACGTAAGGTACACAACGCGAAAAGTGCGACGCGACTAATAAGTGTGTCAATGTTAAACACGCTTCGTCAGGTAGGACACTATCATAGACGTTTGATATCTTGTCGCATTTGACACTTTCATACTCATGTAGGACAAAGGGTAATTCCCATAAAGTCTGGCTTTCGCCTTAATCACTACATATGAGCGTAAGGGCGCGTTTCATATTAAGTATAATATGTATTTATTTACAAAAAAAAAGTATTTAAGTATGTTTATCCGTTGTCTAGTAACACAAGCCTCGTAGCTTAATTTGGGACTAGAGAATTGGTGTGATGTTGTGGGATATTTTTTTATTATGACAGGTAAGATAACGAAGCCGTTGACAATTCGACATGTGTCAAACTTACTTCCGGACTCGCAGAGCTGCTCAAAAAGTTTCTCGATGTATTCCCAGGTCCTGCTGCCGCGCACCTTTTTCAGGAATTCATACACTTCCAAGCGATCTGTGAAAGAGGGGCTAATTAGTTTTGCGAGATAAGAATGTTTTTCTCCAACCAAAAAGATTTTCATGTAGAATGTCTCTAAGACAATCAGAGGGCCGATTCTGCTAATGATCGATCGTAACAACATCGTATGTGGAATCGCCTATTTTTGACAGTTCTAGTATCCCGGAAACGTCAAAATCGGGCAATCTAATTACGATTTTGTTAAGATTGATAAACCGCATTAGACCCTAATAATAATAGATAAGTTTATTGAAAATAACTAGTTTCTTAATGTTGAAAGCAGCTGTACATACTTTTGAGGTTCGCTGTCGTTTGGATGTAGCTGAGGGCTTGCTCTTCATCTGTAAAGAAATTTAAGATATTACTAAATCAGTAAAAAACTATTAAATTCTGGACCCATAAGGGGCACTTACCCACAAACGTTAATTCACAGAAATTAACCCAACCACCACGGCTTCGGGAAAAAGATCATGACCAAAAATATATGCCCACCAACAGACATCAACTTGATATTAATGTGATCGTTAGTATCCCATTACTTGAATAGAAGATATTTGAAAAAAAAATCGTTGGGGTTATTCAGAAAACTACTTCCAGCACAGACGATTTAATCATTTATCACAAGGAATAACATTTTTATTCCGGTAAATACACGAAATTCATGGCATGGCTCATTGGCATGAGCGCCACACTGCCGCGGCGCGATACCAAGCCCAAACGTAGTGAATCAGTACATTTTATAGTCAAAATGTCTGCACAAAACATTGTATATCATTGTCACCCCATCGATATTACTCGTAGTGTCGCTATACTCAAAAACGGTTCACTCGCCATGATCTACCATTTCATTTCTGTTGGTAGGTGAAGACGAAAACTGTCATGGTCCTTTAGACTCCCACAAAAGTCCGGTCAAAGCTCAAGTTAATAGTCTATGGTTCTAAATTTCCATTTCGTTAAGTTGGAAAATTCCTAAATGAAGATCCATCTATTCGCCTTCATATTAGTCGTGCAAAACATTTGAAAAACAACCTTTACAAACCACTTGTTCAAATAAAAACGAATTGAGTTAATTATGAACTTATTGTTTGACCAGATATACAAATTAATGAATAACGCAGATCAATTGTTATCAGGTCGACATGTTTGCTCAAAAGCCATATTGCGTAGTTAAACGGTGTGGGATTGGACACCTTTTGAAAACTAACTGATTTATTATATTTGATTAGCTTTATATATGTATCAATTAAAGAATAGTCGACTTGCAATAATAAAAGTTTTTTATTATTATCTACACCACATTTGCCATTGACATTATTTGTAACTGTGGCTGTTTGTAGCACATTATTTAACACAAATAAAAAAAATATGAGTTTACGTTTGAGGTGCTTGTGGCGCTTTGCTTTGGTACCTAGTGATACCTAAAGCTAAAGGTTACCTTAGGCGCGGGCATGTTTGGGATGGGTGACCAGTCTGACCATTTAAGTGACGTCTATTTACAAGCATCTCCGTGCTTCAGAAGGCACGTTAAGCTGTTGATTCCGGTTAATATCGATAGATATTAGTCGTTAAGCCTGGTCAGAGGCCTTCGGGCGGCTTAATAACATATGACAGTAAGGTTGGTCACTTACCTTTCAAACACCCCTACACCAATCCGCACTGAGCCCGCGTGGTGGAGTATGGATCTCCCACCTCATAGTTGAGGTGAGGCCTGTGCCCAGCATTGGGACGTATATAGGCTGATGAGATGAGTTTAAGTTATAAATCAATTCTATTATTATTTTAAATTACTTACTTGAATAGCCAGTCAGCTGTTCCAGAAGTTCTTGCGACTCCTTGTAACCTGAAGTAAGAAGAAAATATTAAAATACGAAAAAAAATACCATAATGTTTTTTGACTTTGAATAGCGTCGCTTATTCACTGAATTAAGCGCCTTCATCAAACAAACTTTTGCCTCGTGTTGGATTCGAACCAGAAGCACTTGATATTGCTCTAATAGGCATCTCAAAATCATCATCTCAAAATGTACACAGCAAAATTAAAAAAAAAACAATAATTTATCATTAATAATATAACTTAATAATATTAATATCATTAATTATTAAGTACTTACTTCTTTTTCCAAAGATAGTCAAGAGAATTTCGGAAATCACCTCCACGCCTTTTTCTGTAACAAATAAATGAATAATACATAAATGCGGATAACATAACATCACATACATTGCTCTGTTTCCAACCAAAGTAACGGCGCATTTCGACCACGGCGGCCAATCTCAACAGAGATCAGCCAACTGCGCAGGAGATATTATTATAGTGCACAAGTGTGAGCGCAATACAGAGATTGCCAATCTCAACAGATGTGGTGTGTGAATACTATCTCCAGTAGCGGTAAATCTATCTCTAGTTTAAACGGATCCTGTAAAACGGACTTTATAATGTGAATTGACTGCCTCGTTGGTACACCAACGAGGCAGTCAATTCAGGATGTAAGGCAGAAACTTCACCACTACAGTGGTAAAGTTTCTGCCTTACATCGGAGAAGTCCTGGGTTCGAATCCCAAGTCGAGCCAAAATTGTTACTGAGATTTTCTGTCATGAATTTCTCAAAAACAGCTTGGAGTCGGGAAGTTGGCGGTGTTACACCCCCGTGCCTCGGAGCGCACGTTAAGCCGTTGATTGCGCTTGACCTCTCTCCGGTCATGTCGGATTGCTGTCTCACCGATCTTCGAGAGTGATGGAACAGTGAGTGCACCTGTGTATCGCGCTCACACTAGTGCACTATAATATCTCCCGCGCAGTTAGCTGAGCTGATGAGATTGGCCGCCGTGGTCGAAATCGGATAGGAGACTAATATGAGATTAACAACTTACCGATAACTTTCTTGACTATTTGCTTGTCAATATGGCCGTGGTTCTCGTGATGTCGGTTCGAGTTCTGAGCACCATTTTGATATGACTGCTGCTGTGTGGACTGCTGCTGTGTGGACTGCTGCTGTGTGGACTGCTGCTGTGTGGACTGCTGCTGTGTGTACTGCTGCTGTTCTGTAACTTGCTGCTGCTGTTGGCCGTATTGAATCTGCTTCTTGTTTGAAATGGGGAGCTGAATTGGGATTTTAATCACTTTCTGCACCTCTATGGGCTGATTAGGGCCTCTAGGTTGATTAGGGCCTCTAGGTTTATTAGGGCCTCTAGGGTGATTAACGTCTATAGGTTGATTAGGGCCTCTAGGTTGATTAGGGCCTCTAGGTCTATCAGGGCCTCTAGGTTGATTAACGCCTCTAGGGTGTACGTGTTCATGTGAGTTATCATCTGTGAAAAATAAAACGATTTTAACACACGACGCTCAAAAAGATTGTTTTTGAGCCGTTTGATTGTAGTACCGTAGCTCCTGAATGAATAAACAGATTTGTATGTGGTTTCATTTTAATCGAAAGCCATGGTTATCGCGGTGGTTATAAGCTATGTCTTAACAAAACGTATAAGCAGCTTATTAGCTACAAGCACATTGCGGAGAGATACATAACTAGTTTTCAAAACTAATTCTCTCCCGTTCGAAGTCAAGGAGTTAAGCTAATGATTTATTTGATTAATTCTTTTTTTTCTTACCGCGATGGTTTTGGTACTGCCGCACAACATTAACTTTGTGCGGTGCACCTAAAAAAAAGAAAGGAAAACTTCGATTTTTTGGAAAACATATTATACTAAAGATTGGAATTGGAAACTTGACTATTTGGACTACATCAATTAACAAGATACGAATGGCAGAGAATGTACTGTGGCGTTAAGAACGCCCGTTGGTACGTTTTTAATAATAATAATAAATAAATTATTTTGTTTATAATTTATTCCTAATTACATGGTTGATTGAGTTCTCCATTTAAGCAAGTTAAAAAATTAAGCGCATTGAACGTTTATCATGTGCACTAAAGCTTTAAAAAAATAGTGACGTGATTATTTGCGTAAAAACTTTTTTTAGCAATAATGATACGCGACTTGACTTGGCGGGAGCACTGCCGTGCTCTCAGATCCGCATACGCTCGTAGAAGTCGTTTGTATAAATAGGATGTTAATTGATTTAACTTACTAACAACCTCGACTTCACAAAAAGCTATGTTATGTAATAAATAAATTAATAAATTCATAAATAAATATTTCACAACAATCACACCAATTCTCTAGTCCCAAATTAAGCTACGAGGCTTGTGTTTGGTATTTACGACAAAAAAAAGCATTTAAGTATGTTTATCCGTTGTCTAGTACCCATAACACAAGCCTCGTAGCTTAATTTGAGACTAGAGAATTGGTGTGATTGTTGTGGATATTTATTACTTATTTATTTAATTTAAATTCAATTTTACTTACGATGTGGGTCTGCCTCCGCCAGCGCCAACGTGATCTGTAAAGAGGATTTAAAAATAATTTAGTGTCAGACGATATATTAGAGCCAGGCCACACCTGCAGGTTAATGTCGTTGCGACTCCCGATTGTCACGGCGGCGGGCGATTGTATGACAGGCTGTCAAAAGTCGCGGCGACAGACGGTCGCAGGTGTTAAAATTATTAAAGTAAAATTGAAAAAGTAAAAATGTAAAAGTTAATTTGTAAAATTTTAATATTCTATCATCATCATCATCATCAGCCTATATACATCCCACTGCTGGGCACAGGCCTCACCACAACTATGAGGTGGTGCGAGCCATACTCCACCACGCGGGCTCAATGCGGATTGGTGGAGGGGTGTGTGTAAGGTAAGTGACCAACCTTACTGTCAGATGTTATTAAGCCGCCCGAGGGCCTCCGACGAAGCTTAACGACTAATATCTATCGATATTAACCGGGACCAACAGCTTAACGTGCCTTCCGAAGCACGGAGGTGCTTGTAAATAGACGTCACTTGTATGTCAGAATGGTCACCCATCCCAAACAAGACCGCGCCGTAGGTTGCTTAACTTTGGGTATCACTACCAAAGCGCTGCAACCACGGCGCCACAAGCACCTAAAATTCTATCACAGTGTATAAAATCGGAACTATAATGTTAACCACCGAGGGAAAAAGCGAGTTATTCCCAATAAAAGTGTCTCAGACTACTTACCGGGAAAACTCAGTAACATTATAAAAAAATACTTTTGGTAATAAACGAATTAATTACTATTATTATGGGTGTTGCTTTAGTCTTAAGGTAAGCGTACACATGTCCGCATCGCACGTCACGGGTTTTTGTTTGCCTTGTATGGAAACTTAAGTCGCAGCGATAGACGGTCGCAGGTGTTGCTTTAGTCTTAAGGTAAGCCGCCGACGGTGTTCCCTCTTTCTTATAACTTGAGTTCATTCAAAGCGAAAGTCAATAGGCACCTTCTGGGTAAGCTCGCTACATCGTCGACATCTTCTTTACCTCTTAGAGGGAGAATGATGTCAAGAGCGAACCCATATTAATAATAATAATTTAAAAAAAAGCGTCCACATGTCCGCACCGCACATAACGGCTTTTTGTTTGCCTTGTATATAAAGTTAAACACAGCGTCAACTGATCCAAAGTTTTTATACACGGCCAACTATAATTCGTTACGTGCGAACGATGTGTCATGTGGACGCTTACCTTTTGCAGCAATTTAGATTTTTTTAATCATGGCTTGATTGTGGTTATAAAAAAATTGGGTAAATTAGACTCCCAATAAAAATAATAGTCCTCCTGGTCGATTTCGACCACGGCGGCCAATCTCCACAGAGATCGGCCAACTACGCAGGAGATATTATAGTGCACAAGTGTGAGCGCAATACACAGGTGCACTCACTGTTCCATCACTCTCAAAGTCCGGTGAGACGGCAATCCGACATGACCAGAGAGAGATCAGGCGCAGGACCAACGGCTTAACGTGCTTTCCGAGGCACGGGGGTGTAACACCGCCAACTTCCCGACTCCGAGCTGTTTTTGAGAAATTCATGACAGAAAATCTCAGAAACAATTTTGGCTCGACCTGGGATTCGAACCCAGGACCTCTTGGAGGTGGAATAGTCAGCCCACATGATGATGAACAAGAAAATAAGGTAAACTTACAGCTAGCACGCCCACTAGTGCTAATGGGAGCTTCATCGTTGACCACTTAGTGGTCAGACTTACTATCTGTATTCCACTAGTGAACTGTTGGCTGATTAAGCGATTTTATAGGTTTATAACAGCAAATAAATACCACCTGTTCAAGCATACCGTTTATGTTGATTTAATAATATGTCACCGTGACTAATTACATGTTTTCGATTGGCCATGACGGGGTGGAGGGAGGGGGGCGTATTTTCAGTGGAAACCCAAATCCATACTAATATTATAACTCTGTCTGTCTGTTACTCAATCACGCTTAAAGTAATGAACCAACTTGCATGAAACATGGTTTGGAGATATTTTGATACCCGAGAAAGGACATAGGCTACTTTTTAACGTGGGATAATGACGCATTCCCATGGGCAAATTCAGGTGGACCGATCGCTTTTATACCACAACTACTGAACAGATTTAAATGAAATTTGGTAAGGAGATAGTTTGAGACTTAAAAAAGGACATGAGTTACTTTTGACCGTGGGAAAACAACGCATTCCCAAAAAATACTTACCGGGGAATCTGATCGCTTTCACTCCTAAATTACCAAAGATTTAAATTATATTTGGATAAAATTGGTATTACGGGAAGACAATGCATTGCAAAAAAACTACCTTACGCGGACGAAGTCGCGGGTAAAAGCTAGTTTTGACGTGACAACGTCTTATAAATTGGTTTGCCGGGTGACACTTCAAGAAACTGCGTTACGCTCCGCTCACGTTCCGCGCTCACAATGAGAGCGAGTGAGAGGCACGCGTCCCTTCGACTCGGGCATGGTTAGCCCGCCTAAGAGCGAGTGAGACAAACATAAAAAGTGAAAGGCACGCGTCCCTTCCACTCGAACACAGTTAACCCGCCTAAGAGCGAGAGAGACAGAGCGAGAGAGACAGAGCGAGAGAGAGAGAGTGAGAGAGATAGGCATACACACCGGTTCATGTTATAGGAATGAATATTCACATTAAAATTATTTTACCACTTAAAGTCGTTGTCACGTAAAACTTTCGCCCGTATACCGACTTTACAGGCAACCAATTTTTTTTATATGTTTACTTATCCTGTAACTACGTAATCAAGAAACAAAAAAAAACTAACACTTCAGTTACAAAGCCCCGACCTGAGCCAGGTGAAAGCCCGGTGAGCTTTAAAGGCTGGAGCGATTTCGACCAGCTTTAGCTGAGAATCACAGTGATTAAATATTTTTTGAATGAAAAAAAAATTGATTGCCTGTAAAGTCGGTATACGCGCGAAAGTTTTACGTGACAACGACTTTGAGTGGTAAAATAATTTTAATGTGAATATTCATTCGTATAACATGAACCGGTGTGTATGCCTATCTCTCTCACTCTCTCTCTCTCGCTCTGTCTCTCTCGCTCTTAGGCGGGTTAACTGTGCTCGAGTGGAAGGGACGCGTGCCTTTCACTTTTTATGTCTGTCTCACTCGCTCTTAGGCGGGCTAACCATGCCCGAGTCGAAGGGACGCGTGCCTCTCACTCGCTCTCATTGTGAGCGCGGAACGTGAGCGGAGCGTAACGCAGTTTCTTGAAGTGTCACCCGGCAAACCAATTTATAAGACGTTGTCACGTCAAAAAAGCGCACTGAAATCGGTCCACCTTTTCGGGGCTACGATGCAACAGACAGACACACACATAAACAGACGGTCTACTATGTTCGCGGAAAAGCACATAGATAAATCTAATATATAAAATTCTCGTGTCACAGTTTTCGTTGCCATACTCCTCCGAAACGGCTTGACCGATTTTGATGAAATTTTTTGTGCTTATCCGGTATCTATGAGAATCGGCCAACATCTATTTTGCATCCCCCTAAATGTTAGGGGTAGTCCACACTTTACATTTATACGGCAAAACAACGTTTGCCGGGTCAGCTAGTAAGTTATAAATATTTCACAGCAATCACACCATTTCTCTAGTCCCAAATTAAGCTACGAGGCTTGCGTTATGGGTACTAGACAACGGATAAACTACTTAAATACTTTTTTTTGTAATTAAATAAATATTATACACAGAAAACACCCAAGACCAGTACAACACACACCATGTTCATGCACACTTATGCTTTTACTGTGTGGGGATCGAACCCGCGACCCTTGGTTTTGGAAGTCCGACCTGTGGACCACTGCACCAAGCGGTCGACATAGATGGTTTCCCTTTCCACGCAATAATGAGAAAGCGGTGTGTAGCCCTCTTGAATCGGTTGAGGAGCAGCCCGAACCGCATCCTGGGCGCATTTGCAGAACGATGGGGTCGCTGATGCGGCAACATTGGATGCGCCTGCGCACCTGTCAAGGTGGATAAATGCAGGTGGATGCATGCAATATGCGCCACACACGTATACTTTTTAACACGCTTTTATTAGATCGGGGTGTATGTATGTATGAATGTATGTAACGGAATTTTTGAGCTCAATTTTCACCAACTTCCAGAAATCGGATTAATTTAAAACTTTGCACACGTATTAAGTACCGATGACAATGCAATAATTTAATAAGAGTTTTCCATTATCCTTATTTACTAAAAAAATAAAAATAAATAATAGTTTAAAAACCTAAAAAAAATGAGCTTTTATTGCTAACTAAAAAAGATAAAATAATTTCTGAGTACACGGAATTTATATTCATCATCATCATTATTATCAGCCAAAGGACGTCCACTGCTGAACATAGGCCTTCCCCACAGTTTTCCACATCGACCGATCACAAGCGGTCTGCATCCAGTGTGATCCTGCGATCTTCACAAGGTCGCCTGTCCATCTTGTCGTAGGTCGTCCACCTACGCTGCGCTTTTGGTCGAAGGGTCTCCAATCCAGAACTTTTCTGCCCCAACGGCCATCAGTTCTTCGCGCTATGCGCCCTGCCCATTGCCACCTGAGCTTACTGATTCTCAAGGCTATGTCGGTTACCTTAGTTCTTCTACGTATCTCCTCGAAATCTCTTCGGAATTTATATTACAGTAGAGTAAAAAGCGTGGGGTGCTTGGTAGAGTAGTATGTGAAAATCATCCTATTATTGGCAACTATAAAAAGAGAAGTATGAAAACGTCATAAAGTGCACCCCACGCTCTTTACTCTACTGTAATATAAATTCCGTGTATGTACTCAGAAATTATTTTCTCTTTTTTAGAAAGCGTGTTTTTTTTTGTTTTTTAACGCTTTTTTGGTTATTTTTTATTATTTTCCTTTGTATGAGTGTGTGTGTATTTTGAGTTATTTTGTTTGTTTACCATATCTAATGTTGTTTATGATTAGGCCCTAATAAATAAATGTTTATTTCTTTCAAAAAAAATAATTAGCGAATATTTGAGCATTGCATAGTATCGTAAGCACATATTACCTTCTTTTCCATCAGTGACTTTTATTTAGTATTCCCAGTGTTAATTGTTATTATAAATGAAATGACAAATGTTCTTTAAATATTTCACCTAAGTTTTTTAAGTGAATAGGCAATGTTTCCCTATCTTGGATTGCTGTACCCTCGCCGGACGTCACTGTACTTTGACATTATTTGTAACACCTTTTACTCATGTGACTTGCAACAAAGATTCTCATCAACCTATATACGTCCCACTGCTGGGCACAGACCTCACCGCAACTATGAGGTGGTCCGAGCCATACTCCACCACGCCGGCACAGTGCGGTGCGGTGGAGGGGTGTGTGTAAGGTAAGTGACCAACCTTACTGTCAGATGTTATTCAGCCGCCCGCGGGCCTCTGACCAGGCTTAACGACTAATATCTGTCGATATTAACCGGGAACAACAGCATAACGTGCCTTCCGAAGCACGGAGATGCTTGTAAATAGACGTCTTTTAAATGGTCAAAATGGTCACCCATCACAAACATGACCGCGCCTTAGGTTGCTAAACTTTGGGTATCACTACCAAAGCGCTGCAACCACTGCGCCACAAGCACCTAAAGATTCTAATTCTGATAAAATAGCGCCTCAAATTAAGATATCTCGCCATGTTATAACGGCGTGGCAAATTGCCTACCTGTGGAAGCCTCAGCAAATGCTTACCTATGGAATACAATTGACATATTTATTCAGGTGTAGGTACTTAAAGGTAGGTAAAGTTAGAAAAGGCAACTGCGAGCTAATAATATGAAATGGCTAAATAAATTGACGTCGGAGAAACGGTTGAAACAATGAATTTGACATCTTTTGACGACGTACCTACGGTAACCATCACATCAAGGTTCTGTGGGGTGAGCACAAACATTTTCGTAACGTTTTAAGTGTCGTCCAAATGTCAGAAATTGACAGTTTCCCCATACAAATTGACAAGTTAACGCTACAAATAAGTACGTAACGATAGTTGTTCGTGCTCACCCCACTGGTCACTGTACATAAGTACCTATTAACCTTTTTTGAGGTGCTTGTGGCGCAGTGGTTGCAGCGCTTTGGTAGTGATACCCAAAGTTAAGCAACCTACGGCGCGGTCATGTTTGGGATGGGTGACCATTCTGACCATTTAAGTGACGTCTATTTACAAGCATCTCCGTGCTTCGGAAGGCACGTTAAGCTGTTGGTCCTGGTTAATATCGACAGATATAAGGCGTTTAGCCTAGTCAGAGGCCCTCGGTACAAGTACGAGTGTAAGTACCTTATTTATAGGGCGAAAATATGTCTTAAGATAGCCTTAACTGACTACGTAAAACACTAATTTAAATTAAAAAAAATAATTTTCTTCTTACATAGTACTTGCTTAAAAAATACATTTTAGTTATTTCTATTAAGTAAGGAGGAGATAACTAAGCTTCTAAAATCAGCTTTAGAAAGAGAATGGTATAGAAGTTAAATAATTTGTATATACATCCTCGTAGGTAGAATGAAAAGGCTTTCATTATCAAACCTTCGCCGATTTCATTCAATCCTCCAAAAAGTTTTTCCGATAATTTTTCCTGTTAAAAATAATGGTTGGAAGAAATTACTTTTAGCAATAAAACCACTCAAATGTTTTTGTTTTTTAATTATACGAATACCACTCTTTAGTTTATTTAAGGTAACTTAAAAAATTTCTTATCAGAAAATACAAATGATTGATTGATATCAATGGTTGATTAAGCGGATGTATAATTGCTGATAAATAATTATGACCATCTCCAGTGTACCTTAACCAAACGCAAATAAAGATTTCTATTTCTATTTCAAAGTCGATGATTGAACATTTCTCAGTAAATAAGGTTCATTTTCTGCTGTCAAAAAAATACAGGGTTACTGGTAACTCGACATATTCCTTCAAAAGGGTTATAGTAAAAGTGATTTTCCTACAAAAATGGTCCTTCAACGAAGGCTAGGGTAGGGGTCGAAAAATTACAAAATATTGCACTTTAAGCCCCTTACTACTACTGATATCAGAATCAACAGTGGTATTACAAAAAAACTTTAATAAATACATATAACACCCAGACCAGTACAAACAGACATGTTCATGCACACAAATGTTTGTACAGTGCGGGGATCGAACCTGCGACCTCTTGGTTAATAGTCAACTTTTTGACCAGTACACCAAAAAGGTCGTTTGTGTTTTACATCGGCTATAGGTATGTTCTTTAATCCGTACGCTTATACTACGCTTTGTTTGACCTATGTAGGAGAGTCCGCAGTCACATTCCAGTCTGTACACCCCTGCATCTTGAAGAGGTCTGTTACACTTGACCGGTGGTAAGAATTGGAAGGTTCTCGAATGGAGACCACGCTTGGGTAAACGTAGTGTTGGACGCCCCCCGGCTAGATGGACAGACGACCTGAAGATGGCAGCTGGTAGTGACTGGATGCAAAGGGCGGGAGATCGTGCGCTATGGCGCTCCTTGCAACAGGCTGATATGATGAAGAATTGGATGATCGCACCCACATTTTTACTTTATCGCGACCGTCATTTTAGATCTTTCTTTAACAGTTCCTCATATTAATTAAATTATTTAATGTATATTAGTATATATTGTGTGTATTTATAAACATGTATTCTTACATAAATTTATACACACATCAAAAGTGTCTAGGGATCAAGCATTTTTTGCGGATTTCTTGAGATTGATATGTGGCTTTTTAATAAATTTATGATTTTATAAATTTATATGGATCCTATTTGGTGCATTTCATAATTTGAAACAGGAACTGTCAATCAAATTCGAGTAAAAGATGAAAATCAGCTGTCAATATTTTCCCTATAAAAACATACAACGCATTGAAGACATTATTAGTGCTACTGTTTCCCTACTACTGATTAAAACCAACGTTATTATGGAGCGGCGACGTCATTTAAGCAGAAAAGAAATGCTCAGAGCCGTGGGAATGATAGAAGCTGGTTCCCGGCAACGTACTGTGGCTTTAGCTCTGAATACAAGTCAGAGTGTTATGAGTCGACTTTGGACACGTTACTGAAGCACTGGTACCGTGGCTGAGCGCCATGGAGGACGGTATCGCTGCACCATACGGAGACAAGACCGATACATTCAAATCACAACTCGAAGAGCTCCAACAATAACCGCCATGATGTTAGCCGTGAGGCTTCATCACTTTTCAGGGAACTTAATTAGCGACCAAACAGTCAGAAACCGCTTGCATGAAGTGAACCTTCATTCCCGAAGACCGCTAAGGGTACCACCTATAGCAATGCACAGTATATGTAGGATTCGATATCAATGGGCTCTTGAACACAGAAATTGGGCAGAAGAACAATGGCATTTCGTGTGCTTTTCTGATAGGTCTCGTTTTGGTATGAGACCGGATACAAGACGTATACGACACTGGAGAACCCCTGGACGCCAACAGCGATTAAAATCCTGCCAGGAAGTCCATCCTTATAGTGGTGGAACCATCATGGTATGTGCGGGTATTTGGATCGGCGGAAGAACTGAGTTGATTTGGATCAGAGGCAACCTCAACGCTCAAATTTATGCTGAGACGATTGTATCAGACGTCATCGTTCCTCTACAAGTGCAAATCGGTCCCTTATTTCAGTTAATGCATGATAATGCACGACCGCACACCGCAAGAGTTGTAAGACAGACTCTCGCCGCAGCTAACATCAATGTCATGCCCTGGCCTGCTCAGTCGCCAGACTTGAACCCGATTGAGCATGCATGGGATATGCTACAGAGAAGAGCTCTGCCGAATATGGAGGGGTATCCAGTCGCAAGAAGACCTTTTTTTGTTGTTGCAACGAACATGGACGGCCATTCCACAGCGTGATTTGGATGAACTCATTTTGAGTATGCCAAACCGATGTTCTTGTGTTGTTAGTGTTCACGGTAGAAACACGGATTATTAATTGTTTAAGTTACCCAATAAAATTTTAAAGAAAACTGTTATTTCGGTCTTTTTTTCGAACTTTAATGTTAGTGGTACAAATGTCAAAAATCCCTTTATTAGGAAAATGGCAAATTTCTTTATTAATGCAAAGGTGACTTGGTTTATCGTTACTGTAGACCATTGATTCCCAAAGTGGTCCAGGTGGACCCCCAGGGGTCTACGCGAGCCCGACAGGGGTCTACGCTTGCGTGGAAAAAAAATGGGGGTCCACAACTCGTTAACGGGGGTCTATAAAAATGTATTAGGTGACACGACTTGACTTCTCCTATGAATATAGGGAGACAATAATATAGGCAGACAATATTATAAGAAGCTTGACTTCTCCTATGAATATAGGAAGACTCAGCTCATTTTGTGTGGATAGGAACGTAACTTAATATTTTTGAGTGATGGTAGTTCAAAATTTTTTCAAACTATGTAATGACTAACACCTTAGTCTACCTGTGACCACGGACGCTGAAAAGGGTCCGAAACGTCAGGTTAAAACAAAATGTAAATAAATCGCGAAATAATCCGTAAAAAGTGTATCATTTTAATAGGAAGACAATATTATAAGAAGCTCAGCAATTGTTTTTGTAAGAACTTGCATATTCCATATTCAGAAAGAGCGTGTCAATACTCGCCGATGCCGCGCCGCCCGCCCGCCTAGTTAAAGTCGTGTCTGAACTTGCATGAACTTGTTGGATTTTTCTCTAATATAAATACGAATGCGAATGATAAACATTACTCAGTTGTTTCCGGAATTTCCAAAAAGAAAGTGTACCTATATAAGTGTTCACCAGTGTACTATTCGCGAAAACCTCATGAATTTCAAAGCAGACATTGCGTATTTGACAGATTTGTTCAAAAAATTCAATGACCTCAACCTACAGTTACAAGTTGACAGCCTCAATTTGATAAAAACAAAGAATGAAATTTCAGCTTTTCTTGGTAAACTGAAACTTATGAAGCAAAATATTGGTCGACGTGAATTTTCCCAGTTTCCAAATTTATCGCAGGTAGAATGCCTCGACGAAGATATTCAGACGTATGTTCAACATTTGATTGCCCTGTATGATGATTTTAAAATCAGATTTGAAGACATTCTGTCGATGGATATACCACCATGGATAATAAATCCATATGATGGAACTGAAGTGGAAAATGTGGTACTGCAAGAAGAGCTACTCGAGCTTAGCACTAATGAGGAGCTCAAAGTAGCATTCAAAAGAGCGTATCAATCAATTTGGCTGCAGGCACAAATACCTGAAAAATATCCAGGACTGTGGGGAATTGTGCAAAAATTTCTCATAGCGATTCCTTCGTCATATCTTGTCGAACGCAGTTTTAGTGCCGTAACAAACTTGTTGACAAAAAAATGGAGCAGATTAAATATTACAGAGCGAGGAGATTTACGGTTATACTTAACTAAACTCAAGCCAAATATTGATAATTTGCTGTCAATTCACCAAGTACATCCCTCCCGTTAAAATTATAACTTTCATCTCAGATTACAATGGCATAATTTTGATAAATTTTGATTATATTGCGACTGTTTTTAAAATAATAATCATTATTAGTTTTGATGTTAAATTTTAATTCTACCAAGACTGTTATAACAACATAATTAACAGTGTAGTATTTTTTGTGTTTGAATAAATAGCTACAAAACAAGAAAATATTTATTTTTACTTTTTACCACTCCGAAGTGGAAGCTTATTGGTTTCTTGTACTGTGAGTCAATCTTAGAATACAAAAAAGTAAAGTAGGAATCCAACCGTTGGATGAAGACGCATTTTAGACTGGCCTTAAAACTTAGCTTAAATGACAATACTCACAGCATAATCAAAGCAATATAAATTCTCACCTTTTTTTCGAAAACTTTTAACTCATAGGTAGTTGATTGAAAAAAAAGCCACAACACAGATTTACATAGACATATACTTTTTTCGGGTTTTGGAAGTAAGTTAGTAGATGTAATAGTTGCAGGGGGTCCACCAGATCCAGCAAAAGTGGTCTATGAGAAAAAAAAGTATGGCAACCTCTACTGTAGACAAACGAAAACACTTTATTTGATGAATCCTTAAAGAAAATTTTAATTAATATCAATCAGGAGAAAAGTTATTGCAAAAATATATGTTGACCCCTAGACACCCCCTTATATTAAATCTCATGTGTTCATATTAAGGGTATTATTATTTTTGCGTTTTCTCTTTTATTTATCTGAAGTATCTGAAGAATCTAGTAAATTATTTCATTCATACATTTTCCATTTATTGTTGAACTCAAAAGGCTGTATTGTAGTTATCGTATTTTTTATCTTTCTCATATTGTTTACTAAATTAATTTTATTTTTGTCAAACTATGTCACCGTTTGCTGCTAACTTTTATTAGTACGCGTGTCGTGGCAGCCTTTAATTGAGGCAACACTATTAATATCTAGTTTGTAAAAGGGTTATAAGTGAATGTGAAGTGTACGCTTTGTTGGCTATCCTAAAATAAATAAAATAAAATAAAATATTTTGTCGCACCGACCACTAATCATTTCTGCTTAGCCTAAAAGTATGACTGGTAGAGAATGCCTTACGGCGTTAAGTCCACCTTTTGTACATAGTTTTGTTGTGCAATAATAAAGCTTCATCATATCAGCCTTTTAAAGTCCACTGCTGGACATAAGCCTCCCCCAAGGAGCGCCACAGCGCACGATCTCCCGCCCTTTGCATCCAGTCACTACCAGCTGCCTTCTTCAGGTCGTTTGTCCATCTAGCCGGGGGGCGTCCCACTCCCACACTACGTTTACTTGAGCGTGGTCTCCATTTAAGAACCTTCCTGCTCCACCTCTCGTCGGTTCTGCGACAGACATGGCCAGCCAACTGCCACTTCAGCTTGCTACATTTTTGAACAAAATGTAGCAAGCTGACCTTAGCAAACCTTAGTCTTATGTCGTATGACCTCGTCCCGGATCTTATCCCTTAATGAGATCCCCAAAATAGACATTTTCATAGCACGCTGAGGGACGTGTAGTCGGTGAGCCAGCTTGACTGTCATGTTCCACGTTTCGGCTCCGTAGGTTAAGACTGGTAAGACGCATTGGTTAAACACCCGGCTTTATAGGCACTGCGGCATTACCTTTGTCTTGTCCAAATTCATCCCATGCCCCACACGTCTCGAGGCCGCATTTTTTGCAAATCCTGCAGCGATTCTGCCATAATAACTATATCATCGGCAAAGTGAAGGTGTGTAAGATATTCGCCATTTACATTGAAGCCCAGTCCGTTCCAATCCAGCGTCTTAAACACATCCTCCAGCGCGTTGGTGAACAGTTTTGGAGATATAACATCTCCCTGTCTAGCTCGAAGAAGTTGGATGAGTTTTGTTCTTGGATGGACATAGATGCCATACTGTACAAGCTTCTTAGCACCTTTACGTACCGCCAGTCGACTTGGCATCGCTGCAAGGATTCCAGAACAGCCCAGGTTTCGACCGAGTCGAAGGCTTTCTCATAGTCCACAAAGGCCAGGCACAGAGGCTGGTTATACTCTTCGCAATGCAATAAACCTTAAATAAACAAATCTTCTTCGGTGGCTTGAAGTAAGTTTTGATTGAAGCGACCAAAATATTCCCAATCTTGTCAGTGACACCCTTCATGTATTGCGACGACCGTTTGGTGCAGTGGTCTACATGTCGGACTTTAAAACCAAGGGTCGCGGGTTCAATCCCCAAGTACAAACATATGTGTGCATGAACATGTGTGTTTGTACTGGTCTGGGTGTTTTTCTATGTATAATATGTATTTATTTACAAAAAAAAGTATTTAAGTATGTTTATCCGTTGTCTAGTACCCATAACACAAGCCTCGTAGCTTAATTTGGGGCTAGAGAATTGGTGTGATTGTTGTGAAATATTTATATATTATTTATTCATTGCAGGTTGGCGGTCGACTGTATGAACTTTGGTCCGGGGTCTGCAACGGCGTGGTACTGGTAGCTGGTTGTCCCGTAGTACCTTCCTGACATGCTGAAGCTCAGCAGCCAGGTGTTGGTCGTCACAGATGCCCCTTGCTCTCTGAAACAATGATGGTGAGAAGCACCATTGAGATATTTAACAGTAAGTATGGGATTCTTTACGGAAAACTGTAGCACTATTTTAACTAGGCATTTTAAAAAAGTAAATGGCGTTTTACAACACAGCATTGTATTAAATGAAATTATACTAAATAAATGATCATATTATTTGATTAATTACTTCATTTTTTAGCATTAACAATGCAAATTTCTTTACAATGTGAAATTTTAACACACATAAAGAAAAATGGACTGCCACGGGACACCTGTTGGCATTCCATTTTTCTCAAAGTGTGTTTAAATTTCACATTATATTATTTGATTTTATAGGAAGGAAGAAATATACGAAACATTAATTAGCCAAGACTCAAGCTCGACCCCGCACTGCAAGACCTCAAGATAATGTTAGCTCATTTTGTGTAGATAGGAACGTAACTTAATATTTTTGAGTGATGGTTGTTTACAATATTTTCAAAACTATGTAACGACAACTAACACCTTAGTCTACCTGTGACCACGGACGCTGAAAAGGGTCCGAAACGTCAGGTTAAAATAAAATGTAAATAAATCGCGAAACAATCCGTAAAAAAGTGTATCATTTCAATGCGTACTGTTCGCGTAAACCGAAGTGACAAATATTAATTATGCTAGATGAAAGAAGATTAATAAATACAATTTGAAAAAAATACTTGAACATTATTTCGTACGAAATTACATCATTTGATTTTCTTCCAAAAGAATGCACCCCTGTGCCCAGCAGATACATATACATACCTTATGGAAGAGTATTAAAAGAATAAAAAATAAGTAAAGAAAGAAACATGTTCGCCATACTCCCTTGTCAAAATAAAATATAGTTAAGGAAGAGCGGACCCCCCCAAACACAGGCAAATTTTGCTTAAATGGGGGCTCCAATGTACTAGTTTTAGGGCAACTTTGTTACTAAATAAAAAACTTTATTATAATTATTTATATATATTTTAATTTTCTCTATCGAGGTTAGCAATGGGTAATTCTTAAGGCATGTGACGCGGGCTTCAGCCAAGCGAAACAGCCTGTTGTGAGTCGGATGACAAAAATTTGCGTGTGATTCGGCATGTATTAAGTATAACGGCTTAACTACTGCCTCGTTGGTGTAGTGGCAAAGTTTCTGCCTTACATCCAAGAGGTCCTGGGTTCGAATCCCAGGTCGAGCCAAAATTGTTTCTGAGATTTTCTGTCATGAATTTCTCAAAAACAGCTCGGAGTCGGGAAGTTGGCGGTGTTACACCCCCGTGCCTCGGAAAGCACGTTAAGCCGTTGGTCCTGCGCCTGATCTCTCTCCGGTCATGTCGGATAGCCGTCTCACCGAACTTTGAGAGTGATGGAACAGTGAGTGCACCTGTGTATTGCGCTCACACTTGTGCACTATAATATCTCCTGCGTAGTTGGCTGATCTCTGTTGAGATTGGCCGCCGTGGTCGAAATCGGCCAGGAGGACTATTACTATTAACGGCTTTCTGGAGATTATTATTATTATTATATGCTGAAACTAACCAAAGCCTAGATAAAAACAAAAACAAACTATGTAAATAGTTTTGTGGGACTATTGTCATTTTAGTTTAAAACGTTGTTTGTTTAATAAATAAATTATTATTTATTTATTTATTAAACAAACAACGTTAATGTAATAAGTTAACGTAATAAAAGCATAGGCAAGAAGATTGGTCTATTTAGTAAGTCAAAAATTGTGAAAACTGGAAGATTTCCATTCATAAAACAAACGTTGTCATGTTGTCGCCTTTGAAGCAACCTTGAACAAGTATGTATATTGGTATTAATTGCTAATTAATTAAAATGATGAATGGGACAGCTTTATTTTGATCGTGGAAGACGTCAGAAACCACGAGCAAACATTGTGTAGACTTCTGACGTGGTACTATAGCAGTTTTCTTGTGTTTTTATAACTACCTATTTAATCCATACTACTATATTTTGACGACCACTTTGGTGTAATGGTCAAGAAGTCGCGGGTTCTATCCCCGCACTGTACAAACATTTGTACAATCACAAGATAGCTACTTTTATTTCAGTTTAGGTATTAACTACTACATTATGACAGGTAAGTATTACAGAATAATCTTTTCAACACACTTGCTCGTAAAGTGAGCCTTATTATATCGTTCTTAGGGCCATAAACCGAACTATAACATACACGTGCATAATAATACTAGGGCGGTTTGATAAGTCCATGACTTTGAAAAGAAAAACATATATTTTGTGTACAAAAACATTTTATTTTTCTACATACTCTCCTTTCAACTCTACACTCTTTTTCCAGCGATGCTCCAATCTCTTCAACCCATCCAAAAAATACTTTTTGTCAAAGCCTGCAAAATAGGCCTCGGTTACAGCTATCACCTCTTCATTGGATGAAAATCTTTGCCCAGCAAGCCATTTCTTCATGTTTGGGAAGAGAAAGAAGTCACAGGGGGCTAAATCTGGTGAATATGGAGGGTGCGGCAATAATTCGTATCCTAATTCGACAAGTTTTGAAGTCGCGACTGCAGACGAGTGGGCCGGAGCATTATCCTGATGAAATAGAACTTTTTTCTTTGCTAGATGCGGTCGTTTCTTCATCAACTCTTCATTAAATCTTTCCAGCAATGCAGCATAGTAAGCACCGGTTATTGTCTTGCCTTTCTCCAAGAAATCGATGAAAATAACCCCTTGACTGTCCCAAAATACTGTTGCCATCACTTTACCAGCCGAACATACCGTTTTTGCCTTCTTTGGTGCACGTTCGCCGGTAGAAGTCCACTGCTTTGACTGTTGTTTAGTCTCTGGCGTATAATGGTGGACCCACGTTTCATCCACGGTTACGTACCGACGCAAAAATTCACTTGGATTGCGATTATACATAGCCAGACATGCCTCAGAAGTAGTCACGCGTTTTCGCTTTTGGTCGACTGTCAGTAAGCGCGGCACCCATCTTGCAGAAAGTTTTTTCATTCCCAAAATATCGTGCAAAATATGAAAAACTCGTTCAGTTGAGATGTGCACAGCCTCAGCTAACTCGCGTATCTTTACTCGACGGTCAGCCAAAACAATATCGTGGATTTTGTTAACAATGTCCTCAGTGGTTACCTCAATCGGCCTTCCTGGGCGCTCGGCATCATTGGTTGTAATACGTCCACAACGAAACTCAGTAAACCATTTATGTACCATTCCATGAGACGGCGCTGAATCCCCGTAATATTTTTTCAACTTGTCTTCGGTCTGCTTAATGGTTTTCCCGCGTAAAAAATAGTGTTTAATCAAGACTCGAAACTCGGATTTCTCCATTTTCGAAGAACACCTTCACAGCCGCCAAACTTCTTTTGTTATTAAATATTGTTTTCGCGCCATATTTGAAAATATATTTTTTTTTTCCTTATGGCTCACACGGCTTGTGCATAGCCACTTTCAAGTAAAAACGAGGAAACGGGATTATTATTGGAAAGAACGGAGGGATCGGAAGCGGAATTTGGGAGAGTGGTCAGAAGGGAAAGTAGTAAATCAAAATATAAAGGTACAATAATAATTAAAAATATATACATTATAAATATTGTGACAAACTATAGCTTTACATTATTTAGGATAAGGAAAGAGGCAATAATTTTGTATACAGAGGGATCTTTAGACAGCAGCAATTGAGTGGAACTTGTAGGAAAAGGAATATGGAAGGAAATCAGGCTTTTCAGGAAGTTTGACCGGTCATAAAGAGGGCAGGAAAAGAGTATATGGTTGACATCGGCAATGTCCATTCTACACTCGCATGTTGAGTCAGCAATTATACCAAGCTTAGCAAGATGGGCGGGCGTACAGACATGGCCCAATCGCAAGCGTATCAATATTGAAGTGACCATCTTGCTAAACTTCGCATCGTAAAACCACGGCTTAGAGGGAATCATAGGTTGCAGTTGAGCATAAAATTTACCTTTGGTCTGACGGGATGTTTCCCAAATACTGTTCCAATATTCCATTAAATAAACTTTAGGTAAAGACAAAAGATCATGCGCGTAATTTTTATAAGGGTGTCTATCACCACATTGCACCGCATCATTTGCCAGACGATCAGATATTTCATTCCCTTTTATCCCGCTATGGAAAATATAATTATTTTAGGTTCGCAAAAATATTACTTTTAAGAAAATATCATTAAAAAGAAAAAAAAGTTTCTATTCAGCCTGAAAGTCATGGAGTTATCAAAACGCCCTCGTATTACACACTAGTGCATAATAGAATGATCCCTACAAAGTTAAGTTAGTACCTAACTGCAAATTACATATATGCGAGTAAACAGAGCATTTACAATTTAACCGGGTAATACAGTTTTTTTTTTGTAACAACAAAGAAGTTTTATGCCACCGATAATCCATTTACATTTTTGAAATAAATAAATGTGTCCCTAATTAAGACGAAAAAACATTTATTGTTATCAAATTATTTGTAATTCACAATAATTTCTTATAAAATATTTGCATTTTATCACTAAAATTATCATTTTGAAGTAGGCTGTATGGCTGTAATCAATCACCTTACATTTGGCGCGTGCAAAAAAAAAATTGCGCGCCATTTCCCAATTTTCCCATACTTAATTAAACGATTTATGCAATACAATATGTTTGTTTTTTCCTCGCAAGTGTGTTGAAAAACGTCGTATGATACACGTCTGTATTGATGATTACCGTCCTCGGCTATCTTAAGACCCTCACCTGACGGCTCGGGTCTCAATGGCGCCTCAGCGGTAATCACCAACATTACACAGTTGTACCATAATGTACTATTAAATTATAATAATACTTAGGTATAATTAATACAAATTTAAAATAACGTTTCTACAGTTAGGTATTTAAATTGAGTGTAATATTTTTGTTGGGTACTGTTTGTGTTAGTCACTTGTGTACTGTTTTTCGAGTGCTCGCTTTCTTGTTCTCGGATAATTCTATAAAATATGCCAGCAAAACGTTTTCTGAGAATGTTTTGGCTCCTTTTGCTAGTCGCCACGTGTTGAACATAACGTACTGTTTTAAATACTTCTCGCGTGATTGTTGAGGGAGAAAGATCATTTGCGCATTATTAACAGTTTCAGTCAATTCTGTTGGCGTCAAACAAACTTCCTCGTCGCTAGAATTACTAATTTTAGTTTTTTCACTTGTTTTCAAGTTACTTGTTTCAAATTTACTTTAACCTCTAGTGAATAAAAACGGCTTTTCCACTCAGATATTGAAGAGCAAAATGACTTCTGAGATGGTGGGATGAAAATACTTTTTTCATCCCACCATCTCGGAAAAAGTATTTTTGCTCTTCAATATCTGAGTGCAAAAGCCGTTTTTGACGTGACAACGGCTCGGAGTCACATATGAAAAAGTGTAACGCCCGGTAACGTAACGATGAGTCACTGTTAAAAAAAAAATTAACTTTAATTTCGTGCTGTTAGGTGGCACCACTGTCTATGTCAAGTTGTCTTATCCTCTTTGTTATCAATGGCATGTAACAGTGTTCTTGCAAATAAAATATTTTCTCAGAAGTTATAATTAGTGTTATTATTCAAGATATCCCATAATACAATAGGTTATGGGCCCAGGAAACTCTGAAAATCGGAAAAGTGAAAAGAAATAAAAGTTGAACGCAAAGAAAGTTACAGCCAAATTGTTGAAATTACAAAGCAACCTGAAAATGGATCCCATGCGGCCAATGAATTTAGACAAATTTGATGGAAATAACTTTCGTCAGTGGAAGTTTCAGATAAGATGCGCTTTGAAAGCAAAAGGTTTAAATATTGATTTGCCAAAACCAGCACAGGACAGTACTGAATGGATGAAAAATGATGGCATGGCGATGTATATCATAACCTCTTCAATGGACTTCAATCAAACTAACTGATTGAAAATTGTGAAAGTGCATTTGAAATCATGACGAAACTTGAATCTATATACGAGCAGAAGAGTGAACTATGTAAAATGTTGATTCACGAGAAGTTCTATCAATACAAAATGTCACCAAATGACAGTGTTGCTCAACACATCTCAAAAGTGGAAACCTTAGCGAAACAGCTAAAAGAAAGTGGTGAGACTGTTAGTGACATGGCCATCATAACGAAAATACTGGGTACTTTGCCACCCAAGTACAGATCATTGCGTCAAGCGTGGATGTCATTAGACCCGAAGCACCAAACCATTGCCAATTTGACTGCTCGTCTATTGGATGAAGAAGCGAGTCTGGCCAGTGAAGAAGAGCCAGAGACCGCGCTCCTTGTGGCCAATAAAGGGTCAAAGTCGAGACCAAAACAAAATGAACCAATAGCAAGCGGGAGCAATGAAAATCAAAACAAAACCAAACATAGGTTTGAGTGCTACAATTGCGGAAAAAGAGGTCATTTCTCGAGAGAATGTCGTGCGCCAAGAAAATCCAAGTACAGAAAACCTCAAAAAGACGGTGCAGATATGTTGGCATTCTATGTGGAAAATAATGCAAGTAATGCTGAAGAAAATGCTTGGATTCTAGATAGCGGTGCGTCTGCTCACATGACATTTAGAAAAGATTTCTTCTTGGAATTGTTCGAGTGCAATCAGAAATCATTGACATTAGGAAACAAACAATCAGTGGAAGTTGCTGGTATTGGAAAAATTTTGATTAAAAGATATGTCAATGGACAGTGGGAGAACAGTGAACTGCAGGGTGTTTTATACGTTCCAAGCTTAAGAAGAAATCTATTTTCAGAGGGAGTGATTATTCGCAAGTCCTATTCTATCATAAAGAAAGATGCATGTGCATTAATTTACAAAAATGATGAAGTGGTAATGAATGCAAAAATTACAGAAAACAATTTGTATGAATTGAACATAAAAACAGTGATTCCAGAGACTTGTAACTTAGTTCAAAACAAACAAAGTGACATTCAAATGTGGCATGAAAGGTTAGGACATATAAATGTGAAACAAATACAGAACATGAGTGTTAACAGTGTTGTTGAGGGACTGAAAATAAGTGACACAAATAAAAGTGACTTTGTTTGTGAGGCTTGTGCATATGGGAAGCAGTGTAAGTTCCCATTTCACAAATCTAAGAGAGGAGAATTACAGCCAGGTGACCTAGTGTACAGTGATGTCTGTGGACCTATGAGCTTTTCATCAATTCAAGGTATGAAATACTTCGTATTATTCAAAGATGCTGCAACTAGTTACCGGCATGTATATTTCATTAAAAATAAATCTGATGTCCTGGAAGTTTTTAAGAAATACAATGCTCTAATTAAAAATAAATTCATGCATAGTATCAGAACATTACATACAGACAATGGTACAGAATATATAAATAAAGCTTTTAAAGAATTTCTGGATGGAGAGGGAATAGTTCATGAGCGCACAGCACCCTACACACCAGAACAAAATGGGCGTGCCGAGAGAGAGAACAGAACCATAGTAGAGAGTGCTCGCTCAATGTTATATGCACGAGATGTTCCCTTGTGTTTATGGGCAGAAGCAGTGAACTGTGCTGTTTATTTATTGAACAGGACGTCATCAACTCAAACTCCTAATACAACACCTTTTGAACTATGGAATGGAGTAAAACCACAGCTTGGTCATATAAAGGTGTTTGGTAGCACTGGCTATGTACATGTTCCAGATCAATTGAGAACAAAATTGGAGAAAAAGAGTGAGAAGATGATGCTGGTTGGCTATGATAACAATAATTACAGGATGTTTGATATAAATACAAAAATTAAATAAATCTCTATATGGGTTAAAACAATCATCTCGTTGTTGGAATAAAAGGTTTACTGAGTTTTTAAAGAAATATGGATTTGTACAATCTCAGGCTGATAATTGTGTATATGTAGGAATTTTTGATAATGTCAAGGTATTCCTTATAATTTATGTCGATGATGCTCTTGTAATTTCTTCCAGCAAACAACTTATTAATGACATAATTGGGTACCTAAAAGAGGCTTTTAAAATTAAAGAATTAGGTTTGAAATACTTTGTTGGCATTCAGATAGAGAAAATCGATAATTGTATCTATATCCATCAACAAAACTACATAGATCAAATAATTAACAAATTTTGTATGAATAATGCTAATTCTGTAAGTAATCCAGCAGATGTGAATGTAATTCTTACAAAAAAGGAAGATGAAATTGTAATTGATTTCCCTTACAGAGAGGCCATAGGTTGCTTGTTATTTTTGAGTTCTGTTTCAAGGCCTGATATATCCTTTGCTGTGAACTTATTGAGCAGATATGTAAACAATCCAAGCCAACAACATGTAAACGCTATCAAACGTGTCTTTAAATATCTGTTATATAGTAAAAAATTATCCATAAAATATGGAGAAAGTTTTGGTTTGGTTGGATATTCTGATTCTGATTTTGCTGGTGATATTGATACACGTAAGTCTACCACTGGATATATTTTTATATTGAATGGAGGGCCAGTCACATGGTTAAGTCAGAAACAACAAACTGTAGCTCTCTCTACAACAGAGGCAGAATTTGTAGCTGCCTGTGAGTCTACAAAAGAGATTCTTTGGTTGAAACAACTGTTGTTAGAATTAGGTGAAAGTATTGATTGTATATCATTAAACATAGACAACCAAAGTGCTATTAAATTGATTAATAACCCTGTATATCACAAAAGAACCAAACATATAGATATTAAATATAACTTCATAAGGGAAAAGGTTGAGTTAGGTGTTATAAAAGTTCGCCGCCGGGGTGACGGTGCCTAACCCCGGAGGTTCCCTGCGGTTAGGGGAGTAGAATACTGCCGAGGTATCCCTGCCTGTCGTAAGAGGCGACTACAAGGGCCCTTGGGGTCGCGAGGCGCACGCGGGGGGGCCTGCTTGTGCTTCGGTTTGCGATCCCAAAGAAGACAGTAACGCGTGTCTTCGGACACAGTGGTCTGTGTTATCGTGCACTGGAGTTGAGCTTTGCTCCTCCCGAGGCTGGCTGCGAGGCGGCCTTGCGCACGGAAGGGTCCCGTGAAGAGTCCCTTGTCGGGGATCCCGGTTCCCTTCCATACTGCGCCGAAGATGACCACCGTCAGGTTTTAGTGGGTAGGGGTCTCCGTTTTCCCAAGAGTTCCGAGTCCCACATATCCCAAGTGTCCCGAACCCAGGGCCTTGGGAATGCGTAACTGCATTTCCTGACGCAAAAAAAAAAAAAAAAAAAAAAAAAAAAAGGTGTTATAAAAGTTAATTATTGTTCAAGTAAGAATCAATTAGCTGACATTTTAACAAAGGCATTGCCAACTCAAACTTTTCTTAATTTAAGAAATCAGTTTATGTCAAGTTATTAGTTTTTTTTTAGCAAATTAAAGTTTAATTTTAGAGGGAATGTTAAAAAAAAAAATTAACTTTAATTTCGTGCTGTTAGGTGGCACCACTGTCTATGTCAAGTTGTCTTATCCTCTTTGTTATCAATGGCATGTAACAGTGTTCTTGCAAATAAAATATTTTCTCAGAAGTTATAATTAGTGTTATTATTCAAGATATCCCATAATACAATAGTCACCGAACGAGAGAGAGGCCTGCCGGACCGGCGAATGTCTTGCGTCTCTCTCCCACTCAAACATGATCGGTGTCACGTAAAATCTTCGCCCGTAAAACCGACTTTACAGGCAACCGTTTTTATTCTCCTCTCCTCTTAGTAGAGGATAAAGTAAATTGAATTTAGACCATCGTGTGCACTAAGTTTGTGAATTAAAAAAATCATTAAACCTATTTATTACTACCTCTATGGTGCCGAATATATCATACAACTTCTTTTTTGATGTGTTAAAAACTCAGACTCGGAACCTTCTTGGTGTTCTTTTTTATTTGCTTAGTAGGTGGTTTACGCGGCATTTTTCACGTCATTGTACCACAGACTAAGAAGGACAGATACTACGTATCAGACTGCCAACTGACGTACAATGAATTTACACCATAGTCAGAGGATTTTTAATGTTGTATCTTTTTATTGTTGTTGTTGCATTGTACATATTTCCTCGCTGAGGTGGAATGAAGTTACGTGTTGCACTCGAGTGCAAAGATTCTTCACCTCGTGCTCTTTTGATTCCCTCGCTAACGCTCAGGATTCTAATGTTAGAATCCTTCGCTTGCTCGGTCATCAAAATTAAACACGCGGTTAAAAAGCAACTTTACAATCTTGTATAACCAATAACTATTTTTTGTAAAAAGGCTTCGGGGAGAAGCCCGTGCTACTGGTCCCCAGGCCACACTCTCGGACCCCACTATACATTGAAGTTTCCAAGCCTATGCCTGCCTAATCAACAACAAAAAGTATACTTTTTACAAGGATTATTTTAGGAGTGAATTTCTTCTTTTAGTTAAATATTATTTAGACTATTTAACAATAAGGGTTCAATAATTTTTTGTATTTATAGATAGGGATAGCAATACACAAAGTTTTGGCAACATATTTTAAACCGATCGGTTATTATCGGGGACCAAGGTCCTAATGACATTATTTTGATTTGTCCATCTATATTATTCTATATCTAAATCTCATACACTGCAGTTCACGTGCAATAATAAGCCAACAGCGCCATCTAGCATATGAAATGGCCGCAAAAGCTTACAATAAGCTTCTAGAACAAATAAAGAAATGTAATTTAAATAAACTAAAATTAATAGTAAAAAACCAACTAGTGGAAACATGTTATTATAATGAAGACGAGTATTTTTGTGACAGTGAATTTTAAATTATACCTAATTAATGAATTCGAATTATACAGGGTTACAGGAAAAGTCGACCTAGATAAATTAAGGACAACTTACGAAAAAAATGAAATAAATAAAGCGGGCAATAACAATAAGAAATTATGGAAAGCAATAAAAAATGCAGCGTTCTGCAATAATAATGAAAATCATAATACTGAACTTATTAAAGCACCATCTCCTGAGAACGCACTGCTTGATATTAATAAATATTTCGCGACAATAGGTGAACAATTGGCTTCCAAGTTTGTTTCAACTTCATTAATTCATCAACAAGAAATTCATAAGGAGACTGGTGGGGACCCCTGTAATCGGTCATCGTTTGTACTGCTTGACACGGATCCCGATGAGGTTTCAAGGTTGATTATGTCCCTTGGGAATACTGGTTCTGTTGGCTATGACGGAATTGCTAGTAAAATTCTCAAGAAATTTAAAGATATTTTAATTTTTCCCCTTACGTATCTCTTTCAAAGGTGTTTTCTTAAAGGAATTTTTCCGAATGCCCTCAAGAAATCCATAATTATCCCTATATATAAATCAGGCGAGCGAGATGTCGTAGGAAACTATAGGCCGATATCTCTTTTACCTGTCTTATCCAAAATTCTGGAGAGACTTATTAATAACAGATTGACTACCTACTTAAGGAAATACAACATTCTCTCTGCAAACCAATTTGGTTTCCGGACTGGTAAATCCACTGACCAGGCTGTGCATATGCTGACCGACTGGTTGGTTAGCAGGATTGATGCAGGTCAAAAAACGCTGGGCGTTTTTCTTGATCTTAGTAAGGCCTTTGATACGGTCTCAACACCTATCCTCGTTAATAAGTTGGAACAAATTGGTATATGTGGTACGGAACTAGAACTTTTTACAGACTATTTAACGAATCGTGTTCAATCTGTGAAAATAGGCCAACATATCAGCTGTGAACTTCCGATCTCACATGGTGTTCCCCAGGGGAGTATTCTTGGCCCAACTTTGTTCCTTATTTATATTAATCAACTTTGTGATCTTTCTCTACCCCACGGTCAAATCATAACGTACGCGGATGATACAGTTCTATTGTTTGCGGGGAACACATGGAAGGATACGTTTGAGTTTGCACAAGAAGGTTTTAACCAGATTGCAAGGTGGCTGTATTGGAACCATCTAACTTTAAACGCAGAGAAAACCAAATATTTGACTTTTTCTATTCGAGACGCGACTCAACTAACCTCTCAATTAAATCTGACGGCTCACTTCTGCACATGTAACGGTGATACTGTCTCATGCGGGTGCCCAGTTATAGAGCGAACTACATCCCTGAAATATCTGGGTGTTGTTTTAGATTCTAACTTGAATTTTAAGTGTCATATCAATCAGTTGGTCACTAGATTAAGAAGGCTGATTTTTGTTTTTAAAAAACTACGTCATATTGCGGATCCCATATTGTTAAAAAGAGTTTATGTTAGTCTCGTCGAATCTATTCTGTCTTACTGTATCACCTCCTGGGGTGGTGCTTGTAAAACTTACTTAATTAAATTAGAAATAGCTCAAAGGTCTATTCTCAAAGTTGCTACTTTTCGCCCCATTCTTTTCCCCACTGATAAGTTATACCAGTCGTGTGATGTTCTCTCTGTAAGACAGATTTTTATTCTCCAAACTATCATGAAACAACACTCAATTACCCCCTTTAATTCAAATTATATAAATAAAAGACGTAAACACATGATATGCGCGGTTCCTACCTTTAAGCTCGACTTCAGCAGAAGGTTCTTTTGTTTTCTCGGACCATATCTCTATAATAAGATTAATAAGTTTGAACTTATATACCCATTTTTTAGATTAGAATGTAAGAAGAAAGTAAAAAAATGGCTGCAGTTATTAAATTACGATAAGACTGAAGATCTATTGAGTAAATTGTCATAGATTATTACATTTTTACTATTACTAAACTCTCACACACCCTCCTACACACACACATACATCTTTCACACTACTCACAGGAGGATCTATTCTATTACTGTTACATAATTTACCATTTTTTTTATTGTACGAGTATTTCTCTTAACTACATTGGAAAATCAAATTGCATGTTTTATTAGAGTTTTTTTTCGATATGGTCATATTTATTTCGGCTTAATAATACCTTCATTTATGTCAATGAAGAATTACTTATTTTATTGGTGCAACTTCATTTAGGTTATTATTTAGTTTTCTTATCCTAAAGGGTTGAGCGCTGCGCTTCTGAGATACAGACTATGTTTTAGTCTAGTTCAGACGCAGATGTCAGTGTAATTGCAAAATTAATGTGCGAAATGTAACAAGAAAATTGTTTTGTATGTGATTTCCTTATTTGAATAAAGTATTATTATTATTATATTATTATTATTATTATAGATCCGTTAAGGGCGTGTAGTACACATCATTTCTGAATGATTTTACTATGGAACCCCCCATCCTAAACTTAACCGTTTTCGAGATTTTCGAGTTTTAATTTTTTTTATGAAAATGCCCAATTTTTCGGCTATTGAATTGAATATTTTGAATTTTTTTGACTCTTATGATTATTTTTTTGGTTTTTTTTACATGAAGAATGAGATGCTTAATGACCTCAATGACTAAAACTGCACGTAAGTTAACTAAATAGGTCGTTGTAGACGATCGAAACTTAAAAAAATAAGTACAAATTAAAAAAAAAACTTTTCTGATTATCGCAAAAAAATATTATGGCACTTGCTTTGCAGATGTGCTTAAAAACATCTACATTTTATCAGCTATCCAACAAGGTATAACAACCTAGGGTTGTATTTAAAGTCATAGAAAAAAACATAGTTAAAAAGGTTCAGGTAGTAGGTCTAACGGGTCCCTCGGCTATTGTCCTTCAAGTAAATCCTTCAAGGTAATCGATAAGGACGGGATTACTAATTACCATAACGCACACTATTGGGCTCCTAAAGAACTAGGCAATCCAAATAAGAAAAGAGTAAAGGGGTCACAACGACGATTTAGTGTAAATGTGTGGATGGGCATCATTTCCAACCATTTGATTGGGCCTTACTTTCTTTCAGACAATCTGAATGGTGAAACTTATGAAAATTTCTTAAGAGGTGACTTAGGTGACCTACTAGATGATCTCCCATTACAATTACTGCGGGACATGTGGTTTCAACATGATGGCTGCAATGCTCATTTCAGAAGAAGCATTAGGGAATGGTTGGACACTAACTATCCTGACAAATGGATTGGACGAGGTGGGCCTTTACCCTGGCCAGCCAGAAGTCCCGACCTGACCTCCATGGATTTTTATGTATGGGGGCACATGAAGAGCCTCGTTTACAGTGAGCCCAACCCCATATCGTCAGTGGAAGTTCTCAAAGAAAGGATAATTAATGCTGCTAACGACATAAGAAGAACATTAACCACTGGTGTAGTGAAAAGTGGACTACGTGAAAGAATGAGAAAATGTGTGCGAAATAGAGGTGGACACGTAGAACATGAACTATAAAAATTTATTCAAAAACATTAGGTGAATAAATGTTATTTTGAACTGATTTATTGTTTCATTTAGCTTACTACAATCACCGACGATCTGTACGCCAAATATGAGTTGAGCGTGAGTGACTTTGTATGCGAACTAGCGTTAACAACGCACCGATTACGTTATTTTCCAAACAAAAGCCAGTAACTAGTCACTTACGCTCAACTAATGGTTGGCGTACGGTCATTATTTGTACGATCGACGATCTGAACAAACAAAAATGCTATAAAAACTGAATGATCTCCTAGGTCAGGATAGCTAGACATCGATGGATGCATGAAGGTTGTACCTAGCCGAGGGAGGCCTATGTTCAGTAGTGGAAGCCAGTAGGCTGAAATGATGATGCTGAACTTAAGTCAAATTAATTAGATTAAATAAGCGCTATTTATTCTGACTGCCATGTAGCCTTAGAAACTAAGTTTCACCTTTGAGGTTAATAAATACCCTAGAGTGTTATACCTCGTTGGATAGCTGATAAAATGTAGATGTTTTTAAGCACATCTGCAGAGCAAGTGCTATAATATTTTTTTGCAATATTACAGAAAAGAAAAATATTTTTTTATAATTTGTACTTATTTTCTTAAGTTTCGATCGTCTACAACGACCTATTTAGTTAACTTACGTGCAATTTTAGTCATTGAGGTCATTAAGCATCTCATTCTTCATGTAAAAAACCAAAAAAATAATCATAAGAGTCAAAAAAATTCCAAATATTCAATTCAATAGCCGAAAAATTGGGCATTTTCATAAAAAAAATTAAAACTCGAAAATCTCGAAAACGGTTAAGTTTAGGATGGGGGGTTCCATAGTGAAATCAATCAGAAATGATGTGTACTACACGCCCTTAACGGATCTAGGTCGACTTTTCCTGTAACCCTGTATGTATTAATAATGACTCTAAGCTTTTCTTTGACATGTAAATAATGGTTTGACTTTTTATAATTGTGTTATCTTTAATAGAAATGTATTTCGTATGCCATTCATGGCGCATCATGGAGTTCCTATATTCTATTTGTTACCTATGATGACGAATAAATGATTTTGATTTGATTTAGCCTATGAAGCCGTATACCGTAAGAAAATAAAAAACACATCATAAAACTTTAAAATAAGTATTTATTTATTTGTTTAATAAATGCTTTGGTACATTACCTATATAAACGAGTAATCTAAAGGTTACAAGAGAACAATTCTTAATACACATTCTTTTCTATCGAGTGAGTTGGAGGTCTTTATGAAAGTATGACAAAGAGAGAACTATTTTTAAAGTTCCTTAGTTAAAGGGTAAGAACAGGATCCTATTTATTTTGGAACTCCGTTATTTATTAAACGCGATAACTAGAAAGTTGGGAGTATTTAATTTGATGATACACACATCAAAAATTTCTAAGCAACAACTAAGTTACTATATTTTTTTAGCATCAACAATGCAATTTTTTTACAACGTGAACACACTTAAAGAAAAACGGAGTGCCACAGGCGGGACTCGAACCCGCACCTCTCGCAAGCCGGGCGAGTGCTCTACCAATTGAGCCACCGTGACACTTACTCATCGGTCCAAATTTATTTAACTGGTCCTTAGGCAGCCATGATTCATAAATGTTGTGGTAAGATACCTACAACATCCGAAAGAGCAAGCCGGGCTTGCGAGAGGCGCTGGTTTGAGTCCCGCCTGTGGCGGTCCATTTTTCCTTAAGTGTGTTTTAATTTTATATTCTAAGCGACATGTACAGACAACACCACGTCAAGGTATACACTGCGTCATCTTATGCAATTGTGATACGGGCGATTTTGCAATAAAAATGGGAAGCCTGTGCTAGCCACCGTAACAATCCTCCTGGCCGATATCGACCACGGCGGCCAATCTCAACAGAGATCAGCCAACTGCGCAGGAGATATTATAGTGCACAAGTGTGAGCGCAGTACACAGGTGCAATCACTGTTCCATCACTCTCAAAGTTCGGTGAGACGGCAATCCGACATGACCGGAGAGAGAGATCAGGCGCAGAACCAACGGCTTAACGTGCTTAAAAAACCACAACCGTACTAAAATGAAGATTAATAAAAAAATACGTTTTATATATTTTTGGCAGTGTAATACTGATAAAGCATTGTTGGAGTATTGAATTTGAGTATTTTGTCGGTGTCAGTGTTGTGTCTCCAGGTGCATCTTCTGTGTCACGTTGTGAGTTGTATTGTAAGTCCTGCGACTTCCAGCTCTAGTTTTTCAAATGGTTACAGTTGGATGTATTTTGGTTCCTGCGCTGTCGTCGTTAAGTGGAAATTTAAAGCAAAATAATCCTCTTTTTCAGCTTTAGTATTCAATTTTTTTTATTAGTTTTCCATTTGTCATACTTTTAACATTTTAAATCTAATTTAAATTTATAGAAAAATGTGTACTAACATAATGAATGAGATATGGTCGAAACATTAAAGTACACACTAAAGTACAATAAACACTAAGTTCTAACAAAATTTTGTTAATGAGAAATGGCGTTTTTTGACAGATCTTTACAAACTCTTTGTCATAGATAATATGGTTAAGATCGATATAGTTTCTACCAGCACTAAGAGACAACGCACATTCGCGATTCAGTCGCCGCTACTTACAACTGTCAGCAATTTAAATATGTGTGCGTTGGCTGTCAGACCGAGATATAAAGTCAAAGTTATTTACCAAAAAAATATGAAAATAACAAGTGCCATCGCTAACTTAGTCACGCGGAAGCTATACGTACAGTGGCGGTCAGTGTCGCGTGAACACTTTCTAACGAAAATTGTTTGCATGCACTTCGGCACACGTGGAGCAATTAGCAAGCGGGATTGCGCGCGATGAGCAAATGAGTTTCGCCTCACAGGTGTTCATGTGGCGCGGACCGCGACACATGAACACATACATGTTTTTTTGACATTTCACTTGGTTAAATTGGTTTAGGAGTCGTCACTAAGTGATTTTATCTGCTGATCTAATTAACATATTTGTCTTAAACATAAGTATATCTATAAAATATTGCAATACTTACACTTTGGTCTAATTAAAAATAATGATATTCGAAATACTTAACTCGTTCACTAACATGAATTGACGAAGTAAAGGAAACTCGCTAAGAATTATTACTGTTAAATGGCCGATTTCAATATTATATCTAATTTATTCTCATACTAGCGACCCGCCCTGGCTTCGCACGGGTGCAATGATGATACTATTATACACAACAGAAAAACTGTAAACGTTGTATATAACAACATAGCGGCCCGCTCTGGCTTCGCACGGGTATAACATATATTATATAGCCTATGTCACTCACTGAAAAAATGATTGAAATCGATCCAGTAGTTTTGATCACTAAATTTTGACAGCTAAAGTCAAGTCACCAAGTTTTTTGCTCGGTTTTTAAATAATAAATCGAAAATTGGAGGCCATTACGATGTACAATTGCAGCAATATAAATGCAACTGCATTTATATACTGAACTCAGTGCATCGATCTGTGATGTACATGTGATTATTTAACATGTTTCTAATTACGAAGATTGCACTTCGTAGCGGCCTCCGGTTATTGATTTATAAAAAAAACTGTTTAGCGATCAAAATTGTGTGATATAAGCCTTAATTTGACTGAAACTTAGTGATGTACAAGACTCGAGCCGTCGCGCCCTATATTTGAAGCCTCGAGGCGGAATGGCAAGGCTCAGTGAGCTCGGGAGGCTCGGTGCCCCGAGCTTAGCCGAGCTGCGAGCTCTCTGAGCCATGCCTCGAGGCTTTAAAAGAGCTCGAGTCTCCAAAAGAGCTCGAATCTTCGAAAGAGCTCAAACCTTCGGAAGAGCTCTAACCTTCAAAAGAGCTCGAGCCGTGAAAAGAGCTCAAGTCTCAAAATGAACGCAAGCCGTGAATAAAAGCTCAAGTTTAAGTATATGACTTTAATATCTCCGTAAAACGCTTTACAACGCTTTCAAAAAGGCTTGAGATTTCAGAAAGGCTCTAGCTTTCGAAAAGGCTCGAGCTTTCGAAAAGACTCGAACTCTAAAAAAGGCTACCGAGTCGTCGAGCTTCATATAAATGAGGGGAGCCCTGTAAGCGACTCTGAGCTCACGGCAAAAGGACTCGGAAGCCTCGAGCCTTGTACATCACTACTGTAATTTAGATAACCGTCAGTTTCATACTCAAAGCAGACGTTCGTGTGCGATTGACAGTTGTGTATCTTCCATTCAAAGGTAGATAGAATATTGAAACCTGCCTTCAGAGAGAATATTATGGCATCCCACCAATTCGCACTGAGCCCGCGTGGTGGAGTATGGCTCGGACCACCGCATTATTGAGGTGAGGCCTGTGCCCAGCAGTGGGACGTATATAGGCTGATGGGAGAACTATACTTGTACGATGTAATAGTACAATGTTGGTTGCTTGTCTAAAAGATATCTTACAAAATTTGAAATATATGACTTTATGTTATTACTAGTGGCCGCCCGCGACTTCGTCCGCGTGGAAAGCCTTTATCTTAAAAATTATTTATGAATTGTAGCCTATATGTTATTCTGATGTATAAGCTATATTGTGGTAAAGTTTCATTCAAATCCATTCAGTAGTTTTTACGTGAAAGAGTAACAAACATCCATACATCCATACTTACAAACTTTCGCCTTTATAATAGTAGTAGGATAACACTAGAAGACAGCGCAGACGTTGTCCTGTTTTTTTTTTTTGGAAAAACAAGTCTTTTAATTTTTTTTAATTAAATATTCATCCAGTATTTGTTGCTTGTCTATAAGATATCTAAAAAATTTGAAATGTATGATTTTATAACACAAGAGGACAATGTAGAAGAGACTAGAGCAGAACGCTGCCTATTTTATTTGCGCTAAGGCTAAAGAACCCGATCAACACATGTACCAATATCATTTAAACTTTTATACCAACTTGATGTAATGTGACATGCAATAAATGATTGAATTTGAATTTGCAATAATTTAAATTCTTACAAGTGTTTTTTTTTTGGAATACAAAAAAAACGGGCCTGCCGCTTTTCTAAAAATATCTCAAAAACATTTTTTTAACCTACACATAGCGATGACAATATGTGATACAGTTTTAGGTGCACTTCCAACCTGAGTGTTACAAAAAAAATACTGTAATGACCAGTGATCGGATATTTAGATGCTTTTTTACCTAAGTTAATTTTTGGCTAACATATTACGATCTTCGGAAATGCAAAACTATTCTGAAACATGGTAATTTGATTCTATAATAAAAACACAGTCGATTCCAAAATCCAAAAAATTTTTTCGTAGTTAAAGTGCATTTGTTCTATAATAATGGCATATAATAAAGTAATATATCCACACCCAATTTGATTCAATTGTAAAAAAAAAACTACATTTGTCAATCCCATATTCCCGAATTTTTTTCAATTCAAAAGCACATTCCATTATAAGCCAACACCTCAACTTTAGGTAAATATGCATCCAATTATCCGATCACTGGTCACTGAAGGGTAATATAACTGAAGGGTGTCGTTCTGCCCGTAAAAGTGAACAACTTTCGCTAAGAAGCCAAGGTCAAAATCTCAAAAAAAATTGGTTGCCTGTAAAGTCGGTATACGCGCGAAAGTTTTACGTGACAACGACTCTGAGTGGTAAAATAATTTTAATGTGAATATTCATTCGTATAACATGAACCGGTGTGTATGCCTATCTCTCTCTCTCTCTCTCTCTCTCGCTCTTTCTCGCTCGCGCGAAACGTGAGCGGAGCAGCGTAACGCAGTTTCTTGAGGTGTCACCCGGCAAACCAATTTATAAGACGTTGTCACGTCAAAAAAAAAATTTGGCTCTCCCATAGTAAATCGATCAGCTCATTTGGCAATTTTGTATGGGAGGTCCGATTTATTTTTTGAGATTTTGACCTAGGTATCATTGGGAATGCTGTGCAGTTTTCCGGGCACAACAACAGCCTTTAGTTATTACGGGTTTTTGACGTGACAACGTCTTATAATGCGATGGAGCCGGCTGCACGCATCAAAAAAACATGGCGTTACCTCGCTCTGAGGCGTTCCATTCAAGGCTTGAAGTGCAAGCGAGAGCGCGGAACGAGCGACAAAGAGGCAACGTGACAAAGACGTTGTCACGTTCAACTATCGTCAGTAAACCGACTAACAAATTGTCTTAAATTGCTTTGTATAAAGAATACACTAAAACGTTTTAAAAAAATGGTTGATAACTTACAATTCGACGTTAAATTAAAGTAAGAAAGAATTATGTACATACACATTTTGGATTTCATAATATTTTTTTTCTTATATTACCATGTTAGTTACACATGATTTCGTGCTAATGAGCCTTGAAATAATCTTATTGGTACAGCTGTTTTGAAATAACAAAATTAAGTGTTATTAAAAACAAATGTTTCAAAGGATTATATTCTAAAACTTTATGTAAATTATAGGCTAACGTAAAAGAACTTGATTGGTCACACTTAAATAATACAATAATTAAATTGTTTTCCTAATGAAAATCATTGGTTGACAACAGATACAGTCTTTATGAATTTGGCCTTTAAAATTTAATAAGAAATCGCCACTCATTGCTGAGCAGTACATTCTGAAAGTAATTTATTCCTTTTAACGACCACTTTGGTGTAATGGTCAAGAAGTTGACTATTAACCAAAAGGTCGCCGGTTCTATCCCCGCACTGTACAAACATTTGTGTGCATGAACATGTCTGTTTGTACTGGTCTGGGTGTTATATGTATTTATTTAAGTTTATTTGTAATACCACTGCTGATATCTGTAACACAAGTGCTTAAGCTACTTACCACGGAGTCAGATCAATGTATGTGATGTTGTTGTATATTTATTTATTTATTTCTGCGAATAACCCATAGGGGGGCGCTTTTACACGTCCCATAAAACCCTACCACAGCTTCGGGAAGTGGGCTGGTGCCGAGAAGAAGCTACGCAAGAAACTCGGTCGCAATAGTCAAGATGACACCACCAGTCATTGACATACTCTTTATTATCTGTCAAAACGGTCTGCCTCCATAGATTTTGTATGGGAATACAAAATCGTGACGTCACGGTTGTGTATCAGAAATCGGAGTCAATTGACCGTACATTTGTTAAACTTTGTGTATTTAAAAAATTGGTTTCTACAGCTTTTTGGAAATCAATCAGATTTTTGTCACTTAAAAAATGTTTAAAATGTCTTAAAAATATTTACGACGGGTGTCAGGTGGAGCCATAGATGATGATATTTAGATGCTATCCTCTAATTCTTGGTAGCATAATTCTACTTTTACAGAGAAGTATAGTTCAGAATATCTTTGTTACTGATTTCTACAATGAGCGCCGATTCTTAGTTTATAAATCGGTGGTTTTAATTAAGAGAGCTTTTTATAAAGGATCATGACCAATAATATATGAACGCCGTCCGCACCCACCCACAGACATGAAATTGATATCGATGTGATAGTTAGTTTCCCATAACATGACCAAGATTTTTTTTCATGAAAATCGATGGAGTTTTTAGCAAAACTGAGACTGAAAATTCAGAAAAATCATTATTTATTTTTGATTTATGTCCATACAAAATTACTTTCAGTGCAGACGATAAAAACATTATTAAACGAAATTCAGTCTTACAAAGTTATCTCAATAGTAGATTTTTCATCAAAAAAGTTAAAATGCGGATTTGGCCGCATCGCCGCGGCGCGATCCCAAGCCCAAGCGTAGTGAGTCAGTAAATTTTAAAGGCAAAATGTCCGCACAAAACATTGAGTACCAAGAAAACCCCATCGAATTGCTCAATGTAGTACTTTAAAATTATTTACTCACTAAGATCTACTGTTGCTGGGTGAAGACGAAAACGGTCATCATCTTTTAACCTTAATAATAACACAAATATCAATATAAAAGAGATAGATCAATTTTGCGCTTTTAATGATAACAAGAGTTAAAGGCAAAACTAAAATAAAAATGTTTACAAAGTCACACGATATGACGTATCGTGATTTTTGACGAATCGTCAATGACTTATGCCCGGCTGACATAATGATTAGAAAAAATCAAATAACTTTAATATCTTAGTAAGACTATAGTTATAAATTTTACAGTGTACTATAAAAGATTTATTAGTCTAACAAAAAAAAAAATAATGATTTAAGTATTATTCATATACATACAGAAATACTTACCAACGAATATTGCGATTTCTATATTTATATTCAGATACGACTAAAGTTACCGATTATAATATTATAATTATTTTTCCGGTAAATACTGGGTGTGAGAATCGGGCGCAATATTAAATTAGTTTTAAATTAAAAAAAAAAAACTTTAAACATTTTGACGTGACAACGTCTTATAATTCGACGGAGCCGGCTGCACGCACCAAAAAACATGACGCATGCGGCGTTACCTCGCTCTGAGGCGTTCCATTCAAGGCTTGAAGTGCAAGCGAGAGCGCGGAACGAGCGACGAAGAGGCAACGTGACAAAGACGTTGTCACGTTCAACTATCGTCAGTACACCGACTTTACAGACAAACGATTTTTTTATTGTAACTAAGGCGTTGTCAGACAGGAGGTAACGGACATGGCCTTGAGAATCAGTAAGCTCAAGTGGCAATGGGCAGGGCACATAGCGCGAAGAACTGATGGCCGTTGGGGCCGAAAAGTTCGGGATTGGAGACCCTTCGACCAAAAGCGCAGCGTAGGTCGTCCACCGACAAGATGGACAGACGACCTTGTGAAGATCGCAGGATCACACTGGATGCAGACCGCTTGTGATCGGTTTATGTGGAAAACTGTGGGGAAGGCCTATGTTCAGCAGTGGACGTCCTTTGGCTGATAATGATGAATGATGAAGGCGTTGTCTTAAATGAGCAACGCAACGAGTGCGATCAGTACTTGTGTCAATGTGAATTGCGTTTCGTCACGTTTGACAGTGTCATAGACGTACATACATTTGTATAGTTGATGAAATCAGGCGTTACTTTGCGGAAATCCATAACTAAACCTGCAAAAGAGAATTATTTTGCTTTAAATTTCCATTAAACGACGCCAGCTTAGGAACCCAAATACATCCAACTGTAACCACTTGAAAAACTAGAGCTGGATGTCGCAGCACTTACAATACAAGTCACAACGTGACACAGAAGATGCACCTGGAAACACAACACTGACACCAACAAAACACTCGATGCGAGCTACGTCGCTCGTACTAATGTGTCGAAGCGACAACATCTCCTGAGGCTCTTCTGTGTCACGTTGTGAGTTGTATTGTAAGTCCTGCGACTTCCAGCTCTAGCTTATTCAAGTGGTTACAGTTGGATGTATTTGGGCTCCTGCGCTGGCGTCGTTTAGTGGAAATTTGAGCGAAATGACTCTCTTTTTTTAGCTTTTGTACACACATTTGATATTGTCGCATAGGACAAAGGGCATGTGGGCGACAAACGCAACAATTGCGACATAGAGACGATAACCCAAATGCCATTGGCACAATGCACAGGTCGCATCGCATCGCAACACCCCGGATGCTGTTGTTTTTTTATTATTATCAGGCAATTACTCCTTTAATATGGCGACTATCAAACACACCCGTATTTACCGGCCAGCGAAATAACTACATACCGTTATTTGCATACAGAATATCGTTATGCGATAACGAATACCGTTATACGAATACCAAATACCGTTATTTAATACCGAATACCGGCGGAAATTATTCGCCGGCGGTCTAAGAGATCTACACTCCTCTTTACATTGAGTCACGGGTTTCTAATTGGAAAATAATCACATTAACTAACCGTAACAAGTTCTGGAAGTTTATGTGTTGTGGTATTTAGGTATGTTATTTAGAGCCCGCGCACATATCCAGCACACTGTCGCCATGAGTCGCGCGCCGACCAATCGCCGCGGCTAAATTCGCTGTATGACGCTAACAGTCGCGATCCGCGGCGAGTGCATTGTTACCAACCGTACGATTTAAATCGTATGTATGCGAGCTATTCGACTTTGATACAATGTATGTACGATAGCGTACGCAAAAATATTATCTTAATATGAGATATAATTAAATTGCTGTTATTTATTATTAGTAGGATGCTCACTCATACTCAACACTTCAAGACATTCGCACACACACACTCACGAACACACACACACACACTAATCTCGCTCGATGTTTTCTCTCTGCAACGGATCCTCGATTCGGTGGCATTTGCTGAGTGGATGCCCATTAATAAAATGTGTTTCACTTAATGTACTCACTAATTGTAATAATATTTATTTTTATTTTCTATTCTATACTATTGTTTTTTTTTAATAGGTACGATTTTTAACACAATTCTTGGTAAAAATACAATATTTTCTGGAAAAATAAGATAAACACTTGGCGAACGTATACTGCATATGTGCGCTGGCTCTCACTATTTGTACAAAAAACCAACTAAAGATTATAAAGGCTACTTGGTTAAATACGTTATGTGCTCTACAATAAAACTGTTACTTCTTATCCATTCCATTCAGAATACACAAGACTATTGATTGTCATTATTTCTAAGATCTTTGAAGAATTTCAATTTTGTTGTATTCTAGCAAATAAACGATTTCTATTCAGAATTTAAATAATTAATTTGATGTCATCTAAAAAAGAAATTTTTTAATGAATATAACTTCCAACGCATACCGTTATTTTAAACGACAATGCATATGTTTATTATGTTACTTTATTTTCAGTTAACAATGCGAATTACTCTACAATGTGAAATTAAAACACACTTAAACAAAAACGGACTGTCACAGGCGGGAATCGAACCCGCACCTCACGCAAGCTAGGCGATTTCTCTTCCGATTGCGCTACCGTGACACTTACTCATCGGTCCAAATTACTTTAAGCGTTCTTTAGAAGATTGGAATTATCAATTGGTGGAGCAATAGCCCTGCTTGCGAGAGGAGCAAGTTCGAGTCACGCCTGTAGCAGTCCAATTTTCTTAAAGTGTGTTTTAATATCGCATACCTTTATATTGAATCTATTTACATAAAAACCTTGCTGCCTTCCTTTTTATTTCTTTTTCTATTCTCAGTGTGTGTATTTTGATTCGAAGCGCTAGTGGGTTCCGAAAAATAAGATAAAGATATCTTCTTATGATCTCCACATTGACGATCACAAATGAAATTTTATATCCTAGTTTGAAATAAAAAAGTTTTACCGTTATTTTGTAAATACCGTTACTCGACCGTTATTCACCCGATACCGTTACACACTTGCGGTATTACCGGTACCTCTTCAATCATGTGTACCTTCTTGATTCATCTCTTATTATTTTTTACCGTTCTGTTCTCATCTCTTCTTTTCGCCTCTAGTTGGCCGACGTCTCCTTTCTGGCAGTGAATGAGACGATCGATCGTATACCTTTTACTGAGGTCTGTAACAAAACAGAGAAAAATTATTTTAATATTTTCAACAAATTTTTGGGAAGGGTGACCATTCTGACTATAAGAGTGACGTCTATTTACAAGCATCTCCGTGCTTCGGAAGGGTTAAGCTGTTGGTCCCGGTTAATATCGATAGATATTAGTCGTTAAGTCTGGTCGGAGGCCCTCGGGCGGCTTAATAACATCTGACAGTAAGGTTGGTCACTTACCTTACACACACCCCTCCACCGCACCGCACCGAGCCCGCGTGGTGGAGTATGGCTCGCACCACCTCATAGTGAGGCCTGTGCCCAGCAGCAGATGATGATGATGATGATGATGATGATTTTCAACAAAATTGGTTTACTCTATTTATTATTTAAGCTGAGGAAACTTAATTGGTTTGTGTTTTATTTTAATAACCTAGTTTGTTTTGTAATGTTAAAACTGTGTTTCCTAAAAATTTATAAAAAAAATGCTTGTTCAGAATTAAAGTTAAAAATGATATTTTCCAAGCGGCTCATTCGATTGTACATCGATAGAATGATTTGTAATCGATAAATTTTCGTAACGATTTGCTTACATCCAACCCTTGTCTGCAGTGAATGACAGCTGTCATCATGAGCCTTTAAAAATATAGACTATAAAGGCGTTTTACGCGGGAAACGAAAGGAGTAAGGTGGGCTCTGTTTCTTAATTTTCTAAATTGACTTTTCGTGACGTATTATTGTGATAGTTAGGTGGAACTATCATCATAATGTGTTACTGAAGGAAAACAATGGATTAAATGTAAGAAATAGAGCGCCTAAAGTAGAAATTAAGACCGATGAGTGTCACGTGCGTCAAGTGCGAGAGGTGCGGGTTCGAGTCCCGCCTGCGGCAGTCGTGGTGTATAACTCCCTGGGAGTTAAGGTCGAAATCGAGAGTGTATTAGCTTATAAATAAAAGCCCAACGTAGCACACAACGGGTTTATTACGTCACGACAAAGTCGGTAACGGCAATAATGGATAGTTACACACTACAGCGAACCTCGGTCTTATAAGACAGCCGGTGAAAACATACTGTACCGCGAGTTAACCGGGCACAGCGCCATCTATTGGCACAATAGTAAACTATCCTAACTTAAAATCTATCGGCTTATCACAAGTGCGTTATGCAAGTGGTATAAGTTTAACTGTTCACATTGTAAAGAAATTTGCATTTAAAAAAAAAGTAACTTTACACTAACTAATAACTAGATTAAGGCCCTAGTTTCCGGGCCAACCATTCGGCCGGGGTGTAAAAATAAAATAAAAGTACAAAATTACCTTTTTCTTAGATCCGTTCAAGTACTCCTTGTACATCTCGGAGCGGAGGTACCTCGAGTAGCTGTCCGACTTCATCAGGTGGTACACGTGCGCCTGGAACAAGTGACATACTATAGTAGATTCCCGATTATCCGAACATCCGATTATCCGGACTCGCGTCACGGCTCTAGCTGCTGCTTGAAATTTTATACCGCGCAACTAGGCAGACAACAACATATTACAATGTTATTCATCATATTTGAACCACATATATAGTTGTTTTTTTGCATCGTTTTGTTTAAACGTCGTAGGTACATATGTCAAACTGATTACATAATATAACATTTAAACAAATATTGTTTAATTTGACTACGAAATCGATAATCCGGAATTTCGGTTGTCCGAATTACCACTGATTGATTCGGATAATAGGGATTTAACTGTATTGGTATAATTATTTTTGTGTTTTCTCTTTTATTTATTTTGTCGCACCGCCCTCTAATCATTTCTGCTTAGCCCAAAGGTATGACTGGTAGAGGATACCCTACGGCGTTAAGTCCACCTTTTGTATATAGTTTTGTTGTGCAATAAAGCCTAAATAAATAAAATAAGATCGCTGAAGGTCACCTACGCATTAGGATTGGGTCTGTGGCAACTGTTCGTCATCACAAGCATGCGTAACGGTAGCGTTCCACAGCGAGCGCTGATACGGCTCCATAGGCTAGATGGCGCTGGGAGCCTAGTACAGCACATGAACTGCGATATATAAGATTTCGATCCAGAATAATATAGATGGACTAATCAAGATGATGTCTATCGGACCTTGGTCCCCGACCATAACACGCGGTCGGTAGGAAGCGCTTCCCTTTAGCTTCCTTACTCTAAATCTGTTGCGTCAAAGGTCTAGTTGGTGGCAGGAAGTGAGCGGATATCTCCGCGCAGCCGCGAGCGAGTGGGATAGCGACTGTTGCCGCGTGCAAACTCTTCGCCAACGCTCAGGTGTCGCCATCTTTGTGCCCGCAGACTAAATATCTTTAACCATCGTTCGGTGTTTTGTGTTTCCGTCCATAACCCATCATATTTTGGATAATGGGATGGTGGCATTTACAAAGCAAGTTAAATATTATTTAACAAATTTGTTTCTTCGGTTTACGCGAACAGTAAACACAAGTAAATTCAACTAGCTTGGGATTCTGTTTTAGCCAAGACTCAAGCTCGACTCCGCACTGCAAGACCTCAAGATACTGTTTGCTCATTTTGTGTAGATAGGAACGTAACTTAATATTTTTTGAGCGATGATAGTTTACAATTTTTTCAATATTATGTAATGACAACTAACACCTTAGGCTACATGTGACCACGGACGCTGAAAAGGGTCCGAAACGTCAGGTTGAAATAAAATAACATAATATTTGACATAGTAATTTAATTTTGTGATAAATATGTGTCTACTTTATTGAACTTGAATATTGTATTTTAAAATGATTTAATATAATTTGCATGCTGTTATAATACGGCTGAAAAAGCTGAACCACAATGTCTAACCTACCACCTAAATTTATCCTTTTTCATATGCATATCGGAAATCGTTAGGATTTCGGTCCGAACCTTCAGACATCGTGTGGGCAGACTTGGGTATCGTGCAATGAGAATACGTTTGAACAATACAAAATCTAGCACTTTTAGTAATTAGGTTAGGCACTGAGCGAAACGTAGGACAGTTCCGTGACGACTAAGTACTTCACTCCGTGGCGTCTCGATAGAAACTGAGCTCGGTCGAATCCGCCACTGACATCACGACTCTGTCGAAGCACACGCGAAGTGTAGTTAAAATAATAATAATAATATTTCTTTAATGCACAAGTACAATATTATATAAAATACAATAACAATAAATTAAACTTTAAGCAGATTGCATTGTGCAAATTGTAGATTGAAACGCACGAAAATTTTGCAGGGGTCCCCAAGTTGCTCGGATTACACCGCTAGAGGGCGCGCTTGCGTTCCGATTAGTGTCCATACTAATGACCGTCTACGACATGCAAATAAATTTTCATTCATTCATTCAATAATCCGTTAAACGTGTCTCATTTCAATTTATTTATGAAAACTCACCTGAGCTTGATCGAAGCAGTATCTATCGGCGGTGCCGGATTCAACTTTGGTGCGAGTCAGCTCCCTGCGGGCAGATCATAAAGATATTTTTCATCCCATCTATTCGAAAAAGACGATTTTGGTCGCCTTTAAGTGCGCCCAAAGGTGATGCTTCTAAGCGACATAGGTACTATTACTCTACTCTTTGCCACAGACTGTCCAGCGGGCAGAAATGAGATTTTGGTCCTCTTTATTGAAATAAGTGCGACCAAAAATTCTTTTGCTCGCACTTATTGAATTTGGAACATCTTAGAGTTTCCCGCCGAACGCAAGGACTGGCTGGTTAGACGGCACGTCCGTCGACCATCGCCCCGCCGCCGCCGCTGGCAACTTAGTAAAAAAAAAACGCGCGAACTACGGCCCGCGTTTTCATAAATTTTCACATTCAAGTTCTTGGTTTTGATAAATTATATTCTCATAGAGGGTGATGAAAAGTAGAGTGTATCATTTGGACGCAAATATATTTTTGGCTCGGGCGACGTACTTTGAATCCCTCACTTCGCTCTGGATTCAAAAAAGCGCCCTCGCCGTAAAAATATTATTTTGCTTCCTCATGGTCATGATACAATCTACTATATTTGCATAGAATAAGTAATACAGGTTTTCATTACATAATTCACAAACGTGCTCTATTCTGTTAAAGTACATTAACATTCAAAAAATTTTTGGTCAAGGAATTCGTTAACTGTGTAAAAGCACGAGATGGTACGATTGGATTAGTAAGAAACTTTGTTTCAGGGGTGGACTTACTACTTTTATTTCCAACCAGTGGATTTACCAGACGTTGTCCTGCCTGATATTTTTGACGTGACAACGTCTTATAAATTGGTTTGCCGGGTGACACTTCAAGAAACTGCGTTACGCTGCTCCGCTCACGTTCCGCGCTCACAATGAGAGCGAGTGAGAGGCACGCGTCCCTTCGACTCGGGCATGGTTAGCCCGCCTAAGAGCGAGTGAGACAGACATAAAAAGTGAAAGGCACGCGTCCCTTCCACTCGAGCACAGTTAACCCGCCTAAGAGCGAGAGAGACAGAGCGAGAGAGAGAGTGAGAGAGATAGGCATACACACCGGTTCATGTTATACGAATGAATATTCACATTAAAATTATTTTTTTTAAATCCATATTTTCTCATTTTTTAACACATTGTGCGCCATGGTGGTCGCTGGTGACATCCAAACAATATTATTTCTATTGTGTCTAGTCTCTCGACAGTTAGACGCTTAAACTTTTCCTGGACTTCCACAAATATTTCAAGACTAAAATTGTTGAAATCGTTTAAGCCATTCCCGAGTTTTAGCGAGATTTACGCACAGCAATTTATTTTCTCTATATATAAAATTCTCGTGTCACAATGTTGTGTGTAAATATAACATATATTATATTATGGAGATAAGATGTGACGGCGCATCGGAAGCGGCGTGCAAATAAAATTGCTATAGGGAATATGCATAAAATTTGAAATGGCCTAAAATATTTTTTTATCGAATACTTATTATCGTAATATTATAATGAAAAGATATTTTTTTTATTTACTTATTATTTAAACCCCTAATATAATGTTCAAAAAGTGCAAAATAAGAGAGCGAAATTCAAACTTCCAAAACGCGCCACCATCGGTCGAACGAAATGTGACGTCATCTGACACGACATTGTATTGTAAAAATTACGAAGTAACTGAAAGGTCCACAGTAAACACTAAGGTGAACACCCACTGGACGTGTCATGTGACGTCACGCAAAGCGCGCGCAAAATGGCGGCGTTTGAACTGCTTAATTGTTTTTTAAGTTTCAAATTTAATTTTTAAAAATATCTAGAGCATTTTGAAGCCCATTAATATTTTTTTCTATGTTATAATATAGTAAACTATTAATTTAAGACAAAAAAGAAAAACATGAATATTCCCTATTATCCATGCCGGCAACTTGATTTCCGGACGAGAGTGGAACATGCCGGAACCCACTCTAGCGAAACGTCACAGTGCGATCGTCGCACAGTCATCTTGATCCGTCACTTCCGAGTCGAGTGCGGCGCACGACGCTTAGAAATCGATTTAAATCCGATTAAATCGTGTTGAGTTTCCTTTTTTTTTGAGAAATTAGTGTCGTATGTTAATTAAAGTGTGATTATTATTGTGTGTGATATACATAACATAAAACTAAGCAAATTCAAGTGTGAGATTGTTTCAATTCTGAACTCATTAACTTAACTTCTCTTAGGCATTCTGAATACCATTTACATATTTTGTATTGTTTGCTCTTAACATCGTTAATTTTATAATATTAATGGACAATGTTGTTGGTCCTACAATAAAATTACATTCTGTTCCTTACCGTATTAATAATAAAACATTGTAAGACTGTTTTTGTCCTAAATAAATAGGAAAAAAAAATGTGTAAGCGCCGGCTACATTTTCTACATACCTCGTTCAACTACCTGCGCAAGATGGAAAAATCTGATAATGGCCCCGAAGAGCTTATGATAAACAATCGTACCGGTTAAATCTACAAACAGGAAACACGTAGTTCTTATTCCATAAACCTTCTGGACAATTAACTTAATTAAGTACGCACTTACTTGCCTTTTATAAATAAATATTGCATTCATCAATTTCATACTTCATTTCATTCATCCATTTCATTTATACATTCATTCCATTCATCCATTTTATTCATCCATTTCTTTCATTTATTTCATTCATTCTTTCATTTCTTTTCATCATTCATTTCATTCATTCTATTTATTCATTCATTTCATTCATTAGTTTGTTCATCCATTCGTTCATTATTTCATACCATTCATTACTTTTATTCATTTCTTTCATCCATTCGTTTCTTCATTCCTTTCATTCATTCGTTTGTTCATCCATTTATTCCATTCATTTATTTCATTCATTCATTTTATTGATTCATTCGTTCTTACCGGCTGGCCGCGTCGATGTTGACGGGCGAGGGCGCGTCGGCCGCCAGGAACTCCTTCCAGATCTCTCTACTGACACATATACGCACCGGCTGGCCGCGTCGATGTTGACGGGCGAGGGCGCGTCGGCCGCCAGGAACTCCTTCCAGATCTCTCTACTGACACATATACGCACCGGCTGGCCGCGTCGATGTTGACGGGCGAGGGCGCGTCGGCCGCCAGGAACTCCTTCCAGATCTCTCTACTGACACATATACGCACCGGCTGGCCGCGTCGATGTTGACGGGCGAGGGCGCGTCGGCCGCCAGGAACTCCTTCCAGATCTCTCTACTGACACATATACGCACCGGCTGGCCGCGTCGATGTTGACGGGCGAGGGCGCGTCGGCCGCCAGGAACTCCTTCCAGATCTCTCTACTGACACATATACGCACCGGCTGGCCGCGTCGATGTTGACGGGCGAGGGCGCGTCGGCCGCCAGGAACTCCTTCCAGATCTCTCTACTGACACATATACGCACCGGCTGGCCGCGTCGATGTTGACGGGCGAGGGCGCGTCGGCCGCCAGGAACTCCTTCCAGATCTCTCTACTGACACATACAGGGTGTAAGAAAAACCTTAACGAAGCCGTCAACCACGCGTTCAGTACATCAAACCAAATCTTATAAAAAAGAAATTTTGGCTGGGAAACAACTTTCATTTTTTGACATCAAAAAAAATAATTTAATTCTAACCCGCAATGTACAGCGCGCACGCGGAAAAGTCACCGCGGGGCGTGTTGCCTTACGCCGCCGCGACGCGGTTCGGTTCGACTGTACGCTGTTCATTGCGGAGTGTGCCATTTAGAGGATTTTTATGAAAGAACTATTGAAAATTTGTATCATGTTTCTTTGGAGAAAAGTTGAGTTATAACGGACAGAAGTCATTTCTGTAAAAATCATCAAATTTTTTTTCAAACTTTAACCATTAATATCTCAGTAACCGTTAACTTCCCAGGTATGGTGTAAAGGAAAAAAATGATCGTAACAATTGGTAGAATATGTGGTATTCGGCTTCGTTAAGGTTTTTTTTACACCCTGTATACGCACCGGCTGTTGGCGTCGATGTTGACGGGCGAGGGCGCGTCGGCCGCCAGGAACTCCTTCCAGATCTCTCTACTGACACATATACGCACCGGCTGGCCGCGTCGATGTTGACGGGCGAGGGCGCGTCGGCCGCCAGGAACTCCTTCCAGATCTCTCTACTGACACATATACGCACCGGCTGGCCGCGTCGATGTTGACGGGCGAGGGCGCGTCGGCCGCCAGGAACTCCTTCCAGATCTCTCTACTGACACATATACGCACCGGCTGGCCGCGTCGATGTTGACGGGCGAGGGCGCGTCGGCCGCCAGGAACTCCTTCCAGATCTCTCTACTGACACATATACGCACCGGCTGGCCGCGTCGATGTTGACGGGCGAGGGCGCGTCGGCCGCCAGGAACTCCTTCCAGATCTCTCTACTGACACATATACGCACCGGCTGGCCGCGTCGATGTTGACGGGCGAGGGCGCGTCGGCCGCCAGGAACTCCTTCCAGATCTCTCTACTGACACATATACGCACCGGCTGGCCGCGTCGATGTTGACGGGCGAGGGCGCGTCGGCCGCCAGGAACTCCTTCCAGATCTCTCTACTGACACATATACGCACCGGCTGTTGGCGTCGATGTTGACGGGCGAGGGCGCGTCGGCCGCCAGGAACTCCTTCCAGATCTCTCTACTGACACATATACGCACCGGCTGGCCGCGTCGATGTTGACGGGCGAGGGCGCGTCGGCCGCCAGGAACTCCTTCCAGATCTCTCTACTGACACATATACGCACCGGCTGTTGGCGTCGATGTTGACGGGCGAGGGCGCGTCGGCCGCCAGGAACTCCTTCCAGATCTCTCTACTGACACATATACGCACCGGCTGGCCGCGTCGATGTTGACGGGCGAGGGCGCGTCGGCCGCCAGGAACTCCTTCCAGATCTCTCTACTGACACATATACGCACCGGCTGGCCGCGTCGATGTTGACGGGCGAGGGCGCGTCGGCCGCCAGGAACTCCTTCCAGATCTCTCTACTGACACATATACGCACCGGCTGGCCGCGTCGATGTTGACGGGCGAGGGCGCGTCGGCCGCCAGGAACTCCTTCCAGATCTCTCTACTGACACATATACGCACCGGCTGGCCGCGTCGATGTTGACGGGCGAGGGCGCGTCGGCCGCCAGGAACTCCTTCCAGATCTCTCTACTGACACATATACGCACCGGCTGGCCGCGTCGATGTTGACGGGCGAGGGCGCGTCGGCCGCCAGGAACTCCTTCCAGATCTCTCTACTGACACATATACGCACCGGCTGGCCGCGTCGATGTTGACGGGCGAGGGCGCGTCGGCCGCCAGGAACTCCTTCCAGATCTCTCTACTGACACATATACGCACCGGCTGGCCGCGTCGATGTTGACGGGCGAGGGCGCGTCGGCCGCCAGGAACTCCTTCCAGATCTCTCTACTGACACATATACGCACCGGCTGGCCGCGTCGATGTTGACGGGCGAGGGCGCGTCGGCCGCCAGGAACTCCTTCCAGATCTCTCTACTGACACATATACGCACCGGCTGGCCGCGTCGATGTTGACGGGCGAGGGCGCGTCGGCCGCCAGGAACTCCTTCCAGATCTCTCTACTGACACATATACGCACCGGCTGGCCGCGTCGATGTTGACGGGCGAGGGCGCGTCGGCCGCCAGGAACTCCTTCCAGATCTCTCTACTGACACATATACGCACCGGCTGGCCGCGTCGATGTTGACGGGCGAGGGCGCGTCGGCCGCCAGGAACTCCTTCCAGATCTCTCTACTGACACATATACGCACCGGCTGGCCGCGTCGATGTTGACGGGCGAGGGCGCGTCGGCCGCCAGGAACTCCTTCCAGATCTCTCTACTGACACATATACGCACCGGCTGGCCGCGTCGATGTTGACGGGCGAGGGCGCGTCGGCCGCCAGGAACTCCTTCCAGATCTCTCTACTGACACATATACGCACCGGCTGGCCGCGTCGATGTTGACGGGCGAGGGCGCGTCGGCCGCCAGGAACTCCTTCCAGATCTCTCTACTGACACATATACGCACCGGCTGGCCGCGTCGATGTTGACGGGCGAGGGCGCGTCGGCCGCCAGGAACTCCTTCCAGATCTCTCTACTGACACATATACGCACCGGCTGGCCGCGTCGATGTTGACGGGCGAGGGCGCGTCGGCCGCCAGGAACTCCTTCCAGATCTCTCTACTGACACATATACGCACCGGCTGTTGGCGTCGATGTTGACGGGCGAGGGCGCGTCGGCCGCCAGGAACTCCTTCCAGATCTCTCTACTGACACATATACGCACCGGCTGGCCGCGTCGATGTTGACGGGCGAGGGCGCGTCGGCCGCCAGGAACTCCTTCCAGATCTCTCTACTGACACATATACGCACCGGCTGTTGGCGTCGATGTTGACGGGCGAGGGCGCGTCGGCCGCCAGGAACTCCTTCCAGATCTCTCTACTGACACATATACGCACCGGCTGGCCGCGTCGATGTTGACGGGCGAGGGCGCGTCGGCCGCCAGGAACTCCTTCCAGATCTCTCTACTGACACATATACGCACCGGCTGGCCGCGTCGATGTTGACGGGCGAGGGCGCGTCGGCCGCCAGGAACTCCTTCCAGATCTCTCTACTGACACATATACGCACCGGCTGGCCGCGTCGATGTTGACGGGCGAGGGCGCGTCGGCCGCCAGGAACTCCTTCCAGATCTCTCTACTGACACATATACGCACCGGCTGGCCGCGTCGATGTTGACGGGCGAGGGCGCGTCGGCCGCCAGGAACTCCTTCCAGATCTCTCTACTGACACATATACGCACCGGCTGGCCGCGTCGATGTTGACGGGCGAGGGCGCGTCGGCCGCCAGGAACTCCTTCCAGATCTCTCTACTGACACATATACGCACCGGCTGGCCGCGTCGATGTTGACGGGCGAGGGCGCGTCGGCCGCCAGGAACTCCTTCCAGATCTCTCTACTGACACATATACGCACCGGCTGGCCGCGTCGATGTTGACGGGCGAGGGCGCGTCGGCCGCCAGGAACTCCTTCCAGATCTCTCTACTGACACATATACGCACCGGCTGGCCGCGTCGATGTTGACGGGCGAGGGCGCGTCGGCCGCCAGGAACTCCTTCCAGATCTCTCTACTGACACATATACGCACCGGCTGGCCGCGTCGATGTTGACGGGCGAGGGCGCGTCGGCCGCCAGGAACTCCTTCCAGATCTCTCTACTGACACATATACGCACCGGCTGGCCGCGTCGATGTTGACGGGCGAGGGCGCGTCGGCCGCCAGGAACTCCTTCCAGATCTCTCTACTGACACATATACGCACCGGCTGGCCGCGTCGATGTTGACGGGCGAGGGCGCGTCGGCCGCCAGGAACTCCTTCCAGATCTCTCTACTGACACATATACGCACCGGCTGGCCGCGTCGATGTTGACGGGCGAGGGCGCGTCGGCCGCCAGGAACTCCTTCCAGATCTCTCTACTGACACATACAGGGTGTAAGAAAAACCTTAACGAAGCCGTCAACCACGCGTTCAGTACATCAAACCAAATCTTATAAAAAAGAAATTTTGGCTGGGAAACAACTTTCATTTTTTGACATCAAAAAAAATAATTTAATTCTAACCCGCAATGTACAGCGCGCACGCGGAAAAGTCACCGCGGGGCGTGTTGCCTTACGCCGCCGCGACGCGGTTCGGTTCGACTGTACGCTGTTCATTGCGGAGTGTGCCATTTAGAGGATTTTTATGAAAGAACTATTGAAAATTTGTATCATGTTTCTTTGGAGAAAAGTTGAGTTATAACGGACAGAAGTCATTTCTGTAAAAATCATCAAATTTTTTTTCAAACTTTAACCATTAATATCTCAGTAACCGTTAACTTCCCAGGTATGGTGTAAAGGAAAAAAATGATCGTAACAATTGGTAGAATATGTGGTATTCGGCTTCGTTAAGGTTTTTTTTACACCCTGTATACGCACCGGCTGTTGGCGTCGATGTTGACGGGCGAGGGCGCGTCGGCCGCCAGGAACTCCTTCCAGATCTCTCTACTGACACATATACGCACCGGCTGGCCGCGTCGATGTTGACGGGCGAGGGCGCGTCGGCCGCCAGGAACTCCTTCCAGATCTCTCTACTGACACATATACGCACCGGCTGGCCGCGTCGATGTTGACGGGCGAGGGCGCGTCGGCCGCCAGGAACTCCTTCCAGATCTCTCTACTGACACATATACGCACCGGCTGGCCGCGTCGATGTTGACGGGCGAGGGCGCGTCGGCCGCCAGGAACTCCTTCCAGATCTCTCTACTGACACATATACGCACCGGCTGGCCGCGTCGATGTTGACGGGCGAGGGCGCGTCGGCCGCCAGGAACTCCTTCCAGATCTCTCTACTGACACATATACGCACCGGCTGTTGGCGTCGATGTTGACGGGCGAGGGCGCGTCGGCCGCCAGGAACTCCTTCCAGATCTCTCTACTGACACATATACGCACCGGCTGGCCGCGTCGATGTTGACGGGCGAGAGCGCGTCGGCCGCCAGGAACTCCTTCCAGATCTCTCTACTGACACATATACGCACCGGCTGGCCGCGTCGATGTTGACGGGCGAGGGCGCGTCGGCCGCCAGGAACTCCTTCCAGATCTCTCTACTGACACATATACGCACCGGCTGGCCGCGTCGATGTTGACGGGCGAGGGCGCGTCGGCCGCCAGGAACTCCTTCCAGATCTCTCTACTGACACATATACGCACCGGCTGGCCGCGTCGATGTTGACGGGCGAGGGCGCGTCGGCCGCCAGGAACTCCTTCCAGATCTCTCTACTGACACATATACGCACCGGCTGGCCGCGTCGATGTTGACGGGCGAGGGCGCGTCGGCCGCCAGGAACTCCTTCCAGATCTCTCTACTGACACATATACGCACCGGCTGGCCGCGTCGATGTTGACGGGCGAGGGCGCGTCGGCCGCCAGGAACTCCTTCCAGATCTCTCTACTGACACATATACGCACCGGCTGGCCGCGTCGATGTTGACGGGCGAGGGCGCGTCGGCCGCCAGGAACTCCTTCCAGATCTCTCTACTGACACATATACGCACCGGCTGGCCGCGTCGATGTTGACGGGCGAGGGCGCGTCGGCCGCCAGGAACTCCTTCCAGATCTCTCTACTGACACATATACGCACCGGCTGGCCGCGTCGATGTTGACGGGCGAGGGCGCGTCGGCCGCCAGGAACTCCTTCCAGATCTCTCTACTGACACATATACGCACCGGCTGGCCGCGTCGATGTTGACGGGCGAGGGCGCGTCGGCCGCCAGGAACTCCTTCCAGATCTCTCTACTGACACATATACGCACCGGCTGTTGGCGTCGATGTTGACGGGCGAGGGCGCGTCGGCCGCCAGGAACTCCTTCCAGATCTCTCTACTGACACATATACGCACCGGCTGGCCGCGTCGATGTTGACGGGCGAGGGCGCGTCGGCCGCCAGGAACTCCTTCCAGATCTCTCTACTGACACATATACGCACCGGCTGGCCGCGTCGATGTTGACGGGCGAGGGCGCGTCGGCCGCCAGGAACTCCTTCCAGATCTCTCTACTGACACATATACGCACCGGCTGGCCGCGTCGATGTTGACGGGCGAGGGCGCGTCGGCCGCCAGGAACTCCTTCCAGATCTCTCTACTGACACATATACGCACCGGCTGGCCGCGTCGATGTTGACGGGCGAGGGCGCGTCGGCCGCCAGGAACTCCTTCCAGATCTCTCTACTGACACATATACGCACCGGCTGGCCGCGTCGATGTTGACGGGCGAGGGCGCGTCGGCCGCCAGGAACTCCTTCCAGATCTCTCTACTGACACATATACGCACCGGCTGGCCGCGTCGATGTTGACGGGCGAGGGCGCGTCGGCCGCCAGGAACTCCTTCCAGATCTCTCTACTGACACATATACGCACCGGCTGGCCGCGTCGATGTTGACGGGCGAGGGCGCGTCGGCCGCCAGGAACTCCTTCCAGATCTCTCTACTGACACATATACGCACCGGCTGGCCGCGTCGATGTTGACGGGCGAGGGCGCGTCGGCCGCCAGGAACTCCTTCCAGATCTCTCTACTGACACATATACGCACCGGCTGGCCGCGTCGATGTTGACGGGCGAGGGCGCGTCGGCCGCCAGGAACTCCTTCCAGATCTCTCTACTGACACATATACGCACCGGCTGGCCGCGTCGATGTTGACGGGCGAGGGCGCGTCGGCCGCCAGGAACTCCTTCCAGATCTCTCTACTGACACATATACGCACCGGCTGGCCGCGTCGATGTTGACGGGCGAGGGCGCGTCGGCCGCCAGGAACTCCTTCCAGATCTCTCTACTGACACATATACGCACCGGCTGGCCGCGTCGATGTTGACGGGCGAGGGCGCGTCGGCCGCCAGGAACTCCTTCCAGATCTCTCTACTGACACATATACGCACCGGCTGGCCGCGTCGATGTTGACGGGCGAGGGCGCGTCGGCCGCCAGGAACTCCTTCCAGATCTCTCTACTGACACATATACGCACCGGCTGGCCGCGTCGATGTTGACGGGCGAGGGCGCGTCGGCCGCCAGGAACTCCTTCCAGATCTCTCTACTGACACATACAGGGTGTAAGAAAAACCTTAACGAAGCCGTCAACCACGCGTTCAGTACATCAAACCAAATCTTATAAAAAAGAAATTTTGGCTGGGAAACAACTTTCATTTTTTGACATCAAAAAAAATAATTTAATTCTAACCCGCAATGTACAGCGCGCACGCGGAAAAGTCACCGCGGGGCGTGTTGCCTTACGCCGCCGCGACGCGGTTCGGTTCGACTGTACGCTGTTCATTGCGGAGTGTGCCATTTAGAGGATTTTTATGAAAGAACTATTGAAAATTTGTATCATGTTTCTTTGGAGAAAAGTTGAGTTATAACGGACAGAAGTCATTTCTGTAAAAATCATCAAATTTTTTTTCAAACTTTAACCATTAATATCTCAGTAACCGTTAACTTCCCAGGTATGGTGTAAAGGAAAAAAATGATCGTAACAATTGGTAGAATATGTGGTATTCGGCTTCGTTAAGGTTTTTTTTACACCCTGTATACGCACCGGCTGTTGGCGTCGATGTTGACGGGCGAGGGCGCGTCGGCCGCCAGGAACTCCTTCCAGATCTCTCTACTGACACATATACGCACCGGCTGGCCGCGTCGATGTTGACGGGCGAGGGCGCGTCGGCCGCCAGGAACTCCTTCCAGATCTCTCTACTGACACATATACGCACCGGCTGGCCGCGTCGATGTTGACGGGCGAGGGCGCGTCGGCCGCCAGGAACTCCTTCCAGATCTCTCTACTGACACATATACGCACCGGCTGGCCGCGTCGATGTTGACGGGCGAGGGCGCGTCGGCCGCCAGGAACTCCTTCCAGATCTCTCTACTGACACATATACGCACCGGCTGGCCGCGTCGATGTTGACGGGCGAGGGCGCGTCGGCCGCCAGGAACTCCTTCCAGATCTCTCTACTGACACATATACGCACCGGCTGTTGGCGTCGATGTTGACGGGCGAGGGCGCGTCGGCCGCCAGGAACTCCTTCCAGATCTCTCTACTGACACATATACGCACCGGCTGGCCGCGTCGATGTTGACGGGCGAGGGCGCGTCGGCCGCCAGGAACTCCTTCCAGATCTCTCTACTGACACATATACGCACCGGCTGTTGGCGTCGATGTTGACGGGCGAGGGCGCGTCGGCCGCCAGGAACTCCTTCCAGATCTCTCTACTGACACATATACGCACCGGCTGGCCGCGTCGATGTTGACGGGCGAGGGCGCGTCGGCCGCCAGGAACTCCTTCCAGATCTCTCTACTGACACATATACGCACCGGCTGTTGGCGTCGATGTTGACGGGCGAGGGCGCGTCGGCCGCCAGGAACTCCTTCCAGATCTCTCTACTGACACATATACGCACCGGCTGGCCGCGTCGATGTTGACGGGCGAGGGCGCGTCGGCCGCCAGGAACTCCTTCCAGATCTCTCTACTGACACATATACGCACCGGCTGGCCGCGTCGATGTTGACGGGCGAGGGCGCGTCGGCCGCCAGGAACTCCTTCCAGATCTCTCTACTGACACATATACGCACCGGCTGGCCGCGTCGATGTTGACGGGCGAGGGCGCGTCGGCCGCCAGGAACTCCTTCCAGATCTCTCTACTGACACATATACGCACCGGCTGGCCGCGTCGATGTTGACGGGCGAGGGCGCGTCGGCCGCCAGGAACTCCTTCCAGATCTCTCTACTGACACATATACGCACCGGCTGGCCGCGTCGATGTTGACGGGCGAGGGCGCGTCGGCCGCCAGGAACTCCTTCCAGATCTCTCTACTGACACATATACGCACCGGCTGGCCGCGTCGATGTTGACGGGCGAGGGCGCGTCGGCCGCCAGGAACTCCTTCCAGATCTCTCTACTGACACATATACGCACCGGCTGGCCGCGTCGATGTTGACGGGCGAGGGCGCGTCGGCCGCCAGGAACTCCTTCCAGATCTCTCTACTGACACATATACGCACCGGCTGGCCGCGTCGATGTTGACGGGCGAGGGCGCGTCGGCCGCCAGGAACTCCTTCCAGATCTCTCTACTGACACATACAGGGTGTAAGAAAAACCTTAACGAAGCCGTCAACCACGCGTTCAGTACATCAAACCAAATCTTATAAAAAAGAAATTTTGGCTGGGAAACAACTTTCATTTTTTGACATCAAAAAAAATAATTTAATTCTAACCCGCAATGTACAGCGCGCACGCGGAAAAGTCACCGCGGGGCGTGTTGCCTTACGCCGCCGCGACGCGGTTCGGTTCGACTGTACGCTGTTCATTGCGGAGTGTGCCATTTAGAGGATTTTTATGAAAGAACTATTGAAAATTTGTATCATGTTTCTTTGGAGAAAAGTTGAGTTATAACGGACAGAAGTCATTTCTGTAAAAATCATCAAATTTTTTTTTCAAACTTTAACCATTAATATCTCAGTAACCGTTAACTTCCCAGGTATGGTGTAAAGGAAAAAAATGATCGTAACAATTGGTAGAATATGTGGTATTCGGCTTCGTTAAGGTTTTTTTTACACCCTGTATACGCACCGGCTGTTGGCGTCGATGTTGACGGGCGAGGGCGCGTCGGCCGCCAGGAACTCCTTCCAGATCTCTCTACTGACACATATACGCACCGGCTGGCCGCGTCGATGTTGACGGGCGAGGGCGCGTCGGCCGCCAGGAACTCCTTCCAGATCTCTCTACTGACACATATACGCACCGGCTGGCCGCGTCGATGTTGACGGGCGAGGGCGCGTCGGCCGCCAGGAACTCCTTCCAGATCTCTCTACTGACACATATACGCACCGGCTGGCCGCGTCGATGTTGACGGGCGAGGGCGCGTCGGCCGCCAGGAACTCCTTCCAGATCTCTCTACTGACACATATACGCACCGGCTGGCCGCGTCGATGTTGACGGGCGAGGGCGCGTCGGCCGCCAGGAACTCCTTCCAGATCTCTCTACTGACACATATACGCACCGGCTGTTGGCGTCGATGTTGACGGGCGAGGGCGCGTCGGCCGCCAGGAACTCCTTCCAGATCTCTCTACTGACACATATACGCACCGGCTGGCCGCGTCGATGTTGACGGGCGAGGGCGCGTCGGCCGCCAGGAACTCCTTCCAGATCTCTCTACTGACACATATACGCACCGGCTGGCCGCGTCGATGTTGACGGGCGAGGGCGCGTCGGCCGCCAGGAACTCCTTCCAGATCTCTCTACTGACACATATACGCACCGGCTGGCCGCGTCGATGTTGACGGGCGAGGGCGCGTCGGCCGCCAGGAACTCCTTCCAGATCTCTCTACTGACACATATACGCACCGGCTGGCCGCGTCGATGTTGACGGGCGAGGGCGCGTCGGCCGCCAGGAACTCCTTCCAGATCTCTCTACTGACACATATACGCACCGGCTGGCCGCGTCGATGTTGACGGGCGAGGGCGCGTCGGCCGCCAGGAACTCCTTCCAGATCTCTCTACTGACACATATACGCACCGGCTGTTGGCGTCGATGTTGACGGGCGAGGGCGCGTCGGCCGCCAGGAACTCCTTCCAGATCTCTCTACTGACACATATACGCACCGGCTGGCCGCGTCGATGTTGACGGGCGAGGGCGCGTCGGCCGCCAGGAACTCCTTCCAGATCTCTCTACTGACACATATACGCACCGGCTGGCCGCGTCGATGTTGACGGGCGAGGGCGCGTCGGCCGCCAGGAACTCCTTCCAGATCTCTCTACTGACACATATACGCACCGGCTGGCCGCGTCGATGTTGACGGGCGAGGGCGCGTCGGCCGCCAGGAACTCCTTCCAGATCTCTCTACTGACACATATACGCACCGGCTGTTGGCGTCGATGTTGACGGGCGAGGGCGCGTCGGCCGCCAGGAACTCCTTCCAGATCTCTCTACTGACACATATACGCACCGGCTGGCCGCGTCGATGTTGACGGGCGAGGGCGCGTCGGCCGCCAGGAACTCCTTCCAGATCTCTCTACTGACACATATACGCACCGGCTGGCCGCGTCGATGTTGACGGGCGAGGGCGCGTCGGCCGCCAGGAACTCCTTCCAGATCTCTCTACTGACACATATACGCACCGGCTGGCCGCGTCGATGTTGACGGGCGAGGGCGCGTCGGCCGCCAGGAACTCCTTCCAGATCTCTCTACTGACACATATACGCACCGGCTGGCCGCGTCGATGTTGACGGGCGAGGGCGCGTCGGCCGCCAGGAACTCCTTCCAGATCTCTCTACTGACACATATACGCACCGGCTGTTGGCGTCGATGTTGACGGGCGAGGGCGCGTCGGCCGCCAGGAACTCCTTCCAGATCTCTCTACTGACACATATACGCACCGGCTGGCCGCGTCGATGTTGACGGGCGAGGGCGCGTCGGCCGCCAGGAACTCCTTCCAGATCTCTCTACTGACACATATACGCACCGGCTGGCCGCGTCGATGTTGACGGGCGAGGGCGCGTCGGCCGCCAGGAACTCCTTCCAGATCTCTCTACTGACACATATACGCACCGGCTGGCCGCGTCGATGTTGACGGGCGAGGGCGCGTCGGCCGCCAGGAACTCCTTCCAGATCTCTCTACTGACACATATACGCACCGGCTGGCCGCGTCGATGTTGACGGGCGAGGGCGCGTCGGCCGCCAGGAACTCCTTCCAGATCTCTCTACTGACACATATACGCACCGGCTGGCCGCGTCGATGTTGACGGGCGAGGGCGCGTCGGCCGCCAGGAACTCCTTCCAGATCTCTCTACTGACACATATACGCACCGGCTGGCCGCGTCGATGTTGACGGGCGAGGGCGCGTCGGCCGCCAGGAACTCCTTCCAGATCTCTCTACTGACACATATACGCACCGGCTGGCCGCGTCGATGTTGACGGGCGAGGGCGCGTCGGCCGCCAGGAACTCCTTCCAGATCTCTCTACTGACACATATACGCACCGGCTGGCCGCGTCGATGTTGACGGGCGAGGGCGCGTCGGCCGCCAGGAACTCCTTCCAGATCTCTCTACTGACACATATACGCACCGGCTGGCCGCGTCGATGTTGACGGGCGAGGGCGCGTCGGCCGCCAGGAACTCCTTCCAGATCTCTCTACTGACACATATACGCACCGGCTGTTGGCGTCGATGTTGACGGGCGAGGGCGCGTCGGCCGCCAGGAACTCCTTCCAGATCTCTCTACTGACACATATACGCACCGGCTGGCCGCGTCGATGTTGACGGGCGAGGGCGCGTCGGCCGCCAGGAACTCCTTCCAGATCTCTCTACTGACACATATACGCACCGGCTGGCCGCGTCGATGTTGACGGGCGAGGGCGCGTCGGCCGCCAGGAACTCCTTCCAGATCTCTCTACTGACACATATACGCACCGGCTGGCCGCGTCGATGTTGACGGGCGAGGGCGCGTCGGCCGCCAGGAACTCCTTCCAGATCTCTCTACTGACACATATACGCACCGGCTGGCCGCGTCGATGTTGACGGGCGAGGGCGCGTCGGCCGCCAGGAACTCCTTCCAGATCTCTCTACTGACACATATACGCACCGGCTGGCCGCGTCGATGTTGACGGGCGAGGGCGCGTCGGCCGCCAGGAACTCCTTCCAGATCTCTCTACTGACACATATACGCACCGGCTGGCCGCGTCGATGTTGACGGGCGAGGGCGCGTCGGCCGCCAGGAACTCCTTCCAGATCTCTCTACTGACACATATACGCACCGGCTGGCCGCGTCGATGTTGACGGGCGAGGGCGCGTCGGCCGCCAGGAACTCCTTCCAGATCTCTCTACTGACACATATACGCACCGGCTGGCCGCGTCGATGTTGACGGGCGAGGGCGCGTCGGCCGCCAGGAACTCCTTCCAGATCTCTCTACTGACACATATACGCACCGGCTGGCCGCGTCGATGTTGACGGGCGAGGGCGCGTCGGCCGCCAGGAACTCCTTCCAGATCTCTCTACTGACACATATACGCACCGGCTGGCCGCGTCGATGTTGACGGGCGAGGGCGCGTCGGCCGCCAGGAACTCCTTCCAGATCTCTCTACTGACACATATACGCACCGGCTGGCCGCGTCGATGTTGACGGGCGAGGGCGCGTCGGCCGCCAGGAACTCCTTCCAGATCTCTCTACTGACACATATACGCACCGGCTGGCCGCGTCGATGTTGACGGGCGAGGGCGCGTCGGCCGCCAGGAACTCCTTCCAGATCTCTCTACTGACACATATACGCACCGGCTGGCCGCGTCGATGTTGACGGGCGAGGGCGCGTCGGCCGCCAGGAACTCCTTCCAGATCTCTCTACTGACACATATACGCACCGGCTGGCCGCGTCGATGTTGACGGGCGAGGGCGCGTCGGCCGCCAGGAACTCCTTCCAGATCTCTCTACTGACACATATACGCACCGGCTGGCCGCGTCGATGTTGACGGGCGAGGGCGCGTCGGCCGCCAGGAACTCCTTCCAGATCTCTCTACTGACACATATACGCACCGGCTGGCCGCGTCGATGTTGACGGGCGAGGGCGCGTCGGCCGCCAGGAACTCCTTCCAGATCTCTCTACTGACACATATACGCACCGGCTGGCCGCGTCGATGTTGACGGGCGAGGGCGCGTCGGCCGCCAGGAACTCCTTCCAGATCTCTCTACTGACACATATACGCACCGGCTGGCCGCGTCGATGTTGACGGGCGAGGGCGCGTCGGCCGCCAGGAACTCCTTCCAGATCTCTCTACTGACACATATACGCACCGGCTGGCCGCGTCGATGTTGACGGGCGAGGGCGCGTCGGCCGCCAGGAACTCCTTCCAGATCTCTCTACTGACACATATACGCACCGGCTGGCCGCGTCGATGTTGACGGGCGAGGGCGCGTCGGCCGCCAGGAACTCCTTCCAGATCTCTCTACTGACACATATACGCACCGGCTGGCCGCGTCGATGTTGACGGGCGAGGGCGCGTCGGCCGCCAGGAACTCCTTCCAGATCTCTCTACTGACACATATACGCACCGGCTGGCCGCGTCGATGTTGACGGGCGAGGGCGCGTCGGCCGCCAGGAACTCCTTCCAGATCTCTCTACTGACACATATACGCACCGGCTGGCCGCGTCGATGTTGACGGGCGAGGGCGCGTCGGCCGCCAGGAACTCCTTCCAGATCTCTCTACTGACACATATACGCACCGGCTGGCCGCGTCGATGTTGACGGGCGAGGGCGCGTCGGCCGCCAGGAACTCCTTCCAGATCTCTCTACTGACACATATACGCACCGGCTGGCCGCGTCGATGTTGACGGGCGAGGGCGCGTCGGCCGCCAGGAACTCCTTCCAGATCTCTCTACTGACACATATACGCACCGGCTGGCCGCGTCGATGTTGACGGGCGAGGGCGCGTCGGCCGCCAGGAACTCCTTCCAGATCTCTCTACTGACACATATACGCACCGGCTGGCCGCGTCGATGTTGACGGGCGAGGGCGCGTCGGCCGCCAGGAACTCCTTCCAGATCTCTCTACTGACACATATACGCACCGGCTGGCCGCGTCGATGTTGACGGGCGAGGGCGCGTCGGCCGCCAGGAACTCCTTCCAGATCTCTCTACTGACACATATACGCACCGGCTGGCCGCGTCGATGTTGACGGGCGAGGGCGCGTCGGCCGCCAGGAACTCCTTCCAGATCTCTCTACTGACACATATACGCACCGGCTGGCCGCGTCGATGTTGACGGGCGAGGGCGCGTCGGCCGCCAGGAACTCCTTCCAGATCTCTCTACTGACACATATACGCACCGGCTGGCCGCGTCGATGTTGACGGGCGAGGGCGCGTCGGCCGCCAGGAACTCCTTCCAGATCTCTCTACTGACACATATACGCACCGGCTGGCCGCGTCGATGTTGACGGGCGAGGGCGCGTCGGCCGCCAGGAACTCCTTCCAGATCTCTCTACTGACACATATACGCACCGGCTGGCCGCGTCGATGTTGACGGGCGAGGGCGCGTCGGCCGCCAGGAACTCCTTCCAGATCTCTCTACTGACACATATACGCACCGGCTGGCCGCGTCGATGTTGACGGGCGAGGGCGCGTCGGCCGCCAGGAACTCCTTCCAGATCTCTCTACTGACACATATACGCACCGGCTGGCCGCGTCGATGTTGACGGGCGAGGGCGCGTCGGCCGCCAGGAACTCCTTCCAGATCTCTCTACTGACACATATACGCACCGGCTGGCCGCGTCGATGTTGACGGGCGAGGGCGCGTCGGCCGCCAGGAACTCCTTCCAGATCTCTCTACTGACACATATACGCACCGGCTGGCCGCGTCGATGTTGACGGGCGAGGGCGCGTCGGCCGCCAGGAACTCCTTCCAGATCTCTCTACTGACACATATACGCACCGGCTGGCCGCGTCGATGTTGACGGGCGAGGGCGCGTCGGCCGCCAGGAACTCCTTCCAGATCTCTCTACTGACACATATACGCACCGGCTGGCCGCGTCGATGTTGACGGGCGAGGGCGCGTCGGCCGCCAGGAACTCCTTCCAGATCTCTCTACTGACACATATACGCACCGGCTGGCCGCGTCGATGTTGACGGGCGAGGGCGCGTCGGCCGCCAGGAACTCCTTCCAGATCTCTCTACTGACACATATACGCACCGGCTGGCCGCGTCGATGTTGACGGGCGAGGGCGCGTCGGCCGCCAGGAACTCCTTCCAGATCTCTCTACTGACACATATACGCACCGGCTGGCCGCGTCGATGTTGACGGGCGAGGGCGCGTCGGCCGCCAGGAACTCCTTCCAGATCTCTCTACTGACACATATACGCACCGGCTGTCCGCGTCGATGTTGACGGGCGAGGGCGCGTCGGCCGCCAGGAACTCCTTCCAGATCTCTCTACTGACACATATACGCACCGGCTGGCCGCGTCGATGTTGACGGGCGAGGGCGCGTCGGCCGCCAGGAACTCCTTCCAGATCTCTCTACTGACACATATACGCACCGGCTGGCCGCGTCGATGTTGACGGGCGAGGGCGCGTCGGCCGCCAGGAACTCCTTCCAGATCTCTCTACTGACACATATACGCACCGGCTGGCCGCGTCGATGTTGACGGGCGAGGGCGCGTCGGCCGCCAGGAACTCCTTCCAGATCTCTCTACTGACACATATACGCACCGGCTGGCCGCGTCGATGTTGACGGGCGAGGGCGCGTCGGCCGCCAGGAACTCCTTCCAGATCTCTCTACTGACACATATACGCACCGGCTGGCCGCGTCGATGTTGACGGGCGAGGGCGCGTCGGCCGCCAGGAACTCCTTCCAGATCTCTCTACTGACACATATACGCACCGGCTGGCCGCGTCGATGTTGACGGGCGAGGGCGCGTCGGCCGCCAGGAACTCCTTCCAGATCTCTCTACTGACACATATACGCACCGGCTGGCCGCGTCGATGTTGACGGGCGAGGGCGCGTCGGCCGCCAGGAACTCCTTCCAGATCTCTCTACTGACACATATACGCACCGGCTGGCCGCGTCGATGTTGACGGGCGAGGGCGCGTCGGCCGCCAGGAACTCCTTCCAGATCTCTCTACTGACACATATACGCACCGGCTGGCCGCGTCGATGTTGACGGGCGAGGGCGCGTCGGCCGCCAGGAACTCCTTCCAGATCTCTCTACTGACACATATACGCACCGGCTGGCCGCGTCGATGTTGACGGGCGAGGGCGCGTCGGCCGCCAGGAACTCCTTCCAGATCTCTCTACTGACACATATACGCACCGGCTGGCCGCGTCGATGTTGACGGGCGAGGGCGCGTCGGCCGCCAGGAACTCCTTCCAGATCTCTCTACTGACACATATACGCACCGGCTGGCCGCGTCGATGTTGACGGGCGAGGGCGCGTCGGCCGCCAGGAACTCCTTCCAGATCTCTCTACTGACACATATACGCACCGGCTGGCCGCGTCGATGTTGACGGGCGAGGGCGCGTCGGCCGCCAGGAACTCCTTCCAGATCTCTCTACTGACACATATACGCACCGGCTGGCCGCGTCGATGTTGACGGGCGAGGGCGCGTCGGCCGCCAGGAACTCCTTCCAGATCTCTCTACTGACACATATACGCACCGGCTGGCCGCGTCGATGTTGACGGGCGAGGGCGCGTCGGCCGCCAGGAACTCCTTCCAGATCTCTCTACTGACACATATACGCACCGGCTGGCCGCGTCGATGTTGACGGGCGAGGGCGCGTCGGCCGCCAGGAACTCCTTCCAGATCTCTCTACTGACACATATACGCACCGGCTGGCCGCGTCGATGTTGACGGGCGAGGGCGCGTCGGCCGCCAGGAACTCCTTCCAGATCTCTCTACTGACACATATACGCACCGGCTGGCCGCGTCGATGTTGACGGGCGAGGGCGCGTCGGCCGCCAGGAACTCCTTCCAGATCTCTCTACTGACACATATACGCACCGGCTGGCCGCGTCGATGTTGACGGGCGAGGGCGCGTCGGCCGCCAGGAACTCCTTCCAGATCTCTCTACTGACACATATACGCACCGGCTGGCCGCGTCGATGTTGACGGGCGAGGGCGCGTCGGCCGCCAGGAACTCCTTCCAGATCTCTCTACTGACACATATACGCACCGGCTGGCCGCGTCGATGTTGACGGGCGAGGGCGCGTCGGCCGCCAGGAACTCCTTCCAGATCTCTCTACTGACACATATACGCACCGGCTGGCCGCGTCGATGTTGACGGGCGAGGGCGCGTCGGCCGCCAGGAACTCCTTCCAGATCTCTCTACTGACACATATACGCACCGGCTGGCCGCGTCGATGTTGACGGGCGAGGGCGCGTCGGCCGCCAGGAACTCCTTCCAGATCTCTCTACTGACACATATACGCACCGGCTGGCCGCGTCGATGTTGACGGGCGAGGGCGCGTCGGCCGCCAGGAACTCCTTCCAGATCTCTCTACTGACACATATACGCACCGGCTGGCCGCGTCGATGTTGACGGGCGAGGGCGCGTCGGCCGCCAGGAACTCCTTCCAGATCTCTCTACTGACACATATACGCACCGGCTGGCCGCGTCGATGTTGACGGGCGAGGGCGCGTCGGCCGCCAGGAACTCCTTCCAGATCTCTCTACTGACACATATACGCACCGGCTGGCCGCGTCGATGTTGACGGGCGAGGGCGCGTCGGCCGCCAGGAACTCCTTCCAGATCTCTCTACTGACACATATACGCACCGGCTGGCCGCGTCGATGTTGACGGGCGAGGGCGCGTCGGCCGCCAGGAACTCCTTCCAGATCTCTCTACTGACACATATACGCACCGGCTGGCCGCGTCGATGTTGACGGGCGAGGGCGCGTCGGCCGCCAGGAACTCCTTCCAGATCTCTCTACTGACACATATACGCACCGGCTGGCCGCGTCGATGTTGACGGGCGAGGGCGCGTCGGCCGCCAGGAACTCCTTCCAGATCTCTCTACTGACACATATACGCACCGGCTGGCCGCGTCGATGTTGACGGGCGAGGGCGCGTCGGCCGCCAGGAACTCCTTCCAGATCTCTCTACTGACACATATACGCACCGGCTGGCCGCGTCGATGTTGACGGGCGAGGGCGCGTCGGCCGCCAGGAACTCCTTCCAGATCTCTCTACTGACACATATACGCACCGGCTGGCCGCGTCGATGTTGACGGGCGAGGGCGCGTCGGCCGCCAGGAACTCCTTCCAGATCTCTCTACTGACACATATACGCACCGGCTGGCCGCGTCGATGTTGACGGGCGAGGGCGCGTCGGCCGCCAGGAACTCCTTCCAGATCTCTCTACTGACACATATACGCACCGGCTGGCCGCGTCGATGTTGACGGGCGAGGGCGCGTCGGCCGCCAGGAACTCCTTCCAGATCTCTCTACTGACACATATACGCACCGGCTGGCCGCGTCGATGTTGACGGGCGAGGGCGCGTCGGCCGCCAGGAACTCCTTCCAGATCTCTCTACTGACACATATACGCACCGGCTGGCCGCGTCGATGTTGACGGGCGAGGGCGCGTCGGCCGCCAGGAACTCCTTCCAGATCTCTCTACTGACACATATACGCACCGGCTGGCCGCGTCGATGTTGACGGGCGAGGGCGCGTCGGCCGCCAGGAACTCCTTCCAGATCTCTCTACTGACACATATACGCACCGGCTGGCCGCGTCGATGTTGACGGGCGAGGGCGCGTCGGCCGCCAGGAACTCCTTCCAGATCTCTCTACTGACACATATACGCACCGGCTGGCCGCGTCGATGTTGACGGGCGAGGGCGCGTCGGCCGCCAGGAACTCCTTCCAGATCTCTCTACTGACACATATACGCACCGGCTGGCCGCGTCGATGTTGACGGGCGAGGGCGCGTCGGCCGCCAGGAACTCCTTCCAGATCTCTCTACTGACACATATACGCACCGGCTGGCCGCGTCGATGTTGACGGGCGAGGGCGCGTCGGCCGCCAGGAACTCCTTCCAGATCTCTCTACTGACACATATACGCACCGGCTGTTGGCGTCGATGTTGACGGGCGAGGGCGCGTCGGCCGCCAGGAACTCCTTCCAGATCTCTCTACTGACACATATACGCACCGGCTGGCCGCGTCGATGTTGACGGGCGAGGGCGCGTCGGCCGCCAGGAACTCCTTCCAGATCTCTCTACTGACACATATACGCACCGGCTGGCCGCGTCGATGTTGACGGGCGAGGGCGCGTCGGCCGCCAGGAACTCCTTCCAGATCTCTCTACTGACACATATACGCACCGGCTGGCCGCGTCGATGTTGACGGGCGAGGGCGCGTCGGCCGCCAGGAACTCCTTCCAGATCTCTCTACTGACACATATACGCACCGGCTGTTGGCGTCGATGTTGACGGGCGAGGGCGCGTCGGCCGCCAGGAACTCCTTCCAGATCTCTCTACTGACACATATACGCACCGGCTGGCCGCGTCGATGTTGACGGGCGAGGGCGCGTCGGCCGCCAGGAACTCCTTCCAGATCTCTCTACTGACACATATACGCACCGGCTGGCCGCGTCGATGTTGACGGGCGAGGGCGCGTCGGCCGCCAGGAACTCCTTCCAGATCTCTCTACTGACACATATACGCACCGGCTGGCCGCGTCGATGTTGACGGGCGAGGGCGCGTCGGCCGCCAGGAACTCCTTCCAGATCTCTCTACTGACACATATACGCACCGGCTGGCCGCGTCGATGTTGACGGGCGAGGGCGCGTCGGCCGCCAGGAACTCCTTCCAGATCTCTCTACTGACACATATACGCACCGGCTGTTGGCGTCGATGTTGACGGGCGAGGGCGCGTCGGCCGCCAGGAACTCCTTCCAGATCTCTCTACTGACACATATACGCACCGGCTGGCCGCGTCGATGTTGACGGGCGAGGGCGCGTCGGCCGCCAGGAACTCCTTCCAGATCTCTCTACTGACACATATACGCACCGGCTGTTGGCGTCGATGTTGACGGGCGAGGGCGCGTCGGCCGCCAGGAACTCCTTCCAGATCTCTCTACTGACACATATACGCACCGGCTGGCCGCGTCGATGTTGACGGGCGAGGGCGCGTCGGCCGCCAGGAACTCCTTCCAGATCTCTCTACTGACACATATACGCACCGGCTGGCCGCGTCGATGTTGACGGGCGAGGGCGCGTCGGCCGCCAGGAACTCCTTCCAGATCTCTCTACTGACACATATACGCACCGGCTGGCCGCGTCGATGTTGACGGGCGAGGGCGCGTCGGCCGCCAGGAACTCCTTCCAGATCTCTCTACTGACACATATACGCACCGGCTGGCCGCGTCGATGTTGACGGGCGAGGGCGCGTCGGCCGCCAGGAACTCCTTCCAGATCTCTCTACTGACACATATACGCACCGGCTGGCCGCGTCGATGTTGACGGGCGAGGGCGCGTCGGCCGCCAGGAACTCCTTCCAGATCTCTCTACTGACACATATACGCACCGGCTGGCCGCGTCGATGTTGACGGGCGAGGGCGCGTCGGCCGCCAGGAACTCCTTCCAGATCTCTCTACTGACACATATACGCACCGGCTGGCCGCGTCGATGTTGACGGGCGAGGGCGCGTCGGCCGCCAGGAACTCCTTCCAGATCTCTCTACTGACACATATACGCACCGGCTGGCCGCGTCGATGTTGACGGGCGAGGGCGCGTCGGCCGCCAGGAACTCCTTCCAGATCTCTCTACTGACACATATACGCACCGGCTGGCCGCGTCGATGTTGACGGGCGAGGGCGCGTCGGCCGCCAGGAACTCCTTCCAGATCTCTCTACTGACACATATACGCACCGGCTGGCCGCGTCGATGTTGACGGGCGAGGGCGCGTCGGCCGCCAGGAACTCCTTCCAGATCTCTCTACTGACACATATACGCACCGGCTGGCCGCGTCGATGTTGACGGGCGAGGGCGCGTCGGCCGCCAGGAACTCCTTCCAGATCTCCCGCGCGCGCGCCGACACGCGCCGGATCGGCAGCGCCTTCAGCTCTTGCACCGCCAGCCAGAACCTGCCGACATAAGAACTAAGTGAATGAACTGGCCAAGTGACTCGACTGCTGTAAAATTTAAAAGTAGTAAATCTTTGATATAGTGTAATGCATAAATAACAAAAACCAGGCGAAACGATAGGCACACAGATTTTATTTAAATTAGGTTATAATCAACTATCAAATTACAAATTGGCAGAGTTTCGGCCTATTCAGTGGCTAAGAGGACAAAAGTGGCTAGACTGAGCTGTCTTGCCGTTATAAGGGCTTGCTCCCACCCAAGGGCACACGGCTGGCGGAAGTTGTAGTGGGAAGCGTCAACTAGCTAGGATTGGCTGGCTTAGCTAGGATTGGCTGGCTTGGCTAGGATTGGCTGGCTTGGCTAGGATTAGCTGGCTTGGCTAGGATTGGCTGGCTTGGCTAGGATTGGCTGGCTTGGCTAGGATTGGCTGGCTTGGCTAGGATTGGCTGGGATTGGCTGGCTTGGCTAGGATTGGCTGGCTTAGCTAGGATTGGCTGGCTTGGCTGGCATGGCTCTGATTGACTGAGGCTTGGCGTTACAATAAATTAATTTAATTCATCATCATCATCAGCCTTTATACGTCCCACTGCTGGGCACAGGCCTCACCTCAACTATGGAAGGTGCGAGCCATACTCCACCACGCGGGCTCAGTGCACCGCGGTGGAGGGGTGTGTGTAAGGTAAGGTTAATTAATTTTAATTATTAATATAAATTTAATCAAATATGTATCTAGCTTCTTATGTACCACAAGGCACATTAAATTATATGACATTAATTCGCTTTCGCCGAACGTTTTGACTGTCTGTACATGTATCACTGTGACATGGTACATGTGCGGGCTAATGTTAAGTTACTGTTTTAAATATGCATAAGTTAATAATTTGTAATTTTGTAATTGGCTAGACGACACCACCAATCGTTGACATACTTTTTATTATCTGTCAAAACGGTCTGCCTCCATAGATTCTGTATGGGAATAATGAACGTGACGTCACTAGAAATCGGAGTCAATTGACCGAATATTTATTGAGTTTTGTGTGTTTAAAAATTGGTTTCGACAGCTTTTTGGAAATAAACTGGTTATAATTACTTCATAGGGGCTATGTTTTTTAAACGCCATGGTCTTGAAAATATTTAAGATAGCTGTCATCATGCCAATTGTAATTGGTCCATTTGTTGACATTAATAAATAAATTATTATTATAATAATTAATATTAAATAAATTGTATTGACTTCGTAAAAATAATTTATAGCTTATAAAAGAGTAAATTCTGAAAATCAGAAAGTCGTAATTGAAATCAGAAAGTCGACATGAAAATCAATACAATTAACATATGTATGTTGATTTTAGTCTTGACCTCTGTGTTGGTCTCGGCCTTGAAAAGTGTATTATTTCAATGTCTACTGTTCGTGTAAACCAAAGAAACAAATACTTAGACTTAATGTTGGTCTAGGTGCTGGTTTTGGTCATGAGTGAATGAATGCATGAGCGACTGAACGAGTGAGTAAGTGATAAAGCGAATGAGTTGGTGAGTGTATGCATGAAATAATAAGTGAAAGATAACTTGAATGAGTAAACGCAAGAGTGAGTGAATGAATGAAAAAGCAAATGATGAAAGAGTGTATCAGTAAGTAAATGACCGAATGAATGAGTAAACATGCGAATGAGTGAGTGGAAGAGTAAGTATATAAAATAAAGATTGTGTGTGAGTGCGAGTATGAATATATGAGTAAATGGATGAAAATATGAGCTAGTGGATAAGTATATGAGTGTGTGAATGATTGAATTAATGAATGACTGAGTGACTCACTGACACACTGCTGCTGTCAACGACTGATGATAGTCACGATCTCCAATCTCTGATGAAACAACTAAGAAGGAGAAGAGTGTCTCATTTGAGGTTCTCGTCGCTGAACTCCTTGGACAGGAACTTGGCAAAGTGCTTGCTGCCTGCAGGGTCCTGCATCAGCTCGCGCAGACCGAAGGCCAGCGAGTAAATGAGTGAATGAATGAGTGAGTGACTCACTTGAGGTTCTCGCCGCTGAACTCTTTGGACAGGAACTTGGCGTAGTGGTCCCGGCTGGCCGGGTCCTGCAACAGCTCGCGCAGATCGAAGGCCAGCGAGTTAATGAGAGAATGAATGAATGAGTGAGTGACTCACTTGAGGTTCTCGCCGCTGAACTCGTTGGACAGGAACTTGGCAAAGTGCTTCATGCCTGCAGGGTCCTGCATCAGCTCGCGCAGACCGAAGGCCAGTGAGTTAATGAGTGAATGAATGAATGAGTGAGTGACTCACTTGAGGTTCTCGCCGCTGAACTCTTTGGACAGGAACTTGGCGTAGTGGTCCCGGCCGGCCGGGTCCTGCAACAGCTCGCGCAGACCGAAGGCCAGCGTGTAAATGAGTGAATGAATGAATGAAAGAGTGACTCACTTGAGGTTCTCGCCACTGAACTCCTTGGACAGGAACTTGGCGAAGTGGTCCCGGCCGGCCGGGTCCTGCAACAGCTCGCGCAGACCGAAGGCCCAGCGGCGAACGCGGCGCAGGGGGAGCGGGTCTTTGCTGGAAATTTTTAATTGAAAATGAGAAAATGTTTCATTCGTTGTGTCTTCAATGTAGTGTAGTGTGTGTGCACCTCACCTACACATATGCAATAGTACTTAAGCTCTTGACATTACTTATTAGAGACATTAAACTCGCATCAGTTAACATAAAAGTGTTTCTTTAAGTCTACCTAAATCCCCACATCGCAAATAAAATAAAATAAAAATATTTATTTTCGGACAACTAAAACATCCAGAGATTGTTAGTAAGCTTATACCTAGATGTGTTAGTACTTATATTCTACAAGCGAGTGTTATTTTAGTAAGGTGGCCGGAAAATAACAATCCACGCTGTCAGCTAACGCCCTCTGAACACTTTTCTGTAAAGAAAATTAAAGGTTCATTTGTTATGTCCGTGATCTTCACCGCGCTTAGTCCTGCGCTTCCCGCATCCAGCGGTTACCCGCATCCAACGGTTTCCCGCATCCAGCGGTTTCCCGCATCCAACGGTTTCCCGCATCCAGCGGTTTCCCGCATCCAACGGTTTCCCGCATCCAGCGGTTTCCCGCATCGAACGGTTTCCCGCATCCAGCGGTTTCCCGCATCCAACGGTTTCCCGCATCCAGCGGTTTCCCGCATCCAGCGGTTTCCCGCATCGAACGGTTTCCCGCATCCAGCGGTTGCCCGCATCCAGCGGTTTCCCGTATCCAACGGTTTCCCGCATCCAGCGGTTTCCCGCATCGAACGGTTTCCCGCATCCAGCGGTTTCCCGCATCCAACGGTTTCCCGCATCCAGCGGTTTCCCGCATCCAACGGTTTCCCGCATCCAGCGGTTTCCCGCATCCAGCGGTTTCCCGCATCGAACGGTTTCCCGCATCCAGCGGTTTCCCGCATCCAGCGGTTTCCCGCATCCAACGGTTTCCCGCATCCAGCGGTTCCCGCATCCAGCGGTTTCCCGCATCGAACGGTTTCCCGCATCCAGCGGTTTCCCGCATCCAACGGTTTCCCGCATCCAGCGGTTTCCCGCATCCAACGGTTTCCCGCATCCAGCGGTTTCCCGCATCCAACGGTTTCCCGCATCCAGCGGTTTCCCGCATCCAACGGTTTCCCGCATCGAACGGTTTCCCGCATCCAGCGGTTTCCCGCATCCAACGGTTTCCCGCATCCAGCGGTTTCCCGCATCCAACGGTTTCCCGCATCCAGCGGTTTCCCGCATCCAACGGTTTCCCGCAACCAGTGGCTTCCTAGAACTTTATCGTCTATACTCTAGCTAGACTATATCAAGGGCATATATCTCGGCTTTATCCTACCAACGAACATTTTTAGAAGGACGTGCCATATGAATGAATGAATTTATTTTCAGACCAGGGTCCTTAATCTTGTAAGTAACAATTTTTAAACTTAACCTATAGTTAGTAAGTAGAAAATAAAAATAAATATTTCTTATAAGGAGGGGGTGACTAACCAAATCTGCTAATTAACCCAGCGAGCCAGAATCGGTGAGTCCCATATTTCGACGTGTATTAAAGATTTAGTTTTGTCAGTTTCTCAATTTAATTCCAAGTCATCAGACATTTTTTTTAAATAAATAAATATTCAACAACATCACATACATTGATCTGACTCCGTGGTAAGTTCTAAAGCAATTGTGTTACAAACATCAGAATCAACAGTGGTATTACAAATAAACTTAAATAAATACATATAACACCCAGACCAGTACAAACAGACATGTTCATGTACACAAATATTTGTACAGTGCGGGGATCGAACCCTCGACCTCTTGGTTAGTAGTCAACTTTTTGACCATTACACCAAAGTGGTCTTCGAAAATTTAAATGAGTATTAAGTACTCACCGCTCGACGTTTTGGCTGTATTGAACACAGCCGTGGTCACGTTTACTTTTTTTTTGCTAAGAGTGAAAGAGACAGACAGACTCACCATTGTTTTTCCTGCTCCCACAGTTCCGTGGTGTCACTGACCCACGGGTTGGGCCACTCGGGCGGGGTGAGGAACGCGTCGTACTCCGCGTACTGTTCGCAGTACGATATGAACCTGGGAACGTATTTATTTGATTAATTATTTACGTATTTTTTATTTTATTAATATTACACATTTTAGGATTCATAAAGTTGGTCACTCATTTATGGGTAAAATTACCTGAACATTTAATTTCATTGCCTTTGGATAAATTTAAAACAGTTGTAAAAGGTGTATTAATGTCGAGAGGATATTATAAAATTGATAATAATATATAGTGACAAAGATACATGGAAATGATTGAATGTAAACCATTACTGTTATTTATATATATATATAATTTAGTGTGTGTGCGTGCGCGTGTGTGTGTGTGTGTGTGTGTGCATGTGCGTGTGTGCGTGTGTGTGTGTGCGTGTGCGTGTGTGTGTGTGTGTGTGTGTGCGTGTGTCTGTGCGTGTGTCTGTACGTGTGTGTGTGCGCGTGTGTATGAGCGTATGCGTGTGTGTGTTTGCGTGTTTGTGTGTGTGTATGTGAGTATGTACTCACATCTCGGCGACCTTGCTGACACGCACGTTCCGGCGTTCGATGCGCGCCTTGAGCACTGCTACCTGTTATGTCATAATGGAAATATTAATATTGCATTATTAATATAATATGCTTTATATGCAACAAAGTAGAACATAGCCCTCATATAATTTTATAAAAAAATATTTTTAGAATTTCGGCCCAGTCCAGTCGCCGAGATCTTATTTGGCGCAACTGATTTAGAGTTAGGAAGCTAGAGAAGCGCTTCCTACCGATAGGCTGTTGTGGTCGGGGACCGAGGTCCGATAGGACATCATCTTGATTTGTCTATCTGTATTATTCTGGATCGAAATCTTATATACCGCGGTTCATGTGCGGTACTAGGCCGGTACCATTTGGCCGGTACTCGGCTAACAGCGCCATCTAGTCTATGGAGCCGTATCAGCTCTCGCTGTTGTGCTTGCCATTAGACATGCACTAGTGATGACGAATGGTAGAGGTCACCACACTTTAAAACAGCACCTCAATCCATATTTTTTTAGTCCCTAGCACCGATACAGGCTGGTGGGAAAGGACCAGCCCGGCTTGTGAGAGGTGCGGATTCGAGTCCCACCTGTGGCAGTTAGTTTTTCTTTAAGTGTATTTTAATTTCACATTGTAAAGAAATTTGAATTGTTAATGCTAAAAAATAAAGTAACTTAATAAATTAGCTGATTCATCTTAACCGATTGTTAAACAGCTGTAAAGGTGTTTCATTCGCATGTTGTAGGTATCTAACCGCAACAGTGATGAATCATGGCTGGCTGCAGCCTAAGGAACACTTAAATAAATTCGGAACGATGAGTAAGTGTCACGGTAGCTCAATTGGTAAAGCAATCGCCCGGCTTGCGAGAGGTGCGGGTTTGAGTCCCGCTTGTGGCAATCCATTTTTCTTTAAGTGTGTTTTAATCAGTTATTGTGACTTTACAATAGTCTAGATGACACCACCAATCGTTGACATACTCTTTATTATCTGTCAAAACGACTTCATAGATTTGTATGGGAATTAAAAAACGTGACGTCACGGTAGCGTATCAGAAATCGGAGTCAATTGACTGAATATTTATTGAATTTTATGTGTTTAAAAATTGGTTTCTAAAGCTTTTTTGCAAATAAACTGGTTGTATTAACTTCATATGGACTATGTTTTTGAAACGCCATGGTCTTGAAAATATTTAAGATAGGCGTCATCATGCGTATTAATAGTAATAGTCCTCCTGGCCGATTTCGACCACAGCGGCCAATCTCAACAGAGTTCAGCCAACTGCGCAGGATATATTATAGTGCACCAGTGTGAGCGCAATACACAGGTGCACTCACTGTTCCATCGCTCTCAAAGTTCGGTGAGACGACTTGTCGACTCCGAGCTGTCTTAACCGCCTCGTTGGTGTAGTGGCAAAGTTTCTGCCTTACATCCGAGAGGTCCTGGATTCGAATCCCAGGTGGAGCAAAAATTGTTTTGTGCGATTTTCATGCGTATTATTCTCAATACGGCACTGACCTGCCGCCTCGCAGCCTCGATCTGTTGCTCGATGCTGCCCTTCTGCTTCGTTTCCGCTTCCGGTGCCTCCGGGGCGGATGTCTCGCCTACGGATGTTTTTAGAAATTATTTTTTATTTACACACCTGAAAGACTGGTTTACACGTATCTAATCAAGCCCACGGAACAAGTAATCCATACTAATATTACAAATGCGAAAGTAACTCTGTCTGTCTGTCTGTTACTCAATCACGCCTAAACTACTGAACCAATTTGCATGAAATATGGGTATGGAAGATATTTTGATACTCGAGAAAGGACATTTTCATGGGAAAATTCAAGTGGGCCGATCGCTTTTACGCCTAAACCACTGAACAGATTTAAATGGAATTTAGTAAGGAGATAGTTTGAGACTTCAAAAAGGACATGAGTTACTTTTGACTGCGGGAAAACAACGCATTCCTTTGCGTGGGAAAAAATACTTTTCTGATCTGAATCTGATCACTTTTACTCCGAAATTACCAAATATTTGAATTATATTTGGAAAAAAATGGTATTACGGGAAAACAAAGCATTCCGAAAAAAATTGGTTGCCTGTAAAGTCGGTATACGGGCGAAAGTTTTACGTGACAACGACTTTGAGTGGATGAATAATTTTAATGTGAATATTCATTCGTATAACATGAACCGGTGTGTATGCCTATCTCTCTCACTCTCTCTCTCTCGCTCTGTCTCTCTCGCTCTTAGGCGGGTTAACTGTGCTCGAGTGGAAGGGACGCGTGCCTTTCACTTTTTATGTCTGTCTCACTCGCTCTTAGGCGGGCTAACCATGCCCGAGTCGAAGGGACGCGTGCCTCTCACTCGCTCTCATTGTGAGCGCGGAACGTGAGCGGAGCGTAACGCAGTTTCTTGAAGTGTCACCCGGCAAACCAATTTATAAGACGTTGTCACGTCAAAACTACCTAATGCGGACGAAGTCGCGGGTAAAAGCTAGTAACTTATAAATAGCATGATCGTTAATTTGTACGAAAACCAGTGTAACCAAACTCACACTAACTCACTCACGTTTAGTTACAAGTGGACATGGCGATCTGAGATCGATTAATTGGAGAATTTATTTCTTAGACAAAAAAAACATATTTTTTATCGATATCAAGTATTGAATCGATCAATTGACTCGATATTACACCCTCTTAAATCGAGATTCGATTATTTCTGTTTCGATACAAACATAAAATTATTTACAATAAGTTGAATGTACAACTCAACACATGTAAAGAAATGACAATTGTTCATATAATTACTCAAAAACTCGCTAGCGGCCAGATGGAGACGTAGGTACTCAGTTTTCTTTACTTCAGATTTGTATTTGTATTAAAAAATATAGACTCAATAAGCAACTTGAAGAAATATCGATTCTTTACACCTCGATTTTATTTGTGTATCGATTTATTGATCTCTGATTCGAATCGACATTTTTTTTGAGAAAAATCGCCATTTCAAGTTTAGGGGCCACGTCTTGTCCGCCCGCTATACACCTATCGGCTTACGCGTATTTTGCATTTGGACAGTGTGCGTTATTATTAACTTCCCCAACACCTTTTGCAATTCAACTAAACGGCATACTCTGCCCCTAAACTTTCCAGCCTTAAAAAAAAGATAATTTCTACTTTATTTTTTTTTAGTAACTATACGACTATCGTCGGAGCGCAGCCGAGGCGACAACATCTCCTCCTGAAGATGCCGCGTGAGGCGGCGAAACGCGTTGAGGTTTTCTTTTGCACGTCGGTGTTGGTACTAATTATTGCATTATCTGTTTTGCATGCGATTTGTGGGAGGGCGGGCGGTGCTTTTTGCATGTGCTTGTTCTCTAACATAGTCGGTGGTCACAGGTAGTGTAGTTGGGTACTTATGCCGGCGTAACTGAGCGGAAATCTAAAGCTAAGTAATTTTTCAATGTTAATACTAATTATGGATTTCCGCAAAGTAACGCCTGATACTATTAATTATAAAAAAAAAATGCATCTAAACCCGTTGAGTAGTTTTAAAGATCTGAGCATACATACATACAGACATAGGGACTACTACTATACTTATACTATGTAGAGTTAGGAAGCTAGAGAAGCGCTTCCTACCGACCGAGTTTTATGGTCGGGACCAAGGTCTGATAGACATCATCTTGATTCGTCTATCTACATTATTCTGGGTCTAAATCATATATACCGCGGTTCACGTGCGGTACTAGGCTACCAGCGCCATCTAGCCTATGGAGCCGTATCAGCGCTCGCTGTCGCACGCTTGTGATGGCGAACGGTAGAGGTCGCCACATAGTTATATCCTAACTTTCTCTCAATCGTCTAAAAATTAGATCTTACCGTTTTCCTTGACTGGATTCTCAGAGTTCTTCTTCTGAATTTGTTCCTCGCTTTCTTGAGCGTTCGTTATTGTCACAATAGGGTTATTCTGAAACAATATATTCAATACAAGTCAGAGTATTTGAAATTAAAACACAATTTAAGGTAAAAATTGGACTGCCACAGGTGGAAATTCAACCCACAACATGTCGCAAGCCGGGCGATTGCCCTACCTATCATCCATCCAGCATCCCTGCGTATTTAGCATTCAGTAATCCAGCTGAAGTTTTTGAACCGAACACCGATATACAAATATTTAAGTAAGATACCATTTATAAAACATAGGTAGTAAGTTAATTCATGTCAATGTTTGTAAGTTTAAACAGCAATAAAGGCTATTTTTTTCAAATCTAGCTGTATTCAGCATCCAGCAGGATCCAGCACATTTTTCTAGAAGCTGAAGTCAGCACATATGCAGAGAGCCTATTTCGAAAGCCATCCGTCAAAACGGTTACAATAGGCTTGTTTCCACTATGAAAGAAATATTTAAAAACTGATTTTCTCTAAAATAATTCATAATTTCAGATGCCTTTACACTAATATTTGTCTGCAGTTCGTATTATTTGATTTTTAATTGGAATTCAAATGATAATTAGTCACTCAGTCGGCATTGCACGCGATGACGTCAAAGTGTGTTATTCCCATACAAGCTCTATGAAGAAAAGCGTTTTGACAGTTGATAAAAAGTACGTCAACGATTGGTGGTGTCAACTACCGTATTTTTTCGTGTTTGACACAAGTACACATGAAAGCATGTGAAGGTAAAAAGGTCACTCGTAGTCTGTCGAAGCGACAACATCCTGAGGATGCCACGTGTAGTGGCGAAACGCGTCGAGTGTTTTGTTGGTGGCAGTGTTGTGATTCCAGGTGCATCTTCTGTGACACGTTGTGAGTTGTATTGTAAGTCCTGCGACTTCCAGCTCTACCTTTTCAGGTGATTACAGTTGGATGTATTTTGGTTGCTGCGCTGGCGTCGTCTAGTGGAAATTTAAAGCAAAATAATCATCTTTTTCAGATTTTGAAGGTAAAAACTTTGGCATCATATACGTTTGAAATAAGGTCGATGAATTCGCAGCTAGTTGTGCTGTCTTCTGTACACGTCATCGAGGGTCGAATAGGCCCTCAGGATCCAGCGTTTTACTGGACCCAAAATGGCCCCTCGCTGCATTTCCGTCAAAAATCCAGCTGGAGCGATCCAGCGGAGTGAACTGCTGGAATACAAATGTTGCAAGCCCTATCTATACAGGGTGTCCTATTCAACGAATATTAGCTTCAACTTCAGATGATGCTGTACAATATACTGCTGCACTCTTGCGCCAGATAAATGACATTGGGCACATTCAAGTAGGTATTATGAAAGCAAATTAATTACCGCCCCCATCCCCCTTGTCAGCAAAGGTAAGCAAATCTTTTACCCCCTCCGCCCATGGCCGCATGCTTACGTAAACATTTTTTGAGAAATTAAGCCAAGTGAATAGCGCGCGGTAAATCCCCCACTCGGTTCGAACTAAAGCAAGTCCCTAAACGTAAGCATTATTTGTGGGAATGCATTGTGGAATACATAAATGATAATGCGTTTCGCGTTCAGGTATTTGTTATGCAGGTTGTCCTATTTGTTGTGTTGTGGCGGTGCTGGTGTGCTTTACTATTCACCGAGTGTTCCTACTGCGTTTCCTTTGGGTATATTAAATCAAAGTCCAGACTCCTAATAAATGCCGATATATTGCTCTAGATCGTTCACACACGTCATATTTTTACACCAAACAAGTAGATTGTGGTATGTAGAGACACAATACAAAAGAGGAGACTGGCGATTGAGTCGACATGCATACGAAACACTAGTTCCACTGACGATGTATTGTGCCGCTACATATTCAACGAATAGGAGCTCACCTTCAGAATATGCTGCGGAATATACTGCTGCACTCTTGCGCTAAAAATTTGACATTCCTACAGGGTCATTAAGAAGTATTCTCTTATAACTTTCAGATTATCTTTCAGAACATCATGGGGCTGCACTTCAGAGATAAAACTGTCAATCGATACAGGGTGTAGTCATTACCTTCAAGTTATGCTGTAGAATCAACTCCTGCGCCTGACGCAGCCGCTTCGCTTTAATCGCGTTGATTCGCGACAACTTCCTCGGGTCAAGCTCAGTCGTGTTCACGCAGCCCGGCTGGAAAGAAATAAGATAGATAGATGGATTAACACTTTTTTGACGTGACAACGTCTTATAATTCGATGGAGCCGGCTGCACGCACCAAAAAACATGACGCATGCGGCGTTACCTCGCTCTGAGGCGTTCCATTCGAGGCTTGAAGTGTAAGCGAGAGCGCAGAACGAGCGACAAAGAGGCAACGTGACAAAGACGTTGTCACGTTCAGCTGTCGTCAGTAAACCGACTTTACAAACAACCGAGTTTTTTTTAAACAGCATCACACACATTGATCTGATTCCGTGGTAAGTAGCTTAAGCACTTGTGTTACAGATATCAGAATCAACAGTGGTATTACAAATAAACTTAAATAAATACATACAACACCCAGACCAGTACACACAGACATGTTCATGCACACAAATGTTTGTACAGTGCGGGGATCGAACCCGCGACCTCTTGGTTAATAGTCAACTTCTTGACCATTACACACTATTGTGGCGCTGGTTTTCCGTGGGTACCATTGAGGTTTGGAGATGGCACCACCAACAACAGCAGAGTTTGAGCCTAGTGTCTGTTTGTTTGTGTTTTTTATCGCATCATAGCTCCCTAACGGATCGAATTCCCTTGTTTTCGAAATCGCAGTTCCTGGTTCTAAGCTACTTCTCCACCAATACGCATGATGACGCCTATCTTAAATATTTTCAAGACCATGGCGTTTAAAAAACATAGCCCCTATGAAGTTCATACAACCAATATATTTCCAAAAAGCTGTAGAAAACAATTTTTTTACTCACAAAACTCAATAAATATTCGGTCAATTGACTCCGATTTCTGATACATGACCGTGACGACACGTTCTTGTATTCCCATACAAAATCTATGGAGGCAGACCGATTGGGGGTGTCATCTAGCCTATTTTCAGCCAAATCGGTTCATCCGTTCTTGAGTTATAAATAGTGTAACAAACACCACTCTTTTATACCTATATACTCGTATAGATTTAATCTCACCATAGGCCGGTGCACGTCCCAGAAGGCCCTCTCTTGGCTGTCCAGCACCTTCCTCTCCAGTTTGTCGCGTTTCTTGTCCACCTGTGAACAATTTTTTTTTATTTTTTTTCATTTAGGATATGTTGCTCTTGACCCAAGACTAAGCCCAACGAGGCAAAGACTGAGTCTACGATGGAGCGAGCTCACCAAGAAGATGCCTGTTCACTCTAGCTTTGAAGATTCCTAGGTTGTAATTGCAGGGAAACACTGACGCAGGAAGTGAGTTCCACTCTTTTGCAGTGCGCATCAGGAATGTAGATGAGAAGCGCTTGGTTCGTATCAGTGGAACTTCGACACGGTACGAATGGTATCCCGCGGTACGTCTGGTGGTCCGATGGTAAAAGGGGGCCGGCGGAATGAGCTGGTGTAGTTCATGACCACACTCGCCGAAGTAAAGCCTGTAAAAGTTCGACAAGCAGGCGACTCTGCGGCGATGAGCCCAGCTTTGGAGCTGCGCGCTCACAAGCCTCTCGTCACCTATGAGCCTCTTGGCTCTGCGTTCAATCGAGTCAAGAGCAGCAAGTTGGTATTTGGCGGAACCATCCCAGAGATGGCAGCAATACTCCATGCAGGATCGGACTTGCGCTTTCTAAGAGTTATTTCATTTATAAGGTCTGTCAACTGTTGATACAATAATGCTTGCCTATGTTACAACAAATACGGCTTTATGATAAATGTTCTACAGATTTACAGAGAAACACAATATACTTAATCTATCATTTGTATCCATTGTTTTTAACTTCCTGTTCTAATAAGTAAGCCCTCAAGACCTACCTCTCACCCAACATCTATGGAGAGATGGGTGTGGCTAAATCCAGCGCTGTTTGGGATCATATCCCGAGTCAGCACAAGCTGAGCCACTTCTCATTGCTTCGCTATATGCTATGTTTGTTTGTTTCATGGAATGTTAGTTATGTGAGCAATAAAGATTTTATTATATTGTGTATTTATTATATTAATATTCATTAGTTACATTGTAGTACACATTATTGATTAAGTTGTTTTCGTCCATATTAGTCTTGGATAAATTTGGTTTATCATGGTGGCGATGTTTTATGAAGAACAAACCGTAATTTGTACTTGGTGGGCGTTGTTATGTACAGTCCATTATTGATCGAAGATTTTGTTTATATCATTAGTTCCATATTTTGTTGATAGATGGCGTTGTTCTGTTTTACTTGGCGATAGTAAAAAAAATGTAGTCAATGATATATAGTATTTTCGGAAATAAACGTCAATCATTGAATACTGTGAATCTTGGTATTATTTTAACCCTGATCCTAGTAAAGCTGAAAAAGAGGATTATTTTGCTTTAAATTTCCACTAAACGGCGCCGGCGCAGGAACCAAAATACATCCAACTGTAATCACCTGAAAAAGATAGAACTGGAAGTCGCAGGACTTACAATACCCAAATACATCAGTCATACAGTAGTCTGTCGAAGCGACATCTCCTGAGGATGCCGCGTGTAGTGGCGAAACGCGTCGAGTGTTTGTTGGTATGAGCGTTGTGATTCCAGGTGCACCTTCTGTGTCACGTTGTGAGTTGTAGATATTGTAAGTCCTGCGACTTCCAGTTCTAGCTTTTTCGGGTGATTACAGTTGGATGTATTTTGGTTCCTGCGCTGGCGTCGTTTAGTGGAAATTTAAAGCAAAATAATCCTCTTTTTCCGCTTTAGTCATGGATTTCCGCAAAGTAACGCCTTATCCCATCAACTATATCTGATCCTAGTAAGCAGATAAGTACAGGAGTTGTACAGTTCTTATTATTAATCTAATAACGCACACACACGTTTTCTTAAGAGTACAATACACTCGTTTAACTACTTTATGGAAATTAATATAATAATAAGACATTTCTACATCCTGTATAAAACACTTTAACATCCGGTACAACTCACTGTTAGACCGGGTATAAGAAACCTTTACAGCCGGTATAAGTGCACTTTCACTTATTTCATAAGACATTTTCACATCCTGCATAAAACACTTTCACATCCTGTATAAGATTCTTTAACATTCGATATAAGTCACTGTTACACCCGGTATAGGAAGTCATTACAGCCTGCCGGTATAAGAACACTTTCACATATTTCATAAGACATTTTCACATCCTGCATACAGGGTGAATACGAAATCGTGTAATTCCTTTAAACGACATGTTCAGCTGCTTATATAGAACGATTCTCCAAGGGTCATTTGCCCATCAGAAATCACAAGAATAAAAATCAATTTAAGATCGCAGTAGAGAAGATGAGTGCTTACTTAATCATATGGTATCATTTAATGAGAAAAAAAGTAAAAAAAAAAAACTACCTATCAAACTAATTCAAAATTATTCTCAATTTATTACGCGCAGTGGACGGTTACCTTTTCAATGACCTTGGATTTCAATGCACTCGGGCGTTTGACAGGACGCGAGGTGCGGGCCGCGCGCTCAATGATTAAAACAGTCTTCAGATCTTTCTTTTTATGTGTAACTTATCGATACGACTAATGACTAGTTCCTCAGTTAAAAAAGCCACAAAAGACAAACAATACCATAAACTTGCTTGATTCCATTAATTTATCGTCAAGCTAGAGTCCCAAATTGTGTTTCGAAACAAGAAACTCATACGAAGAGGCAAGAAAGAACGTCTGTTTAAATGAAATGTGTAATTCCAGCTTGCTTAGTAAAACAATCTCTAAACATTGCTCACTGAAGCTAAACGTAAACTCCTAAATAAACCTAGCAGGAATTAAAAGCTCAGCTCGTGATAAAATAAGACTGATTGATTGAGCACGTAGGTACACCACAGACCAGTCCCTAGTCTAGTCACTGAGCACTACCTACCTGTGTTGTTTACACCACAATAAGACAAATGTGTGAGTAATGAACACGATCACTGTACTCCAATGTAAGTAAATCAATAGGGCATTTAAATAACACTTACCACCATAACACATGTTGTACACTTAACATAAATTAACCTAATTCGACACTTGCAACATACTATCACATCACACGACTCACATTCGTACATTTGGAAATAAAGACTCGCTCATAAATCGTTGCCATTGTTTGTCGTTAACTTGTATCACTGATATTGTTAGTTTTAATTTCTCATTTTGTTCCTGAGTGAGGCCCTACCCCTAAAGCGTTATTGTCGGATCTACCTGGCACTTCACTCGCACTCATCTGCAGACATGTGCGAGAGGGACGGATAGAGCCGAATGAAGCGTTGTTAAGGAGTAGGCTGTCTGCTCCCAACCCAAAATGAATACGCAAGCAAATTTAAATCTTATCTTTTTGCCAGACGGTTGATAGCTCGCCGATATTTGACTCACAAAACTAGGCGCTAATAACCATTGAAGTATAATGTACTAACGTACTAGAACAGACGGCGCGAAGAAGCATCTGTGCAGCAAGCGCAGTTGTGCGGGGCGCGCGGGGGGTGGCTAACGGGTCATAGATACGTCAGTGTCATAGAGGCGACATTTTGTTTGTATTGTGCCTATTTAATTAGTTAGCTATGAGAACATCTTGAGTTGGATTCCAAGCTACTTATTTATAACTAAACTAAAATTTTATTAAGAGGTCGGATAGGTAAAAATGCTTTTCTGAATACACTGTCTTAACGTAATTTGAAGTTGACGTTTTTTTTTATTTTACTGCCTGTCTCTTTTCAATTACGAGTCAGAAGAAGACAATAAATCCTAAATTAAGTTAAGAGAGTAGCATTATGGGAATCGAACCATATGACTAACAATTTTAGTTATGTGATAATAATAGTTATAGTTAATGGTACCTTGGAATTGAACCCTTTCTTAGTTTTAAAATAAACATAAAAATTCAACAGACATAATATACATTCAAAGTCTCAATAAATCAAACAAATTAAAAACAAATTAAAATAAATAAAAGCCGTATTTTGTTGTAATATGTTTATTTAGTTACTCTTAAATAATATAAGTTTAGTTAACTCTTGCCGTTTTGATGAAAAATTTATTTTAAGCGAATGTTGTGTATTTATTTATGATGCGTGTGCGTGTGCGTAGTGCTATTAATTACATCAGTTGAAGATTTGTGCAAAATGTTAAAATTGTCCAATGGAATACAATTCCCGGTAAAAGATGAACGAAGTTCTAAGTGATTTAAAGTTTTTTTATAGGCAGCTCGAAATTGCAAAACATTGGGGTTATTGTTGTTTCCACCATATTTTCTAATCACACTAAAAAGCTATAAATGGTCCTGGCTGAGTCGATACGTTTTTTCTTATTTTTTTAAATTTTATCTGTTAATTTTTTTAGCAATATTTATGTTAATGAATTTTTCGCTTGAGAACAATTTTCCTTGGCGTATCAAAAATTGATTCAGAATCACTAACTGGCTCAGAAATTGGTTTCACAATACCAGTACTATTTGTGACATACCGTCGGCTAAAACAAACAAAAAAAATGTTAGTGATGGCTGAAATAATATTATTTTCTTATAATATTTGCTAATCTGTATGTTATATTATTAACAATACTGTTACGTACATCAATACAAGGTACAGCACACTTCTTTAGAAAACGCCTACCCGCTTTTGTGGTATATTTATACCACATATTTATAACATACATAAGTATGATCGGATGGTAACAAAGTCTCTTCACTGCGGCTTTTTGGATAAATTTTATTCTTTTCCCTCTCTTTACGACCCAGACGTGGAAATCTTGAATAAACAAAATGAAAGATATTAGAACTCACGAAATTAATTAAATGTTCGGCAGCTTTTTATAACCAAAGTCACTTATTTTCTAATACTATATAAAAAGTTTTTATATTCCACTTTAAAGAAACAACGGCTGATTCTACCTACATTTGTTACATACACAATGACATATCTGTATTTTAGTCTATGACAAATGACGCAAAATGGCGTCTTCGCAAAATATTTTACTCGAATTTAGTTTTAAAATGATTAAAATGTTACTCACCGATGGAAAGTTATTTTTTTGCACTTCGCTGTATTATTTGAATTATTTGTGCAATATCGTAACACGCACGTGGGCATATTTAATGAGTTTCACGTTTTTTTCGTTTTAAAACTAACAAGACTTAGGCGCTCAAGAGCTAGGAAGCAACTGAGTGAAGTGCGGCCGGCTGGCCGCACTTGGACGGAACAAAGTAGTGATGAGTGGCGTCTTCTCTATACGTAGTAATAATAACTCAATGCTAATAACGAACATTTTTAGCCACTTTCGCACGTGTTCTTATGGCTCGGAGGATAACATTGGGGCTTTTGTCAGTTAATAACAATGGGTTCGAACTCACTGGAAACCTACTATTTCTTTTGTTTTATTTCAAGAAATAAGTAATAAAACAATGCTTTACTGAAAAATAAGAATACTTAGAAGGTTTTTTTACTTGTACAAATGTTTGGTTTGGTAATTGATGTGTAAAAAATTCGAATGAAATTTAAAAAAGCAGTGAATTAGGTTTCATGATAGGTACCTACCAACTCGATTGCGATAAGCGCAATTACGAATAGTCTCTTTGTTAATTTACAACCACGGGCTTCTCGACTTCTTAGTATTGTTTACATTGAATTCCAACTTTCCCTTCATACTTTTTCCGGCTTAGGACGGTCAAAATTGTCAATAAAAAAAATACAAACTATTACTCTTAGTATTTTCTACTGAATCTTATTTAGAAATAAGGCTTATAATAATTTTGGCGTATTTAAAAAAACGATACACGGGCAGGATAATCAGCTAGGGTAAGGTCTTGGACTGGCTGGAAATGGTAGGGGTGCTGTCCCGATAAGTTCAATAACTTCCAGACGTAGCCCTGACTGACTCTAAACCTCCGTGCCGCCTCCCGTGTGCTTGCCATTGGATTTGCCATAAAAAATCGGCGTATGGCTCGATAAAGTGCCCTAGGGTACACAGGTGCACGGCCACGCGCTTGTGCATGGCCAGGGACGGTTAGTTGGCCGAAATCGAGAAGATTTTGAACCATTCTCAAAATTCGTCGAGCAGATGGCACTTGCGACTCTGGGTATCGAACCCGGAACCACTCCCTAGTCTCGCTCATATTTTGAGTGCGAGAGTACTCAAACACAAGTTCTGCGAGCTCCCGATTCGTGAGCGGCATCGCGATAAATTATGCAACCGATCGAAACAAGTGCAAAATTTGTACTAACATTAGAGTACCTTCACATTTCAAAAAAAACCCTATTGCATAGTCCATAAGGTCTTTTGCAAAAAGCCAGTCGGCAAATGTTTGGATAAATGGGTAAGAAACAACTAAAATCACTTTTATTGTAACAGATTCAGCTCGCGATAAAATAAGATCGAATAATTGAGCTCGTACACCACAGACCAGTTCCTAGTCATTGAGCACTACCTACCTGTGTTGTTTACACCAAATAAACTAATCGAAAAAAAAAACTTACATGTAGTTCCATGGAATATTCACTTACACAATCATCACCACACGTGCACGTCCTTTTGTGACATACCTTATGAAGAGAAATTACACCACAAAGCACTAGGTATTGTCACAGTATTGCAATAACCTCTAAAACACACAAAATTTACGTCGACTGCGCAAGCGACGCGGGCTTCCGGGTGCAGTGCAATGTCAAACTACGACATGTTAATTAAAATTTCACTAATTGATAATCTCCATTAAACAAAATCTAAGAACGCGAGACGCAACGCGACGTTCCAATCTGCACTACTGCATTCTTCGTACTGAACTTTCACACTGATTATTACTAACAACAACAAACCAGTAACAATTTAAATTTAATTTGAGTTTATGCAAAAAAATAGCAAAACTAGCTCTTATTCTCTTGACATAGGATAGTTATGGATGCTATGGCGGCGAAATGCCTTCATGATAGCACGTGTCGAGGCGGCTGCTTTGTACAAGAGTATTTTTTATTGCAAGGCAATAAAAGTGGTCTTTTATTGCCTTGCAATACTTAAAAGCCTGTGAGCAAGTGTTTGAAGAAATGAGTAAGATAAGAAACAACTGAAATCACTTTTATTGCCTTGCCATAATTTCGCCTAAAAAATACTCTTGCAAATACTCGTGCCGTCATAAAAGCATTTCGCCGCCAAAGCGTCCATAACTATCCTATGTCAAGGGAATAAGAGTTAATTTTGCTATTTTTTGCATAAACTCAAATTGTTACTGGTTTGTTGTTGTTATTAATAATAAATGTGAAAGTTCAGTACGGTGAATGCATGCAGTAGTTAGTGCAGATTGGAACGTCGCCGCGTCGCGTTGCATCTCGCGTTTTGAGGTTTTGTTTAATGGAGATTATCAGTTAGTGAAATTTTAATTAACATGTCGTTGATGTCGTAGTTTGACATTGCACTGCACCCGGAAGCCCGCGCCGCTTGCGCAGTCGACGTAAATTTTGTGTGGTTTATAGGTTGTTACAATACTGTAACAATACCTAGTTCATTATTGTTTAGCTAGTGCTGTGTGGTGTATTTTCTTATCATAAGGTATGTCACAAAAGGACGTGCACGTGTGGTGATGATTGTGTAAGTGAATATTCCATGGAACTACATGTAAGTTTTTTTTTCGATTAGTTTATTTGGTGTAAACAACACAGTAGGTAGTGCTCAGTGACTGACTAGGGACTGGTCTGTGGTGTACCTACGTGCTCAATCAATCAGTCTTATTTTATCACGAGCTGAGCTTTAATTCCTGCTAGGTTTATTTAGGAGTTTACTGTAACACTTATGTTATTCTAATAAGATTTAATAAATACACCTCTAATATTATACTATATTTACAAACTTAACCTACTTAAATCTATTAACAATAAAAATTAAAACCTAATTAAAACTTTCATCTTATAATGTAATACGCGCGAAACAATTATTTGGCCAGGTAACATTTTGAGCAAACGATGCGCGCGAGTACAATAGGTGCTAGCCGATATGACGTCACAGCGCGAACAAATGGGAAGCGCGATGTGTGACATACGATGACCGGACATTTCGCGGCCCGCAACCTGAGAGACAAGTTGAGTGCCTATACTTATTATCTACGCGGAGGTTGCTTTTTGATTTCTTTTAAACTTCCTAATTTCTATTAATCAATCTTGGACACAATTCTTCAATTTACAAAAAATACCTAAAATCAGTCCTACAACGTCAGGGCAGTGGTCTTCCATATTATTATATGAAAGTGTTCTCGACCACAGTTATTGAGCTCCGACCCTGAGATCTAATTTATCACACTTATTAAACCTTATTTTCTAAACTAAAACTTAATTCTAAAATAAAGATTGTATTTCTAACTTAAACTATTTTTTTATTTAATCTTCACGCTAAAACGTGACATTACGTTTAGCTTAAGTGAGCAATGTTTAGAGATTGTTTTACTAAGCAAGCTGGAATTACACATTTCATTAAAACAGACGTTCTTTCTTGCCTCTCAGTATGAGTTTCTTGTTTCGAAACACAATTTGGGACTCTAGCTTGACGATAAATTAATGGAATCAAGCAAGTTTATGGTATTGTTTGTCTTTTGTGGCTTTTTTAACTGAGGAACTAGTCATTAGTCGTATCGATAAGTTACACATAAAAAGAAAGATCTGAAGACTGTTTTAATCATTGAGCGCGCGGCCCGCACCTCGCGTCCTGTCAAACGCCCGAGTGCATTGAAATCCAAGGTCATTGAAAAGGTAACCGTCCACTGCGCGTAATAAATTGAGAATAATTTTGAATTAGTTTGATAGGTAGTTTTTTTTTTTACTTTTTTTCTCATTAAGTGATACCATATGATTAAGTAAGCACTCATCTTCTCTACTGCGATCTTAAATTGATTTTTATTCTTGTGATCTCTGATGGGCAAATGACCCTTGCAGAATCGTTCTATATAAGCAGCTGAACATGTCGTTTAAAGGAATTACACGATTTCGTATTCACCCTGTATAACACTTTTACATCCTGTATAAGATTTTTTAACATCCGATATAAGTCACTGTTACACCCGGTATAGGAAGTCATTACAGCCTGCCGGTATAAGAACACTTTCACATATTTCATAAGACATTTTCACATCCTGCATAAAACACTTTGACATCCTGTATAAGATTCTTTAACATTCGATATAAGTCACTGTTACACCCGGTATAGGAAGTCATTACAGCCTGCCGGTATAAGAACACTTTCACATATTTCATAAGACATTTTCACATCCTGCATAAAACACTTTCACATCCTGTATAAGATTATTTAACATCCGATATAAGTCACTGTTACACCCGGTATAGGAAACCATTACAGCCTGCCGGTATAAGAACACTTTCACATATTTCATAAGACATTTTCACATCCTGCATAAAACACTTTTACATCTTGTTTTATGTCCATGACTGTATAGGAGACTTATACAGTGGGACGTATACGCCTAAAGAGAGTATACGAGAGTATAGGGAATGAGAGAGAGGGAAAGAGAGAGAGAGAGGGAGGGAAAGAGAGAGAGACGGAAAGAGAGAGGGAAAGAGAGATAAGAGAGGGAAGAGAGAGAGAACGAGAGAGAGAGGGGGGGGGGGAAATAGAGAGATAAAGAGAGAGAGAGAGGGAGGGAAAGAGAGAGAAAGAGCTAAACACTATCGGTACCTTGCTCTGCGCCTCGGCCTGCATGAAGATGAACTCCCACTTGCGGCTGAACATCTTCTGCAGCCGCGCGAGCGACTCCGCCTCGTAGTCCGCCAGCTCCAGCCGCGCCTTGTTCTGCATCGTGCGCTTGCACAGGTACACCGCTGGCGGGAATAAAAAAAAACCGTTTTCAACACACTTTGCTCATAAAGTAATTGTAATTTCACTGCAATTAGACTAATAATGACACCTATAAACAAACTGTGACTTTTTCATTGCTATAACTCACTAGTGAGTTATAGATTTAAAAAAAGAAAACTTTAAAATCCCCATTTTGTACGTGGCAGAATATGCGCAGAAATGCGCAGAAAATACAGAATTAAACTTGATTCTAAGGCGCTTCCTACTGACGAAGCACCAAGTACATCCAATGATTGGATTTCACCTATCTACACGAATAATGAGCCACCTCAAATTGCAATAGAACATGAAAGTATTTTAATAAATAATCTATCGTATGAGACCGCTATGCCATCAAAGCCGTTAATTATAATTTTACTAACTGCACATTTACTAATTGTTTCTCTAAATAAACTTTTAATCTAGTAAATAAAATGAGTTTTTATTGCTATTTTATTCACAAGTGTGTTGAAAAACGTCGTATGATACACGTGTGTATTGATGATTACCGTCCTCGACTCTCTTAAGACCCTCGCCTACCTACGCCTCGAGTCTCAATGGCGCCTCGGCGGTGATCACCAATGTTACACACTAGTACCATAATGTACCTACTATTAACAGGGGTTCCCTACCACAGTAATATTATCTATACAGTATTGTAAATCGGCCGTGTTTTGAAATAAGTGCCTACTAAGGTCTACGAGATCGGGCTGTCGCTGTCTCCTTATTCTTCTCCTTCTTAGCGTGTCGATGGAACACGAGGAATTACACCGTGGCAGCCCAGAATTCAGCCACTTGGCGACCGCTTGGTGCAGTGGTCTACATGTCGGACTTCTAAAATCAAAGGTCGCGGGTTCGATCCCCGCACAGTACAAGCATATGTGTGCATGAACATGTGTGTTCGTACTGGTCTGGGTGTTTTCTATGTATAATATGTATTTATTTACAAAAAAACAAGTATTTAAGTATGTTTATCCGTTGTCCCATAACACAAACCTCGTAGCTTAATTTGGGACTAGAGAATTGGTGTGATTGTTGTGAAATAAATACTTGTATTGCGGATCGGCTGCAGTTCGCTGGCGTGCAGGTGTTGGGGCACGCTGGGCGCGATGTTAAGTGTGCCATAGTTTGCACTGCACCGCAAACACGGTTTTATAAATTTGCGACCGAAAAATATTATTCTACTTGTCATGTTAAATAGTTACTTGCACTTATTCGAGTTAAAAATTCGCGCAGTTACTGATTAAAAACTAGCATACTGTTCGTTCGTCACTGCGGCAATCCGCGACTGTAGCATGCCGAGCGCATGCCGAGATCCGAGCGCGTAGGTATAGCTCGCGCGTCGTCCGCTTATATGAAGTTGGAATACTGTATAGATAATATTACCGTGGTTCTACGCCATCTCGAAATACATATAAAGAAGAGTGGTTGACTGCCTCGTTGGTGTAGTGGCAAATTTTTCTGCCTTACATCCAAGAGGTCCTGGGTTCGAATCCCAGGTCGAGCCAAAATTATTTCTGAGATTTTCTGCCATGAATTTCTCTGCGACAGCTCGGAGTAGGGAAGTTAGCGGTGTTACACCCCCGTGCCTCGGTGCGCACGTTAGGCCGTTGGTCCTGCGCCTGATCTCTCTCCAAGTCGGATTGCCGTCTCACCGAACATGTATTGCGCTCACACTTGTGCACTATAATATCTCCTGCGCAGTTGGCTGATCTCTGTTGAGATTGGCCGCCGTGGTCGAAATCGGTCGGGGTTTACGAGACCTCCGCACAATCGCATGCAAATGTCTGCTTCAAAATTGAGTTATAAAATTACGCTTTAACATACACACATACGTGGAAATTTTATTTATTTATTGATTCAAAACTTTATTGCATAAGAAATTAACAAAGGATGGACTCAATGCTAGAAACATTTTCTGCCAGTCAACCTCAAGGTCATGCAGCAAGAAAGCAATGAATGCAGTGTAAAATAAATGAGAAAGTTAAATTGTGGTTAATAACATAAAAATAAAAAGAACATAATGTATATACATAGTTATAATATCAATAAATAAATAAAAGTAAATATTAAATTATAATATTGTAATATACAAAAAATAAATATCAATCAATTAATTAATATGGATAATAAAAATATATTTTCTCTGCTTAGCCCTATGGTTGACTGGTAGAGAATGCCGTCGGCATTAAGTCCACCATTGTAAACATGTTTGCGTAGAACTTAAATAAAATAAAATAAGAAAAAATGAATATAACATACATGCAATTTACTCATTTAGAAATTTTTGTAAAAACTAGCTCGAAAGTGCATACCATAATCAGTGTTCTCCGGTTCCCATTGATTTGAAGGCCAGAAGTATGGAGTCTGGAATCTGGAAACAGACAATATAGTAGATTGTATCATGAGGAAGCAAAATAATATTTTTACGGTGAGGGCGCTTTTTTGAATCCTGAACGAAGCGAGGGATTCAAAGTACGTCGCCCGAGCCAAAAATATATTTGCGTCCAAATGATACACTCTACTTTTCATCACCCTCTATGAGAAAATAAAAAGCGGCTCCATCACATTTTTTGCGTCGGTTCTTATACTTTCAGGAGTTAATTCCATATCACTGTCACTTGACGAACTCATTTTTATATAATTTATCAAAACCAAGAACTTGAATGTGAAAATTTATGAAAACGCTGGCCGCAGTTCGCGCGTTTTTTTTTTTTACTCAGTTGCCAGCGGTGGTGGCAGTGTTGCCAGGTCAAATTTTCTCTTTACCCTATGCTTGATCCCAATTTACCCTAGATTCTGTTAAATAAATAAAAAATACCCTAAATAAAAAGTCCCTAGGGCGCATCCCATACTGCGACGGAATCCGCATGCGGTAACACGGTTTCAGTGTGTCAGCGTTGCCAGAATGTTACTTTTGTAACATTTTACGTTAATTTTGACCCTCTCACGTTACCTCCATGTTACACGACTCAATATGTTACTTTTATATTCCGTTGCAGTAAAGAATGCGCCTATTTGTGACATTTTTATAAAAATAAAACATCAATAAAAATTTACAATTTTTATTGGCAAACAACAATAAAAGTTTCTTCTGCTGCATCAGCATCATTGTCTTTTTTATCATACATATTGTTATTAAATTTATCTAACATAGCTTTAGTAGGAGTAAAGTTCACACAGGATTTGTGGAATATATTTATGTTATACCTTACAGTTCTTTGACAGCAGAATGCTTCAACTTTAAAGTTACAAGAAATACTCCAAAAAATACCCCAAGTAAATAAATTACCCTAAAAAATACCCGAAGAAACTTTTTACCCTAAAAATTACCCTGTCGGATATTTTTTACTCTAAATCTAGGGTTAATTACCCTAAGTTGGCATCACTGAACTGCAACAACTGCCGCTGAGCGGCGGCGGCGGGGCGATGGTACGTGCCGTCTAACCAGCCAGTCTCTTGCGTTCGGCGGGAAACTCTAAGATGTTCCAAATTCAATAAGTGCAAGAATTCAAAAGAATTTTTGGTCGCACTTATTTCAATAAAGAGGACCAAAATCTCATTTCTGCCCGCTGGACAGTCTGTGGCAAAGAGTAGAGTAATAGTACCTATGTCGCTTAGAAGCATCACCTTTGGGCGCACTTAAAGGCGACCAAAATCGTCTTTTTCGAATAGATGAAAAATAACTTGTAAGCATAATACTAATTCCTTCATAAGCTAAAATTGAAAAACAATACTATCGGTATTCGGCATCAAACTACCTATAGTGTAATACTATCGATAGTTTTTTTATGATTTAAAAACCGGTCAAGTGCGAGTTGGACTCGCGCACCGAGGGTTCCGTACAAAACTTTTGGATAAGGAGTAGTAACTTTGAAATTTTCTAAATTGTCAAATATATTTTTCAAAAATATTTTTTTTTTATATGATGAAACTGAAAATTTACGGTTTTCGTAATTTTTCCTATATCTGTACTATAAGACGTGACTTCGTACTAAATTTCATGATTCTAAGTTTACGGGAAGTACCCTGTAGGTTTTGATTCCCGTGCGAGTTTCGAAAATTTGCGGAAATTTGCGGCCTAAATGGCTGTATCTTTGGATTGCGTTGGCTTTGAAGGTTGATTTTTCTACAACTTCCAGGGACAATAGACCTAAGTATCATATAAAAATTTCAGTTTGATACCTTTACGCGTTCCTGAGAAAAACGGTCTTGACAGACGGACGGACGGACGGACGGACGGACGGACAACAAAGTGATATTTTATAAGGGTTCCGTTTTTTCCTTTTGAGGTACGGAACCCTAAAAAATAAAAGTGCAAACTTACCAACTGGTTATAATCATTAACCTACTAATAAACTATTATTAGTATTATTATGTCGGTCATTTCCCATCTCGGGACCACAGAGTCCAGGACCTTTGGAAGGCATGCGTGGGGCCGAAGCCAACACGCAGAGGCCCGTTAGACACTTTAATCATAATTTAGTGTGACACTAGCCGGAAATTATCCCTGTATGCACTATGTGAATACACCCATCGAGCCACAGTACGAACCACATCCACCTTCGAGCATCACGTTCTCGCGACTCCACTCTGGCTACTACACTACTTTTTAAAACTCCAAGGGGTAAAGAATCGTTTGACGATGTAAATGGTACTCTCTCGCGAGTACTTCATTGGTTCACCGTTAACAATTTATTGCTTAACGCGACCAAAACTAAATGCATTAAGTTTACAATGCCCAATGTCCGACAAGTTCCAACAAAGGTTGTTGTTAAGGATGAACAACTAGTTACTTCAAATACTGCAACTTTTTTGGGAATTACTTTAGATGATAAGCTCCAGTGGGGTCCTCATATCATGACCTTATCAAAGAGACTAAGCTCCGCTGCATACGCTGTAAGAAAGATAAGGTTTCTGACTGATGTTGAAACGGCAAGACTAGTTTATTTTAGTTATTTTCACAGTATCATGTCATACGGCATCTTACTATGGGGCTCAGCTGCAGATATAGAGACAATTTTCGTATTGCAGAAACGAGCCGTGCGGGCTATTTATAAACTTAAATCAAATGAAACACTTAGAGAATTGTTTAAAGAAGTTAAAATACTTACTGTCTTATTACAAAAACATGCCTTAATACGGGTTTAAACCAAAACTAACCGATCCAGGATTGTTACGGTATTAAGGTTAGTTCCATGCCTAAAATGTGTTCTTATTACAAAACCAGTTTTAACAGAGAATCAGTTAGTCCTATCCTTAAACCACCCAGTGTATACCCGGGGCAAGGATCTTCCTCGTTTTGACACAGATAATACAGATATTACGTTCCGTTTCTCGAACAAATACTTTAATTTTTATTTTAAGTGGCATAATAATTGATAATAATGAAAAAAACATATTTTACATTGTTTTGATTTTCATTTAAGATATAAAATTCTATTCTTTTAAATAATATGTGAATAAATTTAACAAATCGTAAAATGTGCCAACTTAAATAGAGAACGACTAGCGTTTAATGGAGAACTCCATAAAGTGACATGGCGCGGTTGCCACGGCGACCTGTTTGTTGTATGATTGACAAATTGATTATGAAGATATAAAATTGTAATGTGTGTCGTACTCGTTATAATGGGATGAAAATACAAGATACAAGTTCAGACACACCCTGCAATTCTATTTACGACCTCCCTGTTATTGCAAAAAAACCTCACTGAACAATAAAACCCTGCGCAATAATCTCAAAAACAGCTGTCAAAAGTTAGTCCACAATTAAACTAGGGGTCGCACGGGTTTATCTTTAGTACCACAGATAATTCAGGACTAAGAGATAAACTTCGTTTTGTAATAAGGAATACTTTAGTCCATTGATTGTTCCTAGTTTAAACCTGGTACTATTTTTAAACCATGTTTTGTAATAAGACGGTTACAGTTTACTCGCAATACATTTACGAAAACCTAATTTACGTTCGAAAAAACTTACACTTATTTCCTAAAAATAGCGATTTGCATAACTTCAACACAAGAAAAAAAAATAGGCTTGCCGTTCCACATTTTAGGCTTCATAAGGTTGGTCACTCATTTATGGGTAGATGTGTATCATTTTTTAATAAATTACCTGAAAATTTAATTTCATTGCCTTTAGATAAATTTAAAACAGTTGTTAAAGATGTATTAATGTCGAAAGGATATTATAAAATTGATGATTATATAAATGACAAAGATATATGGAAATGTTTAAATGCAAATAATTACAATTATTGTAAATCAATTTTGAAAAGAGGCAATGACAATAGTGACTGAGTTTCTTGCGCCGCTTCTTCTCAGCACTGGCCCAAATTGTCCCGAAGCGGTGGTAGGGTTAATTTATATGTTGGGACGTGTAAAAGTGCTAGTTCTTAGCCTAGTTACAGAAATAAATGAATTTTATTGAATTTTTTATTGAATTCTGGCCGGCCGGTGAAGGCAAGCCAGAGGTGAGAGACCTGCAGGCCCTCGTGGGTTCCACTTCGGCAGAGCCGAAGACGAGGGCCTTAACCGACTCTCAGGAGCACTCGGATTAACGACTGACCCCGTGATGTCGCTACCCATCACAGCTCGCCGCAAAGCTGCCCTGCGGGCATTATTATAATCTAGTTACATCTATGTACGTCACCTATAGTATGTGTTATCGTTCTTGACGGTGAGGTTGTGGTCGTCGATGGGGAACAGGTAGCCGTGCGCGGCGAGCAGGTGCGCCAGGTGCAGCGGCTCCCACGGCTCGTCCAGCCGCAGCGCGCGCGCCAGCCACGACACCAGGTCCGCGCCGGTGAACACCTGCCGACAGGTGGGATATTGATTTGAGCTGATTGAGATTTGAGATGATTGACATTTGAGATGATTGAGATTTGAGATGATTGAGATTTGAGATGATTGAGATATGAGATGATTGTGCGGCGCAGCAAGGTGCGACGGGGGCGGCGGTCAAGACGCCCCGCGAAGCGCCACCACTTGACCATCGAGCGGCGCGTACATCACCCGCGTCTATCCGACTCGTTGTACCGACACCTTTACTAATTAAACCTATGTTAAATACAGTCCGCATTATATGTTATAATACGACCACCACCAGCTCATTCAGATTTAATTTGAATAAAATTTGGTATCTACAAAAAATAATTTTTGAAAAAAAAATGGTTTTACTAGCTCCATATTAGAGATGCGCCGATTTTTCGTTTGGAATTGGGATATTGATTTGAGCTGATTGAGATTTGAGATGATTGAGATTTGAGATTATTGAGATTTGAGATGATTGAGATTTGAGATGATTGAGATTTGAGATGATTGAGATTTGAGATAATTGAGCGGCGCAGCGAGGGGCGACGGGGGCGGCGGTCAACACGCCCCGCGAAGCGCCACCACTTGACCACCGAACGGCGCGTACGACACCCGCGTCTATCCGACTCGTTGCATGTCGGTACAACGACTACTAATTAAACCTTTACTAATTAAACCTATGTTAAATACAGTCCGCATTATATGTTGTAATACGATCACCACCAGCTCATTCAGATTCAATTTGAATAAAATTAGATTTCTACAAAAAAAAATGTTTTTAAAAAAAAATGGTTTTATTAGCTTCATATTAGAGATGCGCCGAATATTCGTTTGGTATTCGGCGTATTCGGCATTTTTCCCACTATTCGTATTAGGCCGAATTATTCGATTTAAGTGCCGAATATATTCGGTTTGAGTATTTATATTTTACTGGCTACATAACATGGAATAGAACTTAAAGCCAAGCTTCTTATGTAAGATTTAATTTTTTTATAAGTTAAATAAAACTTGCGAAGAACGTGATAACGTAAAACGAAGAATAATTTGGAATATCCGGTTCGGTAAAGATGGAACCGCTCTCTATTCAGGCTTAGGATAACAAAAAAAACACACTAAATTCAAAAAATGTACACATACATAGCCATAAATAACATCAAGTATTAGGTCCTTACATATGAAATTGGCGTTTTGTCGTACTGGCCACTTTGATCACAAATTTTTCCTATTTGGTTAGGAATTCGAAATTCAAATTTATACAGCTATTTCCACATGTAGTTGTGTTTCGTAAACCGTCATTCATTTGTTTTTTTACTTATCTTTTTTCTGTTTGCATCGCTTAATTTACAAAATGGAAAATTTGAAATATCGCGTTATTTACGAGTACGAGTTCCACCGTGGCACCAGTGCTGCGGAAACGGCTCGAAGGGTTAATGATGTGTATGGCGGTTGTGTCGCAAAAGAAAACACAGTGCGTTTTTGGTTCCAACGTTTTCGTTCTGGAAATTTCGACCTGCAAAACAAGCCCCGTGGACGGCCGGAGACCCAAGTTGATAATGAAGAATTGAAGGCTATTGTGGAAGCGGATCCATCGCAAACCACGTCCGAGTTAGCTGCAGGCTTTGGCGTTAGTGATAAAACTGTTTTAATCCACTTGAAGCAAATTGGGAAGATTAAAAAACTTGAAAGGTGGGTTCCTCACGAATTGAGTGAAGCAAACCGGCAAACGCGCGTCAACTGCTGCGTTACATTACTTGACCGGCACAATAACGAAGGGATTTTAAATCGAATCATTACCTGTGATGAAAAGTGGATTCTCTACGATAATCGGAAGCGCTCATCGCAATGGCTGGACCCTGGCAAGCCAGCCAAAGCCTGCTCCAAGCGAAAATTGACCAATAAAAAGTTACTTGTAAGCGTTTGGTGGACTAGCGCCGGTGTCGTTCATTACAGTTTTCTCAAATCTGGCCAGACGATTACGGCAGATATCTATTGTCAGCAATTGCAAACCATGATGGAAAAGCTAGTTGCTAAACAACCAATCGCTCAATCTCTACGCTGGTCAATCGCTCTACGCCACTGCTGCTTCACGACAACGCTAGACCACACACTGCACAACAGACGGCTAGCAAATTAGAAGAACTTCAATTGGAATCTCTAAGGCATCCACCGTACTCCCCGGACCTTGCTCCAACAGATTACCATTTTTTTCGAAATTTGGATAACTTCTTGCAAGGGAAAAAGTTCAACTCAGATGGGGCAGTCCTAGTCGCCTTCAAAGATTTTATTGATTCCCGTTCGAATGGTTTTTTTAGTAAAGGGATCAATGAACTACCTATGAGATGGCAAAAGTGCATAGATTACAATGGCTCATACTTTGATTAAATAAATATGCTATATAAAAAAATTTCGACTTTTTGTTCCTCCCATACAAAACGCCAATTTCATAGGTAAGGACCTAATATTTTGTTGTTGTTTTTTTTAGGAAGATTTTTTTTTCGACCAGTTATGACTTGGTACACCCCCTGGTGCCAGCTTATCATTAAGTTTTTTGGAAAGGTTATATTATTTGTGTAAGAGCATTCCTTTGCCTGTGTCGCGGTCGCGGTGCTAGGGTCAAAAAATATGATTGAGGTACTGTTCTAAAGATCTTGGTGAGTAAACTGGGCCAAAAGTCTACCATTTGATTGAACGCGGACGAAATCGCGGACGGTGGCTACTGACTCATTACTCACCGATCTACTTGACTGCCTCGTTGGTGTAGTGGCAAAGTTTCTACCATACATCCTGGGTTCGAATCCCAGGTCAAGCCAAAATTGTTTCTGAGATTTTCTGTCATGAATTTCTCGAAAACAGCTCGGAGTCGACAAGTTGTCGGTGTTACAAAGTGCGTGGTCCTGCGCCTGATCTCACTCGGGTCATGTCGGACTGCCGTCTCACCGAACTTTGAGAGTGACGGAACAGTGAGTGCACCTGTGTATTGCGCTCACACTTGTGCACTATAATATCTCCTGCGCAGTTGGCTGATCTCTGTTGAGATTGGCCGCCGTGGTCGAAATCGGCCAGGAGGACTATTATTACTCACCGAAGGTATCTTCGACATGAAACTCTTGACAGTTCGGACCGGAACGCCGGTGTTCTCGTCTTGCATTTTCTCTATAATAGCCTCCATCTGAAAAAATGTTGACTGAATATAGGTGAATATACAATTGAAGCTAAACACATTATTGAAATGAGATATTTTTTACATTTCCGTGGTCACAGGTATACGGACGCCGCAAAGGGTCCGAAACGTCAGGTTAAAAAAAATGTAAATAAATCGCGAAATAATCCGTAAAAGTGTATCATTTCAATGTTTACTGTTCGCGTTAACAAGTTAACAAATAAACACATTATTTCTTTGGCATTGTGGCACAGAAGATGCACCTGGAATCACAACACTGACACCAACAAAACACTCGACGCGTTTCGCCACTACACGCGGCATCCTCAGGAGATGTTGTCGCTTTGGTAAAGCGATCTTCTGTGTCACGTTGTGAGTTGTATTGTAAGTCCTGCGACTTCCAGCTCTAGTTTTTCAAGTCGTTACCGTTGAATGTATTTGAGCTCCTGCGCTGGCGTCGTTTATTGGAAATTTAAAAGAAAATTATTCTCTTTTTCAGCTTTAAGAGAACGATATACTAACAAAATAAATATGTCTCAGTCAACACAAAAAAAAACATAATATGTGAGGTACATCAAAATTGTGAACACTTTAAGACGAATAAAATCGTACTTTAGCAGTTGGGCAGTTCGACGCTGATCTTGTTTTGATGCAGACGTATGTCACGTGATTGAAAGATGAAACACATTTTGTGGTCGCTTACCTTCTTGTAGATGAGATAGTTGGGCGACTCCTCTGGCGAGGGGATGGTGGACATCAGCGCCTGCACGTTGGGTGGCAAGTTGGATAAAGCTCCATCCTTGGTGTCTTTCTTGTCCTTCTCTTTGTCTTCTTTGACATACTTGGAGTTGTCTCTGTAAGTTAAATTTTATTGCTATTTATAATATAAAAATAAGCCGGGTTTTCCTTCTTGACGCCATAACTCCAGAACGCACAAACTAATTTCTACGGTTTTGCATTCGTTCGAAAGGTACGAGGTATATAGCAAACAATATTTAGGAATGGAATCTGGCGGCGGGATTTGCTAATATTAAAACGTTTTTTTTTAAGTTTTTTTTTCTGTGTTCACAACACTATTTTTAAATCCAAAAAGATATGACACTCTGATGACCAGAGCCGAAAAGAATTTTGAAAGTATACTAAATGTTACAATTTAGATCTGGTTTATCGCATCAGGCTTTACTATGTGGTAATCCAAGATGACTAATCTTGGTAATAAAACCGGTCAAGTGCGAGTTGGACTCGCGCACCGAGGGTTCCGTACAAACCTGTAGATAAGGAGTAGTAACTTTGAAATTTTCAAAATTGTCAAAAATATTTTTTTTTATATGATGAAACTAAAAATTTACGGTTTTCGTAATTTTTCCTATATCTGTATTATAAGACGTGACTTCGTACTAAATTTCAAGATTCTAAGTTTACGGGAAGTACCCTGTAGGTTTTGATTCCCGTGCGAGTTTCGAAAATTTGCGGAAATTTGCGGCCTAAATGGCTGTATCTTTTGATTGCGTTGGCTTAAAAGGTTGATTTTTCTACAGCTTCCAGGGACAGTAGACCTACGTATCATATAGAAATTTCAGTTTGATACCTCCACGCGTTCCTGAGAAAAACGGTCTTGACAGACGGACGGACGGACGGACGGACAACAAAGTGATCTTATACGGGTTCCGTTTTTTTCTTTTGAGGTACAGAACCCTAAAAATTATTTTGCATTAAAATTCTGCAAAGCACACAGTTACCTAAATACATCTTGTGACTATATCTCCTGAAGGTGCCACATGTATGTGGCAAAATGAGTCGAGTGTATTTTTTTTTTGTCAGTGTTGTGTTTTCAGGTGCTAGCATCGTTTAGCAGAAATTAAAAGCAAAATAATTTTCATTTACAAGCTTTTAATTTAGATCTTTCCAGGGCCTTAATGGTATCAATTTTTTTTTTATTAGTGCCAAGAGCCCTAGTTGTAAATCCTAAAAATAAGGGGTGAATAAATGGGTGATTCTACAATAAGAGGTAACTTGAGCGGCAATCACTATAAAATACGTTTTTTGTTTCATATTTTCCAATCCTTTACAATCAATTACACCATTTTAATGTATTTCAATGAATAGAGTCACAATTGAATGCTGAAATATTATATATTTTTCTGAAATTGCTAATAAAGTCTAAAAAAGTATCTACCCTGGCATGTCTCTTTGCCGATTTTAGTTTAATTTACTGCCAGTACCTAACCTATTTGTATCGCTTTCTAAACTAAAACATGATTAGTATCAATTTAAATAAATGTTCTTTAATAATTTTAAGAAAAAATTCAACAAAATACGTCATTTTTATATAATTTCTGAACTTAAATTTTGTCCCGTATTTTTTGTGTCTCTACCCTGGCAAATTTAGTTCCGCTACTACAAACATAAAAATAAATCGGTTATATGGCAAATTCCTGTCAAGGACATCTTACGACGTTAAGTAAGCCACACATGACAAGCAAGCCCTTAGAGGCCGCCATTTTGCTACTTTTCGCGACACGTCCATGCGGTGTAGTGGTCTCGCAAAGTCATTGTGTCTCTCCACTGGTAGGTCATAAAAGTTATATTATTGATTTGATTCAATTGTGTTTATTACATTTATTCAATAATACTGTAGTTATTCTAGTGGGAGATTCAATTAAGCCAATAATGAGATACATCGATTACAATATTTGAGTTTATCATGAAAACGTCTTTCCCCTGGCGTATTTCCCCTGCCAAGATGAAGTCCAGGGGAGAGATTCACTAGCCAGGGGAGATAAAACATATACTGTCATGTAGTCACAAAGTACTTAAGATATAGCTATATTGTACTGAAGTCAGTTTTATACGGTATATATATTGATAAATTGTTATAATATAATTATCTTGTCATGATATTTACTGATATTGTAACAGATTAGATTATGCACCACGAAAAAAGTTAACACGTGAAGAAAAAACTGCAAAAAAACGTGAAGCAGAGAGGCAACGATATAAAAGGATTAAAAATAACCCAGAAAAGAATCAATTGCAAAAACTGAAAGAAAGATATTTGACAAACAAAGAAAAAGGACTACTAAAAACTGTCGATCAAATGAGAGATCCTAGAGAGCAACGAAAAATATGGAAGAAGAAGGCAAAAGAGTATTCTCTTCCATATTTTTCGTATTTTTATGACTATGCAGGCAACGACTTGCTTTCAAAATGTAGCTAATGTTCCAGTTGATGATAAAACACCACAGAGAAATTTTCAGTAAAGAGCTTTGGCTACTAAGCTTAAATCAGACCGAGCAAGAAGGCAACGATATTTAATTAACAAAAAAAAAGATGAAACTATGAATAGTCTACAAAATAAAGTAGCATGTTCCAAAAGAGGTTACAAAGATTACGAAAGCGGGAAAAACTTACACCCAACAGCAAAGTGGAAAAAGAGGTGCAGCAAAGTGCACGCATTATATGATGAAGAAAGGAGATCGCAAACAAAAAGGAGTTCTTCTGGATTCTCTGAAAAATCTCCACAGATCTTTCATGACTGCGGTCTATGCGCTACACACGCCAATATAGATCTGATTCTTTCTTAGCTTTAGGCATTCCAAGTCAAGATTATATCTATATCAAATTATCAAAATCTGCTTCAAGAAATTGGTTGCAGCAGGTATAACGAAGTGTCTTTCCCGAGTTTGCAGGATTTGTACAAATGAAAGTTGATATTAATAATTTATTTCATTTTATCAGTGCCAGAATCTCTCCCCTAGTCTAATATATATCTACTCTGATCTTAACGTCTCTACCCTGGCCTCGATATTTACCCTGGCCTTATAAAAAGTTATAAAATATGTATAAAGTAACTTGCCTTTGGGTGCATAAGTTAATCAATGGGTTAATTATCATAATTTAACAGTTTCAAAAAAAAACCCAACTTTTTTGATTGGCCGTATCTTCTATGGGCTCGAAACCTCTTATCGTAGAACTACCCAAATAAGACTTTTCCCTAACGCCGTTGGGGAAAAGAAGTGTTGGAAGGCAAAGGAAGAGATGGGGTGATGACATTGTAAACGCAATGGGACAGAACTGGATGAACATAGACACTAATAAGGAAGAATGGAAAAGATTGGAGGAGGCTTTTACCCTTGGGGACCATTCATAATGGGAAAAAAGCTATAATAATAATAAAAAAATAAGACTTATTAACTGCCATTTTAATTTTGTTTTTTAAAAGTCAACACAAATCCCTATGGTAAAATCAGAAATATTAATGAGTATCTCTGTCTGTACTAGTCACAAAAATATTTTCATGTTTAATTAATCAAAAAGCTGGCATTCAATGAGCTATTAGTTATAGTTTTAATCATTTAAATACCTTATTTTTTCCAAAAGGATTTGTGTTGACTATTTTGTAAATATTTTCAAGTTTAATTAATCAAAAAGTAAGCATTCAACGAGCTAAAACTAAGGCCAAAGTAAGCTGTTCAGAAAGAGGGCCAAACTGTATTGAAATGTACAACAGAAACTGACTCTTATTTTTATAAAATTACATCTGTATATGAGAGTCTTATATGCAGTGCAAAACTACTACGAAGGCAAGTCGTATCTCATTCACTCTTATCTGTAGCATAAAGTCTCAAATAAACAATCAAACAACTATTGTGAAATACACAACACACAACATAAACACTATTTATTAAGTAATTTTTTGGCGTTCACAATGCTATTTTTAAGTTAAAAAAGACAACACTTAAAAAATTCTTTCCAAAGGTCAGGGGTCCGAATCTCCGATGACCAGAGCCAAAAATATTTTTTTAAGTGTTGTCTTTTCGGAAATTCACACTGTGAAATCAGTCAGCTCATGACCACGGCTGTGTGCAATCCTGCCGAAACGTCGAGCAATGAGTACCTAAATACTCATTAAAATAGTTCGCGTTCAGACCCGATAACCAATAGTTATTGTTAAAATGCAATGCAAGTTAAAATCATATACTGTGAAATTGGTCTATCCGGGAGCTACATGGTAGCTCCATGCCAAAGTTAGACACACAAATGGGTCAAACAAGCAGACATAGGTGTAGACACCTATAGGTAGACCTTATAACACCCCTATGTTTCATTGGTTATAAAAAAAACTGAAACAAACCTGGACGGACCCTGCTGACAGGCTTTCTGAGCCGCCTTCTCCGAGGAGTTCATCGTCACCATTGTAACACAGCAAAACGCCACTGTGACCACAGAAACTAGTAAAACAATCACTTAAAATCAACTTATTTCTGTAAATAAACCTTACACACTTAATCACTTTGGCTTTTTAGTGTGGTCGGGCGTCAGGGTTCTTTACGACACCACATAAGACTTGAAAACACCACGAAATGTAAATATTTACATCAAAAAACCATCACTTCACAGCCCAACTACACACAGGATTCGCACGTGAAAATCCAGTTTTCAACACTTAACAAACGAAATGTACACAGTCAAGGCATTCAATATTAGTTTCTTACACTTTTTTATGAGTAAACCAGTGTTTTTATCATAACATTTTACAGTTTAATCTGAGAAAGTTTCGTCGACTAATATCGTGTTAAATTACGGTGTATTACGATTAAGGCCGGCACAAGAATCACTAATATTGAACGGTGAACGTTGAACGATAATTGCAATTACGTTTTATTCATGAAAACACCGTAAATTCGCCCCATTTTGGAGTTTTTCTAATTTTTGTATACGAACGAAGTGAAGATACAAATGTCAAATCTTCGTTCGCCATCACACTTTTTTTTAAAGTTCGCGATACACTACTTGACGCCCATAAGTAAGAGAGAGATGCAACATAAATCTCGCTATTACACTACCTAATAGAGATGTCAGAATGTCTAATGAATTTGTATGATTTAGTAGACCTTTTCAATTTGTTGCGTTAATGATCAAAGAGGGCGCATGTGTTGTGAAGTTTATTGAACGCCTGTTTGGAGCTATTTTTAGAAGTTTTCGATATTTCTTTTCAAACAATTTCAAATTTAAATTATATAACACAACTATAATTATTTTGCCCATTTAACTGCTTTATAAGTAATCCCTAAATTAAATAGTTGAAAACACCATCGACAAGTATAGAAGTATATCATTAGACCGATAGATGGCGCTGCCACTAGTTAACAAAGCAAGATTGTTTATTTTAGAAGATTAGTTTTTATTTTCTTTATTTTGGTAAACAAACAGCTGTATTAAATACACAAGACTTATAAAATAAAGTTAAGAAAAACAATTCAATTGAAAGGCCAAACTTTTGAAAACTAGCACGAAACAGTGATTTGATTCGGAGTCATGTATAAGAAAAACCTATTCCTACCTCCTTCCTACCAAACAAAAATAAAAAGTAAGTTTTTCCATTTAGGTATTCAAACTCAAGTATGCAAGGTAGCTTCCTACCTATCTACCTAACTCATTTCCTCTCCATTAGTTCATTGTCTAACCGTAAAAGTTAAAACAGTGCATTCCTTTCCTTGGCCTTCACTTTTTAAAAAAAGCACGGAACGCATAGATTGTCTGTTCCTTGTGTTGCAGTTAAAAAGTGGCAAGGTCGATTGCTTTCAAATTCGAGGCCAACCGCCAACAGCATGCATACCAACCACCCTTCCTATATCAACAAAACTTAGGTAGGTATTGGTCACATCATACATCAGAATATGATTAAAAAATTATAATTTATTTATTTATTATGTAGACACAAAACAGGTTTCAGTCAGGTTATTGAAGTGGCAGTGGGCTGGCCATGTCTGTCGCAGAACCGACGAGTGGTGGAGCAGGAAGGTTCTTAAATGGAGACCACGCTTAGGTAAACGTAGTGTGGGACGCCCCCCGGCTAGATGGACAGACGACCTGAAGAAGGCAGCTGGTAGTGACTGGATGCAAAGGGCGGGAGATCGTGCGCTGTGGCGCTCCTTGGGGGAGGCCTATGTCCAGCTGTGGACTGTAACAGGCTGATATGATGAAGGTTATTGAATACATTAAGACAAATGTATTCGCTAGATTACAACCCAAAATATGTATTTGAGTTCCTATGAAGCAAGATCATATTTTGTGTTTAACAGTGAAGGTGTTAGTAAAGACATGTTTTTTCCCCATAAAAGTCCTAAAGTTATAATGTAGGATTAGCGAGAGTGGCCCAAGAGATTTTATTCATATTAGCTTAATTAATTAGACAAATTTGTTTCTATTGTTCGCTTACTATTGTCGCGCAATTCAGAAATTTGTTATAACATGGCAAGAATATAGCACCTAAATTTACAGTCCGCTTTTTATTCATTTTAATTACTGAGGTACCTACTTACATAGGGATAGTAAGTAGATGAACCTGCCGTAGGTAGGTACATGGGCTTTAGCTGTATGTTGGTACCTAGGTACGGCAGGTGGGAACCGGTAGGGGACTACTTACCTACCCAGTAAGGCTGCGTCTTATCATAATAGCTGTCATATGTTCACTGTTCTTGTTGTATTAGTGTTCACGACTTACCTGAGTACCTTTGTGTACTTTCAGGGGACTCTTAAGGTAGAATTCCGAGACGGACTGCAGCCCGCCGCCAGCCGCGCGTTCACAATCTCCATCATTTTTAATAGATAAGGATTGCTAAAAAAAAATGGCAAAACAACGTTTGCCGAGTCAGCTAGCGTGAATATAAATTAAAAATAACAATTTCTTATTGTTTTGCTGACGGTTTATTTCAAAAGTTAATTATCTAGAAGTAGTTACCAAGATAAAAACTATATCAGTATTATCGGCATCCTTCAAGAAGTGATAGCAAAATCAAAGATAAATATATGAATGATAGTCCCTTTGTTATCATTTGAAAATATTATTAAACTACAGAGGCACATACAGAGGTGCTTGTGGCGCAGTGGTTGCATCGCTTTGGTAGTGATACCTAAAGTTAAGCAACCTACGGCGCGGTCATGTTTGGGATGGGTGACCATTCTGACCATTTAAGTGACGTCTATTTACAAGCATCTCCGTGCTTCGGAAGGCACGTTAAGCTGTTGGTCCCGGTTAATGTCGATAGATATTAGTCGTTAAGCCTGGTCAGAGGCCCTCGGGCGGCTTAATAACATCTGACAGTAAGGTTGGTCACTTACCTTACAAACAACCCCTCCACCAATCCGCACTGAGCCCGCGTGGTGGAGTATGGCTCGAACCGCCTCATAGTTGAGGTGACGCCTCTGATGAGATGCAGTGCCCAGCAGTGGGACGTATATAGGCTGATGAGATTAAACTACACAATACGCGATGACACCACCAATCGTTGACATACTCTTTGTCATCTGTCAAAACGGTCTGCCTCCATAGATTTTGTATCGGATACTATAATTTGACGTCATAATTTAGCATCAGAATCGAAATTTGAGTTTTGAGTTTGAGTTTGAAGTCAATTGACTGAATATTTATCGAATGTTGTGTACATAATAACCCTCCTTTTGCTTCGCCGTAGTCGGGTAAAAAATAGGTTTCTACAGCTTTTTGGAAATAAATTGGTTTTACTAGTTTCATAGAGCTTATGTTTTTAAAACACCATGGTCTTCAAAATATTTACGAAAGGTGTCATCATGCCTATTGTGGGTTACTGTGGATACCTACTGTTGTAAGTTGTTGACAGACATGGTAGGATTTTTAAAGGTTTAATTGAACTTAATATACAACAACATCACATCCATTGATCTGACTCCGTGGTAAGTAGCTAAAGCACTTGTGTTAAAGATATCAGAATCAACAGTGGTATTACAAATAAATTCAAATAAATACATATAACACCCAAACCAGTACAAACAGACATGTTCGTGCACACAAATGTTTGTACAGTGCGGGGATAGAACTCGCGCCCTCTTAGTTAATAGTCAACTTCTTGACCATTACACCACAGTGGTCGTCAACTTGGATGCTATATCTCTCGGTGTAGTTTACCGAATGTGAATACAGACTAAGATCGCTTCAAGAGGATTAAATGATATTTTAGTCGAGTGTGTTTGTTTAATTTTGACCTTTATTACTAGAGGGTATGTTGCAACGAGCTATCTATTAACGAGTGGTAGGTAGATATGAACAGGTAAATAAAATAAAATCAATTTATTAGGGTTCCGTACCTCAAAAGGAAAAAACGGAACCCTTATAAGATCACTTTGTTGTCCGTCCGTCCGTCTGTCATGACCGTTTTTCTCAGGAACGCGTGGAGGTATCAAAATGAAATTTTTATATGATACTTAGGTCTACTGTCCCTGGAAGCTGTAGAAAAATCAAGCTTCTAAGCCAACGCAATCAAAAGATACAGCCATTTAGGTCGCAAATTTCCGCAAATTTTCGAAACTCGCACGGGAATCAAGACCTACAGGGTACTTCCCGTAAACTTAGAATCTTGAAATTTAGTAAGAAGTCACGTCTTATAGTACAGATATAGGAAATATTACGAAAACCGTAAATTTTCAGTTTCATCATATAAAAAAAAAAATTTTGACAATTTTGAAAATTTCAAAGTTACTACTCCTTATCTACAGGTTTGTACGGAACCCTCGGCGCGCGAGTCCAACTCACACTTGACCGGTTTTTTTTTAAATAGACTCACAAGTAGCACTTTTACACGTCCCAACATATAAATTAACCCTACCACCGCTTCGGGACAATTTGGTGAACAAATAAAAATCTATAAAAATCTATCTTTCAACTAGGTCCACATTATTTAGATAGAGAGATAGATTAATACTCTATGGTACAATACACAACAAAATTACAGACAAGTTTAACAAAGAAAGGTGAACAATTTAGGCGGTATTTTCGCTTGTAGCGATCACTTCCAGCAACCTTCGGATGAAAGGAACATTTAATTAATTAATTGGAATAAAATATATAGAAATAATACGAAACAATTTTCTCACAAAACAAATAAGATATATATATGACTGAACTATATAATACATCTACTTAAACGCAGTTATTTTAATAAGTTGCTTTATGCTATCTAATTGCTATTACGCATTTCCTTTTCCGTTCGCGATAAACAGCTGTTGCTGATGGAGATTTTTCGTTAAAAAGTAATTAAACTCACATTTAAGTTATGTAGACTGAAAATAATTAGGAAAATTTCATGAGTATAATTGAATAAGCAATTGTTGTGCGAAGTAGTGCTATCTCTCTGTCTGGTGTCCACGGAAGACCAGCGTCGTGGCATTCCTGAGATGCTACGTACGACACATGCTGAAGTGGCCCACCTTTTCACTATCTTGTGTATGTGATTGAATGTGCATTTGAATATGTGTTTTTCTATTTTGTAAATATATGATAATGAATAAACATGTTTTCTTTCTTTCTTTTCTTTCAATTGAATAAGCGCCTATACAGGTTGTCCTAATAAGTCATTAGAACACTCATTTTGCAATAAAAAACAGACTCTTTCTCAAAAATGTGGCACTGTAACCTGCCGGATGATTTTTAGTGCAAAATTGTCATTTTGTTTACGCTAATCAAAAACGTTTGCACATGTATAGACTTTGAGAGACGTTTTTACACATAGACCGAGTAATCATAAGTGCATAAAAGTCGTGTGTTTTGCAGTAAAATTTAAATTATTCCATCCTTTACCTTTTTTTTTTTTTTTTTTTTTTTTTGCGTCAGGAAATGCAGTTACGCATTCCCAAGGCCCTGGGTTCGGGACACTTGGGATATGTGGGACTCGGAACTCTTCGGAGACCCCTACCCACTAAAACCTGACGGTGGTCATCTTCGGCGCAGTATGGAAGGGAACCGGGATCCCCGACAAGGGACTCTTCACGGGACCCTTCCGTGCGCAAGGCCGCCTCGCAGCCAGCCTCGGGAGGAGCAAAGCTCAACTCCAGTGCACGATAGCACAGACCACTGTGTCCGAAGACACGCGTTACCGTCTTCCTCGGGATCGCAAACCGAAGCACAAGCAGGCCCCCCCGCGTGCGCCTCGCGACCCCAAGGGCCCTTTTAGTCGCCTCTTACGACAGGCAGGTATACCTCGGCAGTATTCTACTCCCCTAACCGCAGGGAACATCCTTTACTCAATAACCTGCCTTAACCAAACACCACTTATCACTCTTTGATAAACTTTAAAATATTCTGTGATTATAATAAGTAGGTTAAACTCGTTACTTTTATTTTCGTTACGTTCTTTACCGTTCGTTACGTTAGGTCTTAAATAACGAATAATTATAAAGAAAAACAGTTTTTAAATATTTCTTTTTAGTTCTAAACAAGCCTGTTGTCATGCGTAAAATACTTAGGTACATACCTACTTTAAAAACGTCGAAATTTTCACCCGTGTATGCTTCCAAGATAGCTGAAAACAATTATAGCTTAAACAAACATGACATGGGCAATTGATAAGGGGTTCCCTTCGTATTTTATTCGAAAGCCGTAGGTTCGAAGCCTCATGACAAATATGTTGATTGATTTTCTTGAACAGCTTTTTCTTGGGAAATTGTAGGGTTTTATAGTAATAATAATAATAATAATAATAAATACAATAATAATGTCATACACATCCTCCAAAAAGCCACAATTCTCAACACTTGTCGCATCACTCGCAAATTCTTGTCCTCCGGTTCTACAGCTTTACACCCTCTGACGTTTGGCTGAGACCCGCGCCAGAGAGGAGACACCCATCTTTGATGGAGAAAAGTTTAAAACTAAATAATAATAATAAATTCTTTATTAAAGTAACCAGGACTCAATTTGTTAGTAACATTAATTAAACTTAAACAACTAAGGTTAGTCAGAAATATATTTTGATGAAATAAGAGTATGACTTGTAATTGCTACTATACGAAAATCATTGCTGCTTCATTCCATAAGCAGTGGCGCAGCAATGATTAACGTATACACAATCGAGCCGGCTTGCAATCACGGCCAGGATGCCGTTGCCACTACCCCTGACTCTGCGCACTAGTGAAGCGCATTTTTTTCGCATTGTGGCAAAAAAGCAGTTGACCCGTGCCTCGGCAAACATGCCTGAGCCACTGCAGAAGCGAGGCAGTCTCAACAGTGTAGTAGTTTATGGGAAGTGTAAAAGTGCTTTCTGGGGATCTATTTACAGATATAAATGACTTTTATGACTTTTCAAGGACGCTAGTGAGATTTTTTTTGCATACCATAGGTTGGAATGCCGTTACGTTCGAAAATCTCATTGCCCGTCTTATTCTTAAAATTCGGCAAAAGTAATCGCTTTTTAATTAGCAAAGACAGAATAATGTATCAATGTTCATTACACTAATTTTGAAATTACGTTATATCTTCAAATTGCATCTGTATCATTATCACAGTCGCCAAACAGGCTGATAATGAAATCGGCGATTAGGTAACGATGTGGTGTTACATATTATATCGAATTCCTCGATATTTCAAGGTCCTGTTAATGTCATTTCTGATCAAAGATTTTAAAGAATAGACCTTTGTAATTAGATACGAAAATGATATCTGCTTGAGGGTTTTTTTTTAATATGAGTAACCAGACATTTGGCCGCGATGCGAACTCATCTGATGGTAAGCGACGAAGCGACCGGAGATGGATCATGTCTGGCTATTAACAGCCTATTCACTCCTTTCTTGAAAGCATCCAAATCATACCTAATGTTCCGGAAATATTTTAGGCGGCAGCGAATTCCACTCCCTAGTCGCACGCATAAGGAACGTAGATGCGTCGTCGTAGTGAACCCTATAATAACACCTACACATAAATAAATAAATAATAACTGACTGACATGTCTGACGACCACTTGGTGCAATGGTCCACAGGTCGGACTTCTAAAACCAAGGGTCGCGGGTTCGATCCCCGCACAGTACAGGCATATGTGTGCATGAACAACTTATTGTACTGGTCTGGGTGTTTTCTATGTATAATATGTATTTATTTATAAAAAAAGAAGTATTTAAGTATGTTTATCCGTTTGTCTAGTACCCATAACACAAGCCTCGTAGCTTAATTTGGGACTGGAGAAATAGTGTGATTGTTGTGAAATATTTATTTATTTATTTTATTATTGCTAAAAATATATAATAATTTATATGTATTCCTTCAAGGTAGGTGTTCCTAAAATTCTAGTTTCCCTCGTTCTTTTCTAAAAACGTGATAAGAATATGACTCGTGAGCGTGAAGAAACATGAACTCGTGAACTTTTAAAAACACTTTCGCGCTCTTTTAAATGTCAGTTGTTAAAATGGCGGCTCGTCTGCCGCCCAAATGTCAAGGTTGCGATAAAAACCGCAATTCGCATTGATTGAATTGATAGCTTTATCATTATAAATGGGTGCTAACTGGGCGGTGACAAATTAATACGCTTAAGAATACCCACATGGGGAATTGGAGACAGGTACCACGACCACTTTGGTGTAATGGTCAAGAAGTTGACTATTAACCAAGAGGTCGCGGGTTCGATCCCCGCACTGTGCATGAACATGTCTGTTTGTTTTTTTGTTTGGGTGTTATATCTTTTAATGTGTTAAATGTATTATTTAAGTTTATTAAAGATAAAGATAAAGATATTTTATTTGCAGAAACATGTGTAAGAATATAACATTTCATACAGTAAATTCTTGATATTAATAGCTAAAAGTGTCAACATGTCTGACCAATATTTGGCGTGCAAATTTTAAAGTGCTTGTCATTAAAATAATAATACAGTGAAGTCAGAATTATTATAAGAAAATAAATTATTACATAATGAAAATAAAACAATGTCAAAATTTATCATTTAAAAAGTCATTTAAGCTATAGTAGTAGTAGTATTTGTAATACCACTGTTGATTCTGATATCTGTAACACAAGTGCTTAAGTTATTACCACGGAGTCAGATCAATGTATGTGATGTTGTTCTATATTCATATTTATTTATTTATATCCAAAACTGCACCTGAGATCATTGAAGACCTTCGTGGTCAACATTGAAGTGGTAAAGCATTAAGGCAACCCTTTGTAACATTACATAAATAAAATAAAAAACGTAAATTTGACATCCCCCGCCCCGCTAAAGTTGGTCGAAGTCGTTTTTCATGCATTCTGTCAAGCGTTTCGTTTCCAGTGATTAATTCTTCCAAGTGGTGGTGACTGTACAAATAAAACCTGATGATCCACAGTGGAATATGTATGTATAGTGGCTATGTAACAGGTTGCTGGGTTCACATGAGTTCAACTGATCCCTGATCGGAATCTTAACTTAACGTTAGGCTGCGAACAAACCTAACAACTTTGATATTTATAAGTGGCTACACGAAAGATATTTGTTTCTTCGGTTTACGCAAACAGTAGACGTCAAATGAGACACTATTAATTTACGGATTATTTCGCGATTTATTTACATTTTATTTTAACCTGACGTTTCGGACCCTTTTCAACGTCCGTGGTCAGTCTACCTGTGACCACGGAATGTAAATAAATCGCGAAATAATTAAATTAATAAATATTTCACAACAATCACATCAATTCTCTAGTCACAAATTAAGCTACGAGGCGTGTGTTATGGGTACTAGACAACGGATAAACATACTTAAATACTTTTTTTTGTAAATAAATACATGTTATACATAGAAAACACCCAGACCAAAAGTGACTCATTTCAATACAAGAAAGATGTTTTTAAGTATAAGGTGGATGAATATTTTAATTTGACATAACTAGGTAATAAATTACAATTCTATTATTTTTATTGTAATGCAATCGTAATGTAATTAGTAAACTTGTGGCTTAGGTAAATCGGAATATTATGACTAAGACATGGTGATGATAATATGTATTTTAATTCGTTATAAATAATTTGATAAGATTGCAAAATATTGACCATGCTGCCTAGTCATTGGTTAGATGTATTTCATAGGTAAGTAATTAATTAATTCTTAATTATACTTTCTTGCAACTACATACTACTTACAAACTAAGCCTTAACCTATCTCAATGCAATGAAATGCGAGGATGGTTCACATTTCAATGCTCAAGAAATGGTTTTTTTTTTATAGGTTTGCTCTTGACCCAAGACTAAGCCCAACGAGGCAAAGACTGAGTCTACGATGGAGCGAGCTCGCCTAGAAGATGCCTGTTCACTCTAGCTTTGAAGAGTTCACTCTAGTTTTACGCGGGAATATCGATCGGATCAGTACGGAGCTCATTACTCTATTTCTTACTTTTACTCCATAGTTTTTTCTTCAGTAACACATTATGATGATAATTCCACCTCACTATCACATAATACGCCATGAAAAATTAAGAAACAGAGCCATCCAGCATCTTACTCCTTTCGTTTCCAGCGTTAAACTCCGCTTAAGGAGTCCTTTACGGCCTGTTTTAAAAAAATAAAAATATTTTGGATAGGTTTGGTCTTGACCCAAGTGTAATATATGTTAATTATTATGTTAGATAACTGTCAGTTTCAGTCTTAAAGCAATCTGATGTAACAGCCGTTTGTATGAAACTAGGTCTACATGATGGTCTAAGATGAAATTCTGTTATCAAATTTACCATGTTTTGAGCAAATAAACATATTCTATTCTATTCTATTCATTCAAAGGTAGATAGAATGTTGAAACCAGCCGGCTGTAATTAGATTTGAGTCTTGAAGTCGACATTTTCAAGACAGCTGCAACGGAAAACACAATCAGTGATACTGAAAACTTCAATATATTATCATGGGTCATGCATGAGATAACAGCGCACTCCACAGACATGGAGGCATAATTATTAATTTGGTGCACTAGCACCTGACACTTACAGTCAATAGGCATGATCTTAATAATCTCAAGACTATGGCGTTTAAAAAAAATAGCCCCTATGAAGTTAATACAACCAGTATATTTCCAAAAAGCTGTAGAAACCAGTTATTAAACACACTAAATTCAATAAATATTCGGTCCATTGACTCCGATTTCTGATACACAACAGTGACGTCACGATTTTTTATTCCCATACAAAATCTATGGTGGTTTTGACAGATAGTAAAGAGTATGTCAACAATTGGTGGTGTCATCTAGCCTATCTATGTTTATTTCCGCAATTTTAAAAAAAAGTTTTAATTGCATTGCACAAAAGTTCCGTTAACGACCTGACCCAGTGTGAACTTACCTTATTATCACGTAAACATTGGAATTTCCAATCTGAATCTTGGTGTGTTTTTAACTGGTTATAAACATGTAAGAACGTTATCTCTGGCTGTGGTTTCTCCCAAAGGAGCATTTAATCGGGATAAAAATAATACAATCTAAGTGGTTCTGTCCTGAGGCGTGAGACGGTTGCCAGGGATCTGGGGGTCTACTTTGACGAGGGTCTTACCTTTCACGATCATTATGAGCATATATTTTCGAAATGCACTCAACTTCTCGGCTTTATTTCTCGCTGCACCAAGGATTTTAAAAATCAATCATCGTTTACTCATCTTTACTTCTCTCTAGTTAGAAGCGTCATGGAGTACGGTTCAGTGATCTGGTCACCATATTATGAGGTGCATGCTAACAAACTCGAAGGAGTACAAAAGAAGTTTTTAAATATTCTTTCATTCAGAACCGGTCTGGGCCGCAGATATAGATCATACGACTCTAGACTCGATCACTTTAAAATACCGTCCCTTGCTTGCCGCCGTAAATGCAATGAGCTGGTTACTCTCTACAAAATTATCCACTCGGAGATTGACTCGCCGTCACTTCTTTCTTTGCTAAGCTTCAACATCAGATTCAGGTCTCGTGACTCTGCACCTAAATTGTTCGACCTCCCTATTTACAAAAATAACAAATCATTTTTCAACCCTATTTCTAGAATGTGCCGTTTGTATAATGAAACCCTCTCTAAACCTACATCTTTGGATATTTTGTCATGCAGTATGTACAAATTCAAAAAAGAAATTAATAAGATTCTCTCTTGTCGTGTCGATTAAATCACCAGTTGTATTTACTTGTGTATAATTAAGTAAGTTATTCACACCTGTTCTTGTTATTAGTTCCTTTTTACTATAATACTAACACAACTAATATAGTTGATAGACTATATATTATCTGTATTTTTAAGTTTTAACCCTCTAACATTTCATTTAACTTAGCACAAATTGTGCTTACATGTTAAGAGTTTCAGCCTAGCTCTGTATACTGCTTTACTTTTTGTTATTCACTGACTGTAACTTGTTATGTGAGCCAGGAATAAATAAAATAAAAAATAAAAAGTAGCCTATCACCTAAGTCAGCTCATACTTTGTCTGTATACTAAATTTCATCAAAATCCGCTCAGTAGTGTCAGTGTTTGTAAGAAGTATTTAGTTGTAAGACAGTAGTTTTAAGAATCAATCAATTGCCTAAGAAATACCTCTATACCTAACTAGCTGTGCCCGCGACTTCGTCCGCGTGGAGTTGTAATTTTGGGCATAGACATGTACTGTCGCAGACAGTTTTTTAGATCATTTCAAGAGGAATAATTCTTTCATATTTATATTTTTGGTATCTTGAACCGTTTTCGCAGCGTACGCAACTCAAGGATGGTTTAGTAGATTCTGAGATTCAATTTCCTGCCTGCCCCCTAAGTTCATCGGCGTGATTATTTATATCCCAGTTTACTCTCCAGGTGATACTGAGTCAAATAAAAAAAGTCCCGTCAAAATCGGTCCAGTAGATTCTGAGATTAGCCCGGACAAACAGACAGACAGACAGACAGACAGACAGACAGACAGACAGACAACATTTTTAAAAATTGTTGTTTTGGCTTCTATTACGGTAATTAAGACCCCCTGTAACAATTTTTCATAAAAATCTTCAATGTACAGAAATCGATCTTTTACAGTCTTATTATATGTATAGATTTTAATTAAATGTTCAACGCAATAATAATATGTATTTTGCTCTGAATAAATGAGTTGAATTTAATTGAATTGAAAATACACTTAACCAATGACTAGGCAGTATGGTCCAAGTACTTAGCCTTTTCCTATAGAACAAAAAAATATGTCTTTGCTGCCAAAATTACCGAATTATGAATTGAAATGCACTCTCAGAACAATAGACATAAAGTAACATATTTAGAATAGTGAAGTAAGCAACTTAGTAGGCAAAAAGTGAAAGGAGAGGTCAAATACTTATAGAACTAGTAATACCTAAGTTTGTGACGAAACCTGAATAATACTTGGGAAATAATAGATTTAGTTTTAATAACTCGAATCAATTTCTAGACAACCACTTTGGTGTAATGGTCAATAAGTTGACTATTAACCAAGAGGTGGCGGGAACGATCCCCGCACTGTACAAACATTGTGCATGAACATGTCTGTTTGTACTGGTCTAGGGGTTATTGTATTTGTTTAAGTTTATTTGTAATACCACTGTTGATTCTGTTAACTGCATAAGCACTTATGCTACTTACCGCGGAGTCAGATCAATCTATGTGATGTTGTTGTAAACTCGTATTTATTAATTTATTTACCATTCGTGTTTCTCTTTGGATATTATAGAATGTATTTTTTGTTGCAAATAGTTTTTATACTTATTGTTCTGGTTTAATGATGTAAGTTAATTACCTATGAGTAGTTACTTAAGTAATTAAGTTAATTTTAAAAGCAAAATCGTGATTTACGTAAGTGCCAAATTAACAATAATATACCACACTTTTAGGTCGGCTTAGATACTATGAGTGACACCACCAATTGTTGACATACACTTTAATAACTGTCAAAACGGTCTGCCTCCATAGATTTTGTATGGGAATACAAAATCGTGACCTCACGGTAGTGTATCAGAAATCGAAGTCAATTGACTGAATATTTACTGAATTCTATGTAAATAGAAATTGGTTTCTACAGCTTTTTGGAAATATACTGGTTGTATTAACTTCATGGGGCTATTTTTTTTTAATAATAGCGCCATGGTTTTCCAAAATATTGAAGATAGGCGTCATCATGCCTATTCAATTACGATTTTGTTGGCTGCCAGATCGTCGGTCCACGTAGTTTTTAGAATTTAACTTAATTTGGGTAGATACATATGTACCTACCTGCTTACTCCTAATGTCATATCCACCACTTTTACTTATTATTATTATAGTACCTCGTGGTCAACTGTTATTGGCTAATTAAGTTATTTCCTCATGTAATTTTTAAGTTTTTTTGTTTTTCGGACAAAAATTATTTCTGAGATTTTCTGTAACGAATTTATCTGCAACAGCTCGGAGACGGGAAGTTGGCGGTGTTACACCCCCGTGCCTCGGTGCGCACGTTAAGCCGTTGGTCCTGCGCCTGATCTCTCTCCGGTCATGTCGGATTGCCGTCTCACCGAACTTTGAGAGTGATGGAACAGTGAGTGCACCTGTGTACTGCGCTTACACTTGTGCACTATAATAACTCCTGCGTAGATGGCTGATCTCTGTTGAGATTGGCCGCCGAGGTCGAAATCGGCCAAGAGGACTATAGCTTTTAAGTTGTAATGCTGTTGTTGTCCCAATAAATAAAAACTTGTAAGCAGGTTCTGTACTAAGCTCATTCGCTAGTTCCTATTCCAAATCAAGCGTCCTTATTTTTACGCTCAACAATATTGCAATTTTGATGTCATAACCACTTTTCGTAAGCGGTAGGCGCCCGACCGGTTTATAATGTTGTAACAATTTATAAAATAATGGACCAAGATGCGTAGGTAAACTTAGTCTTACCATATCGAGTAGGAAAATAAATGTTTGCCATGGTAAAGCTACTTACCACAGAGTCAGATCAATGTATGTGATGATGTTAAAAAAAAGAACATAGAATAATAACAACTTAATCAATTCATACTTGATTAATTGATATGGAAATCTTTAATGAAAAAAGCAACAAGTCCTGATGTTTGTTAGTTTGTTTGTTTGTAATGAAATCTTACAAGCTTAATTGTCTTAAAAATTTTTTTTGTTTCTCTTTTGTTGTGTCTTCGTGCCTCTTTCGTTGTTTTACCAGTGAGGTGAGCACGAACAACTATCGTAACGTATTCGTAGCATTTACCTATCGTTACCTTGTCAATTTATATGGGGACACTGTCAGTTTCTGACGTTTTGTTTATACGGTTACGTTGCGATACAGTTCGTGCTCACCCCATAATGTGCATATGTATTCTTATTTTGGTTCTGTCTTTAATATCCCAAATTATTAAACGCTTTTCCTTTTTTTTCTTCAAAAAGATTAGGATGAACGTTCTTACAAAAATGTATAACATGATTACGAATGAAAGTTCTTCTTTCTTAAGAATTTCCTATCCGGTGACGGAGTCTGCTTTCCAGCGACTTTTCCTCCGGCTGTCTTCATTTTTATTAATGACACTTAACTATCGTAGTTTGGGCTTTTCTAGTAACCTTTCACCGTTTTCCTCTTACTTTACTTTTAAAAATTTACGGAGTCTGCTTTCCAGCGATTTTTTATCCACTTCGCCGTCGACGTCGTCTTCGGTAAACTCCCAGCTGTCTTTCTCTTGCTTAAGGACACTCAAGTGACTTATTCAAAAATTGCTATTTTTAAAATTCTGTTCATTTTTATAAATCCTTAAATTTGACATTTTTCCTTAATCATTTGTGTGTATTTTTATTGATTGTTTATTGCTTTTTATTATTTATTTTATATCTATACTTAATTTTAATGAAATGTTCAACGCAATATGTATTTTGCAATGAATAAATGAATTGAATTGAACTATCTTCTTCTTCTTCTTTTTTTATTAATGGCGACAATTTAGTGTTGAGCCGGTGGTATTTCACTAAAGAATTGAACTATCGCAGTTTAGGCCTTCGTCTTGACATGTCACCGTTTTCCTACCTACTTTTAATAAATAAAATATTTTAATTCGGTGTTGTTTATTTGTCGGTCGTATCTCGGACTATAAAGCGATCTTGGAAGTGGTTTCCAGCGAAAACAAAAGTGAATTGAGTGAATATTGAAACCTGATTTGTCTGATAAGTCGTCGAAGGTCGCCATAAACTTACCTCCTGTGTCATACGTAAATATAGGGTGTCCCAAAAATGCAAAAAATATTTATATTGTATATTTTATATTTCATCTCATGTGTCATTTGACGACCACTTTGGTGTAATGGTTAAGAATTTAACTATTAACCAGGAGGTCGCGGGTTCGATCCCCGCACTGTATGTACAAACATTTGTGTGCATGAACATGTCTGTTTGTACTGGTACTGATAAGTTTATTTGTAATACCACTGTTGATTATGATATCTGTAACACAAGTGTTTAAGCTATGTTGTTGTATATTATTGGTATTATTATTTTTGTGTTTTCTCTTTAATTTAATTTGGCGCAACGCCCACTAATCATTTCTGCTTAGCCAAGAGGTATGACTGGTGGAGAATGCACTACGGTGATAAGTCCACCTTTTGTACATAGTTTTGTTGTGCAATAAAGCTTAAATAACTAAAATAAATATCAAGAGCATGTAAGAATGTACTTAAAGTAAACTAGAATAGTGTTCGAAATACCTATATCCTACAATTTGTATCGTTAATGTTTTGGGGAAATTGTTAAAAGTAAATAATAATAAAAAATATATACTAAAATACTCTCAATTTATTAAATATAAATCTCATTTTATGACTAAAATTATTTAAGTACACATTTTAATATTTTACATTATTAATTTTTTAGTTTCAAAAAATCATAACATCATACACCTGATTATTATGAAATTGTTTTTGACAAATATACATATTTGTCTGAAATAAAAGTATTTTTTTTATACGGCGATATCAAATGTACCTACAGTAGAATTCCGATTATCCGAATCAATTAAAACCTGTGGTAAATCGGATACTCGGAAATTCGGATAATCGATTTCGTAGTCAAATTATACAATATTTCTTTACATGTTATAATATGTAATGAGTTTGACATATGCACCTACGTCGTTAAGACAAAACGATATAAGAAAGCAATTATACATGTGGTCCAAATGTAATGAATGACATTGTAATATGTTGTTGTCTGTCTAGTTGCGCGGTATAAAATTTCAAGCAGCAGCTAGAGCCGTGACGCGAGTCCGGATAATCGGATGTTCGGATAATCGGGATTCTACTGTAGTACGTTTATAACAGTATTCTACGTGACGAAATGCGCCTGACATTGACACAAGTAAACAAACATAACAAAGTTATTGGAGGTGGCTCAGCTTGTGCTGACTTGGGATATGATCCCAAACAGCGCTGGTTTCCAGCCACACCCATCTCTCCATAGATGTTGGGTGAGAGGTAGGTCTTGAAAGCTTACTTAAAAGATCAGGAAGTTAAAAGTACTGGTCGCGTCGCATTTGTCGAATTGCCTCACGTAAAGCATCGCCTTACATTTCATACCAATTTTATTTATTGTTAGATTAATAGAAATGAAGACTAAACTTATTTAATTTTTTTTAAATAGTTAAATGAAAACCAACTTTGAATAGATTCAACTGTGTTGCTACTTTTTGTAATTAAACTTACAAAATATACAGGATGGCGACGACAATACGACAATTGACTTTCTGTGACGCTTTCATGTCTCAACTACTTTAAGATTTGGATGAAATTTGGTACACGTACATGGTCGTCAACATTCTGTGTGTGTATTAAATTTCATCAAAACCTGTTCAGTAGTTTAGGCGTGAGAGCGTAACAAACAGAAATTCAATTGTCGTATTGTGGTCACCACCCGGTAATATGCTGGTTTACTAAATAACTATTTAGTAGCTACTTTACAAGTAGTTCAGGGATTTTCTTTAAATACTGTAATATTTCAGAGCAGAACAAATAATAATTTGAGAAAAAAGTCGGTATACGCGCGAAAGTTTTACGTGACAACGACTCTGAGTGGTAAAATAATTTTAATGTGAATATTCATTCGTATAACATGAACCGGTGTGTATGCCTATCTCTCTCTCTCTCTCGCTCTGTCTCTCTCGCGCGAAACGTGAGCGGAGCAGCGTAACGCAGTTTCTTGAGGTGTCACCCGGCAAACCAATTTATAAGACGTTGTCACGTCAAAAACAATATAAGTTCCATTTTATTTGACTAGGCTAATCTGAAAAGCAAATATCTTTAAACAAATACCTTAAACTACAATTATATTTGATTTTATTGCTATGTGATGTTTCTCATTGCTATTTAAAAAAACACACAATTTTTACACCAATCGTAGACATACTTTTTATGGAGTCTAAACTAGATTTTGTATGCCGATACTAGCTTGTGACGTCATCATTTTCACTCTTCTATTTGTGTACTTTTGGTTCAATTAAAAATAAAAAAATTGTCAATCAAATAAGGTGTGAAATTACTTGTTAATAGTGTTTTGGAATTTATTTTGATTGGTGTCAACTACCCATTTAAATTACATAAAACTGAGCAAGGAATGATATTATCACTAAGGTGGTGTTTTAAATGTTAAGCTGTGGGTCCCGGTTAATATCGATAGATATTAGTTTTGACGTGACAACGTCTTATAAATTGGTTTGCCGGGTGACACCTCAAGAAACTGCGTTACGCTGCTCCGCTCACGTTTCGCGCGAGAGAGACAGAGCGAGAGAGAGAGAGAGAGAGAGAGAGAGATAGGCATACACACCGGTTCATGTTATAAGAATGAATAATCACATTAAAATTATTTTACCACTCAGAGTCGTTGTCACGTAAAACTTTCGCGCGTATACCGACTTTACAGGCAACCAATTTTTTTTAAGCCTGGTGGGAGGCCTTCGGGCGACCTAATAACATCTGACAGTAAGGTTGGTAATATACCTTACACACACCCCTCCGCCAATCCGCACTGAGCCCGCGTGGTGAATAATGGCTTGCACCACCTTATGGTTGAGGTGAGGCCTGTGCCCAGCAGTGGGACGTATATAGGCTAATGATGATGATGATGATGATGAAAAGTTTTTCGAATTATACCTATATGCAAGTCTTACAGGCAGTAGAAATAACATTCTTTTACATAGATTAATTATTTACAAGCAAAGATATTATTTTTGTGTATGCAGATTTCTATGTCAATTGTAACAGGATTAAGGAGACATTTTAGATGACCATTTCAGTTTTTTTTTTAAGAATATCCTGTAGGTATAAAAATTAATTTTGCGTTTATTTTTTATTTTATAATTATTTTCTGGAATTATGAGATCTCTCCTTGTGTTGTGGCAAGTAATTATTTAATTAGTAATTTGATGATTACAATCTAGCTAATGTTGAAATGTTGTCTCAACCTAATTACTTATAATTTACTAACGAAATGTAATATGGAATTTTTGAATAAACATATTGATAAAATATAAGCTTAAAAGCTATTTTGTGAACATTTCATTGTTGATATTTGTTTATGAATACTTCAAAATATACTCTTCAATGTTGCAGCCAATAAATCTAAAAAACTAAGCAAAATTTTTTTACAAGACAGTAACAAAAGTTTTTCGTAAGAATTATTGATATTGCACTTTATACACGATAGTATCACAAACTTTAGACTCACTCAGTGATTGCCATTCAGTCCGTTGGTTGCTGGTTCCAAATCACTCTTAAGGTGGCATGGCGAGACAGTGAAAACTTCTCCTCTAACATACTCTTCAAGGTTTTCTCCACCATAAGAGAGGAGTGGTGAAATTTCAACGTCAACATTATCAGCTATTTCACCACCAGCCTCTCTAATGTACTTTCTGTGTAAATGAAGGAGGTCCTCCCTGGCAGTGGATGGGCAGTCTTTCTTAGCAGAATCAGCATTTTTCAGCGCGGAAAATTCAACATCCCTAGCTACTTCTAAACAGATAAAGTTTTCAGCAAACTCAAACACATCGAAAATAAACTTCTCCATTTTTATACCGTTCGGCTCTGAGGGTTTTTGGCGAATGCCGTTGCTGTCTACGTATAGGATCTTTTTCTTTGCTACATGCAATTTGAGTTTCGATTCAAAGTCACATATTTTGGAAAGGAATTCTGAAGAGAAGTAGTGGTTGCAGATGTTGCCAGCAGAGAATGTCAATCTACCGTCAGGATTTCTGAGATTTGCAGCTTCATCAGTTAATTCAGAGTATTCTACGACTTTGTAGTGACCGTTCACACGGCAGACTACACCAACGGCCTCACTAGGTGCAGACTTAAGCACAACTTTAGCAGCACAGTCCGCATCCTTAGTTTGACAGTAGCCAATGAACACTGGATCGGCGACTTTAATCAAGATATTGTCCACAGAATGAGCGTGCAAATGTCGTACTCCACGTCTTGTGATATCCTGAAGGATGCCTTGTGTCTTCAGAGCGCGGTACAACCCACCGTTCCCGTCTGGTGCTGAAGCAAGTTTGTGTTTTTCATCCAGCAGTATTTTGCCTTCAAAATCAAAGCACGGCAGTCGTCCCTGTTCGAAGAACACAATGTCGTCTTCATTCAGACCAAAGAATCCATGGTCTCTAAAGAATTGGGCGGTGGGGGCCTTAGTATGCTCCGAGGTCATGATGTACCAAGTAATTTTGCCTTGCTTACCGTACTTTTGAGCGGCCATGCGTTGCACTCTCAAGATCCGCTCAGCCTGAATTTGGAATAGGGTCTTTTTGGAGGGTAACCCGACGTCGTACATGCCTTTAGGATGTCCGAAGCCGAGTCGCGTAGCCTGACCCCCCGCAAGTAACAAGACGCCCACTCTCCCTTCAGATATCTCGCGGAATCCAATGTTCTCATACTCCTGAACTTTTTCGTTGGATAAACCAGGCACTGACTCGTAATGCGTTTGAGGAATCGGCTTCAGATCGTCGTCTGTCTTCTCAAAAATCACTTTGGTAGTCTCGATGGCCCGACGGAAAGTTTCGTTAACTTCCGCCAGGTCCAGCTTCAGGATTTCCTTGGTAAGTTCACCGCGCTCACTGTCGGTCAAGTCCGGCCAAAACTTGATAAGCTGCTCTTGACCGTGCGCCGACAAAGTTTCCTTTAATTTTTCGAACGACATAGCGATATGATAACAGACTATCAGGTGCGGCCTGTGCGATTAGAAAGCGCCAACTGCTTCATGGTTCGCGCCGCGGACCAAGTTCTCCCTCCACGATGTTATGAAAGGGAAACATAACACGTCGGCGCGGCTTGACATTTTCACGGCATTCTTGTATTTACATTTTACATTCCGTACACTGCCATTGATGACGTATGGCCACAATGTAATAATTCAACTTACATTGTCTTTTTCATATGAGGCCATTTATTAAATTTCTAATTAAACCATCAATGTATAATGAGCTTCATTATCAATTACTAATGTCAAAATGATAATGAGAAACAGATTACACAATATTCGTTTGGAAACTGTAGAAGCTGTCAATGTTTGATAAAAAATGAATAATCAAACACTTTTAATATAAATAGCATTATAGCACTTATCTAACATGACTCATGTTCATGGGTATTGTGCTGAGATAAGTATTCCAAAATATAAGCTAATCACTATCAATTCATCTTTTCAGTTTGACTCAAGTTACTTTATAACCACTTTACATCGTTTCTAAACGATTAATTTAGTGTCTATGGTTATAGTGCTGTACACAGAGATAAAAATATTTCAATTGATTTCAAATATTGTCTTTAATGTAAACTCTATTGTGTATATAAAAAAGATTTCGTTGATTGATGGCCCTAAACTGAAATTTGATCTAACTCCAAGGGAAATCAGCTTTATCAATTAACTATTTAAACTTTCAGTTTAGGCTTTCGTTTGATAGTCCGTGAATGAAGGAATGAATGATGCTGGCGCAAAAAAAAACTTAAAATGACAAATGGCGTTGTCAGGGTAGCACTTTATTTACTTCTTTGGTGCTTGGATTTTTTGCTTTTCATAATAAAAAGTGTCAGTTTAATCGTGTTATTTTTACTAAAACAATTGTTCATAACAATTTTTAATGTCAACATGACTGAGTCTTCGAAAAAACGGAAACGCAACAATAGTGCTCAAAGCGATAACCCGACTGTCTCTGTGAGGGGAGTAATCGGCGCGAATTGGCAAAAATTCCTGTCAAGCAACTTAATAATGGACAAAAAGTCTGAAAAACCAGCTGAGACGACCAAGCCAGATCACTACACAGGCGTTTTTCGTCGTTCCAAAAAGAAAAAAGCTATATCGAACAGTGTCGAAAATAACCTCAAAAGTTTGGACTTGAACAACAAAAACAATAGCGTTGATCATAAAGAAGTTATAGTAGAAAGAAGTGATCAGAAAGTAGAAAAACCTGTGAGAAACAATAATAATAAGAAAAATACGTTAACCAAGTTCATAGGAATGGATTGTGAAATGGTTGGAGTGGGTTATGATGGCAGTGACCACATGTTGGCCAGGGTATCATTGGTAAACAAGTTTGGCGACTGCATATACGATAAGTTTGTAAAAGCGCGGGAAGAGGTTATCGATTACAGAACAGAGGTAAGATAAAAAAAAAATATTCTGGCGTAAAGGTTTACATAATGTATACAGTTTTACAGTTAAAAGCTTAGATAATAATTTTAATCTCGGGCTGCTTACATACATACTATGTAGTATTACCTACCTATTACACTATACAACACCTACGTACCTGTTGCGAATGCTTGTTGTGCCCTTGCAGCAGAAATCCATGATAGGTTGGGATGACGGTTAAATAATGCGCGTCAGTTGTTAATTAATGACGCATCGCTGCATGTGCATTCTCCAAACGAGTAATAGCAGAACATCCAATCTGATTAAAGCCAAGAGGCTGATTGTAGATATAAAAAAAAAGTTGTTAATTGATGGATAAATTATCACCAATTAATTTAATTATTAATTATTGGGTTTATGGGCCTTCTTATCGCCAACTCGACCAATTTGATCTATTGTGGCAGCCCTTTGTATTTACAGTTCACTGCTTAGTCCCGTTGAGTCTATAAATTGCCAGACTCTTTGGAGCGTGACTTCTGTTATCTCATCCGGGCGCATGATGTGCCGCCCGAGATGGATACTTCTTTTGCTCATAAGCGGGCCGCATGAGCAGAGAATATGCATGGCCGTTTCCTCCTCTGTGTTGCAGAATCTGCACAGAGCGTCTTCTGTCATATTCATGTTTGCCATGTGTTTGTTTAGTTTGCAGTGACCTGTTAGTATTCTGGTCAAAGCACAAGCTTTGTATCTTTTGAACTTTAACAGCTCTTTAGTTACTTTGTTGCTGTATCCCTGAATGAGTGCTTTTGAGTGTTCTTGTCTTGAAGTAGACTTCCACCACTCAATTGCCTCTTGTTTATAGAGAATGGTTAGTAGCGTAGTGGCTCGTTGCTTGGTGATGCCACAGAACGGTTCTACGCCGATTTGAGGGTTATCGGCGCCCTCTCTGGCGAGGTTATCAGCTACTTCGTTTCCTTCTATATTCGAATGTCCTGGTACCCACGTGAGTATGACTTTGTTGGTATTTCCCAGTACATTTAGTGTTTCAGTGCACGTTTGCACTAGTTTTGATGAATGTTCAAAGGATTTTAAAGCCAGCAGTGCTGCTTGGCTGTCTGAGTTGATGTAGATGTGTTGGTTCCGGAGTTTCTTCTCTAGGTTTATCTCTGCACATTTGTTTATGGCAAAGACCTCGGCTTGGAAGATTGAAGCTTCAGTCCCCATGTTAATGCTAACTTTGAGCCTAGGCTTCTCTCCGTAGATCCCACAGCCCACATCATTTCCCTTTTTGGAACCGTCCGTATACCAGACGTGACTACCTTTCTTAAATGACATTTGACCTTCTAGCCATTTGTCTCTAGGAGGTATGTTTACGGAGTATAACTTCGAAAAGTTGCATTCCGTATGCATGTCGTCACTAGGCATGCTTAGAAGTTTGTTTTCAAATACTGATTCCTTGAGTCTTATCAGAATTTGAGAAGCCCATCTGACTTTCGAGCGGGTGAAGATTCTGTATATGCTCTGCTTGGCTTCTTTTTCCACGTGCATATGCAGTGGTATAAGATCCAACAAGGCATTTAGTGCGGCTCCTGGTGTCGTTGATAGTGCTCCGGTTGCTGTGATGCAGGCTAGCCGCTGTAGGCTACTCAGTTTCTGTATTGTTGTCGCTTGGTTGACCTTGCTGCACCAGACGGCGGAGGCATAAGATACTATAGGTCTCACGACCGCTGTGTACAGCCATAGGGCAATTTTGGGTTTGAGTCCCCATCTTGACCCCGCCATTCGACAACAGCTCCACAGAGCCATTTTGGCTTTTTGAATGATATTGTCTAGGTGCGAATTCCAAGTAAGCTTTTGGTCAAAAATTACCCCTAGATACTTGGTTTCGCTCGAGAAAGGAAGAGTTTTACCATTTAGCTTCGGATTCGCGAGTCTTTCTAGTTTTCTCTTCCTTGTGAATGGTATTATCACTGTTTTATCTGCATTAATGGATAATTCGTTTTCTCTACACCACCTACTTATGGTGTTGAGAGCTCCTTGCATCAGACATGAAATTGTGCTTAGGCAGGGACCTCTGATGATTACTACTATATCATCAGCATAGCCTTGTGTATCATAGTCTTTCTCTGCCATCTTAGCGAGTAGTTGGTCTACTGCTAGGGTCCATAGAAGTGGAGACAGTACGCCTCCTTGTGGACATCCTCTTGTGGCAAGGAATTCAAGCTTTGTGGCATTGAGGGTGATGTTTGCTACTCGGTTGGAGAGCAAGCTTTTAACCCATCTGATGGTGCTTTTATCTACCCCTTTTGCCTCCATTCCTTTCAGAATGGTTTCTATAGGGGTGTTATCAAATGCACCTTCAACATCTAGAAAAGCACATAGGGCCGTTTGCTTGTCCTCTAGGGCTTTTTGCACCTTGTCGACCAGATCGAGTAGGGCAGTTTCAGTGGATCTTCCCTTTTGGTATGCATGTTGGTTGGTGCTTAGTGGTCTTTCCACTAAGTGTTTGGCCCTAATGTGCTGGTCTATTATCCTTTCCATGGTCTTCAGCATGAAGGATGTTAGACTTATGGGTCTGAAGGATTTGGGTTGTGAGTAGTCCCTTTTCCCTGTTTTAGGTATAAAACGCACCTTGACCCGTTTCCATGGTTCTGGTATTATACCCCAGGCATAACTTGCTCTGAATATTTTTACCAGATGCGGAAGAAGCAAGTCATTTCCTTTCTGTAGCAGAGCAGGAAAGATGCCGTCTTCTCCCGCTGATTTAAATGGCTTGAATTTATCCAAAGCCCATCTAATTTGGTTGGGCCTAAAGATATTGGTGGCCTTATTCCAGTCTGAGCATTTAGCCCTATGGAATTTGTCATTCAAATGCTGGGTGCAGCTTTTTGTATTGATTTGGTACGAACCCGGAAAGTGTGAAGACCTAAGGAGATCCAGAGTCTCCATCTCAGTGTTCGTAAATGAGTTATCTGGCTTTTTTAGTAGTCCAAGATAGTTGTTAGGGGTCTTAGCGAGGACTTTGTGAATTCTTGCTCCTTTGTGTGTTTGGGCAATTTCTTCACAGAATCGTCGCCAAGAGGCTCTTTTAGCTTTTCTGATTTGTTTGTTATATTCTGTTAAGGCCTTGCCGTACTTGTCCCAATCGCACGGTTTGGTATGATTGAATATACGACGTGTGATGGTTCTGAGCTTTTCCAGCTTCTTATTCCACCACATTGGTACCTTGTTGGGTTTTAATTCTCTTTCGGGACAGCTCTGTTCGTAGGCATAAGTTATGCCATCGTTGAGCATTCTGACCGCAGCATTTAGAGAGTCTGGTGTTTTGATAGTTTTGGGTATTTCCTTTAGATTCTCACTGAGCAGGATTCTATACATATCCCAGGAGGTATCTTTTGGATTTCTTACTCTTGAATTTTGAGTTTCTACTGACCCTGAAACATCAAACAGTATATGTCTGTGATCAGACATTGAGTTTTCGCTACTGACGTGCCATTTTGTTACACATTTTGACACATTTTCTGTTGCGAAAGTTATATCTATTACTTCCTGTCTGGTTTTTGTTACGAATGTTGGCGTGTGGCCATTGTTCAGCACCCGTAGACAGTTGGTTAGTAGAAAATCGGATAGTATCTCACCTCTCCTGTTAGTATCCGAGCTCCCCCAGATGGTATGGTGGGCGTTAGCATCGCATCCCACAATCAGTTCCGACTTTTGTTTTCTAGAATATTCTAGGACGTTAGTCAGTTCTTCAGTGGGATCTTGCTGATCACCAGGAAGATATGCCGAGCAGAATAGTACTTTGGACCTGTTCGGCCCTTTGACTTCTACATATGCGGTGACGGTATCTTCGCTGCAGAGTTCTGGAACAGGTAAGAAGTTAATGTTTTTGTTAAACACGATACAGGCCCTAGGTTTACGGCCTTTTTCGTATACAAGGATCTTACCAGCGTTGTTCAGACCGGCTACCACGGATTCGGCATTTATCCATGGTTCTTGAATGAGAGCGATGTCCAGGCCACCTTCGCTGAAGATCTTCTCTATTACCGCAGATGCTGCGATAGCGTGGTGTAGGTTGGCCTGGAGCACCGCCAGCCCCTTTGGGCATCGAGGTTGGAGGGGCCTACTGACATTGGGAGCCGCGGCGCCCTTGTAGGCCCCGCCGCCCTCGGAAGGGTCCCCTGTGCTGCCCCCTTCCTCTGGGCGGATGTGCGCCCCTAGTGGTCCCCCTGTGGAGAGGAAACCGCTTTCCCTTTCCCCTGTTGGGTCCTGCGGAAGTGGAGGTGGTGGAGGTAGTGGGAGGAGGGTTATCCCGTTGTGGTCCTGCTCGGACCTGCACGGTACCTTCGGTCGATGTGGTTGGGGGTGTAGGTACGGACGTCGTGGTGGCAGGGATTGCGGCGGAAGTCGAGGGTTCAGCTGGGGGCTTGGACTTCTGAGTCATGGTGACAGGACCCTTGACTCTGAATTGAACCTTTCTGAAGCCAATGTTGGCCTTTAGGTCCGCCACCTTCAGGGCCTCAAACGAGTGGTCGTCTAGGGATACGGTCAGGGTTAGACCTCCCTTATCGACCTTCGTGTTGAGGACCTTCCAGTGTTCGGTGTTCAGACCCTCATTCTGAGCACCGAAGAGTTCTAAGGCCCGCTTTGCGCTGCTGGCCTCAGAGCTAGGTATAAATACCACCCCCACATTAGGCTTTTGGAGGTCCGACTCATTCATGAGAACAAGTCTCGCTTCCGGCCATGGTTTGAGGGGGGGTATTATATTTTCAAGCCAGGTTTTGGAGCGCTCATCCTCACACGTAATGAGGATCCATCCTGGCTTGAAGGAGCAGCCACTGAATTTAGGCCCTTCGCCCCTTCCGGTCTCGGCAATGCTTTGCAGGATGGTATTGCGCAGCGACTCCATTTGTGTGTTAGTCATCAAGGACTTGGAGTCTTTTATGCCGACCCGGATTGAGCGTACGGCCTCACTGTAGGCTACGGTGGTTGAGGTGTTTAAGGTCTCACTCACCTTTGGGACTTTGGTGATATGACCCTTTGGCGATTCTTCCTCCGAGCGAACCCGTTTGACCGGTTTACGCCCAGATTCCGATTGTGAGGCCTTAAACTTGTACCCCATCTGCTTTAGCTCAGCGAAGCTCCTAAACGCTAGTGTTGAAGCCAGATTCGGCTCCACTCCCAGCTTTCTTAGAGCTCCGAAGCGCTTTTTGGCAGCACTTGACATCTTTCTGTCAGTAGGTTTGGAGGCGGTGGATTCATCAGTCGGCGAGGGTGAGCCGCAAGCAGCCCTTTCCGCCGTGCTGACAGATTCCTCTGTCTCCATGCTTTGTTGCTCTGATATTTGGGCAGGTTGCTCTGCTCCTTCTATCAGTGGCATAAGTTCCTGGCATAGGTCTTCCAGGTTACCATTTTCAGTTTTGGGCAAACAGTTATTCATGTTGGTCCCACGAGTAGCTAGGGAAAGTAGGTCCACTCCAGCAGAGCCCCGCATGCCGGAGTAAGGCTAGATACACCTCGAGTTCGCCTGGTATCGAGGGTCCACCGTTCACGACTGAGCTCCCCCTCAGCCACGCATCTCTCGGCACGGTACGGATGACACCTTAGATTGGGTATTGAGTCTTTAGCCGCCAGATACCACTTCATTGAGATCCCAATGTGAGATTTCAACGCAGCACTACCTGACGTTGCCCAGGGTGAACCGCGACAGGCGCTACTGCTTCCCTTCTGACGTATCATGAGTGGATTCAGTAACAGCCCAGTCGTCACGTGGAGGTAACTCAAACTGACACCCCTTATCACCAATACCTATTGTCAAAATGAGTCTTCTTGTCATGGTGTGGGTGCTTGTGTCGTGTTTCTTCTTGTTCATTGTTCTTGATATCATTAGCATAAGATATTGTTGCTGGTTACTATTATTTTATTTTATTTATTTTAAAATACTTAAAAATTATTAAAATTTATTTATTTTTATTTTAAAATAAATAAAATAAAATAATAGTTTGAAAAAGGGGTTTCAGATGATCCATGCTAGTACATACCCTAGTGGGTAACCCTGTATCATTAGGACCATGTTGACAGTGGACTCAATATAATTTGGTTAACATTGGTGGATTATCAAGAAACAAAAATAAACAGAAAATAATTTTAAACTATCTAGGTCAGCGGGATACGCAAGGAGGACATGCTGAATGGCGAAGACTTTGCAACGGTGCAGAAAGAAGTTGCCGAAATCATCAGAGGTCGCATTTTAGTCGGACACTCATTGAAGAATGATCTTAGCGTGCTGTTTCTGTCACATCCGAAGCGCAATATTAGAGATACGTCAAGATACAAACCATTTAGAAAAGTAAGTACATATAGTAATGTCGCAATGAAGTAAATCATAAAAATTTATTTAATAAAGATTTTAATACTAATAGGATGACAAAATAGATCTACATATTGTATATTTTTTATATTACATCCATTATTTATTTATTATATACATTGTATTACATCTCATATTATTGGTATACTGATGTTTGTGATTTTGCTTTTATTTATTTTGGTCATACCTTTGGGCTAAGCAAAAATGATTAGTGGGCGGTGCACTAATCATTTCTGTTTAGCCCAAAGGTATGACTGGTAGAGAATGCCCTACGGCGTTAAGTCCACCTTATGTACATAGTTTTGTTGAGCATTAAAGCTTAAATAAATAATTTAATCTATGTGTGATATGTTCAACTCTTACAAGCTTGAACTGATTTTGACTGATCCCTATGTTTATATAAATAAATAAATAATTCACAACAACCACACCAATTCTCTAGTCCCAAATTAAGCTACTAGGCTTGTGTTATGGGTACGAGACAACGGATAAACATACTTAAATACTTTTTTTAAATATGTTTCTTAACTATATGTTTATACAATAAACATTTAGTTTAGATGACAATGCACAGTTTTATCACATTTTTTTTTACTTTTTAAATACTTTTTCTCTACTTCAGATCACGACATTGTTTGCATTCAGTTTTATAAATTTTCCTTTATCAATTCATATTCTGCAATATATTTATATAGCAATTAAAAATATAAAAAAAAATTTAAAAATAAATAAAAAATTAAACCCATGTCAAATCTACAGTTAGCCTTGTTTCTATTTAATACACCTGAGGTAGTTAGACTACAATAGTGATTATTTATTAGTGATTTGTATGTTAATATTCTTTATTAATTCGTAAATTATAAATTCTGATATTAATAACGAAAAAAATAATAATTTTCAGGTAACAAAAGGCAGTACACCATCTTTAAAGCGATTAGCAAAAGAAATTCTAGGAATTGACATACAATCAGGAGAGCACAGTTCGGTGGAAGACGCACGGGCTGCGATGCAACTGTATTGTACCGTAGCGAAGAAGTGGGAAGCGAGTATGAGCGAAAAGAGAGGCTACAGCAAAAAGTTTGTTGAAGATTAACCTGAATTGTGATTTTAAGTGTTATGTGAAATGAAAACGATTAAAGAAAAAATTGGTGGGGAAACCGCAACCTCTTGCAAGCCAGATGCTTGCTTTTACCATTAGTAAATTAATGGAAATCATATTAAGATGAATTACTGCCGTTTGCAATATTCTATGTACCTTTGATGGATAGATAAATAAATGTCAGTTTCTTACAAATAATATAGTGGTAATATTATTATGCTTGTGGCGCAGTGGTTGCAGCGTTTGGTAGTGATACCAAAAGTTAAGCAACCTACGGCGCGGTCATGTTTTGGATGGGTGACCATTCTGACCATAAAGTGACGTCTATTTACAAGCATCTCCGTGCTTCGGAAGGCACGTTAAGCTGTTGGTCCCGGTTAATATCGATATATATATATAGTCGTTAAGCCTGGTCGGAGGCCCTCAGGCGGCTTTATAACATCTGACAGTAAGGTTGGTCACTTACACACAGCCCTCCACCGCGGTGCACTGAGCCCGCGTGGTGGAGTATGGCTCGCACTACCTCATAGTTGAGGTGAGGCCTGTGTCCAGCAGTGGGACGTGTATAGGCTGATGCTGAATGCAAATGGCTGTATACTGAAGATAGTGTGTAACTGACAGTTATCCAACTTTCAGTCTTTGCCTTTGGCAGATAGAATATTGATAGCCGTTGTTAGTGGATTGATTGATAAAGTACCTATCGCACATCTTGTTCTTTAAAGTCATTAATGTCAAAAAATCTTAAATTGAGTTAACCATGCCAACACTTTCCTTATATACTAATCTATTGAATGCTTAAATAGATTTTTTATTGTTTTTGACATTTATGACTTTAAAGAACTAGTTATGCGGTATGTCAAAATGGTAGAGCTCATGGACAGAATGTTACATAGAATTAAATATATACTTGATGTATGTGAATAATAATAAAGTATATTTTTGTATTGTTCGTCTGAATTTTTGGTTACATTTTGATGTGTAGATTATGAAAATCAGACAACACCATTGAAATGATACACTTATTACGGATTATTTCGCGATTTATTCACATTTAAACCTGACGGTTTGGACCCACTTTTTTCTTCAAGTTTAAATAAATCGCGAAATTTATTTAAACTTGAAGAAAAAAGTGGGTGCAAAACTGAAGCATTTCAATAACAAGTGTTTGCGTAAATAAACGAAGATTAAGATAACACAATTTGAAATCCTTTATGTCTGCCGTACCTACCAAAAATAAATAGGAATATGTATTAATTTTGAGATCCACAAATATGAGTAATTTCGTATGTCATTCAAGGCGTATTCGTATGTCATTCATTCAAGGCGTATTATGGAGTTTTTTGCGTCCTGTTTTGCCAACTTTGTACCACCTATGATGACAAATATATAAATTTGTATTTGTTTATTGAAACCTATTCAAACAAATTTAAAAATAAAATTAGATTGATAGATGATTAAAAGTTTTTTCTCCTGCTGGCTGCCTACACTCGTTATTCGTACTGAATACAGGAAATCTCTCGGTAGAGAGTAGGAAATAGTTTTAAAACTTGTACTAATTGTGTGAATCACACAAATTCGTTCTCATTTGGGTTTTTTAAAATAAAGCATATTTACGTTGTTTCCGTTTGTTATTATCGCACTTAGCGATAAGTGTATTGGTGAATTAAGAATTTGGTGAGTACTAAATCGTTATCAAATCATAATCATTGCGACGATAGTTTTTTTTTGCATGACGACTTTATAAGGCCAGGGAGTCCCCGATTTTATAAGGCCGAATCCACATATTGGCACTAATGTTGGCTCAAATACTTTTTTTTATTTAATAAAAGTAAATAATAGATAATTTTGTGATAGGTTCCTACATTACTAATCGGGTTGCCTTTTTTGTACGAACTTATCCATGAGTTATTAATTTAAGTCCAGGAGATTTCATCTCGATGAGTTAGTAAACATTTAATTCACTATTCACTATTCAGTGTGTCAAGTGGCCAACTAAACATAAAGCTTGGTAACGACACGCTGAAGCAAGTAGACCAATTCAAATATCTGGGTAGCACCATTACATCCAGGTGCCTCCTTGATAACGAAGTCAACAGCAGAATTGGGGCAGCTGCTGCGGCCTTTGGTAGACTTCGTCTCAAGGTGTTCCGTTCGCATGACATTAAGCTCTCTACAAAAGTATCTGTTTACATGGCAATCGTTCTGCCGAATCTGCTCTATGCCTCAGAAACGTGGACGCTGTACCGTAAACATATCCATGCATTGGATAAATTCCACCTGAAATGCCTACGCGACGTTATGAATATCCATTGGTCGGACCGTATTCGTAACACGGAAGTTCTACGACGAGCTAATGTCGGTGGAATAGAGGCTTACCTTATGCGGAGGCAGCTGCGGTGGGCTGGTCATATCTACCGAATGTCTGACGACCGGGTGGCGAAGCGCATCTTTTATTCAGAACTGCAGGATGGTAAGCGGAAACAAGGCGGCCAACTTCTGCGGTACAAAGATGTGCTTAAGCGTCACCTAAAACGCTGTGACCTGGATCCTTCCAAGTGGGAAGAGATGGCAGCAGACCGGCCAGCGTGGAGGCAATCCGTGACAAAAAAGGTGTTTGAGTTCGAAAGGAATCGCAGAGAACAGCTCGATGCCAAGCGAGATGAGCTGAAGGCCCGACCACCTGCGGCCATTAACTATAATTATGTCGGAGGAGTGCTGACTTGTAGTGAATGCGACCGCACATTCACTGCGAAAATTGGTTACGTCAGCCATGTGAGAGTACACCAACGAAGCTCTCAGTAAGTTGGATCCTAGTCGCTGTGGCCGAATACGGTCAGGATCATATATATATATATATATATATATATATAAACATTTAATAGACTTACAAAAATCAGCCCACTGATATTTCACCTACATGAAAACTCATGTTAACATATCGTTTCTTCAGAACTTATGTGATTGCCTTTTTGATAAATGAATTACGTGTATCAGTATCCTGTAATGATGTAGAACTACGTGAGCTATACGGGATAAGCTAAATTTAGTTAACTTAGCATAGTTATTGTCATAGATGGCGCCACCGGCGCACGTCTAACACTAAGTCCCTATTTTAGTTTTCTTAAAAATAGTTATAATTTTTTAAATGAAGTGTCGCAACAAATTTCATTAATTCACATCGGAATAAGGTCCCCAATATTATATATAAATATTATATAAGAGAGAAATGTTATATAAGAGAGAAATAAAAGTGCTAATTAAAGTGTAAAAAGCAAAAAACAGTGACAATGTGAAATTATCAACATTTATTATTAAACAATCAGAATATTATGAACGTTATGGTTTTGCAATCCATTTAAATCTAAGCAAACATTAAACGGCTGACCAATCAGCTGATCGAATACAGCAGGCATAAAACCACAGATCAACACACTTTTTTGACGTGACAACGTCTTATAATTCGATGGAGCCGGCTGCACGCACCAAAAAACATGACGCATGCGGTGTTACCTCGCTGTGAGGCGTTCCATTCAAGGATTGAAGTGCAAGCGAGAGCGCGGAACGAGCGACAAAGAGGCAACGTGACAAAGACGTTGTCACGTTCAACTATCGTCAGTAAACCGATTTTACAGACAGCTGATTTTTTTCGCACATAACCGCTTCCATGAGGATAGCAACAGGTTATGAGGGACTCCCTCGTCCAAGTTTACCCACTAAATCCCTCAGAGTTTCACTCAGTCCGCTTTTAAAGTAATGCGTCAGATGTTCCCTCAACACATGCTCTCTGTCGCACCAGCGGATCCACACCCTGGCCGAATTGTTAGGTACTAGGCCCAAATACCTATCACCCAATGAGTGAAGCTTAAAAAAATGGTGATCTCAACATTTATTGTGATGCATTTTTTCCAATGGCCAAAAGCGTAGTAACATTTACAACCAATCCACACGTTGGCCAACCAGTTGGCCCCAACGCTACTCGCTCAACGTGAGGACGGGACTTTTATTTTATTAGGAAAAGCAAACAACTACATAACATAATTTTTAAAGGATTACCGTAATAAAAAATACAAGCATGCAATTATGCAGTTCACAGTGCTATTCATAGATTACTGATCTGAATTGTCATTAGCTGCCGATTATTATTTCGGGCAATACCAACGCTCGGGCCAACGTTGGCCGTTCACGTGCCCTCCACACCATGTACAATGTAAGGCTTTTATCAGCACTCTCCGAGTGCGTACGTCAAATGAATATTGTGAAAATCATGAATATCTGAATAATTACTAGCATGTAATTAATAAGAATAAGCCGGCTCCACACAAAACCTAACGCTATTGGATCTGGATCCGATTTAATAAGCATAAAGCTGCTCCACACGAATGGATAACTAACGCTATTGGCCATCTAAAAGAAACACCAATTAAAGTTAAAGCTAGCGCTATTATCTAGGTCCACTCATTGGGCGATAGCTTTTTCAGCGAGGGTGTGGACCCAGGGTAAAGTTTTTTGTTTGAAATCTTACACACATATGTGTGATTTGTTTGCGGTACATACAAAACGCGTTCACAATACGCAATTTGAGTTAGCCGTAATATTTGAGCCTTTGTGGATCGAGAAAATAAATAAATAATCAATAAAATCAATTTATTTTTGTGAATAGACTTACAAGGAGCACTTTTACACCTACTATACAGCCCTACTCGGTGGCATGGCAACCCAACTTAACCAACGATTTAATCAATCTTCAAAAGTACGACGAGACCCAGGGCACGGCTAATGCTACGGCTAGACTTGATGGTGAAGATTCGTGTTCGTGTTGTCACGATATAAGTTTGTGTTCGATCCATGACGCAAGCAATTGGCCAAAGTTTGGCCACATTTAAATAAACTTTACTACATCGCGATAATCAAGAACGTCGCGATAATTCAAGAAGGTGGTTGGGCTGTGTCACATGTCAGCTATTAATATAAATGTCTATGGTTTGGGTCTAGCGGGTTCCATAAAACTGGTTCAGATACAACATTTTGTATGAATTCTAATAGCGTCACATTACTCCAATCCATGATCAACAAGTTCAATGAAACACGTTAAAACCGCTCGGAGTCTCGCAGTCAACTAAAGCGCGCGATGTGTAGCCAACCGCACGAATTTTGTTGCGACAAAGTTGCCCCTTGATGTGCGGCAATTTAGGTACCGTCGGCGGCGCGAAGGGAATTCGTATTCGCGTAAATAATTTGCGATAGGACGAAAACATTGGCCAGACGTGTCGCGACAACGCAAATATTCGCCGTGTCGCGATAGTGTGGCCCCGGCATAAAAGCACATAGCAAAATAAATTTATACAGGGGAAGTCCCCGTCCAAATGCTCTTTGCCAACTTTTTACTCTATGCACGATAATACAAAAGATCCATTCAGTCCATAGAACATTCTAGACGTAATTTCATATAAATACATCCGAATTGCATTACTTCCGCCCACTTTTCGTTTACATTTCGCGGTGAACCGAGAAAGCGTTTCGATATTATCGAACTATTATTTGAATATTGTTTATTTCAAGTGTTCTTTAAAAATGAGGAAGCTTGCAATCGACTGTGAAATGGTTGGCATCGGCAACAAGAACGTTCTGGCCAGGGTGGCTGTGGTGGATGAGGATTTAAACATGATTTACGACACGTACGTGGCACCGCCGTCTCCGTACACAACAATGCACGTTACAGACTTCAGGACGGCGATGACTGGAATCACGGCTGGCGATTTGCGCAACGCGCCTTCGTTTTCGCAGGTAAGATTTTTTTGTAATGTTCCCCTGGCCGATCTCGGCCACGGCGGCCAATCTTAACAGAGATCAGCCGACTGCGCAGGAGATATTTGAGTGCACAAGTGTGAGCGCAATACATAGGTGCACTCATTGTTCCATCGCTCTCAAAGTTCGGTGAGACGGCAATCCGACGTGACCGGAGAGAGATCAGGCGCAGGACCAACGGCTTAACGTGCGCACCGAGGCACGGGGTGTAACACACGTTGGTGCTCGGACTGCCTCGTTGGTGTAGAGCCAAAGTCCTGGGTTGGAATCCCAGGTCGAGCTTAAATTATTTCTGAAATTTTCTGTTATGAATTTCTCAAAAACAGCTCGGAGTCGGGAAGTTGGCGGTGTTAAGAAACTTCAAACTATGTAACGCGGAAATCAAAGGAAATTAACGCGGTTAATTCCCGTTTTTAAATCCCGCGAAGATAAATAGGGGTGTTATGAGTTGGACCCCTATGTCTGTGTGTGTGTATCTGTGTTTGTCTATCTGTGGCAGGCTTAGAGTATACATAACGGTTATGTATACTCTAAGGTGGCAGGCATCATAGCTCCCGATCGGATAGTTTCCCGGTGGGATCCCGACAAGATAGTCAGCCGAAAACGTGTGATTTTAGTACTTTATATATTTATTTTTTTTGAAGTGAAAACTTCTTTAGCGGCGTTGAGCACTTTTGTGGCATGGGTAGAAACTGTGAAACTCGCGTCAGGTCACGTGATGCTGATCGAAAAACCGTAGGACGGTTCAAATAAATCAAAAATGCACAACGTTAATAATCAAGTTTTCACTTCTGCCGGCACTCCCGGAGTGCAACCCGTGTTTTTTTTTTCTATGTTTACAAATTAAGCTTTATTTTATTATTACAACGACCACTTTGGTGTAACGGTCAAGAAGTTGATTACTACCCAGAGGTTGCGGTTTCAATCCCCGCACTGTATAAACATTTGTGTGCATGAACGCGTTTGTTTGTAGGTACTGGTATGTCTGGGCGTTATATATATATTTAAGTTATATTTATTTAAGTTTCTTGCATACTATGGTTGATTCTGATATCTGTAACACCAGTGCTTAAGCTACTTACCACGGAGTCAGATCAATCAGATCAATGTAGGTATATGAACAAATTTTATTGTAAAAAAAGCTTACTTTCGATTTACACTTTTTCCAAAAAAAAGTACTTTATTTATTTAATCAATATTTCAAAATCACTATTATTTGAGGGTTTAAGACAAAAAAATACAGGCTTTCGACTCTACATAGCCAGGTTAGATAGATCGTGATATGAGCAATTTTGAATCGCGCATGGAAAACTTATCCGCCCTATTTCTTCACTTTTACCACGAGTTGCTTTGCTAATTACCTCGGGTAGAAGGTAGACATGCTCCCTACCTAATAGTTATCTAGTTAACGTCTGCATTCAGGAGCTAGCGACTAGATCAAAGTAGGCACCGACATATGCCTCAAACACAATGAAAAAATACGTGTATACCTAATATGTATTTATTTACAAAAAATCTGTTTATCCGTTGTCTAGTACCCATAAAACAAGTCTCGTAGCTTAATTTGGGACTAGAGAATTGATGTGATTGCTGTGAAATATTTATTTATTTATTTATTACTAGCGGCCGCCCGCGACTTCGTCCGCGTGGATGTTAGTTTTTTGCGACCGGGCTTCATACAAATTCGCAACCCCTATTTTATCCCTTTGGGGGCAGAATTTATCAATATGTAATATTATTTCTATCCTTCTTTACCTTCCAAGTAATGTTGAGTCAAATAAAAAAAAGTCCCATTAAAATCGGTTTAGTAGATTCTGAGATTCAATTTCCTGCCTGCCCCCTAAGTTCATCGGCGTGATTATTTATATCCCAGTTTACTCTCCAGGTGATAATGATTCAAATAAAAAAAGTCCCGTCAAAATCGGTCCAGTAGATTCTGAGATTAGCCCGGACAAACAGACAGACAGACAGACAAAAATTTTAAAAATTGTTGTTTTGGCTTCTATTACGGTAATTAAGACCCCCTGTAACAGTTTTTCATAAAAATCTTCAATGTACAGAAATCGATCTTTTACAGTCTTATTATATGTAGAGTCAAATAAAAAAAAGTCCCATTAAAATCGGTTTAGTAGATTCTGAGATTCAATTTCCTGCCTGCCCCCTAAGTTCATCGGCGTGATTATTTATATCCCAGTTTACTCTCCAGGTGATACTGAGTCAAATAAAAAAAGTCCCGTCAAAATCGGTCCAGTAGATTCTGAGATTAGCCCGGACAAACAGACAGACAGACAAAAATTTTAAAAATTGTTGTTTTGGCTTCTATTACGGTAATTAAGACCCCCTGTAACAATTTTTCATAAAAATCTTCAATGTACAGAAATCGATCTTTTACAGTCTTATTATATGTATAGATTTGTTGGTAATCTACGATAGGTTTGGCACAGTCTTATTGAAACCCTTTTTAACGCCCGAAAGGTTAGGTTAGATAGTCTTAGATAATCAGCTTACCTATTACCTAAACGAAAGCAAAAGAGCAGCTGCTACTAAGTCTGAATGGCTTGACATCGTTTTTACAAATGTGAAATCACGTCACACTGCGGGCGCGATGGCAGCGCGATGTTCACAGCTGCTGTGTGACTGCCCCATAATGATAGCGCTGACGTAGCGTCACCGTCCCGCCACGCCGGCTGTATGCCCAGACCTTCAAAAATCAGAGTCCAAAAATCAACTTTTGCTATTTTCTAGGTGCAGCAAAAGGTGAAGAACCTCATATCTGGGTGCCTGCTCATTGGCCACTCGGTCGCCGACGTCGATCTTAAGGTGCTGGAGTTGGCCTTCCCGGAACACAACATTAGGGACGTCGCTCTCTACCCACCGTTTCGTAAGGTAAGATTGACAGTAATAAAAACACGCTTTTATTGCTAACCAAAAAAGAGAAAATAATTTCTGAGTACACGGAATTTATATTACAGTAGGGTAAAAAGCGTGGGGCGCTTGATATAAGGAGGAGGACTAAGCTCAGCAGCGGGCATCATACGACTGATACGATGAAATAGTAATAGTCCTTCTGGCCGATTTTGACCACGGCGGTCAATCTCAACAGAGATCAGCCAACTACGCAGGAGATATTATAGTGCACAAGTGTGAGCGCAATACACGTGCACTCACTGTTCCATCACTTTTAAAGTTCGGTGAGACGGCAATCCGACATGACCAGAGAGAGATCAGGCGCAGGACCAACGGCCTAACGTGCGCACCGAGGCACGGGAGTGTGACACCGCCAACTTCCCGACTCCGAGCTGTTTGTGAGAAATTCATGACAGAAATTCTCAGAAACAGTTTTGTTTCGACGTAGGATTCGAACCCAGGTCCTGTCAAATGTAAGGCAGAAACTTTGCCACTACACCAACGAGGCAGTCGGACAGAACAGAGGCAGAACTACACTATACTTAACCATGAAACAAACAAGCTATTAATTTTCGTTACTTGGTTTCAGTACAACAATGGGCAGAAGCCTGCTCTGAAGGACCTCGCTGAGAAGATCCTAGGCGAGCGCATCCAGACGGGATACCACAACCCAGTGGAGGATGCAAGGGCTTGCATGAAGCTGTACAAACATGTCGAACGTGATTGGAAGTAATCCCATACTCTAAAGTGATAACATAACGTACATATTATTGATTTAAGTTATTAGAAACTATGAATGACTATGTCATGTGTACGTAATATTAATATTAATTCCTTCGACCATTCGAAGGAATATTAATTAACTTTTGCGTAACAATCCTAAAAGAAAATGTTATTTTTTTTAAATAGCTTTAAGCATTCATTCATAGTGTATCTTTGATTTGATTAATAAACTTACTTGCATTTATTTTGTTTTTTATTATTATTATTTTTTTAATCTATTTATTAATTTTTGGGAAACATCCAGTTATAATATTACAAAACAAAATAAGTATTTAAAATAACACATAAACCAATTAAGTTTCCTCAGCTTAAATAATACATAGATAGAGTAAACCATTTTTTTTATAACATTAAAATATGTGAAACCATAAAATTCTAAAAAGATAGATAATGGCAGAGAAACAACAATTACTTATTATTGCGGCAAGTTATGAATTTCTTTTTTAAACTTAACAAAAGTTGACGCAAAAATCAAGTACGAGGCAAAAAAGAGTTACCAGAATACTTACTGACTTCTTTACTTTACTTCTTTGAACAAACCGTCATATTGTCCATTCCCAAAGTGCACTCTGTACAATATTTCATCGAAATCGGTCCAGTAGTTTAGGTGTGAAGCGTAACGGACAAGAACAGTGTCTCTTTCTCATTTATTTGTAAGGCATTCATTTCAATTGATATGCAGTTTACGTATCTCAACTGAAATACAGTCTTCGAAACTGAGCTCAGTTTGACCTACTTGTGTTAGAACATTGCTTATAAGCTAAGCTTAATAACACGTAAATTTAGTTTGCATGTACAATTGTACATATTAGATAACTCTGTATTGCACACCAAAAAATTAGAAATGGAAGTAGTAAATATATAGTTTAAAAGATATAGGGGGCCTTATCGCTATGAGCGATCTCTTCCAGACAACTTTTTAGGTAAAAGAATAGTAGTAATGCTTTATGCTTTTGTGCCAATCATGGTACTCGTCTATATTTATCAATTTATTACATATCCATACTAATATTATAAATGCGAAAGTAACTCTGTCTGTCTGTCTGTTTCTCAATCACGCCTAAACTACTGAACCGATTTGCATGAAATTTGGTATGGAGATGTTTTGATACCCGAGAAAGGACGTATACTACTTTTTACCGCGGGAAAATTACGCATTCCCATAGGAAAATCAAAGTGGGCTGATCGCTTTCAAGCCTAAACTACTGAACAGATTTAAATGGAATTTGGTAAGGAAGAAAGTTTAAGACTTAAGAAAGGACATGAGTAACTTTTGACCGCGGGAAAACAACGCATTCCCATGGGAAAAATTACTTTCCGGGGAATCTGACGCCTTTCACTCCTAAATTACCAAAGATTTGAATTATATTTGGATAAGATCTACCTTATGCGGTCAAAGTCGCGGGTAAAAGATAGTGTTAAATAAAATTATTGCGAATGTATCGAAAATATTATTTAATGCAATTCAAACCATATCCTTACGAATAACTTAACAAAAATATTAACAAATCGCTTATACCTAATCAAGACAATGTTTTTCGACTTAAGCCTAGTAAGACTTAATTCTATTCTTGCACTTCGGCTGCATCGCACCGGTTGTTAACATAACTAAATCTAACTTTAAATTTAAAGGATTTATAACTTGACTTTAAAAGATTATTGACTTCACTTAATGTTAACGTTACACCTTAGGGTAGTGAGATGAAGCCTTAGTACTTACATTAGATCAATATTTACATAATGGTTTACATAACTAGAAATAAAACAAAATCTACACGAAAAAAAAGTTATCACCTGTGGATAAAGTACATTTGCAAGTAATCACTACATAGTACCTACAAAGACAAAATCACTTCCCGGCGGCTGTGTCTATGTCTGAATGTATGCTTAGATCTTGGAAATACTCAACGGATTTTAATGCAGTTTTTTATTGGTTAGAGTGATTCAAGAGGAAGGGTTACACCGCCGCGGGCAGGCCATTCTGGCGGGTTCGCTAGTTATTGATTAATAAAAATCAAATATTTGGGTATATTAAGAAATGGACGTACAATACGCTAGATGACACCACCTATCGTTGACATACTCTTTATTATCTATCAAAACGGTCTGCCTCCATAGATTTTGTATGGGAATACAAAATCGTGACGTCACGGTCATGTATCAGATATCGAAGTCAATTGACCGAATATTTATTAAATTTTGTGTGTTTAAAAATTGGTTTCCACAGCTTTTCGGAATTAAACTTGTATTAACTTCACAGGGGCTATGTTTTTTAAACGCCATGGTCTTGAAAATATTCAAAAAAAGGTGTCATCATGCCTATTATAAGGTGTTAAATTACATACTTGTTCAAGTTAAGAAACAGGATTTTGTATTCTATTTTGATCAAAGGAAAAGTACCCAATCGCTTAAACTCCATGAATGTGAAAGTTATGTATGCATTTTCCTCATGTGTTTATTAACTTTTATCAACATTACATACCTACAGCTTTGGTAGTGATAACAAAAGTTAAGCAACCTAATGCGCGGTCATGTTTGGGATGGGTGACCATTCTGACCATTTAAGTTACGTCTATTTACAAGCATCTCCGTGCTTCGGAAGGCACGTTAGGCTGTTGGTCCCGGTTAATATCGATAGATATTAGTCGTTAAGCCTAGTCAGAGGCCCTCGGGCGGCTAAATAACATCTGACAGTAAGGTTGGTCACTTACCTTACACACACCCCTCCATCAATCCGCACTGAGCCCGCGTGGTGGAGTATGGCTCGCACCACCTCATAGTTGAGGTGAGGCCTGTGCCCAGCAGTGGGACTTATAAATAGGCTGATGATGAGACATACCTACATAATATTCTTAAAACTAAAATTTCAGTTAAAACAAAATTCTTCGGCAGATGGCGCCCTTGACGCTTACAAAAAAGACTCAAGTTACGTCTATGGTTTACTTAAAACTAGTTTGTCTATGGAAAACTTAGTATGTAGCATTGTACACACGACAGCACGTAGGGTAAGTTCTGCGGTATCTTAATCACTTGTAATAAGGGCGTATTTGCAACAAAAACTGGAAACCACATGTGCTGTTGTCTGTACAGACTATCATTAAAGTAGTTTTTTTGATTTGATAATTTTTACTTATGCAATAGGGACTTCTTCGTTGAAACACGATAAAATGCGTATTTTTACAACGACAAAACACTTTACTGGTATGTATGGTATGGTATGGTATGGTAACCTACTATAATAATATGTCTACATTTAATTTAAATATATCACATAATTGAATATAATTTCAAATATCCGAATAAAACAATATAATTGAATAATAATTGGAAAATTGACAATAATTGAACATGTCTTGGAATTTATACAAAAACAATATATTGGATATCGCATGTATGACATAAATAAAGCAAAATAACCCATTTAGAAATGACGTGACTTACAACAATATTTTTACATACTGATCACTACTTTTTTATTACATCAAATTTCAATTACCTTTTTTTAAGTATTTAGAAAATACAAAAAAATAGGTTTGCATATTATTATTTTCTCTCACAAATATGTAATAGGATTACATGTTATTATTTAGTGATCGGATATTCGGATGCATGTTTACCTAAAATTATTTTTATGCTAAGATATTATGGAAGCGGCTTCTTAAAATAATATTTTTTCAATTAAAAACCCCGGAGCGCGGGATCTTCGGCAATGCAAAACTATTCGTTTACATGGTAAATTGATTCTATAATAAAACACTGAATTTACGATTCCGAAATCCCAAGATTTTTTCGTTATAAAAGTTATTTTCATAATTATGGATTTAAGCCAAAACATTAAAATAAGTAAAATATCCACTTCCAATTCGATACTATGATAAAAAAGAACTAAATTTGTCAACCCCGTATTCCCAGCATTTATTCGGTTCAAAAGCGTATTCCATATTAGACTACACCTCAACTTTAGGTAAATATGTATCCGACTATCCGATCACTGTTTATAAGTTTGAACCTCATTCTATATGTGTGTGTATATCAGTGGCATAGTAGCACCCGACCGGATGGACAGATTTCAGTGTGGTATTTTAATTTAAAAAAGAAGATAATTAAATCAAGGTTGTTCTAAGCTTCTACGCTACGGCTGATCAAAATTTGTCCACCCGTTGAAGTTCACCAACTGTCTTTAATATTTTAAAGTAAAAATTATTCCCCAATAATTGAAACATTTTAGTAATACATTATTGAAGACTTTACATACGTATAATTAAAAAAAACAACCTTAGCCCCCCTCTCAAATTCTCTTTAAGTCGTGGTAGCCATACCCTTTTCAAAGTGACAGGCATGGCACCTGTTACTTTGAAAAGCGAGACCGTGTGAGCGAACATGCCGGCTGGACAACACGAACGAAGAGTTGAGGAGAACGGAATCAGCGAGTAATGCAGACGTGTCGCGACATCTAAAAACAATTTAATAATAATAATAATTTATTTCATGTAATGTACAGTATACAGGGTGTAAAAAAAACCTTAACGAAGCCGAATACCACATATTCTACCAATTGTTACGATCATTTTTTTCCTTTACACCATACCTGGGAAGTTAACGGTTACTGAGATATTGATGGTTAAAGTTGGAATTTTTTTAAAATGATTTTTACAGAAATGACTTCTGTTCGTTATAACTTAACTTTTTTCCAAAGAAACATAATACAAATTTTCACTAGTTTTTTCATAAAAAGCCTCTAAATGGCACACTCCGCAATGAACAGCGCACACTCGAACCGAACCGCGTCGCGGCGGCGTAAAGCAACACGCCCCGCGGTGACTTTTCCGCGTGCGCGCTGTACATTGCGGGTTAGAATTAAATTATTTTATAGCACAGCGTGACCTAAACCCGCACTTTACGCACGCTTTTCCGGGACCTAAGTTGTCTATTTCTGCACGGTGCGTAAAAATAAAAGTTGTTTCCCAGCCAAAATTTATTTTTCATACGATTTGGTTTGATGTACTAAACGCGTGGTTGACGGCTTCGTTAAGGTTTTTTTTACACCCTGTATAAACAAAAGCAAATAGAAGCCTGTATTAGGTGTCTTCGCACTTCCATAGCGTTTCAGTTATAAATACTAAATTACAAATTTTTCCTAAGTACAATAATTAAGACTAGTGTGTGTGTGTGTGTGTGTGTGTGTATGTGTGTGTGTCTGTAACTGTAAGGTTGTGTGTGTTTCAGAGAGTTCTCTGTTTCCTCATAAGTTAAAGACATTAGTATTACATGTATGTCTATGATTTTTTATGTATTTTTATTTCATTTTTTGTAAGTAATTAGTTTGTATGTTTATAATTTTATTTTGTACCTCAATAACTTCAGTTAAATTGTTTGTTTTTACTTTTTACACTATGTGCACCGCCTGAATCTTCTCTGCTTGGCCCTATGGTTGACTGGTAGAAAATGCCTTTGGCATTAAGTCCACCATTGTACACATGTTTGTGCAGAACTTAAATAAATAAATAAATTAGTAAGTTCGTAACAGTTTTTAATTAATCATATTGAAAGTGAGATCTATACACCCACAGAACACTCTCCCGCGCTAGGTGAGTGTGTGCGCACCTGTCTCGCGCTAGGTAAGTGTGTGTGCACCTGTCTCGCGCTAGGTGAGTGTGTGCAGCGCGGCGCGGCGGTGCGAGTACAGCAGTAGAGTGTGCGCACCTGTCTCGCGCTAGGTGAGTGTGTGCGCACCTGCCCCGCGCTAGGTGAGTGTGTGCAGCGCGGCGCGGTGGTGCGAGTACAGCAGTAGAGTGTGCGCACCTGTCTCGCGCTAGGTGAGTGTGTGCGCACCTGTCTCGCGCTAGGTGAGTGTGTGCGCACCTGTCTCGCGCTAGGTGAGTGTGTGCGCACCTGTCTCGCGCTAGGTAAGTGTGTGTGCACCTGTCTCGCGCTAGGTGAGTGTGTGCAGCGCGGCGCGGTGGTGCGAGTACAGCAGTAGAGTGTGCGCACCTGTCTCGCGCTAGGTGAGTGTGTGCGCACCTGTCTCGCGCTAGGTAAGTGTGTGTGCACCTGTCTCGCGCTAGGTGAATGTGTGCAGCGCGGCGCGGCGGTGCGAGTACAGCAGTAGAGTGTGCGCACCTGTCTCGCGCTAGGTGAGTGTGTGCGCACCTGCCCCGCGCTAGGTGAGTGTGTGCAGCGCGGCGCGGTGGTGCGAGTACAGCAGTAGAGTGTGCGCACCTGTCTCGCGCTAGGTGAGTGTGTGCGCACCTGTCTCGCGCTAGGTGAGTGTGTGCGCACCTGTCTCGCGCTAGGTGAGTGTGTGCAGCGCGGCGCGGTGGTGCGAGTACAGCAGTAGAGTGTGCGCACCTGTCTCGCGCTAGGTGAGTGTGTGAGCACCTGTCTCGCGCTAGGTGAGTGTGTGCGCACCTGTCTCGCGCTAGGTGAGTGTGTGCAGCGCGGCGCGGTGGTGCGAGTACAGCAGTAGAGTGTGCGCACCTGTCTCGCGCTAGGTGAGTGTGTGCGCACCTGTCTCGCGCTAGGTGAGTGTGTGCAGCGCGGCGCGGTGGTGCGAGTACAGCAGTAGAGTGTGCGCACCTGTCTCGCGCTAGGTGAGTGTGTGCGCACCTGTCTCGCGCTAGGTGAGTGTGTGAGCACCTGTCTCGCGCTAGGTGAGTGTGTGCGCACCTGTCTCGCGCTAGGTGAGCGTGTGCAGCGCGGCGCGGTGGTGCGAGTACAGCAGTAGAGTGTGCGCACCTGTCTCGCGCTAGGTGAGTGTGTGCGCACCTGTCTCGCGCTAGGTGAGTGTGTGAGCACCTGTCTCGCGCTAGGTGAGTGTGTGCGCACGTGTCTCGCGCTAGGTGAGCGTGTGCAGCGCGGCGCGGTGGTGCGAGTACAGCAGTAGAGTGTGCGCACCTGTCTCGCGCTAGGTGAGTGTGTGCGCACCTGTCTCGCGCTAGGTGAGTGTGTGAGCACCTGTCTCGCGCTAGGTGAGTGTGTGCGCACCTGTCTCGCGCTAGGTGAGCGTGTGCAGCGCGGCGCGGTGGTGCGAGGCGGGCGAGCTGGCGGCGGACTCGGCGCACGCGTCCGACGCCTGCTCCGCCAGCTCCGACGTCACCTGCGCACGGGCACAAAACACATTTCAGTAAATGGCATTTATTTATGTAAATAGACTAACAGCAGGGGCACTCTGACAAGTCCCGTGGAACCCAACCACAGCTCCGGGACAATTTGTGGACTGATGCCGAGAAGAAGAGAGCAAGAAACTCGATCACCATTGTCATTGCCTCTTTTAAAAAAAACATATTGGGTAAGGTACATGAAATGAATGGTGAGGTGTTTGTACAGGAGTGTACCTTGTACTGTGCGGCGGCAGTGCAGTCGTGCGGCAGCCGCAGCGCCTGCAGCAGCGCGGCCAGGTGTTGCGGCGGCTCGCCTGCGCCGAGCGCCAGCTGCACGAGACGGGCGCCCATCTCCGCGCGCGCGGCACACTGCGTCGCGGTGCTGGGGGGATAGATACAGGTGTATTGCTAAAGAAATTGGTATCGTCCTGGACGAAAAATCATATTTAGACGACGTAATACAGATATAATTATTGTTAATCGCGCTGCACGACTCCTAGGATTTCTGAAACGTTTCGGCAATCGAAAAGCCAAGTATCAATTCGTGTATTAAAAGAAATGAAATTCAATATCTGCTTATGAATAAGGTACACTGAAGATGACATATTCTTAGGATGTTCTGCTTACTCAGTCGTTATTAAAGCATGCAAAGGGTTTCGTCGAGTCTACGCTAAGGTCACTTTATTTAACTACCTCGTCAGGTCTGTCCTCGAATACTGTTAGACGATCTGTAACCCTTACTACAATATCGAGTGAATAAACCGTTCCTCTTCCCGGTTTCTGGCATTTTTTAGCCAGAGGATCAACGTGCTCAACTCATACGAAGAGCTCTTTGTCTTCTTTAAGCCTTTAACTGCCGAGAGACTAGACGCAATAGAAATTATTAGAGATGGGCCGAGTAGTGATTTTACCGAGTACCGAGTACTCGGCCGAGTTCCTCGGTTTAATTTGAGGTCCTAAAACAAGATGAAACATGACCGCAACGCGCTGCCAGCAATACCTACTCATTGTAATTTTGAATTAATAAATCATGACTTCACTAATCAACATAATATGTGTTTGATTTTATGATATATCCCTTGAACTACCTACATACAGTTTGTGTCTTATAAACTAACCAATAGGAATTGACAAACGCCAGATTAGGGGCTTGTTCATTGACTTCAGTATGTGGTCATTTACGTACATACTTTAATTCCTCCAGTTGGTCACTAGCAAACATATTCCAGACATGGTCTTTATTAAATTTACATAACCGAGTACTCGTCACTTGAACCGACTTATTCGGCCGAGTACGAGTATTAAAAAAAAACACCGAGTATGCCGAGTACCGAGTACTAACCGAGTACTCGGCCCATCTCTAGAAATTATATTGTTTCGGGGTCACCAGTGACCACCATGGCACCATGTGTTACAATCCAAAATTTGCGTGACCAAAGAAATGCATTTGTAATGAGTGTACAAAACTATGTAACGCTCTCAATGTATGTGTAATCCTTATATATAGGAATGAATTGTGTAATTTGGGACACAAATAAATATCATTTACTCGAGTACCCGAACACCCACCCGTATACATTGGACCTGTTGTACAAGCGGGAGCGTAGGCACTGTGCTTTCTCTACAGAATGTTAAGAGCCTGGTTATGGATTTAGATTAGGTGGAACAAGTTAGCCTTCGAGTTCCTAAACCAAAAAATGCCATGACAGGAGGCGCCATCTATTCCCAGCCTAGTTCATTACATAGCAACAAGTATGGGTGGCGCCATCTTGCAGTATTCTATAAAACTTGTACGAGCACGCTCGACATATTGATGACTCGGCGATGAAACGCTTGCGTCACTTGTCTTTTATTTCAATGTTTTATAATGTAACATTCAGTGCAATAAACGCTCTCCTCGGTGACGGATACCTTTATTTACATTCCGCTCCCGTGCTAACATTCACATAAGTAGTACTTAACTTCAACCTTGAATCCACTACCTACTTACTTTAACTTACCTAAGTGTAAGAGGCGAAGCCCTTACATTTCTTCGAGCCGGATATATCTACATCAGTGAAACTACTTGTGAAAGTGTGCGATTGGTGATAAATCTGCGGTAGCGAATCGGTTGGTCTGGCCTCCCAGAAGCGGGAATCACCAGGGCAATTGAGAGTGCGCACATATCGTAGAGGAATTGCTGTCACGCACTGCACGAAGATACAGCTCTACGCTCACTGGAACATCAACTAAATTCTTCAACATGAAAAACTTACTTCAAAGACAGCAGACTATCAGTGAAGGGATCCAGAAAATCGTGATCAATTTCAAAAAGGATCCACCAGCTAGAAAGACGCCAGAATACGCTCAAAAACGCTTGGATGCTCTTGAAGTCTTGTGGAGTGAGTTTAAAACTAACCATAAGCAACTCTTAGCGTTTGAAGATCAATCAGACGACTATTTTACAACCAACGCTTATGAAACTTTACGCCAGATGGTTCTACCTATACAAGATGCCCTTCAAACAATTATCGAAGAGAAGAAGGTCATCGCACAAACAACTGAAACTGGAGGACTGTCTAAAACTGACGAGCTCATCAGCCGTCAAACTACCAACTTTCGAGCATTCTCTCGCATGCTACGCAACATTAACACCGAAACTATTACCGAGAAGTGGGAACTCGAAGACAAACTACAAATGCTACAAACTCGTTGGAAGATCATCGATGAAACTCACTGGCAGATCGATAATCTTATGATCGGCACTAACTTAGACTACGAAGAACTATTTACAAAGCATGAAGCCGAGTTCGAAAACGCCAAACGAGAATTGCATCGAAAACTAAATGCGACAACTCACCAACAACGCCCTCTACCTCCCATCGAGATACCGACCTTTGCTGGTAACTACGCGCAATGGCCTACATTCATGGACCTGTACTGCGAAGCTATTCACAACAACCCAACTCTAAGTTCGGGCCAAAAAATGCAACATCTCAAGGGGAAGCTGAGGGGTGAAGCAGAACGCATTGTGCAGCATCTAACTGTGTCAGCTTAAAATTATGAAGCCTGTTGGGACATCCTTATACATCAAGCAACTTCTTTTTACGAGGCAGATTCAGACGTTCATGACTCAGCCACTCATACAACATCAAACATCATTTGAGCTCAAACGACTCTATGACACTAGTTTGGAAACTATACACGCGATCCACAACTTGGGCATCGAAACAACATCTTGGGACCCCATCCTCGTTCATATTTTGGCTGGCAAACTAGACTGCGAGACTTACGCTTCGTACATGGAAACTAGAAAACATCCTCGAGAACTTCCATCGTTCGACGAATTCATGGAATTCCTACAACGCAAGTTCACTGCATTGGAGCCCATCAACAAAAGGAAGCAACATTATGTTCCTGCAACAAGGCCTGTTCCGTCAAACAAGGACAACACTCAAACATCTGCAAGAGCAATTACTCAGCCAAACAAACCTAAAAACTATTTTGGCAAAACTTATCATGTCAACATTGAAAGGAACTGTCCCTTGTGCAAAGGCGACCATTTTTTACTTTATTGCCAATCGTTCAATTAAATGCAACCCGATGCGAAGTTACAAACAATTTCGCAACTAAACGTATGCAAGAATAGGCTTGTTTCCACTATGAAAGAAATATTCAAAAACTGATTTTCTCTAAAATAATTCATAATTTCAGATGCCTTTACACTAATATTTTTCTGCAGTTCGTATTATTTGATTTTTAATTGGAATTCAAATGATAATTAGTCACTCAGTCGGCATTGCACGCGATGACGTCAAAGTGTGTTATTCCCATACAAGCTCTATGAAGAAAAGCGTTTTGACAGTTGATAAAAAGTACGTCAACGATTGGTGGTGTCAACTACCGTATTGCATGTATTCCCACGACGGCAAAAGTGCACATCAATAAGGCGATGCCGCGTTTGCAACCGTCAACATCATACTTCATTACATGACTTTTTGCGAGAATCGGATTCACTGAACATGCCGACGGTATCAACTTCAACCCAGCCGGCGATATCCAACGGGCAACAAACGCAGCGTAAGGCGAATCATGTTACCGGCAATTTCAAAGAAGTGCTACTTGCGACAGCGTTACTAAAAATTAGGTCAGCCGATGGAACCTACCTAACTTTTAGATGTTTACTTGACCAAGGATCGCAAGTTAACTTGATAACAGAATCAGCTGCACAACGCCTTGGCCTGCAACGTCAACGACAAAGCGCAACTATCTCTGGCATCGGAGTTTCGGCAAAACAGAGCAATGGCGCCGTTCAACTTATATGTGAATCACTCTTCGGCGACTACACATTCACTACCCCAGCTCTAATCATGTCGAAAATGCTTAGCAATCTGCCAAATCACACATTCGAAGCACGACAGTGGCCACACTTGCAAAATATCAACTTGGCGGATCCTGAGTATAATATCTCGCGGCCAGTTGATTTGTTGTTAGACGCTGGAATATATGCCGACATTGTCTTGGCCGGGGTACTAAGAGGATCACCCGAGGCACCGATTGCACAACAAACTAAGCTCGGGTGGGTTTTACTTGGCAACGTTAAAACATTTAACTGCCACGCCATACTTAACAACATCGAAGACATTTCGCGTTTCTGGGAAATGGAAGATATCGCTGAGTCATATACTGAGACATCTGAAAACAATTACTGTGAAATATTGTACAGCACAACAACTTGTCGGAATAAAGATGGGAGGTACTAGGTCAAAATTCCGATGAAACCTAACTTTGAACAAAGTTTGGGTGCCTCAAAACCGCAAGCGATAGCGCAGTTTCACTCTTTAGAACGAAAGTTCGCAAAAAACGAGGAGCTGTCTAAAAACTACAAAGAATTCATTAATGAATATCTGAAGCTTGGTCACATGAAGCAGTGTACGATAACACGTGAGCCCAGTTGTATTCTACCTCATCATGGAGTCATCAAACCCGATTCCACCACGACCAAACTTCGTGTCGTCTTCAACGCCTCTGCCAATACATCTTCAGGACATAGCCTCAACTCATTGATGGAATGTGGCCCTAATATACAACAAGACCTACAGGCTATCATTTTGCGCTGGAGAACATTCCAATTTGTCTACACAGCTGATATTGAAAAATTCTACAGACAAATACTTGTAAGCGAGGAAGATCAACATTTACAAAAAACAGTATAGCGGTGACCTCTGAATACCTCGCTGTCAACCTCAAGAGAGACATGATCATTCCTTTAGATGACCGAGATGTAACGTCATGCATCAAACTTCAAGAAAATAATCTATTGTGCGTCATAAATCAACCTATTTACGACATAAAAGGAGCGAAATCATCGTGTGAGGCGTAAATATTAAACAACGGCGACTTATCTCCATGCCGAACAAGAGTATCGGATTGCAGCGACAAGGGGTGCGATTACACGTGCGCGGCGCGTGGCTGTTCTCCTGTTGCGAAGACTGCACCGCGCGCATTTTCTGCCCAGCTGGCGTAACGGCACAAAACTTACGAGGCACAGGTGTCATAACATTGGACCTTGGTTGCATGCTTAAAGGGGACAGTTTTATCATTCATGCTCGAAATGACTATCATAGCGAGCTGAAACTGACGTCGAATGAAGAACGGATGTATATACGCGAGTCTAACATCAACCACATACTTGCCGACGTGAATCATACATTTGTCATCGAAGATCACAAGGAGGCCCTAAAGGAACTGAAAAACCGAATCGAAAAGGTTAAGGAGCAACAACAAACGCTAAGTGTACAAACACTGACACATGAGACACACAACTATGTGTTGTACACTATAGTCGGGTTACTCACTACAGTCTGCATAGTATGGGTGATGTTGCGACTAAGAAGAAGATTTCAAGGCTGCAGTGTGGAACTACACAACAAACGCGACTCCGGCAGCAGCAACGAGCAGCCCACGTACGGACGAACGGCGTCGAGTAACGAGCGGGGCCCGGATAGCGATAGTGTAGATAAGGTGATCGTAACTGCTGTCCGCAAACTAGATAAGGCTTCGTCGCCATAAACTTTCATTTTTTCTTTCTCTTTTGCTTTTAAAAAGTTGGCAGCATGTACGAGCACGCTCGACATATTGATGACTCGGCGATGAAACGCTTGCGTCACTTGTCTTTTGTTTCAATGTTTTATAATGTAACATTCAGTGCAATAAACGCTCTCCTCGGTGACGGATACCTTTATTTACATTCCGCTCTCGTGCTAACATTCACATAAGTAGTACTTAACTTCAACCTTGAATCCACTACCTACTTACTTTAACTTACCTAAGTGTAAGAGGCGAAGCCCTTACAAAACTAGAATGGGCTAGATGACACCACCAATCGTTGACTTACTTTTTATTATCTGTCAAAACGGTCTGTCTCCATAGATTATATATGGGAATACCTGACTCCGTGGTAAGTAGCTAAATCACTTGTGTTACAGATAACAGAATCAACAGTGGTATTACAAATAAACAAGTAAATACAAACACCCAGACTATTACAAACATACATGTTCATGCACACAAATGTTTGTACAGTGCGGGGATCGAACCCGAGACTTCTCGGTTAATATTTAACATGACCATTACACCAAAGTGGTCGTCGTAATCTTGTTGGTGAGCTAAATAAATGAATATGTGGCGATCTCTACCGTTCGCCATCACGCGCGCACGCCTACCGGTGGCGCACGACAGCGAGCGCTGATACGGCTCCATACGCTAGATGGCGCTGTTGATTTAGTACCGCTCATGAACCGCGGCATGTAAGATTAAGATCCAGAATAGTATAGATAGACAAATCAAGATGTTGTCTATCGGACCTTGGTCCCCGACCATAACACCCGGTCGGTAGGAAGCGTTTCCCTTTAGCTTCCTAACTCTAAATTAGTTACGTCAACAATAAAAAAAGTAAACTGTGACGACAGCAGTGGTCTAGTGGTCTGAGGTCGAGACCACAAAACCGGCTGTCGCGGGTTCGAATCTTGCTAGGGGCAAATGTTTGTGTGACTAGCACGAGCATTGTACCCGAGTCCTGGGTGTTTATAAATGTAGTTAAGTATTTCTATCCGTTATTCTAGCCACCATAGCACAAGCTAACTCTAAGTTTGGGGCTAGGTAATTGGTGTGTTTGTTGAAACAATTATTATAATAGTACATTATGGTACTAGTGTGTAACATTGGTGATTGCCGCCGAGGCGCCATTGAGACCCGAGCCGTAGGCGAGGGTCTTAAGAGAGTCGAGGACGGTAATCATCAATACACACGTCTATCATACGTTTTTCAACACACTTGTGAATAAAATAACAATAAAATCTCATTCTATTTAGTAGATAAAACGTTTATTTTCCGCGCATAGGGGTTGCGCCTTTTTTTTTTTCGCTGTGGAAATGCTTTTACGCATGCCCCCCACACATCTGCAGGGGGGTATGTGGGACTCAACGGCTGGTGTGCAAGGCCGTAATACCCACTAAAACCACAGCGCATTCCACCATTTCGCCATTGTGGGGGGTGCCATGGGGTCGCGTGAGCATTCACCACGGCACCCCGGCGAATAGCCCGAGGGCCACAAACTCCTTGGCGGCGGAGCAAGGTGTTGGGCTCCGCCACCACCCGGCCGCAGAGGATAGGGAGGACGGCAACGACACACCGCATCTCCTCTTCCTCTGCGGCCCCACCGCAGCGCCATCCAACGGTGCGCCCCCGTTTGGTCGCGGGAGATAGGCCGCACGGCAACGACACACCGAGACGTCTCTCCTCCCGCGACCGCACCCGACTGCGAGGGACAGCCAGAACTGTCTCCCACACCCGCACCCTTGGACACATCCTGCGCAGGCCGTCCCAAGCCCACGTGGAGCGTCCCCTCCCTGGATCCCGCTTAGCTTTACCGTGGGTGGCGAAGCCACGGTTACTGAGCCCCCCCACCACGACAAGGTGGAGATCCCATGCAGCAGGCGCAGCGCGCGGCACGCGGCGGCGACGCGCGGCCGCAGCGACGCCAGCGCGCCCATAGACACCAGCCCGCGGATCTACAGATAGAGACACTCACGTCGGGTGCAGCAGGCGCAGCGCGCGGCACGCGGCGGCGACGCGCGGCCGCAGCGACGCCAGCGCGCCCATAGACACCAGCCCGCGGATCTACAGATAGAGACACTCACGTCGGGTGCAGCAGGCGCAGCGCGCGGCACGCGGCGGCGACGCGCGGCCGCAGCGACGCCAGCGCGCCCATAGACACCAGCCCGCGGATCTACAGATAGAGACACTCACGTCGGGTGCAGCAGGCGCAGCGCGCGGCACGCGGCGGCGACGCGCGGCCGCAGCGACGCCAGCGCGCCCATAGACACCAGCCCGCGGATCTACAGATAGAGACACTCACGTCGGGTGCAGCAGGCGCAGCGCGCGGCACGCGGCGGCGACGCGCGGCCGCAGCGACGCCAGCGCGCCCATAGACACCAGCCCGCGGATCTACAGATAGAGACACTCACGTCGGGTGCAGCAGGCGCAGCGCGCGGCACGCGGCGGCGACGCGCGGCCGCAGCGACGCCAGCGCGCCCATAGACACCAGCCCGCGGATCTACAGATAGAGACACTCACGTCGGGTGCAGCAGGCGCAGCGCGCGGCACGCGGCGGCGACGCGCGGCCGCAGCGACGCCAGCGCGCCCATAGACACCAGCCCGCGGATCTACAGATAGAGACACTCACGTCGGGTGCAGCAGGCGCAGCGCGCGGCACGCGGCGGCGACGCGCGGCCGCAGCGACGCCAGCGCGCCCATAGACACCAGCCCGCGGATCTACAGATAGAGACACTCACGTCGGGTGCAGCAGGCGCAGCGCGCGGCACGCGGCGGCGACGCGCGGCCGCAGCGACGCCAGCGCGCCCATAGACACCAGCCCGCGGATCTACAGATAGAGACACTCACGTCGGGTGCAGCAGGCGCAGCGCGCGGCACGCGGCGGCGACGCGCGGCCGCAGCGACGCCAGCGCGCCCATAGACACCAGCCCGCGGATCTACAGATAGAGACACTCACGTCGGGTGCAGCAGGCGCAGCGCGCGGCACGCGGCGGCGACGCGCGGCCGCAGCGACGCCAGCGCGCCCATAGACACCAGCCCGCGGATCTACAGATAGAGACACTCACGTCGGGTGCAGCAGGCGCAGCGCGCGGCACGCGGCGGCGACGCGCGGCCGCAGCGACGCCAGCTCGCCCGCGCGCGCGCCCATAGACACCAGCCCGCGGATCTACAGTCACGGAGTGAACAAAGAAAAAAATATTATTTGGCTCATAATCTCTATATATATAAAATTCTCGTGTCACAATGTTTGTTCCCATAACGGCTTGACCGATTCTCATGAAATTTTGTAAGCATATTGAGTAGGTCTGAGAATCGGCCAACATCTATTTTTCATATCCCTGAGTGATATAGATATAATAAGGGTTGTCCACAATAATTTATATGGCAAAACAACGATTCCCAGTTCAGCTAGTAATAATAAAAAAAAATATTTGGCTCATAATAAAAAAAAACAACAAAGAGGCCCTCGGGCGGCTTAATAACATCTGACAGTAAGGTTGGTCACTTACCTTACAAGCACCCTTCCACCGCGGTGCACTGAGCCCGCGTGGTGGAGTATGGCTCGCACCACCTCATAGTTGAGGTGAGGCCTTTGCCCAACAGTGGTACGTATATAGGCTGATAAGATGAGACCCAAAGAATCCATACAACGTTGTTAGTAATAAATAAATCAATAATACTTAAAATCTATGTTAGTTTACTTAATCTAAGGCATAACTACACGACCCTCTTTTCTGCAGCTCGGTCCAATGTCTTAAGATAGGACAACAAGGCTTATCTCCAGCTACCCCTAGGATGCTGTTGCTCTGCCTTACCCTGCAGTACATTGAGGCGGCCCGCTTTCGAATGATTGCATAAAAATCTCATCTTATAAACTACACTTGAAAATTGACACCGGATTTTATAAAACTAATATGTAAGAAAAGAAAAGAAATCATTACGTAATTTAAACACCTATTTTTGACAGTACTAGAATGGACAAAATGTTCGAAGCGACTCCCGATCGGAGAGACCGATTTCAATGGGCTTTATTTTTTCAATGAAAGACTAGCAGTGTTCCTGGCTCATTCGGGGTCTTTTTTAAATTAGAAAGTAACGTTTTTTGCTTATGTTTAATCTATCTGTGGCATCGTATGCGTCACTTTTTAATCGAAAAATAATTTTTCATCCCAACATCTCGGAAAGAGTATTTTTGCTCTTCAATATCTGAGTGCAAAAGCCGTTTTTATTCTCTAGAGGATAAAGTAAATTGAATTTAGAACATCGTGTGCACTAAGTTTGTGAATTAAAAAATCATTAAACCTATTTATTGCTACCTCTATGGTGCGGAATATATCATACAACTTTTTTTTAATTTGTTAATAACTCAGACTCGGAACCTTCTTCCTAGACCGAGTTCTTTTTATCAATTTGCTTTGTAGGCGGTTCTTTACGCGGCATGTTTCACGTCATTGTTAAACTTTACATTAAAAACAGAAAAAAAAGAAGAAACTTGAAAACAAGTGAAAAAAACTAAAATGAGTGACTAGCGACAAGGGAGTTTGTTTGACGCCAACAGAATTGACTGAAACTGTTAATAATGCATGCAATTTGCATTTCCTCGCTGAGGTGGAATGAAAAGTTACGTGTTGCACTCGAGTGCAAAGATTTTTCACCTCGTGCTCTTTTGATTCCCTCGCTGACGCTCAGGATTCTAATTTGAACACGCGGTTAAAAAGCAACTTTGCACTCTTGTACAACAAATAACTATTATCACTCAATTGTACCCCCACCGACACGGATTATCTTTACTTCGACCAACCTGGGTCCTCAGCCTATCACGGTAGTTCTTAGCTTAGGTCAAGGGTCGGCAGACTGCGGCTCTTCCATAGGATTAATATGGCTCTTCTTACACTCACTCACTGCCTAACTGTACCGCTTTAGCACAAAAAAAAAACACTCAAACAATATGAAACAACTGAATAGGCTAGATGACACCACCAATCGTTGACAAACTCTTTATCATCTGTCAAAACGGAAAACCTCCATAGATTTTGTATGGGAATACATGAACGTGACGTCACGGTCATGTATCAGAAATCGGAGTCAATTGACCGAATATTTATTGAGTTTTGTGTGTTTAAAAATTGGTAAAGCTTTTTGGAAATATATTTGTCGTATTAATTTCATAGGGGCTATGTTTTTTAAACGCCATGGTCTTGAAAATACTTAAGATAGGTGTCATCATGCGTATTCATCGTCAACTTACGCGCTGGCACGGCGCTCTGTTACCCCGCCGCCCAAGTATGGGAAAATCTACATACTGGATATTTGGCTCATCTGATTGGTAAGTCTGCCGACCCCTGGCTTAGATGATTAGGTGTAGTTATAATAGTCCTCCTGGCCGATTTCGACCACGGCGGCCATTCTCAACAGTGATCAGCCAACTACGCAGGAGATATTATAGTGCACAAGTGTGAGCGCAATACACAGGTGCACTCACTGTTCCATCACTCTTAAGGTTCGGTGAGACGGCAATCCGACATGACCGGAGAGAGATCAGGCGCAGGACCAACGGCTTAACGTGCTTTCCAAGGCACGGGGGTGTAACACCGCCAACTTCCCGACTCCGAGCTGTTTTTGAGAAATTCATGACAGAAAATCCCAGAAACAATTTAGCTCGACCTGGGATTCGAACCCAGGACCTCTCGTATGTAAGGCAGAAACTTTGCCACTACACCAACGAGGCAGTCATTTTTTGTAAATAAATACATATTATACATAGAAAACACCCATACCATGAACATGTGTGTTTGTACAACACACATGTTCATGCACAAGTATGCTTGTACTGTGCGGGGATCGAACCCGCGACCTTTGGTTTAGAAGTCCAATACTTGGACCTCTGCAGCTAGCTTAGGTGATTATAATAATAATAGGCGCTGGTCCTGCGCCTAATCTCTCTCCTGTCATGTCGGATGGCCGTCTCACCGAACTTTGAAAGTGATGGAACAGTGAGTGCACCTGTGTATTGCGCTCACACTTGTGCACTATAATATCTCCTGCGCAGTTGGCTGATCTCTGTTGAGATTGGCCGCCGTGCTCGAAATCGGCTAGGAGGACTATTATTAGTCTGAGACACTTGTAATGGGAATAACTCGCTCTTTCCCTCGGTGGTTAACATTATAGTTCCGATTTATTATAGTTATTATAGTTGATCAGGTGTGGTTACCTCGTTGACGACGTGATAGTACAGGTAGAGCGGCTGCCCGCCCGCCTCCCAGCCGCTAACCAGCTGGTCTTCAGCTGCCGAGTTCAATTTCTCGAGTAGTGGCGCTATGCTTTTCATGTCGTCTGTGAAAATGGAAAGAATCTTAATTTTCGCTATATGCAACATATCACGCATCCACATGAGAAAGTCGTCTGCGGAGAGAGATGATAATAATAATAATAATAAAAATCTTACGAAATCAAAAACAATCTTATGAATAGCAAGATGCTGCAGTCTCCTATTAGGCATGTGTGTGTGTGTGTGTGTGTGTGTGGCGCGTGTGCGTGTGTGTGTGGTGTGTGCGTGTGTGTGTGGTGTATGCGTGTGTGTGTGGTGTGTGTGTGTGTGTGTGTGTGTGTGTGTGAGAGAGAGAGAGAGAGAGAGAGAGCTGTCATTTAATTATTTGGGTACAAATTATCAGAAAATTTTCAGTTTCATCATAGTCAAGACTTATTAACCACTTTGTAAGTACTGTCTTACATTTCTTTACTGTACGTGCGTAAATTTTTAGTTTAGAGATAAAATATTAATATCCCATAGGATGCATCTACATGGGAAAGATAGCTAATGGCACTCTCCCTCTCAAGTCGTTATCGCTCAACTCATCCCAAAACTGTGGACACACCCTACAGTCTGTTATTTTGTTATATTTGATTTGATTTATTTTAATATGTGCACACACACAGAGAGACACAATCGTAACAATTAACATAAAAATAGTTACACACACAGATTTGATTGCAGCTCCAAAGGCAAGTTGTACACAGCATGCAAATCGAGTTAACATATTTAGAATAAAATTAGAATATTACATTATATTATATTCAGAATATTAATAATTGAAATTAAATTACCAATAAAAATCCATAAAAGAAAAATAATCACTAATTTGGAATAAGGAATAATAAATTAATAATAACAGATGAATACTAGTTATAACAATTTCAAGAATAACAATGCAAGTAAATGATCAAGTATATAAGTCGTTATTTCAGAGTTTCTGAACAGCTGTTTTGAACTTTCCTAGAGTAAAGTTGTAAATGTCAGGCACTTTGTCTTAGTAATGGCAATTATTGCTATTTTTTGTTAATTTAATTAGCATGCTAAATTTCATAGCATAGCATGCTACGCGCTATTGCTATGCTTATATGAAATTTCATCGAAATTGAGAAATAGCGTTAGCGTATAATATTAAATTGCAAAATTGTGACTGTTGAATGCAACGTACATTTTAATGTTGTGACTAAGATTAGATTAAATTTGACTTGTTTATTATGTTTAGTTCCGACACCTCTCAATAGATGGCGCTGTACCGAGTTGCCTCGCGCTAAATTTCGGAATTTTCCTGTTTGTCTTATAACTCCTAATTTCACAAATAAAAAGAGTTTTGTTGCGGACCACTTGTTTAATTCGCTAACATTTTGGTCCTAACGAACCGGATAAAACAGCAAAGTTAAGCTAGTTTCGGGTTCGGTCAGTGCGGTTTTTGTGATACACACGGGCAACTGTGCATGGATCGTGCACGCAAGGTTGCCGGGAGCAAATACAATATCCTCACATAAACACTATCATTATCAATTGGATGCAGTGCAGTGTTTAATCAAAGTGCTAATTAATTAATTAGTGATAAATCATTTGGTGCAGTGGTGCTAAGTGTTCGGCGGTTGGCAAATTTTCTTTGAGTGAGTAACCTCAAAATACAACTCCGCCATGGAGAATATTGAGAAGTCTCAGGTAAGCATTCACGAGCAAATTTCTAAGCTACTAGTCAATTACAAGAAAACATCGAAAGAACGGCTTACTCAGGGTTTTATAGAAGCTAGACAGGAAATCGCTGACAATTATTGGCAACAATTTGAGCAGCAACATACCACACTTTTATCATCCGAGGCTGATTATCAAGTCAAGTCAGAATATTTCGTTCATAATAAGTATGAGCAGTGCTTTGATGATTACCTAGATCTCAAGACGCGCATGAAGGATAAAATAAACGAATTAAAGCAAAATAAACAATTACCTCAAGGCGGTAACATAACCTCTGAACAATCTCCATGCCCATCTATAACAAAGCTTCCACCCATACAGCTAACTACATTTTCTGGCGATTACAAAGATTGGCTATCATTCCGAGATTTATTTAAATCATTAGTACATGATAATGTAACATTGAGTAAAGTCAACAAATGTCAATACTTAAAGGCTAGTTTGCGTGGAGAAGCAGAAAACTTAGTTAAACAGATAGCAGTCTCAGAGATCAACTATGATATTATGTGGCAAATGTTGAACAAGCGTTACAACAACAAACGAAGTATTGTTAACACATATATCGGCAAATTGTTTAATTTAAAGCGAGTTACAACCGAGTCTTCAAAGCATATTCGCGAGCTGTTAGATATCACAACGGAATGTTTAACTGTCTTGAAAAGTATTGGATTACCTACAGACAAGTGGGATGACATAGTCGTGTACACAATCATTCAAAAACTTGATGCCGAATCTCATCGAATGTTTGAACAACGTTTGGAATCAAACGACAAATTACCTACCTGGAAGCAACTGTCAGAATTTCTTGAGTTTAGATTTCGCACCCTTGAAGCTGTAAAACAAAACCACATACAACCAAAAGTTATAGCACCTACAAAGAGCTTTGCAACCGAAATAAAATCACAACTTAAAACACAGTGTGGATATTGTAAAGAGAACAACCATTACATGTATAATTGTAAAGAATTTTGTAAACTAGAGCTACCCAAAAGAAAAGAATTTGTTCAAAACAATCTGATGTGTTTTAACTGTCTGAGAAAAGGCCATGACGTGAAATCTTGTTTACAGTCCACTAATTGTCGAAAATGTGGCCGCAGACATCATTCTTTACTTCACGGTTTTGTCACAAACACCAATGAACCTACACAAAGTGAACCTGAAACAGTCAACACCCACAGCACGTTCGCAGCAAACTCCACAGAGAAACGTCAAGTCATATTAGCAACTGCATTAGTCAATGTGCAGTCACAAAGAGATCCGAGCCACATACACACACTTAGAGCTCTAGTAGATCAGGGCTCTCAAGCTTGTTTGATCACAGAAGCCACATGCCAATTTTTAGGCCTCAAGAGAACACCAGTAGAAGGTACAGTGTCCGGAGTTGGTACTGGCACTTCTATTACCAAATCAACAGTGGATTTCAACATTGTTTCCAAGAGCAATCACAAACAAGTTTTAAGAGTTAAAGCCTTCGTTTTAAAAACACTCACTTCTTACATACCACAACATTCACATTCAGTTGACTGGCCGCAACTTCAAGAGTTAGATTTAGCTGATCCACTATTCCAACGACCTGGAAAGATAGACATGATACTAGGAGCAGACGTATTTGCAGAGATTTTACAAGAGGGAGTCAAGACTCTAAAAAATAAAAACAACACACTCGTCGCTCAGCAAACAGCTTTGGGTTGGTTAATATCTGGACGTCATACAAACACAGGCCAAAACCTTTCAAATAAAGTACACATACACCATGTCAAGCTAGAAGTAGATTCGATGCTTCAGCGCTTCTGGGAATTAGAAGAGACACCTGAAAAGAGAATAATGACAAAAGCAGAGATACAATGTGAATCACATTATGAGAAAACACATGTGAGACTACCAGATGGAAGGTACCAGGTTCGAATGCCATTTAAAACCAATATTCCTGACATCGGAGAGTCACTCAAGATAGCTGAGAAACGATTCCATTTATTGGAGAATAAATTCAATAGAAATTCTGACCTACACACAAAATACACTGAGTTCATGGAAGATTACATTAAACAAAATCACATGGAACCCATTCCAAGTAAAGAGATTGAAAACAAAGCATGTTACATACCTCATCAAGCTGTTATAAATGAACAACATCTGACTACAAAGCTGCGAGTTGTTTTTGATAGCTCATCAAAAACCACCAACGGCAAATCTCTAAATGACAATCTTTTGATAGGACCTCCTTTACAAAATGAAATAAGAGATGTTACGTTGAGATGGAGAAGACACCGGTTTGTTCTGATTGGTGACATTCGTCAAATGTACCGAAGAATACAGTTAGATGAGCGTGACAGAGACTACTTAAGAATACTGTGGAGACCTAATTCTGAGCAACAAATTAAACATTATCGCCTTACGACTGTAACATACGGTACCTCATGTGCACCGTACTTGGCTATTAAAACATTGAGACAGTTAGCTGAGGATGAAAGAGGGAATTTCGAAGATAACATCATAGACACAGTATTATTAGATTTTTATATCGATGACCTACTGACTGGAGATTACACTGTGGAAGGAGTGATACAGCTAAAAAATGAACTTGTAAAATTGTTACTTAAGGGTGGTTTTACATTACACAAGTGGGCTTCAAATAGTGCTGACATTGAAGGAGTAGAGCAATCAAATCGTAAAATACTTGGAATCAACTGGAACGGTCACACGGATAAGTTTGAATTAAAAATTGAATTGCCTACAACAACAACTGATATTACAAAAAGAACAGTGTTATGTGATATTGCGAAGATTTATGATCCAGCCGGCTGGCTAGCTCCTGTAGTCATTATAGCAAAAGGAATGCTACAAAAACTGTGGATTAACAAAATAGATTGGGATGACTACTTACCTGATGTTTTACTGCAAGAATGGTTGACTTTTCGCAATCAGCTGATCAACATGCCTGTAATAGAGCTAGATAGATGGATTGGATTTACAGATGACAATGTGGTGGTAGAACTGCATGGATTCTCAGACGCCTCCACTGTTGCATATGCAGCTGTTGTATACTGCAGGCTTATAACTCCTGGTGGGATAACTGTAACAATAATTGAAGCAAAGACACGTGTAGCACCTGTTAAACAAGTATCCTTGCCAAGATTAGAGTTGTGTGGAGCAGTGCAATTAGCAAAGTTGTTGCATAGAATTCGACTGGCTTTAAGTGTTCCAATTCAAAATACTTACGCTTGGACAGATGCAAAAATTGTCCTTGCTTGGCTGCAAAAATCACCGAGTTGCTGGACTACTTTTGTTGCCAATAGAGTCACAGAGATAACAAACCTGATTGAGAAAGAAAGATGGTTTCACGTACCTTCTATAGATAACCCTGCCGATGTAGCTTCTCGTGGTATTGCACCTGTAGACTTACCTGATCATCACCTCTGGTGGCGTGGACCATTATGGCTACGTTCTCCTAGTATGTTGCCTGTAGAGGAAGAAAGCTGCGTAGAACCTACAAACCTGGAAGAAAAAGTGTCAGTGAAAGTTAATACAGTGCAAAAAGTAAGAGATGAATGTGATAAAAGTGATAGTGAAACAGACACGGATTTATTTGCTCGATACTCAAATTTAAGTAAACTAGTTAGAGTCATTGCTTTTATTTTCAGATTTTATAATTGTCTAAGACATAGAGTAAATTATAAGTCTTCATTAGAATGTCCTAAATTTTTAACAACAATTGATCTAAGGAATTCGTTGCATACATTGATAAAAAAATCACAAACCGACAATCTAAGTAAAGAAATTAATATAATACACTCTAAAAAATTAAATAACAAATGTAAAAGTTTCAACAAATTAAGAAAGTTGCACCCATTTTTGGATGAGCAAGGTTTGTTAAGAGTTAAAGGTAGAATATGTAATGCAAGCTTAGACTTTGATATTAAACACCCTATAATTTTAACAAAAAATTGTAAACTTTCATACCTGATTGTCCGGGATGCACACCATAAGACACTCCACGGAGGATTGCAATTGATGTTAAATTTCATTCGTTCTAAATATCATATTATTGGAGTAAAGTACCTAATAAAGCAAGTAATCAGAGAATGTATTTCATGCTTTAGACATTCTGGTAAATCAAGTATACAGTTGATGGGGGACCTACCTCAAGAAAGAGTAGTTCCTCAGAGACCATTCAGTGTAAGTGGTGTAGATCTTGCTGGACCTGTAACGCTTAAGTTGTTTAGCGGTCGAGGGTCGAATAAAACACAAAAGGGGTACATTGTTTTGTTTATTTGCACTTCTATTAAAGCTGTTCATCTAGAATTGGTTACCAGTCTGAGTTCAGAAGCATTTTTGGCGGCATTTAGACGTTTTACAGCCCGTAGAGGCCACTGTTGTAAATTATTAAGTGACTGTGGTACCAATTTTGTTGGAGCCAGTAAAGAGCTTAAGGAGCTGCACAATAACTGTATTAAGAACTTACCGCCAGAAATAGTTGAAAACTTAGCTCAGAACGGAACTGAATGGAGGTTCAATCCCGCTGGGGCCCCACATATGGGTGGTTTGTGGGAGTCTAATGTCAAATCTGTTAAGAAACACCTATGCAGAGTGCTTAACGATACTAAACTCACCTTCGAAGAGTATTATACATTGCTTTGTCAAATAGAATCATGCTTGAACTCGCGTCCATTAACACCTCTCAATGATGAAAGTGATCTAGCACTAACTCCAGGTCATTTTCTCATCGGCGAGTCGCCTAACGTAGTTTCAGAAACTGATTTAACAGATGTCAAAGTTCCATATTTGAAACGTTGGTTATACCTTCAGCAGAAATTGCAATATTTTTGGAAACGTTGGAGTCAAGAATATTTGGTTACGTTGCAAAATAGACATAAATGGACTGGGGTTCAGAGAAATATTTGTGTAAATGATATTGTTTTAGTTAAGGATGAACGCATGCCTCCTGCGAAGTGGCTTTTGGGTAGAGTTTTGGAGACGTACCCGGGTTCAGACGGTTTAACTAGAGTAGTGAGTGTTAAATGTAAATCAACGGTTATTAAACGACCGATTCATAAGCTGTGCCTATTGCCCATTGACTCTCCACAACTCTAAAACTGTTTTTTTTCTATGTATTGTTTTTTTGTCATTTTGTTAAAGGCCTTGTCGTCCTTTGGGGGGCGTTATGTTTATTATGTTTAGTTCCGACACCTCTCAATAGATGGCGCTGTACCGAGTTGCCTCGCGCTAAATTTCGGAATTTTCCTGTTTGTCTTATAACTCCTAATTTCACAAATAAAAAGAGTTTTGTTGCGGACCACTTGTTTAATTCGCTAACAGACTTTATCAAAATGAAAACTGCACTGAATAGATAATTCAATCAAGTTACGAAAAGACAAACAATTTCATTCCAATAAACAGTTCAATAAACCGCACGCAAAATACGACTCTAAATGCAAGGATGCAGTATTCTCTTCTCTTTCTTTGTTCGCCATTCACTCGGGTAACGCTCAAAAGCCGATCGTCGCCCGACAGCACGCGAACGCGAGTTTCAATTGCCTGCTAGTGCTAAGCTGCTATTAGCAGCCTGCTAAAGCAGTGCGTGCGAATCTATGATAGCAACGACACGTCGCTATCCGTGAATTATAGCATTCACACAATTTAGCATCGTCAAATAATTTAATTATTGGTAACGATGAAATAGCATGCTAATTAATGATGCTAATGCTAATTATTCCATAACTACTTTGTCTATATCTGTTGAACAATAATGTGTTAATCTATCTTACCGCACAGCACGGCCTGCGTGTGCAGCTCGTCCATGAGCACGCGGTGCGCCGCGTTGTACTGCCGCGCGCTCACCAGGTGCTCCGCCTGCAGCGCCGGCAGGTGCTGCGACAAGTGATAATAGCACGTTATGGTAGGTACTAGTGTGTAACATTGGTCATTACCGCCGAGGCGCCATTGAGACCCGAGCCGTAGGCGAGGGTCTTAAGAGAGTCGACGACGGCATCATCAATACACACGTGTATCATACGACGTTTTTCAACACACATGTGAATAAAATAACAATAAAAACTCATTTTATTTAGTAGATAAAAAGTTTATTTTCCGCGCATAGGGGTTGCGCCTATTCTGCCACGTACGAAATGGGGATTTTAAAGTTTTCTTTTTTTAAACCTATAACTCACTAGTGAGTTTGAGTTATAGCAATTAAAAAGTCACAGTTTGATTATAGGTGGCATTATTAGTCTAATTGCAGTGAAATTACAACCACTTTATGAGCAAGTGTGTTGAAAAAACATTTTTTAATAACATTCAGCTTCTTCTTCTTTCTAGCGTGTCGATGGAACACGAGAAATTACACCGTGGCAGCCCAGAATTCAGCCACTTGTATTGCGGATCGGCTGCAGTTCATTAAATCCGCTGGCGTGCAGGTGTTGGGGCTCGCTGGGCACGATGTTACGTGTGCCATAGTTTGCACTGCACCGCAAACACAGTTCATATCGGAGCTTGCCGAAAAACCCTTGCCGAAAACATTCAGCGAAAAAAATATAGTATAGTATAGCAATTTAGTACTTTCTCAAATCTATACTGATGCTGGACAACACGGCACACAGTACACAGTACACAGTCCGACTCACCCGGCACTCGGCTGCGTATGTATGCGTGGGACTCACCTCGTACTTGGCCCTGTGAGCGCGTGCTAGTGACACCCACTCGGCTGGTATCCGCAGCCTCTCCAGTAAGGCGAGGCGGCGCGTCGCGTCGGGCGAGTCGGCCGCGGCGGGCGCGTGACGCGATATCACGCCGCGGGTGAGGTGGCCGCGGCTGGGAATATCATTTAAAATGAGATATCTTAGTCGCTTAGGGTTGCCAGACGGTCGGGAATTGGCGGGATTCTCCCGATTATTTGTATATCCTCCCGACTCCCGACAAAGCAAATAATCGCCCGAAAAACAAGTTCAATATTTTTAAGTTCACATTTATCATTTTTTTTTCTTATATCTACAGTGCAATGCAAAAATATGTTTGTTTACTTAATATATTATGTATAATTAATATTATTAACTTATTTTTTATTTCTCCCGACCAAAGCCCTAAAGTCCCGAAAAATCGGTTATTGATCCCGATAACAGGAAGAATCGATCTGGCAACCCTACAGTCGCTGGTCTTAAGAACACCTCTAAATGAGGTTATAAAGTCTAATCCAACGATCGGCGACTTAATGAGACTTATTATTTAGTTTTAATTTTAAAAAATAGTTGTTTCAGCGACATTTAAGTCAGAAACGTGAATAAATCATCGTACAAGAAAGTACCATGGGAAGTTGGTTAGTTGGTGTTCTCCCAAAGATCGCCATTATAAAATCAAAGTTTCTCTTGTTTTTGTCAATGGTTTTTGGACATACCTAAGTAATCTGACGTTTTTCAGTATAATACATAAATATAAATATAGAATAGAATTAGAGATAGAGATAATATTTGTTTTAGTTTTAATCCTAAGCATCTATGGGTAACTTAAATGACACCTATAATTAGCCCTACTTACGAGTAGCATACGTTCTCAACTAACAAATAAAACTTTAACGCCGTTGGTTTTCTAAATAAATAAAAATAAAATAAAATAAAGTCAAAATGTTCTCAATGACACTTCATATTATTCACTGAGCACCTTGAAAAAAAAAATTGCAGCGATTCCACGAGAGGTATCCGACTGCCAAGCTCGGAATATCTGCTTCCGCCGCCTCAAGCAACTGTAGTAAAACCCACGCAAGTTGGTTAAGCACTGATTTATTATTTAAATACCTGCAACTGTCACACATAAAATATTGACACATTGTAGGTAGGCTCAATATACCACAGCAACTAACGTAAGTTCGCTGCCCACCTCGTCCCAATATCATAAAAATAGGTAAGAAATATAAAAAAATAGATATACAACAACATCACATACATTGATTTGACTCCTTGGTAAGCTGCTATAGCACTTGTGTTACAGATATCAGAATCTACAGTGGTATTACAAATAAACTTAAATTAATACATATAACACCCAGACCAGTGCAAACAGACATGTTCATGCACACAAATGTTTGTACAGTGCGGGGATCGAACCCGCGACCTCTTGGTTAATAGTCAACTTCTTGACCATTACACCAAAGTGGCCGTCAATATATCACAACTACGCAGAAGTGAAACTGCCACCAGAACCTACCAACAACAATCCTTTGTAAGTCGATTTGGGAATAGATTTTATAATGAAAGTAAGTTAATGAGAGTGCTAGCCGAGCTATTGAAATAAGTTATTGAGAGTGCTAGCCGAGCTATTGAAATAAGTTATTGAGAGTGTTAGCCGAGCTATTGAAATAAGTTATTGAGAGTGCTAGCCGAGCTATTGAAATAAGTTATTGAGAGTGCTAGCCGAGCTATTGAAATAAGTTATTGACAGTGCTAGCCGAGCTATTGAAATAAGTTATTGACAGTGCTAGCCGAGCTATTGAAATAAGTTATTGAGAGTGCTAGCCGAGCTATTGAAATAAGTTATTGAGAGTGCTAGCCGAGCTATTGAAATAAGTTATTGAGAGTGTTAGCCGAGCTATTGAAATAAGTTATTGAGAGTGCTAGCCGAGCTATTGAAATAAGTTATTGAGAGTGCTAGCCGAGCTATTGAAATAAGTTATTGACAGTGCTAGCCGAGCTATTGAAATAAGTTATTGACAGTGCTAGCCGAGCTATTGAAATAAGCTATTGAGAGTGCTAGCTGAGCAATTGAAATAAGCTATTGAGAGTGCTAGCCGAGCTATTGCAATAAGTTATTGAGAGTGCTAGCCGAGCTATTGCAATAAGTTATTGAGAGTGCTAGCCGAGCTATTGAAATAAGTTATTGAGAGTGCTAGCCGAGCTATTGAAATAAGTTATTGAGAGTGCTAGCCGAGCTATTGAAATAAGTTATTGAGAGTGCTAGCCGAGCTATTGAAATAAGTTATTGACAGTGCTAGCCGAGCTATTGAAATAAGTTATTGACAGTGCTAGCCGAGCTATTGAAATAAGCTATTGAGAGTGCTAGCTGAGCAATTGAAATAAGCTATTGAGAGTGCTAGCCGAGCTATTGCAATAAGTTATTGAGAGTGCTAGCCGAGCTATTGAAATAAGTTATTGAGAGTGCTAGCCGAGCTATTGCAATAAGTTATTGAGAGTGCTAGCCGAGCTATTGAAATAAGTTATTGAGAGTGCTAGCCGAGCTATTGAAATAAGTTATTGAGAGTGCTAGCCGAGCTATTGCAATAAGTTATTGAGAGTGATAGCCGAGCTATTGAAATAAGTTATTGAGAGTGCTAGCCGAGCTATTGAAATAAGTTATTGAGAGTGATAGCCGAGCTATTGAAATAAGTTATTGAGAGTGCTAGCCGAGCTATTGAAATAAGTTATTGACAGTGCTAGCCGAGCTATTGAAATAAGTTTTTGAGAGTGCTAGCCGAGCTATTGAAATAAGTTATTGAGAGTGCTAGCCGAGCTATTGCAATAAGTTATTGAGAGTGCTAGCCGAGCTATTGAAATAAGTTATTGAGAGTGCTAGCCGAGCTATTGAAATAAGTTATTGAGAGTGCTAGCCGAGCTATTGCAATAAGTTATTGAGAGTGATAGCCGAGCTATTGAAATAAGTTATTGACAGTGCTAGCCGAGCTATTGAAATAAGTTTTTGAGAGTGCTAGCCGAGCTATTGAAATAAGTTATTGAGAGTGCTAGCCGAGCTATTGCAATAAGTTATTGAGAGTGCTAGCCGAGCTATTGAAATAAGTTATTGAGAGTGCTAGCCGAGCTATTGAAATAAGTTATTGAGAGTGCTAGCCGAGCTATTGCAATAAGTTATTGAGAGTGATAGCCGAGCTATTGAAATAAGTTATTGAGAGTGCTAGCCGAGCTATTGAAATAAGTTATTGAGAGTGATAGCCGAGCTATTGAAATAAGTTATTGAGAGTGCTAGCCGAGCTATTGAAATAAGTTATTGACAGTGCTAGCCGAGCTATTGAAATAAGTTTTTGAGAGTGCTAGCCGAGCTATTGAAATAAGTTATTGAGAGTGATAGCCGAGCTATTGAAATAAGTTATTGAGAGTGCTAGCCGAGCTATTGAAATAAGTTATTGACAGTGCTAGCCGAGCTATTGAAATAAGTTTTTGAGAGTGCTAGCCGAGCTATTGAAATAAGTTATTGAGAGTGCTAGCCGAGCTATTGAAATAAGTTATTGACAGTGCTAGCCGAGCTATTGAAATAAGTTTTTGAGAGTGCTAGCCGAGCTATTGAAATAAGTTATTGAGAGTGCTAGCCGAGCTATTGAAATAAGTTATTGAGAGTGCTAGCCGAGCTATTGAAATAAGTTATTGACAGTGCTAGCCGAGCTATTGAAATAAGTTTTTGAGAGTGATAACCGGATATTGCAATAAGTTATTGAGAGTGCTAGCCGAGCTATTGAAATAAGTTATTGAGAGTGCTAGCCGAGCTATTGAAATAAGTTATTGAGAGTGATAACCGGATATTGCAATAAGTTATTGAGAGTGCTAGCCGAGCTATTGAAATAAGTTATTGACAGTGCTAGCCGAGCTATTGAAATAAGTTTTTGAGAGTGCTAGCCGAGCTATTGAAATAAGTTATTGAGAGTGCTAGCCGAGCTATTGAAATAAGTTATTGAGAGTGCTAGCCGAGCTATTGAAACAAGTTATTGAGAGTGCTAGCCGAGCTATTGAAATAAGTTATTGACAGTGCTAGCCGAGCTATTGAAATAAGTTATTGAGAGTGATAACCGGATATTGCAATAAGTTATTGAGAGTGCTAGCCGAGCTATTGAAATAAGTTATTGAGAGTGATAACCGGATATTGCAATAAGTTATTGAGAGTGCTAGCCGAGCTATTGAAATAAGTTATTGACAGTGCTAGCCGAGCTATTGAAATAAGTTTTTGAGAGTGCTAGCCGAGCTATTGAAATAAGTTATTGAGAGTGCTAGCCGAGCTATTGAAACAAGTTATTGAGAGTGCTAGCCGAGCTATTGAAATAAGTTATTGACAGTGCTAGCCGAGCTATTGAAATAAGTTTTTGAGAGTGATAACCGGATATTGCAATAAGTTATTGAGAGTGCTAGCCGAGCTATTGAAATAAGTTATTGAGAGTGATAACCGGATATTGCAATAAGTTATTGAGAGTGCTAGCCGAGCTATTGAAATAAGTTATTGAGAGTGCTAGCCGAGCTATTGAAATAAGTTATTGACAGTGCTAGCCGAGCTATTGAAATAAGTTTTTGAGAGTGCTAGCCGAGCTATTGAAGTAAGTTATTGAGAGTGCTAGCCGAGCTATTGAAATAAGTTTTTGAGAGTGCTAGCCGAGCTATTGAAATAAGTTATTGAGAGTGCTAGCCGAGCTATTGAAATAAGTTTTTGAGAGTGCTAGCCGAGCTATTGAAATAAGTTATTGAGAGTGCTAGCCGAGCTAGTTATTGAAATAAGTTATTAAGAGTGCTAGCCGAGCTATTGAAATAAGTTATTAAGAGTGCTAGCCGAGCTATTGAAATATGTTATTGAGAGTGCTAGCCGAGCTATTGAAATAAGTTATTAAGAGTGCTAGCCGAGCTATTGAAATATGTTATTGAGAGTGCTAGCCGAGCTATTGAAATAAGTTTTTGAGAGTGCTAGCCGAGCTATTGAAATAAGTTATTGAGAGTGCTAGCCGAGCTAGTTATTGAAATAAGTTATTAAGAGTGCTAGCCGAGCTATTGAAATAAGTTATTAAGAGTGCTAGCCGAGCTATTGAAATATGTTATTGAGAGTGCTAGCCGAGCTATTGAAATATGTTATTGAGAGTGCTAGCCGAGCTATTGAAATAAGTTATTGACAGTGCTAGCCGAGCTATTGAAATAAGTTATTGAGAGTGCTAGCCGAGCTATTGAAATAAGTTATTGAGAGTGCTAGCCGAGCTATTGCAATAAGTTATTGAGAGTGCTAGCCGAGCTATTGAAACAAGTTATTGAGAGTGCTAGCCGAGCTATTGCAATAAGTTATTGAGAGTGCTAGCCGAGCTATTGAAATAAGTTATTGAGAGTGTTAGCCGAGCTATTGAAATAAGTTATTGAGAGTGCTAGCCGAGCTATTGAAATAAGTTATTGAGAGTGCTAGCCGAGCTATTGAAATAAGTTATTGAGAGTGCTAGCCGAGCTATTGAAATAAGTTATTGAGAGTGCTAGCCGAGCTATTGAAATAAGTTATTGAGAGTGCTAGCCGAGCTATTGAAATAAGTTATTGAGAGTGTTAGCCGAGCTATTGAAATAAGTTATTGAGAGTGTTAGCCGAGCTATTGAAATAAGTTATTGAGAGTGTTAGCCGAGCTATTGAAATAAGTTATTGAGAGTGCTAGCCGAGCTATTGAAATAAGTTATTGAGAGTGTTAGCCGAGCTATTGAAATATGTTATTGAGAGTGCTAGCCGAGCTATTGAAATAAGTTATTGAGAGTGCTAGCCGAGCTATTGAAATAAGTTATTGAGAGTGCTAGCCGAGCTATTGAAATAAGTTATTGAGAGTGTTAGCCGAGCTATTGAAATAAGTTATTGAGAGTGTTAGCCGAGCTATTGAAATAAGTTATTGAGAGTGTTAGCCGAGCTATTGAAATAAGTTATTGAGAGTGTTAGCCGAGCTATTGAAATAAGTTATTGAGAGTGCTAGCCGAGCTATTGAAATAAGTTATTGAGAGTGCTAGCCGAGCTATTGAAATAAGTTATTGAGAGTGCTAGCCGAGCTATTGAAATAAGTTATTGAGAGTGCTAGCCGAGCTATTGAAATAAGTTATTGAGAGTGCTAGCCGAGCTATTGAAATATGTTATTGAGAGTGTTAGCCGAGCTATTGAAATAAGTTATTGAGAGTGCTAGCCGAGCTATTGAAATAAGTTATTGAGAGTGCTAGCCGAGCTATTGAAATAAGTTATTGAGAGTGCTAGCCGAGCTATTGAAATAAGTTATTGAGAGTGCTAGCCGAGCTATTGAAATATGTTATTGAGAGTGCTAGCCGAGCTATTGAAATAAGTTATTGAGAGTGCTAGCCGAGCTATTGAAATAAGTTATTGAGAGTGTTAGCCGCTGTAATTCTAGCTATGCTAGAATTCTCAATAGCTTACGATCCGATACGATCGCGTTGATAGGCCAGCGCTTGCACTCTTGGAGCTATTAATTATGACTAGCGAGCGCCCGCGACTTCGTCCGCCTTCAACTTGGAACAAATGTTAGCGTTTTAGCCCAGTCTACCCGCCGAGATCTTTAACACGTCCCATGCCACAACACGCAACAGTGTGGGATAACAATAGATTGTCAATTGTGTCTGTGTAGTGGCAGAGAATGGATAAAAACGATATTTTGGGATTCCGCACAACATCGTCGGCATCTACGGTGGCGGCGAACACCGAGGTCACCCGAGTCTACACGATCACGCCCGAACCGAACGTTCGCTTCACATTCGCCTACAAGCACTCGGACCTCCTACACCTTTATTGCGTTTAAGTTTGATCCAAGATATTCTCTGTATATTTGAGGGCGAATTGGCTAGACGACACCACCAATCGTTGACATACTTTTTATTATCTGTCAAACGGTCTGCCTCCATAGATTTCGTATGGTAATAAATGATTGTGACGTCACGGTCATGTGTCAGAAATCGGAGTCAATTGACCGAATATTTATTGCGTTTTGTGTGTTTAAAAATTGGTTTCTACAGCTTTTTTGAAATATATTGGTTGTATTCACTTCATAGGGGCTATGTTTTTTAAACACCATGTTCTTGACAATATTTAAGATAGGTGTCATCATCCCAATTACAGCACCTTTTATTTACAGTCCACTATCTTATTTAAACATCGATATTAGGACTCCAACAGGTACCTCAAACATATTAACACGCTTTTATTAGCTCAGGCTGTATTTATGTATGTAGCGTGGGGTGCTTGGTTGAATTTATCAAAATCATTCCATTATTGGCAACTATAAAAAGAGAACTATGAAAACGACACAAAGTGCACCCCACGCTTTTTACTCTACTGTAATATAAATTCTTTGTACTTAGAAATATTAGGTCTTAAAGGCTATAATTATAATTTATTTATTATTATTTTGTGTATTTACGAGTTGATTACTAATTACAGTATTTATTTGAATGCTCAATTGATAAATATATAGTCATTATTATAAGTCTTTGATTACTATTTCCGTTTTTAGTTGTCAGCTTGATTGTTTTGTAAAAGCCAATCAAAACGTCGACCAATCGGAGGCGTCGGCCAATCACAGCCCACCGCTATGTGGCGAGGTGACTGAGCGAGGCTTTCGGTAGTCGGTGAGTGTGGCAGTCGAGGTTGAGCTTCGAACAGAACAGCAGTGTTTTGTGAGAGTGTTTTGTGTCAGGATGATAATAAGTGGTGCTGATTATATTGATGATGATTGTACATGGACTATGGATATAAATTGGTGAAATTACTACTGAAGCTTATTTTTCTGACCTAGCCCAAAAGAAATTATTTTCTCTTTTTTAGTAAGCAATAAAAGCGTGTTTGTTTTAGTTTTTTTTATATATTCAGGTCCTAGCACCGCGAAAGCAATGCTCTTACACAAATAGCATATAGATATGATGATGATGATGATGTATACTCACACGACAGGATCGGGATGGTAAGCCAGCGCCTGCACGGCGCGGTGCCACAGCCCGCACGCCTCCAGCTGCTCGGCGACGCCGGCGACGCAGCCGGGCGCCGCGTGCCCCAGCCACGTGCCTACCAGGAAGCTGGAATTGAAGAGGGATATTAGCAAAAGGTATGGGGACCGACTTATACAGGGTGACATTTCAAGGTGTTGCCAAATTTTTAGGAGCGACTGTGAATCAGTAACCTAATCTAATTACGTACAGAACAAAAAAAAAGATTAATTATTCCTATCCGCTATTTAAAAATAGTACGCGTGGATTACTTACTTCATTCATAGAAAAATACGCGCCCACACACGTTACTATTGCAGATGTAGTAGTCATTATGGTGCACGGATATAAGCCTTACATTTTACAACACAAGGTTCGCACATCCGCGCAAGCGATGGGGTAGCGGGAATCATAATCACAACTTGTCTTTTTGCTAATAAACAACAATCAGGTTGCGTTCATAAAATTTCACCGTACGTGCATAATACCTTATTGACGCGCCTGGCGTTATATAGTCTGCATTATTGGCTCTGATGTCTGATAAATGATGGCGAACGTGTTGTATCTTTATAGAGTTACTTTTTTGGACATTTTGAAATGTCTTTTTTTAAAAACGTACGACGAATAATAATAATTTAGATGAAGACGTATTTTTAGCATTAATCTATAGAGCTTATTCTATATTTTTTGCAACACCTTGCAATGTCACCCTGTATAAGAACAAGCGAATTTTTTGATGATGATGTACATTCATGCTGGGGTTTGTCCTGCGCACCACCAAGCAACTTAAAAAGCCAAACAGTATTGTATATTTAAATAATTCACTTGTCCGGAGTGTTCTAGAATATGGTGCAGTTATCTGGTCTCCGTTTTATGCCGTACATATTGACCGCGTCGAATGTATTCAAAAAAGATTTTTGAGATGTCTCTCTTTTCGTCATGGTTACCATAGCAAGTTAACATCCTACACGGATAGGCTGCAGAAATTTAACATGGTTACCCTGGAAACGAGACGTAAAAGGTTTGAGCTTATATATCTTTATAAAATACTACACTTTGTGATCGATTCTCCTGCCTTACTTTCATCGATTAGCCTAAACACTCACTATAGGGCCCGTGACGGCAAGCCTAAACTGTTCTCACTTCAGGTTTACCGTAACAACACTTCATATTACAACCCAGTAGTTAGGATGTGTCGCCTCTACAATGATATATCCCAGGAATATCCAGATGGTGATATTCTGGGTTCTGATCCAAATGACTTCTACAAATTTATTCGTGGGATTCTGAAGTGATTGGTTTTATGCGTTGTACGTAGGAGACCAATTATTTTAGAAGTCCCTACTTGCTTAAGGTACTTGTTTAAGGTGCAAAATTTGTAATACGCTTTTCACCACGCCAGTTAGCTCGAATATTTGTGATTTAGAATAATTTGTAACTTAACTTAAGGTATTGTACTCCGTAAGCACATGTTTTGGTTTTCAGTTTAGTACTTAATTTTAATTTTTAAGAAACTTCACAACTCTACAACTGTAAACTGTTTTGTGTTAATAAATAAAATAAAATAAAATTTATTGGGACCTGAGAAGATTTCCTCTTTAAATTCGTAATCCCTGGTACGCGAAATTATCAGAATTAAAACCTTATGATGAAAGATACTATTAGTTATGTTTTTTTCTTTGTAAGAACCATCCCCGTACTTTAAGGAATATCATTAAAAAAGAATTAGCCGAATCGGTCAAAGCGTTTTTTAGTTATGCGCTTACCAACACGTTTTGCGATTCATTTTTATATTATAAAAGTTTAACACATTAATCCTGGCATTAAACTTGGCCATAGCCTACAAACATTTTTAGACCCGTAAACTCACATCGCTACAAGCGATAAGACCGCCTAAATTGTACATCTTTCTTTCGTTAAACTGGTCTATAATATTTGTTTTGTGTTGTACAATTTTTTATTTACTTATTCAAGCTTTATTTCACAACAATACTTTGTACAAAAAGTGGACTTAACGCCGTAGGGCACTCTCTACCAGTCATACCTTTGGGCTAAGCAGAAACGATTAGTGCGCGGTGCGACAAAAAATAAACAAAAGAATAAAGTCTATCTATCTATGTATCTATCTATATATCTATCTATTTATGTATGTATGTATCTATCTTTCTTTCTACCTATATATGTATTATCTATCTATGTATGTATCTTTCTATCTATATCTATCTATCTATCTATCTATTCATCTATCTCACCTGAGGCTGTAGTCGAGCGGGTCGGGCGAGTAGGCGGCCGGCCGCAGCTTCGGGCGCGAGTTGGTGGCGCGCGCGCGCAGCAGCTCGTAGCGCAGGTCCAGCACGCGACGCGACGCGCCGCTCTGTGTGACAAATGACTAATAATAGTCCTCCTGGCCGATTTCGACCACGGCGGCCAATCTCAACAGAGACCAGCCAACTGCGCAGGAGATATTACAGTGCACAAGTGCGAGCGCAATACACAGGTGCACTCACTGTTCCATCACTCTCAAAGTTCGGTGAGACGGCAATCCGACATGGCCGGAGAGCAACTTCCCGACTCCGAGCTGTTGCAGAGAAATTCATGACAGAAAATCTCAGAAACAATTTTGGCTCGACCTAGGATTCGAACCCAGGACCTGGGTTCATCAAACATGACCGCGCCGTAGGTTGCTTAACTTTTGGTATCACTACCAAAGCGATGCAACCACTGCGCCACAAGCGCCTCATTTTAAACTTGAATACTATCCAAAATAAACATAACTCACCTCTCTCCCATCGTACTGGTCCACATACGGCGGCAGCGGCAAACTCATTCCCATTTCGTCCGGCTCCACTGTGGACAGGTCCACGTCACCCTCTTCGCTCGTGAAGAATCCCTCGTACGTGCGTATGATCCGTTCGAGGGTCGGCACTTGAGGTACCAGGTACCTGTTGTGAGGGGAGAGTGACTTGTAAGGAAAAGTATCTAAAGATTGCGTATTGAGATAAGAACAAGATTGATTCCGTTCTTAAAGTAACCACGATACAAAAAAAATCAATTATATATCTAATATATATGTCTAATGATGAATCTATTCTTCTTTATAAAAAAAAACCAAATCTACCCAAGAGTTTGGTCACAGGACAATATATTTTTGTGTAATTATCAATTGTGTCCTATGTGTATTAATTAAGATTCAAAGTGGCGTGCCCGAGGTCGTTTGAATTTTTGTGTTTAATATTTTATTTATTAAGTATTTTTGCGTTCATAACGCTATTTAAAAAAAAAATTTGAATAGACATTATAAATTCGAAAATCTCTATATATATAAAATTCTCGTGTCACAATGTTTGTTCCCATACTCCTCCGAAACGGCTTGACCGATTCTAATGAAATTTTGTGAGCATATTCAGTAGGTCTGAGAATCGGCTAACATCTATTTTTATACCCCTTAGTGATAAGGGTTGTCCACCCTTAACATTTATATGGCAAAACAACGTTTGCCGGGTCAGCTAGTATAATATAATATTTTGTTAGAAAAAATGTTATTTTATTTGATATCAGGATTTTTTATTAGTAAAAACATTTAAACAAAATTTTAATAATAACTTTTGAAAAATTTAAATGCTAATGGATTTTTTTGTTAATTTTAAGCTTAACGTATTAATTTATTCTGTTTTTTTCTTTCCCCGGCGACCAGCTGCAACGAGACGAGGCGATGTTGCGCGACCGTCGCGTCGGCGCCGCTCACTTGCCACTGAGATAGTTGCGGGGACACGAGCGAACGCACTGGCAACTAATCGCAGCTACTGGCGGCTAATCGCAACTGCTAGCGAGAAATCGCACCGACTAGCGACTAATCGCATCAATTGATTGCTAATCGCAACTACAGGTGACTAATCGCAGCTAAATGCGACTAATTGTAACTACTAATAACTTATCGTAACTATTGGCGAGAAATGACAACTGCTAGCGGCTAATCACAACTGCTAGCAGCTAATCACAACTGCTAGCGGCTAATCACAACTGCTAGCGGCTAATCGCTACTGCTAAAGACTAATCGCAGCTACTGGCGGCTAATCGCAACTGCTAGCGAGAAATCGCACCGACTTGCGACTAATCGCATCAATTGATTGCTAATCGCAACTACAGGTGACTAATCGCAGCTAAATGCGACTAATTGTAACTACTAATAACTTATCGTAACTATTGGCGAGAAATGACAACTGCTAGCGGCTAATCGCTACTGCTAAAGGCTAATCGCAACTGCTAGCGGCTAATCGCAACTGCTAGCGGCTAACCGCTACTGCTAGCGGCTAACCGCAACTGCTAGCGGCTAATCACAACTGCTAGCGGCTAATCGCAACTGCTAGCGGCTAATTGCAACTGATAGCGGCTAATCGCAACTGCTAGCGGCTAACCGCGACTGCTAGCGTCTAATCGCGACTGCTAGCGGCTAACCGCAACTGCTAGCGGCTAACCGCAACTGCTAGCGGCTAATCGCAACTGCTAGCGTCTAATCGCGACTGCTAGCGGCTAACCGCGACTGCTAGCGGCTAATCGCAACTACTGGCAACAAATCCCATCGACTGGCAACAAATCCCATCGACTAGCAACTAATCGCATTGACGCGGATACACACCTGGCCGTAGCGTGGAGAGCTCTCAGCCAATCAACGGTCTCCAATAGGTCCTTCTCCCCGGCGACCAGCCGCAGCGAGGCGAGGCGATGTCGCGCGATCGTCGCGTCGGCGCCGCACGCCTGCCACTGGGACAGTTGCCGCGACACGAGCGAACGGAATGTCGGGTCGCCTGCGAAAGTTAAATGTCCTATGTCAGTTATTTATGTGTCATTCATTATACATATAAATAATCCTTCAGGACTAAAGACGTGTTGTCAAACGTGAGCGACGCGATGCGAATACATGTGTCAATGTCAAATGCGCTTCGTTACGTATGACACTGTCATAGACGTAAGGTGGCCAGAAGTCACGGTAAACACTGCGGTATCACAAGCGATTTTGCAACGAAAATGTGCTGGCCACTATACATTCGCCACGGCGCCGCGGCGACCTCTACCGTTCGCCATCACAAGCGCATGCCTAACGGCGGCGCACGACAGCGAGATGATGATAGATGGCGCTGTTGGCCTAATACATATGAACCGCGGTATATAAGAATACGGTAGTTGACACCACCAATCGTTGACGTACTTTTTATCAACTGTCAAAACGCTTTTCTTCATAGAGTTTGTATGGGAATAACACACTTTAACGTCATCGCGTGCAATGCCGACTGAGTGACTAATTATCATTTGAATTCCAATTAAAAATCAAATAATACGAACTGCAGAAAAATATTAGTGTAAAGGCATCTGAAATTATGAATTATTTTAGAGAAAATCAGTTTTTGAATATTTCTTTCATAGTGGAAACAAGCCTATTAGATTCAGAATAATATAGATAGACAAATCAAGATGTTGTCTATCGGACCTTGGTCCCCGACCGAGTAACACTTGGTCGGCAGGAAGCGCTTGCCTTTAGCTTCCTACTCTAAACCATAAAATAAAATAATAAAATAATTTATAAAAATCATAATACGTTCGGAGCACTTTTAGGATTACAATCTAGTTTAAGCTTAGTTCTGTTTGTGTTCTTTAAATAAATAAAATAAAATTAATCTGTTGCGCCACAAAATCTTTTCGGCGACTAATCGCAGCGTATTCTATGACACAGGTTTAATCCTAGTTTAGTTGGCAGGGACATTCTTAAGATTATCATGATTGTCAATCATAGTTCTAAGAATGAACATTTGTATATTTTTACGTTTTTGGTCAATAAATAATTTTATTATTCATCATATCAGCCTGTTGCAGTCCACTGCTGGACATAGGCCTCCCCCAAGGAGCGCCACAGCGCACGATCTCCCGCCCTCTGCATCCAGTCACTACCAGCTGCCTTCTTCAGGTCGTCTGTCCATCTAGCCGGGGGGCGTCCCACACTACGTCTACCTAAGCGTGGTCTCCATTCGAGAACCTTCCTGCTCCACCTCTCGTCGGTTCTGCGACAGACATGGCCAGCCCACTGCCACTTCAGCTTGCTACATTTTTGGACAACAACAGTTACCTTAGTCCTATGTCGTATGACCTCGTTCCGGATCTTATCCCTTAATGAGATCCCCAACATAGACCTTTCCATAGCGCGCTGAGTGACGTGAAGTCGGTGAGCCAGCTTGACTGTCATGTTCCACGTAGATTTTATTATTATTATTTATTTATTTTTATTTCTCAACTTGCACTCACCAGCGGCCTGCGCTATCAGCATCGCCATGTTCAAATCGCCGTGCTCTCTGCTAACTTTACACGCTTCTAATATTCTTCCGCCTAGCAGTAGCGTCCACACCCGAGCGCTGTGACCGTCCGCGTCTGTAGAGAGAAAGGTTTATTTGAGTTATGAAAAAATATATCGCTTCAAGTCCCGATAACCCTTCGTAAAAAGTCCTATGTTTGGTCTAAATAATGCTTTATTTGTTATCATCATATAAACACAATCAGACACGCACATACCACACTCACGCAGTCAAACATTACACACACCCATATACAGGGTGTCGCAAAAAGAGCGCGCCAAACTTAAGGAGATGATATGACTAATAGATGAACATTTATACAAGAAAAAATCACCTCTGTGAAAGTATTACCATTTCAGAGATATAATATTTATAATGTTTATTTTAAAATCACCAATTGTGAGCCTATCTTTTTTTGCTGTGTGTACAAAAGAGCAGATATTTTTCTGGTTCTTTTTGTCAAATATTCTCGAAAAATTGATCTGTCTCAGGAAAAAAAATCATGTAAAGTGTTTTTTTTTTTGTATAAATGGTCATCCAATAGTCTATCATCTCTATAAGTTTGGCACGCTCTTTTTGGGACATCCTGTATGAATACATACACAGAAATAGAAATATTCATTTGCGTAAGTAAGGTACGATTACCATTTGTACGAGCTTGCATCGTACATGGAAATTGCCCAACCTCAGAGCGGCGTCAGCGACCCACATACAGCGGCTGACCGATGGACCCTCAACGAGCACCGTCGGCACTCTACACCGACGGCACACATCTAAATATCTTTATTTGTTTACAATCTATAACTTTATTATAAATACATGTTCATTTACGTTAATAAAACAGATATCAACCGACAGTGTTAGAACGGCATACAACGGGTTTGTTTCTTACTACAACTTCCCTCTCAAGTCGTTAGCTCTCAACACATCCCCTAACTGTAGACACACCCTACAACATTATAAATTACATAATATAAATTATTAATTTAAATGTCGATTATGATAAAAGTCAAATAAAATGTCGTTAATTATACCCTTATACGAGTATTACGATATGAAATGAGAATGAAATTTAATGAGAAAAAATGTAATGAAACCTAACCTCATCTAATTCAATCATTGAATCTGATATCGAAACAAATTATTTGTTTTTTTTTAATACACCAACGCTACGTATATACATGAATCATAAAAACTTCATGGTTGGTTTATCTTTTAATAGACTTTTTTTTGACAGCTGGGAGAGAGAACGCACGAGTGCGGGAAAGGTAAACAAAAAAAGCACGAGTGTGTAATAGCACACATCCCGAACGCTATACGACCGTGCAACACGTCACTTTTTGAGCAACTCTATAAAAATAAATAAACGTTATTAACCTATCAAGGTGTCAACAAATTCAAATATTTGGGGTGTACCGTTACAGATACTAATCACAGAGAGGAAGAGATAGATATTCGTATCCGAAATGCTCTGAGATGCACGGCAGCTCTTCACAAAGTTCTGGTGTCCAAGCTGATACGCAGGGGAACTAAAATTCGTGTCTACAAAACGGTTATTAGGCCAATTTTAATGTATGGATGCGAAGCCTGGACACTGACCTTGAAAGAAGAGAATAAGCTGCTAGTGGCGGAAAGGAAAATTCTGCGAAAGATTCTGGGACCGAAGAAACTGGAAGATGGGAGGTTGAGAGTCAGGAAGAATTTGGAGATTGAAGACCTAGTGTCCGAACCTAACATTATTGGAGAGACCAAAGCAGCCAGGCTTCGATGGCTCGGACACGTAGAGAGAATGGGAGAGGATCGTGCCGTGAAGCGAGCGTACCTGGGACAACCAAATGGGAAACACCCGGTTGGACGTCCTAGGTACCGCTGGAAAGACGCTGTAGCTAAAGATCTGCTCAACCTCGGCCATAGCGATTGGCAAGAACTGTCGCAAGACCGAGATGCATGGCGTGATCTGGTGTCGGAGGCCAAGAGTCACTTTGGGTCGTTGAGTCACCCTAGTAAGTAAGTAAGTTATTATTATTTGAAGAATTGTTCGGGGTGAACCGAAAAAAAATTTGATGAATGATAAAACTGATGTATAATTGGAGACTAAAACTTGGTACAAGAGGAATTTATGATGAAATGAATGAGTAATTATTTTTTTATTTCCAATGTAAGTGTCAAATTACTTTTGTTATCAATAAAGATTTTTTTTTTGATAAAAAATAAAATGATGAGTACGCGCGGCGCTCTTGATGGCTAAATGCGAATTGATTTGATCGTGTGAAAAATTATGAATACAGGTAAATGAGGTCAACATGTAAATTGATGACTTAACAACTAAACCTGTACGTTGCTTGCTCGTACAAGAATAATTATGAAACGTGAATAAGCTGCTGCTGGTCGTGGGCGTGATCTTGATCAATATGCGGCCACGTACAGTTCTTGCATTTCACGAAGGCGAGTAGTCTTTATTTGTTTTTAAACGTGTACATGCATAATGCAATAGTGTGCGTGTATGACGACGCGGTCAGTCGCGAGCGCGCTGTCGCTCAGGTTAGTTGTGTTTATTGTTTCCGGACGCTAATTGCCGTGAAGTACTGTCAGCATGTCAAAGCGCAAAGTTATCCATAGCGAGGTAAATATTTTTTTTCTAGTTTTGACATTAAATAAAAATGATTATTTTTTAATTTAAGTAATAGTTTAGTTTTGACTTTTGATACTTATTCAATTGTATATTTTATTGTTTTTAGGGTCGAGCAATCATTGCTAAAGTCTTTCACTTTCTAAAAGATGAATATAATTTTATGAAAGCAAATAACACTGATGGATGTGACCTAAGTCCATTAGCAAACATATTAGAACGAACTGCCCAAGCAACAGGCGTCAGTGAACGCACAGTAAGTAGGATTTTAAAAGAAGAGAAAGAGTTGCCATCTTCATCAACCAAGTTTACTTCACCCATGAAAAAGCGACGAAAAAGAGACGGTAAATTTAATTTAGATAATATGAATCGAGAAATTATTCGAACTACAATTCAAAATTTTCATATAGATCACAATGAACTTCCAACTTTGGCAAAACTTCAGTCAGCATTAAGAGAAAAAATTGGTTTTGACGGATGTTTGAGCACATTACGTTCGTTGCTTATAAAAATGGGCTACGAATGGAACAAAAATTGAAAATTTTATTATCAATTGAACATACAAAAATATTGGTATTATTTTTATGCTAACCATACCCGCTTTCGTTTTCACGCACACATCGACACATATACGGACACATATTTACCACAAGTAAATTCTGCTCGACTTCGTGATTTGAAAGAACTATACCTTTATGTTTTCAAATAGTAAGAAATTGAGTCATTCAGTGGCACATCGACCCGGATCCGGCTCACGCACAGCCCCAGAGCAATCTTTAAATTTTGGTAGATACATATAAGCTTATTCTTAACGTCAAATCCACCTCTTTGACTTATATTATTATGGTACCTCGTGGTCAACTGTAATTGGCTAATTAAGTTATTTTCTCATGTATTTTGACGTGACAACGTCTTATAAATTGGTTTGCCGGGTGACACTTCAAGAAACTGCGTTACGCTCCGCTCACGTTCCGCGCTCACAATGAGAGCGAGTGAGAGGCACGCGTCCCTTCGACTCGGGCATGGTTAGCCCGCCTAAGAGCGAGTGAGACAGACATAAAAAGTGAAAGGCACGCGTCCCTTCCACTCGAGCACAGTTAACCCGCCTAAGAGCGAGAGAGACAGAGCGAGAGAGAGAGAGAGTGAGAGAGATAGGCATACACACCGGTTCATGTTATACGAATGAATATTCACATTAAAATTATTTTACCACTCAAAGTCGTTGTCACGTAAAACTTTCGGCCGTATACCGACTTTACAGGCAACCAATTTTTTTTAAGTTATAATGCTGTTGTTGACCCTAATAAATAAAAATAAAATAAAATAAAACTAACCGTCCTCAGCCTGTGGTCCGGCGGGCTGGCTGAGCTCTTGGTCAGTCGCCTCGGCGACCGCGTCCTTCAGCCACAGCAGAAGCCGCCTGTGCCGGTTCACTATGGAGGCAGTGTCCGTGCCTGGAATACCTGGTGAGTACAACAAAAGATACAATTAAAATATTGAATTCCACGTACTAATTTTCAACGAGTGTTATTTCCAATTTATATAGATAGATAGATAGAGAACACTTTATTGCACACCACAAAAAATAATACAAAATCAACATACAAATAAGGAGCGATCTTCGAGCGACAACCTTCGGGTTAAAGATATGTTCAAAATCACACTTAATATCACAAACTAATCGCCGCCCGCGACCTCGTCCGCATGGAAATCTTTAATCATTCTCAATTCTTCGCATAACAATAATAACTAATACAAATTAAAACAGTTAAAACTAAAACTACCTAATGCGGACAAAGTCGCGGGTAAAAGCTAGTAAATAATAAATATTAAAAAAGTCAATTTATTAATTAAAACTCACCGTCATTGTCTAGATCGGCGCCCCACAGCGCGTCGCAGAGCCGCCACACCTCGTGGCAGTACGCGCCGCTCACGCCGAACTGCTGGGTAGAGAAATAAATAAATATAAAATAATAAATATTTCACAACAATCACACCAATTCTCAAGTCCCAAATTAAGCTACGAGGCTTGTGTTATGGATACTAGACAACGGATAAACATACTTAAATACTTTTTTTTTGTAAATAAATACATATTATACATAGAAAACACCCAGACCAGTACAAACACACATGTTCATGCACACATATGCTTTGGTTTTAAAGTCCGACATGTAGACCACTGCACCAAACGGTCGTCGAAATAACTACTTTACGGTTGTTTGTCAAAAAACATCCTCATTTCTTTACAAAATTTAAAGACATTCAATCAGTGTATAACTCCCTGGGAGTTAAGGTCGAAATCGAGAGTGTACTAGCTTATAAATAAAAGCCCAACGTAGCACACAACGGGTTTATTACGTCACGACAAAGTCGGTAACAGCAATAATGGGTAGTTACACACTGTAGCGAACCTCGGTCTTATAAGACAGCCGGTGAAAAAAACATACTGTACCACGAGTCAACCGGGCACAACGCCATCTATTGGTACAATAGTAAACTATCCTAACTTAAAATCTATCGGCTTATCACAAGTGCGTTATACAATCAGTTATACAGTAGACAACATCCTGAAATCCCGGAATTGTTTAGAAAGAATTGTTACCCTATGGCCATAAGAATTTATAATAAACAAGTCTATTCATTTCTCGATGGATGGTTTCAAATGGTTACATACCATCACCGGTATGTGCCAATTCCACTGGACCGGTCTGCAGAGTCTGCCCTGTCCATTTTTTTTTCGTATGAAGGTTTCTCTTCCCTCTACTATAAGGAATATCATACAAAAATAATTTGCAAAATTGGTTCAGGCGTTCTTGAGTTATGCGCTTACCAACACATTTTGCGAATCATTTTTATATAATAGATTACCAACATTGATAACTGATCTACTTTGAAATCAATTTAAGAAAAAAATGTACCAATGGCTTGTAGACACATCTCTTCTGTGTCACGTTGTGAGTTGTAGATATTGTAAGTACTACGACTTCAAGTTCTAGCTTTTTCGGGTGATTACAGTTGGATGTATTTTGGTTCCTGCGCTGGCGTCGTTTAGTGGAAATTTAAAGCAAAATAATCCTCTTATCCAGCTTTAGTCATGGATTTCCGCAAAGTAACGCCTGATTCCATCAACTATATTTTAGACAAATGTTTTTTTTTAATTAATGATTTTTTTAGTTTGTAATTTTTAAAACATTATTTTAAACTACTGAAATTATTATTATTGTAATCAATGTGAGATTGACATTAAAATATTGAATATAAATTGTAATTCACTTAAACTGACAAAACAAAACATGCTGAGCTTATACCTGTTTGTGATGTCATTATAGTTACCATTTTTTAATAAAAATATTTCATTTCTCGCACGGGACCAGCTCGGAGTCTTTGGGCCAATGTTGGTTCTACCATCGTCAGCAACTCACCCCTAGCTAACTCCAGTGTGTGTGCCCAACAGCATACCGTACCTTCCGAAGCACGAAGATGCTTGTAAAAAAACGTTACTTTAATATTTGGAATGGTCACCCATCCCAAACATGACCGCGCCTTAGATTGCTTAACTTTCGTTATCGCTACCAAAGCGCTCTGCCATCACTGCGCCACGGGCGCCTTAACGTTCTGATTGTGAATTTTGGTCTACTATCGACTTACCCTGGCACCTCCAGTGCTGAGGTCCTTAGCGTCTCTCAGGTGCTTGTTGAGCAGTTCCCGCCTGTCGCGGGGCGAAGGCCTGACCTTGAGCTGCGGACAGCTGCCCTCGCACGGGACCAGCTCGGAGTACTCTAGGAGAGTCTCCATGTGGCGAGTTAGGGCTTCCTGGGTGATCAAATAGATAATGAGTTAATTTTCGTCAAGGTTGATGACCTTATACGTACTAATACGTGTACTTTTTCCCTTTCTTTGTTAATGATGGTCTTAGTAGCGGAAAATATATCATGTTCTTACATAAGGATTCAAATAGATAATCTTTTGTCTTAATAATTAAATTAAAATTTTAATGACGAAATCTTGTGTAATGCAGATAGGGTGACTTCTTGGGTTTAAATATGAATTAACACAGTACCCAAAACGACAGGTTTTTTGAAAATTGTCCTGCGATATGCACGACTATTTATAATAAAATCCCAGACTCTATTAAGAAACTGCCCACCCCAATGTTTAATAAGTCATTGCGTAGATGGCTTATGGAGAAAACCTTCTATTCTGTAAAGGACTTTTTTGAGACTGACATTGAATGTTTTTAAGGTTGTATATTTAATGATATTTATTAACTTTATTTGATGCTTTTACATGTGTATATAACTAAATAGGAGCACTTTGTCATTCATTACGATCAACATTTATTTGTACCCACCCTATTTAATAGCAAATGGAAATTGCCCAACATCGGAGCGGCGTCAGCGACCCACATACAGCGGCTGGCCGATGGACCCTCAACGAGCACCGTCGGCACTCTACACCGACGGCACACAACAACATATCTTTACATGTTTTCATAGCTTAAGTTCATTATAAATACATGTTCATTTACGTTAATAAAACAGATATCAACCGACAGTGTTAGAACGGCATACAACGGGTTTGTTTCTTACTACAACTTCCCTCTCAACTCGTTAGCACTCAACACATCCCCTAACTGTAGACACACCCTACAGTATGTAACAGAATCTTTGAGCTCAATTTTCACCAAATCCCAGAAATCGAAACCTGCAGATACATTTCAAATTGTTAAGATTTTTTACTAACATATAAGCTATGTTTACCTATAATTGACTGTGCATTTAGCATATACTATTGTTAGCTTTATCATCCATGATATATTGTAACAGTTGTTGGTAATCCAAATAATAGTACATTATGGTACTAGTGTGTAACATTGATGATTACCGCCGAGGCGCCATTGAGATCGAGCCGTAGCGAGGGTCTTAAGAGTCGAAGACGGTAATCATCAATACACACTACGACGTTTTTCAACACACATGTGAATAAAATAACGATAGAAACTCATTTTATTTAGTAGATAAAAAGTTTATTTTCCGCGCATAGGGGTTGCGCCTATTCTGCCACGTACAAAATAAAATACTTAAAAACTTTTTTTTTTGTAATTAATTACAAAAAAAAAGTTTTTAAGTATGTTTATCCGTTGTCTAGTACCCATAGCACAAGCCTCGTAGCTTAATTTGGGACTAGAGAATTGGCGTGATTGTTGTCAATTGTTTATTATTTATTTATTATTTTGTTATTATTATTTATTTATTATTGTTTGTTTATTTATGTATTATTTTTCTGGGTGTTTTCTATGTATAATATGTATATTATACATAGAAAACACCCAGACCAGTACAAACACACATGTTCATGCACACTTATGTTTGTACTGTGCGGGGATCGAACCCGCGACACTTGGTTTTAGAAGTCCGACCTGTGGACCACTGCACAAAGCGGTCGTCAAAATGGGGACTTTAAAGTTTTCTGTTTTTAAATCTATAACTCACTAGTGAGTTATAGCAGTGAAAAAGTCACAGTTTGATTATAGGTGTCATTATTAGTCTAATTGCAGTGAAATTACAACCACTTTATGAGCAAGTGTGTTGAAAAAAAATAATTAAAAAGAAATCGGATCACCCACCTGCAAGTAGCCGGTGGAATCCCCTTCGGCTAGAGCCACTCGCGCGACGACTGTCTCGCTCCAGTCGTTATCGAGGCGCCCGCGGACGTACTTGCTCAGCTCGCTGAGTTCCGCGTCTGTTTAAATAATGAAGAAACAGTTTTATGTTTTATCGTGATTAACGTTAATATTAACATTAGGTAAAGTGATGAATGTAATGTATACTATTAATTTGAACATCTTGTAACCACACACACTTGCATAATAAATGTTTTTTATTTTATTTTTATTTAAACAAAAAATACAAACAGCATACAAACTTCACATTATTAAATAAGTCATAATCCAAGTTCTAGATTGTCTCCCAAAAAAGTGTTTCTAGTTTACATTTTATAGTCTGAGTAAATACAGTAACTTAGTGCATGGAAATAAAAAAAAAAAGAAATAGTGGTATATTGTTTTACAGTGAAAAAAATAATTATGAAAATATTACAATTCAGGAAGTGAATTACTCAAGTAAACATTTATCTAATGAATTGAATTGAAAAACGTTCAGGTTGCAAACTTAAGATTATATATATTATAGATGATTAAAAACATTGTTAGATGCATGCCACGTCAGGTATTCATTGCATTAATTAATAAATAAACAACAACATCACATACATTGATCGGACTCCGTGGTAAGTAGCTCAAGCATTTGTGTTACAGATATCAGAATCAACAGTGGTATTACAAAAAAAATACATACAACACCCAGACCGGTACAAGCAGACATGTTCATGCACACAAATGTTTGTACAGTGCGGGGATCGAACCCGCGACCTCTTAACCAAGAGGTCACCTTCTTGACCATCACACCAAAGTGGTCGTCAAAGTAATATAACTATAGGTTAGGTTAGGTTTCTTCTTCTTCTTCTGTATTGCAAGGCGGTCGCAACCGGTAGGGGCTTGACCGAGTCCGGGTGGAGGTCGCCACATTACAAAATAAATAAAAAAAGGTTACATGAGTCCCAGCGGAGTGCAAGTACTTACTGTGGGGCAGCTCGGCCACGGAGTCGCGGCTGGTGACGTACGCGAGCGCGGCGCGGGGCCCGAACCCGGCGCGCGAGTGCCGCGCGCGACACACCGCCACGTCCGCCAGCCACGCCGCGCCCAGACGACCTGCCCGATACAGCGACGATATGATAATATGAAAGCTTTATCAGCCCCCATGCCATAAAGATATTTATAAGAAAAATGTTTATAATATGTCAATCTAAGAATCAGAAAGACTGAAAGTATTATAATTAAGAAAAAATTGAATGAATGCACAATAAATGTTTTTATAGCATAAGTGAATATTTTAATTGTGCTGACTAATTTAGTGACTATGATATTTACTTTAATAACATAATATAATTAACATAAAATAATCAAAAACGCTATTTTTAATTTCGAAAAGACATAACACTAGAAATAACCTTTTTTACTCCGGTCATCGGGGAGGAATCGGACCCCCGACCTTTGGAAGTCTGGTCCAATGCTCTGACCACTGAGCTACCGAGAACCTTAATGGAGTCGTTGAATTTCGTCTGTTTGTTTTTGTGTCTTTTTGAAAACCAAAATTATTGTCTTTAGTATTACTAATAGAACTCCTTCTTCAGACAATCTTAAACTTAAGCTGCACTGTTGTCGAAACAAGAGTTCTCTTCGATGTTCTGTGTTTACTTGTGGTGGTGCGTCAGTGGTCACTACACTTAGTATTATAAACTTTTGTTTCTATTTATTTAAGAGGTTGTTGTGTAAGTAGATTGTAAGTAAACCAAAGAAATAAAATAAAATAAAAAAAAATTGGTTGCCTGTAAAGTCGGTATACGCGCGAAAGTTTTACGTGACAACGACTCTGAGTGGTAAAATAATTTTAATGTGAATATTCATTCGTATAACATGAACCGGTGTGTATGCCTATCTCTCTCTCTCTCTCTCTCTCTCTCTCGCTCGCTCTGTCTCTCTCGCGCGAAACGTGAGCGGAGCAGCGTAACACAGTTTCTTTAGGTGTCACCCGGCAAACCAATTTATAAGACGTTGTTACGTCAAAATATAATTGGCATGATGACAGCTATCTTAAATATTTTCAAGACCATGGCGTTTAAAAAACATAGCCCCTATGAAGTAATTATAACCAGTTTATTTCCAAAAAGCTGTCGAAACCAATTTTTAAACACACAAAACTCAATAAATATTCGGTCAATTGACTCCGATTTCTAGTGACGTCACGTTCATTATTCCCATACAAAATCTATGGAGGCAGACCGTTTTGACAGATAATAAAAAGTATGTCAACTATTGGTGGTGTCGTCTAGCCAATTTGCTTGAGCAAGTTGAGAATGTTAAATATCTGGGCGTTATTATAGATCATCACTCAACTCCACCTAAAAAAAAATGATGTATATCTTTAAGTAACTTATTAATGTCGCTGATTCAAATAGATTTGAATAAAAATAGCACTTCATTTGTTCCTATCGAAGAAATGTAACCTACTTTTTTCCACTACGTTACTACAGAAAAACAAAGTATTTTGGTTTAAAATTATATCAAAAATTATACCAAAGATGTAGATCAAAATTTTCCCTACACCATTTTCATGAAAACTTCTAATACTGATTTTTAACAGCGGAATTATGTCGTCCAAACTGAAATGCATTTAAAGCAACTTTTACTTGATAATGGCGACATAAAGAAAAGAATAAAACTTCACTATTATATGTATATAAACTGTAAATATTATAAATACGTAAATGTTTGTTCAGTCGGGTGATGACATCTCCAAACCTCAGTGGTTCCCATAGAAAACCAGCGCCATGGCTTGCCGTGGCAATAATGCTGAGTGGTGGTCCCCCACCATTTGGTCATATTATTACATTTTTTTTTTTTTGTTTTTGCTAATTTTTTGTTTTATGTTTCATTATATTGTAATGCAATATGTGCCAAATAATAGCACATTATGGTACTAGTGTGTAACATTGGTCATTACCGCCGAGGCGCCATTGAGATCTTAAGAGAGTCGAGGACGGTAATCATCAATACACACGTGTATCATACGACGTTTTTCAACACACTTGTGAATAAAATGAAAATAAAAACTCATTTTATTTAGTAGATAAAACGTTTATTTTCCGCGCATAGAGGTTGCGCCTATTCTGCCACGTACAAAATGGGGACTTTAAAGTTTTCTTTTTTTAAATCTATAACTCACTAGTGAGTTATAGCAAAGAAAAAGTCACAGTTTGATTATAGGTGTCATTATTAGTCTAATTGCAGTGAAATTATAACCACTTTATGAGCAAGTGTGTTGAAAATATTTTTTCTTTCTTTCTTTCACTTACCGGCAATAGTCTGCTTGAACGGCGGCACTTTCCTATGATATCTGAGCACTATCGTGTGTGGCCGCACCAGCAGCGGTTTCATGGGCAGCTCTGGAAATACATTATACGTTAGGTGGGTCATTTGGAATACATAATGTTGAAGAAATGTTTAATTTTAAAATATTTATTTTTACAATAGATATTTTTTTTAAATAAATTGTCTTTTCGTTTCAAGCAGGTAGCATTTTTTATCTAATAATCTAAGAAATTTTAATTAAATTCGATTCAAAATAAGTTTTACGAAAATAAATGTGTTTTGACATATAGATATGTAAAGAAAACCCATTTCGTTTTCTTTCGTTTATGATGATAACTGAGAGTTTGATAAATGGACGGATGTTAATGTTAATGTAAAAATATTTTGGTTTAGCTGTTATGAAAGGAAATAAGATTTGGTGAATAAAAACTAATTAAGATAGACCTGGAAAAAGGCTTTAAATGTTGTTTCTTATGTATTAATATTTTTTTAGTAAGTGGCTGTAATTAAACCAATTTCAATATCGTAATGTACGAGTATTTCATTACGCACTTGTGCGATAATGTAATATAAAACGCACGAGTTTTTTTTTTAAATTAAGTAACATGCACGGTTTTTTAAGATGCTCCGTCTAAAAATGAATTATACTTTTTAAAATCTTAACAAAGAGTTTTTATGTCAGAAAAGTGGTCAATATTTTATAAATAAAATTAACTTTGGGAGATAAAATTTAATAAATAAACATTTGAGTCTTTAATTTAATAAATTTTAACAATATAGGACAACTAACACAAACAAAAACACAAAAATATTAATTTACTTTTCAACATACCTACTTGCTCAACTTTTTTCATTTTTTTTTCATCATAATGTACTATTATTAAATCATACCCTCGACGACGCTACCGGGCGTCTCGTCCATCGCGTCGGCGTGCGCGGCGTGTGCGGCGCGGCGCAAATTAAACCGAGTACTCGGTACTCGGCAAGCTTTAAACAGAGTAATACTCGGTACTCGGTAAAACCACTACTCGGCCCATCTCCAATTTGAACATACCTTCGACAACGCTACCGGGCGTCTCGTCCATCCCGTCGGCGTCGCCAGCGTGTGCAGCGTGCGCGGCGTGCAGTGCGGCGACGGCCGGCGGCGCCACCGCCCGCGGCACCAGCTGGTCGCCCGTCGACACCGACATGTCGTCTTCCATGTCTGGCCGGGACACATCATTTATTTATTTATATATTTATTTCAGGCCACACAACCCATATAAGAGTAGTTAGTAACAAATTTCTTAGCCTAGGATAAGTAGCACAAAATTTATCTAAAATCTAAACAAAAAAAAAACGTCAATCACTGCAGCGCCATGCCACTTGAGATGGCGCAGCAGTGATTGACATAAGGACAATCTAGCCTACTTGAAATCATGTTTAGGATGCTGTTGGTACTGGCGCGCATTCTGTGGACCAGAGACGCGCACCTTTTCCGCACTGTAGCGTAAAAACAGTCCACACGGTACTCTGCGAACATCCCTGAGGCACTACAGCAGCGCGGCAGCCCCAACAACACCCTAAACGCATTGTTGAACTGGACACGGAGGGCACTGTGGGACTTTTTATTGTATTCAGCCCACAGACTACACATGTAAAAAGATGTACAGTAAACTCTAAACAGAGTGATTTTAACCTGTGCTGTACATCGTGAGAATCTGCGAGCTATCATATTTGCCCTGACTGCCAGAGCCCTTCGTTCCCTTTCTATGTCGTCATCTCTGATCATATAGTAGATTGTATCATGAGGAAGCAAAATAATATTTTTACGGCGAGGGCGCTTTTTTGAATCCAGAACGAAGTGAGGGAAACCTGAACGAAGAACCTGAATCCTGTACGAAGCGAGGGATTCAAAGTACGTCGCCCAAGCCAAAAATATATTTGCGTCCAAATGATACACTCTAATTTTCATCACCCTCTATGAGAATATAATTTATCAAAACCAAGAACTTGAATGTGAAAATTTATGAAAACGCGGGCCGTAGTTCGCGCGTTTTTTTTTTTTTACTCAGTTGCCAGCGGCGGCGGCGGGGCGATGGTCGACGGACGTGCCGTCTAACCAGCCAGTCTCTTGCGTTCGGCGGGAAACTCTAAGATGTTCCAAATTCAATAAGTGCGAGAATTCAAAAGAATTTTTAGTCGCACTTATTTCAATAAAGAGGACCAAAATCTCATTTCTGCCCGCTGGACAGTCTGTGGCAAAGAGTAGAGTAATAGTACCTATGTCGCTTAGAAGCATCACCTTTGGGCGCACTTAAAGGCGACCAAAATCGTCTTTTTCGAATAGATGGGATGAAAATAATATTGTTGAGATTCCAATTATAACCAACGCTCGGAGATTAGATATTATACACGTTTTGTTTCTTTTATCATTAAAGCTGAAAGCATTATATTACAACTCACAACGTGACACAGAAGATGCACCTGGAATCACAACACTGACACCAACAAAAACCTCGACGCCAGGCTCGTACGAGCGACGCTCGTAGTGTGTCGAAGCGACGACATCTCCTGAGGATGCCACATGTAGTGGCGAAACGCGTCGAGTGTTTTGTTGGTGTCAGTGTTGTGATTCCAGGTGCATCTTCTGTGTCACGTTGTGAGTTGTAGGTATTTTAGGTCCTGCGACTTCCAGTTCTAGCTTTTTCAGGTGATTACAGCTGGGTGTATTTTGGTTCCTGCCTGGCGTCGTTTAATGGAAATTTAAAGCAAAATAATCCCCTTTTTTCAGTTTTAGTCTTTTAGTAACGCCTAATTCCATCAACTATATCAAATCTTTTATCATTACTTAAATCCTAAGTAAATTTCGTTCTTTCCGCCACCACTAGATAGCGCTGTTGCTAGTTGAATCACGGTATAAATAATAAATAAAAATAAAAGTGAGTGTTTCGATGTCCACCAATACATGTGATTTCAAATTTTTGATTTTAACTTCTTCTTCTTTCGTGTCGGCAAGACGGGTTAAATCTTACTTGCCCAGAAAGCGGCTACCGATTTGATAGTGATTTTAACGTCCTAATACACTCGCGAGCAACAAAATCGACTCAACGTGCAAACGCGAATATAAATGTGATTTTTGTCTTGAAACAAAAAATTACATTTATAGATTAAAACGATAACATAATTGTCCATATTTATTAAGATTGGCAATGGACAGAGACAGGTGGAGAGATTTGGGGGAGTACTTTGACCAGAATGATATAACTAAATAAAAAAAAGGTTTCTATTGCATTGACGTCAACTTTAGCGGAATTTACGCCAATGATATTACTACGTTAATTCCGATATAACAGCACACTTGCGGGTTACTGTCGCCAGTCGCGGCGACAGGAACAGTCACCGATGGAGGCACGACGATTGTTCACACGCTAGTCGTGGCGACATAAAATCCCGTGTAGCCCGAGCCTCAAATTACCTGTGTCGGCGTACAGCGAGGCCTTCATCAGCTGATGGTGGTGGCTCTGTCGGTGCTCGAGGCGCGCCAGTTCGCTCGTGGGACTCTTCACTCCTAGAGCTGATGAGAAAAATGAAGATAAACATTTTGTTCTGTGTGTGTGTCTGTGATATCTTAAATCAATATACGCTTCTCTCTCGTTCTTTCTTTTGCATTTTTTATATAGACGACCGTTTGGTGCTGTGGTCCACATGTCGGATTTCTAAAACCAAGCGTCGCGCGTTCGATCCCCGCACAGTACAAGCATTTGTGTACAAGAGTATGTGTGTTTGTACTGGTCTGGGTGTTTTCTATGTATAATATGTATTTATTTACAAAAAAAAAAAGTATTTAAGTATGTTTATCCGTTGTCTAGTACCCATAACACTAGAGAGACTAGAGAATTGGTGTGATTGTTGTGAAATATTTATTTATTATTATATGAAAACCTTGTTTCGACAATTGGCAACACATGAAAAAAAAATATACCCAATTTGGTGCAGTCGGGCTGAAGTTACCTGCGTATAGTGTACAACGATTTTCTAATTTGTGTAACCCTATGGTAAATTAGAATGCTAAAAAAACACGCTTTTATTGCTAACTAAAAAGGAGAAAATAATTTCTGAGTACACGGAATTTATATTACAGTAGCGTAATGAGCGTGGGGTGCACTTTATGACGTTTTCATACTTCTCTTCTTATAGTTGCCAATAATAGGATGATTTTAACATAAACTATACCAAGCACCCCACGCTTTTACTCTACTGTAATATATATTCTTTGTACTCAAAAATTATTTTTTATTTTTTAGCAATAAAAGCGTGTTTTTTTTAGTTTTTTAAACTATTATTTGTTTTTATGTTTTTAGTTAATAAGGATAATGGAAAACTCTTATCAAATTATTGCATTGTCATCGGTACTTAATACGTGTGCAAAGTTTCAGATTAATCCGATTTCTAGAAGTTGGTGAAAATTGAGCTCAAAAATTTCGTTACATACATTATAAATAAATAAATATTTCACAACAATCACACCAATTCTCTAGTCCCAAAATAAGCTACAAGGCTTGTGTTATTCACACATGCATACACCCCGATCTAATAAAAGTGTGTTAAAAAAAATATACAATAGCCATGATGACACCTATCTAAATAATTTCAAGACCATGTCGTTTAAAACATTAAGTCTCTAGTTGTTAGTTTATACAACCAGTATAATTCCAAAAAAATGTAGAAACCAATTTTTAAACACAAAATTCAAAAAATATTCGCTCAATGAACTTCGATTTCTGACCGTGGCGCCACGATTTTGTATTCCCATACAAAATCTATGGAGGCAGACCGTTTTGACAGATAATAAAGAGTATGTCAACGATTGGTGGTGTCATCTAGCCTACTTACGCTTTAAATTCACACTAAAGTTTTTCGTAAAAATTGTGTTTTGTATTATCCGTATATATTTTGCTCAAATTGCCCATTCCTGTTAATTAAACGTTCCCTTAAGCGAAGGTTGTCCGGAAGAGATCGCTACAAGTGATAAGCTCGCCTAAATTGTACATCTTTCTTTGTTAAACTTGTATGTAATTTTTGTTTTGTGTTGTACAATAGAAAAAGGTAAGAACAAAGATAAGATAAGAAATATTTTATGTGTAAACATAAATAAATAAATAGAGTGTTTATCTATCTATCTATAAATGCTTACCTCGGTTGTCCTGGTACAAGCTCTGCGATTCGCCGTTGTCTTCGGTTGTGTCCATTTCGAATGCTGAAATAAGCAAATTCAGTAATAGGGAATATGCATAAAATTTTAAATGGCCTAAAATATTTTTTTCTCGAATACTTATTATCGTAATATTATAATGAAAAGTTTTTTTTTTATTTACTTATTATTTAAACCCCTAAAATAATTTTCAAAAAGTGCAAAATAAGGGAGCGAAATTCAAACTTCCAAAACGCGCCACCATAGGTCGAACGAAATGTGACGTCATCTGACACGACATTGTATTCTAAAAATTACGAAATAACTGAAAAGTCCACAGTAAACACTAAGGCAAACACCCGCTGGACGTGTCATGTGACGTCACGCAAAGCGCGCGCAAAATGGCAGCGTTTGAACTGCTTACATTTTTTTTAAGTTTGAAATTTCATTTTTAAAAATATCTAGAGTATTTTGAAGCCTATTAATATTTTTTTCTATGTTATAAAATAGTAAACTATTAATTTAAGACAAAAAAGAAAAACATGAATATTCCCTATTAAAATGCCTTCAAAGATGACAGATGTCAATCATACATCGTACTCGTACATATCGATGGCCGAAAGTGAAAATTCAGTCCAGTGCACCGATCTGTACATTGACAATGTTGAAACGCAATCGATTACTCAACATGTATTGTGTCTAATTACGAAGATTGTACTTTAGTAGCGGCCACCGATTATTGATTTATCCTTTGAAATTCAAGTTTTCGACAAAAAAAGTCGGTATACGGGCGAAAGTTTTACGTGACAACGACTTTGAGTGGTAAAATAATTTTAATGTGAATATTCATTCGTATAACATGAACCGGTGTGTATGCCTATCTCTCTCACTCTGTCTCTCTCGCTCTTAGGCGGGCTAACTGTGCTCGAGTGGAAGGGACGCGTGCCTTTCACTTTTTATGTCTGTCTCACTCGCTCTTAGGCGGGCTAACCATGCCCGAGTCGAAGGGACGCGTGCCTCTCACTCGCTCTCATTGTGAGCGCATAACGTGAGCGGAGCGTAACGCAGTTTCCTGAAGTGTCACCCGGCAAACCAATTTATAAGACGTTGTCACGTCAAAAACTGCTAAGTTATCAAAATTGTTATGACATGAGCCTCAAGTATTTGTATAAGCGTTAGACGCTCATGTATGTGATACTAACTATTGGTTATCGGGTTACACTGACGAGTCACTTGACGAGCCGACTCTCAGCTCAGCTCGTGACCACTGTGTGGGCTGTGTGCAATCCAGCCGAAACGTCGAGCAGTGAGTACCTAAATACTCATTGAAATAGTTCGCGTTTAGACCCGATAACCATTGTGTTAAAATGCAACGCGAAGGTTTAAAATCATACAATGTATATTTATTTATTTATTTTTTACTCACCTTTACCAGCTCCGTTGAGCAAATTGAGTGACGTCTGATGCATCGCCAGCAGGGTGTCCTCGGACGCTGGCAGACCACCCAGACCACCTAGACCACCGAGACCACCGAGTCCACCGAGTCCACCAAGACCAGGTGAAGGTACCGCTGTTGGTTTGGGAGCTGTGCGATAATAAATAGATGCTCATTGTTAATTATTTATTTTAAACGATAAAAAAATATTGTATTGCAGCAAATTTGAAAGGAACAAAGTGTTTAAACTTACTCGGAAACACTAAACGGTGGTGGAATTTTTAGTACATTCTTTCGTTAAATACATAATAGGCTATTTGAGTCACTTTGAAGTTGTTTTTAAATAGTTTATATTTCTTCTACTACTGAGTTGACTCGCGGTGAAGTTATGTTTACGTGTTTTCATATACGTTCTTGCGAACGAATACATTTTGTTTTGCTATCGGAACCTCAGTTTCACTTGGGCTTTTTGGGACTTGTCCACTTACCAGCGAGTGCAGCGGCGTGCTGCAGCGCGTCGTGCGCGAGCTGCCGCTTGAGCACGTCGGGCGCCGCCACCTCGTCTTCTTCGTCCGACTCCGTCAGTCCGTACTTGCTGAAGTGCTCCACCTGACACGTGACAAATTGATTATAAATAGTCCTCACGGCCGATTTCGACCACGGCGGCCAATCTCAACAGAGATCAGCCAACTGCGCAGGAGATATTATAGTGCACAAGTGTGAGCGCAATACACAGGTGCACTCACTGTTTCATCACTCTCAAAGTTCGGTGAGACGGCAATCCGACATGACCGGATAGAGATCAGGCACAGGACCAACTGCTTAACGTGCTTGCCGAGGCACGGGTGTGTAACACCGCCAACATCTCGACTCCGAGCTGTTTTTAAGAAATTCATGACAGAAAATCTTAGAAACTATTTTGGTTCGACCTGGGGTTCGAACCCAGGACCTGTCGGATGCAAGGCAGAAACTTTGCCAGTACACCAACGAGGCAGTCAACAACATTTTGATTAAAAAGACAGCAGATACGTTGGTGCGACGACAACACAGGCGTTGGATATTGAGTGAAGCGAGACATTCAATCAGCCCAAGACTACGACAGTCCTTGACTCCAGAGGGGAAAACTCTACTTTTCACCAGGGTTGAATGATTTAAATCAAGTGATTTTTTTAATTTAAATCAGTGATTTAAATCAAAAATAGTTTCGTATTTGTGGAATGCCCTGCTGCATCTTCTTACGACACTTGATGCAGACTGCTCTAAAACCTTTTTTATTCACGACGTGTATTTCTGTAAAATGTTGCCAAATGGTATCTTTCGTTCATCCTGTCATGTTTACAATGAATAATTATCACCACTGATTAAATAATACCTTTTTTATCACGGATTACAAATTTTATTGTTACGATGTCGTCACACGGCAGTACTAGGCGAACGATTTGACGTACGGCAATTTTGGAAAAATAGGGAATCCCCGTTTGTTTGAGTATTGCTAGTATAAAAAATGAAAGTTTTAGTAGAAAGTATTAGTTCACAAGTCAAACACACCATTTGCGGTAAATTAAAAAAAAAACATGATTTTTTTTTGGTAAAAAAAAAGTGATAGAAACAAAACAATCATAATTTTTATCAACCCTGCTTTTCACACAGTACACGAGGCAATACTTTTAGCTTTAAGACCGGGTTAAACCACTCGACGAGTCGGGCTGAAATTTGCCATGCAGGCAGCTACTATAATGTAAGCATCCGCTAAGAAAGGCTATCTGAAAATTTCCACGGAAACGAAAACGTCTGCGGTTCTGCTAGTGAAATATAAATTTAATCCCCCAACCCAGCAAGCAATTGGTTTCGGTTTAAAGAATCTTTATTTCCATAAGACAATTCAAAACTAAGTAAATAAGTTAGGTAACATTATTACAATTAGCTGGATCGTCGCCGCGTCACTGCTGAAGATAAAATAATAATAATAATAAATATTTCACAACAATCACATAAAAATTCAATAATAAAATTCATTTATTTCTGTAAGTAGGCTAAGAACTAGCACTTTTACACGTCCCAACATATAAATTAACCCTACCACCGCTTCGGGACAATTTGGGCCAGTGCTGAGAAGAAGCGGCGCAAGAAACTCAGTCACTAATGTCATTGCCTCTTTTCAAAATTGATTTACAATAATTGTAATTGTTTGCATTTAAACATTTCCATATATCTTTGTCATTTATATATTCATCAATTTTATAATATCCTTTCGACATTAATACATCTTTAACAACTGTTTTAAATTTATCTAAAGGCAATGAAATTAAATTTTCAGGTAATTTATTAAAAAATGATACACATCTACCCATAAATGAGTGACCAACCTTATGAAGCCTAAAATGTGGAACGGCAAGCCTATTTTTTGTCTTGTGTTGAAGTTATGCAAATCGCTATTTTTAGGAAATAAGTGTAAGTTTTTTCGAACGTAAATTAGGTTTTCGTAAATGTATTGCGAGTAAACTGTAAGTATTTTAACTTCTTTAAACAATTCTCTAAGTGTTTCATTTGATTTAAGTTTATAAATAGCCCGCACGGCTCGTTTCTGCAATACGAAAATTGTCTCTATATCTGCAGCTGAGCCCCATAGTAAGATGCCGTATGACATGATACTGTGAAAATAACTAAAATAAACTAGTCTTGCCGTTTCAACATCAGTCAGAAACCTTATCTTTCTTACAGCGTATGCAGCGGAGCTTAGTCTCTTTGATAAGGTCATGATATGAGGACCCCACTGGAGCTTATCATCCAAAGTAATTCCCAAAAAAGTTGCAGTATTTGAAGTAACTAGTTGTTCATCCTTAACAACAACCTTTGTTGGAACTTGTCGGACATTGGGCATTGTAAACTTAATGCATTTAGTTTTGGTCGCGTTAAGCAATAAATTGTTAACGGTGAACCAATGAAGTACTCGCGAGAGAGTACCATTTACATCGTCAAACAATTCTTTACCCCTTGGAGTTTTAAAAAGTAGTGAAGTATAATCAGCAAATAACACTATCTCACAAGCACCGTCGACAAAGTATGGAAGGTCATTAATATATATCAGAAACAGTAAGGGTCCCAATATCGAACCCTGGGGCACACCCATAGTGAGAGGTGCTCCAGGAGACTCTGCTCCATTGATAGAAACCTTTTGTGTTCTCTCAGTGAGATATGAATTAAATAAGTTACATGCATCAGTTGATACACCATAATGGCGTAGTTTTCTCAACAGGGTCTCATGGTCAACACAATCAAACGCTTTAGAGAGGTCACCAAAAATTCCCACAGCATCATGATTACTATCATAGGCATCAATTATATGTTTCAACAGAGCGACTCCAGCATCAGCAGTACTGCGACCCTTTGTAAAACCAAATTGTTTATTATGCAATAAATTGTTTGATGTGAAGTGAAATAGTAGCTGATTGAATATAATCTTTTCAAAAATTTTACTTAGAACCGGTAAGATAGATATTGGTCGAAAATTTGAGGGAGACCAATTCTCTAGTCCCAAACTAAGCTACGAGGCTTGTGTTATGGGTACTAGACTACGGATAAACATACTTAAATACATTTTTTTTTAAATAAATACATATTATACATAGAAAACACCCAGACCAGTACAAACACACATGTTCATGCACACTTATGCTTGTACTGTGCGGGGATCGAACCCGCGACCCTTGGTTTAGAAGTCCGACCTGTGGACCACTGCACCAAACGGTCGAATTCAAATATTCAGCCGTTTAGATTGTTAAAGGCTTATATACGTGGGTTGTGCTTTGTTGAATCATTAGCCTATATACGTCCCACAGCTGGGCACAGGTTTCACCTCAACTATGAGATGGTGCGAGCCGTACTCCACCACGCGGGCTCAGTGCACCGCGGTGGAGGGGTGTGTGTAAGGCAAGTGACCAACCTTACTGTCAGATGTTATTACGCCGCCCGAGGGCCCTTCGACCAGGCTTAACGACTAATATCTATCGATATTAACCGGGACCAACAGCTTAACGTGCCTTCCGAAGCACGGAGATGCTTGTAAATAGACGTCACTTGTATGGTCAGAATGGTCGCCCATCCCAAACATGACCGCGCCGTAGGTTGCTTAACTTTTGGTATCACTATGAAAGCGCTGCAACCACTGCACAAGCACCTCCGGATCCGCTAGTCTAAAAGACAAATTTCATCCCGTGTCCCAGCAAGCACTCACCCGGAACACCCAGCTGCCGGTCTGCGGGCGGTACTCGATGAACTTCGTGTCGTGCTTGTCGCACACGCGACGCAGCTTGCCCTCGTACTCCATCAGTTGTAGCCTGGTGAGACAGAGAGATTAATTAATGATAGGTTTATCGCTTTTGAGATTTTTAGTTCTCGGTCGTAGGGCTACTCTCCGGTCGGGCTACACTCACCGGTCGGGCTACAATCACTGGTCGGGCTACACTCACCGGTCGGGCTACACTCACCGGTCGGGCTACAATCATCAGTCGGGCTACACTCACCGGTCGGGCTACAATCACTGGTCGGGCTACACTCACCGGTCGGGCTACACTCACCGGTCGGGCTACAATCATCAGTCGGGCTACACTCACCGGTCGGGCTACAATCACTGGTCGGGCTACACTCACCGGTCGGGCTACAATCACTGGTCGGGCTACACTCACCGGTCGGGCTACAATCACTGGTCGGGCTACACTCACCGGTCGGGCTACAATCACTGGTCGGGTTACACTCACCGGTCGGGCTACAATCACCAGTCGGGCTACACTCACCGGTCGGGCTACACTCACCGGTCGGGGTCGGTGACGGGCCGCCGCTGCGTCTTGTCGCGCGGCCACACCCGGTCGAGCGTGACGATGGCGCGCCTGTTGAGCCCGGAGCCGACGGGCTACACACACCGGTCGGGCTACACTCACCGGTCGGGGTCGGTGACGGGCCGCCGCTGCGTCTTGTCGCGCGGCCACACCCGGTCGAGCGTGACGATGGCGCGCCTGTTGAGCCCGGAGCCGACGGGCTACACACACCGGTCGGGCTACACTCACCGGTCGGGGTCGGTGACGGGCCGCCGCTGCGTCTTGTCGCGCGGCCACACCCGATCGAGCGTGACGATGGCGCGCCTGTTGAGCCCGGAGCCGACGGGCGGCTTGTCCGCGTCGTTCGGGTACACTATCACCTCCTTGTTCATGAAGTGGACTGGGGGAGAAACATATTAAATTAATAATAAACACACACCTCAAAAGTTCTTAAACTCAAATACTGGTCAGTTTAAAAATCTTTTAATGAAAGACTATTGAAGACCTTTTGAATGGGCCCTAGATGTGACGTGTGGCGCCCTAGATGTGATGCGTGGCGCCCTAGATGTGACGCGTGGTGCCTTAGATGTAACGTGTGGCGCCCTAGATGTGACGTGTGGCGCCCTAGATGTGACACGTGGTTCCCTACATGTGAAGTGTAGCGCCCTAGATGTGACACGTGGTCACCTACATGTAACGTGTGAACGCGCGGCGTCCTAGATTTCGCCTGTGTTCGCGGCATGCGGTCCATCGCATAATATTTATTTTATTCATACGTCTTATGCAAAAATACACATCTTAAATTGTTATATTTAGGAATAAAAAACAGCACGGGTTCACTGTATGGCGTATATTTGGTGACTGTCTTACAAAAGTGGTCGAAACATCTATCGGTATACTAACATAATAGTTATAACTAAGTTACCTACATAACATAAATAAGTAACACTAATGTTGGAATGTAAAACGAAACGCAACATTGAATGACAGTAACGTCAAACTGACATTGACATATGATATGTACTTCCTGTTTTTACATGTCTGTATTCCTTCTTGTTCATCTATGTCGTGCGTGCGAAATAAATATCTACTATTAGCTCTGCAATCTTTGTTTCTTTTGGCCCTAACCCTTCAGGTTATGGGCCCAGGGCGTCTGTCCCTGTCGCGAGTAGATAATTTTTGATAGATATTCGCGGTTTTGGTACATATTGTGCATATGCACATAACCTCGCGATGGCTACCGGCAACGACAAGGCGAATTTTCCTATTGAGAAACTGCGTGGAGTTCAAGACTATCATAATTGGAAATTTGCCATGAAGATGATACTGGTGCATGAAGATTTATGGGAGTGCATCGAGCCAACTGACACCACAAAACCTGATGAAAAACGTGACATGAAGGCGCTGGCAAAAATATGTTTGTCCGTTCATTGTTCGGCGTATCCCCATGTACGTAATGCAGCGGGAGCCAAGGCTGCGTGGAACAATTTGAAGAGTGCGTATGAAGACAGAGGGCTGAGCAGACGTTTGAGTCTCCTTCGAAGTCTTTTTGCTACAAAACTTGAGGGTGACATGGACACATACTTATCCACCGTTACCGAGTTAGCACAACAGCTCTGTGACATAGGCTCCCCGTTGGACGACGACTTTGTAGCTGTGATAATATTAAGTGGTCTCCCACAAGAGTATGATCCACTAATAATGGCTCTGGAGAACAATAACACAACTTTATCGAGTGAAATTGTTAAGGCAAAGCTGCTACAAGAGTACCAACGTCGTGATGACAAGGGGACTGTGAGCGCTTTGGTTGCTAAAAGAACTATGAAATGTTTCAATTGCAAGAAACCAGGGCATATCATGAAGAATTGTCCACAGAAGTTTAAGAAAAACAAGAGGGAGACTTCAAACGGGAAGGATAGTCAGTGCAAGTCCAAAGTACTGATTTCAGCGCTATCGTCCAATTTGAGAAGTGATGTTTGGTATGTGGACTCGGGTGCAACAAACCATATGTGTAATAACAGGTCAGTTATGAGTGATTTCAATTCCAAAAGTGTGTTAACAGTGAGTGTAGCTAATGGTGATGAACTGTTGACTGCAGGACAAGGTAAAGTGACAATTACACTTAAAGACTGTAAGAGAACAATTACAAATGTTTATTATGTTCCTAAGTTGTCACACAATCTTTTATCCGTTAGTGAATTAACTCGAAAAGGTTACAATGTAACATTTGATAGCAAAATATGTAAAATATATGACTGTAATGAGATTTTAGCCACCGCTACATATACTAATGGTGTCTATCAGCTAGATACAATAGGATTTGCTCTAAGTTGTAGTTCACAGTCTAAAAATAATGCTGAGTCAAATGTGAAACCTCAATGCTTGACAATGCCACGGGGCGATGATGAGGAATGTTCATACAGTTCTATACAGGTCATTGACAGGGCAACCTCCAGACACCCAAGAGCTGTGGCATCGACGTCTGGCACACTTGAATTCAAGAAGCATGCACTTGATGAAATCAGGTATGGTCATTGGAATAAATTATGATAATACTAATTATAAATCATGTGAAACTTGTGTTAAGGGGAAGCAGACTAGATTACCTTTTCCTAAAAAGTCGGAAAATAGGTCTAAAGAAATGTTAGGCCTTGTGCACACAGATTTATGTGGCCCGATGCCATGTGCATCTTATGGTGGGTGTAGGTATTTTTTATTATTCACAGACGATTTTACTAGAAAGTCATTTGTTTATTTTCTGAAATCCAAAGATGAAGTGTTTGAGTCTTTTATTAAATTCAAGGCTCTTGTAGAAACACAAACAGGGATGAAAATAAAAATTTTAAGAAGTGACAATGGTCTTGAATATGTGAATAAAAAATTACAGGTCTATCTGGAACAGCACGGGATAATTCACCAAAAGACTGTCCCGTATTCACCGGCTCAGAATGGAGTCAGTGAAAGAGCCAACCGGACAATCGTAGAGAAGGCACGCTGTATGCTGCAGGATGCTGGTCTGGACAAGCGCTTCTGGGCTGAGGCAGTGCAGACAGCAGTATATATCAAAAACCGGACACCAACTAAGGCCGTAATGGGAGCCACTCCTGAAGAGAAATTTACAGGAAAGAAGGTAAATGTCAGTCATTTTAAAGTATTTGGATGCCGAGCATATGCTTTAATTCAAAAGAGGAAGAAACTAGATCCCAAAAGTAAACTATACACTTTTATAGGATACTGCGTAGAGACTAAAGGCTACAGGCTTGTAGATCTTGATAATCCTAGGGCAGTAGTGATAGCCCGTGATGTTGTCTTCTTCGAGGATAAATTTAATAAAAATGATACCTCTGTAAATGATGCTATGACGTCACATGATGATAATCTTGACTCGTTCTCCCCTGTTTTATCAGTAGAAACTACTGACAATAGTGGAGAGCAACCAACTGGCCAAGTTCAGTCTGGGCCAGGGTCATTTGTTGACAACCAGCCCCAAACTGGTTCTGATAATATAAGTCTATCTGATGACGATTATAATTATAAGCCAAAGCAGAGGAGACAAGAGATTATCGAATCAAGTGACACTGACTTTAGTACCTTGACTGTAGAGAGTACAGATGATGCGCTGGATAAAACTTACGTTCCAGGAAGTTCCTGCTATGACTCAGAAGAGACTTCGACCTTCTTCAGTCTATCAGACTCCAACGAGTATGCTGGTATGGCAGCATTGGCAGCAATGGCAAATTATGGAAATGTGGATGATCCAGCCACCGTGGAGGAGGCTTTGAGCAGTGAAGATGCCAAAAAGTGGCATGATGCAATGACAGATGAGTATAACTCTTTTTATAAAAACAAATGTTGGACTTTAACAGAATTAAAGAAAGGCCAAAAACCTGTGAAATGTAAATGGGTTTTTAAAATAAAACGAGGCTTGAATGGAACAGTACTAAAACATAAAGCTCGTTTGGTGGCAAAAGGCTACAGCCAGAAATATGGAATAGATTACCATGAAACTTTTGCTCCTGTAGTCAGGTACTCTACAATCAGAATGTTATTTGCTGTTGCTGCCCAGCTTAACCTGAGTATTGATCAACTAGATGTGAAGACGGCATTTCTGAATGGTGATCTCACAGAAGAGGTAGTGATGGAACAACCAGAAGGATTTGTTATAAAGGGGAAGGAAAACCACGTTTATAAATTAAACAAATCCATCTATGGTTTAAAGCAAGCTGCCAAATGCTGGTATGATAAAATAAATGAGGTGCTAATAAGAAAAATGCATTTTCAGAAATCATCAGTTGAACCTTGCGTTTATTTTAGATACAAGCACAAACAGCTGACAATAATTGCTTTATATGTTGATGACATTTTACTATTTACGTCTTCAAACAAGATAAAGAAGGAAGTCAAGGACCAGTTGATGAAAGAATATGAAATGAAAGACTTGGGAAAGGTTCATGATTTTTCTTGGAATGAGAGTTTGTACAGATAAAGAAAATGTCATCACTCTTGATCAAACTGACTACATAAAGTCGGTTTTGAAAAGGTTTCAGATGGAAGACTGTAAACCGGTGTCCACACCAATGGAAATTGGACTGAAATTACAAAAAGAAGAAAAGAAGACTGAAAATTTAGAATACAGAAACTTAATTGGATGTCTCATGTACATTGCTGTGTGTTCTAGGCCCGACATAGCTCATGCTGTAAGCTACCTGTCTCAGTTCAACGACTGTTACTCTGTTGCACATTGGAAGGCCGCGAAACGCGTCTTGAGGTATTTGAAAGGAACAATCAATTATCGCCTGATGTATGATAAATCCGACCTCAACGTGCGAGGCTACGTCGATGCGGACTGGGCCAGCTGTGAAATTGACAGGAAATCGTACACAGGGTATGTATTTAAAATTGGTAATTCCATAGTGTCCTGGGAGAGTCGCAAACAGAAAACCGTTGCATTGTCGAGCACAGAGGCAGAATATATGGCTCTTGCTAATGCTTGTAAAGAATCATTATTCATTCGTACCTTTTTGAAAGAATGTTTAAATATAGACTGTGTTACTACTTTGTTTAATGATAATCAGTCTGCACTAAAATTAAGTGAGAATTGTATGTATCATGCTCGTACGAAACATATTGATATTAGACACCACTTCATTAGAGATGTTGTTAAGAATAATTTGGTTAAGATTGAACATTTATCTACTGAAGACATGACAGCTGATTTGTTGACAAAACCTTTGTCAAGTGCTAAGTTTAGTAAGTTTGTATCTCAACTTAACTTTAGGATCTCCTAGAACTGTAACTAGGAATAAAACTTCTTAGAATTGTCAAATGTTAAAAATTGTATTTATTTAAAAGGAAAAGTGTCTTGGAGATCTGTTTGTTTTCATGTACTAAGTATGCTATATAAAGTGTTACATGTTCGTACATTGTATGCGATTTTAGTTTCAATTTAAACTTGTTTTAATTGTATCTCAAAGTCATTGTTGGCGTTTATTTTATGGGCAGGTGTTGGAATGTAAAACGAAACGCAACATTGAATGACAGTAACGTCAAACTGACATTGACATATGATATGTACTTCCTGTTTTACATGTCTGTATTCCTTCTTGTTCATCTATGTCGTGCGTGCGAAATAAATATCTACTATTAGCTCTGCAATCTTTGTTTCTTTTGGCCCTAACCCTTCAACTAATAATACGAGTAATAAGCAATAAGTGCTTAAGCTACTTACTACGGAGTTAGATCAACATATGTGATGTTGTTGTTGTTAAATAAGCAACACTCACCCAATTTGTCAAGGTCGAGTCCAGCGACGTCGATCTCACACTCGTAGAAAACATTCCCGTAGTTGTGGCGGCCGATGGTGAGGTGCGGCACCACGCACGACCCGTCCGGACGCATGTACGCTGAATAATAATAATAAATTAATAATAATAATAAAGTTTTAAAAGTGTTATTAAAACTATTAATTAATTACATTTGCCTGTGTTCTAGCTCTAGCTTAAATATATTTTATTTTAACAAGGCAGTATGGTGAACATGTTTCTTTCTTTATTTATTTTTTATTCTTTTAACACTTAACTTTTTATGAAAGAACTAGTGAAATGTCATGACGTATCTAATGAAATAGTCATGTTTCTTTGGAAAAAGTTCAGTTATAACGAACTGAAGACATTTCTGTAAAAACTAAAATTTTTTTTTCAAACTTTATCCAACAATACCTCAGTAACTGGTAATTCCCAGGTATGGTGTAAAGGAAAAAAATGATCGTCACAATTGGGATGATGACACCTATCTTAAATATTGCCAAGAACATGGTGTTTAAAAAACATAGGCCCTATGAAGTTAATACAACCAATATATTTCAAAAAAGCTGTAGAAACCAATTTTTAAACGCACAAAATGCAATAAATATTCGGTCAATTGACTCCGATTTCTGACACATGACCGTGACGTCACAATCATTTATTACCATACGAAATCTATGGAGGAAGACCGTTTTGACAGATAATAAAAAGTATGTCAACGATTGGTGGTGTCGTCTAGCCAATTGGTAGAATATGTGGTATTCGGCTTCGGTAAGGTTGTTTTTACACCCTGTATACAGACAAGAGTCTTTGTTAAGTGCACTATTAAAATATGGGAAAATATATAATAATATATTATAATAATAGTTAAGTGCTATAGTATCTTTTAAAAGTATTTTTTGTATGAGTTTTAACACTCTTAAGATATTCTAAGATTTATTGTTGAAATTATTTGAATAATGTACATAACTAATTATGTACATAATGTAAAAATCTTCGCTTGAAAGGTGTATTTGGTCGTCTTTCCTTTAATGTAATAATTTATAAATCTATAAATAATAATTTAGTTTAAAAGTAGTAGTAGTAGCTAATGATATAAATAATTTATCTATATATATAAAAATGAAACCCGTTTTCCTTGGTCACGGCACCACGCGTGAATGGCTGGACCGATTTCACTAATTCTTTTTTTGTTGTATTTGTTATTATTAGGAGAAGGTTCTTACGGAAAAAAATATTAAGAAAATCTCTCAGAAATATTGAAAAATATACATTTATTTTTGCATATTTTAAAAAGCGCGCGTAACTAATGTCAATGTCATTCGATGACATTGTTCAATCATTGCAACGCTAAGGCGGTACGAAGTTCGCCGGGTCAGCTAGTTATTAATAAATGGCCAAGAATTAACCTTTCTCATTTAATTTGACCTTGAGGTTGACTGGCAGAAAATGTTTCCAGCATTAAGTCCAAGTACATTACTTGTGCAATAAAGTTTTAAATAAAATAAATAATAAGAAAATTTTGATGCCACAGGCGTATTGAGTGCCTGCTATCCTGAAAGTGGTCATCAAATCAACCTCCCATAGACTAGTTTCGAAGTTAGAAGAGTTTCGAGTTTAGAAGAGGTGCTTGTGGCGCAGTGGTTGCAGCGCTTTGGCAGTGATACCAAAAGTTAAGCAACCTACGGCGCGTTCATGTTTGGGATGGGTGACCATTCTGGCCATAAAAGTGACGTCTATTTACAAGCATCTCCGTGCTTCGGAAGGCACGTTAGGCTGTTGGTCCCGGTCAATATCGATATATATTAGTCGTTAAGCCTGGTCGGAGGCCCTCGGGCGGCTTAATAACATCTGACAGTAAGGTTGGTCACTTGCCTTACACACACTCCTCCACCGCGGTGCACTGAGCCCGCGTGGTGGAGTATGGCTCGCTCCACCTCATAGTTGAGGTGTGGCCTGTGCCCAGGCAGTGGGACGTATATAGACTGATGACTAGTTTCAATATACAGATTACTCTTCTTCTCTCTCTCTCATCTTACCTATCATCTCGTCCAGACTCGGTATGGTGTAGTAGCCAGGTCTCGTCAGCTTCACGCCGGTGGGGTGCGGCGGCATCTCGCGGGGCGGCACGTTCTCCTCCTCGGTCACTGGCGATGTGAAAACATTTAAGTTGAAACGAGCGAAAAAAATAATAAAGTTACATAGACTTAAAGTATAATGAATATAATTTAATATACTAAGAGAGATAGTGCGGTGTGGCGCTCCTTGGGGGAGGCCTATATCCAGCAGTGGACTGTAACAGGCTGATATGATGATGAATATACTATTAATATAATTTAATATTTAATTTTATTTATTGATATTATGATATTATATCTTTATATTATGATTATTAATTTTTGCGTTATTTACCACAATTAACCTTTCTCATTTAATTTTCACTGCACCCATTGCCTTCTTTCTGCATGACCTTGAGGTTGACTGGCAAAAAATGCTTTTAGCATTAAGTCTATCCTTTGTACATTTCTTGTGCAATAAAGTTTTAAATAAATAAATAAAAAGCAGACTGCCACAGGCGGGTATTTTTTTTAAATAAATAACGTGATTTGTACGGTGTATGACCGAACATTGCGCACTATCAGCATTTCCCCAAATGAATCGTAATTTTATACTTTTGTGTTATTATAAGCAATATTTTTAGTTCACTATAAGCAATTGTCGCGTGTGTGGGTACTCATTTGTATTATCAGTTATCAATAAACATTTTAATCAATTTATCATATATCATTTTAAAGCTGTATGGAACACCGTACATGATTCAAGAGGAAGAAACTAATGCAAAAATTGAGATGATGACACCTATCTTAAATATTTTCAAGATCATGGCGTTTAAAAAACATAGCCCTTATGAAGTTAATACAACCAATATATTTCCAAAAAGCTGTAGAAACCAAACACACAAAACGCAATAAATATTCGGTTAATTGACTCCGATTTCTGATACATGACCGTGACGTCACGATCATCTATTCCCATACAAAATCTATGCAAACAGACTAGCCAATTGGCTAGATGACACCACCAATCGTTGACATACTTTTTATTATCTGTCAAAACGGTCACGAAAAATTTGTAAAAAACTGTCAAACAAACTGTCTTTCGAATAGAAGAAACCACACCTAAATCAGTCTATCCATTCAGCAGCTACGATGCCACAGACAGACATAGGGGTCAAGCTTATAACACCTCATTTTTTCGTTGGGAAATAAAAATATGGAAAAAACGAAAACATCGAGCAGAACAGCGTCTGCCGGGTCTACTAGTAACTACATATAAGGCTACTATCTCTAACCGTATACTTGTTGACTACATATTAGGTTACTATCTCTAACCGTATACGCCCTGTTAACTACATATAAGGTTACTATCTCTAACCGTATACGCCCTGTTATCTACATATAAGGTGGTTACTATCTCTAACCGTATAAGCCCTATTGACTACATATAAGGTTACTCTCTCTAACCGTATACGCTCTGTTAACTACATACAAGGTTACTATCTCTAACCGTATACGCCCTGTTGACTACATATAAGGTTACTAACTCTAACTGTATACGCCCTGTTAACTACATATAAGGTTACTTTCTCTAACCGTATACGCCATGTCAAATTATTATAATGTAACTCTCTCTTACCGTATACGCCCTGTTAACTACATATAAGGTTACTATCTATAACCGTATACGTCCTGTTTACTACATATAAGGTTACTATCTCTAACCGTATACGCCCTGTTTACTACATATAAGGTTACTTATCTCTTACCGTATACGCCCTGTTAACTACATATAAGGTTACTATCTATAACCGTATACGTCCTGTTTACTACATATAAGGTTACTATCTCTAACCGTATACGCCCTGTTTACTACATATAAGGTTACTTATCTCTTACCGTATACGCCCTGTTTACTACATATAAGGTAATTATCTCTAACCATATACGCCCTGTAATCTACGTATAAGGTTACTATCGCTAACCGTATACGCCCTGTATCTGGTGAGCGATTTTCTCGCACGTGCAGTGCTGCTGCACGCCGCCGCGATGACAGCAGAACTGCAGCACCTCCGTTGTGGGACCTCCGGGAGAGGGGAGTTGGGAGGGTGACACTAGGGAACAGATGTAAGGAGGGTTTCATGAACGGTGATCAAATATGTCTTGACTTTGTCGGTATGCTGGGCTAGTTGAAAACGACGTTATAGACTTATAGTCGACTTTTTGTGCAAATATCACAAAGAGCCAAAATATAGTAGCCGTTTTATACACACACACATCCGTTCTCTCTCTCTCTCTCTCACACACACACACACACATCTGCTCTCTCTCTCTCTCTCTCTCACACACACACACACACACACATCCGCTCTCTCTCACACACACACACATCCGCTCTCACATACACATATCCTCTCTAACACACATAAATGTTTCGGTTAGGTATAACTGGGGGTGACGATTTTCGACTTATTTTTGAGCCACATTCTAGTTCCATGGCCCGCCCATTCCCACTTGATTGTAAACTCATATGGATTATAAGAGCTAAGGAAAGGGTAAGGGTAGAAGGATAAGGATAAAATGAACATTAAGTGGAAGTGATCGCTACAAGCGATAAGACCGCCTAAATTGTACATCTTATTAAGTTAAACTTGTCTGTAATTTACGAATACGAAAAATACGAAAAAGAAGAAGTCTACCTTTGGTCGGAACCGTCAGGTTAAAATAAAATGTAAATAATAAATCACAAAATAATCCGTAAAAACCGGCCAAGTGCGTGTCGGCCCACGCATTAAGTAGGGTTCCGTAGTCAATTTTGGCACCGCGCTGTTTTGCATTTCTTGCATCATCATCATCTCCCTAGCCGTCAATGTCATCATTGTAAAGTATATATTTTTATATTATATATAATTTCGAGAGTTTCCGTGCCTGTTTCTTTACGTGAGAGATTTGAAGTATATAGGTCCAAGACTTTAGAAATTACAGGGGGGGGGGACACCGTGTAAACGACTTTGGCGGGCTATAACTCGCAAATGGTTAAGCTGATTAAAAATGAGTTGTATGGAAACCCTTTCTTTTTTTCATAAAAGATGTGGTGCACTCAAAAAAATAATTCATCCCCCCTTTACATGTATACCCTTAAAAAGGTAATTTGAATTTTTCGTATTTTTAAAAACGAGATCTATATGTTTAGTATCCTCGAACCAAGTTACATGCAAATCAGCCCATAAACGTAGAAGATATTCTGCTGTGACAGACTAGGACGGACTGAACGATCTTATGAGGGTTCCTTGTCGGACTACGGAACCCTGAAAAGTGTATCATTTCACACGAAGTTAACTCACACGACAGCGAGTCCCTGGTCCGCTTCTCTGCGCTGGCGGGCGCGCGCACGCCCAGCTCGCGCACGGAGTTCTCCGCACTCTCCGCCTGCGCGCTCAGCGGCGCGCGGAGAGGCTTCGTCGTCAACCTGGCGAAGAGCAACAACTATAATGTGACCGTTCGTCATCATCATCATCATTATCGCGACGCTATATATCGACGACCGCTCGGTGCAGTGCTCCACATGTCGAACTTCAAAAACCAAGGGTCGCGGGTTCGATCCCCGCACAGTACAAGCATAAGTGTGCATGAACATGTGTTTTTTGTACTGGTCTGGCTGTTTTCTATGTATAATATGTATTTATTTACATAAAAAAGTATTTAAGTATGTTTATCCGTTGTCTAGTACCCATAACACAAGCCTTGTAGCTTAATTTGGGACTAGAGGATTGGTGTGATTGTTGTGAAATATTTATTTATTTATTATCAGCCAAAGGACGTCCACTGCTGAACATAGGCCTTCCCCACAGTTTTCCAGGGCTATGCTCGGTATTTCTCTACGAGATCGAATCAAAAATGAGGAGATACGTAGAAGAACTAAGGTAACCGACATAACCCTGAGAATCAGTAAGCTCAAGTGGCAATGGGCAGGGCACATAGCGCGAAGCACTGATGGCCGTTGGGGCAGAAACGTTCTGGATTGGAGACCCTTCGACCAAAAGCGCAGCGTAGGACGTCCACCAACAAGATGGATAGACGACCTTGTGAAGATCGCAGGATCACACTGGATGCAGACCGCTTGTGATCGGTCGATGTGGAATGTGACCGTTGCAGAGCGAAAATTAAGTTTGGTCTGTCACTAGCTGTGCCCTAGTCCTAGCCTAGCCCTGGGGAATAGTTATCTTGCGCATAGACATATACTGTCGCAGACATTTTTAAGAGGCATAATTATTTCATACATATTCGCAGCGCACGCAACGGAAGCCCTGCAGGTTGAATTGAATTTTGCCCGGTTTTTTTTTCACATTTTCCATGATTTCTTCGCTTCTAATAGTTGCAGTGTGATGTTATATAGCCTAAAGCCTTCCTCGATATTATGGTCTATTCAACAAAAAAAAAATTGAATTCGAACCAATAGTTCCTGAAATTAGCGCCTTCAAACAAACAAACAAACTCTTCAACTTTATAATATTAGTAAGTAGTAGATTGCTATTTAGCGCCATCTATAAGGCATGTACAAAACTTCATGTAACCATAAAGAATTTCCATAATTTTGCTTTGAATAAACTAGTACTACTCTATGCCCATAGATGGCGCCACTAGGACAGTTTTTATAAATAATTAAAAATATTACAAAGACCTTTCACAAAATAACAGCGGTTTTATTCCTCGAGGTAATATTTGTTCAGCGTGAATAAAAAAATGTAGGTGGAAGTTCTCGTTTTTTTTAATTATACGCAAGATTAACTTACCAGCTGGCCCGTCTTTCAGAAGTTTGGCTCGCCATTTCTTTATCTGAAACAAACATTACAAATGAGAATACAATACAATCTGGTCAATTCCTGGTGTGCACTGCGAAAGAGTGGAACTCACTACCTGCGTCAGTGTTTCCCTGCAATTACAACCTAGGAATCTTCAAAGCTAGAGTGAACAGGCATCTTCTAGGTGAGCTCGCTCCATCGTAGACTCAGTCTTTGCCTCGTTCGGGCTTAGTCTTGGGTCGAGAGCAAACATATCCCAAATAAAAAAAGAATACGTTTTAGCGTACAATTTCGACATCGATGACTGAGATAAGACGATTGTTCGTGAAATTACTTTCAACAATAGCAAACGTCCGTTTGTTTATGATTTTTGTCCTCTAATTAAACCCTAGAAAAATATATATAACAAATATAAACCCCCGACATGAGCCATGATAACGTTCAGCCAATTGGGATGATGACACCTATCTTAAATATTGTCAAGAACATGGTGTTTAAAAAACATAGCCCTTATGAAGTTAATACAACCAATATATTTCAAAAAAGCTGTAGAAACCAATTTTTAACCACACAAAACGCAATAAATATTCGGTCAATTGACTCCGATTTCTGACACATGACCGTGACGTCACAATCATTTATTACCATACGAAATCTATGGAGACAGACCGTTTTGACAGATAATAAAAAGTATGTCAACGATTGGTGGTGTCGTCTAGCCAATTGTCATTGTCAATTATGCAATTCCAAAGTTATTCCTTTTTTGCTGCGTATGCGTCGATGTCTCCATTTATATTATATTACTAGCTTTTACCCGCGACTTCGTCTGAATTAGGTAGTATTTTTGGAATGCGTTGTTTTCCCGTAAAACCAATTTTATTAAAATATAATTCAAATCTTGGGTAATTTAGGAGTGAAAGCGATCAGATTCCCTGAAAGTATATTTCCTATTTGAATGCGTTGTTTTCCCGCGGACAAAAGTAACTCATGTCCTTTTTTAAGTCACAAATTATCTCCTTACCTAATTTCATTGAAATCTGTTCAGTAGTTTAGGCGTAAAAGCGATCTGCCGATTTGAATTTGCCCATGGGAATGCGTCATTTTCCCGCGGTAAAAAGTAGCCTGTGTCCTTTCTTGGGTATCAATATCTCCATACCAAATTTCATGCAAATTGGTTCTGTTTTTTAGACGTGATTGAGCAACAAACAGGCAGACAGAGTTACTTTCGCATTCATTATATTAGTATGCGAACTATCCGACTGTTTCGTTGGTGTAGTGGCAAACCTCTCATATGTAAGGTTTTCATATGTACATATTTTGACAGAAAAATGTTATTATTCAGTTAAAGACTATTTGAATGATATTTTGACGTAAGTTTTTAGACTAATTTTGTTTGGTAACTAATTTTATTGTTATTAATTATTGCTGAATTTATAGGTATTTTTCGAAATTAACTATAACTGTAATATTGTATGTCTGATAAGACAGGTCACAGTGAGACGTCACTTTAATTAAGAGCTTTTTGTACCTGTGTTCGACAATAAAAAATTTGATTTGATTTGATTTGATCTGCCTTACATTTGAGAGGTCCTGGGTTCGAATGCCAGGTCGAGCAAAAATTGTTTCTGAGATTTTCTGTCATGAATTTCTCTGCAACAGCTCGGAGTCGGGAAGTTGCTTTTCGGTTATGTCGGATTGCCGTTTCACCGAACTTTGAGACTGATAGAACAGTGAGTGCACCTGTGTACTGCGCTCACACTTGTGCACTATAATATCTCTAATCATAATCATCATAAAGTATGCAAGTTAAAACTGCAGGTCTTAAAAATAGGTTAATGCTGTATTCAGCCTGCATGCAGGCGTGCAAATATTAATAATCATTTTAACAATTCAATAAATAGGTCTGTTTAAAATGAATAATCAAATAATGTCAAAATTACAATAATAATGTCATAAAATTAAATAGTCAATGTCATGAATTCAAACTCCGGTAAAAGCAATATTGTATATAAAAAAATAAAAAATATAATCTCCCGCGCAGTTGGCTGATCTCTGTTTAAATTGGCCGCCGTGGTGGAAATCGGCCACGAGGACTATTATTATATTAGTATGGATTATTAGTGTATGGAAGTGCTTGTGGCGCAGTGGTTGCAGCGCTTTGGTAGTGATACCAAAAGTTAAGTAACCTAAGGCGCGGTCATGTTTGGGATGGGTGACCATTCTGACCATTTAAGTGACGTCTATTTACAAGCATCTCCGTGCTTCGGAAGGCACGTTAAGCTGTTGGTTCCGGTTAATATCGACAGATATTAGTCGTTAAGCCTGGTCGGAGGCCCTCGGGCGGCTTAATAACATCTGACAGTAAGGTTGGTCACTTACCTTACACACCCCTCCACCGCGGTGCACTGAGCCCGCGTGGTGGAGTATGGCTCGCACCACCTCATAGTTGAGGTGAGGCCTGTGCCCAGCAGTGGGACGTATATAGGCTGATGAGATTAGTGTATGTCTTCTCACCTAAGCTCGGGTATAGCCTCGGCGCGGGTTCGTCGCTGGACGTCTCCTTGTCGCCCCACGAGACGCGCGACCCGCTCAGCCAGCTGCCGTTCTTGTCCGCGCTCGCGTCCGCATCTGAAATACCATTTTTTTAAAACAAGAAAATAAATACACTTATTTTTTAGCATTAACAATGCAAATTTCTTTACTATGTGAAATTTAAAAAACACTTGATCAGTTAGTGAGGTACAGCTTGCTAGGCGTGAAAGCCTATTAAAAAACACTTGATCAGTTAGTGAGGTACAGCTTGCTAGGCGTGAAAGCCTATTAAAAAAACACTTGATCAGTTAGTGAGGTACAGCTTGCTAGGCGTGAAAGCCTATTAAAAAAACACCTGATCAGTTAGTGAGGTACAGCTTGCTAGGCGTGAAAGCCTATTAAAAAAACACTTGATCAGTTAGTGAGGTACAGCTTGCTAGGCGTGAAAGCCTATTAAAAAAACACTTGATCAGTTAGTGAGGTACAGCTTGCTAGGCGTGAAAGCCTATTAAAAAACACTTGATCAGTTAGTGAGGTACAGCTTGCTAGGCGTGAAAGCCTATTAAAAAAACACTTGATCAGTTAGTGAGGTACAGCTTGCTAGGCGCGAAAGCCTATTAAAAAAACACTTGATCAGTTAGTGAGGTACAGCTTGCTAGGCGTGAAAGCCTATTAAAAAAACACCTGATAAGTTAGTGAGGTACAGCTTGCTAGGCGTGAAAGCCGAGATAGATGCCCCAGTGGTATAGATGACCCGGTGGCTGAATGGCTGGATCCAGCAGCCCAGCATTAAACAATCCAGCTGATTACAGCATTCCTTTAAGCGGTATGGAACCGCAGATATAATAACAGCAGTATTTCATCATTCCTTATTATGCGGTATTCCTCCAGGTTGGCTGCAGCCGTTAGGGATAGGAGTGGCCGGATCCAGCAGTCCAAACCCAACATTAAACAATCGTAATTAAAGCACCTCATCCTAGCGGTATTCCTTCAGGTTGGCTAAAGCCGTTAAGGATAGGAGAGGCTGGATCCAGCAGTCCAGATACAACATCAAACAATGCAGCTTAATCTAGCATTTTTCAAGCGGTACTGCTGCTGGATCTGCGACGATTCCCCCAAAAATCTTGCTGCGGTGAGAAACAATAAACAATCCAGCTGAATCTAGCATTTTTCCAGCGGTATAGAACCGCAGCCGTAATAAAAGCACTTCATCCTAGCGTTACAGCAGCTGCAGCAGCTGGATCTGTGATGATTCTCCCATCATCATATCTTTAGCTTTATTGCACAACAAAACTATGTACAAAAGGTGGACTTAACGCCGTAGGGCATTCTCTACCAGTGATACCTTTGGGCACACAAACGACTCACTGTTATTATCGTTGTAGCTATCGACGCGCTTCGGCCGGTCCGCTGGCTGCTGGCTGGCGGGCTGGTCGCCGGCGTCTCTCTCGGCGTCTGCGTGTGCGCCGTTCACTTCTGCTTGGGATGGCTGCTCTTCTACAGATCTGCGAGGAAAAAACATAATAATAATAATAATACTCAATAGTACAGACAGAGATAGTATCCGCTTGGTGTACACATCGCTACACATTAATGTATCACCAAGGGGCCTGGTAAAGGGTGGTAAAAATAAATATTTCACAACAATCACACCAATTCTCTAGTCCCAAATTAAGCTACGAGGCTTGTGTTATGGGTACTAGACAACGGATAAACATACTTAATACTTCTTTTTTTTTGTAAATAAATACAAATTATACATAGAAAACACCCAGACCAGTACAAACACACATGTTCATGCACACATATGCTTGTACTGTGCGGGGATCGAACCCGCGACCCTTGGTTTTAGAAGTCCGACATGTGGACCACTGCACCAAGCGGTCGTCGGTCGATCAATGAGACAAACAAAATGCACAAAGCAATAGGGAATATGCATAAAATTTGAAAGGGCCTAAAATATTTTTTTCTTGAATACTTATTATCGTAATATTATAATTAAAAGATTTTTTTATTTATTTACTTATCATTTAAACCCCTAAAATAATATTCAAAAAGTGCAAAATAAGGGAGTGAAATTCAAACTTCCAAAACGCGCCACCATAGGTCGAACGAAATGTGACGTCATCTGACACGACATTGTATTGTAAAAATTACAAAGTAACTGAAAAGTCCACAGTAAACACTAAGGTAAACACCTACTGGACGTGTCATGTGACGTCACGCAAAGCGCGCGCAAAATGACGGCGTTTGAACTGCTTAAATTTTTTAAGAGTTTTAAATTTCATTTATAAAAATATCTAGAGTATTTTGAAGCCCATTAATATTTTTTTCTATGTTATAAAATAGTAAACTATTAATTTAAGGCAAAAAAGAAAAACATGAATATTCCCTATTGGAGGTGGCTCAACTTGTGCTGACTCGGGATATGATCCCAACAGCGCTGGTTGTCAGCCACACCCATCTCTCCATAGATGTTGGGTGAGAGGTAGGTCTTGAGTGCTTACTTAAAAGAACAGGGAATTAAAAAAACAACAATGGATACATTAAAAAAAAAGAAAGTGTGTGTGTGTGTGTGTGTGTGTGAGTGTGTGTGTGAGTGTGTGAGTGTGTGTGTCAGTGTGTGTGTCAGTGTGTGTGTGTGTGTGTGTGTGTGTGTGTGTGTGTGTATGTGTGTGTGTGTGTGTGTGAGAGTTATTGTGTGTGTGTGAGTTATTGTGTGTGTGTGTGTGTGTGTGCTATCTAGGATTCCTTGTCACCAGCTCGTACAGTTTATTTGCAAAACTGTTATATTTTCTTTCTGTTTATTTTATTTTTAATCTGGGATAAGTTTGCTCTCGAACCAAGACTAAGCCCGAACGAGGCAAAGACTGAGTCTAACGATGGAGCGAGCTCGCCTAGAAGATGCCTGTTCACTCTAGCTTTGAAGATTCCTAGGTTGTAATTGCAGGGAAACACTGACGCAGGTAGTGAGTTCCACTCTTTTGCAGTGCGCATCAGGAATGTAGATGAGAAGCGCTCGGTTCGTACCAGAGGAACATCGACACGGTACGGATACAAAAAAAAGCCTTTGCACGCCATATTTACAATAAGGTCTGTTTCTTTGACAATTCTAATAGTTAAATTGCTAAAGTGCATTTCATGACGATCGATACTTTGCGTTGAATTAGCCGTAATAACTTTCGAAATAATTAAAGATATATTCTATTGTCTAATTTGTAATTAGATTGTAGAAGAGTTAAATAGCTAACACAATGTTGTGTGCAAATATTAGTTCATAGTTTCATCGATAGATGGCGCTGTGGGTATTTAACTCGCGATAACGTTCGGATCTGAATCATATCATCTTAATTATACTGCTATCACAAGCGTAACCTGCTTAGACTTTCCCCATACCAAAATATGTGCCATTTATAATTATATTTAAATAAACAATATTTAAATATTATAAATAGAGAAGTAGAAGCATACTGCTACACGTAAGAGAGAATTTAGTTAGAGTAGTGACTAGATGCAGAGGGCGGGAGATCGTGCGCTGTGGCGCTCCTTGGGGGAGGCCTGTGTCCAGCAGTGGACTGCAACAGGCTGATATGATGATGACACAGTACATACCTGTTGGTGTGGTTCTGCGAGTCGCTCTGTTGCGAGTGATCCGAGCGCAGGACTAGGCGTTTTCTGCTCGGTTTCAGCGTCAGTTTGTCTTCTAGGCTCGCGTCCGATTCTTCTAGCCCGTCGAACAGAGATTTCTGTGGAGATATCAATGTGTTATGCAATTTCGAAACGACACACTTAAAAAAATCTTTTCGGCTCCGGTCATCGGGGAGGATTCGAACCCCCGACCTTTGGAAGTGCGGTCCAATACTCTAACCACTGAGCTACGGAGAACTTTTGTAAGTGCTTTTTAACGCTTACGTGTTATGCAATGTTTGAAATGAAATTAATTTTTTTTTATTTGCATAAAACATGTTTACAATAGTGCCATCAAAATCAGGTATAAGCTCAGCATGTTTTGCAATTTGCACAAAGATGTGGTTTGCAATTACAAACAATTTCGGTGAATTACAATTCGGTGTACACACGCACACGCACACACACACCCGCATATACACACACGCACGATTTATGTATGTGATGTAGTATTTGTTTAGTCTTTTATTTAGTCCGGGGTCTACTGTACCTTGTCGGTGGGCAGCGGCTGCAGCTTGAGGCGCGCGGGGGGGGAGGTGACCCTGTACCCGCTGGAGTCCAGCACCGCCGGGTTCTACTGTACCTTGTCGGTGGGCAGCGGCTGCAGCTTGAGGCGCGCGGGGGGGGAGGTGACCCTGTACCCGCTGGAGTCCAGCACCGCCGGGTTCTACTGTACCTTGTCGGTGGGCAGCGGCTGCAGCTTGAGGCGCGCGGGGGGGGAGGTGACCCTGTACCCGCTGGAGTCCAGCACCGCCGGGTTCTACTGTACCTTGTCGGTGGGCAGCGGCTGCAGCTTGAGGCGCGCGGGGGGGGAGGTGACCCTGTACCCGCTGGAGTCCAGCACCGCCGGGTTCTACTGTACCTTGTCGGTGGGCAGCGGCTGCAGCTTGAGGCGCGCGGGGGGGGAGGTGACCCTGTACCCGCTGGAGTCCAGCACCGCCGGGTTCTACTGTACCTTGTCGGTGGGCAGCGGCTGCAGCTTGAGGCGCGCGGGGGGGGAGGTGACCCTGTACCCGCTGGAGTCCAGCACCGCCGGGTTCTACTGTACCTTGTCGGTGGGCAGCGGCTGCAGCTTGAGGCGCGCGGGGGGGGAGGTGACCCTGTACCCGCTGGAGTCCAGCACCGCCGGGTTCTACTGTACCTTGTCGGTGGGCAGCGGCTGCAGCTTGAGGCGCGCGGGGGGGGAGGTGACCCTGTACCCGCTGGAGTCCAGCACCGCCGGGTTCTACTGTACCTTGTCGGTGGGCAGCGGCTGCAGCTTGAGGCGCGCGGGGGGGGAGGTGACCCTGTACCCGCTGGAGTCCAGCACCGCCGGGTTCTACTGTACCTTGTCGGTGGGCAGCGGCTGCAGCTTGAGGCGCGCGGGGGGGGAGGTGACCCTGTACCCGCTGGAGTCCAGCACCGCCGGGTTCTACTGTACCTTGTCGGTGGGCAGCGGCTGCAGCTTGAGGCGCGCGGGGGGGGAGGTGACCCTGTACCCGCTGGAGTCCAGCACCGCCGGGTTTTATTTTTCTTTATTTTCTTTATTCAGGAAAACAAACAGCTGTGTTATAATACATAAAGCTTATAAAACAAGGCGTCGTTCATTAGCCATACAGTTTTCACAATTAGGTATACAATTATGATGTTGACGAGTCGTAGATCGTAAGCGCGTTTACAAATTTTAATTTACTAAATTTATTTATATAAACAGAAAGTAAGTAAGTAAGAATTTTTGATCTTGACAAAATAAAATGTCTACAATTATGGACTTAGGCACACCTACATCAGGTGGCCTCTCTTTTTAACAAGTAACGAAAGCGGTTTAATTTTTCATGAAATATATCGATGTGATTATACGCAGTGTTATATTTTCTACAAGTTCTAATAATAAAACTATTGCTTCTGTAATTTGTGGAGCAAATTGGTGTAACAAAGGTACTAAAGTGGCGGGGGTTGGATCTGGGACACTTCAAACAAATTTTACTTAGCAAGTACGGAGAATCGACCACACTATTAATAATTTTGTGTAAAAATATTTGATCTCTGACCTCACGTCGAGTTCCCAATGGCTCAATTCTACTTGTGTTATAATTTTTAAACCGATACTCCAAACGTTTGACAAATTTATTCTGAATACCCTCCAACATGTCCATATATTTTTTATACATTGGATTCCAAGCCGTTGAAGCGTATTCCAATTGAGACCTAACAAACGCATTATAAAGCAAAATAAGCGTATCTGCACTTTTAAAATCCGTGCTTTGGCGAAAGATAAAGCCAAGCAGTTTATAAGCCTTGGCAGTAATTTTATTTATGTGAGAATCAAAAAACAGGCCACTGTCCAACTGTATTCCCAAATCATTAACCTTGTCTACTCTTTTTAGTTCAGTATTGTGTAATTTATATCTAAATTGAATAGGGTTTACTTTTCTGGTAAACGTGATTGTATAAGATTTTTCTACATTTAATTGTAAGTTATTTAAAGAGCAATAACTGCACAGACGATCTAAGTCTGCCTGCATATCATTACAGTCATCCTCTGATTTAATCACTTTAAATATCTTAGTATCGTCGGCATATAATAATAATTCGGAATTCCTAATACAGTTCACAACGTCGTTTATAAAAACATTAAACAGCAAAGGTCCCGCCGGGTTCTACTGTACCTTGTCGGTGGGCAGCGGCTGCAGCTTGAGGCGCGCGGGGGGGGAGGTGACCCTGTACCCGCTGGAGTCCAGCACCGCCGGGTTCTACTGTACCTTGTCGGTGGGCAGCGGCTGCAGCTTGAGGCGCGCGGGGGGGGAGGTGACCCTGTACCCGCTGGAGTCCAGCACCGCCGGGTTCTACTGTACCTTGTCGGTGGGCAGCGGCTGCAGCTTGAGGCGCGCGGGGGGGGAGGTGACCCTGTACCCGCTGGAGTCCAGCACCGCCGGGTTCTACTGTACCTTGTCGGTGGGCAGCGGCTGCAGCTTGAGGCGCGCGGGGGGGGAGGTGACCCTGTACCCGCTGGAGTCCAGCACCGCCGGGTTCTACTGTACCTTGTCGGTGGGCAGCGGCTGCAGCTTGAGGCGCGCGGGGGGGGAGGTGACCCTGTACCCGCTGGAGTCCAGCACCGCCGGGTTCTACTGTACCTTGTCGGTGGGCAGCGGCTGCAGCTTGAGGCGCGCGGGGGGGGAGGTGACCCTGTACCCGCTGGAGTCCAGCACCGCCGGGTTCTACTGTACCTTGTCGGTGGGCAGCGGCTGCAGCTTGAGGCGCGCGGGGGGGGAGGTGACCCTGTACCCGCTGGAGTCCAGCACCGCCGGGTTCTACTGTACCTTGTCGGTGGGCAGCGGCTGCAGCTTGAGGCGCGCGGGGGGGGAGGTGACCCTGTACCCGCTGGAGTCCAGCACCGCCGGGTTCTACTGTACCTTGTCGGTGGGCAGCGGCTGCAGCTTGAGGCGCGCGGGGGGGGAGGTGACCCTGTACCCGCTGGAGTCCAGCACCGCCGGGTTCTACTGTACCTTGTCGGTGGGCAGCGGCTGCAGCTTGAGGCGCGCGGGGGGGGAGGTGACCCTGTACCCGCTGGAGTCCAGCACCGCCGGGTTCTACTGTACCTTGTCGGTGGGCAGCGGCTGCAGCTTGAGGCGCGCGGGGGGGGAGGTGACCCTGTACCCGCTGGAGTCCAGCACCGCCGGGTTCTACTGTACCTTGTCGGTGGGCAGCGGCTGCAGCTTGAGGCGCGCGGGGGGGGAGGTGACCCTGTACCCGCTGGAGTCCAGCACCGCCGGGTTCTACTGTACCTTGTCGGTGGGCAGCGGCTGCAGCTTGAGGCGCGCGGGGGGGGAGGTGACCCTGTACCCGCTGGAGTCCAGCACCGCCGGGTTCTACTGTACCTTGTCGGTGGGCAGCGGCTGCAGCTTGAGGCGCGCGGGGGGGGAGGTGACCCTGTACCCGCTGGAGTCCAGCACCGCCGGGTTCTACTGTACCTTGTCGGTGGGCAGCGGCTGCAGCTTGAGGCGCGCGGGGGGGGAGGTGACCCTGTACCCGCTGGAGTCCAGCACCGCCGGGTTCTACTGTACCTTGTCGGTGGGCAGCGGCTGCAGCTTGAGGCGCGCGGGGGGGGAGGTGACCCTGTACCCGCTGGAGTCCAGCACCGCCGGGTTCTACTGTACCTTGTCGGTGGGCAGCGGCTGCAGCTTGAGGCGCGCGGGGGGGGAGGTGACCCTGTACCCGCTGGAGTCCAGCACCGCCGGGTTCTACTGTACCTTGTCGGTGGGCAGCGGCTGCAGCTTGAGGCGCGCGGGGGGGGAGGTGACCCTGTACCCGCTGGAGTCCAGCACCGCCGGGTTCTACTGTACCTTGTCGGTGGGCAGCGGCTGCAGCTTGAGGCGCGCGGGGGGGGAGGTGACCCTGTACCCGCTGGAGTCCAGCACCGCCGGGTTCTACTGTACCTTGTCGGTGGGCAGCGGCTGCAGCTTGAGGCGCGCGGGGGGGGAGGTGACCCTGTACCCGCTGGAGTCCAGCACCGCCGGGTTCTACTGTACCTTGTCGGTGGGCAGCGGCTGCAGCTTGAGGCGCGCGGGGGGGGGAGGTGACCCTGTACCCGCTGGAGTCCAGCACCGCCGGGTTCTACTGTACCTTGTCGGTGGGCAGCGGCTGCAGCTTGAGGCGCGCGGGGGGGGAGGTGACCCTGTACCCGCTGGAGTCCAGCACCGCCGGGTTCTACTGTACCTTGTCGGTGGGCAGCGGCTGCAGCTTGAGGCGCGCGGGGGGGGAGGTGACCCTGTACCCGCTGGAGTCCAGCACCGCCGGGTTCTACTGTACCTTGTCGGTGGGCAGCGGCTGCAGCTTGAGGCGCGCGGGGGGGGAGGTGACCCTGTACCCGCTGGAGTCCAGCACCGCCGGGTTCTACTGTACCTTGTCGGTGGGCAGCGGCTGCAGCTTGAGGCGCGCGGGGGGGGAGGTGACCCTGTACCCGCTGGAGTCCAGCACCGCCGGGTTCTACTGTACCTTGTCGGTGGGCAGCGGCTGCAGCTTGAGGCGCGCGGGGGGGGAGGTGACCCTGTACCCGCTGGAGTCCAGCACCGCCGGGTTCTACTGTACCTTGTCGGTGGGCAGCGGCTGCAGCTTGAGGCGCGCGGGGGGGGAGGTGACCCTGTACCCGCTGGAGTCCAGCACCGCCGGGTTCTACTGTACCTTGTCGGTGGGCAGCGGCTGCAGCTTGAGGCGCGCGGGGGGGGAGGTGACCCTGTACCCGCTGGAGTCCAGCACCGCCGGGTTCTACTGTACCTTGTCGGTGGGCAGCGGCTGCAGCTTGAGGCGCGCGGGGGGGGAGGTGACCCTGTACCCGCTGGAGTCCAGCACCGCCGGGTTCTACTGTACCTTGTCGGTGGGCAGCGGCTGCAGCTTGAGGCGCGCGGGGGGGGAGGTGACCCTGTACCCGCTGGAGTCCAGCACCGCCGGGTTCTACTGTACCTTGTCGGTGGGCAGCGGCTGCAGCTTGAGGCGCGCGGGGGGGGAGGTGACCCTGTACCCGCTGGAGTCCAGCACCGCCGGGTTCTACTGTACCTTGTCGGTGGGCAGCGGCTGCAGCTTGAGGCGCGCGGGGGGGGAGGTGACCCTGTACCCGCTGGAGTCCAGCACCGCCGGGTTCTACTGTACCTTGTCGGTGGGCAGCGGCTGCAGCTTGAGGCGCGCGGGGGGGGAGGTGACCCTGTACCCGCTGGAGTCCAGCACCGCCGGGTTCTACTGTACCTTGTCGGTGGGCAGCGGCTGCAGCTTGAGGCGCGCGGGGGGGGAGGTGACCCTGTACCCGCTGGAGTCCAGCACCGCCGGGTTCTACTGTACCTTGTCGGTGGGCAGCGGCTGCAGCTTGAGGCGCGCGGGGGGGGAGGTGACCCTGTACCCGCTGGAGTCCAGCACCGCCGGGTTCTACTGTACCTTGTCGGTGGGCAGCGGCTGCAGCTTGAGGCGCGCGGGGGGGGAGGTGACCCTGTACCCGCTGGAGTCCAGCACCGCCGGGTTCTACTGTACCTTGTCGGTGGGCAGCGGCTGCAGCTTGAGGCGCGCGGGGGGGGAGGTGACCCTGTACCCGCTGGAGTCCAGCACTGCCTTCACCGCGGCCGGGTTCGTCGGTTTCAGGATGTCTTCTGTTGTTGTCGCTGAAAGGAGGAGAAATTATAAAACGAGGCCCACGGCTTTACAAAAATGAGTATATGAACAAGATATGTTTCTGTACGTACGAACGTTTTTACTTTCAGCAGAATTAATAATCACAATTAGAACAGCATTAACCCTGACATTCAAAAAGAAAATGGTGCCAACATTGGAGCCAATATATCTGTCGAACACTCACACGATTGCGGCAGCAGATGCTTGAACAGCGGCTCGTCGCCGTACGGGCGCGCGGCGAGCGTCAGGATCTGCGTGTGGTAGTCCGTCGTGCCGCTGTTTGTGAGGCTGTTGCTGTAACAAGAGAGAGATCACCAAATATTACACAAAAGAATGACCGTTTGTGGGGTCATTCGTTCAAGATTGACCCCACAAACACACACACATCCTCTCACGCACACACCCTTTCACAGAAATATCCAATCACACACACATTTTTTTGGGTTATGTATCCATTGTTGTTAACTTCCTGATCTAGTAAGTCTCAACATCTAAGGAGAGATGGGTGTGGCTGAAAACCAGCGCTGTTTGGGATCATATCCCGAGTCAGCACAGGCTGAGCCACTTCCAAATGCTTTGCTGTCTATCAATCAATTAAGATTTTTTAAAATATTATTATTACCAATGATCACTTATGTCATCAAAATTGTACCACGATCAAGCCTCGATATTGGGTATGATTTATCTAGGCTCAAAAATTCGTTTTAATTTGACAAGATGTTCTTATGACAGTTGTTCATATTTGTCGAGCCATATAAAAGAGCTTATTGGTCTTATCCACTGTACCTATTTGTATTCATAACTTAATATTTTACAATAACAAAGCTTTACACCTTTGTATGTTCCAATTCGCCATTAATCTACTTCATTTTTTTAGTATTAACAATGCATTTTTTTTCAATGTGAAATTAAAACACACTCAAAGAAAATGGACTGCCTGCCTTTGGCAATGCATTTTTCCTTAAGTGTGTTTTAATTTCTAATTCGCCGTGTTAACTGATAGTCTTATGTCGTCAATTCCTCAATAAAAATACCGGTGAAAAAATAACCTCCATCTTTTTTTCAGTCGTTTATTTTTATATTATATGACATATTTCTTTCTTCGGTTTACGCGAACAGTAGTCATTGAAATGATACGCTTTTTTACGGATTATTTAGCTCTTTATTTACATTTTATTTTAACCTCACGTGTCGGCTTAATTTCAACGTCCGTGGTCACAGGTAGACTAAGGTGTTAGTTGTCATTACATAGTTTTGAAAAAAAATAATTAAACTACTATGAAAAAAAAATGTTAAAAAAAACTACTTGTTTAAAAAACTACTCAGTAATTATTTTCTCTTTTTTAGTTAGCAATAAGAGCGTGTATTTTTTTGTTTTTTAAACTTTTATTTATTTTTTTACTTAATAAGGATAATGGAAAACTCTTATCAAATTATTGCATTGTCATCGGTACTTAATACGTGTGCAAAGTTTCAAATTAATCCGATTTCTAGAAGTTGGTGAAAATTGAGCTCAAAAACTCCGTTACATACATACATACACCCCGATCTAATATAAGCTTGTTAAAAAACTATGTAAAGTACCATTAAAATGACATACTGAGGCCCGCCTTTGCAGTATTGGATTACACACTAATAATTTCAATTTATTTTTGCATTCGGGTCTGACGTTTTTAACATTCATTTTTGAAGTCAACTTACTTTCCGAGCGTCGTGTTGTTCGCATTGAGTCCCAGGCCGCCTAGCGACGAGTTGTTCCCGAACATTCCACCTCCGAGCCCGTTGTCTAGCCCTGCAGTGAAAAAAACACATCGTCAGCATTGGTTGTCAATTGGGATGATGACACCTATCTTAAATATTGTCAAGAACATGGTGTTTAAAAAACATAGCCCCTATGAAGTTAATACAACCAATATATTTCAAAAAAGCTGTAGAAACCAATTTTTAAACACACAAAACGCAATAAATATTCGGTTAATTGACTCCGATTTCTGATACATGACCGTGACGTCACAATCATTTATTCCCATACGAAATATATGGAGGCAGACCGTTTTGACAGATAATAAAAAGTATGTCAACGATTGGTGGTGTCGTCGTATTTGAGATTGCGGTGAATGCATGTGGCCTCTCGGCCTACGGTGAACCCGCCACGTCCCCGACTCACATGGCACCGGGGGCACCGTCAGGTTTCTAGTGGGTAGGCGGGTTCTCTCTTTGAAGCCTTGAGTCCCACATAACCCCCAACTGCCCCCGCGGGTATACGTAACAGCATTTCCCTGACGTTAAAAAAGGACGGTAGGTATCACCTCCCCATAAGCGATTGTGCAGACGACGCCATCGCCGCCGCGCTTTCTAAGAGTATTTCACTGTTGCATGATACTGTTACATATACATTGCCGATTACGAAGATCGTACGTGACGCTAATCACTAAACTAACCAGCAATGTAATGCCACAGTATCGATGAACTGTAAAATTACGCTTGGACAGCGCGGTGGCGGCGTGGAGGTGGCGTGGCAACGGCGTGGTGACGGCATCGTTTGCACGAGCGCTCAGCACTCCGCCACAAATTTCCGGTCACTCTGCATAGGGAGCTAGTGTGTCGGTGTCTTCACTCACCGGTTCTAAAAGTGTTGTTCTGCTGCGGGAACAGCGAGCCGGCGCCCAGCCCGAACGAGCCGCCCTTCTGCGGCTGCGCGAACGTGCTCTGCGCGCCCCCCAGCGCGCCGAGACCCCCACCACCTGTAGGATATAATAAAAATTACATGAAGTCATTAAACACAAATCACATTGAACAAGTACCTCGTAATCTGCCTCCAGGCTATAAGGAACCTTGGCCAACCTGGAGAATTCTAAATAGACTGAGGACCAAGGTTGTACGAAGCAAAGATAACCCATGTCGGTTGGGGTACTTAAGCAGTGCAGACGTCAGCTGTGAATGTGGAGAACCCCTGCAAGCCGTGGTCCACCTCGTTAACTGTCCCGCGTGCCCGACCGCCTGCTCGCGTGAGGACTTACTTGTCGGTAACCAGAGGGCTACCGCGGTAGCCGCTTCCTGGGCAAGTAAGATTTAGCCCGTCTTGCCGACACGAAAGAAGAAGAAGTACCTCGTGCAAGTAAGGGGTGAGCACGAAAAACTATCGTCACGTATTCGTAGCGTTAACCTATCGTTAACTTGTCAATTTGTATGGGGAAACTGTTGGATTCTGACGTTTGGACGACACGAACACGTTACGATAATGTTCGTGTACAGCAGAGATGTAAAAATAATACCGAAACTGTCCAATCAAGAGCTCGTTTATTGAGGTCAACTGTAGCTAATATGTTCCTTGAGAAAAACCGAGTAAAACCGCGACACAAGGGCAACCACTGCCATCTATTATCACAAATACACACCAACCAACTAACTAACCTACTACATCTGACTATCTCAATTTAAACCAATAAAACCTTTAATATGGACCGTATACAACATTCACCTTAGTCCCTTTATGGCGACTTTTCGCATCGATGCATTCACAGATCAAAACGCCTTTCGCGTCGTGACTCACGTTACGCCTCGGTTGTAAATTTCAACTTACCGTACTTATATTATAATGTACGATTGTAACCGCTACGATTGACCAATCAAACTCAGGGATTCTTACTTGTAACTAACTTATCGAACATGTGTGAGTTTGGTTACTCTAGTTCACGTACAAATCAACGATTACGTTAATTCTAGGTTATTCATTGTTCTGTGATGTGTTATTTAATTGCGTGTAGCTATTAAATTACACAAATGTTGGTGTCGATAAGTTCAGTCGCTCGCAGTCCGTCGATGCGACAACATCGAGGATGCAACGTGTAGTGGCGAAACGCGTCGAGTGTTTTGTTGGTGTCAGTGTTGTGTTTCCAGGTGCATCTTTGTGTTTGCAGCTTGCCAAACGTCGAGCCGCCACCGAACAGCACGCTGTGGGGAGACTCGTGCCGAACGCTGTGGGCTATAGTGCACTCACCCAGCGTGGGCTGCGCGTTGAAGCTGAACGCCGGCTGCGCTTGTGCTTGCGGCTTGCCGAACGTCGAGCCGCCACCGAATAGTCCACCGCTGGGCTGCGCCGGGGTCGAGCCGAATGCGCCGGGCAAGCTCGTGCCGAACGCTAAGGATATATAAAATTTATTAAATTAATCCTACGAACCACGGACACTACGTCAAACACAGCAGAAGTTTTTATTGTTAAAATGTCTCTAGGAGTCCACCGTCTGTCAAAATTTAAATTTGAGATCAAATCTCAAAACTATACGCGAGATCTGGATTGCATTTCCTAAAATCAGTGCCTCGGTGCGCACGTTAAGCCGTTGGTCCTGCGCCTGATCTCTCTGCGGTCATGTCGGATTGCCGTCTCTCCGAACTTTGAGTGTTATGGAACAGTGAGTGCACCTGTGTTTTGCGCTCGCACTTGTGCACTATAATACTTCCTGCGCAGTTGGCTGATCTCTGTTGAGATTGGCCGCCGCGGTCGAAATCGGCCAGGAGGAGGACTATATCTGAACGTAGATCCACCCGTCTATCTTGGACGACAAAGTAAAAACTATATTTCTTATAACTTGAGCTCATTCAAAGCGAAAGTCAACAGGCACCTTCTCGCTACATCGTCGACATCTTCTTCACCTCTTTACTTAATAACCAACTGTTTATTTTTATTGCTTAAGTTTTTCTGATAATGTCATAACTTTAATCACCGTAAGCCCAAAATGCAACACTTGTAAGTGTTATTATTATAAGATACTAATAATAATTAGATATAGCCCTCAAATCATTTTCAATAATGCTATAATATGTATGTATTTAATACTTAGTTGGCAAATAAAATAATATGAATATGATGTCAAGAGCGAACCCATATAAAAAAACCGGTCAAGTGCGAGTTGGACTCGCGCACCGAGGGTTCCGTACAAACCTGTAGATAAGGAGTATTAACTTTGAAATTTTAGCGTTGGCTTAGAAGGTTGATAGTGAGGTATAGGTTGAGGTGAACCTGTTCACAAAAAAGGTTGCAAAAGTATTATCAACAATTATAGGCCCATAACGTTAATCTCTATTATTGCTAAGATCTTCGAAAAGTGCATGTATATTAGATTAGTAAACTACTGCAATAATTTTGGCATAATTAACAAGGACCAGTTCGGCTTTCAAAAGAGTAAGTCAACTACCTTAGCTACATTTACCTTACTGAGGGAAGTTTTGACTAGCGTAGATGCAAAAAAAATAACTACTGGTTTGTTTTTGGATATGACAAAAGCATTTGACTTAGTCAGTCATGATATCTTACTAAATAAGTTAGAGAAAATTGGTGTCAGGGGTCTTCCACTTCAATGGTTTAAGTCATATCTCAGGAATAGACAGCAATCAGTGGCCATTGTAAAGACCTCAAATTCTAATATCAGGAAGACATATCGGTCAAGGTATAGATTTAATAGATCTGGAGTGCCACAAGGAAGTGTCCTTGGGCCACTTCTATTCTTGATCTACATTAATGACATAATACATGTTACTCGACATAAAACCATATTATTTGCTGATGATATTTCTATTATTGTGACGACTGAAAAGAAAGAAGGTTTAACGAGGCATGAGGCGGAAATAAATCAAACTTTGCATGACATTATTGAATGGCTTGACACACATAATTTACGTATCAATTTGACTAAAACCAATTATATACAATTTAATAATCTGGACAAATATAAATTTAGAATAGCATTTAAAGAAACTGTTATTAATAAAGTTGACATAGTTAAGTTCTTAGGCATACTGATAGACGAAAATATAAATTGGAAAAAACAAGTCGAAGTTGTGTGTGACAGGATTGATCGTTTTGCTTATGTCTTGAGGAGACTTCGTTTTTTGACTGATCAGCAGACAATCCTAACAGCCTATCATGCTTATGTCGCTTCAATACTTAGGTACGGATTAATTCTTTGGGGCAATAGTGCTAATGCACACAGAGCCTTTGTTGCACAAAAAAAATGTATTCGCGCTATTTATGGAGCACCTCCCTATCATACATGTAAACCACTTTTTAAAAGCTTGCGGCTCCTCACTTTGCCTAGTCTTTACATTTTTGAAGTCTGTAAATTTGTGAAAAATAATTCTGTTCTCTTCAACAAAGCATGTCAGGTATTCTTTAGAAATACAAGGAATCCTAATAGGCTTGTCTTGAACTTTGTACCGAGAACTGCACTGTACATGAAAAATTGCTCAAATATGTGTTTAAAAATATACAACAAGATACCTGAATCCATAAAAGACCTTAGACCAAGCCTGTTTAACATAAAATTATACGAATGGCTTTTAAATAATAACTTTTACAGCATAAAAGAATTTTTGAATTGAACTATTAAGTGTTATGTTGTGCTCTAATATTTCTTGACATATTATTTTGATTTGATTTATGACTTAATGTATTTATTCTGAATTATCTAGTAGTTAGTAGTAGTTTAGTAGTAAGTTAAAACCATATTTACATGCCATGATTGTGGCGAAACATGCCGTTCTATAAATGTAATGTAAATCTGAATATGTACCGTGTTTCGAAGTAAATAAATGGAATTGAATTGAATTGAATTGATTTTTCTACAGCTTCCAGGGACAGTAGACCTAAGTATCATATAGAAATTTCAGTTTGATACCTCCACGCGTTCCTGAGAAAAACGGTCTTGACGGACGGACGGACGGATGGACAACAACGTGATCTTATAAGGGTTCCGTTTTTTCCTTTTGAGGTACGGAACCCTAAAAATGGTTGCCTGTAAAGTCGGTTTTCCGGGCGAAGATTTTACGTGACAACGTCTTTAGAAACGAATTCTAACGCGCGGTGGATCGATCATGTTTGAGTGGGAGAGAGACGCAAGGCATTCGCCGGTCCGGCGGGCCTCACTCGTTCGGTGACTCATCGTAACAGACGTGAGCGGGCGTTACACTTTTTCATGAGTGATTCCGAGCCACAACCTAATTTAAGACGTTGTCACGTCAAATATCGAATGATCACTGACCAGGTGTGGTGGCTCCGAATGCGGGCGCGGGCTGCTGCGGCTTCGCCTGGAACAGGCCGCCGCCCCCGAACGCGCCGAAGCCGGAGCTGGGCGTGCTGCCGAAGCTCGACGTCGCCGGCTTCGCGCCGAACAGCCCGCCGGTCTGCGAGGTGATAATAATAAATACATAATAAATAAATATACAACAGCATCGAATAGTAAATAGTAAATTAATATTTTGAGTGATGGTAGTTTAAAAAAAATTCAAACTATGTTATGACAACTAACACCTTAGTCTACCTGTGACCACGGACGCTGAAACGTCAGGTTAAAACAATATAAGAACAATAAATCGCGAAATAATCTGTAAAAGTGTTTCGCATTTCAATGTTCAGCATCAAATAGATTGACGACCGCTTGGTGTAGTGGTCTACATGTCGGACTTCTAATATCAAGGGTCGCGGGTTCGATCGCATCCGCGCACAGTACAAGCATAAGTGTGCATGAACATGTGTGTTTGTACTGGTCTGGGTGTTTTCTATGTATAATATGTATTTATTTACAAAAACAGTTTTTAAGTATGTTTATCCGTTGTCTAGTTATGGGTATAACACAAGCCTCGTATCTTAATTTGGGACTAGAGAATTGGTGTGATTGTTGTGAAAAAAATATTTATTATTTAAGTTTATTTGTAATACCACTGTTGACTCTGATATCTGTATCACAAGAGCTTAAGCTACTTACCACGGAATCAGATCAATGTATGTGATGCTTTTATATATTTATTTAATATATTTGTGCAAACTAAAGTTATAAATGGCAATCGCGGCAATAAGATACATAACTAATTTGACAGTAATCCATCCAAATAATGATAGTTACGTATAGGGCAACTTTTTAAGTTAAGTAAAGATACATACCCACTTTCTTACTTTATCGCAACTGTCATTATAGATCTTTCTTTAACAGTTCGTGTTATTTACTAAAATAACTAAATAAATATTTAGTGTATATTAGTATAATATTATGTGTATTTTTAAATATATTTTATTGAAATGATACACTTTTTACGGATTATTTCGCGATTTATTTACATTTTGTTTTAACCTGACGTTTCGGACCCTTTTCAGCGTCCGTGGTCACAGGTAGACTAAGGTGTTAGTTGTCATAACATAGTTTGAAAAAATTTTTAACTACCATCACTCAAAAATATTAAGTTACGTTCCTATCCACACAAAATGAGCTAACAGTATCTTGAGGTCTTGCAGTGTGGGGTCGAGCTTGAGTCTTGGCTATAACAGGTTCCCAAGCTGGTGGAATTTTCCAACCATCTTCTCTATTAAAATTAGGGTGTCTTTTAATTTCAATAGCCTCACGGAGCATACGAGGAAGAAAACGACGTTCTCTTGCGAGGACTTTTGGTTGGTCAAAGCGTATGAAGTGGTTGGGTTTATCTAACGCGTGTTCACACACTGCAGACTTTGTGTTCCGTCTATGTTTAACGTCAGCTATATGTTCTTGTGTTCATTTTGTGTGGATAGGAACGTAACTTAATATTTTTGAGTGATGGTAGTTAAAAATTTTTTCAAACTATGTTATGACAACTAACACCTTAGTCTACCTGTGACCACGGACGCTGAAAAGGGTCCGAAACGTCAGGTTAAAACAAAATGTAAATAAATCGCGAAATAATCCGTAAAAAGTGTATCATTTCAATGTCTACTGTTCGCGTAAACCGAAGAAACAAATATATTTTATGTCATGTTTTATATTATTGGTATTATTATTTTTGTGTTTTCTCTTTTATTTTTTTTGTCGCATTGCTCACTAACCATTTCTGCTTAACCCAAAGGTATAACTGGTAGAGAATGCCCTACGGCGTTAAATCTATTATAATTTGACTCAGTTGGTAACAAAATAATCAAATATGTACATCGTAGCGCCATCTGCTTAAATATTGTACCTACCTGATACTATTAAAAAAAAATAAAGTCAGTCTGTTCGAAGCAATAACCGTGTTTTAATAGGTTATGGGCCCAGTCCCATATCCTCGCGTTAAAAAAGTGTATTTCCGCCATAGAAAGTCGTGAGAAGGACAAAGACTTGCTCAGTGTATTGTGTTGGACAGGATTCGTGATAAAAACTATCGTGGAACTGTTTTTATACGTTGTTTTGAAGATCGTGTGTGTGCGCCACGCTACAAAAATGGCCGGCAGTTATTTGGTTAACGTGCCAAAACTCAAGGGTCGCGAAAACTACGACGAATAGGCGTTCGCCGCAGAGAATTTTCTCTTATTGGAAGGCATGGACATCACAAAAGATCCACCTGAAGATGCATCAGATGCGGAGAACAAAAAGACGAAGGCGAAATTAATCATGACGATTGATTCAAGCTTGTACGTCCATATCAAAGATGAGAAAACTGCTCAGGATGTGTGGAAACGTCTGAAAATACTCTTCGATGACTCTGGTTTTCAACGAAAAATTAGTTTGCTGAGGCACCTAATATCAATTCGACTAGAAGATAGTGAATCCATGACCAGTTATGTAACCCAGATTGTGGATACAGCGCAAAAACTGCAAGGAACAGGGTTCCACATTACAGATGAGTGGGTTGGATGCTTATTATTGGCAGGATTAACTGAAAAATTTGCCCCAATGATAATGGCAATTGAACATTCCGGCATGGCTATTAGTACCGACGTCATTAAGTCGAAATTACTGGATATGAGTTCTGAAGTTGGTAGTAGTGGAAATGACAGTGCGTTTTTGTCGAGAGGTTGGCAGCAGCGCCACAAGAAATATAGCAACACTACAGAAACGTCAGCGACGCCATCTTCGAAAGCTGTCAAAACAAAAACTATTCGCTGCTACAAATGTAAAAACATTGGTCACTATAAAAACCAGTGTAAATTTAATAACAACAATAAAGAAAAGGAAAGCGCAGTTTTTAGCGTCTTTGCAATGAACCCGAGTTATAAAGATAACGAATTTTATATCGACTCTGGTGCCAGTGTTCATATGGTTACCGATCAAAAACGTTTGCAAGATGTATCGTATAACAACGTTATGAAAAACATTGTTGTGGCTAATAAGACGACAGTACCGGTTCTATGTTCTGGAAATACACAGATTACGACAGTCGTGGATGGCACAGAGTTCAATATTACTGTTAAAAACGTCTTGTGCATTCCTAACCTCACTACAAACCTCTTATCAGTGAGTGAACTTATAAGAAATGGAAATCAAGTAATTTTCCAAGGAGATATTTGCAAAATTTTGAACAACAACAAAGTTGTTGTTGCAATAGCGCGTCTCGTGAATGGAGTGTACAGATTAGACACAAAACAGGATTGTCTGTTAGCAGGAAAAGCAGAAACAGCAACCAGTATGTTATGGCACAGGCGGTTAGGCCATATTAACAGTAAGGATTTGAACAGTATGAAAAATGGCGCTGTAGAAGGGATATCTTTCCCGGAAAAGGCTGAAATTGATAAGTCCCAGTGTGTCACGTGTTGTGAAGGGAAGTTAGCAAGATTGCCATTTACACACAGAGGTTCCAGATGTGACAGTGTGTTGGAGGTGGTGCACGCGGATGTGTGCGGTCCAATGGAGACAATCTCAGAAGGAAAGTCAAGGTATTTTCTCCTTTTCGTCGATGACTACAGCAGAATGGCCTTTGTATATTTTCTAAAAGCAAAGAATGAAGCCTTAAAATACTTCAAGATTTACAAAGCTTTAGTAGAGAAACAGACAGAGAAAAGCATTAAGATACTAAGGACTGACAACGGTGGGGAGTTCTGTTCTACAGAGTTTGAAAGTTACTTAAATATAGAAGGAATAGTGCATCAAAAAACTAACCCTCATACCCCAGAACAAAACGGATTATGTGAGAGGTTAAATAGGACCGTTGTAGAACGAGCTCGGTGTCTTCTATTTGATGCCAAAATGGAAAAGAAATTTTGGGCAGAGGCAGTCAATACTGCGGTATATTTGCGCAATAGAACATTAGCCTCCGGTCTAACAAAAACTCCGTACGAGCTATGGTGTGGTAGAAAACCAAATCTTGACCATATCAGAGTATTTGGTAGCCCTGCAATGGTTCACGTCCCCAAAATAAATAGAACAAAATGGGACAAGAAAGCTGAGAAATATATTCTGCTCGGATTCGCAGAAAATACCAAAGGATATAGGTTGTATAACCCAAGGACGAAGAAAATAACAACCAGCAGAGATGTTATTATAATGGAGACTAGTAGAGAGCAGGACACCATAGACGCCCTGATAGAAGAGAAGAAAGAAGAAGAAGACAGCCAGAGTGAAATAGATGACAACAGTAGCTCAACAACCTATCAAGAGACCACCGAAGATCCAATGGATACCACGTACGTACCAGATCATACCTTGGATTCATCGACTTCAGAAGAATTATGCGGCAGCCTGTCGCAAGAGGACACTTTTGAAGCGGAAAGATTGAACCTTGAAGAAAATAGCCAGCGTGAGAGAAGGCCTCCAGTTAGGTATGGGTACAGTAATGTATGTGTCACAGAAAGTTCGGATATGCATGATGATAGTGTTACCTATGAAGAAGCGATGTCCGGTCCAGAAAAGGAAGAATGGTGTAAGGCTATGAAGGAAGAGTTGCAGTCTTTCGATGACAATCAAGCATGGGATGTGGTAGACCGACCAAGTAAAGGAAAAGTGGTTCAGTGCAAATGGGTGTTTAAAAAAAAGTTAAACAGTGATAATACAGTGAGATATAGGGCAAGACTGGTTGCTAAGGGATTCACACAACAAGAAGGGATCGACTACAAAGAGACTTTTTCGCCAGTACTTAAATACTCAACTTTAAAATTATTGTTTGCAATAAGTGTGCGTTTAGATCTCAATATAACCCACTTAGATGTAACCACAGCTTTTCTAAATGGTTGTCTTGATGAAACTGTTTTCATGGAATTGCCACAGAATCTCAAATGTCAATATGATAAAAATAAAGTGTTAAAGTTAAATAGGGCCATATATGGGCTTAAACAATCAGCGAGGCAATGGTACAAAGAAGTAGATGTTTGTTTACAGCAGTTGAATTATAAAAAATCTTTATATGAGCCATGTTTGTTTGTAAAATCGTCAGAAAATTTTAAAACCTATGTAGCATTATTTGTTGATGATTTCTTTATATTTTCTAATTGTAATAAAGAAGTAGATCACTTGAAAAAACATTTAAGCGCCAGATTTAAGTTAAAGGATTTAGGGCAGTTAAGAAAATGCTTAGGCATGAATGTTAAAATAGAGAAAAACAAAATTTATGTTGATCAGAAAGACTTTATTGAAAAATTGTTACATAAATTCAAATTAGAAAATTGTAAAAGTATAGATACACCTATGGAAGTAAATTTAAACTTGAAAAAAGTAAAAATGAAATTTCTAACTATCCATATCAACAGCTTATTGGTAGTTTGATGTACCTGTCAGTTTTAACTAGACCAGATATATCTTACAGTATAAGTTATTTAAGCCAATACGGTAGTTGACACCACCAATCGTTGACGTACTTTTTATCAACTGTCAAAACGCTTTTCTTCATAGAGCTTGTATGGGAATAACACACTTTGACGTCACCGCGTGCAATGCCGACTGAGTGACTAATTATCATTTGAATTCTAATTAAAAATCAAATATTACGAACTGCAGACAAATATTAGTGTAAAGGCATCTGAAATTATGAATTATTTTAGAGAAAATCAGTTTTTGAATATTTCTTTCATAGTGGAAACAAGCCTATTCAATAACTGTAATACTGAAACACATTGGAAGCATGCAAAACGTGTTCTTAAATACCTTAGTTCAACAAAATCATATGGATTGATGTATGTAAGAAATAGTTCAGATATACTTGGCTATGTAGATGCAGATTGGGCCTCCGATATTGTAGATAGGAGATCTTATACTGGATACTGTTTTGTACTTTCTGGTTGTGTTGTATCACATGAAAGTAGGAAACAGCAGACAGTTGCCTTGTCGAGTACAGAAGCCGAATACATGGCTGTCTGTGAGGCCAGTAAAGAGGCAATCTTTTTAAAAAATTTATTATGTGAACTTACCGATAGAAAAAACTTACCTGTTATATTATGTAATGACAATCAAAGTGCGCAAAAGCTTTCAGAAAATTGTATGTATCATAAAAGAAGTAAGCATATAGATGTGAGGTTTCATTTTATCAGAGAGGCTGTTGCGAAACATTTAGTAAAAATTCAATATTTAAAAACATCAGATATGCCAGCCGATATGTTTACAAAAAGTTTATGCAAATCAAAACATTATGAATTTATGAAGAAAATAGGTGTAGTAGAGATATGAATGTATTGCACTGACTTATATACTTACCTGTTTATTTTTCTATAGTATTAGCAATGTTGTCTAGTTTTAGATTATTTTGTTAAGTGGTGGTATTATAATTTGACTCAGTTGGTAACAAAATAATCAAATATGTACATCGTAGCGCCATCTGCTTAAATATTGTACCTACCTGATACTATTAAAAAAAAATAAAGTCAGTCTGTTCGAAGCAATAACCGTGTTTTAATAAAATCCACCTTTTGTACATAGTTTTGTTGAGCAATAAAACTTAAATAAATAAATAAATACATATTCATCTACCTGGTTCTGAGTGTTGGTCCCGAAGCCGAACGCCGAGGAGGTGTTGGTGGCGCCGAACGATGGCGCTTGCGTCGTCGTCGCGCCGAACAAACCCGTGCCTAGAACGGAGAGACGAATGTTAAAGCTACGTACATCCAACATACATAAGAATACGTTATAACTACGTAGATTTTCATAGCCATTGGGGAGTTGACACCACCAATCGTTGACGTACTTTTTATCAACTGTCAAAACGCTTTTCTCTTCAGAGTTTGTATGGGAATAACAAACTTTGACGTCATCGCGTGCAATGCCGACTGAGTGACTATATGTAGATTGAATTCCAATAAAAAATCAAATAATACGAACTGCAGAAAAATATTAATGAAAAGGGATCTGAAATTATAATTATAATTATAATATATCTTTATTTGGCAGAAGAAATCAGATAAAAAGCGTGTACCTACATGAGCTAAAAAAATAGAAAATACTAATTAATTGAACAAAAAAACTAATTGATACACAAAAGCCTCTGTTGCCAAACTAGGATACATAGATCCTGTATCTCGGCAATTAGCGCTTCTCCACCTCGATTACCCCTTCACAGTTTACAGTCTATGCTTGTTTTATTTAATACAACTATTTTTATTGGATTCATATACAATTATGAATTACTAGCTGACCCGGCAACCGTTGTTTTGCCATTTTTTTTTTTATCACTTAGAGGTATGAAAAATAGATGTTGGCCTATTCTCAGACCTACTCAATATGCTCACAAAATTTCATGAGAATCGGTCAAGCCGTTTCGGAGGAGTATGGCAACGAAAACTGTGACACGAGAATTTTATATATTAGATTTAAGAGAAATTCAGTTTTTGAATTTTTCTTTCATAGTGGAAACAAGCCTATTCTATGATACTGTCTAAGTGACATTGAGGCGACAAAATTGCAGGACGTAAGTAGATCAATTTTGCTAATAACTTTTAACATTTCCGACGATTAATAACGTGTAGCTAAATATAAAATACACTTGTTCCACAGATACGAACCCAGCGCTTCTCAAGTACATTCCTGATGCGCACTGCAAAAGAGTGGAACTCACTACCTGCGTCAGTGTTTCCCTGCAATTACAACCTAGGAATCTTCAAAGCTAGAGTGAACAGGCATCTTCTAGGTGAGCTCGCTCCATCGTAGACTCAGTCTGTAAGGGCTTCGCCTCTTGCACTTAGGTAAGTTGAAGTAAGTTTGACGACCGTTTGGTGCAGTGGTCTGCATGTCGGACTTCTAAAACCGAGGGTCGCGGGTTCGATCCCCGCACAGTACAAGCATATGTGTGCTTGAACATGTGTGTTTGTACTGGTCTGGGTGTTTTCTATGTATAATATGTATTTATTTACAAAAAAAAATAAGTATGTTTATCCGTTGTCTAGTACCCATAACACAAGCCTCGTAGCTTAATTTGGGACTAGAGAATTGGTGTGATTGTTGTGAAATATTTATTATTAGGTATTTATTTATTATTATTAGATTTAAGATTGAATTTAAGTAGTTACGTAAATGTTAGCACGGGAGCGGAAAGCAAATAAAGTATCCGTCACCGAGGAGAGCGTTTATTGCACTAAAAGTTACATTATAAAATTGGTTGCCTGTAAAGTCGGTATACGCGCGAAAGTTTTACGTGACAACGACTCTGAGTGGTAAAATAATTTTAATGTGAATATTCATTCGTATAACATGAACCGGTGTGTATGCCTATCTCTCTCTCTCTCTCTCTCTCGCTCTGTCTCTCTCGCGCGAAACGTGAGCGGAGCAGCGTAACGCAGTTTCTTGAGGTGTCACCCGGCAAACCAATTTATAAGACGTTGTCACGTCAAAATATTGAAACAAAAGACATGTGACGCAAGCGTTTCTTCGTCGTGTCATCAATATGTCGAGCGTGCTCGCACACAGTCTTTGTCTCTTTGGGCTTAGTCTTGGGTCAAGAGCAAACCTATCCCAAATAATAAAATAATAGTTTACAAAACTAAAAAAAACGCTTTTATTGCTAACTAAAAAAGAGAAAATCATTTCTGAGTACACGGAATTTATATTACAGTAGAGTAAAAAGCTTTATGACGTTTTCATACTTCTCTTTTTTATATTTGCCAATAATAGGATGATTTTCACATACTACTATACCAAGCACCCTTTGGCTTTTTATTCTACTGTAATATAAATTCCGCCTACTCGGAATAAATTATTTTATCTTTTTTAGTTAGCAATAAAAGCGTTATTTATTTTTATTACTTTAGTTAACAAGGATAATGGAAAACTCTTATCAAATTATTGCATTGTCATCGGTACTTAATACGTGTGCAAAGTTTCAAATTAATCCGATTTCTGGAAGTTGGTGATAATTGAGCTCAAAAATTCCGTTACATACATACATACATACACCCCGATCTAAGAAAAGCGTGTTAAAAAAATACACTTACTAGGCGTAGCTGTGGTGCCAAAGGCGGGTTTGTTGGCGCCGAACAAGCCGCCCGTGTTGTTGGCCGGCGTCGCCGATCCACCGAAGGAAAATGTATCTAGGAAATACACATTTAAAAGTGTGAAATAACGTCTAGATCATGTTATTTTTGTTCAAATCATCGAATTACATAAAATCATTGAAATAAGACACTTTTAGTGTCTCGGGTAGACTCAGGAATCTAACTAGATTCTATACACGGACGCTGAAAAGGGTCCAAAACGTCAGGTTAAAACAAAATGTAAATAAATCGCGAAATAATCCGTAAAAGTGTCTCATTTGAATGTCTACTGTTCGCGTAAACCGAAGAAACAAATATTTTACATAAAATCAATAAAATAAATCAATAAAATCAATTTATTTTTTGTAAATATACTCGCAAGTAGCACTTCCACAATTACATGTATCTTCAACTACACTCTACCGACTGGTAACTGTATAATAAATGTCAAATATTGAAATGAGACACTTTTTACGGATTATTTCGCGAATTATTTACATCTAAAAACGAAAACCGTAAGCCGAGGAAACAAATTAATGTCAAATAATTATGAATAATTAAGTTTCTATATTTTTTAACACAAACGATGCAAATTTCTTTACAATGTGTTGAAATTAAAACACACAAAGAACAAACGAACTACCACTGGCGGGACTCGAACCCGCAACTCTCGCAAGCCGGGCGATTGCTCTGCTGCCTAAGAAGAAGCACTTAAAGAAATTCGGACCGATGAGTAAGTGTCACGGTAGCTCAATTGGAAGAGCGATCGTCCGGCTTGCGACAGGTGCGGGTACGATTCCCGCCCGTGGTAGTCCGTTTTTTCTTTAAGTATGTTTTAATTACACATTGTAATTATGTATATTGAAGAGCTACACCTTAAAGCTGATTTTATAATTTAAAATTTAAAGGATAATTTAAAAGACGTGTCACCAAAGTGTACGTGTAAGATACCGATAATTTTTAAAGATTTATTAATATACAAATTGATTCCTTTTTTTATTTCGAAAAGACAACACTTAAAAAAATCTTTTCGGCTCCGGTCCTTCTTTTATTTTTTTATTTTTTTATTTTCGGGAATCCTTTTTTTATTTTTAATGTTATTCTATTTTATGAAAGACAATTCATAATACAAGACAAAACATGCTGAGCTTATACCTATTTGTGATGTCACTATTTTTACCATGTTTTGTGCAAATAAATATTTCATTCATTCATCACAATTTTTGTTCATTTTTTTTGTCATATGTTGTGCTTAATAAATACATTTATATACATACACATACCATAGATAAATTCTGATTGTGATAAATTTCATTTATGTAGCACTTATATAAAATCCTTTAATAGTGGAATACTGTCTGTCTTTATCTGGAGTATGGGCGTTAATAGCTGCAACACAGTTTTCTAAACTATATCGGTTATTTTCGTGCACAATATTTAATGTTCATTTGTTTTTATTCCCAAATAAACTTTTATTATTTTTTTTATTTAAATTTGAACTGGATGCAGAGGGCGGGAGATCGTGCGCTGTGGCGCTCCTTGGGGGAGGCCTGTGTCCAGCGGTGGGCTGCAACAGGCTGATATGATGAACATTTGAACACTTACTAGTCTGTCCAAAACCAGTGTTGGTCCCGAGCGCGGGCGCACCGAACACGCTCGACGCGGTGGTGGCGGTGGGCTGCCCGAACGCCGCTGTTGGGGAAATATTAAATACATTTTGTTTAAATATAAATATGTCGGAAACGGTCATCAGTACGGACGGAAAACTTGTATTGCGCTCACATTTGTGCACTATGATGTCTCCTGCGCAGTTGGCTGATCTCTGTTGAGATTGGCCGCCGTGGTCGAAATCGGCCAAGAGGAATATTATTATTAGAGGTCTGTCGCTCTTATATGTAACGACTCAGTGAGTCGTTTCTTTAAAGTGATCTACTGATTCGAATCTCAAATACGGCTTCAAATGAATCATTCGCTCAATTGCACCTTGGTTTCAATCGGCAAGCGACAATCTGATCGCTGGACGCAATGGAAAATGTATCCGTTACGTGCGATGCGTATGATATCGGCCTGTGGACGCTTACCTTAAATGCGGCGTTGCAGCGTGCCTACTAGACTACTGGGCTAGGCTAGGCAACTACACAGGGTGTCCCAAAAAAGTGCCAAACTTAAGGAGCTGCGGGTCTAAAAAGGCCGCTTCATGCAATATTGCTAAAATGAATTCATTTGCAGAATTCCTTGCAGATCCTAAGCAATTCCTCTAAATTTCGTAAAATGGTTACAGATTTTAGCAGAATCACTGCAATTCAATTCATTTGCAGATTCAGATTTAGGGCTTAAGTTGCCACATCAAAATAATAAAAACCGTACTTTTACCGGTAAAAAATATTTTCGTTTCTTGACTTTTTAAAAAGTCAATCATGAAGTTTTAACATTTAATTAAACGAACTTTAACTTAAAAATACATTTAATCATTATAAAGTGTACATTTTATTGACCAAAACTAAAAAATTAAAAAAAACATCATAACATTTTTTTGCGGCTGGTAATAATTTAGATGTCAGTCACGCCGCCAAATCAAGAAAATAAAACAAAACTTTTCTTGCCCATAAGTTTGATACGATAAAGTTATTTAAGTGCTCTTAAACACTTCACTACATTCCAAACATTGTATTTTGTGAATTTCACGGGAAGAAGTATCCACAGAAGTGCCATGGGTGAACATACAGTGGAATCTGTTTATAATGACATCGAAGGGAATCGACAAACACGTCATAATAAGCGGACGTCATACAAAGCGTTTTGTGAAAAAAAAAACATTTTTGCGTAAATATTTATGTATGTATTTTAATAGAAAAGTATAGTGTAACTAATGAAATTGCACATTTTAATGAATAAAATCTGTAATATTTGTCTGCTTTTTTTCATTTTATTGTAAAAAAAATAAATGAAAAATAATGCGTGACCTTCAAGCGTCAATTACTCACTGAGATTCAAAACAAAAACGAGCCATGTGCCGAACGTCGCCGGGAATCAACGAACATTACCGAAGGTGTAAACATGATACTTTGCAATGTAAAGTATCATATCGGTCATTATAACCGGACTTAATTTATTAAATATGGGTCATAATAAGCGACATGTCACTATAAGAGAAGTCATTATATCCGACTTTTTTGTAAAAAATTTTATATGAAAACAAAACTTCGTAGTGTAATTACGTCATAATAGGCGGTTGGTCAATGTAAGCGGAGTCATAATAAACGGATTCTACTGTACAAGTTTTATTTCGACACAACACCTCATCGATTTCGCAAAGTCTCCGGGTTCTACATTTTCAGTCAAAGTGGTTTATCTTAACTGTGCCTACATAAATAATAATTGATTGCAGTCATGGAAAAACGTTCAGCCAGAGTTTCCGAGGCGCAGTGGTCAATCCTTATAGATTATCTGGAGAGAAGAATCGTCAGATGTTGCTCTTGAGTAACTTCTTATGAATCTGCTATTTGACACATTTATTGTCCCAAGCAATTCCTATTTTGCGGCCTATTTTACGGTTTCTCATACAAAACTGTCAAATGAATGAATTGCTGAATATGAATCATATCTGAATCATATTGTGAATTGCCGAAAAGGGACCATTTTATGATTTCAAATCTGAATCATAATATGAATCCAAGGAGAATTGCAGGAAGCGACCTTTTTAGACCCGCTGATATACTAATAGATGACCATTTATACAAAAAAAACACCTTTATAAAAGTTTAACCATTTGAGAGATACGATTTTTTTCATGTTTTTGTTGACATTTTAGTGTCCTTTAATATGATTAGGAAAATTTAACTTTCTTGAAATAGATCAATTTGAGAATATTCGTCAAGAAGAATAAGAAAATTATCTGCTCATTTGTATACACAGCAACAAAAGGTAGGCTCCAAATTGGAGATTTTAAAATAAATAAAATAAAGTGTTTTATTTTTTGTATAAATGGCCATCCAATGGTCTATCATCTTCATAAGTTTGGGACACCCTGTATATAATTTAAGAATAACGTTAAAAACTTACTGGATCCCCCAAACAGCGGCTTGTTCTCCTGCGGCTGCGCGAAGGACGCGCCAAACATCCCGCCGGACGAGCCCTTGCGCCCCGCCGTGTAGTCTTCCAGACGCAACTCTTCCAGGGATTTGCTCTCGTATTCCTAGAGGGAGAGGAATTAAGAATAAATAAATAAAAATGTTGATGGGATTTGCGGATTATTACTTTGCGGATGGATATCCATGACTGAAGCGGAAAAAGAGAGTTATTTTGCTTTAAATTTGCGTGTAGTGGCGAAACGCGTCGAGTGTTTCGTTGGTCAGTGTTGTGTTTCCAGGTGCATCTTCTGCGTCGCGTTGTGAGTTGTATTGGAAGTCCTGCGACTTCCAGCTCTAGTTTTTCAAGTGGTTACAGTTGGATGTGTTTGGGTTCCTGCGCTGGCGCCGTTTAGTGGAAATTTAAAGCAGAACTAACTGACCCGACAAACGTTGTTTTGCTATATAAATGAATTTTATTTTGACTTTAGTGGGCGACAATCGCCGACACATCGAGAGTATCGGCGACTATTGTAATTTGAAATTGAGTTGAATTGTATTAACTTAGTTCTGTCAATTTGCATTTATAACAAGTTTGCATTGTTACTAACACTATATGGACTTTGTTTCGAAGTAAACATATTTTATTTTATTTATTTTATAAAACTAGGAAGGTCTAAAATTTGATGATGAAATCATAAGGTTTTTAGTATACAGGGTTACTGGTAACTCGACGTATTCCTTCCAAATACAAATACAAAATATTTATTTTTCTTTTACAAGGATAAGCCTTACAAGAGAGTTATAGTTAAGATAATTTCCTACAAAAAAGGTCCCATCAACGAACGGTAGGGTAGGGGTCGAAAAAATTACTAAATATTGCACTTTAAGTCACTTTAACTAGAAATTCCGTAATCTTGAAAGCACGATATCACTAAAATCAATTGCTGCGAACCTCTAGCTAGTCGATGGAACCTTTTTTGTTGCTGATTACCTCTTCTTTGTCTCTTTTTAAGGAATACGTCGAGTTACCAGTCACCCTGTATATTATGTTCGAACTAAAATAGGAATTAAAGTACTATATCGAGTACAACTTAACGAGCTCACCTTCATACAAGTGATGCAATGGTGTTTGATGTTGATGTTCTGCGAGGCGCCGCTCTTGACGACGACGTCGGTGCCCACCACCGGGTTGTACTTCACGTGGCCCGTGCCGGCGGCCGTTTGTTGCTGGCCGAACGTGCCTGGAAGTGTACGTGACTTTTTAGGCAAAGAACATTCTTCCTATGCCTATGTTCAGTAGTTCGTGTATACAAGGTGTTACAAAAAATCCCAGTTATATCCCAATTATGTAAGATTTTGTATTATTTATTGTCATAATGTCTGTAATACTTCAGAAATACATCACGTATTATTACAACTTACTAGAGTTGTCTTACTAAAGTTGTTGCTGGCGAACCCAAAACTTACTAAAGTTGTTGCTGCTGAACACGGAACTTACTAGAGTTGTTGCTGCCGAACACGGAACTTACCAGAGTTGTTGAACAGCCCGCCGCCCGTCATGCTCGTGTTCTGCTGCGTGAAGAGGCCGGTGGGCGCGGGCTGCGTCGCGCCGAACAGCCCGCCGGTCGCCGGCGTCGTGGTCGCCGAGCTGCCGAAACCGAAGCCTGGAAGGGAGGAGAGGTGTAATTCATTTATTCTCATTCACAACCTACTAAGACCATAACAAGTTTCAAGACACTGGATGATACTTAATGAATTGACGCTCGACTTACGAAACAGCAGACTACTCGTTAATCGGTATTTGGTATGACCACCATAAGACAGTGGAGTGAGCACAAACATTATCGTAACGTGTTCGTGTCGTCCAAACGTCAGAAAATGACAGTTTCCGCATTCAAATTGACAAGTCAACGCTACGAATACGTTACGATAGTTGTTCGCGCTCACCACAGATAGGAAGTAGTAGTTAGACACGATCTAGCAGCGTGCTACTGAAGAAGCTGATCAGTACAACAGAGGTAACTAAGTAACTACGACGAATAAATATTAGTAACAGAGTGTGGCGACCTCTAACGTCCGCCATCACAAGCGCATACCTAACGATGGCACACGACAGCGAGCGCTGATACGGCTCCTTAGTCTAGTACCGCACGTAAAACGCGGCATGAAAGTTCAAAATCCAGAATAATATAGACAAACAAATCAAGATGATGTCTATCGGACCTTGGTCCTCGACCATAACACCCGGTCGGTAGGCGTTCCCTTTAGCTTCCTAACTCTAAATTTGTTGCGCCAAAAGAGAGTAGATAAATGAATAAATATATCACAAGAATTACAACATTTCTCAAGTCCCAAATTAAGCTACAAATAAAATAAATAAATAAAAATTCATTTATTGAAAAAAGTCTTTTTACAATTACATTGTCGAGTTTTCCCATTAAGTTGTCATAGACACTTGTGTTGGGAATAACTCGCTCATTCCCTTTCAGTTTGCAAAATAAGACTAAGACAACAAATAAGAGCCAATAATAAGAGAAAAAAAATAATGTAATTCCGGATATACATTTTTAAAGATTTCATTTCATTTATTTATTTAATAACTTACAAACTATCCTTACAGGTGGTAACCTATTGCGATAGCGAAGTGACAGTAGAACCAGTATAACAAGTAATAAACAAGTAAAACTGCTATTAAAAAAAACAAGTAAAACAAAAATAATAATAATAATAATTCCGTCACTACATTTTATATGACACTGTCATTAGTGCCGCCTTTGTGAATTCACTCAGATTGCAACAAAAAAGATCCACATCATCAGCTATAGCGTCGAGTATGCGGAGCGCGCGTGGCAGCGGCGCTTCGGCCAGGAGCCGCGTGCGCGCGGGCGGCTCGGCCAGCAGCGGCGCCTGCGCCGGCGCCACACGTAGCGGTCGGGCACGCACATCCCCACCCTCGACACTATATCCGCATTGTGCACTTTGCCTCTCATTACTTTGAGCACATACGTCACCAGTGCCACGTCCCTCCTCACTTTCAGGTCGTTGTACCCAACCATACCTAGTACGAATCAAGTTGGGTACATTAGTGGATAGAAGGGGTACACTCCGTAAAGCCTCAGATATAAATATCTTGTAAATTTGTTTTGCACCCGTTCAAGCATTAACTTATATTTAGCTTCATACGGAGCCCATATTATTGCGTTACACTCTAGTTGACTGCGTACTAAGGCGTTGTACAAAGTGATAATGGCTGCAATACTAAACCCCTGGACCCTGCGGAGAACAAACCCTAAATTCCTGTATGCTTTTTTGCATATTGAAGCAATGTGATCCCGAAAATTTAACTCTGTGTTAAGACGAACTCCTAAATCCCTTACCTCCTCTACTCTAACTAATGGTGTGCTATCAACCTCGTAATATTTTCGGGTATAATCGCGAGCCCGAGTAAAACTTATAGTCACGCACTTAGACGTGTTAAACTGCAGAAAATTTTCTCTGCTCCAAGCCACTACTCTGTCTATGTCCATTTGTAGCCGTTCCCCATCTTCTTCAGTTTTGATCGGCAAATACAGTTTTAAGTCGTCAGCAAAGAGCAAGCACTTAGCGTCTCGGACGACCTCTGGTAGATCATTAATCATTAATATGAACTGAAGAGGCCCAAGATCACTACCCTGGCTTACTCCCGACCTGGTGAAGTATGTATCCGACGTATTACCTGCAAATTCTACATATTGTTGCCTGTCTTTCATGTAGCTAGCAAAGAAATTTAGTAAATGGGGAGTGAATCCGAATACCGCCAGCTTCTTTAGTAAAACGTCATTATTTACCAAATCGAACGCTTTTCTAAAATCAAAATAGGCGGCATCTATTTGTCCCCCTCCATCTACTTCTGGCAATACATCCGATACATAGCTCAAAAGGTTGCTGGTAGTACTTTTATGCGGCCGAAATCCATGCTGAGCGTCCGAGAGTTGTGAGCTTACTTGCGTGTATATTATTCTGTGGATATCCGACTCGAATACTTTAGCCGGAGTGCTAAGTACTGCTACTGGTCTATAGCCATCTACACTCGCACCCACGCTCCCTTTGGGCACTGGAACTACTCTTGTCGTTTTCCATCTCTTTGGAAACTCGGCCGTTTCAAGCGATAGGTTGAAGATGTGAAGAAGCGGCTCATCAAGAACGGCTCGGCTGTCTCTAAATATGTACGGTGGGATACCATCGGGTCCCGCAGATTTCTTTGGTTTGAGCTGCTTCAGCGCGCGCTGCACGTCCTCCAGTTGTAAGGTTCCTACGTGAACCCGAGCCGCTCCGTTCCTGGCGCCCGCCTCCGCTATCGCTATACCCGTATCTAAGATCGGCGGCTCCCTGCTACACACCGAACTAAAGTATTAAGCAAACTCGTCAGCACCTCGTTCCATCGCCAATACTTTACCCTCTTTTAAAATTACCTTTGAAGTCATATTCCTCCTCTTGGAATTCACGTAATTCCAAAAAGCTTTTGGGTTCTCCATTAAACTACTTTGAACGCGTGTTTTGTAATTATCCTCGGCCACTTTAATCATATTTTTTACAATAGTTCTACACCGAGCGAACGCATCGTAATCCGATTGGAGCTTGCTCGACTTATATTTTTTATGAAGATATGCTTTAGTTTTAATTTTATTAATTATATCAACGGAATACCATTCAGGGTAATGATACCGTGAGGTTTCATGTATTTGTCTTTTCTGCGGCACACAAGTATCCAAACTCGCGTATATTGTTGAATAAAAAAAATCTAGACTATTTTATAAATCTAAACTATACATCGGGGACCAGTCCACCTCAGCCGATTGACAATAAAGTAATGGAAAGTCCGCTTTGCTAAAATTCCACCGTGGCAATTCCCTACTCGACGTACTCGATGGACCGCCAGGGCCAGGCACAGCTGGTCCGGAGGCCGGCGGGCGCGGGCGCGGGCGTCGCGGCTGCAGGTGCACGGTGGCTTCGAGCGGCGGGTGGTGCGCGTCTATCGGCAACGCCGAGGCTGCCCCGGCCGCGCGCACGCACACATTCTCGCCATGCTCAAACTTACTCAACACTAAATCCAACCAGCGACCCTTGTAATTACCTATTCCATTGTTCTGAGTAAATCCACAAAAGGCTTGAAAATATTCATAATAATTTATAATATTTGCCGAACACGAATACAAATTAAAATCACCTACAACAATAAAATTCTTATATTTAATACACAATCCCTCAACTATCCTAAATAATATCATATATTCAGTGTCATTGCTACTTGGCGGTATGTATACTACACATAACAAAAACAAAAATTTATTTCGTAAATGCACAGTAGCGCAAACTAATTCAAACAAGCGATCGTTGATGTTGATGTCGCCCGGTATAGGTACTCGTCGCAGTTCGTAGCGCGGTGTGGCCACGAGAAACGCGCCTCCCAGTTTTCGCCCGTCCGCTCGATCGCAGCGTAAGATAGTATAGCCGAGTGGAACCAATAGGGAATATGCATAAAATTTGAAATGGCGTAAAATATTTTTTTCTCGAATACTTATTATCGTAATATTATAATGAAAAGATTTTTTTTTTATTAACTTATTATTTAAACCCCTAAAATAATATTCAAAAAGTGCAAAATAAGGGAGCGAAATTCAAACTTCCAAAACGCGCCACCACAGGTCGAACGAAATGTGACGTCATCTGACACTACATTGTATTGTAAAAATTACGAAGTAATTGAAAAGTCCACAGTAAACACTAAGGTAAACACCCACTGGACGTGTCATGTGACGTCACGCAAAGCGCGCGCAAAATGGCAGCGTTTGAACTGCTTAATTTTTTTAAACGTTTCAAATTTCATTTTTAAAAATATCTAGAGTACTTTGAAGCCCATTAATATTTTTTTCTATGTTATAAAATAGGAAACTATTAATTTAAGACAAAAAAGAAAAACATGAATATTCCCTATTCCGAATCGTAAATGGAATCTTGGCAGCTAGTTTCTGTTATAGCGTATAAATCCGAATTCGAAGATGCTAAATTTGAGTAGAAACTTTCTAATTTTGTTCGGAGACCTCTTACATTTTGATAGTATAATAAGATCCGACACATCACTGGTTATATCTAGCTACTATCTATCTATCTGGTCTGGGTGTTTTCTATGTATAATATGTATTTATTTACAAAAAAAAGTATTTAAGTATGTTTATCAGTTGTCTAGTACCCATAATACAAGCCTCGAAGCTTAATTTGGGACTAGAGATTTGGTGTGATTTTTGTGAACTATTTATTTATTATTTATTTCTTAACTCACCGGCGGGCTTAGCCCCGAAAGCGCTGGTGTTCTGCGCGCTACCGAACAGCGTGTTGGTGGTGTTGGCGCCGAACAGCCCGCCCGCGGACCCGGAGCCGGCGCCGAAGCCGAAGCCGCCGCCCGCCCCGAACGCCGGCGTCGACGACGGCGCCGCGCTCGCGCCGAAGAGCCCGCCCGAAGAGTTGCTCGAGCCGAAGAGACCTGCCGAAGGAATGTTATTTATTTATTTATTTAAGCTTTATTGCACAACAATACTTTGTACAAATGGTGGACTTAACGCCGTAGGGAATTATCTACCAGTCATACATTTGGACAAAGCAGAAATTATTAGTGGGCAGTGCGACAAAATATATAAAAGGGAAAACAATAAAAATAATAATAACAATAATATGACACAGAAGATTACAAGGAATAAAAATATTACAATTTTGTAGACTTGCGTCTTTCATAGGGCCACGGACCATAGCGTTTATTAGATGTGCTAATGGGGGAAAGAGCGAGTTATTCCCAATACAAGTATCTCAGACAACTTGCCGGGAAAACTCAGTAACATTATGTAAAAATACTTTCAGAAATAAACGAATTTATTATCATTATTATTATCATTATTAATAAATAATAAGCCATAGCAAACCCGGCAAACCCCGTTTCGCCACTAGATGGCTTCGTTTTTTTTAACATTATGGCCCTGTATGTGCAAAATGATTATCCCTGTTTTCCTGCTTTTCTGTTCAATTTTTCCTGTATTTTGTTTGCTATAAACCTCACGGAGCCCGAGAACTTTTCAACGAATGCAAAACCGTGGAAATCGGTTCGTGCGTTCTGGAGTTATAGCGTCACGAAGGAAAACCCGACTTAATTTTATATTATAGACGAGAATTTTATATATATAGAGATAATGGCATGAAGGCAACAGGGCTAGTTTAATATGACTTTTTTAATAGGATATCTATAACCACTACCTTTGAAGTCAAGCTATTTGAAACATTATTTTCATTACATGAAATGTATATGATGTCAATTACTGTCATTGTATGATTGATACGCTATTCCAATTTAAGAAACTTCTCTTCTACTACAAAAGAACTAGGGTGTGATTATCTCTTGTTCAAATATATTTTTTTATGTTTATAAATAGCTATCCTAAATATTCAAACTGAAAGACTAGAACAAAGAATTCATTCGTTCATTATGAATGAATGAATGAAATGAATGACAGCGCAAATGACAACCTAAAGGAAGCATACCATTCAATTTGGTTGGATATTTTAAAAAGAGGAATAAATACTGCCTCTTCCTTTTATAGTAGAGGGGTAATGTTTTGAAGACTCACCCCCGGTGGCTTGCGGTTGCGGCGTGGCGGCGGCGCCGAATGCGGGCGGCGCGCCGAACGCGCTGGTCGCCGTCGCCGGCTTGAACCCGCCGAACGGCGACGCCGCGCTAGTGCCGGCGTTGAACGAGCCTGGAATGTGGAGTTTAGTTTAGGATGGTGTAGGTCATCATCATCGCCACGACACCACTTTGGTGTGGCGATGATGATGACCTGAAAGACGACCACTTGACTGGTGTAATAGTCAAGAAGCTGACTATTAAAGCTGAAAAAGAGGATCATATTGCTTTAAATTTCCATTAAACGACGCACGGGCAGGAACCAAAATACATCCAACTGTAATCACACGAAAAAGCTAGAACTGGAAGTCGCAGGACTTACAATATCTACAACTCACAACGTGACACAGAAGATGCACCTGGAATCACAACACTGACACCAATTACTATGAACCATTGACTATTAACCAAGAGATCGAGGGTTCGATCCCAGCACTGTACAAACATATTTTGTGTGCATGAACATGTCTGTCTGTACTGGTCTGGGTGTTATAAAATATGTATTTATTTAAGTTTATTTGTAATACCACTGTTGATTCTGATATCTGTAAAACAAAGGCTTAAGCTACTTACTACGGAGTCCGATCAATGTACTCGTATGTGATGTTGTTGTATATTTATTTATTTATCGCCATACGAGTTATAAACGTGGCCGCCCCAGACAAACTGTAGCAGACGAGGCGAAGAAAATTGGCATGACTTGGAGTGAACTAAAGCGCGTAACTCAAAACCCAACAATCTGCCCCACCACGGGGCCATAGGACTTTAAGTCGCGTAAGTCATCTTCATAATATCAGTATTTCGAAGGCCACGGCTGAGCCCTGGCCTCCCCGGCGATTGGTCCTGAGCTGTTTTATTAGTAATAATAAAATAAACAAATATACAACAACATCACACACATTGATCTGACTCCGTGCTAAGTAGCTTAAGCACTTGTGTCAAAATTTGTAATATCAGAATCAACAGTGGCATGACCAAATAAACTTAAATAAATACATATAACACACAGACCAGTACAAACAGACATGTTCATGCACACAAATGTTTGTACAGTGCGGGGATCGAACCCGCGACCTCTTGCTCAATAGTCAACATCTTGACCATAACACCGAAGTTGTCATCAAATCACTTCACTCACCGAAAGTAGAAGTGTTGGTGCTACCGAAAGTAGGTTTCTGGAACATGATGCCGGCTGTGCTGTGCTGGTGCTGTGGCGATGTAAACAGGCTTGAGTCTTTAGTTTTTCTTGTTTATCTGTTGTTTACGTCACGCCAGACCCACCATGGTGCCTGTTGGCAAATTCAAACACATCAAAATCAAAAATGTATTAACAAAAATGATTTTAAGTCTATTCCATGACATTTACCTATAATATAAAAGAAAGTGGTGTTAGTTACACTATTTATAACTCAAGAACGGATGAACCGATTTGGCGTAGCTTAGAACCAGGAAACTGACATAGGATACTTTTTATCCTGTTAGACTGCGATTTCGAAAACAAAGGGTTTCCACGTGGACGAAGTCGCGGGGAGCCACTAGTTTTAATTGTGAAGAAGAATTTGGCTCAGAAATAGCTGACATTTTAAAACAATACATCACCATCACAGACATCTTTATTAAGATAAGATTGGACAATTTTTTATTGCGCAACACAAAGAAAAAATACAACAATACACAATTTCAGACATGAGTATGTACAATTTAAGTGGTCTTATAACAAAGAGCTATCTCTTCCTCTCAACCTTCAGGTTAAGGATTATTATTTTACACAAAAAGGGGGAGATTGGTGCGAGTCTTTTTTTTGTTAGCCTCATCATCCCACTGCTGGGCAAAGGCCTCCCCCAAACGTTTCCACCGATCCCTGTCTAGGGTCAGTGTTTTCCAGTTTGTTACATATTTTGCCAAATCGTCGCACCATCTCTTTCTAGGCTATTTAATGGCCTTAGATCAGGTACATATAACTAGAGATAGTTAATATATCAATAACCCTTAAATTGGCTGATATAAAAAATTACACAAAATAAAGTAAAAAAAATCACTTTTAAAAAGTAAATAACATGTAACACAGTCTTAACACTCGGGAGTAGGTAATGGTTGGTTGCTCCTACCTAGTATATTCAGTTTCAGGGACGCGCACCTCCCTAGCAGCTTGTTTGTTTATAGGTACCTACAAGATGCTTTTTGACCAACGCGCTGTCTCAGCCCGCGACGCCAACGATCTATTTTTTTCTTCGGTTTACGCGAACACGAGACATTGAAAGGAGACACTTTTTAAGGATTATTTTGCAATTTATTTACATGTGACCACGGACACTGATCAGGTTTAAAATAAAATGCCATGCTCATTTCAACGCCAAGGGTCTCTCATTTTAGGAACGAAAGCAGACCTTAATAACCACTCTAGCTTCTTATGTACTGACAAGGTTCCAAACACAAACTTAATACACCTTAATTCAGTACACCAACATCAATAGGTATATTGATGTTGGTGTATTATCATAGCTCATATTTGAAACCAATGCATAATTTAATTGCTTCCAAAAAAATTTCATTTACCTTAACTTCAATCAACACAAAACTCGCAAAAGAAATAATTTCATTGAAATCTAATATTTTTAACTAAGGAATAATTTCAACAAACCTCAATCAACCAATAAAAATATCATTTAGTTAATTTAACACAAAACTTGCCAGCAAATAAATTTTATCTTTTCATGGATATCCAATGTTTTTAACTGAAGAATAATTTGAACTACCTCAATCAACCAATTAAAATATTGTTAATTCAAACCTTGCGCATGTATAAAGTTAAAGAATATTTTTATCAACTTGACATATGACCAGGTGAGGGCTACAAAACCACTCTCAAATTTGAACTTAAATAAATAATAAATAAATAAATATTTCACAACAATCACACCAATTCTCTAGTCCCAAATTAAGCTACGAGGCTTGTTTATGGGTACTAGACAACGGATAAACATACTTAAATACTTTTTTTTGTAAATAAATACATAATATACATAGAAAACACCCAGACCAGTACAAACACAGATGTTCATGCACACATATGCTTGTACTGTGCGGGGATCGAACCCGCGACCCTTGGTTTTAAAGTTCGACATGTAGACCACTGCACCAAACGGTTGTCAAATCATATGTAGTAAGGCGTTTCAGGATGCACAATTCTTTAGGTGTCCAAAGAACAATTAAGGATTTAAGTATACAAGTAAATTTTGCTGCCTTTGGTACAGTCAAGAAGGCATAAATGGTTAAGTGTGCAGTTTTAAAAATGTATACTCCCTAGCTTTAGTCCTGGTTGGATACATTTTTTTGTTTATTTTTCTATTGTTGTTTTTATTTGTGTTACTTCTTTTATTTTTCTTACAATGTAAGTTCTTAATACTTACAAAAAAAGTTTACATATAAAAAGGCAATGATATTTTCAACAAATAAAATTACTAATAAATTAGTATTAAAACAAGTTTTTAGCTAATTCAGGGCAGCTTTAGGGTATTCAACAGCAATTTTCAGTTGCTAATGGAGAAAAAGAAGTTGGAAATTATTTGTATTTTTTATCACACCAACAAGTATATTCAGGTTATTCTGATTTTTTCCTAGAATCATTGCACATTGCACAATGTTCTTGTCATCATAAACAATGCCAGCTTTTAGTGTATTATAATATAAGAAAAATATGTATATCTGCGTTTTGAGATACTGTTACAATACAAACAATAGAAGACAAAAGTTGTATGGTAATTAGGCATCGTGAATAAATCACAAAGAAAAATTACTAGAAAACTTCTTCATAAATACCTACATAAATATAACCTCAAAGTTGCAACAAACACAATGTTAGCGCATTTAATACAAAAATATTTGTATATTTACCTCGAACGTGAGAATCACTGCTTTCACACAATAATTTTTATCTTGTAAACGAAATCAAACATTAAATATTACAGGAATTTCAATAGCAATAGAATCGCGAACGCCAAAATGTTGCACTGACGCATACCCGACCGATTTTTCAACGCGCCGTGAGTGACACTTCTTTTGAATTTTACTTATTCAGCAATTTTAATTGCTGATGACACCAAGTATATTTTGAGTAACAATTACTTTCGGAATTAATTTGTATGTTTGGGAATATATTTGCTCATTTTCTTTAAATCATACCTGAATCTTGAGCACAAGGAATTTGAGAAACGGTTAAGAATGCAAAACCTACTTAATTTGGTAGGTTAGCATGCATTGAACATTTCAAAACAGTATTTAACAAAACTTACAGAAACTCCAAACCAAAGGCAGGAAAATACACTGGCACAGGAACGTTTTGTAAAAACCACTATTAAAAAAAAATCACTATTATTTTAAATTATTAGCACAAATTCACATGGGTAACAAACACAACAACCCGCCAATCCGCGAATAAATGAATGAATGAATGCTTATATGATATGACAGACAGTGACAGTACTGAGTGAATGAGTAATAAAAATAGAGTGAGTGAATGAAACAAAAGTAATGCTGTGACTGTAAATTTGTTCAATCAATGTTCAATTAATGCTATTGATAACATATCGATATACTAAAGTAATATCTTAAGTTTATGTATTTATTCTTAAGACTGTGCGATCAATCTAGAAGTAGACGTTTAGCAGTATACAAAATATTTATATTGCTCCTCTTAACTAAATATTTTAAATAGTCTTATTTTTTATTTATCATCTACTTTTTTCATAGTCAATAATGTACAAAAATTTGTTTTAAGTTAAGGTTCAATTCAGTTCGATCGGTGAATATCGTAACGCATTCACAAACCCTCAAAAGTAGTTAACATTTAATTATCCATTCTTGAATCGTACTAGCATCCAATTTATACATTTGAAAATGAAAAGAGCGAGCAGGCGCTGCGCTGCGCGCACGTCCTATAATCCAATCGGCATGGCAGCCTGTGGAGGCCATAAAATTTTTACGCGTTTCACATATTTTATGATATTGTTTTTATGGCGCAACAATAAATACACTTTAATTCAGGTATTGTATGAAAATCGCAATGGTACACTTTTTAAAATGGTTCACTACGCTATGTAAGTACCTACTAGCTAATCAGTCCGAAAGTTGTCTGATTGTTACTCTCAGCGATAAGACCGCCTCATCTCTATATCTCTATATATAAAAAAATCTCGTGTCACAATGTTCGTTCCCGTACTCCTCCGAAACGGCTTGACTGATTCTTATGAAATTTTGTGAGCATATTGAGCGGGTCTGAGAATCGGCCAACATCTATTATTCATATCCCTTAATGTATATAGTTTTCTTTGTTAAAACTGTTGTTTTGTAATTTTGTTTTCTGTAGTGTGCAATACAGAATTACTGTCATTTACCTATCTATAGTATTAAGTAGCCTTAAATTGTTTAAAGGATACAAAAACCCTAAATTATAGGAAGGTAAACAGAAGGTGACTTATGTAAAGTGATCTCTCTTAGCGATAGGACTGCCTAAATTGTCTACTTAATCTTTCTATGTAGGTATCTATTCGACTGTCTTTTCTCAACTTTAAGCAGATGAAACGAGAGTAAAAGTTAAAATATATATGTATGGGGTCGTAATTTACTAAAGTTTGAAAGATAAAAGTTATGACTTACGAGTTGGACACTCAAACCATATGACACGCATTTTGACGTGACAACGTCTTATAAATTGGTTTGCCGGGTGACACTTCAAGAAACTGCGTTACGCTCCGCTCACGTTATGCGCTCACAATGAGAGCGAGTGAGAGGCACGCGTCCCTTCGACTCGGGCATAGTTAGCCCGCCTAAGAGCGAGTGAGACAGACATAAAAAGTGAAAGGCACGCGTCCCTTCCACTCGAGCACAGTTAGCCCGCCTAAGAGCGAGAGAGACAGAGCGAGAGAGAGTGAGAGAGATAAGCATACACACCGGTTCATGTTATACGAATGAATATTCACATTAAAATTATTTTACCACTCAAAGTCGTTGTCACGTAAAACTTTCGCCCGTATACCGACTTTACAGGCAACCAATTTTTTTTTATTACTACTAAGTAATTTATACTTACATTCCCTTTATCCATTTAGTTCTAGACATTTTTCATTACAGCACAATGATGAGGTAGAAAACAGTAGGGGCTTTATTATGACTTGCTTGCAGGGGCATTTGTAATTTATTTACGAGTTTCGCAGCTTGAGAATTGTACTAACAGAGCTGACATTGCATAGTCGATCGACGAAACGACGAACGCTTCGTTTGCAAATTTCAAGGTCATTCAAATTTCAAGGTCTTCGCCGCACTGGTGGAGTATGAATCGAACCACCTTAAAGTTGAGGTGAGGCCTGTGCCCAACAGTGGGACGTGTAGGCTGATGAGATGATTAGTGTTAGGAAGCTAAAGGGAAGCGCTTCCTACCGACCGGGTGTTATGGTCGGGGACCAAGATCCGGTAGACATCATCTTGATTTGTCTATCTATATTATTCAGAATCTAAATCTTATATGCCGCGGTTCATGTGCGGTACTAGGCCAATAGCGCCATCTAGCCTATGGAGCCGTATCAGCGCGCGCTGTCGTGCTAGCCACCGTTAGGCATGCGCTTGTGATGGCGAACGGTAGAGGTCGCATAATTGCCTTCACCGAAGTCACGTGACAAGTTAACAAAGGCAAATGCAATAGCTTTGAGCAAACGAGTCGATCGGATGATATTTTGTCGGTCGATCATGCTATGTGTCTTTGTATACGCTTCTGGACTTTTATGTAATGTTTATATTATGTAGAATGCAGGCGAGCGTTTCACGCTAACTAAAAAATTGGTTGCCTGTAAAGTCGGTATACGCGCGAAAGTTTTACGTGACAACGACTCTGAGTGGTAAAATAATTTTAATGTGAATATTCATTCGTATAACATGAACCGGTGTGTATGCCTATCTCTCTCTCTCTCTCTCTCTCGCTCTGTCTCTCTCGCGCGAAACGTGAGCGGAGCAGCGTAACGCAGTTTCTTGAGGTGTCACCCGGCAAACCAATTTATAAGACGTTGTCACGTCAAAATAATCTATTTTCTAGGTGCACCAGCTTTTGTGGCAAGCGTGAGCATCAAGGTAGACGGGGTCATCGACCTCGGCCGAAACTGGAACTATGAATACAACATTGAATCCGGGAAGAAATCTTCGCACAACGAATTTTTCATGTCTCCAGAGAGTTTCATGGGGAAACAGATAAGCGAACCGAAAGCTCAACTGACTAATGGCGAAAAGAAACCGACTAAATACGAGAGGGAACTTATAAATGACGAAATGAGACTGACAAATGTCGAAACGAAAGTGCTAAATGACGAAAAAAAGCCTCCAGTATTCCACACAGGTAAACTAAATCAACCCGAAGGTCTTCCTATCGAGCTCAAATATGCAACGTACCCACAAACCTTACAGATCGAATTCAAAGACCCAACAACAAAGAAAAATATCAACACATACTCCCCACGTCCTACATCTAAAGTGCTGGAACCAAGAGGCTTGTACGAAACTCCTCATACAGTAAAAGAGGATAGTAGAATAAACGAGTTTTCTTACCACGTCTACAAGCAATCGCTTAAAGTATTCGACGGAATGAAAAATAAGGTGGATCCAGCGTTGAAACGAAAAGTAGACTACATAGCGAGAAGCTACGACGAGAAATTCCGTTCGTTCATCAACGAAACTTTAGATAAAAAGATAAAGACTCGACTCGGTTCACAGAAGGTAGTTTTGAACATAATCGACACGTCCAACCGACTGCTAAAGCGGCTGGTCAACTATTTTATAGGAGATATGAATAAAGAGGGTGTGCTTAGAAACAATATGGCTGCCGCCAACGTTTTTCTAAAAGACGTCGACATAGAATGCGAACTGGAGATGCAACATGCATGCACCAAATTCGGCATATGCAGAACGGCGAACGGTTTCAGCGATTTCTTAATCGAATTCCTTAAAATTATCATCCAAAGCGAAGATAAACTTGTGAAACAGGCCTCGGACGCTCTAACAGAAGTGCTCAAAGATACAGACTTTAAAAAAGTTATGGACGCAAAAACGAAGCGGAATTTCAGACGATCAATTGATCTATTAGAAACTTATGATACTAGGATGGTTCGAGCTGTGTTTGTGATAACCAAAAACGTTTTAGCACTGAAAAATACACCGATTAATGTTATGGTAACAGGCAGCGACCATATCAACAAGACGGTTGCCTTCTTAGAAATTGTTCAAGAACTCGATGAGACGATGCCTCCGAGCGATATATATAAGCTTGAATGGCAGGATTTGAATAACAGCTTAGCGGACTGGAGCGACGGGAAAAGGAAAGATATTTTAGAAATTATGCAAGGATTGGTGACATTTATCAAAAGGAAAGGAATTGATACGTTGGACGATAGGGGAACGCGGAATGTAAGCGAAAAATTGGCGTTGGTGTTCTCGTAGTTGGTTCTAATATTACAATTCGAGTACCTACCTTTTGTTTAAATCTGTTACCTACAATTACAGAGAGCGACTAGCGCCATCAACTGACACAAGCCATAGACAATATAACAGTGTTGACAGAAAAAAATACTCGTAGAACGATCACTAACTCTGATAAGTAAATGTATGTAAAGTCGTCACGAAACTTTGGGTATGTCATTTTCATACATTTCACAAACAATAGCGACTGCTATTTTCGACGATAGACCATACAATGTAACTTTGTTTAGTGGCCTAAAGGCCCAATTTCGCTTATCAGTCGTGACAAAATCATAATTACATCGCCTGTTTTTGACAGTTGACATTTGACTAGTATGGACGAAATGTCAAAATCGGACAATTTTGTTACGATTGAACGAACTTACCGGTTCGGATATGTCATTTACGCCTTCCATTATCTTTACCACTAACAAATAAGACAGCGTTGAAGCCTTGTCCAAATACATTTGTCATGACAATTTAGTTTAAAGGTAGTAGTAGTCCTCAGACAGAGACAATTTTTGGCTCGACCTGGGATTCGAACCCAGAACCTCTCGGATGTAAGGCAGAAACTTCGCGTCTTCACCAACGAGGCAGTTTAAATAATGATAATAATCATTTATTTCGGATAAGATTTTTGAACGTAAAAACTCACAAAAAAAAAACAACCGACATAATATGAAACGTTATATTATTTGACAGATGTATTTACAATCAGTAAATGTAGTTAAAACGACTTAAGCTAAACTCTACAATATCAAAAATAACTAGAAGCTTACCGTACTCGGTACAAAACTAACATCTAAAAAACTAAACAGCTTTATCATTAGAGCGGAGATTAAAACATAACGACCAGGGCACACCTACAGCATACGCTGTCGCGAGCCGCTGCGACAATATCCCACAGGTGTGCGCTGGCTGTATAACTGTACATATTTATATGATTATACCTATAGCTTTACGTATTATATAGTGCATGAATTCTAACGTTTTTTATTTTAAAAAAACTTTTTTATGTATGAGTAAGCAAGGTCACTTTAATGGCAGATACATTTTTTTTCTTAAAATATTATGATATAGAGGTACTGATTCACCATGGGAAACCTAATAAGCGGTGATCGGATAATCAGATGCATATTTACCTAAGGCTGAGGTGTTAACTCATATGGAATGCGCTTTAGTAATTTGGATTAATGACTTTGTATTAATTTATGGACAATTCTATTATGTTATTATTTATTGGCATAATTTTTGAACTAATGTAATTGATATTATTTTTATTCATTTAATTTTATTCATGTAAAACTTACATTTGCATGCTAATCATAAGCAAAACATGTTGCACTCATTTAATTGTATCACCTACAAATACCATGTTTTTATGCAAATAAGATTTATTATTATTATTATTTGAATAAAAAAACACGGAAATATTTTTCGACAAATTTTGTGTTTTTACTATAGAATCAAATCTGGTGTGGATACAATACGGTAGTTGACACCACCAATCGTTGACGTACTTTTTATCAACTGTCAAAACGCTTTTCTTCATAGAGCTTGTATGGGAATAACACACTTTGACGTCACCGCGTGCAATGCCGACTGAGTGACTAATTATCATTTGAATTCCAATTAAAAATCAAATAATACGAACTGCAGAAAAATATTTGTGTAAAGGCATCTGAAATTATGAATTATTTTAGAGAAAATCAGTTTTTGAATATTTCTTTCATAGTGGAAACAAGCCTATTACTGAATTTAGGGTGTTGGCATACATGCCATAATAATAAAGGAATGTACCTTATTATCGAAAATATCTCGTGCTTTCGGAATCATCAAATTAAGTGATTTTGTTATAAAATCAAATCGGGTGTATGTACCTATATGCTTAATTATTATTTTTTTCTACAAAAAACCGCAGCTCCGGGATTGACATTTAATAAATAACTGTTTTAAGAAGCCGCTTCTATAATATCTTAGCCGTAAATTAACGTTAGGTTAATATATGCATCCGATTATCCGATCACTGCTAATAAGTCTGAAAAACTTAATAACCCAACTGCTCATTTAAAACATCAAGCAATAACATGTGAACCTCACAAAATATTACTACTATACCAACGTAAAATTGTTATAAATCTATTCTACTTTGATTGTATATTTCTACAATCACGAATCTACATTTATATACATCGTAACTGTATACAATTTTATTTATATTACAACAAAGGGTACAAATGAAATATCTAATTAAAACATATAAAATATCTGCGGTATTTTTGAATAGAAAGTACTTGACACCACCAATAGTTGACGTACTTTTTGTCAACTGTCAAAACGCTCTTCTCCATAGAGTTTGTATGGGAATAACACACTTTGACGTCATCGAGTGCAATGCCGACCGAGTGACTATTTATCGATTGAATTTCAATTAAAAATCAAATTCTATGAACTGCAGGAAAATATTAATGAAAGGGGATCTGAAATTATAAATTGCTTTATAGAAAATCAGTTTTTGAATATTTCTTTCATAGTGCAAAGAACCCTATTGTCTTTAAGCCGGTCTTAATATTCTATCTACCTTTGACTGAACGACAGATAACTGTCAATTTCGTACAAACGGCTGTGACCGCAGATAGCTTTACCAACTGCGCAGGAGATATTATAGTGCACAAGTGTGAGCGCAATACACAGGTGCACTCACTGTACCATCACTCTCAAAGTTCGGTGAGACGGCAATCCGACATGACCGGAGAGAGATCAGGCGCAGGACCAACGGCTTAACGTGCGCACCGAGGCACGGGGGTGTAACACCGCCAACCGACTCCGAGCTGTTGCAGAGAAATTCATGACAGAAAATCTCAGACACAATTGTGGCTCGACCTTTGCCACTACACCAACGAGGCAGTCAACTAACAGTTATCTAACTTTCAGTCGACGGCAGATATAATATTGAAACTGGTCAGTAAAGGGCTGATTTTTTAAAATATAAGTCGCCGTTCTTTAAAACTTAGTATAAACGTTTATACGGGGTTTTTAATAAGCCATCTTGGAATTTTATTTGGAGGTAAACGCTATGCAAAATCAGACCTTAAGCTACAGTATAAGCTAAAGCCGTATAGGAACAAAAAACAAATTGAAAACAAACGCACAGAGATACGTATTAACAGGGGCACAATCTAGATATTCATTTCTATACAGTCTTGCAACTAGGTCCTTCAGTGCAAACGCGTCTTTGACGCAACAGATTTAGGGTAAGGAAGCTAAAGGGAAACGCTTCCTACCAACCGGGTGTTATGGTCGGGGACCAGGGTCTAATAGACATCATCATGATTTGTCTACCTATATCATTTTGGGTCTAAATCTCATATACCGCGGTTCGTGTGCGGTACTAGGCTACCAGCGCCATCTAGCGTATGGAGCCGTATCAGCGCTCGCTGTCGTGCGCCACCGGTAGGCGTGCGCGCGTGATGGCGAACGGTAGAGGTCGCCACATGCCGAACGCGTCACGTGCGACTGACCGTACCCCGACTCTCGCCGAGTTGCCTGGTTGGGGCATGCGTCTGTGTTGCAAGTGTCATTTTAAGCTTTTCTTATTATTAGCACCGTTACTAAGTGATTACTGGGACAGCGGCGCATAAGTCGGTATTAGCAGAGGACTGACGAGTGTCATTTTGAGCATTTTGGGGTCATTCAAGTATTACGTAAGCATATTAATTACAATTATTTACCCACCCCTCATCCCCCTTGTCAGCAAGAGTAAGCAAAGCTTTTACCCCCTTCCTGTTGCTTACATAAACATTTTTCGAGAAATTTAGACAAGAGATTTTCGCGGTAATTTCCCTACTCTGGTTTAAAGCGAGTGCCTAATCTTTGCGGGAATCCGCGGTAATGCGTTTCGTGTTCAAGCAAAGACAATGTGAGGGTTGCCATTTGTGTGAAATTGTTAAAGAACTACTAATGACATAATCATCATTTAGACTCCCCCAACCCCCGTGTTATCCAAAATTAGCAAAGCAAAGACCCTTCCCCCCTATAGTGCTCACATAATACTCAAACGGCCTATTTGTATGAATATTTACAAAAAAACTGCTTGGGTTTATTACTAAGGATCGAAAATAAAATTACTTTAACTTTATTGAATGAAGAGGAGCACTTATCCATTACTTTAGTTCATTTGTTCAACTGCAAATATTTATATTTTTCTCAAATAAGTGACATGTAATTGTCTTCTGAGAATAAAACTCTTTTAACTGATTTGTTTTTCGTTTACATACTGGCTTAGCTTATATATATTTTGTGTTTTAATGAAGAGAAATGTATTATGAAATTGAATAACAATCAACAATTGTCAAAATCGAACTCATCATCAGAAATGCTGTCCAAATCCATCGAATTCGTATCAATTTTCGACGGTATGAGATCTTGTAACGATATTTTATCTTGTTCACAATCTCCGACTTTAATTTTCGAGTCATTATTTTCAATATCAACATCATTTTTTATCAGCACATCATTAATCGCTCTCTCGTGATCATTAAAATGGTTCATACCCGTTACAATGTCATCGGGATGTGACAGTTCGTATTTAGCACCATTATGTTCATTTAATTCTGTTATTTGAGTAGTTAGTTCGCTAGTATTTTTTCTATCATTATCATTGATAACTTTTGATTCGCTATTGCAAGTCTCGTTAAAGTTGTCATTGAACGTATTATTTTCATTTTTGACATTTGATTCCCTATATTTAGTCAGTTCATCGTTAAAAGTGTAACTAACGGAATTATTTTCTCCAATCTGTTCGTTCAATGCATCCATAAGTTTTTTATCATCCAAGTCACTGTCACTTATATCGTTCATATGACTAAAACTTAGTTTATTCGATTTCTCTTCAACTAGACCATTTAGAATTTCATCTGAACTCTTATTATCAGTGCAATTTTCCGAAATTTTAATTTCTTTACTCGGACTATCATCATTGCTTTTAACTGTTACATCGTTGTTCGGAGACTCCCTATCGTTATTTGTTAATTCCGTATCGTTATTTGCGATTTCTGTAATATTGTTTTCTTCCACATCGTTGTTTGTAATTTTAGTTTCATTATTTGCGATTTTATCATTTTCAGTAACGTTAGAAGTACTTTCACTCTTTAAGTTTATATCCGTATTTTGATCTTGAATATTTACACTATTATTTTTATTTTCTAAATTGTGAAAAATATTTACATGTACACAGTCTGTTTTGGTGTTTCCGCCGATATTTTCATTAAAATTATCGCTTTTTGTACTATCTGATTTGCTATGATTCGTTAGAATATTGCTTGCGTCTTTTAAATCACAATGAATTTTATCTGATTTACCTATTTCACTATCATAATCTCCTTTTTGTGTTTCACTTTCAGAGCTAATTTCATCTGAACCTACTTTATTCACATTGCTTAGAATATTTTTACATGATGGATCGATATTATCACTGCCTATAACTGACTTTTCAATCTCACTATCATTTTCAGTTCTGGTTTCCATTCTAGTGCCACACTCATCTGTACCTACATCATAATACCTTACAGTATTTTCACAAGATTCACCAATATTTTCATCACTTCTTACCTTAGACATATCATTGTTTTGAGCGCTTTCTTCAACAGCATTTTTACACGATTTATCATTATTTTTATCTTCTTTATGAGTGCTAGTTTCTTCATCATCGTTTTCTCTAACACTTCCTACGGCATCACTGTTCAAATTCTTACTATTATCACTACTTAACACATTGTCTTTAATTTTGCGGGTTGCTTCAACATTTAAATCTAGTATGGACTGGCTATCGTTGGAATCCTCAACATTATTCCTTTTACTATCCACAGCGACGTCATCGAGAAACACATAATTGGTTAGTAACGACTCTTCATCAGATCCTTGTTGATTACCATCTTTATGCTTGTCATCCCAAATGCTATCATCGTCGCCAAGATTGTCTATGATGTTATTAATATCTCTGTTTAGCGTCGTTTCTAGATCGCTCGCGTTTAATATCGAATCGAATGCTTTCTCTACTTTGAGTTTTCTTCGTTTCCGAGGCACTTTGCCGAGGAGTTTGGTGGAGAATATCTTCTTGAGCGCTAGGGTGGAGAGGTTTTTGACTGTTATCTCGTCTTCAGAATCTGAGCTGTCCCAATGTACGTATTCGGGTTCGTACTCGTCTATTTCGGCTTTAATTTTGACCATACTGTCTTTGGGCAGTTCGGACTTGACCACCGCGGGTGTCGAATATGGGTAGACGCAGCTCCTGTCCAGGCCAAAGTCCTGGAATAGAAATTTCAATAATGTAAAAATTGTTTCAACGAACACACCAATTGCCTAGTCCCAAACTACCTCTACTAGTACCTCAGATCACCAGACCAAAGCTTAAGTTACGTAAAAAATATACAGGGTGAAAGAGACCACAATGCAACACTAAATTACGACAATTGTTCGTTTGTCTGTTTGTTGTGTACCGAGGATAGCGTGACCATTTATTTTTTAGGCCAAAACGGAACGTCTTGGGTAATTTTCAGTTTGAAAATATCGGGTCTTGGAACGTATGGTCACGTTAACTAAAGATTCAAATCTGTTCAGTTGTGTAATTTATAGAAAGGGAGGTCACAACATTTTCGAGAACCATGAGTTAAACATGGTTTAAGTTGTTGACTAAATAGAGAACAACTCCTCCTGGAGTTTGCAAAGACTGACCTAAATTTCGGTTGCATTGTAGAGCTATGCCCTTTTGAAGATGCTTTAGTGTGACCAAAACCCATAATAATAATAATAATATAATAAATCATTTATTTCTTAGAATTCACTCATGGAAACATGCACAAATACAAAGAGATTGTTGAGAGTGTTGTGTGTTCGGATGTTGTAGGCATCTAACCGCAACAGCGATGAATCATGGCTGGCTGCAGCCGAAGGAGCACTTGAAAAAATTCGGACCGATGGGTAAGTGTCACGGAGCTCGACTGGGAGAGCAGACGGGTTCGAGCCCCGGGTACGTACCTGGCCGGCGGGCGCGTCGCAGCGCGCGAGGCGCACGCGCGCGGGCTTCAGGCGCGCGCGCACGGCGGGGTCCACTTTTATCGTCCCGCCTACAAATATACATGATTCATTAGCAATTTAGTATAGATTTTGACGTGACAACGTCTTATAATTCGATAAAGCCAGCTGCACGCACCAAAAAACATGACGCATGCGGCGTTACCTCGGTCTGAGGCGTTCCATTCAAGGCTGGAAGTGCGAGCGAGAGCGCGGAACGAGCGACAAGGAGGCAACGTGACAAAGACGTTATCACGTTCAACTATCGTCAGTAAACCGACTTTAACAACCGATTTTTTATAATACAAATTGACATAGGATAACGATAATATTATGTGTATAATTTCAACTGCATCTCTGCGCCTACTGAGTTTAATACCGATGGTTGATCAGAGATTGCGCTGTACTAAATTAGCTCACGTCAATTTTGTAATGAAATCAAGTTTTATATTCATACATACAGGGTGGTCCAATTAGTGGCGTCAACAATATTTTTTTTTAGATTCCTTGCACCTTAGGGTATCCGAAAATACCCGATGTATGTTCCGCGATTTTTCTTAGTTTTCGAGTTAAATTTTTTTTTGTGTATTTTTAATGATTTCTGCCAGCGAGGTTCCAAAAATTCATGTCTTTTTTCCTAGTAGGTATTTTGCAGTATTTTTTTCCGTGAAATGTTTGTATTGAATGTAGTTTAAGTAAAAAAAAAATCGGCTTGCTGAAATTACTTAAAGTTACTGAAAAAAGGCTTGAAAGTTGAAAATGAAATTACTGTAAAATAACTGATCCCGAAAGATGGATCGGGCGTGCAGGGCCGATCGAATGGCCTGCGCGTTCGCCAGACCTCAACCCTATCGATTTTTTATTTGGGGACTTTACAAAGAGCTGGTGTACGCGAGGGAAAGCAACAGTGAACAAGAATTAAGGCAAAAACTAACAGAAGCGGAAAGAAAAATCAAGCAAGACCATTCGAGTAAGTAACTTTTCAGTAAGTTGTGCTTTTTATTTGTTATCCAAAAACAGGTTTTTTCCTAGTTATAACTTGCAATTTTGATTTTTATTCTTGCTCACATTTTAATTCTTAATAGTGAGACTGAAATTATTAAAATTACACATACACAGTTATTTTACAGTAATTTCATTTAAATTTTATTTAAAATTAAATTTTTATGTTTAATTTACCATAACACTGTTAAAAAGTAGATAAAATATTTTTTAATGCTTTAATCGTGTTTGAATGATTTTTAACCTATCCGCCTTCGAAGGCTAATTACAAAAAAATAGGCAATTTAGGTACAATTTTTTTAATGATTTTGGTAGTTTAGAAGCATGCGGAGTTCTTAAACTTAGCCAGAAGCTATGAAAACTCCTTTTTGTATTTTTAAATTGAAGTTGAATGTTTGAGTAAATCCTACTAAACACTAAAGTTTCAACTTTCAAGCCTTTTTTCAGAAACTTTAAGTGATTTCAGCAAGCCGATTATTTTTTTTACTTAAACTACATTCAATACAATCATTTCACAAAAAAAATACTGCAAAATACCTACTAGGAAAAAAGATATGAATTTTTGAAACCTCGCTGGAAGAAATCATTAACAATACACAAAAAAAATATAACTCGAAAACGAAGAAAAATCGCGGAACATACATCGGGTATTTTCGGATACCCCAAGGTGCAAGGAATCTAAAAAAATAAATGTTGACGCCACTAATTGGACCACCCTGTATGTATATCAATAAATATTTTATTTAACACCTTTTTTTTACCCTATGATTAATAAATAAATATCACCCAGCTAACGCCGGCGCCAAGTATTTACCTTTTTTCTTATGTGTGCATGACGCCTCGTGTTTTTTCAGGTTTTTCAGCAAAGAGTAGAAGCGCTTGCACTTTCCACATTTACCTGGAAAATTTAAAAACAATAGTTAAAAACACTGGGCTATTTAAACATTTTACAGGAACGTATTTGGCGCAACAGATTTACAGTTATAAAGCTCAAGGGAAACGCTTTCTACCTAACGGGGACCATGATCCAATGATCACAGTCTTGGTTCAAGATGATGTCTATCGGACCCTGGTCCCCGACCATAACACCCGGTCGGTAGGAAGAGCTTCCCTTTAGCTTTCTAACTCTGATGGAACTCTTCCTAACTCTAGATCTGATGCTATAAGATCAACAGTAGACAGTCTGTGCCGAGCAGTCCTTGCCTCAAAAGCCTCGTAAGGGGAAGGCCTGATCTCTCTCCGGTCATGTCGGATTGCCGTCTCACCGAACTTTGAGAGTGATGGCACAATGAGTGCACCTGTGTAGTGGCAAAGTCTCTGCCTTACATCCGAGAGGTCCTGGGTTCGAATTCCAGGCAGAGCCAAAATTGTTTCTGCTATTTTCTGTCATGAATTTCTCTGCAACTCGGAGTTGGGAAGTTGGCGGTGTTACACCCCCGTGCCTCGGTGCGCACGTTAAGCCGTTGGTCCTGCGCCTGATCTCTCTCCGGTCATGTCGGATTGCCGTCTCTCCGAACTTTAAGAGTGATGGAACAGTGAGTGCACCTGTGTATTGCGCTCTCACTTATGCACTATAATATCTCCTGCGCAGTTGGCTGATCTCTGTTGAGATTGGCCGCCGAGCTCGAAATCGGCCAGATGGACTATTATTATTAAGGGGAAGGGACACTAGTACTGTGTTTGTGTTCGCATTGAGGGTATCACTTACCCCCGGGCCTAGCGTCGCTCCCGCCGCAGTGGTGCTGGCTGAGCAAGTTGTCCGTCGGGAACGTCTTCCAGCACTCGGGGCACTGCTTGTCCGGCACTTCTTCCCACGGGAGGCATAAGCCGTCTTCTATGTGCCTGTCAGAATTATAATCAGATATAAATAAAAATAAAAATAATAATTCCTTTATTTCAAGCAACAGATTTAAAAAAAATACAGGCCCATATTATGAGTACCTTACAGACCAACATACATACAAATAATAAAAATTACACAATCTAATTAAAATATTAAACACAAATCACACGCGTCAGCGAACAGATGCGTAGCGCGCGGTGTCGGCTGGCAGCCGTCCTCGGAACTTCCGAAAATAAATAAATAAATAATCAATTGAATATTTATTCTTCTATCTGAAAACATTTATGCACAAAAAAATGGTTGCCTGTAAAGTCAGTATACGGGCGAAAGTTTTACGTGACAACGACTTTGGAGTGGTAAAATAATTTTAATGTGAATATTCATTCGTATAACATGAACCGGTGTGTATGTCTATCTCTCTCACTCTCTCTCTCTCGCTCTGTCTCTCTCGCTCTTAGGCGGGTTAACTATGCTCGAGTGGAAGGGACGCGTGCCTTTCACTTTTTATGTCTGTCTCACTCGCTCTTAGGCGGGCTAACCATGCCCGAGTCGAAGGGAAGCGTGCCTCTCACTCGCTCTCATTTTGAGCGCGGAACTTGAGCGGAGCGTAACGCAGTTTCTTGAAGTGTCACCCGGCAAACCAATTTATAAGACGTTGTCACGTCAAAAATTGTTTACAAAACGTGGAATTACCATGTACGAGTATACAGCTGCACTGACCCCGGATACGGGCGCACTCACCTCACTCGCATAAAGCCACACTGACACCGTATACAGCTACACTCACCCTGTATACAGTAATACTTAATCTGTATATAGCCACACACACTCGCCCTGTTTACATCTACACTCACTCTGTATATATCCACACTCACGTTGCATACATCTAAACTCACATTTTATGCAGTACGACATTTACTTCTTCCACATTTTCATCTTTTTATTCCGCGTAAGCAAAATAATAACTGCGCAGATATATAAAGCCTTAGCCTATGCGCGCACTAGCGACTTCTTGTGGTGCTGCAAAACCACTGCTGGGCTGGGTGTATACAGTGCGACACTCACCGTGTATACAGGGCGAGCAACGCGTGCCTGTGGTGCTCGTCGTAGCCGCAGCACCACTGCTGGACTGGCTGTATACAGGGCGACACTCACCGCGTATACAGGGCGAGCGACGCGTGCCTGTGGTGCTCGTCGTAGCCGCAGCACCACTGCTGGACTGGCTGTATACAGTGCGACACTCACCGCGTATACAGGGCGAGCGACGCGTGCCTGTGGTGCTCGTCGTAGCCGCAGCACCACTGCTGGACTGGCTGTATACAGTGCGACACTCACCGCGTATACAGGGCGAGCGACGCGTGCCTGTGGTGCTCGTCGTAGCCGCAGCACCACTGCTGGACTGGCTGTATACAGTGCGACACTCACCGCGTATACAGGGCGAGCGACGCGTGCCTGTGGTGCTCGTCGTAGCCGCAGCACCACTGCTGGACTGGCTGTATACAGTGCGACACTCACCGCGTATACAGGGCGAGCGACGCGTGCCTGTGGTGCTCGTCGTAGCCGCAGCACCACTGCTGGACTGGCTGTATACAGTGCGACACTCACCGCGTATACAGGGCGAGCGACGCGTGCCTGTGGTGCTCGTCGTAGCCGCAGCACCACTGCTGGACTGGCTGTATACAGTGCGACACTCACCGCGTATACAGGGCGAGCGACGAGTGCCTGTGGTGCTCGTCGTAGCCGCAGCACCACTGCTGGACTGGCTGTATACAGTGCGACACTCACCGCGTATACAGGGCGAGCGACGCGTGCCTGTGGTGCTCGTCGTAGCCGCAGCACCACTGCTGGACTGGCTGTATACAGTGCGACACTCACCGCGTATACAGGGCGAGCGACGCGTGCCTGTGGTGCTCGTCGTAGCCGCAGCACCACTGCTGGACTGGCTGTATACAGTGCGACACTCACCGCGTATACAGGGCGAGCGACGCGTGCCTGTGGTGCTCGTCGTAGCCGCAGCACCACTGCTGGACTGGCTGTATACAGTGCGACACTCACCGCGTATACAGGGCGAGCGACGCGTGCCTGTGGTGCTCGTCGTAGCCGCAGCACCACTGCTGGACTGGCTGTATACAGTGCGACACTCACCGCGTATACAGGGCGAGCGACGCGTGCCTGTGGTGCTCGTCGTAGCCGCAGCACCACTGCTGGACTGGCTGTATACAGTGCGACACTCACCGCGTATACAGGGCGAGCGACGCGTGCCTGTGGTGCTCGTCGTAGCCGCAGCACCACTGCTGGACTGGCTGTATACAGGGCGACACTCACCGCGTATACAGGGCGAGCGACGCGTGCCTGTGGTGCTCGTCGTAGCCGCAGCACCACAGCTGGACTGGCTGTATACAGGGCGACACTCACCGCGTATACAGGGCGAGCGACGCGTGCCTGTGGTGCTCGTCGTAGCCGCAGCACCACTGCTGGACTGGGTGTATACAGTGCGACACTCACCGCGTATACAGGGCGAGCGACGCGTGCCTGTGGTGCTCGTCGTAGCCGCAGCACCACTGCTGGACTGGCTGTATACAGGGCGACACTCACCGCGTATACAGGGCGAGCGACGCGTGCCTGTGGTGCTCGTCGTAGCCGCAGCACCACAGCTGGACTGGCTGTATACAGGGCGACACTCACCGCGTATACAGGGCGAGCGACGCGTGCCTGTGGTGCTCGTCGTAGCCGCAGCACCACTGCTGGACTGGCTGTATACAGGGCGACACTCACCGCGTATACAGGGCGAGCGACGCGTGCCTGTGGTGCTCGTCGTAGCCGCAGCACCACAGCTGGACTGGCTGTATACAGGGCGACACTCACCGCGTATACAGGGCGAGCGACGCGTGCCTGTGGTGCTCGTCGTAGCCGCAGCACCACTGCTGGACTGGGTGTATACAGTGCGACACTCACCGTGTATACAGGGCGAGCGACGCGTGGCGCGCCCCGCAGCGCGCACAGCGGTACGGCTTGTGCTTCGCTCTGTGCCACCTGTGGTGCGCTTGCGCCTCGTCGTAGCTGCAGAACCATTGCTGGCATGCGTTGCACGATAACCTTAAATGATAAAAGTCGATCAATTTCTCAACAGATATTAATTACTACAGTAAACTCCCTTTGTGGTGGTTATATTAAAAGTTAAACAACCTAAGGCGCGGTCGTGTTTTGGATGGGTGCCCATTCTGAATATGTAAGTAACATCCACTTGCAAGCATCTCCAGGCTTCGGAGGGCGCGTTAATTAAATACACCTAACCGTAACCACTTAAAAAACTAGAGCTGGAAGTCGTAGGACTTACAATACAACTCACAACGTGACACAGAAGATGCACCTGGTAACACAACACTGACACCAACAGAACACTTGACGCGTTTCGCCACTACACGTGGCATCCTCAAGAGATGTTTCGCTTCGACGGACTACGAGCGGCAAGTCGCTCGTCGTGCGAGTTCCAGCTCTAGTTTTTCAGGTGGTTTCAGTTGGACGTATTAAGGTTCCTGCGCCGGAGTCGTTTAGGTGGAATTTAAAGCAAAGTAACTATCTTCTTCAGCTTTATCCTCGGGGAGACTTATGCTCAGCAGTGGGCGTCGAACAACCGATATGACGATGATTAATATTATAATATTATGTATGGCTGCCTCGTCGGTGTAGTGGCAAAGTCTCTGCCTCACATCCGAGAGGTCCTGGGTTCGAATTCCAGGTAGAGCCAAAATTGTTTCTGCGATTTTCTGTCATGAATTTCTCTGCAATTCGGAGTCGGGAAGTTGGCGTTGTTACACCCCCGTGCCTCGGTGCGCACGTTAAGCCGTTGGTCCTGCGCCTGATCTCTCTCCGGTCACGTCGGATTGCCGTCTCACCGATCTTTAAGAGTGATGGAACAGTGAGTGCACCTGTGTATTGCGCTCTCACTTGTGCACTATAATATCTCCCGCGCAGTTGGCTGATCTCTGTTGAGATTGGCCGCCGTGGTCGAAATCGGCCAAGAGGACTATTTCTATTATTATTAATACAATATAGTTCACTCACTTAAGAGATGTGAACCCGACGGTGTGCACGCGCACGTGGTTGGCGAGCGCCTGCGAGCTGCTAAAGGCGTGGGCACACACGCGGCACGCGTGCTCGGGGGCCGGCGGGGCCCGCGGGGGCGGCGGGGGCGGCGGGGCGCGGCGGGGCGCCGGCCTGCGCGCCACCGGGGGAGGCAGCCTAAGAAAACAGATCATATTTTTTGATGCAGAAAATATCAACTGCCCGAAGCGGGAATCAAACCCGCGTCCATTGGAATCTAACCCGTGTGCCTAAATTGCATCCTCAACCTCCGACACATATATTATTGCAAATAATTAACTGTGATTTCATTAAAGATGAAGCTTGCCATTTATAATGTTTTATAATTGATTGCAAACAAAAGATAATATTTTTGTAGTAGAAAAAAAAAATCAACTGTCTGAGGCACACAAGCTAGATTCCCATGGACGCGGGTTCGATTTCTGCCTCAGACAGTTGATTTTTTCGACTGCAAAAATATTATCTTTAGTTTGCACCGTGAATGCTAATCTCAAAAAATCATAAAACTAAGTGAGATACAGGTTAGTGACGACATCTACCGACGCCGCACATCACTACATCTGAAACTCGGCTCCCAACTACAAATGGCGCACGTACAAACCTGAATCGCGCAATATGAGTTACAGCTCGGACTCAACACGTATAGACAAACCAAGACGGTGACAATTGGACCTTGGTCCCCGACCACACAACCTCGGACAGAAGGAAGCACTTTTTTTCCTTCCTAATTTTATGACGCCATAAGCTCAACCGAGTTCAGGCAAAGAAAGGCTTTTCTACCTCGCGGCCTCGGTGTAATTTTAAGTCAACTGTTGTTCATTGTAACTTTCAATTTGTTATTATAATTTCATAATTATAATAAACTAATAAATAACTTATTTTACGTATCTGCCGCGATTAATTTACATTTTATTTTAACCTGACCATATAGGTCAGGTTAAAATAGGACTAAGGTGTTAATTGTAATTGGGATGATGACACCTATCTTAAATAGTGTCAAGAACATGGTGTTTAAAAAACATAGCCCCTATGAAGTTAATACAACCAATATATTTCAAAAAAGCTGTAGAAACCAATTTTTAAACACACAAAATGCAATAAATATTCGGTCAATTGACTCCGATTTCTGACACATGACCGTGACGTCACAATCATTTATTACCATACGAAATCTATGAAGACAGACCGTTTTGACAGATAATAAAAAGTATGTCAACGATTGGTGGTGTCGTCTAGCCAATTGTGTATTTAACGATATCTGATTAAGGACGTATCCGTCTTTTGTCACGATTCGAACGATGACGAGTATTTACGAAAAAAAAAAGATTTATTTATTTATTATGTAGCCACAAAACAGGTTACAATCAGGTAGGATTATTAAATACAAAAAGACAAGTAAATGAAGGTATTCGCTAGATTACAACCCAAAATATGTATCTAAGTTTGAAGCAAGATCATATTTTGTGTTTAACAGTGAAGGTAAAGACATTTTTTTCCAATAAAAGTCCTAAAGTTAACAGATAAGCTTAATTATTATTATCACGGCGAACAGTTTTAAATTGTTTTTTGAAGATACTTGGATTAGAAATAAATACGTCAATTTCGTCGGATCCCTGAAAAATATTCAAGAAAAATCATGAAAGATTCATGAAAAATCACTATTAGTCTTAGCGCTAGTATATGTATATTTTTTACCTTGGTATGTGTATAATTGTATTATTTATTCAGTAAGTTACAGAGACTTACGATGATCCTAATAAAAAAATAAAAATACAGATTTAGAATTAGGTACCTAAAGGGAAGCGCTTCCTACCGACCGGGTGTTATAATCGGAGACCAAGGACCGATAGACATCATCCTGATTTGTCTATCTATTATTATTCTGGTCTCAATCGTACATGCCGCGCTTCATGTGCGGTACTAGGCTAACAGCGCCATCTAGCGTATGCAGCCGTATCAGCGCTCGCTGTCGTGCTTGCTATGGAAATAGGGTTATGAACCAAGGTAAAACACAAGATTGAAGTTACGGAAATAATAGATTTATTCTTCTAATTGGGATGATGACACCTATCTTAAATATTGTCAAGAAAATGGTGTTTAAAAAGCATAGCCCCTATGAAGTTAATACAACCAATATATTTCAAAAAAGCTGTAGAAACCAATTTTTAAACACACAAAACGCAATAAATATTCGGTCAATTGACTCCGATTACATGACCGTGACGTCACAATCATTTATTCCCATACGAAATCTATGGAGGCAGACCGTTTTGACAGATAATAAAAAGTATGTCAACGATTGGTGGTGTCGTCTAGCCAATTATCTTTTTCACTAGCTAGGAACCTAGTATAGATCTGACGACTATGACAGGAACAAACGAAGTGATTGAATAATCTAATGAGATAACCAAATCAACTATCTTTACTCAATAACTCATTCTTACTAGTCAACAATCATTCTTTTAATTGTGATTTATTGTTAAGGCAATGACTGCCTAACTTAAGAGTGAGTGGAATGTTTGCTTTTTATATTAAACACTTCAACACTTGCCACTTGTTAGGGACGCACTTGTGATGGCGAACGGTAGAGGTCGCCACAATACAATAAATAAAATACGAACCTGACTCTCTTAGCAGGGACTTCTGGCTTGGTCACCTCGCGCGGTCTCTTCAATTTCACCGACACTGGACTGGTCCGCTGCAATCAAAAACACTTTACTCGACATATTTTATAATACTATATGAAAACTTCGATTTACAAGTACTAAAGAAAAAAAAATATTTTTTTCAACACACTTGCTCACTTTTCACTAAAAATGACACCTATAATCAAACTGTGACTTTTTCATTGCTATAACTCACTAGTGAGTAATAGATTTTAAAAAAGAAAACTTTAAAATCCCCATTTCGTACGTAAAATAAACTTTTTATCTACGAAATAAAATGAGATTTTATTGTTATTTTATTCACAAGTGTGTTGAAAAACGTCGTATGATACACGTGTGTATTGATAAAACTCGCCTACGGCTCGGGTCTCAATGGCGCCTCGGCGGTAATCACCAATGTTACACACTAGTACCATAATGTACTATTTTTCAACAAGCATCTATAATCGACGATCGCTAGGTGCAGTGGTCTACATGTCGGACTTCAAAAACCCAGGGGCCGCGGGTTCGATCCCCGCACGGTACAAGCATGTGTGTGCATGAAGATGTGTGTACAAACACACATGTTCATGCACTGGTCTGGGTGTTTTCTATGTATAACATGTATTTATTTACAAAAAAAAGTATTTAAGTAAGTTTATCCGTTGTCTAGTACCCATGACACAAGCCTCGTCGCTTAACTTGAGACTAGAGAATTGGTGTGATTGTTGTGAAATATTTATTTATCTAATCAAATTGTGTTGTCATCAAAATTCAATGAGTGTACAAAATTTTATCTCAATCTTACATTAGGAAGAAACAAATAAAACTAAATAAAAACTTGTAACAATAACACATGACTGTTTGTACTGGTCTGGGTGTTATATGTATTTATTTAAGTTTCTTTATAATACTACTGTTGATTCTGATATTTGTAACACAAGTGCTTAAGCTACTTACCACGGAGTCAGATCAATGGATGTGATGTTGTTGTATGAATAATATGAAATAAAAACCTTTATCAAAATTTTTATAAATAATAATAAATATTTCACAACAATCACACCAATTCTCTAGTCCCAAAGTAAGCTACGAGGCTTGTGTTATGGGTACCAGACAACGGATAAACAACGGATAAACATACTTAAATACTTTTTTTTTGTAAATAAATACATATTATACATAGAAAAACACCCAGACCAGTACAAACATACATGTTCATGCACACTTATGCTTGTACTGTGCGGGGATCGAACCCGCGACCCTTGGTTTTAGAAGTCCGACATGTAGACCACTGCACCAAGCGGTCGTCAAAATATAATAAGCCATTGAATTATTGAAATCCGCCGTGGTCGGAATCGGCCAGGAGGACTATTACACAAATTAGGAAACCTTGTATTCGGCCCTATTTATTGGTAATTAATTAATATTATATTTAAATATTTTAGACCACTGAGCTACCGAGAATCTTGATGGAGTCGTTGAATTTTGTAAGTGCTTTTTAACCCTTTGAGCCAGCGTATGTTTCATCAATGATTGTGGGAGACACCCTCAAATCACCCGAGAGAAATATTTTTACAAATATTTAACTATCAGTTAAGATGAAACAGGCTATAATTTTATTTGTTAAGTATTTTTCGCGTTTACAACGCTATTTTTCATAATTTCGAAAAGACAACACTTAAAAAATTCTTTTCGGCTTCGGTCATCGGGAAGGAATCGAACTCCCGACCTTTGGAAGTCCGGTCCAATGCTCTGACCACTGAGCTACCGAGAACCTTAATAGCGTTGTAAACGCGAAAAATACTTAACAAATAAAATATTTAAATATTTATCAAATCGCTGTATGGTTTCTCAATAAATAAATAATAAAAAGTCTCGAAATAATCCGTAATGAAAAGTGTATCATTTCAATGTCTACTGTTCGCGTAAACCGAAGAAACTAGATTTTTTTATTTATTGAGCTGACGGGATGTTTAGTGATATTATTGATTGAAGTGTAAAAAAAAACAATAAAAACTATACACGGTTACTGGTAACTCGACGTATTCTTTAAAAAGAGACAAAGAAGTGGTAATCAGCAACATAAAAGGTTCCATCGACTACAGGTTGGAAGCAGTTGATTTTTAAGATATCGTGCTATCAAGATTGCGAAATTTCTTTTTAACTAAAAAATATAGGGGCTTAAATCAATCAAAAAATTGGTTGCCTGTAAAGTCGGTATACGGGCGAAAGTTTTACGTGACAACGACTTTGAGTGGTAAAATAATTTTAATGTGAATATTCATTCGTATAACATGAACCGGTGTGTATGCCTATCTCTCTCACTCTCTCTCTCTCGCTCTGTCTCTCTCGCTCTTAGGCGGGTTAACTGTGCTCGAGTGGAAGGGACGCGTGCCTTTCACTTTTTATGTCTGTCTCACTCGCTCTTAGGCGGGCTAACCATGCCCGAGTCGAAGGGACGCGTGCCTCTCACTCGCTCTCATTGTGAGCGCGGAACGTGAGCGGAGCGTAACGCAGTTTCTTGAAGTGTCACCCGGCAAACCAATTTATAAGACGTTGTCACGTCAAAAATCTTTCATTTTTTTTCATTTTAAAGTGCAATATTTTGTAATGTTTTCGACCCTACCCTTCGTTGATGGAACCTATTTTGTAGGAAATCATCTTTACTAGCTATTGCTCTTTCTAGCCTGAGATACAGGTTCAAGCTAGTTCAGGCAAAGTAAGTCGAATCAAATCAATCATTTATTTGCCAGAATACACAAAAGTATGCAAGTTAAAAACTGCAGATCTTAAAAATAGGTTCAAATCAAATCAAATCTTTAATATTTACTTTTATGTATCATGATATTATATCTATATATTAAGTTAATTTATTTTTGCGTTATTAAACACTTACACTACCTTTCTCATTTAATTTTCACTGCATCCATTGCCTTCTTTCTGCATGACCTTGAGGTTGACTGGCAGAAAATTATTTTAGCATTAAGTCCACCCTTTGTACATTTCTTGTGCAATAAAGTTTTAAATAAATATACAGAGTGTAAAAAAAACCTTAACGAAGCCGAATACCACATATTCTACCAATTGTTACGATCATTTTTTTCCTTCACACCATACCTGGGAAGTTAACGGTTACTGAGATATTGATGGTTAAAGTTTGAGAAAAAAATTGATGATTTTTACAGAAATGAATTCTGTCCGTTATAACTGAACTTTTTTCGAAAGATACATGATACAAATTAAACTAGTTCTTTCATAAAAAGACTCTAAATGGCACACTCCGCAATGAACAGCGCACACTCGAACCGAACTCCGTCGCGGCGGCGTAAAACAACACGCCCCGCGGTGACTTTTCCGCGTGCGCGCTGTACATTGCGGGTTTGACGAAAATTGTTTTTTTTATGTCAAAAAATAAAAGTTGTTTCCCAGCCAAAATTTATTTTTCATACGATTTGGTTTGATGCACTGAACCCGTGGTTGACGGCTTCGTTAAGGTTTTTTTTACACCCTGTATATATTTTTTATCATTACAATAACCTTTTTTGAAGGAATACGGCGAGTTACAAGTAACCCTGTATATGTCACACTTAAACATACCTTCTCTTTCTGGTTAACATTAGATTCCTTTTTTTGAGTAGACCCCTTCTTCAATATGGACCTCGGCGGGGGTGCGGCTGTACTCGACTTTCTTGCTTGTTGCTGTCAAGAGTAAAAACCAATATTATTATATTTTTATTTATATATTAAAATACACTTACAGCACACAAACTTATTATAAAAATATACAAAACTCAAAGGACTGACTGAATGACATAGTGATCTACCAACGCACAGTATAGTTCGACAAATTACGACTAACACTTTGGTGTAATGGTCAAGAATTTGACTGCTAACCAGGAGGTCGCGGGTTCGATACCCGCAATGTACAAACGTTTGTGTGCATTAACATGTCTGTTTGTACTGGTCTGGGTGTTATATGTATTTATTAAAGTTTATTTGTTTGTAATACCGCTGTTGATTCTGATATCTGTATCACAAGTGCTTTAGCTACTCACCACGGAGTCAGATCAATGTATGTGATGTTGTTGTATTTTTATTTTAATTATATTCTAGGTAAGGATTTTCCTCTGAAGATAAGCAGAGAACTTTACTGTATTTCTCTGATGCTCTGCTCTGTTGCTAAGCGACACCGACTTGAGGTAAGTGAAGTCCATCGACTTACCTTAAGGTTGCTGAGCGACACCGACTCGAGGTAAGTGAAGTCCATCGACTTACCTTAAGGTTGCTGAGCGACACCGACTCGAGGTAAGTGAAGTCCATCGACTTACCTTAAGGTTGCTGAGCGACACCGACTCGAGGTAAGTGAAGTCCATCGACTTACCTTAAGGTTGCTGAGCGACACCGACTCGAGGTAAGTGAAGTCCATCGACTTACCTTAAGGTTGCTGAGCGACACCGACTCGAGGTAAGTGAAGTCCATCGACTTACCTTAAGGTTGCTGAGCGACACCGACTCGAGGTAAGTGAAGTGCATCGACTTACCTAAGGTTGCTGCGCAACACCGACTCGAGGTAAGTGAAGTACATCGACTTACCTAAGATTATAATTAATAGTATCAGGCGTTACTTTGCGGAAATCCATAATTAGTATTAACATTGAAAAATTACTTAGCTTTAGATTTCCGCTCAGTTACGCCGGCATAAGTACCCAACTACACTACCTGTGACCACCGACTATGTTAGAGAACAAGCACATGCAAAAAGCACCGCCCGCCCTCCCACAAATCGCATGCAAAACAGATAATGCAATAATTAGTACCAACACCGACGTGCAAAAGAAAACCTCAACGCGTTTCGCCGCCTCACGCGGCATCTTCAGGAGGAGATGTTGTCGCCTCGGCTGCGCTCCGACGACTAACCTGTGAACGCTGGTGAGCAGGCCTTTTATACTTTTCCCCCACTATTGTTGTGACGTACTAGCGACCGATCCGGTCCTATTATTACTAATAATATTATTACTATTTTGACGGTTAGAAAAATTTGAAAAAATATTTAATAGTGGGGACGTTGTGTAACTGACCTGCTCATTCAGCAGTGTAAGCGAATTATCTTTATTATGTTTAATTATTATTTCTAATTGTTCCAAAACGGATAGTTTTAAACTTTTTTCGCATGTGTGTAAAATTGAAAATGTGTGATTATCAGGAATTCTATGTCCTGTGTCTAAAAGGTGTTTCGCGAAATGGGATTTTTCGGGATGGTTATTTCGATACGCGGATATATGTTCTTTATAACGTGTGTTGAAACTACGGCCGGTCTGCCCTACATATGTGGAGTTACATTCATTACAATTAAGTTTATAAACACCAGATTTCTGGTGTTTATCAAGCTTATCCTTACCATTACATAACATTCGTAATGAGTTATTTGTGTTAAAAGCTGCGTGCATATCGTGATTTTTTAGTAACTTAGAAATTCGTTCCGACACCGGTCCTAAATAAATCAAACTAGAATTATACCTGTTATCCTTTTTATCAGGAACAGCGTATAATAAACTAGTTATGATTTTGTTAATTTTATTTTTTATTAAACTGTCAATAATGCATCTCTTGTATCCGTTTGAAGTGGCGATGTGGTAAAGAATATTTAATTCTTTTTTGTAATTAATTTCACTTAATGGTATTGTAAGAAGGCGATGTACATATGAGTTGAACGCGGCCATTTTATGTTGCCACGGATGACAAGAAGATGCATGAATGACAGTGTCAGTGTGGGTTGGTTTACGATATATTTGGAATTCATGCTTACCCTGCAATTTTGTTATTGTTAAATCTAAGAAATTAATACTATCATTCTGTTCTAATTCTAATTTAAATTTAATTTTGGGGTGAATTTTATTTATTTTATTAAGAAATAGATCCAACTGACGGTTTGTTCCGGTCCAACAAATCAATATATCATCTACGTATCTATAATAATAAAGAATATTCCTATCATGTATTAAGTATTTATTTTCAAAATTATCCATGAAAATATCTGCCATTAATGGACTTAAAGGAGAACCCATCGCTAAGCCCTCCTTTTGTCTATAATATTGATTGTTGAACCGGAAATAATTTTGTTTCATACATAATGTAGTTAATAATATGAGATCGTCTATCTCCCCCGGATGCAATCGTTGTTTTTCTAAATGGTACTTTAAAATAGTTAGAGATTCTTGGTAGGGTACATTGGTAAATAAACTATCGACATCTAATGATAACAACTTTGCATTCCGAGGGAGAGAAACAGACTGGATTTTTTTAATTAAATCCAAACTGTTTATAAGGGAATGTTTAGGATCGAATGACGATTTTGCCTTTAATAAATAATTTAGTTGTTTGGCTAGTTTATATGCAGGTGCGCCGATGTAGGAAACTACAGGGCGCATCGGCATATTTTCTTTATGTATTTTAGGTAAACCGTACAAAAATGGACTACGCGGATTCATTTCTAAGATTGAATTTCGAGTGGATGAATTATTTGAAAATATAAACTGAGCTGAATTTACGGCTTCTTTTATTTCAGAGGCAAACTTTTTAGTTGGGTCTGACTGTAAAAGGACAAAATCGTCATTCTGAATTATTTCCACCACCTTTTGGACATAATTACTACGCTCCATAACCACCACCGTGTTACCCTTATCAGCTTTGGAGACAATCAAATTGTTTTCGGAGGTTTTTTGGCTAAGTGTTTTATAAATATGGTACTCTGGATTAGATGATCCGCGATTTGATTGTCCCAAAGCTGTTTTAATCTGATTAGCGGCTATATTTGTTACTAAATTTTTACAAAGTTGATCTTTTTTGCCACATACAACGGTGATCTCCACGTCAACGGCTAAACTTTCTAACGTTTTTTGATTAATAGATGGCTGTAAATTGTATTTTAAACCTTTATTTAATAAGGAAACTTCATCATTAGACAGCTGAACATTGGATATGTTTTTAATACGCGGGTAAAATTTATGAGTCTGTTCGTGGAGATCCCGTTGCATGCTAGCATTGTTGTTAGTGACCGACTCGCGTCTCAACACACGCAATTTTCTACATTGAACGAGATATTTTTGATGGGCTTCTTGAGAAGCAAGAAGCCTTGCTTTATCGTCTAATATAGAATAAATCGAATTCTATATTATGTAAAGAGAAAGATAATTGAGAATAAAGAATTTTGAGATGTAGTTTGAGATTATCTCTAACTGAAAACCAGTATCGAGATTCTTCATTAAGCCAAATAGACTGCGCTTTTTTAATAGCTATATCCGCGGATCGATTATTCGTGTTGGAACGTAAATTGATGTATTTTGGAATAAGATTTTCTCGCTTACACTGCTGATTAAACCAGACATTTTGAACCGCCAAGCGGTGAAACTTAGTAAGCTTAATGTATATACGTGCCTGTACAGCTACGCTAGCTGATTTAATATAATTAATAGTATCAGGCGTTACTTTGCGGAAATCCATAATTAGTATTAACATTGAAAAATTACTTAGCTTTAGATTTCCGCTCAGTTACGCCGGCATAAGTACCCAACTACACTACCTGTGACCACCGACTATGTAAGAGAACAAGCACATGCAAAAAATGATAGTATTAATTTCTTAGATTTAACAATAACAAAGGTGCAGGGTAAGCATGAATTCCAAATATATCGTAAACCAACCCACACTGACACTGTCATTCATGCATCTTCTTGTCATCCGTGGCAACATAAAATGGCCGCGTTCAACTCATATGTACATCGCCTTCTTACAATACCATTAAGTGAAATTAATTACAAAAAAGAATTAAATATTCTTTACCACATCGCCACTTCAAACGGATACAAGAGATGCATTATTGACAGTTTAATAAAAAATAAAATTAACAAAATCATAACTAGTTTATTATACGCTGTTCCTGATAAAAAGGATAACAGGTATAATTCTAGTTTGATTTATTTAGGACCGGTGTCGGAACGAATTTCTAAGTTACTAAAAAATCACGATATGCACGCAACTTTTAACACAAATAACTCATTACGAATGTTATGTAATGGTAAGGATAAGCTTGATAAACACCAGAAATCTGGTGTTTATAAACTTAATTGTAATGAATGTAACTCCACATATGTAGGGCAGACCGGCCGTAGTTTCAACACACGTTATAAAGAACATATATCCGCGTATCGAAATAACCATCCCGAAAAATCCCATTTCGCGAAACACCTTTTAGACACAGGACATAGAATTCCTGATAATCACACATTTTCAATTTTACACACATGCGAAAAAAGTTTAAAACTATCCGTTTTGGAACAATTAGAAATAATTAAACATAATAAAGATAATTCGCTTACACTGCTGAATGAGCAGGTCAGTTACACAACGTCCCCACTATTAAATATTTTTTCAAATTTTTCTAACCGTCAAAATAGTAATAATATTATTAGTAATAATAGGACCGGATCGGTCGCTAGTACGTCACAACAATAGTGGGGGAAAAGTATAAAAGGCCTGCTCACCAGCGTTCACAGGTTAGTCGTCGGAGCGCAGCCGAGGCGACAACATCTCCTCCTGAAGATGCCGCGTGAGGCGGCGAAACGCGTTGAGGTTTTCTTTTGCACGTCGGTGTTGGTACTAATTATTGCATTATCTGTTTTGCATGCGATTTGTGGGAGGGCGGGCGGTGCTTTTTGCATGTGCTTGTTCTCTAACATAGTCGGTGGTCACAGGTAGTGTAGTTGGGTACTTATGCCGGCGTAACTGAGCGGAAATCTAAAGCTAAGTAATTTTTCAATGTTAATACTTACCTAAGATTGCTGAGCGACACCGACTCGAGGTAAGTGAAGTCCATCGACTTACCTTAAGGTTGCTGAGCGACACCGACTCGAGGTAAGTGAAGTCCATCGACTTACCTTAAGGTTGCTGAGCGACACCGACTCGAGGTAAGTGAAGTGCATCGACTTACCTTAAGGTTGCTGAGCGACACCGACTCGAGGTAAGTGAAGTCCATCGACTTACCTAAGGTTGCTGAGCGACACCGACTCGAGGTAAGTGAAGTCCATCGACTTACCTAAGGTTGCTGAGCGACACCGACTTGAGATAAGTGAAGTCCATCGACTTACCTTAAGGTTGCTGAGCGACACCGACTCGAGGTAAGTGAAGTGCATCGACTTACCTAAGGTTGCTGTGCAACACCGACTCGAGGTAAGTGAAGTCCATCGACTTACCTTAAGGTTGCTGAGCGACACCGACTCGAGGTAAGTGAAGTCCATCGACTTACCTTAAGGTTGCTGAGCGACAACGACTCGAGGTAAGTGAAGTCCATCGACTTACCTTAAGGTTGCTGAGCGACACCGACTCGAGGTAAGTGAAGTCCATCGACTCACCTTAAGGTTGCTGAGCGACACCGACTCGAGGTAAGTGAAGTCCATCGACTCACCTTAAGGTTGCTGAGCGACACCGACTCGAGGTAAGTGAAGTCCATCGACTCACCTTAAGGTTGCTGAGCGACACCGACTCGAGGTAAGTGAAGTCCATCGACTCACCTTAAGGTTGCTGAGCGACACCGACTCGAGGTAAGTGAAGTCCATCGACTCACCTTAAGGTTGCTGAGCGACACCGACTCGAGGTAAGTGAAGTCCATCGACGACTCGCTGGACTTGCGGCTGCGCGTCGCGCGGGGAGGCGGGGAGGGCGGTCGCTTCTGTTTGGACGAGATTTCCTTCTGCAAACATAAAAATAATAACTTTTAACTTAAAAACTTGTTGTTATGACTTGTATTTTAAGTCCTGCGACTGCTCTAGTTTTTTCAAGTGGTAACAGTTGGATGTATTTTGGTTCCTGCGCTGGCGACGTTTAATGGAAATTTAAAGCAAAATATTTATCTTTTTAATTATTTTTACTTAAAGAAAGGATTTAAAAGTTTGAATTGAAAAGCCTCCAGAACTAGTGGACAGGTTAACAAAAAAAAAATATCGTACAAATCCTAAATAATCCCTGATGAACATAGGCTACACTTAATGTTAATTAACATGTTTTATATATTATGTTAAATACAATAAAAAAACAGAGGGACTACGGCAGTATCACTTTCGATACACATTCGATTATATAACTATTAAGATTATGTATCTTTCAAGTTATCAACCGGAGTAAATCTTGTTTCATGACAATTGCAACTCAAATATGCAATGTGGGGATTTGCTTGGACTCAAGGAAACACCTTTATGTTAACTGATGCGAGTTGAATGTGTCAAATAACTAAAGATATGAGCTTAAGTACTTTGTGTGGGTGAGGTCCACACACACTACAAATATAGAACACCACATATGGCCACAGGGGTGAAGCTAGTATTTAAAAAACATCATTTTACAAGCATTTTTAAAACCCATACCTTGACATTCTTAGATTTGCTATCCGGCTTGCCTTTTCTAGTGACATGGTTTAAAGCCAACGGCTCATTCGAGTCTTCGTTCTGACTCAGTGCTTCTGTTGCTCTTGAATTACTGTCCCTGGTGCGCACTGGTGATGTGGCTTTGTTCTGAGAAAACAAACATTTTATGGGCATTAAAATAAATAAAAATAAACAACAACATCATATACATTGATCCGTCTCCATGGTAAGTGGCTTAAGCACTTGTGTTACAGATATCAGAATCAACAGTGGTACTACAATTACACTAATAGATAACACCCAGACCAGACGGGCTATTCCAATAAAAAAATATATAACCCCCTTCAATAAGTCTTAAACAAGAAATTTTACTGCCTAATTTATTCTGAAGTCAGTGCCACTGTTATTTTTCGCATGTGCGTTTTATCACAATAATGATCATGCTGGCACCAACTTCAGAATTGAAGTTGGTTCAATTTTTTTTAAAACTTTTTAATGGCCACATATAAATAATTATTACTATCATTATAACCCAGTAGAATGCCATGAACTGCGGTAAAAGATTCCCTGAACTCCTAAGAATTGAATTGAAGAAAAAATATACTTGCAACTAATACTTACCATAGTAAGAGTCTCCATTGGAAAGCCTAGCATTCTCCGTGTATGTTTAACATTCCGTTGGCATGACTGCATGAACTCGTAGAAGTCATCGATTTTGTCCGCGCACAGACCACAGATCAATGGAGGCATTTTGTCTTGGGGATGCACCTGGAATTATTTACAATTCAATGTAATAGAAATAGTTTATTTACAAGAATACAAAGGTCTTAGAAATAAAAGTCTTGTGTATTCAGCCCGCGTACAGGCATGCAAATTAGGAGTAGACTTTACATTTTGATTATATTATGTTAATTATATTAATTTTATGCATTTTCATGAGCATTATACTCATATTGAGGATAAACTATACACATACAAATTAAGACACTGCTTTATCTAAAATAGGTTAACAAAATTAGACTTAGCAGCACTGATGTTGAGCAGAAAATGATGCAATGGGACTCTTGTTTTTGTTACTCAAAGCACAGGGTTTTTAAACTATATAGAAACCCTGTCTTGCTTCTAAGGCCAAAGCCCCTTCAGAAAACAAATCACTGAACTTAATTTCCGCTAACTGGCAGCGCTTTTATTGTGCAATAATGATATTTAGCAGCATTCTGTCAAGCGGTAAAACTTCTATAACCAACAGAGACCTATGTTAAATTTCAAACCAGGCGGCAGGAATATTTAAATTTGCGCGTACGAAAAAATGGGGGACTACTAGTATTAGTACATATTAAGTTATGATCAATATTATAATATAAAGCGAGTATTACAGCTGCAATGATTTTGTTTGACAACATCACACATGAACTAGGTACTTTCATTGTGCATTTTTTACCTAGACGTAAACGCATAATGGTGTCAAATTAAGCGGCAAATATGTTCGACGGTAATATGTTTATGGTATTTACCTCAATTTGAATGCAATCCCGTACTTTCTGCGAAAAATTTATGTCATCAGCAGGTTCCAGGCCCAAAACATTTTGAATTATGGGCATTCTAAATCCGTCCCGGGCGCCGCACAAACGACATGCACTATACATTTCGAGCAACAATTGCTGTTTTGTCTTAGAGTTCACAGTTTTATCCATTTTAGCTGTGTTATGCTATTTTATTTTCCAGAAAAGAAAAACAAAATTAGTGACGAGTCCCATTTACCGCTTTTCCACCATTGCAAATGATACCATGTTGTATTCTAAACATTCTACCTGCGACTAAGCGTAGTAGTTTTATAATCATCATTAAATCATAAAATAACTTATAATTTTTATTTGAACACAAGATTTCATCGAGTCCAATGCAAAATACACAAAGTAAATATTTCTGTACTGGAATAGACTACAACAAATTATTTATCACAGTAAACTACGTCAATAAACGCTACCGTTGCATTAAATGAGCATTCATATATTGCAATCATGTTCACTGCATTTATTTTTCCTAATATCACTCGAAGACCTAATAATTAAATGATATGCTAGCGAAGAAAATGTTCAAAAAACTACTAATTAGACCATACCTACATACTTTTTTTAGTATGGCAATAATACTGACACCTTGTACAAAAAAGTTAAAAAGTTAAAGGCGCCAGACTAAAAATTTAATAAAACTTTAATTTCTTCGATAAAATTATGACAAAATATTATTATAGACTAAGCATAAATTAAGATCTTAATGCTTCGAGTGCAAATAGAACAAATATACCTACTAAGCTTTTTAAAAAGCTAGCTGCAGTTTGGTACGGCTAGCAGTTGGATACGTTCTTATGCAAATAATTAATAGGGTCACGAAACGAAAGTACCTGACATACAAACCAAGTGTGAATTGTTTGTGGAAGAATGATTAAAGGTTTCGTGCTAAATGGCAGACTCCATTATGGACGATCACTGACACACTTACGGTCAAGCGACAAATAAGGCTAAATATTTACAAATGAGAGCTTACATTTAACTAGTAGAAAATTTCTTGGTGAAATGTGAAGGTTGCGGGAAGCCGCTGAATGTGGGAAGCGGAGGACCGATCGCGGTGAAGATCCTTGGAGGAAGGCCTATGCTGAGCAGTGGGAGTCGAACTGCTGATACGATGATGATGATATCTTTTGGACAAGTTTTCAATCCTAGAGCCCTATTGTAAGTTGTTTTGTCACCAGAAGCACTGCAATCCGGCGACCACTTTGCTGTAATGGTCAAGAAGTTGACAATTAACCAAGAGGTCGCGGGTTCGATCCTCGCACTGTACAAACATTTGTGTGTATGAACATGTCTGTTTGTACTAGTCAGGGTGTTAAATGTATTTATTTAAGTTTATTTGTAATACCAGTGTTGATTCTGATATTTGTAACCACGGAGTCAGATCAATGTATGTAAAGTTATTGTAAATAAATAAAAGTTTAAAAAACTAAAAAAACACGCTTTTATTGCTAACGAAAAAATAAAAATATATTGGGGTGCTTGGTATATTACTGTGTGAAAATCATCCTTTTATTGGCAACTATAAAAAGAGAAGTATGAAAACGTCATAAAGTGCACCCCACGCTTTTTACTCTACTGTAATATAAATTTCGTGTACTCAGAAATTATTATCTCTTTTTAGTTAGCAATAAAAACGTGTTTTTTATTTTATTTTTTAGTTAATAAGGATAATGGCAAACTCTTATCAAATTATTGCATTGCCATCGGTGCTTAAAATGTGTGCAAAGTTTCAAATTAATCCGATTTATGGAAGTTGGTGAAAATTGAGCTCAAAAATTCCGTTACATACATACATACACCCCGATCTATTGAAAGCGTGTTAAAAAAATCCTATCATCCTCTTTCCTGTCTTAAATTTTCTAGCGCTGCTATTTATTTTGTCCAAAAAGTCCATATCGTCGGACGCGGCTGACAGCCGGCAAGACTTTGTGCACAGTATCTGATACATATCAGACGCAACTGGATAAAGTTGATGTTGGCAGAACAAAAACAGAAAAAGGAGTGTGCACCTATGACCACACCCGCTATAGTCAGCGTCAGATATATAGTAAAGCTGAAAAGAGAATTATTTTGCTTTCAATTTCCACTATACGACTTCAGCCAGCGCAGGAACTCAAATATATCCAACTGTAACCACTTGAAAATACTAGAGCTGGAAGATGCATGACTTACAACACAACTCACAACGTGACACAGAAGATGCACCTGAAAACACTATACTGAAACCAACAAAACACTCGACGCGTTTCGCCACTACACTTGGCATCCTAAGGAGATGTCGTCGTTTCGACTACGAGCGACTATGTAGGTATATACTTATAACGCCTGATTCCATCAACAGATGTTAAACTTGTTAGAATACCATGTCTTCAAGGAGAATCTTTTAAATTGTATTAAATTAGTAAAAATATTTTGGACGGTGACTACATAATAAGTCACCACACTCGTAACTTTAGATGCAATATCGGAATCCAAAATGATTTCGTTTTACATACTTTGAGGTCTCAGTCACTCATCTTAATAGGTAAGTAACTAAGTACATTGTTAGGTTATTCATTGCTTTATGCTTGTAATTTTCAAATTGTTTATTCCGTTACGTCAGCACAGCGCGAGCGTACCGCTATCTTTACTTTACTTGGTTACACTTTTTTTTAACTTCTTTGCGTAAAATTTGAGAAAAAAAAACGGTGATCTACCGTTCGGTTCGTTATCTTCAACGACCCCAAAATAGGTCTCATGCCCAAGTTGCTGAGAAAATTATTTTTGTGTTGTAATTTGCTTCATAGATTAGGGTAACTGTTTAATTTCCCTTTTGTATTAGGCACTTATTCTACCCTCTTCGATTTTTTTGGCTTTTTTGATTGTGGTGTTGTTTCTACTATTACACCTTCGTTAAAGAATAGTGCTTGCTGACCATACAACAAGACTGGAGATAAATAAAAATATGTATAGAAATGTAGATTGATCATCATAGATTGATAGATCATCTTAACCGATTGTCAAATATTTGTAAAAATATTTCTCTCGGGTGATTTGAGGGTGTCTCCCACAATCATTGATGAAACATACGCTGGCTCAAAGCGTTAAAAAGCACTTACAAAATTCAACGACTCCACTAAGGTTCTCGGTAGCTCAGTGGTCAGAGCATTGGACTGGACTTCCAAAGGTCGGGGGTTCGAATCCTTCCCGATAACCGGAGCCGAAAAGAATTTTTAAGTGTTGTCTTTTCGAAATTAAAAAAATAGCGTTGTGAACCCAAAAAATACTTAACAAATAAATGTAGATTGGTTGATTTGATAACGCCAATGTCCTAGTTAATTCTGAATTTAGCCACCGAAGTATGTTTTTATCAATGGCTTGAAAACCCCTTAATAATAAATGTCATCGTCAGGGAAGTTATAGATCTACAATAACTTTAAAACCTGCGGTTGGAGGTACTTCGTCATAAAGTTTTCACCAAAAGTTAAGGGTCAAAGAAACTAGAGCACAAAGCCTAATAAATGTGAATTATTTGCGCACATCGCATCGCATCTCTGAGACTTTCCCCGTCTGTGGTGACAAGAACCACCTCCTAACTGTTGTTCACTTTAGTTTTGTGAAAACATCGAGCGCGTGCACACGCTGCTTATTTCGGCGGGAACTTTTTAAGCGGAATCCTTGGTCAATTTAAAAAAAAAACATTTTTTTTTAATTTCAATTTGAAAAAAAGAAATTGGTGACAGTGATGTGAATTGAAGTATCGATAATAATCTTATTAATCGTTTGAGAAAACTTTTTATCGATTTGTATTGAATTCATATTTGGTAAGTTTTTTTTTTTAAAAAATAAGTAAAATATTTTTATTAAATACTTGCTTTTGTTATTGTAAGCGTGTCAACGTTACTTCAATCACTTTACATATAGGAATGCGCAATGCAACGGTATTGCATAGAAATGCATATGACTGGACGTAAGTGAGTTAAAGGCGATTACTCCATGTTCACTGGATATTAAGAAATGGGCATCCTAATCGATTACGTTTGCTAGCCGCAAAGAACTTACCTCTCTAATAATAAAAGTAAGAGTTACATTCAGAACAAATTTATTGGCTTAGGTGGCCTCGGTAGGTACCTAGATGTTATTGAACTTTGTGATTAGAGAAAGTCCGTGACATGTATGCCTAACGCCTAAAGCTAAAACCTAGCTAGCCTAAAACTACTTTCTAAACCAGCCAAAATAATGGGATGACTTTAACAAGACATTTTTCCAATTACAAGAAGGGATCAAAAAAATTTCTGCTGTCTTTTTTAGATATTACGTAGGTATTCAGTAGACATTAAAATAAAATAAAACAGGTTTATTTTAGCGTACCTAGGTTAGGTTTATAGAACTTTATTTCTCTTAAGAAATTTTACATTTCACTTAGAATGAGATGCAGATAAATTATATTACTTATTACTATTTGTTACGCATCGGTACATGCTGCTGCTATATGTAAATTAATTTAAAAATATTAAAATTCTCACACTCCTTCAGGTCGTTTGGCAAATCGTTAAATAGCCTGGCTCCCTCAAACAGTATCGTTTTTTTGCCATAGTTAGTCCTTGGGGTTATTGTTTTGAGGTCCATAAAAGTGTTAGTAACAAGTTCAAAACCTATAAACTAGGCTAGTATATTTGTTTCTTTGGTTTACGCGAACAGTAGACATTGAAATGAGACGCTTTTTACGGATTATTTCCCGATTTATTTACATTTTGTTTTAACCTAACGTTTCGGCCCCTTTTTAGCGTCCGTGGTCACAGGTAGACTAAGGTGTTAGTTGTCATTACATACCTAGTTACCAACTACCATCATCCCCCCGATGACCGGAGCCGAAAAAAATTTTTAAGTGTTAATCTTTTCGAAATTAAAAATAGCGTTGTGAACGCAAAAAAATATTCAACAAATAAAACTACCATCACTCAAAAATATTAAGTTACAAACAAAATGAGCAACTGATGAGCTAACAGTATCTTTAGGTCTTGCAGTGCGGGGTCGAGCTTGAGTCTTGGCTAAAACAGGATCCCAAGCTGGTGGAATTTTCCAACCATCTTCTCTATTACAATTAGGGTGTCTTCTAATTTCAATAGGTTAGTGTTGGTATATACGGGTTAAAATTGATCTTTGTGTCCTTTGCCCGAGCTGTACCCGTGTCCAGTGCTGCATAGCACGTCTACGTCCAGCCTCGCTGCTACCGTCTTCAGGAGGCTGTTGGCGCTGCCACGCACCCGCTGCGTTACCGACGAAATTAAAAAAACACCTACTCATTGTAATGCAGTCCGTACAAAATAAGTTAAGTAGGCGGTCAGTCACGTGCATTTTAGTGTCATTAGTATTAAAGGATATGGCAGCAGTAAATAAGTAAAAAATGTTTTTTTTTAAATAAACAGTAGGTAATGTAGGTCATTGCTAAGATGAAGGAACGCAACGGAACGAAGCTTACACAGTTGCTCTTTCATCCCTGTTTCTAAAGTGCTACTGCCTCGTTGGTGTAGTGGCATAGTTTCTGCCTTACATCCGAGAGGTCCTGGATTCGAATCCCAGGTCGAGCCAATTGTTTCTGAGATTTTCTGTCATGAATTTCTCAAAAACAGCTCGGAGTCGGGAAGTCGGCGGTGTTACACCCCCGTGCCTCGGAAAGCACGTTAAGCCGTTGGTCTTTTGCCTGATCTCTCTCCGGTCATGTCGGATTACCGTCTCACCGAAATTTGAGAGTGATGGAACAGTGAGTGCATCTGTGTATTGGGCTCACACTTGTCGTCGAAATCGGCCAGGAGGACTATTATCATGAAGCAAAGTCTCTTAATAAGTTTTTAAAAATACGAACTGAGTAATTGTGAAACCAATAAGGTGCCTTGTTTGGTGTTCACACTACCAGTCAATATTAAGACAATGAGACTCGGCTATTTTCAGACACAGACTGTACTGCTTTAATTGCAAAATAATACATTTATTTTATTGTTAAGTCATATTATAAGCTGTAGAAAATACAATCAGAATAAAAAGACTACAAGACTGAAAACTGCCTACTAACATGACCGTCTAACGTTCTCGGTACAGATACATAGCAATTAATTTTATGCATTGAAAGTGAATTGATTGATCAAAAGGGCATTCTGCGGTGTTTAACTTTGTAGCACTTTAGAAACAGGGATGAAAGAGCAACTGTATAATAATAAATGTCCATCTTTCAGTGTACGATGCACCCCTCTTTATCGCCTACCCTTGAGGGCCAAGATGATAATAAAACAATATTATCTTAATTACCTTTACTGTAACGCAAGACATTAATAAGCCTAAATTGTATCATAAAAAAACCGGTCAAGTGCGAGTTGGACTCGCGCACCGAGGGTTCCGTACAAACCTGTAGATAAGGAGTAGTAACATTGAAATTGTCAAAAATATTTTTCAAAAATGTTTTTTTTATATGATGAAGCTGACAATTTACGGTTTTCGTAATTTTTCCTATATCTGTACTAAAAGACGTGACTTCGTACTAAATTTCAAGATTCTAAGCTTACGGGAAGTACCCTGTAGGTTTTGATTCCCGTGCGAGTTTCGAAAATTTGCGGAAATTTGCAGCCTAAATGGCTGTATCTTTTGATTGCGTTGGCTTAGAAGGTTGATTTTTCTGCAGCTTCCAGGGACAGTAGACTTAAGTATCATATAGAAATTTCAGTTTGATACCTCCACGCGTTCCTGAGAAAAACGGTCTTGACAGACGGACGGACGGACGGACGGACAGACAACAAAGTGATCTCATAAGGGTTCCTTTTTTTTCTTTTGAGGTACGGAACCCTAAAAACATAAACAAAACCCTTTTTCATTGTTAAATTAGGTCATTAAGACAGTTGCGGTGTATGCGTGTGGCCTCTCGGCCTACGGTGAACCTGCCACGTCCCCGACTCACATATATGGCACCGGAGGGCACCGTCGGGTTGTTAGTGGGTATGCTAGGAGTATCTCTCTGAGGCCTGGAGTCCCACATAGCCCCCAGCTGCCCCCGCAGCTGTATGCGTAACAGCATTTCCCGGACGTTAAAAAAAAGGTCATTAAGACAGTATCTCAAAATCTTAACTCGCACGCGCTCTGTTGAATTTTACAACGGAGTCTTCTTATTTCTTTTATTACCTGTTTTTGTAACTGCGACGTTAACTGTATCTGCAAGTGACACGAACCGGTTAAATGCAGAAATCGTCTGCACTTACTTACTATAATTATGCAAAATTCTAGCTCAGCTTGGATACATTCTCTTTAAAATCATTCTAACAAATCGTGCAGTATTGAAATGAAAGACACTCAAAAAAAACTTCATTGTATACATATACGTAATCCTTTCATAATATTCGTGAACATGTCTGTTTGTACTGGTCTGGGTGTTTTATGTATTTATTAAAGTTTATATGTGATACCACTGTTTATTCTGATATATCTGTAACAGAAGTGCTACTTACCACGGAGCAAGGAATATACTACTCTCTAGTCAGATCAATGTGTGTGATGGTGTTGGATATACATATCCAAAAAAATATATTTTAAGGCACCTACATTGTTCTCTAGTCCTAAGATTAAAGTTATATTGATCTAGCTTTTACCCGCGACTTCGTCTGCATTAGGAAGTTATTTTGGAATGCGTTGTTTTCCCGTAATACCAATTTTATCCAAATATAATTCAAATATTTGGTAATTTAGAAGTGAAAGCGATCAATTCCCATGGGAAAAATTTCTTTCAGGGGAATCTGATCGCTTTCACTCGTAAACTAATTACCAAAGATTTGAATTATGTATTGTTTTCCCTCGGTCAAAAGTAACTTAAGTCCTTTCTTAAGTCTTAAACTATCTCCTTACCAAATGTCAATTAAATCTGTTCAGTAGTTTAGGCGTAAAAGCGATCGGCCCACTTGAATTTTCCCGTGGAAATGCGTCATTTTCCCGCGTGTCCTTTCTCGGGTATCAAAATATCTCCATACCAAATTTCATGCAAATCGGTTAAGTAGTTTAGGCGTGATTCAGTAACACACAGCAGACAGAGTTACTTTCGCATTTATAATATTAGTATGGATGGAATACATGTTTGTTACCTTTTTAAAACTAAAATTCATAGAGAACATAAACCTATGTTTAGCTTTTGCTTCCCTTGTTATGTTGTGTGAATGTTCCGATGCTATTATATTATGTATATAATTTTGAGTTCGTAGCTATTGTAAGGTAATTAGTTAGATGAATAAGTTTATAATTATGTTATAAGTTTTATAATTATGTTATAATGACCTTTGTAAATGAGATCAAGGCTTTTGACCTTTAACGAAAAAAATGCTCTTATTTTATTACTTGCTAAAAATGTTATTACACGGTACACATGCTGGCATTTATAATTTCTGAGTACACGGAATTTATATTACAGTAGAGTAAAAAGCGTGAGGTGCTTGGTATAGTAATAATAATAGTCCTCCTGGCCGATTTCGACCACGGCGGCCAATCTCAACAGAGATCAGCCAACTACGCAGAAGATATTATAGTGCACAAGTGTGAGCGCAATACACAGGTGCACTCACTGTTCCATCACTCTCAAAGTTCGGTGAGACGGCAATCCGACATGACCGGAGAGAGATCAGGCGCAGGACCAACGGCTTAACGTGCTTTCCGAGGCACGGGGGTGTAACACCGCCAACTTCCCGACTCCGAGCTGTTTTTGAGAAATTCATGACAGAAAATCTCAGAAACAATTTTGGCTCGACCTGGGATTCGAACCCTGGACCTCTTGGATGTAAGGCAGAAACTTTGCCACAACACCAACGAGGCAGTTGGTTGGTTGGTTGGTAGAGGCTTGGTATAGTAGTAGGTATGCGAAAATCATCCTATTATTGGCAACTATAAAAAGAGAAGTATGAAAACGTCATAAAGTCCACCACACGCTTTTTACTCTACTGTAATATAAATTCCGTGTAGGTACTCAGAAATTATTTTTTCTTTTTTAGTTAGCAATAAATGCGTGTTTTTTAGTTTTTCAAACTATAATTTTTTAATGCTAGCTAGCTAGCACAACAGGCAGTTGGTAGGTACTAAACTAGCCTGCACATTTCTTTATTTCAGAAAAATATTCAAGGCTCTTATACAAAATTATATTATAAGTTTTCTGTCTACTTATCAATCGAAAAGTTACCATACCCGACCAAGGGTTAATTGGTCTGTTCTATAAATAAACGATAAAAGAGTTTGTATTTTTAGACGACCATAACCAGTAATCGATGGTAAAATCAATTGACTTTTATCGATAGGTCATAGGGTCGGATGTTGACATCACTTTTTCTCTTTTTTCTACACGCCGTGACTTTTTACTTTTTCTTTTATTACGAAAGCAAACGCAACTCGAACAAATCTAAACCAACAAATACGGTGTGTCTTAAACTCCCAAAAAAAGTGTACCCAAATCACCCCTATGTATGTTTTGCGATTTAAAAACTTAAAAAAAAAAACTATGCATTATGATTTTGTGGTCACTGTCCCAAACATTAGGAAGCGTTAGGTAGTCCGATTAATTCATCGTGCCTGGAAAGGCACACAAGCTTTGTATTATATGTATAATAATTTGTACAGGGATTTTACTGCATCAGACTATGTCAGCGAAGCAGCTGTCATATTTCCGATTGTATTTTGATGTTGTATTGATCTGCCTACTTTTTGTATTGCCTTTTATGATAAAGTTTAATTAGAACTGTAAGCACCTACCTATTACGAGTAGGTACTAAGTAGTTTTTTTTTGGAATATATAATTTAAGCGAGAACAACTGCCGACAAACTGCCGTGTAGTTTGGCAGATGTGAAAAAAATGTATAATTTTTGTATATTTTGGAAAAACAATAAATAAGAAAAAAAACTGTTGGTCCCGGTTAATACCAAAAGATATTAGTCGTTATCGTTTAGCCTGGTCAGAGGTCTTCAGGCGGCTTGATTACATCTGACAATAAGTGTCGTTACTTACCATTAAAACAACCCCTCCACTGCACCGCACTGATGGTGGAGTATGGCTTTTTTTAACATCAGGGAAATGCTGTTACGCATACTCCCCAGCCGCGGGAGCATCTGGGGGTTATGTGGGACTCCAGGCCTCGGAGAGAGAACCCGCCTACCCAATAAAAACCTGATGGTGCCCTCCGGTGCCATGTGAGTCGGGGACGTGGCGTGTTCACCGTAGGCCGAGAGGCCACAGGCATTCACCGTAATGTGGTGGAGTATGGCTGGTACAACCTCATAGTTCAGGTGAGGCCTGTGCCCAGCAGTGGGTCGTGTATCTTATGAAGTGATGAGAAAGAGAAACATGTATTACACCGTAGTTAAATAAATCATCTTTGGTACATATGCTTACGACGATTTTGAACAATGGAGAACTTTAAAATTTAAAGTTCTAAAGAATCTACTTTTCACGCCCTATGCGAGGTAATATTTAATATTACCTCGCATAGGGCGTGAAAAGTAGATTCTTCTCCTCTGGGGTAAATGACTGTCAAAATCTATAGCTGATTGAATCCCTCGCTTCACTCAACAATATTTTGTTCAGTTTGAAAAATGTAAATTAGAATTAATTTGGGTTTAGGATCAAACGTATATAGGCGTATAGTATAATTACTTTCTTTACCCGAACTAGGTTTGATATTAACCTGTATCTCAGGCTAAAGTGAGCACCATGGTGAGCACCCATACATTATTACAATAGGTATAGGGTATAGGCTAATTATTTTGGCTCAACTGATTTCGGGTTAGGAAGCTAAAGGGAAGCGCTTCCTACCGACCGGGTGTTATGGTCGGGGACCAAGGTCCGATAGACATAATCTTGATTTGTCTATTTTATTCTGGATCGAAATCTTATATACCGCGGTTCATGTGCGGTACTAGGCCGGTACTAGGCTAACAGCGCCATCTAGCCTATGGAACCGTATCAGCTCTCGCTGTTGTGCTTGCCGTTAGGCATGCATTTGTGATGGCGAATGGTAGAGGTCGCCACATTATCAATAACTTGAAACGACATACATACTTAATATTATAATAATTGACGACAGCTTTGGTCTAGTGGTCTGAGGTCCAGACTACAAAACCGGCTGTCGCGGGTTCGAATCCTGCTGGTGCAAATGTTTGTGTGATGAGCAAGAGCAATTTCCTGAGTCATGGGTGTTAAAGCATGTTTATACATGCATTTAAGTATTTCTATCCGTAATTCTAGCCACCATAGCACAAGCTAACGCTTAATTTGGGGATAGGTAATTGGTGTGTTCGTTGAAACAATTAAAAAAAAACGCTACAAATGAAAGAAATGATCTAAATTATGTCAGTATAAGTCATAAATCCCTCGCTTTACTCAGGACTCTTATGAGTCATATGATATAGCTTCCCAGCCTCGCTTTGCTAAGGCAGGAAGTCAGCACAAAATCCCTCGCTAAGCTCAGGATCCGAACACCCGTGACGTGAGATAGTCCTCTACAACCTCGGTGCATAATCTACTACTAATGCCTCGTTGGTGTAGTGGCAAAGTTTCTGCTTCAAATCCGAGAGTTCCTGGGTTCGAATCCCAGGTCGAGCCAAAAAATTGTCTGAGATTTTCTGTCATGAATTTATCAAAAAACAGCTCGGAGTCGGGAAGTTGTCGGTGTTACACCCCTGTGCCTCCGTTGGTCCTGCGCCTGATCTCTCTCCGGTCATGTCGGATTGCCGTCTCACCGAACTTTGAGAGTGATGGAACAGTGAGTGCACCTGTGTATTGCGCTCACACTTGTGCACTATAAATATCTCCTGCGTAGTTGTCTGATCTCTGTTGAGATTGGCCGCCGTGGTCGATAACGGCTAGGTGGACTATTACTATTATTATCTACTATTCCATTATCTGTATATGATACTTCTTATGATGTACGATCTTCGCGCGTTCGGAAGCGTCGCGGGCTGGTTGCGCTTGAGAATGACTGTGTCGTCTGTCTCCGCTCTAGTTGCGCCCGCGCATCCGGCCGGGTCGATGAACTTTAACGTGTTGCAGAAAAAAATTGAGATAAAATTAACCATCTTAAACCTAAGTTAGTTTTGCAGGGCTTTTTTCCGCACTTAGCCTCACGATTGGGCCATTGTGCGTGTTTGCCTCTATTCCAACCAACCCAAGCTCTCCCATAAGGCTAGCAGCCTGCCTAGGCCACTAAAGATTTCCTGGAATGATGTTGGGTTTTTTAAAATGTCTGCTCGCTGTTTTTCCACGCTTGTGCACTCCATGAGTCACAGATCCTTACAAAACTGAAGGGCTAATGCTACACTTCTGCTAAACAATTGAGTAGCTAGTTTTACTTTCATTATATTTTTTTTAAAATACAAATGTTCAGCTTTAAGTTTATTAGCGGCGTGGAATTTTTCATCTTCTTGAAGTTTATGGAGTAACTCGATGTCTTTCCATTTAATTACATTACCGTTGGCATCTTCAAATTCTTCATACATTTCAAAAGCGTTTCTTATTAATTTTAACATATGAGCAGGATCTAAAAACACTGCTATTTCTTTATTGTTAAAATCAAAAGTACTTTTAATTTTGTTGGGTTCTAAAACGCATCCGAGCTTCTTAGCCATTGAAGTATTAGCTGGACAACCATCACAAGTAACAGCTTTCACTACAATGTTAGCCTCTTCGCATAGCTCAATGGCTTGTTTAATTAGAAATACCTTTTGGTCTGCGGTTACCTTTTGAATAAAAAAGTATCCTATTGGAACTTTCCACCTCCCATGTAGTGGAACAACTAAATATACTAATGCATCAGTGCATTCATCTTTGCGATCGGTGTCAATGCTGCCTCCAAAATCCACATATCCAAAATTCTTTTCGATTTTGCTTTTAATCTTCATTTCGTCAAAGACAATGCAGCAGTAAATTGGCATTGCTGATTGTTCTGCTTTCAATTTTAGTGCATTGAATGCTTCCTTTGCAAACCCGGGGTGCCCATCAATCGACTGATACCATTTTCCTAATGTCTTTATTGAAGGCAAACATGTGTTAAATGTCTTACGTACGTAATTGTACGCTTTTGATGAATAAAAATTCAGGGTAAGTGCAAAAGCTCTTAACTGTGGAGAGTATTTTTTTCGTACAATTGTGCCTGATTTTCCTTTCAAAATTTGCCTTTTTATAATTTCATTGCATTTGACGCCTAAAGAATCTAATACATCAGCGTTTTCTGCTGATATTAAAACTTTTTTTTCTAATTCTGCCAAAAGTGTTTTTAAGGAACCAATTTTTCTCTTTAATTTTCTTTTTGAATCACGTAGTTTTCTTAATTGTACATTTTTGCCCTAGACTGAATTCTTTAATTCGAGGATTCTTCTGCAGAGACGCTTTTTCACTGGACTATCAAATGCTGACGGTGAGTCCGCTATACTATATGACCTCTTGCGACTTGGAGTATTCGTTTGTACAGGCTCTGGTAGAATAACCGGATCTTGCAGTGGAGATTTGACTTCCTAAAATAGAATACTAGGAGTAAAGTAGCACGTTTTAAAAAGGTGTTGTTATAATATGTCACCAAATAATAAATGTGACTTAGTTGAAAATCATCAATTTAGAGACGTTTGAAATTTTTTATATGAATGCAAAAGTAGGATTTGGATCTATTATAAAAAAAAGTCTTATAAGTAGATTTTGTAAGACGCACCAATTCCGAAAATTGGGTTTCAGCCAGTTTGAGTTGCTGTTTTTTATGTGTTATGCCTGATGTTGACGGAGCATTTATCTGAAAAAAAAAACTCTATTATCAGACCATGAGAACTTTTCTCTCAAAATAAATAATAGAAATGAGTCATACCAATAACGGTAGATGTAGAGTTGGTATAGCCGAATCCATAAGCCGTCTCCGACTTTTCGTGTCTACGAATGCGTCTGCCCCAAAATGTCTAGAACAAACAACACTATTTTTGCTAGGGAACCACTCCTCTCCGCGACACGTAGCGTCAATCCATTTTTTCTTCCGATCAGCACACTGAGGGAACCTAAAATATAAAATAAAAGTAATAGTTAACATGAAACTTGGAGAAACTTTAATTTAAACAAATATACAAATTTCCATACAAAATTAAATTATTCGTGTTATCTGGACTGAGCCATGTCGTCATCAAAAAAATACCTACTCACGTGAAGTCGAAAAGGGATCTTCAGGTACACGTCCATGAAATTATACATATATTTTTGTAAATATCTATACTAATAATAATATAAAGCTGAAGAGTTTGTTTGTTTGCTTGAACGCGCTAATCTCAGGAACTGCTCGACCGATTCGAAAAATTATTTTACTTTTAGATACGCTCATTTATCGAGGAAGGCTATAGGCTATATAGTATCACGCTAAGACCAATAGGACCGGAGCACCCATAAAGAATGTTTCAAAATGAGGAGATTTTCCTATAAGAGCTTCCTCTGCGTGCGTTGCGTTAACTTTACAGTAATTTAAGTTAAACATACAGGATGCTTTTTACCACGGGAAAACAAGAATAAACATTTTTTTCAAAAGACCGAAATTCACGCGGGCGAACTCACAGACATTTTCTAGTACTCAATAATTTGTTTATTGGTGCCAACTATATATTTGTCTATAAAATAGATATTGGATATAAATAATTAGTTAGAGTGTATTCAATAAGTATAAAATTCGGATTCATTATAAAGAACATTTCTACAATTCCATATATTGACAACCATAAGAGAATTATTTATTTGACAAAAGTAAAACCCAACTGAATTGAATACCGCATTAGAATTCTTTAATTTTTAAACTACTTTCAATATTTAAGGCACACCTGGTGGTAAAAAACTATAAATTAAAAATTTGGCAACGACTAACACGATAGATTATATTTTATGCCTATCTCGATAGATCTCATAAGCAAGATACAATAATCAACGTAACTTACACCTTGATATAAATTTATCGATAGTCGCAATTTAAATTTTATTGCACTTTAACAAATTACATCGACAAATATTTTTGTCAGTACTGAGCAATCACTAGTATTACGTAAGAAAGAGATAGCTTATTATAAATTTCACTTGAGAGAAAGAGACTTTTCAAAAAGACTTCAACGCGCGCTTGTTTTAAAATGCACGGTTACTTTTTTCGACCATTCAAACTTGAGCTGCTTGAGACTGGTAATTACAAATTATTATACTTACCGATGGAATGTGGTACCATCTTTTTTCATATTTGATGTTCTCTTTGACTTTCCACACCATTTTATTGAACATGTAGCCATTTTCAAACACTTTATTATGATATCAATATTTTTTACGGTATTAAAACACGCGTAACGCACGGGTCCAATGTTTGGTCGCTACTAACTTCGCGTCTCGAGAGATCGGCACTTATGGTAGCAAAAACAACCATGTGTGGTGACTTTTGATGGCCCTCTATACGTAATCTATTGGAGGTCATCTGTGCCATGAGTACATGCTGTGGCGTTTCCTCTTCCTCGAGGCATCCTCTGCATCGAGGGCTGTTTGTTACACCTATGTTAAATAGGTGCTTGTTTAGGGGACAATGGCCTGTTATTATCCCTATAACTCTGCGTAGATTGTCGCGCGTTAGTTTGGCGAGGTTGCGGGCAAGCTTTTTAGATGGCATCTGAACTGCATTTTTAGTTTGCCTGCAGCCTTCACTGCTTGTCCATTCTAGCAGATGGTTTTTTGCGGTGTCTTCTCGCAGCCATATTTTTATTTGGGCCTGCGGTATAGGTAGTAGCGGTTCCGGGCCAAACACTGTTGTCGCGGATCCCTTTTTCGCGAGTTCATCGGCTGCGTCGTTGCCGAGAGAGTTGCTGTGTCCCTTGATCCACTGCAAGGTTATCCTATTTTTCCTTGCAATGTGTTGGAGTGCGTTGTGGCATTCCAATATGAGGGCAGAGGTTATGGTGTTGTTTTGTAGAGCTTGAAGCACGGATGCACTGTCCGAGACAATTTTGATGTTGAGATCTCCGACGTCTCTGGCTGCAACCGCCTGTGCTGCTCTGATAATTCCGATACATTCTGCTTGGAAAATTGTGTTTAGTTTGTCCAGGGTGGTTGATATGTTGATGTTTAAGTCGTACGAGAACACTCCGGCTCCAGTTCCTTGTGAGGTTTTGGAGCCGTCTGTGTATATCCTAACTTCTTTGACGCCAGAGTTGTCTTTCCGTTCTTCGGTAAGTTGGATAATGTATTCTCGATCAAAGATGTAGTGGCATGGTATCCTGTCCATGGGTGCATCTAGAAGGGGTCTTTCCTTCGTGATGTCCTCCATGATTTTGGAGTGCGTTGTCATAGTGTTTTGTTTCCATAGCCCATTTGCTCTCAGTCTTAAGGCAGCTGCCTTTGCTTCTTCCTGTATGACCAGATGAAGAGGTCTAAGGTTCAATAGGAACTCTAGGGCGGCTGATGGAGTGGTTCTCATACATCCTGTAGCTGCTACGCTCGCTAGGCGCTGCAAGCTTTGTAGTTTGGATTTGATAGTGGACAGTTGCGTTCTGGGCCACCATACAACTGATCCGTAGGTTAAGGAGGGTCTGATAACTGACGTGTATAGCCAAAGTGTGATTTTTGGATTGAGACCCCATTTTCTGCCAAGGAGTCTTTTGCACTGATAGAATGCTATACAGGCCTTCTTAATTTTGTTGTCAATGTGATTTCCCCAGTTCAACTTGCTATCGAGAGTGATGCCCAGATATTTTACTTGAGTTGATAGGGTTAATTCGGTGTTAAATAATTTTGGTAGTTTTAGATTTGGTAGCTTCCTTTTGTTAGTGAAAAGGATGAGCTCTGTTTTTTTGGGGTTGACTGACAGCTGGTGTTCCTCACACCATTTCTCTACAATCTGAAAAGCAGCACGCATTTAAACCTAAGTTAACATCACTTTACATTGCTCTGATCTATTTTTATTTATTTAGGACAATAAACAATTGTAAAATTCAGGTTACAAACTGTTTTACATTAATAATACTTATTGTACAGCTAGCACCATTATCCCCTTCTTACATGTAAAGATTTTAGCCTCTATTTTTATACCAACCTATTAAGTTAAATAAACGAAAAATTATGTTTATGTTACAATGAGATCACTTCGGGATAACAAGTAGCTTTATCTAAAAGTATTAAGTAGCTTTTGCACTCATGTTAAGGAATTAGAAACGATGAAACTTATCATTTCCGCGTATCCCAAAGGTATGACTGGTGGAGAATGCCCTATGGCGTTAAGTCTACCTTTTGTTCCACCCTTATGTCATGCCAGGAAAACAGCTGGTAAGCTTCAACGGCTGGACTAATTTTGATTAACCATTTAAAACAGGCTCCCAGCAAATTATCATTCAAGAGACTCATTCGCACCCACTTTCTTACTTTATCGCAACCGTCATTATAGATCTTTCTTTAACAGTTCGTCAAATTTATTTATTTATTTAGTGTATATTTGTATATATTATGTGTATTTTTAAATATGTAATCATATATATATATATATATTATATTTTATCTTATGTGTCATATAATTCTTATTTTTTTCGTTTTCTCTTTTATTTATTTTGTCGCACCGCCCACTAAACATTTCTGCTTAGCCCAAAGGTATGACTGGTAGAGAATGCCCAACGGCGTTAAGTCCACCTTTTGTACATAGTATTGTTGTGCAATAAAGCTTAAATAAATAAAAATAGCTTAAACCATAGCTAAAAACCACCGTGATTTAATTATCTTTCGATTTATAAAAAAACGCACTGAAAACCTTTCGTTCGGGAGCTACGATGCCACAGACGAGACACACAAAAACACAAACACACACAAACAGGCATAGGAGTCAAACTTTTTTTTTACAAATATACAACAACACCACATACATTGATCTGACTCCGTGGTGAGTAGCTTAAGCACTGGTGTTACAGATATCAGAATCAACTGTGGCATTAAATAAAAGTACTAAAATAAATAAATACGAGTATACCACCCAGACCAGTACCTACAAACAGACATGTTCATGCACACAAATTTTTGTACAGTGCGGGGATCGAGCCCGCGACCTCTCGGTTAATAGTCAACGTTTTGACATAACATAATTACACCTCTCTTTTTCGTCGTGATTCAAAAATACGTCTGAGAAACTCCTTACTACCGCTTTGACGACCGCTTGGTGCAGTGGTCCGCATGTTGGACTTCTAAACCAAGGGTCGCGGGTTCGATTCCCGCACAGTACAAGCATAAGTGTGCATGAACATGTGTGTTTGTATTGGTCTGGGTGTTTTCTATTTATAATATGAATTTATTTACAAAAAAAAAGTATTTAAGTATGTTTATCCGTTGTCTAGTACCCATAACACAAGCCTCGTAGCTTACTTTGGGACTAGAGAATTGGTGTGATTGTTGTGAAATATTTATTTATTTATTTATTTATTTACTATCTCACGCCCGTCTAACCTTGTCATAGAGTACAGTACGAATATATTAATACAAGATAAAATCTACCATTCAAGTTATCTACTATCTTGGTAGTAGATTGTCTATTGTTTTGTTTTCCCAGCCGGTAGGAAGTACATTATGCGTGAATACCAACAAGTACAGGGTTTTTTAATTAAGTATTTTTGTCATTAAGGCTGTTGACAGGGTGCAAAAAATTGCAATACGTTACAAAAGTAAAGTCAAAATAGTGATTATGCTTTTCATAGAAAATAATAGAAATATCCGGAAAACAACAAAATTTCTTAATTAAGCAGATTTTATAAGGATACAGTACAGAATCTCTGTTGGTAGTTGTGCTCAAGATTTGCAACTTCGCAAGATTGCAATTTTCCCCCGTAAATACGAAAAAACAGACATAAACCACCATTTATAGTGTGTGTGTGTGTGTGGGTGTTTTCTATGTATAATAATATGTATTTATTTACAAAAAAAAAAAGTATTTAAGTATGTTTATCCGTTGTCTAGTACCCATAACACAGGCCTCGTAGCTTACTTTGGGACTAGAGAATTGGTGTGATTGTTGTGAAATATTTATTATTTATTTATTATTATTATAGTAAGTATAGGCCCGTAGACATTTTTTTCACATCTTCATATTGCCATGTGAACGCAAAAACAATAGCAACGCTACATAACAACAGCTCATCATCTCTAAACTATAATAATTTTCTGTAATGCTCATACGGTTTTCCTCGCATTTTCCATGGCTATTGACTCTTATTCAGACCTTGTAGTGTAGACAATAAGATCTAAAATAAGCAGTTATAAAAGAAAGTGTAAAATGACCGAAGATTCTCACGATACGGGCCCCTACTCTCGAAGACGTTCGTAGTTTCGGATGTAGCCGTCTCTGTCACGCTTATGAACTTGACCGTGCGTGCGAATGCGCCGGCTAGACACGAGAGCACGGTAGAAACGTTTGCGAGTCTAATTAATCTAGATTTCATGGTGCGATGCGTTTGATCTCTCTGCTAATGTCCGAGTGTGGAGAAAAACACATAACATTACGTTTTACGATCATAATAATACGAAGTGCAGAAAAAAAGAGTGGTCCTTACATTCAAAACGATGCGATGCAGGGTTCGAATCCTAGGTCGAGCCGAAATTCGTTTCTAAATTTTTTTGTCATGAAATTGTCAGGAACAGCTCAGTCAAGCAGTTGGCTGTGGTGCACCCCCGTGAGTATGTGTGCACGTCAAGTTTGGCCTCCTTTTGCGCGACGGTGATGTCCCAGAAGGAGGCGACGGAGGAGAGGGAGGACGATTCCTCGGCGCCCCCGCTCCGCACGGAGGAGGGGCAGGACGCGGCGGTTGTATGAAACTCTCTTGCCCCCCAAGGTGGCGTGCAGGTTGGCGGCACGGGGGTGCCCCGGCCTGCATTGCACGCACCACCGCCGTCGGGTGGGAATACTGCCGTAACCTCGGCTATTCCCTCTGTCCCCCCGCAAGGGCCGCTGGGCCCGCCGTGTAGGCGGGCACGCTGTCGTAGGTGTCATCGACGTGAATGATGATTAACACGGCTGGAGTCTTGAGAACATTTGCCTGATGCGACTGATTGACGCAACTGTCAGCAGTATGCAGGCGTCCTTTCGGAAAATCATGGCTCACGAACATACGACAGTTTGCACAGCTCTGTACATTGTCTTTGACGAGAACGCGTTCTTAACTTTAACCGCGATCTACCAAACAACCAGCGCCATCTCTCGCCAGATACCATAACTAACTCATAACGTTTGTTCCAGAAAATGTTCCAGTACGAATACGAGAAGCGACCGCCGTCGGCGGGCTCATGTGATAGTCGCGCCACCGCCACCACGGACTGGAGTCGGCGCGCCTACCCACCGCCTACACCGGCAAGGACTAGACCGCTGCCACGCGAGAGGGATAGCGCTGTGAGTACAATCCCTTTTTTTTTATCGTCAGGGAAATGCTGTTACGCATACCCGCCAGCCGCGAGGTTAGCTGGAGGTTACGTGGGACTCCGCAGGCCTCAGAGAGAGAACCCGCCTACCCACTAAAAACCTGACGGTGCCCTCCGGTGCCATGTGAGTCGGGGACGTGGCGGGTTCACCGTAGGCCGAGAGGCCACACGCATTCACCGCAATGTGAGTACAATCCGTCCACCAACGCATAGTTCTTCCTGCCTCACGGCTTACGAACCGAATCTACGGGAAAGCGCGTGGTTACTGCGTGAGCTCTTTTCCCCTACGGCGCCAATTCTTCGCTCCCTAAAAAATTCTGCTTCCGTCCGTCAGTAATAATAACCTTCCGTTCCCTCTGTAATAATCACGTACACCAACCAGGACTTTAGGCCGGTGCCAAGCGAAAGGGACAGCGCAGTACGTATTATGCTACTACCGTCAGTTACTACCGTAGCTTTGGTGATCAGTCGTGCAGTTGATGGAATCAGGCGTTTTTTGGCTGCAAACACTTGTTGGTGTCGGTGTTGTGATTTCAATTGCATCTTATGCGTCACGTTGTGAGTTGTATTGTAAGTCGTGCGACTTCCAGCCCTATTTTTTTCAAGCGGTTACGGGTGGATGTGTTTGGGTTCCTGCGCAGCATCGTCGCACCTACCCGCCGCCACGATGCATGTGTTCGGGAGCTACGTCGATGCCACAGACAAACCACACCATCACAAACAGACATGGGGGTCAACAAACTTTTAACACCGTACTTATTAAGTTTTGTGTTATCCTTTCGAATTTTAACAACCTCATTTTCGTCGGGTTTTAAAAAGACTGAATTGGCGACCACTTTTCTTTATTGCACAAGATCGTTGAACAAAAGGTGCACATGACGCCATGTATTTTTTTTCTAACTGTCATGTATTCAGTATCAAAAGCAGAAGTTTCACACTACCATTAGCAATATACCAATAAAATAAATTTATTTATGTAAATAAACCCACAAAGGTCCCAAAATATTATCCCTACTATTAACTCTACCAATCATCATCGTCAACTCATTGGTGGTTATAACTGCCTCATTGGTGTAGTGGCAAAGTTTCTGCCTTACATCCGGAAGGTCCTGGGTTCGAATCCCAGGTCGGGCAAAAATTGTTTCTGAGATTTTCTGTCATAAATATCTCAAAAACAGCTCGGAGTCGGGAAGTTGGCGGTGTCACACCCCCGTGCCATGGAAAGCACGTTAAGCTGTTGGTCCTACGCCTGATCTCTCTCCGGTCATGTCGGATTGCCGTCTCACCGAACTTTGAGAGTGATGGAACAGTGAGTGCACCTGTGTATTGCGCTCATACTTGTGCACCATAATATCTCCTGCGTAGTTGGCTGATCTCTGTTGAGATTGGCCGCCGTGGTCGAAATCGGCCAGGATGACTATATCTATATACATCATCATCATCATCAAATTTAAGAGCTATGCTCTTGTCGGTGGAGTTTCTTCCATATTGGTCTATTCAATGCCATTTCTTTGACTTCCTGATGTAACACGACACCTAACTTTTATTTTATCAGATCCATGTATGACCTTCTAGGTCTTCCTCTCTTCCTTTTCCCTTCTATTTTTCCTTCAATTATCGTTCTTATAAGGTCGTCGTGTCTTATCAGGTGTCCTAACATCTTTCCTCTCCTATCTTTAATGGTCTTTAGGATTTTCCTTTTTTCTCCCACGATGTTCAAAACTTCCTCATTAGTCTTTTGTCCAGTCTAACTCTACTAATGCTTCGGTACAATTTGAACTAGGGCTGAGAAGAAGCAGCGCAACAAACTCATTCATTATTGTCATTTGCACCCCTAGTCATTCGCGTTGTCTTGCGAATGCGTCTGCGCTTGTAACTTGGCATAAGTACAGGCACTTCCTACGAGTATTACGTGACGTGGGTTACACCAAATGTTACGTACGACCTGTTTCTATGTAGCCGTGTATAATCACACGCAATAACTCCATAGAACCATAGCGTGCTAACTGTAGGTTCTATCAATTATGAGCCAACGAAGGTAGACGACACCTATTAGGCCTATGAGCAAATTAATAGGCATGATGACACCTATGTTAAGTATTTTCAAGACCATGTCATATAGATATTCCATGTTTTGTCTCTTTTACTCACATTTTGACACTAAAGTAAAAAAGACAAAAGGTGGAATAAGTGCTGTCAGATTGGCATGATGACACCTATCTTAAATATTTAAAAAAATTAAAGTTTTAAAAAATATATAATTTAAAAAACATAGCCCCTATGAAGTGAATACAACCAATATATATCCAAAAAGCTGTAGAAACCAATTTTCAAAAACATAAAACATGACCGTGAAGTCACGTTCATGTATTCCCATACAAAATCTATGGAGGCCGACCGTTTTGACGGATAATAAAAAGTATGTCAACGATTGGTGGTGTCATCTAGCCTATTAATTATAGATAAAGGTTTTTGGTCCCAACCCAACTTCAACTTCAAAGTCAAACGACAGAGTCGTTTGACTCAAGGCTCATATCACAACAATTTTGACATCTCAGCAGTTTTTTGTCAATAAACTTTAATTTTAAAGGAAAGAACGCTAAGAAGTACCTACAATCTTCCTAATTAGATACATGTTCTGTTATCAATTGTGTTACAACATTGTCAATGTACAGATCGATGGTCCGAAAGGAAAATTGGCATGATGACAGCTATATGTATTAAATATTTTCAAGACCATGGCGTTTAAAAAACATAGCCCTATGAAGTAATTATAACCAGTTTATTTCCAAAGAGCTGTCGAAACCAATTTTTAAACACACAAAACTCAATAAATATTCGGTCAGTTGACTCCGATTTCTAATATATGACCGTGACGTCACGTTCATTTATTCCCATACAAAATCTATGGAGGCAAATCGTTTTGACAGGTAATAAAAAGTATGTCAAGGATTGGTAGCCAATTGGCTAGACGACACCACCAATCGTGACGTGAACGTGACGTCACGGTCATATATTAGAAATCGGAGTCAATTGACCGAATATTTATTGAGTTTTGTGTGTTTAAAAATTGGTTTCGACAGCTTTTTGGAAATAAACTGATTATATTAACTTCATAGGGGCTGTTTTTTTAAACGCCATGGTCTTGAAAATATTTAAGATAGCTGTCATGTCATCATGCCAATTCAATCCATTACAATACATTGACAATGTTTTAACGCAATTGATTACTTAACATGTACCTAATTACGACGATTTTACTTCGTAGCGGCCTCTGATCATTGATTTATCATTTGAAATTCAAGTTTTCGACAAAAAACTGCTTAGCTTTCAAATTTTTTGTGATATAAGCCTTAAAAGTAACATTAAATGACGAATGTGCTGGTTAGACTTGAAAGTACAAACGAAGTGTTATTTTATTAGGAAAAGTAAATAACTACATAATATAATTTCAAAAAGATGACAGTAATAACAAATTCAAGCACGCAATTATGCAGTCACCATCATCATCATCATTATCAGCCAAAGGACGTCCACTGCTGAACATAGGCCTTCCCCACAGTTTTCCACATCGACCGATCACAAGCGGTCCGCATCCAGTGCAATTATGCAGTCCACAGCGCTATTCACAGATTACTGATCTAAATTGTCGCTAAAATGTGTTAGTGATTGGTTAGGCTTACGGTGCACTACTCCCCGAATCGTCCACAATTTAGAGATACGTTAGGTCTGTGTCGTTAGAGGGCCTTTTTTTTTTTTTTTTCGCTGTGGAAATGCTTTTACGCATGCCCCCACACATCTGCAGGGGGGTATGTGGGATGTAGGACTCAACGGCTGGTGTGCAAGGCCGTAATACCCACTAAAACCACAGCGCATTCCACCACTCCGCCATTGTGGGGGGTGCCTGGGGTCGCGTGAGCATTCATCCAGGGAGGGACAGCCAAAACCGTCCCCCACACCCGCACCCTTGGATGCATCCTGCGCAGGCCTGCAGCAAGCCGACGTGGAGCGTCCCCTCCCGGGATCCCGCTTAGCTTCACCGTGGGTGGCGAAGCCACGGTTACTGAGCCCCCCCACCACGACAAGGTGGAGATCCCACAGGGGGGGTCGTTAGAGGGCCCTAATAGTCCTCCTGTCTAAGCTAATCTCAACAGAGATCAGCCAGCACAGGAGATATATGTATAGTGCACAAGTGTGAGCGCAATACACAGGTGCACTCACTGTTCCATCACTTGGTTGTAACACCTCGCCAACTTCCCGACTCCGAGCTGTTTTTGAGAAATTTATGACAGAAAATCTCAGAAAAAAAATTGGCTCGACCTGGGATTCGAACCCAAGACCAATATAAATATAAAGCAGAAACTTTGCCACTACACCAACGAGGCCCTTATTATATCTTCTTTGAAGATCTTTGAAGGAAACTAAATACCCTAACTAGGTAAGTACTCAAACACACACAATTTTATTGCGACTGAAAAAAGCACAAATGCCTGTTTCCGTACGAGTATGTTGAATATAATTTGAATTGAATTCGTGTCAGGTCGCGTGGATTTGCATTAATACGATTAAATTGAGTTGCCTTTCGCTCTGGACCTCTCGTGCGTTTGATATACTACGGCTATGGATATAGCAGGCCTTAGATTACGAATACCCGTATTTGTTCAGTCAGGAGTTCAGTTCGGAGTCAGGGGGAACTTATAAATATACAACAACATCACATACATTGATCTGACTACGTGATAAATAGCTAAAGCAGTTGTGTTACAGATATCAGAATCAGCAATGGTATTACAAATCAACATAAATAAATACATATAACACCCAGACCAGTACAAACAGACATGCACACAAATGTTTGTACAGTGCGAGGATCGAATCCGCGACCTCTTAGTTAATAGTCAATTTCTTGACCATTGCACCAAAGTGGTTGTCAAAGTGGAAGTTAAAGGTACAAGTTGGAAGCAAGCTAAATGAAGTACCAGCAGAGCAGACGACAGGTCGTCATGACATTTCTGGTTTGTGCTAGTAAGAAATACATGGGAGAGAACAAGCGACGCGAAGTTAGCGACATGGAAAAAATCACATAGAAACCAGTGGTGTGAGCACATTATCGTAACGTATTCGTGTCGTCCAAACGTCAGAAACTGACAGTTTCCCCATACAAATTGACAACGCATTAAACACGTTACTAAGCTGTCTATACGTGAAAGGTACGCTGTGACCCATGAACTCAAATATAATGTGAAAAAGAGTGAGATACTGATTTTTAAATCTGGCTCCAAATCAAACCTACTTCCGCCGATTGCCCTTGACGGTTCTCCTCTTCAAGTTGTTAAACAATTTAAATATTTGGGTCACTGGGTCACAGAGGACCTTAAAGACGACATGGAGAGGGAGCGCAGAGCACTGTCGGTGAGGGGTAATTATGCTATCACGTAGGTTTGCACGCTGTTCCCGTGAAGTGAAAGTTACTCTTTTTAAAATATGTTGTCAAACTTTATACGAAAACGAGTGGCTTCCCTGAGGGAGTGAGTGCGGAGCAGCACCAACACTCTCCTGAGGGCTATTGCAGAGAGGGTATACAGCCCTATCACCGCTCACTGGGCATCAATCCACGTTCGGTCCAATCCTAGCTTCTAAAGTTCTATTAGAGCTTGAAGCTGGGATTGGTTTCGGACTGTTAAGTGTATTATGAATTATATTTTATTTTATTTATTTTCTCTCTTTAGTTGGTTTTAGGTTATGAATGAATGGAAACTATTTCTGAAATAAAATTATTTCATTTCATTTCATAGGTAAACGCTACGAATACGTTACGAAAGTTGTTCGTGCTCACTCCACAGTATATAGTATCGCGACGTCCATGTCGTCTGCTGCAACTTCATGAAGTCCGCTATCAACTTGTGCCTTAAATTAATGTGATGCTACTTAGAAAATTTCTAAAATATGTTAAGTAGTTCCAGAGATATTTGTGTCTTCGGTTTACGCAAACAGTAGATATTGGAATGATACACTTTTTTTACGGATTATTTCGTAATTTATTTACATTTTATTTTAACCTGACGTTTCGGACCCTTTTCAGCGACCGTAGTCACAGGTAGACTAAGGTGTTAGTTGTCATTACATAGTTTAGAAAAAATTGTAAACAACATCACTCAAAAATATTAAGTTTTGGTCCTATCTACACAAAATGAGCTAACAGTATCTTGAGGTCTTGCAGTGCGGGGTCTAGCTTGAGTCTTGGCTAAAACAGGATCCCAAGCTGGTGGAATTTTCCAACCATCTTCTCTTTTAAAATTAGTTAAAGAAAATGACGTTAAGTTGCGAGGACTTTCGTTTGGTCAAAGCGTATTTCGGTTCGGTTTTCGGTTTCAGAGATTGAGATTATTAGTAGGTATAGAAAACGAGCATTGCTTTTCCAAGCTTAACAAGATTGACGTAGCTTAATGGAGCTGCAAATTACAGTTGCATCTGCCAACTTTATGCAACTTTTACAGGTACATTATATCAAAGTCTCGTGTCTGTAGCGCGTTGACTGGGCGCACACGACACGATACATTCGAAACGTTTTTAAAAGTTTATAAATAACCGCGAAATTGTAAGTAGGTTAATGTACTTAGGTTCAAGCAACGTGGGCCGTGCAATTAAAAAAAATGCTTTGCGGAAATCCAAGGCTAAAACCGAAAAAGAAAATTATTTTGCTTTAAATATCCACTAAACGACGCCAGCGCAGGTGCAAAAAACTATACCTGCGACTTATAACCTTCCAGCTTTAGTTTTTTCAAGTGGTTACAGTTGGATGTATTTTGGTTCCTACGCTGGCGTCGTTTAGTGGAAATTTAAAGCAAAATAATTCTCATTTTCAGCTTTACTATTTGAATTTGTACGAGTATATCCTCAGTTCCCGCTGAAATTATTTTATATTATTTGTAGGTCATGTCTTTTATTGACAAAACATAATAATGACAAACATAATTTTTAAGTCGTCAGAATCAAAATTACCGACTCACAACAATTTGAATGTCTTCTTTCCCTAGGTACCGCTAAAAGTGTGGGTAGTCGCAAGCGCGTCGTGCTTCGCTGTGTGCGGCGCACTGGTGCTGGCCACTGTGGTGATCACGCGCTGGGGGTCGCAGCCGGCGCCTGTACGAGAACCAGTGAGTTTGCAAAAGAATCCGTACTTCACCATTCATTCAAGTACTGAACCACAATGTCAGACCTACCATCTAAATGTACCCTTTTTCATACGCAAATTTTCATTCATTCATTCATTCTTCCCTACTAATATTATATTGGTGCAACAGATTTAGAGTTAGGAAGCTAAAGGGAAGCGCTTCCTACCGACCGGGTGTTATGGTCGGCGACCAAGGGCCGATAGACATAATCTTGATTTGTCTATCTATATTATTCTGCATCTCAATATACCGCGGTTCATGTGCGGTACTAGGCTAACAGCCCCATCTACCCTATGGTGCCGTATCAGCGCTCGTTGTCGTGCCACCGTTAGGCATGCGCTTGTGATGGCGAACGGTAGAGGTCGCCACATTGTCAATACGGAAGACTGAGAGTCGAACGGTGTGGCGCACCCTGGGAGAGGCCTACGTCAGCAGTGTACAAATATTGGCTATATGACCTCCAAAGATTTTTAGGTCAATTGGTTGTCAGCAGCCTGAACTAAATTTAATCCTGTTAGAACGTTATGTCCATATTGCCGGTGAAAGCCTTTCGCTGCGTTTTATTTTTTAAATGGTCTCCAATCTAGAACTTTCTGACCTAACTGCCATCAGTTCTTCGCGCTATATGCCCACTGCCACTTACTGCTACGTAAAGAAGGGACACTTAGCTACTCCCACCAATTTGTTGCTCTTCGTGCAAACCGGCAGTAAAACATTGTGCCTCAAGCACCACGACCACTACGGACCCAGAATATTAATAACTACTCTGACACCTCTACATATTGGTACTAAAATAAATTTTCTTTTCAGGAACTAATCTACTCCCACCCACACCCAGTATACGTTCCCCCAAAGCCAATACCTACAACGACAGAACCCGACGACTTGGCTGCTACGATCAATGCAGTACCAGACCTGGTTTCCACAAGCAACGAAGTGGAAGAAGATATAGACATACCCATACTAGAAAAGTTGTCCATATTCAGAAACGCGGTTGCAAATAGAAATAAAGTTAAGAAAACCGAGGACCTTGTGTCCAAACCACAAATACACCCAGTACATGATACAACTGTTGAACATGTAGAACGTAAAATTGAGAAAAAAGACCAAGCGAAACTTCCAAGTCATATAGACATCACTGGAATCGAAGATGCCAAAAGACCGATACCAGATTTCAAACCGACACTACCGGACGTGTTCATTCATGAAGAGATAAAACTTCCCAACGGTTATTTAGTAGGTCTAAGAAAGAACGACGACTATGAAGAGTATTACAACGATGATAATTTATACGATGACTACATGCAAAGCAATTCGATGACGAATTACTTAATCGAAAAAGTACAGGAATTGCATGATTGGATCACCACGGATCCTGATCTTGAAGGTGTTAAGAATGCAACGAAAATTGCAAATAACAGCACGGAATTTAGCCAAGTGTTGAAAGCGTTGAACCAGAGTTTGGTTCAAGGGAACGTTAGTATAATCATGACAAAGTTGAAAGACATATACTTCGGTGACAGTGGCAATGCGAATCATAGCAGGAAGATGATATTAAGTAACAGCACGGATTTGCTATCATTCGGTATTCTGACGTTGGATATCATGCTGCTGCACAACATTCAGTTGATGGCTTGGGAGAATCAGGTAATTAAAAACTTCTCTCATTTCTCATCAGCCTATAAAACTCCCACTGCTGGGCACAGGCCTCACCTCAACTATGAGGTGGTCCGAGCCATACTCCACCACGCGGGCTCAGTGCGGATTGGTGGAGAGGTGTTTGTAAGGTAAGTGACCAACCTGACTGTCAGATGCTATTAAGCCGCCTGAGGGCCTCTGACCAGGCTTAGCGACTATTATCTATCGATATTAACCGGGACCAACAGCTTAACATGCCTTCCGAGGCACGGAGATGCTTGTAAATAGACGTCACTTAAATGGTCAGAATGGTCACCCATCCATATGTATTTATTTAAGTTTATTTATAACACTACTGTTGATTCCGATATCTGTAACGCAAGTGCTTTAGCTACTTAACCCGGAGTCAGATCAATGTATGTGATGTTGTTGTATATTTATTATTATTACCTATTTAAACGTTGGTGTGTAAGGTAAGTGACCAACCTTACTGTCAGATGTTATTAAGCCGCCCAAGGGCCTCCGACCAGGCTTAACGACTAATATCTATCGATATTAACCGGGACCAACAGCTTAACGTGCCTTCCGAAGCACGGCGATGCTTGTAAATAGACGTCACTTGTATGGTTGCCCTCCACCGCACCGCACTGAGCCCGCGTGGTGGAGTATGGCTCGCACCACCTCATAGTTGAGGTGAGGCCTGTGCCCAGCAGTGGGACGTATATAGACTGATGCTGATGATGATTTAAACGTTTCTTAGCACGGCGTTTACACCAACTAAAGCAAGGGTTTCACCAGAAACCCAGAAAAGATTTCACCAGACTTTGCATTGCAGGAGGCAGCTCGCGTCAAAATGCTAAGGGACCCAGACGTGTTTGCCTTTAATGCGCTCTTCATGGACCCCAGCAAGGTGGAGGCGAAGCAGAACGAAGTCTACCACCACGAGAACAGCCCACCTACCTTCAGGTAGGAAATAGTTGGTATTAAAATCACACTAATATTATAATGGCCATGTCTGTCGCAGAACCGACGAGAGGTGGATCAGGAAGGTTCTTGAATGGAGACCACGCTTAGGTAGACGTAGTGTGGGACGCCCCCCGGCTAGATGGACAGACGACCTGAAGAAGGCAGCTGGTAGTGACTGGCTGCAAAGGGCGGGAGATCGTGCGCTGTGGCGCTCTTTGGGGGAGGCCTATGTCCAGCAGTGGACTGTAACCGGCTGATATGGTGAATATTATATACTAGTGGCCCCCCGCGACTTCGTCCGCGTGGAATCCCTTTGTTTTCAAAAACGCGGTCGAACGGGATAAAACGTCCTACAGACAAACTGTGTAAATAGTTTTGTAGGACTTTGTTTATAAAATGTACATGTTGTTTTCATAATAAATAAATATAAATATAAATACGTATCCTATATCCGTTTCCTTGTTCTAAGCTACCTCTCCACCCATTTTCAGCCAAATCGGTTCATCCGTTCTTGAGTTATAAATCGTGTAACTAACACCCCTTTCTTTTATATGTATAGATGTGAAAGTTTCTTTGTTTGGAGGTTTTGGATGTTTGGATGTTTGTCCGTCAATCGCACTGAAACTAATGAACGGATTTTGATGAAATTTGGTACACCGACAGGGTATTAGTTTTAAAAACCATCACATTTGCACTTGATTGATATAATACTTTAAATCCCGTTTAAGTTAAACTTACTCTTTGAAGGGCAGAACTAGGATAATGACGTTACACTGAACAAAATTGGCTAGACGACACCACCAATCGTTGACATACTTTTTATTATCTGTCAAAACGGTCTGTCTCCATAGATTTCGTGGTCTGTCTCCATATATTTCGTATGGTAATAAATGATTGTGACGTCACGGTCATGTGTCAGAAATCGGAGTCAATTGACCGAATATTTATTGCGTTTTGTGTGTTTAAAAATTGGTTTCTACAGCTTTTTTGAAATATATTGGTTGTATTAACTTCATAGGGGCTATGTTTTTTAAACACCATGTTCTTGACAATATTTAAGATAGGTGTCATCATCCCAATTACTTGCTCTGGGTAAATACTATCTGACAGTCAGAATCTGTGTTACTTTTTATATTTTTCTAATTCCTAGAAACGTCTAGAATAAAATTCAGTTGTACCAAAATTTCCTTCTTGACCCCCGACGGAAAAGAGGTCCCTATGTCTGCATGTGTATATTTTTTTGTTTGTTTTTGTGTGTGTGGACTCGGAACGAATGGACCGATTGCAGTGCGGTTTTTATAAATCGAAAGATAATTTAATCACGGTGGTTTTTTAGCTATGGCTGGTCCAATACAGTCCAGACGGTGAAGCTTTTTTTTAATCAGAAATATTTCAGAAATCAGAAGTATTTATTGTCCCTTTATAAAATGACCACTTAATAATTAATGTGCAATGCAAGATGTAGCCAAGATAGTGAAGGCTGGCGCCTGAAATAGGCTTTGAGGAGAAGCATGTGCTTACTGGTCACCAGGCCACACCCTCGGAAACTGATTCAGCTCTTCATCTCATCTCATCAGCCTATATACGTCCCACTGCTGGGCACGGGCCTCACCTCAACTATGAGGTGGTCCGAGCCATACTCCACCACGCGGGCTCAGAGCGGATTGGTGGTGAACCTGACTGTCAGATGTTATTAAGCCGCCTGAGGGCCTCTGACCAGGCTTAGCGACTATTATCTATCGATATTAACCGGGACCAACAGCTTAACGTGCCTTCCGAAGCACGGAGATGCTTGTAAATAGACGTCACTTAAATGGTCAGAATGGTCACCCATCCTAAACATGACCGCGCCGTAGGTTGCTTAACTTTAGGTATCAATACCAAAGCGCTGCAACAACTGTTCCACAAGCACCTCTCACCAGTAATTCAGTTTATCAGCTGTTTTGTTGGCTTATTCGCGGGTTGTTAAAACTGGATAGGTAGTTCTTTCATTCATGATTTCCACGTACACCTGTTTCAGCAAGCGTCAGAATATCCGGCAAGATGTCGACGATTTCGACATAGGCAAGAGCCTCATAGAGAGCTTTCTGGAGATCGGCATGAGCACAGCCAGGGCAGCCATACACTTGGGAAGGGCGTACAAGAATACCAAGTGAGTACTAACTAGCTGACGCCTGCGACTGCGTTCGTGTTCAAGTTCGAACAAATGGTAGAGTTTTGGCCCAGTCTACTCGCCGAGATTTTTAAAACGGTACCTCAATCATATTTTTAGGCCCTAGCACCGCGACACAATCTGGTGGGAATGGAATGCTCTTAAGGTGGCGGTTCGCGCAGTACCGTCTTTACCATAAGGGCACAAGGGGCCAGTGCCCAGGGCCCCCATCCTCAGGGGGCCTCGAATGGCCAATAATTTTTCTCACATTTTACCTTAAAATGCGCATAAAACTTTTCTTATTAATATATTTATTCGAATTAATACATTTTCAAGTCAAGTTACGAGTACGAATAAAGACTGATAAATTCGAAGAAATTATCAGTCAATTTTTCCGAATGTTGATGTTGCTACAAGAATATTCCTTTGCCTAATGGTTGCCAACTGTAGTGGGGAGCGTTCATTTTCGCAGCTTAGCAGATCACCGTAAAAATAATTTATACCTATTTTAGTTTTCTTTACATGCCAAAAGGGGCCCAAATTAATGTGCGCCCAAGGGCCCCAGCACTGTCTGAGACGGTGTAGTAACATAATTTATGTAGTGTGAAAGATGCGTGTCAGCGATTTGAGTGGATGTGTGACGAATGAAACAGAGAGTCGGCCAGTTACTGCGCACTGGCCGGCTCGGGTGAACGTAATAGCTATTGGGAAAATTTAGTAAAATAAAACTCGGTTTTGTCGGTCATAAATGTTTTTATTGAAGGTGGCAGTAACTCCCTGGACAGGAATAGGATCCTCACACTTTACACGTAATTATTAGAAATTAAATTAGGTATTCAATACATCTTACAAACACACTTAAGAGTAGGAACACAAACACGTGGGAACTGAAAGTTGAGAAACCCCACGTGTACAACGGCCTTGGGTTCGCGCCGCGACAGCGACAGGAGACCGAGACCGGTGACTGTAACCGTTACTTGACGTTAGGAAATGTAAAAGCGACAGTTCGCGAGCGAGACAGAGACAGGAGACGGAGACGCGAGACAGGAGACAGCGAGACGGTCGCCGCCTCGGACCAGTAGTGTCGCGTGTCGCGCTCGAAAAGCACTTGTGTTTAGTGTTTAAAAATGAATACTTTTTCTGACGAAGACTGAAACGCTGATTGAACTGATCAGACAGCACCCTCCGATATGCCATGCACGACTAGACTCCTACAGAGACGAAAATTTTGTTTTTGTAAAGTTTTGTATTTGTAATAACAGTATAAGAGTAAATCATCGTCTTGTTCTTCCTCCAATAGAAGTTCTACAACTTGGTTTTCCATCATAACAAAAAACAATTGACTCCATCGACATACTCTCCGATACTGAAGAAACCGAGATACTTGTCACGGTCTCCAGTCTCTGTCTCGACCTACAGTTCATGCAGAAGAGACCGAGACACTTGTCACGGTCGCCGGTCTCGGTCTCCGGTCGTGGTCTCCTGTCTCTGTCGCGGTGCGAACCGCTACCTTTACACAAATTATATAATCTCTATAGATTAGGAAGCTAGGCGATGCATGAGGGCTACCTTTATCGCACCGCCAACATTATAATTTCGGCTTAGACTAAAGGTAAGACTGGTAGAGAATGGCTCAGGGCGTTAAGTCTACTTTTTGTGCAAATTTTATTGTGCTGAAGCTTAAATAAATAAATAATTCAGTATCTGGGCTTAGCCGATTTCAAAATGCATACAAAACTGTGAATCTATTTCATGGGGCCGTAATCTATTGCATGAGTAAGTGTCACGATAGCTCAATTGGGAGAGCAATCGCATGGCTTGCGAGAGGTGTGGGTTCGAGTCCCGCCTATAGCAGTCCATTTTTCTTTAAGTGTGTTTTAATTTCAAATACATATATTACAGACATAGGGACAGACGCAGGAAGCAGGAAGATTTAAACGATTGTTAAATATTTGTAAAAATATTTCTCTCGGGTGATTTGAGGGTGTTTCCCACAATCATTGATGAAACATACGCTGGCTCAAAGCGTTAGAAAGCACTTACAGAATTCAACGACTCCATGGTAGCTCAGTTGGTTAGAGCATTGGACCGGACTTCCAAAGGTCGGGTTCGAATCCTCCCTGATTAATTTTGTAAGTGTTATGCCTTTTAGAATGAAAAAATGGCGTTGTGAATGCAAAAAATACTTAATAAATAAAATTGACTTTGTTTTACACTATGTAGTGATTAAATTCGAGATATTCGTTCAATAGTCGCTACATCATTAAAATAGCTCGTCAATCATAAAAAAATTGCATATTTCAATAATGTTTGTAGACAATAATAGGTTCAGTATTTGCATGCTAATGACAATGGCTCGATAGGCGCTCATTAACTACTGTGTATCTTCTGTACACCCTATACAACCGCTAATAAACAATATTTCATTTGATTTCATTTCAATCTGAATAACTATTTCTCAGGCGTTATATTTTGGTATACCTCTAACTCCTCCGCCAGGCCGCAAGAGTACCACATCAGTTACGCCAGATCTTCGTTATAGTTGAGGACCACATATTCAAAGAAAACACCTATACTTCCAGAGCAGTCCTGACCCAGCTGTCCACCCGGGAATCTCCCTCCATCCAGGCCCAACTGTCCCGGAACATCGAGGGTAACAGCCACGCCCTCAACCACCTCCAGGCGTCCTTCGGCGCCGGGAACGGGACGTATACAGACCTGGATTGTATGTGGATGGTCTACTGTAAGAATCTGGTGGCTACGAGCAAACTGAACGCACCTTATGGGACCATGGCTAGGATCAATGGGTGAGTGCTAAGACAAGATCTCATCTCATCAGCCTATTATATATATAGGCCCTATACGAACGACTGCCTCGTTGGCGTAGTGGCAAAGTTTCTGCCTTACACCCGAGAGGTCCTGGGTTCGAATCCCAGGTCAAGCCAAAATAACAATTGTATGATGGGACCAAATTTTTTTTTTAAATTGACTGAACTGTTCCGTTCACTCGGACGTTCAATGTGGTGTGACTGATCTTGGGCCATTTTCGGCTTTTGTACACGTTTTTTTTGTTTTCTTTCCACAGGATGGCGTTGAGGATGCTGGCTGGAGAGCTACCACCAAACAAGGCGCTGGAGACCATGGTGGCCGAAGCGCTTGGCGGCTGGACGCAGCTGCGATGCGACGATTTATTCCCACGGTATGCTTTCTAACACGCTTTTATGAGCTCGGGGTGTATGTATGTATGTAACGAAATTTCTGAGCCCAAGTTTCCCCAACTTCCAGAAATCGGAATAATTTGAATCTTTTCACACGTATTAATTACCGATGACAATGCAATAATTTGATAAAAGTTTTAATTAAAAAATTAAAATAAATTATAGGTTAAAAAAACAAAAAACACACTTTTATGGCTAACTAAAAAAGAGAAAATAATTTCTGAGTACACGGAATTTATATTACAGTAGAGTAAAAAGCGTGGGGTGCTTGTTATAGTAGTATGTGAAAATCATCCTATTATTGGCAACTATAAAAAGAAAAGTATGAAAACGTCATAAAGTGCACCCCACGCTTTTTACTCTACTGTTTTATAAATTTTTTGTACTCACAAATTATTTTAGTTAGCAATAAAAGCGTGTTTTTTTAGTTTTTTAAACTATCATTCATTTTTACTTTTTTAGTTAATAATTTTCTGTATTATTGCCTTTCGTTTACGCGAAGACAAAACATAGGAATGATACACTTACAGATTATTTCGCGAACAATTTACATTTTTATTTTAACCTGACGTTCCGGTTCCTTTTCAGCATCCATGATCATAAGTAGACTAAGATGATAGTTGTCATTACATGGTTTTGAAAAAAAATTAAGTCAAATCCATCACTCAAAAATATTAAGTTATGTTCCTATCTACACAAAATGAGCTAACAGTATCTTGAGGACTTGCAGTGCGGTTTTTATTAGGGTATATAGTTTCGTCTTTAGCTTTTATATAAAGCGCGAAATAATCCGAAAAAAGTGTATCATTTCAATGTTCGCCTTCTCTTTAACAAAGTTACCTACACACTAAGAAGTAGTGTGTAGGTAACTTTGTTACCAACTTTAAGGACGCACTTTGTAAAGTTTCGTTTGTGTTTTCGGATTTTGTCGATGCGTTCGCTCGCACGAGTTTGACTGGCTACATCAGAAAGTATATTGATATAACTAGCTGACCCGGCAAACGTTGTTTTGCCATTTAAATTATACGCGTAGTAGACAACTTTTATCACTAAGGGATATGAAAAATAGATGTTGGCCTCTTCTCAGTACTCAATATGCTCACAAAATTTCATAAGAATCAGTCAAGCCGTTTCGGAGGAGTACGGGAACGAACTGTGTGACACTGAGATGATATACAAGGTGTAACATAAAACCCCGTTATAACTGAAGGGTGTTGTTGTGCCCGGAAAACTGCACAACATTCCCAATGATACCTAGGTCAAAATCTCAAAAAACAAATCGGACCTCCCATACCAAATTGCCAATCAGCTGATCGATTTACTATGGGAGAGCCAAAAGATTTTTTGAGATTTCGACCTAGATTTCTTAACGAAAGTTGTTCAGGTTTACGGGCACAACAACACCCTTCAGTTATAACGTGGTTTTTTGTTACACCTTGTAGAGAGTAGCAGATCCACCAGTTATCTAGCTAACAGGGCAAGGCGTAGGACAGGAACTGATATCAGCGGTGAATGTCATGTTTTTTTAAATGAAGTTTTAATTTTTCAGATGCAGCAAAGTGAACGCGGCGAGTGTTGTCATGGAGACCATTTTGCAACCAATGAAAAAAGGTCAAGCCAACAAATTATGATCTAGTTCAAATATCAATAGGTTTTTAATAGGTATTAACGAGCGAAGTGTCTTAAGTAGTAACTTAAACAACGAAAAAGAGACTGTAACACAACGTGCTAATGATTATTTTATCTGACGTTGAAAAAATTTGACACATGTAACTTTGAAGCTATGTGAAGCTAAGTTTTATCTTAAAACTAGTTGACCCGACAGACGTTGTCCTTTTTTTAATTTTAGATCTTTTAAACCTTCCCTGGACTTTCACAAATATTTCAAGACTAAAATTATTCAAATCGGTTCAGCCGTTCTCGAGTTTTAGCGAGACTAACGAACAGCAATTCATTTTTATATATAAGACTAGTGGACCAGGCAGACGCTGTCCTGCCCGCTGTTTTCGCAATTTTTCCATATTTTTTCATCGTTCAAACCTTCCCTGGACTTCCACGAATATTTCAAGACTAAAATTATGCAAATCGGTTCAGCCAATCTCGAGTTTTAGCGAGACTAACGAACAGCAATTCATTTTTATATATAAGAAGAAGAAGATATAAGCTACTTTGCTTAGAGCTCAGCTACGGAAGCTATTTCTTATTATTTTGCATTATGTTTCTACTTTACTAAATCCTTTGCTTTAAGTTTTTTTAAATTAATAACTGTGAAAAAAAAGAAAAGAAAAAAGGTAAAGATGGTGTGACGATTTGACGAGTTCTCTAACAGATTGGGAATCCTTATCCGCCAATAGGGAACAGTGGAGAAGTTTGGGGGAGACCTTTGCCCAGCAGTGGTATAACATAGGTTAATAAAAAAAACTGTGGCCATAAAGTGCTACCTTGTAGAAGTCGAGTTTTTTGGTATACTACACTTTTACATCTTCCCGCGAGATGGCACTTTGTTGCATACATAAAAGTAATTTAATAGGCTAGATGACACCACCAATCGTTGACATACTTTTTATTATCTTTCAAAACGGTCTGCCTCCATAGATTTTGTATAGGAATACAAGAACGTGACGACACGGTCATGTATCAGAAATTCGAGTCAATTGACCGAATATTCATTGAGTTTTGTGTGTTTAAAAATTTGTTTCTCCAGCTTTTTGGAAATATACTTGTTGCATAAACTTCATAGAGGCTATGTTAATTATACGCCATGGTCTTAAAAATATTTGAGGTATGTGTCATCATGCCAATTCTGCAAATAGACCCACTTATACACGACTTTTTGTGTGGCTGGTAATACAAAATAACAAACAGCTAATAAATCTTAGCTGATATTGATGTTTTCATCAAAGATATGTATTTTTTTAATTTATATTGGAAACATTCTATGTACATACTCCTTACTGTTTATTTTTAGTTTGTGTGCATGAATCAAGGGACCATCATGTTAAAGTCTTACATTGCTATTCCTGATGTTGGATTTAACTACAAAAATCAATGGAAAAATTATGAAAATTAATTGCATCATTTTTAATAACACCGAAAGGACAACACTTAAAAAATTCTTTTCGGCTCCGGTTATCGGGAAGGATTCGAACCCCCGACCTTTGGAAGTCCTAAGGTCGGGGGTTCGAATCCTTCCCGAGTTCTGGCCTGATTCATCTTAACCGATTGTCAAATATTTGTAAAAATATTTCTCTCGGGTGATTTGAGGGTGTCTCCCGCAATCATTGATGAAACATACGCTGGCTCAAAGCGTTAAAAAGCACTTACAAAATTCAACGACTCCATTAAGGTTCTCGGTAGCTCAGTGGTCAGAGCATTGGACCGGACTTCCTAAGGTCGGGGGTTCGAATCCTTCCCGATAACCGGAGCCGAAAAGAATTTTTAAGTGTTGTCTTTTCGAAATTTTTTCCGAAAGGTTTTTCAATTACCTTCAAATGGTTAGTATAAAAGCGTTATTAAAATGTTTGTTATTTGATGAATCTCAGTTTTTTTCATAAACTATTTGTACCGTCATCTGTTGATGTTTTATTAAAACTTATAAGATCTGGTATGGTAACACCAATAGATGGTACTAGTATCAATTAAGTAGTTTCATTACAATGACTGAATAATAGATGGTGTACATCAGAATTTAAATTGTTTCTGCGATTTTCTGTTATGAATTTCTCAAAAACAGCTTGGAGCCGGGAAGTTGGCGGTGCTACACCCCCGTGCCTCAGAAAGCAAGTTAAGCTGTTGCAGTTGGTCCTGCGCCTGATCTCTCTCCGGTCATGTCGGATTGCCGTCTCACCGAACTTTGAGAGTGATGGAACAGTGAGTGCACTTGTGTATTGCGCTCACAATTGTGCACTATAATATCTCCTGCGTAGTTGTAGCTGATCTCTGTTGAGATTGGCCGCCGTGGTCGAAATCGGCCAGGAGGACTATTACATCAGATTTGTTATTTATGTTTAAATATAAGGATAGATGTACTGTTCAAACCAGTGTTAAGTACTAAGTTATTTATAAGTTAGTTTTAAATATTAGACTGATGTGAATAAATTAGTTTTCAATAGGATTTGTATTTTATTATATCACTCACAAGATTTCTAACTGCTAGTTTCCAAAGTATTCTATTTTGTTTGTGATATTTTAGTTTTATATCTTTGTAACATCCAGACTTATTTCCGTTAAGAGAGAGATTCTTTATTTTTCAACAGTTGTCGTTTCAAAAAAGTTGCCTAAATATATAGTCTATTAGTTGATATTATTCACCGCATAAATGAGTTTTTTATCTGTCAACATTTCCAAATATTCCATCAGAGTTCTAAGCACGCGGTTCGAAGTTTTCAATCTATCGAAAAACTCTAGAATTTTGTGCTCGTCCCAAACAGTTTTATTCTTTTCCAATTCTTCCATCAACGAATTTAAATTTTCTTCCAAAGTGTCTACACTAGCGGCTATATAACCGATTTTATATAAATCGCTTGAAGAGTGGTTTTCTTTAACCTTCTTAAGCGGTGCTATTTTGTATTTAATTTCATTGAAACTGTCAATTAAATGTGCTAGTATTTTTGATTTAAAAGTATCACCGGGTGAAACTTTGGTACTTTTATTAGAAACTGCTGCTTTGGGACTTATCGTCGTATACGATTGCTTGTCATTAACATCTATTGCTTTGATATCTCTCTTACGTCTGTGATGCTCTTCAAAGTCAGTTTTTTGTTTAACTGGCATTTTAAGAACGATGTAAGCGTCGCTCGTATTTGCTTTTGCAAGTTCCATTTCAATATTTCGATTCAACTTTTCTAAAACGTCGTTGAGTTTCATTAGGGTATCTCTAAGGTTCGTTGGTGGTGATGTGTGGTTGTCTACGTTTGCTGGATCTTTAGGAAGTACTCCAACTACTCGAAGAGCGTTATCCTCTGTAGTGGTAACTACAGGATTATCCCGGCCAAAAAGGTTCTTAATCCACTCCATCCTTCTTCTTTCTCTAGCTGCATCTTCAGCAGGTGGGCTATCAGCTAACACAGTAGAACTTTGGCTATCCCTCAAAAGACTTTTGAGCACGTTCTCAAAATTTCTGCTGCTAAGATCGACTTTTAGTTTCTCTCCTTCAGAATTTGAAACTTGGTTCAAATGTTTAGGATCTCTAAATTCGCTGTATTCTTTCGACTTTAACGGGCTATTTCCAAGTTTTACAGTCGTGGTATGTTGAGGCTTGAGATTATGTAAGACGGCTAGCAAGTTGTTTTGGTGTGTAGCTGGCGTGGTGACTGCAGTCCTTAAGTGATTCTCTCTGGCTGCGTTCCTAGCATGCGCAGACTCAAAATATTTGTAAGCTTCCTCCACTTCTCGACTCGTCAATTTGTCGTCGGCCATTGTAGTTCGGGCTAAGGCACCTGAAATATAAGTCGGCAACATAAGGACAGGAATAATTTAGACAGGAGATTTTCTAAGAGCAGAGAGAGTAGGGCGTCCACAGGCAAGATGGACTAAAAAGACGAACTTGTAAAGATCACGGGATGGTATTGGATGCTGGCTGCTAACCACTCTACTTGGAAATCTATGCACTTGGAAATCAGTCAACTGTAGAACGTAGGCCTATGTTCTGTAGTGGCACGCTAGAGGCTGATGATAATATAATGATAAATCAACAGATAAATTCGAACCACTACACTTGAAGTGAAGAGATACGCAGAACAACTAAATTGACCGACATTGCTAGAACGATTGCTTAGCTGAAGTGGCAGTGGGCGGGACACATAGCGCGGCGAAACGTAAACCGTTGGGGTGGAAAGGTTCTCGAATGGCTCGCACGTGCCAAATGCTCCAAGGGCAGGCCCACTACAAGGTGGACTGACGATCTGGTGAAGTTCGCGGGAAGCCGCTGGATGAGGGAAGCGCAGGACCGATCGTTGTGGCAGGCCTACGCTCAGCAGTGGGCGTCGAAAGGTAGATATGATGAAGATGATCACTATACTTATAATAATAATAAGCTTTATTTGATTACATGCAAATAGTAACATAATATGCAGTAAAAAAAAACAAAAAATATAAAAAAAAGATTTAAATAAAAACAATAATAATAAAAATGAAATAACATTCCAAACAAATATAATGTGTCATTAATTAATTAAGATAACTTATATTAAATAACTAGTGGCCCCCCGCGACTTCGTCCGCGTGGAATCCCTTTGTTACTACAATCGCGGTCGAATGGGATAAAAAGTATCCTGTATAGTGAAACTAACCACTTTCTTTTATATATACCTATATATTTATATTTGTATAGACCCCCTCAGGGTAATAGCCTCCTCCTAAGCATTCCATTTTTCCCTATCTTTGGCTGAATGAAGCCATCCACGACCTGCTGCAGCCACGATTTCGTCAGCCCATCTGGCATTAGGTCTACCTCTCGCTCTGGTGCCTCGTGGTCCCGTCCATCTTATCACTCTTTGTGTCCACCTATTATCAGTGTACCTTGCCACGTGACCTGCCCACTTCCACTTTCTTTGAAGAGAATACTCACTCAATCACTATACTTACAAAATAGCAAAAGCCGAATCATATTGCCCGCTTTCAGCAACGAACAATAAAAAAAGGAAAGTACCTACGCCATCAACTTAATTATCTGCCATTCGTTCAGCGAATTATTCTTATCGGTGATATACCCAAATCATAGGTGTTGACAACTTTTAATTATTGTTACAAGAAAAACGCTGCCAACTTAAAAAAAACCGGCCAAAAGCGTGTCGGACCACGCATAAAGTAGGGTTCCGTAATCCATTTTGGCACCGCGCTGTTTTGCATTTCTTGCAATTAATGTTTATTAGGGGAATATCGCTACAATACATTTTTTTTTTCAATATCAGGTGAAAAGTAATTAATTTTTAGGGTTACGTACCTCAAAAGGAAAAAACGGAACCCTTATAAGATCACTTTGTTGTCCGTCCGTCCGTCCGTCCGTCCGTCTGTCAAGACCGTTTTTCTCAGAAACGTGTGGAGATATCAAACTGAAATTTCTATATGATACTTAGATCTATTGTCCCTGGAAGCTGTAGAAAAATCAACCTTCTAAGCCAACTCAATCAAAAGATACAGCCATTTAGGCCGCAAATTTCCGCAAATTTTCGAAACTCGCACGGGAATCAAAACCTACAGGGTACTTCCCGTAAACTTAGAATCATTAAATTTAGTACGAAGTCACGTCTTATAGTACAGAAAAGGAAAAATTACGAAAACCGTAAATTTTCAGTTTCATCATATAAAAAAAATATTTTTGACAATTTTGAAAATTTCAAAGTTACTACTCCTTATCTACAGGTTTGTACGGAACCCTCGGTGCGCGAGTCCAACTCGCACTTGACCGGTTTTTTAAGCTTTATTAAGTCCTAACAGTAAAACTTTTTTAAGTTTATACTGTTCTTTTACCCTAACCCTATCTTATTTTCATAGTCCTTTTCAACGATACCCAACACAAGGGGGTGCACTCAAAAATAATTTCACCCAACCCCCTTTACATGTATAGGGAAGTACCCCTAAAAAGAGGTAATTTTAATTTTTCGTATTTTTAAAAATGAGATCTATATGTGAAGTATCCTCGAACCAAGTTACATGCAAATCAGTCCATAAACGTAGAAGATATTCTGCTGTGACAGACTAGGACGGACTGAACGATCTTATAAGAAAAGACAACACTTAAAAAAGTGTTGTCTTTTCGAAATTAAAAAATAGCGTTGTGAAAGCAAAAAATAGTTAACAAATAAGATCTTATAAGGGTTCCTGTCGGACTACGGAACCATAAAAAATAATTAAACAACGGCCAAGAAAGAGACTGACTAGCACTGGAGTTCCATAGAGCTATTAAATACAACCTTTTTGGTTGTTAATACATGGCAAACGCATTCCTGGAGTCTTTACGTATAATGGCCGGTTTCAAGATCTACCATTGACTGTTGTGTGCAAGCTAGCATAGTACGTGGAAATTGCCCAACATCGGAGCGGCGTCAGCGACACACATACAGCGGCTGGCCGATGGATGGACCCTCAACGAGCAACACAGTTAGATAACTGGCTTTCATAGAAAAATGTTAAAACTCAGATAGCTTTTAGTTTGAAACTAACAGTAACACTAACAGGATTTCGAGATTAGCCATAACTGGCATGCAAACTTATTTCTTACTTTTAACGTCAAAATAGGAAATAATATATTTTTTTGAACCGGTTTAGGTTGAAATTAAATGAAACCTCATTTCAAAAGGTTTTTTTTTTAATTAAATCTATTACACCCAAGCGTCCACTACTCCGCGGGCGGTGCCTCCGGCGGCGGATCTCCACCCTCCGCTGGTGTATCCGCTGCCGCCGCTGTCATCTCCTCTCCGCCAGCTACCGTCGTGTCTTCGGGTGCGCTTGTCGAGTCTGGCGAGGCTGTCGAGTCTGGCGGGGCTGTCGAGTCTGGCGAGGCTGACGAGTCTGGAGGAACTGTTGTCTCGGGGGTCTCGGATGTTGCTGCGTTCGCTGCTTGTATAGAAATTTGGTCAATATAGTTTCACCACACACAATTTATAAGGCACGCCACGTAATAAGATCGCTGAAGGGGAGGAGTTTGCGCATGGGAGCAGTCGCTATCTAGTATCTCAATCTTTCTCACTTGCTCGCTCATTCTTACAAGGTAAGGAGTGAGCGGTCATAACGCTCGCTATCTCACAACGCGCGTTATGCTCGCTCTCTCCTTATTTCGTATCACCAATTAGACTTTAATAATATCGTCTAGTGCGCAGGTGACCACTAACGTTCTTTGTATTTGGCGCGAATATAATAATAATATTAACCTTTATAGGGTAAAGCCGAGATAGATGCCCCAGTGCGAAACTAATGTAATTAAAATCGGGTCATCTTATAGATGATCCGATTTTAATTACATTAGTTTCGCATTATAAATTCGATTACTTTTTTCATATCTATCAAAAAAAATTATAACTCTATCTTAATTGACTCAGTTGCATGGCTCGTAGTGACAGCATGCAATGCCAAAATGAATTCAAAGATTTTGGAGTATAGATGCTCATTTCTCCGGTGAGTCATCTATCCTGAACGCAATTTATATGGGTCAGGCATAATCGGCCTCTAAATTTTGTGACATCTATCCCATACAGGGGATAGATGTCACAAAATTTAGAGGTCCGGAAAAGTCCCAAATACTTTTAATATATCGAAGACAACGTTTTTCACTTTTCATAAATTTGTAGACAAAACACCCAAATAATAAATTTTCTTCATTAATAAATTGTTTTGATTTTTATTATAGAAGTTATAAAGCGATTTCGAAAAGTGGGGCATCTATCTCGGCTTTTCCCTAGCAGCTACAAATACAAATATCTTTATTTATAATAACATTACATTTCAATATTGCAATCGAGGATTTCTTTTAAGTAAATAAATACCTGTGGTAGAATATCCCCGCTCTCCATATTAAATTAACAAAAAAGAAAAGCAACAGAAATATATACCTACATCATATTGTGAAAAGTTAGACTCGTGAACAGACAAACGTACATATACGGAATTTAGGTACGGAACCCCAATAACCTAAACTTCAAATGCTATACAGGTTGTAAAAAAAAACCTTAACGAAGCCGTCAACCACGCGTTCAGTACATCAAACCAAATCGTATGAAAAAGAAATTTTGGCTGGGAAACAACTTTTATTTTTTGACATCAAAAAAAAAAAAAATTTCGAACCCGCAACGTAGAGGTACAGCGCGCACGCGGAAAAGTCACCGCGGGGCGTGTTGCTTTACGCCGCCGCGACGCGGTACGGTTCGAGTGTGCGCTGTTCATTGCGGAGTGTGCCATTTAGAGGCTATTTATAAAAGAACTAGTGAAAATTTGTATCATGTTTTTTTGGAAAAAAGTTCAGTTATAACGGATAGAAGTCATTTCTGTAAAAATCATCAAATTTTTTTTCAAACTTTAACCATGAATATCTTAGTAACCGTTAACTTCCCAGGTATGGTGAAAAGGAAAAAAATGATCGTAACAATTGGTAGAATATGTGGTATTCGGCGTCGTTAAGGTTTTTTTTACACCCTAGAACGCCGGGTCGCTAGTTGTGGTTTTTATTGAAAAAGTATTATTACTTACGACGACCACTTATGTGTAATGGTCAAGAAGTTGACTAACCAAGAGGACTCGGGTTCGATCCCTGCACTGTACAAACATTTGTCTGCATGAACGTGTCTATTTGGACTGGTCTGAGTGTTATATGTATTTATTTAAGTTTATTTGTAATACCACTGTTGATTCTGATATCTGTAACACAAGTGCTTAGCTACTTACCACGGAGTCAGATCAATGTATGTGATGTTGTTGTATATATATTGTTGGGATCGGGAGACTGTGACGTCACTAACGTCTGCGTCATCGAGCGCTTACGAACAAGCGTCTCATGAGCTGTCACTAACAGCTGTGACAAGTGATCTGACAGCCTGTCAGATCACTTTTACGGCGGCATTTGGACGGAGAGCATCAAACTCGTGATCGACGTGTTTTGTCTGTCGGCGATCGGTTCGTCTTTAATCTTTTAAGGATATTTTGTTCCATTGAACGTGTAGTTGATGTGTAATGTGATTAATAAAGTATTTTTGGTATTTGAATTTAATTTAAATAAACCTCCCTCTTCTGATTGCTAAAAATATTGTATATTATATATTACTTATTAATTTCACCTGGAAAAAAAGAAAACTTACCATCATCTTCGTCATATGCACCCCTGGAAAAATTTTGTTATTATCAATGCTAGTGAACCCGGTAGACGCTGTCCTGCCTGTTTTCGTTTTTTTTTTCACATTTTATAAATGTAAACTTTTATCTTAAATCAGTCTATATTTTATACAATTTTTAATAGACCCGTTAAGTAGTTTTAAAGATCTATCATCTAAGCATACATACAGATATGGCAGACGCGGGAAGCGACTTTGCTTTATATGCTACTAGTGGCCCCCCGCGACTTCGTCCGCGTGGAATCCCTTTGTTTTCGAAATCCCGGTCGAACGGGATAAAAAGTATCCCATATCCGTTTCCTGGTTCTAAGCTACCTCTCCACCAATTTTCAGCCGAATCGCTTCATCCGTGCTTGAGTTATAAATCGTGTAACTAACAGGACTTTCTTTTATATACATATAGATAGAAGATGTAGTGAACTCAGTCATAGTGTGTGTGGTCCTTCAAGCCGGATTTGAACCAGCGACCAACAGATGACTCGCGCGCGCTCTGTTCGCGATCCTCTTAGTGACAACCCCTAGTCTGTACTCATCATGACTCTCATGTCATGACTCTTTCTGGATTTATGGGAGTTTGTTGGTTTCACGGAAATCCAGCGCTGATCCACGATTTGATGTAATGGTCAAGAACTTTGGTGTAATGGTCAAGAAGTTGACTATTAACCAAGAGTTCGCAGGTTCGATCCCCGCACTGTACAACCATTTGTATGCATGACATGTCTCTTTGTATGTTATAGTTATGTATTTATTTAAGTTTATTGGTAATACCACTGTTGATTTTGATATCTGTAACACAAATGCTTAAGCTACTTACCACGGAGTCAGATCAATGGATGTGATGTTGTTGTATATTTAGATTATATAGTTTAGATGCTAGTTTCAGCACTTAGCAAAAAGTGCTGTATCCACCTGGATTACAGGATTTCGAATACACCGATTGCTATGTCTGCCTTACTGCCTCGTTGGCGTAGAGGAAAAGTTTCTGCCTTACATCCGAGCGGTCCTGGGTTCTAATCCCAGGTCGAGCCAAAAATTGTTTCTGAGATTTTCTGTCATGAATTCCTCAAAAACAGCTCGGAGTCGGGAAGTTGGCGGTGTACACCCCCGTGTCTCGGTGCGCACGTTAAGCAGTTGGTCCTGCGCCTGATCTCTTTTCGGTCATGTCGGATTGCCGTCTCACCGAACTTTGAGTTCTCAGTGTTCCATACTAAGTAGCGTCGCGTGACGTAAAACGAGATCACGCGACTGGGTCGCGACTTGCAAAATTGAGTCTCGCGGTCACCGGTCGCTAGGAACTAACTACTTGATGACGCAACAAGTGGGAGGCCATGCGCGAATCCGCGCACTCCTGGCCACCACTAGGCAAAGTTGTGAAATTATGGTGAAAATAAACTCTTTTGAGCAGCCCAACGCGAAGTCATGTTAGCTTAATTTCACGCCCCAAAAGGGGGAGAGGTGTAAAACAACAGGTAGGATGGTAACAGAATTTGTAGGGAGCGAAGAGTAGCGCCTTAGGGGAGAAGAGGCCACGGCGCCGCGGCGTACCCACGCGCTCTCCCGGCAGGTAGAACCATGGGTTGGTGAAGATGCTCACTTGATGCAACCGGTAGGGGCTCGCTGCAAAGTGAGTCGGCCGAGTCCGGGGAATTGCGGTGAATGCGTGTGCCTCTCGGCCTACGCTGAACCCGCCGCGTCCCCGACTAGGGTTGCCACCCGTTCTTTATAATAAAGTATTGTACGTTATTTCAGACAATTGTACTCTGTACTTTATGAGAACAATAAAGTACACGAAAATACTTTATTTGGCATTACAGTGGAATCCGTTTATAATGACATCGAAGGGAATCGACAAACACGTCATAATAAGCGGACGTCATACAAAGCGTTTTGTGAAAAAAAAAAACATTTTTGCGTAAATATTTATGTATGTATTTTAATAGAAAAGTATAGTGTAACTAATAAAATCAAAATTGCACATTTATTACGTACACATGATACACATACAAGTGTATTTTTTAATGAATAAAATCTGTAATTTTTGTCTGTTTTTTTTTCATTTTATTGTAAAAAAAATAAATAAAAAATAATGCGTGACCTTCAAGCGTCAATTACTCACTAGAGATTCAAAACAAAAACGAGCCATGTGCCGAACGTCGTCGGGAATCAACGAACATTACCGAAGGTGTAAACATGATACTTTGCAATGTAAAGTATCATATCGGTCATTATAACCGGATATAATTTATTAAATATGGGTCATAATAAGCGACATGTCACTATAAGAGAAGTCATTATATCCGACTTTTTGGTAAATAATTTTATATGAAAACAAAACTTCGTAGTGTAATTACGTCATAATAGGCGGTTGTTCAATGTAAGCGGAGTCATAATAAACGGATTCTACTGTATTTGGTTTCTTTGTGATTTTGAAATTGAAGTTTAGTCGTAAATATAAATATAATTATACTTTGGAAGTATAATTCTTTGTTGAATATGTTTTTTATTTATAATAATAAAGAAAAATAATTTGAAATTTATTTTAATACTATGTCCTTTTTGTAACTATAATAACCAATGTACTTCATTTGCAAAAGAAAAAGGTGGCAACCTTATCCCCGACTCACATGGCACCGGAGGGCACAGTCAGGTTTTTAGTGGGTAGGCGGGTTCTCTCTGTGAGGCCGAGTCCCACATAACGTCCCGGCTCACCGCTCATCGTACGTCACAAAGTCGTTCACTGTGGCGGCAACGCGACTGTGGAACTCACTACCCCTGGATCTCAAAAGATCAGACTCAAAGCTTTCATTCAAGAAAAAAGTTCGAAATTTTCTAAATGAATATATTGCATGTATATTATATTTATATATTTTTAGTATCCATATTAATTATATTTTGTATTAAAGATATAATATATTATATTATTTATTTTTTGTTTAATTATAATATAATTTAATACTTACTTTTATTTATTGATATTATGATACTATATCTATATGTATATTATATTTATTTATTTTTGCGTTATTTTATTTACCACAATGTAACTTTTCTCATTTAATTTTCACTGCACCCATTGCCTTCTTTCTGCATGACCTTGAGGTTGACTGGCAGAAAATGCTTTTAACATCAAGTCCACCCTTTGTACATTTCTTGTGCAATAAAGTTTTAATAAAAAATATTAAATAACCCCCAGCTGCCCCCGCGGCTATTGGATGCGTAACAGCATTTCCCTGACGTTAAAAACAGAGGGGCTCACTTGATGTGCGCGATCATCTTGGTGACAGGCCCCTGGTCGAACTTGAGCACCGCCATGTACACCCCCTCGAACATGTCACTGAACTCTTGGATGTGCACGCTGATGGTGGGAGGTGATGCCTGAAAGGTATATTCTTTGAGTTGGAATTTTTATTGACGCTCACTCTGGTGCAGTTCTTAAGAAGTTAAGGCTGTAATAGAGGATTATTTTGCTTTGAATTTCTACTAAGCGACGCCAGCGCAGGAACCAAAATACATCCAACTGTAATCACCTGCAAAATGTAGAGCTGGAAGTCGCAGGACTTACATTACCCACAACTCACAACGTGACACAGAAGATGCACCTGGAATCACAACACAGACACCAACTAAACACTCTTTTTCAGATTTCCGCAAAGTAACGCCTGATTCCATCAACTATGAAAAAGATAATTATTTTGCTTTAAATTTCCACTAAACGCACTAAGTGACCGAGTCGCTCGTAATCTGTCGAAGCGACAACATCTCCTGAGAATGCCACGTGTAGAGGCGAAACGCGTCGAGTGTTTTGTTGGTGTCAGTGTTGTGTTTCCAGGTGCATCTTCTGTGTCACATTGTGAGTTGTATTGTAACTCCTGCGACTTCCAGCTCTAGTTTTTTCAAGTGGTTACAGTTGGATGTATTTGGGTTCCTGCGCTGGCATCGTTTAGTAAACTAACAAACAAAAAACTCTTTCACAAAATAAATAAAAAATAAATCCATAGTAATATTATAAATGCGAAATTAACTCTGTCTGTCTGTCTGTTACTCAATCACGCCTAAACTACTGAACCGATTGGCATGAAATTTGGTATGGAGATATTTCGATACCCGAGAAAGGACATAGGCTACTTTTTACCGCGGGAAAATGACGCATTCCCATGGGAAAATTCAAGTGGGCCGATCGCTTTTACGCCTATACTATTGAACAGATTTAAATGAAATTTGGTAAGAAGATAGTTTGAGACTTAAGAAACGACATGAGTTCCTTTTGACCGCGTGAAATAAATTGCATTCCTTTAGGAAACATTATTTTCCGGGGAATCTGATCATTTTCACTCCTAAATTACCAAATATTTGAATTATATTTGGTTAAAATTAGTTTAACGAAAAACAACGCATTCCAAAAAAAACTACCTAACACGGCCGAAGTCGCGGGTAAAAGCTAGTACTAAATGACTTACAATATAATACGCCCTCGGAGCCAGATCACCAGATCTCCTCGTGGGCGCGCTCTCTATTTCCACACCATTCACTGTCACCTACGAAAGAAAGAAAAAATATACGTTAAACAGATAAAGTGCCTAACTGGAAAGGAAACTGAAATTTCGAAAAAAAACACACTTAAACCTTTAATTTGAAGATAAAATCCTTTAGAGGAAAAGTAATTATATTCCATTATAAAATCAACTTTGTAAACCAACCTGACGACCACTTTAGTGTAATGGTCAAGAGGTTGACTATTAACCAAAAGGTCGCGAGTTTGATCCCCGCACTTTGTGTGCACAAACATTTGTGAACATTAACATGTCTGTTTGTACTGGTCTGGGTGTTATATGTATTTATTTACCTAAGTTTATTTGTAATACCACTGTTGATTCTGACATCTGTAACACATTTGCTTAAGCTACTTACCACGGAGTCAGATCAATGTATGTGATGTTGTTGTATATCTTATATATATATTTTATTATAACCTTCTCAACTTCAAAGTCGCTATCGGCCGTCACAGTGACGTCAAAGTTGTAAATCGTGCCGTACACCAGCGGTGTCGTCGTGTGCACCGCCACCGTCACCGCTGTAACACAATAATTATAATACAAGTAATACACATCCTCCAAAAAGCCACAATTCACAACACTTGTCGCGTCACTCGCAAATTCTTGTCCTCCGGTTCTACAGCTTTACACCCTCTGACGCTTGGTTGAGACCCGCGCCAGAGCGGAGACACCCATCTTTGATGGAGAAAAGTTTAAAACTAAATAAAAATAATAATAAAGCCGCAGGGCAGCTTTGTGGTGAGCTGTGGTGAGAAGCGACACTTCGGACCCCGACTCCCGAGGGCCCGGTTAACCTTATTTGACGCTCGCCTCTTGTGCTTGCCTTAACTGGCCGGCCAAAAGTGGAGATCGCAAGAGCGGAACCTGTGCTCCAGGTTGGAAGTGTAAAATGTCATACGCCGGGGGACTGCTGGCCGCCGGACACCTTCACCCCGCAGACTCACCTTTCGAAAACCTTCAGCCCCTTACACCAATGTTGCTGCCTGGCTACCATCTGGTAGCTTTTGATAGGCGGCCCATTTTGTAAGCGGCGAGTCACCGTCTGCCATGATTATCAAGATGAGACATTTGATATGGCAGGTGTCCCGTGACCCGTTTTCTTATCAATATCCCATCTATCAGTCCAGCAATTTCCCCTCCATAGACCAATTATAGTTTCCATCTTCTCTGCAGTCCTTGCACCAAGCGGGTGCTGTCTTTGGTTGTATCTACTCAATAGTGCAGACAGAGATAGTATCCGCTTGGTGTACACATCCCTACACATTAATGTATCACTAAGGGGCCTCTTCGTTTTGGATCTATATCCCCACGTACGTCTTCCAAAAGGACCGGCCTTGTGCTGTGATATCCTAGAGGATACTACAAATAATAATAACAATTATAGTCCTCCTGGCCGATTTCGACCACGGCGGCCAATCTCAACAGAGATCAGCCTACTACGCAGGAGATATTATAGTGCACAAGTGTGAGCGCAATACACAGGTGCACTCACTGTTCTCAAGGTTCCTGCGCTGGCGTCGTTTAGTGGAAATGTAAAGCAAAAAATCCTTTTTTTCAGCTATGTCATGGATTTCCGCAAAGTAACGCCTGATTCCATATACTATACCTACATCAAGCTCGAAGAACCCTTATCACTCTAGGAGATGCAAAGACATGAATTCCCATCTACGATATAAAAGACACCAGCACACGGAACTACTAGGATGGCTTTTTAAAACAACCAAACATAAAAAAACATAGGTCATTTATTTAATTATACTCGAGATGGAGAGTTGTCCTATTCGTCTGTTGACTAATGCATTCCAAGATTTCGCGCATCTAGTTCTTTAATGTCATAAATGTCAAATAATCTAAAATTCAGTTAACTATGCCACAACTCTCCTTCAGTAACAATCTATTGAGTGCTTAAAGATCGTATTTTTTAAAGTTTTTGACGTTTATGACTTTAAAGAACTATATGGACGATTCGTAGACTAGAGTGAGTGCGTAACATTTTGTGTGTTTAGTTTATGGAATCAGGCGTTACTTTGCGGAAATCCATGACTAAAGCTGAAAAAGATGATTATTTTGCTTTAAATTTCCACGAAACGGCGCCAGCGCAGGAACCAAAATATATCCAACTGTAATCACCTGAAAAGATAGAACGGGAAGTCGCAGGACTTACAATATCTACAACTCACAACGTGTCACAGAAGATGCACTGGAATCACAACACTGACACCAACAAACACTCGACGCGTTTCGCCACAAGACGTGGCATCCTCAGGAGATGTCCTCTCCTGAGGATGCCACGATGCCACAGTTGGATGTATTTTGGTTCCTGCGCTGGCGCCGTTTCGTGGAAATTTAAAGCAAAATAATCATCTTTTTCAGCTTTTGTGTGTTTTGCAAAGTGACCTGATTGTTTTTTTTTATTATCAAAACTATCGTAGTATAATTAGTAGGTAAATACATACTCGGAGCTGTGAAATAAAACATATGCGTAGTTATTGGCAAAAATAATTCAAATAGAAAACTTTAAAATAACTATGAGGTAAATATCATAATAACATACTTACATTCATCTGCAAATAATTGGAAAATTAAAAAAAAAACATAAAATAAAATAAAGATGATTTAATAAAATTAAGTAATCTACGTACTTTCTATAACAGCAAGCAATTTCCTAAAGACCCTGCCGTTTTGTTTGTAAATCCCAATGTAAGCACACGCGTTGGCGTCGTCGAAACTAGAGAAAAAGTTTTTATTATTAAAAAATACAAAGTAGGTAGGGGGGTAGAGGGGGGGAACTGGCACTTAACCCTGATGATATCAGATTTTTAAGAGTAAGAGTGTTGAAGGTCTCAAACACTGAGGCGCTGGCTAACGCTGACACGAACGAAGTGACAAACATGACCTCGCCTTAGGTTGCTTAACATTTGGTATCACTACCAAAGCGCTGCCACCGCTGCACCACAAGTACCTCTATCAGTAGTTACGTTACACGTATATGTAGTTAATCGATGGAATATACACTTGAGGAAGTTGAAGCTGATCATCTTGACAGCCGCCCTGTCGTTCCGCCTGTCGTTCGCTCTCGCCACGTCTGTCTGTCTCGTCATGTCTGTCATCTCGCAGTCGCCTCGTTAACTGATTACCTGAAGAAGTTGAAGCTGATCATCTCGACAGCCGACACGATTGACAACCGCCCGCCTGTTGTCACACTCTCGCCGTTGCACGTCACGTCTGTCATCTCGCAGTCGCCTCGTTAACTGATTACCTGGGGAAGTTGAAGCTGATCATCTTGACAGCCGACACGATTGACAACCGTCCGCCTGTTGTTCGCTGTCGCCGATGCACGTGACGTCTGTCGCCTCGTTAACTGAATACCTGAGGAAGTTGAAGCTGACCATCTTGACAGCTGCCCGCCTGTCGTCTCGCTCTCGTCGTTGCACGTCATGACTGTCATCTCGCAGTCCCCTCGTTATCTGATTACCTGGGGAAGTTGAAGCTGATCATCTTGACAGCCGACACGATTGACACCCGCCCGCTTGTCGTCACGCTCTCGCCGTTGCACGTGACATCTGCCATCTCGCAGTCGCCTTCGCACGTGTACGTCATGTGCTGATCGAGGTGCCCGCCCACTGACGCGACGGTCTTTAGCAATGTCACGTGAAGAACTGGAATAAGGATTTTTTATTTTATTTAAAAATCCTCTGCACAATCTGGTGTACAGTGGCGCACTGTAAAAACATTTGTGTGCCTGAACGTGACTGTTTGTACTGGACTGGGTGTTATATGTATTAATTTAAGTTTATTTGTAATACCACTGTTGATTTTGATATCTGTAATACAAGTGTTTTACCACGGAGTCTGATCATTGTATGTGATTTTGTTGTATATATTTATTTATTATACAGGCGGTGCAAATACAGAGTAAAAAGTAAATGAAAGTAAAATGGTTAGGTAACTATTTACTAAATTAAAAAGAAAAAAATATGAACAATTAATTAACATACATACTACTAATACACAGACATGATCCACGGCCACATCGTCACTTACCATCAGGTCAGATTGTGGCCAAATGTCTGTCTAGTAAAAATATTAGGTCCTTACATATGAAATTGGCGTTTTGTCGTACTGGCCACTTTGATCACAAATTTTTCCTATTTGGTTAGGAATTCGAAATTCAAATTTATACAGCTATTTCCACATGTAGTTACTTTGTGTTTCGTAAACCGTCATTCATTTGTTTTTTTTACTTATCTTTTTTCTGTTTGCATCGCTCAATTTACAAAATGGAAAATTTGAAATATCGCGTTATTTACGAGTACGAGTTCCACCGTGGCACCAGTGCTGCGGAAACGGCTCGAAGGGTTAATGATGTGTATGGCGGTTGTGTCGCAAAAGAAAACACAGTGCGTTTTTGGTTCCAACGTTTTCGTTCTGGAAATTTCGACCTGCAAAACAAGCCCCGTGGACGGCCGGAGACCCAAGTTGATAATGAAGAATTGAAGGCTATTGTGGAAGCGGATCCATCGCAAACCACGTCCGAGTTAGCTGCAGGCTTTGGCGTTAGTGATAAAACTGTTTTAATCCACTTGAAGCAAATTGGGAAGAAAAAAAAAACTTGAAAGGTGGGTTCCTCACGAATTGAGTGAAGCAAACCGGCAAACGCGCGTCAACTGCTGCGTTACATTACTTGACCGGCACAATAACGAAGGGATTTTAAATCGAATCATTACCTGTGATGAAAAGTGGATTCTCTACGATAATCGGAAGCGCTCATCGCAATGGCTGGACCCTGGCAAGCCAGCCAAAGCCTGCTCCAAGCGAAAATTGACCAATAAAAAGTTACTTGTAAGCGTTTGGTGGACTAGCGCCGGTGTCGTTCATTACAGTTTTCTCAAATCTGGCCAGACGATTACGGCAGATATCTATTGTCAGCAATTGCAAACCATGATGGAAAAGCTAGTTGCTAAACAACCAAGGCTGGTCAATCGCTCTACGCCACTGCTGCTTCACGACAACGCTAGACCACACACTGCACAACAGACGGCTAGCAAATTAGAAGAACTTCAATTGGAATCTCTAAGGCATCCACCGTACTCCCCGGACCTTGCTCCAACAGATTACCATTTTTTTCGAAATTTGGATAACTTCTTGCAAGGGAAAAAGTTCAACTCAGATGGGGCAGTCCAAGTCGCCTTCAAAGATTTTATTGATTCCCGTTCGAATGGTTTTTTTAGTAAAGGGATCAATGAACTACCTATGAGATGGCAAAAGTGCATAGATTACAATGGCTCATACTTTGATTAAATAAATATGCTATATAAAAAAATTTCGACTTTTTGTTCCTCCCATACAAAACGCCAATTTCATAGGTAAGGACCTAATATAATAAAAAAAATTGCAGTCGGAAAGTCAACTTTGTGAGGCAGGAATGTTAAATTATATTAACTATTTGCATTGTTGCCAAATGTTATAATCGGTGAATACCTCCTTATTTCTAAAATTCATCTTAAAATTGCGCCGACCATTGTTTTTGTGATATTGTGTATATGTCGCAGTAAGATAGATAAAGCCGTAATATAGTTATATCCCTAGTGATATAATTATATACCGTAACATAGTTATACGAAAGCGATTCATTACTATCTCACTAGGAATATAGTTATAAAACGGTCCCAGTTTAGTGATATAATTATATTTTAGTGAAATAGCTTTCGGAGTGTGCGGCGCAAAAGATTGGTAACCCAGAAATGCAATACAGCTTTCAAACATTACATTGGATGATCCTATACCAAATAAAAACTTGTCACTGAGAGAAATATGCCAAAAATTGTCGCGCTTTGGAGGCCAAGGTTATTTAAAATGTTCGTGTAAAAATCGAATATACAGTGTTCTACTGAAAGATGCACGACCGCGAGCGCTGATACGGCTTCATATGCTAGATGGCGCTGGTAGCCTAGTACCGGCCTAGTACCGCACACGAACGTCGGTATATAAGATTCAGATCCAGAATAATATAGATAGACAAATCAAGATGATGTCTATCGGACCTTGGTCCCCGACCATAACTCCCGGTCGGTAGGAAGCGCTTCCCTTTAGCTTCCTAAGTCTAAATCAGTTGCGCCAAAATATCACTGTATTTAGGTACTTACTATTTGCTGAAAAAGGGTAATTATTGTAAATCAGTAAGTACTATCCATTTAATCCAATAAATTCAAAGAGTTATCCTTTTTCATAAAACTACATACCTGTGTCTGAAAAGATAAGAAGGTATTATTGTAATTTGTTTTAATGTTATAAAAATTATTAAATATTAAGTTACGAAAAAAATAAAAGGCAACTTTACCAACTTCCGGTACTGAAAATAAAATATTCGTTTTAAAAGGTTGCAGACTAAAAATGCAAAACTGAAAATACTCAATGAGGAAAAAGTTAAGAAGAAGAAGAAGAAAACATTTTTAATCAATATCACATATTTTACCAAATAGATTAAAAACACAATTAAAAATCACACAAGATACTGAAAAGGTGGGCCACTTAGCATGTGTCGAGCATCTCAGGAATGCCACGACGCTGGTCTTCCGTGGACACCCAGACAGAAAGATAGTTGTGCACTACTTTGCACAATAATTGCTATATTCAAAATAGGTACTTTTACAGTATAATTAATTAATCATATTTATTTATTTTCCTAACAAAAAAAAGTTAATGAACTATAATTTCAGTAAACACTCACGATGCATCTGGAATGCTTGGACTATCTCTTCGATACCGTCGTCATTGTGGAACGTAATGATATACGTTCCAAAATCCTTCGGTTTCGCGTTGTTCAACAATATCTGTACGGCTTTCTTTCTGTAACAAAAGAAAATAAAAAGAAATTCAGATCTAAAACCCATAACATTGGAATGTGGTGTTAGACAGGGTGGGTTGACATCTCCTAGGCTTTTTAACCTCTATGTCCATGCATTGATCGAGGGACTCAGCAGTATGAGGTATCATGTTGCAAATGTGTACGTGAATAACATCAGTTACGCTGATGATATGGTGCTGCTGGCTCCCTCGGTCAGTGCCCTAAGGAAATTGCTGAGGATCTGTGAAACCTATGCAGATGCTCATAAGCTACCTACTAACCTGTATCTGTGGCTTCATAAAGTTGGTCACTCATTTATGGGTGGATGTATATCATTTTTTTAATAAATACCTTGAAAATGTAATTTCATTGCCTTTAGATAAATTTAAAACAGTTTTTAAAGATGTATTAATGTCGAAAGGATATTATAAAATTGATGATTATATAAACAAAAATATATGGAAATGTTTGCATATAAACAATTACAATTATTGTAAATCAAATTTGAAAAGAGGTAGTGACTGAGTTTTTTGCGCCGCTTCTTCTCAGCACTCAATCAAAAGACGAGCACGAGAACGTCTGCCGACAAACTGCTCAGCAGTTTGGCAGTTTAGCATTAAGTCAAATAATGTAACTCACTTATGTATAAATAAATTTTAAAAAAAAAGCACTGGCCCAAATTTTCCCGAAGCGGTGGTAGGGTTAATTTATATGTTGGGACGTGTAAAAGTGCTACTTGTTAGTCAACTTGCAGAAATAAATTGATTTCATTGATTTTATGTTTATTGTATGGGTCTCCTCTCACCAGAGTTTGACAGTTTAAATATCTTGGTCACATTGTTACGGAAGACCTAAAGGACGACTTCGATATGGAAAAGAAGCGCAGGGCGCTGTCGGTTGGGGCGAATATGTTAACTTGCAGATTTTCCCAATGTTCAGTACCTGTTAAAATTACGCTTTTTAAAGCTGTACATCTTTTTACTCGAGTAGTCTGTGGATCAAATATACCTACCCAAAAATCTGCGAATATGCGAATAAAATATAATAATGCGCTCAGGGCATTATTGAGGCTGCCGCGATATTGTAGTGCCTCGAGTATGTGCGCGTACGCAGGTCGACAGTTTCCCGGCTATCCTGCGCAAGGAAGCTGGCTCATTTTTACGGCGAGTACGCGGCAGCCGCAACAATGTCCTGAAGGTCATCGCCGACAGTAGGGACTAAAAAATTTTTTTTTTAATATTTCACAACAATCACACCAATTCTCTAGTCCCAAATTAAGCTACGAGGCTTGTGTTATGGGTACTAGACAACGGATAAACATACTTAAATACTTTTTTTTTGTAAATAAATACATATTATACATAGAAAACACCCAGACCAGTACAAACACACATGTTCATGCACACATATGCTTGCACTGTGTGGGGATCGAACCCGCGACCCTTGGTTTTAGAAGTCCGTCATGTAGACCACTGCACCAAACGGTCGTCTAACTGTTCGCTTGATGAGCATTTATGTAATGTAACTCGCTCACTTTTGTTATTAAGTACTAATACTAGTTATAAGCTTTTCGATACATGTACTAACACCCAATGGATGTATGTTGTCCGAAAATAAAGTTTTAATTTTTTATTTTAAAGGTATTTTTTTGCCAATTTGTACATCACATTGGTGCAGGCTGGACTGTCCACACATTCCTGTCGATGATATAATCTCCAAACTCACTTGATGGTAAACTTACTCATGATCATGACTCAGGCAGCTGCGTCACTTTCTTCATCTCCATGTCTATGGTTGCTTTTTCCGGATGATAAAGAACTCCAAGGTGCTCTTGGCGCAGTTGGTGCAGCGCTTTGGTAGTGATACCAAAGTCAAACAACCTTAGGCGCGGTCTTATTTAGGATGGGTGACCATTCCAACCATTTAAGTGACGGTGGAGGCAGATCATCCGCTCCAGATGCAACCCTAATGCTGACCAATATCTTAAGACATGTAAGACCGACCTCAGATTGAGAGAAAGAAGTGACGTCTATTTACAAGCATCTCCGTGCTTCGGAAGGCAGGTTAAGCTGTTCGTCCCGGTTAATATCGATAGATATTAGTCGTTAAGTCCGATCAGAGGCCCTCGTGCAGCTTATGGTGGTGGAGTATGGCTTGTACCACCTCACAGTCGAGGCGACACCTGTGCCCAGCAAGACGTATAAAGGACACCCATCGTTGAGCTGTATGATCTTGTATCTCGTGGTCTCCAAGTTGTACATCATGCCGATGACACGACACTTGGAACACTTGAGCTCCAAGGTGCTCTTGGCGCAGCTGGTGCAGCGCTTTGGTGGTGATACCAAAGTTAAGCAACCTTAGGCGCGGTCGTGTTTCGGATGGGTGGCCATTTCGACCATTTAAAGGAAATCTTAGGGAGGTCTTTAAGAGGCCTTCGGACGGCTTCATCTGACAGTAAGGTTGGTCACTTACCTTACAAAGTACGAGTCTTACCACCTCATAGTCAAGGCGACACCTGTGCCCAGCAGTACGTATAAAGGACTCACCCATCGTTAAGCTGTATGATCTTGTATCTTGTGGTCTCCAAGTTGTACATCACGCCGTCGTCCCCGCGCACCACGACGCCGATGACGCGGCACTTGGCGCACTTGAACTCGATGTGCACCGGGTCGATGGACCCCTGGGGCAGCTGCGTCACTTTCTTCATTTCCATGTCTATGGTTGCCTTTTCTGGAAGATGAAAATCGTTTTTTTTTACAAAGAGCTATCCAGACATTTGGCCACAATCCCACCTGATGGTAAGTGACGAGGCACGGGGGTGTACCACCGCCAACTTCCCGACTCCGAGCCCCCGTGCCTCGGTGCGCACGTTAAGCCGTTGGTCCTGCGCCTGATCTCTCTCCGGTCATGTCGGATTGCCGTCTCACCGAACTTTGAGGGTGATGGAACAGTGAGTGCACCTGTGTATTGCGCTCACACTTGTGCACTGTAATATCTCCTGCGCAGTTGGCTGATCTCTGTTGAGATTGGCCGCCGTGGTCGAAATCGGCCAGGAGGACTATGTATAAAATGACGATGTGGCCGAGGATAAATCACGTCTGTCTAGGAACAGCATATTCACTCTTTATTGAAAAGATCCAAGTTATAATTTAATGAGAACACTTCAGCAGGTAGATTATTCAATTCCCCCCTTATAAATAATCGCGGCTAGATGGCACCACCAATCGTTGACATACTCTTTATTATCTGTCAAAACGTTCTGTCTCCATAGCTTTTTTAAGAGAATACAAAATCGTGACGTCACGGTAATGTATCAGATATTGGAGTCAATTGACCAAATATTTATTGAATTTTGTGTGTTTAAAAGCTTGATTCTACAGCTTTTTGGAAATATATTGGTTGTATTGACTTCATAGGGTCTATGTTTTTTAAACGCCATGGTCTTGAAAATATTAACGTATCATGTTAACTTTTTGGATATCAATCGAAGATTTTGATGTCACAATTATAGAAGTTTTAAAGATATCTTTAGTAAAGTAAAAGGTACGGAATAATCACCACTGTACACTTAACGATTACACTCTGTGTAAGAGTAACAAGTACTTTCCAAAAAAAAAAATTAAACTTAACAATCCCAACTTAACCATATCCACACTCACCCAGCGTCACAATCTCTAATGATTTCTCGTTATGCCGGCTCCCGTCCTCTGGCAAGAAGACCGCGAAGAGCGTTCCGAGCCAGATTTCAGTGAGTTTCATGAAGTATATAGAAATTGTTATGAATTGGCACATGTGGCCGAAGCTGCGGCGGCCGTCCGGCCCTACGTCGGTGCCGTTGAACTGTTTCGACGTAATTTGGTTTTGGGGTATCTGTGGAAAATAAAAAAAATGCTTAAGACACACACACACACACACACACACACATCTACTCACACACACTCACGTACACAACACATTCGCACACACACACACACACACTTCATCATCATCAACTCTTTCATCACACATAGTGACTTGCATCCGTCGCAATCCTGTAAGAACCATCGGGTTCATTCCTATGTGTATTGTTATTGGCATTGCGTGATTTACATTCTGTAATATCTTCTATAGTATAATAATTATCTTCTGTACCTTATATTATAACAATAATCTTGTTGGCAATAAAAATATTTGTATTTGTATTTTGACGCAATAGCTATAAGGTAAGGAAGCTACATATGAGGGCTTCCTACTTTCCAAGTATTAATGTAGTGGCCAAGGTCAGATAGACACAATACTCGTTAGTCTATCTTATATTATCTTAACCTAAATCTGACATACCGCGGTTCATGTTTGATAGCGGTATAACAGAGCATTTTACCTTTTTGATTCGTTTTTAGGCCCTCCTCACAAGAGTTTTGTTTGAATTTTAGAGTTTAGCCAGCGTGTAATCTCCTATTCACTGTGATACTTTCCCTTCTTGCTCCATGTCTATCCCCTGACCGCTATAGCTGTGTCACTATCCCCTACCAACTGTGTCAGTTTCCCTTCCCGCTCTACGTCTATTCCCGCTATAGCTATGTCACTATCCCCTACCCACTATTTCAGTTTCCCTTCCCGCTCTACGTCTATTCCCTACCCGCTATAGCTATGTCACTATCTCCTTCCCACTGTGTTAATTTCTCTTCCCGCTCTCCGTCTATCCCCTACCCGCTATAGCCGTGTCACTATCCCCTATCCACCGTGTGACTTTCCCTTCCCGCTCTACGTCTTTCCCCTAACCGCTATAGCCGTGTCACTATCTCCTACCCACTGTGTTAGTATCATCTTACCCGGTGCGCTGCGGGCGCCTGCCCCGAGTAAGGTGCCTAGTTCTTCCACACGGAGTCGAACTTTCCATCTGGGACGCGCAGCGTGCGCGGCGCTGTCTCGTACTACATCCTACCCGCTCAGTTACTAGTCCTTACCCTCTCTTAATTAAGCAAGCACCTTCCACATAAAGATACTAATCGTATTCCTATTCGTCGGATTTCTGATCGAAGCCAAGGTTCATTCAACACCATCTATGCATGTCTTACTATAGTATTCATAACCGAAATTCACAGTGCATTTACATTTTTCGATAAATGGATCGATAGCCCAAATGCATACTACCCGCATGCGGGCTAACGACCAATATAGTACATCAGTGAAAAGCCCGAATGCGAGGACAGCCCGCAAGCGGATTAGTGACCAATGTAATTAATCGGTCAATAGCCCGAACGCTTTGATCCTATCGCTGGGTCAACTATTCAGCCAGTGTGCGGAGGGGTTAGACTAGTTAAACATTTACCTTGTCTGCTGCGTGCGCCTTCCCCGAGTAGGGCGCTTGCTGCTTCCACACGGAATCGAACTTGTAGCCGTCAGGGATGCGCAGCGTGCGCGGAGCTGTCTCGTACGGGCGGCCTAAGCGAACGTACTCAGCTTTTGTGTCCTCTAAAAACATAATATTGACAAAGTCACCTTTTTTTTAAGCTGACGTTTGTGTGTGAAACATTTTATCCTACTACTATTATAAAGGCGAAAGTTTGTAAGTATGGATGTATGGATGTATGGATGTTTGTTACTCTTTCACGTAAAAACTACTGAATGGATTTGAATGAAACTTTACCACAATATAGCTTATACATCAGAATAACATATAGGCTACAATTCATAAAGAATTTTTAAGATAAAGGCTTTCCACGCGGACGAAGTCGCGGGCGGCCACTAGTTATAAAATAAAAATATGGCAAAGCGTGGGCTGCACTTTATGTCATTTTCATACTTCTCTTTGTGTACTTGCCAATAATATAATGATTTTAATATTACCAACCTACGGCGAACGTCGTTGTATTACTAGACCTCTATTTACTAGAATTCGGAAGTTGATTAACTTGTGTTGGGAAAAGAGCGTATTTAAAGGGTCTTATTCAAATCATTATAACTTCTAAACTATTTCACTGACAATAATAAATTATGGGTTTTATTTTAGCAAATATCCTCTTCTATTGTTTCAAAATAAAAAATAAGCAGTTGAATGCTCAAGATTTTTCACAAAAATCCAATAACTAAAAAAATACAATAAAAAAACACGAATTTTTTTTCTAAAAACTTTTTTTTCTATTCTTTTTTTGACAAAAGATGATACGTGTTGGCTGTCTAATTATTGTCTACAGGTTCAACTATCATATGAGACCTTTTTTATATTCATAGGACATTTACACGAGTAGTGGTAGCCGAATTAGTACGAGAGGTCAGGTCTTGTTTACCAAAAAAACAAAATGGCCGCCATTTCGCAACCGAGACAGAAAAAATAAATTTGATAAGCGATTTGTCGATAAAACATCCCATATTTAATACCATTTCAGGCTCCGACACTGATCCCGGGACAGATTGTATACTTATTCTTTGTACTCGGAAATTATTTTCATTTTTTAGTTAGCAATAAAAGCGTGTTATTTTAGTTTTTTTTTACTATTTTTTTTATTTTATTTTTTGTAGTTACGGTTTTTTTCTCTTGGTTAAACTTTTTTGGTACCTATTCTTGTTTTTGACGTGTTCATGATATTAAAATTGACATCTACAAGCGAGTTTTTGGCATTCTTAGAATAACGTTTTTAATACTTTCCGTACGGTTCCTCGCACAGAATTTTGTTAAAAACCAAAAAAAATAAAACGTTATTAAACGTTAACCCAAATTTTGTTGTTCACATAAACGTTTTATTTTTTTACACAAGAAACACGTGAATAAAATATTTATAAAATCATTAGTTTGCAACGTTAATGCTTATATCACAGAAAATAATAGGTAATACTAAAATAATAAAGGTATGCGTCGGTGCTGCACTCTGACGGTAAAAAAAAATACCAGTACTTTTAAGAAAATACGTCACTTACCCGCAATAGCTAAAAATAAGTTATAGTAAAAATTAATAACTCAACTTTGTTATTCGTGTTTTATTTCATTTTTATAAAGAAGAATTAATTTTATTGTAACTTATTGATGGTACTATAGATATATTAAACTTACGAGGTATAATTTCTGAAAACAACATATTGAAAAGTTTCTTGTTAGTTTCAAATGTTTCTTATATATCACAAAAAGAATGATTGTTACATACCATCACCTGTAATCACATTAAAATTAAATATTTTCGATAGAATTAAAGACTGGATTAAATTTACTTTATAAAAAGTATTTATTTAAAAAACTTCTTACGCTCAAACTCTGCAAAGATACAATTTGAGTTTTTTGAGAAAATGAATTATTTAAACGAGTTTTTTTACAAAAATGATACGAATTTTCAACTTCACAACCATCATTTTTTACCTTGGAAATCTGAAAAATAAAATAAAAATGATTTCATTGAGTAGCACTGAAGACTATATAAACTACGTTGGAAGTAATTAAAAAAATACATAACATAAAATGCAAAATTTTAAAAATATTGCTTACTATCACCGACTGGAATAAAAGTTCAAATATTATTAATTAAATTATATTACTAAGGACATAGGACATAGGACTAAGGTAACTGATGTTCTCCAAGAAAGTAGCAAGCTAAAGTGGCAGTGAGCTGGCCTTGTCTGTCGCGGAACCGACAAGAGGTGGGGCGGGAAGGTTCTCGAATGGAGACCACGCTTAGGTAAAAGTAGTGTGGGAGCCCCCCGGCTAGATGGACAGACGACCTGAAGAACGCAGCGGGTAGTGACTGGATGCAGAGGGCGGGAGATCGTGAGCTGTGGCGCTCCTTGGGGGAGGCCTATGTCCAGTAGTGGACTGCAACAGGCTGATATGATGAATTAAATTATGAGGTACACCAACGACACACCATATCTAAATATTATCCACTTGACTGAAAGATCTTAACCGGTCAAAGTTTTGTTCAAGAATGATTATCGAAGCACAACACAAACTTACTGTAATCATCTGAAAATCAAGATAAATAGTTTATTGAGAGGAGCAAATACATATACCGCGGTTCATGTGCGTGCGTGAGTAGGCTAACAGCGCTATCTAGTCAATGGAGCCGTATCAGTGCTCGCTGTCTAGTATGCCACTGTTAGGCATATGCTTGTGATGGCGAACGGTGCAGGTCGTAACACAGGGTAACGGTAGGCCAAAAATAAATAAATATACAACAACATCATATACATTGATCTGACTCTGTAGTAACTAGCTAAACTTGTGTTACAGATATCAGAATCAACAGTGGTATTACAAATACACTTAAATAAATACATATAACACCCAGACCAGTACAAATAGACATGTTCATGCACACACATGTTTGTACAGTTCGGGGATCGAACCCGCGACCAATTGGTAAATAGTTAACGTCTTAACCATTACACTTAAGTGGTCGTCAAAAGGCTGTAGGGTGTTTTGTTCGAACTGAGCCCGCAGTAACTCCTAAAAGTTTCGTTCAAAATTTTTGTGTCTAGCCAGCCCGTTCGCTCGTACGCTCAAGCTTGTAAGAGTGACAGAGATAGCTGCTGTCCGAAATTACAGACAACAGCTTAGAGAATAGGGTAAGCTGACACGGAATACCGAAAAATTCGTAGTACAGTCAAGGCTCAGGTGCTTGTGGCGCAATCGTAGCAGAGCTATATTACTGATTACCAAAGTTAAGCAACCCGCGGTGCGGTCGTGTTTGGAATGGGTGACCATTCCAAATATGTAACTGACGTCTATTTCCAAGCATCTTCGTGTTCGGGAAGGCACGGTAAGCTGCTAGTTCCGATCAATATCGAAAGATATTAGTCGTGAAGCCTAGTTAGAGGCCATCCGACTTAATAACATCTGACACAAGGGATGGTCACTTAACCTTACGAACACCCGTCCACCGCACCGCACTGAGTTGAGTATTGGTTCGTACCTCCTGACAGTTAGTTGAGTTGAGGCTGTGCCGAGCAGTGGGACGTATCTTATATCTTTAAACGAGCAATTCTTATATCTAATATATAAAATTCTCGTGTCACAGTTTTCGTTGCCATACTCCTCCGAAACGGCTTGACCGATTCTCATGAAATTTTGTGAGTATATTGAGTAGGTCTGAGAATCGGCCAGCATCTATTTTTCATATACCTTAGTGATAATAATTTATATGGCATAACAAAGTTTTCCGGGTCAGCTAGTATTTATATATATGTAATCAGGATCTCGATAACGGCTCCAACAATTTTCATGAAAGTTACAGATAAGATCCCAGGTTCGAGAAAAGCTCGGTTCCCAGGATTATCCCATTCTATCCCATAGTCCCATTTTAAAATTTTTAGAAACTAATAACAAATTAGCGCCATCTATAACGCCATGACCGATAAGGGCCTCACTGGGTAAGAAAGTAAAAAACTCTTTCTACTCGATACTAGATGGAGCTTAATCATATTAACATTAACAAAAATTAATCATATTATGAACATTTTTCATATTTTATCTGTATGCAATTAAATAATAAATAAAATAAATACTTTATTTGACCAATAACAATGATTATGCACTAATAAGGTATAATCATAAACATTGACTACAAAACATGACGGCAAAGTGGCACCTACCCTCCGCGTTAGTAACAAAACTGTGTTGCGGCAGGGCATTTACGTCGTTTGCCAATAGAGAGAGTTATTAATTCATACATAATTTTCAAGAAACACGTTCTACCAAAAACAAAAAAAATTGGTTGCCTGTAAAGTCGGTATACGGGCGAAAGTTTTACGTGACAACGACTTTGAGTGGTAAAATAATTTTAATGTGAATATTCATTCGTATAACATGACGCGACTAGTCGCGCGAAACACGCTTCGTGACGGACGTGTCGCAAAAGTGGAAGAGATAAAACTATTTTTTGTAAAAAAAATTTGTAATACTTGTCATTCAAAAATAAGTCGTAATACCAATACAAGAAGTTCGTTTATAAATCAACAGTGTCTACGCGCTAATTGCTCTCTGGAGTTGAAGTTGTGTGTATCGATAAGCCAAACTCGTTGCAGTCGGAATACTTCGTAAGCTACGGCCATAGACCTATTAACACTTAGAACGCAGAGTGGATAGAAACAAGATGCAGCGTTCGCCGCCCTCATGCAAGCATTACGGCTCTGACCCGGATCTTTCAAACGTCACTGCACGAAAAAGGAAGCATGACCAGGAAGACACCGATATGTTCAAAACATTTACTGAAAATATTCTGTCAAGAATGGATAATATGAAGCTTGAATTTAGCAACAATTTAATTCTGATTAACGAGACTTTAAACAAAGTGGTCATGAATGATTTGGCAAAGATAAAGGAAGACTCAGCAGAATTAAAAAACGAAATGAAGAATATCCGTAAGGAGTATAGTGAGATGAAATCGTGCATTGCAAAGTTAGATAGACAACAAACCGAAATTAAAAAGGAAGTAACGGAACTTCAGCAGTCAGCTGGTTTTGCCCTCGATTTCCACGAAGAAAACAAAAAGAAAATAAAGAACATTGACAATCTTGAAAAGGAAATTAACAGTCTAAAAATTCAAAATAAGCAGATGGTGACACTTATGAATTCGAATGAGCAAAGAGAAAGATTACTTAATGTCGAGCTTGTTGGTGTACCTGAATTTAAGAATGAAAACTTGGGCGATTTGTTCAAGAAAATTTGTACTCACGTCAGTATTGAAGTTGCTGCAGACGATATTCTACAGATTAACCGCGTTTCACCGAAACAGAACATCCAGGGACGCCCAAGAGTGATTGTAGTTAAAATGAAGACCAGACTCTTGAAGGACAATCTGATATCTCTTAGTCGAAAAAAACGCACAACCACGAGAGACATTGGAATTGCAGGTGATCCGATACCTATATATATTAATGAACACCTGACGCCATCTAACAAGTTACTGCTCAAGAAATGCAAAGAGGTGGCCAAGAGTAAGATGTACCAATTTGTCTGGACAAAAAACGGCAGAATATTTATACGACAAAACAGCTCCTCGCCGGCCCTGCAAATATTCGACGAAGAGGATCTCATAAAAAAGACTCGAGTGGTGAAGTGATTTCTTCAAATTATCAACAGTCATGGAGGTTTTATTTATTTTATATTTTTCATCTTCTCAACTATTTGATCAGTTTCATATCACGTGCCATTTCTAACAAAGTTATTCACTCTATGGTAAAAATCGCGTCATCTTGTTTTGTAAACGTGCTCACGGTCATATGCTCAAAGAAGATGCGACGACTGTTCTCATCTTTGCACCTGTCCCCAAATATTGAATTATCGGATATTACTTTTTTCTATGTACTTATATTCCATGCTGCTTTGATGTATTCATTATGTTTGGCGTTTTATCGTCTTACACGGTGGACCTCACATAATGATGTCTTATTGCTCCTGTTCCTGATTGGCTTCGAGTTACCTTTAAAACTCATAAAAAATACATTATGTGCGGTGTATTTATTCTTTAATTTACTTAAACAAAACCATTTCCGCAGAAAATGTTTATTATCAGTAAATAACGCACCTGTAATCGGTGAATGTTTAGTAATTGTTACTGCAGCTCAACCGACAAATCGTTGCATTTTTTTGCCTGCTTACCGTCAAAATAAAAATTATCAAGTTACCATTGAATTATTTATGTTCGTTATCTTTTATTACTGCAACTACAATGAACGTCTTAAAATGGGTAATCATAAAGATATTAAACAACTCAGTCAATTGTGTATGGAGGTTAACATCTACTGTGCTTGATACAGAAATAGATCGAGAATTAACTATTTATTACCAAAACGTTCGCGGTCTGAGAACAAAGTGTTTGCAGTTAAGACAACAAATATTAAATAACGAATATGACATCATTGTAATAGCGGAAACTTGGTTACACTCTGGAATTTTTGATAGGGAATTTTGTGACTATCGCTATGATGTGTTTCGATTGGATCGTGACCTAACTTTAAGTAATAAAACCACAGGTGGGGGGATTATGATTCTCGTCCGATGCGAACTGGGAGCAGCTGAGTACTCACTCTCGGGCTTAGATCCGATAACGGAAATATTAACAGTGAGCGTGCCGGCGCGTGCGCTTGGCGCGACGACTGACTTATACCTATGTATTGTTTATGTCCCACCCGACCGGCTCCGCATTCCGCACGACATAGAACAGATTATCGACGCTACTCATAAACTATTGGACGGATCTGAGAATAATTTCTTACTAATCGGAGACTTTAACCTGCCCTGTATATCGTGGAATATGAATGAGCCTACATATAGAAGTATCGGTACGACTGAAGTACAAAATTGTGCAGTAAAATTGGTTGATGAACTGAGCTTCCTTGGTTTGAAACAATATAATAATTTTAAAAACTACGCGGGAAATACACTAGATTTGGCTTTTTCAAATCTTCCTATTGACATTAAAGATTGCTCAACTTCAGCGCTGGTGAACCTAGATCCAGCTCATCCAGCCCTCCTATTAAATATTCTTGATTTAAAAATTAAACCATTGCTGGAGGCTTCAACCATAAAGCGAAATTTCAGAAAATGCGATTATACTACTGTAAATCAAACCTTCCAAAATATTAATTGGCAGCATATACTGCGACCAGGTACAGTAGACGAAGCAGTGGGCTCTTTTTACGCAACAGTCAATCAAATTATCGAACAACAAGTACCATATAAAAAAAATAAAAAAAATTCAAAATATCCAGTTTGGTATAGCCCATCATTAATAAAAATAATTAAAGAAAAGTCTAAAGCACACAAGCGATGGAAACGATTCGGCAACTTGTTAGATTACGATGAGTTCTCACTTTTACGACGTAGGCAGCAGCGTGTGCAGGCGGAATGTTTTGAGTATTTTACAAAAACAGCGGAGGAATCTATTGTACTGAAACCTAAAACTATTTGGTCGTATATTAAATCGATGCGTGGTAGATCTAATTATCCACAGACTTTAACCTATCATGACCAAAAGTACAACAATGGTGCAGAAATATGTCAGGCATTTAGTGACTTTTTCAAAAGCGTTTTTGGTTCGCCACGTACAACAGTAATCGCTTCAGATATTAGACATGAAAGCACTGAATGTTTATCTAAAATTGTTATCCCAGCCGCTACTGTCGAAAAACATCTGAAGGCCTTAGATCCGTACAAAGGAGCTGGATCTGACGGAATCCCTCCTTTTTTCTGGCTAAGCACTGCAAAGACGTTGAGTTATCCGATATCTATATTATTTAATATGTCTCTGAATAACGGAACATTTCCTAGTATTTGGAAAAGAGCACATGTTGTACCGTTGCATAAAAAGGGCTCGAAATCCAAAATTGAGAACTATAGAGGTATCTCAATACTTAACACGATAGGTAAAGTATTTGAGAAAATCGTGTTTGATGTAATTTATCCTACCATATGTAAACAAATACCACCTAACCAGCACGGATTTCTAAAGCGCCGTTCTACAATCACTAATTTGGCATGCTTCACTAACTATGTTTTATCTAACATGGAAAGAGGTGGACAGGTTGACGTGATCTACACCGACTTCGAAAAAGCTTTCGATCGGGTGGATCACGGCATCCTGATTCGTAAGCTGAGTGGTATGGGTATACATGGAGATTTGCTCAGGTGGATTGAATCATATCTGCACAATCGCTCTCAAGCTGTCGTTGTGGGGGGCTACAGGTCTGATTTCATAAATATCCCTACAGGAATCCCTCAGGGATCGCATTTGGGACCATTGTTCTATAACGTATATGTGTCGGACATTACGTCTTGTATCAATTCAGCGCGACATCTTATGTACGCTGATGATAAAAAAATATTCCTTAAAATCAATAGTGAGGAAGACTGTTTAATGATACAATCTGATTTAGATAACCTATCCAATTACTATGAACAGAATAATATAACGGTAAACATAGATAAGTGCGAGTGTATATCTTTTACTCGCAAACACAGACCTATAATTTACCCGTATAATTTTAATGGCACTATAATCCGAAGAGCATCTTTAGTTCGCGATCTCGGAGTGTACTTCGATGACAAAATGCTCCTCAAAGATCACATAGATAAGATAGCGGATAGGGGTTTTAGGAATTTAGGATTTGTCTTGAGAACTTGTAAGCCTTTCAGGAACTTGAGCACAATTAAAGCAGTATACTTTGCCTATGTTCGCAGCGTTCTTGAATATGCGTGTCAAATATGGTCTCCACAGTATTCTATCTATAAGGACCAACTGGAACGGCTACAGAGAAAGTTTATTGCATACTTAAATTATCGTTTCCCGCAATCATTGCCTAACACATATGAAGAAAGCTGTAGACATTTCAACCTATTGACGCTTGACGACAGGCGCAAGTTAATGGATCTTTGCCTTCTATACGACATAACTAGAGGTAACTTAGACTGCTCTGAACTGGTGGAGAGCGTAGGGTACAACGTACCGGCCCGCCGCGCTCGACGGCGTCCTCCACCGTTATTCCTAGTTCCTTTCAATATTACTAACTATGCACGTAATGCTATCCTCTCTCGATTACCGAAAACATATAATAATATATTTGGGGACGTGGATTTATTCTTGTTTAGCAAGAATACAATAAAAAGCAAGGCCATTGAGATACTTAAAATTAAATACTCCTGAAGCTCAGGCACGGGCTTGAAAAATGTAGTTGATAATTATTGTATTTTAGTTCTTTTTTTTTCTGCTCTGTAACTTTCATTTTTTTCATTTTCATTTATAAACAATGCTATGTAGCAGCACCGGACCGCACTGTTCTATTTTATAAACAATTTACTAAATTATTGGACACTGTACATTAATAATATTTAAAAAAAAACTCAGTAAAATACTAAATACTACCATGCATGCAATCTGAATTTGTTTCACGTTCTTAGTCTAAATTATGTAAATAATTAAATTATCTTACCACTACTAATAGTTAATTCAAGGGAAACCTGTTATTAGCTTTACTTACCTTTAATTTACTACTTAAACCTATACAATGTATTACGCTGTTGGTTTTCAAAATAAATAAAATAAAATAAATAACATGAACCGGTGTGTATGCCTATCTCTCTCACTCTCTCTCTCTCGCTCTGTCTCTCTCGCTCTTAGGCGGGTTAACTGTGCTCGAGTGGAAGGGACGCGTGCCTTTCACTTTTTATGTCTGTCTCACTCGCTCTCAGGCGGGCTAACCATGCCCGAGTCGAAGGGACGCGTGCCTCTCACTCGCTCTCATTGTGAGCGCGGAACGTGAGCGGAGCGTAACGCAGTTTCTTGAAGTGTCACCGGGCAAACCAATTTATAAGACGTTGTCACGTCAAAAACCAGGTACTAGAGAGCTGATGAGACGAGATGAGATACTCACGCCACAGCTCGTTGGCGGGGAGGGCCTGGTCGGGCGACGGCAAGCTGTAGATGTAGCCGATCTGGCACGGGTTCCAGTGGTCGCACACCTCGCGGTCAGGGTCCAATTCTGTCACGAATTTGTAGGTCTGGAGATAAATACGATTAGTTAAAAGGTTTACATTTATTTATTTCCATTTTAAAACTTTATTGCACAAGAATTGTACAAAGGGTGGACTTATTGCTATAAGAATTTTCTGCCAGATATTTTATTCTGAATTGAGAGTCACGGAAAATCAATTATGTCAATACTAAAATCGTTATCTTCGCATTCTAACTTCGTAATGATAATAATAATAGTCCTCCTGGCCGATTTCGACCACGGCGGCCAATCTTAACAGAGATCAGCCAACTACGCAGGAGATATTATAGTGCACAACTTCCCGACTCCGAGCTGTTTTTCATGACATAAAATCTCAGAAACAAATTTGGCTCATCCTGGGATTCGAACCCAGGACCTCTCGGATGTAAGGCAGAAACATTGCCACTACACCTACGAGGTAGGGTATAAATATAAGTTATATATCTAAGTATATAAGTTATAAATGTAACACTACAGTAATCGACGATTACTCGTACTGTAGTGTTACGACTGCAACTTATATCGTGCACGCAAATCAATAGGCATGATGACACCTGGTCTATCTTAAATATTTTCAAGATCAAGGCGTTTAAAAACCATAGCCCCTATGAAGTTAATACAACCAGTATATTTCCAAAAAGCTGTTGTAACCAATTTTTAAACATACAAAACGGTCAATTGACTCCGATTTCTGATACATGACTGTGACGTCACGATCTTGTATTCCCATACAAAATCTATGGAGGCAGACCGATTTGACAGATCATAAAGAGTATGTCAACGATTGGTGGTGTCATCTAGCCAATTATAACGGTTGACGTTCTCTCACCCTGTCCGGGTAGTAGCGGTAGTGGACCACGACGTCATCTGTGTCTTCTAACGCGCACTTCATGCTGGTGTAGTTGAGTGAAGTACGCTCAGAAGGCGCGCAGCCAATCACGGCTGAGCCGTTGCGGGGAAGGTCGGGGCCTTCGACTTTGTGACCTGAGGGGAGGTTGAGGTGGAAAGATCTTTACAGAACCACGCTACAAATAAATAATAAGCCACGTCTGGAATCTTCGTTCGAGCAGACATACTTAAAGATAAGCGACAACAGACGTAATATTGTTTTTACTGACCAATCAACCAATAACAATTTGAGGTCTCCAAACACAGGCATAACTTGCTTAAATGGAGACCTCAATCAACCATGTAATTAGGTATAAGTTAAAAATGAAATAAATTATTTATTTATTTATTATTTTATTAATAACAATCAAGGATAATGCCGCAATTGCTTATTAGCATTGGTTATTCGAATTCGCCAAAAAAGTTCACGCCCACAGAAAACTGATCCAACACCCGATCCCTGACAAAAAGATCCAACCATTGAGCCAACATTAAATCAAATCAAATCAAACATTTATTTGCTAGAATACTCAAAAATATGCAAGTTACAAACTGCAGGTCTTAAAAATAGGTTGATGCTGCATTCAGCCTGCATGCAGGCGTGCAAATTTTACTCGTAATAATAATTTTAACTATTCAATAAATAATAGGTCCGTTGAAAATGAATAATCAAATAATGTCAAAATTACAATAATAATGTCATAAAATTAAATTGTCAATGTCATGAATTAACGTCAAAGTGTGGATTTCCTTACTTACTAAAGTGATAACGGCGGCCAGAAGCGAGTCGCAGCGACAGTAAGTCGCAGGTGTGGACTGAGTTTTATGCTACACACGGTATAACAGATAACAAAAAAGTGCTCTAGATCAAATTCCTTTCTTTCACCCATTAGCGAATAGTTCTTGTTCGCGCCGCTAGATGGCGCTGTTTCTAGTTGACTCGCGGCCCCCTGTTCTAAAGTAGTAAGTACTTTAGAACAGGGGGCCGCTCAACCGGGCATAAGACAATCTATTGCTCGGTTCCTATAACGATATGGTATGAAACCCTTTTCGCGAGTAGTAGTGGGTTATTGAGAGTTCTAGCTCATAGCTCGCACTTACCTGTATTATTTTGAAGAAAGTGAACACAGTTAAAACTAAAGACACTCACGGTTGCAAAAGAAGTACTTGTTGTCGGCGACATAGAGGTCTCTGTCTTCCGCGCTGAGGCACGAGTCGTACATCACCGGCGTCGGCTCTATGTCCTCCTCACACATAATGATGCCCGAGCCGTCTGGTTCTTTGGGTACGCGATTGGCCGGGCAGCGAAACATTAGGCCTGAAACAATAATAATATTTTAAAAAACTAAAAAAACACGCTTTTATTGCTAACTAAAAAAGAGAAAATAATTTCTGAGTTCACGGAATTTATATTACAGTAGAGTAAAAAGCGTGGGGTGCACTTTATGACGTTTTCATACTTCTCCTTTTATAGTTGCCAATAATAGGATGATTTTCACATACTATCCTACCAAGCAACCCACGCTTTTTACTCTACTGTAATATAAATTCCGTGTACTCAGAAAATATTTTCTCTTTTTAGTTAGCAATAAAAGCGTGTTTTTTAAACTATTATTCGTTAAAACTCTTATCAAATTATTGCATTGTCATCGGTACTTTATACGTATGCAATGTTTCAAATTAATCCAATTTCTGGAAGTTACATACATACATACATACATACACCCCGATCTAATAAAAGCGTGTTAAAAAAAAGTGTGGCACTCGAGGACTGCCGCGGTAAAGCTATTGCAAGACTACACGCATACGCCTAGTCGCACGCACACAAACACAGTGACGAAGTCTGCCGAACTGAAACGACGTCGATGTGTTAGGTTGTTTCCCTTACGGAATTACTTGATTCGGTCGCCGCGCACAAAGCCCGCGATAAAAGTATAAAAGTATTGTATAGTTCTTTCAAATCACGAAGTCGAGCAGAATTTACTTGTGGTAAATATGTGTCCGTATATGTGTCGATGTGTGCGTGAAAACGAAAGCGGGTATGGTTAGCATAAAAATAATACCAATATTTTTGTATGTTCAATTGATAATAAAATAAAACAACAAAACTTTTAAACTAAAATGTTTATTATTTAAAATAAATAATAAATAAGGGAATGTATTAAAATAAAATTATGTTCTTCTACATTTGGGTTTAAGTTTTAATTTAAGCGAAACATAAGACTTAAATAAGGATATACAATTGAACTCAAGATATGGCAAAATTATGAAAATAAGGCTAGGCTGGAACTATTTAATAACAAATTTCTATCTATTTTTACGTATGTGAAAAATGTGTCGCCTTAATCTTCTTCGGAAAAACTGTTGCTTTCGTTAGTTTCAAAGTCAGTCGTGCTGCTATCACTTGATTCACCCACATTAATTACAAATTCAAAGTCATAATCAAAATATTTCATATACTCCTTTTCAATTTTTTCGACATGCTTGCATGTATTAAGCCAGATGTTGTTATCGATACTATTTAAACCTTCAGCTATTAAATTTTGAACTTCTGTCATATTTTGACCAATATTTTTCGAGGCAATCTTATTTTTCAGAATACCCCAGATGTTTTCAATGGCATTTAATTCGGGGTGATATGGTGGCAGTCGTAGTATTTCGAAACCTTTGCTTTTTATTATCTCGTCAATTCTATATGAAATAAAACGCTGCTTATTTCTGATTATTAAATCATACAATTCTACATTGCGGGACAGTGCATTGAAAGGAATACCGTGTTCCGTCAGCCACTTTTGCATGTCGCTCTTGCGCGAATTTGACGTAGGTATACTACTACTTCGAGTATTATGGTAGGATGCGTTGTCCATCACTATAACAGATTTATCTGGTAAATTTGGCAGCAGCTTTTCATTCAGCCATTTGCTATAATTATTGAAATTCATATTTGAGTGATAGTCTCCAGTTGTGGATGATGCTTTGTATATTAACGAAGCATCTTTAATAAATCCACTACTGCTACCCGCATGCACTATAATAAAACGAGCACCGGTACTCAATTTTTTTAAAAATGACTTGTCTTTTGTCTTAGTATCTAGTTTTTTTAAATTCCACGTGTTTTGACGTACGTGCGAAGTTAGCACATATGTTTCGTCTGTATATATAATGGGACGGCCTTCTTCACGGTATTCATGAATTTTTTTCAAAAAATTAAATCTCCACAATTGTATTTCATGCCTTTCTTGTAAAGATTTACGATTGTTTTCAATTTTGTTTGTAACGTTGTAAAATTTTGGTTATTAATAACGATGGTACTTTTTGCGTTATGTTTAGGCTGTATGGCATTGATCCCTTTGCCCAAAGGGAAAGTGGATTTGTGACAGCTGTGTTGTCAATGTCTTGGTGTTTGACAAGTATAGGATTTCCGTTTTGAAAGCACTCTGGGAGCTGACGCGGCAAAAGTAGCATGGCGTGAAAAATAAAAACGAGAAAAATTTGAAAAATCTTGGAGTTAGGGTCGGGGCTTGACCCCGAAAAAACCCAAAATAAAGTGCCCCAGAGTCATGGCGTCTTTTCTAATTTAGTTTCGGCCGCGGCACATATCTTTTTATAATGATTTTTGTTTTTACATACAAACACAGCAATACAGCAATTATTAAGTATTGGTCCAGGTATGTATTTCAGGAAATATTATTCTATAACCGAGATGTTGATAAAGAAAAGGTAATATCGTAATTCCACATGTTTATTATTTCAGGTTGTTCTTGGCACATTAGTATGTTGAGCTGAGGCTTGGTTCAGCAAACATGTAAGGCAGCATCATTTAGTAACCTCAGGTAAATATATCTGAAGTTGTTGACTAAATCTTAGCATTAAGCTCGGGCAGGAGTGTGGACTAATTGTACATTTCTTTCAGTGGCCTTCTTATTTGGATCTTCTTCTTCTTCCTGTTTTCATCTTCTCCGGCTTCACCTTTTGGCTCGGGGCTTTATTTCTGGAGTTTGCCCTGGCCGTTCTCATGAAGAAAGGAAAACCTCTACGGAACGTCTCCGTGAAATTGTTGGAGTTCAAGTTAGCTGTTAAAGAGGCTTCATTGGTCAGCTGATTCAGTCCTGGGAACTCAGCTAAGTGTTGATAAACTTTAGATTCCAAACTTATTTCAATTTAGTAACATTTGAAATTTAAAAATTTAATTATGAACGGGTATTAATTTATTAATTTCTTAATTTCTTAATTTTCTTAATTTATCAAAACTAATTGGATTTCTTGATATGGTTTAAAGCAAAGACAAGGTGGTTTTTCTTTATTAGTCATATAATGTACTGAATTTCTTAGTTAGCAATTTTCTATAGAACCAGACCCAGTATCTACCGGTCTGAGCTATTTTTTTAGTTTTATCAGAGGCCTGTGGCCTATGTATATTGTTCAGGTGTTAAAGGTGTAAACCCGGCTCTAATAAAATATATCCTACAAATGCCCATCTCGGCTTTTATTCAAAACCTTTACTCCTTTTAACACACTTTGTCCGGGGTCAGCCGAGCAAACCCGGTGACAAATGGCGCCCAACGTGGGGCCAAAAAAATTACCAAGAATCTAATTGTCCAAAAGAATATGTTAATATGTTTTTTTTTCCAAAAAGTTGTTTAGATTTTTACTAGAAAATATGCAAATTTGTGTTTATGTTTTATGTTGTTATTAGTTTCTTAAAATTCAAATAAATCTTTCTATTGTTTTTAAACATTTTAACTGAGATGGTTTTTCTTTTCACAAAACGGAACCCTAGAAATAACTTACAATTTTCACCAAAATAGTGATTTTAAACATCACAATAGTACACAGAGGGAAGTTTAACCAAAATGTTAAGCAATAACATAGGTACACTTAACTATGGGTATTATACAAAATAAGTTTTACACCAATACACTTTTCTTTTATTTGGTTAGTAAATCACACAACCTAGATGCTAATCCCTATAGGTTAGAACACACAGACAAGACTTAATCCTGTATATAAAGTTTCAAAATGGGTTACGGATCATTCTTCATTAAAGTGGTTCTTAAAGTTGGAAAACCCGTCGGGGAGATTAGCTCGTTGGGGTTGTCGCTTGTCTCAGTACAATTTTGAAATTGAGCATAGGAAAGGTACAGACAACGTAGTCCCTGATGCGCTATCTAGACTTCTGCCAGTTAGCGTCATTAACGACATGAACACGTCACAAAAGGTAGATGATCCTTGGTATGACCGCGTGTTTAGAATTTGTCAGGAAAACCCAACCAACGTTCCAAATTTTCAAATTAAGGACGGTATACTGTACAGGTACAGTAAAGGTAAGTACAGTTTGACATCAGAGTTTGATTGGAAGGAGGTAATTAGGAAAGAGCATAGAGAAGCTATTATTCGCGAGAATCATTCGGTACCAACAGCGGCACACCTCGGGGTATTCAAAACTCACCGAAAACTCAGTTTGAGGTATTTTTGGCCCGGTATGTTTGCCGATGTTCAAGGCTTCATCAAAAATTGCGATACTTGCGCTGCTTACAAACACTCCACTAAACAAACTCTGGGGTTAATGGGTAAACCTAAGGTTTGTCAGAGACCATTTCAAGTAGTTTCAGTAGATTTAGTAGGTCCTCTGCCTAGGTCTCAGTCAGGATTCACCTTTTTATTAGTGGTGACGTGTTGTTTCAGTAAATACACTTTGTTGTTCCCTCTTAGGCGTGCCACTAGTGCGAATGTTGCTAAGAATTTTGAAAACCATGTTATTTTGGCCCATGGAGTCCCTGAAACCGTAATTGTGGATAATGGAACACAATTTACGGGATCAGAATTCAAAGAGGTACTGGTTCGTTACAACATTCCGAAACATCATTACACACCTAGATACACGCCACAGGTAAATCTTGTGGAAAGATACAACAAAACAGTGATGACTGCGGTCGCTTCTTTTGTTGAAGAAAACCATCGTTCGTGGGACAAACACTTGCACAAAATTCAATTCGCGATCAACAGTGCGGTCAACGAATCGACGGGGTTTTCTCCTTTCTTCCTAGTTCATGCTAGGGAACCGGTCATCAACGGATCTTTCTACAGGGATGCCGAGGCTGAGTACTCTGTAAACATGCCTAGAGAGGATTATGCCGGTGAATTTGGTTGTCTTAAAGACATTTTTGATAAGGTTCGAGTACATTTGTTAGGTGCGCATGCTAGGAATGCCACACATTATGATCTAAGGCGCAGAAATGCGAAATTTTCAGTTGGTGATGTAGTTTGGAAGACCAACTACACCCAAAGTGATGCCCAAAACTTTAAAATGGCCAAGTTGGCACCAAAATTTGTTAAATGCAGGGTAACTAGGGTTTTATCACCGTTAGTATACGAGTTGGAGACTATGGATGGTCGTTCACTCGGTTCATGGCATATTAAGGATATTAAAGCTTAAGTTAGGTTTGATCTGGGTTTCTCTCGTTGCGTTTAAATTGGTTTATGGAATTTAAACACAAAAGTGATAGTGGTCAGTTTTATTTATAAATTAAATAAAATTGACAAATTGTAAGGTGATGTATGAAAGGCGAGGTTGGCAGAACGTTTCTTTCCTCCTTCTTCTTTTCTTCTTCTTTGTTATGGCTGCTGATGGATGAATATTCTTGGTATATGTGAGTGGGTATGTGTTTGGAAAGTTGAAACTTTAAAATAAAAGATCAATTAAAACTTATGGCTAAAAGCGTAATATCATAAAATATCTAGGAAGGGTTTTGATAGGTTAAATACAGGATTTATAGAAACATAAGTTACTTTTGTGAGTAAATTATGGAAAACCCTGAAGACAACGTGTTTTGTTTTGTGGTCTCAATAGTATGGAATACTTTGGGACTATTTCGTTTTAAGATTTTTTTTGAAAACATAATTTACTTTATGAGTAAATTATGATAACTTTAGTCGTGACACATTTTCGTGCACTAAAAGTGTGAAGTATCTAGTGATTTTAGTAGTCTTTGTCATTATGCATGAAATGACAATTTAGTTTACCTATGTGATATATCTAGTATCATTTTAATTTTTTTTGGCATTATGCATGAAATGTCAGTGTGCATTGCCACAGATTAGGTAGTATATTCGTGTTTTGTTTTGGCACAGATTATAGGTGTGTCGTAAGTTTTGACGCTCAGAGGTCTGTCTACACCGGACCGTCGGTCAGTCTGTAGGTAGATATGGGAAGCGACCCCAAGCGGCTCGAGCTACTGTAGTATTCATTCCTTTTCCTGTCCTTATGGAACTACAGTATCCTTATCCTATTACCTTGATTCTCCTCACACATCCTTTCTTTTCTTCGTGACCCCTTTGACCTTCCCCATTCCCAAAGTATGAATGAGTGAGTGATTGAGTTTGTAGTTTTAAGTTAGGTTTTAATTTTGAGGTTTTCTTCGGAAAAGTTGGGAGGTTTGTGATTTAAGGGTGCGTTCAAAAGCGTCACAAATTTTGTTAATTTAAAGGTGCGTTCAAAAGCGTCACAAGTTTAAGATTTGAACTTCGTTCATGTATTTGTTTTTTTTTTTAGGTGTTTGTCTAGTTCTTGTTCTTACTTAAAATATAACACCAACACAGGTGTTGTTCAGGGAGTATTGCATGATTAGGTGTGCGAGTTTGTATTGTCACGTAGGTCGGTAGGTTACATAAAGAAAGAATGTTCCGGAAGTAAACTACCTACCTACTACTACGTACTAGTAGCTACTAGAAACTTCTACAGAATACTCGAATGTTCTGGAACTATATCTATCTCTTTCTAACACTATACCTATCTCGCTCTAACATTAGAAGTTTCTAGATATATCTAGGTCGAGTGCCCCGGCATATAAATAGAGGGTCGCCTGCGCCGCGAATTGAGTTTAAGTTTGGAAGCGATACAGTGAAGACACAAGTGAAGATAAAAAGTAACCAGTGAATTGTTCAGTGATTGTTTTGTGAATTTAGTGTGTGATCGTTGTAGTTAATTAGCGTGTATTGTTTTCTTAAATATAGTGTCTCTTCGAGTTAATTGGACTAATTAATTTATCCCGAACCCCAGCTCGTAACATTTGGTGTCAGAAGTGAGGGATAAATTATGCCGGTTCTACCGAAGGAGGACACTGAAGGTATACGCACCAGGAGTCAGCGGCAGCAAGAAGTGGACCAGAGGCGCTTTGAAGATCTACGTGTACAGACACCTGGTGGCAGCCAGTCAACAATGGAGCGAGTTTCCCCAGAATCAGCTGCGCCTTCGGCATCAGCTGCGCCTGCAGCATCAGACCTTTCTGCTCTTATGGCGATGCTGCAGGAGCAGGCTCGTCGTCAAGAGGAGCAGGCTCGCCGTCAAGAGGAGCAGGCTCGCCGTCAAGAGGAGCAGGCTCGCCGTCAAGAGGAGCAAGCTCGCCAACTGAGGGAACAGCTTCAGAGCGACAAAGAGGAGCAGGCCCGCCGTCAAGAGGAGCAGGCTCGCCGTCTTGCGGAACAGCTGCAGCATGTTAAGGACGAGCAGATGCTCTTCTTGAAAGACATTAAAGCAACATTCGGCAAGGAAATTAAAGCCGTAACGGAGAAGGTTGAGCTGCACGAGAACCGTATCTCAGAGGCCGAATCGCAGATCGCTGATGTGAAGAAAGAATTGAAAAGTCTGAAAACTGGAGACGTGACTGTGGCTCCTGTGGTTGCTGCACCTTCGCTACGTGGGTTTAAAGTGCCACCCTTTGACGGAACATCTTCCTGGTCAGCATACAAAATTCAATTCGAAGCTGTCAAGGAAGCGAATGGATGGACAAAAGGACAGGCCATGACCGCACTTACTTTGGGCCTTCGCGACCAGGCGTTAACTGTTTTAGAGGCTCTGGGTAAGAATGTCACCTACGAGCAGCTGCTGGAGGCGTTGGAGTCCAGATACGGTGATGCACATCTGGAACACGTGTTTCGTGCCCAGCTGAAGGACAGAGTGCAACGCGTTGGTGAAAATCTGCAGCAGTGGGGCCTGGAAATTGAAAAGCTGGTTCGCAAGGCATACCAGTCGTCGCCTGCACTCATCGAAGGGAATTTAGTGCAAGCCTTCATCGATGGCATACGGGACCTTGAAGTGAGAGCTGCTGTGAGACTTGGGCACCATATGACGCTGAAGGACGCATTGGCCCATGCTTTGGAGGTAGAGGCAGTGAGGCAAGATCATCGTGCCCACCGCATCAGGGAGGTTGTTGCATCACCTGTACCGGCTGTACGTGACCGATTTAAGTATAGTCCTAGATGCTACACCTGTGGAGAAAAGGGCCACTTGCGGTCGAGTTGCCCTAGGCGCAGCGAAGATCAAGCTCAGGAAAGAAGGGCGGCTGATGTCACCGCCCACCAGCAGGGAAACGAGTAGAAGCCAGGACTGCGGGGCGGGTGCTGGCTGGTATTAGAAGAGCCCCAAGGATTTCGATTTCACAAGCCCACGATGGGAACAGCCTAATCATCAAAGGCGAAGTGAACGGAAGACCTTGTCCTGGAGACTGCAAGCATTGTATTAGACAAGAGACTAAGGAAGAACTCCCTGTTAGGATGGTCAGAACGGATCTTAGTGATGAATGGAAAGAAACCCTGAAGCATGCTCAGCAGAGTGACACAGACATCAAGCCAATTCTGGAATGGATTCAAGCCAATGCTCCTAAGCCGAAGTGGTGTGATGTTGCAGCAATGAGTACAACCACGAAGAGTTATTGGGCACAATGGGAAAATTTGGTTATCCAGGATGGTGTCTTGTGCCGTAAATGGGAGAATGCCCGAGGTGATCGCTGCCACCTGCAAATGGTCGTTCCGAAAGCAAAGGTACCAGATGTTCTACAGCTCTACCACAGTGGTTGTTCAGGAGGTCATATGGGCGTGAAAAGAACTCTGCTGAAAGTTCGAGAGCGGTTCTACTGGATCCACTGCCGAGAGGATGTTGAGGATTGGTGCCGCAAGTGCACAAGTTGTGCAGCAGTAAAAGGACCTCAAACACGCAGCAGGGGTGCATTGAAGGTATACAACGTAGGAGCCCCCTGGGAACGGATAGCAGTAGATGTTGCTGGCCCTTTTCCTGAAAGTGACAGTGGGAACAAATACTTCATGGTTGTCATGGATTATTTCACTAAATGGCCGGAAGTCTTCGCCATTCCTAATCAAGAAGCTTCGACGGTTGCTGATAAATTAGTCCACGAAGTCTTCTGTCGGTTTGGAGTACCCTTGGAAATCCACAGTGATCAAGGAAGAAATTTTGAGTCTCAAGTTTTCCAGGAAACATGTCGGGTAATGTGTACTCACAAAACGAGGACTACGTCGTATCATCCACAATCTGATGGAATGGTGGAAAGGTTCAATCAGACGTTAGAAAGATACCTGGCGAAAGTTGTATCGAACAGACAAAAGGATTGGGACAAGCATATAGCGCCGTTTCTCCTGTCATACCGAAGCGCAGTTCATGAGAGTACGACTGTGACGCCAGCCTTCGCAAACTTTGGAAGGGAGTTAAGATTACCAGCAGACCTGATTACCGGTATTCCCCCTGATACTCCACGCAGTATAACGGATTACGCACACGACCTGCGTAGCAAGATGCATGACGTTTATGAGCACGTCAGACAATCTGGCCAGCAGACGTCCGAGAGAATGAAAACTCGTTATGACCGGAAGATGAACAATAGTGGCTTCGACGAAGGCTCACTAGTCTGGTTGCATAATCCAGTGCGCAGCAAGGGGAAGTCTCCTAAACTACAGGCAAAATGGGACGGACCATACCGAGTTGTGACCAAGATCAACGACGTCACCTACCGAATACAGAAGAATTCGCGATCTGCGCCTAAGATTGTTCATGTGGATCGATTGGCACGCTATTACGGGAGTAACGATGCTCGGGACGAGCATGTCTTAGGAGGGGGCAGTGTCACGTAGGTCGGTAGGTTACATAAAGAAAGAATGTTCCGGAAGTAAACTACCTACCTACTACTACGTACTAGTAGCTACTAGAAACTTCTACAGAATACTCGAATGTTCTGGAACTATATCTATCTCTTTCTAACACTATACCTATCTCGCTCTAACATTAGAAGTTTCTAGATATATCTAGGTCGAGTGCCCCGGCATATAAATAGAGGGTCGCCTGCGCCGCGAATTGAGTTTAAGTTTGGAAGCGATACAGTGAAGACACAAGTGAAGATAAAAAGTAACCAGTGAATTGTTCAGTGATTGTTTTGTGAATTTAGTGTGTGATCGTTGTAGTTAATTAGCGTGTATTGTTTTCTTAAATATAGTGTCTCTTCGAGTTAATTGGACTAATTAATTTATCCCGAACCCCAGCTCGTAACAGTATGTTTGTTTTTTTTGTTTTTGGTTGTTTCGGCATTTGGTAGGATGGATTTTAGGAGTTGTATTTTTTTGGCGGAGGCTGAGGGCAGCCGTCGGTTCACCGTGTGAACCTCTTTTTTTGGAAGGGGGGTATTGTAACGTTGTAAAATTTTGGTTATTAATAACGATGGTACTTTTTGCGTTATGTTTAGGCTGTATGGCATTGATCCCTTTGCCCAAAGGGAAAGTGGATTTGTGACCATGTTTGTGACAGCTGTGTTGTCAATGTCTTGGTGTTTGACAAGTATAGGATTTCCGTTTTGAAAGCACTCTGGGAGCTGACGCGGCAAAAGTAGCATGGCGTGAAAAATAAAAACGAGAAAAATTTGAAAAATCTTGGAGTTAGGGTCGGGGCTTGACCCCGAAAAACCCAAAATAAAGTGCCCCAGAGTCATGGCGTCTTTTCTAATTTAGTTTCGGCCGCGGCACATATCTTTTTATAATGATTTTTGTTTTTACATACAAACACAGCAATACAGCAATTATTAAGTATTGGTCCAGGTATGTATTTCAGGAAATATTATTCTATAACCGAGATGTTGATAAAGAAAAGGTAATATCGTAATTCCACATGTTTATTATTTCAGGTTGTTCTTGGCACATTAGTATGTTGAGCTGAGGCTTGGTTCAGCAAACATGTAAGGCAGCATCATTTAGTAACCTCAGGTAAATATATCTGAAGTTGTTGACTAAATCTTAGCATTAAGCTCGGGCAGGAGTGTGGACTAATTGTACATTTCTTTCAGTGGCCTTCTTATTTGGATCTTCTTCTTCTTCCTGTTTTCATCTTCTCCGGCTTCACCTTTTGGCTCGGGGCTTTATTTCTGGAGTTTGCCCTGGCCGTTCTCATGAAGAAAGGAAAACCTCTACGGAACGTCTCCGTGAAATTGTTGGAGTTCAAGTTAGCTGTTAAAGAGGCTTCATTGGTCAGCTGATTCAGTCCTGGGAACTCAGCTAAGTGTTGATAAACTTTAGATTCCAAACTTATTTCAATTTAGTAACATTTGAAATTTAAAAATTTAATTATGAACGGGTATTAATTTATTAATTTCTTAATTTCTTAATTTTCTTAATTTATCAAAACTAATTGGATTTCTTGATATGGTTTAAAGCAAAGACAAGGTGGTTTTTCTTTATTAGTCATATAATGTACTGAATTTCTTAGTTAGCAATTTTCTATAGAACCAGACCCAGTATCTACCGGTCTGAGCTATTTTTTTAGTTTTATCAGAGGCCTGTGGCCTATGTATATTGTTCAGGTGTTAAAGGTGTAAACCCGGCTCTAATAAAATATATCCTACAAATGCCCATCTCGGCTTTTATTCAAAACCTTTACTCCTTTTAACACACTTTGTCCGGGGTCAGCCGAGCAAACCCGGTGACATGTTCCATTCGTAGCCCATTTTTATAAGCAACGAACGTAATGTGCTCAAACATCCGTCAAAACCAATTTTTTCTCTTAATGCTGACTGAAGTTTTGCCAAAGTTGGAAGTTCATTGTGTTCTATATGAAAATTTTGAATTGTAGTTCGAATAATTTCTCGATTCATATTATCTAAATTAAATTTACCGTCTCTTTTTCGTCGCTTTTTCATGGGTGAAGTAAACTTGGTTGATGAAGATGGCAACTCTTTCTCTTCTTTTAAAATCCTACTTACTGTGCGTTCACTGACGCCTGTTGCTTGGGCAGTTCGTTCTAATATGTTTGCTAATGGACTTAGGTCACATCCATCAGTGTTATTTGCTTTCATAAAATTATATTCATCTTTTAGAAAGTGAAAGACTTTAGCAATGATTGCTCGACCCTAAAAACAATAAAATATACAATTGAATAAGTATCAAAAGTCAAAACTAAACTATTACTTAAATTAAAAAATAATCATTTTTATTTAATGTCAAAACTAGAAAAAAAATATTTACCTCGCTATGGATAACTTTGCGCTTTGACATGCTGACAGTACTTCACGGCAATTAGCGTCCGGAAACAATAAACACAACTAACCTGAGCGACAGCGCGCTCGCGACTGACCGCGTCGTCATACACGCACACTATTGCATTATGCATGTACACGTTTAAAAACAAATAAAGACTACTCGCCTTCGTGAAATGCAAGAACTGTAATAGCTTAAGCGCAGTAACGCCGATACAACCAATGCCATCCAGAGGCGAGTTGCTGAACTAAACAGACAAGCGTGATATTTCTAAAAAGTCATTAAAAGTTCTGCTATTCATCGATAGATGGCAAAACTAAGCATCACCGCTGTGCCGGTCGGAGTGGGGGGTGTTAGGTTATTTTCGTTACGGAATTTCTGGATTCGGTCTCTACGCTCAAGGTCCGCGATAGAAGCTATGCAATAGCTTAAAAGATAGTAGTTGAAAAAGTTAACTCTCTGAGCCAGGAATTGAACACAGTCCAGGATATATCTAAAGGTTCTATTGGCATTTGCGCATTATGCTACTTTTTGGTACCTCAGCCGCATCGCGTCTTACGCTGGATATGATGTTTGGCGTAACAGATTTATATTTAGGAAGCTGTGAACTTTCACAGCTTCCTAAATATAAATCTGTTACGCCAAAGTACTTGGTCACGTAGACGGGGCTACATGATGGGCATATGAAGTGATATCCAAGTTTTCACGTACGAAACTCGCATGTAGAGGTAGTATAAGCGAGATCGTGCCCGCGTCCGCGCGTTCCTACGTGAACAAGCCCAAAGAGAAGCGCTTCCTACCGATCGGGTGTTATAATAGTCCTCCTGGACGATTTCGACCACGGCGGCCAATCTCAACAGATATCAGCCAACTACGCAGGAGATATTATAGTGCACAAGTGTGAGCGCAATACACAGGTGCACTCACTGTTCCATCACTCTCAACGTTCGGTGAGACGGCAATCCGACATGACCGGAGAGAGATCAAGCGCAGGACCAACGGCTTAACGTGCGCACCGAGGTACGGAAGTGCAACACCGCCAACTTCCCGACTCCGAGCTTCTGCAGAGAAATTCATGACAGAAAATCTCAGAAACAATTTTGGCTCGACCTGGGATTCGAACCCAGGACCTCTCGGATGTAAGGCAGAAACTTTGCCACTACACCAACGATGCGTGTTATAGTCGGGGACCAAGATACGATAGTCAACGTCTTGGTTTGACTTATCTATATAGTTGATGGAATCAGGCGTTACTTTGCGGAAATCCATGACTAAAACTGAAAAATTGAATTATTTTACTTTAAATATCCACTAAACCACTTGAAAAAACTAGAGCTGACATCGCGTCGACGTCAGTGTTGTGTTTCCAGGTGCATTCTCTGTGTCACTTTGTGAGTTGTATTGTAAGTCCTGCGACTTCCAGCTCTAGTTTTTTCAAGTGGTTACAGTTTGATGTATTTGGGTTCCTGCGCTGGCGTCGTTTAGTGGAAATTTAAAGCAAAAAAAATCTTTTTTTTCATCTTTTGACTATCGTTATCAGTGATTCATAAAGTGGTCCACGTCCAGGGCTCTTAGGGTCATTGGGTGCCGTTGTGCTGCTTTTAGTGGGTATACTTAAGAATATTGGTGGGTAGTCGCTGTTCTTTAAGGAGTCCCACAGCTTTCGTTCTTTCGTTCCCAGTGTAGTAGGTATGCGTAACGTATTGCCTTATTATATAGAAATGTACTTTTGCGGTCTGCGTCGCATGAACACCTTAAAGGCGAAAATCATTTGCACATCGCGCGCAATCCCGCTTGCTAATTAGATACGTCCCTTAAACACTGGGTTTGTGTAAGGTAAGTGACAAACCTTACTGTCAGATGTTATTAAGCCGCCCGAGGGCCTCCGACCAGGCTTAACGACTAATATCTATCGATATTAACCGGGACCAACCACTTAACGTGCCTTCCGAAGCACGGAGATGCTTGTAAATAGACGTCACTTAAAAGGTCAGAATGGTCACCCATCCCAAACATGACCGCGCCTTAGGTTGCTTAACTTTTGGTATCACTACCAAAGCGCTGCAACCACTGCGCCACAAGCACGCAGAAAGAAAGATATATTACAAACCTTTCCTAATAATAAGCGGCGGCTTATTCCGTATTTCGGCGATAGTGACCCCCTTTTCCCCATTCTGAATGGCTGTCATGACGCGCTTATACAGGGTGGTACGCCGCTCCTGTTCAGCTATTATGTACGGTAATAGCTCTTCGGAGAGCACGTCCACCTTCTTCTTTGCTTCTGCGTTCATCTAGAAGAAAATATATCCATGTTGAGAAAAAGTAAAAGAAATGGTTTTTTCAGTAGAAAAAATCTAATGTCAGAAACAGGTATTGAACCTGCGTCTATGGGATATCTGGCCCGTGCGTAGCCGCCACGCCACCCAGAAATTCCAAGCCTGTTGTTGTTCCGTCAAATATAGTTTTCTTTTTTAAGTTGTGATGTGCAAGTGATATCAGAAAAAGATAAGAATGAATAGTAACTGACGACCTTAAAGACCATGAAGATATTGAGAGGGAACGTAGAGCGTTGGTGGTCAGATGTGACATGCTGGTGCGCAGGTTTGCACGGTGTGGGCGAGCAGTGAAGATCACTCTTTTCAAATAGTATTGCCAAGTAATACTACACATGTAACCTGTGGGCTAGCTTAACGCAGAAGACCGTAAATGCTCTGCGTGTCCAATATAATAATTTATTTTTTATTTTTTTTATTTATTTTATTTATATCAAGCTACAATAGGCCCATATTATAAATACCTTACAGACTAACATACATACAAATATAACTTATAAAAACAAAAATAAAACAATACACTATTTAGTCGGCGTAGTGTAACGCAACTTGGTGTCGGGTATCCGTCCACGAAATCGACGATACCTAACACCCTTCGGCCAAAATTCTTCCTTCGTGAAGGTCGAGAGCTGTTCGGTGGGAATAAAATAATAAATAATAATAATGGCTTCAGAATGCTGTTGGGGCTGCCCCGATTTTGCAGTGCTTCGGGGATGTTTGCTGAGGCACGCACTGACGATTTCTACGCTATCATGCGTAAAAAAAGCAGCGTCGTTACTCTGCAGGATACGGGCCAGTTCCAAATCCATTCTTAGGACCATTGCGGGAAGATATGACTCCCCTATAACTCGCCACCTTGCCAGGGTGTTGGTCAAAAGAAATACCGATTGACCCGCCGCGGCTAAGTGTGGTATCTCGCTATTGTGTTTTTTTCTGTTACTAATAAAGCTTGTAAGATTGTTTTACTAAAAAAATGGACCTGCGTTGTCAGATTTCCTAAGATAAAATAATAAATAATAGGAATACTCACTCTGTCAGCATCTTTGTTGAATTTGATGCCGGTGCCATCCTAAAACATTTTTTTATTATTTCAATACTTCTAAGACAATATCTTCACTTCAGAGGTAGGGATGGAAAACCAAACAATGAAATTTTCGACTGGGGCCGTACTCCCGTTCGTGTTTCCAGGTCTAGTTAGTGCGCTCGCATGGCCAAGCTTGTTAGAGTGACAGGGGGGCTGTGCTGTGTCTTACTAAAGTCGCGGTCACCATCGCCTACAAGCGTAATTTTGATAATGTAGATGCTACAGAGAGATATCTACTATGTAGTACTTCATAGAAAAAAAAGTACTCCTCTATATAAAAAAAGTTATTACATGTTTTTTGTGGCCGTACAATAAAATAAGCTTCGCCGCGCAACCACAATCAGATTGAAAAAAAAAACAAGATTTTAATAAATTATATAAATTAGAAATAAATCTACGTCACAAGTACTTCACAAAATATCCGATTTTGTCCATGAATCATTGAGGAACTAGATAAATCGACAGATACGTTTGTCAGCAATATAACGCCTAAGGATATCATTTTAACTAATTTTACTTCTTATAGGTAAATTCATACTGTACAACATCAATATTGGCTCAACTTCGGACAACGATTTACCATAACCAAATAGTTTTCAAAAAGAACTGTTCCCCAATGAGTGGATGTGAAACTAAATGTCAGCCTCGATGGTCTAAATATTAGGCTAAAAATCTGCGAGTCTTCGCACCTGACCCCGTAGGGGTCTGGGGCGAAACCGTACGGGGCAATGGCCCCTTTCGGTGGGTTCTACCGCCGCCCGTGAAAACGGGCGGGTCGTTGGGTTGGCAGGAGCGAACTCAACTGCTGTGGTGGTGGCGCTGGCGAGCTTTGCAGCTACCAGCCAGCGTCATGGGTCGTGATGGGTTGGCAGGAGTGATCTCGACTGCCGTTGTAACGGCGCTAGCGAGCTATACAGCTACGAGCCAGCGTCGTTGGTGGTGATGGGTTGGTGGTGTCGTGTCTGGTGTTTCGCTGGGGGTAGTTCCGGCGGGTTTCTTCCAGGAGAGTGATGTCTGTCTCCTGCTCTTTAAGGACCGCCTTAAGGAGTTCTTGAGTTACTGAAACGCCCGTCGGCGTTCCAGGACATCACTCTTAGGAGGGGACTACACATCACTGTATAGATCAGCCAGCCCTCTAAGGATTATCGGCACGGGGTTAAGCCCGGCCTGTATGGCTTCTAATACTGCGTGAAGTACTTTCACGCAGTCTGTGATGGTATCCTTCTCTCTCGGTTGCACTGTCCGTCTAACTGCCCCATCCAGCCTTGCCTTCGCCCCTGCGGGGGCGATGGGTAGGGCTGGTACCGGCGCAGTGACGGATGGCTGTTCCTCCTCCTTCTCTACCCCGCGCCGTCGTCGGCGTCGTCGGGTGCTCCTGCCGGTGGTTGCAGGGGGATTTGCCGCGGCCATGAGGGAGGACTGTGCGTTCTCCTCGTCTGGCACGGTGTTGAGTGCAGGTTTCGTGGCGGCGGTGGTGCGCGCGACAGTGCTGGCCCTCCTGTTCTTGAGTTCCCTAAGGAACACTGGGCACCTGGTGTTATTCGCAGTGTGCGCAGCACCACAGTTGGCACAGGTCGGCGGTTCTTCCACCGGCCGCGGGCAATCCCTGGCGGAATGTTCCTCGCCGCAACGCACGCACGCCAGGGGGCGGTGGCAGTTGTGCGAAGAGTGCCTGAAGGTCTGGCAGCGGTGGCACTGCGGTGGCCCCTTCCTGCCCCTACAGGCCTCAATGCGGACTCCTGGCATGCACAGGAGCTCCGAGATCTCATAGATCGCCGGTGTCAGGTCCGGTGTTCGGCGCAGCTGGGCGAAGAACAGGCACCCCGGTCTGCCCTTACGTGCGCTGATCCTCCGCACGTACTCGGGGTGGAAGTCCTGTTCCCGGAGAGCACTCTCAATGTCTCCTGGCTCTGTGTTCTCAGGGAGGCCTCTGATGGCCACCTTGAGACTCTGCTCCGTCGGGAGTGAGTAGCAGAACCAGGAGATGCTGCTGTCTGCTGCCGAGAGTTGGGTTAGGTACCGCTGTACCACGCGGTATTCCTCCTCATCCTTGGGGAGGAAACGAATTCCCTTCCCGAAGGGTCTCGCGTTCGGTGGCCGCTTGAGGAGCTTCTTCAGCTCCTTGAAGTGGGTCGCCCAGTCCGGCAGCCTTTCCACTATCAGAGGGGGATACCTCCTCTGCAGGTTAGGCGCCGTTTGAGTGGGCGAGCGGGGAGCGGGGGCCGGAACGGTGGTGGCGGTAGAGGCGCTGCCGTCTACAGACTCCGCAGTGTCCATAGGCGACAGGTTTAGACGCGGTAGCGAGTGCGGGTTGGCGTCTGGGGATGCTGAGTCCCGGTTGCGTTTCGCCGTAGGCGAGAACGGAGGCCGCAAGTTTGTCGGCGGCGTGTAGCGCGCCGGCGAGATAACGCGCACAGCTTGCGGCGTCTGCTCAGCCGGAGGCGCAAGCGAAGAGGTCGGGCGCGGTGCCGGGGTAGGCACAGGCGCGGGCGCGGGCGCGGGCGCGGGGCGGACGCGCGGGTCGCGCGGGTGGCGTTGGGGCAACGGCGCGGCAGGTGGCGCGCGCGCAGCCGCACGGGCGGCGGTCGCAGTCGGCACGGCGAGCTCTCGCGAGGGAGCTCTAGCCGCGGATGCGGTCGCGGTCGGACGGCTTGTGGTGGCCCTAGACGTGGTGGTGGAGGTGGAGGCCGCGGACGGCGCAGCTCGCACGGGCTGCGCGGTGCGCGGTGGCGCGCCGGAGCGCGGTGCGGACGCGCTGGTGTTCGTGCGCGGCGCGGGCGCAGTGCGCGTTGTGGTCGCGGTCGCGCTGGTTGCGGCCGTGGCCGCATATGTGCGCGGCGGCGTGGTACGTGCTGCGGGCACGGGAGGCTTCTCGGGCGCGGGTGAGCTGGATGTCACCACAGGCGCTTGATGTGGTGGGGCGAATGCTGCTGCTGGGAGTGCGGTGGCCACACCAGCGTCACGGCAGTCTTTCTTCATAATACGGAAAATAGTGTCCACCGGCGGGAACGGATACGGTTGGTGACGGTGGAAGATCCGCGGCCTGGTACGGCGGCGGACCAACCCCGGGGGTTGTGCGGGCATCTCGGCGAGGTGCCAGCCGGGGCACGGAAAATAAAAATTTCCGTGGGGGTAGGCAAACAAAAAGTCGCTCGGCGCGACGACGGGTGGGTGCACGTGCGACGTTGTCGCGCGCTCGAACGAGACTCTGTTTTGTCCTGTGTTTTCTGTTTCCTGTCAAATATTAGGCTAGGGTTGGGATCCGGCTTTATATACGATGTAGGGGGGTAGGGGTAGATTCTTACCACGGCCTGTCTTCGGACTATGTTGGCCAAGTACCGGCCTCGCCTCGTCGCCGGCAACAACACACTGCCAGGTTGTACCTCATCACCTATCTAAGAAAAAATTAATCAGAACTAAAATAATCAAAATACACATCGACAATACGAGTGTTGAAAACTTCTTTGAAAATAATGATACGGTCAATTTCAAGTTAATGACAAAATAATGGTCTATTTAGAGGGGCTGGCATTCGAAAGAAAGACGGAAGAATAACGGATTGGCTAATGTTTCATTGTTTCTATCGTGTTAAAGATTTATTAGTTTATTCGACCAATTCATTAATTATTTGCCACTTGTTAATATTTGCACGTCTGCTTGCAGGCTGAATACGTTTGCTTTGTTTCTGCATGAAGACCTTATTTTATGATGTTGCAAATAAATTTATGATTTATCAATTTGTGATGTTTACAATCTTTTAGAAAAGCTTTTCAATACTCTCCTTGTAGTACGGGTGTTTTTTAATATCGTGCGGGTTTTAATACACCCGCAAATTTCCTTTTTATACAAGTATTTATTGTAATGCGTGGAATACGCATGAGGCGTGGGCGTGATGCGTGAGCTCTTCTAAGAAAATCAGTTAGCGTTTAACTGTCATGCGGGCTGCACGCGCGTATTAAATATTCCGCATGCGGGCCAATCCCGGGTGCGTGATAAATGTGAATGAAATAAATAAATAGGTACACAACAACATCACATACATTGATCTGACTCCGTGGTAAGTAGCTTAAGCACTTGTGTTACAGATATCAGAATCAACAGTGGTATCTATACATATAATAAGACTGTAAAAGATCGATTTCTGTACATTGAAGATTTTTATGAAAAATTGTTACAGGGGGTCTTAATTACCGTAATAGAAGCCAAAACAACAATTTTAAAAATTTTTGTCTGTCTGTCTGTTTGTCCGGGCTAATCTCAGAATCTACTGGACCGATTTTGACGGGACTTTTTTTATTTGACTCAGTATCACCTGGAGAGTAAACTGGGATATAAATAATCACGCCGATGAACTTAGGGGGCAGGCAGGAAATTGAATCTCAGAATCTACTAAACCGATTTTAATGGGACTTTTTTTTATTTGACTCAACATTACTTGGAAGGTAAAGAAGGATAGAAATAATCACGCCAATAGACTAAGGGGGTAGGCAGAAAATTGAATCTCGGAAACTACTGGGCCGATTTTAATGGGACTTTTTTTATTTGACTCAGCATCACTTGCAATAATCACGCCAATAGACTAAGAGTGTAGGCAGGAAATTGAATATCAGAAACTACAGGACTGAATTTGATGGGATTTTTTCATTTGATTGAGTTTTACCTAGACAGTGAAATATATAATAACTCACGCCAAGTGACTAAGTGTTAACTGGCCTAAACTTGGGATGAATTAATCACCCTACCTAACTAAGGGAACTCATTGTGTGTACCTGTTATAGAGTCGCAGGTATGCCTGCATTTGGGTCATGTTAAACAGTAGCATAGGCTGGGAGTACCTCCACGCGGTGAAGGCGGTAACAGTTAAAATTCCACGCGGACGAAGTCGCGGGCACAGCTAGTTACAAATAAACTTAAATAATAGTACATTATGGTACAAGTGTGTAATGTTGGTGATTACCACTGAGGCGCCATTGAGACCCGAGCCGTCAGGTGAGGGTCTTAAGAGAGCCGAGGACGGTAATCATCAATACACACGTGTATCATACGACGTTTTTCAACACACTTGCGAGGAAAAAACAAACATGTATTGCATAAATCGTTTAATTAAGTATGGGAAAATTGGGAAATGGCGCGCAATTTTTTTTTTTTGCAAGCGCCAAATGTAAGGTGATTGATTACAGCCATACAGCCTACTTCAAAATGATAATTTTAGTGATAAAATGCAAATATTTTATAAGAAATTATTGTGAATTATAAATAATTTGATAATAATAAATGTTTTTCGTCTTAGTTAGGGACACATTTATTTATTTCAAAAATGTAAATGGATTTTCGGTGGCATAAAACCTCTTTGTTGTTACAAAAAAAACTGTATTACCCGGTTAAATTGAAAATGCTCTGTTTACTCGCATATAATTTGCAGTTAGGTACTAACTTAACTTTGTAGGGATCATTCTATTATGCACTAGTGTGTAATTTTATTATGCACGTGTATGTTATTGTTCGGTTTATGGCCCTAAGAACGATATAATAAGGCTCCCTTACGAGCAAGTGTGTTGAAAATACATATAACACCCAGACCAGTACAAACAGACATGTTCATGCACACAAATCTTTGTACAGTGCGGGGATCGAACCCGCGACCAGTGTTGCCAACGCAAATTTTGAGGCGGCCGTGTATGTTAGATAAAAAAGCCGTGTTTTTAAGGAAAAGCATCGACTGGCGGCCGTGTTATTTGCCGATCTTATCTAATTGTTTAGAAAAAATTTGTTCATTCTAGTGTGTAGAAAATAAAATGACTGTTATATCCATTACCCACTCAATACTGTCATATCCATTGTCATATCACATTTTATTTATGAGGAGCGCGTAGCAAAGAACCTGAAAATCATTCAGTGAACAATTTGACAACAGTCTGTCTCTTTTAGAACAGCAATCACAGACACAAACAATATACATATATAAGGTCACCTCAAATTAAGCGCAAATATTTTAAGGGTAGCTTCTATGCATTAATTTAAATAAATAATCTTAATAAAAAAATGGTGTATATACGCTAGTTTTTTATTTGATTTTTCCTAACAAAATAAATGTAATTTTCATTTTTTCGTGTGTGATGGCCCTTACACTACCTATCTCTATCATTTCAATTATATCTATCAGTCTTACTCTTTCCCTTAAGCCACGCCTCGTCTACCACATTTCATTCACAAAATTAATTTCTATTGGTCTTAGTCTTCATAAAGTAGCAAAATGACAGCTGCTTCCTCCAACAACTTTCATTTACAGCACACACGAGCTCGTTTTGCGAGATGAGACTGCTAGGAAGATACGTGTTAGGTAAATGATAACGTAGTTCAGTGAATGTTTATCTAGGTACGTTAATTTTAGGTTATGAATCCATTATCAGGCAAAAGATTAAAACAACAAGGTGCTGTAAGCGCACAACCTAACACCTAACCTAATCTACGCGAAAACTGACTGATTAACTTAGGTGAAAGAAAACCCTATCTACATGTTTTAAAACTTACCGTAGGTATTTCAGTTTCTACTTACCCACAAACTAACAGGAATATCGGAAATAAATGACAAATAACATTCAACTTTAGTTTATTTTTATTATTAAATAACATTACAAATTTCTTTAATTGTTTAACACTATTACACACTAATACTTCCCATCACACTTTTTCAGGCTTTGGACTGACAAGTTGAAACAAAAAATAACTATCACTTAGCAATTAATCTAATGTTCGATATTGATAATGATGATTATGATAGATTTCGTGATAACTTGGCGTGTTTAAAAGTCTTAATTCATTGATATTTACAGTCCCTATTTACACACAAAACATTTTATTTACATTTATTTTATCTACATTAAGTGTTGTACGTGACCTCCCTGTTGTCGCACACATTGTCTGGCACGATCGAGGCAATGCCTCCGAACTGCACTGAGCACTTCAACCTCGCTGGACATCACGTCAAACGCACTCACAATCCTGGCACGTAATTCCACACGTAATAATCGCTGACGCCGAACATACGAGCAGCGTCTGCGATACTCGCCACTGGGTGCCGGTGGAAAAAATCCACGACGTCATCCTCGAGCCGCGCTGGGTAGCGCTGCCGGCCCGTGTCCTGATGTGGACGGAAGCTCCCACTCTCACGATGGCGCTGCACTGCCCCAAGTATGGTGCGCAGGTTAACTACGCGACCATGCCGCTCAGCGTACAGCTGCTGCGCCCGCAACAAAACCTCCCCTGCGTCATTATAGCATAAAGCCATTATTGAGGTACTCCTGGTCGGAAAACCGATACGGCATTTTAGCTAGGCGCCGCGCGCACACACAACTCAACGAAATGATGTTGCTTGGCGGACTAACTCTTTCTTACTCTTGCGCGGCACTAGGGATGCCCGATCTGAATCGATTTTTTTGAAGATCGATTCACGGCAATACTATCTGCCGATTTTTTGAATCGATTCAATGGGATGCGATCTTTGCTAAGATCGAATCGTATGCCTGGAGATCGTATCGTATGAAAATAAACGTATCATTTTGTTTGAATTCGGAATAAACTTCTTAGTTTAGTTGAGTTGGAATCTGTAAATATTAAGTTTTAAAGCCCATAACCACAAACACCACAACTTATTGTTATTGCAAAGGAATCATTTTCGTATTCACTTAATTTTCGTAGATTCCGAACGAAGTAGTATTCTAAAATTCGAATTAAGTAATAATTAAACACTGCGTAAGCGTGAATCGATTTACAGGGTTACGATCCATTACGATTTAAAAGATCGATTCAAAGCAAAAGATCGGGCATCCCTACGCGGCACCCGCGCTCTTTGCAGTCCGCGCTGACCAATCCTGGCACCTGTAAGCCTTTGAGGACTTGCCGCGCTTTGTCGCGCCGCCGATCAAACGAATTGTAAACAATAGGTTTAGGCAAGGAGCCTAGAGCTACACTTATGTCGCTAATGCACATTTTTACCACCCAACTTTTTGTTTATTACTTTTCAAATGGTTTTTACTTTTGTCAAACGATACCTAAGGATATTGAATAATAAATCGATTAACTTAACGTAGTGATAAGTTTCCATCAGTATTTTACTAGAAATGATTAATAATGAAATGCCATTTTGAGGACCGTCTACCTTAGTTGGCACTTCATAATGTAAATACGCATAACACCCAACAATTACATAAATAATTTGTTATGCATATGCCCATTGAGGATGTTCTTTTGCATAATATCAGTATTATGCAAATTAATCAGTGAAACCTTAATTATTTGATTTACAATCCCTTAGACTAGGCGGTACGGTCAAAGATTTTTTGATTTAGGCTAGGCGGCACATCAGAGATTAGTTTTAGGCTAGGCGGCACATCAAAGTTTGTTTTGATTTTAAATAAAGGTGAGGTTACGTGGTTATAGGAATGATTAAATTTGTTAGGTACAGTTGATTCGCGCCCTAATATTGTTTAAAAGAAGGAATTAGAAGGCGTTGTAAATAATAATGACTGGATTTCAGCTTCAGTTTAATCGAAATGATTAACATTCACCTAGGTACGTACGTGCCTATGTGGTTTAGTATGGTAGGCACTGAAACTGGCAAACTGTATTAGGTATGCCCTAACACAATTGTGTTATTTTAAACCAGGGTATAGGTAAGTACAAAATGAATTTAAATAAGGGCAAGATACCTACCTAAGATATAAGAGAACGATTTTCTTTGGTGCAGTGGAAATGCACCCTAAGTTTATTCGAAATGTAAGTTAAGTAGCTTTAGACGACCTCCGTGGCCGGGTGGTTAAGACGCCGTTTTTAAGGTCGTTATTTCTGAGGCCCCGGGTTCAATTTTCGGTCAGGCCAATATCGTGTTTTATTTTAATTAAGTGATTTTTCGAAATTAGATTTTCGTAATTAACTTAGGTCTGGGTGTTGTGGTACCGCCGTTGTTTCTGATTTCCATATCACAAGTAAGTAGCTTTAGACGATCTCCGTGGCCGAGTGGTTAAGACGCCGTTTTTAAGGTCGTCATTTCTGAGTCCCCGGGTTCAATTTTCGGTCAGGTCAATATCGTGTTTTATTTTAATTAAGTGATTTTTCGAAATTAGTTTTTCGTAATTAACTTAGGTCTGGGTGTTGTGGTACCGCCGTTGTTTCTGATTTCCTTAACACAAGTAAGTTTTAGATCTCCGAGAGATCTCCATGGGCGAGTGGTTAAGACGCTAGTTTTTAATTTTTCACTGTGTCCGAGGTCCTGAGATCCAGGCTTTGATTCCCGGTCGGGTCAATATCGGAACTAGTTTTTCGTTATTGACTTGAGTCTCTGAGTTACTGTTGTGGTACCGTCGGAGTTTCTGATTTCCATATCACAAGTGTTTATGTTACTTACTTCACTATTACTTTCACACATTGGGGGTCGGCACAAAAACTATCATAGCATAATCGTATGTTTTTACACAATCGAGTAGGTATTCCTTAGTATCGCATAACTTTTATGATGCATTGGTTTGAAATTGAAGATCAATTATTTTAAACGTCACTTCGATCGAATGCAATTATCAATCGGAATCCGATTTTTTCGGCTACATCACGCTGCGAAAGGTCTTGCAGCGACTGGACTGACTTTGTTGACCGCACTCATGCGGTCAGCTGCTTCCCGCCGGAGTACGCGCCCACGCGCCGCCTCCTCATTGTCCGGGTTTTCTGTCCCTCTCGCACGCAACGTAATCGTATTCAGCGCAGGCTCCGCGCACACTTTTTTTGCGTTTCAATAAAATCGTTTATCACAAAAACTAGCGTATTTACACCATTTTTTTATTAAGATTATTTTTTTAAATTAATGCATAGAATCTACCCTTAAAATATTTGCGCTTAATTCGAGGTGACCCTATATATTCTTGTCGATTCATTCACCCTAGTGATTTTCGCTTTTTGGAACGCACTCTTATTTCCCTAGTGTTGCGCACTGCAAAAGTGCAAAATTTAATTTCCTTATTTTCCCTGAGATTCTGGTAGACCAATACCTACTCTAAAAGTAAACGTTTAATAAATTAATTGATATTCAGTACGATCAATTAATGAATTACTGTAGAACTTGCGAAAAGCCGTAGATTCTGCTACGGCCTAAGGGTGAAAGCCGTAGCCCGTAGATTTAGTGATTTTATGACCTGAAGGCCGTAGAACACGGTAATTGCCGTAGCATTGGCAACACTGCCCGCGACCTCTTGGTTAATAGTCAACTTCTTTACCATTAACACCAAAGTGATCGTCAGGTTAAGACATTACGAGTATACTCATAGATACTCATCTCATCTTAAAAGGTTTGAACCCTCAACAGCTGATTTTGAGATCGGGAACGCGAACCACAACGAGTACACCACACCAGACAAAATAACTATTCAGAAATAGCAAGCAATTTTCATTGAAATTAGACACTTTTTACGTATTATTATTGTAGCGTCCTTGGTCACAGTCTACCTGTGACCACGGACGCTAAAACGGTTCCGAAACGTCAGGTTAAAACAAAATGTAAATAAATCGCGAAATAATCCGTAAAAAGTGTCTCATTACAATGTCTACTGTTCGCGTAAACCGAAGAAACAAATAAGCTATTTTCAATTTAAATACTCACTGGTGGATATCCACAATTCACAACCACAAAAACACAGAACAACAGTGTTATTCGTGGAAAATCCATGTTCGTTTTGCTGCAACTATGACTCTATCGATAAGATCGTTAAAATTTTAAATTGTCTTTATAATTGGAGCGATACAAAAATGGGTCTAGATTTTATTGCATGGCCAATTAGAACGAACACTTTTAGAAGTACAGGATTGGTTACTGCCAAGTTTTTTAGAAGAAAACAGTGGAGTTTGCATTGCAAATATTAGCTTGTTGCAACCAAAGGTTGATTTCTGTTTGAACCCAATATGTGCAATGTTTTATACGGCATTCCATGCTTTAATAATTTGATTCGCTATGTAAAAGAGTGGGTATAAAAATAACGTAGGTTTCTATAACAAAATAGGTTTGATTAATAAATGTATGCAGCAGGAAGGTTCTCGAATGGAGACCACGCTTGGGTAAACGTAGTGTGGGACGCCCCCCGGCTAGATGGACAGACGACTTGAAGAAGGCAGCTGGTACCTAGTGACTGGATGCAGAGGGCGGGAGATCGTGCGCAGTGGACTGCAACAGGCTGATATGAATAAATTTATTAAAAACTAGCAAACCCGGCGAACTCCGTTTTGCCACCAGCTGGCTTCGTTTTTTGTAACATTTCGGTTGGGGATTAAAAGGTGAAGATTTTTTTTAATTTAACCTCACGGAGCTCGAGACCTTTCCAACGAATGCAAAACCGTGAAAATCGGTTCGTGCGTTCTGGAGTTATAGCGTCAGGAAGGAAAACCCGACTTATTTTTATATTATTGATGTAAGGAAAGTATTAAAATAAAATTAATTAGTCACAAAGTAAATAATTTATTTAATACCAATCAAATTCAGTTCTATTTCGCAAAAAATACAGTTTTGCAATATATATTTTTTTAGTTTTTATACAAATCATACGAGCAATAGAGTTGTATCACTTAAGTATAGTCTGACAAAGTCATATGTGACCCTCCCCAACTTTGACCGAGCGATTGAGACACTAACTAAGACATATTTGTCTCTATCTAACATTTAGTTATGAGTATCTTTTAACTTTCTAGGGCAGCATACGATACAATGACAATAGTGACTGAGTTTCTTGCGCCGCTTCTTCTCAGCACTGGTGTTGCGGTTGCGGAGTTTAGTTTTCCCGCGCACCGGTAGATGGCGCTGGGTATACTTTGGCTCGCGCTATGTAGGCGATTTTTCGGAACAACCTATATTAGAATATTTTCTTGTATCGTTTGGAGGTAGGACGTTGGATGTTCGTTGCGCACCTCCCTTCACAGGACGCTGGTCGCAACACAACCTCCCTACAGTGCCCGCGCACCGCGAGTGCCGCCCCCCTTACACTCAGTTTGAGACAATTCTTCCGCGACTTAGACGCTTTGTGCTTGTTTGTTTTAAATTGTGTGTCAGTGTACGTGTTATTTTAGTGTTTAAAATACCCCGTGCAACCATTAGGTTAGCCCATTTTGTTCCACTACCTTCTGTAGTTTTTAAGCACCTACCCTCCCTTTTGATAATTTTTCTATTTCTGTCCCCTTCTTACTTTTCGTCTCTGTCGCGCATATTGTGAATATGTACGGCAGAGACAGCACCCCTCCGGACCCAGGACGCTCGTGGCGCCGTAGGTCCACAGCGCCCCCAGCCACTAACCCACCAGCAAGATCGGCGATTCCGATCCCTGCCGCACCCTTGGCCAGGCCGTCCAGAACGGGCACTCATCGCCCGACTGCGAGGCCACAGCCCCGGCCGACCCAGCACCATGAGCCATCACCGGTTGCTGAACAACCACTCGTGATGGCTCAACGTCAGGCGCATCCGCGCGATCCGCGCAGACGGCCCCTTCCCGAGGACAGCTTCGGCTCGGCCCAGGAGGAGAAGCGCCTCTGCGCGGAGGCCGCGTTCATTGAGCCGCCCGCCACCGAGTCGTACTGCGAGCCCGATGAAACGGTCGAGCACCCGCTCCCGCTCTCGTCGACCTCGCAACCATCATCATCGTCCGCAATGGCGTCCTCATCGACGTCATATGCGACGATGGCGTCCCAGCCGCCTACTACCCGTGCGCTGCGGGAACGGACGAGCCCGCCAGCCTCCACTCGCCGCACTCCGACGCCACCAGCCGCCACCGGGACCAACGCCCTGGCAGCCACACCGACCATACCGCCCAAGGTAAAGGGGTACCCTCCCATAGTGGTTGAGAACCTACCCAATTGGTGCGTTCACTTTGAACGCATCAAAAATACCTTGGGCCACCCGCCGAATGCACGGCCCTTCGGCAAGGGGATACGCTTCATCCCCAAGAGCCCCGAGGAGTTCCGCGCCGTCCAGGCTTACCTGACGGAGGCGGAGAAAGCAGACCCAACAATTGAGTGGTTCTGCTACTCCCCGCCCGAAGAGCGGCCAACGAAGGTGGCCGTCAGGGGCCTGCCCGCCGACACGCCGCACGACGCCATCCGAGAGGCCCTTGAGGACCTCGGATTCCATGCCTCCCACGTCAGGGGGATAAGGGGCAAGCGGGGCAACCCAGCATGCCTCTTCCATGTCGAGCTGGAGCACCTGCCCAGACAGGAGCTCGCTCGGCTATACGCCACCAACGAGCTGCTGAACATGCCGGGTGTCACCGTAGAGGCATGGCGCCCCCGCAAGGGCCCCGCGCAGTGCCACCGGTGCCAGGCGTTCGGCCACTCGTCGGTCAACTGCCACCGACCGACCAAGTGCGTCCGCTGCGCCGGGAACCACCCTGCCGCCGACTGCACCCGTCCGAGGACAGATCCACCCACCTGCGCCAACTGCGCACAGGCCCACGCAGCGAACGACCGTCGCTGCAAGGTGTTCTTGCGCACGGCGAGGCGAATGGGGGCTACTGTCCCCCCACCGCTCCCGAATGCGCTTGCGCGCCAGATGCCCCGCCCGCACACCGTCGACCAGACGCGTGCCCCAGCGCCGCTGGCACAGGCAGCAGCGGCGCCCAAGATCACCCAGGCAGGGTCCACCCTGGCCACACCGGCCAATCCCGCCACTGCGAGGGGCGCTCCCGCCCCCGCCGTACCCAAGCGCAGACGCCGCCGACGCCGCCGCCGCACGGAGGCAAACACAGGCCCACCTGCGGCTGCGTCCACCCCGACGCAAGCCGCCAGACCAGCCTTCCCCCCCCCAGCACACCAGGATTTTGCCTGCGGGGGGACCAGCACCTTTTCAGCCAACGCCAACCCCCCACAGACAGTGGCGTCCCTTCCCGCTCCCCGGAGCACCGCGGAGGCAGTCCAGCCTCCCCGCCTATCTTCTCGGCCTCTACAGAGGCCGACATCGGCCTTCCGGCCCCCCCGTCCGCTATCGCCTCCGCAGCCCCCGAGCGGGCTGGCAAGTCGGGTGCCCCAGGCCCCGATCTCCTTCACGAGGCCTCCACCAACAGAGGTACCCCACGGTACCATCCCACTGCAAGCAGTGCTCCAACTGCTGCACACCCTGCTGACCCAGATCCGGCAGGGGATGGATCCATGCGCGGCGATTCTCAACGGGCTGTCCGAGCTCGTGATGAGTCACCGCGTGTGATATGCAGCAGAGGACCTGTCGTCGCAAGACGGCCGCGCACATGCGGCACCAAGTACCGTGGGCCAGTGGGCCCGCGAGATGAGGCCCGGGGAAGGAGCAACAGCTCGAACCCGAACCGCCCCTAGCGGGGCGAAGAAACCCGATGATGATGTATCGTTTGTAAGTGAATGAATTAATAAGGAGTGTTCATAGTGAGTGTCGAGTTAAGATTGTTGCAGTGCAGTCAGCAGTGCTTACATCTGGCCCAAATTGTCCCGAAACGGTGGTAGGGTTTAATTTATAATGTTGGGACGTGTAAAAGTGCTACTCTTGAGTCTATTTACAAAAATATATTGACTTTATTGATTTATCATACACCCAGATGAGATAGCTTATTGATTGATGATAGAGATGCAACTTTCCAAAGAATCTGTAAACTTCTAGATTCAACGAGGCTAAGCAGTGAACTCTAAAAATAACTGCCAGAAAAGACTCCATTTGGTAGAGTTGGCAATATAAAGGCCCAAAAGACGATTATAATAAATAACATATAGATAAAACAAAAAATAAAGCAACTTAATAAATTAGCTGATTCATCTTATCTTGACCAATTGCTAAACAGCTGAAAAAGTTTTATTTGTTAAGTTTTTTTTTTGCGTTCACAACGCTATTTTTAAATTCGAAAAGACATAACACTTAAAAAATCTTTTTAACTCCGGTCATCCAAAGGTCGGGGGTTCGATTCCTCCCCAATGACCGGAGCCGAAAATAATTTTTTAAGTGTTATGTCTTTTCGAAGCTGAAAAAGTGTTTTTTTCGGATGTTGTACTACCGCAATATTGATAAATCATGGCTGGCTGGCAGCCTAAAGAGCACTTAAAGAAATTCGGACCAATGAGTTAAGTCAGTAGCTTAATGGTTCAAGTTAGTGGCTTCAAATCCCGCCTGTGGCAATCCGATTTTTTTTAACTGTATTGTAAATTCCCATCTAGATCTTGGCGTCAAAATGTTGGTAATTTTGACGCCACGCAGGCAGGTCACAAACGAAATTGTCAGACTATACGATCTCTTTTCCACTTTGGAATATGGAAAGAGACAAACAGTTATTTCTCTCAAACTGTTCAACAGTTACATACTTCTTTACAACCAAATCGCTGATACGAGTATATATGTAATGCAAAATATTTACAACTTAGCCTATTCGTACACAAGGCTACGCAAATCTTGGATACTCGACGATTTTAATATACAGTGGGGTAAGCACGAACATTATCGTAACGTATTCGTGTCGTCCAAACGTCAGAAACTGACAGTTTCCCCATACAAATTGACAAGTTAACGATAGGTAAACGCTTCGAATACGTGACGATAGCTGTTCGTGCTCACCCCACAGGCGACGAATGTCGGCGAAGCAACTTGTATATGAAACTCAATATACAGAGTGTAAAAAAAACCTTACCGAAGCTGTCAACCACGTATGAAACCACCACCACCAAACCAAATCGTATGAAAAATTTTTATTTTGGCTGGGAAACAACTTTTATTTTTTGACATAAAAAAAAACAATTTAATTTTAACCCGCAATGTACCTACGTTGCGCACGCGGGGCAGTGACCGCGGGGCGTGTTGCTGTACGCCGCCGCGACGCGGGTCGGTTCAAGTGTGCGCTGTTCATTGCAGAGTATGCCATTTAGAGGCTTTTTATAAAAGAACTACTGAAAATTTGTATTATGTTTCTTTGGAAAAAAGTTAAGTTATAATGGACAGAAGACATTTCTGTAAAAATCATCAAATATTTTTTTTCAAACTTTGACCATCAATACCTAAGGTTTTTTTTACACCCTGTTTTTGTAAGGAGGTAGTCGCTTGATGACTAAACACGTCCAGTATCGAAGATTTGCGTATTTATTTAAAGTTTATCGGTCTCTTTTTTTTTAACTTTATTGCACAAGATAAGTACAATGGGTGACCTTAATGCTAAAAGCATTTTTAGCAGCTAAAAGCTCTTTCTCTCAAAAATAAACGAAACACGAGACTACAATTTTATTTCAAATTGCAATCTAAATCACAGAATCCACACAAAAATTTAGGGTTTGCCGTAAAAAAAGGCCACTTATATATTCTAACCAACTATCATTGAACAAAAAAATACTCAAGTGTCACCGATATCTTTCTATACCATAACATTAAGGGGATTTTCAAGCTGGATCCACACAATGCCCGAACCATTGTCCCAAAATTAACGCTTTTGGGCTTTAGAAAAATGCGCCAATCAATGTAGAGGCTAATTCTTTTTTTCTTAGGCCAGTTGGCCCATTTTATTGAGAAATGAGTGTGTGGATTTAATAAATATTCGGCCAATGTGTGGATCCGGGGTCATAAGGTCAAACATCCCTTTTTAGCTTTATTATTAAACCTCCGCTTTTACATAAATAGAATAGAACTACATACGTTTGTGTACAAAATGCTACTTACACGCTATCAACGAATGCTGACAGCTGAGACAAAAACTTTGTCATGAAACATTCAATTGATTTAGGACTTTCCATCCATGAAAATAATATAGGCGGTTTGTTTTAACGGATGACAAAGATTAGAACTCTCCTACCTATTAATTCGAAACAATATTTATATTGCATGCAAAATCAGCAGTCAAGAACTTACTATAATAACCACAGAATAGAAAGTGAAGTGGGCGTGCGCGAGTATATCTAACTGCGCTCTCTAAGACTTACTTAATAAGCGTGTGTGCGTTTGGAGCGTAGCGGAGAATTATTGACAGTTTGTAGCGTTGCCGACACAAACCGATAGTGACACATCTCGCAAAAAATCGGCTGTCTGTAAAGTCGGTTTACTGACGATAGTTGAACGTGACAACGTCTTTGACACGTTGCCTCTTAGTCGGTCGTTCCGCGCTCTCGCTTGCACTTCAAGCCTGGAATGGAACGCCTCAGAGCGAGGTAACGCCGCATGCGTCATGTTTTTTGGTGCGTGCAGCCGGCTCCATCGAATTATAAGACGTTGTCACGTCAAAAAGTGAAAAAAATCATCGTTTTGATTCTTCACTTACTAGTGATAAGGTTAATTTTGCATTACTGCGTTTATACTATAAGCTCTTTTGTAACCGCTACGATTGACCAATCAAAATTCAAGGATTCTTAGTTGTAACTTAACTTACGTGTGTGAGTTTGGTAACACAGACAGTTGTACCAATCAGCCATCACAGTAAGTATTCTAGGGTATTATTTGCTTATAACCAGGGATCGGAGTAGGTAGGCCGATTTTATGTACTTGTACCATAAATGTTCACAGAAAGCATAACATGGATATGACTTTTTTCCGGAAATTGTTCCGGTCTTTCGGGATTTATTAATATACTGTTGTGAATTTTAAAGAACCGCAATAATTGATTGTATGTACCATTAATAACAATTGTAATATAACAGAAATAAATTAATGTAAACGTAATTAATTATATTCTAGTAATCTTAAAAAACCGTAAAGCCGGAAGAATATCCATATTAATATACACGTCACTGTCGGCGGCGGTCATCGACCTCAAATCGGCCTACCTACTCCGATCTCTGCTTATAACCCAACAACATATTGCATAATCAACCTGACGAATTCTTTAATGTCTATGACCGCTATCAGCATTCATTTCAGACCTACATCTAATATTTTAATTAGACTATTAGAGATCATTTAGGTGACCGTCTTAAAAATATTTTCTTAGAGACCATATTAATGACACAACGTGATTATTTAATACACCTTAAAAAATATTGCTACCATTCTAATTTTCCTAGTATATCCCACTTTGTGGGCTATTTCGGTTTTTCAAGGGCGTAGTGAGGCTTATTATTGAATATTAAACACAACATTTTACACCATACACACAGACACACACACACACGTACATCCATGCTACATTTGCTATTTCGTATATTTTTTTTTCAGTAATTAAGTTTGAAAAATGTCGAGGAATCACTGACACTGAAGATACAGTTTTCACTAGTCTCATTGTCAGGGATATAAATCTCATGATGCAAAATGTTTAAATTAACCCTGTACACACCCAAGAAAAATCTGTAATCCTGAGTTTATGAATGAATAAATAATAATAATAATTATTATTATTATTATCACTCTTTCTTTTCAACGTACTCACTAAATATCACCTCGCATTGGGGCCTCAAACTTTTAAAGTTTTCCACACCACGCTCTGTAACTCTGGTATTACTGAAATCGACAAGCCTCAACTCCGGCGCAGCGGTCGCCAGATGCATCAAACTCCTATCAGTTATATTCCTATACCCGGTAATAGATAGTATCCTTAGACTGGACCTATTAGGCCTGGCGCCTTGGTCACCGGGACCTACCCTCGGGCCTATATGGACTACATTTTCATCTGTAACATCGGCCCTACCGAATCTCCGAATAGCCGAATCAGAAACTAGGGACGGACCGTCCAAATGCGGCGTGGGTGGCGTGTAGAATATGTTACCAACGTTTGGACGAAAACGCAAATGACTGTTACCGGAGAACGAATAAAATATCGGTGGTTCATTGTGTATGGACAGACGGTATACTGTATGGAGTTGCTGTCCAACATTCACGTATAAAACATGAGCGCGCGGTCTCACTTCCCTATTCTCGTTGTCTCTCTCTCCATTCTCATTCTCATTCTCTCGTTCTCTCTCTTCTCTCTCAACATCGGCCGGATCCCGCCTCACGATAACCGGGTCCATATTCTGTCTGAACCTTACATACTCGTACTTACGGTCGCATTTGCATTTGCAGTCTCTTTCGTGTTCGTCCGGTTTGCAACATTCATTGTCTGTAGAATCTTTTGACGGACCAGCGCCGTGATTGATCCCGTTCTGTGATTGGTCGTTTGATGAGGAATCTTTCTGTGATTGGTCATTCGAAGACTGATCGCCTTGTGATTGGTTATTCGATTGAAAATCTGATAACTTCTCGTTGTTTGAAGGCGATTCACCATTTGAATACTCGGACACATCTTTCGAACATCCTGGTTTATTTTCAATACCATTGGAGCTTGAATTTTCATTGCATTTTTTTAATTTCGTTTCACATAAACTAGGGTCGTATTTTGATCTCTTAGAAGGACCCGCTTCACAATCATCAGAACAGGCTGCAGCATCTTCCAACTTCCTTTTCCGATGCGTTTTATAAACAAAATTATTAAACAAAGAATTGTCTTCATAACAATATTCGTTATCACTAAACTCTTCGAACATTTCATCCGGGCAACAATCGCCTGCATTACAAGTACCTGTATCTTCAGTTTCTTCGGCTACCCCAACTCTCTTCGGAAGAACATTTTCGTTTTCTTCGGCTATCCTCGCGTCCTTCGGAAGAACATCTTCATTTTCTTCGGCTACCCCAACTCTCTTCGGAAGAACATCTTCATTTCCTTCGGCTATCCTCGCTTTCTTCGGAAGAACATCGGGCTGGTTTATTGGCTCTTCCCTCGGTGGGTTTGCCACCTCTTGCCTCGGAGGCTCGCCGGGTGGGTCGGGGTTCTCTTGCCTCCCCCTGAGGTACACTTCTATGATTTGCCCCCGTTCTGAGTTCGATGCTTGCATGGTTTCCGTCACGGTGTCTTGCGATGACTCGGACGGACGTTTCAGCGGTGATTTTTGCCTGGGAAACGAGAAAAGAAATATAACCTACGCTAATATTATAAATGCGAAAGTCACTCAAAAAAATTATGTAAGATTACGTTTTTGTGCCCCCGAACGACAACAAGTGAGGAGAGTGCTGGAGCTCTGTATTACAGGCCCCCAAGCCTAGTTACAGTTTCCAGTTATCTCACAATCAAATCAATTTTACCCATAAAATGTAATCTTAATGTACTGTGATGGTTGTGAAAGAAGAAATAAATAATAATAATAATAATAATAATAAATATTTCACAACAATCACACCAATTCTCTAGTCCCAAATTAAGCTACGAGCTGTTATGGGTACTAGACAACGGATAAACATACTTAAATACTTTTTTTTTGTAAATAAATACATATTATACATAGAAAACACCCAGACCAGTACAAACACACATGTTCATGCACACTTATGCTTGTACTGTGCGGGGATCGAACCCGCGACCCTTGGTTTGGAAGTCCGACCTGTGGACCACTGCATCAAGTGGTCGTCAATATATGTTTATTATTATAATTAACTCTGTCTGTCTGTATGTTACTCAATAACGCCTAAACTACTGAACCAATTTGCACATGAAATTTGGTATGGAAATGTTTTGATACCCATGAAAGGATATAGGCTACTTTTTACTGCGGCTTAGACGCATCCCATAGAATAATTCAAGTGGGACAATCGCTACCGCTATATTTCCAAGTCACGCTTGTTTTATTACAACAAAGGTCTCTCACCATTTAATGCAAAATTTCAATTCAATTGCACACTGGGAAGTGGGTAAATTTTAGCTTGCAAGATTTGATAAAAAAAACAGACAATGTGAAATTAAAACACACGTAAAGACATATGGAGTGCGTCAGGCGGGACAGTTCATTTTTATTTTTTTAAGTGAGTTTTGATTTCACATTGTAAAGAGTTTTGCATTGTTAATGCTAAAAAATAAAGTGACTTAACAAACAGACATAAAACATAGGAACTTATAAATAATACTATAACTACTAACTATTAATAGCAGTAGTCCTCTTGGCCGATTTCAGCCACGGCGGCCAATCTCAACAGAGATCAGCCAACTACGCAGGAGATATTATAGTGCACAAGTGTGAGCGCAATACACAGGTGCACTCACTGTTTCATCACTCTCAAAGTTCGGTGAGACGGCAATCCGACATCACCGGAGAGAGATCAGGCGCAGGACCAACGGCTTAACGTGCGCACCGAGGCACGGGGGTGTAACACCGACGACTTGTCGACTCCGAGCTGTTGCAGAGAAATTCATGACAGAAAATGTCAATAACAATTTTGACCGACCTGGGATTCGAACCCAGGACCTATCGGTTGTAAGGCAGAAACTTTGCTACTTCACCAACGAGGCAGTCATTAATACTACTAAATTACAGGGAATTGTAAATTAGGTCCATGTCCAGTCTGAGGTCCAGACTACAAAACCGGCTGTCGCGGGTTCGAATCCTCATCATCATCATCATTATCAGCCAAGGGACGTCCACTGCTGAACATAGGCCTTCCCCACAGTTTTCCACATAGACCGATCACATGCGGTCTGCATCCAGTGTGATCCTGCGATCTTCACAAAGTCGTCTGTCCATCTTGTCGGTGGACGTCCTACGCTGCGCTTTTGGTCAAAAGGTCTCCAATCCAGAACTTTTCTGCCCCAACGGCCATCAGTTCTTCGCGCTATGTGCCCTGCCCATTGCCACTTGAGCTTACTGATTCTTAAGGCTATGTCCGTAACCTTGGTTCGAATCCTGCTAGGGGAAAATGTTTGTGTGATGAGCACGAGAATTTGTACCCGAGTCATGGGTGTTTATACATGAATTTAAGTATTTCTATTCGTTATCCTAGCCACCATAGCACAAGCTAACGCTTAGTTTGAGGCTAGGTGATTGGTGTGTTCGTTGAAAAAAAAAACACGTACCTATTATAAGACTGTTCGTTGCACAGATGGTACTCAACGCCGTGGAAGCACAGAGTTTCCTCTATCTCCTCCGTGGTCATTTCCCCCCGTGCACGCGGGTCTATTGTCTGTGGTTTGATCTTGAAGTGCTCTGGTTCCTGGAACAACATTGAATAAAATACATTGTCTTTCGTTGACAAGTTGATATACTTTATACATCGATAATATCGAGAGGATATTATAAAATTGATGATTATAAATGACAACGATATATGGAAATGTTTGAATGTAAACAATTACAATTATTGTAAATCAAATTTGAAAAGAGACAAAGACAATAGTGACTGAGTTTCTTGCGCCGCTTCTTCTCAGCACTGGCCCGAATTGTCCCGAAGCGGTGGTAGGGTTCATTTATATGTTGGGACGTGTAAAAGTGCTACTTGTTAGTCAACTTGCAGAAATAAATTGATTTTATGTTATTTTATTTATATGATAGTATGCAAAGTTCATCGACATAAATAATGAAAAAAAAAGAAGACGTCCTCCACAAGAAGAGCTTAGGTTGCGTAAGTCTACGTCTAAATAGATCCTTAGACTTCCTACCGACCGAGGTGGTGTGATCGGGGACTAAGGTCCGATAGACATCGTTTTGATTCGTCTATCTATATTATTCTGGATCTAAATCTTATACACCGCGGTTTATGCGCGGTGCTAGGCTAACAGCGCCATCTAGCCTATGGAGCCGTAACAGCGCTCGCTGTTATGCTTGCCACGGTTGCCGAGGCATGCGCTTGTGATGGCGAACAGTAGAGGTCGCGATACTAAAATAATAAATAAATAAATATACAACAACACCACACACATTGATCTGACTCCGTGGTAAGTAGCTTAAGCACTTACGTTACAGATATCAGAAGTGGTATTACAAATAAACTTAAATAAATACATATAACACCAAGACCAGTGCAAACAGACATGTTCATGCACACAAATGTTTGTACAGTACGGGGATCGAACCCGCGACCTCGTGGTTACTAGTCACCTTCTTGACCAATACACCAAAGTGGTCGTCAAATTCATTTTTTTTTATTTGCTTTTAAATAAGGTATATAACCTAAAAACGTGGCCGTGAATACATAAAATAGAGCTTTGACCAATTTAGCCATATAAAATAGCATGCAAAAGTTTAATATTAATACATTTCTCGACAAAATAATTGATTTATTTAAATGTCAAGAGTAGAAATTATATTTGTACGTCAATTTTCTCACAAAGATATTATAATATAAGATTTTATTAAATAAGATTTTGCATCGACTATATTAAGTTTCTTTATGTTTTACAAATTCCTTAATTGAGTAGAATGCTTTATTTATCAACCATGAACGCGACGAGATTTTAAATTTATTAAGAGATAATTCTTTCTTCGTTCGTCATGTTCGCAGAGGCGCATACAGATAGCTTCGCGGCTATCATTAGAAAGAAACAAGCATCCCTGATGTTCAGGGTGCGCGACAGCTCCAACTGTATCCTGAAAGTTATTGCAGGGTGACTACATGAAATGAAATGAAATTCGATTATTTGCAAGAATACAGGTTTTAAAGATCTTAATGTTATTGGAAGTTAGTACAAGTATTCAACCTACATGCAGGTGTGCAAAAATTTATTAAAATAGTCAGAATGAATGAATATAAAATAAATTATGATATGTTACATTAATGTTCTTAATTTCATGTCAATTTTTTATAATTCATAAATTCAGTCACACTGTAAAAACATTTTTCTTGTAGCCATTATGTCAATTGTATTTTAAACTCTCTACACTCTAAAGTTTTTACTTTATCCGGGAGGTTATTAAACAATGTGATACTCATATTATAGGCATTTATTTTATATATATATAATTGTGTGACATCGAGGATTATGCAACAGATTAATATACTGAGCCCTTAGTTTAGTTAGTTAGTTCAGCCAAAATATATGCACCAAATTAGTTATTAGGTACTAACATAGTGTGTAAGATGTATTGTTTACTAACCCTACTTGCATCTATTGTTGTCCTAATAAATGAATAAATCATTATTATTATTTAAGTTTACAATACTCACGTCGGCCTCCCAGGTATCCAGCTCGTGGTGTGCGGCGAGCGGTTCCTCCGTGAAGTGTGCGTGGGGCGCGGGCGCGGGCGCGGGGGCGCGCGCGGGGCCCGCGGGCGCCGCGTACAGCTCGCGCAGGGCCCCCAGCCAACCGAAGGCTGACACCTCCGAGTCCGCTACGGGCGAGCCGCGCACGTCCAGCACCTGGGAGAGGATATAATAATAATAATTCACGGGCGATTCTACCGGGCCCTGACGGGGCCCGATGTAGATCTGCTCGCGTCGGTAAACTGGCTACGATTTGGGGACCTCTTTGGGAAAACAGAAGGAACTGTGCAATTGCTGATGAAGTCATGATGACGAATAACTATAGGAAATATATCCTGAGGGACGGAACGGTCGACATCTGTCGAGCATGCCGCCGTCCCGGAGAGTCACTCAGGCATCTTACCTCTGGTTGTTCTCATCTGGCTAATGGTGAGTTTTTGCATAGACATAACCTTGTAGCCAGGATTATTCACCAGAAACTTGCTCTTCGATATGGACTTGTGGATTCTGAGGTACCGTACTATAAGTACATGCCTGAGCTGGTCCTCGAAAATAGTCATGCCACGCTCTATTGGGATCGATCTGTTATCACGGACAGGACAATTGTAGCCAATAAGCCTGATATCGTGGTAATAGATTGATCGATACGCCAGGCGATGCTCGTCGATACCACCATTCCGCATGACGAAAACCCCGTGACGGCTGAGAAGGACAAGCTTAGCAAGTACCTTGACTTGGCCCACGAGGTGACAGCCATGTGGGATGTGGATTCGACGATCATTGTCCCGATAGTCGTGCCTGTGAATGGTTTAATAGCGATGAGCCTCGATCGACACCTTAAGAGGCTCTCGCTGGATGGTTGAGTCAAGGGTCAGATGCAGAAGGCAGTACTTTTGGACACGGCGCGCATCGTCCGGAGGTTTCTCTCTCTGTACCCTTAACTGTCGGTAGCTTGAGCCCTGCCCCGCTGCTGGCAGCTTGCTAGGGTTAGGTTTTTTTAATATTTTTATGATTAGTTTATTTTTTTATTTTACTTTTATAATTATATTGCAAAAACCACCCCTATGATTAAGTTAAAAGAAAGTGAAGTGAAAAAATAATAATAATAAATTGTTTAAACGAACACACCAATGACCTAGCCTCGAACTAAGCGTTAACTTGTGCTATGGTGGCTAGAATAACGGATAGAAATACTTAAATACATGTATAAACACCCATGACTCAAGTACAAATCACACTAAGAAATAAATAAATAAATAAACGTTTATTGTTCCGACTCGATTAATAATAATAGTACATGGCGACCGCTTGGTGCAGTGATCCACATGTCTGACTTCTTAAACCAAGGATCGCGGGTTCGATCCCCGCACAGTACAAGCTTAAGTGTGCATGAACATGTGTGTTTGTACTGGTCTCGGTGTTTTCTATGTATAATATGTATTTATTCACAAAAAAAAAGTATTTAAGTATGTTTATCCGTTGACTAGTACCCGTAACACAAGCCTCGTAGCTTAATTTGGGACTAGAGAATTGGTGTGATTGTAGAAATATTATTTTAATTGATATACAATCGATGAATAGTCACTCAGTCGGTATTGCACGCGATGACGTCAAAGTGTGTTATTCCCATACGAACTATATGGGCAAGAGCGTTTTGGCAGTTGATAAAAAGTACGTCAACGATTGGTGATGTCAAGTACTCAATACGGTAGTTGACACCACCAATCGTTGACGTACTTTTTATCAACTGTCAAAACGCTTTTCTTCATAGAGCTTGTATGGGAATAACACGCTTTGACGTCACCGCGTGCAATGCCGACTGAGTGACTAATTATCATTTGAATTCCAATTAAAAATCAAATAATACGAACTGCAGAAAAATATTAGTGTAAAGGCATCTGAAATTATGAATTATTTTAGAGAAAATCAGTTTTTGAATATTTCTTTCATAGTGGAAACAAGCCTATTATAAATGGTCGACCGCGAACATTCGCGCGCATTTGTGTAAATAGATAACTATTTATCTAGTCTATCCAGAGCTGAGCCACAACCTTCACCAAAGATTTCCATGTCGATTGGTTATAAGCGAATGGCGTTTTACGTAAGTACCTCTAATGTTATAAAACTTATACGTAACTCTAGCTTTTGCACCCTTTTACGTATGTACCTCGAAATTTTTAGAGCCTTTTAATAGCCTAAAAGTTTAAAAAAAACTTTTACGTATCTCGTACGTACTTTTTGGGACGCTTACGCCACGAACTCGGACAGTCGGTAGCAAGCAGCAGGTCGATCATCATAATGCGCGCTGCATCTTTTTGTTCTTTTTACGAAGTTACCTCTAGCTTTTTAAAACTAATCACGTACCACTATTTTTTAAGTACCTCTACAACTTTAAACGTACCTCTAACACTTTTTATGTAATTATGTAGGTACCTAAGAACTTTTCACGTACCCCTAAACCTTTTTAAATAACTCTAAAACCTTTTCCATATCTCTAAAACTCTTCACGTAACTCTAAAGTCTAAACCTTTCACGTACCTGAAAAATCAAAACCTTTTACGTACCTCTAAAGTCTAAACCTTGTACGTACCTCTAACTTCTTAAACCCGTATCTAGTAGACAGTGACGCGTACGCCACGAACTCCGACAGTCGGTAGCAGTCGCGCATGATCAAATGCTTTAGGTTGGACATCTTGCTGAGCGGCAGCAGCGACGCTGGCTCCAGCCACTCGCATTCCGATACGTCGATGTACTGCGGGCGTGAGAAAAATAATAACAATAGGAATTAAAAATTATGTTTCTGAACTTTTTATCATGAATTAAAGTCTAGTCTGAGTAAATATTTAAAAAATATTATATTAAAAAATAACTAAATGAAATCATTCTACAAAATTTATATCAAAATTTTATTATATGTACACAACAATTAACACACAGGCACACACAAAACACGTAATGTTTAATAGTTATCATAAGTACTTAGGAATATTAAAGTATTTAAGTATGTTTATCCGTTGTCTAGTACCCATAACACAAGCCTCGTAGCTTGCTTTGGGACTAGAGAATTGGTGTGATTGTTGTGAAATGTTTATTTATTTATTTATATTGTTAAAACACATAGATAAGACTTTTTCAAGTACAATATATAATATTTAGTTAGTGAATTAAACTAAAAATATGTAAAATAATAAGCATAGCTTAGAAAGAGCGTTGTCACCTGACACAGGCATTATTTTCTTAAAAGCTGACTTCGATTACTACAATATATTGTAAAAGCTTTTTATGAAATAATAATAATAATTATTATTATTTTTTTTTATTTAGTTTTAAACTTTTCTCCATCAAAGATGGGTGTCTCCTCTCTGGCGCGGGTCTCAGCCAAGCGTCAGAGGGTGTAAAGTTGTAGAACCGGAGGACAAGAATTTGCGAGTGATGCGACAAGTGTTGAGAATTGTGGCATTTTGGAGGATGTGTATGACTTTTTGAGGGATATTAAGTACTTCAAGGCTTTGTTTTAGGATCTTGGGAACTACTCCTGTTGACGAGATAACTATGGGAATTATGTGTACAGTTTGCGCGTGCCACTGAGTTTTTATTGAATTGCTAGGTCATGGTACTTCGCTATTTTTTCAGAAATGGTCGTTTGGATATTGTGAGTATTGGGTATTGCAATGTCTATCAGATATATGGTTTTAAGAGTTTTGTCATGAAGTGTTATGTCTGGTCTATTGTAATGGATTGTTCTGTCTGTTAACAATGTCCTGTCCCAATATAATGTAAATTGTCGGTTTTCAAAAACAGTTAACGGTGAGTATTTGTAGTAAGGTACTTTTTCGGCTACAAATGTGAGTTTGTGTGCAAGATATTGATGGATTATAGAGGCTACTTGATCGTGTCGGTGTTTATAGTCTGTCTGTACCAGTGCCTTACAAGCTCCTGTGATGTGCTGTATAGTTTCCGGTGCACTATTGCAATGTCGGCAAATGTCATTCTGTAGCTCTTTAGTGATGTGTTTCCTGTAATTCCTCGTTGCAATTATCTGGTCCTGTATAGCCAGAAAAAATGCTTCGGTTTCAGGGAACAGCTCACCTCTTAGAAGCCATTGGTTCGACGCGTCCATGTCGACAAAATTTTGGCAGAGGTCAGCTCGGTGCCTTCCGTGAAGCGCTTTCTGCGACCATTCTTCAGTTTTCTTACTGTTCTCCGTTATGGTTTCGTTTTTCTGTGTGTTTGTATCGTGTAGGTTTAGGGGTGACAGTTTATTATCAGAGAGTGATGTGCATCTATGTAGAGAAGAGTCTATTGATTTGTTGTGAAAGTATTGTCTGAGTGATGTTATTTGTTTGTTGTGTAAGTTAATTATGTCTATTAACCCTCTGCCTCCTTCTTTGCGGGGTAGAGTAAGCCGCTGACTGCAGGATTTCGGATGGTGTTTCCTGTGCTGTGTTAGTTGCGTATTAATAAGTCTTTGCAATGATTTTAAATCAGACTGTGACCAGTTTATTATTCCAAAAGAGTATGTCAAGATTGGTATAGCAAAGGCGTTAATAGCTTTGATAGTATTTTTAGAGTTTAATTGTGTTCGGAGAATCATCTTCAATCTGTTTAAATTTCTGTCTCCTGTCACCTGATACTTTTGTGAGTGAGCTTTATAAATTTAATTCTATCAGTAGAGACATGTAAATGACCTTCTTTTTATGTTAACTATTATTCAATATCTTTCTAGCTGTAAGTCTTCCAAAAATGTAAAATAAAATAATAATAGTATTAATAGAAAGCGTGGGTTACTTGGTATAGTATATATTAAAATCATTCTATTATTGGCAAATATAAAAAGAGAACTATGAAAACGACATACAGTACTCAGAAATTGGCTAGACGACACCACCAATCGTTGATATACTTTTTATTATCTCTCAAAACTGTCTGCCTCCATAGATTTCGTATGGGAATAAATGATTGTGACGTCACGGTCATGTATCAGAAATCGGAGTCAATTACCGAATATTTCTTGCATTTTGTGTGTTTAAAAATTGGTTTCTACAGCTTTTTTGTAATATATTGGTTGTATTAACTTCATAGGGGCTATGTTTTTTAAACACCATGTTCTTGACAATATTTAAGATATGTGTCATCATCCCAATTATTAGTTCTTTTTTAGTAAGCAATAAAAGCGTGTTTTTTTTAAGTTTTTTAAAACTATTCTTTATTTCATGTAACGACATAGATATTCATAGATCGTTTTGGACGGATTCAGTTATAAGTTGTAATAGATTTGTACAGATATTGTACATCCTGTATATCTCACCTCGATCTCAGGCAGGTAGTCCTGTATATTGAACAGGAAAGATTTATCCAGCGGCAAATTGTAGCACTTGCTGCCGCGGAGGGAGAGCTTCTTCAGCGTCGGAGGAAAGTGGCTGATTCCCGTCTGTGGGCAATACATATAAATAATAATAGTCCTCCTATAATAATAATAATAATAGTCCTCCTATAATAATAATAGTCCTCCTATAATAATAATAGTCCTCCTATAATATCCTCCTATAATAATAATAGTCCTCCTGGCCGATTTTGACCACGGCGGCCAATCGCAAAAGAGATTAGCCAACTGCGCAGGAGATATTAGCACAAGTGTGAGCGCAATACACAGGTGCACTCACTGTTCCATCACTCTCAAAGTTCGGTGTGACGGCAATCCGACATGACCGGAGAGAGATCAGGCGCAGGACCAACGGTTTAACGTGCGCACCGAGGCATGGGGGTGTAACACCGCCAACTTCCCGACTCAGAGCTGTCTTTGAGAACAAAAATAATTTTGGCTCGACCTGGGATTCGAACACAGGACCTCTCGGACGTAAGGCAGAAACTTTGCCACTACATTAACGAGGCAGTTACAATTAAATAAATATATGGGAGACACCAAAACATACATTGCTCCGATCCCAAAGAAAGTGCATGTCGATCTTTTAAAGGCTTTACTTCGGCGAGTGTGGTCATGAACTACACCAACTTATTCAGCCGGCCCCCTTTTACCAACGGACCACTAGACGTACCGCGGGGTACCGTGTCGATGTTCCACTGTTACGAACCAAGCGCTTCTCATCTACATTCCTGATGCGCACTGCAAAAGACTGGAACTCGCTACCTTCGTCAGTGTTTCCCTGTAATTACAACCTAGGAATTTTCAAAGCTAGAGTGAACACACATCTTCTAGGTAAGCTCGCTCCATCGTGGACTCTTTGCATCCTTGGGTTTGGTCTTGGGTCAAGAGCAAACCTATCCAAAATAAAATAAAACGTAGCTAATGCAACCAGTGACAACATAGAAAATTGGTTTTCTAAATTGCCTCTTTACGGGAATCGAACCCGGGACATCTCCAAATGCGAAAACTATAAAATCACAATCACGACGTGTGAGTGAACTGGGAACATTATGACGTCATAGAGAGGAGCAAGCGAGGCGAGCTAGGTGATAGCCTTAAGTCGATCTTTATTTAACCGTATTACAGTTTTTGCAGACGTCAAGCGAGGCTAACTGGTAAAATTTGTGTACAGAACATTGCCATGTTGCCGTCATCGCTAATTCTGAGGCTCTAAATATTCTATATGACGGCATATAGACGAGCGAGCGAGGCGAGCTAGGTGATAACCTTCAATCGACCCTGAGCTTACCGTTTTGCAGTTAATGTTGCAGTAGTCCAGCGCTAGCGAGACGAGCGAGCACCTCGCTCTAAGCTGCCGGAGCGAGCACGGCGTGAGCGTGAACTGTGGGCCGGGGCACGAGCCGTACCGTGTCCGTGAAGGCATGCTATATGACGGCATATAGACGAGCGAGCGAGGCGAGCTAGGTGATAGCCTTCAATCGACCCTGAGCTTACCGTTTTGCAGTTAATGTTGCAGTAGTCCAGCGCTAGCGAGACGAGCGAGCACCTCGCTCTAAGCTGCCGGAGCGAGCACGGCGTGATCGTGAACTGTGGGCCGGGGCACGAGCCGTACCGTGTCCGTGAAGGCATGCTATATGACGGCATATAGACGAGCGAGCGAGGCGAGCTAGGTGATAGCCTTCAATCGACCCTGAGCTTACCGTTTTGCAGTTAATGTTGCAGTAGTCCAGCGCTAGCGAGACGAGCGAGCACCTCGGTCTAAGCTGCCGGAGCGAGCACGGCGTGAGCGTGCACTGTGGGCCGGGGCACGAGCCGTACCGTGTCCGTGAAGGCATTCTATATGACGGCATATAGACGAGCGAGCGAGGCGAGCTAGGTGATAGCCTGCAATCGACCCTGAGCTTACCGTTTTGCAGTTAATGTTGCAGTTGTCCAGCGCTAGCGAGACGAGCGAGCACCTCGCTCTAAGCTGCCGGAGCGAGCACGGCGTGAGCGTGAACTGTGGGCCGGGGCACGAGCCGTACCGTGTCCGTGAAGGCATGCTATATGACGGCATATAGACGAGCGAGCGAGGCGAGCTAGGTGATAGCCTTCAATCGACCCTGAGCTTACCGTTTTGCAGTTAATGTTGCAGTAGTCCAGCGCTAGCGAGACGAGCGAGCACCTCGCTCTAAGCTGCCGGAGCGAGCACGGCGTGAGCGTGAACTGTGGGCCGGGGCACGAGCCGTACCGTGTCCGTGAAGGCATGCTATATGACGGCATATAGACGAGCGAGCGAGGCGAGCTAGGTGATAGCCTTCAATCGACCCTGAGCTTACCGTTTTGCAGTTAATGTTGCAGTAGTCCAGCGCTAGCGAGACGAGCGAGCACCTCGCTCTAAGCTGCCGGAGCGAGCACGGCGTGAGCGTGAACTGTGGGCCGGGGCACGAGCCGTACCGTGTCCGTGAAGGCATGCTATATGACGGCATATAGACGAGCGAGCGAGGCGAGCTAGGTGATAGCCTTCAATCGACCCTGAGCTTACCGTTTTGCAGTTAATGTTGCAGTAGTCCAGCGCTAGCGAGACGAGCGAGCACCTCGCTCTAAGCTGCCGGAGCGAGCACGGCGTGAGCGTGAACTGTGGGCCGGGGCACGAGCCGTACCGTGTCCGTGAAGGCATGCTATATGACGGCATATAGACGAGCGAGCGAGGCGAGCTAGGTGATAGCCTTCAATCGACCCTGAGCTTACCGTTTTGCAGTTAATGTTGCAGTAGTCCAGCGCTAGCGAGACGAGCGAGCACCTCGCTCTAAGCTGCCGGAGCGAGCACGGCGTGAGCGTGAACTGTGGGCCGGGGCACGAGCCGTACCGTGTCCGTGAAGGCATGCTATATGACGGCATATAGACGAGCGAGCGAGGCGAGCTAGGTGATAGCCTTCAATCGACCCTGAGCTTACCGTTTTGCAGTTAATGTTGCAGTAGTCCAGCGCTAGCGAGACGAGCGAGCACCTCGCTCTAAGCTGCCGGAGCGAGCACGGCGTGAGCGTGAACTGTGGGCCGGGGCACGAGCCGTACCGTGTCCGTGAAGGCATTCTATATGACGGCATATAGACGAGCGAGCGAGGCGAGCTAGGTGATAGCCTTCAATCGACCCTGAGCTTACCGTTTTGCAGTTAATGTTGCAGTAGACCAGCGCTAGCGAGACGAGCGAGCACCTCGCTCTAAGCTGCCGGAGCAAGCACGGCGTGAGCGTGAACTGTGGGCCGGGGCACGAGCCGTACCGTGTCCGTGAAGGCATTCTATATGACGGCATATAGACGAGCGAGCGAGGCGAGCTAGGTGATAGCCTTCAATCGACCCTGAGCTTACCGTTTTGCAGTTAATGTTGCAGTAGTCCAGCGCTAGCGAGACGAGCGAGCACCTCGCTCTAAGCTGCCGGAGCGAGCACGGCGTGAGCGTGAACTGTGGGCCGGGGCACGAGCCGTACCGTGTCCGTGAAGGCATTCTATATGACGGCATATAGACGAGCGAGCGAGGCGAGCTAGGTGATAGCCTTCAATCGACCCTGAGCTTACCGTTTTGCAGTTAATGTTGCAGTAGACCAGCGCTAGCGAGACGAGCGAGCACCTCGCTCTAAGCTGCCGGAGCGTGCACGGCGTGAGCGTGAACTGTGGGCCGGGGCACGAGCCGTACCGTGTCCGTGAAGGCATTCTATATGACGGCATATAGACGAGCGAGCGAGTCGAGCTAGGTGATAGCCTTCAATCGACCCTGAGCTTACCGTTTTGCAGTTAATGTTGCAGTAGTCCAGCGCTAGCGAGACGAGCGAGCACCTCGCTCTAAGCTGCCGGAGCGAGCACGGCGTGAGCGTGAACTGTGGGCCGGGGCACGAGCCGTACCGTGTCCGTGAAGGCATTCTATATGACGGCATATAGACGAGCGAGCGAGGCGAGCTAGGTGATAGCCTTCAATCGACCCTGAGCTTACCGTTTTGCAGTTAATGTTGCAGTAGACCAGCGCTAGCGAGACGAGCGAGCACCTCGCTCTAAGCTGCCGGAGCAAGCACGGCGTGAGCGTGAACTGTGGGCCGGGGCACGAGCCGTACCGTGTCCGTGAAGGCATTCTATATGACGGCATATAGACGAGCGAGCGAGGCGAGCTAGGTGATAGCCTTCAATCGACCCTGAGCTTACCGTTTTGCAGTTAATGTTGCAGTAGTCCAGCGCTAGCGAGACGAGCGAGCACCTCGCTCTAAGCTGCCGGAGCGAGCACGGCGTGAGCGTGAACTGTGGGCCGGGGCACGAGCCGTACCGTGTCCGTGAAGGCATTCTATATGACGGCATATAGACGAGCGAGCGAGGCGAGCTAGGTGATAGCCTTCAATCGACCCTGAGCTTACCGTTTTGCAGTTAATGTTGCAGTAGACCAGCGCTAGCGAGACGAGCGAGCACCTCGCTCTAAGCTGCCGGAGCGTGCACGGCGTGAGCGTGAACTGTGGGCCGGGGCACGAGCCGTACCGTGTCCGTGAAGGCATTCTATATGACGGCATATAGACGAGCGAGCGAGTCGAGCTAGGTGATAGCCTTCAATCGACCCTGAGCTTACCGTTTTGCAGTTAATGTTGCAGTAGTCCAGCGCTAGCGAGACGAGCGAGCACCTCGCTCTAAGCTGCCGGAGCGAGCACGGCGTGAGCGTGAACTGTGGGCCGGGGCACGCACCCTCGGGCGCGGCGTCTTCCGCGTCGCTTGGCGCGTCGTCCGTCCACGAGGGTGTGCCGCAGTACCTAAACATATGTGTGTCGGGTCCATATTGGCTCAAATAATATTATAAATCCTATTCTTTGTCTCACTACTGATTTGTGTTCATAATAATCACTCTTCATATTTTCATAATTTTTTATTCTAACATTTTTATAGCTACTAACAGAGCTCATAACAGTTAGTGATCTTTTTTTATCAATACTGTAACAAGAACCATTTTAAATACATTTTTTCAGACCTTTATAACATTTAATGCGTTAATTAATTATGTTTAATAAACATTGTTATTAGGTAATTAATTAATTAATAAATTTATGTCGTTTCTCAGAAAGCAAGTTATTCTAAAAAACAACTATGATAATGTTTATATTAAGTAAGGTAATACTAAGTAAATATTGTAACCCCTATGTAATTTTTAATTTATGACGTTTTTGACGAACGATGATTAATATTCTTCAATTTCGTTTTAAAAAGTGCCGATTGTGTTTTGTTAGTCGTCAAAATTATAGACGATTTGAATGAATGATTTGTGCATAAACAAAAGGCATTACTATAAAATCTGTCGTGAAAAACGTCTTAAAAACACATCAAGAAAATACAAATGAAATTTTAAGTGTGTCACAATCACTGCATAGTACAGCAAAGTCGCTTCCAACGTCTGTCCCTGTTTCTGTTATATGTATGTATGCTCAGATCTTTACGAAATCAACAAATGGCACTTGACGTACCAAAAAACTTTGGTACGCCATGAGTTTTAAGAACTTTGTGGGCACCGTTTTCTTTTGCTATCTAAGGAATGATAAAATATATATAATTAGCAGAAGAATAGGCCCCAAGGGGCGTGTCTCTGGCTGTGACGTCAGAGTGGCGTGATGGTAGAAAGGGAGAGGGGCGCGTGAGCTGGCGAGCGGAGGAACCGGGAGGCCTCGGTCTCTTTTTTGCGCGGCGACCATCGGATCGGACGGACGTTCACTAGCTCTGTTAAAATAACGGCTTAGCATTTTGTTCATTTTATTATTTTTGTAAATCGATTTAAATTAAACAATTTTTAGTTGGTGTTCTCTTTTTTTTTAAATAATTAGGGTCTAAAAAGCTAAATTCAGAAGTGGGATTCTTACCACATCTGCATTGGTGGATTAGACAGTTAGACGATCGGATTAGTTTTAAATTTTTGTAGTTTGAAGTGATCATCATGCCTAAAGAATCTAGTGGTAAATCTCGAAAACGTGGACGTTCTTCCGGTTCGGGTATCGAACAACAACTTCAAACGATTATTTCTCGTTTGACGGTGTTGGAAGATGCGCGAAGCCGCAATTTAGGTGAAGCGGATGCAGGCGCGGGCAGTGCCCTGCCGCCGGCGCCTGAGCCGTCGTCGGTGCACACGCACTCAACGCCGCCGCGCACATCCGATCGCGCGAGTGTGTCTACCGCCCATGCGGACGGACCTGTTACAACTCGCACGGACGCGCCGGACGGTGCGATAGCGGGCACGGCGAGCGAGGCCGCTTCCCTGCCCGTGAGCGCAACGCCGTCGGCTGTCGATTTCATCACGAGCGAGGTTGCGGACAAACTTGCGAACGCCATCAATGCTGTAAACCCGGTGAGATCCAACCATAATATTTATATTTCGAGTTTTGACCCTTCTTTAAATGATTTTATTGTGTGGTGTGAGGAAGTAGATCATTTGTGCCGCGTAAATCGGTGGGACGACCGCGAGTGCTTAGCGCGTATAGGTCATTGTTTAAAGGGCGATGCACGCGTGTGGCTTAACGAATGGTCGACGAACGAGCGCACATGGTCTAACTTCAAACGTGATTTCCAATCTTTGTGCCCCCGGAGAATAGATAGTGCGAACATTTTATTTGAGATCATGAAGACTGATTCAGATCATTACCCCACATATGCGGAGTATGCTAGGCGCTCTTTGTTGCGATTGCGTGTTGTCAACGGGTTGAGTGAAGAGTTGATTAGTGCAATAATTATTCGCGGTATAACTGACCCGCAAATTCGCGCGGCTGCTACGAACGCTAATTTGTTGCCATGTGATTTGGTCGGGTTTTTGTCAATTTATATCAAACCAGTTCAGCAGATCTCCGTTCGTGCTGGACTTGATGAGGCTCGAAACTTTTCACGTAAACGAGAACATTTTAGTACGAGGCCTAAATGTTTTAAATGTAACCGTTTCGGTCACAAGCAGAGCCAATGTCCCAAACGTTCTAAATTTAATGAAACGTTTGATAAAAATGAACCGCTACGAACGGAATCGTCCGTCCCAAATCGTTTGATGAATAAATCAGACCCTTGTAGCTTTTGTAAGAAAATAGGACATAAAGTAGAAGATTGTTTTGCAAAACAACGCAGCGAATCGCGCGGCAAATCTAATGTAAATTTTTGTCATGAAATTCAGGATGATTACCAACGAAACGATATAGCATCTGCAGTTATTCAGGGCGTACCCGTAGATATACTTGTAGACAGTGGCTCGCAGATATCTCTCATTGCAGAAACAGTTGTGAAACATTTTCAATGTACTCAGATTCCGTCTTTTTGTACTTTACGTGGCATCGGTAGCCAAGAAGTTGAGTCTAGCTTTTCAACAACATTGACTATTGAGTTCCCTGAGATTTCCCTTGAAGTGGACTTTCACGTGGTCCCTGATCGATATCTAACGGTCCCGGTTATATTAGGTACAGATGTTCTAAATAGGGACGGTATAGTTTATACTCGAACACGAGGTGTGCAACGCCTTACGCGATCTAAGTCGGTTTGTAATGTGCAATCGAGCGTTCATGACCAAGTGAATACGGCTGTCGACGGTGATGACAAAATACGTTTGCTGAGTATTATTGATGAGTTTAGTGAATTTCTTGTAACCGGTACTGCTACTTCAACCGTGAATACCGGCTCAATGCACATTCGATTGCATAATGAGACACCTGTAGTGTACAGACCTTACAAAATGTCCTATCATGAAAAACTCCGTGTGCGGGAAATAATTAAAGACTTGCTCGATAAAGGGATAATAAGGGAGTCGGAGTCAGAGTTTTCTAGTCCTATTTTACTAGTTAAGAAAAAAGATGGTAGCGACAGAATGTGCGTCGATTTCCGGTCTCTAAATGCGAATACGGTAAAGGATCGTTATCCATTGCCACTTATCGAAGACCACATTGATCGTTTGGGTAAAGCTAAATTCTTTACAAGCCTCGATATGGCTACAGGATTTCACCAAATACCTATGGATAACGATTCTATCCGCTATACCGGCTTTGTCACGCCTGAGGGCCATTTTGAGTACCTAAAAATGCCGTACGGTCTCGCTAACGCACCTGTCGTATACCAGCGCATAATATCTGATACCCTTCGTCCTTTTATCGAATCGGGTAGGGCTTTAGTGTACATCGACGACGTATTAATACCAAGTGAGAGTATAGATGAGGGTCTGCAGACGCTTCGCGAAGTGCTACGAACTTTGACCACCGCAGGTTTTTCGATTAATTTGAAGAAATGCGTTTTTTTGGCCAGGGAAGTAGATTATTTGGGTCGTACCATTAGTTATGGTCAGGTTAAGCCGAGTCGTCATAAGATTGAAGCGTTGGTCAAGGCTCGAACACCTAGCAATGCTAAGGAAGTGAGGCAGTTTCTCGGCCTAGCCGGATATTTTCGCCGATACATCCCCGGGTATTCTCTCAAGACAGCTTGTATCGCTAATTTACTTCGCAAAGGTGTACCATTTCAGTGGACTGACGAGCATGAAACGGTTCGTAAAGATATTATTGAAAGGTTAACTAATGAACCAGTATTGGCTATTTATGACCCCATGTTAGCCACAGAAGTGCACACCGATGCGTCCTCACGAGGTTATGGTGCGGTTTTACTGCAAACTGATGCTGAAGGTCGTAAGAGACCAGTGGCATACTTTAGTAAGGTCACTCAGGGAGCGGAGCCGCGTTACCACTCATACGAGTTGGAAACGTTGGCTGTGCTTAAGGCATTGCAACATTTCAGGCACTATTTGATTGGAAATAAATTCAAAATCATAACTGATTGCAATGCCTTAAAACTGACGCAACGGAAAAAGGATCTTTTACCAAGGATAGCTAGGTGGTGGATGTATTTACAAGATTATGACTTTGATCTGGAGTATCGTAAGGGGACTGCGCTATCCCACGCTGACTACTTAAGTCGTAACGCAATCAATATGTGTCAAATACCAAGACCACATAATTGGGCCCAGATAGCGCAGGCCGCTGACGAAGAAACTCGGTCACTTTTGCAAAAGTTAAATGACGGTGAGCTTGATGCGAACCGTTATGTCAAACGTAATGACGTATTATATTACAAACTCGATGTTACTGGCGAGGACCCTAGATTTCTGTGTTACATTCCTAAAGGTCATCGTCTGAGCTTATTGCGAATTTTCCATGACGAGCATCAACATATTGGTGTAGAGAAAACCACCGACTTGATACTTCGTCATTTTTGGTTCCCAGGATTAAGACAATTTGTCAGAAAATACATCCAACACTGTATCGTTTGCCTATCTCACAAAAACGTGCCACGTCGTCCTTTGCAGCCTATTAATTCTTGGCAAAAACCTAATGTTCCTTTTGATACAGTGCATACAGATGTGTTAGGGCCTCTTCCGGACTCAAACGGATATCGATTTGTTATTTTGATAGTAGATGCCTTCACAAAATTTTGCTTATTGTATCCAATTTTTAGGCAAGATACCAATGAACTGAAACGCGTTTTTGAAAATGCTATTTCTTTATTTGGCACTCCTCGTTTAATCGTGTCTGATCGAGGACGAATGTATGAAAGTACTTCATTTTGTAGTTGGATTAAGGGCTTAGGAATTGAAATTCATTTTATTACTGCAGAAATGCATCAAAGTAATGGACAAGTTGAGCGGTATTGCCGCACCGTAATGAATATGATTAGAGTCGAGACAAATTTTCGACAAGAAAGTTGGTCCACAATTTTATGGAAATTACAGCTCAACTTGAACATTACGATACAGAAGTCCACTCAATGTTCACCCTTAAATTTATTAATTGGCAGTGATGGTGCTACGCCTGTCATACGATCCGTGGTTCGTGACACCGCGTTTGAAGCGGTCAGCCCGAACCGAGAGTGCCTGCGCGAACTGGCGCGTCAGCGCGCTAGCTGGTCGCTAGAGGAAAACCGAGCGCAACAGGACGCTCGCGCGAACGAGCGCCGCAAAGTGCCCCAGCCCTTCCGCATCAATGGCCTGGTTTTTGTTAAGAAGACAAGCCAGTCTACCGGCAAGTTAGACTCCGGCATGCGAGGTCCCTATGCCGTCACGAAGATACTGCCGCAAGATCGATATGAGCTACGACTGGTCAGTGGGTCGTATGGCAAGAGTACGCAAGCTGCGGCTCAACACATGATGTTATGGCGAGGGGAGTGGACCCCCGATGTGTGTTCGACATTTTTTGACTGTGAGTATGTTATGCGCTTTTGGCTCAGCATAGTGTGCATCCCGAGGGCTCTGCGCGTGATTTATTATAGCTCCCTGCTTGCCTAGTTGTCAGCGCTTATTAACGAAATGTTGTTTAGGCATCCTGAGGGCTCTGCCTGTGGTTCGTTCTGAAGGATCTGTGCTTGTTTGTGTAGACATCCTGAGGGCTCTGTCTGTTGCGCATCCTGAGGGCTCTGTGCTTGTTGAAATCTGGCACCCTGTGGGCTCTGTCAGTCATACATCCCGAGGGCTCTGTATGGTAACTAGCAACCTGAGGGCTCTGCTGGTAGTACATAGTGTCTATTTTTATGTTTTACATCCTAGGCTCCGTTTAACATAAAAATAAACCGTTCTGCTTTGGTGGTTTTTGTAAGCTTTTTAAGTTTTATTTATTTATTGTGTTTTAATGCAAACAATATTTTGTTAAGGTGTCGACGATGAGGTAGAACATGACCTCCCGAATGCTGAAGAAGGCTCGGAAGGAGGCGTGCAAGAAGTACAAGCGGAGGTCCACGCCCTTCCATCACGTCCACGCCAGGAGCAGCCCGAAGATGCCGTGGTCGAGGACGACCAGGCTTCAGGAACGGCCGAATTAGCAGAAGAATAGGCCCCAAGGGGCGTGTCTCTGGCTGTGACGTCAGAGTGGCGTGATGGTAGAAAGGGAGAGGGGCGCGTGAGCTGGCGAGCGGAGGAACCGGGAGGCCTCGGTCTCTTTTTTGCGCGGCGACCATCGGATCGGACGGACGTTCACTAGCTCTGTTAAAATAACGGCTTAGCATTTTGTTCATTTTATTATTTTTGTAAATCGATTTAAATTAAACAATTTTTAGTTGGTGTTCTCTTTTTTTTTAAATAATTAGGGTCTAAAAAGCTAAATATATATAAAGCTGAAAAAGAGAATTATTTGGCTGCGACTGGATCTAGTTTTTTTCAATTAGACTTTGATGAAGTTATTTTTAGAATCATTTAAGTCGAAGGCTTTGAACACAACGTCTGCCGAGTTCGCTGGTTAAACATAAATATAAACCATATCAAATCAAGTCATAAATGGTAAACTCAAAAAGATCTTACCTGCTTTGGGCGTAGAGCCTTTGCAGCCTCGCCAGCGGGTCCACAGCTTGATTAAACTGCATCGGCCCATCTTCTGCGAGGAGTAATAAATACATTAACTACTGGTTGTCGGGCCTAAACGCGATATATTTTAATCAGTATCAGGTATCAGGACGTTCCCCACTGTGGGATCTCCACCTTGTCGTGGTGGGGGGGCTCAGTAACCGTGACTTTGCCACCCACGGTGAAGCTAAGCGGGATCCCGGGAGGGGACGCTCCACGTCGGCTTGCTGCAGGCCTGCGCAGGATGCGTCCAAGGGTGCGGGTGTGGGAGACAGTTTTGTCTGTCTCTCGCAGTTGGGTGCGGTCGCGGGAGGAGAGACGTCTCGGTGTGTCGTTGCCGTGCGGCCTATCTCCCGCGACCAAACGGGGGCGCACCGTTGGATGGCGCTGCGGTGGGGCCGCAGAGGAAGAGGAGATGCGGTGTGTCGTTGCCGTCCTCCCTATCCTCTGCGGCCGTGTGAGAGTTAGTTTTGGTGGCGGAGCCCAACACCTTGCTCCGCCGCCAAGGAGTTTGTGGCCCTCGGGCTATCCGCCGGGGTGCCGTGGTGAATGCTCCTGAGTGTGTGCAATCCAGCCGAAACGTCCAGCAGTGAGTACTATCGCGGTCAGCGCCGCACCGTACACCTTTAAGGCGAAATTATTTGCACGTCGCGCGCAATCCCGCTTGCTAATTGCTCCGCATGTGTCAAAGTGCAGCCAAACAACTTTCGTTATAAAGTGTTCACGCGGCACAGACCGCCACCGTACCTAACACTCATTAAAATATATCGCGTTTAGACTTGATAACCAGTAGTTAGTGTTAAAATGCAACACGAAAGTTTAAAATTATAAAGTGTAATACATTTTTTTCATCAGCAAACAATCATCTATTGAGTCGCAAGATGACACTGCTTAACCATTTGTACGTCGCCATTTTTTAAAGATATTTGCATTTTGAACAGAAGGTTTTTTTTTGGTATTGGACTTAACACCTTTTTAATCATTTAGTTTTATATCATTTTTGTATAACAGAACAACTAATAAAATTAAAGTTGCTATGTCTACGAAAGCCAATTTTCAACCCACTGTGCGGACGAACTAACTGCAAGCCACCTATATCTATCTATTCGCTTTGGGGGTTTATGGGAAATGACTGCCTCGTTGGTGTAGTGGCAAAGTTTCTGCCTTACATCCGAGAGGTCCCGGGTTCGAATCCCAGGTCCAGCCAAAATTGTTTCTGAGATTTTGTGTTATGAATATCTCAAAAACAGCTCGGAGTCGGGAAGTTGGCGGTGTTACACCCCCGTGCCTCGGAAAGCACGTTAAGCCGTTGGTCCTGCGCTTGATCTCTCTCGGGTCATGTCGGATTGCCGTCTCACCGAACTTTGAGAGTAATGGAACATTGAGTGCACCTGTGTATTGCGCTCACACTTGTGCACTATAATATCTCCTGCGCAGTTGGCTGATCTCTGTTGAGATTGGCCGCAGTGGTCGAAATCGGCTAGGAGGACTATATACTATATATATTATGAGGGAAGCCTAGTTTCAGTGGCCGTCTTACAGATGATTATGGTTTGGGATCGATAGATAGATAAATAAAGGAAAACTCTAGGATATTACAAAGACAAGACTACAGACCAATTCACAGATAAATATGTACACAATTTTGGCGGACTTATTGCTAGGGAAGAGCTATATTTTCCCGACAACTTTTGATTACACATAAAAACGTCATCATTAAGGCCGAATCAAAACGAAGAGCAAATAAGTTCCTATCACTAAATGTGTGTATCCGGAAGCATTGTTTCTAACGTTGATTGATGCATTTTTAAAGAGGCCGTTAGTGTTACTTTTCGGGATAACTATTTGGCCAGTGTATGGATCCGGCTTTCGTGTGTGGATCCGAGGCAAACAGAAAGGACAAATATATGTACCTACTCGTAATATGATTAATTAAGAACAACATCACATACATTGATCTGACTCCGTGGTAAGTTGTTTAAGCACTTGTGTTACAGATATCAGAATCAACAGTGGCAAAACAAATAAACTTAAATAAATACATATAACACCCAGATCAGTATAAACAGACATATTTATGCACACAAATGTTTGTACAGTACGGGGATCGAACCCGCAACCTCTTGGTTAATAGTCTAACTTTTTGACCATTACACCAAAGTCAAGCGTGGTAGCGGTTGGTCCCGGTTAATATCGATAGATATCAGTCGTTAAGCCTAGTCAGAGGTCCTCGGGCGGCTTAATAACATCTGACAGTAAGGTTGGTCACTTACCTTACACACACCCCTCCACCAATCAGCACTGAGCCCGCGTGTCGGAGTATGGCTCTCACCACCTCATAGTTGAGGTGAGGCCTGTGCCCAGCAGTCGGACTTATAAAGGCTGATGAGAGAGAGAGGTCGTAACAAATGAGTCAAGAATTGGCTAGATGACACCACCAATCGTTGACATACTTTTTATTATCAGTCAAAACGGTCTGCCTCCATAGATTTTGTATGGGAATACATGATAGTGACGTCACGGTCATGTATCAGAAATCGGAGACCGAATATTTATTGAGTTTTGTGTGTTTAAAAATTGGTTTCTACAGCTTTTTGAAAATATATTGGTCGTATAAACTTCATAGGAGCTATGTTTTTTAAACACCATGGTCTTGAAAGTATTTAAGATAGGCGTCATCATCCTAATTAGTTAAGGTATAGAATGTTTTCAACGACCGCTTGGTGCAGTGGTCCACAGGTCGGACTTGTAAACCAAGGGTCGCGGGTTCGATACCCGCACAGTACAAGCATAAGTGTGCATGAACATGTGTGTTTGTACTGGTCTGGGTGTTTTCTATGTATAATATGTATTTATTTACAAAAAAAAAGTATTTAAGTATGTTTATCCGTTGTTTAGTACCCATAACACAAGCCGTAGTCGCAGCTTGTGAAATATTTTTTTTATTATTTATTTAATGTGTATCCTTACGCGACCGTCCCGGCTCGCTGGGGGGTTTCTCGTGTAGCGTCTTCTGCGACGCTCTCTCCTCCTCTAGCTCCTTCCGTTTCCGGTTCACGTGGCCGAGGCAGCTGTAAAGCAAGGTTGTACAATTTAACAATTAAATTTAAAAAATCGCTTGTCTGTAAAGTCGGTTTACTGACGATAGTTGAACGTGACAACGTCTTTGTCACGTTGCCTCTTTGTCGCTCGTTCCGCGCTCTCGCTTGCACTTCAAGCCTTGAATGGAACGCCTCAGAGCGAGGTAACGCCGCATGCGTCACGTTTTTTGGTGCGTGCAGCCGGCTCCATCGAATTATAAGACGTTGTCACGTCAAAAATAAAATTATAAAATTCGGTGACTTTTTTTTTACATTGATAATGCAAATTTCTTTACAATGTGAAATTAAAACACACTTAATGAAAAACGGACTGCCACAGGTGGGACTTGAACCCGCATCTCTCTCTCATGAATCATGGCTGGCTGCAGTAGTAAGTGTCATAATAGCTCAATTGGGAGGGCAATCGCCAGGCTTGCGAGAGGTGCAGGTTCGAGTCCCGCCTGTGGCAGTCCATTTTTCTTTGAGCGTGTTCTAATTTCACATAAAATTACAAAGCCCAAAATATCACTTTTACCAAATAGTAAACACAAATGTATTTTATTTATTCTTCTATTTTTTTATGTTAAGGTGACGATCGTTGCGGCGTTAGGCACCATTAGGTATTCATTAATTTATTTGATCTTTATTGCACACTAAAATTTGCACAAAAAGTGGACTTACAAGTCATGGCTTTGGACTAAGCAGAAATGAAATGTTGCCGTGAAATAAATGTAGTTAGAATTTAAACTTATTTATTAAGAAAAACATGACGGTTAAAGAACCTCTGTAGCGGTCCCAGCGCGTCTACCCGCGTCCACCACCTGTGGTCGCGGGTCGCGAAGCCGAATGTCTGACGTTATCGCGACGGTTTCGTAAGTATTTGACGACCGCTTGGTGCAGTGGTCCACATGTCGGACTTCTAAAACCAAAGGTCGCGGGTTCGATCCCCGCACAGTACAAGCATATGTGTGCATGAACATGTGTGTTTGTACTGGTCTGGGTGTTTTCTATGTATAATATGTATTTATTTACAAAAAAAAGTATTTAAGTATGTTTATCCGTTGTCTTGTACCCATAACACAAGCCTCGTAGCTTAATTTGGGACTAGAGTATTGGTGTGATTGTTGTGAAATATTTATTTATTATTTATTTATTTATCGCGCGACGTGATTTTAGCGTCTGGGGGAGACGCGACGTGCTTCTTGAGCTTAAGATCGGATACACATTGGGCGCTTGTCCTTGCGTTGAACGAGCGTCGATATACACACCGTGCTCGGCTCGACGCTCAGCGAGCGTTCGGTAGGTTGTTTGTCTGCATCAGTTCGAAAAAGGAAATCGAATTTCCCGTTCAACTGACGACTACACTACCACAGATTACTAAATAGTTACTACGTAACAGATAAATCACTCCATAGAGAAATTTCAATACCTACAGCGTTAATAGACTACTTTTTCTGCCGCGTACAAAAATGCACCTACATCTTTGAGTATAAAGTCAGTATTGCTTCGCAGCTGCGCGAAACCAAGTGACGTGAGACCTAGCGACAATCGAACTAGGGTTGACACAATGTTTATTGTTGAGTTAAAAAAGTGTAGGTACCTACCTACTACTGGATTTTGCATTAAGGAAACATTATTTCGATTGTAACTACTTTGTAGTGATATTTGTGTCAGAGAAGAAAAAAAGATATTTGTATTTATATTATCTATCATCCTTATTTTTGTGTACATACGTACAAACGCGCCATGCTTTTTTCTATTATTTGTGATCATAATGAAAACTATTTAAAATAAATGATTCTTTATTCTTTATCTACATTTCATTTTATTTTTCATATTCCTAAATTTTCTAACAAAAATACCTAGGTACTTACTATTTTACATACAATACAATAAAAAACGATCATTTCGCAAATTGGTCATTAGTAGAATCTGTCATTTGTGGAATCTGTCGTTTGTAGATTATTAGTAGGTAGGTACATTTCGAGAATCGGTAAATTTTATTGTCAACTACGTAGGTACCTGCCTACCTACCTAGTCATTTCGCTAATTAATTAATTATTAGTCGACTAAACCACCACGTAATAAAGCTAACGTTTAACAAGCACAGATTACTTATTTGGTTCGTATGAAAACTAAATTGAACGTAAGCGTAACACGAATAATTATAGTGCGTCGTGAGCGCGTCCGATTGTTGGCAGTCCACTGAATCGGCACTGCAGACGGTGCCGGCGAGAGTAGGCTATTACCGCGCGCAAGTACATCGAGTGAGAGAGGCCTGACACTACTCTAAAGCGCGCGATCAAGTGTAAGACAAAATGTCGGCTCATGTATCTCGAAGCGCGCAGTTAACGCCCGCACAGCGCCTGACCGGACGTTAAATATGAGAACGCGCGTTTGACGCACGCTTGACCAGAAGCACTTGACGCATGAGCTTGCATGTGTACACTCTTGGTTCTCAAAATGCGCGTTAACAAACCGCGCGTGTTGGAAAACGCTTAACGTGTACGCGGCTTAAAGGATTTGTGACACTAGAATGACAGGTCGATACGGCACCGCGACATTACGTGTAGGGAATGCAATCCTGATCCCGCGGGATCCTGATCTCGCGAGATCCCGTATGTAATTTTTCGGGGTCAATCCCGAAACATAATATTACGAGAACCCATCCGGATTTACGGGATTGGGCGGTAATGCTATACAAATTAATACTTCACTTCAACGAGCGAGCGTTTAAAATTCCTTTTACACGTGTATACACAAGCTTAGATAACTCAGGGTCATTAATAAAAAAAAGTTATGGATTTATTTGAGGGTTATATGGGAAATTTTTTTGCAGTTTGCATACAATAGGCTAGATGATACACCAATCGTTGACATACTTTTCATCATTATCTGTCAAAACGGTCCGCCTCCATAGTTTTTGTATGGGAATACAATAACGTGACGTCACGGATGTGTTTTAGAAATCGGAGTCAATTGACCGAATAATTATTGAGTTTTATGTTTTTAAAGATCGGTTTCTATAGCTTTTTGGAAATATACTGGTTGTATTAATAGTCCTCCTAGCCGATTTCGACCACGGCGGCCAATCTCAACAGAGATCAGCCAACTGCGCAGGAGATATTATAGTGCACAAGTGTGAGCGCAATACACAGGTGCACTCACTGTTCCATTACTCTCAAAGTTCGGTGAGACGGCAATCCGACATGACCGGAGAGAGATCAGGCGCAGGACCAACGGCTTAACGTGCTTTCCGAGGCACGGGGGTGTAACACCGCCAACTTCCCGACTCCGAGCTGTTTTTGAGATATTCATAACAGAAAATCTCAGAAACAATTTTGGCTCGACCTGGGATTCGAACCCGGGACCTCTCGGATGTAAGGCAGAAACTTTGCCACTACACCAACGAGGCAGTCACTGGTTGTATTAACTTTTAAACGACATGGTCTTGAAAATATTTAAGATAGGTGTCATCATGCCTATAGCTTAGTTACGCTGTTTCCCACCAGTGTTCAGTCGGAGAGGTCATTTTCAGCACCTGGCTACCTTTAAAATGCAACGGACAAAAGATGCGGGTTAGCAGATAGTACCCTGATACACTTACGATTTTTTAAAAAAGTTAATTTCAAAATCATCGGCAGTAAAACTGTTACATAGTAAGTTAGTAATAATAAAGGCTTTTGTTTTTCTTTTAAATTAAAATTTTGTTTTAATTAATCTCCCTTAACAGACACTTTTTATCGTAATCACTAATGTGATTATTATTTGAGGACGGGATCACAAAAACCTCGGGATCCCGCGGGATTGATATTTCTATTCCCGAGGAATCCCGAATTTATGATCCTGAATCGGGATTGCATTCCCTAGTTACGTGATATGCGTGTAGTCGACGCGACGGGGCGAGTCGATACCGTGACGGGACGAGACATCATCGTGATTCGTGCCGGGACGCAATAGCAACGTGACGCAACGTGATGCTAGTATGACAACACGAGTACCTATTCCCTAGTTACGTGATATGCGAGGAATCGACGCGACAGGGCGAGTCGATACCGTGACGGGACGAGACGACATCGTGATTCGTGACGGGACGCAATAGCGACGTGACGCAACGTTATACGAGCATGACGACATGAGAACCTATTCCCTAGTTACGTGATATGTGAGTAATCGACGCGACGGGGCGAGACGACATCGTATTTCGTGACGGGACGCAATAGCGACGTGATGCTAGCATGACGACATGAGTACTTATTGACTAGTTACGTGATATGCGAGTAGTCGACGCGACGGGGCGAGTCGATACCGTGACGGGACGCAATAGCTACGTGACACAACGTTATGCTAGCTTACTTACCCCCCCGCAGCGCGTGCGTAACCTTCCAACTTCAACTCGACGGTATCAGCGCCGAGCACGTGCGAGAGCAACCACCGAAGCCTGGCGCGTCCCGTGCGGTGTCCGCGCGCGTCCACGCGCGTCCACAGCGTGCGGTCGCGGATGAGGCGGCCAAGGCGGGGGCAGGTGCTGGGAGAAAAAAAATAATAATTAAGTGTTAAATAAGGACTGGGCTTCATGCGGTGAATGCCTGTGGCCTCACGGACTACGAAGGACCCGCCACGTCCCCGACTCACATGGCACCGTCAGGTTTTAAGTGGGTAGGCGGGTTCTCTCTCTGAGGCCTGGAGTCCCACATAACCCCGAGCTGACACCGCGCCTGGTGGGTATTTATAGTGGGTAGGCGGGTTCTCTCTCTGAGGCCTGGAGTCCCACATAACCCCGAGCAGACACCGCGCCTGGTGGGTATTTATAGTGGGTAGGCGGGTTCTCTCTCTGAGGCCTGGAGTCCCACATAACCCCTAGCTGCCCCCGCGGCTGGCGGGTATGGGTAACAGCATTTCCCTGACGTTAAAAAAAAGGACTGGGTTTCATATCTGTCCATATACTATCTCTCGTTACCTATCTAATCACCTATATTTACTATAGTCACCTTATATAGCTTTGACAACCACTTTGGTGTGATGGTTAACAAGATGACTATTAACCAAGAGGTTGCAGGTTCGACCCCCGCACTGTACAAACATTTGTATGCACGAACATGTCTGTTTGTACTGGTCTGGGTGTTATATGTATTTATTTAAGTTTACTTGTAGTACCACAGTTGATTCTGATATCTGTAACACAAGTGCTTAAGCTACTTACCACGGAGTCAGATCAATGTATGTGATGCTGTTGTATATTTATTTTATTTATTATTATTTACTTTACTTTAATTTTAGTTTTATAACATACTTAGTCCTAGTCCTAGTTGAAGATCGCTTGGTGCAGTGGTCTACATGTCGGACTTCTTAAACGGGTCGCGGGTTCGATCCCCGCACAGTACAAGCATAAGTGTGCATGAACATGTGTGTTTGTACTGGTCTGGGTGTTGTCTATGTATAATATGTATTTATTTACAAAAAAAAGTATATAAGAATGTTTATCCGTTGTCTAGTACCCATAACACAAGCCTCGTAGCTTAATTTGGGACTAGAGAATTGGTGTGATTGTTGTGAAATATTCATTATTATTATTATTTTTAGTCTTGTGTCAATTTTCAAGTGTAGTTTATAAGTCAAATTATCATTTTGTCTTTCTTTCTTTCTTAAATAAGTCTAATAACTTACAAGCCCAGAGCTTTCAAATCCATCGGCGAGCAATACTTGAGTATGCACAGCAGAACATCATCGGAGAGGTCAAGAAGCTCCGCTGGCTTCTCCTCCAGATCAATTGGTTTGCCCACTGTTGGGAATGGAAATGGAATATGACATTTATATGTGAAAATGTATGGTATCTTAGTACCTAACTATGTATTGTGTTCATTCCCATTTATTTGTAGATTTAAATATACTAGGCGAAAGTTTAAAAGTGGTTTATATGTGCCAGATTAGAAGTATAACACATGTAGGTGAAAAGATAATAAGTAGAACTTAAGCTGAAAAAGTAACGCCTGAACACCACCAAAACATATTACGGAGAAACTTATACAAATTATGCAATGTAGGTTTTAATTTTAAACACCATTTTTTAACTATGTTTTATTAATTGTTAATTATAAACAATTGGTCTTAATGCTAAGTGTGATCATTCAGAAATTACATTTGATTAATTAATGGTAAATGGTATAGCAAAACAGAAAATGATGTTAAAATATATACAGTTAAAATTTGATTATGCTAATAGTTTAATTAAAGAGACTGCAAATTATTAAGATTTCTTTTATTCCTTGTTTTGTTTTCTGATAAAACTTCTATCCCTTAAAGCAATAAAGAATATTAGCAGAATATGCAAGCAATATCAGCATCTGACAAACAACCCAGATATCATTACTAATGGTACACAAAATGCTATTAACTTAAATGTAACAGAAGACAAAAGGAGAGTTCGCAGTACATAAAAATGTACCCTATCTTTCCAGGAGCAACTGGGCTACATAGTATTCAGTGGCGTGCGGCGCTCGAACGGCGTGCAGGGGCTGCGGGTGATTGTGCAGAGCGACCGCCACCCCGCCTACGTCGAGGAGAGGATCGAGGCCTTCCCAATTTCTTCTTCTTCTTCTTATGTTATGGCAAGCAAACTTAAGTTTACCATGCACTTGGGTAGACTGTTCTGCCAAAGTCACATGTGAAGCATTTGCCAAGGCAGATAGAGAAAAAAAGTCATAATGTAAAACTCAGCAGTGGAAACGCTTAATGCTAGTGTGCTATTGTAACATTTACCCTACATGAACTATTGTATAGCTGTTGTTTAAAGAAAAATAATTAAAATAATATTGAAAATCTTAAGCAAAATTTATCCACCCAAAACAAAGAGATAACACAATTGACATTTAGAGCACACAGTCCATACTACTTGAAATAGTAAAAACAACAGGGGGTAGTGGGCAAATTACAAATTGTTAATATGTTTTAGCTTACCTACATCACAAATTAATATTTTTTGTAACAATCACAATTGAATAATGGGGGTAAAGAGAATTTAAATAGATTTAATGTTTAACGGAACGTATTTAATGGAAGAGGGAATTTCTTGAGAAGAAAGTCAAAAAGTGACACACCAATATTTGGACAGTTAGACAAAATATGATTAACCATCCCTTCGTCAAGCCCTCACTAACAGATGGAAACAAAGAATTTGCAATGAGTGAAGTTGTGATTTGTCAAGAAATATAATTTCTGTGAGTATTGAACTAAACTAGTGAGTAGTCATTGAAATCAGACTCGGAGGGTAGTTACCTAGTGTTCATACTTTAGTATCTTTTAGAACAAAGAAATTGTAGTGCTCACAATTTATAATAATAACCCCAGCATGAAGTGACTTTAATGTGTAAAGCAAGAGAAGAATTGAGGTTTAATAAGGATTAAGAACAAGTCAAATGCCAGCTTTTATTTTTCCAAATATTGATAGTTAACCCAGAAATATAAATACATTTTTAATATGTTATGGTCACTGTATTGCAGTTCTTACCATCTTGCACGCCGCTATCGTTGAAGTCCTTTTTATTTCCACCATCCGTACTTTGTAAAGTCTCCATTTTAGCAGCACACAAAAATCTATATTGGATGCACTTTGAAACACGCGAATCGAAATTCTGTACCAAAATAACAACCGAAACAAAGAAGAGCTGGTGAATAAGGGTTTATCGGGTCAACAGAAGTAAACAATCCTGTTTTGGACCGATTCCAAAACACCGATTCGGCGTATAAATGAATAAAACGCAAACATGCACGCAAGTCGCGAAAACAAGAAATCAGTGCATGCACTTTGACAACTAACTACTACCTCCTACATGAACTGTCAAAAGTTCAAAACAAATGTCAAGTCAACAAACTTTTTTTTAATTGCTAGAGCCGACCCGTTTTTAGGTGATGATTCAATTACCGAATCGATTACAATGCGCATACCCATTTTAATTTTTTTGTATCATAGCAACACTGGAATAAATGTCAGTGTCAGATCTGTCTGTCAGTTCATTCATGATTTTGACCAAGGAATATACTACTCTCTATGTACCGAGAGATTTTGACGTTGACGTTTCTCTTTTCAACGTGTGGCGACGACGCAAGCACGTTCCAAAATATTTTGATTTAATAACACGATGGCGAAGTCTTTGAGAAGCAGATGGAAGCGAAAATGCAGGGCCGTCAAGCGGGAGCGATATGCTGTGAAAGAGCTGTCCAGGCTGAAGAAAATGCTCGGTATTAAAGAGGAAGACAAAGTTAATGAAAGTGAGGTTATGGAGTCGGATCAAGTGATATTCCTAGACGCTGGAGCGTTAAAGAACTCTAAAAAGAAGCCTAAACCTGCAGTGGACGATGACGAAGACGTGGAAATGAGTTCCGACGACGAGAAGGTAGAAGTTGACGGCGAGAAGGGCAAGAGGATTTTCAGTACGAAAACATTGAAGGACCAAAACGGACAGTACCCTGTGTGGCTGCACAAACGGAAAATTGCAAAACTGGACAAGACGAAACAGAAAAAAATCAAGAAACGATCGAAAAAGCGTAGGCATTAGTGTTAATAAATCATAGTTTGTAATTCTGCGTTTTATTACAACATTGTATTTAATAATTATATGTTTATATGGATAGGGTTTACAAACCTACTGAGACCTTCACATCAATATGTCTAATTAATGTCCAATTTGTTTTTCATAACTATGTAACATAACATTTTACAACTGTTTTTAATAAAGTCCTACTACTACATACTATAAACTAATTGAATACTTAAAACAATACAGTAATAACTTTATCTTATTATATATAAAAATGAATTGCTGTTTGCCAGTCTCTCTAAAACTTGAAAACGGTTGAACCAATTTTCCTCATTTTCGTTTCAAATTATTTGTGGAAGTTCAGGAAAGGTTTAAACAGTGAAAAAAAATCACGGGCAAGGCAACGTCTGCAGGGTCTGCTAGTTAAAAAACCAATATTGAATACATTTTTTCTGCAGCCAGTCCTAGACTTTCAGATCTTAGATTGTTTAAGAAAACATTCTGCTTTTCAGTCATTTATTTTTCAATCAAAGAATATATTATCCTTCACACAAAATCCTCTTTTTTATTTTATTATTATTAGAAGCTAATAAAACACAAATTAGGCCATTCACCTTTAATGCTTTATTCCATAACACAAGCATCTAACAGATCTATTTCAAATACACCATTAATCACACCATAATGTCATAATTATATCAGTACAGATACATCAAATAAATCCTTTGCATTTTAACCGTCTAAAGATCTCTTCTGAAAGTTATTTTTAGACTTCATAAAGTTGGTGACTCATTGTATTGTATAAACTCTTTATTGCAATAAGAAAATACCTTTTGAACATATCAGAAATACATTGATGAGCAAGGGCGAGCTTATCCCTGGCGAGATCTCTTCCAGCTAACTCATTTATGGGTCAGATGTATATCGTTTTGAAAATTTTATTTCATTGTCTTTAAATAAATTTAAAACAGTTGTAAAAGATGTATTAATGTCGAAAAGATATTATAAAAGTGATGATTATACAAATGACAAAGAAATATGGAAATATTTGAAAGTAAACAATTACAATTATTGGAGAAAAGAGGCAATGACAATAGTGACTGAGTTTCTTGCGCCGCTTCTTCCAAGCACTGGCCCAAATTGTCCCGAAGCAGTGGTAGGGTTAATTTATATGTTGGGACGTGTAAAAGTGCTACTTATCTATTTACAAAAAATAAACTGGTTTGATGCACAGACACCGTTACATATGTACCGTTACATACATGAAACATACGCTGACTCAAAGCGTTAAAAAGCACTTACAAAATTCAATGACTCCATTAAGGTTCTCGGTAGCTCAGTAGTCAGAGCATTGGACCGGACTTCCAAAGGTCGGGAGGTTTGATTCCTCCCCGATGACTGGAGCCGAACAAGATTTTTTTAAGTGTTATGTCTTTTCGAGACACCGTCAGCACATCAGCAGCAGGGCACTCACTGCAAACGCTCCTGACTCCTAGGCTTCCCACGACCACAAACCAAGACGTCAGGGCCAATGGAATGTCCCCTTCACACACCGATCCATACTTACTTACACCATAATCCCATACTTTCTCAGTATAGTCAAATCGAACGTGCCCTCATCAACCGACTGGTTCGGATGGTGTATTAAGTGCAACAGCATCCTCGTTTTGGAGTTGACCGAGTACTTGCACACTGCGCAGTTGAAATATTTAGTCTTGTCCTCGTGTTTTTGGTGAACGTTCACCCTGTGAGAGATCCTCTGTGGCTGTAAAAACAACATAATAAAAATCATATTCATATTCATTTATTTGCCAGCTAAGTGTTACATAGATATAGCAGGTCTTATTATACAGCCCTCTATAGCAACAGCATTCTTGCTATGGCCCCAAGGGTATATAATAAAATACCTAAATATATTAAAGAATGCAATGAGTTTGTAACGTTTAAGCAAAGACTTTTTATGTTTCTGATCTCGCAATCATTTTATTCTGTAAAGGAATTCCTAGATTATCGTTCACCTCATAAATGAAGTTTCACATATCCGTTTGACTGCCTGCCGTTAATTAATTGACATGTTATATTTTATTAAATTTGACTTTTTTATTTTGTAGATGTTGTATTATGTTTTTTTTTTCACTACATTTGTATGCCGACAAGGCTGATCACAGCACACTCTTTATACCTGTATTTGTACATTGACATCTATTCACCTGTGTATCACAAATAAATAATTTGAATTTGAATTATGCTAGACAATTGCACTTATAACTTAGTAGCCCTTTCAGTTTGGGTATTGCAAAATTGTTATTATTAATTGATTGCTTAAATGTAAAAATTTTAGTCGTGTTTATTTTTAAATACTACATAGTCAAGATTTTAAAGAGTTGTGGCATAGTTAACTGAATTTTTGATTATTTACATTTAGGACTGAACTAGATGTGCGGTATGTTTAGTTCCATAAGTTACAAAAAGATGGCGTTGCCTGTCGGTTACCTAACGCTAGTGTCCGACATGATCGCGATCTTATAGGATCGACGGCATGTAATATATTGAATACTCCAGTATCAATTTACAGTGTAACATCAAACAATGGTTTAATCATCGGCCCACTGATCTCGGGTGAGTGTAAAAAGCCGAAAGCAGATAATTCCGGTAGCAGTTAGGAGCGAGACGCGTTTGAAGCTTATTTTATACTCAAGGATACATAGATTCCTATAGAATTTTATAAATCCAGCAGTAGATTACACAGGGTGGCCAGAAAATTGACGTCTAATTTTATTTTAAGTGCCTCGTGTTGAAAGGTATCTGAATCACCCTATTTATGTTCTGCGATTTTTCGTAATTTACGAATTGAAAGTTAAAATATAAAAAAAAACCTGTTTTTTTCTTGCAGCAAAATTCATCGTAACGATAATGAAACTTACCTCAAATTACAATATTAACTTAAAAGTTGAGATTAGTTAAGTAAGTTATCATTTAAATTTATCTACCTTTATTTATATATTTATTTTATCATTATCATCATATCAGCCTGTAACAGTCCACTGCTGGACATAGGCCTCCCCCAAGGAGCGCCACAGCGCACGATCTCCCGCCCTTTGCATCCGGTCAGTAGTGACTGGATGTACCACGAGATGTCGCAAATTGATAAATTTCCGAAAATGTAGGTGTAATATAATACAATTTTTCACCCGTTTAGAAACCTACGAATGTTTATAAATTTCCTAGGAAATGTAATAAACTTGCGGATCTTGTTATCTTCCAGTGACATATGTATTTATTCGTATTTATTTACCTTTGTACACAAGATGGCGCCGCAGCCCGGCTCCCGACAACGTTGTTTCCTCATGCGGTGGTTTTCAAAACTCTTGCCGCCCCTGACCCTGTAAAATTAAACACATAACATAACCAACGTTAACGCCCGTAAAAAAAATTAAAAAAGCTACTTAGTATTTTATTTGCGTTCTATAGCAATTTCATATAGTAATTTGACATAATATATGAAATAGTAATTTAATTTTGTGATAATATGTATTTTATTGAACTTGAATATTGTATTTAAAATGTTTTAATATAATTTGCATGCTGTAATAATATGGCTGAAAAAGCTGAACCACAATGTCTAACCTACCACCTGAATGTACCCTTTTTCATACGCAAATAAATTTCATTCATTCATTCATTCAGACATGATTATAAATTTACAATAATTTACTTCTCAAGAATTATTACACGTGTGGCGCCATCCAATAAGTCCTCCTGGCAGAGAATCTCCGAACAACGACTTACCCTGACCGAATAGTTTTCCCTAAGAACTGTTCTCCGATGAATGAATGAATAATAATTCTCCTGGCCGATTTTGACCACGGCAGCCAATCTCAGCAGAGATCAGCCAACTACGCAGGAGATATTATAGTGCACAAGTGTGAGCGCAATACACAGGTGCACTCACTGTTCCATCACTCTCAAAGTTCGGTGAGACGGCAATCCGTCATGACCGGAGAGAAAATCTCCGGAACAATTTCGGCTCGACCTGGGATTCGAATCCAGGACCTCTCGGATGTAAGGTAGAGATTTTGCCACTACACCAACGAGGCAGATATCTAACGACGCCGCGCATCACCACATCGACCATCTGACATGTGGCTCCCAACTACAAAAAGCGCGCATACAAACCTGAATCGCGCAATATGAGTTACATCTCGGACTCGGCATATAGTCCAAGGTACAAGAGTCACCGTCTCGGTTTTGTCTATACCAAGATGGTGACCATCGGACCTTGGTCCCCGACCGCACCACCTCGGTCGGTAGGTAGCGCTTTTTTTTCCTAATCCAATTAAGAAAATCTATTTACTTCAGCAGTGTCGTTACTCACATGTCCCCGCAGTCGTCGCATTTCACTAGTTCCAGTATATCACTGTCCTTCACGTCTTCATCGTCAGCTATACTGAAAACGAAATAAGTATTTATATACACACACATAGTTCCGATTCACAAGAAGGGATCAAAAGTCATAATTAAAAATTATCGTGGTATCTCTATTCTATGTACAGTGGGCAAAATATTTGAAAAAATTGTATCCAATGCCATTTACCCTGTTATTTGTAAGGGCTTACCAGACAGTCAACATGGATTTTTGAAAAAACGGTCCACAGTAACTAACCTTGTGATTTTTTCTGATTATGTTCTTACTCACATGGACAAGGGAGGTCAGGTTGACGTGATCTACACGGATTTTGAAAAAGCTTTCGACCGCGTGGATCACGTCATCCTGTTGCTGAAGCTTCAGGCCCTGGGTATTCACGGAGACTTGTTGAGATGGATAAAATCATATCTCAGTAATCGCTCACAAGCAGTTGTCATGGGGGGCTTTAAGTCAGATTACGTTGATGTTGGGGTCCCACAGGGTTCGCACTTGGGGCCGTTGTTCTACTGCGCTTACCTATACGACATTGCGAACTGTTTTAAATCTGCGAAACATTTATTGTACGCAGACGATAAAAAGATTTTCCTCAAAATTAATAATTTAAATGACTTGAATACCCTACATGAATATTACAAAGCGAATAAAATAAATATTAATATAAACAAATGCCAAGTCATCACATTTACCCGAAAACAAAAACCTATCAATTTTAATTACAACTTTAATGGAATCAATATTAAAAGAACAAGTCTAATTCGCGATTTAGGTGTGCTTTTAGATAAAAAATTTATATTATCAAAACATTTTGACAGCATCACGGACAAAGCTTACAAAAATCTGGGGTTTGTTTTACGAGAGTGCAAACCTTTCAAGGAAATAAAATCAATTCAAACGGTATACTACGCATACGTTCGCAGCATCTTAGAATATGCAAGTCCCATGTGGAACCCCATGTACCTCACGTATAAGACTCAACCAGAGCGCATACAGAAGATTTTCGTTAAACATATCAACTATAGGCGGCGAACTGCCTCACCTTCTTATGAAGAGAACTGTTACCGCAATGGTATGCTTACCTTAGAACAGAGCTTTTTTTGCTAACTAAAATAAGCCATTAGTTAATTAATAAACTCACGAGTCGCGACACCGGAATCCTTTAATCTATGCTTCGTGCCCTTTAATTTATGGTTAGTAGTTTAAGCACTTGTGTTACAGATATCAGAATCAAGAGTGGTACCTATTACAAATAAATGAATACATATCACACCCAGACCAGTACAAACAGACGTGTTAATGCACACAAATGTTTGTACAGCGCAGGTATCGAACTCGCGACTTCTTAGTAGTCAACGACAACTTTTTCACCATTACACCAAAGTAGTCATCAATAAATACACTCACGAGTCACGACAACGGAACCGCATATGGCACACGAGCGCCTTCTGGTGGCGCGCTATGAACGAACAGCGCCGGCACCGCAGCGGGTTGTCCGGCCGGTGTATCAACTCGTGCTTCTTCGTGTTCTTCTTGGACGCCGAGCGGTAGTCGCAGTACGCGCATTTGAACGGCTTTATGCCTGAGGAGTAATGTACTAGTATAATACGAGTATAATAAATACTTCACAACAATCACACCAATAGGCTAGATGATATGATATGATATGATCTATCCGACCGGTTCCGGTCATGGCGACCACTTCGACTCCTAGTCGGTTTGGCGTTGATGCGCTCGTTAGTGGCTGATGTAGCCGATTTTTGCGGCTAGATGACACCACCTGTGGCGACCTCTCCCGCTCGCCATCACAAGCGCACGCCTAACGGTGGCACACGACAGCGAGCGCTGATACGGCTCCATAGGCTAGATGGCGCTGTTAGCCTAGTACCGCACATGAACCGCGGCATATAAGATTTGAATTAGATAGACAAATCAAGATGATGTCTATCGGATCTTGGTCGCCGATCATAACACCCGGTCTGTAGGAAGCGCTTCTTTTTAGCTTCCTAACTCTAAATCAGTTGCGCCAAATTGATTCGATTTGTTGAATCGTTGACATAATACTCTTTATTCTCTAGTACCAAATTAAGCTACGACGCTTGTGTAATGGGTACTAGACAACGGATAAACATACTTAAATATTTTTTTTGTAAATAAATACATATTATACATAGAAAACACCCAGACCAGTACAAACACACATGTTCATGAACACTTATGCTTGTACTGTGCGGGGATCGAACCCGCGACCCTTGGTTTTAGAAGTCCGAACTGTGGACCATTGCACCAAGCAGTCGTCGAAATGTATGTTTGAGGATTTCATTTTGAACAGCATAAATGCGAATGTAACTCTATAGGGCTGTCTGTTACTCAATCACGCTTAAGTTCCTGAAGCAATTTGCATGAAATTTGGTATGAAGATATTTTGATACCCGAGAAAGGACATAGGCTGAGGGAAAATGACGCATTCGCATGGGAAAATTTAAGTGGGCCGATCGCTTTTATGCCTCAACTACTGAACAGATTTAAATGATGTTGAATAGACCGAGATAGTTTGAGACTTAAGAAAGGACATGAGGTAATTTTGACCGCGAGAAAACAACGCATTACCGTGGGGAAAAATACTAATCTAATCGCTTTCACTCCTAAATTACCAAAGATTTGAATAAAAATATTTATATTTGGATAAAATTGATATTACGGAAAAAAATTGGTTGCCTGTAAAGTCGGTATACGCGCGAAAGTTTTAAGTGACAACGACTTTGAGTGGTAAAATAATTTTAATGTGAATATTCATTCGTATAACATGAACCGGTGTGTATGCCTATCTCTCTCTCTCTCTCTCTCGCTCTGTCTCTCTCGCGCGGAACGTGAGCGGAGCAGCGTAACGCAGTTTCTTGAAGTGTCACCCGGCAAACCAATTTATAAGACGTTGTCACGTCAAAACCCATTCCTAAAAATCTCCCTAATGCGGACAAAGTCGCGGGTAGCTAGTGCTACATAAGTCATGGCATACGAGTATAACTAACATTCCAGTAAACAAAACCCCTGAGCTAGGAGCTGGTGAGCTTTAAAGGTTGGACGAATTTTGGCCAGCCATAGCTAAGAAAGAACCACCGTGATCAAATTATCTTTCGAATAAAACGCACTGAAATCGGTCCATCCGTGCGTGCGGGAGCTACTATGCCCAACACAAAAACACAAAACAACTCAAAAACACAAAAATATTATAAATGTTATAAACGTTAGGTTTATAGGGATTTGGCACATCAGATTTAGAGTTAGGCAGCAAAAGGTAAACGGTTCCTACCGACCAGGTGTTACGGTCGGGGACCAAGGTCCGATAGTCATCATCTTGATTTGTCTATCTATATTATTCTGGATCTAAATCTTACTACCGCGGTTCATGTGCGATACTAGGCTTACAGCGCCATCTAGCCTATGGAGCCGTATCAGCGCTCGCTGTCGTGCTCGCCACCGTTAGGCATGCGCTTGTGATGACGGTCTACCGTTCGACCTCTAGGTCGCGACAGGGATTATCTTTTATCTTCTCGCTTAAGAGGTAGCTCTTTGTATTTCGGCTTGTTTACATAATTTGTACGAGTTGTGAAAACCTATAAACACTACTATTTACATAAGCTTTATAGCATAAGTGTCATGTATATGTAAGTAATACTACACTTTGCGATCGATTCTCCTGCCTTACTTTCATCGATAAGCCTAAACACTATAGGGCCCGTGACCGCAAGCCTAAACTGTTCTCACTTCAGGTGTACTGTAACAACACTTCATATTTCAACCCAGTAGTTAGGATGTGTCGCCTCTACAATGCTATATCCCAGGAATATCCAGATGGTGATATTCTGGGTTCTGATCCAAATGACTTTACAAATTCATTCGTGAAATTCTGAAGTGATTGGTTTTATGCGCTGTACGTAGGAGACCAATTACTTTAGAAGTCCCTACTTGCTTTTGTTCTGGTTTAAGGTATAATATTTGTAATTTGTCTATCGTAATTATTAAGTATAATTTATAACTAATAAAAAACAAAACTAATAACTAATAAATATAATTAATAAACACATGTTTTGGCTTACAGTTTAGTACTTATTCATTTCATTTTTAAGACACTTTTATCTCCACAACTGTAAACTGTTTTGTGTTAATAAATAAAATAAAATAAGTGGATGGATCGATGTTAATTCAATATCCCTGGCCAGGTTCAGGGCCACTATAGCCATAGGCATTACCAAAATTTTTTTTTGTTGTGTTTTTTCTTTTGTTATTTTAGCTTTGTGTAATCCTGTTTTTTTTTTAAATATCTCATTTCTGTCAAAATTATTTATTCTTATCTAAATTTTATTGTTTAAATTTTTATCATAATTTGTAACGCCTAAGTTATCAAGCATGTTGTGTACACCTTTAATTGATAGTGCAATTGGCAACACTTTGTTTAACTGCATGTCATGCATGTCTTTTTCAATTGTAACTGTCTCAATTGTAACTGTTGTTGGTGTGCCTAATAAAAATAAAAAAAAAGTATTATGTGGTTGGTTATCCAATAAATAAAATAAAATGGCCTTTGACTATTCAAAAATCAACATACCCCGATGTATCCTCACATGTTCTTCGAACACCACTTTATTATATGTGTTGTAGTCACACATATAACACTGGAAAGGGTTCAAGCCTCTGTGCACTTTTCTCTCGTGTCTCAGCATTCGTTCCACATCAGTTGAGGTGAAGTGGCATGAGTTGCAACGGAGTTTCTCGAGTGAGGGTACTGTGGAGTCTTCTTCCGCTTCTGATAGGTTCATTATGTCTTTGAAGAGCAAGCTGTGTGGATAACAGCTGGTTTTTAGTAAAACATATTTTATATTGGAAAAAAAATTATGTCTGTTGTCTAAAATTAATAATAATAGTCCTCCTGGCCGATTTCGACCACGGCGGCCAATCTCAACAGAGATCAGCCAACTGCCCAGAAGATATTATAGTGCACAAGTGGGAGCGCAATACACAGGTGCACTCACTGTTCCATCACTCTCAAAGTTCGTTGAGTCGGCAATCCGACATGACCGGAGAGAGATCAGGCGCAGGACCAACGGCATAACGTGCGCATCGAGGCACGGGGGTGTAACACCGCCAACTTTCCGACTATGAGCTGTTTTAGAAAAATTTATGACAGAAAATCTCAGGAACAATTTTAGCTCGACCTGGGATTCGAACCCAGAACCTCTCGGATGTAAGGCAGAAACTTAGCCACTACACCATTGAGGCACTAGGTCTGGTCTAACTTTAACATAGGGCTCAAAAGCTAAGAAATTATAAAATAAACAACAACATCAGATACACTGATCTGACTCTGTGGTAAGCAGGTTAATCACTTGGGTTGTTATACAAAAATCAGAATAAACAGTGATAACAAACTTGGGCATATCACATAAAATTTGACACCACACAATTGGAGGCCGCTACGAAGTACAATCTTTGTAATTACATAACATTTTAAGTCATCAACTGCATTAAAACAATGTCAAAGTACAGATTGATGGTACAAAAGGAAAATTCAGTCAATGTTTTAAAACAATTGATTACTTAACATGTATTGAAATCGTCGAAATTGATGTAATAGGTCTCATAAATAAAAACACAGTACAAACAGACATATTCAGGCACATTAATGACTGAACAGATCAAGGATTGAATCTCAATCTTGGTCTAAGAGTTAACTTCTTAACCATAACATCAAAAAGTTATTGTCAAATAACCTATGACCTCGTCTTTAAATTAGTATGGATACTTGGTTGTGTATCTACTAAAGATAGATAGACAGATTAGGTAACACTTTATTGTACAACACAAAATTCTCATGTCACAATGTTCGTTCTCATACTCCTCCGAAACAGCTTGAGTGCTTCTTATGAAATTTTGTGAGCATATTGAGTAGGTCTGAGAATCGGCCAACATCTATTATTCATATACCTTAGTGATAAGGGTTGTCCACTATAATTTATATGGCAAAACAACATTCGATGGGACAACTTGTACAGGTATATTTATTTAGTTTAGACCCTACATACTCTTTAACTTCCAACGCAACATCAGACTCCTGCTTGACTGCAATCAGCTCAGCCTCGGGCTGCTGCCTCGTAGTTATAGTGAACTGCCCGCCGCTGTCCGCAGACAAATTGAGAAAGCGGCCCGATTCACCTGCATCGTCTCCCTGTTAAAGATTGATTGTACAGACGGCATCACCTCAGTGGGGTGAGCACGAACAACGATAGTAACGCCACGAATACGTTACGATAATATTCGTGCTCACCCCATAGGTAATCCATGTCAACTACGAAAATAGTTTCTATTGCTAAGAAAACAGAGGCTAACCCGGTGTGCCTGTACATTAATAACCATTTATTTCATTTATATATTAATTCAGTCATACAGCAGACAATTAAAATAGCATGAAAAGAAAGTAAACACCCAGCAGGGTGCAGCAACATAGAATAATACCTATGTAAAGATCATTTTAATACAAAGATTTAGAGTTCAAATCAGAAATCAAAAAAATAAAGGTTTAGGGCATTACCGTGACACTCAAATTGTTTTCGTTCAGATGGGGCGACGACATTATTTGTCTTCAGTTTAGATAAATGGTTTAATTAGAAAAGTATGTACATATTAATTTTGCAATAAAAATAAACAAATCCACCAGCGAAAATCGTCTGTGACTGACAGTTGACAGTAGTGACAATAGTGACTTTTTTTTTGGTACGCTTCCATCCACTTTCTTGTGTGGAATAGGCAAAGGTTAATAATATACAGCCTACACTTTAGTAAAAAAATTCTAATTAATACCTAAAACTACTTTCTTACAACTACTACTTACGCACTAACCTCACTTAAGCATTTAACTAAATAATTGAAATACAATAACGATTCACATTACAATGGTCAAAAAATGAATATTCTAGTAATAGCTATGTTCTATATTCCTTACAGTAACTCCATTGTTTTCCTTAAGTTATACATTATGATGATATACCCACCACACTATCACAATACTACGCAACGAAAAATCAATTTAGAAAATTAAGAAACAGAGCACATCTTACTCTTTTTGTTTCCCGCGTAAAACACCTGTCTGACTGACTGTGACATTTCAGAGTTTGACATTTTTATTTTTTAAGTTCTTGTTTAAGTTTATGTTGCACTTCAGTTAATTACAATTGAATGTTCAATTAAAGAGAGCTGTTCACTTGTCAAAATGTAAAGCTAAGGTTCCATAATATACGTGATTTTGTATGGAGGTTTTAACACTTTGGGTTTTTTCTGTTTATATATTAGTATGCCATTTTGTAGTGTTCTAACATGATCATATATTATTTATTTTCTCGGTAAATAACACAATAAGTTTTAAATTTGCACTATGATTTCAGAATAAAATAAAACGGGTAGTATGTAAACGAGCGACTCGAAATGAAGATTTTAAGTGGCAGACATAATGAATTTAGCGTACTGAATTACTAAATGAGCTACTGAGTATGAGCGACTAGAAATTTTAAGGGCAGAGGATGCCGCCTAGTTGTATTGCAGAAGGTGTTAGGGAAGTAAATAACAACACAAGGTTTCCGAATGTAAAACGCGCGTAAGCCGATAGGTATAGCGGGCGGGCGAGCGACGTGCGCTCCGCGTCGTATCTGTGTTCGCACTGGACGGCGCCGAACGCGAGCGCTTGGATATATTCAACGTCGTCCGGGCGGTGTGTCTAGTTTAGACCGCCGCTGTGACGTCACGACTATTGCATTCGGCGACCGCTCCAATGCATCGCGCGGCGATAGTTATTTTACGCGCGATAATGAGCAGCTACATAATATTTGACCGACCTAATATTAGTTTGAGGAACGGCATTGCGACCTGCATTTTTTAAATATTTGACAAATGTTTTATTTATACTGAGCGGCATTTTGTCTTAAGTGGAGTATTTTTAATACAAAAGCTACTTTGAAAAATACTATATTGAGCAGTATATTATGAGCTTACATTTTAAATCGAAAAATCATATGAAATAACTATATGAACACATACTATCAGACAAAAAAACTTAAAATTAAGGCAGATAAATAAAATACAAAAAAAAATAAAAATCAAATTGACTAAAGAAAAATCAACAAAAAAACACACTTCAGTCAAGAGAAATAAAATTCTTAATCTTCTTAAAAATATTAATTAACATTGATACAAAAATCAGATCGAATATTATCGATAAATAAGTGCTGGTTTACACCTGGCGGGACGACCTCGTTTTTTTTGCCCAATGGGTATCATTTTGGCTTCTAAGGGCAGTATTGTCAATTTAAGTCTTATAGTTTGACCCAAAACGTGTCCCGCCCCCTTTCGATTCGTGCACATTCAAAGAAGTCCGTACTTTTCATTAAACTTTTCATTAAAAACGCATGTTCATAAAATATTTATAAATACCTAAAACAAAAAACAAAAACCAACAATCAGTATTACAGTCACTTCGTAAAGTATGCTCAAAGTGTAATTTTTAGTACTTCGATTGGTAAGACCACAATTGGAAATTTCGTCCCTAATTTAGTATTAAAGTTGCCCTTTCTGTATTTCGAGTCGCACTTAGTATTTCAGTCGCTCAGTTAGTATTTCAGTCGCTCAGTTAGTATTTTAGATTCTCAAATTAATTTAGCAATACCCGCTTTTTGTAAGCTCATTTTTGATTTTAATATAAGTCAATAATCCTCGTAAGTTTAGTTATTTTGTCGCTGACTTAAAATCATGCCGCTCAAGTCATTAATACTACATACTAATGCGAAATTTATAATTGCAATGGTCTGGTCATCGATTCTATAGATTTTGATTCTGTTTTGCCTGGTGTTGCGCATATTGACAAAGCATCGTTCAGTTTGTTGGGTGCTCCTGTTTTTCCTGAGGGTGTCAGTTCTGTTCTTAAACTCAAAAGGCAGGCACTCTTGGCGGCGCAGGAGCCTTTAACACATCTGTCGGGACATGTTTCTCTCGTTCTGCTGCGTAATTGTCTTTCTTTGCCACGGACACTGTATACCTTGCGAACCTCACCCACTTGGCTTTTTGGACAAGATTTAAAACTGCTAGACTACACAATTAAAGTTGCTTTGGAGTCAATAATCAATGTGAACTTGAATGAGGACCAGTGGAATCAGGCGGCGCTGCCTATTCGGTATAGGGGTCTTGGAATACGTCGGTGTCAGGATGTTGGTCTGGTGGCTTTTTTGGCCTCGGCGCATGGGTCGGTGGATCTTGTTGCTCGCATTTTATCGCTAGATGGCAGCAGTATCTGCTTACCTTTTGTATCTGAGGCCCTGGAGAGATGGGCTATGATATGTCCAACCGATGAAAGACCGGTAGACCTTGCAGCTCAGAGAGGATGGGACGACATCACTTGCAAACTCTCATATGCTCGGCTATTGGATGGGAGATCAGGCGTTGATTTGGCACGTCTCAAAGCGGTTGTGAAACCCGAATCTGGTGCGTGGCTGCATGCATTGCCGTCTCCTAAGTTGGGTACGCTGCTTGATAACAATTCCTTAAGAATTGCGGTGGCTTTAAGACTGGGTAGTAAAATCTGTGAACCGCATCGATGTATTTGTGGTGTAATGGTTGAAGAAAATGGTTACCATGGTCTTAGTTGTCAGAAATGTGCGGGGCGCTTCCCAAGGCACCATTCTCTTAATGAAATTGTGCGTCGGGCCATGGTTTCTGTTAATATTCCTTGCGTCCTGGAGCCACCTGGCCTGTCCCGCACGGATGGTTAGAGACCTGATGGCCTCACTTTAGTTCCTTGGCGGAGAGGACGTTGTCTTTTATGGGACGCAACATGCGTTAGCACCTTTGTTGCGTCACATGTACGGAACACAGTTACATCAGCGGGTTCAGCGGCAGAAAACGCCGCCAAGTTAAAACATGCTAAGTACGCTGCGCTGGAGTCCGAGTATGATTTTGTTCCAATTGCTGTGGAGACGGCTGGGCCCTGGGGTGATGAGGCACGCGAGCTATTCAAAGAGTTAGGACGACGTTTGAGGGATAAGGGTAACGATCCCCGCTCTGGGTCTTGGTAGGTTCAACAGGTTTCCATAGCTATTCAACGTGGTAATGCTGCTAGCATAATGGGAACCTTTGGATCGGGCGGGGCGCAGAGTGGGAATCTATTGTGGTAGTGACAAAGTGTGTAGCGGCTTTTAAAATGTTTATGAGTTATGACTATTTGTGTAAAAATTTACGACGCTTGTTTCTGAAAGAATAATTTGTATGTTGAAATGAAAATGTATGTATCTCAATAATGTGCATGTACTTTTTTTGAATAAATGACATACTAATTAAAGTTTGTCATCGTCAGTCGCCCAGTACTTTTTATGTCGCTTGGCTTATAAATCCCCAAATAAAACCTAATGGTATGGTCCATTTTTGGTAAAAGTCAGATTTACTTCAAACTTAGTCCATCGAATACTGTTAGGTAAAATTCTACTACTAGTTCTATTAACATGACAGAGGTTTAGCAAAGAAGGCTTACATACAGGGTTGAACACTTTTATTATTCAATATTTTTCAACTGGTTTTGAATACGCGCTATTTCATTATGATAATCAACGTAATCCGGAGATTGTTTGTAAGTGTAAAGTTTATTTCCTTCTTGGCGAACTTCCGCTGTAAAATTGACAGATTCTCTTTGCTGCGGCTTAATTCTCGATTTCAATATTATTTCCCGCATACGTAATTTCAAAGTAGTTGATTCTATGCTATCCAGTATTTGCTTACTATCATTTGGATCCGTGGTTGGATCTGCCTGCTTCAGGTATTCAAATCGCGGTTTCCTTACTTCATTATCACTGTGTATTTTTTCTGCGTATTTTTTTAGGTTTTCTGGTTCGGAACTTCCGCCGTCGTGAACTTCATCATATAAGTCTTTATTTGGTTTTAGCTTATGTCTTTTCAGAAGCTTTTCTTTTGGGATCGATTTTGATATCGTTGCTACATCATACTCATCATCGCTCTCATCAGAAATCACACTGTCATCTTTATTTGACTTATTTTTATTTTTACCAGAATTACTTAAACCATACAGCATGGTACTACGATCAGTTGCTGCTTCTGATTCATCTGTATTACTTTTTTCATCTTTGCCTTTGTTTACTGAAAGTAAAAGGCTCGATTTTTTATCAACTTTTGCGTTATCCAATTCTGGGATAAATTTATGATCATGGTCCTTTAATTTGTCACTTTGAACAGTTGTCGTGAAATGCTTGTATTTCAAACTCAGATTTTTGAAAGTGCCTATTGATTCTTTCTTTTCAAATGCTTCGGTGTCTATTTTTCCGATTATTTGTTGCTTTATCAGGTTCTCTGGTTTTGTATAATTAAGTTCCGCCGCAGAATCTGTTTTATTTGGCTCTTCTAAGACCACTTCGGAAACTCTATAAGCAGCGTGGCGTTCGTCATTGTGATGTGCATTAGAGATTGGAGCTATGCCGATGGTTTTGAATTTTTCAACAGCTTTATCTGCTATAATTTGGGCGATTTCGTCAAACTTTTTTGACTTCATTACTGTTTTCAAAAAGTCATCAACATTGAATTTTCCATTGGTCATTTTCATCGAAGCACTGAGCACGAGATTAAAGGAAATTACGACGATATCTACAAGTAAGAAGAAAATGTAATAATTTATGATGCCTATCTCCTAACAAAAGAGAACTAATTTTTTTACCAAACTTACATAATTTAAATATGTAGGACTGATGTTCCATGACTGTCACTGAGAGGAAAAACAAGTTGGTTTTATGCAAAATAATAAATGAAAATAATTATGTTATATCAAAATAATACAAAACAGGAAACCATAGTTCAATACCAGAATTTTTCAACTACGAGTCACAGATTTGGTTTCGCCATGTTCGTCACGTGCAGTGCAGGTAACATGTTTTATTATAACGATAAAAGGTAAGGCTGTAACTTAGCGATAAAGTTTTTATCACTTAAACATAGAAATGTTTAAGTGATACTGAAACTGAGCTACATCCACAGTTGGTATTCACACTAGCCTGTATCGCGGTATAAGGGACTGAAAATATGATTGAGGTACCGTTTTAAGGATCAGAACATTAAACGTGATCGAACTTAAACGCGGACAAAGTCGCGGGTGGCAGCTAAACTCAAAATAAAATGTCAATGAAGTGCCGTAAGTTGTCATCGCAGTAACCGTAATGTAGTAGTGATTTTACTCAGTGATTATACCTAAAATCATTTTTAGGGTTCCGTAGTAAACAAGGAACCCTTATAGTTTCGCCATGTCTGTCTTTCCGCATGTCCGCGGCTTTACTCAGAGACTAAGTGGTAGATAACTGTAATTTGGTATCAGTATGTATTATAAGTAATACTCGTGATTACAAAAGAGTAGTAGTAAAAAAACTTTCAATTTTTTTTAAGTTACCCTTACTAGCAAATAGGGAGGTTTGTTGTTTTCTCCACAAACCCACCGTGTGGGTGTCGTTGAATAGGTCTTTCAAAAACATTATGAATGTGTGAACACCATTTCTCGATTTAAATATCCGTTTCTGAAATATTAGGTTTTAAAGTTAATTTTTTGTTTAGAGTAAGTGTCCCTTTATCTGCTCAATGTCTATAAATGTGAATTTATGAAAAAAAATACAGCAGTAGTATACGAAGTTTAAAGGAAAACTATCAGAGCTGAGTAGTATATAAAAACTAATAAGCTATAGGCGATCAACTCATAAAAATGTACACGGTAAAATTTACGTCACAAACACAAAATCTTTTATAATATCATGTAACTTGCTGCTACGGAACCTTTTATATGCAAGGCCGACTAGCATTTGGCCGGTTTTTTTTCTCAACCTGATTGTAAAAAGCCTACGTCGTAGGGCACAAGGACAGCAAATATTCTAAGCGAAATTTTAGCATCCCTTTACGACATCCAGACGTATTTTTGTATATATTTTTAACTTATTGGAGATTTCTTTGTTCAATTTCTGTTAATTGAACTTTCAATTAAACAAATTTTCGTTTCGCAGCTTTTAGAATAGGAAACGGAAATATAAGCATTTTAAAAAAATAAGGTTCTTGCTCGCTCGCCGGTTGCTTGCTGTGAAAGTTTGTGAACAAAAATTAAACTCAACGAAAGATCGAAAAGAAACATTTTGCTGTTTGTGAAACTAAATCGCTCATCATAATGGCAGTACCAGCTCTGCGCCAGCCCAAGAAGAAAGCGATAGAAAAGCCGAAGATTTTCGTTGATGACGTTCAAAATGTAATCGTAACTTTGAAAGAAAATAAATCGCTCGTAATATCATCCGACGCTTATCACGGCATCATCAGGGGCAGGGAAATGTACCGATGTGTATTCTGCTGCAAAGATATGGAGCTAGACATAAAACTGAAGGAGTTGCACAAGTATTCTGAAAAGCATAAAAAAGTGTTGGAGAGCTACCCTCATGAGCAGAACTTTGGTGAACACTTGATTCGGAAGGTAATTTTGTGCCGTTATTCCTTGTAAATTACACAGAAAAGTTTTTGGCAATAGATTCTTACTGTTCTTCTTAGCGGTTGGTCCCGGTTAATATCGATAGATATTAATCGTTAAGCCTGGTCAGAGGCCCTCGGGCGGCTTTATAACATCTGACAGTAAGGTTGACCTTACAAACACCCCTTCACAGCTCCGCACTGGGTCTGCGTGGTGGAGTATGGCTCTGACCACCTCATAGTTGAGGTGAGGCCTGAGCCCAGCAGTGGGACGCATATATGCTGATGAGAGTAATACATTCTTACTAAATATGGTGATTGATGTTTATTTCTCTGTATTTTAAAGTAGTTAGTTCATATCCATTTTTTTTTAACTAAGACAAACTGTATGATTAAAAAATACAAATATTAAGAAGTTCTTATCAATCGTACAAAATAAATAATTGCAAAGGGGCAGCCCCAAGGGCCCAGTGGGACGATTTGTGCGCCGGCCAAATTGCCGCTCTTTAGACGGACTTTAATAATCACGTCATGTCCAATTTTTCGTCTGGAATGTACGAGGAATATCAATGAAAGTGTCCGGTGTTGATTGAATTTGTAGTTTTTATTTGTATAGCAAAAACTTAGAAATCAACTTATTGTAAATGTTTTTTTTTTTAATTAATTTGTAGTTATTTTGTTTTCAAAGTTCTGATTGGTTTACTAATAGGGCTATCTTTCCTTTTTCAGTTTCAAAAAGACACATACTACTGCACCCTCTGCAATGTCTGCGTTTCGGCTCCGTTTCTCACTCGTCACATTTTAACAGAAGTTCACAGGATCGAACTAGACAAAGCCCTAAAACGTGTCAGTGCTTACACGCTTGGCCAATGACAGAGCTAAAATATGCTTTGAATTTGCATGCTTGTGGTAATTTATCACTATTTGGTTACATTGCTGCTGATGAAACAGCATTCTCATTTCATTACATTTGACGACAACTTACCGCAGAGTCAGATCAATGTATGTGATGTTTTTGTATATTTTTAATCGCACTTCAAGTAGAATACTATGATAAACATACATACATACTATGATATTTTGTCGCTCATGAAGTACAATGGCAAAGGTGCAGTTATAAGGTACAAGATAAATAAAATCGAAGTAAGTCCAACAAGATTTTTTTTAAATAAAGTTAATTTATAGTAATTGAATTGTTTTTTTTTACATCTATTTCACTTTAGTTTATCATCTACATTGTTGCAAAACTTTTCATCTAGTGCCACGCTTACAACCTAGTTAAGAATTGCACAGAAAACAAAGCTTCAGTTATATTTACGTATTTCTATATTGAAGGTGCTTGTGGCGCAGTGGTTGCAGCGCTTTGGTAGTGATACCAAAAGTTAAGCAACCTACGGCGCGGTCATGTTTGGGATGGGTGACCATTCTGACCATAAAAGTGACGTCTATTTTCAAGCATCTCCGTGCTTCGGAAGGCACGTTAAGCTGTTGGTCCCGTCTAATATCGATAGATATTAGTCGTTAAGCCTAGTCTGAGGCCCTCGGGCGGCTTACTAACATCTGACAGTAAGGTTGGTCACTTGCCTTACACACACCCCTCCACCAATCCGCACTGAGCCCGCGTGGTGGAGTATGGCTCGCACCACCTCATAGTTAGGTGAGGCCTGTGCCCAGCAGTGGGACGTATATAGGCTGATGATGATGAATTTCTATATTTATTAACTACTTTACTTATTTTAACCCATGACGAAAAAAAGGTAGTTATAAGTTTGATCTTTATGTCTTTGTATGTATATGCGTTTGTGTGTGTCAGTCTGTGGCATTGTGGCTCCTGAATGGATGGACTTATGGATGGATTTTAATGAGGTTTTTATTATCCAAAAGATAATTTAATCACGGTCGTTCTTAGCCTTGGCTGTTCAAAATCCGACCAGCCATTGTAGCTGTTTTTCTGGCTCGTTCGGGGATTTTTTCCCAAAGTCTACCCATCGATGTCTCTAACTAAATGGTAGGTAGGGACTGCCTCGTTGGTGTAGTGGCAAAGTTTGTGAGTTACATCCGAGAGGTCTTGGGTTCGAATCCCAGGTTGAGCCAAAATTGTTTTTGAAATTTTCTGTCGTTTATTTCTCAAAAACAGCTCGGAGTCGGGAAGGTGGCGGTGTTACACCCCCGTGCCTCGGTGCGCACGTTAAGCCGTTGGTCCTGCGCCTGATCTCTCTCCGGTCATGTCGGATTGCCGTCTCACCGAACTTTGAGAGTGATGGAACAGTGAGTGCACCTGTGTATTGCGCTCACACTCGTGCACTATAATATCTCCTGCGTTGCTGGCTAATCACTGTTTAAATTGGCCGCCGTGGTCGAAATCGGCCAGGAGGACTATTATTATTTAGGTAGCTAGTTGTAATGGTAAATTTTAAATGTTATCCTTAATTACTGTGTTGTTGGCAAATAAATATTTGAGTTTGTGTTTTCAGACTAAAGTATTACAGTTTGTCGGTACAAATTGTAGTACTTTAGTCATGGGGCATGTCATGGGTTATGGCATGGGTCATGTCATGGGGCATAGTCATGGGTCATGCCTTGGGTCATGTCATAGTCATGGGTCATAGTTATGGGTAATGCCATGGGTCATAGTCATGGGGCATAGTCATGGGTCATGCCTTGGGTCATGTCATAGTCATGGGTCATAGTTATGGGTAATGTCATGGGTGGGACTGGGAAGGCCGTTTCTGCAATACAAATAAAAATATTGCTTCCGTCTAGCATTCTTTTTATTTTTATTTTACACTTATGTTACCTATTGAGTATTTATACACAACACAAGATAAAATCAAGCCATCTATTCCAACAGTCGTCTAGCTTCCCTCAAGCCCGTTTCCACGGCGCCGTGAACCGTTGAATAATGGTTTGGATTCGTGGCCTCGCCCGCGAAGAGAATCCGGGGCGTCCCTGCCGTGTCCGCTAGGGGGGCGGCTAGGTCGGGGCGCAGGGTGGGGTGCGAGGGGGCGGCGAGGCTATCGAAGGTGTAGCTGCCACGGGTGTAGGGGTTGGAGTACCAGGTCGATCTGATATAAATAAAATAAAAATAAACAATTTGAAGACCACTTTGGTGTAATGATCAAGAAGTCCTGCGTCAGTGTTTCCCTGCAATTACAACCTAGGAACCTTCAAAGCTATAGTGAACAGGCATCTTCTAGGTGAGCTCGCTCCATCGTAGCCTCAGTCTTTGCCTCGTTGGGCTTAGTCTTGGTTCAAGAGCAAACCTATCCCAAATAATAATAAAAAAAGTTGACAGTTAACCTTAGTTAAAAAAGGTCGTACAAAACTTTGTACAAAAGGTGGACTTAACGCCGTAGGGCATTCTCTATCAGTCATACATTTTAAACATGTCTGTTTGTACTGGTCTGGGTGTTATAATATGTATTTATTTAAGTTTATTTGTAATACCGCTGTTGATTCTGATATCTGTAACACACGTGCATAAGCTACTTACCACGGAGTCAGATCAACGTATGTGATGTTGTTGTATATTGTATATTTTTATCTCCGAAATGTGACTTAAAAAAGACAGTGTTCTTCTAACAAACCTTAAAATGCCTTCTGGCTCCGGAATCGCTGTGTCCTTAAAGAACTTTCTCAGCAGTTCCGTGGTCTTCGCCTTCACAACCTCCTCGGTGAGTGACTCCGACTGACAACAAAATGCAGTCAATTTTTTAACGAGACAATAAATAATAAGTTAATATTGGTTTGGACATCATAGAGACACACACTGCAAAATTACTTTTTAACAATTTCAAATTGCTTGTTGTTTCTTTTATTCTGTAGATTTTGTATCTGTTTACACTTTTCCTTTCGTTCTGTGTATTCTCATCAGCCTATATAAAAGTCCCACTGCTGGGCACAGGCCTCACCTCAACTATGAGGTGGTCCGAGCCGTACTCCATCACGCGGGCTCAGTGCGATGCGGTGGAGGGGTGTGTGTAAGGTAAGTGACCAACCTTACTGTCAGATGTTATTAAGCTGCCAAAAGGCCTCCGACCAGGCTTAAAGACTAATATCTATCGATTTAACCGGACCCACAGCTTACCGTGCGTTCCGAAGCACGGAGATGCTTGTAAATAGACATTACTAAAATGGTCTAAATGGCCACCCATCCTAAACATGACCGCGCCTTAGGTTGCTTAACGTTTGGTATTACTACCAAAGCGCTGCAACTACTGCGCCACAAACACCTCCTCCTGCAAAATTACTTTTTAACAATTTCAAATTATTTGTTGTTTCTTTTATTCTGTAGATTTTGTATCTGTTTACACTTTTCATTTCTTTCTGTGTATGTGATGTACTAAATCAGTAAACGCCTTTCTTTCTTTCTTTCTTTTCGATTAATATTAGTCGTTCTGCGTGGTCAGAGGCATCATATCACAGCAATTTTTTGGCGCTAACGATTGAATTTCAAAGGGTAAATTCTAAATAAAAATCTGAGGCTGCTATGAAGTGAGAACAATATTCATAATTATAAACATGTTAAGTAATCAATTGCCAATCTTAAATGCCCATCGATCTATATATTGACAACGCTGTAACGCAATCACACCTCTCCCCCGCACCTCAGTGAGTGGAGAATGGCTCGTACCAAACTACCATCTCATTGTTGGGGTGTGACCTGTGCACAGCGGACGTATTCATAGCCTAATTTGATGAGAAATTAAATTTTGACCCAACTATTCAGAGTGCCGGTTCTGGGAAACTTAGTCTATAGATACAAGCTTACCTATAAACAACAAACATGGGCGTAGCTAGGATGGGCGCTTGCCCCCACCCTGGAACCCTTGTTCATTTTTTCTGTCCAGAAAATTCAAATAAGTAAATGTAAACATCTTAAAACGCTTAATTTTATTAACACGCTTTTATTAGCTTAGGCTGTATGTAAAGGAATCTTTGAGCTCGATTTTTCACCAATAATAATTTCCAGAAATCAGAATAAATTGAAACTTTGCACACGTATCAAGTACCGATGACAATGCAATTATTTGATAAGAGTTTTCCATTATCCTTATCCAAAAAACAAAAACAACACGCTTTTATTGAGATAGAGTTAAAAAAAGCATGGGGCGCTCGGTGATATAGTCTGTATTAAAATCATTCTTTTACTGGCAACCATAAAAAGAGAACTATGAAAACGACATAAAGTGCACCCCACGCTTTTAACTCTACTGTTAATATAAATTCTTTGCACTCAGAAATTATTTTCTGTTTTTTAGTTTTTTAAACAATTTTTTTTTGAAAACAAAGAGTAGCGATAAATCATACTAACATATTTAGCGTCCTCTCCACAAGTCCAAAACGTGAGCGCCTTTTCGTAACCCATGGGTGGGCTGACGCCCAATATTGTGGTCCATTTGTCCTCTTCAGGGATCTTCGCTTTGTCCTCTCCTTTCCATATGAACCCTGTGAACGTGTCTTTGGGCCACCAGCGTTCGGTGAAGAGGAGCACAATCTTGTCCACCACCCCCAAAGGTATTCCGTTGATGGCTTCAACTTTTTTCTGTGGGAGAGGTGGAGAGAAGAGAGACTCGTGTCTGGAACAAATATCCTCGAATGAGCCAAGAAAATGGCTGGTGAGCTTCAAAGGCTGGCCAGATTTTGATCAGCCATGGCTATGAATCACCGCGATTAAGTTATCTTTGGAATTAAAAAAACTGACTAAATTATCTTTGGAATTAAAAAAATGGTTGCCTGTAAAGTCGGTTTTACGGGCGAAGATTTTACGTGACACCGATCATGTTTGAGTGGGAGAGAGACGCAAGGCATTCGCCGGTCCGGCGGGCCTCTCTCTCGTTCGGTGACTCATCGTAACAGACGTGAGCGGGCGCTTTTTCATGAGTGACTCCGAGCCACAACCTAATTTAAGACGTTGTCACGTCAAAAAACTGTTTTGGATTCGTTTCATGCATTCGGGCGCTACGATGCCACAGACATTTATACACACAAATAGACACAGGAGTCGAACTCATAACACCCCTATTTTTCGTCGGAAATTAAAAAAGAGGTTAATTTAATTAGTATCGATCGTGTTGGTGTAGTGGTTCGACGGCCTAGCGAGAATGTAACGTTGAGGGTTCGATACAAGAGGCGTGTTGTCATTTTTGTGTTATGAGCATGTCACCCTAGTTTTAGGATAAATTAAGACTATATAGGTAGATAGATTAATATAGTACACCACAAAAACAAAATTACAAATAAGTTCAACAAAGAAATATGAACATGACATGATATACAATGTATGACCTAGGTAGTTTGAATATTGAATTTCATTTTAAGTTTTTTGTATGAAGTGTCATACTAATTTATAAGTGATTATTATCACACCTTTCTTTTAAAACCCCAACTGACAGGGTCACAATAACATAGTCAGCTGTGTACTCAGAGCCATCCTTGCAGGTGACCACCACCTTGCTGCCAGGGTCTTGTGGCCAGGTGATCTTCGTTACTTCTTTCTTAAACTTCGTTGTTAAGGTCGGCAGTCCCGTGCCATTGTTGTATGTGTTCTGCATGTAAAATAATTTGGCTTGTAATTCAATCCACCCTATGCACCCTAGTTTAGAAGTTTTGGGAAGACGCTATATCATGATAAAAACAATTTTTCCAGTTGAAAAAGCACAGAATAAGCCTGTGAAAAAGGTGATGAGCTACAACGGCTGAACGGATTTTCACTAGTTATAGCTGGGAACTAGAGTGATTAAATTAGCTTTCGAATAAAAAATGCCGCTTTGGAATCGGTTCATCCGTTTAGGAGCTATGATGCCACATACAGACACACACAACAGCACAAACAGACGTATGGTAAAGCTTACAAAACCCCTTTTTTCGTCGAAAGTTAAAAACTATATTATTTGACGACCTCTTTGGTGTAATGGTCAAGAAGTTGACTATTAACCATGAGGTCGCGGGTTCGATAAAAATAAATAAAATCCATTTATTTCTGTAAGTAGGCTAACAACTAGCACTTTTACACGTCCCAACATATAAATTAACCCTACCACCGCTTCGGGACAATTTAAGCCAGTGCTGAGAAGTGCGATCCCCGCACTGAAAAAAAAAACGTTTGTGTGCATGAACATGTTTATTTGCAATACCACTGTTGATACTGATATCTGTAACACAAGTGCTTAAGCTACTTACCACGGGGTCAGATTAATGTATGTGATGTTGTCGTATATTTCGTCCGCGTGAAATCCCTTTGTTTTTGAAATCGGGGTAGAACGGGATAAAAAGTATCCAAATTTTCAGCCAAATCAGTTTATCTTTTCTTGAGTTATAAATAGTATAACTAACACTACTTTCTTTTATACTTATATATGGATAATATCAAAAATAGCTCTTACCAACAATATTTCGAATAGCGTCTTATAGCCGTATCTATGCCAACTGACAGTGTTACTCCCGCTCAGCACTTCGTATTCTGTATTCGTGGTCGCCTCATTCCAGTTGCTCGATCCCACGTAGCTGTTGACCATGAGGTCCATGAAGACTAGCAGGTTTGCCATGAAGTCTTTGTCATCGTAGATTGAGGGGTAGTGCTCCTTTATGTACGCGTTGATCCTGGAGAAAAGATTTCGAAATCAGTATTAAAAATAAAATGAATGTCTCGTTGGTGTAGTGGCAACGTTTCTGCCTTACAACCGAGAGGTCCTGGCTTTGAATCGCAGGTCGATTCAAAATTGTTTCTGAGAATATCTGTCATGAATTTCTCAAAAACAGCTCGGAGTCGGGAAGTTGGCGGTGTTACAGCCCCGAGCCTCGGTGCGCACGTAAGACCGTTGGTACTGCGCCTGATCTCTCTCCGGTCACGCCGGATTGCCGTCTCACCGAACTTTGAGAGTGATGGAACAGTGAGTGCACCTGTGTATTGCGCTCACACTTGTGCACTATAATATCTCCTGCGCAGTTGGCTGATCTCTGTTGAGATAGGCTGCAGTGGTCGAAATCGGCCAGGAGGACTATTATTTAAGCCGGACATAAATAAGGTAGTCACTACACTTGTTGCCTTTCAGAGTAGGAACTCAGATACGGACAGACGTCTGTCTGACTACCATTGGATTTTACGGAAATTAGGTTTTCACCCTCACTAAACTTGCTTGCCACGTGTGGCGTGTGAACACGGGATGTAATGGAATATGAATTTGAAACGGAATCTGCCACTTGTAGAGGAGAAGTTAATTTTGAACATTCGTTAGATGATTAATTAATTAACCGGTCAAACCCAAGGATTTTCTTTATTAAAAAAAGTGTTTATTTCAGATAATTAAGATCCATAATGTTAGTAAAAGCTTAATGACTATGTTAGTATGCTATCTTTAAAACGGATTTTGTCAATATGGCCGATCAGTGGACAATCCCCACTTGCGACCATCTCCTTCAGCACGCTGTGGCGGCTGCCACGTAGCCTGTATAAGAATGAGGCTGTCTTTTACGCATGATAGCTATAAAAGTATCTTTTTTAGCGCCAAATAAAGTTTTCATAAGTGTGTAATTGAAAGTCATGGGCGTACCTAGAGACATTTGCCAGGAGGGTCTAGGCCCTAAAATTCGCAATCTTGCATGGATTTTTAATAATTTTTCACTCATTTTTTTTTAAGAAAGTATGTCGGGGATAGGCTCATTATTATGCGTGCACGTAGGTACCCACGTCACATCATCTAGGTCAAAACACTTTTAAGCTAACACAGGCCATATAAAGATATCGTTTCCCGCTCAAAGATGCGCCTCTGAACATGGTTTTTTCCAAAAATAATAACACTGCCAAATAGGCTTAATGATACCAATCTTCAATATTTTCAAGACCAAGGCGTATAAAAAACATAGCCCCTATGAAGTTAGTACAACCAGTATATTTCCAAAAAGCTGTAGAAACCAATTTTCAGACACAGCAAATTCAATAAATATTAGGTCAATCGACTCCTATTTCTGATACACAACCGTGACGTCACGTTTTTGTATTCCCACACAAAATCTATGGAGGCAGACCGTTTTGACAGATAATAAAGAGTATGTCAACAATTGGTGGTGTCATATAGCTTATTTGGGGATAGCAAGACCGTTTACGGTCCCGCGTATGTCACAAAATAACTTGAAAGTTGAACTAACTTTCTCGTCATAAACACGCCTAATGGTTCCGGTTCTTCAGAGTCTTCTTCCATCAGTGGCGTGGTGAAGTTCATGAGGTCCTCCATGAACCCTGCGTCTACCACGCTCCCGTCGGACAGAAAGGTCTGGGGGGCGAAGTCCTGGATCTTCACGGGAACGTTATTCTGGATGGCCAGGTTGTACGTCACACTGTTGTTCTGACCGTGGATCCTAGAGAGGAAAAACTGTTGTTATGCTAACAACGCTTAGGTTGTTTTTAATTTTATGAATTTTTTTTATTAGGCACAGCTAGATATGCTAGCCTAGCGTTCCAGCATCGCACGGATTTACGATTATTTTTTACATAATCAACACATAACACATACAACACAACCTATCTTCATCAGGGATAATGAAGGATTTTAATTTTAAAATATTTTTTTTTAAATCGGACTGAGCTTCAAAACTTCTGGAGTTTTAAAGCTTAGTCAATTTAAACAAACATATCAAATCTTTCCCCTGTTTAATTTTAATATTTAGTGTAGTCTAAAAATTAACTCGTATCTGTGTATCACCGACTGCTAACCATGAGCAGACCGGTCATACCCGTAATAGCTAAACAGATGGAATGTTCTTGTAGTTACTTTAAGCCGCTATCACAATAAACTCTAGAAACCGAATTTATCTCAAAGAAGTTATTTATTTATGCAAATAAAATCAATCAAAAAGTTTTTAATTTCAGACACATAGTCCATACAAAGCAAAAAATTACACATTACTCAAGTCAGCGAAAAAAAACCAATATAAACATTAACCTCAAAATAAATGGACATTGAATTCCACGCAAACGCGAATTCTTTTACAGAATATAGCACAACAAAACTTCGTACAAAAAAACAGGTAACGCCATAAGCCATTCTCTACCAGCCACACCTTTAAACTAGCAAGGCACTTACCACTCAGCGCCCATCTCGACCACGCCTCCCGGCAGCGGGACGGTTTTCACTCTGCCCCCAACAGCGGGCTGGGCCTCCAGCCCCAGCACACGCCGCCCCTGACGCGCCAGCTCGGAGGCCGCAGCCGTGCCAGAGGCGCCTAGGCCCACTACTATCGTGTCGTAGTGCTTACTGGATGGGTTGGGTTAGAAGAAAGAATAGTTATTTGTTATACAAGAGTGCAAAGTTGCTTTTTAACCGCGTGTTCAATTTTGATGACCGAGCAAGCGAAGAATTCTAAAATTGAATCACGAGTGCAGCGAGTGATGAAAAATTAGAATCCTGAGCGTTAGCGAGGGAATCAAAAGAGCACGAGGTGAAAAATCTTTGCACTCTAGTGCAACACGTAACTTTTCATTCCACCTCAGCGAGGAAATGACTAAATGCAAAAGTTTCTTGTTTTTAATATAAGGTTTAACAATGACGTGAAACAATGCCGCGTAAAGAACCGCCTACAAAGGAAATTGAAAAAAGAACATCAAGAAGGTTCCGAGTCTGAGTTTTTAACAAATTCAAAAAAAAGTTGTATGATATATTCGGCACCATAGAGGTAGCAATAAATAGGTTTATTGATTTTTTTAATTCGAAACTTAGTGCTCACGATGTTCTAAATTCAATTTACTTTATCCTCTAGAGAATAAAAACGGCTTTTGCACTCAGATATTGAAGAGCAAAAATACCCTTTCCGAGATGGTGGGATGAAAATATTTTTATTAATCAATGGACTTCATAAACACGCACACACAATATATGTACAATGATAACAGCAGAAGGCACTGCAAAAGGAATATTATAATTTAAAAAACTATAAAAACACGCTTTTATTGATAACTAAAAACATACAAAGAATTTATTTAACAGTAGAGTAAAAAGCGTGGGATGCTTGGTTTAGTACATATTATAGTAGTTTATGCAACTGATACATAATGAGGGGCCTTAAAACACGAGTGTGGTTTTATGAAACGAGCGTCAGCGAGTTTCATAATAGCATCACACGAGTTTTTTAAGGCCTAATTATGTACAGTTGCATACTAGTAGTTTATGCAACTGATACATAATGAGGGGCCTTAAAACACGAGTGTGGTTTTATGAAACGAGCGTCAGCGAGTTTCATAATAGCATCACACGAGTTTTTTAAGGCCTAATTATGTACAGTTGCATACACTACTTTATCTACACACATATCATAAGTACTATAAGATGGGTTCAGAGGTCGTAGGGAAATGACCAGCATTACTACAACCAATTTTACTATGAGAACAACAGTAATGGCGGGTAATTCAATCCTCCGTCACGACGATTTTTTTTTATATCATAGACAAACGAATGAAGTCCCTATCCTCATGTCACTCGTGATCATATGTCGTGCGATTTGGATTAAAAAACATACTGAATTTGACGTTTCATATCGATAACTGCTTTAATATCAATGGATACTAGAATAGAGACCTACTTTAGTTTTGACAGCTGTTCCAAATTTAAAGTCATTACCTTACAGAAATTGATACTGTTATAACATTACAGTACAGATTTTACCTACTGCCACAGATAAGAAAGTTCTCATAGTAAAATTGGTTGTAGTAATGCTGGTCATTTCCTACGGTTTCTGAACGCATTTTAGAGCACTAATGATATGTCCGTAGATAAAAGTCATTTACTTTAAGAATTTATATAACAGTAGAGTACTGTAATATAATTTCATCAAATCGGTCCAGCCGTTCTCGAATTTTAGCGAGACCAACGAACAGCAATTCATTTTTATACACAAGAGAAAAAGCGATCGGTCCAACTGAATTTTCCCATGGGAATGCGTCATTTCCCCGCGGTAAAAAGTAGCCTATGTCCTTACTCGGATATCAAAATATCTCCATTCCAAATTTCATGCAAATTGTTTCAGTAGTTTAGCCGTGATTAAGTAACATATAGATAGACAGGGCTACTGCACTAGCACTAGAGTCACATAAATAAATAAATATTTCACAACAATCACACCAATTCTCCAGTCCCAAATTAAACTACGAGGCTTGTGTTATGGGTACTAGACAACGGATAAACATACTTAAATACTTTTTTTTGTAAATAAATACATATTATACTTACATAGAAACTACCCAGACCAGTACAAACACACATGTTCATGCACACATATGCTTGTACTGTGCGGGGATCGAACCCGCGACCCATGGTTTTAGAAGTCCGACATGTAAACCACTGCACCAAACGGTCGTCAAACATATAGATAGAATGAATTATATATAGTAATACAATTTTGTATTTACCTTCCATTTAAGCTAGCTGCATCGATGTTGGAAACAGCACATAATAACACCAAAAATACAACACACGATTTCATATTGAATTCATCCGTTTAACTAACCTGAGATATTTGCTACACTGACCTAAGTGACCACGACCTCAAGATATTAAACGACGATAAACGATGATAAACCTTGGTTTAGTGGCTAGCAGTTAACACGCGACTTTGTCTGCGCTGATATCGGATTTTCTAGGTCTATATCGGTACGTATGTACCTGCGTACTATATTAGCCCAGAGGTCTTTTACTTTTATTTTATATTTTTATGGAAACATACAGTTTTAACATAACATAAAAAATAGGCAATTAAAATAAAACATAAAGCAATTAAGTTTCCGCAGCTTAAATAATACGTAGAGTAAACCAATTAAAATTTTGTTGAAAACATTAAATAAAATATAACTATAAAATTATAAAAAGATGACAAAACTCATGCCAAAGTAACGACATTACTTATTATTGGGGCGAGTTATGAATTTCTTTTTTAAACTTAACAAAAGTTGAAGCAAAAATGTTAACTGACTGAAAACAGCAAACAGTTTATTTAATTATTTAACGACTACTATGGTGTAATGGTCAAGTAGCTGACTATTAACCAAGAGGTCACGGGTTCGATCCCCGCACTGTACAAACATTTGTGCGCAGGAACATGTCTGTTTGTACTGTTTGGTCTGTTATGTATTTATTTAAGTTAATTTGTAATACCACTGTTGTTTCTGATATCTGTAACACAAATGTAATTATATTTATTATTAATATTATTATTTAGCTGTTTACTTTACTGCATTTAGTTCACTGTTTTAGTGTTTATGACACCATTTAGCGGATGAAGTATACAGAGTTACTGGTAACTCGACGTATTCCTTCAAAAGAGTTATAGTAAAGGTGACTTCCTACAAAAAAGGTCCCATCAACGAAGGGTGGGTTAGGGGTCAAAAATTACAAAATATTGCACTTTAAGCGCCTTTAACAAGAAATTCCGCAATCTTAAAAGCACGATATCTTAAAAATTAATTGCTTCTAACTACTAGTCGCTGGAACCTTTTTTGTTGCTGATTACCTCTTCTTTGTCTCTTTTTAAGGAATACGTCGAGTTACCAGTAACCCCGTTAGTCGTAGTTATACGCTGTTGCTATCAAAATAAAATTGTTTTCGATTTTCAAGCTTCTCACTGGATGGGTTATAGTGACCCCTCTAGGCTAAAGTAGGGCATTACCAGTACTGTGAACATTGCCTATTTCCACCTTCAGGAAAACGACTTTATAAATTTTAGCAAAATAAATCTGGCTATAAAAATTTTTCACGATTAAAAATTCATCTATTTGTGTTGCTTGTAATTTTAACTTATCTTAATCATTGTCCAATTTGTAATTAGATTGTATGAGAAAAATAGCTAACGCAATGTTGTGTACACATATTAGTTCCTAGTTTCACCGATAGATGGCGCTGTCTGTGCCTATTTAAGTCGCAACAACGATTGGATCTTACCTTAACGTTTGGTGTTCGGTGCCAAATATTCTTCTTCGCTATTGCAATAAACCAGATTCGTTTTGAGGAAAGCAGGCAGTTTTATTTTGTACGTTTTGGCCTATATTATACAATCAGGTCATTTCGAAAAAAAATCTACTTAGTTACCGAAATTCCATACAAAATACCTAATTTTGTAGTAGTTATTTATAATAGTCCTCCTGGCCGATTTCTCAACAGAGATCAGCCAACTACGCAGGTGACATTATAGTGCACAAGTGTGAGCGCAATACACAGGTGCACTCACTGTTCCATCACTCTCAAAGTTCGTGAGACGGCAATCCGACATCATGACCGGAGAGAGATCAGGTGCAGGACCAACGGCTTAACGTGCGCACCGAGGCACGGGGGTGTAACACCGCCAAATTCCCGACTCCGAGCTGTTTTGAGAAATCATGACAGAAAATCCCAGAAACAATTTTGGCTCGACCTGGGATTCGAACCCAGGACCTCTCAGATGTAAGGCAGAAACTTTGCCACTATACCAACGAGGCAGTTATTTATGTAACACATGGATAACACTGTGTGTTGATAAGAAACCAACAAAACAGCACATAATAGTTATCTCATTTTACCTAAGTGAAAAGTTTTTAAAATCTTAAATATCTAAGGGTTATTGAATGAAAAACATGACAGGGATTACAATTTCATTTATTTCAAAAATATAAGTATTTTTTTTAACCCTAGTTCAAAACCGGGGTTAAGCTTCTTCTTCTTCTTAGCGTGTCGATGGAACACGAGAATTTATATCGTGGCAGCCCAGAATTCAGCCACTTGTATGGCGGATCGACTGCAGTTCATTAAATCCGCTGGCGTGCAGGTGTTGGGGCACGTCGGGCACGATGGTAAGTGTGCCATAGTTTGCACTGCACCGCAAACACAGTCCACATCGGAGCTTGCCGAAAATCCCCACCTGGCCATGTTCTCCTTACTTCGACCAACCTGAGTCCGAAGCCTGTTTAAGGACTTCCAGATCGGCCATGGTAGATCATGTCCAGGAGGGAGATTCTCGGCAAGTGGGACAAAGGGAGTAGGCCGAGAAGCGTTTTCTCGGCAAAGGTCACGTCTGGCCTGTACTGGTTAAGCTTAACCCAGGATTAAAAAATCATTTCTTCTTTCTCTTTAACTGATATCAAATTATTTGGGTTTTGCTTATCCAGGGTGGGACTATAGTTTGCAAAATTAGACATCACAATGAATGAATAATAATAAAATTTTATTTCAGACCATGTCCATAAATTGTTAGTATTACACAGTATCTTAAAAACTAATGTTAGTAGTGCAATTAATTAAGTATACGTGTGCGGCGCACATTGGCTGCATTTACCCATCTTGACAGGTGCGCAGGAGCATCCAATATCGCAGCATCGGTTAAGATAGTTTTGTTTCGAGTAGGTCTCTCCAATATTACATTTCAAATAGTTACCATCGATTTCAAAATGACGAGTGATTAACGCCACGAAAGAAAAGGTGGCACGACAGGCGTACTCTTCGCTCTTGAAGTTGGATGGTGCCTCGTAGTTAACTTAGCCTTAAGTTATGCCGTTCTAGGAACGGTTTTCCAGCGGTATAATCTTTGAATACCGTTCGGTCCCTTTCAACCAGCCGTAGTGGCCCATCGCCGACGCCACCTCGGAGAACCGCGCGAACTGGATGAACCTGGCGACCGAGTGAGGAATCATTGACGAAATTTGTCCAGTGGTCTGAAGTCCAGACTAAATAGTAAGTAATAGTTTAAAAACTAAAAAATCACGCTTTTGATGCTAACCAAAAAAGAGAAAATATTTCTGAATACAAAGAATTTGTATTACAGTAGAGTAAAACGCGAGGGGTGCATTTTATGTCGTATTCATAGTTCTCTTTTTATAGTTGCCAATAATAGGATGATTTTCACATACTACTATACCAAGCACCCCACGCTTTTTACTCTACTGTAATATAAATTCCGTGTCAGAAATTATTTTCTCTTTTTCAGTTAGCAATAAAAGCGTGTTTTTTTTAGTTTTTAAAACTATTATTTATTTTAATATTTTTAGTTAAAACTCTTATCAATTTATTGCATTGTCATCGGTACTTGATACGTGTGCAAAGTTTCAAATTAATCGGATATCTGGAAGTTGGTGAAAATCGAGCTCAAAGATTCCGTTACATACATACATACAGCCCGAGGTAATAAAAGCGTGTTAGAAACCCCGGCTGTTGCGGGTTCGAATCCCGCTAGGGGCAAAAGTGCAAACCGCGAGTTTTACCTAAAAGGACACAAAGTGCTACCGTAAGTGTTGTTTGTCGCGGTGACTGTACTAACATTTTTAATAAATGAAAATGTGAGGGTGGATCTGGAAACTGCGGCCGCCCCGAGCAGACGACGCCGCGCGCCACCAGTCAGCTCGTGACCACGGCGCAGTGCAAACGTCCACCAGTGAGTACCTTATTCTCATTAAATTATATCGCGTTTAGACCCGATAACAAGTAATAAGTGTTGGTTCTACATAAATAAAATATGTATATATTATCTACTTTTGTTATCTTCTTTATACAGGGTGTAAAAAAAACCTTAACGAAGCCGTCAGCCACGCGTTCAGTACATCAAACCAAATCGTATGAAAAATAAATTTTGGCTGGGAAACAACTTTTATTTTTTGACATCAAAAAAAAGAATTTAATTCTAACCCGCAATGTACAGCGCGCACGCGGAAAAGTCACCGCGGGGCGTGTTGCTATACGCCGCCGCGATGCGGTTCGGTTCGAGTGTGCGCTGTTCATTGCGGAGTGTGCCATTTAGAGGCATTTTATGAAAGAACTAGTGAAAATTTGTATCATGTTTCTTTGGAAAAAAGTTCAGTTATAACGGACAGAAGTCATTTCTGTAAAAATCATCAATTTTTTTTTCAATCTTTAACCATCAATATCTCAGTAACCGTTAACTTCCCAGGTATGGTGTGAAGGCAAAAAATGATCGTGAGTATTGGTAGAATATGTGGTATTCGGCTTCGTTAAGGTTTTTTTACACCCTGTATATCTTCTTTTTTTATAATTTTTTTCATTAGATTTTTACTTTGTCTTTTCTTTATTTCTAGTTTTTGCGCATACAATAAAATCTCACAATTATAATAAGAACATTTTCGATTTACATAGGAAAGAACATACGTTTGAAGTGGGAGACAGAGTCTATGTGGTAAATAGTAATCGACTAAATAGAAAGAAAATGGATGAATTAAGAATTGGACCATATACAATTTTGAGGAAAATATCAAATTCAATCTACGAAGTTGACACCGGACACAGGAAAAAGGAGTCTAAATTTTATCACATTAGTAAGCTCTTGCCGATCACAGATCGTAGTTAGAAAACAATAAAATTATAGCCTGTTTCATCTTAACCGATTGTTAAATATTTGTAAAAATATTTCTCTCGGGTGATTTGAGGGTGTTTCCCACAATCATTGATCATCACGCTGGCTCAAAGCGTTAAAAAGCACTTACAAAATTCAACGAATCCATTAAGGTTCTCGGTAGCTCAGTAGTCAAAGCATTGGACCGGACTTCCAAAGGTCGGGGGTTCGATTGCCCCCCGATGACCGGAGCCGAAAAGATTTTTTAAGTGTTGTCTTTTCGAAATTCGTAGATTGAATTTGATATTTTCCTCAAAATTGTATATGGTCCAATTCTTAATTTATTTGTTTCATAATAATCTTTTCTCTTTTATAAAAGAAATAAAGACGAAATTGCGTTTCCCTGTGAATACAAAAGAAACAACATTTAAAGCCTTTACTTCTGGTCTATCTTAATTAATCTGGGGGCACGGTAGTGCCCCCGCCAAGACGAGCCAAGCGAAGCGCACGGACACTAGCTACCTTTTCTCGAAGCGCTTCGTCGTTTTTTTCAACCCTCATAACTTGGGTTTGGATTATGCTAGATCAACAAAATTTTCGGGATATATTCGTTCGTTACTACAAGAACTATTGTATAACACAAAAGTAATGAACAGTGAATTGATTTTTCACCTTACGCCGATGTGAATGTAGCGAAATGGCCAAGCCACATATTTTGACTAAGGTGTAGTTTGTGAAGTTAGGCCTTGTAGAGTTAGGGCGTGTAGTGTTAGAAGCTTGGCTCTACATGAGATCTGATAACTTTTTGACAGTGCGAGTCATATGGGCTCGTCTTGGCAACATTTTACATGAAAATGTTTTTGGTGGGATTTAAATTTACAAAATCTTATGTCCTTCAGTAACAGCAAAATTAAAATCTTTTTCATTGACATTGATATGCATCTATCAAACAGTCGGTTATGATTATAACGAAAGAAAACGAAATACTTAGGTTTTCTTTACATACATAAATAAAATGATATCACTACAAAATACACAGACACACAGAGTAAATGGAAATAACACATGCACTTGTGCACTCCGTCAGATGTCTCAAAAGGGTTCCTTTAACGACCATTACCAGTGGGGTGAGCACGAACATTCTTGTAACGTATTCGCGTCGTCCAACCGTCAGAAACTGACAGTTTCCCCTTTGGAGTGACCACGAACAATGAGATGAGCAAGAGCACCTGTCGTAACGTATTCGTAGCGTGTACCTATCGTTAACTTGTCAATTTGTATGGGGAAACTGCTAGTTTCTGGCGGCGGTTGGACGACACGAATACGTTACGAAAATGTTCATGCTCACCCCACAGCTACCGTAGCGTTTTCGTAGCGTTAACCTATCGTTAACTTGTCAATTTGTATGAGGAAACTGACAGTTTCTGACGGTTGGACGACACGAATACGTTACGAAAATGTTCGTGCTCACCCCACTGCTTAGGGTCTTGTTGACGGTTATTACCTGTATTTAGCACAGAAGTTCCAGTCCAGCTTAGAGGCTATCCATGTGTTCTCTTCGTCTGGTGGTGATGGAAATTCTGAAATACCAATACTCAAATCACACTTAGACAAAACGATATATGTATACGTTGGTACAAATATATTTTTATCTCTCTTAAAACAGATTTGCGTAACTTAGCTATAAAGTTTCTGATATTGTGCTCATTTATGAAAAAACTAGCTTTAACCCGCGACTTTTTTTTGGGATAGGTGTGCTCTTGACCCAAGACTAAGCCCAACGAGGCAAAGGCTGAGTCTACGATGGAGCGAGCTCACCTAGAAGATGCCTGTTCACTCTAGCTTTGGAGATTCCTAGGCTAGGATGCAAGGAAACACTTACGCAGGTAGTGAGTTCCACTCTTTTACCAAGCGCTTGGTTCGTATCAGTGGAACATCGACACGGTACGGATGCTATCCCGCGGTACGTCTTGTGGTCCGACTTCGTCCGCATTAGGTAGTTTTTTTTGGAATGCGTTGTTTTCGCGTAATACCAATTTTATCAGAATATAAGTATTTAAAAATCTTTGGTAATTTAGGAGTGAAAGCGATCAAATTCCCCGGAAATAAATTTAAATAGTAAAATGTCTATCAAAACATGCAAATCGGTTCAATAGATTAGGTGTGATTGAGAAACAAATAGACAGACAGAGTTACTTTCGCATTTGTGGATTGAATAGTTTAAAATTCACTACAAACATCCATACTCACTTTTGTGGTGCTTGCAGTAGAACTTGTAACCTTGACATTGGTTAACAAACGAGAAGTACTTGGCGTACTTGCCGACATATTTGTTCAAAATGAGACACACTGGCTCGTATATGTTGGGGCAGAAACGCGGACACCTGTAACGCAAGCGTGCACAGCTCGTTATCGTGCGCATCGGACGTATCGCGTCGAAGGGTTTAATATTTCACTGCGTCCAATGTATCGGCAGCGATCGGATTGCAGACGCGAGTAAAAATATTTTTTTTTTTGTTAGCATATATCATCCCACTGCTGGGCCTTTGCCTCCCCCAAACCTCTGCACCGATCCCTGTCTAGGGCCAGAGTTTGCCAATCCGTTAAATATTTTGCCAAATCGTCGTACCATCTCTTTCTAGGCCTTCCCCTTCGGCGAAAGCCTACCGAAGGCACCACACAGTGGGTGCCTTCGGTAGGCTTTGGTTCGGGCCAATAATAATAATTATTATAATAATAAATAATTTATTTCGTTTACAACTTATTCCTAATTACATAGTTGATGGGGGTCTCCATTTAAGCAAGTTATGCCTGTGTTTGGAGACTTCGCTCTTCCTTATTTAGATACACAAAAAAACAATATAAACCGAAATTTAACAGAACAAAATCAGGCTTAAATCTACATAATTCAATTCTGTGTTTTGTGTGTGTGTGTAAGAATGTATATCATTCATTGGGATCTTTGTAGATCGGCATTCCGTTAGACGTCATCGGCACGCATCGCATGTAGGCATTGCCGATGAGTGGTCCGTACGGTGGACGCTGTTGTATGACTTTTAAAACAAGGAGTTAGTGAGAAGAGAATGATCGAAGTAAAGATAGGCCGAGTAGTGATTTTACCGAGTAACAGAGTTCCGAGTATTACTCGGTTTAAAGCTTGACATACCGAGGACTTGGCCGAGTTACTCAGTTTAATTTGAGGCCCTAAAACAAGGTCAAACATGACCGCAACGCGCTGCCGGCAATACCTACTCACTGTAATTTTTGTTCACTTAATATGTTTTTGATTTGATGATATATCACTTGAACTACATACAGTTTTTCATATAAGTTGGCGATCCGCAGCGGCCTGTTCGTGCTGTAATTAACCAATGGAAATCTCCAAACGCCAGATTAGGCGAGGTATGTGGTAATTTAGGTAGGTACATACTTTAATTCCTCCAGTTGGCCACTCTCAAACTTATTCCAGACATGCGTTTATTAAGTTTACATAACCGAGTACACGTCACTTGAACCGAGTAAGAGTATTAAAAAAACACCGAGTATGGCGAGTACCGAGTACCCAGACCATCTCTAATACGAAGTAACATACAATAGGCTTGTTTCCACTATGAAAGAAGTATTCAAAAACTGATTTTCTCTAAAATAATTCATAATTTAGATGCCTTTACACTAATATTTTTCTGCAGTTCGAATTATTTGATTTTTAATTGGAATTCAAATGATTATTAGTCACTCAGTCGGCATTGCACGCGATGACGTCAAAGTGTGTTATTCCCATACAAACTCTATTAAGAAAAGCGTTTTGACAGTTGATAAAAAGTACGTCAACGATTGGTGGTGTCAACTACCGTATTCATTTTATTATTATAAAGTAATCAGACAAGACAGACAGCAGTGACATTTAGTATTGAGTAGTTACGGGAGGGTGGGATGGGAACGACAGTCGTGCGCGCCGGCGTGAGTGACGCCAAATAGGCGGAGTTTCGTCGGCGTTGCGCTCGCGGTGATCGCTGCGACGCTGCGACGTCACACCGTCCTGCGCGCGCATCTTCTAGGTGCTTACACAAGGCAAACTAAAGTCCGATACCAACGGCCGATGCGGACCTGTGAACGCTTACCTGTATCCGTCGAAGGTCTCCTCCGTGTCGTAATATTCAACGTTTTTGTCTGTGCCGGCGCGGATGACAGGGCGGCGGGAGGACGAATTTGATGCTGGTGTAGTCACTGAAAATAGAAATGTCAAAGTTGACAGCGGGCTAACATGCAGTGACATGAACTCGGAAACCAGAAGCTTTATTAGGCCTCATTTATGGAGCAGTCGGCCAGGACCTCTCATTGCCTAGCATTGTTGACGCAATGCTAGACAATGAGAGGAACTGGAAGGCGATAGCTTCCTTCTCCGAGACTGTGATGTCCCAGAAGGAGGCGGCGTAGCGGGAGAGGGAGGACGATCCCTTGGCGCCCCCGCTCCGCAGACGGGGGAGGGGCAGGACGCAGCGGTTGTATGACCGCTCTCTTGCCCCTCAAGATGGCGTGCAGGTTGGTGGCAAGAGGGTGCCCCGGCCTGCACTGTACGCGCCACCACCGTCGGGTGGGAATAGTGCCGTATCCCCGGCTATTCCCCCTGTCCCCCCGTAAGGGGGGCGCGCTGGGCCCGCCGTGTAGGCGGGCACGCTGTCGGAGGTTGTCATGGACGTAAAGGATTAGCCAGCACCCATGTCACCTCCAAGACAGGGAAGGGTTACCGCAGGTTTTTGGTGGGTAGTCCCCGCTCCGGATTTTCCCTGGAGCGGAGCCGTGTCCTTTTCAGGACGCTGGGAGTCCCACACACGGCTGAGGCCCCCCGGCCTCGGTTATGGCTCTTAAAAGGGTATTCGTGCGAGAAAAAAAAAAGGCATCATTTATTGAGACGCGGCGTGTGACGCGTAGCGTTGGGCGGCGCGGCCCGCACTAAAATCAAACACATGGCGTTGTATGAGAGCGTTTACGGAGAAGCGATTTTACACGCGTTTGAGGTGGAGCGTTTTGTGCGGCGGAGCCTGCGGATGGCAACGACGCGTCCCACGCGGCGTGTATCGCGGCGGCGCACGCAGCGGGCATGCCCGATGAAGCGATGGCCGCGGCGGAACCTTCTGCCAGTCTTTATTTGGGAATCGCACAAAACAGTCGTCGTAACCGTCGCAATGGAGGATGATATCGACTTTTTTTAGAAGAGAATTCTTTGATTTAATGTGAACTATTTAATATGAAAAGTGGCTCAGTATTTTCGTGTTGTGGATGACAAGCCATCCACAACTTGGGTCGCTACTGTATTGCAGAAATAATTAATTCAAATTTTTCGTCATTCATATTGCGACGACAAGTGCGCTCTCATCTCTCGCTAAAATAAAATTAGTTGGTTTGATTGAGTTAACCGCGTGCGCCGCAGCGCTGCCCGCCGCGTGCGCCGCTACACGCTTGAGGATTCGACGCGGGCACTCCGGCGGGCGCAGCTGCGGGCACCGCCTCGCTTCCCGCCCGGCGTCTCTATGAACACCATCGTCTATTTCCATATGTTTGTGTTTACGCGTGCGATGGTGCGTGCCGCTTATTCACGCGCCGCCTCTCCGTAAACACAAAAAAAATGATAATAATAATAATAGTTTAAAAAAGTAAAAAAACACGCTTTTATTGCTAACAAAAAAGAAGAAGTTCAGTGTACTCAGAAATTATTCTGAGTACACGGAATTTATATTACAGTAGAGTAAAAAGGATGACGTTTTCATACTTCTCTTTTTATAGTTGCCATAGGATGATTTTCACATACTACTATACCAAGCACCCCACGCTTTTTACTCTACTGTCTACTGTAATAAAAATTCCGTGTACTCAGAAATTATTTTCTCTTTTTTTGTTAGCAATAAAAGCGTGTTTTTTTAGTTTTTTTAAACTATTATTAGCATTTTTAAACTATTATTATTATTTATTTTTATTTTTTTAGTTCATAAGGATAATGGAAAACTCTCATCAAATTATTGCATTGTCATCGGTACTTAATACGTGTGCAAAGTTTCAAATCAATCCGATTTCTGGAAGTTGGTGAAAATTGAGCTCAAAAACTCCGTTACATACATTCATACATACATACATACACCCCGATCTAATAAAAGCGTGTGAAAAACATTTGACGCGCCGCGAGTCAGCACGCCGCACGCGCCGCGTGTCTCCGTAAATGAGGCCTAAGACATACTTTCTCTGATCATTGACCCAATGCTGCGACTCCTAAACCCGATACCACAGATATTCGCTGACAACTTGAACGCAGCCAACTACGTAGGTACAACATTAAGTCAACTCGACCACAGACGACCACTTTGGTGTAATGGTCAAGAAATTGACTAATAACCAAGAAGTCGCGGGTTCGATGCCCGCACTGTACAAACATTTGTGTGCATGAACATGTCTGTTTGAACTGGTCTGGGTGTTGTATGTATTTATTTAAGTTTTTTTAATACCACTGTTGATTCTGATATCTGTGTCACAAATCCTTAAGCTGCTTACCATGGAGTCAGAACAATGTATGTGATGTTTTTGTATATTATTTAAAAAAAAAAGAAATGTTGTAGACATATATTTGCTTTGAGCAGTATTAAACCAATGCTGCGATTCCTAAGCCCGCTACCACAGAGATGGTGTAGTGGCAAAGTTTCTCTTACATCCGAGAGGTCCGGGGTTCGAATCCCACGTCGATTTCTCAAAAACAGCTCGGACTCGGGAATTTGGCGGTGTGACACCCCCGTGCCTCGATGCGCACGTTAAGCCGTTGGTCCTGCGCCTGATCTCTCTCCGGTCATGTCGGATTGCCGTCTCACTGAACTTTGAAAGTGATGGAACACTGAACCTGTGTATTGCGCTCACACTAGTGAAATATCTCCTGCGTAGTTGGCTGATCTCTGTTGAGATTGGCCGTCGTCGTCGTAATCGGGTATTATTTTTATCCCTTTCAGACCGGCGCCGAAACTACATATAATTTGTGTGAAAAAATAGACATACTAATCTAAAAATAACCTGCTGATTGCAAACCTGAGGTCGTTTTTCCATTTTCCGGCCGCCATATTGGAAAATTTTTGCCCACACAATTGTGTGATCCAGTGCCGAAAGCAGCGTCCACACAATTGTAAGATCGCACAATTGTATCAAGGCGGGCCAAAGCTTATATATATTTTAAGCGAAAGAAAATTTTAATTGAATTATAAAACGTTTATTACCATCAATTCCAGTTCATTTTAAAGTCCATCATGCAAATCAACCAATAGTAATAGAAAATTAGAAAAACAAAAGCTGGTCCCATCCCAAGTTGGTGCAATTTCTGGTAAATCTCAAATCTTGTACTTTTCCTTTGGATGAAGTAACGATGAACATTTTCAACCCCTTGGGGCGCAGCTTATTTTTTATTACTACCTGGAGCCCCACGCATCGTCCTCCAAATGGATCTGTTCATCAATTGAAAAGTGGACAACATCACGGGATAGCTGCAGGCAACGATAATGCACAGAACCAACCAATCCAGTTCAACCAGAACTCTCAACAGTCTGTTCTTTGCTTGCTCCTCTTCTTTGTTTACAGAATGAACGTTAAGAACATTTAGATTTACCCTAAGGAGGTAAAATCTATCTGTTGAAATGACACTTGCTATGGGGTCGTATTTATAATGTTGGTCCTAAAATAACTTGATTCTTGGATAGCTAAAGCACCCTATCAGACCATGAATACTAAAAAACTTATTGATTTCCCCAGATGTACAAACAGGCTTCATTGATGACCAGTTTCTGTCATGTAATATTGATTTGTAGTTAGTGCAAACTGTTCCATTAATTCCATTGCAAAATATTGTTCGAAGTATTGAAGTCAAGTACTGAAGGACCCGGTCATCACTTACTTCATCTCTAGACCCATCTAAATAATGTTCGATTTTATCCTCGATTAAATGTTGCGCCATCTTTGAAAAATCTGTAAAATAAAAATAACAACTTTCAGGTTCTTAGTTCGCTAAGAGATAGCCTTAGGCCCCATTTTATACAATTGTGTCGAAAAAGTTCGGAAACTCATCACGGTAGCGTAATTTAGCGATAACAGTGTTAAAAACACAAGACAGCAAAAAAAGGACATTAAATTTATGTTTAGTACACTAAAAGATACTAAGCACGAACAAATACTCCTGTAATTCTACTTACATTCATCGAAGGCGGGACCGCAAAATAACACTGCACTCGACGGGTCACTGCCTGCCAACCGACTGACGGACGCGCAAAATTCAAACTAGAGGTCAATGTTCGGTTCACGCGCAATCGTGTGGAGTCGAGCCCGTTCATATACAAGAAACGGTTTTTGGAAAAAAATGAATCTAGTAAACCACACAATCGTGTAAGGCCAGTTCTGAAAGGGATATTACATCAGAAAGTCAACTCGACCACGGAGGATCCGTAAGTAACTTAAACGCTGACCTTCCTCATCCAAGTCCTCAGTGACCTCCTCAATGCCCTCATCGGTGGCCCCTGTCACAGCTTCTTCTGTTGCTTCGTCCTCATTCCTTCGTTGCATCTTCATTTTGAAATATTCTTCGCAAGAGCCATCTTCAACAATATTAAACTCTAAAATCGAAGCATTTTATCGTTTAAAAGACTTTATATTCATTTATTTATTCTGTTATGATGACACACATACAAATATCACAGAAGAAGTAATAAGTGGGATCTCCTTAACGTGTTTAGCTAGCCTAGTATCTAGATAGTTCTAGAATAGGCTAGATGACACCACCAATCGTTGACATACTCTTTATTATCTGTCAAAACTGTCTGCCTCCATAGATATTGTATGGGAATACAAAAACGTGACGTCACGGTAGTGTATCAGAAATCGGAGTCAATGGACCAAATATGTATAGTGATTGAATTTTGTATGTTTAAAAATTGGTTTCTTTTTGGAAAAAATGCTTAAAATTACCTTCATAGGAGCTATGTTTTTTAAACGGTTTTTAAATTTTAAAATATTTAAGATAGTTGTCATCATGCCTATTGATCAGCTTAACAAACCCAAACAGATTATGTAAAAATAAAATTTAGTTACAGTGAGCTAGTTAGAGCAATCTAAATACTGGCCGGATACAGCGGGCGGCCGTGCGCCAAGAAAATTGGCTGTGGCCCGTGTTTGCGAATAGTATAGAATAGAATATAGAATAGAATATGTTTATTTGGTCAAAACATGGTAAATTTGATAACAGAATTTCATCTTAGATGCGTGCAGTCATCCATAGGGTAACTTACATATCAAGTTGTGAAAACCAATAAACACTTCGATTTATATAAGCTCTGTAGCATAAGTGTAATGTATTATGTGGTTGGTTATCCAATAAATAAAATAAATAAATAAGTATCTGATAAAAATTAAAACCATTTTTCACGTCTGGCTTCAGGCCGGCGCCGCCACACGTTGACCGAAAAACTCGTCCCAACCTTGGCCCGTTTTGTTCGTGAAGCGTCCAGTCCACACGTTAGATCACACGCTAGTTCAATGTCGGCGGGACCAACTTGAGGATGTGCGATACACACCGCGTGAAAACTCATTTTTCGGCTTTATAACTTAGTAGGAAGCTCTTGAGTGCTTAATATGCCGTACCATGCTCATTCCCTTATTTCTGATGATGCGGCATGCTTCATAATCATAAAGCTAATACACTTGTGCCAAATGTCAGCATGCTAAATCCCAAAAGTAGGTACCGACAGAAGAAGTTAAAACGGTTGGCACCACTGATATTTGTCACCAACTAAACAATTACGAATGATGAACTCATTCATTCACTATTATTCACAAAAACTTATACTTTGTTCACTTGGCGTGACTTTTGAAAGTTAGTAATAATTACTTTATTATTACATGAAGAATATTACGAAAGAACGCGTCGTTATTGAATGTCTTCCCCTTTGACAAGCATTATAATATAAATCAAGGTCGGCATTGAGAGTCGTCCAAAATTTACGTGTTTGGACGACTCTCTATTACTCGACTCTCTATAGTATTAGGTCCTTACCTATGAAATTGGCGTTTTGTATGGGAGGAACAAAAAGTCGAAATTTTTTTATATAGCATATTTATTTAATCAAAGTATGAGCCATTGTAATCTATGCACTTTTGCCATCTCATAGGTAGTTCATTGATCCCTTTACTAAAAAAACCATTCGAACGGGAATCAATAAAATCTTTGAAGGCGACTTGGACTGTTGGGCGTAGAATATAAATATACCATTTGCAATACAATGCCTTTTATTCAAAACACATCAGAAACCATAATAACGTATTTTCCTACAGTAAATTCGTGACAAGATCACAAGACAAGCCTTTGACAGAAGAGCGTCATAAAGCTGTTACAACCATTGAACTAATACGTAGTACATAGTATCTCAATGGTTACAACCATAGATGTTGCGCTATACCAACACTCCTCCTCGCGACTCTATGCCAGCCCGAAGTGGATCATCAGCTCCTTGAGCTTTGGTCCTGGTAGGCCTTTCGTCAGTAGATCAGCCGCCATTTTCTTTGTCTCCAAATATTCCAAGCTTATCTGTTTATTCTGAATGCAGTTCCTTATATAGTGCATCTTTAAATCGATGTGCTTGGATTTTGCTGAAACTATAGGGTTTTGACTGAGCTTCAATGCGGCTTGATTGTCATTTAGGATCTGAACGCAATCTATGTGAATCCCCAGGTCATTAAATAGCGATTTCAGGTGTATGGCTTCTTTTGCTGCCTCAGTACAAGCACAGTACTCCACCTCGGCTGTTGAAAGTGCTACACTCTTTTGTTTTCTCGATGACCAACTGATACAGCCTCCTGCATATATGAAACAGTATCCGGAGAAAGACTTGCGGTCTAATTTGCAGGCACCCCAGTCTGCGTCTGCCATGCCGTACAATTCTTGTTCGGTTTTTCTAAAAGTTATCCCGATATTAGACGTGCCCTTGTGGTATCTTAACACACGTTTGGCACTCTTGAAGTGTTCGGCATTGTAGCTATCGTTGAACTGTGAAAGATAACTGACTGCGAACATGATGTCGGGTCTAGTAGCTACTGCTAGATACATAAGTGTTCCAATCAGGTTTTTATATGGCAATTCTTTATCTCTTGGACTTTTGTCAGCTTCCAGCGATAGCCTTGGTTCTATAGGCGTAATTGTTGCCTTACATTCGTCCATTTTAAATTTAATTAATGTATCTTTGATATATTTTTCTTGGCAAAGTTTCACTGTATCTTTAGTGTATTTAAAATCGATTCCGAGCATTCTCTGTGGTATTCCCAAATCTTTTATTTCGAATTTATGTGCAAGCATTGTTTGAACTTCTTGCATCTTCTTAGGACAGTTGTAAGCTATAAGTAAGTCGTCTACCCAGATGGCTGTGATTACCTTAGCTCCTCCTTTTTGTAGTATGTATACACACGGATCTGCTTGTGATGGGATAAAACCAATATTTCGTAATTCCGTGTCTAATCGGATATACCACTGCCTCCCGGATTGTTTTAGACCATACAAAGATCTTTGTAGCTTGCAGACTTTTTCTCCTTTAATGGTTCTAATACATTCTAGCATATCTTTAGCTTTATTGTATATTGTCAAATCATTATTTCCGCTCTCATCAATAATAATTTCCGTCACATACTTTTCCAGGTTTTCAGGTACCTTCATAGTGATGTCTTCTTCTATGTCGCCGTTCAGATACGCTGTCGTGACATCCATCTGCTTTAGTTTCATGCCTTCTTCGACAGACATTCCAACGACGGTTCTGATGGAGCTTAACTTGGCCACAGGCGCGAAAGTCTCATTATAGTCTATTCCGGGTCTTTGGGTGAATCCCCGAGCAACAAGTCTTGCCTTCTTAATTTCCGTATTATCCGGTCCAGTTTTGGTTTTAAGAACAAGCTTGTAGTCAATGAGCTTCATGCCAGTGGTTTTCTTCGTGATTCTACGTCTCATTCTTGATATGTGCTCGTATTTCAGCCTTGATTGCGTCGTGCCAGTCATCTTCAGTTTCATTTTGTTCAGACAAGTATGACATGTTCGACACAAGCAAGCTTTCTTCTTCCATATCATCTTGTAAGAGGTAATCTTTTGACCATGTAGGTTTCTTTTTATTTCTTGTAGGTCTTTGTGATGTTCTCTCATTTGTTTCGTGTGGAGTTTGGTATCCATCACTCTCAGCCCCTTCATCCTCATCAAATGAAGTTTGGTCTTGATCAGCTGTTTCAGCCCCCTCATCCTCAGATGGCAACGGATTTTCATTTATATTTGTTTCAGAGTTGATGGCATCTGAGGAGGACATATCTGTCACGGGAAGAAGATCCTGAATTGGTAAGTTAGAATTTTGGTGATTTTTCTTATTGTTTAGCTGTATCACCGTTTCTTTTTCTTTTTCAGGTCTCCTTATGCTGTCGCCATGGACTGCTTCGGTACGAGTGTCATCATAGTACATCTTTTCGACGAACTTGACATCTCGACTGATAACAACATCATTTTGGTCGGGTAAATAGACTCTGAATCCTTTTGCATTTTTGGCGTATCCCATAAATACTCCTTCTACGGCTTTAGGGGAGAATTTGCCTCTTCGTCTTTTGTTCAAGATGAATGCTTTGCTGCCGAAAATGTGTAAATGATTTCCAGCTGGATTTCTGCCAACCCATTTTTCGTACGGACTACTTCCATTTAAAGCTTTTGCAGGACTCCGGTTTATTAAATAATTGGCTGTGTTTATTGCTTCTGCCCATAAGCATGAGGGTACATTTGCTTCCATCATTAAAGATCTAGCCTTGTCCAGCAGTGATCGGTTTTTTCGTTCACTTACACCGTTTTGCTGCGGAGTGTATGGTGCAGTCAGTCTTCTTTTGATGCCACATTTTGCCAGTAGGTCATCAAATTCTTTGCTTCTGTACTCGCCACCATTGTCCGATTGCAAGTGCTTAATTTTCTTCTTTGTGAAAAGTTCTACTCCATTTTTGTACTCCTTGAATTTTTCAATTACTTCACTTTTATTTTTAATGAAGTAGATACAGCAGTACCTGGTGTAGTCATCAATGAAAGATACGTAGTATCTGGACCCAGCAAGCGATTCCGTTTCAAACGGTCCACAGACGTCACTGTGTATAATTTCTAAAATTTCAGATGACAACAGGTCATGGCTAGCAAATGGTAAGGATGAAAATTTACCTTTTTATACAAGTTTCGCAGGTATCTAACTTTACTTCTTTTATATCTAGTCCTCTCAACATTTGCTTTGCAACCATCATTTTGAGATCTTTTTCGTTGATGTGACCCAATTTTCGGTGCCATAACATCGATTGATCTTGCGAATTTGTGGTGAAATTTGCTGATTCTTTCGGTTTGAAATCCAGATAATAAAGTCCATTTTTATTTCTTGAAGCTTGTAGACGACGTCATCTTTTTGTATGATCGATGCTTTTTCTTTTTCGAATAATACCTTGTAACCGTTATCGGTTATTTTCCCAACTGATATGAGGTTTGTCGTTATTTCCGGTACGTACAACGCATCATTCAAGTTATATTTTTCGTCGTTAGTCGAGATACAAATTTTTCCTCGGCCTTTAATTTGTGTGGTGTGCTTCTTCGATGCGAGACTTAAAGTGTTAACTTCAGGAGTTAATTCTACGAATTTTTCTTCCTCGCCAGTCATGTGAGAGCTGCAGCCACTATCGAGGCACCACAGATTTTCACCAATGCTGTCTGCGGATGAGTAACAGACATTGAAGTTCTTTTCGTGACTTTTATTTTTCTGTGAGTGAGTTGCTCCTTTCTTCGACCAACATGCCTCTGTTGAGTGGCCTCTTTTATTACAGATTTTACAGACGACAGTCTTCTTTTTCTGTTTTGCATATAGTGCATCAGACCTTGATGAGGTATCATTCGGTTCTGTTTGCTTTCTGGCCTCGTTTTCTTCTACAATTTTTATTTGTAATTCTTCCGGACCAGGCAACACATCCCGAGACTCAATAGCGATGCGGAAGTTTTCATAGTTTGCCGGTAGGCTGTAGAGCATCATGATACTCAATAATTCCGGGTGGATTTTAACTTCCATGTCCTCCAGCTTTCCGACGACATCCATAAAATTGTTTAAATGGTCGCGGATATCCTCTTCGGAACTCATTTTCTTCAGAACCAGTTGTTTCAACAGCGTTGCTTTTCTCGCCGGACCAGTGCTCTGATGTATAGATTTGAGTTTATCCCATATCTCTTTTGACGTTTTACAACCTTTTATTTGTTTTACTTCCGTCGGTGAGATGAGTAGAATAAGTTCCGATCTAGCTTGTATGTCCATTTTCTCGAACTTACATTTTTCTTCGGCGCTCGATGTCGGCGATAATTTTACTTCGCCTCTAACGTAATCCCATAGTTCGGTTTTAATTAGTACGGCCTGGGCTTGTAGACACCAGGTGTCGTAATTATTTCTATTTAAAGCTTCTATGGAACGGTATGTCGCCGACGCCATTTTTCGTTATTTTGTTTTATTCCTTTTGGCATTTATTCAGGTAACTACGCTCTGCTACCAATTGTTGGGCGTAGAATATAAATATACCATTTGCAATACAATGCCTTTTATTCAAAACACATCAGAAACCATAATAACGTATTTTCCTACAGTAAATTCGTGACAAGATCACAAGACAAGCCTTTGACAGAAGAGCGTCATAAAGCTGTTACAACCATAGATGTTGCGCTATACCAACATGGACTGCCCCATCTGAGTTGAACTTTTTCCCTTGCAAGAAGTTATCCAAATTTCGAAAAAAATGGTAATCTGTTGGAGCAAGGTCCGGGGAGTACGGTGGATGCCTTAGAGATTCCAATTGAAGTTCTTCTAATTTGCTAGCCGTCTGTTGTGCAGTGTGTGGTCTAGCGTTGTCGTGAAGCAGCAGTGGCGTAGAGCGATTGACCAGCCTTGGTTGTTTAGCAACTAGCTTTTCCATCATGGTTTGCAATTGCTGACAATAGATATCTGCCGTAATCGTCTGGCCAGATTTGAGAAAACTGTAATGAACGACACCGGCGCTAGTCCACCAAACGCTTACAAGTAACTTTTTATTGGTCAATTTTCGCTTGGAGCAGGCTTTGGCTGGCTTGCCAGGGTCCAGCCATTGCGATGAGCGCTTCCGATTATCGTAGAGAATCCACTTTTCATCACAGGTAATGATTCGATTTAAAATCCCTTCGTTATTGTGCCGGTCAAGTAATGTAACGCAGCAGTTGACGCGCGTTTGCCGGTTTGCTTCACTCAATTCGTGAGGAACCCACCTTTCAAGTTTTTTAATCTTCCCAATTTGCTTCAAGTGGATAAAAACAGTTTTATCACTAACGCCAAAGCCTGCAGCTAACTCGGACGTGGTTTGCGATGGATCCGCTTCCACAATAGCCTTCAATTCTTCATTATCAACTTGGGTCTCCGGCCGTCCACGGGGCTTGTTTTGCAGGTCGAAATTTCCAGAACGAAAACGTTGGAACCAAAAACGCACTGTGTGTTGTGTAAAAAAATAGTAAGTTTTAAGATATTCAACAAAATTACAGCATTTTGAAAAAAAAAAGAAATGCAAGTGTATTTTGTTATTGAAATACAATTTTGACGTGACAACGTCTTATAAATTGGTTTGCCGGGTGACACCTCAAGAAACTGCGTTACGCTTTACGCTGCTCCACTCACGTTTCGCGCGAGAGAGACAGAGCGAGAGAGAGAGAGAGAGAGATAGGCATACACACCGGTTCATGTTATACGAATGAATATTCACATTAAAATTATTTTACCACTCAGAGTCGTTGTCACGTAAAACTTTCGCGCGTATACCGACTTTACATTACAGGCAACCAATTTTTTTAGATAGAAAAAAATTATCTAATATAATTAAATCACTTATTACTTCTAATTATTATGTATTTGGTATAGGCACACTAGTGCCATGTCCAGATATAAATTAAAATACTAGTCGCTAAATATCGACGATACACGCAACATCAGATGCAAGAGTCAAAGAATTTATTCTTTCGTACATACTTAAATTTAATTTGCTCAACATGTCGCTGGATGTCTGGAAATCGATACATGATGCCCTAACATATTGTGCAGCCAACAATGTTCCACTTACTGTATCTGTCATTAATGTATTAACTCTATATCTTAATATATTTTTAAGGCTCGTTCTGTAGTTATTATTGATTTTTATATCGACAAATAAAATAATAAGGATATTTGAAAAATCGTACATTTTGCGTACGATTAGGAATTAACGATCGTACATCGTATCAAAGCCAAAAAGGTCGTACAAATACGATTTAAATAGTACGGTTGGCAACACTGATTGAGCGATGCAAACAGAAAAAAGATAAGTAAAAAAACAAATGAATGACGGTTTACGAAACACAACTACATGTGGAAATAGCTGTATAAATTTGAATTTCGAATTCCTAACCAAATAGGAAAAATTTGTGATCAAAGTGGCCAGTACGACAAAACGCCAATTTCATATGTAAGGATCTAATATTTATATATTAAAAAATTAAGAGGAATCCACTTTTCCATAAACATTTACCAATCCACACGTTGGGCGAGAGGCGTTAGGGCCAACTCCTTGCTTAATGTATAGATCGATGGTCAAACGTTGGACGAAGTGACGAACAGTTGAAAAATGAAAATGAAAAATCTTTTATTCGTTGCAAGGAATAACAATAATATTAGTTGTAGACTCGATCTTTTAAGTTGTCTTGAAAACTCACGCTATTGGCTATTAGAATAAAACACCAAAAAAGTACCAAGTAGCAAAAAACGCCCAACGTGTGGATCGGGGGTGAATCGGATTTTTGATTTTTGTTATTTTGTTTGTGGATTTGACAATTGACACCATAGAGTAAGTTTATTTGTTTGACAGAAAGTTTTTATAAACTAAAGTTTGCTGAGTTTAAATATATGTTTAACTGTTTATTTTTTTTGCTCAATCTTACACCTTAACTTTATTTAGTAGTTTGTTTGCAGAAGGTAATAGTCTGGTCCAACAGTTCAAAGTAAGTGGTTATGCACTGGTATTTATTTTTCTTGGGTTCTCTGGTGCAGCAAGTAACTTTTTCTGGAGGTTTCTAAGCTGTAGGTGTCTTGGCATTTATTTTAACTTTATATCAATTACTTAATCTCTTTTAACTTTTTTAGAAGTTACTTATATAGAAGTCACCATAGCCTAATTGCCATTCCTCTTTATATAATTTCTTTATATTATACATAATGGACAGTTTTCTATATTAAATAATTTTATAAAAGAAACAGAAATTAATATGTAATTATTTGATGCCCTGCTAGAAACCCAACCTTAGTTAAAAATATCAAATTTTTTTGCTTAATGTTAATCCTGTAAATAAAATGTTTTACATACATACTTATTTCATACTATAATAAAAGGAATGGCTCAAAAATTACATTTTTTTATTTACATAAATGTCTGTGAGAGGAAAAGTGATGAAAACATTGCAAAAAAAGCATAGAATGTATTGACTTATAATGGCATTTACAATAGAAGACATGATTTTGTATTATTTAACAACTTTTTGGAAACAAATTTGGTATCGCTGGAAAGTGATGAACTCAAAAAGTTATTTGGAGTACCAAAAATTATTATAGCTAAGTGTTTTTTAACTATTAAAACATGAAATTAACTTTGTTTTTATCTTCGGTAATTTCTCTTTTTCCCAGTGTTATATCTTTGTTTTTAGTAGTTGTTTGTGATTCTAACAATTGTTGATCAAACATTTGTATTTGCTTTTACAAGGAAACAAAAAATTAATTAAATCTTCTAATTAAAAAAATTTGAGCAGCTTTAAGTTAAAATTTCGGGAAAATCGTAAATTCAATGAACAGTTACACTCAACTCCTAAACTATAAAACTTTAGTTTGGGAAATTTAGCTTCAATAGGTAGCAAATGACCTCCTCCATTCGAAATTTTGCCATGGCGGATCATCTACCAGTCACCATGTATAGCTACACTATTGATAACAGCTTTGGTCTAGTAGTCTGAGGTGCGGACTACAAATCGGTCTCTTTTGAGTTCCAATTCTGCTAGGGGCATATGTTTGTGTGAAGAGCACAATCATTTGTACCCGAGTCATGGGTGTTTATTAATATATATTTCATTACAAGTGCAGAAAAGCTGTCATTGCAAGGAGTTCCGACGAATGTCTACCCGAGCCGATGCGCAGCGCAGCCGAAGGCGAGGGTTGACAGTCGGAACGAGTTGCAATGACGGTTCAGCATGTGTACTGAACAATTTAATAAAATTATTTGCTTTTTTTATCTTCTCTCCACGCAATAAATTCGTTGTACCTATATTATGTAGCGACTTCTTGACATTTCCGGTAAAATATTCTCCAAAGCATTTTGTGCAAGATTCTGAGTTCCGGTAGTATTTATTCGAACGAATTGGGATCGAAATTACTCATTTTATGCAACAAACAACTAAAAGGTACGGACAGACGTGCTCAAAAAAAAGCATGCTCATAAGCTTGTTTAAAATTAGCATGCTCTGCAACTGTTCACATTTGCCAGCAATAAGCATGCTTGTTTTAAGCACACTCATAAATAAGCATGCTTAAAGCAAACGTACGGACAGACGTACTTATTTGGCACCTCTATCTCGGCCAAAATGGATGTACGTCTGATGTATGATGTGATGATGTATGATGTAGATCTTAGATTTTTAATTTTAGTTTTAATTATTTTCAATGTTAAACTTGAATCATTCATGTCTTTTAATAAAGCCTCATAAGCATTATTTCGTGCAATATTATTTTTATATAAAGGAGAATGTGTGTTCCACAGACATTGGTAACTTCGATGACACAAAAAGCAAAGTTTTTTCTTCTCCCCAACGCGACATTTTTTTGAATTACCGTCAACAACGTTACAACTGTCGCGCATCGAGATCGAATCGATAATAGCATGCTAATAAGCAAACCTGTTCAGACGTGCTCGGAGCACGCCCCCTTCCACCCGCGCCTCAGGTAGCATGCTCGAAAATCAAACGGTTGATTTTTCAGCATGCTCTAAATAAGCTTGCTCATAACTAGCAATGTTGTGTCACACGTGCTACTAATGAGCACTTGCTCAATAAAAGCATGCTTTCATGCTAGTAATGAGCACGTCTGTCCGTACCTTAACTCACAAATAAAATTTTCTGGAAAATGGCGCCATTTTTTCTTCACCTATTCTGATAGGCAAAGGGAACTGCCCATACAGCCAAGTTTTCAGTAGTTTTTTTTTATTGATATGAAATGAAAATGAAATTTAATGAAATAAAACCTAACCACTTATCACTAATTCAATCAAATCATTAACTATGATATCGAAACAAATTCGTAGCTTTTTATAGAAATATACTTACTCTATTTATTTACATGAAATACATATAAAAACTTCTTTGATGCTGGGTTTTCTTTTTAATAGACATTAATTTGACAGTTGGGAAAGAGAACGCACGAGTGCGGGGAAAAAAAACCGAGTGTGCTTACTTACGTACTTATTGTATTCTCTTTGCGAGTGTGTAATGTGTAATGGCCCACATCCCGAATGCAATACGCCACTTTTTGAGCAACTGTAGTCACGATTCCACAAACTAACGCTTAGTTTGGGACTAAGTTATTGGTGTGTTCCTTTAGAAAAATATATATTTTAGGTTTCCATAGCTATGGGCTACGGTGACCGCGTAGTAGCGATAAACACGGAGTCGGTCTGTATCGGTCGGACCCAAAGGCGCGGAGTAGCCAAAGTGAGCATGGTTGAGAAATATACCAATGAGCAATATAACGCTTATATTTACCGTACTAACATAACAGACTACAGGTAATTTTTTTTTTGTGATCTTAGATTAGTTCAAGAGGATTGCACATGAAATTGTCGGTTAAAGCTAAAAAGAGGATTATTTTGCTTTACATTTCCACTAAACGACGCCAGCGCAGGAACCCAAATACATCTAACTGCAACCACTTGAAGAAACTAGAGTAGAGAGTCGCTTCGACAGACTACGAGCGACAACATCTCCTGAGGATGCCACGTGTAGTGGCGAAACGCGTCGAGTGTTTTGTTGGTGTCAGTGTTGTGTTTCCAGGTGCATCTTCTGTGTCACGTTGTGAGTTGTATTGTAAGTCCTGCGCCTTCCAGCTCTAGTTTTTTCAAGTGGTTGCAGTTGGATGTTGGCATTCGGGTACCTGCGCAGGCGTCGTTTAGTGGAAATTTAAAGGAAAGTAATCCTTTTTTTTCAGCTTTTATCATGGGTTTGAACGACGACCGTTTGGTGCAGTGGTCCACAGGTCGGACTTCTAAAACCAAGGGTCGCGGGTTCGATCCCCGCACAGTACAAGCATAAGTGTGCATGAACATGTGTGTTTGTACTGGTCTGGGTGTTTTCTATGTATAATATGTATTTATTTACAAAAAAAGTATTTAAGTATGTTTATCCGTTGTCTAGTACCCATAACACAAGCCTCGTAGCTTAATTTGGGACCAGAAAATTAGTGTGATTGTATATTAAAAAAAAACCGCAAAGTAACTAAATTGGCAGATTATAAACAAGAGTTACTTATTTACACTTTCTTGGATCTCTTTCCTAATTAAATTATTAATCTATTAACCAAACGGCTTATGTTATTTGTCAAATTCTTGTTTTTATTATTTATGATCTTTATTTGTAACTCTTAGTATTATTATTACAAACCCTCGTGGTTGACTTGTACTACGTAAGTTAGTTAAGTGTTTTGTAATGTAACGGTTATTTACATAATAATAAAGAAAAAAAATCTCTCAACAGAACTATCTCTCCTCGAACTTTAGAACTGAGAGGCAGATCCTTCGCAGAAGTCAAAGAAGAGGTGATGGATTTCATCAGAGGGGCCATTCTGGTTGGTCACTCCATACACTACGATCTAAGTGGCTTGGGGATTACTGTGAGGCCGGAGTACATGCGAGATATCTCGAGATACTGGCCCTTTACGAAGGTGAGGCTTTCTAATTCTTCTTTCCAACCTACTAGCTTTTACCCGCGACTTGGTCCGCGTTAGGTAGTTTTTTTTAGTGACGACAGCTTTGGTCTAGTGGTCTGAGGTCCAGACTACAAAACTGGCTGTCGTGGGTTCGAATCCTGCTAGGGGCAAATATTTGCGTGATGAGCACGAGCATTTGTACCTGAGTCATGGGTGTTTATTAATGTATTTAAGTATTTCTATCCATTATTCTAGCCATCATAGCACAAGCTAACGCTTAGTTTGGGGCTAGGTAATTGGTGTGTTCGTTTAAAGAATTTATTTATTTTTAAATGCGTTGTTTTCCCGTAACACCAATTTTATCTAAATATAATTCAAATCTTTGATAATTTAGGAGTGAAAGCGATCAGATTTCCAGGAAAGTAATTTTTAACATGGGAACGCGTTGTTTTTCCGCGGTCAAAAGTAACTCATGTCCTTTCTTAAGTCTCAAACTATTTACATACCAAATTTAATTTAAATCTGTTCAGTAGTTTAGGCGTAAAAGCGATCGGCGCACTTGAATTTTCCCATGGGGATGCGTCATTTTCTCTCGTTAAAAAGTAGCCTATGTCCTTTCTCGGGTATCAAAATATCTCCATACCTCCATACCATGTGATTGAGTAACATACAGACAGACAGAGTTACTTTCGCATTTATAATATTAGTATGGAGTAAGGTAAGTGACCAACTTTAACATCAACTTGCAACCCGAAAATACGAACAAACTTTTAATCTTGATTTTAACAAAAGTTTAAATTAAAACATTGAGCAAATTCTAGATCAATTGGAAATGAGAGCTACTGGGAATAACCGAAAAATAATAGTATTAAAAATTAAAAAAAAAAACTCTTTTATTGCTAACTAAAAAAGAGAAAATAATTTCTGAGTGCAAAGAATTTATATTACAGTAGAGTTTAAAAGCGTGGTGGGATAGTTGGTATAGTATACTCGTATGTTAAAATCATCCTATTATTGGCAACTTTAAAAAGAGAAGTATGAAAACGACATGAAGTGCACCCCGCGCTTTTACTCTACTGTAATATAAATTATTTGCACTCGGAAATTATTTTCTCTTTTTTAGTTAGGAATAAAATTGTGTATTTTTTATTTATATTTTTTTATTATTTAAACTATTATATATATTTTTTTAATTCGGTTAATGGAAAGCTTATCAAATTATTGCATTGTCATCGGTACTTAATACGTATGCAAAGTATCAAATTAATCCGATCTCTGGAAGTTGGTGAAAATTGAGCTCAAAGATTATGTTACATACTTGCATACATACATTCATACACCCCGAGCTAAAAATACGTGTTAAAAAACTGTGGCCTTAACCGTTTCATTGAAATGTCAAACTTTTCAAACTCCTAACTGTGGCGCTGGATAAAAATGATGTAGCACGTATTCCGTGCCATACGACATACAATAAGATGACACGCCTTCTGTGACTTCAACCACTCGGAAACGGAAACTATATTTAAACCGTTTGTTCATGTTATTAGCTTGAATACTTTTGGTTTGCATTTGAAATCGAACTTGATCGGACAGGAAAGTAGTTTCTAGTGATCAGAAGTGGAAAAATAAGTGTATTTTTGGAAATGACTCTTTGACTATCACATATTACATACTACATAAGTAACGTACGTACGTCGACTGCCTCGTTGGTGTAGTGGCAAAGTTTCTGCCTTACATCCGACGCGTCGGGTCCTGGGTTCGAATCCCAGGTCGAGCCAAAATTGTTTCTGAGATTTCTCAAAAAGAGTTGATTCATGAATTTCTCAAAAACAGCTCGGAGTTGGGAAGTTGGCGATGTTACACCCCTGTACCTTGGTGCGCACGTTAAGCCGTTGGTCCTGCGCCTGATCTCACTCGGGTCATGTCGGATTGCCGTCTCACCGAACTTTGAGAGTGATGGAACAGTGAGTGCACCTGTGTGTTACACTCACACTTGTGCACTATAATATCTCCTGCGCAGTTGGCTGATCTCTGTTGAGATTGGCCGCCGTGGTCGAAATCGGCCGGGAGGACTATTATTAAGTAACGTACCTAACGCCTGATTCTATCAACTACATTTAAAAAGAGTCGGGAAACCTCTGAATAAAGAATTCTATTTCAATTATCTCCACTTCCAGGCAACCTACGGGAAGATACCAAGCCTAGAGCTTTTGGCGCACCGTTTCCTTAACAAAAGGATCAGAAGTAATGGCCACAACTCGTGCATGGAGAATGCTCACACCATCATGCAGTTATACCGCTTGGTGGCGAACCGATGGGAGGATGAAATGAGCGATTTCTATTCTGACGAGAGTAGTGAATGTTACGATTCTGAAGATTCGTCTGATGGCTATTACTGATGTAATGTTAGGTCCAACTGGACGTATTTAGGTGAGTAATTTGACACCCGTTCAACCCTCTCTCTGAGTTTAGTAGTTTCGGATGACGCGTATTTTTTTACAGACAGGCGATATACCATGATTGGCACGATACCACCCATCTTAAATATTTCAATACCATGGCGTTTAAAATTATGAAGTTAATACAACCAGTATATTTCCAAAAAGCTGTAGAAACCAATTTTTAAACACACAAAACTCAATAAATATTTGGTCAATTGACTTCGATTTCTGATACATGACCGTGACGTCACGTTCTTGTATTCCCATACAAAATCAATGGAGGCAGACCGTTTTGACAGATTATAAAAAGTATGTCAACGTTTGGTGGTGTCACCAAACGTCTAATCGTTTTTGTAGTCCACGAAACCCAAAATTATGTCGTTATAGGGATAAGGGGCCCCTTTTCCCCATAACATTACATAATAGTAGGGCTGTAAACAGTTGAGTTTATGAAGCCATTTTAGAAGGAAAAGTCGTGGTATTTTTTTTGGGTATTGGCAACACAAAACTGCACAACCGTCACTGGTGTTTGACAGTCAGTCGCTGAGTTATGAGGACTTTAAATTGTTTTCGGGTGCAAATCTGAACTTTTTCCAAAAAGAACGTATATCTTATTTTGCATACCTCTGGGGCTCCTTAAAAACATTATCGATGGGGCAGTATTATACGAGGGTGAATCAAAAAGTTCTTAGAAGTGCATATACTTATATGAAACCTTTTTGGATCAAGTTCGATATTCAAATTAAAGAGTGTCTATCACACTATATTTATGCAGACTGTCACTTGTTTTTGTCAGTTCGTTCGCATGTAATATATTTTTTTGTGCAACGAGTTGCTAAAAAGTCAAAATTATGGATAAAAGTGAGCTACGTGCGGTGATAAAATGTCTCAGTTTGAAAAAAAAAGTCTACGAAGGAATTTTTTTTGGACATTCAGCAGACATTAGGGGGTGATGCTGTACCCTATTCTACGGTTGCGTACAGGGTGGCTGAATTTAAAAGAGGTAGATCAAGCTGTAAAGATGACCCGCGTTCTGGGCGGCCTTCAACCTCCGTTACAGAAGAAAATGTCAAAAAGGTTGAGAATCTGGTTTTGGAAGACAGAAGAATGACTATAAAACATATAGCTGAGATCCTAAAGATATCTTTTGGTAGCGTTCAATCCATTTTAATTGATTCACTGGGGTTCAAAAAAATGTCTGCAAGATGGGTGCCACGAATGTTAACCGACGAAAACAAAAAGCGACGTTTGGAAATTTCCAAGCGTAATCTCGAAATGTTCCAGCGTGATTCGGATAATTTTTGCCGTCGTCTTGTCACCATGGATGAAACGTGGGTCCACCATTTTGATCCTGAAACTAAAAGACAAAGCATGTCTTGGAAACGACCATCCTCTCCATCCATTAAGAAATTTCGAGTTGCTCCTACCGCTGCATGGCAAAGTTATGGCCTCTGTGTTCTGGGATAGTGAAGGAATCCTTTTTATTGATTACATGCCAAAAGGCCAGACGATTACTGGACCCTTTTATGCAAATTTAATCCCGAAAGTGCGTGAAGCGATTAAAGAAAAACGTCGTGGAAAACTGTCGTTGGGCGTGTTGTTCCTTCAAGATAACGCTCCTGCTCATCGATCGGAAGTTGCGCTCAACGCAATCCGCTGTGCTGGCTTGAATCTCCTTGACCACCCACAATATTCTCCGGACTTAGCCCCAAGTGATTTTCACTTATTTCCAAAATTAAAAGAGGAAATTCGTGGAACAAAATATCACGATAATGACGCGGTTATAGCTGCCGTAGAGGACTTTTTCGAGAGTCAAGAAAATATTTTTTTTTCACAAGGAATAAGGAAGTTAGAAACGCGTTATTCTAAATGCATTGCATTGGAGGGAGATTATGTAGAAAAATAAAATATTATTATTTAAATCTTTGCATTTTTTAATATTGATTCCAAGAATTTTTTGATTCACCCTCGTAATTGCTTGAAATTCCAAAATAAATTATGAATGAGAAATTGACAAGCAAGACATTATGACTGTTGATCTAGAGGTGTTTATTATTCAAATTTTGAACATTTGACTTCTACTAAAATGGATATCGCGGTTTTAATTTGCATATTCTTCGTCATATTATTATTGTGAGACAATTGTATAGCCTAACAATTAGACTTAGCATTGTGAAACAGTAAAAAGGTTTAGAAAGAGAATCTGAAGAGATGACAGTTAGTGTTCAAAGGTGCCCCCTCTCCCCTACCTATGTTTAATGTTTTTTTTTTGTTTCAGGATTATCACTTCAAGTTTGGTAGATTTTAAGTTTAATTTTCTTTATTATTATTTCTTTTAAGTTTATCAAGCTTCCTAGAGCCACACTATAGATGAAAAGTTTTTTTGTTTTTTTTTAAAGCATGGTTAATCGTCTAATTCCATGTTTAAAAAACTTTCTTGAAGTCATTTAAATGGCATTAAAATCCATGCATGTAATATTTGATTGGTGCATATTACAATTTTTTAAGTTAATTTCTAATTATTGTGTAAGTGAAATAAAAGCTATGTCGTTTGCGCAAGTGCCATAATTGCAAAGTTATTTTTTTTTAAGTAAGTGTTAAGTTTTGTGTCCATTAAGATTTTATAACTAAAGTTAAAGTAAAAATACTGCTTTAAAAGCAATTTAGTTAAAAAATGTGCAATTTTAATAAACTTTTATACTGTTGTATTAACGATGAGTTTTTTTTTTCATTCTCGTAAAAATATCTGATTCGGATATTCCCAGATTCTCCTAATCGCCATTGCTCCCATAAGGGGCGACTGGGAATATGTCTTTATTAATTTGGTACACAAACACGACTACTTGAGTACAAACATTTAAATAATTAAAAAACAAAAAAAACACGCTTTTATTGCTAACTAAAAAAGATAAAATAATTTCTGAGTACACGGAATTTATATTACAGTAGAGTAAAAAGCGTGGGGTGGACTTTATGACGTTTTCATACTTCTCTTTTTATAATTGCCAATAATAGTGTTACGCCGGTGGGCTAGTGCTAAAACTTTGATCGTGTTTTTCCGTGCCTTGGAGGCGTTTTCAGCAGGCTGAAATACCATTTCAGGCCGTTTCAGAGAGTGCTCTAACACATACTAGTTTATCGAAATTTCACCCAAGTTGCCGTTGTTTTCAGGCGCCTGAAACATGTTTTCAGTCCGTTTCAGGCCACCCTCTATCAGATGACGCCATAACCTGAAAACCCGTTTTCAGGCGTTTTCAGGACCCCTTATGGGCCTTTGAAGCCCACTTCAGTATATGACGTAATTTTCAGTAGGAATGAAAGAGATAGCACGATTAGAGAGAGGCAGCTATACTAAGAACATTCCAGAAAGGTGTGACAGAGACAGCACAAGACAAGGATAGCACTATGATGCCGAACATTCGAGAAAGGTCTAGGCTAGGCAAGACGGCATTTGGAAGGATTCCGAACAGTCTCGTACTGGGTAGTAGGTACCTACCGAATATTCGGGAGTCCTTGACGGCCGGTATATAAGGAGCCCGGGAATGCGACCGAGTTTGAGTTTAATTTGGGAAAGCGACGAGTAAACATCGAAGCGAAAACTGCAACAAGAAGATTTTGGAGTGCGATATAAGTGTTTGTGTACTAAGTGTTGTAACGTAAAGTGTGTACAATAAATCCTACTCTACTTCATCGGTTTAGAAGTGCATTTCAATCTAGATCCCACACCCCTAGAACGTAACAATAGGATGATTTTCACATACTACGAGTACTATACCAAGCACCCCACGCGGCGCGTGAGATGCACGATGACACCTATCTTAAATATTTTCAAGACCATGGCGTTTAAAAAACATAGCCCCTTTAAATGTATAAAAATACTTAAGAAGTAGGTACCTACATATTGTCTTGAAATTGTAACGAGTAGTGTAGTGTCTCATTAGTCTCATTACCACGTATATATCTAAATAGGTTTTTGTTGGTATTGAAATATGTTTTTATAATCTAAATCGTGTAACATAAATAAAGAAGAAGTTAATACAACCAGTATATTTCCAAAAAGCTGAAGAAACCAATTTTTAAACATCCAAAACTCAATAAATATTCTTTCAATTGACTCCGATTTCTGATGCATAACCGTGACGTCACGTTCTTGTATTCCCATGCAAAATCTATGGAGGCGGACCGTTTTGACAGATAATAAAAAGTATTTTATTTGTTAAAAATTTTTTGCGTTCACAACGCTATTTTTAATTTCGAAAAGACATAACACTTAAAAAATATTTTCGGCTCCGGTCATCGGGGAGGAATCGAACCCCCGACCTTTGGAAGTCCGGTCCAATGCTCTGACCACTGAGCTACCGAGAACCATAATTGAGTCGTTGAATTTTGTAAGTGCTTTTTAATAAAATAAAAAAAGTATGTCAACGATTGGTGGTGTCGTCTATAACTAGCCTATTAGACCAATGAATCGTCTAGTGCGCAGATGACCGTTAGCGTTAGTTTTTATATGGCACGATCGCGCGACAAGAAAATAAAAGTATAATAAATAAATAAATAGAAATAAAAACATTTATTTTTCAGACATCACGATCCAGAGTGTTAGTAAAAATATCTTATCTCCTATGTGTTAGTACAATTTAGAAAATGTAGTACTTCGCAACAGACTTGACACGTGGAAGCCACGATTGGCTATAGCGTTCAGAACACTATTGCGGCTGCCGCGAACCTTAAAAACCTAAACTTAGTTTACTTACCTTCGCCAGGGAAGTCGCACATATTCGTCACAAGCAACATACAAGGGTTTTCAAATTCTTTATACTCGGTGCTGTCATTCAAAATCCTCAGTGCACAAACTCTAGGGTGATCGTTGCTGCATATCTCCAATCTTCCATTGCACGTTACTGTCATGTGTTCAAAATTTATATTGGAAGTATAACTTTGATTCACCAATACATGGCAACAGAAATTTGGTATAAGTGTTAAAACAAAAATGAACTTCAAAATTATATCAATCGCCAACATTTTCCGGTTGAATTTCTCATTGATTTGCGAAATATTTTTGAATCTGCTTCCGAATGGTAGTGAAACGGTTAAATGATAGGAAACAAATTCCGTTTTAAGTTTGTACTGTAGTTAAATAAAGTCAATTAGTCTTTACACGCAATTAGCAATTAATGAGTTTGCTAAGGGAATAATTATGACTGCGCTGTGCATTAAAAATTCTAATGGAAATATCTACGGCAACGACGAAGAAACCGCTGTTGCGGGATCGAATCCTGCTAGCGGCAAATGTTTGCGAGATGAGCACGAGCTTTTGTACCTGAGTCATGGTTGTTTTTGACGTGACAACGTCTTATAAATTGGTTTGCCGGGTGACACCTCAAGAAACTGCGTTACGCTGCTCCGCTCACGTTTCGCGCGAGAGAGAGAGAGAGAGAGAGAGATAGGCATACACACCGGTTCATGTTATACGAATGAATATTCACATTAAAATTATTTTACCACTGAGTCGTTGTCACGTAAAACTTTCGCGCGTATACAGACTTTACAGGCAACCAATTTTTTTTTAAATTTATATGGGTCATCAAACAGTATCACAATTGGGATGATGACACCTATCTCAAATATTGTCAAGAACATGGTGTTTAAAAAACATAGCCCCTATGAAGTTAACACAACCAATATATTTCCAAAAAGCTGTAGAAACCAATTTTTAAACACAAAACGCAATAAATATGCGGTCAATTGACTCCGATTTTTGGTACATGACCGTGACGTCACTATCATTTATTCCCATACGAAATCTATGGAGGCTGGCCGTTTTGACAGATAATAAAAAGTATGTCAACGATTGGTGGTGTCGTCAGCCAATTAGATAACACTAGCTAAAGGTACAAAAGATGTAGTTTTTGTGACATCAACTACGATAACCGCAGATTACTAAATAGTTTTGAAGTTGAGAAGTGATAAGTATACACTACGTTTAATAATATGTTTGATAGCGATACAAGTTTAGAAACAAGTCAGTGTAACTCATGAAACTTGTTTATAAAACAAGATGCGCCAAAATCTAGGTAGGGTAGAGTAAAGTATGTTAACCTACAAATAATTAAAAATACCTATGTTTATGATTAGAGTAGGCACAGTCGACATGTTTATTTTAATGTATTAATGTATTTCTATCCGTTATTCGAGGCACCATAGCACAAGCTAACGCTTAGTTTGGGGCTAGGTAATTGGTGTGTTAGTTGCAACAATGTCTTATTATTTGTAGTATCCTCTAGAATATTACAACACAAGGCCGGTCCTTTTAGAAGGCGTACGTGGGGATACGGATCCAACACGAAGAGGCCCCTTAGTGATACATTAATGTGTAGGGATGTGGATTATTATTATTATAAATCTTTTAGATAAGTGCAAGTTAAACAAAAGTAAGATAAAATATGTCCACTTTATTTCACATCATACAAAAATATCAACAATCACGATACAATTTCATAACAAATAATGACATCAATATTGCAATTAAATGTTATTGTTCGAAAGTCAAAAATTACTACAAATTGTATGAAAATCTCTCTATTATGTGTTAGTACCTCTAAGAAGTTTTGACGTCAATAAATATGTAGGTACCCAGTCTTATAAGATTAATTTATAAAGTTGCATTGCAAACAACGGTTAGTTGGTTAAACATAGAGTCTGTTTTACCCGAAGCAATAAGTAGGGTTATGATTTTGACCGGTATGAATGTATGTTCATCTGTTCCCTCATAACTTCTAAACCCTTCATCATATTTTGACAAATTAGATGTCATGAAATGCGCCAAAAGCAGACATCTGGTTATAGGTTAGGTTATATTGCAAGTTATTGCATGTGGCGCCCTCTAGGACACGGTTTTTGGTGACGTAAGGGGTCGTGTATTAAATGAAAGGGCTTAGTTAGCACAATTAAAAAATATATACATTGTTATAAGAATTTCTCCCTAAAATTATTTAAATAGAAAATAAGTTGCAAAACAAAAACCTGACAAAGTATGTAGTGGTCGTATGCTACCTATGTTATAGTGTCATAATGGGAAAGTGGCATACGACCACGGCTATTATCTAAACATCAAATGAGTCTTTGTTCCTACTTTTGAGTAGATTTGAAACTTAAAAAAAAAACATACGGGCCTTAGTATTAGTTAATATTTTTTTAGTTTTTGGTTTAAATAAAATGGAAATTAGATTCCAGTTAAGAGAAAAAAATCACGAACTAAACAACACAGATTCCTTGCTTCTTTAAAACTTGTAATGTAGCAAGAAAAGTTGTTAGTAAAATAGCAAAGGTTGTATTACAATATGTTTATAAAACAACATAACAGGAATGTTCAACGCCAGTAGGAATTCAAAAGGCACAAACATTTGTTAAAATAATTAAAAAAAAGGAAAAAAAAATTAAAGACAAGGAAAAACTGAATTCAGTTTAAAAAAATACCATCTTTATCACATTCACAGCTGGAATGTTTACCTGTCAAAGAAAATCATTTCAGTAATGCAAAAGAGCATGTTTTCCTACTCAATTTGGATGGATGGAGCTCACCTTGTGCTATTGCAACTCTGGATTTAAAAAAACCTACAGATACAGATAGTAATACCCAATCAGTAGTACATCAAGGGCGTTTTTGGAAAAAAAATGGGTATTTTTTTTCAAAAACGCCCTTGACTGACGTGCTCTGTACATATTTTTTTTTATAACAAAATACTACTGCTTAATGAGATGACAAAAATACTCTATAGTATAGTATAGTACAAAATTCCTCCTTTGGTACAGTAATAAGTTATTGGGGAACACAAGTACCCTACGGGGTTAAATGAGTATTGCTTTACGGGGTAAAGAATTTATCCTACAAAATTCCTATGAGTTTTTGGAGCCACACAAGCATCATAAGTGGAATATGAGTACTTTACACGGTTACTGCTTATCGGGGCAAACAAATACTCTAAACTTGTACAACGGTACCCCAACTTCCTCTCAAAAAAACAAACTAAATCTTACTGCTAGGCAGTAGCCTGTTCGCCTCTCTCACACCGCTATCCAACGCGCCGTGCACGGTGGAAAAGTGTATGGAGTCCGTTGCTTCGCCCGCGAACAGAACCCGGGGTTTTCCGGACGAGTCGACGAGCGGTTCGGCGAGGTCAGCACGCGCGGTCGGGTGGGTCGGCGACGATATGTTGTCGTATGTGTAACTACCGCGAGTGTACGGGTTCGAGTACCAGCTCGATCTGAAATTTGCATTATAAATAAATAATAAATATACAAGGTGTTACAAAAAAAAACCGTAATAACTGAAGGGTGTTGTTGTGCCCGGAAAACTGCACAACATTCCCAAAGATACCTCGGTCAAAATCTCAAAAAAAAAAAAACTCGGATCTCCCATATGAAATTGCCAATCAGCTGATCGATTTACTATGGGAGAGCTAATTTTTTTTTTGAGATTTCGACACCTACATTACTTTGCGAAAGTTATGTTACGTTTTAACACCCCTCTCTTATTAATTTTTTTTTGTAACACGTTGTATAAATATACAACAACATCACGTGCTTAAGCTGCTTACAACGAAGTCAGATCAATGTAGATCTGACTTCGTTGTAAGTAGCTTAGGCACTTGTGTTACAGATATTTCGACTTTTCAAATTTTTCAAATTCTTTATTAAGAACAAGGTTTTTACATTTCTGTTTTCGAAAGAGGATTTCATTTAAGTAAATAGATGGTACTCGTGTTTGAAAACCCCGCTCACCATACAATAGTCGTTAAAATTACGGAAAAGTGAAACAAGTGGATAAAATGTTTATGTGTGTCTTATTTGTATGGCTGAGTGTGTTTGTGTGTGTGTGTTTGTGGCCCTGATTTGATTTTTGATAATAGATTATATATTTTATTTTAAATGTAATGTATGAAGAAACCCACACCTCAATTTTTAATAAGAATAAGATATCAGAATCAACAGTGGTATAACAAAATAAACTCAAATAAATACATATAACACCCAGACCAGTACAAACAGACATGTTCATGCACAGAAATGCTCGTACAGTGCGAGGATCGTCCCGCGACTTCTGGGTGTGATAGTCAACTTCTTGACCATTACACCAAAGTGGTCGTCGAATATTAATATTGTGAGACTATATTTTTTCACAGTGATTATGGAACGATAGTTGAATAAGAATAACGGTTATTGTCTTATTTTGTTGAACTCCAGCCAAAGCACAGTTAAAAGAGAGATGTGTATAAAAATTATGAGTGATCTTGATTGCAATCTAACGAATTAGTTTTAGAATGAATGGAGAGCTGTGGAAAAGTAACTGGTCGTTAGGAGAGCATCAAAAATATACAAATAATAGTTTAAAAAACTAAAAAAACACGCATTGCTAACTACAATAAGAGCAAATATTTCTGAGTACAAAGAATTTATATTTCAGTAAAGCATGGGATGCTTGGTTGGATATAATAAAATCATTCTATTATTTGCAACGATAAAAGGAGAACTATGAAACGACATAAAGTGCACCCCACGCTTTATACTCTTTTGTAATATAAATACTTTGTACTCAGAAATTATTTTCGCTCTTTTGGTTAGCAATAAAAGCGTCTTCTATTATTTTTAGTTTTGTTTTTTAGTCAATAAGGATAATGGAAAACTCTTATCAAAATAATTGCATCGTCATCGGTACTTAATACGTGTGCAAAGTTTCAAATTAATCCGGTTTCGGGAAGTTGGTGAAAATTGAGCTCAAAGATTCCGTTACATACATACAGCCCGAGCTAATATAGGTAAGTGTGTAAGTAATTAAAAAACTAAAAAAACACGCTTTTATTGCTAACTAAAAAAGAGAAAATAATTTCTGAGTACACGGAATTTATATTACAGTAGAGTAAAAAGCGTGGGGTGCACTTTATGACGTTTTCATACTTTTATACGTGCTAATAATAGGATGATTTTCACATACTACTATACGAAGCACCCCACGCTTTTTACTCTACTGTAATATAAATTCCGTGTACTCAGAAATTATTTTCTCTTTTTTAGTTAGCAATAAAAGCGTGTTTTTTTTAGTTTTTTAAACTATTATTTATTTTATTTTTTTTAGTTAAATCTCCATATTATTGCATTGTCATTGGTACTTAATCACAGATTACTAAATAGTTACTACACTTAATGTGTTAGTTAATAGTGACATCTATTGGCAAAATACAGAGCAAATCAATTGCATCAGTTAAAACTGCATAGCATTAGCAGCGACATCTAATGATTGCTATCGAAACTAACTAGCTAAGCGAACGCTACTAGATACTTTCGTAATATTTGTGAAAGAGATGGCGCCGTGCGGAAAATGTAAGAAGGCGATTTCAGCAATATTAAAATTAATTTTATATTTTTAGTTAATAAGGATAATCGAAAAATCTTATCAAATTATTGCATTGTCATCGGTCCTTGACCCCTGTGCAAATTTCCATGTTAATCAGACTCCTAGAAGTAGGTGAAAATGAAGTGCAAAGATTCCGTTACATACATACATAGTTACATACAGGTCAAGCTAATAAAAGCGTGTTAAAAATAATTATTTATAATTTAAATTCATATCGTTCTGTATATCACGGGCAACAATTAATGTTTGCAAACCAAATCCAAAGCTATTGACACTTGTAGGGTGTGTCTACAGTTAAGGGATGTGTTAAGTGCTAACGACTTGAGAGGGAAGTTGTAGTGAGAAACAAACCCGTCGTATGCCGTTCTAACACTGATTTATTCAAGGTTATTACGTAAACGGTCGCGAGTGTGACCTAAATAGAAAGTCATTAACATTATGCATTATTGTGCGGTTATCCGTACAAAACTAATATTATAGTACACAATGAAATGAAATTCGTTTATCAGCAAGAATACAACTATAATCAGTTCTCACCTCAGCATGCCGATGGGCTCGGGTATGGAAATATTCGCTCCCATAAACCGCCTCAGCAGTTCCATGGCTTTCCTCTTCACCGTATCTTCGGGGAGAGTCTCTACCTGTAATGTGCAAATTCATGACACCAACCGTGAGAATAGGCATGGTGACACCCATCATCATCAGCCTATATACGTCCCACTGCTGGGCACAGGCCTCACCTCAACTATGAGGTGGTGCTAGCCATACTCCACCACGCGGGCTCAGTGCACCGCGGTGGAGGGGTGACCAACCTTACTGTCAGATGTAATTAAGCTGCCCGAGGGCCTCCAACCAGGCTTAACGACTAATATCTATCGATATTAACCGGGACCAACAGCTTAACGTGCCTTCCGAAGCACGGAGATGCTTGTAAAGAGACGTCACTTGTATGGTCAGAATGGCCACCCATCCCAAACATAACCGCGCCGTAGGTTGCTAACTTTTGGTATCACTACCAAAGCGCTGCAACCACTGCGACACCTATCTTAAATATTTTCAAGATCAATAGTTTCAGTGTGATTAACGGACAAACATCCAAACAAACAAACTTTCACATTTATAAATAAATATTAAGTGTTATTTTTGCACTTCGCCACCGCAGGGGGAACTGAGGCTTTTAAATTCCCACAACTATTGCTTTCATTGGGGCCCCCCTATGAAAGAAATTGTTGTGGGGGCAACTGGGAATAGCCTGGTTAGAACAAGCTGAGGGAATCAGGAGTTACTTTGCGGACATCCATGACTTAAGCTGAAAAAGAGAATTATTTTGCTATAAATTTCCACTAAACGACGCCAGCGCAGGAACCAAAATACATCCAACTGTAATCACTTGAAAATCTAGAGCTGAAAGTCGCAGGACTTACAAGACAACTCACAACGTGACACAGAGAATGCACCGGGAAACACAACACTGACACCAACAAAACACTCGACGCATTTCGCCACTACATGCGGCATCCTCAGGAGATGTTGTCGCTTAAACAGACTACGAGCGACTGGTCGCTCGTGTCGAGTGTTTTATTGGTGTCAGGTGTATTCTCTCACAGTTGAGTTGTATTGTTAAGTCCTGCGACTTCCAGCTCTAGTTTTTCAAGTGGTTACGGTTTGATGTTTTTTTTTGGGTTCCTGCGCTGGCGTCGTTTAGTGGAAAATTAAAGCAAAATAATTCTCTTCTTCCGCTTTAGAACAAGCTGATACAACCAGCCTTATAACTAATGTGTTATTTTGTCGTAACTTAACTTTAATCAAAATAACTGTTTATAATTTTAGAAAAGCTCGAAAAGACAACACCTCATCATCATCGGGGAGGAATCGAACCCCCGATCTTTGGAAGTCCGGTCCAATGCTCTGACCACTGAGCTACCGAGAACCTTAATGGAGTCGTTGAATTTTGTAAGTGCTTTTAACAATGCTCTTTTTAAATGGAAAGGCTGTAAATGTTAATTGAATGTAGTAACATTACCAAAAATATCAGATGCTTTAGTTAAAGTGCAAGCAATAAACCCTTGCTGTATTAACAGTAAAATGAACAAAAAAACTGTCAAAATGTCATTGCCAGCCCACGCGGTTCAAATATTTCTGTTCCTGCCCACAGACAAGCATGTGTATTAACAGTAAAATGAAAAAAAAACTGTCAAAATGGCATTGCCAGCCCACGCGGTTTAAATATTTCTGTTCTTGCCCACGGACAAGCATGTGTATTGACAGTAAAATGAAAAAAAAATGTCAAAACGTCATTGCCAGCCCACGTGGTTTCAATATTTCTATTACTACCACAGACAAGCATTCACCATACACAATCACTCACCATTTTGGCATGCTCCCCATTTGTCCACAGGGTTATGGCTTTATCGCATCCCATGGGCGAGCTCGCGCCCCAAATCTTAGTGGTCCAATCGCTAACTGTATTCTTGTCTTCATTCCTCCATATGAACGCGTAAAAAGAGTTCGATTTCGGCCACCAAGCATATGGGAACAGTAACACTATTTTGTTGACAACACCAAGCGATATGGATTCGATGAGTGATATTTTTTTGGACGGGAGTCGCGGCGAGAAGAGGGCGCTGTGCCTGAAAATAAGTGGGGGTGTTGGTAACTTTTAACGGGGGGGGGGAGGGGGTTGTTTGCCAAAAAGTTGAGAACCGAAGGCTGCTGTGAACGTGGGTCGACAAATTGATGATGGTATGCCATAACTAAGTGATATCGTTGCTTCGTTTCTCCGTCAAGCTAGTGTCAATTTTGCCAATAAAATTTCTATTTTTAAGTTACTGCTGCTACTGCTTTCCATAATTTGCGAATGGTTTAGCGCAGATTATGTCATTGGTGCTGTGTTTTGTGTGTGATTGTAAATAAATTTTGTACTTTCTGTTCTTTAAGTTAAGTTTTTTTAATACTCGTACTATATTTTGTGTTGAAACTCATAGTTATGACGACAGGCATAGTTAAATCGTGTCCTGTGTCCATTTGTTTTATTTTTTGTTAAGTTTATATGTCAGCATTGTTTCATTATTAATGTTATATGTATTTTAAAATTATGATCCCCTCTTTGGTACCTCGTCTACATTGCTCGCGTATATTTAAGTCTACTGGACTAATAATTCACCTTGGACACAGAAATAAGGATTTAACTCAGTTTGTGCTTGCATTGCCCTATAAGCTCTTGATAACCAATCTGCGTCTCCTCACTTAAACTTGGAGGATATTATCTCTTGAAGGAAATCAGTACCTGTATTGCGACACATCCCAAAAGCTGCACGTAATTTGTAAAAATGCTTTAGGTGGAGTAAAAAGATGAAATGGCTGACTGAGTGTTAAAAAACTTTAACTTTAAAGACATCACAGCATATCCAATTTCTATCCCTTATCTATGATCCGATGAATTACCGCAATTTGATTATGATATTCGTGCAATAATTAAGAGTGAGATTGCTATGGCCCCTTGCACGATTTGGCACGAATTATCAAAATAATTTGATATACATCATAGCCACCCATGCTATTACTTTACGTGCCTTTTAGTACCCAGCATTGCATAATTTTATCCCCAATTCACAAATTTACTAACCAATCTGCCCACATCTCCGCTAGTCCAGAGAGTCAGTGCATTTTCGCACCCCCTGGGCTTGCTGAGGTGTGTGAGCCTAAGAGTCCATATATCTTCTGTAATATTCGTCCTATCCTCGTGCCTCCATAGAAACCCGAACCACGATCGATCTTTGGGCCACCATTGAGTAGGGAATAATAGAATTATCTTGCCTAAAAGCCCCATCGCTATGTTGGTGATTGCGTCGACTTTTTTTTGGGGTAAAGATGGCGAAAATAGAGTTGACTGTCTGAAAAGGACAGAAGATACTAATAGCTTTGTCAAACAGACAACGGGCGGTTGAGACGATTTGACATGTCGCTTGGATTTTTAGTAATTCTGCAATGTAATCATTTATATGGTCTGCCTAGGAATAGAATAGTTTAAGTTAGAATTTTTCTTCAAATCGAAGAGCCTTCTTCTCGGTTAGTAGGTTATCGCACCGAGGCACGGGGGTGTAACACCGACAACTTCCCGACTCCAAGCTGTGTTTGAAAATCAGAACAGATCAGTGACAGAAAATCTCAGAAACGATTTTGGCTCGACCTGGGATTCGAACCAAGGACCTGTCGGATGTAAAGCAGAAACTTTGCCACTACACCAACGAGGCACTTGTACTTTCAAATATAGAAACTGATGATAATATTCGTACCTCTCTTTCAGAACTCCAACTGACAAAGTGACAATAACGTTCTCAGCCGTATATTCGGCACCGTCTTTGCATTTGACGACCACTTTTCCGTTCGGATCCTGAGGCCATTTGATTTGTGTGACTTCAGTATTGAGTTTTATTGTAAGCGTCGGCAAGCCTGGACCGTTGTTGTATGTGTTCTGGAAAAATATAGAGGAAAATTTCAAAGTCAAAGTGCTTAATTGACATTAAGTGACACCAAAAATGCTGTCCACATCGTGGCGACTACAGAAAATACAGAGTGAAGACGACTATAAGACAGTAAATGATGATAACATGTCTGTTTTCTTGTTACGCTTTCACGCCTTAATTAATTTGGATAACATTTGGTACACATACAGAGCCACACACAGAAGTTCGCCTGAGGCTGATGAAATAATACGACGCATACTGACGACATTCCAATCATTTAGTGCAAGCTTTCCGCTCAATGGTTTTAGTGCTCTTATTTCAAAATATTTGAATTAAATTATAATTAGAAGCGCTTCTGTTTAGCCAAAATTAAGATTTGCTTTAAACCTTCTGTTTAGTCAAATACAATTTGTAAGTAGTTGTTTGTGTCGTGCTTGCCACCGTTAGGCATGCGCTTGTGATGGTGATCGGTAGAGGCGTCTTCAAGGCGAGCTCGCTCCATCGTAGACTCAGTCTTTGCCTCATTAGGCATAGTCTTGGGTCAAGATCAAACCTATCCTCTAATAAAAAAATATAAAAAACTCACCAATAAGATTTCAAACAGGGTCTTATAACCGTTTTTATGCCAGCTGACGTGTTGATGTCCACCCAACTCCTCGTACTTGCTCTGTGTGGTGATATCGTTCCAGTTGTCAGTCGCCTCGTAATTGTCCACCATCAGATCGAGGAACGCCAGCAGTTCTGTTATGAATCCCTGGTCTTTTAAGAGGGTGGGGTGCTTCTCTGTTATGTAAGCCATCAGTCTAAGGATAAACGGATGTTTTGAATTATTGAATCGAACAGATTATCGAACAGAATAGTAGGTACATCGGAAACACAAAATTAAAAACGAAAGAAAGTAAAAATCGTTAAAAAGGTTAGTTGTAAATTGATTGCAACACGCAAAGAAAAGGCTGCGACTACTAAAGCATTTTCGCTGTAAAGGTTTAACCTTAAAATTGATTGCAACACGCAAAGAAAAGGCTGCGACTACTAAAGCATTTTCGCTGTAAAGGTTTAACCTTAAAATTGATTGCAACACGCAAAGAAAAGGCTGCGACTACTAAAGCATTTTCGCTGTAAAGGTTTAACCTTAAAATTGATTGCAACACGCAAAGAAAAGGCTGCGACTACTAAAGCATTTTCGCTGTAAAGGTTTAACCCATGAAGCAAAAACAAAGAGGAGCTGGCCTAAGCAACTGTGCACTGTGATTTTCAACTAGGTCCTGACGTCATCATTGTGGGCGGGGCCTAGCTTAGTTTGTTGTCAGCGTTCGTCAGATGCACACGTAACGAGACTCGCATTGTAAGTGTGTTTTTTGCGTTTTAACAAAAAAAAGGATGAAGTGTTGTGTTTTACAATGTCAAAGTTACTCAGACAGAAGTTCTGATAATATGGATGGCATCACATTTCATTTGTAAGTAATTTTAATCGTAAATTAAAAATAAAAAGTCTATAACATTCTTAGCTTTCAGATTCAGTTCAGTTCAAATTATTCTATTTCACACTAGATGGCGACAGTTTTGGGAAGTAAAAACATAAGTTTACGTATCATTTTGCAGTAGTATATTGTAATACTCATGCGTTTAAACTGAAAACTGTTATAAACTTAGTATTAAATACCTTTTACTAGCTAAAACAGTACTTTTATAGCTTTTATTATTATATTACTAACGGGCCGCTATCTGTCGTCGTCTAGAATAACTATTTTAAATATAACAAATATCCAGGGCCGTATTAAGAATTAAATGATCCTGTGAAAAAATATTTATTTTTATATGTTCGTTTTAGATTTCCATCTAACCAAAATTTAAAATAGCAATGGATTTCAACAAAATATACAAAGATTTGTTCTGGCCATTTCATTGACTTTCGTGGACTTCATAGTGACAGAAAAGGGCGTTAAAAAATTGAAAAAGGGCATTTTACCTACTTTAAAACTGGATTTATCGGTTTGTTTAAATATTATTTGCGTGACCGAGTTTTATTTATTTTGAAAAAATAACTAGTTAATCTTATTTTTTATATTACAGCTTAAAAGAAAATTACCAGAGCCTGTAAAATCATCTGTGCCTCACCCTACCACAAGTGATTTATAAATGAATTTCTGATACTAAATGATTTGCCTAGAAAAAAGAAGCTAAAGCAAGAAATAGGACAACTTCGATCTAAAGAAAAAAGGGCTGGATTAAAAATCAGAAGACTACAAATGCAAGTTAAGCGCTTGAAAAAGTAGGTAAATGAGGTAAATTAAGGCAAAGAGTTATATGCTGATAATTATAATGATAGTGACCTGGATTTGATAAATACAAAAAATAAGGGTGGTCTTACTTTGCCATCTAGAGATGTCATAAAAATATGTATTCGGACCGAATCTAGTATTCGTTCTGTTAAATCGCAATCTTTGAATACTCCTAACTTTCGTAAGCATACCATTGTATCGTAAACATTACAATCTCTTATTGGACAAGATTGTTTCAAACAATCAGCCAATCATATGTTTGACCAATCACCTACAGCTAATCATATTGTACTTCTGATGAAATCGATTGCAGAAAAATATTTTGATATTCGTTTTAAGCACTTTGCAACAATACAAAACGAACGGGCAACTAACCGACAACAACTAACCAAAACTATTATTTTTACTGGAAATTGTTTTTTTTAAACAAAGTTATGTTTGGAATAAAATTTTGTCTCTTAGTTTTAAATCTACTCTAAATATTTTAAAATTAAGTTTACTCGGTCAAAATGTCAAACCATCTCTTATTTAGGCCCAAGGATCGGTCTTAGGGCCCCTACACTTTCTTTCATATGTCAACGACATGAACAATTACAATAAAAATAGTAAATGCTATCAGTTTGCTGATGGCACCTGCCTAGTGGCTGCCCATAGTGGCCCTAATGAAGCATGGGCTATACTGCAATCGGACTTTAACGCTCTTTTGATGTAGTGTCACAATGTAGGACTAGTTGTCAACGCTTCAAAAACAAAATTACTGCCGATCAAATCACCTTATATTTAAAGCGTTCCCTTAAAGGGCATTCTGGCTCATGACCATAAATACTTTACTCATCTGTTTCGCTTAATTGTATGTGTACTCCCGTAGAAATAGTAGATTGCCAAAAATTTTTAGGTCTACAGATTGACAATAAATTTAACTGGTACAATCATAATGAATATGTGTGTAATAAGTTGAGATAGGTTTTGGCAAACATAATTATTCTTAAAAACCGGATCTCGTACAAGGTGAGGATGATGCTGTATAATTCTCTAGCGGAATCGTACATCCAATACGGTTTATGCAGCTATGGACGCACCTAAATTACATACTTAAATAAAATATACGATCTTCAAGTAAGAATACTAAAGAATATAGTACCAAAAGGAATCAGGCAAAAATATAGTGATGACTATTCCGGCCTTTTTGAATATTGTAAAGTAATCAACCTGTTCAAATCCAAGTTAAATTCATTTTGCTAAAAAATCTGTTCTTCAAGACGTATAAAAATCAGCCACAAACAAACAACCCTGTATACACATGATCGGTAGCTTGGCGTGAGTTGAGGTGCAGCTCGACTCGCGTAAATAATGACTACGGTAAGCGAACTTCTGATTTTATTGTGCCTCGCCTAATAAATAAACTATCAAGAGAATTACGAGATAATTTATCTTTTAAAAATATTAAATTAAAGCTTAACTTTCTTGGTTCTCTTTCCTGTAATTAGCAATAATTAAATTATTAACCAAACGGCTTACATATATTATTTGTCCAATTCTTGTTTTTATGTATTTATTAACTTTATTTGTAACCCTTAGTATAATTATTACAAACCCAAGTGGTTCACTTGTACTAAGTATGTTAGTTAAGTGTTTTGTAATGTAACGGTTATTTACATGATAATAAAGAGAAAAAAAAATACATATTACATTTTTTTTAAGCTTAAAGTTCTGAGTACGTCCCATCATATTCAAGACTTTCGACATCTAGTGTGAGATAGCTGAACTAGTAGTAACATCAACATTCACCTAAACTAGTAGTTTTGCTATTAGCCGATAGATTAAATATTGCGAAGTGGGCGGAGCCACGGGCAGAGCTGAGTACCCCCGCACCCCGCAAAATATCACGCGTCGTTTCATAAAGAAATTTGACTGTTACGACTCCTCTTTGTTTTTGCTTCATGGTTTAACCCGTGTAAAAGAACTTGAGTTTAAATTTTTCTACAAGTTTTGCTTAGCTTGCTTGGTTTGTACTTAAGCTAGTAAAACTACACAAAGTGCCTAAATCAAAATTAATTAAACAGTGTTAATCTATATAGTCCAGGAGGTGGAGACCTGGTGTCTTGTACTACAGATTGTGTCACAATCCATCACAAGCACCAGTCTTCACAATAGTTTAACAATTACACAATGTTTTGAAACAAAATTTGTATTATCTCCTGTTGTGAAGAAAATAAATTATTTTATTATTATTATTATTAACCTTAAAATGCTGATTTTTGTTGTAGCTAGGTAGGTACTCTTAAAAGAGCCTAGGTACACACGGCTCTACATCAAGCTCAGGTTAGACTATTTATTTCCCACAAGAATCATACAATTACTTATGTGAGATACAAACAAATCAATATGAAGTTATATTAAAAAAGACAGCAAGCGAACTTAGCATAATACAATATTTTCGTTGAAAAATCACCCTCATTACTCAAGCTTAAGATACCACAGTGATTAACTTGATGTGTAGCCCTGCGTACCTATTCATTTGGACGTGTGATTTTAGTCCTAAAACTCTAATAAAATATATGACTTGGGTAGGCACCTACTTTTTAGTAATATGTTGTCCAAGCGGCTCAGGATTTGGTGGTGGCTCGTCAACCACTTTTAATGCGTAATCCAACAGTTCGTTGACTATATGTTTGTCCGCTAACGAACCGTCAGACATGAACACCTCCATCGATATGTCCTGCTCTATAACGCTAATGTTGTTCTGCAGGGCAATTTTGTATACTGAACTGGGTTGGGTGCCGTGAATCCTAAAATGAGGTGTTGAATTGTTACCTATTCACACTTGTCAGGGACGGCGTCGCTTCGTCAAGTTCTTCCGGTTTTGTCCTCCTGGCCGATTTCGACCACGGCGGCCAATCTCAACAGAGACAGCCACCTACGCAGGAGATATTATAGTGCACAAGTGTGAGCGCAATACACAGGTGCACTCACTGTTCCATCACTCTCAAAGTTCGGTGAGGCGGCAATCCGACATGACAGGACCAACGGCTTAACGTGCGCACCGAGGCACGGGGGTGTAACACCGCCAACTTTCCGACTCCGAGCTGTTTTTGAGAAACATGACAGAAAATCTCAGAAACAATTTTGGCTCGACCTGGGATTCGAACCCAGGACCTCTCGGATGTAAGGCAGAAAATTTGCCACTACACCAACGAGGCAGTCGAAAAGTTTCTTACATATTTTGCCGGTAACGGCACTTATGATCAAAAATGTTTGTAAAAAATCAGGATTTTTTACATACATTTTTTCTCGGAGGGATCTGCGCCGTCCCTAACAATAATAGACCCTAAATCACCGAATCATACGTAGTCGGAAGGCAACATACTCGTTAAAGTTACTCCATTGTAGTTTAAGTTCTAACTTTTATTTATTTCATTTTTTAGTTTTTTAAAAACTATATAACTCACTAGACTTGTCACTAAACACCATTTACGTATTTCCACATATAAATTAAATTCTGAGTGGGTACGACTTCTATACATTTTAAAGTAACTTTTGAATGTGAGCAAACATTCGTAGATCGAGGATCGAGGTTGCATTTTTTAGGTAAGAAATCATGAAATGGTAAATTACTTATTAGTTTTTTTTAAACGTAACAGTCCATAAGAGTACCGGCAAGAATACCTACACTAATAGAAAATTTTCTTACTACCAAGTCGATCTATCTTGTCCAACGATATTTAAATTCGTTGATCTTGTCCAACGATATGATCTTGTCACATTGCTCCGCGCTCCGCCGCGGTTAGCGGGGCGATAGATTTATTATTTACTAGCTGTGCCCGCGACTTCATCCGCGTGGAATAGTTATTTTGGGCATAAACATAATATGTCGCAGAATTCTTTTTAGATAAATTCAAGAGGAATAATTCTTTCATACTTATATTTTTGGTATCTTGAACCGTTTTCTACAACGGAAGCCCTCAAGGATGAATAATTTTCCTCGTTTTTATCACATTTTCCATTATTTCTTCGCTCCTAATAGTTGCAGCGTGAAGTTATATAGCCTAAAGTTTTCCTCGATAAATGGTCTATTCAATACAAAAAAAAAAACAATTCCAACCAGTAGTTCCGGAGATTAGCGCGATCAAATAAACAAACAAACTCTTCAGCTTTGTAATACATATTATATAGATATGCCAGTACCTCAGTTGTATGAAAAACACGCACACCACACACACATCCCGGTTTTTTTGTACTGCGCAAGCAGAATCTGCGTGGGAGCACAGGAATTTGCGACGGAGCGCGGTGTGTTGTGCAATAATCAAAAAACTGCGATTTTTATTCATCATGGCAAGCGAATTAAACGACGCAACACTTTACCGCATTAAGCTGGCTTAACGTATCTTGGAATTCTATTCCGTAGTTCTTGTATCTTCTTATGTATGTATCTTTGATAGATACAGGTGTGTAGTATTGTAAGCGCAACTTCTGCAATTTCGCGCTTTATGGAAATTATTTCAAATTTTAACAGGGTTTGCCAATGTTTGGGTGACAGAGCCGCTACGCACGACTAGAAAAAATCCCGATCGACCCAAAATGATTTAATAAAGTTCGCAAAGTTAAAGTTTTTTCTTAAATAAAAAAAACAACACACACTTACCACTCCGCGCCCAGTTCAACGACCCCGTCACCAAATGGAACAGTATTAACTCGGCCCCCTACCCTGTTCTGAGCCTCCAGAGCTAGCACCTTTTTACCGGCTTGGGCCAGCTTGGACGCGGCCCCCGTGCCTGCCGCCCCCAGGCCTATCACGATTGTGTCGTAGACCATGTCTGGGCTGAAAAAAAACATTATCTGTTCCACTATTTTTTTTTGAGTATACCAATGAAGATTTGGCTGCATGGCATAGCTCCAAGCTTGTTAAGCAAATTTAAAAAAAAATAGAAAACTTTTTGTTTTTGTTATGGTACTTACATACCAGTAATTTAAATTTTGAAAATAGTGTTTATAATTTCTTTATAATTTAATGAAAAGCACTAAAAAGAATTCAGAACTTTAGTTCGTCAAATTCGATACTGGGTAACTGCTACAGCAGATTGAGAGCCTATGGACAAACAGGATTATAACCTTAAAATGATTAGGTTTACATTACCTACCAACTAGGTACCAGTACATACTGGTATTGCAAGGTAAAGACGCAATTGGAAACGGTACATTACGTTCTAAACTTCTCTGTTTAATTGAATTAAACCTACATATAAGTTTCTACCACCTGATTTAATTTATAGTATCAGTTACTTACCTATTTTACGAACTAAATCCTTGGCACTGCAGTTGAATTATTTTATTTTATTATTACTTAATACTGTAGGTAATGTAGAAATATTATTATAAAATTACAAAATAGTTTCAACTTTCTTGAAATTTTCCATAACACTAGAATGTTCCTTTTGGAAAATGCAAATATGCAACACCGCGGCGATTTTTATTCTTAAAAATCTATGAAACCTAAAGTGAAAATGTTTTTTTGCTTCAAGTTATGACAAATATTACTTTTGAGGGCAAAAAAGAACACGCTGCACTTTGACATCTGTCAAAGTTTGACAATGTCAGTAGTAGTAACGCTTCTACCAACAGGAAAGGCAACGGTCAGATCCAGATAAAGCCAAATCTTCATTTAAAGCTCTTGAATTAGATAACTGTTTAAACTACTTTCTTACCACTACTACTTCCAAACTACCCTAACCTAACCCCTTACCCAAAAAATTACCTGCATTTGCTATCTACCTTCAAATGACTAAAGCATTCGACTATATAAATACTCTTGAAAATGAAAGAAGTGCTTGTGGCGCAGTGGTTGCAGCGCTTTGGTAGTGATACCAAAAGTTAAGCAACCTACGGCGCGGTCATGTTTGGGATGGGTGACCATTCGGACCACTTAAGTAACGTCTATTTACAAGCATCTCCGTGCTTCGGATGGCACGTTAAGCTGTTGGTCCCGGTTAATATCGATAGATATTAGTCGTTAAGCCTGGTCGGAGGCCCTCGGGCGGCTTAATAACATCTGACAGTAAGGTTGGTCACTTACCTTCCACACACCCCTCCAACGCACCGCACTGAGCCCGCGTCGTAGAGTATGGCTCGCACCACCTCATAGTTGAGGTGAGGCCTGTGCCCAGCAGTGGGACGTTTGTAGGCTAATGATGATGGTTTTAATCTATCAATCATGTTCCAAATTTCAGCAGAATCAATCCAGTAGTTTTAGCGTGAAAGAGTACCAAACATCCATACATACTTACAAACGTTTGCGTTTATAATATTAGTAGCATATGTTTGCTTTTACTTGATCCAAGACTATTTTTTTTAAATAATGTTGTTTATTGAGAAACTCAACAGTCCTTTTTACAATTAACATTGCGTAGAAAAAGTATTCATTATATTATAACTTAAGCCAATAATAGAGTTTCACAGCAGGCATTTAGTTCTGTACATTTAAAATACTTGAAAACTAGTGTTATACAGGCAACAAACAAAATCCAATAAGTCGAAACATTGTTTTAAGCTTACACGGTCACTGTTTGATTATTACATCTGTGCAACAGCAATAAAAAATCTTCAAAACATATTTAACAAAGATTATCTTATCAGACACAAAACAAACTAAGTTTAATGCGGCATATTAAAATGACCACCATAATCTTTTTTTTTTGTATCAGTGACATGATAGTAAGTCTTCTATGATCTTCTTTTATATGCCCCCAGACCGATTCAAAGACTTTAAATGTCATTGCAAATCGGCAAGATTATGGTACCTACTAGCTAATTGGTGACGCTCCCCAATGCGCTGGACTGATCAACTCAAGACCCCAACCGAATCACCCACCACTAATGTGTGCGCAATAGCTCAGTGACAGCAAAGTGGCGGGAATCTGTGTGGCCAGGCACACACGAGAAAATGACTACCATGACCAAGACTTCTCTGCCAAGAGCAACCGAATTAAATAAAGACTAGCTTAACTTACATCTCTTGAGGTGCTTGTGGCGCGGTGGTTACAGCGCTTTGGTAATGATACCAAAAGTTAAGCAACCTACGGCGGAGTCATGTTTGGGATGGGTGACCGTTCTGACCATAAAGTGACGTCTATTAACAAGCATCTGCGTTCTTCGGAAGGCACGTTAAGCTGTTGGTCCCGGTTAATATCGATAGATATAAGTCGTTAAGCCTGGTCAGAGGCCCTCGGGCGGCTTAATAACATCTGACAGGTTGGTCACTTACTTTACACACACCCCTCTACCAATCCGCAATGAGCCCGCGCGGTGGAGTATGTATCGCACCACCTCATAGTTGAGGGGAGGCCTGTGCCCAGCAGTGGGACGTATATAGGCTTATGATATAAACTTACATCTCGATGCTTGCTCCACTAACAAGACTCACAACCATCAGCACACACAGCCACACAAACATCTTGGAGACAAATGTGACGCTAAAGTACTCACTGCGGTCGTTTCATACAATTATTTCCCAATGAAACAAAATCATAATAACCAATTAATCGTATCACAGGGCGAAGAAGTAAGCCAGGTAAAAATCATAATATAACAGTCCTCCTGGCCGATTTCGATCACGGCGGCCAATCTCAACAGAGATCAGCCAACTACGCAGGAGATTTATAGTGCACAAGTGTGAGCGCAATACACAGGTGCACTCACTATTCCATCCCTCTCAAAGTTCGGTGAGACGGCAATCCGACATGACCGGAGAGACCAGGCGCAGGACCAACGGCTTAACGTGCGCACCGAGGCACGGGGGTGTAACACCGCCAACTTCCCGGCTCCGAGCTGTTGCAGAGAAATTCATGACAGAAAATCTCAGAAACAATTTTGGCTCGACCTGGGATTCGAACCCAGGACCTCTCGGATGTAAGGCAGAAACTTTGCCACTACACCAACGAGACAGAATAAGTATGATATACTTAATATAAATATGTATCTAGAAATGATCATAAATATCGGGGCAGTAGGTTCAAAGCTTTGATATCAACATGACTGTCTGTTCTGGTTGTCTCAGTAGTTGACCTTTCGTTTATATTGACCTAGAGGCCACACAAGTAGATATTTGCACTCTGAAGCAGATAACGAATTTACGATTTCACATATTATCAAAACTTAGGCTCCTTGCACACTACGACTTTTAGCATTGATGCAGCCGCGATTCTAATGCGATATACATTTCGCAAAAGTTACTCATCTCCTTTCTAAAGTCTCAAACTATTTCCTTTCCAAATTTCATTTAAATCTGTTCAGTAGTTTAGGCGTAAAACCGATCGACCCACTTGAATTTTCCCATGGGAATGCATCATTTTCCCGCGGTAAAAAGTAGCCTATGTCCTTTCTCAGGTATCAAAATATCTCCATACCAAATTTCATGGAAATAGGCTCAGTAGTTTAGATGTGATTGAGTTACAAACAGACAGAGTTATCGCAATTATAATATTTGTATGTATATTATCAAACTTTACTATAGGGCATAATCAAACGACTTAAATCTGCAGCCAAAATTTTATCTTATTAATTAACTTAAAACAAATTAATATCAAACATACATACATTATCTTTACAATATAGATTTTACTTCGCACACGCTCTTCCTGTAGTGACGTCACAACAATCATTTTGACTTGACAGTTCTAAAATGGCGGCGTATTACGTCAACGCTTGAATTGACATTTCCAGCACAGTAAAGTTAGAAAGTAAAACAGTACGGAAGTTAAGAACAAATTCTCTCGAACAAGTGTCGGGTAGGTACCTACAAATGTTACCAATACTCGTTTAGGATTGTGTAGTTCGCGAACTTTGCAACTGTGGCGACCTCTACCGTTCGCCATCACAAGCGCACGCCTAATGGTGTGTTACATACCTGAAAGACGTTACATCAATGGTTCATTTCATCGAATGCTTAAAAACATGATCGTCGATGAAATCATCATCATCATCATATCAGCCTGGTGCAGTCCACTGCTGGACATAGGCCTCCCCCATGAAAGGATGAAATGATAAAATACATATATTTCGAAATGCAGTAGTGAATTCAGTTTAGGCACCCTGTAGAAACGTGATGCGCGTGTGATTTCGAATATTGTTACGGAACAACAGGACCGCTTGCTGCTGAGAAGATTGCAAAAGCCATTTTGACGCATCTGACATTGGTTTAAGATGGAGTTGGGCCGGCCGCAGCTGTGACGTCATATCCAAAATGGCGATCGAGTTAACTTATCCCAGCGATTTCGCATATTCAAGATGGCCGATGGTACAGCAGTTTCCGTTTAAGTCAACACTGTAATTATTAAATGGGACACAGCTCCGACTTCACAACTGTCTACGATTTATTGCTTGTAATTTCCTATTAATCTCGCCGATACCGAACCGATAGCGCGATATATGAGCAGCTGTCATTCTGACGTAGTTCTATGACCGCGCTCAAGTGACAGCCGTTTACGTGACAAGATGGCGCCCAAGTAACTTATCCTAGCGATTTCGTACATCTAAGACGGTGGCGGGCAAGTCATCGTTTGTAGTTTCCTATAAATCGTAAAGGCCGGCTAGCTTTCCTCGCAATCTAAATTTAAAATGTCACAGTTTTCTGAAGTACATCTAACATAGAGCTTTTTGAAGTAGATGCTGAGCGGGCCGCAGTTGTGATATTATACGCCATAGTTTTTTAATACGCTCGCTTTATCGGCTATTGCATTGGCGACTTCAAAAACTGTCAAACTAACAACCTAGATCCAATATGGCGGCGTCTACGTGACGTCACATCTGTCAATCTAGAGCTAAGATGGCGGCGCCCAGGTCACCGCTTGTAGTTTCCTATTGATCTCGCTCAGTATGAGTCGGCAGCGCGCCAGCTGAGCGGGCCGCAACTGCGGCGTGGGATCTCGAGTTCGTTCACCCGACGCTGGGGGCGAGCGCTTAGCGCGGCGCAGAGCGCGACGTCGTCTAGCGACCGCTGTTGCTGCGAAGGGATTAACAAATGGCTAAGACTAATTCAATCGGTATAATTAAAAAATAAATCGCTAAATGACTGGCAAAAATGCTTTTAGCATTAAGTCCACCCTATGTACATTTCTTGTGAAATAAAATTTTAAATAAATAAATAAATGTGTTGCTTAACGCAACTCTTGATAGCACCTGAACCAATTTCGATATTCCTTGTGGCGCAGTGGTTGCAGCGCTTTGGTTGTGATACTAAAAGTAACGCGTTGTAATGTTTGGGATTGGCGACCATGCTGACCATTTAAATAGGTGACGACTATTTACAAGCATCTCCGCGCTTCGAAAAGCACGTTAAGCTGTTTATTCCGGTCAATATCAATAGATATTAGTCGTTGAGCTTAGTCGGGCGGCTTAATAACAACTGACTTTGCTAAACCATTACTCAAAAAGAAATTTAGCAGTTTGGCCGATGAATCAAAAGGCAAATGCTAGGTACAGTGTAGGTAGACAAAAACCGATTTTTTGTCATTCGTCCCTGTCAACGAAATCCAATGGTTAAGAAGTTGACTATCAACCAATTTATTTGCAATACCACTGTTGATTCTGATATCTGTAACACAAGTGCTTAAGCTACTTACCACGGAGTCAGATCAATGTATGCGATGTTGTTGTATATAATATATATAAGTTACATTTTACTCGTTGTTCTCTGCTTCGTTTCTGCTTTAACGTATGTCTATTCTGTGATATAATTCTGTACTGCTCGTTAGTTGACAAAATTTAGTGAATGCGATAAACTTACCACTTTCCTTCTCTTTCCCTTTGTAGTCGTAATCCAGTGAGCGAGATAGCGATCTCTTTTTGGGCGACTGAAATTATAACACCAAGGAGTTAATACAAATTGTACATTAAGCAGTCAGCGTCATAAATGTTGACGTTTTAGTACTACGTCAAAATAACAAATATGCTAGTGTCGGGGAAGTGAATACATATAGTGTTCTAAATCGCATGCCCCGATTTAGACTCTCAGAAGGTTAGGTGCCTACTAGGTGTCACAATTTGTCTCACTGATGTCTCTATTCAAAGTCCACAATATTTTGCGTTATAAATATGAACTACTATAATTTGAATGTACGACCTAATTTCGGGTGGTGCAGGGAACGACTGGCGATCGCCGTAGAGTGCGTTCCGCACACTGGCACAAAATGTTTATTCAGCAAAATGCATGTAACTACTGTGTCCCTACATAACATCCCCCCTTAAAAAATTTGCAACAGATTTACAACGAATATGCTCAAAATTTTATTTTGACATGGTACTAAAGTACCTCTATATTTTTACGCTGACTGTACCTTGTGCATAAGTCTATGTCATTATTCTATTAATAACAAAATACTTTGTATCCAAAATTAAAAGTTTGATATGTAAAATTTTAAAATAACAATAGAAGCATTTTCATTCATGCAATAATCAAACAAACATCTTATTTATTTATTTTATTTTATTTTATTCTCAAGTTTGGTGAGAAGGCAATCCAACATGACCGGCAAGATCAAAACACAAAGAGACAATGGTAAAAAAAAACTCACTCTTAATCTACTATTTCTGATACTGTCACTTGTATTGTCAGAATTGCTTAACTTTTGGTATCACTACCAAAGCACTGCCACCACTGTGCCACAAGCACCTTGTTTTTCAAATTCAAATCATTTATTGCATGTCAAATTACATTAAGTTTGTATAAAAGTTTAAATAATATTACTGTACAACTATAACTGTCCTTCTAACTTTCCTGTTATAAAACCGCTGAAACGAGGGCTGGACAGATTTTAACCAGCCGTAACTAGCAATTACTGTGATTAAATTTTCTTTTTTAAAAAAAAAACAGTTGAAATCGGTCAATCCATTCGAGAGCAACAATGCCACAGACACACACACAAACAGACATAGAAACCAAACGTATAACCCCCTTCTTTTTCATCGGGGCTTAAAATCAACTCACTCTTCTTTTAATCTGTTTCTGATAATGTTGTGCGTCATAGAACTGCGTTCTGGATCGTCGCACCCTGCCCGTGCGCCGCTTGAGGTCCTCAGCTGCTGGGAGGCAGTCGGCACCGCGGCGGGCTGCGAAGAATGTGTGCCCGCACTTACAGGATTTTGATGCTACGGCCACCTGCAAAGAGGAATGAGTGGATTTGTTTAACACTTCAGCACTTCAGGATCCAATGGACCCAGCCTTCTTATGACTTCCTTCTGTCTTCAAGTTAAATATACAAATATACAACAACATCACATATGTTGGCCTGACTCCATAGTGAGTGGCTTAAGCACTTGTGTTACAGATATCAGAATCAACAGTGGTATGACAAATAATGACAAACAGAAATGTTCATGCACACAAATATTTGCACAGTGCAGGGATCAAACAGGCAAGCTCTTGGTTAATAGTCAACTTCTTGACCATTACACCAAAGTGGTTGTCAAAGTTATGAATAACTTGAAAACTTTTGTCTGCGATTTTGCCAATATACCTTTCAATGATAAAAAAGCTAAGAAAATATGAGAGATAGGAAGATATGGAAACTTGTAACTAAAATACATAATTACAGGAATGATAGCCATTACTCTGAATGTAGTAAATTCTTTAATTTTAGTTTAATAATATTCTTAGTTTTAGTCCTGTGTAAATTTTCGAGTGTAGTTTATAAGCCAAATAACCATTTTTTCTTTCTTTTTTTTTCGTTTTTTGAGACCACCAGATTAAGAAAAACTATAAATATAAGTATTGAATTGAGTAATGTCTTTCTTTATCATCACGTAAACCTGGTTAGAAAGTAAAGTGTTCACTTCTATAGTTTGAAATAAGCAAGGAATATCTTAGTCCTGTCCAGCTATATCTGGAATACCTTAGTTGAAAATAAAGACCTAACAAGCAATATGATAATGTAAGAATCAACAATTCTTACTTTTAACTTTTTAGATTGTGGCATGAAATAGGATGAAACTTTGTATGTGAATCATTAACTAATTTATAATTGTGGTTGTACCTAAAGCCTAAAGTTTAAGCCAAAAGGCTCACATAAAAAAAATAGTGTTTGGTAAAGTATATATTAAAATCATTATTATAAGAACTATGAAAACGACATAAGGTGCACCCCACGCTTTTTACTCTACTGTAGTATAAATTCTTTTTACTCAGAAATTATTTTCCACAGATATATATTTACATAGATAACGCAAGTATCACGATTTGTATTGAAACCAAGCGTGCCGACTTTTTAACACCTACTGTGACGTCACAGGCGAAATTTAGTGACGGGCAATCCAAACCGATTGAAATTTTTGAGCTACTGCAGTTAATTATCACGCAACGAGGCATTTTTTAAATTTTTGCGGCCCATCCAGCTGCAACGGAGCGAGCGGACTGAACTTAGCGGCGACCAACCTTGACGTTTGGTCGGGGTTTTGGTCGGGGTTCGGACACGCGAAGTGCATGCATTTGCGTTATCTATGTAAATATATATCTGTGTTATTTTCTCTTTTTTAGTTAACAATAAAAGTGTGTTTTTATAGTTTTTTAAACTATTATTTACATTTATTTTTTTAGTTAATACAGATAATGGAAAACTCTTCTCAAATTATTGCATTGTCATAGGCACTTGATATGTGTGCAAAGTTTTAAATTAATTTGATTTCTGGAAGTTGGTGAAAATTGAGATGCCGTTATATACATACAGCCTGAACTAATAAGTGTGTTAAAAAAAATCATAGATATGATCTGTCTGTTATTGTTATGGTCAAGTTATTATCACTAGAATTAAATTAACAATAAGCAGTTACTTACAATATTTCGAACAATTAATTAAAAGAATGACAATGATTAGCCTTAGCATCACAACAGAGAAATGAACAACATTTTGGTATTGTGAAACATATTTTTAAACGTAATAGGCTAGATGACACCACCAATTGTTGACATACTCTTTATTATCTGTCAATACGGTCTGCCTCCATAGATTTTGTGTGGGAATACACCAAATATTGACTGAATTTTGTGTGTATTGTTTTCAACAGCTTTTTGGAAATATACTGGTTGTACATAGGGGCTATGTTTTTTAAACGTCATGGTCTTGAAAATATTTAAGATAGGTGTCATCATAACACAAGCCTCGTAGCTTACTTTGGGACTAGAGAATTGGTGTGATTGTTGAGAAATATTTATTTATTTATTTTATTTTATTTATCATGCCTGTTGTAGCACGACCTAAGCTGAACAGGTACAAGGATACAATTTGTCGATTTAAATAAATCGCGAAATAATCTGTAAAAAAGTGTCTCATTTCAATGTCATCATCTCATTTCATGTCGTCTGCTGCTGCTTCATGTAGCGGGGCTTCCAACTTGTATCTTAAGGTACATCTTTAAGTGAGATAGGTAACAGTGTAGACTCACCTGCATCTCGCATTTTGGGCAGCTCTTAGCGATCATTTTGTTCTTACCCATATTGTTTCCGGATTAACTAGTACATCTTACAGGTAATAACGTTTTTGGTCATAAACACAGGCGCTTTACGACTTTAGCAATAATTTTGATGAAACTTTAACAAGATTCCTATGATTTAAAGAATAAAATAATAAAAAGCAAAAACCGAGATTTCTGAAAAACAGCAGCGGATTTTTTTTCTTGACAGTAGTAGTGATGGGTCATGATGGGCATTGTGATGTTTTGGATTCAATCGATCATCAATTGATTTAAAATCTTAAAATGTATCACTTGAAATTGATCAGTTTAAGAGGAAATAAAACGTACTCAATATTTATTTAAGCTTTATTGCACAACAATACTTTGTACTAAAGGTGGACTTAACGCCGTAGGGCATTCTCTACCAGTCATACCTTTACTATTGTTACGTTCTAGGGGTGTGATCTAGATTGAAATGTACTTCTAAACCGATGAAGTAGAGTAGGATTTATTGTACACACTTTACGTTACAACACTTAGTACACCAACACTTATATCGCACTCCAAAATCTTCTTGTCGCAGTTTTCGCTTCGATGTTTACTCGTCGCTTTCCCAAATTAAACTCAAACTCGGTCGCATTCCCGGGCTCCTTATATTTTTAATATTATTTATTAATTTATTAATTATATTTATTAATTATTTGTTTTGGTAAATTCTATGTAATTCTAATCTAATTCTAATTTCATTTTTATTAATTGTATGTGGTCCTTAGAAGACTGAATAAATAAATAAATTATTATTATTATTATTATTATATACCGGCCGTCAAGGACTCCCGAATATTCGGTAGGTACCTACTACCCAGTACGAGACTGTTCGGGATCCTTCCAAATGCCGTCTTGCCTAGCCTAGACCTTTCTCGAATGTTCTTAGTATAGCTGCCTCTCTCTAATCGTGCTATCTCTTTCACTCCTACTGAAAATTACGTCATATACTGAAGTGGGCTTCAAAGGCCCATAAGGGGTCCTGAAAACGCCTGAAAACGGGTTTTCAGGTTATGGCGTCATCTGATAGAGGGTGGCCTGAAACGGACTGAAAACATGTTTCAGGCGCCTGAAAACAACGGCAACTTGGGTGAAATTTCGATAAACTAGTATGTGTTAGAGCACTCTCTGAAACGGCCTGAAATGGTATTTCAGCCTGCTGAAAACGCCTCCAAGGACACGATCAAAGTTTTAGCACTAGCCCACCGGCGTAACACTATTATTATTATTATTATTATTTACTATTTAATTTAATAAATACCTCTTATAATTTAAGATTTAAAATCTAAATTGTAGCTTGCATTATTAACATTAGGTATTTGCATATTTCAAGCAGAAAAAATGTCTTTACCACGGTTGTAGCTGCTCTTTGTTATACTGCTATCTTGTCCATAACCAGTTCATTCGATAAAAAATTGGTTGCCTGTAAAGTCGGTATACGGGCGAAAGTTTTACGTGACAACGACTTTGAGTGGTAAAATAATTTTAATGTGAATATTCATTCGTATAACATGAACCGGTGTGTATGCCTATCTCTCTCACTCTCTCTCTCGCTCTGTCTCTCTCGCTCTTAGGCGGGTTAACTGTGCTCGAGTGGAAGGGACGCGTGCCTTTCACTTTTTATGTCTGTCTCACTCGCTCTTAGGCGGGCTAACCATGCCCGAGTCGAAGGGACGCGTGCCTCTCACTCGCTCTCATTGTGAGCGCGGAACGTGAGCGGAGCGTAACGCAGTTTCTTGAAGTGTCACCCGGCAAACCAATTTATAAGACGTTGTCACGTCAAAATTAAGTCAAACACCGGAGGACATGGGACATAGTGACAGATTGTCACGGACAAGAAGGAATAACATACTTAACGGGACACGACCTTATTGAATACACGACTTGGAAGTAAAAAAAAACGTAGAAACGTCAAAAAAGTTACCTATTTTTGCGGTGTACGGCAAATCAAAGTCAAAGTTTTATTCAATTAAATCGATTTGGTATCGAGTAGAATATCGATATCCTTAATCAATTATGTCATTTTTTGTACCCATTTTTAACAAGCACAACTCTAATGCAGCTTTAAAAAAATGTCACATGTCATATTGCCTTACAGTGTGACCATTCGGAGCAGATTTTTCTGCCATTTTGGTAGATTTCACCCTTAACATCCTACCATTGCCTCCCATCATCATTAGAACGTTTCCTTTTTTATTTTTATTTGAATTTTAATTTTGAAATCTTGATGTTTTTTATAGTATTAACATTTTATGGTTTATGCACATGTAATAACACTATTGTATCATCATAACATATTACGCTTTTAGAAAAACGAAAAATAATTTGTGGGTAAGTGTAAGGCGTTGTCCTAATGGAACGCGAATGCGCGATCATCGTAAGTTCGCGCGAATTTTACTCGTACGAACGCGCGATCCAACATATTGAACTCTAATAGTTGTCCTAACTGACAATCGCACGACGCGGTCGCGCGACTCAAATGTTTGAAACACTATTTGCGCGAACTTAGTTCGTACAAACGCGCGATCAAAAATATTGAATTCGAATAGGTGTCCTTATTGAAATTCGTGCGATAACGTCACACGATGGTCCAGATTTGAAAAAAAGTGGCCCTAGACATAAAAGTCCTCAAATTGGCTTTAAGAAATTCCAAATATATAAGGTCACCTCGAATTAAGCGCAAATATTTTAAGGGTAGCTTCTATGCATTATTTTAAATAAATAATCTTAATAAAAAAATGGTGTATATACGCTAGTTTTTTATTTGATTTTTCCTAACAAAATAAATGTAATTAATGTGTGATGGCCCTTACACTACCTATCTCTATCATTTCATTAATATCTATCAGTCTTACTCTTTCCCTTAAGCCACGCCTCTTCTACCACATTTCATTCGAAAAATTAATTTCTATCGGTCTTATTCTTCCCTCAAGTAATTCATAAAGTAGCAAAATGACAGCTGCTGCCACGCCTCCTCCAACTTTCATTCACAGCACACAAGCTCATTTTGCGAGATGAGGCTGCTAGGAAGATACGTGTTAGGTAAATGTTAACGTATTTCAGTGAATGTTTATCTAGGTACGTTAATTTTAGGTAATGAATCCATTATCAGGCAAAAGATTAAAACAACAAGGCGCTGGAAGCGTACAACCTAACACCTAACCTAACCTACGCCAAGGCTGAAGTGACTAACTTAGGTAAAAGAAAACCCTATCTACATGTGTTAAATAACTTAACGTAGCTATTTCAGTTAATACTTACCCACAAACTAACAGGAATTTCGGGAATAAATGACAACTCAGTTTCAATTTTAGTTTATTTTTATTATTAAAAAAACACAACAAATTTCTTAAATTGTTAAACACTATTACAAACATCACACTTTCTCAGGCTTTGGACTGACGAGTTAAAACATAAAATAACTATCACATAACAGTTAATTAAATTATTATCTTAACAATAATAGCTGATAGATTTTGTGATAACTTGGCGTGTTTAAAAGTCTTAATTCATTGATATTTACAGTCTTACCAGTCCCTATTTACACACAAAACATTTATGTACATTAAGTGTTGTATTGAACTTGACCTCCCTGATGACGCTCACATAGTCTGGCACGATCAAGGCAATGCCTCCGAACTGCACTGAGCACTTAAACCTCCCTGGACATCACGTCAAACGCACTCACAATCCTGGCACGTAATTCACTAACAGTTTGAATTGTATGGCCGTCGTTGCCATAAACTAGGTCTTTAGCCCTACCACACACATGGAAATCCAAAGGCGTCAGGTCAGGTGAACGTAGCGGCCAGCGAATAACGCTACCGCGCCCGATCCACCGACCTTGAAACGCCTCGTCCAGGTACGCCCGACCCGTAGGCTGACTGAAGTGCGCAGTGTGCGATACTCGCCACTAGGTGCCGGTGGAAAAAATCCATGACGTCGTCCTTGAGCCGCGCTGGGTAGCGCTGTCGGCCCGTGCCTTGACGTGGACAGAAGCTCCCACTGTCTCGATGGCGCTGCACAGCCAAGCCAAGTATGGTGCGCTGGTTGAGTGCGCGACCATACCGCTCAGCGTACAGCTGCTGCGCCCGCAACAAAACATCCCCTGCGTCATGATAGCATAAAGCCATATTGAGGTACTCCTGGTCGGAAAACCGATACGGCATTTTAGCTACGCGCCGCGCGCACGCACATCTCAACGAAATGATTTTGCTTGGCCGACTAACACTGCATAACTCAGTCAGTCTCACTCACTTACTATTGCGCGGCACTAGGGATGCTCGATCTGAATCGATTTGTTTGAAGATCGATTCACGGCAATACGATCTGCCGATTTTTTGAATCGATTCAACGGGATGCTAAGATCGAATCGTATGCCTAGAGATCGTATCGTATGAAAATAAACGTATCATTTTGTTTGAATTCGGAATAAACTTATCATTTTAGTTGAGTTGGAATCTGTAAATAATAAGTTTTAAAGCCCATAACCTCAAACACCACAACTTATTGTTATTGCAAATGAATCATTTTCGTATTCACTTAATTTTCGTAGATTCCGAACGAAGTAGTAAAATAAAATTCGAAATAAGTAATGATTAAACACTGCGTAAGCGTGAATCGATTCACAGGGTTACGATCCATTACGATCGATTCAAAGCAAAAGATCGGGCATCCCTACGCGGCACGCGCTCTCTTTGCAGTCCGCGCTGACCAATCCTGGCACGCCTTTGAGGACTTGCCGCGCTTTGTCGCGCCGCGGATCAAACGAAATGTAAACAATAGGTTTAGGCAAGGAGCCTAGAGCTACACTTATGTCGCTTATTATGCCCATTTTTACCACCCAACTTTTTGTTTATTACTTTTCAAATGGTTTTTTCTTTTGTCAAACGATACCTAAGGATATTGAATAATAAATCGATTAACTTAACGTAGTGATAAGTTTCCATCAGTATTTTACTAGAAATTATTAATAATGAAATGCCATTTTGAGGACCGTCTACCTTAGTTGGCACTTCATAATGTAAATACGCATAACACCCAACAATTACATAAATATTTTTTTATGCCTATGCCCATTGAGGATGTTCTTTTGCATAATATCAGTATTATGCAAATTAATCAGTGAAACCTTAATTATTTGATTTACAATCCCTTAGACTAGGCGGCACGATCACAGATTTTTTGATTTAGGCTAGGCGGCACATCAAAGATTAGTTTTAGGCTAGGCGGCACATCAAAGTTTGTTTTGATTTTAAATAAAGGTGAGGTTATAGGAATGATTAAATTTGTTAGGTACAGTTGATTTGCGCCCTAATATTGTTTAAAAGAAGGAATGAGAAGGCGTTGTAAATAATAATGACTGGATTTCAGCTTCAGTTTAATCGAAATGATTAACATTCACCTAGGTACGTACGTGCCTTTGTGGTTTAGTATGGTAGGCACTGAAACTGGCAAACTATGTTAGGTATGCCCTAACACAATTCTGTGTTATTTTAAACCAGGGTATAGGTAACTACAAAATGAAATTAAATAAGGGCAAGATACCTACCTAAGATATAAGAGAACGATTTTCTTTGGTGCAGTGGAAATGCACCCTAAGTTTATTCGAAATGTAAGTTATGTAGCTTTAGACGACCTCCGTGGCCGGGCTAAAATTTTCGGTCAGGCCAATATCGTGTTTTATTTTAAATAAATTAGAATTTCGTAATTAACTTAGGTCTGGGTGTTGTGGTACCGCCGTTGTTTCTGATTTCCATATCACAAGTAAGTAGCTTTAGACGATCTCCGTGGCCGAGTGGTTAAGACGCCGTTTTTAAGGTCGTCATTTCCGAGTCCCCGGGTTCAATTTTCGGCCAGGTCAATATCGTGTTTTATTTTAATTAAGTGATTTTTCGAAATTAGTTTTTAGTAATTAACTTAGGTCTGGGTGTTGTGGTACCGCCGTTGTTTCTGATTTCCATATCACAAGTAAGTTTTAGATCTCCGAGCGATCTCCATGGGCGAGTGGTTAAGACGCTAGTTTTTAATTTTTCACCGTGTCCGAGGTCCTGAGATCCAGGCTTTGATTCCCGGTCGGGTCAATATCGGAACTAGTTTTTCGTTATTGACTTCAGTCTCTGAGTCACTGTTGTGGTACCGTCGGAGTTTCTGATTTCCATATCACAAGTGTTTATGTTACTTCCTTCACTATTAGTTTTACACATTGGGGGTCGGCACAAAAACTATCATAGCATAATCGTATGTTTTTACACAATCGAGTAGGTATTCCTTAGTATCGCATAACTTTTATGATGCATTGGTTTGAAATTGAAGATCAATAATTTTAAACGTCACTTCGATCGAGTGCACTTGTCAATCGGAATCGGATTTTTTCGGCTATATCACGCTGCGAAAGGTCTTGCAGCGACTGGACTGACTTTGTTGACCGCACTCATGCGGTCAGCTGCTTCCCGCCGAAGTACGCGCCCACGCGCCGCCCCTCTTCATTGTCTGGGTTTTCTGTCCCTCTCGCACGCAACGTAATCGTATTCAGCGCGTAGAATTCGCACACTTTTTTTGCGTTTCAATAAAAACGTTTATCACAAAAACTAGCGTATTTACACCATTTTTTTATTAAGATTATTTTTTTAACTTAGTCCATAGAATCTACCCTTAAAATATTTGCGCTTAATTCGAGGTGACCCTATATATAGGATAGGCAATCAGATAAGAAATAGAATTTACTAAGTCCATTTTTCATTATAACCAGTGGAACTTAGTAAAAAAAATCGGATCGAAAAAAATGTAATGGACTAAAAGTGACTTTATTTTTTTTCTCGACGTGTACAAAAGTGTTCACAAATTTACTACTTTTATATTAAAATAATGAGTCATGCCTATTCTCGTATTTCATAAATAAAATATAAGCAGAACCTTGCAGTCTTGGCTGTAACAGCCATCCGAAGTTACAAAATTACAATTGTGATTTTATATGACATTTAAGATTTTTGTTCCTTATTTTTTCATCCAGTATTATAGTTTATCAATAGGTTGTAATCGTATAACAATGGCGTATTCAACAACAATTTCGTCAAACTTTACAGGGCGGCCATTTGAAATATTTTAGACGGTTATTTGTACCTTACTGTTTTTCTATAAATCTTACAGAATTAAAATTTTGCATATATTTATTTTAGAAGGTCCTTTTTTATATAGGGTATAAATTAAAAACCTACATACAAAGCACTTTGCGTCCCACGATGTTTTTTTTTCATTTCCATCTAAATCCGCACAAAGAATCATTCAAATATTTCCCGACAGCAAAAATTTAGCGTGACTGACGTCCATGGTTGTTGGTATCGACCGTGCCACTGTCGTTAAATCGCGCGAGCGAGATTCGCGTAATCGCCTATTCGCGTTCTATTAGGACACCCAGTTTTTGACATCGCGCGAACACGCGATGATCGCATCGCTCGCATCGCGCATTCGCGTTCTATTAGGACAACGCCTAAGATTTATGTACCGTTCCTTTATTGGAGCAGTAGGAGTACATGCGATTTTTATACATTCGGATTTTTACTTTATCTGTTTCCTTCGTAATCATGATATTATTATCTTATTTCAGACTAGCAGACCTAGCAGTTGTTGTCCTTCCCGTTGCTTTTTTATTTTTAGGGTTCCGTACCTCAAAAGAAAAAAACGGAACCCCTATAAGATCACTTTGTTGTCCGTCCGTCCGTCTGTCAAGACCGTTTTTCTCAGGAACGCGTGGAGGTATCAAACTGAAATTTCTATATGATACTAAGGTCTACTGTCACTGGAAGCTGTAGAAAAATCAACCTTCTAAGCCAACGCAATAAAAAGATACAGCCATTTAGGCCGCAAATTTTCGAAACTCGCACGGGAATCAAAACCTACAGGGCACTTCCCGTAAACTAGAATCTTGAAATTTAGTACGAAGTCACGTCTTATAGTACAGATATAGGAAAAATTACGAAAACCGTAAATTTTCAGTTTCATCATATTAAAAAAAATATTTTTGACAATTTTGAAAATTTCAAAGTTACTACTCCTTATCTACAGGTTTGTACGGAACCCTCGGTGCGCGTGTCCAACTCGCACTTGACCGGTTTTTTCTTCATAAGAACCATCCCCGTACTTTAAGAAATATCATAAAAAAGAATTGGCCAAATTGGTCCAGCCGTTCTTGAGTTATGCGCTTACCAACACATTTTTCGATTCATTTTTATATTAAAGATTGTACGTACGTGGGTCAGATAAAATCTCGTAGTTGGAAGAAGATGACGACGTAATCGCAGCAGATATTTTCATCACACCTCCTGTTAATTGGCAAATTAGCGACGACGAATACAGTGGTGACGAAGAGTTTACGATTAAAAATAATTTGTCAAGACATCAGTTACCAGATATTCACTGGCTGAATCTAGGATAGTGAATGAGTTCGTTGGAGATGAAGAACGGGTGAACCTAATACCTTCTACATCATCAGTGACCCAGTCTCCACAGTCCGACTCCTCGTCGATATATATGAGGTCTGATCCAATTTTCATAAAAATTCTACTTGTTTTGCTATTGTTGGGATGACACGAGAGTTAAATTTTGATTCTAGAAGATCGTGCTGATGATTTATTTATAAAAGGGGCAGACCTAATTGATGCAAAGACTTATGTACATTCCCTTACTAAGATTTATTCATGATTTAATAATTTATCACTTAATACGGTTTTAAAGTTTGGTGGCTGGATTTCACGAAGAATCCCCACTTTATTACTAACCAACCCACGCCGAAATTTAATGAAACTAGAATAGAAGTGTATAAATTCGTATCTACTCAAACGGTTTGATTTAAAGAGTTATAGGTAAGTGTGTATCATGTGCATTCGGTTCTGAAATCCGTACCCACGTGCTGGGTGAATAAGGCTCGAAAATTAATGCTATTGGCTTTTAGAAAATTGGCATGATGACACCTATCTTAAATATTTACAAGACCATGGCGTTTAAAAAACATGGCCCCTATGAAGTTAATACAACCAGTATTTATCCAAAAAGGTGTAGAATTAAAACCAATTTTTAAACACACAAAACTCAATAAATATTCGGTCAATTGACTCCGATTTCTGATACATGACCGTGACATCACCATTGAGTTAAATATCACGGTCATGTATGTCCATACAAAATCTATGGAGGCAGACCGTTTTGACAGATAATGAAAAGTATGTCAACGATTGGTGGCGTCATCTAGCCCATTACAATCAACGTTGAGGATTGAGGACAACGCTTTTTCGAGATCTACTCAATGAGCGACAGGTTTTGGCCCATCTTATTGCCCAACGTCTGGACTATAAAATCGGCCAAGTTTTTCAGTATGCAAACATTTGTCAAGATATATTTATACTTTTGACGTGACAACGTCTTATAAATTGGTTGCCGGGTGACACTTCAAGAAACTGCGTTACGCTCCGCTCACGTTCCGCGCTCACAATGAGAGCGAGTGAGAGGCACGCGTCCCTTCGACTCGGGCATGGTTAGCCCGCCTAAGAGCGAGTGAGACAGACATAAAAAGTGAAAGGCACGCGTCCCTTCCACTCGAGCACAGTTAACCCGCCTAAGAGCGAGAGAGACAGAGCGAGAGAGAGAGAGTGAGTGAGATAGGCATACACACCGGTTCATGTTATACGAATGAATATTCACATTAAAATTATTTTACCACTCAAAGTCGTTGTCACGTAAAACTTTCGCCCGTATACCGACTTTACAGGCAACCACTGTTTTTTTGAAGTCTTAACCGTTGAGCCCAGTCCAGCTCTCAACAATAGAACATCGATTTTGTCTATGATCTTCAGGATTGGCGAAACACTATTTCATTTTTTGTTAGACTGAGACTAGTCTAAGTGGATCATCTAGCTAAGTAATTTCATAGAGGGAGAGGGATCCTTGGAACGAAAGGCATAAAGTTGGTTGATGGAGAAAACATTGAAACAAAATATTTGTATCAGGTAAAAGTCATGTTTATTTGTCCCAATTTTAAGAACACACGACAGCAAGTCAAGATAAAGTCTAAGGGCATGTTATACAGTCGTTATAAGGGTGAATTTCCAACAAAAATTGTTAGCCTCGTGTGCTGACGTCTGTACATGACAATCGTAATGAACTCTGTCTTCTAACCCTGGGAGAAAGGCGCTGAGGCTCTGGTCCGTACGAAGTAGACGCCAGTACTTCTGTGAATAAAAAAAAACGCATTACGTCAGATCTTGAGGTGTTTAGCGCGGGGAACAAAAGGAGTAAGATGGGTTTTGTTTCTTAATTTTCTAAATTGATTTTTCGTAGCGTATTATGTGATAGTGAGGTGGAATTATATCGTCATAATGTGTTACTGAGGGAAAACAATGGAGTAAAAATAAAGAAATAGAGTAAGGTGCTCCGTTACTGATACGATCGATTTTCCCGCGTAAAACTTTCTTGAGCATTGAAATGTGAACCATCCACGCATTTCAATGAGTTAGATTAGGGTTTAGGTTAGGTTAGGTTGTAAGTGGTAGTAAGATTAAACTAATTAGAAGATTTTTTCTGAAGTCAAGGCTGTATGGTTTCAACCTTTGCCTCCTTTTCCATGCAAGCAAGTATGGAAAGAAGGGCACCAAAAAAAACAGGTCTTGGACACTTCATCTTGGAAGTGAGTTACGGGCTCGGGATACGAGCTATGGCGTAGTGGTGTAGTGCATAATACCAACGTGTAGTGGCACCGTCGTGTTTGGGATTGGGGGTCTTTTTAACCATATATTTTTTTAAGTTATGTCTATCACAAACAAGCATCAATAAAATAAAATAAAATCAATTTATACACAAAATAGACTCACAAGGAGCACTTTTACACGTACCAACATATAAATGAACCCTACCACTGCTTCGGGACAGTTTTGGACAGTGCTGTGAAGAAGCGACGCAAAAAACCCAGTCACTATTGTCATTGCCTCTTTTTAAATTTGATTCACAATACTTGTAATTGTTTACATTCAAACATTTCCGTTATATCTTTGTGCTTCGAAAGGCTAGTTAAGCCATTGGTCTCGGTTAATATCGATAGAGATAGAGTCGGAAGCCCTAGGGTAGCTTTTCATCGGACACTATGGTTGGTCACTTTCCTCATGAACACCTCTATATGACTAATGGCCGGTGTTAATATACTATACTTACCTACTCCGTTGACTAAAAGTAAGATTCTCGTAGTTGGCTGATATCTGTTGAGTTTGGCCGCCGTGGTCGGACGTGGCTGGGAGACCATAATTAACACAATTATAAAGAACTCTTACCAAACTTTCAACTGGCAAAAGCATCCTCAAATCGCGATATGTGACTGTCAGCTCTGACTTAGTACTTTATGACCAATTAATACGAAGACGATCAACCTTGATCTCCGACCACATCACCTCGGTCAGTAAGAATCGCTTGTACCTGGTTCGCTTGAATTTAGGCCGCGTTTCACTTCTGATTTCGTGTCAAGCCGTCGCCTCGCTTCAATGGCTGATACAAATATGCTGCAGTAGTCTTAATAATAATAATAGTCCTCCTGGCCGATTTCGACCACGGAGGCCAATCTCAACAGAGATCAGCCAACTGCGCAGGAGATATTATAGTGCACAAGTGTGAGCGCAATACACTCACTCACTGTTCACTGTGCACTCACTGTTCCATCACTCTCAAAGTTCGGTAAGGCCGCAATCCGACATGACTGGAGAAAGAACGGCGCGTGTAACACCGCCTACTTCCCGACTCCGAGGTGTTTTTGAGAAATTTATAACAGAAAATCTCAGAAACAATTTTTTTGCTCGACCTGGGATACGAACCCAGGACCTCTCGGATGTTAGGCAGAAACTTTGCCACTACACCAACGAGGCAGTCATAGATAGATCAACACTTTATAGTACAACACAAAACAAAAATTACAGACAAGTTTAAAAAAGAAAGATGTACAATTTAGGCGGTCTTAACGCTTGTAGCGATCTCTTCCAGACGACCTTCGGTTAAAGAAACATTTAATTAACAGGAAGGGAAAATTTGATATAGGCCAGAAAGATAAGGCCACATCTGCGAGTTTCTATTGCCGCGTGTCGCTTCTGAAGTCGTGTCAACCTATCGCCTCGTCTTAATAGCTAATGCAAATATGCCTGAGTCTCTGATAGTGGCCTGAGTCGTCTTAGATATAGACCAAACCAGCGGACCTAAGTAGCAGTATGCTTACCCAACTTTTGGCTGGCGGCCACCCATCCTCAGAGAGTTTCCGCTGCAGTTGCCAAGGTAGGCGTCCCAGTGGGTGTTGCAGCGTCTGCCGGTAAACCCGCCGGAGCGCAGGGACTCAGCCATGTAGTGGAAGGATCTGTAATGAAATGAAATGAATGAAATTTATTATTTGCTTAGGGGCCATCCATAAATTACGTCACACAAATTTCATTGTTTTTGCGTCGTGCGCTGTGGCGCTCCTTGGGGGAGGCCTATGTCAAGCAGTGGACTGTCTGTTACAGGCTGACATGATGAAGATGACATATTTTAAACAGATGGCAAATTTTAAAATAGAATTAAATTTACAATTTTCAAAATATCAAGATGTCATAATACATTTTAAATAAAATAAGGAAAAAACGTATTAATTGAATTATTAAATAAGAAAAAAAATAAGCAGCAAAAGTCACAACTATTTACAGTCATACGTCACTCAGCGAATTTAGAAATTCCTGTGTTGTGTAGAATGCCTTTTCATTAAGTCACCTGTATAGTGCGCTTTTAAAATTTCTTGCACTAAATCTTATATGTAAATAAGATACCGCTAGGAGAAAAAACTACCTCTTCAGTTAAGAACCCCCCGACAACGATCCAGGAAAACAGTTGGTGAGCCTCAACGGCTGGACGAATTTTGATCAGCTACAGCTAATAACGACCGTGATTAAATTATCTTTCGAATAAAAAAAGCCGCTTGGAAATCGGTTCACCAGTTCGGAAGCTATGATGCCACACACAAAAACATAACAACATACACACAAACAGGGTGTCAGCAACATAACAACCCTTAAAACACAGGGCTGCAATTAGTATATCAACTCTGAGCTGCCACTGACAAAAAGTAAATGAACTTAAACTTCATTCTCGGATAGAAATTGCAGTCCAGCTGTATTTACAGTCCAGCGGAATTGTACTGTATTTAAAAGAGTCCAGCTCCATTGTATCCAACTGGATTTTCCATTGGACTTGCTGGAATCCAGCGCAAATTCATTAAATTATTAAACCTGATAAGTTTTGCAGATCCAAACCGCTGGATAAAGTGCTGGATCCAGCTGGATTGCTGAGATCCAGCAATCAAAATCCCAGAAAGGTTATACTCGTAACGGTGGACGAGAAGACGTAAACGCTTACCTCTCATGGTTGCACACTGCGTTGACGGAGCACCCTGGCATGTTGTTCCCCCCATTTGGGTAAAAGTCGACCTGAGCCAGCGGCGCCAGCCATCCACTCACGCCAGCACTGGTGTGGATGACCTCTGTGTACCTGCCGTCGTTGGGTCGGATGATATCGTTGGCCTCCCAGCGGGACGAGGGGTCCAGACCTAAGGATAGCATGATCATATTCATTTCATCAGATCGGATTCATCATTTGGCGCAATAGATTTAGAGTTAGAAAGCTAAAGGGAAGCGCTTTCATCCGACCGGGTGTTATGGTCGAGGACCAAGGTCCGATAGCCATCATTTTGATTTGTCTATCTATTTTATTTGTCAAGTATTTTTTGCGTTCACAACGCAATTTTTTTTTTAATTTCGAAAAGACAACACTTAATAAATTCTTTTCGGCTCCGGTTATCGGGAAGGATTAAGTGCTCAAAGCGTTAAAAAGCACTTACAAAATTCAATTACTCCGTTAAGGTTCTCGGTAGCTCAGTGGTCAGAGCATTGGACCGGACTTCCAAAGGTCGGGGATTCGAATCCTTCCCGATAAACGGAGCCGAAAATATTTTTTTAAGTGTTGTCTTTTCGAAATTGTCTATCTATATTATTCTGGATCTAAATCTTATATGCTGCGGTTCATGGAGAAGAAGAATAAAACCACTCACCAGTAATATACTCGATGGTCCCGCTGACCGCTCTGCCAAAGATACCAGCCGCATGGCCGCCCACACTGAACCCTATTACGTGGTACTGGTTCACCCTAGCACCGGTCTGTTGGTTCAACCAGTTCACGAAGGTGGCTGCGGCGCGAGCTGGAACCAAGAGATGTTAGAGTCAGCGCACATATACGGGAAACTGTCGCCGCGACTCGCGTCCATTATACCCAGTACCCGTACCAAGTAATAGTTCTCCTGGCCGATTGCGACCACGGCGGCCAATCTCAACAGAGATCAGCCAACTACGCAGGAGATATTATAGTGCACAAGTGTGAGCGCAATACACAGGTGCCTCACTGTTCCATCACTCTTAAAGTTCGGTGAGACGGCAATCCGACATGACCGGAGAGAGATCAGGCGCAGGACCAACGGCTTAACGTGCGCACCGAGGCACGGGGGTGTAACACCGCCAACTTCCCGAGCCCGAGCTGTTGCAGAGAAATTCATGACAGAAAATCTCAGAAACAATTTTGGCTCGACCTGGGATTCGAACCTAGGACCTTTCGGATGTAAGGCAGAGACTATGCCACTACACCAAAGAGGCAGTCAATATACCAATATATCCAGTACATAATAGATCTCCCTAAAGTTTTGTTCGCATTTTCGGATCTAGCCAACCCGTTCGCTGGTTTGGTCAGCCTTGTATGAGTGACAGAAGTGGCTACATCTGAAGCTTGGCTTGGAGGAGAGTAAGGGGGCTGATTAGATCAGCAGTTGCTGAGTAGATTAGTAGCTGTTGTGGAGCAGGAAGGTTCTTGAATGGAGACCACGCTTAAGTAAACGTAGTGTGGGAACGCCCCCCGGCTTGATGGACAGATGACCTAAAGAAGGTGGTAGTGACTGGATGCAGAGGGCGGGAGATCGTGCGCTGTGGCGCTCCTTGGGGGAGGCCTATGTCCAGCAGTGGACTGTAACAGGCTGATATGATGATGATGCTGAGTAGAACAAATGTACACGACAGCATGTCAGTGTAAACACTTCAGTATCTTAAAAACTTGTAATCAGTCAGTAACTTCTGTAAAAAAATGGGTAACAAGTGCTGTTGTAAGTTCCAAACTAAAGCTTTCATCTAAGATCTTTGGCGCAACAGATTTAGAGTTAGAAAGCGAAAGGGAAGCGCTTCTTACCGACCGGGTGTTATAGTCGGAGACCGAGGTCCGATTGACATTATCTTGATTTGTCTATCTATATTATTTTGGATCTAAATATTATATGCCGCGGTTTATGTGCGGTACTAGGTTAACAGCGCCATCTAGCCTATGGAGCCGAATCAGCGCTCGCTGTCTTGTTTGCCACAGTCGCGTGTTTGATAGAGGTCGCCACATATTAAACCAAAAAGGAGGAACGGCACAAGCTAGCCGTACGTGGCTGCTCCGCTCCAGTACTGCGCGTCGTTTACGCGTTGGTGTGTGTGTATTTAGTTATGGAAGCAGGCCCATGCTAGAGTTGACGATTGTGTGGACGTACCTCTGCGCTATCAAACCAAACAGAAGGTGTTTGGTTTGATCTAAGGCTTCCATTTGGGTAGTGTTTCATTATTTCTACTTACCAACGTTTGCAGCATTGGGGCCCCAGGTGTTGCCGGCGCTCCAGTCCACTACGATGACGTTCACGTCCTCCCCGGCCAGGTAAGCTGGAAAAACATATCGCCATAAAAAATGTATCCAAACAAACAGACAGGAGATTGGACAACTGTTGGAAATCGGAAGGAAAGCTTGAAGTTTCTTATCCCTCATCTACTTTTCCACTTATGCCACTCTTGTTTATCCAGATTTATACCTTTACCAACCAAGATATAAAGACTATAATAATAATAATATTTCGCAACAATCACACCAATTCTCTAGTCCCAAATTAAGCTACGGAGCTTGTGTTATGGGTACTAGACAACGGATAAATATACTTAAATACTTTTTTTTGTAAATAAATACATATTATACATAGAAAACACCCAGACCAGTACAAACACACATATTATGTTCATGCACACTTATGCTTGTACTGTGCGGGGATCGAACCCGCGACCCTTGGTTTAGAAGTCCGACATGTGGACCACTGCACCAAACGGTCGTCGAAATATGACAAATGAATATCTCTCACGCCTAAACTACTGAACAGTTTCGGACGAAATTTAAAACACATACAGAATTTTGACGACTATTTATGTGCACCAAATTTCATCCAAATCTGTTTAGTAGTTAAGACGTGTAAGCGTAACAGACAGAAATTATGACACCAAGTATGCAAATGTTAATAAATAAGTGAAAATTACCAACATTGATAATTGATCTACCTTTAAATCAATGTAAGAAAAAAATGTACCAATGGCTTGTAAATAAATATTTTTATTCAGTTCATGAATTTGTTAATTTGTGATTTGTTTGACATTATTTTTAAACTACTGAATTTATTATTATTGTAATCAATGTGAGATTGACATTAAAAATATTGAATATAAATTGTAATTTTACGAAATCTTATATCTCTTATATATAAAAATGAATTGCTGTTCGTTAGTCTTGCTGAAAGTCGAGAAAGGCTGAACCGATTTGAATAATTTTGGTCTTGAAATATTCGTGGAAGTTCAGGGAAGGTTTAAACGGTGAGAAAATGTACAAAAAAAGGTTTAAAAGATCTAAAATTTTAAAAAAAGCAACGGGCAGGACAACGTCTGTCGGGTCAACTAGTATCTTATATATAAAAATTAATTGCTGTTCGTTGGTCTCGCTAAAACTCGAGATTGGCTGAACCGATTTGCATAATTTTAGACTTGAAATATTCGTGGAAGTCCAGGGAAGGTTTAAACGATGAGTTTTTTTTTGCACCAAGCAGTCGTCAAATGATGGTATGGGTGGGTGTAATTCCTCGTGTACCATCGACACGCTAAGAAGAAGAAGAGCATACCAGGCACCAAGTTCCTGTTGCAGCCCGAGGTGGCGGAACCTAGCCAGCCGTGGATGAGGATGACAGTGCGCCGGTTCGCTCTGAAGTTGCTGTTGCGCACTGAGTTCACATTGTTGGGCACTAGGGCCTGGCTGTTCGTCGGGTTCTGTCTGAAAGCGAAGAAAATAAAACCTCTGATCTATCTACTTCTAAGTATTCTCAAGGGCCCACAAAAAACCAGCGCCAGGGCCTTAACGGGTCTGCTTTAAAGCTGAGTGGGGTCTCCTTTATTCATTGTTTCTTCGGTTTACGCCAACAGTAAACATTGAAATGAAACACTTTTTACGGATTATTTCGCGATTTATTTACATTTGGTTTTAACCTGACGTTTCGGACCCTTTTTAGCGTCCGTGGTCACAGGTATACAGTCTACCTGTGACCACGGGCGCTGAAAAGGTCCAATTTTGTCAGTTGTCAATCTGTTCCAGTGTTCAAAATTGTTGTTTTGACATAGTTCTAAAGACAGAAAAAAAGACAGTAAGGTTGTTCACTTACCTTACAATCGACTCTCCTACCAACCCGCACTAAGACTGTATCCGCGTGATAGAGTATGGCCGTTCCACCGCATAGTTGAGGCCTGTGTCTAACTTTAAGCCGTATATAGGCTGCTGAGATGAGATTGATTACCTAGTTAACAGATGGTAGCGCGTCTGCGAGTTGGCATTAAAACGGGAGTTGCTAGCCAGGTCGTTAAGCGTCACCCAGGTATCCACCATATGCAGGAAGCCCTGGTCATCTTCAACTTGCACGTACTAGAACTGCTGGTCCTCACCAGCCGCATCAGCACTGCTACTCTTTAAGCCTTTGTCTGCCAGATGTAGCCATCCCTGTCAGTCTTACAAGCTTGAACTTTGGGGAGCACAGCCTCTGAGGCCCTACTATCTAAAACTTCATCCGTTGTATCGGATGTAGCCATCCCCGTCACTCTTACAAGCTAGACCGTGCGAGCGAACGAGATGGCTATATCCGAAAGTACGAACGAGACGTCAGGGAGTAAGGCCTCAACACCACAGCATAGTTGCTTGTGGGGCATTGGTGGCAGCCCTTTGATAGTGATACCATAGAAAAGTAGCCTAAAGGCGCGGTCGTGTTTTGGATCGGTGACTATTCCAAGCAAGAGTAGTTTCCTTTTTTGTGTTTCCAATCATATTAGTGTCATCTGTTTACGAGCATCTTCGTGCTTCAGAAGGCGCGTTCAGCTGTTGGGCTCGTTTAACATCGATATATATTAGTCTTTGAGCCTGGCCAGTGGCCCTCGGGCGGCTTAATGATGTCTGACAGTAAGGTTGATCACTTACCTTACATACAACTCCTCCACTAACCCGCATTGAGCCCGCGTGGCTCGTACCACCTCAGAATATATGTGCAGGCTATGCCCAGCAGTGTGACGTTTAAAAGATGAGGTTAACTTTGGTTTCCTCACCTAGTGAACAGGTGGTAGCGCGTCTGCGTGTTGGCGTTAAAACGGGAGTTCCTGGCCAGGTCGTTAAGCGTCACCCAGGTGTCCACCATGTGCAAGGAGCCCTCGTCATCATCAGCCTGCACGTACTGGAACCGCTGGTCCTCGGGCACCAGCCGCATCAGCACCGGGTCCTCGTGGACTGGCAGGGCTGAAAATAAAAAATAAAAAAAATATTTCACAACAAACACACCAATTCTCTAGTCCCAAATTAAGCTACGAGGCTTGTGTTAAACGGATAAACATACTTAAATACTTTTTTTTGTAAATAAACACATATTATACCACCCAGACCAGACAAACACACATGTTCATGCACACTTATGCTTGTACTGTGCGGGGATCTAACCTGCGACCCTTGGTTTTAGAAGTACGACATGTGGACCACTGCACCAAGCGGTCGTCAAATAATGAACAAATAATTGTTTCAACGAACACACCAATTACCTAGCCCCAAACTAAGCGTTAGCTTGTGTAACGGCTAGGATAACGGATATAAATACTTAAATACATGTATAAGCACCCATGGCTCGTGCTCATCACACAAACATTTGCCCCTAGCAGGATTCGAACCCGCGACAGCCGGTTTCGTCATCTGTACCTCAGACCACTAGACCAAAGCTGTCGTCAAAAAGAGAACTCTTTATTGTATCATCCATCATCATTCGCTAAGTACCCTTTCCCAGCGTCCTAAAACCGGCGTGTGACCATTCAGTAAAAAGCTTGGAACTCAAACAATTTTATTTTAATAGCAATAAATGGTCGTTAAAACAATGAACAGAACACAGTACTAAACAAGGATTTTTTTTAAAAGTTACACTAAAATTATAAAAATAGTCCTCCTGGCCGATTGCGACCACAGCGGCCAATCTCAACAGAGATAAGCCAACTACGCAGGAGATATTATAGTGCACAAGTGTGAGCGCAATACACAGGTGCACCTATTCCATCACTCTCAAAGTTCGGTGAGACGGCAATCCGACAGGACTGGAGAGAGATCAGGCGCAGGACCAATGGCTTAACGTGCTTTCCGAGGCACGGGGGTGTAACACCGACAACTTCCCGACTCCGAGCTGTTTTTGAGAAATTCATGACAGAAAATCTCAGAAACAATTTTGGCTCGACCTGAGATTTGAACCCAGGACCTCTCGGATGTAAGGCAGAAACTTACCACTACACCAACGAGAAATCTATCATATCCAAAATAATATAAACCGTGATTTTCAGTATTTCGGACGTGGTAAGCACGAACATTATCGTAACGTATTCGTGTCGTTCAAACGTCAGAAACTGACAGTTTCCCCATACAAATTGACAAGTTAACGATAGGTAAACGCTACGAATACGTTACGATAGTTACTTGTGCTCACCCCACCGGTCGCATCTTCGCGTGGCTCACATTTTGGTAAAAAGACGGAGAATCATCCCTTTATATTATTTAATGCTTGTGGTGCAGTGGTTGCAGCGCTTTGGTAGTGATACCCAAAGTTAAGCATCCTAAGGCGCGGTCATGTTTGGGATGGGTGACCATTCTGACCATTTAAGTGACGTCTACTTACAAGCATCTCCGTGCTTCGGAAGGCACGTTAAGCGGTTGGTCCCGGTTAATATCGATAGATACGAGTATTAGTCGTTAAGCCTAGTCAGAGGCCCTCGGGCGGTTTAATAACATCTGACAGTAAGGTTGCCTTACACACCCCTCCACCGCACCGCACTGAGCCCGCGTGGTGGAGTATGGGTCGCACCACCTCATAGTTGAGGTAAGGCCTTTGCCCAGCAGTGGGACTTATATAGGCTGATGAATGAATGAATGAATGAATTATTTAATAAATTTATAATCATTCTACAATCACTGTATTCTATTAGCCCCATGGAGAATCACTTAGTTAGTTAGTTTTGCAGGGCTTTTTCCGCACTTAGCCTCACGATTGGGCCATTGTGCGTGTTTGCCTCTATTCCAACCAGCCCAAGTCCTCCCAGAAGGCTAGCAGCCTGCCTAGGGAGAATCACTTAATGTTTACCTGCAATGCCCGCCGTCACGCACAACAGAATCACTAGCTTAACAGAAATCATTGCGATTTAAGTTTCGCATCAGCGAACCTGTATTTATTCGCTTGCATCGTCAAATCCAGCTGATTACAATTGCAACCGTCAGATAAAGATATTAGCGTAAATCTTATTAGGTACCTAACTTCTTCATCTTTTTTAAGGAAAATGGCAATTAGGGCTGCCAAAAATGTGTCGAATTCTATTAAATACTAGATGACCCGGCGAACTACGTACCGCCTTAGCGTTGCAATGATTGAACAATGTCATCGAATGACATTGACATTAGTTACGCGCGTTTTTTAAAATATGCAAAATTAAATGTATATTTTTCAATATTTCTGAGAGTTTTTTTTTCCGTAAGAACCTTCTCCTAATAATAACAAATACAACAAAAAAAAGAATTAGTGAAATCGGTCCAGCCATTCACGCGTGATGCCGTGACCAAGGAATACGGGTTTCTTTTTTATACATATATAAATAATTAGAAACCCACATGAGCAAGGAAAACAGCCGGTAAGCTTCAACGGCTGAACCGATTTTGACCAGCTATAGCTCAGAACCACAGTGATTAAATTATCTTTCGAATAAATAAAAACGCACTGAAATCGATCCATCCGTTCGGAAGTTATGATGCCACACACAAAAACACAAGCGGACAAGGGGTCAAACATGTAACACACGTCTTTTTCGTGAGGAGTATTTTTAAATACCCCGTACCCATATCTACGAGTATTTTATTATTTAATAACTTCCACAAAAAAGTGCTCTATCTGCGAAGTGCTCATTCTGCGAAGAGCTTATTCTGCAAAGTGCTCATTCTACGAAGTGCTTATTCTGCGAAGTGCACATTCTGCGTCAGAAGACCATACAGTAGTTTTTACGAGCAATAGTTACAAACATTCATCAATACCTACTTACAAACGGCTGCGTTTATAATATTAGAAGGGAAGTATTTTTGGAATAAAAAATATGCTTTCTATGTCCATTCCCAAGATCCACAATATGTTTGCGTATGTATGAAATTTTATCAAAATCGGGTAAGTACTTTAGGCGTAAAAGAATAACAGATTATACCAAACTTTATTCAAAAATTACGAGATATGTATTCATACATGAGGTATGATAAAGTACAGCTTAAATTGATATAAAATTAAAGCTTAAATGATATATTTAGATAAAATATTAACATTGAACTCTGTCATTAAAAATTATTCATATGCACGTGCATCAGTGCTTGCTTAAAAGATAAGTTGACCATCGTCAAAGTTGGTGCAAAGTAAAATAAATATTGTAAATAGTCTTCCAGAGGATTTCGACCACGGCGGCCAAAATCAACAGAAATAAGCCAACTGCGCAGGAGATATTATAGTGCACAAGTGTGAGCGCAATACACAAGTCCATTCACTGTTCCATCACTCTCAAGGTTCGGTGAGACGTCTCTAGGAAGTAAATAATGTATTGGAATTGGGTACGTACCTCCTGCCTACAAGTGTTTTCATGTCTCCTAGCCGATTTCAACCGCGGCGGCGAATCTCAACAGAGATCAGCCAACTGCGCAGGAGATATTATAGTGCACAAGTGTAAGCGCAATACACAGGCGATCTCACTCCTTCACTCTAAGGGCGCGGTGAGACGTCCCACGAAAGTAAATAATGTACAGTAGAATCCCGATTTTCCGAACATCCGATATTCCGGACTCGCGTCACGGCTCTAGCTGCTGCTTGAAATTTTATACCACGCAACTAGACAGACATAACAACATATTATAACAATGTCATTCAATATATTTGAACCACATATGTAATTGTTTTTTATATCGTTTTGTCTTAACGACGTAGGAAGGTAGGTACATATGTCAAACTCATTACATAATACAACATTTAAACAAAAATTGTTTGATTTGACTACGAAATCAATTATCCGAATCATCATTGATGCGGATAATCGGGATTCTACTGTAGTGGAATTGGGTACGTACCTACTCCCTACCAAGGTTTATTGCCTGACTTAACTCGCCCGTTTATCATCAAAGTTCTTTTAAATACTCTGGCCGTGACAAATCGAAGAAGGAGGCAAGTAAATGAGCCAGGAATAGAAATGAATGGATTTTAAACGTCTTTGCCGAATTTGACGACCGCTTGGTGCAGTGGTCCACGTAAACGTACGTGGTGGTGTATATACACGTTACTGAAACAGCTGCAGCCAAATGCCAAGCCAAAGTGTAGTTTTCTCCTTAAGTTACTATCCCACTGTATGAAGATGTTTCTTTTTAATTTGTTATTAACAAACTTAAACTTACTCAAACTTAAAAAATCAAAGCGTCTTGAAAAATCAACACTCAAAGCGTTAAAAAGCACTTACAAAATTCAACGACTCCATTATGGTTCTCGGTAGCTCAGTGGTCAGAGCATTGGACCGGACTTCCAAAGGTCGGCGGTTCGATTCCTCCCCGATGACCGGAGCCGAAAAGAATTTTTTAAGTCTTGTCTTTTCGAAATAAAAAAATTGCGTTGTAAACGCGAAAAATACTTAACAAATAAAATTATAGCCTGTTTCATCTTAACCGATTGTTAAATATTTGTAAAAATATTTCTCTCGGGTGATTTGAGGGTGTCTCCCACAATCATTGATGAAACATACGCTGGCTCAAAGCGTTAAAAAGCACTTACAAAATTCAACGACTCCATTAAGGTTCTCGGTAGCTCAGTGGTCAGAGCATTGGACCGGACTTCCAAAGGTCGGGGGTTCGATTCCTCCCCGATGACCGGAGCCGAAAAGAATTTATTATGTGTTGTCTTTTCGAAATAAAAAAATAGCGTTATAAACGCGAAAAATACTTAACAAATAAAATTATAGCCTGTTTCATCTTAACCGATTGTTAAATATTTGTAAAAATATTTCTCTCGGGTGATTTGAGGGTGTCTCCCACAATCATTGATGAAACATACGCTGGCTCAAAGCGTTAAAAAGCACTTACAAAATTCAACGACTCCATTAAGGTTCTCGGTAGCTTCCAAAGGTCGGGGGTTCGATTCCTCCCCGATGACCGGAGCCGAAAAGAATTTTTTAAGTGTTGTCTTTTCCATTTGGTTAAGTTAAATTAAAAACTTAAGAAGAATCCAGATTCAAAACTTAATATCTCAAAATTACGCGTGTGTGGGTTGGACCCTTTCCATGGAAATACGTCATTATTATTGACTAGCTGTGTCCGCGACTCCGTATTTTGGGCATAGACATATACTGTCGCAGACATTTTTTTAGATCATTTCAAGAGGAATAACTCTTTCATGCACATATTTTTGGTATCGCGAACCGTTTTCGCAGCGCACGCAACAGAAGTCTTCAAGGATGAATAATTTTTCCCGTTTTTATCACATTTTCAATGATTTCTTCGCTCCTAATAGTTGCAGCGGGGTATTATATAGCTTAAAGCTTTCCTCGATAAATGGTCTATTCAACACAAAAAGAGTTTTTCAATTCGACCCGTAGCTCCTGAGATTAGCGCGTTCAAACAAACAAACAAATTCTTCAGCTTTATAATATTAAGTAGGTATAGATAAGTATAGATCTGTGACATTAAATTTTTCATACAATTTATGACTAGCATAAGTGATGGATGATTAATCAGTGATTAAGTGGTACTGTCAATTGACTAATCCCTAGTTTAAAAATGATGTAATTAAACAAAAGTAATCAGATATTTGTTTCTTCGGTTTCAAAAGTAATCAGCTTTTAATTAAGCAAGATGAATCATTTTTGTCGTAGGTTCCTACCTATTTGAGATAGAAGGTAATTCGTTCGTAATAAAAGTACCTTCAGAATACATATTATTTATTAAAGTCGTTTATATTATTATCACAATATTACTCGTAGTTTGGGCGTCCATTTAACCAAGGGAGAATGGGCGGTTGCTGTTGGTTCTCAGGAAGTAGATTCCGGAGGCTCTGTAAATAGAAAATAGTTGAAAAAATTAAAAGCCAAGAGTGAGACGAACTTGTAGGGGTCTGTTCTCTATTAGCTAAATCATGTTTTTTATTTGGTAGCTACACAGAATACTACAGAAACACGACATTGATAATTCACACAAAACCAGCGCCATGGCTTTTCACGGCAATAATGCTGAGTGGGGGTCTACACATTTCTTTCATTTTAGTTTTGAAAGAAAGAAAGAAAACATGTTTATTCAGTATCACATACTTAGTCCTAGACCTGTGTCAATTTTCAAGTGTAGTTGATAAAGTTGATGGGATCAGGCGTTACTTTGCGGAAATCCACGACTAAAGCTGATAAAAAGGCTACGTCGCAGTCTGTCGAAGCGACAACATATCCTGAGGATGCCACGTGTAGTGGCGAAACGCGTCGAGTGTATTGTTGGTGTCAGTGTTGTGTTTCCAGGTGCATCTTCTGTGTCACGTTGTGAGTTGTAGGTATTGTAAGTCCTACGATTTTCATCTCTAACTTTTTCAGATGATTACATTTAGATGTATTGGGTTCCTGCGCTGGCATCGTTTAGTGGAAATTTAAAGCAAAATAATCCTTTTTTCAGCTTTTGTAGTTTATAAGCCAAATAAACATTTTTTCTTTCTTTCTTCCAATACAAGATTTGCTGTAGTAAATCTTGTAACTTAACCAGTTGCTACATACGATGGAGCTACAGCTCCAATGAGAAGTTTAGAGGTGTACAGTGTGTATTTATATAACAAAAATGTACTTATAAAGGATAGGATAGGACTTCTCCCAGTTCAACCAATCCTTCATAGGTTAGGTTTCATATTCCAATTCTTTATTTCGGACAAAATGATCCATGTGTAAGTAACAATGGAAGCTTAGAACTATGTTAGTAATAACAAAACAAACATTTTATGGTTGGTCAGCTGTGTATTTTTAATGTGTCATGTCATGAACCTAGGAGGCACTCCCTGCGAACTACATTTTATTTCGTTCATCATTCGCATGAAGTGCCTCAAGATCAGCGCATGTTGATCACCTGTCACCATCCTCAGGATGCTGTTGTCCACTATCCCGTTCTAGTCGGTTAAGCTGTGAATCTTAAGTTGCAAGTTGCAGGGGTGGGAAATATTGACCCTAGATGCCTTTATTGATTGGGGGTTTCAATTATAAATAAATAAATATTTCACAACAACCAATTTTCTAGTCCCAAATTGAGCTAAGAGGCTTGTATTATGGGTCTAGACAACGGATAAACATTCTTAAATACTTTTTTCTTGTAAATAAATACAGAGTATACATAGAAAACACCCAGACCAGTACAAACACACATGTTCATGCATACATATGCTTGTACTGTGCGGGGATCGAACCCGCGACCCTTGGTTTTAGAATTCCGACACGTAGACCACAGCACCAAGCGGTCGTCAAATTCAGTTAAGCTGTAGCCTGACTAAGCCAGCAAATGCTTGTACTATGCGGAGATCGAACCCGCTACCCTTGGTTTTAGAAGTCCTACACTTAGGTTAGTTAGTTAAGCTGTAGGTAGATCCTGACTGAACCAGCATTTGCAGTTCTTGCTTACCCAGTCTTGGGGGTGCGTCCGCCCATGTTCAGTCTTCCGCTGAGGGTACAAGCGCCGATGGAGGCTGCAGCTCGGTTGATGCATTGGATGGCGTTGTTGAAGCCGCCACTGGCTACGGAGTCAGCCATATACTCGTAAGACCTGGTAGGAAGGAGGTGGATATTAGGATAAAGTTCGTCCTAGCCAAGTTTCGACCATGGCAGCCAATCTTAACAGAAATTTGCCAACTGCGCAGGAGATATTATGTTGCACAATAGGATTAATGACATCACCAATCGTTGACATACATTTTATTATCTGTCAAAACAGTGTGCCTCCATAGATTTTGTATAGGAATACAAGAATGTGACGTCAAGGTAATGTATCAGAAATCGGAGTCAATGGTACGAATATTTATTGAGTTTTGTGTGTTTAAATATGCTGGTTGTATTAACTTTATAGGGGCTATTTTATTTTATTTTATATTATTGGGAAAACACTACAGTATCTTAAAAAACTAAATTACTCGCTAGACTTGTCACTGAACACCATTTACGTGTTTTCACATATAAATTCTAAATGACTTCTATACATATTGACTTTAAATTTTGAAGTAATAATGGAAATGTTTTTTTTTAAACGCCATGGTCTTGAAAATATTTAAGATATGTCATCATACGTATTGTGAGCGTAGCACACAGGTGTTCTCATTGTTCCTTCACTCTCAAAGTTCGGTGAAACGGTAGATAACCTCAATATAGGGAGAGTTTTGCAGACTTATTTATGAGACAAATAAATACTAAGTAAACCCAAAGCCATACCTGTTATGGTCACAGATCACGTTGATGAAGCACCCAGGCATATATGACCCGCCGTTGGGGTAGAAGTCAGTGTGCCCAAGAGGGTCTCCCCAGCCGTTGAAGTTGGTGCTGGTGTGGATAACCTCGGTGTAGAGTGAGTCCCGGTGGCTGACCACATCGTTGGTCTCCCAACGGCTGGCGGGGTCCAGAGCTGAAGGGAAACATGAGGTTAGTTGGAGCAATAAAGCAACTAAGACAATCCAAGAGCCTTTTTCTCCTAGCTAGTTTGAGTTGAAGGCAATGTCAGTAAGAGTGCGGTTCAAGAGGAGAGTTATTTAGATACGCAACGACTAAGATCTGTATTACAATAAGTATTAAGTACAGTAGAATCCTGCCTGACTATTCGAATCCCAATTATCCGTACATCCGATTATCCGGACTCGCGTCTGCGCGAATTAAGAAATGTTTAATTATTTTGTTACTTCCTGTATAATTTGTTATTTATTAGATAAGTTTTGTGTAAATAATATTTAGAGTGATGATAAGATAAGATTTATTATAATAACTTTATTTTTTTGTGTAACTTTTAAGTGTTATAGTAATTGTAATGTGTAAATATTATGTGTCTCTACTAGCAACTTTAGTATTCTTACTATAATGTGTGTCTACTAGCAACTTTAGTATTCTTACTTTGTAATGACCCCACGCCAAGGTGTCAATGTGATTTGGTAAAATGTAACGCTTGGTATCGTTAAAAGACAAAGATGTTTTATTGATTTTTTTGTGTGAAAATTGTGTGTTTGATTGATTTAAATCTAAACATGCATAGGAATATCGAGGTGGTGATTAGCATTATCTTAATTAGGGGTTCACTTTTTGAATGAGGGTAATGGTATAAATCTTGATAGATATCCAAAAGGATTTTGTTTGATGGCGTTTGATATAACACCTGATTTGTCTGCAAATTCAACTACACATTGGAATCTTATCAAACATGGGAGTCTTAGGTTAGAAGTTAGATTTGAAAACGCTCTTACTCAAACAATAAATTGCATTGTATATGCCGAATTTGATAATCTAATAGAAATAGATAAAAATCGTAATGTAAGTGTAGATTTTAGTAGTTAAGTATTATTTAAGCTAAGTTATTATAAAAATATATTATACTGTTGTTCACTTTATTGACAAGCAGACATGATTGTCTATAAATTATGGATACTTCAGAAATAAGTAAATGTTTGAAGATAATACATCCATCTCTAAGATGTAACGTGTATGCTGCAAATCGTTTGCCGATTCATATGTCACGCCCTGTTTGTTTAATTCGCAATTTAGACCCTGACTCAAAACCGGGATGTCATTGGATAGCAATTTATGTAAGCGGACACGGTGTCGGAGAATACTTTTACGGATACTTTTGGACGTAAGCCTGAAGCTTTACATTTAGCATTTTTAAAATTCTAATAGGTGGGTTTATAATAATAAAGTTATTCAAAATATGTTTTCATCTCTTTGTGGTCAATATTGTTTTAGTATATTTGTATTGTAGATTGAGAGGGATGACTTTCAATGACTTTGTTGGGATGTTTACTGAAGATACTTTGTCTAATGATGTAATGGTAAATAACATGTTTCGATTGTACTTTTCTTAGTTTAAGGTGTTAAATTTATGAATAAAAAATCGTATTGAACACATTATTTTTATTAGATAATACCCCTTCACTGTACAAAATATCTGTTCGATAATTTCAAACCGCAACAAAAATAACAATACAGTAATACAATAGAAGACAGTCATTAGTGAATGCCACAACTGAGTCACCAGGAAAAGTAACCCAAAGGGCCATTAGTCATAACCAAACAATAGGAATATCGAGGTGGTGAATTAGCATTATCTTAATTAGGGGTACTGGAGTGTTTCTAGCTCAAAACCTAATTCTGTAACAGCTGCAAATACAGAGAAATGGATCGCAGAGAACGATCGGGCGTAGCCGAAAACCCCCATTTTGACACCAAATTTTTTTTTTTAGGCGACGAAGCCACCGAAACTCACATTTTGACGAAAAAAAAAACGCGGAGTGGGCGGAGCCAGATTCTTGAGCCAAAACCGGGGAATCCCTACTACTACGAGTATTATCTGTCAAAACGGTTTGCCTCCATAGATTTTGTATGGGAATATATGAACGTGACGTCACGGTCATGTATCAGAAATCGGAATATTTATTGAGTTTTGTGTATTTTAAAATTGGTTTCTACAACTTGTTGAAAATATATTGTTTGTATCAACTTCATTGGGGCCATGTTTTTTAAACGCTATGGTTTTGAAAATATTGAAGGTAGGTGTCATCATGCCTATTGTCCCAATTTGTATTCCCCTGTCTGTTTATGTGTATGTATGTTTTTGTTTTAGTTAGTGTTTGTCTATGGCATCGTATCTCCCCGAACAGATGAACTTTTATATTCGCAAGTTAATTTGATCACAGTGGTTCTTAGCTATAGCTGGTCAAAATCCGTCCAGCCATTGAAGCTTACCAGTTGTTTTCCTGGTTGTTTCTGGCGTTTTTGACGTGACAACGTCTTATAAATTGGTTTGCCGGGTGACACTTCAAGAAACTGCGTTACGCTCCGCTCACGTTCCGCGCTCACAATGAGAGCGAGTGAGAGGCACGCGTCCCTTCGACTCGGGCATGGTTAGCCCGCCTAAGAGCGAGTGAGACAGAGCGAGAGAGAGAGAGTGAGAGAGATAGGCATACACACCGGTTCATGTTATACGAATGAATATTCACATTAAAATTATTTTACCACTCAAAGTCGTTGTCACGTAAAACTTTCGCCCGTATACCGACTTTACAGGCAACCAATTTTTTTAACTGAAAATTTAGTTTTGAATGTTCCTCTAACCGAAGGTTGTCAGGAAGAGATCGCTACAAGCAATAAGACCGGCTAAATTGTACATCTTCCTTTGTTAAACTTGTCTGTAAGTTGTTATGTGTTGTATAATAAAGAGTTAATCTATTTATCTAAGTACTTACCAGAAACATAAGCAACATTCCCATTGATGAATCTGGCGAGGATACCAGCCATGTGGCCACCGACGCTGAAACCGATGATGTGGTACTGGCCCGCTGTGGCTCCGGAGGCAGAGTTCAGCCAGTTGAAGAAGACAGCGCCGGCGCGGGCTGGGAGAAGAAGAAGAAATAATAATAATATACAACAACATCACATACATTGGTCTGACTCCGTGGTAAGCAGCTTAAGCACTTGTGTTACGCACCAACTAGCCACCTAGACAAACTAACTTTGCATAGATAAATAAACAACATCTTCCTTCCATCAACTTTTATCTGACTCCGTGGTAAGTAGCTTAAGCACTCGTGTTATAGATATCAGAATCAACTGTGGTATTGGAAATAAATTTAAATATAATCTATACTAATATTATAACGCTGAAGAGTTTGTTTGTTTGAACGCGCTAATCTCAGGAACTGCTGGTTGTTCTGGTTCGAATTGAAAAATATTTTTTGTGTTGAATAGAACATTCATCGAGGAAGGCTTTAGGCTATATAAAATCACAATGCAACTATTAGGAGCGAAGAAATAATGGAAAATGTGAAAAAAAACCGGTCAAGTGCGAGTTGGAACGGCGCACCGAGGGTTCCGAACAAACCTGTAGATAAGGAGTAGTAACTTTGAAATTTTCAAAATTGTCAAAAAAAATTTTCTAAAATATATATTTGTCGTAGATTCTAATAATTAGTTTCTCATTTGATTATTTTGTACCGGAACTGTTTGAACGCCGTGACGTCACTGAGTGAAAAACAAGTGACCGAACGAGAGCGGAATCGTGGAGGGGGAATTGTCGTTATATTCGGTCAGTCATTGCTGCCTTGAGCATTGGGTAGTCTGCATTGGAACGTTACGCTGTTCGAACCTTAAAACATGAGACCGCTGGTTCACCCAGTTCCGAATAAATTCCAAAACTGTATTGTGATTGTGAGTGTTATAAAATTAAACCGTGTGATACTATGTGTTTGGATTTAATTGCCTGACACCCTACGCCATGAACCCTGTACCTAGAAACCTCGATAGCGGCGGTAACGAAGCAAATCCATCGCTATCGACGACATCAGAAGTGAGATCGAACCGAGCAAATGAGCCAACGCATAGTGATAACGCGGATAATGCTCTCGGAATGCAAAGTCGGCAAATACGTGATGTGCGTTGATCCCAGTATCGCATTGACAACTCATAGCGAAACGCAAAGCTGAAGATCTGTAATCGCCTCACCTGGTTGATTTTTGTTTGTCACGAAAAATGTTTGTGCTGCAAAAAAACACGTTCAGCTTAATTGAAGCAAAATGCTGCTGGCTGTCTGCTGAAAAGGTATCAAGTGACATCGAGTTACCAGAATTCAACCCCGGGAAGCTAATTAAAAAAAAACAACGTCTTCAGTAATTGAGAATCCATCTAATGTGATACGAATGAAGCATAACAGAATGAAAGAAAGTCGTCGCAAGAACACAGCCTGCTAAACCAGCGTCATTGTTCTACTTCAGTATTGGTATCGCAGGCTACCCGTTCAGATGTTGTTATCCGGTGAGTTCTTTTCATTTTGTTAATTGTTAAAGCTTCGATTTAAAGTAGTTGCGATGAAATGGTCAATATAATCAAAGTTAAATCACGAACAATTTGAGACTGTTAAAAGAAAACCTAGTTTTGGCGAGAAAGCTTTCATAGCAAACCTGTTTGGAGTATAGTTATACGATATTGTTTTTCGAATTACTTTGAGGAGTCCTATTTAGACTTATGCAGTTTTAATTTCATTCTTAAACTTCTATTGTGGAATTTAGCTATTGCTTACATTAGTTATTCCGTAGCGAGTACCGTGATTGCGTTGCGTAACAACGCAATCAGTTATTGGTTAAGGCTTTGACCAATTAAGGCCAGGTCAAACTGTTGGATTTATTGAAAATAATTTCTAATAACAGCTAAAAATGTGAGCTGTTAATCCATTGGTATGATTAAAGTGGATATTAGAGTAAAAGCAAGAAAAAAAATCTTCAAATTAAGACGCTAATATTTTAAAAAAGTTAGGTTCTTTAACAGTCACAAAATAAATCACAATAAGTTCGCTTAGATTTAAACAATTAAACTGGCGAAAGAACATCTACTGTGGTTGTTTTCACATTTCAGGTTACACCAAATTGTCATGATACAAGCGATACACCCATGGGAGTGGTATTTACTGTCGTCACGCTGTACTTGAAGTACTGACTGGTGGCTGCTGATGGAAGTGATGCGAAGTCTCGTGATTTTGGAACTCTAAAGGCAATTTGGTGAGCAGTTTCCATTTTATTACGATTCTGGAGCCGAGTGCTCGTTAGTTAAAGAGTTTTGCTAAGAAATTGTGTGGTAGGCGTTTTAACAATGTTGTTTCACTGATAGGAATTGGTAATAGGACTATGTGTAGTTCTGAACAGACGTAGTGTAAGGTAGAAATTGGCTAGTTCCCCACTGAAATGTTATTCCATGTGGTGCCCGACGTTTATTTATGCAGTGAGAGTTTGATCGGCCGTGAAATTCTATTATCCAGATGTGTTGTTAACATAAGTGCGAACAATTTTACTTTGACAAAAAGTAACATCATTAATTCGTGTAGTATAAAAAGTGTTCAGCCCGTTTCAAACAATTTGAATAAGGGAGATACAGAAATTTCCCCCGAACGTAAAGTCACTTGTCAACATTTTAGAAAATTTTCTGAATATTTCACAACCAGATTTCCGACTACCTGTGTTAATACTTACGATTTTGAAATTTGTTCATAAGATCAAAATAGTCCTATAGTGATTTTGTGATTTGTTGTTTGCTCGGAATTATACTTTCGGATCATACGTACAGACACATTCGACCTGATAGTTCGTAAATATGGCGGAAAATAACGAACCGGACCTGCCCATGCCGTTAACAGAAGTTATCGTTTAAAAAGGATGCCGAAGGGTTACAAATGCAAGTCCGCTCGAATTACTGATCGTTGCGTGAAAGTTGCGTGTTCTCTTAGTTTGATGGCTAGTAGGGATGACAGCGAAGTAGATATCGAACAGGTTAGGAAAACGCAACTTTGTTACATATTGTGGGCATTAAACTCTAAACATACTTACAAGTACACGAATTATAGGCTAAGGTGAATGCCTGAGGACCTAGTACCAATTAAAGTAGAAGAGGTAGAGTCGAGTGATAGTAGAGAATCTTAGTTCGGCTGGTCGGCCCGTACCAGTAGCCATTTCGTAGCCGTAGTCCGTTGGAAATCGGTACCTACTTTTAGTAGGACGTGGATACGCGGTGCGCGGGTGGTACTGGCGGAGGTGGAGTCTTGTAGAGGCCATAGAGTCCGTGGGACATGGAATTTTGTGAATCAGACACGAGGTGTTCTGTTGAAGGGGCTTAGTGAGAAGCCACAGGCCACAAATGAGATTCCTACTTTGTATCTTGTGAAGTTGTTAAGATGATTTGTTTGGTATCAATTATTGAGAGAAAGTGGTACTTAGTTGCTCTTGCATTCATTATGATTCGACTGATAATCACCAAAGTTAGCCCGTTAGAGCTCTTTATAGGAAAAGTAGCGCGTCCACTAGATTTGATGGCAAATGATAAATGACGTCATAGATCTCATTGAAATTAGGTAATCGGCATCAGATAGTATAGAGAATTTGCAAACTATAATAAGTCACGTTTTGACAGTAATAAGGCAAGTATGAGTAGATTTTCGATAGGAGAATTTGTGTAATCAAACAAAATTAGTTCAGAGGACCGTTTCAAATAATAGAAGTTTTAGATGGAGAACGATATGTTTTAAAATCATTGATTAACAAGCATACCTATAAGTACGCACATGATTGTATTAGAAGGATACCTCAATCTGAGATACTAACTGAATTAGATTTAGTAGGTGTAGATTTAGAAGTTGACACCAAAGACGGACATATATCTTCAAACACCAATTAATGCATTAAGCGTTCTTGTGTATCAGCTTCTTCTGCTCTGCTTGGGAGTATAGTAACTAGTGAGAAGGACTGGTTTGTTTGTAGCAAAACATTGGATCAGTGTGAAGGACTGATCTAAGCTTATCAGTAAGAAGGACTGATATCTTGTGTTTGACCCTGTGAGAAGGACAGGCGTCATTTGGACTTTGAGCAAAGTTAGTTGACCAAGTAATTGTTTGATGCATTATTGTGATGATTGAATTCTTTATGAGCTAGTTGATTATAAATCATGTTTATGGTATCCTCTCTGATATGATCATTGATTGAAACTCTATCGTTGAAATGTATCATGTTACCCTTTGGTCAGGTTGACCGAGCATAAGTTACTCCAGTTGTATTTTCTTTTGTTGCCAGGTACACAGTAGACCACGAGGACGTGGAATGTCAGTTCTGGCCGTGTCGTAGATTCTAATAATTAGTTTCTCATTTGATTATTTTGTACCGGAACTGTTTGAACGCCGTGACGTCACTGAGTGAAAAACAAGTGACCGAACGAGAGCGGAATCGTGGAGGGGGAATTGTCGTTATATTCGGTCAGTCATTGCTGCCTTGAGCATTGGGTAGTCTGCATTGGAACGTTACGCTGTTCGAACCTTAAAACATGAGACCGCTGGTTCACCCAGTTCCGAATAAATTCCAAAACTGTATTGTGATTGTGAGTGTTATAAAATTAAACCGTGTGATACTATGTGTTTGGATTTAATTGCCTGACACCCTACGCCATGAACCCTGTACCTAGAAACCTCGATAGCGGCGGTAACGAAGCAAATCCATCGCTATCGACGACATATTTTTAATATGATGAAATTGAAAATTTACGGTTTTCGTTATTTTTCCTATATCTGTACTATAAGACGTGACTTCGTACTAAATTTCAAGATTCTAAGTTTACGGGAAGTACCCTGTAGGTTTTTTCCCGTGCGAGTTTCGAAAATTTGCGGAAATTTGCGGCCTAAATGGCTGTATCTTTTGATTGCGTTGGCTTAGAAGGTTGATTTTTCTACAGCTTCCAGGGACAGTAGACCTAAGTATTATATGTATATAAATTTCAGTTTGATACCTCCACGCGTTCCTGAGAAAAACGGTCTTGACAGACGGACGGACGGACGGACGGACAACAAAGTGATCTTATAAGGGTTCCGTTTTTTTCTTTTGAGGTACGGAACCCTAAAAAATGGGGAAAATTATTCTGAGGTCTTCCGTTGCGTGCGCTACGAAAACGGTTCATGATACCAAAAATATAATGTATGTATTAAAGAATTATTTCTCTTAAAAAGATCTAAAAATGTCTGCGACAGTATATGTCTATGCCCAAAATAACTATTCCACGCGTACGACCGCGACTTCGCACAGCTAGTATAATATAATATAGCCAAGCAGGCTTATTCCTTGTTAGTTGGTGATCTTAATTATCACTATTCTTATCATATAAAGATGAATCAATTAGCAATAAGCAAATATTTTTCCGTTTAAGTGTTAAGAGTCTGAACTTCCAAAAGTCCCAAGGTGTCTGAGATACAAACGAAAGGTAGCACTCACCGGCCTGAGCACCGTTGGGGCCCCAATGGGATCCCGCGCTCCAGTCGAACACGATCACGTTCACATCCTCACCCTGCAGGTATGCTGAACGAAACAAACTTCATTAGTCACATCTTCAAGGGGAGAGGTGTAAAACAACAGATGGGACAGAAACAGAATTTGTAGAGAGCATAGAACAGAGGTGCTTGAGGCGCAGTGGTTGCAGCGCTTTGGTAGTGATACCAAAAGTTAAGCAACCTACGGCGCTGTCATGTTTGGGATGGGTGACCATTCTGACCATACAAGTGACGTCTATTTACAAGCATCTCCGTGCTTCGGAAGGCACGTTTAGCTGTGGGTCCGTTTAATATCGATAGATATTAGTCGTTAAGCCTGGTCGGAGGCCCTCGGGCGGCTTAATAACATCTGACAGTAAGGTTGGTCACTTACCTTACACACACCCCTCCACCAATCCGAACTGAGCCCGCGTGGTGGAGTATGTCTCGCACCACCTCATAGTTGAGGTGAGGCCTGTGCCCGGCAGTGGGACGTATATAGGCTGATGGTAGAACAGAGCCGCAGGGGAAGAAAGTCCACGCAGTACACACGCGCTCTCCCGCGATTCGGTTCGTATGCCACAAGACTGCCTCGTTGGTGTAGTGGCAAAATTTCTGCCTGACATCCGAGAGGCCCTGGGTTTGAATCCCAGGTCGAGCCAATAATTATTTCTGAGATTTTCTGTCATGAATTTCTCATAATCAGCTCGGAGTCGGGAAGTTGGCGGTGTTACACCCCCGTGCCTCGGTGCGCACGTTAAGCCGTTGGTCCTGCGCCTGATCTCTCTCGGGTCGTGACGGATTGCAGTCTCACTGAAATTTGAGAGTGATAGAACAGTGAGTGCTGTGTACTGCGCTCACACTTGTGCACTATAATATCTCCTGCGTAGTTTGCTGATCTCTGTTGAGTTTGGCCGCCGTGGTCGAAATCGGCCAGGAGGATTATTATTACTGGTACTTACGCCACTACACCACCCAGGGCGTCGAAGAAGTTGGTTTTTGTTGTTGACATTACTGACCTGTAAAACAGCACTGCTAAAGGTTGTACACAAAAAAGAAAACGTCTCGGTGGTGACCTGCAGATTACCACCAGCTTCTACTCACCAGGCACCAGGTCTCTATTGGAGCCGGCGGTGGCGGAACCAAGGAACCCGTGGATGAGCACCACAGTCCTGCGGTTGGATCTGAAGTTGCTGGCCTGGAGGAGCTGGTTGTTGTTGATGACGAGAGGCTGGCTCACAGTGGGGTTGGCCCTGGGTAGAACAAAATAAAAAAATTAAATCAAGATTAATCTGAAGATGCTACTCGTAACATTGTTTGATAACTGCAAGATCGTTCAAGGCCAGAGCACACTTGCGTTATATTGTCGATCGGTTGACACGCTTTCAATCGCAAGTCGTGGCGACAGTATTGCACATATGTGTGCCGGCGGTAACCTGGGAACACGACTATCATTTAGGGAATTTCAAAGATTTTTTTCTTGTCCTATGTCACATGTATCTAAAGCACCAACTCAACAGCGATCAGTGGTGTTTTCCTTTAAAAGGTACCTACGTACCTAATTTTTGTCTTGACTAGAAAAATAAGAAAGCCATCATACCACGTCAAGAAGAGAAATAAGAAGACGAAAACGCATACCTGGTGAACAAATGGTACTGGTTAGATTGTGCAGGGTTGTATCTCGCCAGGTTCTCTAGATCGCTCATCTTCACCCAAGAGTCCACCAGCCGGTTCTCTCCATCTTCACCCTCCGCGTACATGAAGCGTGGGCCATCGGGCATCAGCTTGCTGATAACCACGTCAGGGGTTGGGAGGGCTGGAGGGTATATTTGGTGAGTAAACTGGCATGATGACACGTATCGTAAATATTTTCAAGATCATGACGACCGCTTGGTGCAGTGGTCCACAGGTCGGACTTTTAAAACCAAGGGTCACGGGTTCGATCCCCGCACAGTACAAGCATAAGTGTGTTTGTACAACACGTGTGTTTGTTCTGATCTGGGTGTTTTCTATGTATGCCTTACTATTAATAAGTTTTATATACAAAATAAAATAATAAATTGGTTTTACTAGCTTCATTGAGGTTATGATTTTAAAACACCATGGTCTTGAAAATATTTACGGTGCTTATTAATTTAAGTTGTGATTTCATTTTTAATTTGAGCTGAATTTTTAAGCCGACTCCAAAAAAAGGGCTTATGATTGTGTTGCGTTGGTCATATTTATGTCTCTGGCCATAATAGGATTGATAAATTGAATTAGGTAAACATTAGTTTGTTTTTTATCGGCTTAAATAAATTACGATTTAAAGTTTGATCTTCATAAATTGATGGATTCTTTATCAATTAACGTGTGGGCAAAGTTATCTTAACAATAAATCACCTAGGATAGTAGACACTTGGATAGTAATATTTATTTGCGAAACGAAAACTAAACGACCACTTTGGTGTAAGGGTTAAGAAGTTCGTGAGTTATTTAGTTCGATCCCCGCACTCTACAAACATTTGTGTGCATGGACATGTCTGTTTGTACTAGTCTGGGTGTTATATGTATTTATTTGAGTTTATTTGTAATACCACTGTTGATTCTGGTACCTGTAACGCAAGTGCTTAAGCTATTTACCACGGAGTCGGATCAATGTATAATATGATGATGTTGATTTATTAAAAAAAAAACAGTTGAAAAAAACTGTCTTGAGGCAGGGACTTGCGTTGCGTTAATGGGAATCCGGCCGGTGTGTGTAACCAATCGGTAACCAAGAAATACTTCTAACACTGAAATCGTTTCTCATCAGTCCAGTAAGATAAGGTAACTGGGCGAGTGGATTAGAGACGATATATATTAAGTGACATTGTTTTGGGTTGAATGTTACACAGACGAGGAACTATAGGTACTTCGCGTTTGTACGGAATGCAATTTCCAATAATTTAAGATTATTTAATATATAAAATTCTCGTGTCACAGTTTTCGTTGCCATACTCCTCCGAAACGGCTTGACCGATTCTCATGAAATTTTGTGAGCATATTGAGTAGGTCTGAGAATAGGCCAACATCTATTTTTCATACCCCTTAGTGATAAGGGTTGTCCACCTTAAACATTTATATGGCAAAACAACGTTTGCCGGGACAGCTAGTTGTTTTATATATTACTAGTGGCCTCCCGGGACTTCGTTCGCGTGGAATCTCTTAGTTTTCGAAACCGCGGTTGAACGGGATAAAAAGTATCCTATGTCCGTCTCCTGTTTCTAAGCTACCTCTTCACTAATTTTCAGCTGAATCGGATCAGCCGTTATTTAACTGTGTAACTAACACGACTTTCTTTTATACAGGGTGTAAAAAAACCTTAACGAAGCCATCAAACACGCTTTCAGTACAGAAAACCAAATCGTATAAAAAAGAAATTTTTGCTGGGAAACAACTTTTATTTTTTGACATCAAAAAAATAATTTAATTCTAACCCGCAATGTACAGCGCGCACGCGGAAAAGTCACCGCGGGGCGTGTTGCGTTACGCCGCCCCGACGCGGTTCGGTTCGAGTGTGCGCTGTTCATTGCGGAGTGTGCCATTTAGAGGCTTTTTATGAATGAACTAGTGAAAATTTGTATCATGTATCTTTGGAAAAAAGTTCAGTTATAATGGACAGAAGACGTTTCTGTAAAAATCATCAATTTTTTTTCAAACTTTTTCCATCAATACCCCAGTAACCGTTAACTTCCCACGTATGCTGTAAATGAAAAAAATGATCGTAACAATTGGTAGAATATGTGGTATTCGGCTTCGTTAAGGTTTTTTTTACACCCTGTATAGATTATAATATTTTTCGCTGACTTGTCTATTTTTTTTGCTATGTATGGAAATAAAACTTTCATTTGATTTTGATTTGTGTAGTGGTGACAGCGATTTGGTAATACCAAAGTTGAGCAACCTGAAGCGCGGTCGTGTTATGGGATGGGTGACAATTCCGACAGGCGGCCTAATAACAACTGACAGTAAGATTGGACACTTACCCAGGCCTCTCTCACTCGATGTACTTGCGCGCGGTAATAGCCTACTCTCGCCGGCACCGACTGCAGTGCATATTCAGTGGACTGCCAACAATCGGACGCGCTCACGACGCACTATAATTATTCGTGTTACGCTTACGTTCAATTTAGTTTTCATACGAACCAAATTAGTAATCTGTGCTTTTTAAACGTTAGCTTTCTTACGTGGTGGTTTAGTCGATTAATAATTAATTAATTAGCGAAATGACTAGGTAGGTAGGCAGGTACCTACGTAGTTGACAATAAAATTTACCGATTCTCGGAAATGTACCTACCTACTAATAATCTACAAACGACAGATTCCACAAATGACAGATTCTACTAATGACCAATTTGCGAAATGATCGTTTTTTATTGTATTGTATGAAAATAGTAAGTACCTAGGTATTTTTGTTAGAAAATTTAGGAATATGAAAAATAAAATGAAATGTAGATAAAGAATAAAGAATCATTTATTTTAAATAGTTTTCATTATGATCACAAATAATAGAAAAAAGCATGGCGCGTTTGTACGTATGTACCTACGTATGTACACAAAAATAAGGATGATAGATAATATAAATACAAATATCTTTTTTTCTTCTCTGACACAAATATCACTACAAAGTAGTTACAATCCAAATAATGTTTCCTTAATGCAAAATCTAGTAGTAGGTAGGTACCTACACTTTTTTAACTCAACAATAAACATTGTGTCAACCCTAGTTCGATTGTCGCTAGGTCTCACGTCACTTGGTCTCGCGCAGCTGCGAAGCAATAGTGACTTTATACTCAAAGATGTAGGTGCATTTTTGTACGCGGCAGAAAAAGTAGTCTATTAACGCTGTAGGTATTGAAATTTCTCTATGGAGTGATTTATCTGTTACGTAGTAACTATTTAGTAATCTGTGACTTACCTTACAAACACCCCTCTACCTACCGCACCGCACTGAACTCGCGTGGTGGAGTATGGCTCGTACCACCTCATAGTTAAGGTGTGGGCCTGTGCCCAGCACTGGGAAGTAACTTGATATGTTGATGAGTTAATATGAATAAAACAATAGACCTACCTGAAGCCGCTGCGATAGCACACAACAAAATAATGAAACGAGTCATATTTGATAATCAAATATGACAACGATTTGGGCATAAATTTATAAACTCTTTGTTTTATAGTTTTCTCATTATCAGATCTGGCACGTGAATAGATATTTAAGTAAATTAATATCACTAATTCCAGATAACGAATCCAATAAACGAAGTAATTAGAGATAGGTTTTTGATAAATATTATGTTTACAAGCTGTGTGGGCGTGGAATGCTGAAAATAGTTTATTATTAAATTTAATTCTGTCTAACTACTGGTTTAGTAGTTAGTCCAAAGAACTTATTCCACCAGCCCCCTTTTACCATCGGACCACCAGACGTACCTACCGCTGTATACCATCCGTACCGTGTCGATGGTTCACTGATACGAACCAAGCGCTTGTCATCTACATTCCTGATGCGCACTGCAAAAGAGTGGAACTCACTATCTGCGTCTGGGTTTCCCTGCAATTACAACCTAGGTATTTTCAAAGCCAGAGTGAACAGGCATCTTCTATGTGAGCTCGCTCCATCGTAGACTCAGTCTTAGCCTCGTTGGGCTCAGTCTTGGGTCAAGAGCAAACCTATACCAAATCAAAGATAAAAGGGCCAAAAGCCTTCCATTATCTTTGACCAAATAAAAAAAGGTTGAAAAAAAGGTAAAAAAATGCCTTCTAACATTAAAAAAATCATTGTAAAATTTATGAATCAACGGCCCTTCTAAATTCTATCTACCTTTTGACGACCACTTTGGTGCAATGGTCGAGAAGTTGACTATTAACCAAGAGGTCGTGAGTTCAATTCCTACACTGCACCACAATCATTTGTGTGCCTGAACATGTCTATTTGTACTGGGCTGGGTGTTATATGTATTTATTTAAGTTTATCTGTAATACTACTGTTGATTCTGATATCTGTAACACAAGTGCTTAAGCTACTTACCACGGAGTCAGATCAATGTATGTGATGTTGTCGTATATTTATAAAAAAAACCGGTCAAGTGCGAGTTGGACTCGCGCACCGAGAGTTCCGTACAAACCTGTAGATTAGGAGTAGTAACTATGAAATTTTCAAAATTGTCAAAAGTTTTTTTTTATATGATGAAACTGAAAATTTACGGTTTTCGTAATTTTTCCTATATCTGTACTATAAGACGTGACTTCGTACTAAATTTCAAGATTCTAAGTTTACGGGAAGTAGGTAGGTTTTGATTCCCGTGCGAGTTTCGAAAATTTGCGGAAATTTGCGGCCTAAATGGCTGTATCTTTTGATGGCGTTGGCTTAGAAGGTTGATTTTTCTACAGCTTCCAGGGACAGTAGACCTAAGTATCATATAGAAATTTCAGTTTGATACCTGCACGCGTTCTTGGGAAAAACGGTCTTGACAGACGGACGGATGGACGGAAGGACGGACAACAAAGTGATCTTATAAGGGTTCCGTTTTTTTTCTTTTGAGGTACGGAACCCTAATAACATACGCAGCCTCTGAATAAAAGTTACGTCACTGCCAGTCTCATACTAAAAACTTTCTGCTGTATGCATCTTTCTTCTGTATGAAACTGTCAGTTTTATCTATTTTTCAGTCAAATATAGATAGAATATAAACAATGGCCGTAAGCCGTTTGATTGTTAGTAGTTTTGGAGCCATTGCTGTTAATCCCGTGACGCGCACGCAGCGCGCCGCTAACGCGCCCACTGCCCGTGCTCTGCGGCTCATTGGGGACTTGCTCGCTCGGCACAATGACATACCTACCTAGATATTTTTAACACGCTTTTATTACATCGGGGTGTATGTACGAATGTAAGTATGTAACGAAATTTTTGAGCTCAATTCACACCAACTTCCAGAAATCGGATTAATTTGAAACTTTGCACACGTATTAAGTACCGATGACAATGCAATAATTTGATAAGAGTTTTCCATCATCCTTATTAACTAAAAAAATAAAAATAAATAGTTTAATAAACTATTTTTTTATAACCATATTGGGCATCTGTTTGACCAATTCTGTGTGCTCCTTAACACATTGCACGCCATGGTGGTCACCGGTGACCCCCAAACAATATTATTTCTATTGTGTCTAGTCTCTCGGCAGTCAAAGACTTAACGACATAAGTACCTAGTTAAATGAACTTGATTATTGACCTATTTATATTTTGACATATTATTATTTACTTTGACTATGATTTAATTGACGTGTAAGCGTTTTGGACTTTCTCTGTAAGCTTGCACGTGTTTTTAATAAATAAATTGAAATTCTATTGAAATCCTACATGTTTGGCTTGTACCTACACATACCTTAAATTACCTTAAATTGTACATCTTTCTTTTTTAAACTTGTCTGTAATTTTTGTCTTGTGCTGTACAATAAAGTGTTAATCTACCCATCTATCTATATCTAGAGTAGAAGCGAACGAAACTTTAGGAAGTGCGGCCATATTGCGCGGAAAGTTTTTGGTTTTTGAGGTTATAAAATAATTCATTAGATTATCAAAATAATATCCTTTAATCAACAAATTATTATTTAACAAGATAACCTGTAGTACAAATGTAAATAAATACAGGGTGGTTGGGAAAAGTGGTGTTTCCATCTAGTCACAGGATTAAAAAAGAGATTTTTATACGCGTGTTCCGTACAAGAGGAATGAAAAAGTTTTAAGTAACTTTGGTCGAATATTTGAATAGTTTTTCCAAACACCCTGTATTCTTTAATTTATTTCATGTCAAACAGCTTAACTACGAATTTGTCAATTTTAAAAGTTTGTCTTAATACATTACATTATTTGTACATTTTAATGATGATCTTTTAGACAAGGTTTAAACACTGATTTATCTATTTATAGTAAGGTAGTTGTTTCAGTAGTTTTAAATAATTATCATAATAAGATAATAAATAAATAAAAAATGGAAAAACCTTTCTTTATTTCAAATTAGGATACAAAATATCATAACATAGTGTCTTAACTCTGAAACAAATTTAAAGACGCTTATCTGAAGGCCTGCTACGAAAAACAAAGCACCAAATCGCGGACGATACAAAAGTTAAACGATAATAGAATCGAACCGAAAACTTGACGTCTTACTGAAAAAAATCGAAGTCAAAACGATACTCATTTACACAACACTAGTACACGTCACATCACGCCAAGCATTAATTAAGAATACCCATAATTGATTAGGGTATTCTTAATCAATGACGCCAAGGTAAAACTGTGGCATCTTAAGCACATGTTATAAAGACGATTAAAATTCGTAGTGGAGTGCGGTCGTACGTACACGTTAAAGCACTTAAACACGAGCATCACATTGACAAAAGCAAAAGCAACCGTAGTCACCGTCACTTGTTGGCAGCTAGTAATCGACGTGCTTGCAGCAAGGTTTAGACAAGTTAACGTCTGCCGTCGGCGGGTCGACAGCGTGCTGCAGGAAGCTGATAGCTGTAGCCATCTGCCTGCGGCAGCCGCCAACGCGTGGACAGCGCGGCGTCGGCATGCCGACAGCCGTCGCCTTCTGACGTCAACTGCAGTTACATGCAGGGACAGCGAACTGCTGTTCGTGTGTGAGAGCCCTTGTTGTTTTGACGATTATCATTCTTTTTAGATTCTGTTCCTTTTAAAAATCTTTTTGTTTTTCAATACGTCAATGTATGGTTTACTAAACATATTTTATTATTAATAAATATTTTGCTCGCTTGAAATAAATTTAGTACAGTGGCGATGATTTCCTTTACTGATATAATTGTAATTTATTAATTAATAAGCATACATATTTGCACGCTGACTAAAATGTAGCAAATTTTGGTGAACTTTATCTACAAGAACTATATTGTAACACCCATAATACGCAAATAAACGCATTTGTATTTGTAAATGTCAAAATACGCACATCGTTCCCATATCAGGTCCGTAGTGTTTCATACTAAGCAAAACTAGAGAACAATTATTGTCGTTTGACGGCTAGGTAGTCAATCTCGTTACGTCCTTTCGAGTAAAGTCATCCCCAGTCATCCTTATCTCGCCTGCTGAGTTTACAGTAAGAAAGAACGAGATGGCTGGTAAAATACTGATAGACATGGATTTGTGACATTAACGCTAGCGCACACCTGTCGCCACGACTCGCGACTGTCACTGATTTGACCGATTTGGTTGATACGTCGTCAACCAATTCCAACCCCGGTCTAAAGAAAGAAAGAAAGAAATAATATTTATTTGGCTTATAACAAACAATTGAAAATTGACACAGGACTAGGACTAGTATATTATGAATCTAAAATGAATGGAAAGTGTAGGTATAACCAATTTGGCCTCCAGTCAGCATTATTGCCATGACGCTGGTTTTCTGTGGTCACCATTGATGTTTGGAGATGGCACCAACAAAAAAACAAAATTGACGAATCGCGGCGACAGAACGCCACAGGTGTGCTCTCGGTCTTAATAACCAATCCCTGACCACCAACCGCTATTATAAGTCGGCCTATGAGTTGTGAATGGAACAGTACCGTATTTATTATTATTTGTATTTCCATAATCATTTTCTTCCTGGGGATAAACAATTTTATGTTCATCATTGAAATCTCTATGGTTTCCGTTATTAAATTGTCTATTATTATTCACTTCTCCCCTGTTGCTATTATTATTTTGCCCCCAATTATTATAACTGTTTTGGCCTCTATTATTGTAGTTATTTCCTTCTGTAACAACACTGTATCCGTTATTGACGGGAAAGTTTTTGTGATCACTGCTTGTGTATTGATTGTTGCCATTGTTATTCCAATTTTGATTGTTATTACCGCTATTTTCTGGTTTGTTCCTGTTATTATTCCACGCATTTTGATTATTATTGTTATTTTCACTATCGCCACGTCTGTTATTATTTTCGTTTCTATTGTTCTGATTTGTAGGTCTGTTATTATTATTATTGAAGTTAGCAGGGCGATTATTATTCTCATTTCTATTGTTTTGGTTTGTTGTGGCCGTCTTGCCGAAGACCTGAGCAGCTACGAAGGCTCTGTGCAGAGTAGCGTAGAGGGCTGGTGTGTTGGCGGCGCCACATGATCTGCCGACTGACGTGACGGCGACCACGCGCCATGTGCAGCCATCTTGGACCTGCGCTGGACCTCCGGAGTCACCCTGGGGGGGAAAAAATAATATAATTTTGAATTTATAATTATTTAAAAGGGGAGGGACAGTGATTGGTTAAGTTAATGCGTCAGAAGAACTTCTAAGCAGCACTTATTTCGAGAATTTTGTTTTATTCAAAACCTCCATGAAGACTTTTTATTACTCGTAATAGAAACTGAGTAACTACTCGTAAATTATATATAATAATATTAAATAATTCACAACAATCACGCCAATTCTCTAGTCCCAAATTAAGCTACGAGGCTTGTGCTATGGGCACTAGACAACGGATAAACATACTTAAATACTTTTTTTTTGTAATTAAATACATATTATACTTACATAGAAAACACCCAGACCAGTACAAACACACATGTTCATGCACACTTATGTTTGTACTGTGCGGGGATCGAACCCGCGACCCTTGGTTTTAGAAGTCTGACCTGTGGACCACTGCACCAAGCGGTCGTCAAAAATAAGCAAAGAAGATTGCTCTAAATATGCACAAGAAAATATGCAATATTTGACAATTATTAAAATCCTATCGTCATTGGAAAGGGACCATTTTTGATAACGAATCGACACACTGTAGATATTTAATTGTTACGGTGCAATACCGTCTTATTGAGGTGCTTGTGGCGCAGTGGTTGCAGCGCTTTGGTAGTGATACCCAAAGTTAAGCAACCTAAGGCGTGGTAATGTTTGGGATGGGTGACCATTCTGACCATTTAAGTGACGTCTATTTACAAGCATCTCCGTGCTTCGGAAGGCACGTTAAGCTGTTGGTCCCGGTTAATATCGACAGATATTAGTCGCTAAGCCTGGTCAGAGGCCCTCGGGCGGCTTAATAACATCTGACAGTAAGGTTGGTCACTTACCTTACAAACACCCCTCCACCAATCCGCACTGAGCCCGCGTGGTGGAGTATGGTTCGTACCACCTCATAGTTGAGGTGAGGCCTGTGCCCAGCAGTGGGACGACGTATATAGGCTGATGAGGTGAGGTGAATACTGTCTTATATGGCTTTTTAGAATGTTTTTCGACTCGTAATCCATACTAATATTATAAGTGCGAAAGTAACTCTGTCTGTCTGTCTGTTACTCAATCACGCCTAAACTACTGAACCAATTTGCATGACATTTAGTCTGGAGATAATATTTTGATAGCCGAGAAAGGACATACTACTGACATGCTACTTTTTACTGCGGGGAACCAGGACGCATTCCCATGGGAAAATTCAAGGGGGCCGATCGCTTTTTCGTCTAAACTACTGAACAGATTTAAATGAAATATGGTAAGGCGATAGTTTGAGACTTAAGAAAGAACATGAGTTACTATTGACCACGGGAAAACAACGCATTCCAAAAAAACTACCTAACGCGGATTAAGTCGCGGGGAAAAGCTAGTATATTATATTAGAACGAGTAAGTGTGCGAGCGTAGCGAGCCTACCTACCTAAACCTTGTGGAAGTTTCGCCTAATAGAACCTCCATAAAATGTGTGTTCCTACCTTCTAGAAATAAATTTGTGAAATAAATTTCTGAAAGAAAAAATCAAGGTCTAGTTTTAACCGCTTCCTAATATCCGCCGCCCGAGGCCTAAACCTACTCAGCCTATTGATAAACCCAGCACAGTTTCTGACGTTTGGACGACACGAATACGTCACGATAGTGTTCGTGCTCACCCCAATGCATGCCTCACACTTTTTTTAAACTTTGACAGCTGTCTTCTCACCTGGCAGGTGTCTTTCCCGCCATTCTTCTCGCCGGCACAGATCTGACTGTCTCTAGAAGGACCGTTGGGCAGCTTTCTCGAGGTGCCCAGCACTCGACTGCATTCTTCCATATCCCATACTGGGACAGACACGCTACGGAGCTCAGTTGATTGGCTGCCACCTACAATAGAAATAAGGTAAGATAAGATATTACGAACCAACAAGTTAAGCGAAAGCTTGTCTCTCCATTTTGCCTTGAAGTTAACTCCACTGACCCATGGTTCTACCTGCCTTGCGGCATAATAGTCCTCGTGGCCGATTTCGACCACGGCGGCCAATCTCAACAGAGATCAGCCAACTGCGCCGGAGATATTATAGTGCGCAAGTGTGAGTGCAATACACAGGTGCAAACTCTGTTCCTTCACTCTCAAAGTTCAGAACGCAGAGAGATCAGGCTCAGGACCAACCGCTTTACTTGCTTTTCGAGGCACGGGGGTGTAACATCGCCAACTTCCCGACACCGAGCTGTTCTGAAAGAAAATCTCAAAAGTACTAGAAATAACAATGTTGTCGAGCACACACGCGCCTCACCTCAACTATGAGGTGGTAGGAGCCATACTCCACCACGCGGGCTCAGCGCGGTACGGAGGAGTGTAAGGAGAGTAGGCCTAACTAAGCTTACTATGAGATGTTACCAGCTTTAAGCCTCGACTTTGGAACGGACTCCCTAAGGAAATCCAGCGGTCGACGTCGAAATTATCATTTAAAAAGTCACTGCAGTCCCACTACAGGAATAAACTGTCTCTCCTGTCTCAGTGACACTGTGTTCTTACCATGTGTACCATCCTTATTATGTATACGTTACAATGTATGTCTATGATTTTTTATGTATTTTTATTTCATTTCATGTAAGTAATTAGTATGTATGTTTATAATTTTATTTTGTACTTAAATAACTTCAGTTAACTTTTTACTTTACTTTTTACTTTATGTGCACCGCCTGAATTTTCTCTGCTTGGCCCTATGGTTGACTGGTAGAGAATGCCTTCGGCATTAAGTCCACCATTGTACACATGTTTGTGCAGAACTTAAATAAATAAAATAAAAAAAAATTAAGCCACCATATGGCCTCTGACTGACATTAACGACTAATATCTGTCAATATCAACCGACGGCTTCCGATGCTTTCCGAAGCATGAAGAAGCTTGTGATAGACGTCACATAGGTACATACAGGGTGTCCAGGAATTAATGGATAACCCTTTAACTGCGGGTAGCTTGACCGATGCCCTACTGGTAAAAAAATTATGACCTTAGTAAAAGTGTCACGGTTTTCAAAATATCGCCCAGAGACAATTGTATGAAAGTGAGAAAAATTTTCACAATCTTTTTTTTGTATTTTTTTTCTTATTCACAGGCACTGAAATAATGTACTCATTTTATGCGCCAGCTATTTAGATGTATTTAAAAAAAAACAGAACTCAAAAATGTTGCAATGGGAGATTTTTTTTCATACAATTGTCTCTGGGCGATATTTTGAAAACCGTGACACTTTTACTAAGGTCATAATTTTTTTACCAGTAGGGCATCGGTCAAGCTACCCGCAGTTAAAGGGTTATCCATTAATTCCTGGACACCCTGTATATGGTTATAACTCTATAACGCACAAACCGAGTTCTACGGTTTTGCATTCGTTGAAAAGGTCTCGGGCTCCGTGAAGTTTATAGCAAATAAAATTCAGGAAAAGGATAATCAGGGTTAATCATTAACAGGTTTTTTTTTTTAATGTTTATTTCAGACTATGAAGCGTCCATATAGTTGTTACTAACAAGAAAATTTATAAAAGCTTATAAAACTAAGTTAGTAAGAATTAGAAATTTGTACAATTAATTTAGATATTTGCCTGCACTGCTCGACACTCCGGCTACATGTGTGTGTGTGTACACCCAATGGCGCAGTATCGGACAGTCAGGCTTATTATTATGTTAGAAAGTTTGCCCATCCATACACGACCTCACCACGGGTGACTTCTTTGATAAAGCGCTGCAACTGCCCTACAAGCATCTCCTGCTGCTTGAGCTTATTTACTACTAGCTGTACCCGCGACTTCGTCCGCGTGGAGTTGTAATTTTGGGCATAGACATGTACTGTCGCAGACAGTTTTTTAGATCATTTCAAGAGGAATAATTCTTTCATATTTATATTTTTGGTATCTTGAACCGTTTTCGCAGCGTACGCAACTCAAGGATGGTTTAGTAGATTCTGAGATTCAATTTCCTGCCTGCCCCCTAAGTTCATCGGCGTGATTATTTATATCCCAGTTTACTCTCCAGGTGATACTGAGTCAAATAAAAAAAGTCCCGTCAAAATCGGTCCAGTAGATTCTGAGATTAGCCCGGACAAACAGACAGACAGACAGACAGACAGACAAAAATTTTAAAAATTGTTGTTTTGGCTTCTATTACGGTAATTAAGACCCCCTGTAACAATTTTTCATAAAAATCTTCAATGTACAGAAATCGATCTTTTACAGTCTTATTATATGTATAGATTCTGTGGCTCTACTATTACATTATTACTAGCTGACCCGGCAAACGTTGTTTTGCCATAAAAATGTTAAGGGTGGTCAACCCTTATCACTAAGGGGTATGAAAAATAGATGTTAGCCGATTCTCAGACCTACTGAATATGCTCACAAAATTTCATTAGAATCGGTCAAGCCGTTTCGGAGGAGTATGGGAACAAACATTGTGACACGAGAATTTTATATATATAGAGATTATTATATTATACTAGCAAACCCGGCGAACTCAGTTTTGCCACCAGACAGACGGCTTTGTTTTTTGTATCATTATAGCGCTGTATGTGAAAAAATATTATCCCTGTTTTCCTGCTTTTCTGTTGAATTTTTCCTGAATTTTGTTTGCCATAAACTTCACGGAGCCCGAGACCTCTCCAAAGAATGCAAACCGTGGAACTCGGTTCGTGCGTTCTGGAGTTATAGCGCCAGGAAGGAAAACCCGACTTATTTTTTTATTACCTATTGATTATTATTATTATACTAGTGCCCTCCCGCGACTTCGTCCGCGTGGAATCCCTTTGTTTTCACAATAAAGGGATTAAAAGTATCCTATGTCCGTTTCCTGGTTCTAAGCTACCGCTCCACCAATTTTCAGCCAAATCGGTTCATCCTTTCTTGAGTTATAAATAGTGTAACTAACACCACTTTCTTTTATATGTATATATAGATTTTGAGCTTGTATTGCAATGCAACCTCGACTCGCGTTGATCTATTGTGGCAGCTTATGTTTAAAGTTCACTGTTTAGCCCCGTTGAATTTAGGAATTTACATATTCTTTGAAGAGTGACGTAAGCAGGGACACACACACACACACACGAGTGCTCCTTAATGTTTGTTTCTTTTTTGACGTGACAACGTCTTATAAATTGGTTTGCCGGGTGACACTTCAAGAAACTGCGTTACGCTCCGCTCACGTTCCGCGCTCACAATGAGAGCGAGTGAGAGGCACGCGTCCCTTCGACTCGGGCATGGTTAGCCCGCCTAAGAGCGAGTGAGACAGACATAAAAAGTGAAAGGCACGCGTCCCTTCCACTCGAGCACAGTTAGCCCGCCTAAGAGCGAGAGAGACAGAGCGAGAGAGAGAGAGTGAGAGAGATAGGCATACACACCGGTTCATGTTATACGAATGAATATTCACATTAAAATTATTTTACCACTCAAAGTCGTTGTCACGTAAAACTTTCGCCCGTATACCGACTTTACAGGCAACCAATTTTTATGAACATATCCATTGTTTTTAACTTCCTGATTTTATAAGTTAGCCCTCAACACCTACCTCTCACCCAACATCTATGGAAAGATGTGTGTGGTTGAAAACCAGCGCTGTTTGGGATCATATTCCAAGTAAGCACAAGCTAAGCTACTTACAATTGCTTTGCTATGTGCTATGTTTGTTTCATTGAATGTTAGCAATTAAGATTTTATTATTATTATTATTATTTAAGAAACAGACACTCACCAAATTCAGTCCTGCCCCATCCAGTGGCTATGATAGGCTCCCCCACGCCTGGGGGCTCTCCAAGGCACGCGGGTTTCACCACTTGGGAGAATCTGCAAATTGTAACCATGTGTTTTGTCATACAATGTTCATTTTTACGACCTCCGTGATGTATGGCGTGCGCACAGTCTCAAGTGTCGTGCCGTGCCGCCATCTTTGATATCGGTTCGATCCCCGGACGGAGACTATGTAGAAAAACATATATTCTATGTTGACACAGGTCTGGGTGTTTTGGTACCTACGTTGTTTCTGATTACCAAAACACTGGTGTGTGCAAAAGCTACCTAATTTGGAATCATTGCAATGTGAGCGATGTTGAACAGACGCAGGGTGTAGCTAAAAAGCTTCAAACGTAGATCTGAGATTCTAAAACGGTTTTGCTTTGCGACAATATGCCGCAGGTGAGCCCAGTGCCTAACCAAGTTGGCCCGCGACAGCAAGCTCAAATTTTGAAGTAAGTTTACGATAATTTGGATAACGTGGATTTAAGCATTATCCGCTGTAACTCTGTCTCTCTGTCTGTTACGGTTCTACAGCTAAACTCCTGAACCGCATTTCGATGAAATTATGCACAATAAAAAAAAATAAAAAAATCCCACCAAAAACATTTTCATGTAAAATGTTGCCAAGACGAGCCCATATACTCGCACTGTCAAAAAGTTATCAGATCTCATGTAGAGCCAAGCTTCTAACACTACACGCCCTAACTCTACAAGGCCTAACTTCACAAACTCTACACCTTAGTCCATATATGTGGCTTGGCCATTTCGCTACATTCACATCGGCGTAAGGTGAAAAACCAATTCACTGTTCATTACTTTTGTGTTATACAATAGTTCTTGTAGTAACGAACGGCCAAGCCACATATTTTGACTAAGGTGTAGAGTTTGTGAAGTTAGGCCTTGTAGAGTTAGGGCGTGTAGTGTTAGAAGCTTGGCTCTACATGAGATCTGATAACTTTTTGACAGTGCGAGTATATGGGCTCGTCTTGGCAACATTTTACATGAAAATGTTTTTGGTGGGATTTCATTTCTTTTTGTAAGTTGTTTGTAATAAATTTTTTTTCTTAACAAGGAGTACCTATACATATATATATCTGGGGGCACCAAGTTTTAGATTATTAGATTAGACCTCTAGCGTCATCAAAATTTAATTTAAAATTACAGGTCTCATACAAACTCCCATCCCCTAGTTTAAGGGGTTGGGGGATGAAAGTTACAAGTTTTATAATTTTTTTGTTGTTTGTGTGCTAATATATAATACCTTAATAATTTTGATGATCATCAGTGAGTCAGTGACGAAATCAGCGTTTTTTAGATATAAATAAAATCTGAAGTATAAAAGCTAATGTAATTAAAACTTAATATGTTCAATAAGTCCGCTATTGACAATATATCCCGAAAATGTTGTTGATCTAGCATAATCCAAACCCAAGTTATGAGGGTTCAAAAAAACGACGAAGCGCTTCGAGAAAAGGTAGGTAGTGCCCGTGCGCTTCGCTTGGCTCGTCTTGGCGGGGGCACTACCGTGCCCCCAGATACAAGGATACTCACGTGACAGGTTTAACCAGCTTGACGAGTGCAACGTCATAGTACGATCTGGTAGTGACGTACTTCGGGTGAGTGATGACTGAGTGGACCTTCATAACAAGAGCACCCGTGTCATCCAGATAGCTGGAGCCCAGCTGGACAACTCGCGGTGCTCCCCTGCAATCAGATAAAATATCAGTTCCTATTTCTTAATAAGCCAAAATAGAAAAGATATGTATATGGCGACCTCTACCGTTCGCCATCACAAGCGCATGCCTAACGGTGGCGCACGACAGCGAGCGCTGATCCGGCTCCATTGGGTAGATGTCGCTGTTAGCCTAGTATCGCACATGAACCGCGGCATATAACATTTAGATAAACAAATCAAGATGATGTCTATCGGACCTCGGTCCCCGACCATAACACCCGGTCGGTAGGAAGCGCTTCCCTTAAGTTCCTAACTCTAAATCTGTTGCGCCAAATGTATAAAATGATTGGAATCAGTATACTTACGAGTACATGTCAAGAAAAAAAAAACTAAATTATTTGAACCTAGGATACTCACATAACAACAGTATCATCCTTCTCCTGGTAAGCGCAGTGGCCTGCCGTGAGCACATATTGATCACTGATCAGGGAACCTCCACATTTCCACGAGTATCCACCACCCTGAAATAAAAAGATAAATATATAGATGTATAGATATATATACAGGGTGTCCCAGAACTCAACGTCAAACCGAAACGGGGTGACAGGATTGATCGTAAGCATCATGACAAAAATCAGAAAAAAATTCTATCCCATGCAGTTTGAAAATTATGGGCATTTTAAGAAAAACCTAGAAATTTAGTCAAACTGTAACAATTTTTCGGTTATTATGATTATTTTTTTATTATTTTTGTTCATTTATACTTTGAAACCATAACCCTAAATAGCATTTCAGAATGACAGTTAAAAATGATGACACAGTTGCCCCAAGTTTCCTAGAAATAAGACTGATTTGTTAAACTATGAATTTCAAATTTTCACAATTTGTCGACTTTGGAAGGCCCTCCTTTAAAAAAAATGTACTAGAGTGCCTTGGCAAGTGCCATTAAAAGTTGGCGCATTTAATCAGGAATCTAAAATGGTACAATACTTGTTAGTTTCATACTAAAAAAAAAACGAGTAAAAAATAAAAACCTCATGTTACCCGATTTTTGCTAACCAATTTTACTCTGTTAAAATAATTTTTGATTCGCACAAACTCATGACAGGATCTTAATTTTACGGCAAAATGATGACAGAGATGGATACTGGACATGTTGGCCATGAGTGAGCGAGACAGATAGTGACGCCACTTTTACAAAAGTTAACAAAAGTAAGTAAAATTAATAAAATAATGAAAAATCTTGACCTAGTTTAGTTCAATTTTATTGGAATAAAAGTCAGATAGGGAAATAACATTGTTTATTACAATAAATGTTCAAATTGTTTTCCATCAGCCTCAATATAGGATCAAACCGGCGACATCTTAGTTAATAATCAAATTCTTGACCATTACACCAAATTGGTCGTCTTCAAAGATCTTGGGTAAACGTGCCATATTGGAGACCATTTTGATACAAAGCGCAGCGTAGGGAGTCAATTGGAGAGATGGATTGACGCCTTCCAAAAGTCACCATCCCCACATTCTCTAAGCCGTTATCCGTAATTTCGGATGTAGCCATCCCTGCCACTCTTACAAACTTGTCCGTGCAAGCAATAAACAGAAGCAGATCGGAGTCGGGAAGTAGCGGTGTTACACCACCGTGGCTTGGAAAGCACGTCAAGCCGTTGGTCCTGCACCTTATCTCTCCGATCCGGATTCCGGATCTCCGGATTTTTAAGAGTGAAGGTGCGAGTGCACCTGTATATGGCGGTCACACTTGTGCACTATAATATCTCCCGCGTAGTTGGCTAATCTCTGTTGAGTTGCCGCCGTGGTCGAAATCAGCTTGGATCATCAGTTTCTGGCTTAAAAAGAGTGGCTTCCTACAAGGTGGACCGACGATCCAGTGATGATCGCGGTGCGCTGCTGGATGTAGGAAGCGCAGGACCGTTCGCGGTGGAGATCCGCGGGAGAGGCTATGCTCAGCAGTGGGCGTCGAACGGCTGATGTGATGATGATGAGAAGATGATACCCTTACCTGCAGCCTGGTCCAGCCCAGCAGAGCCATGTGCGGGAACTCTTCAAAAGTGACGAACTTGCCGCCCACCACCAGGGACACGTTGGTCGGCGAACAGACGAAAACCTTCACTTGGACATGTTCTGAAGACGGCACGAGGGTGATTGCCTCGTTGGTGTACTGGCGAATTTACTGGTCCGTACACATACGACAGGTCCTCGATTTGAATTCCGGGTCGAGCTTTAATTGATTCTTTTAAGTTTTTCAGAAACAGCTCGGGGTCGGGAGTCAGTTGGCGGTGGTACGCCCCTGTGTGTTGATCGACTGGATTCTTTGGAGATAGTCTCTTTTTGACAGTGCACGTCTGGCGGCTGATTTGACGATGGTATGGATGATGTTGAACCGATGGCCATTCGGTTGGGTCGGAAGGGTACTCGAATGGCGACCGCGTGACAACGCTCCGTGAGCAGACCCCTACAAAGTAGACCGACGATCAGGTGAAGGTCGTTGGAAGCCTAGGAACAATCCTTAGGGGAGGCCTACATTAAGCAGTGTGATAGTGATGAGAAGGTGATTCCCTTACCTGCAGCCTGGTCCAGCCCAGCAGAGCCATGTGCGGGAACTCCTCGATGGTGACCACCTTCCCGCCCACCACCAGAGGCACGTTGGTCGGCGGACAGACCGACACGTTCACCTGGACAGGTTCTGGAGATGGTACCAGGGGTATGGCTTCCACCTTCTTCACGTTCAACGCTTTGTATTTGTCGCACACTGTGGAGGAATGGGGTTTCATGAGAACAGATTGTTTATTGCCTACAGGCGAAGTTCAAGAACTTAAGCTTAAAGGCACAAAAACCACACATGATAATATTATAAATGCGAAAGTAATTCTGTCTGTCTGTGTTACTCAATCACGCCTAAACTACTAAAACGATTTTTGGTATGGACATATTTTGATACTCGACAAAGGATATAGGATACGTTTTACCGCGGGGAAATGACGCATTTCCATGGGAAAATTCAAGTGGGCCTGAACTGAACAGATTTAAATGAAATTTGGTAAGGAGATAATTTGAGACATAAAAGGATATTTCGCATTTCCATGGGAATAATTACTTTCCGGAGAATCTGTTCGCTTTCACTCCTAAATTACCAAAGATTTAAATTATATTTAAATGATATTATTTGATTTAAATTATATTATTTATTTTATTACATTATATGACGGGAAACATATTCCAAAAAACTACCTAACGCAGGCGAAGTCGCGGGCATAAGCTAGTTTGCCATAATGATGGTGAATAATTTGGTAATACTTCAAAAAGAGTGAACAGGCTGTTACGGACAGTTTCTTCAAAGACAGACATCATCCATCCTCTGCATTATTAACCGTCATTAAGGCTCAGACGTCATAAACGATTGCGATTCCAATAGCTATCACGTTAGGCGGTCGCCCCACAGGTCACATCTGCGGTGTAATGTTGCATGTGACTCGCAACTGTCACAGTTTAGGTTATCAGGACTGGTAGGAATCTAGGCGACATTATGCCGGTGGTAAAGAACTTAGTTTGTAACATTTAGAGCCTACATAGACAAACTTCCATACTCGTTTGGCTTCATTATCGTGACTATAAGGTAAGATTGCAGCCAAATCGTTAATTTGATGAGCTAGACTGCCACGTTGGTGTAGCGGCAAAGTTTCTGCCTTACATCCGAGAGGTCCTGGATTCGAATCCCAGGTCGAGCCAAAATTATTTCTGACATTTTTTTTCATGAACTTCTCAAAAACAGCTCGGAGTCGGAAAGTTGGCGGTGCCAACTCCCGTGCCTCGGTGCGCTCGTTGAGCCGTTAGTCCTGCGCCTGATCTCTCTCCGGTCATGTCGGATTGCCGTCTCAACGAACTTTGATAGTGATGGAACAGTGAGTGCACCTGTGTATTGCGCTCACACTTGTGCACTATAATATCTCCTGCGTAGTTGGCTGATCTCTGTTGAGATTGGCCGCCGTGGTCGAAATCGGCCAGGAGGACTATTATTACGTTGATGAGCTATTGAGGAAGGGCCAAGGTACACCTTCGGCATACTGTTGCCTTGACTCGTGACTGTCAGCAGTCAAAAGTGAGTCGCAGCGACAGAAAGTTACACATGATAGTTTTGATGTCAAAAAAAAATTAGGTCAGCAGCAATTTAGTTTTTGTATTATACTTACTTCGTTCAGTCAAGTCAATGTATCTTCGCTTCTCAGCATTGCTCATCTTGTCCTCATCAGGACCTACCACCATCTCTGGACTTGTGTCGGGATCCTGAGGGTATATTATAGCACTACTATCAGTAGGCTTGGGGTAGGCCTGAAAAGGCCTGGCAGTAGCAGGCCTATACAGCTCAGGCCTGGTAGTTGATGGCCTGTAAACAGGCTTGCTAGTCTCAGTATCTGGTCTGACATTTGCCGGCCTGGGATTTTCGGGCCTAGTGTTATATGGAGACCTGGTAGTGGCAGGCCTATTGGTTATTGGGGGCCTATTACTATCTACTACGGCTGGTTTCACTCCAGGCCTGTTGTACAGAGGATTTTGTGTTGTATACGTGTTGTATTCAGGGTTGCTGTTCTCGTAATAAATTTTCGTCGTTAAGTAATTAGGCCACTGAGTGGTAGGTCTGGTATTGGCATAGTTAGGCCTGGCTGTCGGCCTTGTATTAGCGTATACAGGTTTGGTTGTGACACTGTTATATCTTGTGTTATAATCTGCTATGTTATTCGCACTATCATCGAAAAATTGTCGTCTATTGCTAGATGTTATCGCTTGATTCTTTAGACCTACACTATCACTATTTCTATGACTAGAGTTACTTTTCTTTTTGACAGGTTTGGGAGTTGTAAATAGGTTTAGACTGAAAATCGATGCTGGGGTTGTCGTTTTCCGCCTTCGATGCGGCTTGGTTGTTGTTCTAGAAGGTTCTTTGTAAGTTCCGTCGTTGTTAACGATGGCTGGTCTTCTGTCTTCGCTGCTTGCGTCATCTTTGACGTAACTGTCACTTTTGGGTCTCTTCCTGGTGAAGTCTTGGGTGTAGACACTGAATTCTGGTCCGCTCGATTGGTGGCTTTGGACGTAAGGCTGGAAGCCTTGGAAGAAATCTGAAAATAAAACATAAGATTACTGCAGTAATAAATACACAAATGGAAACAACCACTGCTCTAACCCCAAATCAAATAGCTTATGTTATCTAAATCGGAAGCAACGTCAGTCCCACAAACACCCAGACCCGTGACATCTCTAAATATATAAAATTCTTGTGTCAGAATGTTCGTTCCCGTACCCCTCCAAAATGGCTTGACTGATTCTTATGAAATTTTGTGAGCATATTGAGTAGGTCTGAGAATCGGCCAACATCTATTTTTCATATCCCTTAGTGATAAGGGTTGTCCACAATAATTTATATTTCAAAACAACGTTTGCCGGGTCAGCTAGTAGAAAAATATTTTTCTGCATTGTCTCCGTCCGGGGATCAAACCTGGGACCTCGAAGATAATCGACTACGATCAGCACGTCACTACAACACGTATTTCATACTGTAATATTCTGAGATTTTACGAGTAGTATACATGTGAAATAAGATACCTTAAATGGAAAACATTATTTTATTTGTTAAGTATTTTTAGCGTTTACAACGCTATTTATTAATTTCGAAAATACAACACTTAAAAAAATCTTTTCAATCTGTGGGAGACACCCTCAAATCACCCGAGAGAAATATTTTTACAAATATTTAACAATCGGTTAAGATGAAACAGGCAATGAAAAAAATTCTCCACAATCATTGATGAAACATACGCTGGCTCAAAGCGTTAAAAAGCACTTACAAAATTCAACGACTCCATTAAGGTTCTCGGTAGCTCAGCGGTCAGAGCATTGGACCGGACTTCCAAAGGTCGGGGGTTCGATTCCTCCCCGATGACCGGAGCCGAAAAGAATTTTTTAAGTGTTGTCTTTTCGAAATGGAAAACATTAGGTATGAAGATTAAGGTATAATAGCTTTGAGCAAGCTATCAAAAATAACACTATTTCATTTGTTTATTTCGAAATTTGGGAATACTGCAGTAATGATTACCTAACACAAGTGATTTGACGTCAAAGATTGACTGATAGATAAGATGACATTAAAGACAATCCATAATCTGGAAAAGAGTTTATCATGCAGTGAACTATTATGATAATATAAATGTTTTATGTATAGAAATGAAGAGCTAGGTACAGTAACTAAATGATAGTCCAACTACTTATTTAGGCCTAGATAATAATAGAATATTAATTTTTATTGCATACCACACTTATAGAAAATTATTGGCTAATAGGTAATCAGTGGAGATTAAACCGTAACGTCTATTTACATGCTATGATGCAGTAGTTTGCATTTGTTACATGTACACGACAGCACGGCAGGGTAAACACTGCGACATCTTAATCACTTGTAATAAGGCCGTTTTTCCACCAAAAACGGGTAACTTAATTGGCTGTTGTCTGCACCATTTGCATATTTCTCCCTACGTCATATTCGCGTCACGTTAGTGTAGCTGAAACTTTTTCAATAACAAAGGTATCGGAGGAGATTGGTGACGAGAAGAATAAATTTTAAAACATTTTATCTTCACGATACAGGTTGTGTAGGATATGAGAACTTTCGTTATAAAAAGCTTGTTTTCCCGTTTGAAACCCCGAATGAGTCTAAAAAACAGCCGTTGAGCTTCTACGGCTGAACGAAGTGGTTCTTAGCTGGCTGGTCAAAGCGCGGAATTTCAATCGAGTTTTTAAAGGCGGTTCAACTCTCCCACCTGGGCAAGTCTCCCTACACGTAGATTGGCTTATGTTATGTATTAATTATGGAGGTACGACTCGTACGTTAGGTATGGTTTTAGTGAATAGCTAAAATAAAAAATTATGAGCCGGTATGTAACAAGGAAGTTCTCAATGAAGATAGATTTAACCTTATAAAATAAATAAATAATAAATATTTCACAACAATCACACCAATTCTCTAGTCCCAAATTAAGCTACGAGGCTTGTGTTATGGGTACTAGACAAGTTTTTTGAAAATAAATACATAATATACATAGAAAACACCCAGACCAGTACAAACACACATGCACACTTATGCTTGTACTGTGCAGGGATCGAACCCGCGACCCTTGGTTTAGAAGTCCGAAGTTTATAAATGCAATATTTCATTGGTAATTAGAAATGAAACCCTTCTTCCTTGCGAAATCTTTGTGTAATTGTAAAACAAAGAAAGAAACATCTTTTTTGAAGTGAAAACTTCTTTAGCGGCGTTGAGCACTTTTGTGGCATGGGTAGAAACTGTGAAACTCGCGTCAGGTCACGTGATGCTGATCGAAAAACCGTAAGACGGTTCAAATAAATCAAAAATGCACAACGTTAATAATCAAGTTTTCACTTCTGCCGGCACTCCCGGAGTGCAACCCGTGTTTTTTTTTTGTCTGCGTGGACTAAGTCTCAGTTGGCAGTTTTTATAAAGAGGTTGTAAGTATTGAAATAATTTAATTTTTGGAATTTGACATTTTATTATTTGTGCTTTTATAATTTTGTGACATGAGAAAATGACACTTAATGATATAGGGTAACACGCCCTATTGCTGCCACCCCTCCAATTGGGATGATGACACCTATCTTAAATATTTTCAAGAACATGGTGTTTAAAAAACATAGCCCCTATGAAGTTAATACAACCAATTTATTTCAAAAAAGCTGTAGAAACCAATTTTTAAACACACAAAACGCAATAAATATTCGGTCAATTGACTCCGATTTCTGACACATGACCGTGACGTCACGATAATTTAATCCCATACAAAATCTATGGAGGCAGACCGTTTTGACAGATAATAAAGAATATGTCAACGATTGGTGGTGTCATCTAGCCCATTTATTGGCACTCCAAAATTGCCTTTTAATAACAACAAAACTACAATATAACGTAGCCTATGTTCTGTCGTAAACGAATTGGTCTTTATTAATTGGCAACATTAAACGTCACTCAGTTCAAAAGGCTGTCAATCTTTCAAACTTCATTTGAGTCGTAAAAAGTTTCCTGTTACGCGGGCGGTTCCTTGAGATTTTGTTAAGTGGCACTTTTTTTCCTGTGTTTCTATGGTTTTGATTACGATTATGCATGATGTTTATTATGTTTTTGACGTGACAACGTCTTATAAATTGGTTTGCCGGGTGACACTTCAAGAAACTGCGTTACGCTCCGCTCACGTTCCGCGCTCACAATGAGAGCGAGTGAGAGGCACGCGTCTCTTCGACTCGGGCATGGTTAGCCCGCCTAAGAGCGAGTGAGACAGACATAAAAAGTGAAAGGCACGCGTCCCTTCCACTCGAGCACAGTTAACCCGCCTAAGAGCGAGAGAGACAGAGCGAGAGAGAGAGAGAGTGAGAGAGATAGGCATACACACCGGTTCATGTTATACGAATGAATATTCACATTAAAATTATTTTACCACTCAAAGTCGTTGTCACGTAAAACTTTCGCCCGTATACCGACTTTACAGGCAACCATTTTTTTTTTTTATTTATTTAAAAAGGAACACCAACAGTATACATATATGTATATACATTGCTCATCTTAAATTTAAACCTTAGTATTTACATCTTATATGTATACCTATTATAGGTGAACACAACATTCGTGACAAACAATAACAGTAAATATTGTGTTAAATACATATTAATAAACTAGCTGTGCCCGCGACTTCGTCCGCGTGGAATTTTAACTGTTACCGCCTTCACCGCGTGGAGGTACTCCCAGCCTATGCTACTGTTTAACATGACCCAAATGCAGGCATACCTGCGACTCTATAACAGGTACACACAATGAGTTCCCTTAGTTAGGTAGGGTGATTAATTCATCCCAAGTTTAGGCCAGTTAACACTTAGTCACTTGGCGTGAGTTATTATATATTTCACTGTCTAGGTAAAACTCAATCAAATGAAAAAATCCCATCAAATTCAGTCCTGTAGTTTCTGATATTCAATTTCCTGCCTACACTCTTAGTCTATTGGCGTGATTATTGCAAGTGATGCTGAGTCAAATAAAAAAAGTCCCATTAAAATCGGCCCAGTAGTTTCCGAGATTCAATTTTCTGCCTACCCCCTTAGTCTATTGGCGTGATTATTTCTATCCTTCTTTACCTTCCAAGTAATGTTGAGTCAAATAAAAAAAAGTCCCATTAAAATCGGTTTAGTAGATTCTGAGATTCAATTTCCTGCCTGCCCCCTAAGTTCATCGGCGTGATTATTTATATCCCAGTTTACTCTCCAGGTGATACTGAGTCAAATAAAAAAAGTCCCGTCAAAATCGGTCCAGTAGATTCTGAGATTAGCCCGGACAAACAGACAGACAGACAGACAGACAGACAGACAGACAGACAAAAATTTTAAAAATTGTTGTTTTGGCTTCTATTACGGTAATTAAGACCCCCTGTAACAATTTTTCATAAAAATCTTCAATGTACAGAAATCGATCTTTTACAGTCTTATTATATGTATAGAAAAGAGATAAATAATATATATTCAGCTGAAACACTGTACAGACAAGTAATTCAATCCTCTTCCATAAGCTTAGAGAGCCCTTTTTTAAATTTTGGTAAAGAGTCATTGAAAATGTCAACTTTCCCAGGGCACAACTCATTATGTTTTTAGCTCTGTATGAAAAGAAACACGTATTTTTGATAGCATTTTGTAGTTACGAAGGCTAGTTTTTAATGTATTGCTTTGCCAATAATTGTTAAAGCAAAGTAACTGGTTAAAGCATGCCGATAATTGGTAAATAATGAGCTAGAAAGTCAATTTATTCTTGACTATAAGACAGACACAGATAGTGAACTGGTAGATTAAGAAACCTACAATCGAAAATATTAAACTAAGGAGAACTATTAAGGCTTATACCACAGAAGAAATAGCAAGGATTTTATAGGGACTAAATTTATAATAATAATAGTCCTCCTGGCCGATTTACACTAAGGCGGCCAATCTCAACAGAGATCAGCCAACTACGCAGGAGTTACGAGTATAATGCACGTGCACAAGTGTGAGCGCAATACACAGGTGCATTCACTGTTCCATCACTCTCAACTCTCAAATTTTGGCTCGACCTGGGATTCGAACCCAGAACCTCTCGGATGTAAGGCAGAAACTTTGCCACTACACTAACGACGCAGTCACGTCAAGGTAGATACGGGAAGTGAAAACATATTTTTTCACTTTCCGTATCTACCATCTTCCGTATTTGCGTGAAATGTATGACAATTTTGATCTGATTAGTGACTGATTAGACTTAAGTGTTTTAACGGAATACTTACCGAGATGGATTATTTATAATTTTGTATTCTCATGATTATTTAGAGTAAACTTTCATTTGTTTAATTAGCAATGGTTTATTTATTTGGAATCATCATCCTTAACTTTGTAGGTGTTTAAATATGGGATAACTCTTAAATGCCTAGTTAGGAACTTACCTATTTAAGAATGTAAAAATATCTGGGCTTTTCAGTAAGCACTAAAATGCGGCTATAATATCTTTAAAAATAAGTCAAATGACCTATATTTGCAATTGCAATTATTTAATGCCAATAATAAGATTAAGTTATTTGTAACATTGGCACGTATGCCAATAATTGGATAAATTTGTGCCAACATTGGGTTGGAAGGTGCCAATAAATGGACTATGACCTGTTTTGAAAAAGCGTGTGAAATTGGATGCACTAAAGGATGCAAGAAAATGTATAGGTACTCTATGTGGTCCTTACAATATCTTTATTAATCTAAATGCATAATTAACGCTTGCTGAAGGGAATATAATTACTACGAGGTTTTTTGTATCGTATTGCTTAAAGTGCCAATTATTGCCTATTATAATTTTTGCATGGGGCCATTGAATTTTTTTTTTAAATTTTACCATAGTTGTTGTAATTGTGACAAATTGTTGTATGTCTTGTCTTGTCTTATTTTTATTTTATTTTATTTTATTACAAGATTCACAGCTCTCAGGTTTTTCTCTCACATGATATAACTACCTGTGTGTGTGTGTGTGTGTGTGTGTGTGTGTGTGTGTGAGTGTGTGTGTGTGTGAGTGTGTGTGTGTGCGTGAGTGTGTGTGTGTGTGTATGTGTGTGTGTGTATGTATGTTTAAGTATGTGAGTATTAGTCTTGTGTTTTAAACATGTTCCTCAAGCACACTCATAACTTCTTTCTTAAAAACTCTTTTACTTTTATGAAAAATATCAGTTACATTAAATTTATTATTAAAAGTACGATGCAGTCTATTCACCAAAGCATTTCGTGCGTATTTAGTTATTGATGGTTAAAGTTTGAAAAAAAAATGGATGATTTTTACAGAAATGTCTTCTGTCCATTATAACTTAACTTTTTTCCAAAGAAACATGATTCAAATTTTCACTAGTTCTTTCATAAAAAGCCTCTAAATGGCACACTCCGCAATGAACAACGCACACTCGAACCGAACCGCGTCGCGGCGGCGTAAAGCAACACGCCCCGCGGTGACTTTTCCGCGTGCGCGCTGTACATTGCGGGTTAGAATTAATTTTTTTTTTGATGACAAAAAATAAAAGTTGTTTCCCAGCTAAAATTTATTTTCATACGATTTGGTTTGATGTACTGAACGCGTGGTTGACGGCTTCGTTAAGGTTTTTTTACACCCTGTATATTGGAAAAAGAACATTTTTGTAGCATTTTTAGTTATTCATAAACTGGCAAGGTTAATGAACTGATTTACAGATTTCATGCAAATAAATTGTCTGCATAATATATTCAACACGTCCCAGTAAAAATTAACATAAAATTGTTGACGAAAATAACTACTTAATTGCTGCTTATCTTATCATTGTAAAGGTGGTGTGTGACTCAAGAATGTTTTATAATGTTTTATTCAAATTCAGATAGATTTATTAAATTGTAATGTAATCTTAATACCAAAGCAATCAGTACCTACCTTTCTACTTGTGATTCTGATATGTACTTAACATAATTACTTACGTCTAAAAAATTATCATAAATATGTAATTACTACCTAATACCTATAATGTAACGTTCTTTCAATTAATAACTTTTTTTTTATTAATATGGGTTCGCTCTTGACATCATTCTCCCTCTAGGAGGTAAAGAAGATGTCGACGATGTAGCGAGCTTACCCATAAGGTGCCTATTTATTTTCGCTTTGAATGAGCTCAAGTTATAAGAAAGAGGGAACACCGTCGGCGGAAGCGCATTCTATTCCTTGGCTGTGCGCATTATGAAGGATGAAGCGAAGCGCTTAGTGCGTATAGTAGGTATATCAACCAAGTATGGATGGTAACCCGCTGTACTTAGATAGATGTCACCAAAAATTACATAATATAATGTAAAATTAAAACACACTTAAAGAAAAATGGACTACTACAGGTGGGACTCGAACCTGCACCACTCGCAAGCCGGGCGATTGCTCTACCAATTGAGTTACATACCGTGACACTTACTAATGGGTCCGAATTTAATCCACTTGCTTAAACTTAAATAGACGACCACTTTAGTGTAATGGTCAAGAAGTTGACTATTAACCAAGGGGTTGGGGGTTCGATCCTCGCACTGTACAAACATTTGTGTGCATGAACATATCTGTTTGTACTGGTCTGGGTGTTATATGTATTTATTTAAGTTTATGTGTAAAAACACTGTTGATTCTGATATCTGTAACACAAGTGCTTGAGCTACTTACCACGGAGTCCGATCAGTGTATTTGATGTTGTTGTATATATTTATTTATTTAAATATTGCCATAATTATAATGTAAATTGTTGTGCACGTTATGTCAAAAACACTTACGGTAATTGCTTTTGCGCCTTATATTTTTTATGAGCAATTACATCAAATTGAGAATCTCAACCTTTGTGAATACGTAAGTGATTTTAGGACGATGATTTTGTAAGAAAATTATTACTCACCTTAAAAGATGTTTTTTTATGAACCCCTGACAAAAGAGGGGTAATAAGTTTGACCGCTATGCCTGTTTGTGTTGGTGTGTTGTTGTGTGTGTCTGTGGTATCGTATGTCCCGAACGGATGGATCGATTTCAAAGCGGATTTTTTAATTCGAAAGATAATTTAATCCCGCTACTTCCAAGCTATGGCTGGTTAAAATCCGTCCAGCCATTTAAGCTCACCAGCTGCTTTTCTGGCTCATGTCGGGGGTTTTTTAACAATACAATTATTCTAAATCAAATTTGAAAAGAGGCAATGACAATAGTGACTGATTTTCTTGCGCCGCTTCTTCTCAGCACTGTCCCAAATTGTCCCGAAGCGGTGGTAGGGTTAATTTATATGTTGGGACGTGTAAAAGTGCTCCTTGTGATTTTGTTTAATAAAATAATTAAGATTATATTAATACTTACCATAAAATTGTGAATATCCGTAATTCGTCGTCACGGCCAAGACTGATAGCAGGAGGAGAGCATGTCTCGCCATACTGTCATTATCTGTAATGGAAAACGATTTATTTTAATTTTCTATCTAGGTACGGTTAGGCCAACACATCAGGTTATCCAGTTTTGTTACAAAATGTCCAATACCTCAAGCTTGCAATGCTGCAGTTTTTAATGTGACGTGCAAGGTGCTTTAAAACTAGTCTGGCTTTCATTTATATTTAAGTATTATGTTTTTTTTTACTTGCGATAGTTTTGCTCTTGACCCAAGACTAAGCCCCACGAGGCAAAGACTGAGTCTACGATGGAGCGAGCTCACCCAGAAGATGCCTGTTCACTCTAGCTTTGAAACTTTCTAGGTTGTAATTGCAGGGAAGCACTGACGCAGGTAGTGAGTTCCACTCTTTTGCAGTGCGCATCAGGAATGTAGATGAGAAGCGCTTGGTTCGTATCAGTGGAACATCGACACGGAACGGATGGTATCCCGCGGTACGTCTGGTGGTCCGATAGTAAAAAGGGGCCGACGGAATTATTTGGTGTAGTTCATGACCACACTCGCCGAAGTAAAGCATGTAAAAGATCGACAAGCAGGCGACTCTGATGAGCCAAGCTTTGGAGCTGCGTTCTTACAAGCCTCTCGCCCGTCACCTATGAGCCTCTTGGCTCTGCGTTCAATCGAGTCAAGAGCATTATTATTATCAAGAGCATATTTTGAAGTGAAAACTTCTTTAGCGGCGTTGAGCACTTTTGTGGCATGGGTAGAAACTGTGAAACTCGCGTCAGGTCACGTGATGCTGATCGAAAAACCGTAAGACGGTTCAAATAAATCAAAAATGCACAACGTTAATAATCAAGTTTTCACTTCTGCCGGCACTCCCGGAGTGCAACCCGTGTTTTTTTTTTTGTTTATGTAGGCATATTTGGGACATTTATTATATTTTACTCATTTGTTTATTTATAAAATACGTCGGCGTCACTGTCCGTGTACCTCACTCAGCAGGGGCCTACTGAAAACCAGCGCCAGTACCCACAGGGGCCCGACATCGACATCACGCTGAGTGATGTCCCCTTGGTTTGGACAACATAGACACACAAAATCGCGGGCTTGCTGGCTTACACTGACAATTACTTTTAAACAATTTCAAATAACTTGTGATATGTTTGTTCCTTTTTTTAGTTTTGTCCGCATTGTTGGTTTTTTTTGTTTCCTTAATTCTGCTTTTTTGTATCTGTTTATAATTTTCATTTTGTTCTGTGTATGTGATGTCCTAAATCAGTAAAAGCTTTTCTTTCTTTCTTTCATTTTAAACCTACCCACTTACTTTGGGATCAGAGCAACAATTAATAATTATAATTTTCAACAACATCACATTCATTGATCTGACTCCGTGGTAAGTTGCTAAAGCACTTGTGTCACAGATATCGGAATCAACAGTGGTATTACAAATAAACTTAAATAAATACATATAACACCCAGACCAGTACAAACAGACATGTTCATGCCCACAAATGTTTGTACAATGCGGGGAGCGAACCCGCGACCTCTTGGTAAATAGTCAATTTATTAACCATTACACCAAAGTGGTCGTTGCACTGTTAGCAATTCAATATTTGAACCTCAAACAATTTTGTTTTGATAGCAAATGACGTATAAGTCACGTCATCCGGTAAATGGTAAATCATTAAATGTCATAAACGGTCGGTAAAAACAGTAAAACGTAAAATTAACTTTTTACTTGTAAAGGGTTAAAGTTACACTCCAGTTTGACGACCGATTGGTGCAGTGGTCTACATTTCGGACTTCTACAACCAAGGGTCGCGAGATCGATCCCCGCACAGTACAAGCAAATTATTATGTGTGCATGAACATGTGTGTTTGTACTGGTCTGGGTGTTTTCTTCGTATAATATGTATTTATTTACAAAAAAAGTATTTAAGTGTGTTTATCCGTTGTCTAGTACCCATAACACACGCCTCGTAGCTAAATTTGGGACTAGAGAATTGGTGTGATTGTTGTGAAATATTTATTTATTATTTATTGACAAATACGATACAGAAACACTGGTTAATGATATACATAAGTATGTCCTTAGTTAATTATGTATCACTCATATAAGTAAGCGCAGACATTTGCATAGCTTATGTTTTATCAAACGCATTATAATTTAATCTTACTGCTTGGAAAATAAGATACAAAATCAAATAGCTATGCTAATGTTGCGGTTTTCTTATATACTTATAATAAGATGAGTTCAAGGTGTCTCTGAATACTTCCTGTCCGTTAGACAATAGACGTCTTTATAATATTAAGATCTTCCAATAAAAATATCATTCTTATTTACTATTTCAAATTATATTTCAAACCATAAAGTCACTTTTTAACACGCTTTTATTAGATCGGGGCGTATGTATGTATGAATGTATGTAACGGAATTTTTGAGCTCAATTTTCACCAACTTCCAGAAATCGGATTAATTTTAAACTTTGCAAACGTATTAAGTACCGATGACTATGCAACAATTTGATAAGAGTTTTCCATTATCCTTATTTTAAGTTAAAAAAACTAAAAAAAAAACACGTTTTTATTGCTTACTAAAAAAGTGAAAATAATTTCTGAGTACACGTAATTTATATTACAGTAGAGTCAAAAGTGTTGGGTGCTTGGTATAGTAGTATGTGAAAATCATCCTTTTAGTGGCAGCTATAAAAAGAGAAGTATGAAAACGACACAAAGGGCATGTTAATGAATTGCCGAAATCCAAAGGTGTTATTAAGGTACAGATGAACTTTAGGTATGTTTGTCGGGCCTAAGCCCGCTTAAAGTAGGAAGGGAAATTTGGAATCAATTAATTACCTAAATAACGTGTAATTAGTTGTTTTATAAATCGCTATTTACACGTTCAGGAATAACGCAAACATTTTATCTTAACCGTTAAACCGTTAAATATTTGTAAAAATATTTCTCTCGGGTGATTTGAGGGTGTCTCCCACAAAAGCATTGATGAAACATACGCTGGCTTAAAGCGTTAAAAAAAGCACTTACAAATTTCAACGACTCCATTAAGGTTCTCGGTAGCTCAGTTGGTTAGAGCAAGTGTTATATCTTTTCGAAATTAAAAATAGCGTTGTGAACGCAAAAAAATACTTCATCATTAGCCTATATACGTCCCACTGCTGGGCACAGGCCCTCACCTCAACTATGAGGAGGTGCGAGCCATACTCCACCACGCGGGCTCAGTGCGGATTGGTGGAGGGCTGTGTGTAAGGTAAGTGACCAACTTTACTGTCAGATGTTATTAAGCCGCCCGAGGGCCTCCGACCAGGCTTAACGATTAATATCTATCGATATTAACCGGGACCAACCGCTTAACGTGCCTTCCGAAGCACGGAGATGCTTGTAAATAGACGTCACTTGTATGGTCAGAATGGTCACCCATCCCAATCATAACCGCGTCGTAGGTTGCTTAACTTTTGGTATCACTACCAAAGCGCTGCAACCACTGCGCCACAAGCAACTCACAAAAATATACATCTAATATATAAAATTCTCGTTTCACTGTTTTCGTTGCCATACTCCTCCGAAACGGCTTGACCGATTTTGATGAAATTTTTTGTGCTTATCCGGTATCTATGAGAATCGGCCAACATCTATTTTGCATCCCCCTAAATGTTAGGGGTAGTCCACACTTTACATTTATACGGCAAAACAACGTTTGCCGGGTCAGCTAGTCTAATATATAAAATTCTCGTGTCACAGTTTTCGTTGCCATACTCCTCCGAAACGGCTTGACCGATTCTCATGAAATTTTGTGAGCATATTGAGTAGGTCTGAGAATCGGCCAACATCTATTTTTCATACACCTTAGTGATAATAACGTTTGCCGGGTCAGCTAGTAACAAATAAAATAACGCAAACGTCAGATAAAAGTCAGCAAGGAGATACTAGCATATATATTCTGTGATACTAGCTCAGTAGATACCTATCGCGCGCCACCCTGCTCCTCGTACAGTGCAAACGCAGTATCTCATGCCACAGTACAATAAGGGTTTTACAAAAACAAATTCGCTTATAATTTCATTTTTTTTTTCGAATTAATTAGTTCTGAATGCGAGTTTTAAATATCGCTCGGATTGAAATCGGCAACCTGTATGTACGCGTATAACTTCAGACCGTCTGCATCAAATTCTTTTTTATGTGTTTCGTATTGACAGGACAAGACAATTGTATTTATATATTTTTATTATCCATATTAATTAATTGTTTGATATATATTTTTTGTATATTATAATATAATTTATTATTTACTTTTCTTGGATGGATATTATGATAATTATTATATCCATGTATTATGTTTATTTATTTTTGTGTTATTATGTTATTGTTATTAACCACAATTTACCTTTCTCATTTAATTTTCACTGCACCCATAGCCTTCTTTCTGCATGACCTTGAGGTTGACTAGCAGAAAATGCTTTTAGCATTTAGTCCACCCTTTGTACATATCTTGTGCAATAAAGTTTTAAATAAATAAACAAAACGTTTAAAAGTACCTATCCAAAAATTAAGAAGTGCACATTCGTGACTTTTACGCTACTGCAAAAAACCTGTGTCATGTTATTGAATTATAGTGTAGGTATAATTGGAAGCCTTATTGCAAACACAATAGCAAAAGATTCCATTGGAATTATAAATCACCATTTGTGCTATAAATAAGTCAATGGTTCAACTTATTGGTCACAGTTCGATCAAAGGCCAATTGACTCAAGTGCACTACAGTTACCTTATAACAATCTAACTGTACCATAGATTACTAAATAGTTACTACGTACTGTACGTCAAATGTATGGGTCAAACCGCAAATTTATAAGAAATTGATAGGAGTTCGACGGGGGCATTGTTCATGAAATCATTTTGGAAATAAATGGGTACACTTACACTAGGTACAATATATAATAGTCCTCCTGGCCGATTCCGACCACGGCGGCCAATCTCAACAGAGATCAGCCAACTGCGCAGGAGATATTATAGTGCACAAGTGTGAGCGCAATACGCAGGTGCACTCACTGTTCCATCACTCTCAAAGTTCGGTGAGACGGCAATCCGACATGACCGGAGAGAGATCAGGCGCAGGACCAACGGCTTAACGTGCTTGCTCTCTACAATATATACCTATTTGGCGCTACTGATTTCGAGTTTGGAAGCTAAAGGGAAGCGGCAAGCGCTTCCTACCGACCGGGTGTTATGGTCGGGGACCAAGGTCCGATAGACATCATCTTGATTTGTCTATCTATATTATTCTGGATCGAAATCTTATATACCGCGGTTCATGTGCGGTACTAGGCCGGTATCATTTGGCCGGTACTAGGCTAACAGCGCCATCTAGCCTTATGGAGCCGTATCAGTTCTCGCTGTTGTGCTTGCCGTTAGGCATGCACTTGTGATGGCGAATGGTAGAGGTCGCCATACCTATAGATAGAGTTTAGTCTTAGAGAGAGTATAGTCACATATATGTACTTATAAATAAGTATACCTAGTCTGCTTCAGATTATTTTGGAAGTAACTAGGTACGGTACGGACTTAAAAAAAAAACATTGAAATGAGACACTTTTTACGGATTATTTCGCGATTTTACATTTTGTTTTAATTCGACGTTTCGGACCCTTTTCAGCGTCCGCGGTCACAGGTGGACTAATAGTACGAGAGCCCACGACCAAAACCATGTCTCATAGCAATACGGCAAAAACCCTATAAAATCGTTAGATTGTATGATTCTGAACCCGACTAGGTGTGTAGTAACGGTCGAAAGTGTAGCAACTGCGTGGGAGGACATTTCTGCTGTGTCAAAAAAAAAGACAGTCGGTATTATAGCAATACGTCTGATAGTGAAAATGTACATAGATTTTATAATTGTATTACGAAAAAGTTTGTTTTCAGACATTTTGCGCGTAGCATATAGCCTGAGCGCATTTTTGAAAATGTCAACAAATTTAGCCGACCTGTATCATAGCAATACGGATAAATTTTTTTTTCAACTTTTCGTATTGCTGCCATGATTACCAATAACCTGTTTTCAGACACTTTAAGTGTAGCATATACTCCCAAAAACGAAAATAACGTTTCGGAGTCGCCTGGCCGACGCCTCTGTTAAATGTTTTTTTAAATTTACAGCCTTCATAGATATTCAAGAATCTCCCTTGTCTATTATATGTACTTTGACAGATGACAGATGTCATTACTTATTTCTTTTGTAAAAGTTACTCAAGTGTGCTTTAAATAAAACCAAAACTATAAAATCAATCAGTATTTAATTTCAACAGCCTCAGCGCTTGTTACGCTCTTGCCCCTTCCCTTCCCTTCATCCCAGTTTCCTTTTGTGCGATTTATTTCAGTCCTTCAACTTCAATGTTAAGGTTTCGGGTAAATTCTTTGTTAATTATCATCTAATAAATTCAGGGTCGCAACGTATTCATTGGTTTGTAACAGAAAATTCAAGATGCCTCAATACGATTTTTAAATGATATCTGAGTATCGAAAAGTTGTCTGATAGAGAAGGTGCTACACTTAATTTGTCTGATATAAATTTTTAGCACATGTGGACAACTTATTTTATCATGTCCAACAATTTTCAGACATATTGCTACGATACCGATCGGTAAAATTTGTTAACATTTTCAAAACGGTCTCAAAATTTAATGCGTTCACATTTCCGTCTGAAAATTGTTTTGTTCGCATCAAATAACCAAAATTTACTAATAAAAAAGATTTTCAGACGTATTGCTATGAGACATTTTTTTTGTCTCATTTTTAATTTTTTTAAGTGATTTTACGGGTTTGCGATACACCACTTACGTCTGAAAAAATATGTTTTCGGTATCTCAGAACTATCATTCAACTACAGTCTGCAAATCAGACATATTGCTATGATGCAGTTCGGTAAAATTCTTTGACAATTTTGAAAATTCGGTCAGATCAAACGCTACGCGGAAAAAGTCTGATATTGGTATTTTCGAGTTCAGGATAATCGTATCTATCGATTTGATGCAGTTTTGGCCGTATTGCTATGAGACAAAAATTTTGGTCGTGGGCTCTCGTACTATAAGGTGTTAGTTGTCGTTACATAGTTTTGAAAAAAAATAAAAACTAACACGGGTTGCACTCCGGGAGTGCCGGCAGAAGTGAAAACTTAACAACCGTCTTACGGTTTTTCGATCAGCATCACGTGACCTGACGCGAGTTTCACAGTTTCTACCCATGCCACAAAAGTGCTCAACGCCGCTAAAGAAGTTTTCACTTCAAAAATATAAACTGCCATCACTCGAAAATATTAAGTTTCGTTCCTATTCACATAAAATGAGCTAACAGTATCTTGAGGTCTTGCAGAAGAAACAAATATAAATGAAATCAATTTATTTTTGTAAATACTTAGACACACAAGGAGCACTTTTACACGTCCCAACATATAAATTAACCCTACCACCGCTTTGGGACGATTTGTGGTCCATGTCAAACTTCACCGCTAGGCAATAATAGTTAATTACCTACCCATTTATATTTCTTGGGTTCCAAAAGAACATAAATAACATTTTTTTCTGTCCCTCTGTCTGTTTCACTCATCATCACATAATCTTGTCCTAGACATAAGGATTGTGTTCCACTCCAGTGCATGCGAGAAACCGGCTGGCGTATCTAGACATGTGGCAGCGTGTCATGCCAAGTTAAAGCAATGGAACTGGCTATCCACTTATATATACACTGTAACTACTTGGTGAAAGATGAAATTTGTAACCTAGGTCGGTTATTATTACGTTTAAGCGTGGGTTAAAGTCTGAAAAGTAATAAAGAAAAATAGGTCTGTTTTCAATAATAATTCAAAATTTTTTTGAATAACTTTATAAAATATAATGATGTCAGGACAACAGGCCAAGTCAAATCTCACATTTTGGATCACTATTTGCATTTTTTACTTACTTTACTTTAACTTTGGCTCTCCTTTTTTACGTTTATGTTTTTGGTGGGTACTTACCACCTGCGACTGACTTCAGACAGCTTAAGAAGCGATCATTAGTCTCCCCCCCCCCCTCCTCCCCCCTCCCCCCGCAACTCAGTCTGCGCTAACTATGAATCTCAACAGTGTAGTCTAGGCAATGCGTGCCATTCTACTCGTAAGATTGCTGTGCCCTCGCCGGGCGTCACTGTACTATGACATTATTTGTAACACCTTTCACTCATGTGACTTGCAATAAAAATTCTGATTCTGATGGTCTAGTCACAAAGAGAAGAACTTCGCAAAGAACTCGCTCGGCAGCTATCGCCTACCGTGGAAGACCTGCCTTTAATATACGTGTCTGGGCCATAGTGAATAGATCATTAATGATAATTGAAATGCTTAGTTACGTAAAGGTGAATTCTTGTATTTTAATCAGTAGCAAACGCGTCAATTCTTTAATGGCGGAACCCATTAAATACAGGTTATTGATACACCTTTGATATTTCCACTAAATAAAAATATTTATATTATTATTATTATTATTATTTACGTTTATTTCAGAAATGAAAATTTCCATATAGTGGGTTAGTTGTTAAAGAAAAAAATATCTTACGAGCTAGGGTTAGTAAGTATAAAAGAAAGGACATTACATTAAATACGGCTTACTTAACATTAACCAAGGCAGGTCTGGAACCCACATGGACGCTGTTCCAGTGCCTCAGAATAGGGCAGCAATAGCGACTCCCTATCGCCGCCAGGAGGCTGTTTGGGCTGTCTCGGATGCGGCGCCAGGCAGAGGCAACCCGCTTACGCATGATTACCGGGAAACCGTCTATGCGAGCCTCAACAAACATCGCCGAAGCGCTGCAATACCGAGGCAGCCCCATCAGCATCCTGAAACCATTATTGTACTGGACGCGCAGAGCTGAGAGCGTCTTTTGTGTATACTCCACCCATAAACTGCATGTGTAAAAAGACTGGCAATAGGCTCTAAACAGGGTTTGCTTGACTTCAGTGTTACACCATGCAAATCTAAGGGCGAGCATATTCGCTCTCATAGCAAGAGCTCTGCGCTCCCTTTCTATGTCAGCTTCATCTGACATACTCTCTGTGAGCCAATGCCCCAGGTACTTGAAGCTTGACACCCTTTTCAGTGGTAGGCCTTCAAGATTAACAGAAGGAAAATTGTAGCTTCTATTTTTACATTTAAAAACTACAACTTCGCTCTTCTTCACATTATAACGTAGGCCATGTGACGTAGCATACCTCTCGCAAATTCCAAGCAATTTTCTCATCCCACTGATTGATGGGCTCAGCAGCACCATATCGTCGGCGTAACTTATGTTGTTATAAGAAATATTATCAATGGAGCAGCCGACTCCACTACCACTGAGCTCACCAATCAGACCATTTACGTAGAGGTTAAAAAGTGCAGGGGAAGACAGACCACCCTGTCTTACCCCGCACCCCAGCCCATACGCCTCAGACAGTACGCCCGCCCACCTGACTTGATTTCGCTGATTGCTGTACCAATACTGAAACAGACTTATAAGGTCTTTAGGAAAGTCATTGGTTTCCGTGGCTAGCTTTTCCCAAAGAACATCGTATTTAACCGTATCAAATGCTTTGGAAATATCAAGAAAGCAAGCTATAACAGGTGTTTTACGACTTGTATAGTAACGCACGGTGTGCTTAAGACAAAGTACAGCGCTTTCTGTGGATAGCTGCGGTCTGAAACCAAATTGGGCATCACATAGATTAAGCGACGCCTGTAACTTTCTCTCAAGCAAACCGTCCATCACCTTAGCTATAGTAGTAGCCAGTGAGAAAATATTTATATGAGTGCATAATAATAAGTTTTGGTCGTTGATACAAAATAGTATTTGGATATGTATTGACTTTGGGTTATAAAAACTTATTATTTTAAAATATTTCACAACAACCACACCAATTCTCTAGTCCCCAACTAAGCTACGAGGCTTGTGTTATGGGTACTAGACAACGGATAAACATACTTAAATACTTTTTTTTGTAAATAAATACATATTATACATTGAAAACACCCAGACCAGTACAAACACATATGTTCATGCACACTTATGCTTGTACTGTGCGGGGATCGAACCCGCGACCCTTGGTTTAGAAGTCCGACGTGTGGACCACCGCAGCAAACGGTCGTCTGAAACTTTATTTATACTGAAACTTTAATTAAAGGTTGTATGGAAGAGATCGCTACAAGCGATAAGACCGCCTGGATTGTACATCTTTCTTTGTCAATAGTACCTACCTAGTGTTTGGTATATGTAATGTGAGTACAATATATTTCCAATTTTATGTTTATATTTGCATGCTTTTTTATACAGGGTGTAAAAAAAACTTTAACGAAGCCGAATACCACATATTCTACCAATTGTTACGATCATTTTTTTCCTTTACACCATACCTGGGAAGTTAACGGTTACTGAGATATTGATGGTTAAAGTTAAAAAAAAAATTGATGATTTTTACACAAATGACTTGTATAATTTTATTTGAAAGAAACATGATACCAATTTTCACTAGTTCTTTCATAAAAAGCCTCTAAATGGCACACTCCGCAATGAACAGCGCACACTCTAACCGAACCGCGTCGCGGCGGCGTAAAGCAACACGACATGCGGTGACTTTTCCGCGTGCGCGCTGTACATTGCGGGTTAGAATTAAATTATTTTTTTTGATGTCAAAAAATAAAAGTTGTTTCCCAGCCAAAATTTTTTTTTCATACGATTTGGTTTGATGTACTGAACGCGTGGTTGACGGATTCGTTAAGGTTTTTTTTACACCCTGTATAGCTGAACATGTGAGACTTATATATGCGTTATTTTAAAGATCTGACATGTACCGTATTCAAGAGCAAATAAATGATTCTATATTAACATATTCGAGGTAAAACGGATAACCACAGCTTGTTTGCTGAAGATGTCGTATTTAGAAACTGAAAATCTCCTTTATACATAATATCCAACATAGGACTTAGTTTTTGCTTTTCCCTCTCTCTCTCTCTCTCTCTTATTTACATACACGCACACACACACACACACACACACACACACACACACACACACACACACACACACACACACACATGCTACATTTGTTATTTCGTATATAAATCTTTTATTTTATTTTATTTTTTTAAAGTAATTCAGTTTGAAAAATGTCGAGGAATCACTGACACTGGAGATACAGTTCTTACTAGTCTCATTGTCAGGGATATAAATCTCATGATGCAAAATGATTAAATTAACCCTGTACACACCCAAGAAAAATCTGTTATACTGTAATATGTAATGAGGTTATGAATAAATTATTATTATTATTATTATATTCTATTCTTTTCGATCTTGTCTGTAATTTTGTTTTGCGTTGTACAATAAAGTGTTAATCTATCTATCTCATATTAAAAATGAATGGCTGTTCGTTCGTCTCGTTAAAAAACTCAAGAACGGCTTGAATTAATCGTGGAAGTCCTGAACTTCCACTTTCAGGTTTAAACGGCAAGTAAACTATGTATAGTCCTCCTGGCCTATTTCGACCACGGCGGCCAACCTCAACAGAGATCAGCCAACTACGCAGGAGATATTATAGACTACAAGTGTGAGCGCAATACACAGGTGCACTCACTCACTGTTCCATCACTCTCAAAGTTCGGTGAGACCGCAATCCGACATGACCGGAGAGAGATCAGGCGCAGGACCAACGGCTTAACGTGCTTTCCGAGGCACGGGCGGGGGTGTAACACCGCCAACTCCCCGACTCCGAGCTGTTTTTAAGAAATTAATAACAGAAAATCTCAGAAACAATTTTGGCTCGACCTGGGATTCGAACCCAGGACCTCTCCTGCAAGGCAATAACTTTGCCACTACACCAACGAGGCAGTCAATGTATTAGTAAGCAATACCACCTATGTACGTGTACAGTGGATAGCACATCAAACTCGCCTGTATTACAGCATTCCTGCGCCTGATCTCTCTCCGGTCATGTCGGATATTATTGCCGTCTTTGAGAGTGATGGAACAGTGAGTGCACCTGTGTATTGCGCTGACACTTGTGGACTATATTATCTCCTGCGTAGTTGGCTGATCTCTGTTGAGATTGGCCGCCGTGGTCGAAATTGGCCAGGAGGACTGTTAATATTATTATCTTATGTGCTGGTCACTGAACTCCTACATAACGTGTTATTGCTTACCAATACATTGTATTGGGGCGACATGACAAACACATAACAAATACAATTTAATGCTATTTCTGTTTTAATAATTACTGGGTAATTAATTAGTATCGTTTATTATAGAATAGGCTAGATCACACCACCGATCGTTGACATACTCTTTATTATCTGTCAAAACGGTCTGCCTCCATAGATTTTGTATCGATATACAAAATCGTGACGTCACGGTAGTGTGTGTGTATCAGAAATCAGAGTCAATTGACCGAATATTTATTGAATTTTGTGTGTTCAAAAATAGGTTTCAACAGCTTTTTGGAAATATACTGAAAAAACTTAACAAATATGTATACTGGTTGTATTAACTTCATAGGGGCTATGTTTTTTAAACGCCATGGTCTTGAAAATATTTAAGATAGGTGTCATCATGCCTATTGGACTTTAGTTAATACGTGTGCGTAGTTTTAATACTGTTATTCAAATTAGTTTGCATTCGGTTTGTATTGAGAATTTATCCAAGAATTTCTTAGTCACCGCGAGTCATTGGACATTCATGTGGTTAGGGAATAACCTGTATTTTATTACATTAAATTTCAGACAACAATGAAATGAGAGAATGAGACACTTTTTACGGATTATTTCGCGATTTACTCACATTTTGTTTTAGCCTGACGTCGGACCCTTTTCAGCGTCCGTGATCACAGGTAAGTAGACTAATGTGTTAGTTGTCATTACATAGTTTTGAAAAAAATGTGTAGGTATCATTTCAATGTCTACTGTTCGCGGAAACCGAAGAATATATTCAGACTACAGGTTTTGGTTTTGTTCATTATTTCTGGAGTTTCCGAAGGCCCTTAAACAAGAACAGCTGGTTAGATGTGTAACAAACACAACACATTCACACACGCGCACACACACACTTCATCATCAATTCTTTAGGTGGCTGAAAACCAGCACTGTTTGGGATCATATCCCAAGTCAGCACAAGCTGAGCCACCTCCAACTTTGTCATGTCCAATTTTGTTTGTCTCATTGAATGTTAGTTTTGTAAGCAATACAAATTTATTATTATTATTATACTTTATTTAAACTTTATCATAAGGTTGGTTTTTACAACATAATTATAAAAGTAAAATATAAAATTATACAAATCATAACAATATTATAAAAACCTTACCCTAGCAAGCTGCCAGCAGCGGGGCAGGGCTCAAGCTACCGATAGTTAAGGCTGCAGCGAGAGAAACCTCAGGACGATGCGCGCCGTGTCCAAAAGTACTGCCTTCTGCATCTGACCCTTGACCCAACCATCCAGCGAGAGCTATGTATGTTGATCGAAGCTCTTCGCTATTAAACCGTTCACAGACACGACTATCGGGGCAATGATCGTCGAATCCACATCCCACATTGAGGTCACCTCGTGGGCCAAGTCAAGGGATTTGCTAAGCTTGTCTTTCTCAGCCTTCACGAGGTTTTCGTCATGCGGAATGGTGATATCGACGAGCATCGCCTGACGTATCGATCGATCTATTACCACGTTATTATTATTATTATTAATTCATTCATCATAATAACATAACACATCCATTCATCCGGCCATCCGTCCGTCATTTGCATCCGTCGCACTACCACAGATTACTAAATATATTACTAACATAACTAATATTGGTTGATAAATACTATATCTGTATTTTTTAAGTTTTAACCCTCTAACATTTCATTGATAATTGACTCTAATTCATGATTCATGATTGACTTCTAAAACCAAGAGTCGCGGGTTCGATCCCCGCACAGTTCAAACATAAGTGTGCATGAACATGTGTGTTTGTACTGGTCTGGCTGTTTTCTATGTATAATATGTATTTATTTACAAAAAAAGTATATAAGTATGTTTATCCGTTGTCTAGTACCCATAACACAAGCCTCGTAGCTTAATTTGGGACTAGAGAATTGGTGTGATTGTTGTAAAATATTTATTTTTTATTTAACCTAGAACAAATTGTGCTTACATGTTTAGAGTTTCAGTCTAGCTCTGTATACTGCTTTACTTTTCATAATTTACTGACTGTAACTTGTTTTGTGAGCCATTAATAAATAAAATAAAATATATAAAAGATATAATAGGAATAACAAAACGGATACCGCCTACACATAGTACTCAGTCATTAGAGATTAATTCATTATTCTCGTAATTGACGAGATAATAATATGTACACAACACATGCAACTAGGATGGTTTTACGCATTTGTGTATGTACGTCATGTAGAAAATCATTATTGATAATTCTAGTTATATAATTTCGATATCAATGAACTATATCCGGCTACATTTAAAATTAAATAGTTTGTTATTAAAATTGAATTAAGTTCAAAATGTATCGGAAAACATTACAATTCGAATGTGGTTGAGTTTTAGTTTTGGTTATTAAAAGGTTATTTATTTATTTACGTTTTGCACAAACATGTGTACCATGGTGGACTTAATGCCGAAGGAATTGTATCAGTCAACCATCAGTACAAACACACATGTTCATGCACACATATGCTTGTACTGTGCGGGGATCGAACCCGCGACCATTGGTTAAGAAGTCCGACATGTGGACCATGTAACAGTGACAGTATCAGGGCTACTTTGAGAGTAAGGGGCCCTGGGACTCTGATAACCTCCAGGGCCCTTTAAAGTGACCTGTAGCACCGGTTATTGCAAACCTATTTCAGGCACCAGCCCATAGCGCCTTAGGTGCACATACTTAGTTTAACGTTTATACATTTTAAGGATTAATGTACTATCCCTACGTGTTCGATCCCCGCTCAGTACAAGCATATGTGTGTATGAACATGTGTGTCTGTACTGGTCTGTGTGTTTTCTATGTATAATATGTATTTATTTACAAAAAAAAAAAAACACGGGTTGCACTCCGGGAGTGCCGGCAGAAGTGAAAACTTGATTACCAACGCAACGCAAGAAATCAATCATGGTAAAAAAGTAAAATGTAAAAAAAATTCAAAAGGAGATTGACCAAGTGACTAAGGGAGTTGGTATCGCTGTCAAATCTGTTGTATCATAATCTATTAAAGCTTAATTTATAGTATGTTTATTGGGCTTTTTGATACAGTTATATATTTTTTTGTAAGTCTCCGCATTTTGTCGTAATTCTGTTTTGAATTATAGCCTTAAAATCGACTTTGCGGCGCTGCAAATCCGATTTTATAGCGTTATCGTTTCCACTGCCGACCTTCGTAGCCTAGAGGCGAGTATGACGAAATTGGTGTCGCCTTCTTTCAGGGCCCTGGGTTCAATTCCCGGTCGAGCTAAACTAAGAAATGAAGTTCTCACGACCATCTGAACGTAACCTACATAGAAGTGATTTAGATATGTGCGAATTATGTGATCTTGTGTTATATTTTATTTTCGACTTTTCAATTTATTAAGTACCTACTAAGCTAGAGTCACCTTAACGCCACCGATCAGTTATGAACTCAAAACAAAATGACGTATCTTTGTTATATTGTATTATTTTGCAAGGGGAAGGAGTATTCCAAAAAAACGTATAGATATACATATGAATAGGTTTTATTTCATTGTCAATGCTTCTGGTACAGATCTTTGCACGGCTGAATCCTTAAAAGCGTTAGGCGAGAAAGGTTTGCAGGAATGTGTACATCTTCTGTTTCAGCATCAGTATCAGCAATCCCTCGATGTGCATCCTGATGTGATTGTCGTTTTATATTTCTCCTTGCAGCCATCCAACAAGCTCAGCACACTCTCCCTAGATGTGAGACCTGAAAATAAATTATTAGTATTCTAAACTCAAAATCTCTTTAACTGCATAGAATATTCAATGACTACTTACAAATCGTCAACATAAAATAAAAGTATTATGAAATTGGTTGCCCTGAAGGGGCCTTTACATTTCTTCATAGTTTTGGGTTCTACAAGTGCTTCAATATAAAACATAGACAATTGCTGAGAAGAAACCCTTGAACAAACTCAGTAACCACTAGATACTTTGTGATTTTTTATGATAGTAGCTAAGGATGATGAAGTCACATACTCTTAGCTTAACATAATCAAGTGACATACTTGTAATAATTTTTAATGCAATTAAAAATAAAGTAACTAATAATAATAATAGTCAATTATGTCTCAAAAAAGTTTTTTCATTATGTTACATTAATACTTATTTTAAATGCATTTGCATGTCATGCATGACAGAATAATACTAAACATAAACCCACTATTACAAAACATGGACTATGCTTAACACTAGGTTTAAGCTTGGTTTAAACCAAAGATTCTATTGTTCAATCCAAGTTTAAACCTGGTTTAAGTATAGTGCGTGTTTTTGTAATAAGGAATAAATAGTTTGAAGTAAAGGTACTAATATCTATCTAAATAATTTTCAAAGTCACAACAATTCTTTAGAATCATTACTATTGTCAGTAGTGTGTATAACAGTTAATTCAGAATCCAAAATTAATACTGACCAAATGAGGGGATATCCAACTAAGAATGACATTCCTTTCTTCGCAATCTGGAGGCACTCTTGAGGTATGCATACATACAACAGATATTCCACATGCTGAGCATACACTGGTATGCCCTAATGTAGGAGTTAGTGTAGGCCTTGACTGGAGAGCATTTTGCAGTAAAGCAAAACACTCTCGGCAGATGACACTTTCACGAAAAACCTAAAAATTAAAATCATGAGTAAATATATCAATTATACTAAGCATAGTTTATTAAAACTTTTCATTATCATTTTACCAATTGAGATAAGTTTATTATGAGGTACTAGTATCATATATTGTAGTATCTTTTTAATAAAACTATAAAAATAATTTGCCTTCTAAAATGAACTTCCTATCATAAATATTGGGATTATTTATTCTATGAATAGACGTAACAAATTATAATTGAAGACTTATGGTAACTATTTGCATGATTACACAGTATTACTAGCAATGTATAAGACATCAAAACATGTGTTAATTCAAATGTACGATTTTAGGCAATTAACTACCTACTCAGGTTAGTGAAGGATATAACCGTAATTAGATGAAGGTAGGTATATATTCGCACAGTGATTGCTGTACCGTTGACTAGAGAAATTCAATATTTATACAGAACTAGACTTACAGCAGTTGATGAAATCCAAGATGCCAGGGTATTGTAGGTTTCATCGTTCACTTCCCGCAAGGACTGCCAGGAAACAAATAATACACTTTCTTCCAGGATTTTCCATGATTAACTTAACTAGTAAGTCTCTATCTTACAGTTACTGAATTACTAACAAAATAAAATACACGAAATAAACTTAATTAATGGAGTCTCTGTCTCGCTACCTACTTTGGTTTATGATAAATTGAAGAAAAACAACTAAACAAACACAAAAATGTGCGCCCAAACCAATATTTTTGTGCACCGGTCGTAACAGGTAACGATAAGAGCAGACATTGACATTTGACATCCAGTGCTGCCAACTGTCAACTGTCTTATTAGAGCATAAATCAATGTAATCGATTCTTAAATCGGATGTTTGGGGATCGCATCATTCGTATCTTTCACAGAAATAATTTTAATGTTAAAATGCACTTAATTAATGTTTTTTATAGATTGTTATATATGTTAGTTGGAAGAAATTGTTCACTCAAGCCGTATAATCTATGGGTGTACACCCATAGAAAGCTGGTTCACAGTGTCGGTTTATTAACGCTTATCGTATCTGAAGCTGGCTTTTCCAGGGTTGACTATGAGTTGTAGTGTGCTTTATTTATTCATAGTACATACATTGACCCTGTCGGGGTATGGCAAATCAAAACAATAATTAAGTAGCAGTCATTAGAATTACATGCTAGCTTAGTAGTATAATATATTTATTTGTGCTATACTAACATTTTTCTTTATTTGGTAGAAGCGCAGTTTATTTTTAATTGCGTTGACATTATTTTAATATACACAACTCAGTAGTAGTCATTTAATTAACAGAATCGGACATATTGACAATTGTTTTGACTGAATCGATGTTAATGAAGTTATATTAATGAATATTTTTTACATCTGCAACACTGAACCACGACCTCGCATTCCGGAAAACAAACAAAGACTTTTAAATCATCCGTTTTTATTCCGGAGAAGTTATGGTTTTTATTTATTTACAAAATTAACTATAATTAAAAAGAAGGATTATAGGTGTCACTTATTGATGACACAACTAAGATTTCAAGCGATACCGTCTGTGGTCATTCTCTTTTCATTTTATAATTCTTTTCAATTTTTTTTTTCATACTTTAAAATTATTTTTTTTAACCCATTTTTAATTAATCGAAACCCTTACAATCGATTAAAAAATATCGATAATCGAAAAAAACTAATCGATTGTTCTATTAATCGATTTCGATGGTACAACACTACTCTCCAACCGTCTTACGGTTTTTCGATCAGCATCACGTGACCTGACGCGAGTTTCACAGTTTCTACCCATGCCACAAAAGTGCTCAACGCCGCTAAAGAAGTTTTCACTTCAAAAAGTATTTTAGTATGTTTATCCGTTATCTAGTACCCATAACACAAGCCTCGTAGCTTAATTTGGGACTAGAGAGTTGGTGTAATTGTTGTGAAATATTTATTTATTTACTATCGCGGTCTGCGCCGCATCAGCCGCATGCACACCTTTAAGGCGAAAATCATTTGCACATTCGCGCGTAATCCCGCTTACTAAGTACTAAACAACGTGGCGCTGACTGCCACCGTAGGTACCTATTGTGCTGAGAAAATGAATAAATAATTGAACTGAGTCACTTTTACGGATTATTTCGCGATTGATTTACAATAAAACATTTTCAGGTTAAAACTAAATGTAAATAAATCGCGATATAATCCGTAAAAGTGTCTCATTTCAATGTCTACTGTTCGCGTAAGCCGAAAAAACAAATATGAATAAATAAATAATAATTTTGCTTTTGTTCTCTTCATACAGAACCCGTTATGTTCGGTTAACTGTCTCCTATCTCCTTTGAGGATACTTTTTAAAAGCAAGTTGAAGACCTTGTACGTATAAGGCTCTGCAGCCTACCCCAACTTCCTGTTGCAACTGATCTTCGTAGAAAGTCACTTGCAGCGTGCAAGCCAAGTTTAAGTAATGAATTTATTTCGAAAAGACATAACACTTAAAAAAAACCTTTTCGGCTCCGGTCATCGGGGAGGATGTAAAAAATATTAAATTATTAAATTTATATTAATTTGAATCTTAGCTTAGTTCATATTCGTAGTAATATTATTTTTGACGTGACAACGTCTTGTAAATTGGTTTGCCGGGTGACACTTCAAGAAACTGCGTTACGCTCCGCTCACGTTCCGCGCTCACAATGAGAGCGAGTGAGAGGCACGCGTCCCTTCGACTCGGGCATGGTTAGCCCGCCTAAGAGCGAGTGAGACAGACATAAAAAGTGAAAGGCACGCGTCCCTTCCACTCGAGCACAGTTAACCCGCCTAAGAGCGAGAGAGACAGAGCGAGAGAGAGAGAGTGAGAGAGATAGGCATACACACCGGTTCATGTTATACGAATGAATATTCACATTAAAATTATTTTACCACTCAAAGTCGTTGTCACGTAAAACTTTCGCCTGTATACCGACTTTACAGGCAACCAATTTTTTGTTGATGTGAATAACTCTGTCTGCCCGCCTGCCTCTCTGATACGCTTTTAAGCCGATTTGAATTAAATTTGGTACATCGACGTATGCCTTAAAAAGAGACAAAGAAGAGGTTATCAGCAACAAAAAAGGTTCCATCGTCTAGGGGTTAGAAGCAATTGATTTTTAAGATATCATGCTTTTAAGATTGCGCAATATTTTGTATTTTTAGGGTTCCATACCTCGAAAGAAAAAACCGGAACCCTTATAAGATCACTTTGTTGTCCGTCTGTCCGTCCGTCCGTCCGTCTGTCAAGACCGTTTTTCTCAGGAACGCGTGGAGGTATCAAACTGAAATTTCTATATGATACTTAGGTCTACTGTCCCTGGAAGCTGTAGAAAAATCAACCTTCTAAGCCAACGCAATCAAAAGATACAGCCATTTAGGCCGCAAATTTTCGAAACTCGCACGGGAATCAAAACCTACAGGGTACTTCCCGTAAACCTGGAATCTTGAAATTTAGTACGAAGTCACGTCTTATAGTACAGATATAGGAAAAATTACGAAAACCGTAAATTTTCAGTTTCATCATATAAAAAAAAAATTGTCAATTTTGAAAATTTCAAAGTTACTACTCCTTATCTACAGGTTTGTACGGAACCCTCGGTGCGCGAGTCCAACTCGCACTTGACCGGTTTTTTTGATTCCTACCCTACTTTCCTTTGATGGGACCTTTGTAGGAAATCACCTTTACTATAACTCTTTTGAAGGAATACGTCGAGTTACCAGTAACCCTGTATACATAGTGTAGACTTTGAAAATGGACATAGGACAGTTTTCATCCAGAAATTTTAATTTTTATCATATCCCTCGCAAGCTAAGCCGTTGGAGGGATTAGGTTTATAGTCTATGTTAAAAAATCTCCAAGTCAAGTCCTTGAGTTTGATTATGTACATCTCAAGTTGACACCGATATTAGATTGTAGTTAGATCTTAATCCTTTTGTCGGTGATGTCGAAAACATCGCATCATTCGATATAGTTGATGGAATCAGGCGTTACTTTGCGGAAATCCATGACTAAAGCTGAAAAAGAGATTTATTTTGCTTTAAATTTCCACTAAACTTGAAAAAAACTGGAACTGGATTCCAGCTCTAGTTTTTTCAAGTGGTTACAGTTGGATGTATTTGGTTGGGTTCCTGCGCTGGCGTCGTTTTGTGAAAATTTAAAGCGAAATAATTCTCTTTTTCAGCTTTTATCGCATTATTCTATACTGAACTTGGCTCTCATTTTGCATTTGTTTTTGGTTGACGGTTACTTAAATAGCTTTTTCTCTGCTATAAGCGCTACGTCCGGGTCATTAGTATCAGTACCTTACTACATAGATTTTAGATAATTACCTACTCAGTAGATAAAACTAATTAATACCACTTATATTTTCTTCCAAGATTCAGCAAAAATAGCGATCTCACGAAGGAGTCCGCTACTTCGTCCGCGTCAATAGGCACGATGACGCCTATCTTAAATATTTTCAAGACCATAGCGTTTAAAAAACATAGCCCGTATAAAATTAATAAATCAGTATATTTCCAAAAATCTGTAGAAACCAATTTTTAAACACACAAAACTCAATAAGTATTCGGTCAATTGACTCCGATTTCTGATACATGACCGTGACGTCACGTTCATGAATTCCCATACAAAACCTATGGAGGCAGACCGTTTTGACAGATAATAAAGAGTATAATGTCAACAATTGGTGGTGTCATCTAGCCTATAAAATTAACACACCATCTTGTTATGACGACCGCTTGGTGCAGTAGTCTACATGTCGGACTTCTAAAACCAAGGGTCACGGATTCGATCTCCGCACAGTACAAACATATGTGTGCATGAACATGTGTGTTTGTACTGGTCTGGGTGTTTTCTATTTATAATATGTACATATTTATTTACAAAAAAAAAGTATTTAAGTATGTTTATCCGTTATCTAGTACCCATAACACAAGCTTTGTAGCTTAATTTGGGTCTAGAGAATTGGTGTGATTGTTGTAAAATATTTATTTATTATTATTATTATTTATATCATAAGAATAAAGACAAAATTAAAAAAAAACTCATAAGGCGGAAAAATTGCATTTTGACCAGCCAAAACTAAGAACCACAGGGATAGAATTTTCTTTTGAATAAATAAAAAACTCACTCGGTCCGATCGGAGCTACGATGCCCCGTATATATACACAAAAACACACATAGACACAAACAGAAAAGAGGTCAAACTTATTATAACATCCCTCTTTATCGTCAAGGGTTAAAACATAATGATAATCATAATATTTATTGCAAGTTCCACGTTACAGTAAGGTGTTACAGTCTCATAAGTAAACTAGTACAGTGACGCCCGGCTAGGGCACAGCAACCTAGTTTCAAAATTGCTATTGAGCAGAAAATGATATCGCATTTGACTTATTCATTGTTTGTTATTTTTAAATTCTGACCATTTTTTTAAATCCTTAAATATGACATTTTTCCTTTTTCAATTGTGTGTATTTTTATTGATTGTTTCGTGTTTTTGAAGTGAAAACTTCTTTAGCGGCGTTGAGCACTTTTGTGGCATGGGTAGAAACTGTGAAACTCGCGTCAGGTCACGTGATGCTGATCGAAAAACCGTAAGACGGTTCAAATAAATCAAAAATGCACAACGTTAATAATCAAGTTTTCACTTCTGCCGGCACTCCCGGAGTGCAACCCGTGTTTTTTTTTTATTATTTTATATCTATACTTAATTTTAATGAAATGTTCAACGCAATATGTATTTTGCTATGAATAAATGAATTGAATTGAATTAGGGACATCTAGAGCCCTTGATTTTGTTAATGTTTAACGAATATATCGTTTAAAAAGTTAGTAAAGTAGTAAAGTTGTTTGTTTAAAACTCTATAAATAATAAATAAATAAATATTTCACAACAATCACATTAATTCTCTAGTCCCAAATTAAGCTACGAGGCTTGTGTTATGGGTACTAGACAACGGATAAACATACATAAATACTTTTGTAAATAAATACATATTATACATAGAAAACACTAAGACCAGTACAAACACACATGTTCATGCACACTTATGCTTGTACTGTGCGGGGATCGAACCCGCGACCCTTGGTTTTATAACTCCGACCTGTGGACTACTGCACCAAGCAGTCGGTCATATAGAAAACACCCAGACCAGTACAAACACACATGTTCAGGGGATCAGTAACAGACTGATTCCAAAGCTATAGATCTGCAAAACAGGAGACAATGCGTGGAAATCTACTAATACCTTCACTGTTAAACACAAAATATGATCCTACTTCAAATTCAGATACATATTTTGGGTTGTAATCTAGCGAATACCTTCATTTACTTGTCTTATTGTATTTGATAACCTTACCTGATTGTAACCTGTTTTGTGTCTACATAATAAATAAATAAATTAGTCATCATCAGCCTATATACGTCCCACTGCTGGGCACAGGCCTCACCTCCACTATGAGGTGGTGCGAGCCATACTCCACCACGAGGGCTCAGTCCGGATTGGTGGAGGGGTGTGTGTAAGGTAAGTGACCAACCTTACTGTCAGATGTTATTAAGCCGTCCGAGGGCCTCCGACCAGGCTTAACGACTAATACCTATCTATCGATATTAACCGGGACCAACACCTTAACGTGCCTTCCGAAGCACGGAGATGCTTGTAAATAGACGTCACTTGTATGGTCAGAATGGTCACCCATCCCAAACATGACCGCGCCGTAGGTTGCTTAACTTTTGTTATCACTACCAAAGCGTTGCAACCACTGCGCCACAAGCACCTATAAATTAGTAAGATGTTTAAACTAAAGAGCTCACACAGAAAAGTGACACACAGATCTGAGTCCAGAGCGAATAGTGTCTGTGTCCGGCAAGGTAGTATATTGGGTCCAATACTATTCAATTTGAATATAAATGATCTACCTAAAATAAATGATTATCTATCAATCTATACTTTTTGCTGACGACATAACATTAAAAATTAAAGGGAAAGACGAAAACCATCTAGAATATGAAATAAATATGACTATCAAAAAATTGGTTGCCTGTAAAGTCGGTATACGGGCGAAAGTTTTACGTGACAACGACTTTGAGTGGTAAAATAATTTTAATGTGAATATTCATTCGTATAACATGAACCGGTGTGTATGCCTATCTCTCTCACTCTCTCTCTCTCTCGCTCGGTCTCTCTCGCTCTTAGGCGGGCTAACTGTGCTCGAGTGGAAGGGACGCGTGCCTTTCACTTTTTATGTCTGTCTCACTCGCTCTTAGGCGGGCTAACCATGCCTGAGTCGAAGGGACGCGTGCCTCTCACTCGCTCTCATTGTGAGCGCATAACGTGAGCGGAGCGTAACGCAGTTTCTTGAAGTGTCTCCCGGCAAACCAATTTATAAGACGTTGTCACGTCAAAAAGTTTATTAAATGCATTACTCTGCTAATGGCTCTTATATCCTCAGGTATATTAGAGTATTGACGGGGTCTGTACATTCGTGGCTAATTGAGATTTTTTTTTTTAATATTAATAAATATTTTGCTTGCTAGAAAAATATAAAATATGTAGACCGGTAGCGATGATTTCCTTCACTGACATAATTGTAATCATTGCAATTTATTAATTAATTTGCACGCTGACTAAAATGTAGCAAATTTTGATGAACTTTAACTATAACTTTATCTACAAGACCTTTAATGTAACACACAAACTACGCAAGTAAACGCATTTGTATTTGTATTCTTAACAACTTGCTGACTAAAACAAAGACGTTTTAATTAAGACTTCCCACGATAGCGGAAAATTTCCATTGTGTTTGTGTAATGCAATAATGTAATTATACACCGTTAACCTGCGATGATTTTGTTAAATGATACTTAGATCACGTTAAAAGCTGCTTAAACCCAGTCTAATAATATGTTATTTCACTTTCAAAACGAGTACGAATTGAGCGCTTTACAACGCGTTTCCAACCATTTGAAACCATTGTAATGGTTAAGAAGTTAACTATTAACCAAGAGGTCGCGGGTCCGATCCCCGCACTGTGCAAACATGAACATGTCTGTTTGTACTGGTCTGGGTGTTATATGTATTTATTTATGTTTATTTGTAATATCACTGTTGATTCTGATATTTCCAAAGAGTCAGATCAATGTATGTGATTTTGTTGTATATTTATTTATTTATTGAAGTGTACACATACAAGCGCGCGTTTCTGGACGAGCCTTGATGTAAAAACGCGCGTTAGACGCAACGCCGAGCGCCCTATGTGTACTCGCTTTAACTTTCCCCATAAGAACTGCTAGAAACTAGCTCACATTATAACTGTTAATCACCGCGGCCAAATAGGCATGATGACACATATCTTAAATATTTTCAAGACCATCGCGTGAAAGAAATATAGCCCCTATGAAGTTAATACAACAAGTATATTTCCAAAAAGCTGCAGAAACCAATTTTTAAGCACACAAAACTCAATAACTATTCGGTCAATTGACACCGATTTCTGATACATGACCGTGACGTCACGTTCTTGTATTCCCATACAAAATGGAGGCGGACCGTTTTCACAGATAATAAAGAGTATGTATGTCAACGATTGGTGGTGACATCTAGACTATTGCTGACAGTGGCAAGTCGCGGCTATAGTATGACGCAGGTGTGGCCTAACTTTTATTATGTCCTTGGTCTATGCCCTTTGAGGTTTCTTCTATAAACCTTTGTTTTCCGACTTATCCTTGAAAGAACCTTATTTTATATTAGTTATGTTTACTTATTTTTGCGTTATTAACAAATTTAATTTTATTAATTTTCCTTTCTCATTTAATTTTCACTGCACCCATTGCCTTTTTTCTGCATGACCTTGAGGTTCACTGGCAGAAAATGCTTTTAGCATTAAGTCCACTTTTTGTACCTTCCTTTTGCAATAATTTTTTTTTAAAAATACATCGTTCTTTGTAAAACTTGTCTGTAAATTTTGTTTTGAGTTGTACAATAAAGTGTTAATCTATCTATCTATCTTAACACTGAGAGAAGTCAAAACTATTTCGAGATTTTCCTTGGTTTTAGGTAAAATAGGTGTAACACTGGACCACCAAAAAAATTAGGGCGAATTCTTTAAAACCGATCAAGTACCTACCAGATTTAAGTTTTGAACTTTTCCGTAATAATCTGCCGTGGGGTTTCTGTGAAATCAGGTTTAAAGGTACTAAATAAACATGCCCATTACAAGGGAAGCCCCGAATCAGAACCACAACTGGTTATCTCTTAATAGATCACCGTTGGTTTTTACATCGTTAATTGCTATCGATTAGCGGAGATCATTGTAGTTTCGTTACCGATACACCAACACCACTAAAAAAGTTCCGGCAAGAAGATCTTCTTCGTAACTTTTGTCTATGAATGGAAAAATCCCCTGATTGAAATAAAATATGGAAGATATGCCGCCGCGTCCTTACCGAAAAATAGAGTGCGTCTGTGTGTTTGAAGCGGGAAAAAAAGAATGTTTTTGCTTAAAATTTCCAAGTGGTTACAGTTGAATGTATTTGGGTGTCTACCCAAATACATTCAACTGTAACCACTTGGAAATACTAGAGCTGGAAGTCGCAGGACTTACAATACAACTCACAACATGACACAGAAGATGCACCTGGAATCACAACACTGACACCAAAAAAAAACACTCGACGCGTTTCGCCACTACACGTGGCATCCTCAGGAGATGTTGTCGCTTCGACATACTACCAGCAAACGTCGTTTAGTGGAAATTTAAAGCAAAATATTTCTCTTTTTCAGCCTCAGTCATGGATTTCCGCAAAGTAACGCCTGATTCCATCAACTATATCTGTGTTTTAGCCTACCGAAGCGAACCAAGTGCATTCAATGATGCTGAATCTTACTCAGTTAGATATATTTATTTCTTAATATATCCGTTTAACAATAGAATAACTTTTTAACTGCTTATTATAAAGACGTAGCATATATTCCGAATATTAAGTTTTAATCACAGGATAACTCAAAGCTTTTTAGAATTACGGAGAAAGACCATATGAAATCATGATTTTTCAATTTACTACGGAAATGAACTTTTAATTTATAATAAAATTAAATAAGAAGGTACGTTTCGAATTTTCATAATAAATCAAAACAAATAACCATCAAAGCATACCTACTTATAACAAAACAATGCGTCTTTGACTATTTATACTATACAGTGTGAGTCTGGATAAAGTGTACAAATGAAAATGAGGGATACTATGTTCAATTTTATCGACGAAAAAAATAATAAAAAAATTAAAAAATTTTTTTTGAATTTTTGACGATTTTTTTAAAATTTTGGTTCGCGTTAGGGTTCCCCTCGTAAACAAAACACTATAACTTTTAAAATAAACGGTAGATTGTCAAGATAAAAACTGAATTATGATCAGAGCTTATGGGGCGTCTTAATAAAATCAAAATTTTTAATCAAAATTATTTACAATTCAAAATAATGGCGTTTATTTAACAAACAAAAGTATTTTTTTGCACAGTTTTTTCAGTAATTTTAATATTGCTTAATAAAATGTGGTATTAACATACATTTTTTAAGGCTTACAATTATTCTACATCATACTAGCTTTCAAATGGTAAAAATTTTACGTTTATAACTTAATCACAACATTTTTTATGAAGTGTCAAAGAAGGCCTTCAAAGTATGGTATTTAATGAACAAAGGCGCGGTGAATGTTTAGGGTACATTTTATTGCATTTCAGGTAAAAAAGTTTTGTAACTGCACGTGGGCTTAAGTTTAGGGGTACGGGAAGAGACAAACAAAGACAGTCGCTCCGAATTACTCGCCGCTGCTACACGTTTCGTCATTACTCTCGTTAACCAACTTCTCTAGTTCATTCTCTAGTGTTTTGGAGATAATGCCGCGTTTAACTGAATTCCCGCCGGCACACATCGCTGATATTGAGTTTTATTATGGAATGGCACGAGGTAGAGCCAGAGCCGCTCATACTGCTTACGTAGCTGCGTTTCCTCACAGGCGACCGGTGCCATCTGCTCGGAACTTTCAAGAAGTCCACCGAAGATTATGTATTGTTGGACTTGGATCAAATGCCAGAGACCGCCGCGAGTCTGAAGTGATTATTGATGTGTCTGTCGAACAAGCAGTACTGAGGGATTTGTTTGCTGATCCAACCATTAGCACCAGACGTCTAGCTTTGAGACATGGAATATCGCAAAAATCAGCGTGGCGTATTTTAAAAAAAGAAGGTCTGCATCCTTATCATTATCAGAGGGTGCAGCACTTACATGAAGAGGTAGACTGCCGTCCAAGATGCGTTATGTCAACATGGATTCTGTCAAAAACTAGACAAAACCCAAACTTTCCAAAAAAAATTTTATGGATGGACGAGTCAACATTTACAAGGGATGGTATAACCAACTGCAGAAATTTGCATAAGTGGTGCCCTAAAGGTGAAAACCCAAAGTTGAAAAGATCTTCAACGTTCCAAGTGAGATATTCAGTAAATGTTTGGGCTGGTCTCATTGACGACATTTTGCTTGGACCAATAATACTGCCGGGAACATTAACTGGTGAAAGGTTTTTAACGCTTTTACGCGAAGAACTACCTGAATTGCTGGCAGATGTCCCACTGGCTTTGCGCCGAAGAATGCACCTACAAATGGATGGATGTCCTGCTCATTATGCAAGTAATGTAAGATCATTTTTAAATGAAATTTATCCGAACCATTGGATTGGCCGGCAAGGACCTGTGGGGTGGCCTGCGCGTTCACCTGATATGACGCCCCTCGACTACTTTTTATGGGGTACAATGAAACAACGCGTCTACAATTCCCCAATCAACAGTGAAGCCGATTTACAAGATCGCATAATTAATTGTGCACATGATTTAAAAAATGATCGCGAGATGATAAGAAGAGCGACACAACAAATCGTTCTTCGCGCTACTATGTGTCTGCAAACAAGAGGTAGACATTTTGAGCATTTAATGCAATAACTAACCAATAAGTAACCAATTGATTATTAAAAATAAATAATAAAAGTATTTTGTTTCGCCTCCAAAAAAATATCCACAATAAATGATAAATACCACTTTTGGAGATCCTTTTTTGACAGCTGATAAAAATTGTTGTGATTAAGTTATAAACGTAAAATTTTTACCATTTGAAAGCTAGTATGATGTAGAATAATTGTAAGCCTTAAAAAATGTATGTTAATACCACATTTTATTAAGCAATTTTAAAATTACTGAAAAAACTGTGCAAAAAAATACTTTTGTCTGTTAAATAAACGCCATTATTTTGAATTGTAAATAATTTTGATTAAAAATTTTGATTTTATTAAGACGCCCCATAAGCTCTGATCATAATTCAGTTTTTATCTTGACAATCTACCGTTTATTTTAAAAGTTATAGTGTTTTGTTTACGAGGGGAACCCTAACGCGAACCAAAATTTTAAAAAAATCGTCAAAAATTCAAAAAAAATTTTTTAATTTTTTTATTATTTTTTTCGTCGATAAAATTGAACATAGTATCCCTCATTTTCATTTGTACACTTTATCCAGACTCACACTGTATAACAACATCACATACATTGATCTGACTCTGTGGTAAGTAGCTTAAGCACTTGTGTTACATACAGATATCAGAATTAACAGTGGTATGGTATTACAAATACACTTAAATAAATACATATAACACCCAGACCAGTATAAACAGACATGTTTCACAAGTTACGAGTTACTTTCTTTGTTTACTTACGTACGTTTGTATGTACTTTTAAAAAGTTTATTAATCTAAATCAATTAATGATAATAAACAACATCACGTTGATCCCTCGAAATCAAATTAAGCAATTAAATTACTTTAAATTTCACAAACGTAACTTCGTCAAATTCAAAAACATTTACTTTCAAATCTTTTGCTTAGGACGACGAACCTTTGCCTAAATTAAATTATTTAAAATACGTTTAAGAGGACCAAGAATACATACCTGCTAAGATTACCAAGCATCTAAAAAAACAACGAAGAACCAATTAAAATGGTATTATCACTATGTCACTGTTTAGAAAAAAAAACTGATTGAGCATCTCTGTCTTACAGTCACAACACATTGATTTAAAAAAAATATATCACACACCACACATTAAATATTCGGCCTCAATGAAAAAAAAACTAGTTTGCAGACGCGTTCCGAAATAGCCGAATTTAAAACTTGTTTGAGGATATTAATCGGAGAATGAAAAGGTTTTTTTTTTAAAAAAGCGCGTCCTAACAGCACGGGCACTCATCGGTCACTGAAATGTTTGTTTGCCATTTTGCCTCGTGCAGGGCTGTCACTTTGGACTTATTTATTACACTTATTTGCAAGTAGGTACCTAGGTATAATACCAAATTTTTTTTCCCCGCCCGACCCCAAAGCCACTAACAGGACATTGCCCCTTGACCAAGATATATTCACAGTAGGAGGTGCTTGTGGCGCAGTGGTTGCAGCGCTTTGGTAGTGATACCTAAAGTTAAGCAACCTAAGACGCGGTCATGTTTGGGATGCGTGACCATTCTGACCATAATATAAGTGACGTTTATTTACAAGCAACTCCGTGCTTCGGAAGGCACGTAAAGCTGTTGGTCCCAGTAACTATCGATAGATATTAGTCGTTAAGCCTGGTCAGAGGCCCGAGGGCGGCTTAATAACATTGACAGTAAGGTTGGTCACATACCTTACAAACACCCCTCGACCGCACCGCACTGAGCCCGCGTGGTGGAGTATGGCTCGGACCACCTCATAGTTGTGGTGAGGCCTGTGCCCAGCAGTGGGACATATATAGGCTGATGAGGTAGGTGTAACGGAAAGTCCTATATTTTGCTCAAATTCCCCCTTCCGGTTAATAAACGTTCCTTCAACCGAACAATGCCTCGGCCGCAAATTGTCGGTGATACACCCCCGTGCCTCGGTGCGCACGTTAAGCCGTTGGTCCTGCGCCTGATCTCTACAGTCATGTCGGATTGCCGTCTCACCGAACTTTGAGAGCGATGGAACAGTGAGTGCACCTGTGTATTGCGCTCACACTTGTTCACTTTGACATCTCCTGCGTAGTTGGCTGATCTTTGTTGAGATTGGCCGCCGTGGTCGAAATCGGTTAGGAGGACTATTACTATTACTCAATCATATCTAAACTTCTGAACTGATTTAAAAAGATAGTTTGAGACTTAAGAAAGGACATGCGTTACGTTTAATCGCAAGAAAACAACGCATTCCGATGGAAAAAAAATACTTTCCGGGGAATCTGATCGCTTTCACTCCTAAATTAGCAAATATTTGATTTATATTTGAATAAAATTGGTATTACGGGAAAACAACTCATTTCAAAAAAACTACCTTATGCGCGGACGCTGTCGCAGGTACCAGCTAGTCACCAAATAAAATATTCATATTCATAATATTTATTGCAAAGTCACATGATATAATAAGGTGTTACAGTCTCATGCATGAGTAAACACGTCCAGTGACGCCCGGCTAGGGCACAGCAACAGCAAGTTAAATTGAATTACAAAATTAGGTTAAATAAAATTATTAAACATATCATTAAATTTAATTATACTGTCAAGAATAACTATTGAATATAATCGAATCAAATTAAATAATCATACATAACATTTAAAGCTTTAATATTTAAACATTCTCGTAAGTAACAAATTTCAAATCTTTTTCCATTAGTGACAGCCCTAGTAAATGATGCTTAATGACAGGTCGTGTTTCCTTGCGCATGCTGCGTCATTGCGACTAGTTGCCGCTCCTGACTCCACCCGTCTGAGAACCTGTTTGTTTACTGATGTTTGATTAAATTAAAAATACGGAAGACACGTATCATGTCATGGCAGGTGCTTGAGCGTGGGCCAAAAAAGTTGTGCGGTTGCGAGTCTGCCTAAGAACTGAATAACTATAATAATAATATAATATTTCACAACAATCACACCAATTCTCTAGTCCGAAATTAAGCTACGAGGCTTGTGTTATGGGTACTAGACAACGGATAAACATACTTAAATACTTTTTTGTAAATAAATACATAATATACTTAGAAAACACCCAGACCAGTACAAACACATGTTCATGCACACATATGCTTGTACTGTGCGGGGATCGAACCCGCGACCCTTGGTTTTAGAAGTCCGACATGTAGACCACTGCACCAAGCGGTCGTCTAACTAAATTACTATGTACCAACATAGTGTGTAAGATGTATTGTTTACTAACCATACTTGGAATTACAACCTTTTGTTGTCTGGTTAAGTAAATAATGATGCAATAATAATAGCCGTACTTCCTTACGTACCATTTGTCCTCTACGAGTTTTGCCACCGGGGGGTGGTGAACGAAAATAAATGTGTCAACTTTTAAGACCGCCTAAATTGTGCATCTTCCTTTTCGATGACCACTTCGGTGTAATGGTCAAGAAGTTGACTATTAACCAGGTCGAGCGGGTTCGATCCCCGCACTGTACAATTGTGTGCATGGATATGTCTGTTTGTACTGGTCTAGGTGTTATATGTATTTATTTAAATTTATTTGTAATACCACTGTTGATTCTGATATCTGTATCACAAGCGCTTTAGCTACTTACCACGAAGTCATATCAATGTATGTGATGTTGTTGTATATTTATTGTTCACTCTGTGTGTGTTGATTTTTGTATTTCTTTGTGTGTTGTGCTAGAAAGAGTTCTCTATCTATCTATCTATCTCTTTGAATATAGACCTGATATTTGAATAATTAGTAAGGACATAACATATCTTTCGATATTTTATTTTAATCAAAGTTGCCGATCAGTAATGGCTTGGTGGTTAGCGCGATGGATACTGTAAGTAGCGGGTTCGATTCTCGGAAAGTTGGTAGTTAGGTAGAACATGGGCCGGATTTACTGTTTTAAAGTCGGCTATGGTGTTATGATGGAAGTCCAAGTTTACAGACTTTAAAATGGCCTTAAGAATTACTCTGCCATTTTTTGAGTACGTATTTTCTATCTTTTTATCAAAATGTTGGTTTGATTATCTTGGTGAGATTAATGCTTAGTTTTGTGGAACACTAAAAGTTGTTTAATTAAATATCTAATTAATAAGCAATAAGGTTTATAGTCGCGTATTCGACGTAGAATAACCAACTCGCAACAAAATGGCGGAAACAACTGTCAATGTCATTATTTCAATAAGCTTTGTAGTTTTTACCCCATATTCAACGTCAACGAACAAATGAAATGAAATGAAATTTGTTTAATGGACAAACGGACCTTTTACTTGATAATGGCTATGTCTCACAGTCTCACTAAGTCATAAAGAAAAAAAAACAAATGGTCAAAAACCTATCATCCAATGAGTTGACTAAGAAATCGTTGGCCTTCACTTTGATTGGTGATTTTTTTTATCTATAGGCCAATAACGTTAGTTTTCAACCAAGTGTTCGCCCAACGTGTGCATATTAATTTAAATATTAGCTGGTCTTGTAATAATTGGCATGATGACACCTATCTTAAATATTTTCAAGACTATGGCGATCCAAGAAGGCAATATATAGGGAAAGTGTTTATAATATGTGTATTGTAGTATATAACAACTTACCCGAGGAGCTCAAAAAACTTGAAGGAAATGTATTTAAGAAAAAGTTGGTTGACTGGTTGTTACAAAAGAATTTTTATAGTATTAAAGATTATTTTAAAATTGTCAAATAATGTGTTATGAATTATTGTTATTACTTATTGTTTTTATTTTTTTATACTTTAATGCTTTTACCTGACTTAAAAATGACATTGACAATTTAATTTTATGACATTATTATTGTAATTTTGACATTATTTGATTATTCAATTTAAACGGACCTATTTTTTTATTGAATTGTTAAAATTACTATTAATATTTGCACGCCTGCATGCAGGCTGAATACAGCATCAACCTATTTTTAAGACCTGCAGTTTGTAACTTGCATATTTTTGAGTATTCTAGCAAATAAATGTTTGATTTGATTTGATTTGATTAAAAAGAATAGCCCCTATGAAGTTAATACAACCAATATATTTCCAAAAAGCTGTAGAAACCAATTTTTAAACACACAAAACTCAATAAATATTCGGTCAATTGACTCCGATTTCTGATACATGACCGTGAAGTCACGTTCATGTATTTCCATACAAAATCTATGGAGGCAGACCGTTTTGACAGATAATAAAAAGTATGTCAACGATTGGTGGTGTCATCTAGCCAATTACAGGGGTGGCTACATCAAAAACTACGTACAACGGCTTAGAAAGCAAAGAGGAGTATTCTTTGCCTATGTTGGCTTAGTTAAAAAAACTACAATTTGAAAATATAAAGCGATTTATTTTCCATCGGTTAGTATAAAAATACATACAGTGGCACTGACTGCATCTTAAACTATAATGAATAAAATCACCTTTACAAAGTTTTATCAATAGGATCATACTCTTCAAATCTTTGTGACAAACTATACAGGCTGTTCAGGAAACAGTATGACATACGAGTATTCCTTGGTAGCTGCAAAGATAATGGAAAAACTACAGGATATCGTTGGGTAGCTAAGACCTACAGAAATATTAGGTCCTTACCTATGAAATTGGCGTTTTGTATGGGAGGAACAAAAAGTCGAATTTTTTTTATATAGCATATTTATTTAATCAAAGTATGAGCCATTGTAATCTATGCACTTTTGCCATCTCATAGGTAGTTCATTGATCCCTTTACTAAAAAAACCATTCGAACGGGAATCAATAAAATCTTTGAAGGCGACTTGGACTGCCCCATCTGAGTTGAACTTTTTCCCTTGCAAGAAGTTATCCAAATTTCGAAAAAAATGGTAATCTGTTGGAGCAAGGTCCGGGGAGTACGGTGGATGCCTTAGAGATTCCAATTGAAGTTCTTCTAATTTGCTAGCCGTCTGTTGTGCAGTGTGTGGTCTAGCGTTGTCGTGAAGCAGCAGTGGCGTAGAGTGATTGACCAGCCTTGGTTGTTTAGCAACTAGCTTTTCCATCATGGTTTGCAATTGCTGACAATAGATATCTGCCGTAATCGTCTGGCCAGATTTGAGAAAACTGTAATGAACGACACCGGCGCTAGTCCACCAAACGCTTACAAGTAACTTTTTATTGGTCAATTTTCGCTTGGAGCAGGCTTTGGCTGGCTTGCCAGGGTCCAGCCATTGCGATGAGCGCTTTCGATTATCGTAGAGAATCCACTTTTCATCACAGGTAATGATTCGATTTAAAATCCCTTCGTTATTGTGCCGGTCAAGTAATGTAACGCAGCAGTTGACGCGCGTTTGCCGGTTTGCTTCACTCAATTCGTGAGGAACCCACCTTTCAAGTTTTTTAATCTTCCCAATTTGCTTCAAGTGGATTAAAACAGTTTTATCACTAACGCCAAAGCCTGCAGCTAACTCGGACGTGGTTTGCGATGGATCCGCTTCCACAATAGCCTTCAATTCTTCATTATCAACTTGGGTCTCCGGCCGTCCACGGGGCTTGTTTTGCAGGTCGAAATTTCCAGAACGAAAACGTTGGAACCAAAAACGCACTGTGTTTTCTTTTGCGACACAACCGCCATACACATCATTAACCCTTCGAGCCGTTTCCGCAGCACTGGTGCCACGGTGGAACTCGTACTCGTAAATAACGCGATATTTCAAATTTTCCATTTTGTAAATTGAGCGATGCAAACAGAAAAAAGATAAGTAAAAAAACAAATGAATGACGGTTTACGAAACACAACTACATGTGGAAATAGCTGTATAAATTTGAATTTCGAATTCCTAACCAAATAGGAAAAATTTGTGATCAAAGTGGCCAGTACGACAAAACGCCAATTTCATATGTAAGGACCTAATAGTTATGACGCCTTTTAAAATAGCCACGAAGTTATCTTTCTAAACGAAAAATATTACATTAATAAAAAAATTCAACAATCTGATATATTTTTTTTTACAATCGAGACTTACAAATTATACATGGTGTCCCAAAAACAATTTATACTCTCTACCTATCAGTTTTGGGACACCATGTAGGTATACATTTATCACATAAACGCAGAATAACATAAATGATTAATTACATTAAAATAGATACATATTTTTATACAACTTTTTGGTAATAATACTGGTAGAATATACCAAAAAAACATAATGGAAGTTGTATTAAGATAATATTCATTTCAGCTACTTATTTCATTCACCTATTATTAATTGCCAATTGTCACACATTGCGGGACGGACGGCAAAAAGAGGCGGAGTACTATATCAATTTCCTTATAAAGGTAGCTACAACTAAAGAAAACACAAATAAGCCAATTATATGCCGCGGTTCATGTGCGGTACTAGGCTAACAGCGCCATCTAGCCTATTCAATTAAAATTTATTTTATTTCAGGCAGAGCCCATATAATGTTAGTATATAAAATCACATATAACTAAGTAAACAAACAAATGATAATTAGCAATATAAATTAAAGATGCGTGTGAGAGACCACCCTTGGATGGGTGGATGATGCCACGAAGACGCGCCATGGCAGAGGCGCACCGCTTCTCATAATAGCAACAAGGCCATTGATTCTCGCCTCCACAAACATGCCTAAAGCGCTGCGTCTTCATGGCAACAGCACCCTGAGAGCATTATTATACTGTACGCGCAGATCGCTGTATGCCCGCTGCGTGTACCTTACCCATAGGCTGCATGTATAAAAATACTGGCAAAATGCCTTGAATAGTGTAAGTTTCACTGGCCTGGTACAGTGGGAAAACCTACGAGCCAGCATGTTACAGCGCACAGCTCCCTACGCTCCCTCTCTATCGAGGTTGTCCAAGGAGTCCTCTGTAACCCATTAGCCCAGGTATTTGAAGCTTGATACACGTTTTAGAACCGAACCACATAGATAGACAGGTGGGACGTGTAACTAAAGGAACCTGCTTTGAACAACAGCCATTCACTCTTACTGGTGTTATATCTGTCGCAGTCATCTAGTTGAATCCGCGATTTAATTGAATGACTAGGCCGTTCATTAAATGACGACATTGAATTGAATGACTAAAGGACAACTCGTCAAGTCGTTGAATGTAACGTTCAACGTCTTGACTGAACGTCATTTAGCGAAGTCGTTGAATGGGATGTAGCCGACTTTGTAATGTTTGGTTGGGGTGCCCATGAGTTAGCAACTTTAAAGTTAACCTTACTTTAAATAAAAATAAATGAATTATAAAATCTCTCGTTAAATAGGATCTGTACGACTTTGTAATATTTAATAGGGGTGACGATAAGTTCGCAACTAAAAAGGTTACCTTACTTTAGATAACCTTTTAAGTTGCGTACCTAATTTTAAGCCTTAAGATAGGCAATAGTGGTTATTTCTACCAACTATTTAAAGAAATTCAAAGAAAAAAATATCAAAACTCTGCTTTCTGTGCGTGCTGTTAGACGCCATATTTGTTTTGGTGACTACTAGCGCCGCAGTGGGAATAAAAAGCACTAAATTTGTATCACTTGACTGATTTTACGTCCGCCCTGTTCAAAGGGCTATGTTTCAATCCGCTGACTAGTTGGACGTTCAGTGACGATTGTTCAATCAACGTTCGGCCTAGTCATTCATTTAAATGTTGTCATTCAATGAACGCGCTAGTCATTCAATCAAATAGCAGATTCAACCAGATGATTGCGACATATCTAAGTCCATGGGCCACCGCATAGGACTCACACACCGCCAAGAGCTTCCTCATCCCACTGACAGTTGGGCTCAAAAGCACCATATCATCGGCGTAGCTGATGTTATTGGTGCAGACACCGTCGATGTGACATCCCACGGCAGTGCTGTTGAGCTCACCTATCAACTGGTTTACATACAAGTTAAACAGACGGGGGGAGCTCAGCCCCCCTGTCTCACCCCGCACTCCAATCATCTAACTATGTTTCTTTGTCTACTATACCAATGTTGATATAACTCTATGACTTCTACAGGCACTGTGGTTTCACATTTTAGCTTACGCTATAGGATTTTATAATTTACAAGATCAAAGGCTTTTGATAAGTCAAGAAAACATGCGAATATAGGTGTTTTCCTATTCGTATGGAGCCGTATCAGCGCTCGCTGTCGTTCTGCATTCGCTTGTGATGGCGAACGGTAGAGGTCACCACAACTTGTTGGTAATAGAACTATTTTCTTTATTCCTTGAAATGACAGTTATGTAGTCAGTGTCAATCAACCTTATATAGGAATGATTGATTCTCGTTAAAAAATAAAAAAATCTATGCTCAATGAAATTATTATAACATAAGACATGTAGAACTTGTGAACAGAATGTGTGCAAGCAATAGGAAAGATGACACCACCAATCGTTGACATACTCTTTATTATCTGTCAAATCAAAACGTAGACTGCCTCCGTAGATATGTATGGGAATACAAAAACGTGACGTCACGGTATTGTATTAGAAATCGGAGTCACTTGACCGAATATTTATTGAATTTTGTGTGTCTAAAAATTGGATTCTACAGCTTTTTGGAAATACACTGATTGTATCAACTTCATAGGGGTTATGTTTTTTTAAACGCCATGGTCTTGAAAATATTTAAGATAGGTGTCATCATGCCTATTGTAATCGTACAAGTCCCGGTGTAAGAAAGTATTTACAAAAAAAAAACAGATAGGAATCATTAAATTGGTAGTAATAACTTATTTTAAAGTTTAACGGTTGTGTGTACTCACACAGTATCATAAGGGTCATTCATATGCAGAATATGATCATTTTCAGTCGCCTTTACAAGCTAGGGAAATGTTTTATTACTTTATATATTTTAGCATTAACAATGCAAATTTCTTTACAATGTGAAATTAAAACACACTTAAAGAAAAATGGACTACCACAGGCGGGACTCGAACCAGCACCTCTCGCAAGCCGGGCGATTGCTCTCCCAATTGAGCTACCGTGACACTCACTCATCGGTCCGAATTTCTTTAAGTGCTCCTTAGGCTGCAGCCAGCCATGATTCATCACTGTTGCAGGTAGATGCCTACAACATCCGAATGTAACACCTTTTCAGCTGTTTAACAAACGATTAAGATGAATCAGCAAATTTCTTAAGTTACATTATTTTTCGGGTTCCGTACCTCAAAAGGAAAAAACGGAACCCTTATAAGATCACTTTGTTGTCCGTCCGTCCGTCCGTCTGTCTGTCAAGACCGTTTTTCTCAGGAACGCGTGGAGGTATCAAACTGAAATTTCTATATGATACTAAGGTCTATTGTCCCTGGAAGCTGTAGAAACCTTCTAAGCCAACGCAATCAAAAGATACAGCCATTTAGGCCGCAAATTTCCGCAAATTTTCGAAACTCGCACGGGAATCAAAACCTACAGGGTACTTCCCGTAAACTTAGAATCATGAAAAGTACGAAGTCACGTCTTATAGTACAGATATGGGAAAAATTACGAAAACCGTAAATTTTCAGTTTCATCATATGAAAAAAATTTTTTTTGACAATTTTGAAAATTTCAAAGTTACTACTCCTAATCTACAGGTTTGTACGGAGCCCTCGGTGCGCGAGTCCAACTCGCACTTGACCGGTTTTTTAGCATTAACAAAGCAAATTTCTTTACAACGTAAAATTATAACACACTTAAACAAAAATGGACTGCTATGACTTAATTAAAAGGTTGTATAGTGAAATAAAAAGGTGTAAATGTTAATATAATTCCTAGAATATGGCATTCTACTTACTGTATTTAAATAATATACTTAAAACTATTTTGCTCTTACGAATAAAGTTATGTCAACAGCTTTAAGCCTAGGTTATAAATACTTTAAGCTGCTCAGAATTCATACAAAATGTCAACTGATGTTGTCAAATTTAAACACCAAATAACTTTGGCAATAGTATCGACAATAACTATCACATTACAAGGCAAATAGGATTTACCTACATACTCCAAATTGAAATTCTAATCAATCATTAATACGCATTTATTAACTGAGGCTGGGAATCTTTGAACTCAATTTTCACCAACTTCCACTAATCGGAATAATTTGAAACTTTGCACACGTATCAAGTACCGATGACAATGCAATAATTTGATAAGAGTTTTCCATTATCCTTATAAACTAAAAAATAATAGTAAAAAAAAAACTAAAAAAAACACGCTTTTATTGTTAACTAAAAAAGAGAAAATAATTTCTGAGTACAAAGAATTTATATTACATTAAAGTAAAAAGCGTGGAGTGCTTGTTATAGTGTATATAAAAATCATTCTTTTCAACTAACACCTTAGTCTACCTGCGACCACGGACGCTGAAAAGGGTCCGAAACGTCAGGTTAAAACAAAATGTAAACAAATCACGAAATAATCCGTAAAAAGTGTATCATTTCATCATCCCACTGATGGTAGATATCACTCTAACAAGCTTAGCCTGGCGACCGAAGGCGCTGGCTAGACAAGTCTCTACAGCTAAAATATCTCCAACCTTGTCAACACGAGCAATATTCTTTTCTCTTCGCCCTGTATAAGGCCTCGTCTTTAAGCAGCTGCAGCCTTTGTTCCTCGACGTTTTTCATCAGCCGAATGTCCGCTGCACAATCGTCGACTATCTTTTGGAAGAGCTCATCTGTGAAACATACAGGGTGTTCGATTAAAATATTTGTCTGACGACCACTTTGGTCTAGTAGTCTGAGGTCCAGACTACAAGACCGGCTGTCGCGGGTTCGAATCCTGCTAGGGGCAAATGTTTGTGTGATAAGCACGAGCATTTTTTATGAGTCATGGGTGTTTATACATGTATTTAAGTATTTCTATACGTTATCTTAGCCACCATAGCACAAGCTAACGCTTAGTTTGGGGCTAGGTAATTGATGTGTTCGTTGAAACAATTTATTATTATTATTATTTGTCTGACGACCACTTTGGTGTAATGGTCAAGAAGTTGAATATTAACCAAGAGGTCGCGGTTTCGATCCCCGCACTGTACAAACACATGTGCGTGTACATGTTTAAGTTTATTTGTAATACCACTGTTGATTCTGATATCTGTAACACAAGTGCTTGAGCTACTTACAACGGAGTCAGATCAATGTATGTGATGTTGATGTAATTATATTTATTTATTTATTAGTTTCAATCGTCTCGTGCGCAGGTGTACGTTAGCGTTCTTTTTATATGGCGCGACTTATCCAATATCTTCTTTTTTTTTTTCACTCTCATGGCTGAGGGTCGTGGCCACCATAGCTAGCGTCAATTGTCAAGGCTCTCCAGGCATTATTGTTTGAGACAGACGTAGCGCTATCTGGGTATTGCAGCGCACCGCTTCTAAAATGGCGTCCGACTATGCATGGCGGGTAGACGTCAAAGCTTGCCTTCACGAATGTTGCCAGCACCATGAAATAAGAGTCTAGCGCAAGTATAATAAATAATAATAATAAATATTTCACAACAATCACACCAATTCTCTAGTCCCAAATTAAGCTACGAGGCTTGTGTTATGGGTACTAGACAACGGATAAACATACTTAAATACTTTTGTTTTGTAAATAAATACATATTATACATAGAAAACACACAGATCAGTACAAACGCACATATTCATGCAGACTTATGCTTGTACTGTGCGGGTATCGAACCCGCGACCCTTGGTTATAGAAGTCCGACCTGTGGACCACTGCACCAAGCGGTCGTCGCGGTAGGACTTGAGAGTAGTTGCTCTGCCTCTGACTAGTATGAGCTATATTATACAATATAGTGGACTGCCTCGTTGGTGTAGTGGCAAAGTTTCTGCCTTACATCCTAGGGGTCATGAGTTCGAATCCCAGGTCGATCCAAAATTGTTTCTGAGATTTTCTGTCATAAATTTCTCTGCAACAGCTCGGAGTCGGGAAGTTTTCGGTGTTACACCCCCGAGCCTCGGTGCGCACGTAAAGCCGTTGGTCCTGCGCCTGATCTCCCTCCGGTCATGTCGGATTGCCGTCTCACCGAACTTTGAGAGTGATGGAACAGCGAGTGCACTTGTGTATTGCGCTCACTCATGTGCACTATAATATCTCCTGCGCAGTTAGCTGATCTTTGTTGAGATTGGTCGCCGTGGTCGAAATCGGCCAGGAGGACTATTATGACAATATAGTGCGGTCTCCAATTCAGAGGTAATCTATAACACTTACCAACATTCTCCCCGGTTTTACTCGAAGTGAGGAAGTGTCCCCTGTGCCCTTGGGCGTACGTAGCCACTATGTCCTCTGGGACCTCTCTAGTGACCGCACCAGCGTCTAGGAGATCCTTCTTGGTGCCGCAGAGGTAGACCTTGCACTCCTAGAAGTAGAATATTGTGGTTGAAGATAATTGTCACCCATCCCAAACATGACCGCGCCGTAGGTTGCTCAACTTTGACCTTCATTCTGACCATACAAGTGACGTCTATTTACAAGCATCTTCGTTAAGCTGTTGGTCCCGGTTAATATCGATAGATATTAGTCGTTAAGCCTGGTCGGAGGCCCTCGGGCGGCTTAATAACCTCTGACAGTAAGGTTGGTCACTTACCTTACACATACGCATAAGACAATAGTGACTGAGTTTCTTGCGCCGCTTCTTCTCAGCACTGGCCCAAATTGTCCCGAAGCGGTGGTAGGGTTAATTTATATGTTGGGACGTGTAAAAGTGCTAGTTGTTAGCCTACTTACAGAAATAAATGGATTTTATTGGATTTTTATTTTTTATTTATTGCACTGAGCCCGCGTGGTGGAGTATGGCTCGCATCACCTCATAGTTGAGGTGAAGCCTGTGCCCAGCAGTGGGACGTATATAGACTGATGATGAAGAACATTTTTACTAGAGATGGACCGAGTACTCGGTTAGTCCTCGGTTCTCGGCGTACTCTGTGGTGTTTTTAATACTCGTACTCGGCCGAATAACTCGGTTCAAGTGACGAGTACTCGGTTGTGTAAATTTAATAAACATGCCTGAAATAATTTTGCTAGTGTGGCCAACTGGAGGAATTATAGTATGTACCTAAATGACCTACTTAAGACATACTTAAGTCAATGAACAAGCCCCTAATCTGACGTTTGTGAATATCTTTGGGTTAATTATAGGACAGCCAGGCCGCTGCGGATCGACAAACTAAATGTAGTTCAAGGGATATATCATAAAATCAAATACATATTATGTTGATTAGTGATTTATTAATTCAAAATTACAGTAAGTAGGTATTGATGGCAGCGCGTTGCGGTCATGTTTGATCTCGTTTTAGGACCTCAAATTAAATCGAGTAACTCGGCCGAGTACTCGGTACTCGGCAAGCTTTAAACCGAGTAATACTCGGTACTCGGTAAAACCACTACTCGGCCCATCTCTAATTGTTACTATAAGACATGGGCAGCGGTAGATTAGTGAAACGCAGACGTTGACGTGGATTCACTTTTGTGGCGACCTCTACCGTTCGCCATCACAAGCGCATGCCTAACAGCGAACGCTGATACGGCTCCACAGGCTAGATGGCGCTGTTAGCCTAGTACCGCACATGAACCGCGGCATATAAGATTTAGATTCTGAATAATATAGATAGACAAATCAAGATGATGTCTATTGGACCTTGGTACCCGACCATAACACCCGGTCGGTAGGAAGCGCTTCCCTTTAGCTTCTTAACTCTAAATCTATTGCGCCAAACTTTTATTACGAGGTAACCGTTTACCTTTGTAAGCGTCAGCTAGCCGACCTCGAGAGAGATGCGAATAACTTGCAGCCTTTATAGCGTAGAGTCTTTAGATTCAACATACACGTTGGACTACCCCTACCCTTATAATTAACAATCATGATTTATGCTAAAGGCTTACATATTAGTAAAATAAAAAGGTGAACCGCGAGTTAAAGTACTACTAGTGTAGTGTGTGGCACACCTCACCCCGAAGTTAGCTATAACTCATATATATTAGCGCATAGGCGCACAATAAACTAAGCATTGAACCGAGATCTGTCTTTTCATTTACACGCGCCTGGTCCCATCACTGCATGGCGACCCTGCCAGTGCTGCCTTAGGGCAGTGCCAGTGCTGTGCAATTAAAAAATTGGTTGCCTGTAAAGTCGGTATACGCGCGAAAGTTTTACGTGACAACGACTCTGAGTGGTAAAATAATTTTAATGTGAATATTCATTCGTATAACATGAACCGGTGTGTATGCCTATCTCTCTCTCTCTCTCTCTCGCTCTGTCTCTCTCGCGCGAAACGTGAGCGGAGCAGCGTAACGCAGTTTCTTGAGGTGTCACCCGGCAAACCAATTTATAAGACGTTGTCACGTCAAAAATAAATTGTGTTTTTTCCAGTGAAGTTATAAAATTACAATTGACATTAAAACAATTTTGTTTAAAATGGTGACATTATAAAATTAATTAAAGAAAAATGCTAGAAAATATAATGAAAAATATAATGATCATGAGTGAAGGTTGTTGTTGATAATGGTTAATTAAGTGGATGTATAATTGCTGATAAATAACTATGACCATCTCCAGTGTACCTTTACCAAACGCAAATAAAGATTTCTATTTCTATTTCCCGGGCGCCGGGAGTCGTTGGAGTCGGATGTTGTTGAGATTGTTGCTGGGCGTCGGGAGTCGTCGGAGTCGGACGATGAGGAAGTTGTTGGAGCCGGGAGTGTCATGCGAGTCCATGAATGAAGAAGGCAAAGAAAATGCAATACAGCGAAAAAAAGAAAAATATATATATATCCTTTTTATTATTTTAGTATAACTTTCTTATTAATTTAGCCTTGGCCAAGACATGCATATTATTTAATATTAATTAATAATCATTGGTAACAAAAGTAAACTATTTATACATTTTACCTACGCACGAAGTATGTAGACGAGATAGATGAGACGATAATCAAAAATAAATTAATTTCTTAACCATTTTTAAAAAAAAAGATTTCGCTCTATTCAAATCAAATAACTTAACATACTAGCAATTAAATTTTCTAATGAAATTATGTTGGTTTAACAGTCTCAGTAATTTGTATTGCACGAAAGTAAAGTTATTAATTTTATTTTAATTCGCCATATCGTAACAGTTGGGTAGCTATTCTCTTCATAACCAGGGCTTAATCAGGATAATCAGGGCTTTACAAAAGTGGAAAGAAAGAAGAGGAAGCCCGCTAGCCGTAACAATCTCGGAACCGCACCGACTGGACCCGATCAACAGCTGCGTGCTGAAGTTCGATCAACGCTGCTGTATGTGTCCCGTTTGCATTGGTCTACGAAGGTCGAAGACGTCGTAGATCATATCCGAAGGAAGTCCAAATTCACCCTGAGGGTCGAACGGTTGGAATCTCGCCACAAAGTGAATTTTAATTCATTTGTGGTGAGGGTCCCGACCCGCGATCTTGCGACCTTCATGAAGGAGGACTTCTGGCCGCAGGGAGTCGTTTTTCGGAAATTCAGGGGACGCCTTCCTGCTGACATCACCGCGCGTGCCGTATCAAATCGCTGACGCGTGTGTTTGTGTAATACCTATAGATACTATTTTAATATATCAACTGTTTTATAAGAATATGTATCTTAGACTTTAAGGTATTTATATTATGGGCCATCGTTATGTTATAATTTTGTAGCCTGAAATAAACGTTATTATTATTATTATAACATTATCCGCTTGGAATGTGTCTGTCATCACTTTTACAAGGTAACATAATTATTGTCCTATGCTCTAAATTATTCATCATCAATATCATCATCATCATTATCAGCCAAGGGACGTCCACTGCTGAACATAGGCCTTCCCCACAGTTTTCCACATAGACCGATCACAAGCGGTCTGCAGCCAGTGCGATCCTGCGATCTTCACAAGGTCGTCTGTCCATCTTGTCGGTGGACGTCCTACGCTGCGCTTTTGGTCGAAAGGTCTCCAATCCAGAACTTTTCTGCCCCAACGGCCATCAGTTCTTCGCGCTATGTGCCCTGCCCATTGCCACTTGAGCTTACTGATTCTTAAGGCTATGTCCGTAACCTTAGTTCTTCTACGTATCTCCTCATTTCTGATTCGATCTCGTAGAGAAATACCGAGCATAGCCCTTTCCATCGCTCGTTGTGTTATCTTGAGCTTCTTTATAAGGCCCATAGTTAGAGACCATGTTTCGGATCCGTATGTCATCACTGGTAACACACACTGGTTGAAGACTTTCGTCTTCAGACACTGAGGTAATTGAGACGAGAAGACACTCATGCGCAATTTCCCGAACGCTGCTCTAAATTATTGATTTTATTGTATTTTTTTCTATTGCATTTAGAAAGGTTAATAACGTTACGCTTAGTTTTTTTTCCAATACTTTCATTATAATAAATTATCAGTTTACAGAATTCGGTGTTAGTTAAAACTATCGAAATTTTCCCATACAAACAAATATTGCAGGGTGATTCTTTTTCAATTAATTTTCTAGTAGAACTTGTTTCCGTATTTTAACCTATGATTATTATAGCTGCAGGGAAGAATACCTTAGCCAGTCTAACTTCACATTATTTTTACACTTAAATAATTTTGACTAACATTCAATAGGTTCTCAATACCATTTGTTGGAAATAAGGCATAGTATAATATTTCAAAGTAACTTTCAGTTATCCATTTTTACCCGACTGCAAAAAAAGCTGGTAACCATATTTTTTTCTCGATTGCAAGTAGTAGTTGTTGTCAAGCTATCATACAGAGTTCATATTGGTGCAACACGTGACAAGCGTCAGTTATCAAATTAGCATTCCTATCTTGTTGTTCGCGAAGATTCTTATGAAACATGAAGCACGGCGTAAGCAAATATCATCATGTATCATTCCGAGTAATTGGCTAGACGACACCACCAATCGTTGACATACTTTTTATTATCTGTCAAAACGGTCTGCCTCCATAGATTTCGTATGGGAATATGTAAATGATTGTGACGTCACGGTCATGTGTCAGAAATCGGAGTCAATTAACCGAATATTTATTGCGTTTTGTGTGTTTAAAAATTGGTTTCTACAGCTTTTTTAAAATATATTGGTTGTATTAACTCCATAGGGGCTATATTTTTTAAACACCATGTTTTTAACAATATTTAAGATAGGTGTCATCATCCCAATTGTTTTGCAACTGTTTTTGATACTGATATCATACCTTTTGTTTAATTAGGAAGTTACTAAAAAGTACTTAGGTAGTTTATGTTCTAAATGTTTGTAACCAGCAGTGGGATACCAAATACTTATTATTATTGAATTAAATATTTTCAATTTTACGACGTGAAGTTTTTAATATGAAAGGGTAAATAGATTTATTAGGCAGAAAAGTACGTAATTACAGTATTACGACAAGTAAGGTAAAGGGAAAGACAGAGGCAGAATGACTGCCTCGTTGGTGTAGTGGCAAAGTTTCTGCCTTACATCCGCGAGGTCCTGGGTTCGAATCCCAGGTCGAGCCAAAATTGTTTCTGAGATTTTCTGTCATGAATTTCTCAAAAACTGCTCGGAGTCGGGAAATCGGCGGTTTGACACCCCCGTGGCTCGGAAAGCACGTTAAGCCGTTGGTCCTGCGCCTGATCTCCCTCCGGTCATGTCGGATTGCCGTCTCACCGAACTTTGAGAGTAATGGAACAGTGAGTGCACCTGTGTATTGCGCACACACTTATGCACTATAATATCACCTGCGTAGTTGGCTGATCTCTGTTGAGATTGGCCGCCGTGGTCGAAATCGGCCAGGAGGACTATACTACCTAAAGGGAAAGTTTTCACGGATATGACATATAATGTAAAAGGTATGAGTAGAGTTTGATATGAAGGTTACGACGCATGTATTAAATCGCTTTTGTACCAAACTGTGTAACTAATGCACTCTTAGTCACATACCATAGTGAAGGTTAGTTAGATTTTGATTGTAGTAGATATTTTTATCCGCTGTAGATGGTTAACGTATAGAAATAATTTATGCTGAAATAGGAACGATAGTAAGATTTATTTTGTTTAGAATAATACTTTTGTAGATTTTTGTCACACGATCGGACTGATCACCCGAAAGTAAACATAATATTTTGCTTAAGTTATTCATGGATTGATGTTGAAGTTTTAGTATTGAATTGGAAAGTTTTAAAAAAACAGTACATATGAGAAGAAGTTTACGTAGGAGATAGTTGAGGTTGCCCTACCTCATAACGAGAGGCACAAACGGTGTAGAATCCTTCAGTTTAATCGTAGTGCAAACGAGATTTCTCTATGAAAACATGTTGGAGATCCTAATTGATCTTAAAAGAAGCCCGTTTTTCAAGATGTTACTTATTAAAATAAGGTACAAAATGGTGCAAGGTACAATACAGGGTGTTAGATCCTTTTGACGTGACAACGTCTTATAAATTGGTTTGCCGGGTGACACTTCAAGAAACTGCGTTACGCTCCGCTCACGTTATGCGCTCACAATGAGAGCGAGTGAGAGGCACACGTCCCTTCGACTCGGGCATGGTTAGCCCGCCTAAGAGCGAGTGAGACAGACATAAAAAGTGAAAGGCACGCGTCCCTTCCACTCGAGCACAGTTAGCCCGCCTAAGAGCGAGAGAGACAGAGCGAGAGAGAGAGAGTGAGAGAGATAGGCATACACACCGGTTCATGTTATACGAATGAATATTCACATTAAAATTATTTTACCACTCAAAGTCGTTGTCACGTAAAACTTTCGCCCGTATACCGACTTTACAGGCAACCAATTTTTTTTGATCATAGTGTAGACGAGCTTCTCTCTGTGAAAATAATTGGAGATCAATGAATCTTAAAACATACCCCTAGTATAAATAAATAAGGCTATGCATAGCATATAAATAAATAAATAAATAATATATGTACCAAACAAATAAATAAATAATAAATGTACCAATTAAATAAATAAATGTACCAAATAATTAATAAAAGTCGACTATAAATATAAATAAATATAATAAAGTAAAAGGTACCAAGACATATTATTTTGTATACTTACTATTATAGTTCTTTCAAATCACGAAGTCGAGCAGAATTTACTTGTGGTAAATATGTGTCCGTATATGTGTCGATGTGTGCGTGAAAACGAAAGCGGGTATGGTTAGCATAAAAATAATACCAATATTTTTGTATGTTCAATTGATAATAAAATAAAACAACAAAACTTTTAAACTAAAATGTTTATTATTTAAAATAAATAATAAATAAGGGAATGTATTAAAATAAAATTATGTTCTTCTACATTTGGGTTTAAGTTTTAATTTAAGCGAAACATAAGACTTAAATAAGGATATACAATTGAACTCAAGATATGGCAAAATTATGAAAATAAGGCTAGGCTGGAACTATTTAATAACAAATTTCTATCTATTTTTACGTATGTGAAAAATGTGTCGCCTTAATCTTCTTCGGAAAAACTGTTGCTTTCGTTAGTTTCAAAGTCAGTCGTGCTGCTATCACTTGATTCACCCACATTAATTACAAATTCAAAGTCATAATCAAAATATTTCATATACTCCTTTTCAATTTTTTCGACATGCTTGCATGTATTAAGCCAGATGTTGTTATCGATACTGTTTAAACCTTCAGCTATTAAATTTTGAACTTCTGTCATATTTTGACCAATATTTTTCGAGGCAATCTTATTTTTCAGAATACCCCAGATGTTTTCAATGGCATTTAATTCGGGGTGATATGGTGGCAGTCGTAGTATTTCGAAACCTTTGCTTTTTATTATCTCGTCAATTCTATATGAAATAAAACGCTGCTTATTTCTGATTATTAAATCATACAATTCTACATTGCGGGACAGTGCATTGAAAGGAATACCGTGTTCCGTCAGCCACTTTTGCATGTCGCTCTTGCGCGAATTTGACGTAGGTATACTACTACTTCGAGTATTATGGTAGGATGCGTTGTCCATCACTATAACAGATTTATCTGGTAAATTTGGCAGCAGCTTTTCATTCAGCCATTTGCTATAATTATTGAAATTCATATTTGAGTGATAGTCTCCAGTTGTGGATGATGCTTTGTATATTAACGAAGCATCTTTAATAAATCCACTACTGCTACCCGCATGCACTATAATAAAACGAGCACCGGTACTCAATTTTTTTAAAAATGACTTGTCTTTTGTCTTAGTATCTAGTTTTTTTAAATTCCACGTGTTTTGACGTACGTGCGAAGTTAGCACATATGTTTCGTCTGTATATATAATGGGACGGCCTTCTTCACGGTATTCATGAATTTTTTTCAAAAAATTAAATCTCCACAATTGTATTTCATGCCTTTCTTGTAAAGATTTACGATTGTTTTCAATTTTGTTCCATTCGTAGCCCATTTTTATAAGCAACGAACGTAATGTGCTCAAACATCCGTCAAAACCAATTTTTTCTCTTAATGCTGACTGAAGTTTTGCCAAAGTTGGAAGTTCATTGTGTTCTATATGAAAATTTTGAATTGTAGTTCGAATAATTTCTCGATTCATATTATCTAAATTAAATTTACCGTCTCTTTTTCGTCGCTTTTTCATGGGTGAAGTAAACTTGGTTGATGAAGATGGCAACTCTTTCTCTTCTTTTAAAATCCTACTTACTGTGCGTTCACTGACGCCTGTTGCTTGGGCAGTTCGTTCTAATATGTTTGCTAATGGACTTAGGTTACATCCATCAGTGTTATTTGCTTTCATAAAATTATATTCATCTTTTAGAAAGTGAAAGACTTTAGCAATGATTGCTCGACCCTAAAAACAATAAAATATACAATTGAATAAGTATCAAAAGTCAAAACTAAACTATTACTTAAATTAAAAAATAATCATTTTTATTTAATGTCAAAACTAGAAAAAAAATATTTACCTCGCTATGGATAACTTTGCGCTTTGACATGCTGACAGTACTTCACGGCAATTAGCGTCCGGAAACAATAAACACAACTAACCTGAGCGACAGCGCGCTCGCGACTGACCGCGTCGTCATACACGCACACTATTGCATTATGCATGTACACGTTTAAAAACAAATAAAGACTACTCGCCTTCGTGAAATGCAAGAACTGTAATACAAAGGAAGTATACCCTATATGACGAGAAGTAATTAAAGAATACAAGACATGGTCGATAATAGTTAGGTTTTAGAAAATTTGTGGTGTTGAACAATGATGAAATAAACAAGTTGTTGAATTAAGGAAATAAATATTTTAGGATTAATTCAGATAGATAGTACATGAGAAATTCAAAGTTGTCAAGTCAATTAATTTCATATAAAAAATTGGTTGCCTGTAAAGTCGGTATAGTATAAAGTTTTACGTGACAACGACTTTGAGTGGTAAAATAATTTTAATGTGAATATTCATTCGTATAACATGAACCGGTGTGTATGCCTATCTCTCTCACTCTCTCTCTCTCGCTCTGTCTCTCTCGCTCTTAGGCGGGTTAACTGTGCTCGAGTGGAAGGGACGCGTGCCTTTCACTTTTTATGTCTGTCTCACTCGCTCTTAGGCGGGCTAACCATGCCCGAGTCGAAGGGACGCGTGCCTCTCACTCGCTCTCATTGTGAGCGGAGCTTAACGCAGTTTCTTGAAGTGTCACCCGGCAAACCAATTTATAAGACGTTGTCACGTCAAAAATGTTTTTTTAATGTATAGGTAATGCAGGAACATGGTTTTCTATTTGTGTGGTACCCAAACTGTCTGTTGCTTGTTTGTGACATGATTGTAATTGTTCAATATGAATTGAGTTTAATTTTTTTTAAGTGGTAACGTTTTCTTTGTAAAGTACAATACACAGTAACATTATCAATTTTGACAAAAATATATTAATTAAAAAATAGCATTTGTTAAAGAGTCTCGCTCGTCAACTTACTGTTATAATATTCGTGCATTATATTTTAATTAATTTGTATCTAAACTATTTTAAATTTTAAAGGCTCTTAGCCGAATTGTACTGTGTAAGTTAAGATGGTATTTGAAAAATAAAAATGAAATGTAATGATAATAATATAATGATTTTTAATCTTTGTAAATTAATAAAAATGTATTGATAAAGCTGTCGATAAAAATCTTTTTGACATAACCTTGCATTGCATTGTTCAGAAATTGTTTACGGTCATTCAAAATTTAGGTACTTATTGTTTTCAAAATGTTTTTAAGGATAATTATGTTATTGTAATGTATGTAACTTGTATTGGACCATTGTTAAAAATTGAAATATTTTGGTTTCTTAAAACAAAATGCTCTTTTAATATCTTTATATAAGAAAACGTTTATTTAGTTTTAAATAGAAAACATTATTTTGAAATAAATTAAAATGCACAATTTACATAACGAATGATTGTAAATTGGAATCATCGTATAGGTACAATGTACACTTCAGAATCGTTTTCCAAATTGTAAAAAAAAACAATTTCATTCCTTTTTTTTCACATAGGTGTAGTGTGTGGCACACCTCACCCCGAAGTTAGCTATAACTCATATATATTAGCGCATAGGCGCACAATAAACTAAGCATTGAACCGAGATCTGTCTTTTCATTTAATTTACACGCGCCTGGTCCCATCACTGCACTAGCGCCATCTTTCGGTATAAGGCGGAAGCTGTCATTTGGCTTGACGTTTTTTGCGTGGTGTATTGGTGTTACATTACTCATTTAGTTTGGAGAAACAGGGCCTTATCAGTGAGCACTCTTCTATGAATAAGTTCAAAAACTAAAACCCGACTACTCAAATAAAAGTATGAAACAAGATTCATTTGATATTTAGACCGTTGTCGTATGTCACTAATGTTGAAACAAAATTTAAATCGTGCTAATAGGCTTGTTTCCACTATGAAAGAAATATTCAAAAACTGATTTTCTCTAAAATAATTTATAATTTCAGATGCCTTTACACTAATATTTTTCTGCAGTTCGTATTATTTGATTTTTAATTGGAATTCAAATGATAATTAGTCACTCAGTCGGCATTGCACGCGGTGACGTCAAAGTGTGTTATTCCCATACAAGCTCTATGAAGAAAAGCGTTTTGACAGTTGATAAAAAGTACGTCAACGATTGGTGGTGTCAAGTACCGTATTGTGCTATAATGTAATGCACTTTGATGTAATGGTTAAGAAGGTGACTATTAACCAAGAGGTCGCCGGTTCGATCCCCGCACTGTACAAACATTTGTGTGCATGAACATGTCTGTTGATACTTATCTGGGTGTTATATGTATTTAAGTGTAATTGTAATACCATTGTTGATTCTGATATCTGTAACACAAGTGCTTAAGGTACTTGCTACAGAGTCAGATCAATAAAAATAAAAAATAAATAAATGTATTTATTGACCAAAAACGTGAAGATTTACAAATGTTCTTTTTTAGGGTTCCGTACCTCAAAAGAAAAAAACGGAACCCTTATAAGATCACTTTGTTGTCCGTCTGTCCGTCCGTCCGTCCGTCTGTCAAGACCGTTTTTCTCAGGAACGCGTGGAGGTATCAAACTGAAATTTCTATATGATACTTAGGTCTACTGTCTCTGGAAGCTGTAGAAAAATCAACCTTCTAGGACAACGCAATCAAAAGATACAGCCATTTAGACCGCAAATTTTCGAAACTCGCAAGGGAATCAAAACCTACAGGGTACTCCCCGTAAACTTAGAATCTTGAAATTTAGTACGAAGACACGTCTTATAGTACAGATATAGGAAAAATTACGAAAACCGTAAATTTTCAGTTTCATCATATAAAAAAATATATTTTTGAAAAATATTTTTGACAATTTTGAAAATTTCAAAGTTACTACTACTCCTTATCTACAGATTTGTACGGAACCCTCGGTGCTCGAGTCCAACTCGCACTTGACCGGTTTTTTTTTCATCTTCAGATCAATGTAAGTATGTGATGTTGTTGTTAAAAAAAAACAACCCTTTCATTTCACATCTGACACGAAATTATGCGTTACAAATAAATTTTCCGCTGATAACTTTATTTGACATACAGGGCGCCACATGCATTTACCCATACATAGCGGTCAAAATCATAACACCCTCCTTTGTGCTTCGCCGTAGTTGGGTAAAAAAGAAGAATGTCAGCTTAGATTTATACAGACAGCATATACCGAGCTAGGATTTATGAAATTGTGGAACTAGCCATATAATAGTTCTCCTGGCCGATTTCGACCACGGCGGCCAATCTCAACAGAGATCAGCCAACTACGCAGGAGATATTATAGTGCACAAGTGTGAGCGCAATACACAGGTGCACTCACTGTTCCATCACTCTCAAAGTTCGGTGAGGCGGCAATCCGACATGACCGGAGAGAGATTAGGCGCAGGACCACAGATTACTAAATAGTTACTTGCAGGACCAACGGCTTAACGTGATTTGCGAGGCACGGCACGGGGGTGTAACACCGCCAACTTCCTGACTCCGAGCTGTTTTTTTTTAAAGAAATTCATGACAGAAAACCTCAGAAACAATTTTGGCTCGACCTGGGATTCGAACCCAGGACCTCTCGGATGTAAGGCAGAAACTTTGCCACTACACCGACGAGGCTTTATTCATATTCATATTCTTTTATTTGCCAACTAAGTGTTAAATACATACATAATTATAGCAGGTCTTATGCTAGACAATTACACTTATAACTTAGTAACCCTTTCAGTTTGGGTATTGCAAAAATTATTGAAAATGATTTGAGGGCTATATCTAATTATTATTAGTAGGTATCTTATAATAACAACACTTACAAATATTGCATTTTGGACTTACGGTTATTGAAGTTGTGACAATATCAGAAAACTTAAGTAATAAAAATAAACAGTTGGTTATTAAGTAGTGAGGCAGTCATATAAAGCTTTAACGACATGTAAATTCAGTAACCAGAGCGTAGGTAGCCATTTTATCATAAGTTACAAAGAACTAATAATGAAACCGACACTTAAGCAAGGTATATGGTTGCCACCCGTACTTTATGATAAAGTATTGTACGTTATTTCAGGGAATTGTGCTCTATTTCGCCTGATTAGGTTTCTTTGTGATTTTGAAAAGTTTTGTCGTAAGTATTAAATAATTATAAGTACTTTGGAAGTATAAATAAATAAGTATTTCACAACAACCACACCAATTCTCTAGTCCCAAATTAAGCTACGAGGCTTGTGTTATGGGTATTTACCACAGAGCTCCTATTTGGCTAGAGCCCGCAAGTGTATGTACCTCGCGTGTAAAAAGGGAGCGAAATTCGCTTCCTTTAGCGCGACTTGATTCAGTCCGCGGTTGAACGTTCTCGCTGTCGAACGTCCGACGAAAAATTAAAAATGCCTTATTGCGCCGTATTAAATTGCAAGAACTATTCAAAAAAAGTGGGACAAGATAAAGGAAACGTTTCATTTCATGGGTAAGTCATTTTATTATTAAAACTATCCTTTATTTATTAAATACGAAACATTTTATGTTTCTCGTGGTTTTACAATGAAAACTGTATATAAAATATGTAACGGAGATTTTATAATACATTGCTTCCTTGACTAGATTGTATTGTAGGGTTTGCCTGTTAAAACACGCAATGAACATTTAAATGAATTAATTTTCACATTTGGCTCAGCTTCGTGGTACGGTCACTATTCTCATTTTTCTGTCAAATAGAGCAAATAGTGTTGTGTCGTACACTCAGTTCTTATCGATTATTTATAACAATCGATTTTGCGGGCAGAGGAATGAGATTGTTCCCTTTGGGGGCAGAGGAATGAGACTGTTCGCTTTGGGGTCAGAGGAATGAGATTTTTTTATGGCATTTATTTTGTTAATTGCAATTGATATATTGAATGCTTTTGTTTAGATTAATACGAATTCTAATTACAGATTTCCAAGTGACCCTGTCATTAAAGAAAAATGGATTGAAGCGACGGGACAAAAAAATTGTGTCCCAACACAGTATAGTCGTATTTGCTCCGTCCATTTTAGTGAAGAAAGCTTTTCAGAAACAAAAAAAATTCGACGACTATCGAAAACTGCAATTCCCACTTTAAATGTACTAAAGACGCTATCTGATGCAAAAGTTAGTTGATTGATTTTATGTTTGTATTCACTCGCATCAAAACTATTCAGGGTGTAAGGGACAGCCTCCAGAAAACTTTAACCATGAACTCAGACCATCACCCTGATTAAGATACTAAAAATTTTTTTCCCGGATATGAAAAAAAAATTCGACTTTTTTTTATGTGAAAAGGGGGCAAACGAGCAGACGATCCGCGTGATGGTAAGCGGTCATCGTCGCCCATAGACATCTGCAACACCAGAAGAGTCACTGATGCGTTGCCCGCCTTATTGGAGATAAGGGGTAAGGTAGGGAAATCAAGGAATGGGATAAGGAAGGAATAGGGAAATAGGCCATCGGTAGACCCCACTCACCGAGCGAAACATAGCAAGCTACTTTACGTCGATCTTCTGTGAGAAAATCTTTCTGGGGAAAAAATCCTTCAGTTGCTTGCTCAGGGTGATGGTCTGACTTCATGGTTAAAGTTTTCGGAAGGCTGTCCCTTACATCCTATATACATAATTAAAACCTAAAATCATCTTAATTTCATAGAAAAAAATAGTACCTAGATGTTGTCAATGTCGATTTCGTAATCGTGTCTATCGTTTTTAAGCTATAGATTTACATTTAAGTGTTCTTTCCATCGCGGCTGTTTTTGGTTTTATGTAATAATTCATTATTTAATGACTAAAGAATGACAGTTAATATCTCCAAGCTTTATATTTTATTATTTTGTTTACTTTTTAATTGAAAGTACTTCATTTTTTTGTAGAATACCGACGAAAATCTTTCAGCGAATATACATTCACCATCTAACACGCAAAAAAGAAAATTAGACCAGGTAATTAATATTTTATTTTTTTATGGCCAGCGGCCAGCGGACCGCGCGCGACCTTCCCTTCAAAGGCTGATGGCGTACTGATTAGACATGGGTAGTTCCTGAATGAATGACTCAATTGAAGTACTTCACCTATCTAGTCCACATATATCACTCACTCACTTTCGTTCATTTAGTTCAATGTAGTTCCTTCAGTAACTCAGTGATATGAGAGTAAAACGTACGGATATATTTTTTAGTACAGTAGTTTGTTTTTAAAAACGCCAACCTAGTGTAATTAATAAATGTGGCTTAATTCTAGGCTGATAGTCCCAGGCCTACGTATAAGTATGAAGGAAAATCAGTTTTCTATGTAAATTTTACGTTTTTTTTTTAAATAAAACGTTTTTTAATTTTAATTCTTTACTGACAGCTACTAATATAAAATTAATAAAGTCATTAGAATAGTCAACAATGGTTCATAATACATAATTATGCAACGCAATTTTAACACTACTTCATTATTTAGTTCAATAGAACGTTATAAAAGCCTTTAAAGATTTACTGAACTTAATGAACTAATTGAACTAGATGAGTGATACATATCTTCAACTCCCACTGAACTATATCACTCCTTTCAGTTCAGTGAACGATTTTGCGCATGTCTAGTACTGATGAACGTTACGATCGGCGAATCGCGGGCGGCGTGGACGGGAGTTCCCATCACTAAAACACTGCTGTGACGTCACAGTAGGTATAAAAATATTGACACGCTTGGTTTCTACGCGGGCAATGAGACTTGCGGGATCTAGTCAAACAGAAATCTGTGGTATTTACCAATTATAGCACTTTACCTATCTTTACCTATCTTTACTTATTGTCTGGTATAGTCAATAAATAATATGCGGATTAAGATTAACTGCCTTTTATTGGTATAAAAGAATTACAATAATTACACACGCGTACAATCAGTGCGAATGGGGAGAGAAGACTGGCGGGGCTGGGAACCGTGAGGCGTTTCCTGCCGTGTCACTTACGTCATTAAGTTACAATGTAATTACAATGTGTCGCTACAGTACTTCCCCCCTAATAAAAATAAAAAAAATAATTAAAATTAAAAGATGATTGTACAAACAAAATCATACTGAACCACAAGTTAGCTGCGCTGAACCCTACGGTATGCGCCGTACTTAGTTTTAATAACAACAGTAATATAGTTACGTTACATTGTTGCGTCTGATAAAATTGGTTCAGTAATACAAGCTTACATTAACAAAGGAACTTATATTAAAACAATACATACATTGTTAATACTCATGTTACCCCAATGTGGGTAATACTGAAAGTCTCTGAACGACGTATATAAAAATACATACAGGGTGAATACGAAATCGTGTAATTCCTTTAAACGACATGTTCAGCTGCTTATATAGAACGATTCTGCAAGGGTCATTTGCCCATCAGAAATCACAAGAATAAAAATCAATTTAAGATCGCAGTAGAGAAGATGAGTGCTTACTTAATCATATGATATCATTTAATGAGAAAAAAAAGTAAAAAAAAAAAAACTACCTATCAAACTAATTCAAAATTATTCTCAATTTATTACGCGCAGTGGACGGTTACCTTTTCAATGACCTTGGATTTCAATGCACTCGGGCGTTTGACAGGACGCGAGGTGCGGGCCGCGCGCGCAATGATTAAAACAGTCTTCAGATCTTTCTATCGATACGACTAATGACTAGTTCCTCAGTTAAAAAAGCCACAAAAGACAAACAATACCATAAACTTGCTTGATTCCATTAATTTATCGTCAAGCTAGAGTCCCAAATTGTGAAAAAAAGAACGTCTGTTTTAATGCAATGTGTAATTCCAGCTTGCTTAGTAAAACAATCTCTAAACATTGCTCACTTAAGCTAAACGTAAACTCCTAAATAAACCTAGCAGGAATTAAAAGCTCAGCTCGTGATAAAATAAGACTGATTGATTGAGCACGTAGGTACACCACAGACCAGTCCCTAGTCTAGTCACTGAGCACTACCTACCTGTGTTGTTTACACAACAATAAGACAAATGTGTGAGTAATGAACACGATCACTGTACTCCAATGTAAGTAAATCAATAGGGCATTTAAATAACACTTACCACCATAACACATGTTGTACACTTAACATAAATTAACCTAATTCGACACTTGCAACATACTATCACATCACACGACTCACATTCGTACATTTGGAAATAAAGACTCGCTCATGAATCGTTGCCATTGTTTGTCGTTAACTTGTGTTACTGATATTGTTAGTTTTAATTTCTCATTTTGTTCCTGAGTGAAGCCCTACCCCTAAAGCGTTATTGTCGGATCTACCTGGCACTTCACTCGCACTCATCTGCAGACATGTGCGAGAGGGACGGATAGAGCCGAATGAAGCGTTGTTTAGGAGTAGGCTGTCTGCTCCCAACCCAAAATGAATACGCAAGCAAATTTAAATCTTATCTTTTTGCCAGACGGTTGATAGCTCGCCGATATTTGACTCACAAAACTAGGCGCTAATAACGAACATTTTTAGCCACTTTCGCACGTGTTTTTATGGCTCGGAGGATAACATTGGGGCTTTTGTCAGTTAATAACAATGGGTTCGAACTCACTGGAAACCTACTATTTCTTTTGTTTTATTTCAAATAATAAGTAATAAAACAATGCTTTACTGAAAAATAAGAATACTTAGAAGGTTTTTTTACTTGTACAAATGTTTGGTAATTGATGTGTAAAAAATTCGAATGAAATTTAAAAAAGCAGTGAATTAGGTTTCATGATAGGTACCTACCAACTCGATTGCGATAAGTGCAATTACGAATAGTCTCTTTGTTAATCTACAACCACGGGCTTCTCGACTTCTTAGTATTGTTTACATTGAATTCCAACTTTCCCTTCATACTTTTTACCGGCTTAGGACGGTCAAAATTGTCAATAAAAAAAAATACAAACTATTACTCTTAGTATTTTCTACTGAATCTTATTTAGAAATAAGGCTTATCATAATTTTGGCGTATTTAAAAAAACGATACACGGGCAGGATAATCAGCTAGGGTAAGGTCTTGGACTGGCTGGAAATGGTAGGGGTGCTGTCCCGATAAGTTCAATAACTTCCAGACGTAGGCCCTGACTGACTCTAAACCTCCGTGCCGCCTCCCGTGTGCTTGCCATTGGATTTGCCATAAAAAATCGGCGTATGGCTCGATAAAGTGCCCTAGGGTACACAGGTGCACGGCCACGCGCTTGTGCATGGCTAGGGACGGTTAGTTGGCCGAAATCGAGAAGATTTTGAACCATTCTCAAAATTCGTCGAGCAGATGGCACTTGCGACTCTGGGTATCGAACCCGGAACCACTCCCTAGTCTCGCTCATATTTTGAGTGCGAGAGTACTCAAACACAAGTTCTGCGAGCTCCCGATTCGTGAGCGGCATCGCGATAAATTATGCAACCGATCGAAACAAGTGCAAAATTTGTACTAACATGAGAGTACCTTCACATATCAAAAAAAACCCTATTGCATAGTCCATAAGGTCTTTTGCAAAAAGCCAGTCGGCAAATGTTTGGATAAATGGGTAAGAAACAACTGAAATCACTTTTATTGTAACAGATTCAGCTCGCGATAAAATAAGATCGAATGATTGAGCTCGTACACCACAGACCAGTTCCTAGTCATTGAGCACTACCTACCTGTTGTTTACACCAAATAAACTAATCGAAAAAAAAACTGACATGTAGTTCCATGGAATATTCACTTACACAATCATCACCACACGTGCACGTCCTTTTGTGACATACCTTATGAAGAGAAATTACACCACAAAGCACTAGGTATTGTCACAGTATTGCAATAACCTCTAAAACACACAAAATTTACGTCGACTGCGCAAGCGACGCGGGCTTCCGGGTGCAGTGCAATGTCAAACTACGACATTTTAATTAAAATTTCACTAATTGATAATCCCCATTAAACAAAATCTAAGAACGCGAGACGCAACGCGACGTTCCAATCTGCACTACTGCATTCTTCGTACTGAACTTTCACACTGATTATTACTAACAACAACAAACCAGTAACAATTTAAATTTAATTTGAGTTTATGCAAAAAATTGCAAAACTAGCTCTTAATATCTTGACATAGGATAGTTATGGATGCTATGGCGGCGAAATGCCTTCATGATAGCACGTGTCGAGGCGGCTGCTTTGTACAAGAGTATTTTTTATTGCAAGGCAATAAAAGTGGTCTTTTATTGCCTTGCAATACTTAAAAGCCTGTGAGCAAGTTTTTGCAGAAATGAGTAAGATAAGAAACAACTGAAATCACTTTTATTGCCTTGCCATAATTTCGCCTAAAAATACTCTTGCAAATACTCGTGCCGTCATAAAAGCATTTCGCCGCCAAAGCGTCCATAACTATCCTATGTCAAGGGAATAAGAGTTAATTTTGCTATTTTTTGCATAAACTAAAATTGTTACTGGTTTGTTGTTGTTATTAATAATAAATGTGAAAGCATGCAGTAGTGCAGATTGGAACGTCGCCGCGTCGCGTTGCATCTCGCGTTTTGAGGTTTTGTTTAATGGAGATTATCAGTTAGTGAAATTTTAATTATCATGTCGTTGATGTCGTAGTTTGACATTGCACTGCACCCGGAAGCCCGCGTCGCTTGCGCAGTCGACGTAAATTTTGTGTGTTTTAGAGGTTGTTACAATACTGTAACAATACCTAGTTCATTATTGTTTAGCTAGTGCTGTGTGGTGTATTTTCTTATCATAAGGTATGTCACAAAAGGACGTGCACGTGTGGTGATGATTGTGTAAGTGAATATTCCATGGAACTACATGTAAGTTTTTTTTTCGATTAGTTTATTTGGTGTAAACAACACAGTAGGTAGTGCTCAGTGACTAGACTAGGGACTGGTCTGTGGTGTACCAACGTGCTCAATCAATCAGTCTTATTTTATCACGAGCTGAGCTTTAATTCCTGCTAGGTTTATTTAGGAGTTTACGTTTAGCTTAAGTGAGCAATGTTTAGAGATTGTTTTACTAAGCAAGCTGGAATTACACATTTCATTAAAACAGACGTTCTTTCTTGCCTCTCAGTATGAGTTTCTTGTTTCGAAACACAATTTGGGACTCTAGCTTGACGATAAATTAATGGAATCAAGCAAGTTTATGGTATTGTTTGTCTTTTGTGGCTTTTTTAACTGAGGAACTAGTCATTAGTCGTATCGATAAGTTACACATAAAAAGAAAGATCTGAAGACTGTTTTGATCATTGCGCGCGCGGCCCGCACCTCGCGTCCTGTCAAACGCCCGAGTGCATTGAAATCCAAGGTCATTGAAAAGGTAACCGTCCACTGCGCGTAATAAATTGAGAATAATTTTGAATTAGTTTGATAGGTAGTTTTTTTTTTTACTTTTTTTTCTCATTAAATGATATCATATGATTAAGTAAGCACTCATCTTCTCTACTGCGATCTTAAATTGATTTTTATTCTTGTGATTTCTGATGGGCAAATGACCCTTGCAGAATCGTTCTATATAAGCAGCTGAACATGTCGTTTAAAGGAATTACACGATTTCGTATTCACCCTGTATAATTAAGGGTAGTTTTTCTAAAGTCCTACTCTGCAATAAAAATACACAGACATATAGTCTCGACAGTAAACCTTAGAAAAACGCCATCTATACATATAATAAGACTGTAAAAGATCGATTTCTGTACATTGAAGATTTTTATGAAAAATTGTTACAGGGGGTCTTAATTACCGTAATAGAAGCCAAAACAACAATTTTTAAAATTTTTGTCTGTCTGTCTGTCTGTCTGTCTGTCTGTCTGTCTGTTTGTCCGGGGTAATCTCAGAATCTACTGGACCGATTTTGACGGGACTTTTTTTATTTGACTCGGTATCACCTGGAGAGTAAACTGGGATATAAATAATCACGCCGATGAACTTAGGGGGCAGGCAGGAAAAAATTCCACGCGGACGAAGTCGCGGGCACAGCTAGTACAAAAATAAAATTAAAATAATATGACAAAGAAATATGTTTACAAACGTGTTCTCGACAAGACCATGTCGACGAGGATTTACTGATTTAGCAAAATGACGACACGCAGGGCGTCCGGTTGCTGTTTATAAAGACGTAAGTATGATTCGTAAGTATGTCACATAGCGAAAAGTTAAATTACAGTAACGGATATAGCTACTACACAATAGACTGATATTACAGTAGCGTTAGTTTGATGTTAGTTATTTGATTGGGTCAACACAGTATAATATAATTAATTATACGTAACCGGCTGCGGTGGTTTGCGCGGGCTGCTGTTGTTGCGGTGTACCACTCCGTGACATCCGAATGGGTTGTTCGGCTGCGGTTATTACCTCTCTCCGAACCCATTTTCTAGCCATGTTCCCCAGGCGATTTCGGACGAAATATAAGATGATTAACACTGACAACACTCCCAGTATCACTAAACCTATTCCCAATATTTGAAGATTTTTTCAATGCTGCTATTAACTTGATTCGTTCCGATAATTACTTCGTTCTTACTATCGGTTTTGCTGTATTGTCCTCCCATTATGTATTACTTCGGACTGCCGACTCGTAAAGAAAATTATGAGATACTAAATATAATTTCTACTACACGAATTTATAAGACAATGAAATATGTTGACTCAATCAATTACATTTTAGGTTAATGCTTACAACAAAAATCTTACAGGTCTTTTTACATTTCTTCCACTACGTGTGGTACAAGCTAAAGGAGGTTTGTCGGTCGTACAATTATTATCACTATTACTGTTACAATATTCTGGTACAGGAATACTCGTTGGAAAACATTCATCGTTGAGAATATAGGCGGGCTTAAGTCTATCTATAGAAATATTAACAATCCTATCTGCCAGTTGTATCTTAAAATATTTTTTATCTCTTTTAATAACCTTAAATGGGCCTTGATACGGTGGCTGTAAAGATTTCCTAACTGCGTCATTCCTAATGAATACATGACTACAAGTTGCTAAATCGCGATGCACAAATAAAGTACGCGAGTCTCTATGCTCTGATGACTTGGGCCTATATTTCTCTATAATGTTACGAATATTCTGTACGTAATCCTGAGCGCTACTACCTGTTACTTTAGGCTTTATGTAAAAATCACCGGGTAACCTAATGGTTTGTCCGTATAAAAATTCGGCGGCACTAACACTAGTTTCGTCCCGTGGTACTACTCGTAAACCATATAAAACTGTAGGTAATTCTTGCATCCATGAAGTAGACTCTATTAACCTTGCCATAAGGGCTGATTTCAGACTACGATGCCATCTCTCTACTGTACCATTACTTTGTGGATGGTAGGGTGTAGTTCGTAACTTATTCACACCTAGAAACTTCATAAGTTGTGCGAAAATGTTACTTTCGAATTGCCTGCCCTGATCAGTTGTTTATTTTAATCGGACAACCGAATCTAATAATCCATCCTTCATATATAGTTTTTGCAATGATTTCTGCAGTAATTTCCTTAATTGGAAAAGCTTCTGGCCAGCCTGTGAATCTATCTACTATTGTGACGCAATACCTATAACCGTCTGCTGTTGTCGGCAGCGGTCCTATAATGTCAATGTGTAAGTGCTCCAATCGACCGCATTTTTCAAAGGTACCTAAGCGTGAAATTGTATGTCGATTGACTTTGACCTTTTGACAATTAATACAGGTTTTGGTCCATTTCCCTACGTCTGCACGCATTTTCGGCCAAAAGTATCTATTTGCCATTAAGCGTCTGGTAGCTCGTATACCTGGGTGACTAAGATTGTGCACAAGATTAAAAATATTTCTACGATATTCTCTAGGTAAATACGGCCTAGCTATTTCCGTTGATATTTCGCAATAAATCTGTGTGTCACTACCTGGTACTAGTAACTTAATAATTCGAACACTGCTACTATTGTTCGTCAATAACAATCCCTTTAATTCTTCGTCAGCTTCCTGTGCTAAGGCAAGTTCTGTGAAATTAATTGTAGTCGGGCATGTTATTTCTTCTAACCGTGATAAGGCGTCTGCGACAATGTTGTCGCCTCCTGAGACGTATTGAATGTCGGTAGTATATTCACTTATGTACATGAGTTGCCTAATACGTCGCGGTAGATCTTTTTCGTTAGGTTTCTTTGTAAAACAATAGACTAACGGTTTGTGATCTGTAAAAATAGTAACAGGGTGGCCTTCGATCTTTGGACTAAAATGTTGTACAGCTAAGTACATCGCTAACAATTCCCTATCGTATGTACTGTACTTTTTCTGTCCTGTCGATAGTTTCCTAGAAAAGTAGCCTAACGGTTTATAGTTCCCATTGACTTTCATTTGTAACACTGCGCCTACCCCATCGTCCGACGCGTCCGTCATTAATGCTAACGGCAAATTCGGTATTGGGTGATTCAGCGTTGCAGCTTGTAGCAAAGATGTTTTGCACTGCAAAAACGCTGAGTCTGTGTCTGGCGTCCATGTTATAGGTGTCTTATCTTTTCTCTTTGGGCTGTGGATAAGATCATTTAGTTTCGCTTGAATATGAGCTGCCTTAGGTATGTGTGCTCTATAAAAGTTAAGCATTCCGAGAAAACGTCTAAGTTGCTCTACTGTTTGCGGCTTATTAAAATTTACTATGTCCTGTATTTTCTGATCAGGCGGTCTAATACCGTCGGGAGTAATATCGAATCTTAAAAATTCTAGTTTTGATTGACCGAACTGGCATTTAGATAAATTAATAGTAATACCAAATTTATTTAGCCTGCTAAATATAGCGTTTAGATGATTTTTATGGCTTAGGGTATCCCTACTGGCAACTAAAATATCGTCGAGATAACAAAACAGAAAGTCATTTATGTGGTCGACTGTACTATCACTGTTTCTTACTTCTAAACCTTGTAATACAGAATGATTCATGAATCTTTGAAACGTTTGAGCGGCGTTACATAAACCAAACGGCATCCTGGGAAATTCGAAAAGTCCGAATGGCGTAATTATTGCCGTCTTTTCGATATCCTCAGGACTGACTTTGATGTTAAAGTACGCTCTATTAAGGTCTATTTTTGAAAATACTTTCTTATCATGCAAAATGTTTACAAAATCGTGCATACGCGGAATTGGGTACCTATCGGGCTTAGTTACTTTGTTAAACGCGCGATAGTCGCCACACGGTCGCAGGCTACCGTCCTTTTTAGGTACAACATGCAACGGACTAGCCCAAGCTCCCTTTGACGGCCTACATATGCCAAGTTCTTGCATAGTTTTGAATTCTTCGTAAACTTTTTTGTAACGCTCGGGTGGTAAAGGTCGCGCGCGTGCGTGCACGGGCGGGCCTTGCGTTTCAATATGATGAAACACCGAGTGCGGCGGATTGTCTTTAAAACATGACGGTTTTAATATATCCGGATAGCGAGAAAGTAAATCGAAATAAGGGTGGTTGCTGTCTATAGTTCCCAACGATGATTCATTCCAGCTAGTAATATCGGCTATAACACTCAAATTAGTAGTTTGATCTAACAATTTCCTGTTACCTAAATCAACTAACAATTTATGTTTAATTAAAAAGTCTGCGCCAATTATAGCTTGTTTCACATCTGCTATTATAAATGTCCCTTTAAATTGTCGACGTAAACCTAGGTTTAACGTTAAATTTTTTACACCATAAGTTTTTATTTCCGTCCCGTTAGCGGCATATAACGAGTAAGAAAAAGCACTAAGATCACTTTTGGGCACTAACCTGACTGGTAACACTGATACGTTCGCACCTGTGTCGATGAGGAACCGTAGTCCTGTGTCCGCGTCCTTGACTATGAGGCGGTTGTTCACCAGGTGGGTGCAGGAGTCCGCCGCCGCCTGCACGCGTTCTAGTTTTCCGATGTAGTGCGCTTTTCCTCCCAACTGCATGGCTTCACGCACTTCTTAGCCTTTTCGCCGAAACGGTAATGGTAAAAACATTTCCAGCCTGCTCGTTTCGCTGACCTGCCCCGCGAAGGGGTGCGGCTTCTTGCATTTGTTGTGTTCTTGTTTTGAAAACGCGAACTTTCTATGCGTGATAGTCGTGCGTTGACCTTCGCAATCTCAGCTAAGAGTTTATTTGTTTCTGACTCTTTTTTCACAGTACGTACTTCGGAAATCGTGTTGCTCGTCGTTTCCATAATTTTGTCGGCTACCGTGGCTAATTTGTTTAGCTCCGTGACTTCCGTAACAGCTAGAACGGTTTGCACTGGTATGGGAAGATGCCTTTGCCATAGTATCCTTAAGGTCGTATCCGGAACTTTGTCGCGTGCCAAGTCGCGCATCCGGCGCAAAAGTTGCGTAGGTTTTTGCTCGCCCAGTTCCATTTCACCTATCAGTTTTTGTATTTTTCTGTTCTCCGATTCCTCGTATATCTCGAGAAGGCGAAGTTTAAGAGCTTTGTATTTGTCCGTAACTGGTGGACTTATTAAGATGTCGGTAACTTGAGCTATGACTTCCTTATCCACCTTGATTAGTGAACCTGCGTTATTAATATTTGATCCGTCGCTACCGACCGAGGTGCATACAGATGCAAATTCATTGGAATTTGCACCATAGCCCAATGGCTATGGTGCAGTCCTAATGCAAATTAGTAAAGAGGGATGTCGACACGCGGTAGCGTACTATAGCAAAGTGAGAGTAGGTGCGGAACCTAAATACCACTCCTATGAACTTGAGACCCTTGCAGTGGTTAAAGCTCTGCAAGATTTTCGTCATTACCTTATTGGGAAACATTTTAAAGTCGTAACCGACTGTAATGCTTTAAAACTGACCCAACGTAAAAAAGATCTTCTTCCTAGGGTGGCACGATGGTGGATGTACCTACAGGATTATGATTTTACTCTCGAGTACCGAAAACGACAGTTTATGCCGCATGCCGACTATCTCAGCCGTAATCCGGTCAATCTTTGTACAATACAAAAGCCACTTAACTGGGCGCAAGTTGCGCAGGCTGCGGACGATGAAACTATCTCGTTACTCGAAAAACTTGATCAGGGCGAGTTAGATAGTTCTCGGTATGTTAAGAAAAACAATTTGTTGTATTACAAGTACAGCCCGACGGGCGAACAGTCACGGTTACTGTGTTATGTTCCAAAGGGATATAGACTTAGTTTGTTGCAAGTATTTCATGACGCGCATGAGCACATTAATAGTGAAAAGGTAATAGACCTAATCCTAAAACATTTTTGGTTTCCTAACATGCGCCAATTTGTCAGGAAATACATCGCTCATTGTATTGTATGTCTAACACACAAGAAGGTGCCTCGGGCCCCATTACAACCGATAGTGTCATGGACGAAACCCGATCGTCCTTTTGATACAGTACATGCTGATGTCCTTGGTCCATTGACAGAATGAAATGGTTACAAGTACATACTTATTATTGTTGATGCTTTCACAAAATATTGTTTTTTGATTGCTATGTATAGACAAGAAAGTTCTGAGCTTAAACGATTGTTTACGAATGTGGTGTCTATTTTTGGAACACCTCGATTAATTGTATGTGATAGAGGTAGAATGTTCGACAGTGCCGACTTTGGTGAATGGGCAAATAATTTTGGCATACAGATACATTTCATTACGCCCGTAGTCCATCAGGAAAATGGACTAGTAGAAAGGTATTGTCGAACAGTTCTAAATATGGTTCGGATAGAGGTTAATTATAGACACGAATCTTGGTCTAATGTTTTCTGGCAATTTCAACTGATCCTGAATACTAATAAGCAGAAAACAACGCAATGCTCACCTCTCAATCTTTTCATTGGTCGTGATAGTACCACACCAGCTATAAATGCCCTCATTCGCGATATAACTGTTGAAGGCAGCTCGCCAAATCGCGAGGCTTTGCGAGAAATGCGACGGCAAAGGGCTGAAGATCTGTTGTCTCAAAATCAGACGCGGCAAGACGCGCGTGTCAACAAAGACCGAAACGCACCAAAATCATTTGCTGTAAATGATTGGGTTTTTGTCAAAAAATCGTCACAAACCACTACCAAACTAGACAGTGGCATACGGGGTCCATATCGCGTCATCACAGTTTTACCTAATAGTCGCTATGAATAACGACTTGTGGCAGGGTCATATGGCAAGACCACCCAGGCAGCCGCCGAGTACATGTTGCCGTGGAATGGCGAATGGACTCCCGAGACCTGTGCAGTTCTATTTGAATGTAAGGCACTAAGCTCTAACAATAATATTATTCCCATTTTCAATCTTTGTTACAAATATTACGTGTATGAATTTATGATCCAAATGATATTACTGTTTTGAAACGCTCTCGTACATTTCAACCATGCTTACTGGTACTTGAATACTATTCCACAAAGAAGTTTTGCACCATTTGTGCAACTTATTGCATTGAGATAAGATTTACGAACCGATTGTGTGGCGTTCACTTGTTGGTTTAACTAACCGGTAGAGTAACTAAAAAGGACGATCTCCGCTCACGCAGAGCAGGTACGAATTGGGAGATCAAGTTATGTTGGGGTTTCATACAAAACAAATCATCTTTGTGAATATAAAGGAATTTGTGTTTGATAACTGAATTAAAAATGTATTTAGATCGGGCTGTCGCAAGACCTTGAGTTGCATAGAGCCAGCAGTTAGGCAGTTACAGCTGTATTAGCAAGTAAGGCCTTAATGGCATTGCATTTCGTGGTATTAGCAAGTAAGGCCTTAACGGCATTGCATTTCAGAGTATTGTCGTGTAAGGCCTAGATTGGTATCGATGTGTTAGTTTTCGCGTGTAAAGCCATTCGTGGTAACGGAAAGCTGTTTATCGTGTAAGGCCTAGACTGGCATCGATAAGTTAGTGTTCGCGTGTAAGGCCTCAATGGCAACAGAATACGTGTTATGCTCATTTACCGTGTAAGGCCCTATAAGGCATCGGTTTAGTGTTTGAGTTGTCGAGTAAGGCCTCAATGGCATCGAAACCGTTTCGTGTACTTACCTACCAGGGAATAGATGTAAACAAAATGTTTTGTTTCAAAGAAAAGTATCACGTGGAAATGTATGAAAGCGCAATGTACAATAAAAATCGGTCTCTAAACCCTCGATGACGTTGGAGGTACCGACTGCAGTTGTATTTACCTATTACCTATCGCATTACAGGTGACGAGACCTATGATCAACTTGAACAAGAGGCAACTTCAGCCGGTGCCAGGGCCAGGGCAACAGACCAGGAGAGCATCGAGGACGCTGCTCCGTCAGGAGAGGCCGTGTTAGCAACAAACTGCTGACACCAAAGCCACACACGAAGGAACCAGCCATGTGCCCCCTCGCCTCCCTTCCACACACGACGAGGACTGGACCACTGCCCTGGCTGAGAGACGTGCTCGTGCTAGTACTGAACCTTTACTTTTGAAACGGATTGTCATTTAAAGTTATTTTCTTTCTTTTGTTAATTTTCGATTTAAGTAAACACTTGTATTTTAGCTGCTGATTTTCATTTCAAATAGATTTTCCTTCTAAAAGTGCTAAAATTATTTATAATTTCGAAAGTATTCATCACAGGATACCCGAAACAATTTTAAATTAGAGTTGCCGTGCCTGTTTCTTTACGTGAGAGATTTGAAGTTTATAGGTCCAAGACTTTAGAAATTACAAATAAACGACTTTGGCGGGCTAAAACTCGCAAATGGTAAAGCTGATAAAAAAATGTTCTATGGAAACCCTATCTTATTTTCATAGTCCTTTTCAACGATTCCCCACACAAGGTGGTGCACTCAAAAAATTAATTCACCCCTTTTTACATGTATACCCTTTAAAAGAAGTAATTTTATTTTTACGTATTTTTGAAAATTAATAATATGGGCCATTATTTTAAGGGACTAATTTGGACTACGTTCGCAGTTTCTTTTTTGAAAAAATTATGTAAGTATTTTGTAACGTTTAATGTCTATTCATGTTCTCTTTTAACTAAAGTATACGTTTAAGACATTTGCAGCGATGTTTTCTTGCTTTGTCTTATATTTATTGACGTTTGTTCAAAAAATTATGAGGAAAAATAACAACTGCGTTACTTTCTTACAAAATTAAGTTTTATTGTTTTGAACATTTAGTTCAGTTCGGAAACATATCACATATAAACTAATAACAGTATAGGATAATCTTATAAAGTTAAATCACAAATAGTCTCAGTCTAATGATTTCTTTTATAATTAAATTTGCCACTGTGTTACCAAACATTAAACTAAAATGAAAAACATTTCGAAAATTAGGAATAAATAGTAATTATTTTATGCTGATGGCGTAAGGAATAGCTACAAACGTGTTAAATAATGGATTTATCTTTAAATTTAAAGTTCTTATTTAATATTAATTAGTTTTATGGCACTAAATGCTATTAGAAAAAGAGAGACAAAAAGTAACACAGTGGTAAAACAAGTAACACAGTGGTATCAAAATCACAGCACTTTGTACTTTCTATAAGTTTAAACTAATAAAAACATGAGAAAACAATCATAGTTTTCAAAATCAAACAAAAATCAACAAAACTCTTCTTAAACATATGTAAATAATCTTTGAAACAACAACTTTTTAATAGACATACTTCTCAAAAATGTTTAGTCTCATTTTTCAAAAATGTTTAATGGCGCATTAAATTCGTAGTACACTCGTTTTCCCTTCTTAATTATTTTGGGCTTCGGAACTACTTCCAAAATACTTTCATACGGTTCGTAAGAAACATCTTTTTCTATAATTTTAAACCTTTTCCCAGAATCATCGGCTGATTTAAAAAACATTATTTTAATCTCTCCTTCCTCATCGACATCACCTTGAGCGACGCCCAGGTACGAGTAAGATTTATCTTTTTCAGAGCTAACTTTCACTATGACGTAAACGCCAAAGGATATTTTCGATGGATGTACATTTTCCTTCTGAATCAGATCCTTTTCATGTTGATTAGAAACCGATGCTTCTTGCTCTTTTTCGGGTCTAAGTTTTGAAAGAGGCTCATCATCATCTGTGCTTGATGGAGAATAAACCATTTCGAAGTAAGTCTTCTTGGGATTACCCACGATGTTGGATATATTGGTCGATACTTGCTCCTCGTTCATAGATTGATTGATGGTGTCCTCTAAATCATGCCCTTCTGGAGGTTGGCTGATGGTACTGCTGGAAATAGGGATCGGCTGATATGCTTTCGGTGACAAGCAAGAGCAAAAACCTCTTTGACAAAAACAACTAAGGTCACGGTACTGCAATACACCAGGAGTGTCCGAAAACACTTGATGGACTTGCATGGTACCACGAAGAGGGATAATCTCTTTGGGTACAGTCTGTTCAACCTTTACAATATCAGCATCGGTGACAAAATATAGCTGGATTTTGCTAGAGTCTTTAAGAGTCTGAAAAAAAGTCTCTGCGTTGGGAATGTCTGAGCCAGTAGCCACTTTCTTATCAGCTGTACGTTTTAGGTAGCCGCCAACACCATCAGCTGCACCCTTCCCATGGCCCGCTTCAAAGAAGTTCCATGTGATACGATCAAAGCCATAATCTTCGAATGTTTTTGAGCAGATGAAATGAAAGTTCAGCTTCTGCCGGTACTGAGTTGCAGGACCGTCGGAGAAGATATGGATAGTTTTTACATAAGGATGTTTAGCTGTCAGGTTGCTGATAACTGGGTGAAGGTGTGCCCAAATGGACGCAGGGTTGTGAGAATTATTACCTGATATGCTGCAAAACGAACTGACCTGTGGCTTGTGTTCACCCTCTGGTTTCATATACAGGACTCCAGTATGCAAAGTAACTTGCTGGCGCGATCCACCGAAATGATGAGACTGGATTTCTTCAAAATGCTTGCAGCTGTAATTTTCGCTGAAGTCAACATGCAACACAGCTTCGTCACTTTTCAGTTCATCTATTGCAGCTCGGTAACTTCTATATTGCATTTTAATATTATAAATATGTTTCTTCATTGTTCCTTAATTATGGTGCAACCACAATATTGACTAATTATTATATATTTTGCATTGAATAAAATTAATAATATCTAGAAAACTCACCGTCCGTCGCCGGTAACTCAGTGGTCTCACAATTAACACACGCACTCCGAACGGTGACTCTCGAGCGACTGGCTTTGTCAGTTGCACCGCCCCGCCACCCTCCCGCGCGCCAGTATCAATTCATGTTCGATCAAAGGATATTAGGAGTAAAGATGTCTAAAAAGCTTTATGTAAGGTTCATTTTCCTATAGTAACACTGAGTACGAGTCATTTTGCTTTTCAACGGGGACACGGCGAGAAATATTTTATTATTATTAAACTGCTGTGATAAAATCATACCTTTAGGCGTTGTAGTAAAGTTCATTCAATTACTTATTACTTCAAACTTTCAAAAATATTGACGTCGTGAGCATTTTTTAAGTAATTTATGTTTATGTCAAGTGACTCACACAGAAGGACAGCCAATTTTAATAGGCAAAACAACTGCGTTGCTTAAAAAAACAACTGAGTTACCGTAATTTGCAAAGAAATATAATATTTTACATTAATTTCTATGCATTTATGGTACAGGTATTATAATCGGTAGCTACCAATAGCTGTTTTATTTTTGTATTTACCTATTTTTTTCACCAATTCGCTTTTGTTCGAAGTGAACCGATTTTTGTACCCTAAATAAAATAATGGCCCATCTATATGTGAAGTATCCTCGAACCAAGTTACATGCAAATCAGTCCATAAACGTAGAAGATATTCTGCTGTGACAGACTAGGACGGACTGAACGATCTTTAAGGGTTCCTTGTCGGACTACGGAACCCTAAAAAAAGACTAAAGTGTTTACTACGATGACATTTTTCCAAATTAAACCCGGTGTGTTTTTGGGGTTCATAGTTTGCGGGGACGAAGTCGCGGGCTACCGCTAGTCTTGTAGCAAAACCTCACCTCCTCAACAGTCCTCAGCTCCTGGAGCCAGTGCCTCAGCCGCGACCAGGACTCCAGGCTGGAGGGTTCGTAGCAGACTATCGCGGCGTGTGCGCCTCGGTAGTACATGCGGGTCATCGCGTCGTACCTTTAATGAGAAAATTATAATTGATATTTGATGATATTACAGTAGAATCCCGATTATCCGAACATCCGATTATCCGAACATCCGATTATCCGGACATCCGATTATCCGAACATCCGATTATCCGGACTCGTGTCACGGCTCCAGCTGCTGCTTGAAGTTTTATACCGCGCAACTAGACAGACATTACAATGTCATTCGTTATATTTGAACCACATATTATATAATTGTTTTTATATCGTTTTGTCTAAACGACGTAGGTACATGTGTCAAACTTATTACATAATATTATGTAATGTAATAAAATATTTAATTTGAATACAAAATCGATTATGCGGATTTTCTATTATCCGAATTACCACTGGTTTCAATTGATTCGGATAATCTGGGTTCTACTATACTCGTATATGAATTCACAAAGCAAACTTAGAATTTTGGCGCTGGCCAAAGAAAAATTCTAATTATTACATTTACCGTCGACACTTGCATTCTGCCCATTCTTACCTACGGGGCGCAAACCTGGTCATTGACTGAAAGTCAAAAGCAAAAACTCAAGGTTTGCCAACGGGCCAAGGAGCGGAGCATATTAAGTATAAAACGGAGTGATAGGATCCGAAATACTACCATCCGCTCCAAGACTGGTATCGCTGATGTGGGCAACAAAGCCGCGAAATTGAAGTGGGAGTGGGCGGGTCACATCTGCAGGATGCATCCAGAGAGGTGGGCCCAAGTCGTCACCAAATGGGTGCCTACAGACGGCTATCGCCGAAGAGGCAGACCCAAGAAACGATGGTGTGACGACTTGGTCAATACAACAAGAGACTGGGAAACATTGGCAATGGACAGGGACAGGTGGAGAGATTTGGGGGAGGCCTTTGCCCAGCAGTGGGATGATATAGGCTAAATAAAAAAAAATACATTTACCTATAAATTTTTATAAATGGATTTTTTTTAATAAATTTGGTAATCTTCTCTTAGTAGTTGTACCTATATGTCTTCTGTATGTGCTATTGATTTAATATTACTTACAAACAGTTTTTACTCCACATGTCTAGCAAAAAATAATATTTTGAAATCTCATCTATTGAAAAGACAGATAAGATAGGATAACAGATAAGAAATATAACATTTCTTAGGTTTACACGAACAGTAGACATTGAAATATTACGGATTTTTTCTCGATTTATTAACATTTTATTTTATTTTAACCTGACGTTTTGGGACCATTTCAGCGTCTGCGGTCACAGGTATATAAGATAAGAAATACTACCGTTCGCTACCGGCGGTGTCCCATATGCCAATGTTGAAGTCTTTACCGTTGGAATGCATGGTTTTCGCACAGAACGCTGCGCCGATTGTCTGAAAAAAAAAACAATATATATTAAAGATCAAGAAAAATACATTTTATTTATTTACTTAAAACTTTATTGCACAACAAATGTACAAAGGGTGTGGTAAATCAAACACGTATGTCCAGTTCTAACGTTTATTACCACATTGCCTTTTGTGCGCCAGCGCGCGTAATAAATAGTGCATACACAACAGGGTGGAGTTAATGCTAAAAGCATTTTCTGCCGACTGGCAGAACTTGAGGTTGACTAACCTCAAGGTTATTTTCAATGACAAAATACAATAATAGTCTCTTATCAGATTCCAAAGGTGCATTCACTGCTCCTCCACACTCCAAGTTTAGTGAGACAGCAATTCAACATAGCTGGAGAAAGATCCTCCTCACCTCTAAATGTTACAGATTTTAACACAACATATCTTACATATTACCGAGATAATATGGGGTGTCCCAGGAAACCTGTACCAGCAAAGGTCTGGAGTTAGGGGACACTGATACCAAACGATTGACCTTAATGTATATTCCGCGATATTTAACAGTTCTTGAGATATAATTTTTTTGTTTATTTAAATTTCAAGGGTATTTATTTAGCTAGTCTAGTCTGTGTACCTGTAAAAATAAAAAAAACACCCAAATTCTATCTTCTAGCAAGGATTTAATTTTTTTAAGGTTTTCATTTCAAATACAAGATTTTTTTTAAATAAAAACCAAATATGGTGTCAAACTTTAAATATTCGAGTCTTCGGACCCTAAACTTTTGCTGGTACAGGTTTCCTGAGACTTATTAAAGGTATACTTATTAAAATATCCACCCTGTATACTTATTAAAATATCCATGTAACATTTAGATAAGTTGAGCACTAGATTGAATTTCCTTTACCCAATTTCAAAAACAAATCTTTAACAACAAAAAAAGTTAACAATATCTTTTTTTTTTTAGTACGAATGATTTTTTTTATTCACTAAAGTACATTGTTATGCATAGATATTCAGCGCTCATGATGTAAATAACACTGATTGACATTTTGACCTAAGATTTATTTGCATATTTTTTCTGATGATAGGTAAAATGTTTTTGCAATTACACGAACCTTTGTTTAAGTAAAAATCTACGTCGTTATGAATCATGGAAGCGTTAAAGGCCAATATCAGTTCCTAATACGCCTCTTTATCCACACATAAAGTAGTTTACTTCGAAAAGATATTCAATGTAATTCTGTCCAAAGGCACAAAACACTAATTTTATATGTTATAGGCTCTACTTACGTTCTGGTAAGGAGTTCCTTCATTGAATCTGCAGTTCACAAATCTTAAAACTAAATTTGTTTTGCCTACATGCTCCCTCCCAAGCAAAACAATCTTGAAATCGCAGCGACTCATGTTGAAAGTAAATTTAAATTAAAGAGCACATACTTTAACTCACTACTAGTAATTTAATTTGTAACCAGGCAATGTAATATGAACAAATATTTTTATAATTATATTTAGTTCACGCCCGCTTGAATCGTCAAAACTCAACAGCGGATCAAGAACAAGAACAACAATTTACAATAAACAACAAACACAAGCAAGAAACATGATAAATCTACTTTAGCCGATCCCACACATTAGCTGAAAAGCAGTCATAAAAGTTACGCTATTGGCTATTAGAAAAATGCAGCAATGAACGTATTGAACGTCAAGGCGAGTCCTTTTTTCTAGATCCATTCATTGGGCAATAGATTGTTAAGCCAACCATTGGGCTAGGGTGCAGATCCTGGCATCTGTCATCTGTGCTCCTGTCAATGTACTTTTTGACATTGACTAAAGGGATGAGACCTGCCTTAGTGACTTTAACGTGGTCAGTGCTCGATTGAGAAGATCTCTCACAGTTATTTTATCGATTCTAGACATCATTCTTACTTTTGTGTTCTTTTGAGAGTGAATGCTTATACAGAGAAAAACTGATGCGTCGGTACCGAACCGTACCGTTTTCTTATGGGTTAAATTCGTATCGGTACCGACACCGACTGACTGGCTTAAACCGGTAACATGTTTCTTTGTGTCTTATAATAACTACAGTGGATATCAATTCAAAAAACTTAGTAGCAAGTCTTTTTTCTATATTTATGTAATATTAAAACATCAGTAGGAACAGGAGTTATTGACACAAACAAGAATAAAAGACAGTCATTGTTTAAGAATCATCGCTAAAATATCAGTAAAGTTTCAACCGCCAATAAACTATACAATAATTTGTAAAATTCGTAATACACGTTGGGCGAACAGTTGGCCCCAACACTAAACGCCCAAACTGTGGATGGGAATTTCATGCGATTCCAACGTTGGCCCGAGCGTTGGAAGCTGAAAAATAAGGAACAAGCATTTGTTTATTTACAAGTACCTAGGTACCTAATAATAAAATTTTCGTCACGTTGGCTCTGCCGGCATTGAACTGGTATGTGAGCCGACGACGATATGTCGACGCTACACGAACATAACGGGCCAACGTTGGGACGAATTGTTCGGCCAACAGGTGACGCCGGCCAGGCCCAAGCAAAAATAATAAAAAACATCAACATATATTTTTTTTAAACTATTATTTTTTTTATTTTTTTAGTTAAATCTCCAAATTATTGCATTGTCATTGGTACTTAATCACAGATTACTAAATAGTTACTACACTTAACGTGTTAGTTAATAGTGACATCTATTGGCAAAATACAGAGCTTCTAGTGCAAATCAATTGCATCAGTTAAAACTGCATAGCATTAGCAGCGACATCTAATGATTGCTATCGAAACTAACTAGCTAAGCGAACGCTACTAGATACTTTCGTAATATTTGTGAAAGAGATGGAAAAAAAGTCTAGTTTCAAGTGTTGTTATTGTAAACAACTGAAACTTTTTTGTCCATCTGTTTGAATAATGGTATAGGTACTTAGTGTTCTTGTTGTGTAATGGGTTTTATACATATATCCATTCATTTTTTTATCTGTGAGTCCAAAATATTGTTGATACTTATTGAACTTGTATTGTATTTATTTCGTCAATCGTTGATACTCCATTTTGAATACTTGAATGATAAGAAATTTATTTTTTGACGTGAAAACGTCTTAAATTAGGTTGCGGCTCGGAGTCACAAATGAAAAAGTGTAACGCCCGGTAACGTAACGATGAGTCACCGAACGAGAGAGAGGCCTGCCGGACCGGCGAATGTCTTGCGTCTCTCTCCCACTCAAACATGATCGGTGTCACGTAAAATCTTCGCCCGTAAAACCGACTTTACAGACAACCATTTTTGATTATAATAATATATTGTATTTTACAGAATAATAAAATATGCTTTCGTTACTGAATAATAATTATTTATTTCAAAGGTAGAAATCTACATAGTATTTATATTTTCTTGGGTAGAAGGGTCGGAGGAACAGGCATTTGTTTACTTACAAGTACAACTAATTTTCGCGCGAAATTTATCGCACATCGCCACGTTGGCTCACAAACAAAACTGGCCAACGTTGGAACGAGTTGTTCGGCCAACATGTGACGCCAGGCCAGTCCCAAGCAAAAATAAAAAATAATCGACATAACGCCCAATGTAATGTACATTGGGCGTTAAAGTTGACGGTGTATATTTTTTATGAACGAAACGCAATAAACAAAATACATTTTGTTGCTAAATTAAAATTTTACTTCAATTGCCGCCTTTCGTATAATTTACTGGGGTCTTTTATGATTGGTAGATATGTCGCATTCATCTGGTTGAATCTGCTATTTGATTGAATGACTAGCGCGTTCATTAAATGACAGCATTTAATTGAATGACTAGGCCGAACGCTGATTAAATAAGCGTCACTCAACGTCTAACTAGTTAGCGGATTGAAACATAGCCCTTTGAACAGAGCGGACGTAAAATCAGTCAAGTGATAAAAATTTAATTATTTTTTTCCACTGCGGCGCTAGTAGTCACCAAAACAAATATGGCGACAAACAGCTCGCACAGAAAGCACATGTTTTTTTTTTAATTATTAAATTACCTTTAAAGTGCATAATTTGTTATAAAACAGTGTGACAACAGGGATTTACCTACTATAACGCCGCCATCGGCTACTTTTGAAGAAAAATTTGAGGCAAAACTGGCTAAATACTTACTTTAACAATTGAAAATGATCCTGTCATTTTAAATATTTAGTTTTTTTTTATCAAAGCCCTCATTTCACTAGGCTACATAGACTTAAGTTAACAACTTTTTGAAGTCCTAGAAACTCGCATGTTCTAATGAATTACTTTTGATCTATGTTTCTTTTTTTACTTTATGTATACTAAGCAAAAATATGAGATTAAGAAAAGCTTTGGATATCATGCTGCAATCTTTTACTTTTTATTTTAAACTTAGCAGTTTATAAATCAGTAGTTTTTTATTCTCCCAAAATTCTCCTGAGCATCTTACCTGGTAGGCATACCTAATGTTCATGGTCCCATCCCATGTAGGGTACATGGGATGGGACTACACTATGGAAAACCTTAAACTTTGGCGGCCAATAATGAAACTTACGGCAATCTACAGAGAAAAGTATTACAAAACGAAAATAATCTATAATAAATTGTCGAATACAACAACATCAACTTTCGGAGATAAGTATAGCGGATAAAAAATTAAGTATAGAGGATAAAAAAATAAATATTAGACCTAGTTCTGTCTATATCAAAATGGCTGTCCTAGTCTTTGATTCTTTGGATTCCTTGAATTAGTTGGTAGAAATAGTCACTATTGACTATCTTAAGGCTTAAAATACAATATAAAATCATAATAAGATGTGTCATGTCATATCCTTATTTTTGTTATAGAAAGTAAGGTAATGGTCACCCTTATTGAATATAACAAAGTCGTAGAGATCCTATTTAACGACACATTTTATAATTCATTTATTTTTATTTAAAGTAATGTTAACTTTTAAGGTGCGAACTCATGGTCACACTAACCAAACATCACAAAAACGGCTACATTCCATTCATCGATTTCGCTAAATGACGTTCAGTCAAGAAGTTGAACGTTACATTCAACAACTTGATGAGTTGTCCTTTAGTTAATCAATTGAATGTCGTCATTCAATGAACGGCCTAGTCATTCAATTAAATCGCGGATTCAACTAGATGACTGCGACAGATATATTATTCAGTGTTATTTTTTTAGCATGTAACAGTATAATTTTTGTTTTAATTGTTATTCAAATTTCAAAATAAAACACACTTAAAGAAAAATGGAATGCCACAGACGGGACTCGTACCCGTACCGCTGCAAGCCGGGCGGTTGCTCTCCCAATTGAGCTACCGTGACACTTACTTAACCACAGCGCATTCCACCACTCCGCCATTGTGGGGGGTGCCATGGGGTCGCATTGAGCATTCACCACGGCATCCCGGCGGATAGCCCGAGGGCCACAAACTCCTTGGACGCATCCTGCGCAGGCCTCCCCAAGCCCACGTAGAGCGTCTCCTCCCGGGATCCCGCTTAGCTTCACCGTGGGTGGCAAAGCCACGGTTACTGGGCCCCCCAACCACCACAAGGTGGAGATCCCACAGGGGGGGATGACACTTACTCCTACCTGTACTAGTTTAATCTGTCTAGGTCGTGGGAATGGTAAAATCACTCGAAGAACAAGGCAGAGAGAAGGATAAAGCAGACAATGTGGTTCAAATACGGAAAACAGAAAAGGCAGGGAAAAAGGGGGCAGAGTACGGGGAACAAGAAAGAGAATCCAAGACTTAAAGAAAGTATTGTATTCTCTTCTTGGATTGATCTTGGAGACATTGCCTATTATCGATTGATTGTAAAACTGTAGAAGACTCGTGAATCAAAAGACTGGTTTTATAGTACCTACTGACTAAAATATTTCCAATATCCATACTTGGTTTTCGTAAACACCCATTGTGAATAAAAATAAACAAAATATATCGTATTAAAATTAGCCCCGCGCATAGGTCAACCAATAAAGTAGTAGAAAAAATCTAAATTGCATTTTTCCAGATAAAAGTATTGATCGATTGCCTGGGCAATCGAACAATTCTTTTAGACTCCATACATTAGAATGTGCACTGGGCGTTTAGTTCTTCTCACGCCATTTTGTGCTGGGCCGGAAACCCATCTCACAATACGCACGTCACAACGCACGCAGGGCCTTAAGAGGATAAGAAAATAAATTGGCTACGTAATACGGATAACTTTTTTTCCGTTAAGGCTTTGTCGTTGACAGGGGGGGGACACATCCATACAAATGACATTTACGGAAAGACAGTACAGCTATCTGTGTTTTCGCCCCGAAACTGTTTATGGAGTTGTTGTTTCTCTGAGTTGCTAGTATTAAAAATAAAACCATTTTGTGCAAATTTTATTTCGTGTGGTCAAAAACCATCGACTGAAATTAAATAAATTATATAATAATTTATGGGCGCTTTGATTCCACATCTTAAAAAAAAATATATAAATATTTTCAGCTTCGTCGATTTAAACTTTACTAAATTAAAAATTTTGAGTACTGGCAAGTTGTGGCGTTCAAAGATTACACAGTGCAAACTGTCAATGTCAAAACTACAAAATGGCGATTTCTTGTTGCGTACGCGGCTTTATTTTTGAATTCGTTTTGTTTTGTGTGTTTATATGTTCTTCCATCGAGTAATAACGTTGATTTGAGCTTTGAGTTTCTACGTGTTTCTTTTGAGTGCTTTGCATTGTGTTTGTGCGATTTTATGCTACCAAACTATTCCGCGACAAGACTTTTTTAGTTATAATAATATTTGTACAAATAGTTCCAAGTACAATAATAGTTACAATTGTATCTACTCTTGATGTTTTATTTCATTTTACTCACCGGAATGTTCTAGCATGTTTTCGAGAACTTAAAATTCATTCATTCATTTATTTGTATTGATTTAAGCCAAATCAAATTTTAGTTACACAAAAAATATACTAGAACAAAATGGTTCGTGCAACAGCCCAAAAGCAGTACATATAAACACGATTCTTAAGTAGGTACATCTAATAATCAAATGTGAGTTTTAATAGACGCTACTATTTTTATTTATCGTCGACTGAAACTCCCATTTTATTTTTAGATGTACTACTTAAAAATCGTAGTTTTTAAAGTTTATAGCTATAGCATTATAGCTAGCTATATGAAAGGGTTTAGTTCTCGGGGCTAAATTATAGATGGCAGTGTCAAACTGGTTTGCTTAAAGAAACCACGAGAGGGCTCTCTTTTTCCTATACATAATATTACTCTATGGTCGTTGACCTAGCCATTATCAAGTAAAAAAAAATTCTAATTAAAATTAAAAATATATGTATATGACATTTAAAAGTTGCCAAACCTCTTTAATTAAATTACCCCAAATCATTGAAAATCATGTTTTATGCAATTAAAAGACAGGTAGATAAAGACCTACCTACTCATTCATAAATAAAGTTGTTTACTTGTTTTTTTTAACATAGGAGACTCAAATTATATTTTTTATGTAAAGGATTTTTGTGTGGGGAAAATAATAAATTTATTTTTACATTTATTTACCTGAATACGTCTTAATCGTATAAACAAATGTGAATTGTTTACACAGGTAAATATTTAGTTGATTGTTGTATCTGTACAACCAAATAAGGGCAAGACTTGTAATGATGTCAAGTTTGGTTAAAATAAATATAACTACGAAACGGATTTCTTTCAAGTTTCTAATTTTCGATTAAGTCTTAAGACCATAATATGAAGATAAGTTGAGTCTGTAGATGGTTGAGGAGGATCCCCATCAGGAGTCTTTTCTTTTTTAATCATTGACACGTTGGGTGTCATTGACCCTTGTCAGGCGCTTTGTCTAAGCAATGCTGAGTATACTTTATAAAAAAATACCTAAATTATTATTTTAAAATAAAGGTCCTTCCTTATTTGTGTATATCCAAACTACAATATAATTATTGTATACTGTAAAAGATTTTCTTATGACATAATGTAAATGGAATAATTATACTCAGTCTTTATTTATCTTTACAAACAACGGTAATAGGATAGGACAACTTGTATAGTAGCTGAGTAGTTAGTAGGTACGTGTTTATTATCTTAAAACGTAACCTGAGCATCTGTTAAGCAGTTATTATGTTTGATATTATTTATTAAGAATGGGAAAGTGTTGCTTGCGCTTTGAAAATCGACTTTCACTTGAATTCAGTCGAGTTCAAGATTGATTACATTATTGTATCCCATAGTCATACGCATTCATGACTCTCATTTAAATAAAATTAAAAAAAAACTATTTTCCATCTAATATTCATATCGACGTCTCTGTCTTATTATCTTTCGACTCCACCCCCGTAGCAAAAGTATTGATTATTCCCTGTAGGTTCAATCACATCAAAGCCTATCTATTCTTATAGGTACTATCAGTTACAACAGTGCAAACAATATGGGTATACAGATAAAAAATAACAACACACTTATTTTTTATTGTATGCTCATATTATTTGCACTAACTACTTACTTCGGGTTTTAACAAGTATATCAATACATTGAACGCGAGAGTAATACTATTATTTTTCGAAAATAATGATAAAGTTTTAATTTCACTAGTATAACACACATTTTTTTACTTATTATTGGTATTTTATATATTTATTCAGTCATCTTAGGACCACATACAAAAAATAATAATTAGATAACATTGAAACAGATAAATAATTAATTGATTAATCATTCAAATAAAAATTCAAAAAATAGAAAGTATTAGTACATGCATTTTATCACAAGCATGTGTCTTTTTTAACTGTTGTTACTTAAAGTATTTACCCATGTGATTTCTGTTACCTCAAAATTAAATAAACAGAGCACTATCTAATAATTATTTGACTAATTAAATTGTATTCATAATAAAAAAAGTTGATGGGCTGTTGAAGTTTACACATAACTAGTTTTAAAGGCACCAAAGAAAAGAATAAAATTAAAACTCAGGTCAATTTACGTAAGCAAATGAATTTTAAACGAGCGAGGCGAACAAACGACATACAAGGTGATACAACAAAAGAAGTAACCTCGACTACCGATAACACAGGACACGATTACGGTGGCGACTGGGTAATAATACAATGCCAACTCGACACCCGACCTACCTATAACTATCGCTTGCTCATACTGTCTTCCTCTGAACTCTCTTCGCACACCCAACAAAATGTTACTGTCTCAACGAGAAATAATTAATATGTTTGGCCCCAGATAATTCTGTGTTTAATATATTAATTTACACATATTTTTTAGTATTTAATCATATAATTAAGATATTTTTTTTCTGTTTTGTAATCATTTACGAAATTTAATTAAGAAACCAACCATTTTCGGTAGGTTGCGGCGAAACAGAGAAACTTTGATATGCAGTCCGAATCAGCAATTACCTTTTGAAGTATGCGCGTAAACGTCAAATGATTGTATCGAAAATGTCAAACAAGAAAGAAATGTTTTGTGTACTCTGTTGATTCGGACCGTGCATGCAGAAATGAAGCGTGGCTATTCGAAAATGGGTGATTCATACGAAATGTTGCCATAACAAAAATATTTTCGTCTTCTTCGCACATTTCGTAGGCAGTCGCATCACTCCATTGGAACATAAATGGACGTCGCGTTAGTTTTTAGGAATCGCGATTTTTGTTTATATCTTCGTTAATCAGCACAGGAAACTTTTGTAATCACTTTTAAAATCGTTTACATTGCACAAGGATGTAGTGCGTATATAGAAAATTGATCGGGATTGTGTTATTTGTGTATTTTTCTGTGTCTTTATATCTCACTAGTACCAAGTAGGATAATTGATTGGTATAAAGAAGTGAAGAGTATTTTTTCCCTTTCGTATGTTGTTTTAAAATCGTTTTTAGTCATTGTGTTATGTTTTTATGAACGTAAATTCGTATAATAATTGTTATTGTGTAAGTTTTACATCGTTCAATGATTCCTGAGTGCTTTATTACTTGGACTGAACAAAATGGTATCGGAGTTGTAAGGTGAGTAACTTACGACGTTTTGCCGTTGTGGAGCCTGTTTACTGCTCTCTTATTTGTTGATAACGTTTGTAATTAAATTCCATACTGTAAAATGTGAGTTGACGACAAAATATTATTCTAATAAAACATCATAGGTTGTTGATGTTATGTCTGTGTTAGTGTTTAATTAGAAAAAACAATATCCACTTAACCAACAAGAAACTAAGTTGAGTACTTGCCTAATGTAACTCACTTGTCAACTTCAAGGTTCGATAAATAGTTTTCATAGGATTGTAATCATAACAAAAATTTTTACAGATAATTTTGGTAATAATTTTAATTTTAAACCATGTAGGAAAAAGAGGTGCTATAAGTTTGACCCCTATTCTGTTTGTGTGTGTATCTGTCTGTAACATTGTAGCTCCTGAACTAAAAGGACTGATTTCATCTTTTTTTATATATTTTAAAGATAGGTACCTAATTTAATCGTTTAAAAGTTTGTTGGTTTAATTGGTAAATTTTAATTTTAATTTAATTGGCAGCACCAATTGGTATTTAAAAAAAAATTACTGACTTATTACACTTATTATCAATATAAGATCAATAAAAAAGCTGGTTTCATGAACTGTAGGTAAAGTTCAATGACAGGAGGTGAATAAATTATGAATTATTTTAGAAAAATACATTTTTGGAATATTTCTTTTTATTAATTTTTTTTTAACATTTTTATTTTCATCTAGGATAAAAAATATCACTTGTGAATGTAAATATTGAGATGATGAGAACATATTTTCTTATTTTTTGGACCCTACTAGCGGTCTGAGACAGAACAGAGACAATTAGGCAAGTGCTGAGAAGAAACGCAGGAACTGTGCCATGTATAGTGTTCATAAGCCTATTCCGATTATAACCATGCATTAACCAAAGTATTTAGTAGCATATTTTCCTTATATTTAAGCCATAAATTTATAAAAGCAATTTATTTCTGCTCATAGATTGACCAACAGGGGATACTTTTACACATGCCACAAAACTACAAAATAATGACCACCCACCGGGTCATTATTTTTTGATCCCTTATTATAAAATGTGAACAGTGGTCTATAGTGTGATTTGCTTAGTCTTTCCGCATACAAAATACAACCAAGAGAAGAACCAAAAAATATGCCTTTTATCAACAATAAACTCATTAAAACTGTGGCTGTGAATGTGGAAAATCTAATCCCATACAGGGCGTCAGTAGATAAGTGAAAGGCAGACATTGACGTGAATTTACTTTTATCATGAAGTAGGTAACTGTTTACAAAGGGGATGCAGCAATACTATAACAGCGTTCCGCTAGCTGACCTCAAGAGAGATGCAACCAACTTGCAACCATTACAGTGTAAAGTCCTCAGATTCAACTAACTGTCTCAGCTGGAATGAAAGCGGCTATTAATGCATGTTGGACTAACCCTACCCTAATCATGCTGAAGGCTTACATACTAGGAAATAAAAACCCGTCAAGTGAGAGTTGGACTCGCGCACCGAGGGTTCCGTACAAACCTGTAGATAAGGAGTAGTAACTTTGAAATTTTCGAAATTGTCAAAAATATTTTTCAAAAAATTTTTTTTTTATGTGATGAAACTGAAAATTTACGGTTTTCGTAATTTTTCCTATATCTGTACTATAAGACGTGACTTCATACTAAATTTCAAGATTCTAAGTTTACGGGAAGTACCCTGTAGGTTTTGATTCCCGTGCGAGTTTCGAAAATTTGCGGCCTAAATGGCTGTATCTTTTGATTGTGTTGGCTTAGAAGGTTGATTTTTCTACAGCTTCCAGGGACAGTAGACCTGAGTATTATATAGAAATTTCAGTTTGATACCTCCACGCGTTCCTGAGAAAAACGGTCTTGACAGACGGACGGACGGACGGACGGACGGACGGACCACAACAGTGATCTTATAAGGGTTCCGTTTTTTTTCTTTTGAGGTACGGAACCCTAAAAAGGAGAACCGCGAGTTAGAGTACTACTAGCGCCATCTGTCGGTATAAGGTGGAAGCTGTCATTTGGCTTTAGGTTTTTTGCGTGGTGTATTGTTGTTACAACCCAATTTTTTTTGCGTTCTGTACCTCTAGTCGACCAGGTAACAAGCAACTATTTACTGTCCCCTATTGACTTATACCTCCCAAGGCTTTGAGACACTTGCCTAATTTCAACTAACCTGAGTAAACACCTTTTGGCGCACTGGGTTAAGGGGTTGTGATTTCACGCGCTATTCAATATACACCCAGATCGATCCTACTTATAAGAAAAAAAGGTATTTTGTTTTTTTTTTAAATATTTATTGCTTCTTCTACAATGTCAAAAATGGATTCATTGTCGAAAATACAATGTGAAGGTTCTCTGCAAATAATAACTAAAGATCAGCCTCATCTTGTGTGCTGTAATCAAAATATACAGGCTCTTGCAAAATATCAGACATTAGTAATGAGACCACGACACACATTGTAAAACTTATAGCAACTCAGGTTGGAGTCACTTTAAACGACTCGGATATTGACTGGACTCTAAGAGCAGCCCCTAAAAAGGCAGTTTCCTCTTAAAATTAACGAAGAACTTATAGCAACTCAGATTGGAGGCATCTTAAACAACGCGGATATCGACTGGACTCTAAGAGCAGGTCCTAAAAAGCCAGTTTCCGCTAAAAATAAACTACCTCGGCCTCTAGTGGTGAGGTTCACACGAAAATCTAAGCACGACGCAACTGCTTAAGGCTGGTTAAACAAGATAGACCCTCTCTTAAAAGTATCTGGAATTGGATAGTAATACACTGCCAAAAATCTATCTTGATGAGAGGTTCACTTGCGGAAACCGACAGTTGTATCGGGACGCGGGAATCCAAGCAAAGTTGGCAGGTTTCAAGTACCGTTGGCCCCAAAACGGTGGATTCCTTATCCGACAAAAAGGGGGATGCCATATGTCATTTTTGTAAAAGTATTTCTTGTTATGCGTGAATACACACACGGGACGCGGGGTGTGATACGTGTTAACAGACCCGCATGCGGGCCAATTCCGGGTGCGTGATAAAATTAAAAACACATTTATAGTATGTAGAAATTCATACTTCTTACCGTTTTGGTTTTGCTAAGTTTCCAAGTCAAGTATGCCGACCCTCAAAATAAAATTTATCTTATCTGTTGTTGTTGTTGGGAAGATTGTCAGGAAGCGATCGCTCCTAATTATAAGACCCCCTAAGTTATACATCTGCCTGTGTTAAACTTGTCTGTAATTGTGTTTTGTGTTAAACATCAAAGAGTTAATCTATTTGTTTCCAGCTAGCGAACCAATAAGATGGCCCTCTGCGAAAGCCAGCTCGACTCGGCTTTGCAGCTGAAACAGGAGTCTCCGGGCAGCAGCGGAGACGAGGTCAAAGAGTCACCGGAGAAGAAGCCCAAGATGGAACCTAATGGTGACATCTATGGGTTGGACCAAGGTAATGACATTATTCTCATCATCATATCAGCCGTTTCAAGCCCACTGCTAAGCTAAGCATAGACTGTCTCGTTGGTGTAGTGGCATAGTTTCTGCAGGTCCCAGGTCGAGCCAAAATTGTTTCTGAGATTTTCTGTCATGAATTTTTTTAAAACAGCTCGGAGTCGGAAAGTTGACGGTGTTACACCCCCGTGCCTCGGTGTGCACGTTAAGCCGTTGGTCCTGCGCCTGATCTCTCTTTAGCCATGTCGGATTGCCGTCTCACGGAACTTTGAGAGTGATGGAACAGTGAGTGCACCTGTGTATTGCGCTCACACTTGGGCACTATAATATCTCCTGCTTAGTTGGCTGATCTCTGTTAAGATTGACCGCCGTGGTCGAAATCGGACACCACGTTAAGCCGTTGGTCCTGCGCCTGATCTCTCTCCGGTCATGTCGGATTGCCGTCTCACCGAACTTTTTCAGGAAGCCCTTGGATACGAGAACTGCATGACCGATCACGTTGAGGATCCTTGGGGAAGGCCTATGCTTAATAATAATAATAGTCCTCCTGGCCGATTTCGGCCACGTCGGTCAATCTTAACAGAGATCAGCCAACTACGCAGGATATATTATAGTGCCCGAGTGTGAGCGCAATACACAGGTGCACTCACTGTTCCATCACTCTCAAAATTCCGTGAGACGGCAATCCAACATGGCCGGAGAGAGATTAGGCGCAGGACCAACGGCTTAACGTTCGCACCTAGGCACGGGGGTGTTACATTGCCAACTTCCCGACTCCGAGCTGTTTTTGAGAAATTCATGACAGAGAATCTCAGAAACAATTTTGGCTCGACCTGGGATTCGAACCCAGTACCTCTCGGATGTACCTCTCAGTCAGTTTTTTTTACTTACATTAATCTCTTACTGGTGAACAGTACATAACAATTAAAATAAATTAAAAAGACACTTAATACACGCGTACGTATCACTAAAAAAAATATCAATTTCTTTTCGTCCACAGTGCCTGAAGGTCTGCCCCTGAGCGTGGACTACCGCTCGCCGGTGTCGCACTTCGTGCCGCCCGCGGTCGAGCTTTACGCCGCGCGGCACAAGCCCGAGCCGATCAGCCCCCGTGAGTACTTTACGACAACGCCTCAACGGCTTATGACGGCAAAGGATGACGCCGACGGCTCAACAGTTTATGACAGCAACTTCTAACGTCAATGGCACAAGACTGAGCCAGTCAGCCTCTGTGAGTATTTTACGACAACGGCTCAACGGCTTATGACGGCAAAAGATGACACCTACGGCTCAACTGTTTATGACAGAAACGGCAGACGGCTACGGCTCAAGACCGAGCCGGTCAGCCCCCGTGAGTATTTACGACAACGGCTCTACGGCTTATGACGGCGAAGGATGACGCCGACGGCTCAACGGTTTATGACAGCTACGGCTGACGCCAATGGCACAAGACTGAGCCGATCAGCCCCCGTGAGTATTTACGATAACGGCTCAACGGCTTATGACGGCGAAGGATGACGCCGACGGCTCAACGGTTTATGACAGCTACGGCTGACGCAAATGTCATGAGACCGAGCCGATCAGCAAACGTGAGTGTAGCGGTTTGTGACGACGGTTGACGTCAACGGCTTACGGCTGACGCCAACGGCTTACGGCCGTATCGGTACCCGTGAGTATACGTAAGATTAATAAACAGCATCCAGTGTTACCAAGTGCTACCTTGAGCTAGAAGCGAATTTCTCTCAAGTGATGCTGGGCTATCAAATTCAATCCCAAAAAAAGGTTCAACAGGTGCCCGTAATTTCATATTTTTTTGTCAACAGAAAATTTTGTTTGATTTTTATTCACCTCTGTTAATTTAAGATTCTGCCATTGTAATATTATTTGTTTCAAATTGTTTACCCGTTCAATATTTTATGCTTAAACAGTTTATTTTTATATTTACAAATACTTTTTTATTTCTCCACCTATTACATTATAATTTTGCATGCATTCTCCCCCTTTTTATTTTAAACACCCCCTTTCCTTCGCAGCAGAGCAGAGTCTGGTAACACCGCCGAAACGCAAAAGGGGGAGGCCGAGGGTCGACAAGACGAGTCCGGAGTATCTCGCCAATCTCGCTGCGAGAAAGCAGGCGAAAGAGATGGGTATGTTGATGTGTGAGCGAGATGGTGTACGTGTGTGGTTTATAGCTGAAAAAGAGGATTATTTCGCTTTAAATATCCAGTAAACGACGCCAGCGCTGAAACCCAAATACATCTAACTGTAACCACTTGAAAAAACTAGAGCTGGGAGTCGCAGGACTTACAATACAACTCACAACGTGACACAGAAGATGCACCTGGAAACACAACACTGACACCAACAGAACACTCGACGCGTTTCGCCACTACACGTGGCATCCTCAGGAGACGTTGTCGCTTCGACAGACTACGAGCGACTACGCTCGTAATTCCTGCGTAGGTATTGTAAGTCCTGCCACTTCCAGTTCTAGTTTTTTCAGGTGGTTACAGTTGGATGTATTTGGGTCCCAGCGCTGGCGTCGTTTAGTGGAGATTTAAAGCGAAATGATCCTCTTTTGAAGCTTTAGTCATGGATTTCCGCAAAGTAACGCCTGATTCCATCTACGTGTGTGGTTTGTCTTTTTTTTTGTAAGTAGCCAGACAGACATTGGGCCACAATCTCACCTGATGGTAAGTAACGATGTGGCTCAGGATGGATCATCATGTCTGTGACTATGTTTTTGAATAGTGGTATTAGTTGCGTCGAACTTTTTAACTTCTTTTCACTTGTGAGCTATATCATAGAATTTTGACAGCTTAACAATTTTTGTCCCGCAAAACTCGGTTTTCAAAAGATAAATCGAAAATTGGAGGCCGCTACCAAGTAGGAATTTTGTAATTATATACATATAAAGTAATTTGCGTGAAAACACGATGGGTCAAAAGGAAAATTTAGCTTACAACTATACCAAGCATCCCACGCTTTTTACTCTACTGTAATATAAATTCCGTGTACTCAGAAATTATTTTCTCTTTTTTAGTTAGCAATAAAAGCGTGTTTTTGGTTTTTTAAACTATTTTTTTTTCACAATCACGGCTTTGACGGAAATTAGTATTTTCATGTTGGCACTGACAGAATCGTCTAAAAAGATTTACCGAAAAGTTTCAATGCCATCAAGTGATGACACGACTGGTGTGCCCTCTGCCATGAATCGGTTAACTGCTCCATCTGTATGAACCGTTTCGCGTTGTTCCAGCCGCCGTGATGAACAGCCGCACGCCGCCGAGCGACTCGGGCGAGAAGCGCAAGCGCGGCCGCCCGCGCGTGGACAAGACCAGCCCCGAGTACCTGGCCAGGAAGCGCGCCAGGGAACTGGGTGAGTACTGGCCAGTACGCGCCCCACTGCTGTACTGCTGCACGGCCGATTTCGACCACAGCAACCAATCTTAACAGAGATCAGCCAACTGTGCAGGAGATATTAACGACTTTATGAAGCCTAAAATAAAAAAAAATAAAAAATTTCACAACAATCACACCAATTCTCTAGTCCCAAACTAAGCTACGAGGCTTGTGTTATGGGTACTAGACAACGGATAAAGTTACTTAAATACATTTTTTTTGTAAATAAATACATATTATACATAGAAAACACCCAGACCAGTACAGACACACATGTTCATGCACACTTATGTTTGTACTGTGCGGGGATCGAACCGTGGATGTGGATATTCTATTATCTATTTAGCCTGGCTAGGCCTAAATACTTGGAATATCATTTAGTTACTGTACCTAGCCCTTGATTACTGCGCATAAACATTTATTTTATCATAATAGTCCTCCTGGCCGATTTCGACCACGGCGGCCAATCTCAACAGAGATCAGCCAACTGCGCAGGAGATATTATAGTGCACAAGTGTGAGCGCAATACACAGGTGCACTCACTGTTCCATCACTCATGTTGACTGCCTCGTTGGTGGCAATAGTGGCATTGTTTCTGCCTTACATCCGACAGGCCCTGGGTTCGAATCCCAGGTCGAGCCAAATTTGTTTCTGAGATTTTCTGTCATGACTTTTTCTGCAACAGCTCGGAGTCGGGAAATTGGCGGTGTTACACTCCCGTGTCTCGGTGCGTACGTTAAGCCGTTGGTCCTGCGCCTGATCTCTCTCCGGTCATGTCGGATTGGCGTCACACCGAACTTTGAGAGTGATGGAACAGTGAGTGCACCTGTGTATTGCGCTCACACTTGTGCACTATAATATCTCCTGCGCAGTTGGCTGATCGTTGAGATTGGCCGCCGTGGTAGAAATCGGCCAAGAGGACTATTTCTATAATTCTGTTCTCATGTAAGTAACTATGTCTTTTTGAGAATAAACATCTTTTTAAACCTAATTAACATTATCTTTCACAGAAGCGTTGGAGAGAAAAGCGAAAAGGGAATACAAAAGACGCGGCACAGCAGGTCAGTAACACTACAATCAATTAAAAACCACAATCCAGAAAAAAAATATTTTTTCAACCATAGACAATCTCTTTTTTTTTAATAATAAACTTGTTTTGTGGTTGAAATGAGTTGGTATTATTAAAGGTTGACGCTCATTTAACGTATTTTTCTAGTAATGTCTTATTCACCTATTTTCTATTTGTCTATGGATTACAGTTAAATATCGTGTCGTTTCAGTAGCGGTTCAGGAATCGAATCATAACTTAATTTAATTTGTTTTTTTTTTCGTTGTTTTGATTGCTTCCGAAAACTCTGTGTATTTTTGACTATATGAAATTAAGACAATAGTTTCAATGAACTTTTTATAGATTATTGAGGACGTTAGATCAGCGTTGGCCTTAACAGTTTTTCGTTCACTTTGTAAATAACCACGTTTTTTTTCATGGTGCTATGGGATGTCCACTTTGTCATTTATTTAACACCAGTTTAACGCTTAGACTAACTAACGAATGTGTTTAAATATTTAGAAATATACCTACTTACTGAATTATTAATAAATAACGAATGTATGTGAAAAACTTAAAATAATATAATAAAAGTAAAAAACAGATGAACAACAAAAAACCGGTCAAGGGCGAGTTGGACTCGCGCACCGAGGGTTCCGTACAAACCTGTAGATAAGGAGTAGTAACATAGAAATTTTCAAAATTGTCAAAAAAAATTTTTCAATTTTTTTTTTAATATGATGAAACTGAAAATATACGGTTTTCGTAATTTTTCATATATCAGTACTATAGGACGTGACTTCCTACTAAATTTCAAGATTCTAAGTTTACGGGAAGTACCCTGTAGGTTTTGATTCCCGTGCGAGTTTCGAAAATTTGCGGAAATTTGAGATCTAAATGGCTGTATCTTTTGATTGCGTTGGCTTAGAAGGTTGATTTTTCTACAGCTTCCAGAGACAGTAGACTTAAGTGTCATATAGAAATTTCAGTTTGATACCTCCACGCGTTCCTGAGAAAAACGGTCTTGACAGACGGACGGACGGACGGACAACAAAGTGATCTTATAAGGGTTCCTTTTTTTTCTTTTGAGGTACGGAAATGTATACTAAAATATCTAAAAAGTTATTAAAATCAAAGAAGTAACTTACGACAGTTAAAACACTTCAAATCGCGGAACAAGGAATAATCTTATATTAGTATGACCTCTTGACCTCTGAATGGTGCGAGAGCCTGTTTAACCAAACTCACACAGTCATGTTCGTTAAGTCGACTCCATTAAGGTTCTCGGTAGCTCAGTGGTCAGAGCATTGGACCGGACTTCCAAAGGTCGGGGGTTCGAATCCTTCCCGATGACCGGAGCCGAAAAGATTTTTTTAAGTGTCGTCTTTTCATGTTCGTTAAGTTATATAATAAATAAATATACAGCAACATCACATACATTGATCTGACTCCGTGGTAAGTAGCTGAAGCACTTGTGTTACAGATATCGGAATCAACAGTGGTTATTACAAATAAACTTACAAAAATAAATAAATAAAATAATAATAAAAAAAAACACGGGTTGCACTCCGGGAGTGCCGGCAGAAGTGAAAACTTGATTATTTGATTAGTTAGGGAATAATTTTGAACAAATTGCTTTTAATATCAATATAAAAGTACAATCAGATGGCCCATTTCAAGATGTCCCTAAGTCCGTATTTACACTATTGAGAAAATGCAAAGATAGATTTTAATTTTGCTTTTGAAATGGTACCTTAAGGAATAAAAATATATCTGTGACACCAAATGTTTCTCGTAAGGTCTATTTCGTATACATTTAAAATTAAATATAATCCTTTTAATTTTGTTTAAGAAAATCGTAATAAGTTTCATGGACTAAGATCATAAAAATCTTGGACTTAGGGCTTTTTATACTGGACTTAGTGACATTCATAAACTGGGAGTTGGACTTAGGTTTTCTGAGAGTAAAACTAACTCGGAGTAACCAGTCTTGAAACTTTATAAGTAAGCTATCTTGATACTTTGTAATAAAATACCGTAAATTATTTATAAGTTTTTTAATTGACCAATAAAATGAAGATCTAATCTTACTTACTTACTAATATTGTGCTTATAAACTAAAAACCCACCAACTGAAAAACTATTCCATTTCGTCAGCAACATCTTCAGCAGCGTGATCACCATATTCGTTACTTTCGATTATTTCTGTGTAAAAATTCCTTAAATGTTCGGGTACATATTCCAGAAGCTTTTTTATATCTCTCACTTTAGCTTCTTTAAGCTTTATTTGGCCATCATAGCAATCGACTGGCATTTCTCTTAAAATTCTTGAAACTCCAGTTCGGTATAGTGCAAAACGATTCAAGTTTTCACTCATCATAGATTGTGTCATTTCAGGCTTACCATTTTTTCTAAACATTACCTGCCGACAGGTTGATATTCCTGGAATTGAAGCTCTTACGCGCCCAGTGATCTTTTATAGTCTTGAACTTGAACAACCCTCGCAGCTGAGTTTTCGCTTAGGTTTCTCTGCAGGAATACAATGTTGAATTTATTTGTATTTTTGCAGTTTATTATCATTTCAATGTAAGACACCGGAGTATATATTTTTTCACAATCGATTAATCGAAAAATAGTTTAACTGTACAAAATAAAAACAGCTTTTTGCAATTAACTTTATAGTTGTACAAATTAAATTATCAGCGACCTAATAAATAAACTCGCGATATATTTTAAAGCGTAAGAAAATAATTAATTCTTTCGACAGACGTCTCTAAAGTCAGAATGAAAATTATTGACACCTCAAAAAGTAAGTCTATATACAGAAGCGGTTGTCACTGTGAAGAAGAGAGATTCACCACATGTGAATCGTGGCGGCCGGCAGTCACAATCGATTTTTTAGGTGAAAAAAAAGGGTTAAAAAATACAATTTATACGCAAGAAATCAATCATGGTAAAAAAGTAAAATGTTAAAAAAATTTCAAAATTTCATTTTATAATTCTTTTCAATTTTTTTTTCATACTTTAAAAAAAAAAAAACTAACACGGGTTGCACTTAGGGTTGCCAACATTTCATCAGCGAAATATAGTATATTCCAAAATAAGGTGTAAAAAAATACAGGGTGAATACGAAATCGTGTAATTCCGTTAAACGACATGTTCAGCTGCTTATATAGAACGATTCTGCAAGGGTCATTTGCCCATCAGAAATCACAAGAATAAAAATCAATTTAAGATCGCAGTAGAGAAGATGAGTGCTTACTTAATCATATGATATCATTTAATGAGAAAAAAAGTAAAAAAAAAACTACCTATCAAACTAATTCAAAATTATTCTCAATTTATTACGCGCAGTGAACGGTTACCTTTTCAATGACCTTGGATTTCAATGCACTCGGGCGTTTGACAGGACGCGAGGTGCGGGCCGCGCGCGCAATGATTAAAACAGTCTTCAGATCTTTCTTTTTATGTGTAACTTATCGATACGACTAATGACTAGTTCCTCAGTTAAAAAAGCCACAAAAGACAAACAATACCATAAACTTGCTTGATTCCATTAATTTATCGTCAAGCTAGAGTCCCAAATTGTGTTTCGAAACAAGAAACTCATACTGAGAGGCAAGAAAGAACGTCTGTTTTAATGAAATGTGTAATTCCAGCTTGCTTAGTAAAACAATCTCTAAACATTGCTCACTTAAGCTAAACGTAAACTCCTAAATAAACCTAGCAGGAATTAAAGCTCAGCTCGTGATAAAATAAGACTGATTGATTGAGCACGTAGGTACACCACAGACCAGTCCCTAGTCTAGTCACTGAGCACTACCTACTGTGTTGTTTACACCAAATAAACTAATCGAAAAAAAAACTTACATGTAGTTCCATGGAATATTCACTTACACAATCATCACCACACGTGCACGTCCTTTTGTGACATACCTTATGATAAGAAAATACACCACACAGCACTAGCTAAACAATAATGAACTAGGTATTGTTACAGTATTGTAACAACCTCTAAAACACACAAAATTTACGTCGACTGCGCAAGCGACGCGGGCTTCCGGGTGCAGTGCAATGTCAAACTACGACATCAACGACATGTTAATTAAAATTTCACTAACTGATAATCTCCATTAAACAAAACCTCAAAACGCGAGATGCAACGCGACGCGGCGACGTTCCAATCTGCACTACTGCATGCTTTCACATTTATTATTAATAACAACAACAAACCAGTAACAATTTGAGTTTATGCAAAAAATAGCAAAATTAACTCTTATTCCCTTGACATAGGATAGTTATGGACGCTTTGGCGGCGAAATGCTTTTATGACGGCACGAGTATTTGCAAGAGTATTTTTTAGGCGAAATTATGGCAAGGCAATAAAAGTGATTTCAGTTGTTTCTTATCTTACTTATTTCTTCAAACACTTGCTCACAGGCTTTTAAGTATTGCAAGGCAATAAAAGACCACTTTTATTGCCTTGCAATAAAAAATACTCTTGTACAAAGCAGCCGCCTCGACACGTGCTATCATGAAGGCATTTCGCCGCCATAACTATCCTATGTCAAGAGAATAAGAGCTAGTTTTGCTATTTTTTTGCATAAACTCAAATTAAATTTAAATTGTTACTGGTTTGTTGTTGTAAGTAATAATCAGTGTGAAAATTCAGTACGAAGAATGCAGTAGTGCAGATTGGAACGTCGCGTTGCGTCTCGCGTTCTTAGATTTTGTTTAATGGAGATTATCAATTAGTGAAATTTTACTTAACATGTCGTAGTTTGACATTGCACTGCACCCGGAAGCCCGCGTCGCTTGCGCAGTCGACGTAAATTTTGTGTGTTTTAGAGGTTATTGCAATACTGTGACAATACCTAGTGCTTTGTGGTGTAATTTCTCTTCATAAGGTATGTCACAAAAGGACGTGCACGTGTGGTGATGATTGTGTAAGTGAATATTCCATGGAACTACATGTAAGTTTTTTTTTCGATTAGTTTATTTGGTGTAAACAACACAGGTAGGTAGTGCTCAATGACTAGGAACTGGTCTGTGGTGTACGAGCTCAATCATTCGATCTTATTTTATCGCGAGCTGAATCTGTTACAATAAAAGTGATTTCAGTTGTTTCTTACAAATTTATCCAAACATTTGCCGACTGGCTTTTTGCAAAAGACCTTATGGACTATGCAATAGGGTTTTTTTTGATATGTGAAGGTACTCTAATGTTAGTACAAATTTTGCACTTGTTTCGATCGGTTGCATAATTTATCGCGATGCCGCTCACGAATCGGGAGCTCGCAGAACTTGTGTTTGAGTACTCTCGCACTCAAAATATGAGCGAGACTAGGGAGTGGTTCCGGGTTCGATACCCAGAGTCGCAAGTGCCATCTGCTCGACGAATTTTGAGAATGGTTCAAAACCTTCTCGATTTCGGCCAACTAACCGTCCCTGGCCATGCACAAGCGCGTGGCCGTGCACCTGTGTACCCTAGGGCACTTTATCGAGCCATACGCCGATTTTTTATGGCAAATCCAATGGCAAGCACACGGGAGGCGGCACGGAGGTTTAGAGTCAGTCAGGGCTACGTCTGGAAGTTATTGAACTTATCGGGACAGCACCCCTACCATTTCCAGCCAGTCCAAGACCTTACCCTAGCTGATTATCCTGCCCGTGTATCGTTTTTTTAAATACGCCAAAATTATGATAAGCCTTATTTCTAAATAAGATTTAGTAGAAAATACTAAGAGTAATAGTTTGTATTTTTTTTATTGACAATTTTGACCGTCCTAAGCCGGTAAAAAGTATGAAGGGAAAGTTGGAATTCAATGTAAACAATACTAAGAACTCGAGAAGCCCGTGGTTGTAGATTAACAAAGAGACTATTCGTAATTGCGCTTATCGCAATCGAGTTGGTAGGTACCTATCATGAAACCTAATTAACTGCTTTTTTAAATTTCATTCGAATTTTTTACACATCAATTACCAAACCAAACGTTTGTACAAGTAAAAAAACCTTCTAAGTATTCTTATTTTTCAGTAAAGCATTGTTTTATTACTTATTTCTTGAAATAAAACAAAAGAAATAGTAGGTTTCCAGTGAGTTCGAACCCATTGTTATTAACTGACAAAAGCCCCAATGTTATCCTCCGAGCCATAAGAACACGTGTGAAAGTGGCTTAAAAATGTTCGTTATTAGCGCCCAGTTTTGTGAGTCAAATATCGGCGAGCTATCAACCGTCTGGCAAAAAGATAAGATTTAAATTTGCTTGCGTATTCATTTTGGGTTGGGAGCAGACAGCCTACTCCTAAACAACGCTTCATTCGGCTCTATCCGTCCCTCTCGCACATGTCTGCAGATGAGTGCGAGTGAAGTGCCAGGTAGATCCGACAATAACGCTTTAGGGGTAGGGCCTCACTCAGGAACAAAATGAGAAATTAAAACTAACAATATCAGTGACACAAGTTAACGACAAACAATGGCAACGATTTATGAGCGAGTCTTTATTTCCAAATGTACGAATGTGAGTCGTGTGATGTGATAGTATGTTGCAAGTGTCGAATTAGGTTAATTTATGTTAAGTGTACAACATGTGTTATGGTGGTAAGTGTTATTTAAATGCCCTATTGATTTACTTACATTGTAGTACAGTGATCGTGTTCATTACTCACACATTTGTCTTATTGTGGTGTAAACAACACAGGTAGGTAGTGCTCAGTGACTAGACTAGGGACTGGTCTGTGGTGTACCTACGTGCTCAATCAATCAGTCTTATTTTATCACGAGCTGAGCTTTAATTCCTGCTAGGTTTATTTAGGAGTTTACGTTTAGCTTAAGTGAGCAATGTTTAGAGATTGTTTTACTAAGCAAGCTGGAATTACACATTTCATTAAAACAGACGTTCTTTCTTGCCTCTCAGTATGAGTTTCTTGTTTCGAAACACAATTTGGGACTCTAGCTTGACGATAAATTAATGGAATCAAGCAAGTTTATGGTATTGTTTGTCTTTTGTGGCTTTTTTAACTGAGGAACTAGTCATTAGTCGTATCGATAAATTACACATAAAAAGAAAGATCTGAAGACTGTTTTAATCATTGCGCGCGCGGCCCGCACCTCGCGTCCTGTCAAACGCCCGAGTGCATTGAAATCCAAGGTCATTGAAAAGGTAACCGTCCACTGCGCGTAATAAATTGAGAATAATTTTGAATTAGTTTGATAGGTAGTTTTTTTTTTTTACTTTTTTTCTTATTAAATGATATCATATGATTAAGTAAGCACTCATCTTCTCTACTGCGATCTTAAATTGATTTTTATTCTTGTGATTTCTGATGGGCAAATGACCCTTGGAGAATCGTTCTATATAAGCAGCTGAACATGTCGTTTAAAGGAATTACACGATTTCGTATTCACCCTGTATAGTACGTTTAAAAAAAATATAGTATTTTATGGGAAAAACAAAAAAGAGACAAATATATATTTGTTAATTATTTATTTTTATAACAACTATATTTTTTTGCACTTCTTGCACTGTGTAACAGTTTTTTGTTTAAAATAAAAGTGTCATATGCTTTGATACACTCAATTTTTAAATTAACATAAATCAAAAGTTCATTTTTTATTAATATACTACTTCTGTTTCTTTCTTCTCGCCACTTCGAATTCATAACCGAAAATATCCTTTCTGTGAATGCCGAAGTGGCGGGAATAGAGAGCAGGAATGATATTACTTTAAATAAATTTGGTAAGTCATTTTCAGTTTTTTTTTAAAATAGGTATACTGCCATTTTTGGCCTGTAGTTTTGTCAGTAAAGTCATAACAGTCTTTTACTTTAGCAAAGATTTCATTCAATATCGTTATTTCAGAGTACAGGTCGTCCATTTTGATACATAATTTTCTTGTAAATTTAGAACTTCTAATATTGTTAGTTTTTTCGGTGTTGAAAATATAGTATTTTTACGTACTATATATTTTTTCAACAGTATATAGAACGCAGACCCGAAATATAGTACAATACTATATATTATAGTACGGTTGGCAACCCTAGTTGCACTCCGGGAGTGCCGGCAGAAATGAAAACTTAACAACCGTCTTACGGTTTTTCGATCAGCATCACGTGACCTGACGCGAGTTTCACAGTTTCTACCCATGCCACAAAAGTGCTCAACGCCGCTAAAGAAGTTTTCACTTCAAAAATTTAACCCATTTTTAAAAAATTTAACCCATTTTTAATTAATCGAAACCCTTACAATCGATTAAAAAATATCGATAACCGAAAAAAAAATCGATTGTTCTATTAATCGATTTCGATGGTACAACACTACTCTCCAACCGTCTTACGGTTTTTCGATCAGCATCACGTGACCTGACGCGAGTTTCACAGTTTCTACCCATGCCACAAAAGTGCTCAACGCCGCTAAAGAAGTTTTCACTTCAATAATAATATATTTTTTAAGTATTTTTCGCGTTTACAACGCTATTTTTTAATTTTGAAAAGACAACACTTAAAAAATTCTTTTCGGCTCCGGTCATCGGGGAGGTGTTGTCTTTTCAAAATTAAAAAATAGCATTGTAAACGCGAAACGTACTTAAAAAATAATATTATAGCCTGTTTCATCTCAACCGATTGTCAAATATTTGTAAAAATATTTCTCTCGGTTGATTTGAGGGTGTCTCCCACAATCATTGATATAACATACGCTGGCTCAAAGCGTTAAAAAAAACACAAAATTTAACGACTCCATCAAGGTTCTCGGTAGCTCAGTGGTCAGAGCATTGGACCGGACTTCCAAAGGTCGGGGGTTCGATTCCTCCCCGATGACCGGAGCCGAAAAGAATTTTTTTTGGTGTTGTCTTTTCAAAATAATAATATAGATACATTTAACAACCAGACCAGTACAAACAGTAAAAAAAGTAGGTAAAAAGTAGTTTCCTTGTTCTGTGAACATAAATCAAATAGAAAAATCCCGGAGTAAGAAAGATACACATATGACGCATAATTGGGATGATGACACCTATCTTAAATATTGTCAAGAACATGATGTTTAAAAAACATAGCCTCTATGAAGTTAATACAACCAATATATTTCAAAAAAGCTGTAGAAACCAATTTTTAAACACACAAAACGCAATAAATATTCGGTCAATTGACTCCGATTTCTGACACATGACCGTGACGTCACAATCATTTATTACCATACGAAATCTATGGAGGCAGACCGTTTTGACAGATAATAAAAAGTATGTCAACGATTGGTGGTGTCGTCTAGCCAATTTCGCCTGTCATCGATTTAGGAGATGTCATTGGTTGACAGTGTTGACACACTGTCAGTCGTGAGTTGCGGCGACGTCAGTGTACCGCATATGTGCGCTGGGCATTATGCAACCTTTTTCTAAATATTTAAACACATTTTCATCTGGGGTGATTTTCATTTATAATCTTTCATTTATGGTCCTTAATAAGTAACAAATACTATTATTTTGGAGACATATTACAATATTTTGATAGCTATGCATTTTTTTTAATCAATAACTAGGATCATAGGATAAATCGAAAATCGGAGGCGAATTAAGAATTTCCTTATTACATACTTTTTATATCTATTGCGTGAAACATTGACTATTAAATCATCAATGAACTAACTCAAAAACTGCTTAGCTTTCGATATTTTTTAATATGTCTCTTATTAACTAATGTTTGATTTATGTACGTAACTCACAAATACACCCACATTGTCATGTTATATCCTCAAATGCTTCACATTATTCAAGCTTTGTTTACTCACAATAAAAAAATAAAATAAAAAAATGTAAAATAAAAATATGTACAAAATAAAAAAATAACATAAAAATGTTGCCATCAATTCCTCTTTTAGAAAATCAGGAATATTGTCAATGTATATTCAATTTATATTATGACTTTATAGAGGCAGGTATCTTTAATTTTTTAATACTGGTAACTGTCAAGCTGGACTCTTAACGTTTCATCTTAACGAAACAATCAGCAACATGGGTGTATAATATCTTCTTCTTGCCATGAATATCCAAAATACAATTTTCGGCCAACAGTGAAACCTGTCTCGAAAATGCCAAACAAAGTGGCGAAACGAGTGAAAAATTTGCCACCGCCTAAAAAAGCCATGGCGAGTCCCATGAGAAAAGTGCCTAGTAAACTGGGCTCAGCGAGAAAAGTTGAAAAACAAGTTATGTTAAGGAGAAACGCGAAATTTATTAAGAGAAAAGGTAAAATTAAATTTGCAACTGTAGGCTCGATGCATGATGTAGATAGGTAGTTAGGGGTTTGATATAGTTGATGGAATCATCCATGATCCATGATTAAAGCTGAAAAAGAGAATTGTTTTGCTTTAAATATCCACTAAACGACGCCAGCGCAGAAACACAAATACATTGAACTGTGACCACTTGAGAAAACTAGAGCTGGAAGTCGCAGGACTTACAATACAACTCACAACGTGACACAGAAGATGCACCTGGAAACACAACACTGACACCAACAAAACACTCGACGCGTTTCGCCACTACACGTGGCATCCCCAGGAGATGTTGTCGTTTCGGCAGCTTAAAGCAAAATAATTCTCTTTTTCAGCTTTCGTTAGGGGTTTAGTTTTGACAACACCACTAGTGGGGTGCTTAGGAAAAAAACCCAGTTATTGTGTGTGAGTCGGAGATCTCCTAACCTAAGCGGTCCACTGTGGTGCGACTGAAATTATATCTAGTAAGGGACGGGTTTGTGTTTCAATATTAAATAAGACATGTGATTAGTTGGCTTTTTATCGATAAAAGTCGATATGTTGTTTTTTTTTTTATCTTTTGATGTAATAGCAAAATCTTGTTATACCAGTGTGGCGACCACAATACGACAGTTGAATTTCTGTCTGTTACGCTCTCACGCCTAAACTACTAAACAGATTTGGATGAAATTCCGTACACATACATGGTCGTCAACATTATATACGTGTGCCAAATTTCATCCAAATCTGTTCAGTAGTTAAGACGTGACAGTGTAACAGACAGAAATTCAATTGTAGTGTTGTTGTCGCCTCCGTGTATTGGAAACTATAAAAAAATATGATTTAAAAAATGTGCATGCAATGAATTTTTCGAATACCTTAAAATATTACTTTAATTGAAAGGAACGACAATTTATTTGAAAAGATTTGACAATGCATGATGTTGTAGTTAGAGTTTGATGTTCGTGTCTGTATAAGGTAGGTAGATATTTTTTTGTTTGTTTATGTAATTTCATCATTATAGTGTATGAAATGATAAAACAAAAAAAGATATTTAAGATTCGTTTCAGTCTGTTTAGTAATACTCAATTTTTGGACAAATATTTCGCTCTCATTTCAAAAGCTTATTTTGACAGAAAATATTCCCAAAACGTCTTCAAAGTATCTACAGATTAAATGAACGAACTTGTGCTGTTATTGTTTCCATAAACTCTGCTACTTTAAGCTGAGTAAATATCGTATGTAGCTCTTAATTACACTACAGCTCCTAGACAATCGATTTTATTTCTATTATACGAGTAAGTCTATAAGCGTGCAATAACAGCAGCAAAATTGCTATAAGGAATTCGATTGCATCTATAGAGCTTTTATGGATACATAAAAGAGAGCTGAGTAACGGCTGTATAAAACACCCAATTCAGCGAATTAGCTATTCTACAGCTATTACACAACTGTTATAGATCAAACGATCGTATAACGAGAATATATGAGACGTTTTAAGACCTAAGTATGTTTATCGGTTACTTAATTGTGGTAAACGGTGCTAATAGCAAAGTGACGTATTTTTAAGAATATTGTTTTGTTAACAAGCATTTGCTATTGTTTGTTTACCCAAATGAACTAAAAAAATATACGCCAATTTAATTGAGTATCTGCTTAAAGGTCGAGTAAAAGTGCTAAAACATAGGGCTGTAATCGTTTATTCGACGTCCTTAAAGCACACATTAGCATATATTGCCAAATAGTCCAGCTAACCGCTATAATGGGTGTAAATCGTTCTTTTGACAACGGTAATTCGACTCTTATACGATTAAAGGCTGAATAAACAAATTCTTATTCGATTATAAATAAATAAATATCGCGATTAAATTTCGCACTTAAAGGCTAAAAAGATTAATTTTCTAAATAAAAAATAATCTTATTCGACTATATTGCTGATTGGGTTGCCACTCCTGTAGTCATGTAAGGAATAGGCACAAAATATTGTCTTGTAAATCACATTACCATGAATTACGAATTAATCATTCACATGTGATATTAAAACACACTTAAAGAAAAAATATCGGATTGCTCTTCCAATTCTTCTTCTTCTTAGCGTGTCGATGGAACACGAGGAATTACACCGTGGCAGCCCAGAATTCAGCCACTTGTAATGCGGATCGGCTGCAGTTCATTAGATCCGCTGGCGAGCAGGTTTGGGGCACGCCGGTCACGATGTTAAGTGTGCCATAGTTTGCACTGCACCGCAAACACAGTCCACATCGGAGCTTGCCGAAAATCCCCACCTGGCCATGTTCTCCTTACTTCGACCAACCTGAGTCCGAAGCCTGTTTAAAGACTTCCAGATCGGCCATGGTAGATCATGTCCAGGCGGGAGATTCTCAGCAAGTGGGACAAAGGGAGTAGGCAAAGAAGCTTTTTCGCACCAAAGATCACGTCTGGCCTGTGCTGGTTCGGCAGAAAGTGGGGCGACACACTTAATAAAACTGCGACGACTTTTTAGCCTTTGAGGTACTGAGACGTAGCCGTGAATAGGGTGCCGTGAGTCGCGATCTGCGTTTGCCCTCTCAGCAGACTCTTCCAATTGAAAACTGTTCTCCATGAGTGTAATAATAATTAAACTTATTCACAGTGATTCCTGTAAATTGTAGGACTGTTATTTAAAAAAAAAAGTTTTTACTAATACTTTCACTGTTAAAAAATGATCTAACTTCAAACTCAGATACATATTTTTGTTTGTAATCTAGCGCATACGTTTTATAGTTTCATCATATTTAATTAACTAACCTGATTGTAACCCGTTTTGTGTCTATATAAGGTGTTACAAAAAACCCGTAATAACTAAAGGGTGTTGTTGTGCCCGGAAAACTGCACAACATTCCCAAAGATACCTAGGTTAAAATCTCAAAAAAAATATCGGACCTCCCATACACAAAATTGCCAATCAGTTGATCGATTTATTATGGGAGAGCCATTTTTTATTGAGATTTCGACCTAGGTGTATTTGCTAAAGTTGTGCAGTTTTCCGGGCACAACAACACCCTTTAGTTATTACAGTAGATTTTGTAATAATAATAAATAAATATATTGAGCAATTTTTTTTTCTTTAGTGAGTTTTAATTTCACATTATAAAGACATTTGCTTTGTTAATGTTAAAAGTATCCTTATTCATTCAACTTTCATATTTCGGTCCTTTATCCATCAATCCATCATTCAACATTCGTCATAGTGCAATATGTGCCGGTAGAGTGTAGTTTTACCACAAAGAGTGGACAGTACCTCATACCCACTGCAAGACCTCAAGATACTGTCAGCTCATTTTATGTAGATAGGAACGTAACTTAATATTTTTGAGTGATGGTAGTTTACAATTTATTCAAAACTATGTAATGACAACTAACACCTTAGTCTACCTGTGACCGCGGACGCTGAAAAGGGTCCGAAACGTCAGGTTAAAACAAAATGTAAATAAATCGTGAAATAATCCGTTAAAAAGTGTATCGTTTTCATAATCTTTGTTTGTTAGTTAGTTTTTTTTAAAATTGTGTTTACATTTTGAGCTAGTAGCGTTATCTGTGAAGATTTTCCATTTTTAAAAACTTATTCAATTGGTGGTAGTTAAATTAATGCATGGTAGTGTTAAAATGTGTGTAGTTTGGTGTCGGGTAAGGTATTATTTGTTTTTAATGGTATACATTGTTTTTATCTTCCTGATCTCATAAGTAAGCCCTCAAGACCTACCTCTCACCCAACATCTATGGAGAAATAGGTGTGGCTGAAAAACAGCGCTGTTTGGGCAAGTTTGTTTGTTTTCCCAAGTCAGCACAAGCTGAGCCACTTCCAATAGGCATGATGACACCTATCTTAAATATTTTCAAGACCATGGCGTTTAAAAAATATAGCCCCTTTAAAGTAAATACAACCAGTATATTTCCAAAAAGATGTAGAAACCAATTTATAAACCAAAACTCAATAAATATTCTGTCAACTGACTCCGATTTCTGATATGAAATGGCTTACACCTTAAAAACTAACATTCAATGAAACATAAAGACAACAAAGCAATAGGCTAGATGACACCACCGATCGTGGTCATAGTTTTTATTATCTGTTAGAACGGTCTGCCTCCATAGATACTACGATATTTGTACGGGAATACATGAACGTGACGTCACGGTCATGTATCAGAAATCGGAGTCAATTGACCGAATATTTATTGAGTTTGTTTAAAAATTGGTTTCTACAGAATTTTTGGAAATATACTGGTTGTATTTTTTTCCATTTATTAACAAATAAAAAATCTTATAAAACATGTAGGTGTAAATTTAGTATTAAACCACTAAGGTTTGTAACTTCACTAAGTTTAAAGTTTACGTCGACTAACACCAAAAACAAAACTTAACTTCATAGGGGCAAAATACGCAATTAATCCAATCATTGGATGTACTTGGTGTTTCGTCAGTAGGAAGCGCCTTAGAATCAAATTTAATTCTTTCTTGCGTTGCGCCTATTCTGCCACGTACAAAATGGGGACTTTAAAGTTTTCTATTTTTAAATTTATAACTCGCTAGTGATTTATAGCAATAAAAAGTCACAGTTTGATTATAAGTGTCATTATTAGTCTAATTGCAGTGAATCTACAACCACTTTATGAGCAAGTGTGTTGAAAAATAAATAATACAACATCGATAATACAACGTAATCCGTCGATTTCAGATTCGGCGGCGTCATCGTCGGCCGGCGAGTCGACGCCGCGGGTCAAGCGCAAATACACAAAACGCACGCCTAGCACTAAGAAAAATGACGCAGTGAGTATTTTGTTTTAGCACTTAATAGTCCGGCTAGATGGACAGACGACCTGAAGAAGGCAGCTGGTAGTGACTGGATGCAAAGAGCGGGAGATCGTGCGCTGTGGCGGTCCTTGGGGGAGGCCTATGTCCAGCAGTGGACTGTAACAGGCTGATACGATGAATGACCAGGTGACCGCGTATAATAATCTGGGACGAATGTTCCATGATCCATAGAGCTCTGGATAGGACTCTTAGAGATATAAGAAGCTGTGATAAAATCATCATCATAAAATTACTGTTATGTTTGCGAAGGACTTTCGACAAACTGTTCCAGTAAAGTAAGGGGAACATTGTAAAGTCTTGCCTTAAAAATACCCCATTATGGAAGTTTGTGAACATCTTAAAATTAACTACAAATATGAGAGCACATTTGGGGCCAGATAGTTATAGTCCTCCTGGCCGATTTCGACCACGGCGGCCAACCTCAACAGAGATCAGCCAACTACGCAGGAGATATCATAGTGCACAAGTGTGAGCGCAATACACAGTTGCACTCACTGTTCCATCACTCTCAAAGTTCGGTGAAACGGCAATCCGACAAGACCGGAGAGAGATCAGGCGCAGGACCAACGGCTTAACGTGCTTTCCGAGGCACGGGGTGTAACACCGCCAACTTTCCCGACTCCGAGCTGTTTTCGAGAAATTCATGACAGAAAATCTCAGAAACAAATTTTGGCTCGACCTGGGATTCGAACCCTGGACCTCTCGAATGTAAGGCAGAAACTTTGCCACTACACCAACGAGGCAGTTATCAGTGTAGCGCTGTGCAGAAAGTACCTGTTACATACGATTGGTTTCGTATTTACCATCGGCGTTTTTCGCAGACTTCAAGCACAGAACGAGTGAAGGGTAAAAGGGGAAGACCGCGCAAGACTGACCAGATTGCAGCGAAGCAGTCGCAACAGCCTAGTACGTATTTGTTATTACAATTTATTATTTGTGAGTATTAGAGATGTTAATGTCAATGAGGTATCGGTATTATTTAAATTATTTATTTATTTTAAACTATTGCACCATTTTATTGGGATAAAATTGGCGGTCTTAATGCGAAAAGGCATTCTCTTCCAGTCAACTTCTTACGAATGACAGACGTTGTTTTTTTTTTCTCTTCGTAAGAAGTTGACTGGAAGAGAATGCCTTTTCGCATTAAGACCGCCATTTTTATCCCAATAAAATGGTGCAATAAAGTTTAAAATAAATAAATAATAATTAATTTATTAATTTAAATAATACCAATACCGCATTGACATTGACATCTCTAATACTCACAGTCTTACAGTCAACAATGTCTGAAAAGGTTACTAAGTACCATGACCACGCCATTGAATTTGAAAACCCAATGGAGAGCAAAATCTGTTTTCATCGTACCGATCGTCATATCTTCCACAGGAATAGTATCCAAAACACTTAACAAAAGTCTCGAACTCCTACAGATTAGTAATGAAATAATTAGCATTAGCATCATGAATTAGCATGCTATTTCATCATTAGCAATAATTAAATTATTTGACGATGCTAAATTGTGTGAATGCTAAAATTCACGGACAGCGACGTGTCGTTGCTATCATAGATTCGCACGCACTGCTTTAGCAGGCTGCTAATAGCACCTTAGCACTAGCAGGCAATTGAAACTCGCGTTCGCGTGCTGTCGGGCGACGATCGGCTTTCGAGCGTTACCCGACTGAATGGCGAACAAAGAAAGAGAAGAGAATACGGCATCCTTGCATTTGGAGTCGTACTTTGCGCGCGGTTTACTGAACTGTTTATTGGAATGAAATTGTTTGTCTTTTCGTGACTTGATTGAATTATCTAACCGGTGCAGTTTTCATTTTAATGAAGTCAAATTTACTTCTAATCTTTTTCACAACACTAAAATGTTTTTTTTTTCATATTTCACAAAACAGTCACAATTTCTCAATTTAATATTATACGCTAACGCTATTTCTCCGCGCTATTGCTATGAAATTTAGCATGCTAATGAAATTAACAAAAAATAGCAATAATTGCCATTACTACTACAGATCCCCGGCAAAGTAATTAACCTTCTACAAAAAGCAGTACCTATCTGAAAAGATAGAGAAAAATGTACAAAGATTAATTAATAATCAAATAAACCATAAAAAACAAGATTATGTTAATTATTAATAATTCACAGAGATAAGAGTCCGAAGTAACCTGATGCCGGTGAATTCGGAGCCGATCACGCTCGACAGCGACGACGAGCCGGACCTAGGTGAGTCGTTTGCCTGAACGGATAAGCGTGTTTTTTTTTAATTCAATTTAATTAATTTTTGGGAAACATACAGTTTAAACATTACATAACATAGTAATTAAAAAAACACATAAACCAATTAAGTTTTCTCAGCTTAAATTATACAGGTGTAAAAAAAACCTTACCGAAGCCGAATGCCACATATTCTACCAATTGGTACGATATTTTTTTTACACCCTGTATATGGAGGAGAAGGTTAGAATATGTGAAACTATAAAATTATAAAAAGATGACATAATGTCAAAGAAACAACATTACTTATTGTTGGGGCAAGTTATGTATTTATTTTTCAATTTTAACCAAAGTTGACACAAAAAATGTCAACTGTTCTGTTTGGTGTAATAGTCAAGAAGTTGACTATCAACCAAGAGGTCGCGGGTTCGATCCCCGCGCTGTACAACCATTTGTGTGCATGAACATGTCTGTTTGTACTGGTCTGGGTGTTATATGTATTTATTTAAGTTTATTCGTAATACCACAGTTGATTCTGATATCTGTAACACAAATGCTTAAGCTACTTAGTACTTACCACGGAGTCAGATCAATGTACGTGATGTTGTTGTATATTTATTTAGTATATTTTAATTTGACGCTTGTGAACAGGGTCACCGAGCCAAGCTTCCGACTCGCTAAGCCTGGACGAGAACCTGCGAGCGTTGCGGCATATACACGAGAAATATGCCAACATTGACAAAGTAAGGTGTTCAAATAAATAAATAAGATTAATTATTATTATTATAAGGGTCTACATAAGGCATAGGCAGTCAAAAACCGTTTTAAATGTCTGTTTTTTAAAAAAAAAAAAAAAAAAAATTTATTTCGTTTTTAACTTATACCTAATTACATAGTTGATTGAGGTCTCCATTTAAGCAAGTTATGCCTGTGTTTGGAGACCTCGCTCTTCCTTATCTACATTAAATGAACACACACCCTGTATATCCACAGGACGATCTGTACGAAGCGCACCTACTGGCGGCGAACTTCAAGAAGCCGTCCGGCGACGCGCAGAGGAATCACGACGACGAGGTGCTCTCAGTGAGGAGTTCCGAAGGTAACCACCCTGTTAAAAAAAAATTAAAATAAAAAAATACTCTAGGAGGATTTGTATTTGGACGCATTTTTAGAGGCGCACTTCATACGCCCTATATACACCCTGTATATTGCAGGAAATCAGAATTAGACTCCATAGTCCGTGCTACATACGGGTAGCACACTTTTCTAGCGGTGAAGTTCATACGCTCGGTACACACCCTGTATAGCTTTAGAAACACGCTTTATGAAGAGCACTCACGACGAGGTGCTCTCAGTAAGGAGTTCCGAAGGTAATCACCCTGTATAACTTTAGGAAAAGACTTGTATGATGCGTATTTTTAGAGGCGCACTTCATACGCCCAGTATACGCGCTGTATATTGCAGGAAGTCAGTATTACACTCTATTCACAGGGTGTAGATCTAGCAAGACCCGTATGTAGCGCATTTTCTAGCGGTGAAGTTATACGCTCATTACGCACCCTGTATAGCTCTAGCAACACGCTTTATAGATCTAGCAACACCTGTATGAAGCGCATTTCATACACACCTTGTGTAGATCTAGCAAGACCCGTATGTAGCGCATTTTCTAGCGGTGAAGTTCATAAGATCGTTACGCACCCTGTATAGCTCTAGCTACATGCTTTATAGATCTAGCTACACCTGTATGAAGCGCACTTCATCCACACATCCACATTATACTTCATTCACACCCTGTATAGATCTAGCAAGACCCGTATGTGGCGCACTTTCTAGCGGAGAAGTTCATACGCTCGGTACACATCCTGTATAGCCCTAGCAACATCCCGTATAGCCCGGGCAACATCCTGTATAGCCCTAGCAACATCCTGTATAGCCCTAGCAACATCCTGTATAGCCCTAGCAACATCCTGTATAGCCCTAGCAACATCCTGTATAGCCCTAGCAACATCCTGTATATCCCTAGCAACACCTGTATAGCCCTAGCAACATCCTAACGTAAATTTGCCCGATGGCTTTACAAAATTAACTACGGATACTACCCGTATCTGTATCCATCACTATTTGTCATTGGTATGGTCAGGTGGACATGGAAACCCTCGCACTTAGGCGAACTCTGACAGCAATCATTCATTTTCTGTCAATAATCAGAAATAGACTGGACTGCCCTACAGTGTTAGAAAGGGTAAGTATATTAGTGCTTAGGGATCTACAGTACGACGATCGGGGAACAGTGGCGCCTCGTCGCCGGCCGCGCTTGTTGGATCGTTCCAGTGTTGCCAACTCAGATTAGAAAATTACGTAAAACTGTAAAATTTCCATATAGAAAATACGTAGATCTACGTACTTTTTTTCTGAGTGAAATGAAGAGAGTAGAGTAGGTAAAAGTGAATAAAACGACAATTTATATTACCCTAAAAGTAGTAGACAGCAGACAAACAATAAATTAATAAAAAATACTGTTAGCAAACAAAAAAAACTGTGAATTACCACTTGTAGATAATTTAAAAAAGTTTGCTTCTTTCGGGGTTATCATCAATCTATTTAAATTACCAAGTTTTTTTTTATCATTATTCTTACTTATTTTCATAATTGAATTCAATTAAATTGAGCAGGAATTTGAAATTTCCACATGATACTTAAGTCTACTGTCCCTGGAAGCTGTAGAAAAATCAACCTTCTAAGCCAACGCAATCAAAAGATACAGCCATTTAGGCCGCAAATATCCGCAAATTTTCGAAACTCGCACGGGAACCAAAACCTACAGGGTACTTCCCGTAAACTTAGAATCTTGAAATTTAGTCCGAAGTCACGTCTTATAGTACAGATATAGGAAAAATTACGAAAACCGTAAATTTTTAGTTTCATCATATAAAAAAAAATATTTTTGAAAAATATTTTTGACAATTTTGAACATTTCAAAGTTACTACTCCTTATCTCATGGACGCGTTGAGATATTGAATTAAAATTTATATTAAATACTTAAGTCTATAATACCCGTGATGGGTGAACTTTTACTTATATACCTACAGGTTTGTACGGAACCCTCGGTGCGCGAGTCCAACTTGCACTTGACCGGTTTTGACTATAATTTGTATTTATATTTAAATTTCATTGTGCACCTTGACCATGTTTCTAATTATGTATTTGGTATTGTGTTGCATGTATGCGCTTTGGAGTGATCTGTGAGCTTACATGTTGATCTGAATAAATGAAATTGAATTGAATTGATTCTGTATAGCCCTAGCAACATCCTGTATAGCCATAGCAACATCCTGTATAGCCCTAGCAACATCTTGTATAGCCCTTAGCAACATCCTGTATAGCCCTAGCATCATACTGTATAGCCCTAGCAACATCCTGTATAGCCCTATCAACATCCTGTATAGCCTTAGCAACACTCTGTATAGCCCTAGCAACATCCTGAATAGTCCTAGCAACATCCTATATAGCCCAAGCCAAGCTATTCAGGATGTTGCTAGGGATATACTATATCTATATCTATATAATTCCATTATCTTCGGTCCTAGCAACATCCTGACATGTTCATGCACACAAATGCTTGTACAGTGCGGGAATCGAACCCGCGACCTCTTGGTTAATAGTCAACTTCTTGACCATTCCACCAAAGTGGTCGTCAATTCAAGTACACTTGTTATTTTAAAGTCTTGTAATTATACTTGTTTTCCAATCTTTTTTTTATCATAGCAAACACACTAGTTATAATATGGTAAACTTTCAATTACAATGAACTTTTAAAGTTAAGAGAGATATATTTATCATAAATTTTTATTTAATAATGAATTTGTATTGTCCCCAGGAAACGCATCAGTAAAAGAATTGGACACGAGAGTTGAGAAACTTGAAGACAGCTCTAATTCTGACTCGGACAGCAGTAGCTCAGGATCAGGTGAGGATGTTTTTTAAACACCCGACGAAAAAGAGCGGTGTTAAGAGTTTGACCTATGTGTCTTGTGCTTGTTTGTGGCATCTTGTTCTGTTGGTAACACTGCCACCAGATGTTGGCAAAAACAACTAAGATAAAATGGCTAAAATTTATTACATCTACTTAGACTCATAAATACATACAACATTATGTTCTACTACATAAATAACTAAATACCTATATACCGCTTAAAACGACTAACCGGTTTTAGCGACGACAATGTTTACTCAAGTTAGGTTCCATTGTTAGTTACTAAGAAAATACATCCGTTTAGTGCGACTCTGGTTTAAGCGACCAACTGCTTATAGCGACCGTTATTTATAAAAATACGTCCGGTTAAAACGACGCGCAATGTTTTGTTTATGCCTACGCACCTACACCTCGGCTGAGCACCCTCACCCCGCGACCCCGCACGCTTCACTTCTCGATATTGGCGCGCATAAACGCCAGTTGAGTGTTTGTAACTGTTATGACAAGTTCATAAAACTTGACAAAATGAGTTCTGTGAAGCGAAAGTGTTTTACGATTGAAGAAAAAAGTGCAATATTACACCGATTAGAAGCCGGTGAATCGAATGCTACACTCGCAAAGGAGTTTGGTGTATCTCATTCTACAATATCCACAATAAAGAAGAGTAAAGATAAGATCGAGCCGCTGTTTAATGCTAATGTTTTAAAATGCAAACGTGTAAGGACGTCTACTTATGAGCAGGTGGATAAGGCATTGTTACAGTGGTTTAAGCTTCAACGCGACCGGGGAATACCCGTTAATGGACCTCTGCTACAAGAAAAGGCTAACTTTTTTGCTAGACAACACATCGTCAGTGGTAAGATTGCTGGAGAATCTTTGTCAGTTCAACAGAGTGATGTGATCGATTGGTTAGAAAAAGTTTGGCCAACTCTACGTGCGCAATTAAAAGATGATGAAATTTTTAATGCGGATGAGACTGGACTGTTTTATAAATTGCTCAGAAATAATTTTATCGTTTTGTGCGTCGTCCGGTTAGTACGACATAGTATCTCCGGTCTTTGAAAGGTCGCTATATCCAGATTCTACTGTATATACTGTATATATATATACATAAACATACATTTAATACATAAATATATAAATATTTTAACACAGATTTAAATAATTATATACATGATAAACCAATATAAAAGTATGTATGAAAGGCATGAATGAATGAATGATGAATGATGATGTCTGAACAGAGTGGATGATTCACCCGCATTCCAAATTTTAGTCCGATCCGTCCAGTGGTTTGGGCTATGCGTTGATAGTTCACTATGTCAGTCAGTCGAGTTTTATATATTGAGATTTGTGAAGTAAGAAACTAGAGTGAATAAACAGTTGAAAATCTAACAAATTTAAAGAATAATGAATACCTCGCTCTTCTTATGCGAGTACGATATAAAGGTACATAACACAAGATATTACAGAAATATACAACATTTTGTGTGTGTCTGTGCGTGCGTGCGTGCGTGTGTGTGTGTGTTTGCGTGCGTGCGTGCGTGCGTGCGTGCGTGCGTGCGTGCGTGCGTGCGTGCGTGCGTGCGTGCGTGCGTGCGTGCGTGCGTGCGTGCGTGCGTGCGTGCGTGCGTGCGTGTGTGTGTGTGTGTGTGTGTGTGTGTGTGTGTTGGTGTGTGTGTGTGTGTGTATGTATGTGTCTTAGTTACAGTTATAGGTAATGTGAAATAGTCTGACAGTGTGGCCCTACAATTTGAAAATCATGGGATTGGTTATGAAATATTTCAAAACGACCACTCAATATCACAGTTCAATTCTAGTTATAGCAGGTCCTCGTAGTATCCTCAGATTTTAACCTTAATCACCTTATTCATACATACGTATGAATTTAACTTATACATTATGTAACTTGTGTAGTTTATTATAATGTTGTTCTTTATTCCAGGGAGCTCCAGCTCGGGCTCCGGGTCGTCCAGCTCGGGCAGCTCGAGTTCGTCCGACAGCTCGGACTCGGAGTCGGACGCCGAGCCGGCGACGCAGCCCGACCCGCCGCAGCACAGCCAGGACGACCAGTGAGTGTCTTGATCAATCAGTGTGACCATCTCAAAAATGGCGAATCTGCCACACACAGATCCAAAAATCTGTCACACTCGACGTTTAAAAATGCCTACATGAAAAATAACGTATTTTCATCCAATAACATTGGCTTAACATTGGCCCCTGATTAACATTGGCTTCAAAATTTTCGTCTTCATTTTCTTTGTACATGGATTTTAACGACATATTTTTTCAACATTTAGATAGGACCGTTCGTATTTTCTTTTTATTATGTATTTCCTTTTCAAATTTAGAACTGCACTTCACATACACGCTAAGCGCCGTAAACGAATGAAATAAAGTAATAACAAAGATGATTGAAATCTCAATCAAGAAGGCTTTTAAATTATAATTTACAGCCCACAATCAAATGACAATATCTATTTATGAACAGATCAAGCGGGGAACTCCCGTATGACCTAGGCTGGGTAAGAAGTATCCATCTCGGGCGGCACATCATGCGCCCGGATGAGATAACAGAAGTCACGCTCCAAAGAGTCTGGCAATACGGTAGTTGACACCACCAATCGTTGACGTACTTTTTATCAACTGTCAAAACGCTTTTCTTCATAGAGCTTGTATGGGAATAACACACTTTGACGTCATCGCGTGCAATGCCGACTGAGTGACTAATTATCATTTGAATTCCAATTAAAAATCAAATAATACGAACTGCAGACAAATATTAGTGTAAAGGCATCTGAAATTATGAATTATTTTAGAGAAAATCAGTTTTTGAATATTTCTTTCATAGTGGAAACAAGCCTATTTATAGACTTAACGGGACTAAGCAGTGAACTGTAAATACAAAGGGCTGCCACAATAGATCAAACTTGGTCGAGTTGGCGATAAGAAGGCCCATAAACCCAATAATAATAGGCTGGGTATCAAACAAAGGCATGGGTTGCCAGATTGTAAAATAAATTTTCTACTAAATATTTTTACATTAACCTTATTTAATTTTTTTTATTACTTATTTATAATGTAATGTAATTTAATATTAGCATGATTTTCGTTAAAACCTTTGACATCTGCCAAAATCTGCCTCATTTGTAAATCGTCAGTTTAATATGCCAAATCTGCCAAAATGGCAGAAATCTCCCACAAATGGTCACACTGTCATCAATATGCGGCCGCGTATCTTTAGGGCTCTACACACGAGTACCACATTGATGACAGCAAAAGCGTCCGCAGTCGCCGTCTCTTGTCGGCAGCTAGCCGTGGACGTGCCCGCAGCAAGCCGTCGACGTCTGCCGTCGACGTGTCGACAGCTCGCTGCCACGTCCGTGTCGACTAACGTGTTTGTACAGGAGCCAAATGAAAATTGATTTCTTTTACTCCGTCGTCGGGAGATCGTGCGCTGTGGCGTTCCTTGGGGGAGGCCTGTGTCCAGCAGTGGACTGCAACAGGGTGATATGAAGACTCCGTCGTCTTCGACGAAAATGAAAGAACAGGTCATTGTGGGTTGAAAAATGTTGAATAGAGAACGAGACTGCTTTTTTCACTTTTTATCTAATATTACGAAAACGTGAGATAAAGTTCTATAACTATTTCCGAATGTCAATAGCTTCTTTTGACGAGCTTTCAACTATTTTAAAAAGCTCGATATCTCGCCAAACTACTGTCATGTCGAAATATGACAATTTATGGTAGCCTTCTACGTTTCAGTTCCATATTATTTCATTGTTTTTGACGGCACTAATTAGCAATTCTAAATTAGTTTCTTCGGAACTTATTATGTGCAAGTGCGCGTTCTTTGCTCCTGGACTACTGACAGTTGACCTTCAAAATGTCGGAGGCGGCTAGCTGTCGGCACCTGCCGGCGAAAGCCGCCAGCGCGTCGACAGCACGGCTGCGGCATGTCGACAGCTAGTCGTTGCCTTCTGACGTCAACTGCAGTTACATGCGTTTACATCAAAATGATGTTCGTGTGTTAGAGCCCTTAACTTTTTAAATAGTAAGAAATAGTGTCATTCGGTGGCGCATCAACTCCGATCCGGATCACGAACAGCTCCAGAGTAATCTGTAAATTTGGGTAGATACATATGAGTACGTACCTTCCTGCTTACTCCTGAAGTCATATCCACCACTTTGACCTACTATTATAGTGCCTCCTGGACACCTTTAATTGGCTGATTAAGTTATTTCCTCATGTAATTTTTTAAGTTGTAATGCTGTTGTTGTCCCTAATAAATAACCAACCTAGCTTGATTGAAATGTTTAGAAGGGTTGATGTGCTAAATTCAAATTATTTATTTTCGGATAACTTTAGAGCCATATTTTTAGTGACATTGTTCTTAAGACTAATATTAGTAAACATAATTAGGAAATAATAATAAAGAAAATCAATTAACAATTAATTTATAGGTAGTAGTTAGGGCAGTGATCCAATACTGCACTAAGGCACTATCCCATCTCACGGCCAAAACCTTTATAATTCTGTTGGGACTACCGAGTATTCTTTTTTTGTGTAGAAATAATGTTTTTACACAGCTAAAGCTGCTAATTGGCTAGACGACACCACCAATCGTTGACATACTTTTTATTATCTGTCAAAACGGTCTGTCTCCATAGATTTCGTATGGTAATAAATGATTGTGACGTCACGGTCATGTGTCAGAAATCGGAGTCAATTGACCGAATATTTATTGCGTTTTGTGTGTTTAAGAATTGGTTTCTACAGCTTTTTTGAAATATATTGGTTGTATTAACTTCATAGGGGCTATGTTTTTTAAACACCATGTTCTTGACAATATTTAAGATAGGTGTCATCATCCCAATTGATCAACAATGTATGAAATGTTGTCCCATTTCAAATCACACTCGTACTTCGCTGTGTGTGTTTAATAATGCTTTTTTAGGTCGCAAATGTACTGAAACTTATAATCAGACACTCAGAACTTACCATCAAATTAACAAAACCTTCAGTGTTCAATCTTATCTTTGCTTCTTTTGAAAATAAATTCATTTCGTTGATTAGATCAGTCATATTAAGCAATCCATATTATCCATACTTAATATTATTAATGAAAAAGTAACTTTGTATGTCTGTATGTTACTCAATCACGCCTAAACTATTAAACCGATTTGCATGAAATTTGGTATGGAGATATTTTGATACCCGAGAAAGGACATAAGCTACTTTTTACCGCGGAAAAATGACGCATCCCCATGGGAAAAGTCAAGTGAGCTGATCGCTTTTACGCCTAAACTACTGAACGGATTTAAATGAAAAGATTTACACTTAATAAAACTTTTTGTCTCCGGTTATCAGGGAGGATTCGAACCCCCGACCTTTGGAAGTCCGGTCCAATGCTCTAACCAACTGTGCTACCGAGAACCTTAATGGAGTCGTTGAAGTGCCTTCTAACGCATTGAGTCACCGTATGTGTAGTGGGCACTGCACTGCAATCCAAACTCGACACTCACTGAGATCATCTTTATTGACTGATACACTTTCAGACAAATATTCGATTTAACAAAAAATCTCGAGTCTTCGCACCTGACCCCGTAGGGTCGGGGGCGAACCGTTCGGGGCAACGGCCCCTTTCGGTGGTTTCATGTCGCTGTCCGTGAAGACGGACAGGTCGTTGGGTTGGTGTGCAGGAGTAGTCTCACTGCTGTGGTGGTGGTGACACTGGCGAGCTTTGCAGCTGCGAGCCAGTGTCATGGGTGGTGGTGATGTTGGGTTGGTGGGTGTCAGGTCCGGTGGTGGAGGATTCGTCGCTGCTGGAGACGAGGTCGCGTGGGAACGCTCGGTATCGAGCTGAGCCGTGGTCTGGGGGACGCGAGTGGTACGGGGCGATGCTCCTCAGGTGCGGGTGCCGGCATCCGTCCGCTTTTCGGAGCATTCGCTTCGCAAGGTGTTGGACGAAGTCCTCCACGGTCTCAGTCTTGAGGTCCCTGCGCAAAACGTCATTTCTGACGTAGCGGGGGGCAGCAACGATAGTCCTCAGTGTCAGCGACTGCTGGGCTTCTATACGCCTTCGTAGGCTCCGGCTGGTGAGCGCAAACCACGCTGGTGCAGCGTAGGTCAGGCGGGTTCTAACGTAGGCCTTATAGACGCCCAGCTTCGCTCTCGTGGGGAGGTTGGACGACAAAATGGGTCTCAGCTTGGCTCTCGCTACCCTCGTGGTGTTTACGAGAGCCTTGACGTGCGGTGTCATCGTCAGCTTCCGGTCAATGGTCACTCCCAGGTATTTCACCGTGGTGGACCATGAGACAGGATCATCTCGGAGCTTGAGTGGTGGCGGCATGTTCCTCGCACTGCTCACGAGAATGGCTTGGGTCTTCCTCGGGTTTGCTGAGAGCTTCCAGTCGTCCAACCACTGCGGGAGTAGGTCCAGGGTGCGCTGGATCTTCCTCGCAGCGTGGTGAGGGTTCATCGAGGATGCCACATAGGCCGCGTCGTCTGCGTACAGCGCGAGCGTGGCTCCTTCCCCTACAGGGATGTCGTCCGTGTACTTGGAGTAGCACACGGGCGAGAGGCAGCTTCCCTGTGGGACTCCTGCTAGGATCGGCCGTTCAGTAGAGGTGGCGTCTTCCACTGCCACATGGAAGCGCCGGTTCTGGAGGAACGACCGAACCAGCCTCACGATTCGTCGGGGCGCAGAGGAATTTGCAATTTTGAACAGCAGTCCTTCATGCCAGACGCGGTCGAAAGCCTTCTCCATATCTAGGAACACACCTACTGAGTGCTCCTTTCGGTTCTGGGCTGCCGCTAGTTGGTGAAGGACGCGGGCAAGCTGTTGGGTAGTGGAGTGTTCGGCTCTAAAGCCGTATTGCTCTTCTCTGGGCTCAATATGTGGTAGGAGATGAGGAAGCAGCAACTTCTCTAGCACCTTTGAAATTGTGGGCAGCAGCGTGATGGGCCGGTAACTGTCGGCCCGCAGAACATCTTTCCCCGGCTTGGGGATCATGATGACCCGACCCAGTTTCCAGCTCAGCGGGAAGTGTCCATTCGATTTAACAAGGGAAGATTTTATGATTGGTAGTCCCGAAAAATTGCATAAATAGCGCGAGCCAATGTACATCCAGCGCCATCTACCGGTGCATGGGAAAACCTTAACTCTGCAACAGTATGTCTCTACAATCTTTTTTTTTGTTCTCTCCACAGATCGTTCGGCGCCTGGTCGTACGCGAGCGGCAACCAATCGGACGCGTCCGATTCGGACCCGGAACGGAACGCGGCTGACCTGGCCGGCGTCCCGCGTGAGCAGGACGAAATAAGCGAGAGCGAGAACGAATCTGCTGACAAGAGCTTCCAGTGTCACATATGTCGGAAGTGGTATTCGACGCGAGTGACTTTGAAGTAAGTTTTGTGTTCAGGATATAATAATAGTCCTCCTGGCCGATTTCGACCAAGGCGGCCAATCTCAACAGAGATCAGCCAACTACGCAGGAGATGTTATAGTGCACAAGTGTGAGCGCAATACACAGGTGCACTCACTGTTCCATCACTCTCAAAGTTCGGTGAGATGGCAATCCGACATGACCGGAGAGAGATCAGGCGCAGGACCAACGGCTTGACGTGCTTTCCGAGGCACGGGGGTGTAACACCGACAACTTCCCTACTCCGAGCAGTTTTTGAGAAATTCATGACAGAAAATCTCAGAAACAATTTTGGCTCGACCTGGGATTCGAACCCAGGACCTTTCGGATGTAAGGCAGAAACTTTGCCACTACACCAACGAGGCAGTCAATATAATTAAACACCGACTGCACTTCAATGTTTATTTGGTTCACCAACACAATAACACTGTTTTAATACACTGCGTGTCTAGATAGGAAGCTTAAAACGATTTTAACAGTAATCAATGTGAGATCGACATGACGCTTGGTTCAAAACCGAGACGGAAAAGAGCTAGAGCGAGAAGGACATACATTTAGTTTGGTAATACTAAACATTTTGGATTATTCGTTTAGACGGTCTACTTGGTCTTTTGTAAAAGGCCGAGTTTAAAATGAGTTTTTCAGGTTAGTTTTTATTAGAGATGGGCCGAGTACTCGGTGTACTTGGAGGTTTTTTTAACACTCGTATTCGGCCGAATGACTCGGTTCAAGTGACGAGTACTCGGTTATGTAAATTTAATAAACATCATGTCTGGAATAAGTTTGCTAGTGGCCAAATGTGTGTACCCAAATGACCACATACTTAAGTCAATGAACAAGCCCCTATTGGTTAATTATAGGACAGCCAGGCCGCTGCGGATCGACAAACTGTATGTTTATCATAAAATCAAATTCATATTATGTTGATTAGTGAAGTCATGATTTATTTATTCAAAATTACAGTGAGTACGTATTGCTGGCAGCGCGTTGCGGTCATGTTTGATCTTGTTTACAGACCTCAAACTAAACCGAGTAACTCGACCGAGTACTCGGTACTCGGTAAAACCACTAATCGGCCCATCTCTAGTTTTTATGCAATAGTGTTGGAATAGAGCTAAAATACTTTAATGTTTTCAACGAAATTTTAATAACCAATAAAAATTTTGTTGAAAACATTAAAATATGTGGCACTATTATGAAAAGATGTCATATTGGCAAAGAAACAACAATTACTTATTATTGGGGCAAGTTACTTTTAACGGATTATTCCGCGATTTATTTACATTTATAATATACATTTTGTTTTAATCTGACGTTTTTCGGACCCTTTGCAGCGTCCGTGGTCACAGGGAGATTACGGTGTTAGTTGTCATTACATAGTTTTCAAAAATATGTAAACTACCGTCAATCAAAAACATTAAGTTACGTTTCTATCCTCACAAAATGAGCTAACAGTATCTTGAGGTCTTGCAGTGCGGGTCGAGCTTGAGACGTGGCTAAAACAGGATCCCAAGCTGGTGAAATTTTCCAACCGTCTCTATTAAAATTAGGGTGTCTTCTAATTTAAATGGCCTCACGGAGCATACGAGGAAGAAAACGACGTTCTCTTGCGATGTAGTGTGTGTCACGTCCCCTTACGTAAGCTGCAATACTTATATACATATGTTATTTGTCTCATTAGCCAGTATCAAACCATACGGTAAACAAGCAATATTAAATTTAATTGACTGCTCCCGGGTCTCTTTTAATTGACTGCTCCCGGGTCCCATCCTTACATGGCGACCCTGCCAGTGCTGCCTTCTGGGCAGTCCTGCGCAATAAAAATTAAATAGTGAAAGTTCATTTTTGATTACAAATAATTTTGAACGTTATAAAAGTGCACAGAAAAAAGACAATTCAATGTGAATTATGCTAATGCAAAGTAAATAAATGGTTAGTCGTCGACTGGATATTGTAAGATGCGAGATAAAAATCAAATGATGAAAAAGAAGAATATGTAATTAAATATGGATTCCTGGCTGCCGGGTGTGCGATGGTGCCAAAAGGAGGAAAGAAAGTGTAAGTGGGCGCTGGGAGAGTTGGTGTCACGTCCCCTTACGTAAGCTGCCATACTTATATACATACTAGCTGTCCCGGCAAACTTTTTTTTGCCATAAAAATGTTTAAGGTGGACAACCCTTATTACTAAGGGGTATGAAAAATAGATGTTGGCCGATTCTCAGACCTACTCAATATGTTCACAAAATTTCATGAGAATCGGTCAAGCCGTTTCGGAGGAGTACGGGAACAAACATTGTGACACGAGAATTTTATATATATAGAGATGTAATCTGTCTCATTAGCCAGTATTAAACCATACGGTAAACAAACAACATCTTTTAATTGACTGCTCCCGGGTCCCATCCTTACAGCGAGGACTTTTGGCTGGTCAAACCGTAAATAGTGTCTCATTTCAATGTCTAGTGTTCGCGTAAACAGTAGAAACAAATATCTACTTGGTCTTTTGCAAAAAGCAACCCTAAAAATGCGTTTTTATTTTATTTTATAGATTTTATGTAATTGGTTGCTTAAAGTCTTCATATTGCTTCGTTTTATCGTTTTGTTTGGTTTTTATAAGACCATAAAGCCCGAAGAAACCAACCGAGAAATGGTTACAGTGTGACTAAATTTCTGGGCCTTTGTTAAAATAATGCCCATAATTTTGAACCTGCATGGGATATACTTTCTTTCTGATTTTTCTCATGATGGCTACAATCTCCTGTTTCACCCAGGTTTCGGGTTGACGTTAAGTTCTGGGATGATCGATCTTAATGTTAATTATTTTCCAATTTTATATGTTATGTAGTAAAATAGTAATGACTGGACCAAAGTTTTGTAAATATGTATAAGAATATTTTTATCTGAAACGTTTCGAAGATATCTAAAAAGCCAGATGAGTTTTCTTGAGCGAGCAGATACCGCCTCAAGCTGTGAAAATCATATAAAATTTTGATCAAAGTTAATGTCTAGATATTTTGTTGTCATCACTATTTTGATTATAGGACAGTTACAATTTATAACATTATCTAGAATTTATGTGTCAAAGAAAATAATTTTCGGGTTGTGCGGAATTGTCTAAACTTAATGTAATATAATTAGTTTTATGTGTTTAGGGTAAGAGAATTGAATTTTAGCCAATTGATGACACATTGCAAACCAATGTTGAATACCACTCCTGAATACTTCTTGCCAGTTATTGTCATGAATAATAAGAGCAGTATCATTCGCATAGGAAAATACTCGCCCCTGTGATAGGTGTAGATTAGTGAAATTAATTATATATATACTAAAGAGGGTTGGTCCCAGCAAACTCCCTTGTGGAACTCCGTAGTTGTGAGATTGGATATTTGAGCTAAAAGTGTTATTGGCTAGCTTAACTTTTTGTGTGCGTCCACTAAGATAATCAAAAAGCAAGGCTAGAAAGGAGCCCCTTATACCGACCGACTCAAGTTTGCGAATGAGGATGGGACTGGATATTGTATCTAACGCCTTCTTAAGGTCTGGAAATATACACAGGGATCTCTTACTGTCATCGAGATATCTAGTAATATTACGAGTACTAGTTTAATATAAAATAGCACCTTCTGTACTTATACCGCTCCGAAAACCATATTGAGAATAAGATACTATTCCGTGGGAGTTAAAAAAATTTAGAAGTCAACTGTTGATTAATTTTTCCAGGATTTTGGACATGATTGTTAATGCCGAGATAGGTCTATAGTAACTAATATCCTCCTTATTCTCTGATCTAAATACCGAGTGTATTATAGCCTGTTTGAATTATGTTTGAATACTTTAATCTACTGGAGGTATCATTTTTTTTCCAAAGGGGATAACAAACAGTTACACATTATACATAATACATAATAACTTAAATAAATAAAACAAACAAATAAAATAATTAAACATTTAAATGAGTAACCCACTACGCTATCCACAGGTTAATTAATATTATTGCTGAAGGTCGCTAGATGTAGCAATATTAAATATCATATCATATCAATAACTGAAGATATGCAGTTGCATCAAAGGTCGGGTACGAACTCATATCTCTCACTGGGCGAATGCCATTGGTAGAACAATCGCCCGGCACACACATTCACATTGTAAACAAACAAATTGCATTGTTAATGCTAAAAATATAGTGACTGACCGATGTTTTTTTTTTCATTTATTTTGGCATCAAACAGTCATATACAGAAACAGATGAATGTTTAAATTAAGATATAGTAACAGACCTTATAGTGCCTAAATGATGTAAGAATAAAAGATTACAATTAAATAAGCTAAGATAAACGGACGCTATCGATTAAAAATTTTTAGAAAATGAACATTGAGATAAAACGTTGACGCATTTGAAGTGCTTACATTAGCTAGATCCTTGAAACTGTAATACAAACATAAAATGAATATTACAACTAAGATACACATATAATTGGTGGTCAAGAAGTTGACTATTAACCAAGAGGTCGCAGGTTCGATCCACTGTCGCGCATTGTACAAACATTTGTGTGCATGAACATGTCTGTTTGTACTGGTCTGGGTGTTATATGTATTTATTGAAGTTTATTTGTAATACCACTGTTGATTCTGTTATCTGTAACACAAGTGCTTACTACGGAGTCATCAATGTATGTGATGTTATTGTAATATTTATATTAGGTCCTTACCTATAAAATTGGCGTTTTGTATGGGAGGAACAAAATGTCGAAATTTTTTTATATAGCATATTTATTTAATCAAAGTATGAGCCATTGTAATCTATGCACTTTTGCCATCTCATAGGTAGTTCATTGATCCCTTTACTAAAAAAACCATTCGAACGGAATTCAATAAAATCTTTGAAGGCGACTTGGACTGCCCCATCTGAGTTGAACTTTTTCCCTTGCAAGAAGTTATCCAAATTTCGAAAAAAATTGTAATCTGTTGGAGCAAGGTCCGGGGAGTACGGTGGATGCCTTAGAGATTCCAATTGAAGTTCTTCTAATTTGCTAGCCGTCTGTTGTGCAGTGTGTGGTCTAGCGTTGTCGTGAAGCAGCAGTGGCGTAGAGCGATTGACCAGCCTTGGTTGTTTAGCAACTAGCTTTTCCATCATGGTTTGCAATTGCTGACAATAGATATCTGCCGTAATCGTCTGGCCAGATTTGAGAAAACTGTAATGAACGACACCGGCGCTAGTCCACCAAACGCTTACAAGTAACTTTTTATTGGTCAATTTTCGCTCGGAGCAGGCTTTGGCTGGCTTGCCAGGGTCCAGCCATTGCGATGAGCGCTTCCGATTATCGTAGAGAATCCACTTTTCATCACAGGTAATGATTCGATTTAAAATCCCTTCGTTATTGTGCCGGTCAAGTAATGTAACGCAGCAGTTGACGCGCGTTTGCCGGTTTGCTTCACTCAATTCGTGAGGAACCCACCTTTCAAGTTTTTTAATCTTCCCAATTTGCTTAAAGTGGATTAAAACAGTTTTATCACTAACGCCAAAGCCTGCAGCTAACTCGGACGTGGTTTGCGATGGATCCGCTTCCACAATAGCCTTCAATTCTTCATTATCAACTTGGGTCTCCGGCCGTCCACGGGGCTTGTTTTGCAGGTCGAAATTTCCAGAACGAAAACGTTGGAACCAAAAACGCACTGTGTTCTCTTTTGCGACACAACCGCCATACACATCATTAACCCTTCGAGCCGTTTCCGCAGCACTGGTGCCACGGTGGAACTCGTACTCGTAAATAACGCGATATTTCAAATTTTCCATTTTGTAAATTGAGCGATGCAAACAGAAAAAAGATAAGTAAAAAAACAAATGAATGACGGTTTACGAAACACAACTACATGTGGAAATAGCTGTATAAATTTGAATTTCGAATTCCTAACCAAATAGGAAAAATTTGTGATCAAAGTGGCCAGTACGACAAAACGCCAATTTCATATGTAAGGACCTAATAATTTATTTTATTTATTTATTTGTTTGTCAACAGAATCCACAGACGCGTGCACCAGAACCGCGGCGGCGGCAACTCGCGCTCACGCACGCGCTCGTCGTCGCGCTACGAGTGCGACTGCTGCTGCGAGACGTTCAGCCGCCGCGAGAAGCTGTGGGAGCACAAGTTAGTCACTCACTCACTCACTCAACAGTATCCACAGGCACTAGCAACAGAACCGCGGCCGCGGCAACTCGCGCTACGAGTGCGACTGCTGCTGCGAGACGTTCAGCCGCCGCGAGAAGCTGTGGGAGCACAAGTTAGTCACTCACTCACTCACTCAACAGTATCCACAGGCACTAGCAACAGAACCGCGGCCGCGGCAACTCGCGCTACGAGTGCGACTGCTGCTGCGAGACGTTCAGCCGCCGCGAGAAGCTGTGGGAGCACAAGTTAGTCACTCACTCACTCACTCAACAGTATCCACAGGCACTAGCAACAGAACCGCGGCCGCGGCAACTCGCGCTACGAGTGCGACTGCTGCTGCGAGACGTTCAGCCGCCGCGAGAAGCTGTGGGAGCACAAGTTAGTCACTCACTCACTCACTCAACAGTATCCACAGGCACTAGCAACAGAACCGCGGCCGCGGCAACTCGCGCTACGAGTGCGACTGCTGCTGCGAGACGTTCAGCCGCCGCGAGAAGCTGTGGGAGCACAAGTTAGTCACTCACTCACTCACTCAACAGTATCCACTGGCACTAGCAACAGAACCGCGGCCGCGGCAACTCGCGCTACGAGTGCGACTGCTGCTGCGAGACGTTCAGCCGCCGCGAGAAGCTGTGGGAGCACAAGTTAGTCACTCACTCACTCACTCAACAGTATCCACAGGCACTAGCAACAGAACCGCGGCCGCGGCAACTCGCGCTACGAGTGCGACTGCTGCTGCGAGACGTTCAGCCGCCGCGAGAAGCTGTGGGAGCACAAGTTAGTCACTCACTCAACAGTATCCACAGGCACTAGCAACAGAACCGCGGCCGCGGCAACTCGCGCTACGAGTGCGACTGCTGCTGCGAGACGTTCAGCCGCCGCGAGAAGCTGTGGGAGCACAAGTTAGTCACTCACTCACTCACTCAACAGTATCCACAGGCACTAGCAACAGAACCGCGGCCGCGGCAACTCGCGCTACGAGTGCGACTGCTGCTGCGAGACGTTCAGCCGCCGCGAGAAGCTGTGGGAGCACAAGTTAGTCACTCACTCACTCACTCAACAGTATCCACAGGCACTAGCAACAGAACCGCGGCCGCGGCAACTCGCGCTACGAGTGCGACTGCTGCTGCGAGACGTTCAGCCGCCGCGAGAAGCTGTGGGAGCACAAGTTAGTCACTCACTCACTCACTCAACAGTATCCACAGGCACTAGCAACAGAACCGCGGCCGCGGCAACTCGCGCTACGAGTGCGACTGCTGCTGCGAGACGTTCAGCCGCCGCGAGAAGCTGTGGGAGCACAAGTTAGTCACTCACTCACTCACTCAACAGTATCCACAGGCACTAGCAACAGAACCGCGGCCGCGGCAACTCGCGCTACGAGTGCGACTGCTGCTGCGAGACGTTCAGCCGCCGCGAGAAGCTGTGGGAGCACAAGTTAGTCACTCACTCACTCACTCAACAGTATCCACAGGCACTAGCAACAGAACCGCGGCCGCGGCAACTCGCGCTACGAGTGCGACTGCTGCTGCGAGACGTTCAGCCGCCGCGAGAAGCTGTGGGAGCACAAGTTAGTCACTCACTCAACAGTATCCACAGGCACTAGCAACAGAACCGCGGCCGCGGCAACTCGCGCTACGAGTGCGACTGCTGCTGCGAGACGTTCAGCCGCCGCGAGAAGCTGTGGGAGCACAAGTTAGTCACTCACTCACTCACTCAACAGTATCCACAGGCACTAGCAACAGAACCGCGGCCGCGGCAACTCGCGCTACGAGTGCGACTGCTGCTGCGAGACGTTCAGCCGCCGCGAGAAGCTGTGGGAGCACAAGTTAGTCACTCACTCACTCACTCAACAGTATCCACAGGCACTAGCAACAGAACCGCGGCCGCGGCAACTCGCGCTACGAGTGCGACTGCTGCTGCGAGACGTTCAGCCGCCGCGAGAAGCTGTGGGAGCACAAGTTAGTCACTCACTCACTCACTCAACAGTATCCACAGGCACTAGCAACAGAACCGCGGCCGCGGCAACTCGCGCTACGAGTGCGACTGCTGCTGCGAGACGTTCAGCCGCCGCGAGAAGCTGTGGGAGCACAAGTTAGTCACTCACTCACTCACTCAACAGTATCCACAGGCACTAGCAACAGAACCGCGGCCGCGGCAACTCGCGCTACGAGTGCGACTGCTGCTGCGAGACGTTCAGCCGCCGCGAGAAGCTGTGGGAGCACAAGTTAGTCACTCACTCACTCACTCAACAGTATCCACTGGCACTAGCAACAGAACCGCGGCCGCGGCAACTCGCGCTACGAGTGCGACTGCTGCTGCGAGACGTTCAGCCGCCGCGAGAAGCTGTGGGAGCACAAGTTAGTCACTCACTCACTCACTCAACAGTATCCACAGGCACTAGCAACAGAACCGCGGCCGCGGCAACTCGCGCTACGAGTGCGACTGCTGCTGCGAGACGTTCAGCCGCCGCGAGAAGCTGTGGGAGCACAAGTTAGTCACTCACTCACTCACTCAACAGTATCCACAGGCACTAGCAACAGAACCGCGGCCGCGGCAACTCGCGCTACGAGTGCGACTGCTGCTGCGAGACGTTCAGCCGCCGCGAGAAGCTGTGGGAGCACAAGTTAGTCACTCACTCACTCACTCAACAGTATCCACAGGCACTAGCAACAGAACCGCGGCCGCGGCAACTCGCGCTACGAGTGCGACTGCTGCTGCGAGACGTTCAGCCGCCGCGAGAAGCTGTGGGAGCACAAGTTAGTCACTCACTCACTCACTCAACAGTATCCACAGGCACTAGCAACAGAACCGCGGCCGCGGCAACTCGCGCTACGAGTGCGACTGCTGCTGCGAGACGTTCAGCCGCCGCGAGAAGCTGTGGGAGCACAAGTTAGTCACTCACTCACTCACTCAACAGTATCCACAGGCACTAGCAACAGAACCGCGGCCGCGGCAACTCGCGCTACGAGTGCGACTGCTGCTGCGAGACGTTCAGCCGCCGCGAGAAGCTGTGGGAGCACAAGTTAGTCACTCACTCACTCACTCAACAGTATCCACAGGCACTAGCAACAGAACCGCGGCCGCGGCAACTCGCGCTACGAGTGCGACTGCTGCTGCGAGACGTTCAGCCGCCGCGAGAAGCTGTGGGAGCACAAGTTAGTCACTCACTCACTCACTCAACAGTATCCACAGGCACTAGCAACAGAACCGCGGCCGCGGCAACTCGCGCTACGAGTGCGACTGCTGCTGCGAGACGTTCAGCCGCCGCGAGAAGCTGTGGGAGCACAAGTTAGTCACTCACTCACTCACTCAACAGTATCCACAGGCACTAGCAACAGAACCGCGGCCGCGGCAACTCGCGCTACGAGTGCGACTGCTGCTGCGAGACGTTCAGCCGCCGCGAGAAGCTGTGGGAGCACAAGTTAGTCACTCACTCACTCACTCAACAGTATCCACAGGCACTAGCAACAGAACCGCGGCCGCGGCAACTCGCGCTACGAGTGCGACTGCTGCTGCGAGACGTTCAGCCGCCGCGAGAAGCTGTGGGAGCACAAGTTAGTCACTCACTCACTCACTCAACAGTATCCACAGGCACTAGCAACAGAACCGCGGCCGCGGCAACTCGCGCTACGAGTGCGACTGCTGCTGCGAGACGTTCAGCCGCCGCGAGAAGCTGTGGGAGCACAAGTTAGTCACTCACTCACTCACTCAACAGTATCCACAGGCACTAGCAACAGAACCGCGGCCGCGGCAACTCGCGCTACGAGTGCGACTGCTGCTGCGAGACGTTCAGCCGCCGCGAGAAGCTGTGGGAGCACAAGTTAGTCACTCACTCACTCACTCAACAGTATCCACAGGCACTAGCAACAGAACCGCGGCCGCGGCAACTCGCGCTACGAGTGCGACTGCTGCTGCGAGACGTTCAGCCGCCGCGAGAAGCTGTGGGAGCACAAGTTAGTCACTCACTCACTCACTCAACAGTATCCACAGGCACTAGCAACAGAACCGCGGCCGCGGCAACTCGCGCTACGAGTGCGACTGCTGCTGCGAGACGTTCAGCCGCCGCGAGAAGCTGTGGGAGCACAAGTTAGTCACTCACTCACTCACTCAACAGTATCCACAGGCACTAGCAACAGAACCGCGGCCGCGGCAACTCGCGCTACGAGTGCGACTGCTGCTGCGAGACGTTCAGCCGCCGCGAGAAGCTGTGGGAGCACAAGTTAGTCACTCACTCACTCACTCAACTGTATCCACAGGCACTAGCAACAGAACTGGCAGAAAATGCTTTTAGCATTAAGTCCACCCTTTGTACATTTCTTGTGCAATAAAGTTTTAAATAAATAAAATAAAATAAAACGGTACCTCAATCATATTTTTAGGCCCTAACACCGCGACTCAGGCTGGTGGAAAATTAATGCTTTTACACAAACAATAAACACTAAATACTCGTATATCTTTTCAGAGCTAAAGCGCACCGCGGCGCGATGACGGTGCGGTGTGAAGTGTGCCGCAAATGCTTCGAGGACGACGCTGAGCTTGCGGCGCACGATCGCACGCACACGCCCGACGAGAGAGCAGGTAATGCACCTTGTTGATGTAGTGATAGGACTCAGAGCAGTTTGCGATGACGGTGCGGTGTGAAGTGAGCCACAAATGTTTTAAATGCGACGCTGAACTTGCGCGCACGATCGTACGCACACGCCCGACGAGAGAGCAGGTAATGTGCACCCTATTGCTGTAGTGATAGGACTCAAATCAGTTTGCGATGACGGTACGGTGTGAAGTGTGCCGCAAATGCTTCGAGGACGACGCTGAGCTTGCGGCGCACGATCGCACGCACACGCCCGACGAGAGAGCAGGTAATGCACCTTGTTGATGTAGTGATAGGGCTCAAATCAGTTTGCGATGACAGTGCGGTGTGAAGTGATCCACAAATGTTTTAAATACGACGCTGAACACACACTCCCGACGAGAGAGCATATAATGTGCACCCTTCTGCTGTAGTGATAGGGCTCAAATCAGATCGCGATGACGGTGCGGTGTGAAGTGAGTTACAAAATGCTTGGCAGTGATCGGCAGTGCTCGGTATTGCTCGGCAGTGCTCGGTAGTGCTCGGTAGTGCTCGACTGTGCTCGGTAGTGCTCGGCTGTGCTCGACAGTGCTCGGCTCTGCTCGGCTGTTCTCAGCTCTGCTCGGCTCTGCTCGGCTGTGCTCAAAAGTGCTCGGCTGTGCTCGGCTGTGCTCAGCTCTGCTCGGCAGTGCTCGGTAGTGCTCGGCTGTGCACGACAGTGCTCGGTTGTGCTCGGCTGTGCTCAGCTCTGCTCGGCTCTGCTCGGCTGTGCTTGGCAGTGCTTGGCTGTGCTCGGCTGTGCGCTTGGCTGTGTGCTCGGCTGTGCTGGGCTGTCTCTGCTCGGCTATGCTCAGCTCTGCTCAGCTCTACTCGGCTGTGCTCGGCTGTGCTCGGCAGTGCTCGGCTGTGCTCGGCTGTGCTTGGCTGTGTGCTCGGCTGTGCTGGGCTGTGCTCGGCTCTGCTCGGCTGTGCTCAGCTCTGCTCGGCTCTACTCGGCTGTGCTCGACTGTGCTCGGCAGTGCTCGGCTGTGCTCGGCTGAGCTCGGCAGTGCTCGACTGTGTTAGGCAGTGCTCGGCTGTGTGCTCGGCTCTGCTCGGCTGTGCCCAGCTCTGCTTGGCTCTGCTCGGCTGTGCTCGACAGTGCTCGGCTGTGCTCAGCTCTGCTGTGCTCAGCTCTGCTCGGCTGTTCTCAGCTCTGCTCGGCTGTGCTCGGCTGTGCTCGGTAGTGCTCGGCTGTGCACGACAGTGCTCGGTTGTGCTCGGCTGTGCTCAGCTCTGCTCGGCTCTGCTCGGCTGTGCTTGGCAGTGCTTGGCTGTGCTCGGCTGTGCGCTTGGCTGTGTGCTCGGCTGTGCTGGGCTGTCTCTGCTCGGCTATGCTCAGCTCTGCTCGGCTCTACTCGGCTGTGCTCGGCTGTGCTCGGCAGTGCTCGGCTGTGCTCGGCTGTGCTTGGCTGTGTGCTCGGCTGTGCTGGGCTGTGCTCGGCTCTGCTCGGCTGTGCTCAGCTCTGCTCGGCTCTACTCGGCTGTGCTCGACTGTGCTCGGCAGTGCTCGGCTGTGCCCGGACCCGACGCTCGCCGATCGAGACTTCTGTCTTCTCATCGGACTACGGCGGTTGCTATACGCGGTCAACTCAATATTTGGTATTCGTGGATTGTGTCACTTAAATATTTATTACATACAATCAACTCTTGTCCATCTTCAACACTCCAAGCTATCTCCTCACCAATAGGACTCAAATCAGTTGGGTGCATTGGGTGTTATCCTGTAACGATAGGTGTAAGTTTGGAAAATAAGTAAGTTTCCGAAGACGGTGCAGTGTAAAGTGTAAGTACCCATTTTCGTTGCAAAATCGCCCTTATCACAAGCGCATAAGATACCGAAGTGTTTGCTGCGACGCGCTAGCCACCGTACAATCTAGGCAGTGTATTAATTGTAAACCTTTGCATGTTATTATATATGGCTAATTAGATCAAAGTTCTATTTTATGTGTTTACGACCATATTTTTAAGTAATGTACCCTATTTATAAGCGATTATAGGAAGTTGAATTTGAATTTGTTAGTACTGGAAACTCAAGGATTGCCAAAGGGCCATGGAGCGGAGTATATTAAGTATCTATCGCCGAAGAGGCAGACCCAAGAAACGATGGTGTGACGACTTGGTCAATACAACACGGGACTGGAAAACGTTGGCAATGGACAGGGACAGGTGGAGAGATTTGGGGGAGGCCTTTGCCCAGTTGTGGGATGATATAGGCTAAATAAAAAAAACTAACACGGGTTGCACTCCGGGAGTGCCGGCAGAAGTGAAAACTTAACAACCGTCTTACGGTTTTTCGATCAGCATCACGTGACCTGACGCGAGTTTCACAGTTTCTACCCATGCCACAAAAGTGCTCAACGCCGCTAAAGAAGTTTTCACTTCAAAAAGTAGTGCGAAAGATTTTGATTGTCACGTCACGTCTTAAATTAGGTTGTGGCTCGGAGTCACTCATGAAAAAGTGTAACGCCCGCTCACGTCTGTTACGATGAGTCACCGAACGAGAGAGGCCCGCCGGACCGGCGAATGCCTTGCATCTCTCTCCCACTAAAACATGATCGATGTCACGTAAAATCTTCGCCCGTAAAACCGACTTTACAGGCAACCATTTTTTATCCAAAAAAAACGATCGCCTTTTCAATCGATTGTTCTCGGTCCCCAGGCCGCTGCGGCGACTGCGGCATATCGTTCGGGCGCTTCGAGCAGCTGCGGCGGCACCGCGTGTGCGCGCACAACGCCGCCGCCGGCAGCAAGCTGCCGCACGCGTGCGCGCAGTGCGGGAAGCGGTTCGGCCACGCACATTCTTTGACTCGCCATCTGCAGAACCATGCGAAACAGCTGTACAGATGCGTCGTTTGCAAGGTGAGATAGTCTGATGTGAGATTTGAACGCACCCCTAAACTCATCCGTAGTCACTTCAAAGTTATCTCTTATTACCATAAATTCCCAAAACCCCCATATACCCCAAACTTATCCTTAAAGTCATCAATAGTCACCCCAAAGTCATCCCTAACTACCCTAAATTCACTCCCAAAGTCATCCTTAATTACCCTAAATTCATCCCCAAACTCATCCCTAGTCACTCAAAAGTGATCCCTTATTACCCTAAATTCATTCCCAAATTCATTTCTAGTCACCCCAACGTTATCCCTAACTACCTTAAATTCATCCCCAAAGTCATCCCTAAATACCCTAAAGTCATCCCCAAACTCATCCCTAGTCACACCAAAGTCATCTCTACTACTCTTATTTCATCCCCAAAGTCATCCCTAATTATCCTTATCTCATCCCTAGTCACCTCGAAGACATTCCTAATTAGCCTAAATTCAGTCCGCAACTCATCCCAAAAAGTCACAGAGCCACTTAAAGCCGGTTTAGCCGACGGTGCGTAAAAAAAGATGTTAACGTTTAAATAGTGTCACAAACTGTCTGTGACGTGTACAGTAACTAGCTTGTTTGTTAAAGTAAGAAATACATTTATTTGCTTTTGGCCACGGTATATAGAAGATACCTCCTAGACAGGGAAGGGATACCGCAGGTTTTTGGTGGGTAGTCCCCGCTCCGGATTTTCCCCGGATCGGCGCCGTGTCCTTTTCAGGACGCTGGGAGTCCCACACACGGCTGAGGCCCCCCGGCCTCAGTTATGGCTGTTAAAAGGGTTTTATTATATAGAAGATCGACAAATGTTACATAATTATCCAGCCATCAATAACAGCATGCAATTAACAATAAAGATTTCTGGAAAATACTTAGTTTTTCCAATTAGAAACTATTTTTTTTTACTTTCGTTATTTTTAAATTAGTCGTTGAAGAGAATAAAATATTCTTGAAGTGAACAAAATATTGAAATGTTACAAAGCTTATTAACACTTTGACGGACGAAAGCCAGACACAATGAAGTTTTTATTGTTATAGGCAGTCTACTGTCCATTAAAGTGTTAATCGTGCTTAACTTCTAAATCGATTCGCCGTAGTTTATTTTTATCATATAAATAAGGGTCCGAAACCTCAAGTTTAAACAAAATGTAAATAAATCGCAAAATAATCCGTAAAAAGTGTCTCATCATTACTATGATTAAATTATGAACCTTAGTTGTATTTGTTTACAGGCGTCATTCGCGCGCGCTGACCAGCTGGCGCAGCACCTGAACAGCCACCTCGCGACGTACAAGCGGCTGAAGCCGTAGGGACAGTGCAACACACACACAATTATTCATTATTATTATTATATTATATTAATATAGAGTTTTTATTTACCTGTTGGCTTTCATTTCTTCATTAAACGACAGTTTTAGGGGTCATTCAAGTAAGAAAGAAAGAAAAATATTTTATTTGGTATTACTCAAAGAACAATGAAACAAGAAAATTATTTTTCATCCCATCTATTCGAAAAAGACGATTTTGGTCGCCTTTAAGTGCGCCCAAAGGTGATGCTTCTAAGCGACATAGGCACTATTACTCTACTCTTTGCCACAGACTGTCCAGCGGGCAGAAATGAGATTTTGGTCCTCTTTATTGAAATAAGTGCGACCAAAAATTCTTTTGCTCGCACTTATTGAATTTGGAACATCTTAGAGTTTCCCGCCGAACGCAAGAGACTGGCTGGTTAGACGGCACGTCGGTCGACCATCGCCCCGCCGCCGCCGCTGGCAACTGAGTAAAAAAAAAAAAAACGCGCGAACTACGGCCCGCGTTTTCATAAATTTTCACATTCAAGTTCTTGGTTTTGATAAATTATATAAATATTATTATTCAATAATTAAATTTTATTAAAACTGAGCCGCTTTTTATTTTCTCATAGAGGGTGATGAAAAGTAGAGTGTATCATTTGGACGCAAATATATATTTGGCTCGGGCGACGTACTTTGAATCCCTCGCTTCGTTCAGGATTCTACTTTAGAATGCCTCGCTACGCTCGGGATTCTACTCTAGAATCCCTCACTTCGCTCTGGATTCAAAAAAGCGCCCTCGCCGTAAAAATATTATTTTGCTTCCTCATGATACAATCTACTATACAGAACCAAATTGGATCCCACTCAGTTTTGTTGTCAAGTATTACGTAAGTAGTTTTACTACAATACCTTACGACCCCACCCCATCCTCCTTGTCAGCAAAAGTAAGCAAAACTCTTGCCCCTACCTCCATGTGTACGTAAAAAAATTCTGCTAATATACACTTAGCGGCACGGAAATTGGCCCAAACGTAAACAATTTGATTAGAAGTAAATAAGTCGTCGTATTTTATTATCGAGTATGACCATTCATCAGAACGATCGTTTTTGTCATTTTTAGAGGGTTGTTAAAAAAACACTTTAATTTTTTTGCCCTTTGTGACACTTGAAGCGCATTTCTTTGGAAAGACGCAAAAGAGACGGGAGTTTTAATTAAATTTAAAAAATTGTTTGCAGTTAATATTGTTTTGTTGTGTTTTCAATTAATCTGCAGTTATGCTCCTTTGCAGAATCGTACCACAATGCCCATTACACCAGCTCAAGTGGCTCAAGCTGTCATGCTTAGGAATCAAGGGAAAACAGAACGGGAAATGGCTGACATTATAAATGTACCGCGTACAACTCTGCGATATGCATTGACAAAGTACGATCAGACCGGTCTCCATACCAGAAAGCCAGGAAGTGTAGGAATAAGGTGCACTTCGGCACGTGACGACCGATTTATTGCTCTTGTAAATTTGCGAAATCGGTTTCTAACCGCGGTCAAGATCCGACAACGCCAGCAATTTGCAAGAGGGGTTAATGTGAGTGAGCGTACACTTAGACGAAGAATGGAAGAACGAAATTTACGTGCCAGAAGACCAGCTCAAGGTCCAGAACTCCTCCAACGGCATCGTGTAGCTCGACCTCGTTTTACCAGAGAAAACGCAAATTTGACGCATGAGCAGTGGAGCAAAGTGATGTGGACTGGTGGGTGCAGAGTGGCCTTAAGAGCCTCTGATGGTCATGAGCGTGTGTGGCGAAGACATGGATAACGTTTCCTGCCTATCACTACTACTCAAACTGTCAGCTTCAATGGAGGGCCTGTTATGATTTGGGGCGGGATTAGTTCCGAGGCACGTACAGAGTTAGTGGTGGTGGAAGGCCGTCTAAATTCATTGCGATCCATCGAAGACATCCTTCAAGAACATGTTTTGCCATACGAAGGGTTTATTGGTCATACAGAATTTCTTCTAATGCAGGACAATGCTCGACCTCATACAGCGCGTTGCGTGAATGATTATCTTTCAGAGGTCGGTATTCAAAAAAAATCCGTGGCCAGCAAGAAGCCCACACATGAACCCTATAGAACATGTCTGGGATATGCTAAAAAAAAAAGTTAAAGGTAATCCTAATCCACCACAATCTCTCCATACCCTGAAAACCGCGCTGGTGACTGCCTGGGAAGAAATCCTCAAGTTAACATAAAAAAAACATCATCCAAAGCATGCCTGATCGCATGCAGGCAGACATCAAGGCCAGGGGTGGTAACACTCGTTATTAATTTCAAGTTTAATGTTTTAATTTTTTCAGGGCTTAAGTTTGAAATTTAACATTGTTTGTAACGAAAATTGCTCTTTTTCGTAAATGGATTAAAAGGGATTCAAATCACATTTTTTTGTACATTTTGAAGCAAGAAAATTTGTAAAGATACCTAACCATTACATTTATTCAAACAACAATTTTATGCATTTTAATTTTAAAAATAATTATATGCGACAAAATGGTTTTGGGCCACTTTCCGTGCCGCTGAGTTTAGATGATGAGGGATAACGTAAAAAATAAAAATAAAATAGCTTAAAAAAAACTTAACATATAAAATTACGTAAGTATCAAATCAAATATCTTTATTAACAAATCATTTGCACAATTCACAAACACCAGGGACCCCGCTATAGGAAAACTTGTGGCGCGGGCGTCCCACTTTGACGATAAATTTACAGAAAGGCAGACTTATTTTGAAGATGAACATGCAGAATCAAGGAATATACTACTCTCTATACAAATACAAATAATGACATTACTTAAGCATAGTCTTAAAAACATTAAAACTGTATGGTGAGGTATAAGGCAAACAGTAGGAGGTGTGAAATGTGTTCCTTTGTGTGTGTGTGTGTTTTTATGTGTACGTGCGTGTTTATGTGTGCGTGCGTGTGTGTGTGTGTGTGTTATGTGTAAGTAGTTTTAAAACAATACCTTGCTACCCCACCCCATCCTCCTTGTCAGCAAAAGTAAGTAAAACTCTTGCCCCTACCTCCATGTGTACGTAAAAAAAATCTCCTAATATAGATGAGGGATATGCGATGCGTAGTAATTCCCCTTCTCGGTTCTAAAGCGGGTTCCTAACCGTATGCATTATTTATATTATAAGTAATCCAAAAAGGAGATTTAAGTAGGTTAGTACTTCACTGGTGTGTGTGTGTGTGTGTGTGTGGATGAGGACCATCGAGCAGTGCCTAAATGAGGTGTGTACTATCGCTGCCGAAGGAAAACTGAACTCGGACCAAAAAGTGAGAATTCACAATTTGTGCAGGAAAGTGAGCCATGGGACCTCACAGCTAGCAGTGGAGTACCAATCCATTAAGCAGAAGGCTATTCAAGCTCACACGTTAAATGATGCCCTTCAAGAAAAATGCAACCTTTCGCAAAAACTTGACAACCTCAAAGTAAGTGTTGAAGCAACTCTAAGGCCTGCCCAGAACACAGTTTCTTTTGCCGACATGGTGAAAAATAGCTCTAAAGACTTTATTCAACCCAGCACCATAAATTCCGTAGCTATATATCCAAATGACAAGGGAAAGACAAGCGAGGAGACCAAAACTCTGGTTCAAAAAATCATCCGACCTAATGAAATGAAGCTGCACGTGAGAGGACTGCGTAAAACGAAAAATGGAGGCGTAATCATAAGCACAGATACCAAAGACGATATCGAGAAGCTGAAGCAATCATCGCAACTGAAGACCTCGGGTTTCACTGTAGACGAGCCTCATAAACGCCAGCCCAGAATCGCCATCATTGGAGTGCCCACGTCAATGCAAGAGACTGTAGTCTTCAGCTGCATTTATCAACAAAATCTTGCTGAAAAACTTAAAGATACGATTACTCTCGAGTCGTTTTTATCATGTATCAAGCTTAGCCACAAATCAGGGAAAAAAGATGCCGAGACTTGCAATTACATCGTCCAAGTCCCCGCTCAAATTCGAAAAGTCCTTGTAAATAATGATAGGGTTTTTGTCAACTGGTCGTCGTGCCCTGTGAGAGATTTCACCTTGGTGACACGGTGTTTTAAATGCCAGCAATACGGTCATGCGGCAAAAACATGTCGAGAAGATACCATCACTTGTGGCCACTGCGGTGAAGTGGGCCACGCCATGAGGGATTGTGCGCAGAAAACCGAGCCGTCTAAGTGCGCTACATGCGTGCGCTTCCGTAAGCCAAGCGCACACAAAACAGGAGATAAAGAATGTCCCGCCAGAAGAGCTGCCGAAAACCGATACATTAACTCTATCGATTATGAAGGCACCTTTCCGTAGAATCCCAGTTTTTTGAGCATTTTTGTTAATCACTTGGTGTTATAGTAATTATGTAATAGCGTTTAATTTACTTTTTAAGCAATATGATTTGACCTAACATTGTCCTACTAACCCATACATGTTAGTGCTAATTTGGCAAAGTAATATGTTACTAACACTAATCATTAATTTAAATACACGCAGAAAATAATATAAACGTGATGCATACAATAATATATTTAGCCTAGATACGTAAGAAAACTGCTGACGCTGTTGACTTGAGTTGCAAAGTGCTGACTTTGTAGTGACACTTATTTACTAACTTAATTTAGATCATATCTTAGTTTTATTTCGTATTAAGTATGTAGTTTCAAGCAATTGTTAATTAGCCTTATACCTATTGTAATAATAATGTGTGCTCTCTTTAGCCTGAGATACAGGTTTATATCTAACCTAGTTCAGGTAAAGAAAGTAATTAGCCTGTAAGTTCGATTCTAAGCCCAAATTAATTGTAATTTACCTGAATGAAACTAAATAAATTTTATTATTATTATTATTATTATTATTATGTGTGTTTGCGTAAGACAGGAAGAAAGATAATAAGCACGTGCGTTGTTGGGTGCAGGCATGTAATACTTTGAAATGAACAAAGGGCGCTTTTAAGATTTAAATTAGTATATCATGATGATTGAACGCGAGTCAACCTGATGCTTCTATTCGAAGTGCTCGTGTGCGCGGGTTGGCAAGTTGTTGAAGCTGGTTGGAAGGTTGATAGTAGTTATTGCTGTTATTTTCCAAATACTCAGAAAGTCTCAACTTAGCATTCATTAAGTACAAAAAATGGCACGTCGTTGCATAAAGTTTCACTTACTCTGCGTAAGCGCAATCGTCCGGCTTGCGAGAGGTTGGGTTCGAGTCCCACCTGTATACAGGATGTAAAAAACCTTAACGAAGCCGTTAACCACGCGTTCAGTACATCAAACCAAATCGTATAAAAAATAAATTTTGGCTGGGAAACAACAACTTTTATTTTTTGACATCAAAAAAAAACAATTTAATTCTTACCCGCAATGTACACCGCGCACGCGGAAAAGTGACCGCGAGGCGTGTTGCTATACGGCCGCCGCGACGCTGTTCGGTTCGAGTGTGCGCTGTTCATTGCGGAGTGTGCCATTTAGAAGCTTTTTATGAAAGAACTAGTGATTTATCATGTTTCTATGGAAAAAAAGTTAAGTTATAACGGACAGAAGACATTTCTGTAAAAATCATCAATTTTTTTTCTTAAACTTTAACCATCAATACATCAGTAACCGTTAATTTCCCAGGTATGGTATGAAGGAAAAAAATGATCGTAACAAATGGTAGAATATATGGTATTCGGCTTCGTTAAGGTTCTTTTTACACCCTGTATATTTAGTTTATACACCTATGTGTTTCACCCACCTCGCGACGTACAAGCGGCTATAGCCGTAGAGACAGTACAACACACACACAATTTTTCAATAATATTATATTATATTAATATAGAGTTTTAATTTATCTGTGGATTTCATTTCGACAACGTAAAAGTGCTACTTGTGAGTCTATTTACAAAAATAAATTGATTATTGATTTCGACAGACTTTAATGACCCATTCAAGTATTACGTAAGTAGATTTTAAATACAATTATAAGACCCCATCCAAATTTTTTGTGAAATTCAGATGAGGGAATAGCGCGCGGTGATTCCGCTACGGTTTAAACCGAAAAAAAAACGAAAATTAATTACAATCGGTAAACTTTTCACGAGTGACATCCGTCACTCAAATTTAAATGTTTTTTTGAACGAAAAGGTCTCAAAGTTCAGTGCCCTAAGCACGAACCATTTGCGTAAAAGTTTTCGTATAGTAAACGTAATCATTTTGTATGGGAATCAGACAGCGCCTCTATCGGACGTAAAACTAACTAAATTTGGGAGCACATTCGTGCTCCCAAATTTAGTTTTTAGACTTTTAGACTTTTAGACTTTTTTTTTATATATTTTTATTAACGTCAGGAAATGTCAATTACGCACCGTACCCCTCCGTTGGGAACCGGAGGGGCGTGTGTGGGACTCCCCCGTCTTCGGGTATACCCACTAAAACCTGACGAAGCCCGCTGCGTGTGGCTGTGACAGCAGGGGCCGCGGTGTCTCAACAGTCCCGCGACCCTTGCCAGCAGCAACGTCCGCCCTCTAAGCAGGAGGGCGGATCTCCACGGAGTGGGGTGAGGAGATCTCATCCCACTCCAGACGGCACACTGGCGCCGTCTCTCAGGAGGGTCCGGGCGGTTAGGCCAAGACCCTCGTTCCGCCACGAGGACCAGAGTCCCAAGGACATCCCCTGCCTCCTCTGATGAGCCAGAGGGGTGCTGGGAGCCACAACCACTTCGGTGAGCCGCCGCTCGATGCGAGACAGACGCGACTCACTAATGCCTCTGCCGCCCGATACGGGAACAGACGCAGAGGCACTCTCCACGAGCATCTTGGCTTCACCTGTCGCTGGATTGCGACAGGCTATTGAGCCCCCTCGCCACGGCAAGGCGTGCTCTATTCGAGGGGGAGCACGAATGACTTAGGTTAACGTATAGTAAGCGTACGTAAACGTAACGTCAGACTTTTATACTAAAATGCGAGCACGAACCACCTTTTGACGTATAGTTTCGTGAATAACGATAGCTGGCTTACGAATGTTTTGTCACTTGAAATTTTCGGTGAGAAAACTTTCGTCGGAGCTCATTCGAAGCAAAAACTTGTAATTCAAGCGTTATTTGATTTTGTGGTGAAGTTTAACTTGTTTAAATATGTCCCGGCGTACATCGCACTATTATTTAACAGCGTAATTGATTGGCGAAAGGAGAAATGGAGAAAGGGAAACGAGGTTAGAATTAGAATCTTTACGATGTTTTTTTATTAGATTTCTGTGCTTCTATTAATTGAAAATAAGCTGAAAGGATACATACTTATTTTTTAATTATTACAGGGAAATTGTAAGGAGAGCTCTCCTTAGAAAAAAATCTTTATCTGACCCTACGCGACACTGAATTTAAAAATAGATTTCGCCTCAGTATGGCAGCTTTTTTGCATATATGTCGCCAATTAAAAGAAAAAACAGATTTAAAATCTAGTAAAAGGATCAGCCTGCAACACAAAGTGTGTGGGGTAGAATTTTCAATTTTATTTATGTTACGTTAATGTTTATATGTAGGTGCACTTAGGTAAAGTAAATTTAATTTTATTTCTCATTATTTTCTAGGTGCTGTGAGCTTTATCGTTTTATGCCACAGGCTCCTACCAAACCCTCAGTGGGTTATACCCTGCAATACTTAATAGTTTCATTAAATTTCCAGCAACTCAAGAGCAGCGATATACTGTAAACAACAAGTAAATAACAAGTCATTCAACCCAATAGTTTATAGACTAGTGTTTAATGGAGAACTCCATATAGGTGACAGAAACTATTGCGTAGGAAAAGAGTTTACTACGGCGACGTGTTTGTTATGATTGACGACTTGATTGCAAAGATATAAAATAATAAATTGTGTTGTACTCGTAATAATGTGATAAAAATAAAAGAAACATGTTAAGATACCACTTGCGATTTTATTTACGACCTCCCTGTTATTATGTAACATGTAATACGTTATGTGTAACTTTATTCAGAAATGCTTATTAAAACCATGATAGATCTAAGCATATATGTATATATACATATTACAGACATAGGCACCAACGCGGGAAGCGAGTATGATTAAAATTTTGTCATCCTTTTCAAAATAAGCTTGTAACGTGAGCTATTGGTCTCTCTGTCTTCTTTCTTTTTCTTTTATTGTTAAGGTGTAATGTGTCCAATGGTCACTGCAAAAAGCTTAATTTGGATAGATCTCCATGTCTGGGAAATAGAAAAACTTCCTTAATACGACACACTCTTACAAGAACAAAATCACTGTAATTAATAGGTATAAACTCTTGGTAATAGAACAAGGCCATAGAATTTCAGGTACATGCCTTTCCATGAACTTCACAATTATCATAAATTGTAAATTGCCCGTTTATCGTAATCTTTTGAAAAACTAGGTATTTAAAAAACAATCAAAGTTTCCGTTTGTCTGACAGTGACAATCTTGAAGGACGTTCGGAAATTATAACACTTAGCAAAGAAATATCTTTTAAGGTTTATACATAGTTTTAATGTTTACTTTTCCTTCAAATCCAATTAAATTTTAACCATATTTTAGTGTAATTTGTTTTCTTATTATTTCACTTATTTTCTCCATGAATTGCTTTTATTTTTTATTCAAAACTGAGCTTCGATGCGTTTTCGAACGTGTCATTCGTTCATAGCTCAATCTAGGGGACAGCTCTTTTACGTTAGGATGACGTTACTTGCGTAAGGCTATCGAGTTTACCTTACGACGACGAAAGTGCTTCGTGCTGCCTACTAGTAATGAAATAATTAGCATTAGCATCATGAATTAGCATGCTATTTCATCAATAGCAATAATTAAATTATTTGACGATGCTAAATTGTGTGAATGCTAAAATTCACGGACAGCGACGTGTCGTTGCTATCATAGATTCGCACGCACTGCTTTAGCAGGCTGCTAATAGCAGCTTAGCACTAGCAGGCAATTAAAACTCGCGTTCGCGTGCTGTCGGGCGACGATCGGCTTTCGAGCGTTACCCGACTGAATGGCGAACAAAGAAAGAGAAGAGAATACGGCATCTTTGCTTTTAGATTCGTATTTTCCGCGCGGTTTACTGAACTGTTTATTGGAATGAAATTGTTTGTCTTTTCGTGACTTGATTGAATTATCTAACCGGTGCAGTTTTCATTTTAATGAAGTCAAATTTACTTCTAATCTTTTTCACAACACTCAATTGTTTTTTTTTTCATATTTCTCAATTTAATATTATACGCTAACGCTATTTCTCAATTTAGCATAGCAATAGCGCGTAGCATGCTATGCTATGAAATTTAGCATGCTAATGAAATTAACAAAAAATAGCAATAATTGCCATTACTACTGCCTACTTAAGTTATCGTGTCGTTGGCTCGATTCTATTACGTTGCGAATACGTGAATTGTTCGTGCTTAGGGTACAGATATCATAAATCAATCAATCGTTTCTGATATGTAACACAAGTGCTTAAGCTACTTACCATTAGATCAATGTATGTGACGTTGTAATATATTAATATTATTTGTTGTATCCTCTAAGGTATCACAGCACAAGGCCGGTCCTTTTCGAAAGCCTACGTGGGGATATGGATCCAACACGAAGAGGCCCCTTAGTGACACATTAATTTGTAGGGATGTGTACACCAAGCGAATACTATCTCTGTCCGCACTGTTGAGTAGATAAAACCAAAAACAGCACCGGCGAGGTGCAAGGATTATTGCAGAGAATATGGGAACTATAATGAGTCTATGGACGGGAAATTGCTGGATTGGTTGACTGGTTATTATTATTAATCAGTTTCTTTGTTAACAAATCTCTTACAAAACGATGTCTAACTTAGCCCTTGCATGAAATACAGAATTTATTATTTATTTAAAACTTTATTGCACAAGAAATGTACAAAGGGTGGACTTAATGCTAAAAGCATTTTCTGCCAGTTAACCTCAAGGTCATACAGAAAGAAGGCAATGGGTGCAGTGAAAATTAAATGAGAAAGGTAGTGTTTAATAACGCAAAAATAAATTAACTTAATATATAGATATAATATCATAATATCAATACATAAAAGTAAATATTAAATTATATTATAATATACAAAAAATAAATATCAATTAATTATTATGGATAAAATATATAATAATATATAGATAGCTTCTGAGCTGATTGACTATCATTAAACAAGAAGACTACAATTAATACCAATACACCTAGAAGTGCAAATTACCAATGCAAAAATTGCGTGTATTTATATTTTTTTCTAAAGCTTACAGCCTTAGAACTTGCTAATCAGCCAATTTGTGTACGAAGAGCTTGACGAAAAAAAAAAGTATTATGGCAACATCAATGTCACGTCAAATGTCAATAACTGGCAGCTGTGCTTTCTAGAAAAAGAGCGTTCCGTTTCCCAAAACATTTTTTTTAAAGATAAAGATTGTTAGCATGAACCATTTTACCACATTACGATGTTTCGTAATAATAAGTGATGATTTCTTTGGTGATTTAGTTTTTTATGTGCTTCGAAAGCGATCGATCAAAACGCATCTTGCGTGAAACGCGTGTTAAATCTTGCCATGCTTAATTAAGTGTGCCTTCCTTAGAATCTAAACCACAGATTACTAAATAGTTACTACGTAACAGATAAATCTCTCCATAGAAAAATTTCGATACCTACAGCGTTAATAGACTACTTTTTCTGCCGCGTACAATAATGCACCTGCAGCTCTGAGTATAAAGTCACTATTGCTTTGCAGCTGCGCGAGACCACGTGACGTGAGACCGAGTGATAATCGAACTAGGGTTGACACTTTCGGTAAAAATATTTCAACCACATTTTTCTAAAATGGTATTTGATTGACTGTTGTTGAAATAATATAACATTATTGAATAACAAATGTGAAATAAGAAATTCAGCCTGTATAAGGTATAAAAAGCGAATTATGAGCTACTTAATTGTGACTCTTGCTATCTCTTTTTAAAACGAATCTGTCATTTGTGGAATCTGTCGTTTGTAGATTATTAGTAGGTAGGTACATTTCGAGAATCGGTCAGTTTTATTGTCAACTACGTAGGTACCTACCTACCTACCTAGTCAATCTGCTAATTAATTAGTCATTAGTCGACTAAACCACCACGTCGAGTAGGTAGGTAGGTAGGTACACACAGTTCGTAGGTGGTACGCAGCCCATAAAAAGTAGACTTATAGGTATAATAGGTACTTAGGTATTATTTAGATAAAGTAACTGACCTATGTTTCACTGTAGGTATTAATAATACATTTTAATTCAATAAAGCAGAACCCCAATTTACCTGAATTTATCCAATTTACCTACGTAGGTACCACCTACTAATTTGTTTATTTTTATACTTTGTAAATAAATTACTAACTTACCGGGTAATAATTACATTTTCTTCATTAGCTGGTAGACTAAAAAAAGAAAGCGTTTTATTTCTCTTAGTATTCGACCTACACCCATCAACAGCACATAAATTTCCACCACCAGAAGTCATTTTTCTTAAATAAAGCTAATGTTTAACAAGCACAGATTACTTATTTGGTTCGTATGAAAACTAAATTGATCGTAAGCGTAACACTATAATTATAGTGCGTCGTGAGCGCGTCCGACGGTTGTTGGCAGCCCACTGAATTCGCACCGACGTCGGTGCGGGCGAGAGTAGGCTATTACCGCGCGCAAGTACATCGAGTGAGAGAGGCCTGTCTAAACTACGTTTTTGGGTTGTGCAAATGTATGAAAAAATCTGCTTCGTTTTTTGTATGATTAAGCGATTTTTTAACATCAAAGTTGAACATTTGTACTGTAGGTACTACTATGGGCAGCAATATATGGACAAAAAAACGTGTACGTTTGGAGAAACACAAGATAAAGGTGGAATTATACAAAAAGTTTGTGCTGACCAAATATTTTTTTATTTTATTTTACAAGATAAGACAACGCAGGTCCATCAGTAACAGAAAAATCACAACACAACAGCGAGATACCACACAAAGCCGCGGCGGGTCAATCGGTATTTCTTTATACCAAAACCCTGGCGAGTTAAAGAGGTGTCATATCTTCCCGCGAAGGTCCTGAGAATCGGTCCCGGTTCGAGTGTGCGCTGTTCATTGCGGAGTGCGCTATTTAGAGGCCTTTTATGAAAGAACTAGTGAAAATTTGTATCATGTCATGATAATTTGGAAAAAAGTTAATTTATAACTTATAAAACTTTACTTATAAATTATAACGGACAGAATACATTTAACTTCCCTTAGTAACCGTTAACTTCACATGTATGGTGTAAAGGAAAAAAATGATCCTAACAATTGGTTAGAGTATGTGGTGTTCGGCTTCGGTAAGGTTTTTTTCACATCCTGTATTTGTTGGCTCAAGCGATCATCCTTTTCCTTTTTAGCCACACCGGGAACCACGTTACGATAGCGATCGATTTTCTTTTATGGAATCAGGCGTTGCTTTGCGGAAATCCATGACTAAAGCTGAAAAAGAGGATTATTTTCACAACATCACAACAGAATCACAAAACTGACACAAACACTCAACGCGTTTCGCCACTACACGTGGCATCCTCAGGAGATGTTGTCGCTTCGACAGACTACGAGCGACTTCGCTCGTAGTTCTTAGTATTCCAGGTGCATCTTCTGTGTCACGTTGTGAGTTTTAGGTATTGTTCCTGCGACTTCCAGTTCTACCTTTTCAGGTGATTACAGTTGGATGTATTTTGGTTCCTGCGCTGGCGTCGTTTAGTGGAAATTTAAAGCAAAATAATCATCTTTTTCAGCTTTATCGATTTTGCGTTATCGACTGCGCAATCTACTTACTAATGTCTAAGGTCCCTGGTATTTGTTAATTTGGAATGGTGATTTATTTGTCTTATAAATGGTATACAGGGTGAAATAAAACACAAAAATCGTTTATTTTTTTTATTTCGCATCATCATATCATCCTTATGTACTATTATGTCATATGTATGTATTATAACTATATATTATTCTATAGGTAGGTACAGAGTATATAATTATATACCTATGAGTAATCTCATTTCATTGTTTAACTTTTTAATGAGAAACAGTTAAAATCAACATACAACAGTTTGGCTCGAGGGAAGTGAGTTTTTAGTGTTTTTTTATATTTTTTTAATTTTTGCAGATATTTTTATTGCAGCAGAATTTATTGACTTTTTAAAATTTATAGTTACTAAACATTAGTATGTAAGCTATAATATACTACAGTGTATTTAGTATTTTGGTGTTAAACTGAGCATTTCATTATTGATTTACAGTAGCGAGCTTGTAACTTGTATTCGGTTCTATATGCCGTTACGGTTGAAAATGCTTTGTTGGTTGATTTTTTTATCTGATTATTTTTTTACTGTTTTCAGGTTGCCATACTCAATTGACACTTTACGGTAAAAACACACTTCCCTCAACCCATAATAACGGTATCCAACAAAACAAAACACCACTTAAACAAACAAGAAATATAACAAACAGTCTTAACTTAACAGACAAGCGATCAAGACCTATATTTATGTATACTTAACTCACTATGTCATTAAAACTACATTTCGTCTAAATTTATGCGAGCTACAGTAAATAAAATAAAAAAATAACAGGGTTAAAATAAATAAATAATAAAATGTATACTTGAGAGACCGTTTTTTTGTAATTTACAATTTATTTTTGAATTTTTGTAAATTACAAAAAATGTTCGGATCATAAATTGGGTAATAGCGTTATAAACCTTAAATACATCACATCACTATGATATAAATATTTTATAAATATAAAGTAGCGTAAGGGTACTTTTTAATAAAATACAAAAATGGGGAAGGTAAAATCACTAACACTTCGTGGTCAAGTTTTGTAAGTTCGAATGATCACATACAATTGTTTTCTTTTTAAAATAAAAGCTCTGGGTTTTTTTTTCCACTAAAAGTGTGCGTTGAAAGTTAAACTTTAGTCACGAGATCAAATGAGTTGAGCTGAAAAAAAATAAACGTCACTTACCTAGTTCTACATTGAGACAACATCGATGGACGGTACAAAAAAGGAGGGGAAAAATAAATTTTTTTTCGAAAAAAAAACGTGCGAAAAATTTTTCGTCGGTTTTTAAATTTAACCATTTTAGTATATATTTTTTTTAACTCGTAAACTAAAGATAGATAAGAAAAAAATATTTCCTCTTTAACAATGAACTAGCATTAAGTGAAATGAAAGATCTCTACACATCTATTGCATTATTATTGCTGTCTTTTATTGCGTTCGATATGAACCACCGACGAACGTTCGTGCCTTAGAAGTAAACATATATCACATTAAAATATTTTACACACTAAAATTTCACCTTCGAACAATGATATTAAAAACAAAATAATACCAGAGTTCGTAAATGAAAGTTTAGCACTTACTGCGTTTTTTCTATCAATGTACAACCATCATTTCTCTATTGAATCCGTCGATGCTCATACCGAACGCGGAATTGTAAGTATATTATTTTATAGATATTGCTAAATCAAAAATAATTTTTAACCATCACAAGACACGAAACACAGACGAACACCGAAATCTCGCTCTACGTTAGAAATGAAAAGGAAATGAACAAAACAATCTACAGACACATTTTGGATACAAAATATCCATTTTACACGTTTCAAAAAATATTTTTTTTTGTGTACAAAAACAAGTTTCTCTAAGCATGCGAACTTGGGATACTTTTAACACTAAAACACATCAAAATTCTAGCATTTTCTAAAAAAAAAGAGTACTCTACGAGATACGAGAAACAGATAACATTGAAGTTTCTATACACGATTCGCAATTACTTTAGATTTAGTTTTGCAGCCTTGAATTTTATTTGCATTATTACAGCATCTTGTCTTGTAACATGTATAAGGTTACTTACACGAGATTGGAGATCAAAGAATCAAGACTAGAATAGAGATCATTAAGTTAGAATCTAAATTTTAGATCATAACCACTGAATCTATCTAAGACCAAGAATCGCTCAGTCCGCTCTAAGCAGACATGACATTCGTAAGGTTTTGACATGACACTATTAGGGTTGCCACCTTTTTTTTGCAAATAAAGTACATCGGTTATTAAAGACATGAAAAAATTTCAAAGTACCAAAATAAAGTAAAATTTAATTTTCTTTATTATAACATTTAAAAACATATTCAACAAATAATTATACTTCCAAAGTATAATAATATTAATACTTACGACTAAGCTTCAACTTCAAAATCACAAAGAAACCAAATCATGTGAAATAAAGTATTTTCGTGTACTTTATTGTTCTCATAATGTATAGAGTACAATTGCCTGAAATAACGTACAATACTTTATTGTAAAGTACGGGTGGCAACCCTAGACACTATCCCCGAAAGCGGAAAAGTTAGATGTTCATTGCACTACAGTAACGTAGCAAGAATGTATTTTTTTTAGGGTTCCGTACCTCAAAAGGAAAAAGCGGAACCCTTATAAGATCACTTTGTTGTCCGTCTGTCCGTCCGTCCGTCCGTCTGTCAAGACCGTTTTTCTCAGGAACGCGTGGAGGTATCAAACTGAAATTTCTATATGATACTTAGGTCTACTGTCCCTGGAAGCTGTAGAAAAATCAACCTTCTAAGCCAACGCAATCAAAAGATACAGCCATTTAGGCTGCAAATTTCCGCAAATTTTCGAAACTCGCACGGGAATCAAAACCTACAGGGTACTTCCCGTAAACTTAGAATATTGAAATTTAGTACGAAGTCACGTCTTATAGTACAGATATAGGAAAAATTACGAAAACCGTAAATTTTCAGTTTCATCATATAAAAAAAAATATTTTGGAAAAATATTTTTGACAATTTTGAAAATTTCAAAGTTACTACTCCTTATCTACAGGTTTGTACGGAACCCTCGGTTCGCGAGTCCTACTCGCACTTGACCGGATTTTATTTTATTTATTTGGGATAGGTTTGCTCTTGACCCAAACTAAGCCCAACGAGGCAAAGACTGAGTCTTTGATGCAGCGAGCTCACCTAGAAGATGCCTGTTCACTCTAGCTTTGAAGACTCCTAGGTTGTAATTGCAGGGAAACACTGACGCAGGTAGTGAGTTCCACTCTTTTGGAGTGCGCAGTGTAAAAACTGTTTCAGGTTTTTGATGAGAAAGCGCAGATCGATACGCTATTTTTATTTAGATTAGGATATGAATAATTTCCCACAATCAACTGTGGACCTCCCTACAGATTTGTATTAAAAGCTAAAATTACGGTGCCAAAATGTATCATTTACCCATTAAATGTCACAATTAACTTTTCTTCCTGTAGGTATGTTTTTGCAAACTGTTTAATGTTTCTCTTATATTCAAGACTGCAAAATTAGATTTGATGAATCGTTCTTAGAAGTTTATCGCATAAGTCTGAGTATTTGGTGTTATACAATTATTGGGAATGGCGGATCACTATTAAACACGAAGAAATACAAAGGAAAATGTTTGGCACTCGATGTGTGGGAATCGGTATATCCAATTAATAAATGAAAAACCCATTACACGAATAAATGAAATTTTATGTGAGTAAATGAAATAATTATAACATTAAATGAACCCGGCAATTGACTAGTAAGTTTTTTTGCTGTAATTTGGTAAGATAAGTAAATAAGATGAAAAATACTGGATATACCAAATCCAACACTATGTGACAGCTATGACAAACAAAAAAATACAAGGAGATAGTTCGAATAAGGCATTTGAAGGATTTTACATATTTTTTTATGGATTTTTTTTCATATTTATTCGCCAATTCTACATTTTATAATTTTAATGTCGAGCATTATTAAATATTTGGTGTTATTCTTTGGGACTTAAAATTATATAATATCATACCTTAACACCGATGAAATGGACCAACAAAAAATAAACCAAAAAATAAGTCTAATCGAACAAAACCAACACTTAAAATTTCAATAGCCTATCTAAACGATATCGATATAATGTTTATGTCTTATTTTGCACAATAAATTTTGTATATATAATATACTTTTATATATCTTGTAATTTCACCTAGCTAAAGTAACACTCCATTTTATAATGGAGATTTTGATTTTTATATCATAAGTACTTAACTAACTTATCTTAATGGAGACAGCGAAGCCGATCTGCGTACCTTAATTATACATATGTAGCATATACTTATGTGTATAATAGAAGGAAGTAGGTATATAGCAACGATAGAAGGCAACGACACGTCGAGTTTCCAAGATTTGGACAAACACGTCCATTCCATACGAGACGGTCGGCAATACATCACTGGTACACATAGCTTAAACCTAATCGGATATATATGTATGCTTACTTTTATACTCTACTCCAAGCAATTATAGGCATAAATGAATTCTTTCACTAAACCCTAGCATCAATATAATGTTGATTATAACTAAATTCGACTATCTAGTGGTTTGTCATACGATATTGTGATATAATTCAGTTTTTCTTTTAAGAAGTTATACCTCTTTTGCGCGTTCTGAATATGCAAACACCATTTCTATTCGAGCAAAAACATTTTTTTTAACAAACCTCTTTCCAACCGTTCACATTTAAATGTTTGCATCATTCAAAACAGCGCTATTACCGTTTCTCGATTGACTGAATGACAAAATTGACGTCACAATTCGATCCTTAGCTGAAATGAACTATATATTTATCCTTTTTTATATATAAATATCTTATAATAACTTCTAGCGATATGTCTCTCATGTTTTCACTACATGCTCAAAATTATAAAGCCAATAGAAACAACGAAATTAACTACGACAGTCAAACGATAGATCTTTCAATACAATGTATAAAATACATCATTTACAAAATATTATATTAGACATCAGGTAACGCGGATAGACACATCACCCATTTAAAAAGTTTCAAAAAAGATTCGTAGCTAGTACGTGTACGTACGACTACAAAGTTTCCTTTTTAAATATTTTTAGAACACTAACTCTCCCCGTAAATGAGGCTCACACAAAAAAAAATATTCTCGCACAACGTCAGAGATTTGTTAAACGAAAAAAAAAAAACAAAGCAAAGACTAAAAACAAATCAGCCGAAATTTTCCTAAAAAACTAAAATCGACGCGTTTTTTTGAGAGAAACCAAACGAACAACATTTCACACATCCATTTTTACTAGCTACAGTAAAGATTAAATGCTTCTTAATAACTATGCAATAAATATTTTTTCTTTTCCCTTAGTCGACTATTCAATAAATAAATCTAATATTTCACTACATTTCGGTATTTTTTTTTCCTCAAAGTTTTTTTTAAGTGTATCCTTTAATAGTTAGACACAACCATCTTTTATAACAGTAGTTATTTATAGTTTATCGTGAATTTCGTTATGGATCAGAATTTGGCATAACCTGGCTCCGAGAAGAAATGAGAGGTAAATAAAATGTGTTAGAATCCATTATCTGCGTTTCGCTACACGTTTATAATTCTATGTATCTTCTCTTACATTCTTACCATTCTCAGCGGATATAAAATTGTCTTATAAAACATCTCACTCACTGATGTGACCTCGTCTAATGCTACGATTCCTACTAAACATGTTTCCAAAAATCTAAATTTTTTCCACTAATCTTATTTCTATGCTTGTGCTGTCATGATGGTTATTGGTACCGTAAGCCGCGTCCAAACCGTTTCGCGATCACACACGCATTCGTAAATACCATTACCAATTGTGGCCCGCGTGACATTTGATATAATAATCACCAACTTAAAACTAAATCTTAACTGTAATAATAATCTTATACGAAATCTATATATCCTCTAAAATTATGTTTAATTTTAATGCATTCTCATGCGATCATAAGCAGCAGTTGAAATCATATAGAAGTGTGACTCACATTCGTTTTGAAAATGTTCGTTCGAGATTGATGTCAAGAATGAACTGTCCGCACTTGTATCCGACGCCATTACTGAGAGGGTTCATTTAGAGTCGCGTTCATTTAGAGCTGGGATGGGGTATCTGCAAGTAAATGAGTGGGGATCGTGGTGGAGTGGTGTTGCTGTCGGTCTACCACTCCTTGTGGAGGCAGCAGCAGTCGGGTGCGGGCGGACGGTGGCCTCACACGAGGAGGCTCGGGGCCAGCCATTCATCCTCACCGATCTGCTTAGAATTGTAAGAGAAATACACTTTTAGATATCGTTTGTTCTATCAAAATCGGGAACCAACACTTTATGACGTAATTTTACTGATGTGAAATCGAGGACACGATGCCTATAAATCGTTACACATATAACTGTTTTTTGGTATTTGATTTTTTTATTTTCCATTTAGCCTATATCATCCCACTGCTGGGGAAAGGCCTCCCCCAAATCTCTCCACCTGTCCCTGTCCATTGCCAACGTTTTCCAATCCCGTGTTGTATTGACCAAGTCGTCACACCATCGTCTCTTGGGTCTGCCTCTTCGGCGATAGCCGTCTGTAGGCACCCATTTGAATTTATGAACTTGAAATCTATTCTACATCTAAATGTCTTCTAATCTTAAATTAAATCTGACAAACAACACTTCATAATATTACAACCCAGTAGTTAGGATGTGTCACCTCTACAATGATATATCCCAGGAATATCCAGATGGTGATATTCTGGCTTCCGATCCAAATGACTTCTACAAATTCATTCCTGAAATTGTGAAGTGATTGGTTTTATGCGCTGTACGTAGGAGACCAATTACTTTAGAAGTCCTTACTTGCTTTTGTTCTGGTCGAACTGTTACATATAAGCTGACCGAAATTAAGATGACATTCGGTTTGACCTTTAGCACAATTAAGTTTGACATTTTAAATCTGTCATTTTGGAATTTTATAGGTAAGTTAACGCTATCTGTCTATTAAAAATCGGCACTAAATAAACTTTCTTATGTACCCTACATGTAAACACATTATGCACACTCTAGAATAAATTTTCAAAATGTTCTATTCTGTTATATATACTGTATGAGCAGACAGAAGTCTATAAATCTTCAATAAGGAGTATGAACAATAGTGTATGAAAGATTAGTTCTAAATCTATGAAAGTTCATTTAGAAACAGTATCAGATAATATACAGGGTGTAAAAAAAAACTTAACGAAGCCGAATACCACATATTCTACCAATTGTTACGATATTTTTTTTCCTTTACACCATACCTGGGAAGTTAACAGTTACTGAGATATTGATAGTTAAAGTTTGAAAAAAAAATTGATGATTTTTACAGAAATGACTTCTGTCCGTTATAACTGAACTTTTTTCCAAAGAAACGTAATACAAATTTTCACTAGTTCTTTCATAAAAAGCCTCTAAGTGGCACACTCCGCAATGAACAGCGCACACTCGAACCGAACCGCGTCGCGGCGGCGTATAGCAACACGCCCCGCGGTGACTTTTCCGCGTGCGCGCTGTACATTGCAAGTTAGAAATAAATTATTTTTTTTGATCTCAAAAAATAAAAGTTGTTTCCCAGACAAAATTTATTTTTCATACGATTTGGTTTGATGTCCTAAACGCGTGGTTGACGGCTTCGTTAAGGTTTTTTTACACCCTGTATAGTCCTCCTGGCCAATTTCAACCACGGCGGCAAATCTCAACAGAGATCAGCCAACAACGCAGGAGGTGCACAAGTGTGAGCGGAATACACAGGTGCACTCACTGTTCATCAAAGTTCGGTGAGACGGCAATCCGACATGATTGGAGACAGATCATACGCAGGGTCAACGGCTTAACGTGCGCACCGAGGCACGGAGTGTGACAATACAGCTCGAAGTCGGGAAGTTGGCGGTGTCAGAATCAGATAAAATACGTATATGAAAGTCCATTTAAAATTAGATTAGGCCCAGCTATTGACTCGCTATCAATAGCGACTCGCAGCGACAGATAAGCGCATGCGTTCCCGTTTTAAATTCTATCCAATATGTTTTTTGGACCACAGAAATCTCTCTACATAAGCTCAGGTACTCACAGGCTGGACCTGGAAGTGCTGCACGGGGTAGTGCAGCACCTGGGGCGGCTGCGACATGGCCGCCACGCCGCCCACGCCGCCCACACCGCCCACGCTGCCCACGCCGCCACCCAGCGCCCACGGCAGCTGGACGCCGCCCATGCTGGAACGAGAAGATGACAAGGTTTAAAAAGGAAATCGAATCCGCAGAGATAATAAAAATATCTTTATGAGAAAATGCCGAATACATTTCCTGCATGAAATAATGGCTAGTACAATATCATCATCAGCCTATTACGTCCCACTGCTGGGCACAGGCCTCACCTTAACTATGAGGTGGTGCGAGCCATACTCCACCACGCGGGCTCAGTGCGGATTGGTGGAGGTAGTACAATATAGGAATAAAATAAATATTTGTATTAAACTGAAGTTAATAAATTAATTTTCATTTGAACATATTCAGTATACATAAATAAAAATTACACACAATTTAGACTACAATTGAATATTTAACTACAATATTCATTTTCTTGACCATTACACCAAAGCGGTCGTTATTGGAGTTTTTATTTCCACATAATGCACTTGATTCGAGTGTCTGAAGCTAATGGAAATATTTTCTCATGAACATGATAGAACTATCATCTTAGCGATATTTCTTTTTCAAGCACAATAAGGATACCATTCCAACTTAATGTAAAATTTAGTGCATGAAATCTTTTATTTACAAAAATAAATTGCTGTTCGTTAGTCTCGCTAAAACTTGAGAATGGCGGAACTTTTATCATTGAAATAATGTATTTACTTAAATAATGTATGAATAGAATTATAAATTGAAATAATTGAAGAAATATTGAAATAATAAAGAGATTTAAATAATTTTTGTCTTCATCTGTTCGTGGAAGTCCAGGGAAGGTTTAAAAGATAAGAAAATTAAAAAAAAAGAATGGGCAGAAAAATGTCTGCGGGTCCATTAAATACAAATTAAAATTAAAATTCGTTTATTTGTATTCGTTTTTTTTTAACAACATCACATACATTGATCTGACTCCGTGGTAAGTAGCTAAAGCACTTGTGTTACAGATATCAGAATCAACAGTGGTATTACAAATAAACTTTAATAAATACATATAACACCCAGACTAGTACAAACAGACACGTTCATGACAATTCACAGGTAAGTGTACATAATAACAGATGTTAAAACTTAAATGATAGTGCTCTGTGATCTGCCTTTTGGCGTACAAATGTCTTATTTCTTTGGGTTAAACTATTCACTTTACAATACAAGTTACATAAATAATTGCTCAAAAATTAATAAATTCAAAATCATGTGGTTGAAGATAGATGGTAAGGTAATGTTGATATGTCAGTTATAACTTTTAGTGTCAAAATATACTTGAACCGAATAGAAAGCCCTTTCCGTCAGATATACGAAAAGCATTTTCTTAATTGTCAAAAAGTTGAATCTGTCCTATTTTTTTTTGGTAAGTGGTTACTATAAATACTGTTACTGCAAAGTTTTGTTTTGTTTATAATTATTTGTTTAGCAGTTACAGAATCATATCGCACATCGCGCAAATCACACTTAAGACACGTGGAAACAGGTCGGGGTGAGGGTCAGGGACTTCTGTGTCTAGAAAATTTCATAGTTTTTTTTCTCACTAGGTTCTAAATTACTAATTATATTGTATTATAAATAAATAATAGATATCTCATTGTTAAAGCTGAAAAGAAGCTATGATTTAAGTGAAGTAGTTCATACTCATTTGTGTACTTAAAAGAATGTTTTATTTTAATTACCTACCTTATGTTGCTGTGCCCTGCTGGGTGTATACACTAATATGCTGTACTATTATTAGTCTGCTATATGTATATTTGCAATAAATATGTTAAATAAATAAATAAATACTAGTTCTAAATAAATCACTCACCCCATATACTGCTGCTGGTAGCCAGCGAACTGGCCGGCGTATGAGTAGCCCTGCACCCCCTGCACCCCCTGCACACCCTGGAGGAAGCCGCCCAGCTGCTGGGGGTACGTGTTGTACCAGTACGAGGTGGGCGGCACCCCTCCCGCGGTGTACGCTGCGCCGAACGGGCTGTAGGCTGTTCCGCCGAGCTGGGGTAGAAATGGGGTGCTTGTGAGTTGGATATTTGATAAGAAGCTAAGGGGGTGTGGGAACAGACCTTTTTTATTTAAATATATAACAACATCACATACATTGATCTGACTCTGTGGTAAGTAGCTTAAGCACTTGTGTTACAGATATCAGAATCAACAGTGGTATTACAAATAAACTTAAATAAATTCATATAACACCCAGACTAGTACAAACATACATGTTAATGCACACAATGTTTGTACAGTGCGGGGATCGAACCCGCGACCTCTCGGTTAATAGTCAACTTCTTGACCCTCAAAGTGGTTGTCTTTTATCTGAAATTGAGGTTTGTAGGCACATAGACAAGTGTGGTATTTGTGTTGAGTATTTTTTTTTTTCAAAAAAAAAATTGGGACATTAACCACAGGTCTTATTAAAGATTCGCGAAAATGTATAAGTGGCAAAAAATTAAAATTAATATAAAATAGTTATATCTTATTTTAATAAGCACATTGGCATCAAAAAGAATCTAATTGAATTGGAATTTAATTAAGTTTAATTATTAAAAGGGAGTGTAATACGATTTGTGTGATCAAAGACAATTTTGACGATTTCAAGTAATGGAAATTAAATATTAATTATCCAATAGCTAAAGCTACCCACTCTAATACGGATAACGGTGTTAAAATTTATAATTGTCATAAAATTAAAATTAAAATAAAATAGTTATATCTTGTCTTAATAACAGCACATTAGCATCAAAAGGGATCTAATTGAATTGGAATTTCATTACGTTTAATTATTAAAAGGGACTGTAATATAATTTTCATCCCACCATCTCGGAAAGAGTATTTTTGCTCTTCAATATCTGAGTGGAAAAGCCGTTTTTATTCACTAGAGGTTAAAGTAAAATTGAATTTAGAACATCGTGTGCACTAAGTTTGTGAATTAAAAAAATCATTAAACCTATTTATTGCTACCTCTATGGTGCCGAATATATCATACAACTTTTTTTTAATTTGTTATAAACTCAGACTCGGAACCTTCTTGGTGTTCTTTTTTCAATTTGCTTTGTAGGCGGTTCTTTACGCGGCATTTTTTCACGTCATTGTTAAACCTGTTAATAAAAACAAGAAACTTGAAAACAAGTGAAAAAACTAAATGAGTGATTCTAGCGACGAGGAAGTTTGTTTGACGCCAACAGAATTGACTGAAACTGTTAATAATGCGCAAATGAGTTTTCTCCCTCAACCATCACGCGAGAAGTATTTAAAACAGTACACAAGTGACTAACACGAATATTACAGTACCAAACAAAAATATTACACTCAATTTAATAACTGTAGCACTTTAAATTTTTCTTAATTATAACTACGTATTATTTTGTCATAATTTAAAGATTATTCTGTAATTCTTACCTGTCATAATGTAGTAGTTAATACCTAAACTGAAATAAAAGTACCTATCTTGTGATTGTAAACGTTTTTTTTGCATTTAGTCATTTCCTCACTGAGGTGGAATGAAAAGTTACGTGTTGCACTCGAGTGCAAAGATTTTTCACCTCGTGCTCTTTTGATGCCCTCGCTAACGCTCAGGATTCTAATTTTGAATCACTCGCTGCGCTCGTGATTCAATTTTAAAATCCTTCGCTAGCTCGGTCATCAAAATTGAACACGCGGTTAAAAAGCAACTTTGCACTCTTGTATAACAAATAACTATTGTGTAATGAAAGACAATTTTAAAGATTCCAAGTAATGGAATTTTAATATAAAATATTCAATATTTAGCTACTCACTCTAATATTAATGAGCATTTACAGATTACATTGCTTTTTATCTCTAGTTCCGGCTGCTTTGTCTATCTGTCTGATATTTCTGCTAGTCTGGATTGTCTTTATGGCTGCCTTGTTTGTCTGGTGCCAGCAGCACGCCCTGCCCTGTTTATCAGTATTCTTGTCCTGTTTGTGTGTCTTCCTTGTCTGGCTGTTCCTAATCTAGTTTGGCGCAACTGATTTCGAGTTAGGAAGCTAAAGGGAAGCGCTTCCTACCGACCGGGTGTTATGGTCGGGGACCAAGGTCCGATAGACATCATCTTGATTTGTCTATCTATATTATTCTGGATCGAAATTTTATATACCGCGGTTCATGTGCGGTACTAGGCCGGTATCATTTGGCCGGCACTAGGCTAACAGCGCCATCTAGCTTATGGAACCGTATTAGCTCTCGCTGTTGTGCTTGCCGTTAGGCATGCACTTGTGATTGCGAATGGTAGAGGTCGCCACACTAGTTACTGGGGTCAACGGACTTCTTGCGCTATGAGCACTTGATGGGCTGCCTTGTTTATCTTTCTGTCTGTATGTCTGTCTTTATGTTAGTCTGGCTGCCCTGTCTGTCTGGATGCCTTGTCTTAATAAAACACTACGATAGTTTGCAATCAAAGGACTTATTTATTTTTATTTTCAATAGGTACACATACAGCCTAATGTGCTAACTGAGACTGACATTAGATGGCACTACTAGTCATAAACAGAACAGTTATGTGAGTCTGGATGCCTTATCTGTCCGTCTAATCTCACCAGTCCCTGCCTCAAAACGTTGTTCGGGTCACCGGTCTCTTTGTCCCAGGAGCACTTGACGGGCTGCCTTGTTTGCTTTTCTGTCTCCTCGTCTGTCTATCTGTCTTCCCTGCTATTCGGTCTGCCCTGCAAGTCTGGCTGCCCTGTCTGCTCTGTCTGTTTGTTTGCTCTATAAGTCTGTCTGCTGACCTGGTCGCTATCTGTCTGTTCATCTAGCTGCCCCTAACTGTCTGGCAAGAGCACTTGACAGTCTTGTCAGTCTTGACACTCAGATATACGGACACACTGTCAAGTGCTCCAGCCAGACAGATAGACAGGGCAGACAGACAACTCAGACAGACAGATAGTAGACACTGTTCTCACCTGTCCCTGACCCTGTGCGTTGTTGGGGTCACCCGACTCCTTGCCCCAGGAGCACTTGACAGGCTGGCCGTTGACGTCAGCATTATGCACAGCAACGATCGCGTGTGTTGCGCTCTCTTTCGTTGAGAATCTGGAAATTGGGGAAAGAAAAAATTAAATAAAATCCTGGTAGAGCTGGTGAGGTGCAACGTCTGTACAGGTTTTGACTAGCCATTGCTTAGAATTACTGGAATGAAATTATCGTTCGAATAAGAAGAACGAACTGAAATTGGTCTAACCGTTCGAGAGCTACGATGCCAGACACACACAGCATTTTATTTGTTAAGTATTTTTTTTGCGTTCACAACGCTATTTTTTTTAATTTCGAAAATACAACACTTAAAAAATTCTTTTCGGCTCCGGTTATCGGGAAGGATTCGAACCCCCGACCTTTGGAAGTCCGGTCCAATGCTCTGACCACCGAGCTACCGAGAACCCCAATGGAGTCGTTGAACTTTGTAAGTGCTATTTTTAACGCTTTGAGCCAGCGTATGTTTCATCAATGATTGTGGGAGACACCCTCAAATCACCCGAGAGAAATATTTTTGCAAATATTTGACAATCGGTTAAGATGAAACAGGCTATAATTTTATTTGTTAAGTATTTTTTTGCGTTCACAACGCTATTTTTTTTTCATTTCGAAAAGACAAAACTTAAAAAATTCTGTTCGGCTCCGGTTATCGGGAAGGATTCGAACCCCCGACCTTTGGAAGTCCGATCCAATGCTCTGACCACCGAGCTACCTTTGTTGCCTTTTCACACACAGCATATTCAAAATTCAAATTTAAAATTCTTTATTTGCTAATAAATAGGGTACATTTCATAAAATGTGGTCGTAAATATACAAAATAGAGCTTCGACCTATTTAGCCATATAAAATAGCATGCAAACTATTAAAATGTATGGAAACATTTATGGAAAAAATATTGATTAATTGATTTTATTTAAATGTCAAGAGTAGACATAGGTGTCAAACTGGTAATACACCTCTTTTTCGTCCAGGGTTAAAAAGGGTATCTTGGTGAACTTCATAATTAACTTCATCATCATCATCAGAATCAGCTTCAAGAGTACTGGCCCAATAGCTATAGAAATGTTTGGGGGGGCCCATTGTCCTAATATGGACGCTTTGCCCCCAAAGATGTCCAGGTTCGTTGTCAGCAACCTGTACAAGTACGGTCGAGCGATCTTTAAAATCCAGTTGCCGTGTTCTATCTTGCTGGTGGACGTAGCGTTGCCAGGTCGCCAAACTTAATAGCCGGACGGACCAGCCAGTTTGGCCGGGCATTTGGTTAAAAAAGCCGGACACCCTATATTATTGAGGATTTTGTCTCAGTATTAATAGGTACGACAAAAAATTTTTCGGTTTGGTAGTCGACCCTCGTCGCCTACGGTCGGCCACGCTCGGCGCGCGGCGGCAGTGCTCGCTTGTTTGCGAAATGTAAAAAGCCTAACAAAAGCCGGACAAGACGGACACCGTTTATTTTGGCCGGACATGCAATCATAAAACCTATGTCCGGCTTTATCCGGACGCCTGGCAACGCTAGGTGGACGGCTTACGTCACGTTCTTTATCATCATCAGCTTTTCGACGACTACTGCCAATCATAGGCTTCCCTCAAGGATCTCCACCGAGATCGGTCTTGCACTTCCCGCATCCAACTGCTTCCCGTGAAGTGGGCTGCTCGTTGATGTTGAGAAATCAAAGGATAGGCTTCTAAGAGCACTGACTTTCATTTTGAAACATTGAGGTATATTGGACGCAAATATGTGTTGGAGCCAAGCTCTGCCCATCCGAGTTTGATTCGACGAGAGATCTGTCTGGATTTCACTATTCCCATTGAACACCACGTACCTAATAAAAGCGTATCCCTTATCCTTGAAGACGCGTATCTCCTGAATTGTCCCGAACGGCTGGAAGGTCTTCTGCATCAGCTCCTCGGTCAGGCCGGTAGTAAGCCCCCCGCAGTACACCGTGCAGTTGGTAGGCGAGCTCTGGTTGTATACCTCGTCAAAGGTCAGCGGCTTGGAGTTCACTGAAATAAGATAAAGGGACATTAATTATACATGTTCCGTTATGCAAAGGTTGTCTGGAAGAGATCGCTCGAACATAGATGTGATATGTATATTGTTGATACTTAGAGGGTATTTCTTAAAGTGACGTCACACTCAGCAATATCGCCCGCCCTGTACTACTGTCAGTTTAGTCCCGAATAAATAACCGTTACAGAACGACGCTGCGTATTATTAATCAATAGACATACAAAGTGCACAGGTATCCAATACAATTAAGTCTCCTCATATTTAAAGCCACCTTCCAAATCAGAGGACTTAATACCTAACGTCTGTAATTTCGTGTCTAGCCAGCTCGTTCGCTCGCACGGTGTAGCTTGTTAGAGTGACAGGGACGGCTACATCCGGAACTACGGATAACGGCTTAGATAGTACGGGGGCTGAATTCCACATATATCATCATCATATCATCAGCCTATATACGTCCTACTGCTGGGCACAGGCTTCACCTCAACTATGAGGTTGTGCGAGCCATACTCCACCACGCGGACTTAGTGCGGTGCGGTGGAGGGGTGTGTGTAAGGCAAGTGACCAACCTTACTGTCAGATGTTATAAAGCCGCCCGAGAGCCTCCGACCAGGCTTAACGACTAATATCTATCGATATTTACCGGGACCAACAGCTTAACGTGCCTTCCGAAGCACGGAGATGCTTGTAAATAGACGTCATTTTTATGGTCAGAATGGTAACCCATCCCAAACATGACCGCGTCGTAGGTTGCTTAACTTTTGGTATCACGATATACTTGTTATTTAATTAAGGAAAACCTATTATTGGCTATACACTTAGAAATGTGCACATTGTAACATAATATCTGAAAACGCTGTTGGTTTTCTCAATAAATAAAATAAAAATAAAATAAAATAAAATCACAACCAAAGCGCTTCAACCACTCCGCCACCAGCAACTCGATAACAACCTTACAGAACTTTCCCATTTCTATTCCACGCACGACACACTGAATTTCTATTATCACGTGTGTTAGAAATTATGCTAATTGCTCGCTGCTGCTGAGGCTACTCAGGGATAGAAATAGATACAAGTAGTGTTAATATAAGGGGCGAAACTTGACCCTTGCTTGTCAAACTGCTCTAATAAATACCACATACCGCAACAAAGCTTAGAGAGTACGGAGTCCACATATCTATATTTATACAAATACGTGTACATCCGCTTGCAAAGCCGATCCTCTTGGGAGTCGGTTCAATTTGCTCGCATAATGCCTCGTTTTTGACGAAGAGTGGGATTTAGAATTGCATTTTTATCGCTATTCGCAAAGTGGGGATATTACTATCGAGCGATATATGTATTTTTCAGTGTTTTGATTTAACAATTTGGCGATGGTAATGTTGTAATAATGTGTTTAAATACAATTGGCCAAAGCTAAATTATAATAAATTATACATATGGAAGCTAGACTTTAATACTTTATGTTAACAAAGCTAATTTATTGAGTTTTAGTAGATTTATTAAAGTTAAGTCATGTATATCTTAGTTGTTTCGTAAAATTTCTGTTTTGCATTACCCATATATATGTTGCTCAAATTCCTCCTTCCTGTTAATTAAATGTTCCTTTAACCGAAGGTTGTTTGGAAGAGATCGCTACAAGCGATAAGACCGCCTTAATAGTACTTTCTCAGTTAAAAATATCTGTAATTTTTGTTGTGTGTTGTACAATAAAGTGTTAATCTATCTTCTTTTCGGCAGCGAAAGGGGGACGAGAAAAGCGTCAACTGACTACGAGATTAGATTAAATGCTACGAGCCACTACGACGAGATGCTACGAACAACTCTGGATCTACGAGGTGCAACGACAAGTTGATACGGACTGCAAGTATTAGTTTCGAACATAGAGTAACAACCTACTAAGTATTACAAAGCACTTCATAACTATAGATGACAAAGTCACCAAAATAGGTGGACTGCGCGATTTAGTTTCTTGCTAGACTGAACATCATTAAAATCGGTCCACCTGTTCGTTTTCTATCATTATTTCTATCCAAACTACAGACATGTTCAAAAAAGGTTAGTTAAGTTTCTATAAGCCTATATGCCTCCAACAGCCAGCCACAGGCCTCACCAGGGGTACCTCGCCATGAGTTAGTCAGCCATAGATTCTAGTATTCCAAAAAACAACCATAACAAACAAATAAGAGCCAAATGTCTGAAGGAAACTGTAACACGAATTATGTATGTATAACTTAAATTAAAATTCATAAGGCAGTAAGGTAAAAGGGCCTCTGAGTGTTTTCTGAGAATATTAAAGTTTGATTGAAATGAAGTCCCTTAAAGAGAATGGTGTAGCTTCTAATTAAAAAAAATGGTCAAGCGTGAGTCGGACGAGCTATAGATGGGTTCATCGCATGAAAAACTACCTAATAATACGTCCTCCTGACCGATTTTGACCACGGCGGTCAATCTCAACAGAGATCAGCTAACTACGCAGGAGATATTATAGTGCACAAGTGTGAGCGCAATACACAGGTGCACTCACTGTTCCATCACTCTCAAAGTTCAGTGAGACGGCAATCCGACATGAACGGAAAGAGATCAGGCGCAGGACCAACGGCTTAACGTGCCCACCGAGGTACGAGGGTGTAACACCACCAACTTTCCGACTCCGAGCTGTTTTTGAGAAGTTCATGACAGAAAATCTCAGAAACAAATTTTTAGCTCGACCTGGGATTGGAACCCAGGACCTCTCGGATGTAAGGCAGAAACTTTGCCACTACACCAACGAGGCAGTCAAATGTGAAAAACAATACATTCAGACTCAAATCGTAATGCTACATGTAAAGGATTTATTTCTTTGCAAATTGCTGCACAATCTTTTTGACTCTCCTTATTTCAGCTAAAATTTTTATAAGGTGTCCCGTTTAAGTGCCCGTCATCAGTAGTTGGCTGATCTCCGTTGAGATTGGCCGCCGTGGTAGAAATCGGTCAGGAGGACTATTATTACTATTATTCACATACTGATGAAGTATTAAGTTTTATTCGAGTTCGTGCTAGCGGAGTTCATCTCAATTTGTACAAAAAAATAACAAAAATCCATCTAATCTTTAAATTATGAAGCATATCTTACAGAAGATTCCTCCTTAAAATTAGGTACATAAATATTAAATTCTTGCAAAGAGAATTATTTTATTATGAGTGACGTTCCTAATTACAATGTTATTAAGTAAAATTATCTGACTGCTGTTGTTTTTTTAATTGCCCTTTGATCATGCCGCTTTGATCTAAGGCTTGTTGTCCAAAATTTAGCTTCGGGCTTGATTTAGGCATGTTTTCCACCGAAGCGGACGATGGGACGAGACGTGATGGAAAATTATATATATATTTTTTAAATAAATAAATAATATACAACAACATCACATACATTGATCTTACTCCGTGGTTAGTAGCTTAAACACTTGTGTTACAGATATCAGAATGAACAGTGGTATTACAAATAAACTTGAATAAATATAGCACCCAGACCAGTACAAACAGACGTGTTCATGTATGTACACAAATATTTGTACAGTGCGGGAATCGAACCCGCGACCTCTTGGTTAATTGTCAACTTCTAGACCATTACACCAAAGTGGTCGTCATATACAATATCTCCTGCGCAGTTGACTGATTTCTTTTGATATTGACTGCCGTGGTCGAAATCGGCTAGCAGACTGTTATTATTACCGTTCAAAGACATTAATACTTACATTCGTTCTTCGGCGCGGGTGGTTTCCTAGTGGCCCAGTTGGTGCGGATGGAGCGAGAGCCCAGCCACTGGCCGTTCATAGACGTGATCGCTGATTCCGCTTCCTGAAGACGAGATAATTGGATATTAAAACAAATGATAAGCAGTAGGCTGACTGACTCGTGGCAAAGTTTCTGCCTTACATCCGAGAGGTCCTGGGTTCGAATCCTATATCGAGCCAAAACTGTTTCTGAGATTTTCTTAAATGAATATCTCAAAAACAGCTCGGAGTCAGGAAGTTGGCGGTGTTACATCCCCGTGCCTCGGAAAGCACGTTAAGCCGTTGGTCCTGCGCCTGATCTCTCTCCGGTCTCATTGAACTTTGAGAGTGAAGGAACAGTGAATGCACCTGTATATTGCGCTCACACTTGTGCACTATTATATCTCCTACGCAGTTGGCTGATCTCTGTTGAGATTGGCCGCCGTGGTCGAAATCGGCCAGGAGGACTATGTAAGTAGTAGGTCATCCCAAGTGGCAAGAGTGTCCAAACCCCGACCACTTAGTCGTTGCCCAAGGTTAACGCCGGTAACTTAACTGCATATGCAGCTAATATTTATTGTTCAGACTTAAGCTGTCAACAATGGGTTAATGTATCTTCATACTATGTTTAGTTCTAGAAGCTGTCAACAGATGGCGCTGCATGTTGTTACATCGCGGTGATAAATTGATTTGTTATCCTTGTATAGCATCAATGCGATATTTTTTTTGTATCCTGCATTTAGTACTGTACAATAAACAGTATTATTATAACACAGTGGTTTAATTGTCGGTCATCTGATCTAGAATGATCAGTTATAACGTAATACACATATCTATAGAATGGTGACGACTATGTTGTGTAATTAATTTAATCGAAATCTGTTTAGTAATTGAGGCGTGAAATCGTAATAGGCAAGGGCAATTGACATTTTTCTGATCGCCACCCTTTTGGATAGTGCCGTCTTAGTTGACAAGATATTGAGCAATTCTGTTGCCTGGGTAAGCCTTAACTCCTTAACACATTTACGGACACTGCACGCCTATAGACGTTATAACAATAAAAGTTCTATTGTGCATCTTTAGATATTTTTTCATGATGTTTGTACAAATTAAAAAAATAAATTAATAAGATTTGCCCTGGCAATGTAGATAAAATCACCATTTGTATTTATTTTTGTATAATTTAGTAAGTTAATAAATAAATAAATATTTCTCAACAAGCACACCAATTCTCTAGTCCCAAAGTAAGCTACGAGGCTTGTGTTATGGGTACTATTCACACTTATTCTTGTTATTAGGTTTTTTTTACTATATTACTAACAAAATTAATAATAGTTAATAAATATTACATCTGTATTGTTAAGTTTTCACGTTCTAACATTACATTTAACCTAGAACAAACTACAACAAAGAAATTGTGCTTACATGTTTAGAGTTTCAGTCAAGCCTTGTAAACTGTTTTTGTGAGTGCACCTGTGTATTGCGCTCACACTTGTGCACTATAATATCTCCTAAGTAGTTGGCTGATCTCTGTTGAGATTGGCCGCCGTGCTCGAAATCGGCCAGGAGGACTATTATTACATTAGATTTCGTTATTCACTGACTGTATCTTGTTTTGTGAGCCGTGTATAAATAAAATAAAAATAAAATATTGTGTCAGATTGTCAGTGAATGTGTTAAGTAGGCAGGTAGTACCTACATTAAGGAAAACACAGTGGCATCTTAATCATTTGTAATATGGGCGATTTTGCAACAAAACACTTATATACACTGTACATTCGCTTGTGAACAAACCAGCCAACTGTCATTCCAGTTATTTAATAAAAAGCGACTCATTAATATAATGAAAAACGCAGGCAATCGACACATATTAAAAATTCATTTAAATGACGTGTAGAGCTGTCCCGCTTATGGTGGGACGTTATATATTTATGTTTTTACAAAGTAATTTATTTACATGTTGTTAAGAAAAAGCGACACTCACTGTTACGAGTTAATATACTCAAACTAACATTTTGAAGAAAAATGAAATGTAACAATAAAGGTGTATTTTTTTTAAATTTTGTATTTGTAGATATTGCAAAAACAAGATAGCAAGCAGTGAAACCTAAATACTCATTAAAATAGTTCGCGTTTAGACCCGATAACAATAGTAAGTGTTAAAATGCAACGCGAAAGTTTAAAATCATGTAAACAACAAGATAGATTAACACTTTATTCTACAACACAAAACAAAAATACAGACACAGACAGAAAAAAACACAGATATCTTTTATCTTTTCCTTAACAACGCAATAAAAATTTAGCTTCATATGGATTGGAGTTAAAAGCTATTCGGAATATTAAATGGGACGTCCCACCCAGACCCACAGCTACGCACATCCCTACTAGTTATTAACCCAGATTAAAAATTAACGCAAATCACTCACGTAAAAAAAACAAGCCATGTTTTAATGCGAAATGCGTTTTCATTTGCGAGCATCATTCAAACGAAATATTTACATGTTTATATTAAAGTTTTATATATACGCTTTAAGGGTGACACTTGTAGGTTATACGGCTACTGGAAAATATATGATAACCGAGAACGAGAATGAGAATATTATATTATTCAAGAAGTCGTGTATGTTTACGTCTTCTAATAAACATTTATAGCCTTACTACGAAAGAACTAGGCAGTGTTGAACGCTTGTTTAAATAATACCAATCTTATTTGAAACATATTTATTTATTTTTATCTAAGCTTTGCAGTGCCTGAAAAGCCGGCCAATGCGTCTTACCAGTCTTAACCTACGGAGCCGAAACGTGGAACATGACAGTTAAGCTGGCCCACTGACTGCACGTGCTATGGAACGGTCTATGTTGGGGATCTCATTGAGGGATAAGATCCGGAACGAGGTCATACGACATAGGACCAAGGTAACTGATGTTGTCCAAAAATGTAGCAAGCTGAAGTGGCAGTGGGCTGGCCATGTCTGTCGCAGAACCGACGAGAGGTGGAGCAGGAAGGTTCTCGAATGGAGACCACGCTTAGGTAAACGTAGTGTGGGACGCCCCCGGCTAGATGGACAGATGACCTGAAGAAGGCAGCTGGTAGTGAATGGATGCAGAGGGCGGGAGATCGTGCGCTGTGGCGCTCCTTGGGGGAGGCCTTTGTCCAGCAGTTGACTGCAACAGGCTGATATGATTTAAGTTTTATTCCACAACAAAACTATGTACAAAAGGTGGACTATATGCCTGTCATACCTTTGGGCTAAACAGAAATGATTAGTGGGCGGTGCGACAAAATAAATAAAAGAGAAAACACAAAAATTAAAATAATACTAATAATATAACACATGAGAGTAATTAAAAAATATACAATTAATTATATATAAGAATACATATTCATAAATACACATAATATATACTACTATACACAAAATAAGTATGACGAACTGTTTAAGAAAGATCTGTAATGACGGTTGCGATAAAGTAAGAAAGTTGGTGCGAATTATGTCATTTCATGTTTCCATCCATCTGGTATTTCTCTCATCAGCCTATATACGTCCCACTGCTGGACACAGGCCTCACCTCAACTATGAGGTGGTCCGAGCCATACTCCACCACGCGGGCTCAGTGCGGATTGGTGGAGGGGTGTTTGTAAGGTAAGTGACCAACCTTACTGTCAGATGTTATTAAGCCGCCCGAGGGCCTCTGACCAGGCTTAAAGACTAATATCTATCGATATTAACTGGGACCAACAGCTTAACGTGCCTTCCGAAGCACGGAGATGCTTGTAAATAGACGTCACTTAAATGGTCAGAATGGTCACCCATCCCAAATATGACCGCGCCTTAAGTTGCTTAACTTTAGGTATCACTACCAAAGCGCTGCAATCACTGCGCCACAAGCACCTCATCTGGTATTTAAACAAGTGTTAAATACTGCCGAGTTATTTTGTAGTAAGGATGATGAAGTCTTAGTTAACGTGCACTTACACTTTGTCCAATGGTTCAAATATAATTTCAATTACTATGGAAAAAGGACTTTCTTTCCAAACGACAGTTAAAAGATACTGCGCTCTGCTAGTTTTCAGTTGATTTTTTGGTATTTTTTTTGTTAAATAACTACTACAAACCATGTTAAAAAGACCCCCAAAGATTAAGTTCATTTTTCAGCTTCTTCATCATAAATTTAGCTGTTAATTGACTAATATTGACAAAATACCAAAAGTTGTGGCTATTTAGGTATCCTTTGTTATACTTTCGGTAAAAATATAGGTTTATGTCAAAAAATATATATTTTTTAAATAAAAAAAATTAAGAACCCTTTGAACCCTTTTACGCAAAGCCCCTATCCGGCCGCTTGTATGGGATCCCATTACAGTGCAACGGTGGGCGCTGAGTGTGAAAAAAAATATATTAAAAAAGTAAAAACTAGTACTTACCGATTTCTTCAAAAACGACACGAACCCGTAGCCCTTGGATTTTAGCGTCTGAGGGTCTCTCACCACTCTGCAATCGCTGTAAGGAAGAAAAGAATACAATAAGATTTTTATATAGATAACTCTTAATAATAAAATAGTCCTCCTGGCCGATTTCGACCGCGGCAGCAAATCTCAACAGAGATGAGCCAACTACGCAGGAGATATTATAGTGCACAAGTGTGAGCGCTATACACAGGTGCACTCACTGTTCCATCACTCTCAAAGTTCGGTGAGACGGCAATGCGACATGACCGGAGAGAGATCAGGCGCAGGTCCAACGGCTTAACGTGCGCACCAAGTCACGGGGGTTTAACACCGCCAACTTCCTGACTCCGAGCTGTTTCTGAGAAATTCATGACAGAAAATCTCAGAAATAATTTTGGCTCGACCTGGGATTCGAACCCAGGACCTCTCGGATGTAAGGCAGAAACTCTGCCACTACACCAACGAGGCAGTGATAGTTAATTAAAGTTATAATCAGCTTTGCACTATTCAGTGACTCAGACCATTTATTTGTTTTCTAATTTCAAACAAAATATTAACACCAAGAGCTATCCAGTAAAGAAGGTTATAAATCTACGTAGAATACTGAAAAAACTGTTCGTTCCATCCCTTTTATTCTTACTGAAACTGTGTATACATCCCTTTCTAACTTGAAAGGTCGTTTTTTAATGACAGCATATAAAAGTTTACGACGGCAAACGCCTTCGGTTGATAAGGGCGCACAATTTGTGAGCGTATTAGGCGCAGCGGTCTCGTTTCAGCCTGAAAGAGAGGCTTGTTTGTTTGAAATACCGGTTTTTTCCGGTCAGCGTTTCTTTGAAAAGAAATGATAGGATGGATAGATAGATAGGTTGACTCTATTATGGTTCTCGGTGGCTCAGTGGTTAGAGCATTGGACCGGACTCCCAAAGGTCGGGGGTTCGATTCCTCCCCGACGACCGAAGCCAAAAAGAATTTTTTAAGCGTTTTATGTCTTTTCGAAAATAGATAGATTAAAACTTTATTTTACAACACAAAACAAAAATTACAGACAAGTTTAGCAAAGAAAGATGTACAATTTACGCGATCTTATCGCTTGTAGCGATGGACTTGTAGGCTAAGATATGATCCATGTAAAGGATGAAGCAAATTGCTTATGAGATTAAATGATATTATATTGTGACGACCACTTTGGTGTAATGGTCAAGAAGTTGACTATTTACCAAGAGGTCGCTGGTTCGATCCCCGCACTGTACAAACATTTGTGTGCATGAACATTTCTGTTTGTACTGGTCTGGGTGTTATATGTATTTATTTAAGTTTATTTGTAATACCACTGTTGATTCTGATATCTGTAACACAAGTGCTTAAGCTACTTACCACGGAGTCAGATCAATGTATGTGATGTTGTTGTTTATTATTTTTTATATATTTTTTTTATCATTTCCAAACGAAGCGTTCGGTCGTTTCTTCGCGCCACTATACGGTACCTATAACTTTGTCTAAGGGCTCAGGTAGACTCAAACCAATCGTCTCAAGCCTACACCAAATGTCGTGACCTTTGCGGAGTTGCATAAAAATTTAATATCCCGAAATCTGTGTCATCAATAATGTGCAGTGGACTAGCTCTTTTGGCTGACATTCCGGCTCTCGAGAAGTCGTGCCACTAACTCAGAAGGCTGGGGCGGTAGTGACAGCGGTGAGGTGAGCGGAAGCGTTTTTGGAAAGCGTTTTGCAAAATCCTTATGAAGAGTGTAGGAGCTGTGGTTTTGAACTTGTCTGGATTGAAACTGATTACATTATCAAAATTTAATAATAATAATCATTTATTTCGGATAGGTAGGAATCCAAACAATTTATTAATGCGACTTGCTGTAAAAAAGGGCTCCTATAAAAAAACGCACTACAGTTCCCTCCAAAGAGCAAAGTACCATCTTCGAAATAAATGATTTAGAAATATGTACGGTGCAGACAATGTAAGTTACACATTCCAACAGTTATTTGCGATATTCTACGCCGTGTGGTGGAAACAACTACAAACTACAGGTCAGGTCAGTGAGATAAAACCAAAAGGTAGGGTTTGTAGAATGGTTTGGATCTGTAATATAACTTATATGTATGGGGTTTTTTGACCTCTAAAATCCATAATTGATGCTGCTTTTTAACATTCTACTTTAGGAGTTGCGGCCCGGTATACGTATTTCGCTGCGAATAAAATGAAATATTAAAAAAAACGTGATAAATGTAGACCCTACTCTCTCTATGGATTTTGTGCAAACTTCACATAAACAATCTACTAAATAATTCGAACGAGATATAAAATAACGAAAAGTGGCAATAATTTATACATATAGAGATACATGCCCGAGTATATAATACAGAAGGTATGTGCTGTAAATAATTAAGTCCTATTATTAGATTTTTATTTCAATCTAAAAAGATGATTTAATAAACTATTTTCTTTCTGATGCGACATAGTTGAAATGTCATTTTGCCACACGATCCAAAATATCTTCGCGGTGCCTTTTCGCAGGACACAACTCGGCAGCAGCTAACCAATCCCACGTTTATGCAAGCTCTTTAGCAAGTTTTCCGAATCTCTTGATATACATTGTGATTCCTCATAAAAAAAAATATAATTTTCCATTAAGTAGTTAAAAAAGTGTATTGTACTTTTGTGTAAACGTGTGTGTACGGTATTAGATTAAGCATGTTGTGTTTGTCTGTAAATCTGTAGAACAATTATCATAAAGCGTCGTAACATAAGGAATCATTACTGTATCAACAGTTGACAAACCTTATAAATAAAATAAAAATAAAATAAATGTCAAACTTTTCGTTGTAAGCCAGTATTTTATGCACTTCGTTCCCAGCTCGCAGTGAGGACACCGCCCACTGGCCAGCGTCCAAGCGCGGAATCCTAAATTTTTGTTTGTTGTTTAACGGCTGCCATGTTTTAGGGGTTCGATGGTGAAATAGAAACAATTTGACGATAACTTTGGTCTAGTGGTCAGAGGTCCAGATTACACTGTCGCGGGTTCGAATCCCGCTAGGGGCAAATGTTTGTGTGATGAGCACTGCCAATTGTACCTGAGTCACGGTTGTTTAAAAATGTATTTAAGTATTTCTATCCGTTATACTAGCCACCATTGCACAAGCTAACGCTTAGTTTGGGGCTAGGTAATTGGTGTGTTTGTTAAAACAATAAAATTAACAATGACGACTAAGCTGCTTTAGAGTCAACGCACATATGCTTTGTAACTCGATTTGCATGCTGTGTACACTTCATATTGACTGCCTCGTTGGTGTTATAGCGAATTTTCTGCCTTAAAACCGAGTGTTCCTGGGCTCTCATTCCAGGTCGAGTCAAAAATTGATTCTGAGATTTTCTGTCATGAATATCACAGAAACAGCTCGCAGTCGGGAAGTTGGCGATGTTAGAAACCCCGTGCCTCGGTGTGTACGTTAAGCCGTTGGTCCTGCGCCTGATCTCTCTCCGGTCATGTCGGATTCTTGTGTCAGTTTCCTTGACCAGAAGGTTGTTGTAAATTGTACATGTTTTTGTGTATGTTGGTTTTTTTTGTATCTTTTATGTGGTGGTTATTTTTTATAAAGAGCTGTCTCTAATCTACCGATCTAATGGACTGAAGATTTTGACGATAGCACCTTGAATTCGGGAGCTTGGACACACCAAAGCAATTAATTTTTAACAGTAAGCTGTTTTAGATAAGTAAAGCGCTTAAATTATATGGAAAAAATATATTTGGTTATCCAATTGGACGTAAAATGTTTGTTTTTTATTTCCTATTGCCTACGGAACCCTACTGGGCTGTCACACTTGGCAGGCTCTCCGCTCAAGATGTCTTTTATGTCTGCTTTTTGGAGATTAGATTTTTATTTTTTCGTTTTGTTACCGCCCATTACATATTTTTATTTGTATACACATCGAATTGTCGGCCAATTGAATTATTTGTAAGGAAGTTGGCAGAGAAATGTTAAGGGTAGATAAGAAAATAGGTTTTTAACATGTTTCGAATCCAATTGATTGATTTGACGACCAATTTGGTGTAATGGTCAAGAAATTGACTATTTAACCAAAAGGTCGCGCGTTCGATACTCGCACTGTACAAACATTTGTGTGCATGATTAGTCTGTTTGTACTGGTCTGGGTGTGATATGTATTTATTTAAGTTTGTTTGTAATCCACTGTTTATTCTGATATCTGTAACACAAGTGCTTAAGCTACTTACCACGGAGTCAGATCAATGTATGTGATGTTGTTGTATATTACTATTATTCTTTCATGGCATAAATAGGGTGATATCGAAGGCTCAGGCTACACCTGCGACTTTTTGTCACCTAGACTCGCTTCTGATAGCTTGTCAACCAAAGGCCGCGTCCTCATAACCGACATTCGCGGGTCCCGGCTACAGTATGACTGCCTCGTTTGTGTAGTAGCAAAGTTTCTGTCTTACATCCGAGAAGTCCTGGGTTCGAATCTCAGGTCGAACCAAAATTGTTTCTGATATCTTATGTCATGAATTTCTCTGCAACAGCTCGGAGTCGGGAAGTTGGCGGTGTTACACCCCCGTGCTTCGGTGCGCACGTAAAGTCGTTGGTCCTGCGCTTGATCTCTCTCTGGTCATATCGGATTGCCGTCTCACCCAACTTTGAGAGTGAAGGAACAGTGAGTGCACCTATGTATTGCGCTTACACTTGTGCACCATAATATCTCCTGCGTAGTTGTCTGATCTCTGTTGAGATTGGCCGCCGTGGTCGAAATCGGCCAGGAGGACTATTACTATTACACTGATAAGCTTATAAATTATCTCTCATCTCATCAGCCTATATAAGTCCCACTGCTGGGCACAGGCCTAACCTCCACCAGGAGGACTATTACTATTATTAGTCATATTTTTATTGTTGAAGTTGGTAGCTTTAACTTATCTTTGTTACGAACGATTAGCATTCAGGACGACAGTCCAGAATGCTAATCGTTCGTACCGCACGGTTCCACTGATATACCAACCGCGATTTTGAATATCATATAATAAACTCGAAATTTTCGTGTTCACACAAGAATTTCGCACAAGAATCAGTCGCAGCAGTAACAATATCGATATTTTAAATTTCGCGGTCGAAGTGGCGAGAGTCCACTAGCGTAGGGCTCAGGCCACACCCGCGTCCTTCTGTCACCTCGACTCGCTTCTGATAGCGTGTCATCTAAAGGCCGCGTCCTCATAACCGACATTCGCGGGTCCCGGCGACAGTATGACGCAAGTGTGGTCGTAACGTATTCCTAGTGTTTACCTATAGTCAATTTGTCAATTTGCACGAGGCAACTGTCAGTTCCTGACGTTTGGACGAGACGTATACGTTACGATAATGTTCGTGCTACCCCGCAGTGGGATGGGCATGAACAACTATCGTAACGTATTCGTAGCGTTTACCTTTCGTTAACTTGTCAATTTGTATGTGGAAACTGTCAGTTCCTGACGTTTGGACGACACCAATACGTTACGATAATGGTCGTGCTCACCCCGCTGAGCCTATAAATCAAGCAAAAAGGTACTTACGATATTTCTCCGAACGGCGCGAACGCATCTCGCAGGCTCTGCGTTTCGATCTCTGGACTCAGGTCACCCACAAAAATGTGATAGTGTTCTGTAACAAACGGAAAATACAGTTTAATACAAAGAAAACTTTTTAAGAGGCCTGTCACAGCATTATGAAAGATGAGCAGGTTTTTTGCCGAAAATTTGGTTTTTCACAGGAAAAACCGTGTTTTTGCATTTCTTTACCGGCCGGTGGGCACTGAGTGCAGCCCGCTTGTCAGTGACGCGTTCCTAGGTATACGTGCATTACGCTTACCCGCAGTATTTGCTGTTTTGTTCTCGATGTGATGATTTCTATTCATTACTCGGTTTTGTATAAGAATGAGTGCCTAGTTACCTAGATTGTTAATGCTCCTGTACGCCAATTACTTTAATTTTGTATTATTATTTAGTCACATAAGTGATTTTTTGTAATTCTTGTGATAAATAAATATCTTAAACCATATATAAATCGGAAATTGGAGGCCGTTATGATATAGGAAAGTCGTAATTACATACATACTTGTTACTCGGATTATGCGAACAGTAGACATTGAAATGAGACACTTTTTACGGATTACTTCGCGATTTATTTACATTTTATTTTAACCTGACGTGTCGGACCCTTTTCAGCGTCCGCGGTCACAGGTAGACTAAGGTGTTAGTTGTCATTACATAGTTTTGAAAAAAATGTAAACTATTGTGCTTCAGTGATTGCGATTTGATTTGAATTCTTTATTCAAAACAATATCTTGTGTGGAATAGTACCTATAGCAAAATTAAACAAAAAATAATATAAAAACGCTTCTCTTAACGAAATATATATATTCTTAAAATAATCATTATTACAATTAAATTTAATATAATGTCAAAAATAATTTTAATGTCAAATATTAATTTGTCAAACTTCATTTAATTACAAATTTACAGGTATAAATTTATCAAGAGCTTAAAAACATTTTTCCAATAAAAAATACCTTTAATTTTGTTTTGAAGCTACTTAATATAACATATATACTTGATTTATATCTGCATATGAGAAAGAAGAACTTGGAATTATATTTTATGATGCAGTCTGTATGAAATATAATCCTCGGGGCGTATAAAATTGAATTTCGATCACAGCCAATGCTAAAAGCCTGCTCAGCGTAGGGTCGACACATTTATTTAAATAACCCCCGACAAAAAAGAGGTGTTGTAATTTTGAACTCTATTGTGTGTCTGTTTGTGTGTATATGTGTTTTTGTGTGTTGCTACCTGTTGCATCGTAGCTTCCGAAGAGATGAGCCGATTTTAAAGTGGTTTTTGTTTTTAGAAAGATAATTTAATCACGATAGTTCTTAGCTATTAGCTTGTCAAAATCCGTCCAGCGGAAATTAGGTTTTTTAATTCTGGTCTTCGAAGAATTCAACTAACAAACAGTTATCTACAGAAAACTTAAATTATTTTAACCTCAATAAAGAATTTAATTTAATTTTTAAGATTGTTTTTAAATTGTCTATGACCAAGAGGTTGCGTCATCGATCCCCGCACAGTACAAACATGTCTGTTTGTACTGGTCTGGGTTTTATATGTATTTATTAAAGTATATTTGTAATACCACTGTTGATTCTGATATCTGTAATACAAGTGCTTAAGCTACTTACCACGGAGTCAGATCAATGTATATGGCGATGTTGTTATACTCGTATTTAAAGAAGTGCGATTTACTCCACAAATATTTTAACAAAATCTAGTTTAAATCTAGCCGTATTTGCCAGGAAGAGTGCACAAGATAAATCTATTTTAGGTCTACCAATAAAATTGCAGTAAAGCATCTGAAACCGATTCGCTCTCAAATAAAGTCTTGGGCGGCTTTGGAGTAGTGTTGTGACTGTGTCGATAGAATTAACTTGATGAAATATCGATAAAAATTTAAATATAGAAGAATCGTTTACCTGAACGCAATAGCACGTTGTTATAGAATCAAAAAACGATGTAAAATCTTTCGGTAAATATTTCCACAGACAAATTACACATGGGCTTACTACAAAAGTCCTCTGCAGTGTTGAACGCTTGTTTACATAATACCCAACTAAACGATTTGAACCCAAAGGAGTAAGGTGACGTAACTTTTGCTGAATGTTTTGAATTGGCCGTACTGAATAATTATTTTGTAGAAAGCTTTGCAGTGTTGGCCTTGTTTAAACATAAGACAGGCAAGTTAATTATATATTTTAGAATTAACAATGCAATTTCCTTTACATGTAATTAAAACACACTTAAATAAAAACGGACTGCCACAGGCGGGACTTAAACCCGCACCTCTCGCAAGCTGGGCGATTGCTCGCCCAATTGAGCTACCGTGACACTTACTCATCGATCTGAATTTCTTTAAGTGCTCTTTAGGCTGCAGCCAGCTATGATTAATCACTGTTTCAGTTAAATACCTATAAACACCTTTTCATCTGTTTAACAATCGGTTAAGATGAATCAACTAATGTAAGTGTGTTTCAATTTCACATAATAAGACCGCCAATTTAAATTTACTAGTGGTTTAAACTCATTTCGAATTAGTAAGATATCTTCTAGACAGTTCCATGACCAAATTGTGTTGATTGGTAAGAAATAGTATTTGGAACTTTGTATAATTTTATTCATAATAATGACAGCTCCACATAATTTTAAATGGTAATTAAGATAAAAAAACCGGTCAAATGCGAGTTGGACTCGCGCACCGAGGGTTCCGTACAAACCTAGATTGAAATTTTCAAAATTGTCAAATTTTTTTTTTAATATTTTTTGTTATATGATGAAACTGAAAATTTACGGTTTTCGTATTTTTTCCTATATCTGTACTATAAGACGTGACTTCGTACTAAATTTCAAGATTCTAAGTTTACGGTACTTTCCGTAAACTTAGAATCTTGAAATTTCTAGTAGTAAATCCTGTAGGTTTTGATTCCCGTGCGAGTTTCGAAAATTTGCGGAAATTTGCGGCCTAAATGGCTGTATCTTTTGATTGCATTAGTTTAGAAGGTTGATTTTTCTACAGCTTCCAGGGACAGTAGACCTAAGTATCATATAGAAATTTCAGTTTGATACCTCCACGCGTTTCTGAGAAAAACGGTCTTGACAGACGGACGGACGGACGGACAACAAAGTGATCTTATAAGGGTTCTGTTTTTTTCTTTTGAGGTACGAAACCCTAAAAATATATGAATTGAATGATGTATTTAGATTTTAATAAATAAAAAAAGTATTACAGTTGAAAATGACAAATTCAATGGCCAAAATAGCCTTTTTGATGTAACAGTGTAATCTTCGGAACAAGTTTTTTATACCGAGAAATTTCTAGTACTCTATTACGATTACTTTAATCCAACGAGTTGATAACGACTTTTACGTGAATATTAAGATGACATTGGACGCCGAAATTGAATAAACAGAACAAGAATAGTCGTTAACCGAAACTCGTAGTAGGAATATTTGAATTGTCGTCACTTGGGAAACATTTCGTACGGCGGAGGAATTTTAATTAGCTTTTATTGAGATACAGGCAGAGGCAATAATTTGTTTTAATAGGCAACACATTTATAGCGACTTACTGTCACGGCGACTCATGACTGACAGTGCGTTAAACAATCGCCGTGGCTAGATCACTGACAGTGACGAGTCACGGCAACATTAGATTATTATGTTGCCGTGACGTTAAGTTTATTTGTTGATTCTGATATCTGTAACACAAGTGCTTTAGCTACTTACCACACAGTCAGATCAATGTATGTGATGTTGTTGTATTTAAAAAAAACAACAAACGCGGAAATGTGTCCTTGCGATCTGTCCATAAACTACAGATTATCCTGAATGTATGTCGGCATCAGGGTACTTGACCCTCTATCCGCAGCTTCCGAGCTACCCTAGCTAGCCCCTTAAGGTGGGTACTGACCAACGTTACGAGGTGTAATGTAATATTCGCATCGAGCATGTACGCATCGAGCATCTTGCGCTGTGTTTTAAAATCGGCGTAACATGCTCGTCAAAACTTTGTGCTCCGCTTTCGCCACGGTAATATTGGATAATATTACCGTGGCACACAAGATGGCCGTCAGCGAGGACTCGTTGTTATCTTATACTTAATTATTGTTTTATCCAAATAAAGAAGAAGAAGAAACGTTACTGAACATCAAACTTATTTAAAAACAAAGGCGTATGTGGTGGTATACTCCATGTTTTAAGAAATAAATACAAGAGGAACAACGTGTGAACACTCGCGACACGCGTGCACTCGGGGCGGCTTGCAACAGCGTACTGACCAAACCGCGTCGCAATCCTTTGCGACGCAAAGGATTCGACAAAAAACCGACAGCCGGGTGGAGCACTCATAGCGAGCAGCGAGCGGCTCGTTGCTCGCTGGTTTCCCCGTTACACGTTACATTACGCCCCGTATCGCCGGCCAGTACCCACCTTTACACAGTACGACTTAAGGTAGCGATGATATATAAAATTCTCGTGTCACAGTTTTCGTTGCCATACTCCTCCGAAACGGCTTGACCGATTCTCATGAAATTTTGTGAGCATATTGAGTAGGTCTGAGAATAGGCCAACATCTATTTTTCATACCTCTAAGTGATAAAAAAAATTAAATGGCAAAACAACGGTTGCCGGGTCAGCTAGTAATAATATAATAACACATTTATTTCAAACGATTAATACAGTTCATAATGGTAAATAATTAAATGAAACTTAGAACGAATGTCAGTAGAACATTTTCGTTACACACGTAACCCAATCTATTAAAATTTTGCATTTAACTGTGTGTGACATTTAGAAGGCATGCATTTGTAATACAGTGTACCTACTTACTACAATTGCGAGATCGTGGTTTTGTGATTTGTATACTCACCAGCTAAGATACACATACTTAATTACTATATCCTACATATAACAAAAAAATCCAGTTAAGAAAATAATGTCAAAGAGATGTGTTGGCCATTGTCCAGTAATTGTTTGTTTATGTGTGAAGTAATTAAGTAATAAAATATTTTCCAAAATACATCATCAAAGAAATTATGATGATATGAATATCTAACTGAAAACTAACTCATATACTATTATTTTATTATTATTTAAAACTTTATTGCACAAGAAATGTACAAAGGGTGGACTTAATGCTAAAAGCATTTTCTGCCAGTCAACCTCAAGGTCATGCAGAAAGAAGGCAATGGGTGCAGTGAAAATTAAATAAGAAAGGAAGTAACGTAAAAATAAATTAACTTAATATATAGATATAATATCAATACATAAAAGTAAATATTAAATTATACTCGTATTATAATATACAAAAAAATAAATATCAATTAATTAATATATATATATATATATATATATATATATATATATAAAATTTATATATGCGATTTAGAAAACTTTGAACTTTTTTCTTGAACGACAACTTCAAGTCTGATCTTTTGATATCTCCATGGGTAGTGAGCTCCACAGTCATACATATAGCGCCTTTTACTAAACTATAATTTTTAAATCCTGTATTTCGGCAACCAGCGCCAGTATTGATTTATTTATAATAGATACTCGTAGATGATGCTTAAAATATTGAAAGCTAACATCAATAGGAATGATTATTTTTAAATATAAAAATCTCTATCAAAACTATCGATATCGACAAATAACATCTCTGTCGCATCACTGTCCCTGCCGCAGGCGGATTTAGAAAATGCATATTCGAAAGTCGCAATATCCAACTTGCAATAAGAAGTTTAGTAAAGAATCTGTTGAGCACTGTGTTGGAACTTTAAATTACCAACTCTGTCACTTGATTAGAATTTACATTACACTAGCTGACCCGGCAAACGTTGTTTTGCCATATAAATTATTGTGGACAACCCTTATCACTAAGGGAAATGAAAAATAGATGATGACCGATTCTCAGACCCACTCAATGTGCTCACAAAATGTCATAAGAATCAGTCTAGCCGTTTCGGAGGAGTACGGGAACAAACATTGTGACACGAGAATTTTATATATATAGAGATAAAATTAAATAAAATTGTTTCAACGAACACACCAATTACCTAGCCACAAACTAAGCGTTAGCTTGTGCTATGGTGGCTAGAATAAAGGATGGAGAAACTTGAATACATATGGTGGCAGAATCCAATTTGTTTTTTTTAAAGTTTGTAAATAAATAATAAATAAATAAATATTTCACAACAATCACACCAATTCTCTAGTCCCAAATTAAGCTACGAGGCTTGTGTTATGGGTACAACGGATAAACATACTTATATACACTCAATTTGCATGTCGCTTCTTCTGCTTTAAAGGTCCCTTCCTCTACAATAAATTACATCGCCTTCTTGACCTTCACTCTCTGTCTACTTATGATTGCAAAAGTGCCACCACCAATTTCCTGTTGTCACTGACGTATGATGCCACTGAAGATATGATTCCTCCAGTAGAGTAGAAATACCAACAAAACGCTGCTACTCACGCACACTCATTAACACGCACACACACACACACACACACACACACACACGCACGCGAACAGACACACACACATACACACGAACACACGAACACACACACACACACACACACACACTTGGTATTGAATTAATTAAATAATTAGTGATTGTTATAAGTTACAATGAAATTCTTTATGAAATTCTTTATAACCTTCTATAGATTATGTAAGATTTACTTTTTGTGCCCCGAACGACATTGAGTGAGGAGAGAGCTGGAGCTCTGTATTACAGGCCTCCAAGCCTAGTTCAGACTCCAGTTCTCTCACAATCAATTCAATTCCACCCATAGGATGTAAATTTGATGTATCTACTGTGATTGTGATAGAAGAAAATAAATATTATTATTATTATATACTTTTTTTTTGTAAATAAATACATATTATAGCTGGAAAACACCCACCCACCCAAAATAAAAGGTTATTTAAGTGAGTTGGTATTAACAGTGGATTTTTCAATTGAGAAAATGAAATCTGAAATCTGAAAATGAAGCCTGTCAAATCTGTTCTGTCAAATCAATATTGTCACTTTTTGCTTGATAATGGCTACGTTAACGACAAAGCCATAAAGAAAAAAAAATGGCATGACAGAACTTATCTTTGACATAAAAATTGGATAAAAGTACAAAATGATATTGTACTTTGGATAGAAAAGAATTGTTTATCACACCAGAGTAAATTTCAAGAGTACCTTACAAAGCCCATTTATTATTAATACTCATCAAAAATGTAACTTATCTTATCTGGCCAAACTAAAGCATTTTTCTCTTCTTTGTTTTGTTTCACCAATTTCCAAACAATAGCTGCCAACGCTCGAACAGAGATCTTTTTTGTGAGACTTCAAATATTAATTTTTAATCAAGGAAATCGGAGCAGCATCCCTAGTTGAATTGATAATGTAATCAACATGGAGTCAATTTGGACCGAAATACAGGGTGTGTTTGGATAGTTGTTGAACAATGTTTGTTTACTAGATTTGAATTTTTAATGGCAGTTAGGAGAATGCATTTGCGCGATAAGCCAGATTATCCGTTTGTTTTCATCATCAGCCTATTAACGTCCCACTGCTGAGCGCAGTGTTATCCAGCGTGACTGCCTCGTTGGTATAGTAGCAAAGTTTCTGCCTTACATCCGAGAGGTCCTGGGTTTGAATCCCAGGTCGAGCCAAAATTGTTTCTGAGATTTTCTGTCATGAATGACTCAAAAACACACGTGCGCACGTTATGCTGTTGGTCCTGCGCCTGATCTCTCTCCGGTCATGTCGGATTGCCGTCTCATCGAACTTCGAGAGCGATGGAACAGTGAGTGCATCTGTGTGCGCTCACACTCGTGCACTATAATATCTCTTGCGCAGTTGGCTGATCTCTGTTGAGATTGGCCGTCGTGGTCGAAATCGGACAGGAGGACTATTTTTATTATCCAGCGTACTAGCACAGGGGAGTCCCAGCGGTCCATCAACCCAAAACCCTATCTGTTCAACTTTTATCAAATATAATATTTTCAGCCATACTTTCTATGCGTGGCGAGCAGATATAAAAGTCCAGCCGTTATCAGACCATAAGCATGTTACTCATAACCCCATTGTCCAGACACGTCAATGTACACAATGCGGAAACTTATGTGCTTGTGATAAGGGCGATTTTGCAACAAAAATGATTTATCTGATGTGCTGGCCGTCATGCTTACTCGCGTGACATTTTTTTAATTATCGAGGTCATTCAGTCACGTTAGTTCGTAATAAGGGTGTTAATATGAAAATGTTGGCTTTTAATGTTTTTAACAACCGACGAAGACAAGTGGTGTTATAGGGTTGATCGCTATTCTATTTGTGTGTGTCAGTCTGTGGCATCGTATCTCCCGTTCGGATGGAGCGAATTTAATGCGGTTTTTTTTCTCGAAAGATATATTTAATTGCGTTGGTTCTTGCGATGGCTGCTCAAAATTCGTTCAGCCGTTGAAGTTCACCAGCTTTTTTCCTGGCTCGTGTCGGCGGTGTTTAATGTTTTCGATTATTATTTTAGCTGTGGTTTCGAATGTTTTAACCAATATTGAATAACGCAAACAAAGTGTCATATTTAAGTCTAGTTTATAGTAAAACAAGTGAATCCGGCAGACGTTGTCCTGCCCGCTGTGTAACTATACCTACTGAATCACTCAATCTATTTAAAAAATTGCATCAAAATCCGTTGAGTAGTTTTATACATTATAGACATAAGGGCAGACGCGGGAAGCGACTTTAGTATACTATGTAGTGTCGTTACAGATGAATGAAGTGAAATTGACTTGAAATAGCGTATTTTAAGGTGGTAAAACCAATTTGCCGTTTAATATTCCCTGTTACAAAGAAAAAATAAAAATCTCAGAAATGCTTCAAAAAATAATACTTTTTTAGGGGTTTTTAAAAAAAATCTTTTCTTTCCAAGACGACCTTAGTATTCCCAAAAGGATTATATCCTAAGCACATTTTCTTAGTGGCTCAAACTGCCTGTCCCGGTGGTCTTATAAGCCGATTTGAGACAACTGTTGTAACGAGACACTTTAATGATTATTTTGCCATTTATTCAATAAACATTTTTAAGTAAAACTGGGTCTCTATTGCAATGTTGTATTCAGCTTAATAGCAGCGCTCCTATTTCAATAAAATTGATAAAATCTTTTTTTTTATATTTTTTTAATATACAACAACATGACATACATTGATCTGACTCCGTGGTAAGTAGCTTAAGCACTTGTGTTACAGATATCAGAATCAACAGTGGTATTACAATTACAACTTAAATAAATACATAAAACACCCAGATCAGTACAAACAGACATGTTCATGCACACAAATGTTTGTACAGTGCGGGGATCGAACCCGCGACCTCTTGGGTAATAGTCAACTTCTTGACCAATACGCCAAAGTGGTCGTCAATCCCTAGCCGGGGAATCCGGGGAAGAAGCTGTTAAGCTTCAACTGGTGGACAGCCAGCTATAGCTAAGATCCACCAACTTTAAATTGTGTTTCAAATAAATAAAAAAATTGGTTGCCTGTAAAGTCGGTATACGGGCGAAAGTTTTACGTGACAACGACTTTGAGTGGTAAAATAATTTTAATGTGAATATACATTCGTATAACATGAACCGGTGTGTATGCCTATCTCTCTCACTCTCTCTCTCTCGCTCTGTCTCTCTCGCTCTTAGGCGGGCTAACTGTGCTCGAGTGGAAGGGACGCGTGCCTTTCACTTTTTATGTCTGTCTCACTCGCTCTTAGGCGGGCTAACCATGCCCGAGTCGAAGGGACGCGTGCCTCTCACGTTATGCGCTCACAATGAGAGCGATCTCATTGTGAGCGCATAACGTGAGCGGAGCGTAACGCAGTTTCTTGAAGTGTCACCCGGCAAACCAATTTATAAGACGTTGTCACGTCAAAAACGCACTGAAATCGCGTTTATCCGTTCGGAAGCTTTGAAATTTGCGTAAAATTAGTCTTTGATTATGAATCTCTACAAATCTACAGTGGTTATCACAACTGAGGTCAAACACGGAAATAATAATAAGCTTGAGCCCTGCCCCGCTGCTGGCAGCTTGCTAGGGTTAGGTTCTTATAATATTTTTATGATTTGTACAATTTTATATTTTACTTTTATAATTACCCTGAGATACAGGAACCATCCTAGTTCAGGTATCGGCCCACCATAAATTATTTATAAATAAATTAATTTTATTTTATGTTTATTACTGTATGTTGATGAAAAATTAATGAATATTATTATTATAATTATATTGTAAAAACCAACGCTAAGATAAAGTTTAAATAAAGTGAATAACAATAAAATCTTTATTGCTTACATACCTAACATTCAATGAAATAAACAAATATAGCACATAACAAAGCAATTGAAGGTGGCTCAGCTTGTGCTGACTTCGGTTATGATCCCAAACAGCGCTGGTTTTTAGCCACACCCATCATAAAAAATCATCAATGGAATCAATTTATTTTATCAAATAGACTAACAAGAAGCACTTTTACACGTCCCAAAATATAAATTAACCCTACCACCGCTTCGGGACAATTTGGGCCAGTGCTGAGAAGAAGCGGCGCAAGAAACTCAGTCACTATTGTCATTGCCTCTTTTCAAATTTGATTTACTATTATTGTAATTGTTTACATTCTAACATTCGTACATATCTTTGTCATTTATATAATTATCTGGGGGCACGGTAGTGCCCCCGCCAAGACGAGCCAAGCGAAGCGCACGGGCACTACCTACCTTTTCTCGAAGCGCTTCGTCGTTTTTTGGAACCCTCATAACTTGGGTTTGGATTATGCTAGATCAACAAAATTTTCGGGATATATTGTCAATAGCGGACTTATTGAACATATTAAGTTTTAATTACATTGGCTCTTATACTTCAGATTTTATTTATATCTAAAAAACGCTGATTTCGTCACTGACTCACTGATGATCATCAAAATTATTAAGGTATTTCCTAATGTCCTAGAAAGCTGAAATTTTGTATGTAAGCTAGTATTAGCACACAAACAACAAAAAAATTATAAAACTTGTAACTTTCATCCCCCAACCCCTTAAACTAGGGGATGGGAGTTTGTATGAGACCAGGGGGCTGAGACAAAGTATCAATTTAAAAACAAAAAAGGCAAAGATAGAGAGTGGGCTATAAAAAAGGCGTCTCTGATGTGCAAGAAATACACCCCCAAAAAAGAAGAAAAAAATAAAAAAAAATTTTATTACAAACAACTTACAAAAAGAAATGAAATCCCACCAAAAACATTTTCATATAAAATGTTGCCAAGACGAGCCCATATGACTCGCACTGTCAAAAAGTTATCAGATCTCATGTAGAGCCAAGCTTCTAACACTACACGCCCTAACTCTACAAGGCCTAACTTCACAAACTCTACACCTTAGTCAAAATATGTGGCTTGGCCGTTCGTTACTACAAGAACTATTGTATAACTCAAAAGTAATGAATAGTGAATTGATTTTTCACCTTACGCCGATGTGAATGTAGCGAAATGGCCAAGCCACATATTTTGACTAAGGTGTAGAGTTTGTGAAGTTAGGCCTTGTAGAGTTAGGGCGTGTAGTGTTAGAAGCTTGGCTCTACATGAGATCTGATAACTTTTTGACAGTGCGAGTCATATGGGCTCGTCTTGGCAACATTTTACATGAAAATGTTTTTGGTGGTCAATTTTATAATATCCTTTCTTAATTAATACATCTTTTACAACTGTTTTAATTTATCTAAAGGCAATGAAGTTAAATTTTTAGGTAATTTATTAAAAAAATGATATACATCGGGTAGATGTATTTATAATTTTTAATAAATTAAACTAAAAACTAAACTTTATGAAGCTTGAAATTTGGAACCGCAAGCCTATTCCACCAAAGCTTCTGTGTCATGTTGTGAGTTGCAGGTATTATAAGTCCTGCGACTTTCAGCTCTAGCTTTTTCAGGTGATTACAATTGGATGTATTTTGGTTCCTGCGCTGGCGTTGTTTAGTGGAAATATAAAGCATCATTTAGTTAGTAAAATAATCCTCTATTTCAGCTTTAGTCATGGATTTCCGCAAAGTAACGCCTGATTCCATCAAATATTCCACCAAGCCCATCTCCACATAGATGTTGGGTGAGAGGTGGGTCTTAATTAAGAAATAATTCTACCAGCTTAAATACCCTTCACTTTGATGAAGCAACAATGCTGCGAACACTTAAATATTTAAGGGCAAATCTGCTCTGTAGCAAGGGATTCGGGGTGTAGGTCAAAGGTGCAAGAGTCTATGAGTATATCGATTTTGTGTACTGGGTGTATAGGTACATGGTGTTTTGGTAATAATAATAATAACGTTTATTTCAGGCAACGAATTGCAACATAATTACGGCCCATATAATAGTCCTCCTGACCGATTTCGACCACGGCGGCCAATCTCAACATAGATCAACCAACTACGCAGGAGATATTATAGTGCACAAGTGTGAGCGCAATGCACAGGTGCACTCACTGTTCCATCACTTTCAAAGTTCGGTGAGACGGCAATCCGACATGACCGGAGAGAGATCAGGCGCAGGACCAACGGCTTAACGTGCTTTCCGAGGCACGGGGGTGTAAAACCGCCAACTTCCCGACTCCGAGCTGTTTTTGAGAAATTCATGACAGAAAATCTCAGAAACAATTTTGGCTCGACTCGGGATTTGAACCCAAGACCTCCAGATGTAAGGCAGAAACTTTGGCACTACACCAACGAGGCAATCACGGCCCATGTTAGCAATACCTTAAAGTCTAACTTCACATTCTTTGAAATGAGACACTTTTTACGGATTATTTCGCGATTAATTTATTTTTTGTTTTAACCTGACGTTTTGTTTAGTCTACCTGTGACCACGGACGCTGAAAAGGGTTCGAAACGTCAGGTTAAAATAAATTGTAAATAAATCGCGAAATAATCTGTAAAATGTGTCTCATTTCAAGGTGTCTATTCTTAATTATAATATCGTAAGTTTTGGTAACTAACTGTCAAAATGTCTGTCTCTATAGCGACAAACTAATTCCAATTTTGTTGCCTAAAATTAATTCCAGTACAGGTTCATAGTCAACATACTCCAGGGAATTCAAAGGGATTGACAGCAGAAACGACTTAACTTAAAGGAGACATACAGTTTATGTAAGTTGGTTATTATTTAAACAAACGTTAATAATAATTATATCTAATAAAACCATTTATTTCAGATACACAAAAAAGTAAGAATTATAAAAAGTGTAGTAGCCCTTCTGGCCGATTTCGACCACGGCGGCCAATCTCAACAGAGATCAGCCAACTGCGCAGGAGATATTATATTGCACAAGTGTGAGCGCAATACACAGGTGCACTCACTGTTCCATCACTCTCAAAGTTCGGTGAGACGGCAATCCGACATGACCGGAGAGAGATCAGGTGCAGGTCCAACGGCTTATCGTGCGCACCGAGGCACGGGGGTGTAACACCGCCAACTTCCCGACTTCGAGGTGATTTTGAGATATTTATGACAGAAAATCTCAGAATTAAATTTTGGCTCGACCTGGGATTCTTACCCAGGGCCTCTCGGATGTAAGGCAGTATCTTTGCCACTACATCAACGAGGCTGGCATTATAAAAAGTAGTTTAGAGTCATACACATAACAAATAAGCAACAAAGAAAAACTATTTCGCTACACTATTATGCAGCCGAGTCCACTGCATCAAGTAAGGGCAGTCTATCCGCCCTGCTGCAACGAAAACAATGCCGTGATTTTTTGAAGTAAGCGTTCTTTTGACATGTTTTTATTAGGTATTAGAAGTTGAAAGATGTATCCAGTTTCTAGCTATAAGGTCAGTGAAAACGAATTTTCCAGTTTAAGGGCTGGACGGATTTTGACTAATTATAGCCTAAGAACCTTGTGTTTAAATTATCTATTGAATTAAAAAAAACCGCTTTGAAATCGGTCCATCTGTTCTGAAGCTACGATGCTACAGATACACAAAAACAAACAGACATGGTGGTGAAACTTATAACACCCTTCTTTTTCATTGGGGGTTATTAATTACTACCTTTGCTAAATACAAGAAGATCCAGTGTTATTTTTCCGTGTTCTTAACCCAAAAATCGTAGCGTGCTATGAAACGCTACGAACGGCTACGCCGTAGCACTTGTACTCGTAGTGTGCGTAGCCGATACTACGCGTTACGAAAAACTGCATCGAAATTATAGATCGATAGATAGATTTCTGGTACACACATACTATTAAACTAGATAGACAGATTAACACTTTATTGTACAACACAAAACAAAAATAACAGACAAGTCTAACAAAGAAAGATGTACAATTTAGGCGGTCTTATCGCTTGTAGCGATCTCTTCCAGACAACCTTCGCTGAAAGGAACATTTAAAACAGGAAGGGGGAACTAATATTTATCTTAAAGATGAAACCCAGGGCTTATTAAAAATAGGTGTCCTCAACTTTTCAGCATATGATTTCAGCCAAACGTTTCCACAAAAAGCAAGTCATGCCAACACCGTTATTCCGAAAACCTTTCATAAACCTTTAAACGTATTAAAAACATGGCCTCATTTCTATTGTAGGACACGCATAATACATTCGTAATTCATTAAAATTGAAATGAATTCTGTAATTGTAACTGATTTTGTATATGTACCTTCTATACCTATGTACATATGTACAAGTATATACCTATGTTTCTTTCGTTATAATGGCATGTGAGTCATATGTGAATCGGAATACTGTTTAAATAAAGGGGTTTGTAACTTTGATGTAATATTAAATAGGCAGATAGCTACCAGGCGCTTGAATATAGGTGATAAAAAAGTGTGTTTACTTCTTCGTCGCGACCTCGTACCGGATGACACTCCGTGGTGTGGCCTACAAGATAAATAAATAAATATACAACAACATCACCTACATTGATCTGACTCCGTGGTAAGTAGCTTTAAGCACTTGTGTTACAGATACCAGAATTACCAGTAGTGTTACAACTAAACTTAAATAAATACAAACAACACCCAGACCAGTACAAACAGACATGTACATGCACCAATGTTTGTACAGTCCGGGGATCGAACCCGCGACCTCTTGGTTAATAATCAACTTCTTGACCATTACACCAAAGTGGTCGTCGATTTCAAGATGGACCGATGATCTGGTGAAGCTCGCGCGAAGTGCAGAACCGAGCGCGGTAAAGATTTGGGAGGCATATGCTCAGCAGTGGGCGTCGAACGGCTGATATAACAATAATAATAAAATCATTTATGCAAGTGACCATTTGACTCGGTTTTTTTAGTAACAATACACTTATCCTATAATAGTAATTCATAATTAATTCATAACTATTTACTTTTGCACAACTCCTGCCGAGTTTGTGCAACAATAATTTAAAATTCCATATTCCAGTCTGCGCGCTATCATAGCAAGTATCATGTTAATGATATGGTCGTGATGATCCTAATGAGGTATTTGAATTTTCATCGTAAAGACATACGTGACGTATATTCCTATTTTATTTTTATCAAAGTTACATAAGTAAATAATATGCTAGGTCGAATGTACTCTTGGGAATAATACTTAATTGAAAGGAATGTAGGTATGAATAATATACCCAAGTTTGATCGCTACTTTTTATTAACCACTAAAGAAAAGGAGTGTTATGAGTTTGACTCCTATGTCTGCTTGTGTGTGTGCTGTTGTGTTTTGTGTGTGTCTGTCTGTCTGTGATAGCGTTGCTTCCGAATGGATGGACCGATTTCAAGGCGATTTTTTGATTCGAATTATAATCAAATCATGGTGCTTCTTAGCTGGTTAAAATTCGTCCAGCCGTTGAAACTCAACAGCTGTTGTTCTGGCTCATTGGGGGATTTTTTGGCCGTAGCTAAGTCATTGACAGTCGCGGGTCGTGGCGACATTTGGCGACCGCTTGGTGCAGTGGTCCACAGGTCGAACTTCTAAAACCAAGGGTCGCGGGCCCGATCCCCGCACAGTACAAGCATATGTGTGCATGAACATGTATGTTTGTACTGGTCTGGGTGTTTTCTGTGTATAATATGTATTTATTTACAAAAAAAGTATTTGAGTTTGTTTATCCGTTGTCTAGTACCCATAACACAAGCCTCGTAGCTTCATTTGGGACTGGAGAATTGGTGTGATTGTTGTGAAATATTTATCATTATTATGCTTTTACACATAGGTATACTCGTATATAAGAGCCGTTTAAATTATTAATCTATTAACCAAACGGCTTATATTATTTGTCCAATTCTTGTTTTTATTTATTTATTAACTTTATTTGTAACCCTTAGTATAATTATTACAAACCCTCGTGGTTTTCTTGTACTAAGTAAGTTAGTTAAGTTTTTTGTAATGTGACGATTATTTAAATAATAATTAAGAGAAAAAAAAACAAGCAAGGGTCAAGTTTCGTCCCTTATATTAAAACTTGTATCTATTTCTATCCCTGAGGCTAGCGGACAATTAGCATATTTTCTAACTCTCGTGATAATAGAAACTCAGTGTATCGTGCGTGGAATACGGATGGGAAAGGTCTGTAGGTATGTTATCGAGACACTCAAGTCTTACCTCTTACTGAAAAGCTATGGAGAGATGGGTGTGGCTGAAAACCAGCCCTGTTCCCAGCCATCCCAAGTCAGCACAAGCTGAGCCACCTCCAATTGCTTGTTTGAATGTAAACAATTACAGTTATAGTAAATCAAATTTGAAAAAAGGCAATGACAATAGTGACCGAGTTTATTGCGTCGCTTCTTCTCAGCACTGGCCCAAATTGTCCCGAAGCGGTGGTAGGGTTAATTTATATTTTGGGACGTGTAGAAGTGCTTCTTGTTAGTCGATTTGCAAAAATAAATTGATTTTTCATGATGGGTGTGGTTGAAAACCAGCGCTGTTTGGGATCATATCCCAAGTCAGCATAAGCTGAGCCACCTCCGATTGCTTTGTTATGTTTGTCTCATTGAATGTTAGTTATAAGCAATAAAGATTTTATTATTATTATCGAGTTGCTCCTGGCGCAGTGGTTGCAGCGCTTTGGTAGTGATACCAAAAGTTGAGCAACCTACAGCGCGGTCGTGTTTGGGATGCGTGACCATGCTGACCATACAAGAAACGTCTATTTACAAGCATCTCCGTGCTTCGGAAGGCACGTTTAGCTATATTAGTCGTTAAGCCTAGTCGGAGGCCCTTGGGCGGCTTAATAACATCTGACAGTAACGTTGGTCACTTGCCTTACACGCACCCCTCCACCAATCCGCACTGAGCCCACGTGGTGGAGTATGGCTCGCACCACCTCTTAGTTGACGTGAGGCCTGTGCCTAACAGTGGACCTATATAGGCTGATGATGATGATGGTGTTATCGAGACCCTCAAGACCTATCTCTCACCCAATATCTATGGAGAGATAGGTGTGGCTGAAAACCAGCGCTGTAGAGGCGGTAGGTTGTTTAAATGCAAACTCTATGTTTCACCTTTTCAGGTTTATAAAGTATTTACATTTTTACGATAGTATTTAGCATAATAATAATAGTAGGACAATATTTTATACCTAATTGAAATGATATGTACATAGGTATATGTATGTATGTATGTAAGTATATATAGGTGTATTAGAATTTACATTTTAACAACAGTATTTTCGCATTTTAATAATAGAAGAACAATATTTTTCTATTGATTAATTATATACATTTAATAAACTATAATTTTAATCATCCATTATTTTATTACTATTAATATACACTGCTCAACAAAGTCTAGGAAACAAGCCAACTATATGACTTTATTTGTAAAATCTTCTTTAAAAAAGTACTGATCTCTTTGAGGTAAACAGGTAGGCTGAATGTTTATCAAACGTTGTTCGAATTTAAAAAAAAAAAATTAGAAACAAAAGAATTTTCGTAAAAGGCGGGAATCTTTCACTTTGATTGCTGTGTAGTGATACTGTATGAGAATTTTAAAGATAAAAATTTGTTTTATTGTTTTATGAATTTATTGAAAAACAAAATTAACTGTTGTTATTCGTAACTTTTGCGACTACGGCCATTATGTCACGACGTCATTTAACGCGGGAAGAAATGATTCGAGCTGTAGGAATGTTGGAAGCTGGGCTACCCCAAAGCGAAGTTGCAGCTGCTCTGAATTCTCACGCGAGCGTTATCTGCAGACTGTGGGCACGTTACAGACTTACTGGCGATGTAGCCGAAAAGCACAGAGGCAGGTATAGGGTTACTACGGAAAGGCAAGACCGTTTTTTGCAAAATGTCGCAAGGAGGCAACCCACCATTAAGGCTCGTCAGTTGGTAGAAGACCTCCAGTCGCAGCACCAGGTTGCTATCAGTGACCAGACTGCTCGGAGGAGACTCCATGAAGCTAATCTTCGTGCTCGCAGACCACTCAAAGTGCCCGCGTCAATGAAATCGAGGACGTCGATTATTGTGGGCACGTGAACATTTGCAGTGGACCGTAGATCAGTGGGCACATGTACTGTTCTCCGATGAATCTCGCTTCGGATTTCATCCAGATTCCAGAAGAGTGCGTGTTTGGCGGATTCCTGGTCGGCAGAGTCGGCTTCAAAACCCACAGGAGGTGCATCCCTACCAAGGTGGTACAATCATGGTGTGGGCTGGAATCCGCCTGGGTGGACGGACGGATCTCGTTTTGATCAGGGAAAATTTTAATGCAGAGCGATACTGCGAACAGGTAGTCCAATCCGTGGTTATCCCGCACCGACAAAATCTGGGCGCAGATTTTATTTTTATGCAAGATAATGCACGACCACATACTGCGAGTCAGGTGATGGATGTGTTCCGCGAGTACAACATCGAAGTGCTGGAGTGGCCTGCACAGTCCGCGGACCTCAATTACATTGAACACGCGTGGGATTTACTAAAGAGAAGGGCTTTTAGAAATCTCCCTCAAAATTTGAACACAGCAGATGAACTTTTTTCACATCTCTCCAGAGAATGGAGTCTTCTTCCACAAGAGACAATCGATAGTCTCATAATCAGTATGCCACGACGATGTCAAGCTGTTGTCAATGCCTTAGGGGGTCCAACTGATTATTAAAAAAGTCCCCGCATATTTGTTCTTAACTGTAATGTTTTATTTTTTAAGAAATTTTATTAAATTAAATTTCTTTGTTTAGTTCTGTAATACACTTTCTTTGTTTTTCATTAAAATTACCTCGTAATTCAAAAACTGAATCCTTTATTTATATACGCAACTAATTAAGCATTAAATTGCGCATCGATTAGTATATAAACTTTAAAACAAAAATATATAAAAATAAAAATATTCCCTAAAAACCTCCTGTTCCCTAGACTTTGTTGAGCAGTGTATATTAACTCTTAAAAAATAAAAAAAATATTAAATTATCGACACTGCATTTTCCCAGTACTACTGCAGGCAGGTACATCATTATGCAAACGTTTGAATTATGTATCATCACGGGTGACCTCGTTGCATGAATTACTGTAAATGAGGCGGACATTCAATTTCAGGGTTCTGTACTTTAAAAGGAATTATATAAACCTTGGGAGGTCGCTTCTTTGCTATCACTGTGTCTAAAAACTTTATGTTGATATTTCCCATTGAATAACGTTCGTACTTATGTTTTAGATACAAGTTTATAGGCCCCTCATGTCTAAGGGGTATTTTGAGATTTAACATATGTCTACACATTCTTGTAGTTGTAATGACAAGAATGTGTAATTCTTGTAATGACAAGAAGGTGTCGTCCAGCTAGTGGTGAATGAGTTTGTTGCGACGCTTCTTCACACACACACACAATCACACATACAAACACACACACACACACACACACACTTAATTTTATTATAAAATTTGAAAAAATAATTGCTTTAGATTTTAATGTACAAGATTGTAACATTTTAAACATAAGTAAAGAATTCGTTTATACATTTTAATTAATGTACTAGTAGTCATGGTAGAGCGATGTCACCTGTCATAGGCATTATGCTTAAAAGGTGACTTCAATCACAAGTTCTGTTATGTAAAATGTTTTTTTGTTTATAAAAAAAATATTATTACGGATAGGATAAGTATTAGGGACTGTCCATCTCGCACTTGACCGGGTTTTAATGCTGATTTCACCTTTATTTGTGGAGATGAGAGCATATGCGCGTCACTGCACTGCAGATGTCGGTTATATAATTGATATTGACAATATGACAGTCCTATAATAATAATAATAGTACTCCAGGCCGATTTCGACCACGGCGGCCAATTGCAACAGAGATCAGCCAACTACGCAGGAGATATTATAGTGTACAAGTGTGAGCGCAATACACAGGTGCACTCACTGTTCCATCAGTCTCAAAAATCGGTAAGACGGCAATCCGACATGACCGGAGAGAGATCAGGCGCAGGATCAATGGCTTAACGTGCGCACCGAGGCAGGGGGTCTTACTAAATTATTAGACGAAATCATTTATGAATCTTTGTTTTCCAAAGATTAATAATAAGTAGCAAGCGAGTGTATAAATTATCGAAAACGTTTCAGCTGCTCTCGAGATTTGCGCTAAGCAACAAATATTTTTTTTGACGTGACAACGTCTTATAAATTGGTTTGCCGGGTGACACTTCAAGAAACTGCGTTACGCTCCGCTCACGTTATGCGCTCACAATGAGAGCGAGTGAGAGGCACGAGTCCCTTCGACTCGGGCATGGTTAGCCCGCCTAAAAGCGAGTGAGACAGACATAAAAAGTGAAAGGCACGCGTCCCTTCCACTCGAGCACAGTTAGCCCGCCTAAGAGCGAGAGAGAGAGAGTGAGAGAGATAGGCATACACACCGGTTCATGTTATACGAATGAATCATCATCATCATCATCATCATTATCAGCCAAAGGACGTCCACTGCTGAACATAGGCCTTCCCCACAGTTTTCCACATCGACCGATCACAAGCGGTCCGCATCCAGTGTGATCCTGCGATCTTTACAAGGTCATCTGTCCATCTTGTCGGTGGACGTCCTACACTGCGCTTTTGGTCGAAGGGTCTCCAGTCCAGAACTTTTCTGCCCCAACGGCCATCAGTTCTTCGCGCTATGTGCCCTGCCCATTGCCACTTGAGCTTACTGATTCTCAAGGCTATGTCGGTTACCTTAGTTCTTCTACGTATGAATATTCACATTAAAATTATTTTACCACTCAAAGTCGTTGTCACGTAAAACTTTCGCCCGTATACCGACTTTACAGGCAACCAATTTTTTAAATTTAAATGATTAATTTAACATAGTAATTCAATTTTGTGATAAATATCTGTTTAATTGAACTTGAAAATTGTTTTTAAAATGATTTAATATAATTTAAGCTGTTATAATATGGCTGAAAAAGCTGAACCACAATGTTAAATAAATAATTTTCACACAAATAAATTTTTGTTTAATTTCATTGCATTTATTTGTGTAAACTTTACTCTTCAGCTAACTAGTTTAAGTTTTAGTTTTTGTGGTTGGGATTGGAATAAATCTTAGGAACTCAAGGCAGACAGACATACAAATATACAAATATATATATCAAAAATTTATACATCAGAAGCCAACCTAAAATTTATATTCAACCCAAAGTGTAGTTGAAAAAAAATAAACACAAATCCATAGACAAACAACACAAAACTATCAACATTATTTAAACAGCACACAAGATTAAACGCAGCTATTCTTCTAAAAGGCTTTCCGTTCTATAAATACTGACTTCAAAGAAACGCCGTATTTATTGGCCAAAGCCCAGCGGTCAGCGTTATAGAAAACCCCAAAAAAACGAAATATAATTGTCTATTGGCCCATGAAATTTCCCTGGCGTCCGAATTACGCGATTGGTCGGTAGTCCAATAGATAGTGATGGTCCTCTATCGATATACTTTATTATTAACGATAGATATATAAATAACACTTTATTGCCCACCACAAAAAATAATAAAAAATCAACATACAAAGAAAGATGCACAATTTAGGTGGTCTTATCGCTAACAGCGATCTCTTCCAGCCAACCTTCCGGTTAGGGATATTGTTATTTACAGGAAGGGGAGGAGTTGGGTGCAAAAGTAATTTTAATATTACTATAACGTGAGGAGCATTAGCAATAAAGAAAATTGATTTGAAATTAATGTGTGACAAAGAGTGACATAGACATAAACGAATCGCAATTCCATCTATCTCCTTTCTGCTTTTATCTCCTAATATCTTCTTTTAAGCTTGATAAAGCCTGTGTTACTGCTCTTCCTTAAAAAGATAGAACTATCTAAGTAACATTAAATAAAATTTAAAAATAAACATAATGTGCCTGAGAGTGAGTACGTGTGTGTTACTGTTTGTGTGTGTGTGTGTGTGTGTGTGTGTGTGTGTGTGTGTGTGTGTGTGTGTGTGTGTGTGTTGGTACAATAAAGATAAAAATTAAAAGATAAATACAATTAAGGTACTTTTAATTGTGGCCAAGGACCAGGAACCTTACTGTAATACTGCTTTTCGTTTAAAAGTCGCACTGATGAACAAACATATTTGGGAACTATTTTGTAAGTCCCGACAAAAGAGATGGGCGTTATAAGAATAGTTATAGATCATAAAATGTCCAGAAGATTTTGTACCAATAAATAATCGTGGCTCGCAAATTCCATCGATATCGCAAACATTCATTCGCGTTGCACATCCCTATGAAAGGCGAATATTTTTTCAACGTACGCCACCGCTTTGATGAATGTTGTCTAGTTGTTACGATGTAAATTGCTATTTACTCTGTGCTAGTGCCGGTAACGTGGGGTGCGACAGGGCTGCATAATATCTCCTATTCTATTCAATATTTCATTTATTTTATTTGTTCATGGCTCACAAAACAAGAAACAGTCAGTGAATAACGAAAAGTAAAGCAGTGAGCAGAGCTTGACTGAAACTCTAAACATGTAAGCACAATTTGTTCTAGGTTAAATGAAATTTTAGAGGGTTAAAACTTAAAAATACAGATATAGTCTATCAACTAAATATTATTAGTTTTGTTAGATATATAATAAAAAGGAACTAATAACAAGAATAAGTGTGAATAACTTACTTAATTATACACAAGTAAATGCAAATGGTGATTTAATACAGAAATAGAAATCTTTATTTGCGTTTGGTTAAGGTACACTGATGATGGTCATAGTTATTAATCAGCAATTATGCATCCGCTTAATCAACCATTATCAATGGCATGCAAATCGTAAAGTTATATTGGGATAATACATTTAAATAGTAAAATGACTATCGAAACAATCACAAAATGTCAACATGTTTTCATTAAATAGATAAAAAATTATTAGCTATCATCTTCTATCGCAATTTAAATATTCCTGTATAGTGTAAAAAGCCTTGTCACTAAGCCAGTTGTATAATTCTCTTTTAAATTTAATAAAGGGTAGGTCTTGAATTACTTGTAGTATCCCATTATATATAATATTGTCATATACATCCAATAACTATTTTTTTTGGAATCTCGCGCTCTTTGGAATTATAACGGAGTTATAATTATAAATATAATTATTATTATATATATGGCAAACGTTTACTACGTAAAGCATATCTTCTATCCTGTTCAATAAATTTGGCGAATATATACTACGTAAAGCGCTAGACCCGACAATTATGTTCAACTTCTGTAAACTAATTAATATTCTTCACTTTCGAATACACAAATTCTTTTCGGCTCCGGTCATCGGGGAGGAATCGAACCCCCGACCTTTGAAAGTCCGGTCCAATGCTCTGACTACTGAGCTACCGAGAACCTTAAAGAAGTCGTTGAATTTTGTAAGTGGTTTGCGATTGATCCGCTTCCACAATAGCCTTCAATTCTTCATTATCAACTTGGGTCTCCGGCCGTCCACGGGGCTTGTTTTGCAGGTCGAAATTTCCAGAACGAAAACGTTGGAACCAAAAACGCACTGTGTTTTCTTTTGCGACACAACCGCCATACACATCATTAACCCTTCGAGCCGTTTCCGCAGCACTGGTGCCACGGTGGAACTCGTACTCGTAAATAACGCGATATTTCAAATTTTCCATTTTGTAAATTGAGCGATGCAAACAGAAAAAAGATAAGTAAAAAAACAAATGAATGACGGTTTACGAAACACAACTACATGTGGAAATAGCTGTATAAATTTGAATTTCGAATTCCTAACCAAATAGGAAAAATTTGTGATCAAAGTGGCCAGTACGACAAAACGCCATTTTCATATGTAAGGACCTAATATTGTCATATACATCCAATAACTATTTTTTTTGGAATCTCGCGCTCTTTGGAATTATAACGGAGTTATAATTATAAATATAATTATTATTATATATATGGCAAACGTTTACTACGTAAAGCATATCTTCTATCCTGTTCAATAAATTTGGCGAATATATACTACGTAAAGCGCTAGACCCGACAATTATGTTCAACTTCTGTAAACTAATTAATATTCTTCACTTTCGAATACACAAATTCTTTTCGGCTCCGGTCATCGGGGAGGAATCGAACCGAGGTCAGAGATTCGATTCCTCCCCGATGACCGGAGCCGAAAAGAATTTTTTAAGTGTTGTCTTTTCAAAATTTAAAAAAAATAGCGTTGTAAACGCGAAAAATACTTAACAAATTAAATTATAGCCTATTTCATCTTAACCGATTGTTAAATATTTGTAAAAATATTTCTCTCGGTTGATTTGAGGGTGTCTCCCACAATCATTGATGAAACATACGCTGGCACAAAGCGTTAAAAAGCACTTACAAAATTCAACGACTTCTTTAAGGTTCTCGGTAGCTCAGTAGTCAGAGCATTGGACCGGACTTTCAAAGGTCGGGGGTTCGATTCCTCCCCGATGACCGGAGCCGAAAAGAATTTTTTAGTGTTGTCTTTTCGAAATTATAAAAAATAGCGTTGTAAACGCGAAAAATACTTAACAAATTATATTCTTCACTTGTAAAAAATTAACACTTGTAAATTATATTCTTCACTATTTGTTTATTCTTTATTTAATGCTACTTTTCACATACTACCTTATTGTAATTTTAATTAATGACATATTTCTCATTATTGTAATTTTGTTAATTTTAAAATTTATTTAACACACTTATAATTTCCGACACAAAGTACCTATTTTGTTATAATTGGAATAAATGACTTATGACTTTTTCAAAACAATTGACCATGCAAGCTGATCGACTAGCACCTGCACCTGTAGGTGATTACAGTTGGATGTATTCGGGTTCCTGCGCTGGCGTCGTTTAGTGGAAATTTAAAGCAAAATAATTATTTTATTCAGCTTAAGACAACGTACCTGTCCAAGGTTACAAATGAGGTATGTCTCCGATAAATTTTGCAAGTGACGTGCGAATATTGTTTTCTAGCAAACAAAAGTATATAGTGATTTTTGATTGTTAATAATATATAAATTACCAACACCATCACCTACATTGATCTGACTCCGTGGTAAGTAGCTTAAGTACTTATGTTACAGATATCAGAATCAACAGTGGTATTACAAATAAACTTAAATAAATACATATAACACCCAGATCAGTACAAACAGATATGTGCACGCACACAAATGTTTGTACAGTGCTTGGATCACTTGGATCGAACCCGCGACCTCTTGGTTAGTATTCAACTTATTGACCAATTACACCATAGTGGTCGTATTGATTTATCAACGTTACATTGTCAACTGGACGCGTACACTTTTAAGATCATAATCAAGTGTGATAAATAAAAGAGTTCTTTAATTATTACTTTCTCGCTTTAATTGTACAAAGTTAGTTGAGACAGACGGCACCTCCAAAACTACCGTAATTTAGTTCATTAACATTTCCTAATTAGAAAATATTTGCTAAGTACTGTAAAATTATATGTGAAAGTCAACGGCTGGGCTTGAACCTAGAGATAGCAAGCCCACTACGCAGGACCTAGGTTTTACGCTAAAAAATTGTTATTCAAATTCAAATCATTTATTTCAATTGGATTAGAATGACAATACATTTCAGAAACACACTCATAAAAATAATTAATTTCCCAAAACATTAAGGTTTGGGAAATTTAATACACATACAGAATGTTAAAGCTGAAAACGATGATTATTTTGCTTTAAATTTCCACGAAACGACGCCAGCGCAGGAACCAAAATACATTCAACTGTAATCACCTGAAAAGGTAGAACTGGAAGTCGCAGGACTTACAATATCTACAACTCACAACGTGACACAGAAGATGCTGCTGATGCTGCACTGGCGTCGTTTCGTGGAAATTTAAAGCAAAATAATCATCTTTTTCAGCTTTAGTCATGGATTTCCGCAAAGTAACGCCTGATTCTATCAAATATAAACAGAATGTTGACGACCGTGTATGTGTACCAAATTTTATTCGAATCTGTTCAGTAGTTAAGACGTGAAAGCGTAACAGACAGAAAGTCAATTGTCGTATCGTCGTCGCCACCCTATATGCGCTGGCTCAGGCCACACCTGCGGGTATCTGTAGCCGCAACTATTATTTATTTATTTAGGATTGTAAACAATTGTACAATTCAGGTTATCACCTGTTTTACATTAATATTACTTATTGTACAACCAGCACCATTATCCCCTTCTTACATGTAAAGATTTTAGTTACTTAAGTTAGTGGTAATTAATTAATTCAAGTATATATAGGTAGATATTAATCTAGCCGGAACTGCAAAACAGATTTAGATGGAAGTATATTATGAAGCAATGTTAGACACTTAGGTATTAATATTATTCATTTCATGTAGTGTTAGTACCTTCGGTAAATTATAAATAAAAAGCGGACTGTAGTTTAAGGTGCTGTATTCTCGCCCTATTACAAATGATTTCTTAATCACGCGACAAATTATAAGCGACCGGCGGCGGCGATGGGTGCGTATGGGCAAGTGGCGAACGTTCGGCTCGGGCGCTCGTGCTGAGGTCGTGATGACGTAGTTGCCCGGCCGGTTCCTGCGCTCCCCTTCGGCTGTCGCGCGGGTCGATGCCGATGTTGTCCGAACATGTAGTTTGAGTTTTACTTGTTTTTTAAATGCCGTGGATGAAAGCTTAAACAAATCGACATCTGAGAAATACATATCATAGGACTTCATTAAATGGTGAAGACGTTAGGCTTAAAGGATGATCTGGATATGGAAAGGGAGCGTCGGGCTTTGTGCGTCAGGGCCAATATGCTTTCCCGCAGGTTTGCACGTTGCACCAAAGACGTGAAAGTAACGCTGTTTAAGGCATTCTGCCATTCACTGTACACGTGCAGCCTGTGGATGAACTACACCCAAGGTGCGTACAGAGCCCTGCGCACTCAATACAATAACGCATTTAGGGGGCTGATGGGGCTGCCGCGGTACTGCAGTGCTTCGGCTATGCTAGCCGCAGCTGAAGTCGATAGCCTTTCGGCTATCATTAGAAAGCGCATTGCTTCGCTGATGCATCGAGTCCGGGGCAGCGCCAACAGCCTTCTAAAAACGGTCGCAGCGAGACTGGACGTGAACAGTGCCATTATGCAGCACTGGACCCGCGTCCAGATCGCCAAAGACACAAAAATTATATATATACTATATTCTATATTTCTATATTTATTGATGTGACTAACATAGTTTTTTAAATGTATTGTTACTAACAAACACATATGGACTATGTCTGAAATAAATTGATTTTATTTATTTATTTTAAATAGACAATGGTCGTAAGTGTCACGTCTATTGTCTATTTAAGCTAACTAACTTCTGACAGCGTGCCAACCAATCACCTCTGCTATAATCGCTGACAGTCGCGAGCCGCTACGACAATAACCAACAAATGTGCTCTGGCTTAACCTGTTTAGCCTTATCCTCACAAACAAAACGTCCCGTGTCCCGCCGTCCCGTATTTATCGTTAAAACTTTCCGACGCAACCCCGGGCGGGCACAAAAAGGTCCCGGACATTAAAAAAGCAAAGCAGTTTAAAAAACAAAGACGTAAGACCTTGCCACGGTTCGGTGCTCTTGTGGCGTAAGTCAAGAGAGAAAAAGTGTAGATAGTATTAGTCCTCCTGGCGATTTCGACCACGGCGGCCAATCTCAACAGAGAACAGCCTACTACGCAGGAGATATTATAGTGCACAAGTGTGAGCGCAATACACAGGTGCACTCACTGTTCCATCACTCTCAAAGTTCGGTGAGACAGCAATCCGACATGACCGAGAGAGATCAGGCGCAGGACCAACGGCTTTACGTGCGCACCGAGGCGCGAAATTCATGACATAAAATCTCAGAAACAATTTTGGCTCGACCTGGGCTTCGAACTTTCCACTACACCAAGGAGGCAGTCGATACAATTGACAATACTTTTCTAGAAAATCGTAGACATAAAATAGAATCAAGTTCAATCTAACTAAATTGCAAAACAACCGTGGGAAATTCCTGACTGCCAATATCGCAATTAAGTAATTTTTCCCTTCACGAGCAATCAGATATCAGCAATAAGTTCTAGAATTCATTAGAATAATTATTCCATAGTGCATCAGCACTGCCATTAGGTTATCAAGCATAACTTTCCTTCGGGGATTTTCCATCATGGAATTACCCGTGAGAAGTTTGAAGTCAGGTGGTTACGTGTGTCTTAAAATTAAATATATAATAATAATTTATAACGGGACCTTGTCCTATGAGTATAATTAAGCACATAACATTAAAATAACACTTAAAAATCAAATTAAATCAAGTTTTGCATGTGGTGGAGGAGATTGTTAGTATCCCTCGTGAAAGAAAGTTCTTTTTATTTTAAATAGATGGCGCCGGTGCGTGATGAAAGTCAATATACCAGAAGTCATCTGGTGGCGAAAAGGAATTCGCCGGGTTTGCTTGTTCTTTGTATAAAGTTTCTATGAACGCATCTCTCCGTAACACTATCAGTACTGAGAAGAGGGATACGGAATAAAAAGAAAACATTTGAAGCAAAAGTTATCGTATAAATGTGAATCAAACGTAACTCAACGAATTCGACGACCACTTTGCTGTAATGGTCAAGATGTTGACTACTAACCAAGAGGTCGCAGTACCGATCCCCGCACTGTACAAATATTTGTGTGCATAAACATGTCTGTTTGTACTGGGTCTGGGTGTTATATGTATTTGATAAAGTTTATTTGTAATACTAATGTTGATTCTGATATCTCTAACACAAGTGCTTAAGCTACTTACCACGAAGTCAGATCAAATGTGATGTTGTATATATTCAAAAAAGCTACGCCATACGTAATACTCGCTCAACTCTCATGACTTGGCGACTATAATAAGAGATCCTAACTGAAATTCTTTGGGGCTCAAATAAAAACAGTAATTGAAATATCTCTTGTGCAAAGTTCTGTCAAAGAGAGCGCAGGGAGTACTGGGGCACGGATCCTTGTTATTGAACTTTCGGCGCGCGTGTCGTCACTACATAGTATGCAAAGTCTCTTCCCGTGTCTGTCACTATGTATGTATGTATTTTAATTATTAATTAAAGGACTAAGGTAAAGCCGAAAATGAGGATTATTTTGCTTTAAATTTCCACTCGTTTAGTGGAAACGCCAGCGCAGGAACCAAAATACATCCAACTGTAATCACCCGCAAAAGCTAGAACTGGAAGTCGCAGGACTTACAATACCTACAACTCACAACGTGACACAGAAGATGCACCCGGAATCACAACACTGACACCAACAAACACTCGACGCGTTTTGCCACTACACGTGGCATCCTCAGGAGATGTTTTCGCTTCGCTCGTAGTCTGTCAAAGCAAAATAATCTTCTTTTTCGGCTTTAGTCATGGATTTCCGCAAAATAACGCCTGATTCCATCAACTATAAAGGAAGGTTTCTAAGGTTCTTGAATGGAGACCACGCTTAGGTAGAATAAGACAGCTGGTAGTGACTGGAGGCAGAGGGCGGGAGATCGTGCGCTGCAGTGGCGCTCCTTGGGGGAGGCCTATGTCCAGCAGTGGACTGTAACAGGCTGATATAATGATATGATTTAAAGACTTCTTCACAAACTTGTGTTCAATGGTGGATTTAATGCCAGGGGCATTCTCTACTAGCCAACCACTGGTCGAAGCAGAGAACATACAGGCGGTGCATATACAGAGAAAAAAGAAAACATCCACATATTCATAGTAATGAAAATAGTACACAACGCATGTAATAACGCATGTCATTGCGACAAAAGAGACAGATGTATGTATGCTTAGATCTTTGAAACTACTCAACGGATTTTGATGCAGTTTTTTTAAATAGATAGATTGATTCAAGGGGAAGGTTTCTTTGTAGCAAAACATGCTTTATATGTGCTTGGGGACTAACAGCAATAGATTGCAATTTTTTTGTAAGTTACTTGTATTTTTGGAGTATTTTTCCAAGGTTTTTGAAGTATTTTTTAATGCCTGAACATGATGACATGTATTTATGAACGCCTTTGTATGATTTGAAGCGTGTCCCACTGTGGACTGTCACAAGCTTTACGCTTGAATTGACATGAAATTAAAAACATTAATGTAACATTATCATAATTTATCATTGTAATTAATATAACATATCATAATTTATCATTGTAATTAATGTGACATATTATAATTTATTTTATAGTTATTAATTCTGCCTATTTTAATAATTTTTTTCACACCTGTATGCAGGTTGAATACTTGTACTAACTTACAATAACATTAAGATCTCTAAAACCTGTATTCTTGCAAATAAACGAATTTCATTTCATTTCACCGTGCTAGCTAAAGCCCTGGCTAGACCCAAAAACACCAGCGAAATGTACAAATTTATTGAGACTTGTACAATTCGCCGTAAGTCGCCGACATTAAAATCAATAAAATTAATTATTTTTTATAAATAGACTCACAAGGAACACTTTTACACGTCCACATTTATACATACCACCGCTTCGGGACAATTTGGGCGAGTGCTGAGAAGAAGCGGCGCAAGAAACTCAGTCACTATTGTAATTGTCTCTTTTCAAAATTGATTTAATTGTTTACACTCAAACATTTCCATATATCTTTGTTATTTATATAATCATCAATTTAATAATATCGAAATCATTAATACAAACATTTTACAACTGTTTAAAATTTATCTAGAGGCAATGAAATTATATGTTCAGGTAATTTATTAAAAAAATGAGATACGTCTACCGATAAATGTACCAACTGTATGAAGCCTAAAATGTGGAACGGCAAGCCTATTTTTTGTCTGTTGATGTTATGCAAATCGTTATTTTTAGGAAGAAAGTGTAATTTTTCCGCCGTATATTAGGTTTTCATAAGTGTATTTTGAGTAAACTGTGAGTATTTTAAATCCATTTGTCGCCTCAATGTATTCGTATGGCGGGAGTCGGTTGGATACTAAAATCGTTGAGCATCGAATAGGCTACATGACACCACCAATCGTTGACATACTTTTTTATTATCTGTCAAAACGGTCTGCCTCCATAGATTTTGTATGGGAATACATGAACATGACGTCACGGTCATGTATCAGGAATCGGAGTCAATTGACCGAATATTTATTGAGTGTGTTTAAAAATTGGTTTCCACAGCTTTTTGGAAATAAACTGGATGTATTAACTTCGTAGGGGCTATGTTTTTTAAACACCATGGTCTTGAAAATATTTAAGATAGGTGTCATCATGCCTATTGCGTTATCTTCTTTACGAAGAAGCTTGGAAAGTACAGACCACAGAGATCTTAACAAATTGGTCGCTTACAAATTCCTTATCATCCTTTTACAGCCAAAGTTTTATTTCTTATCAGGGTTGTCAGGTGGGAAAAATCTTAGCGATTATGGGGGAATTTAATTATACAAGCTTTATTGCATCATCATCATCACGATCAGCCTATATACGTCCCACTGCTGGGCACAGGCCTCACCTCAGCTATGAGGTGGTGCGAGCCATACTCCACCACGCGGGCTCAGTGCGGATTGGTGGAGGGGTGTTTGTAAATTAAGTGACCAACCTTACTGTCAGATGTTATTAAGCCGCCCGAGGGCCTCCGACCAGGCTTAACGACTAATATCTTGCGATATTAACCGGGACCAACAGCTTAACGTGCCTTCCGGAGCACGGAGATGCTTGTAAATAGACGTCACTTGTATGGTCAGACTGGTCACCCATCCCAAACATTACTTATTGCACAACAAAACTATGTACAAAAAGGTGGACTTAACGCCTTAGGGCGTTCTCTACCAGTCATACCTTTGGGTTAAGCAGAAATGATTATTGCGATAAAATAAATAAAAGAGAAAACACAAAATTAATTGATACCATTAACATGACACATGTGATTTAATATTAAATATACAATACATAATATGAGAATACATTAACACACTAAAAATTGGTTGCCTGTAAAGTCGGTATACGGGCGAAAGTTTTACGTGACAACGACTTTGAGTGGTAAAATAATTTTAATGTGAATATTCATTCGTATAACATGAACCGGTGTGTATGCCTATCTCTCTCACCCTCTCTCTCTCTCGCTCTGTCTCTCTCGCTCTTAGGCGGGTTAACTGTGCTCGAGTGGAAGGGACGCGTGCCTTTCACTTTTTATGTCTGTCTCACTCGCTCTTAGGCGGGCTAACCATGCCCGAGTCGAAGGGACGCGTGCCTCTCACTCGCTCTCATTGTGAGCGCGGAACGTGAGCGGAGCGTAACGCAGTTTCTTGAAGTGTCACCCGGCAAACCAATTTATAAGACGTTGTCACGTCAATAAATAAATAAATATGACGAACTGTAAAAGAAAGATCTATAATGACGGTTGCGATAAGGTAAGAAAGTGGGTGCGAATGAGTCTCTTGAATGATAGTTTACTGGGAGCCTGTTTTATATTTTTAGAAGAGCAGTCCAGAGCGTAATGCATTCTGATTGGGGAAAACTTGTAATAATAAATAATATAATAAATAAATATTTCACAACAATCACACCAATTCCCTAGTCCCAAATTAAGCTACGAGGCTTGTGTTATGGGTACTAGACAACGGATAAACATACTTAAATACTTTTTTTTTGTAAATAAATACATATTATACATAGAAAACACCCAGACCAGTACAAACACACATGTTCATGCACACATATGCTTGTACTGTGCGAAGATCGAACCCGCGACCCTTGGTTTTAGAAGTCCGACATGTGGACCACTGCACCAAGCGGTCGTCATATAAGTAATTTAGTAAGTAGTTTATTAAGTCGTCGTAAGTTATTGACATATACGTTTTGGAAATATACTTTTTGGTCTATGCACGACTCTGAATTTAAACTTGCAAAAAATAATTGAAAATGCGAAAATTATGGGTGTAGTTGTCGGAATATCGAACATTGGGTACGGTTTTTTTAATAGACAGATGGGGGGAAAATCTAGTTTCAATGAAATAAGTTATTTACCATCTTATTAAACAATACTAAAGTATGTTTTGCACGAAAATAAAAAAAAATGTGAATCAACCATTTTTATACTATAAATCGCACATCTTGTTGTTCTTTAAAGTCATAAATGCCAAAAAATCTAAAATTGAGTTAACTATGCCACAGGGTTTCTTTCATACGAAACCTGCGGCATGGTGTGTGCTTAAAGATAGTTTTTTATGAAATTATTGACTTTAAAGAACTAATTGTGTGTATCTGGCAACCCTAAATCCGTGTAATCGCCTTATCTTTTATGCAGGAACCAAAGTTTGGTGTTTAAAGGGAAATTTTATTCGAAGATAAAATTTTAAATTTCACAGCATTGTTAAGGGCGGTCAGGTATGGTTATTAAAATTTTATTTAAAAAAAATACGTCATACGGTAGGTTTATTTTGTTTTACAACAATCAGAATCAACAGTGGTATTACAAATAAACTTAGATCACATTAATGTGCTACAAGCGATAAGACCGCCTAAATTGTACATCATTCTTTGTTAAACTTGTCTGTAATTTTGTTTTGAGTTGTACAATAAAGTCTTAATCTATATATCTATCGATGATAAATGCTAAAGTTTATTTGTTTGGATGTTTGTCCGTAAATCACTAAATACTGAAAGAAAGAAAATTCATTTATTAATCAATGGACAAAACTGACCGGAAGAGTTGATGGAATCGGGCGTTACTTTGCGGAAATCCATGACTAAAGCTGAAAAGAAGAATTATTATGCTTTTAATTGATACGGCTGTGTGTTGTATTGTAAGTCCTGCGAGTTCCAGCTCTTGTTTTTCAAGTGATAACGTTTAGTGGAAATTTAAAGCAAAATAATTCTCTATTTAAGCTTCAGACAGAAGAGAGAACAAAAAAACACCATTTTAACAATTTTAAACGCATGCAGAGTCGCGTTGAATATGTTCCAAATATGTTCTAATGAACAGATAAAAATGGTCGTATTATGGCTCCCACCCTTAGTTTTATTTAGCAAACCGTAAGGGAATGAGCGAGTTATTCCCAACACAAGTGTCTATGACAACATAATGGGAAAACTCGACTATATCGGTTGTAAAAAAACTTTTTTCAATATCTGAATTTTTTTTATTTGTTTTTATTACCCTATTATACAGGGTGTAATATGACTGTCTCGTTGGTGTAGTGGCAAAGTTTCTGCCTTATAACCGAGAGGTCCCGGGTTCGAATCCCAGGTCGAGCCAAAAATTGTTTTTGAGATTTTCTGTCATTAATTTCCCAAAAACAGCTCGAAGTCGGGTAGTTGGCGGTGTTACACCCCCGTGCCTCGGAAAGCACGTTAAGCCGTTGGTCCTGCGCCTGATCTCTCTCCGGTCATGTCGGATTGCCGTCTCACCGAACTTTGAGAGTGATGGAACAGTGAGTGCACCTGTGTATCGCGCTCACACTTGTGCACTATAATATCTCCTGCGCAGTTGGCTGATTTCTTTTGAGATTGGCCGCCGTGGTCGAAATCGGCCAGGAAGACTATTATTATTAATATGAAATTAAACTTTCTTCGCTATTTTTACGCAGTGACAAAGGACCGCTACCGGTGAACATTTTCTATAGCATTGTTGCTTCTCAGCAAAAAGAATAACAGTCCAAGCAAAACAATTGTTGGCGTCTAAAAACAGCCACTCCCGTGTACAACTGACAACACGTCGAAGTAACACGGTATCTTATACTTAGGCAATAGACCTCGTTTTGCAACAACAAGGCATGTGCTCTCGTGTGTACGTCTAAGAAAAGAATTGGTACAGACGTCACCACGTCAAGGTAGACACAAAGGCTTTTTATACGCTTGTGATACGAGCGATTTTGCAACAAATATGGGTAGCCTCATGTGCTAGCCGCCGTGCGTACGACTCTCGGTCTGTAGCCGCTGTTACAATAGCTTTTTTGCCACTTACACCGACAGTGAGCCACAGGTAAACGAGGTTCAGTAAGAAATTTAAATACACTTAAAGAAAAATGGACTGCCATAATAAATACCCTCAGAGTCGAACGGTTGGAATCTCGCCACAAAGTGAATTTTAATTCATTTATGGTGAGGGTCCCGATCCACCATCTAGCGACCTTCATGAAGGAGGACTTCTGGGCGCAGGGAGTAAAGGGAGTATAAAACGTCCTACTGCTGCGCACAGGTCTCGCGTCAACTAAGTATTAGGCGGTACGAGCCATAATCCACCACGCGGGCTCTGTGCGGGTTGGTGGAGGGGTGTTTGTAAGGTAAGTGACCAACCTTACTGTCAGATGTTATTAAGCTGCCCGAGGGCCTCCGACCAGGCTTAACGACTAATATCTATCGATATAAATCGGGACCAACAGCTTCACGTAACAGCCTTCCGAAGCGCGGAGATGCTTGTAAATAGACGTCACTTTTATGGTCAGAATGGTCACCCATCCGAAACATGACCGCGCCGTAGGTTGCTTAATTTATGGTATCACCACCAAAGCGCTGCAACCACTGCGCCACAAGCACCTCTCAAGTACTTTACTTTTGTTAATAACCTTCAGACTTGTTGGAGTAGCACTACTGACAACAAGTCTACTGTGTCTCTCCAGGAAAAGAGAAAAGGAAGCGTTTGTTCTTATCTTTTTTTTATCTTTTCTCTTTACTAAACGTTTGTCTTCAACTTTTGATTCGGTCACAAAGTTTTTTTTCGTTCAACAAAGGGTTACTGAGGGTGCTTCGAGTTTGTTTAACTGAGGTTCTTGATGTTTGTTCGGAGACGACTTAGTTTTTTTAAGGATGAAACGGGTATTGACTGAAGTCATTTTTTAAGGATGAAACAGGTATTGACTGAAGTCATTTAAATTTGACCTACCTACCTAATACCTACCTAAGAGTATAAAAACATTACTTACAATTAAAACATTGCATTTGACGACCGATTGGTGCAGTGGTTTTCATGTCGCCTTCGGCATTAAGTCCACCATTGTACACATGTTTGTGCAGAACTTAAATAAATAAATAAATAAATAAATGTCGGACTTCTAAAACCAAGGGTCGCGGGTTCGATCCCTACTCAGTACACGGATATGTGTGCATGAACATGTGTGTTTAGACTGGTCTGGTGTTTTCTATGTATAATATTTATTTATTTACAAAAAAATATTAAACTATGTTTATCCGTTGTCTAGTACCCATAACACAAGCCTCGTAGCCTAATTTAGGACTAGAGAATTGGTGTGATTGTTGTGAAATAAATATATTTATAAATACTAGCTGCCGCTCGCGACACCGTCCGAGTGCAAGACCGAACAAATGTTAGCGTTTTGATCCAACCTAGTCGAGTCCAGATCTTTTAAAACGGTACCTCAATCATATTTTTCGACGCTAGCACCGCGACTCACAATCAGTCGTGTCACAATGTTCGTTCCCGTACTCCTTCGAAACGGCTTGACCGATTCTCATGAAATTTTGCGAGCATATCGAGTAAGTCTGAGAATCGGCCAACATCTATTTTTTATACCCCTTAGTGATAAGGGTTGATCACAATAATTTATAAGGCAAAACAACGTTTGCCGGGACAGCTAGTTATATACATAAAATTCTCGTGTCACAATGTTCGTTCCCGTACTCCTTCGAAACGGCTTGACCGATTCTCATGAAATTTTGCGAGCATATTGAGTAGGTCTGAGAATCGGCCAACATCTATTTTTCATACACCTTAGTGATAATAATTTATATGGCATAACAACGTTTGCCGGATCAGCTAGTTATATATATAAAATTCTCGTGTCACAGTTTTCGTTGCCATACTCCTTCGAAACGGCTTGACCGATTCTCATGAAATTTTGCGAGCATATCGAGTAAGTCTGAGAATCGGCCAACATCTATTTTTATACCCCTTAATGATAAGGGTTGATCACAATAATTTATAAGGCAAAACAACGTTTGCCGGGTTAGCTAGTAATATACAATAGTAGTCAAATAATCACTGAATATTGTGTAAATATTCAGTGATTATTTGACATACTGTCAGTCGTGATACAATCAGTAGATTTATCTAGTTCTTATTGACCGAAAAGTGTAATCACGAATGTCAATTGTGTTATATGATTTTAAACATTGTAATACTAATTACGGTCACCCAAAAAAAGGCTTGCTCTGGGAATTTTGCCCTTGGCAAAATAAAGTTTTCTCACGGGCATTCGACTCCACGGGCTTTCGACGCTACGGTGTAGCCGAAAAATAATTTCGACACTACCTCTTACGCACCAACTGCCTTCGACTCTACCCATTAGGTACGTAGCCCATTGTATAAATTGATAGTGCAACTTTAAAGTATGTAAACCTGTTTACAATAATAATAATAGTCCTCCTGCCCGATTTCGACCACGGCGGCCAATCTCAACAGAGATCATCCAACTGCGCAGGAGATATTATAGTGCACAAGTGTAAGCGCAATACACAGGTGCACTCACTGTTCCATCACTCGCAAAGTTCGGTGAGACGGCAATCCGACATGACCGGAGAGAGATCAGGCGTAGGACCAACGGCTTAACGTGCTTTCCGAGACACGGGGGTGTATCACCGCCAACTTCCCGACTCCGAGCTGTTTTTGAGAAACTCATGACAGATAATCTCAGAAACAATTTTAGCTCAACCTGGGATTCGAATCCAGGACCTCTCGGATATTAAGGCAAAAACTTTGCCACTACACCAACGAGGCAGTTACAACACTCTATATAAACAGTAAATGTAGGTACGTCTATTACAGTTATATTTCGTTAAACAGCGAATCTCGAGTCGGGGATTTCTCTAATCCGGATCCGTAATGGCTCTTCGCTTGTCGCATTAAAAGTTTATTTCTCCGTGGAAATGTACATTTTTATTAATCTTTCGGTTTGTTATTTAGAATAGAACATTGTTTTAACTGTTTCACGGTGTTAATGTCAGTATTTTAAGAGATAAATAAAATTAAATAAGAATTTGAAAACTAAAATTACATTTGTAAAAACACTTAGTAGGTACTCAGGAACAAATATGTATAGTATGTATGTAATATGTACTCACAAACCTCACAGATACACGACGTACTCAAAACACAGAACACACCACACATCTTAGTTTTAAGAATAATGTACAATAAAAATAATATTATATCCAGCATAACACAAGCTTAAAAGGGGTATTCCAAGACTGTGTAAAACTTTCTTGTAATTAATAAAGATTTTTTTTATGTATGTATGCTTAAATCTTAAAATTACTTAACGGAATTTGATGCGTTTTGTTTTAAAATAGATATCGAGATTTAAGAGGAAGGATTGTAATTATGATGACATGCTTTTAAACTATAAGAGAGCCACTGAACAATTTAATATTTCTTATCCACGTAAGCGAAGACGCTGGCAAGCTATCAAATAATCATATTTACTTTATCAACGAGGTTAAAACTTGTAATATTTACTTATGTGCCCGAAAAGATGCAATGTTTTATGCAAATACAATACTCCTGGGTATTTGTTCAAACAGTTTTTGTCTATAGAAGTCCGGATACACTTAAATTGAAATAATGCTACTCAATCTTGAAGCCTTTCAAATTCGTTTCTTAACAAAGGAGTAATATTCAGTTGGCTTCACTTTTGGAGGATTCTAAAAGGAAAGCCAACTGAATTCCCTTCATTTATACAAATACAAATGCGTTCATTTGCGTATTTTGGGTGTTAAAATAAAGGTATTGTTGATAAAGTTATAGTTAAAGTTCACCAAAATTTGCTACATTTTAGTCAGCGTGTGAATATGTATACTTATTTGCTCGGGATGAACCGAAACATATTTGATAAATGATAAAACTTGATTATGATAAACTGATGTATATTTGGAGACTAAAACTTGGTACACAAGGAACTTATGATAAAACTAGCGGCCGCCCGCGACTTCGTCCGCGTGGATGTTAGTTTTTTGCGACCGGGCTTCATACAAATTCGCAACCCCTATTTTATCCCTTTGGGGGCAGAATTTATCAATATGTAATATTATTTCTATCCTTCTTTACCTTCCAAGTAATGTTGAGTCAAATAAAAAAAAGTCCCATTAAAATCGGTTTAGTAGATTCTGAGATTCAATTTCCTGCCTGCCCCCTAAGTTCATCGGCGTGATTATTTATATCCCAGTTTACTCTCCAGGTGATACTGAGTCAAATAAAAAAAGTCCCGTCAAAATCGGTCCAGTAGATTCTGAGATTAGCCCGGACAAACAGACAGACAGACAGACAGACAAATTTTTTAAAAATTGTTGTTTTGGCTTCTATTACGGTAATTAAGACCCCCTGTAACAATTTTTCATAAAAATCTTCAATGTACAGAAATCGATCTTTTACAGTCTTATTATATGTATAGATGAATGAGTACGCGCGGCGCTCTTGATGGCTAAATGCGAACTGATTTGATCGAGTGAAAAATGATGAATACAGGTAAATGAGGTCAATTAGTTATAAAAAAACAAGCTGACCCGGCAAACGTTGTTTTGCTATATAAATTATTATTTTTATCACTAAGGGAAGGGGAAGGCCTAGAAAAAGATGGTGTGACGATTTGGCAAAATATTTACCGGATTGGCAAACTCTGGCCCTAGACAGGGATCAGTGGACAGGTTTGAGGGAGGCCTTTGCCCAGCAGTGGGATGATGTAGGCTAACAAAAAAAAAAAAAAAAAGGGTATGAAAAATAGATGTCGGCCGGTTCTCAGACCTACTTAATATGCTCACAAAATTTCATGAGATTCGGTCAAGCTGTTTCGAAGGAGTACGGGAACAAACATTGTATATATAGAGATAATAAATTACAATTATGTCAGTAAAGGAAATCATCGCCACTGGACTAAATATATTGCAAGCGAGCAAAACATTCAATCTGTTTTAAATAATGGCCCTATCAGTACTCTTATATCTTCTGCTAATGCATTATATACCTTCGCTGCCATAACATATGCATTTTTTCAGCCAATGTCAGTGTGTACGTTGGAACTTGAAGGAACTCGAGACATTTTTATTTAGAATTTTATTTTATTTATTTTAGTTAAGCAACCTACGGCGCGGTCATGTTTGGGATGGGTGACCATTCTGACCATACAAGTGACGTCTATTTGCAAGCATCTCCGTGCTTCGGAAGGCACGATAACTGTTGGTCCCGGTTAATATCGATAGATATTAGTCGTTAAGCCTGGTCGGAGGTCCTCGGGCGGCTTAATAACATCTGACAGTAAGGTTGGTCACTTACCTTACACACACCCCTCCACCAATCCGCACTGAGCCCGCGTTGTGGAGTATGGCTCGCACCACCTCATATTTGAGGTGAGGCCTGTCCCCAGCAGTGGGACGTATATAGGCTGATTAATGAAATGAAATGTGCAAATAACAGTAGTATTTCTTTCTTGTTTTATTGTTGTCCTTAATAAATTACTGTAATATTCGTGTAACCGTGGTGCCTATTATTTTATAAATATAATAAACTCATTTTCTTTATTTCTTTCCATCTTTCAAATATCGGATTGGACAGAACGACGGTGATATTATCATTAAGAAGTAGACTTTTACTAAAAAAACCGCCGAGTGCAAGTTGGACTCGACAACAAATTCGCGAAACCTTCATTTTTTTTAAAATGCGTTACTTACTCTTTCCAATATATAAAGTTCTTATAGTTGTGGCAAAAAAGTAGACTACAAACAGACATACTTATAGATGAATATAATGTCATTTTCGTTTTTTCGCATTTTGCTACGGAGCCTGCAATTAACGATGATGACACAATATTCGACGACCACTTTGGTGTAACGTATAAGAAAGAAGTTGACTATTAAACCAAGAGGTTGCGGGTTCGATACGCACTGTACAAACATTTGTGTGCATAATTATACCACTGTTGATTCTGATATCTGTAACACAAGTGCTTAAGCTACTTAAAACGGAGTCAGATCAATGTTTGTGATGTGAACAAGAAACGTTAAAAAGTTCGCAAGTGCAACTGACATTTGAACAACTTCTTTGTCTGGAGTGAGCCTACTGACTAGTTCATCACGTATATCAGTTCCAATACCGGAAATTCAAAAAACGAGTTCCAATACCAGTAAAGTTTTATGCGAAAGGGATGAAGCCTTAAATGGTATCGGTTCGGGTATCTCCAGATATCTGATTACTCAAACCCCCGGGATTTATCTTGAGATGACAATGGCATTGCGCCATTTGCAATAATGGCGGAATATATGCATTGGGTTTTGTTTGAGGAACAATTGGGTTAAGACTTGAAATTTGTTTTTAAGCCCCGACGAAAAAGAGGAGTGCTATAAGTTTGACTCCTATTCTGTTTGTATGTAGTGATGTTATGATACCTACTATGTCTATATATTATGTTTATTAATTTTTGCGTTATTTTATTAACCACAATTTAAGCTTTCTTATTTAATTTTCACTGCACCCATTGCCTCCTTTCTGCATGACCTTGAGGTTGACTGGCAGAAAATGCTTTTAGCATTAAGTCCACTTGTACATTTCTTGTGCAATAAAGTTTTAAATAAATAAATATGTGTTTTTGTGAGTATCTGTCTGTTGATGATTCGATTTCAAAGCGTTTATTTTTCTCATCATCATCATCATCATCATTATCAGCCAAGGGACGTCCACTGCTGAACATAGGCCTTCCCCACAGTTTTCCACATAGACCGATCACAAGCGGTCTGCATCCAGTGCGATCCTGCGATGTTCACAAGGTCGTCTGTCCATCTTGTCGGTGGACGTTCTACGCTGCGCTTTTGGTCGAAAGGTCTCCAATCCAGAACTTTTCTGCCCCAACGGCCATCAGTTCTTCGCGCTATGTGCCCTGCCCATTGCCACTTGAGCTTACTGATTCTTAAGGCTATGTCCGTAACCTTAGTTCTTCTACGTATCTCTTTCTGATTCGATCTCGTAGAGAAATACCGAGCATAGCCCTTTCCATCGCTCGTTGTGTTATCTTGAGCTTCTTTATAAGGCCCAGGGTTTATTTTTCTATTCGAAAGAAAATGTTATCAAGGTGATTCTACGCCATGACCAGTCAAAATCCATCTAGCTATTGAATCTGATCAGCGGTTTCCTGGCTCATGTCGAGGGTTTTATAATTTTTAATTGTCAACCAATCAAATGAACACCAGCATTTAATATATACAGGGTTAAAAAAAAATTTATCGCAAGAAAAGTAGCAAGTGTTGCACCATTTTGAAATTTTGATTAGATGCGCCATCTTTTGAAATAACTTGCCAAGGGTAGTGTAATACATTTTTTTTTCAATATGAAGTGTCAAAGTTAACTAACAATATTTTTGTGAACCATGACTCACTAAAACTTAACTTATTTTATTAAAGTAACAATGTTTATTGCTTTCATTTGTAGTTGCGATTAATAGCATCGTTAATGAAGATCAGGAAATAATAAAAATCACAGCGAAATTGCGACATTGGTGATCACAGGACTTGAAAACGCATGGCTCATGTCGAGGGTTTTATAATTTCTAATTGTCAACCAATCAAATGAACACCAGTATTTAATATATACAGGGTTAAAATAAAATTATCGTAAGAAAAGTGGCAAGTGTTGCACCATTTTTAAATCTTGATTAGATGCGCCATCTTTTGAAATAACTTGCCGAGGGTAGTGTAATACATTTTTTTTTCAATATGAAGTGTCAAAGTTAACTAACAATATTTTTGTGAACCATGACTCACTAAAACTTAACTTATTTTATTAAATTAACAATGTTTATTGCTTTCCTTTGTAGTTGCGATTAATAGCATCGTTAATGAAGATCAGGAAATAAAAAAAATCACAGCGAAATTGCGACATTGGTGATCATAGGACTTGAAAACGCATGGCTCATGTCGAGGGTTTTATAATTTCTAATTGTCAATCAATCAAATGAACACCAGTATTTAATATATACAGGGTTAAAAAAAATAGCAAGAAAACTGGCAAGTGTTGCGCCATTTTGAAATCTTGATTAGATGCGCGATCTTTTGAAATAACTTGCCAAGGGTAGTGTAATACATTTTTTTTTTCAATATGAAGTGTCAAAGTTAACTATTAATATTTTTGTGAACCATGACTCACTAAAACTTAACTTATTTTATTAAATTAACAATGTTTATTGATTTCATTTGTAGTTGCGATTAATAGCATCGTTAATGAAGATCAGGAAATAAAAAAAAACACGGGTTGCACTCCGGGAGTGCCGGCAGAAGTGAAAACTTGATTATTAACGTTGTGCATTTTTGATTTATTTGAACCGTCTTACGTTTTTTCGATTAGCATCACGTGACCTGACGCGAGTTTCACAGTTTCTACCCATGCCACAAAAGTGCTCAACGCCGCCAAAGAAGTTTTCACTTCAAAAAATCACAGCGAAATTGCGACATTGGTGATCACAGGACTTGAAAACGCATGGCTCATGTCGAGGGTTTTATAATTTCTAATTGTCAACCAATCAAATGAACACCAGTGTTTAATATATACAGGGTTAAAAAAAATAATCTCAAGAAAAGTGGCAAGTGTTGCACCATTTTGAAATCTTGATTAGATGCGCCATCTTTTGAAATAACTTGCCAAGGTTAGTGTACTACATTTTTTTTTCAATATGAAGTGTCAAAGTTAACTAACAATATTTTTGTGAACCATGACTCACTAAAACTCAACTTATTTTATTAAATTAACAATGTTTATTGCTTTCATTTGTAGTTGCGATTAATAGCATCGTTAATGAAGATCAGGAAATAAAAAAAATCACAGCGAAATTGCGACATTGGTGATCACAGGACTTGAAAACGCCACCAAGGGTGTCGAATTTCAACTTTTTTTTAAAAAAAGTCTATTATCGCTGAACTGAGTGATATGGATTTTTTTTTCCCAGAACAGGTATAACTTGGCCTTTCATCCGGTCTCAGATTATCGTTGAGTTTTGGGACACCCTGTATAATACACAGGTATAATGAATTATATTATTATAATATACAACAACATCACATACATTGATCTGACTCTGTTGTAAGTAGCTTAAGCACTTGTGTTACAGATATCAGAATCAACTGTGGTATAAATTACAAATAAACTTAAACAAACATATATAACACCGAGACCAGTACAACAGACATGTTGACGCACTCAAAAGTTTGTACAGTGCGGGTATCGAACCCGCGACCGCTTGGTTAACAGTCAACTTCTTGACCATTACACCGAAGTGGTCGTCATTGTGATCATAGATAAAATAAAAAATAATAAATATTTTACAACAATCACACCAATTCTCTAGTCCCAAACTAAGCTACGAGGCTTGTGTTATGGGTACTAGACAACGGATAAACATACTTAAATACATATTTTTTTGTAAATAAATACATATTATACATAGAAAACACCCAGACCAGTACAAACACACATGTTCATGCGCACTTATGCTTGTACTGTGCGGGGATCGAACCCGCGACCCGTTTAGGAGTATAGATAACTTATTAGTCCACCTTTGAGTATGTGCATTCATTATCAAAGCGCCTAACTTGCTACAAATTTCAACCCTCAAGTAAAGTCGACCAAATACAGTACATTGACCTTTCTAACAAATTTATCTCACAAATTTGCCCGACCCTAAAAGGTAGCGAAACACCCCCCCACTGGAAAACCAACCGTAAGTAACACGGTTACAGTCGATAGCCCTTTACGTTATGGCTCTGAGTTTCGCTTGGTGTTCAAGCAAATGTAGCTCTAAAGCCGATGAGTTAAGGTCATATTACATGCTGAAACACGACAAAGGGAAATGAGTTCAACACTGCTTTCAATAAGAGTGGATATTGAACGTGCTGTAGAAAGTTTAGTTAAGCGAGATACAGGCTGGTGAATTTTTTAGGCTAAAGGCCGATGCATACTCGACGGGACGAGACGGGAAGTTTTGGAAACATCATTTCACTTAAAATTTATTCAAAAACGCATACGTCACAGGTGCACAGATGGGATTTGAACGTGGACGGGAAAATGATCGGCGACTATATTTAGCACGTCGCCGTCTCGACCCATTTCGGTCTTCGTAAACTACATGTTTACCGTCTATTATTCTTAAATAATTGGTATTTGACACTAATCAAAGTAAAATCCAAATCCCTATTTCTATATAATTAACAAGAAATTTAACACCTTAATTGACTGAAAATTCGCAATATTTAATTTTTAATTGATCAGAACTTTACAAAAAGTACACCGATTGAGAAGTGTGAATGATGACGTCACAAACTAGTATCGCCATACAAAATCAATTAGAGACTGACGCTTTGACAGTTCATGAAAAAGCACGTCAACGATCATTGGTGGTGTCAATTACCCAATTCGGAAATCGTCACAGTCCGCCGAATACAGTTTTCACGTGCCCGTCCCGCTCACGCCCCGTCCGGTGTATAAGCTCGTCACGTATGCTGCGACCTTAAGTTTCGGACGAATTTTGACGATGTTTTTAAACTAGAAGTGTAGACAGCCCGACGATCGCTTAATATTTTTATAGACTGAATTTTGCGTGATCAAAATGAAATATGCCTTCGCAACTTTTTCACTGAGTCAACATAAGAAGTGATAGCTTTTTTTTTTGGTAGACGGAAGCGGTTTTGTTTAAGAAAAGACGGTGTACATATGTGAGTGACGTAGTTTAATTTAATGACAGTTTAACATGAGTTTTGAAAAGTTTTTAAAGGTACCTATCATAACCGAATAATAGTCTTCCTGGCCGATTTCGACCACGGCGGCCAATCTCAACAGAGATCAGCCAACTGCGCAGGAGATATTATAGTGCACAAGTGTGAGCGCAATACACAGGTGCACTTACTGTTCCATCATTCTCAAAGTTCGGTGAGACGGCAATCCGACATGACCGGAGGGGGATCAGGCGCAGGACCAAAACCAACCAACCAACAGCTTCATCAAACCGAATAGTAAAACTGGGACCCTTAACAGGGGAAAATACAAAACATTCATTAAATCTTTATTTATTAAAAACTTGCGTACCATAGTAGACTTAATGCTGAAGGAAATTTTTATCGGTCAACCACCGGTGTAAATAGATAAATTGAATGCACTACAAAACTTGGACTTTACTTAAATTAACACACTTAAAGAAAAATGGACTGCCACAGGTAGGACTCGAACCCGTACCTCTAGCAAACTGGGCGATTGCTTTCCCATTTCGGCCACCGTGTCTCTCTACCAGTTTCTCTACCAGTCATGACTAAGAGAAGAAGAAAATTAAATGTATGCAACAAAATAAATAATTATTACAAGCAAATTAATTATAACTTAAAAAAAGGTACATGTAACTGCAATAAGCTTCAGATCATACAAAAATAAAGCTGGCAATTAAATTAAAAAAAAAAAAACACCCACGTAATTAATTAGCGGGTTCGCGACCGCAATTCGGAACACTCTGTATGTGGGAATTACATCAGACGTCCGACGGTTCGTTAGCCGATCGCGGTCGGGTGGTGTAAGTTCCGGTCGAGTAGCGGTTTTTAATACTAACTAGCGGATGCCCGCGACATCTTTTTATTTTTTTTTTATTTTTTTCGGGATAGGTTTGCTCTTGACCCAAGACTAAGCCCAACGAGGGAAAGACTGAGTCTATGATGGAGCGAGCTCACCTAGATGATGCCTGCTCACTCTTGCTTTGAAGATTCCTAGGTTGTAATTGCAGGGAAACACTGACGCAGGTAGTGAGTTCCATTCTTTTGCAGTGCGCATCAGGAATGTAGATGAGAAGCGCTCGGTTCGTACCAGTGGAACATCGACACGGTGCGGATGGTATCCCGCGGTACGTCTCTGGGTCCGCGTTCAAGATCGAACAGATGTTAGTGTTTTGGCCCAGTCTACTCGCCGAGATCTTTATAACGGTACCTCAATCATATTTTTAGGCCCTAGCGCCGCGACACAGGCTAGTGGGAAAGGAATGCTCTTACACAAATAAATATATAGAAAAAGACAGAGAGTCAATGCACACTACAAAATTTGATAATTAAAAAAAAACTCTTACATTTTGATCATTTACCCACTGCTGAGCATAGGCCTCTCCCAAAAACTTCATGGACACGAAGAAAAGCTCCTGGTGGCCGAGAGGAAGATCATGAGGAAGATTCTGGGTCCAATTCAGAGAGAAGATGGCAGCTGGAGGATCCGGAATAACCACGAGATCGAGGAGCTGTTCGCCGAACCCAACATCCTGGGAGAAGCCAAAGCCCAGAGACTCCGTTGGTTGGGACATCTCGTACTCGTATGGTACAAGGACTTGAGTCATAATATATTTTTTTCATTTTCATTTTTTTTTATTCAAGCCTGTGATAAATGTAAATCGGCTAAGCTTGAGCAATTTCAAGCAACCTGCATGCAATACGCTCCTTATTTGTTTCTTCGGTTTACGCGAACAAAACACATTGAAATGATACACTTTTTAACGGATCATTTCGCGATTTATTTACATTTTATTTTAACCTGACGTTTCACACCATTTTCAGCGTCCGTGGTCACAGGTAGACTAAGGTGTTAGTTGTCATTACATAGTTTTGAGAAATCGTAAACTACCATCACTCAAAAATATAGAGTTACGTTCCTATTCACACAAATTGAGCTAACAGTATCTTGAGGTCTTGCAGTGCGGGGTCTTGCTTGAATTTTAATACGCTCCCTGTTTATAAGAAAATCTGTCCATTTTGGCCGTGTTTTTGTATGGTTTTAATATATTGTAGAAGCTGTGAATAAAATAACATAACTCCTTCTTATCGCCATATCCTTTGCCCTACTCCAACCCACCAACTTGGGGTGTTTTCACGCGCTCGCTCTCGTCGTAATATTTATATTTTTCGGCCATTTACGCAACATGCCATCCGATATTTTGTTATGCAAACATTACGGAGAAGTGATCTGGGGCTCTTTATCTATGTAACCGAGTGTACAGCCAGAGTGAAAATTGAAGGTACCATGTCGAAATAACGTATTGATAATATTTGAAAATATAATCTCCTTGTCATATTGTTGTGTCCTTGTATATATATACGTGTGTATCTATTCAACACACACACAACACACAAACACACACACACACGCACACACATGATTTTTGTGATTGTAGCTATAAGATTTTTTGTTTTGTCATTTAGTATTTGTTGTTTAGTTTTTAATTAAGATTTCTATTGCTAAGGAAGAGCGACTCCTTCTGGCACAGGTGCTATGCACTTAAAAGATCGAGTTTACATCCAATATTGTTAGGATACCTATTACAAAATTGATGACTATATAAATGACAAAGATATATGGAAATGTTTGAATGTAAACAATTACAATTATTGTAAATCAAATTTGAAAAGAGGCAATGACAATAGTGACTGAGTTTCTTGCGCCACTTCTTTTCAGCACTGGCCCAAATAGGGAATATGCATAAAATTTGAAATGGCCTAAAATGATTTTTTCTCGAATGCTTATTATCCTAATATAATAATGAAAAGTTTTTTTTTTTCATTTACTTATTATTTAAACCCCTAAAATAATATTCAAAAAGTGCAAAATAAGGGAGCGAAATTCAAACTTCCAAAACGCGCCACCATAGGTCGAACGTAATATGACGTCATCTGACACGACATCGTATTGTAAAAATTACGAAGTAACTGAAAAGTCCAAGGTAAACACCCACTGGACGTGTCATGTGACGTCACGCAAAGCGCGCGCAAAATGGCGGCGTTTGAACTGCTTAAATTTTTCAAAAGTTTTAAATTTTTATTTTGAAAAATATCTAGAGTATTTTGAAGCCCATTAATATTTTTTTCTATGTTATAAAATAGTAAACTATTAATTTAAGACAAAAAAGAAAAACATGAATATTCCCTATTGTCCCGAAGCGGTGGTAGGGTTCATTTATATGTTGGGACGTGTGAAAGTGCTACTTGTTAGCCTACTTACAAAAAATAAATTGATTTTATTGATTTTGATTGTATTTATTGCAACGAATAAAAGATTTTCATTTCATTTCATTTCATCAAACCTTCTAATTTGTTATCAACTCCCGTCGAGAAAAAGGGGTGTTATAAGTGTGACCCTATATCTGTGTGTGTGTCTCTCTGTGTCATCGGAGCCCTCGAACGGATAGACCGATTTCGGTGCAGTTTTTTTGGCTCATTCGGTAGTCGGTTATTTTTTCGACATTGTTCTAAAATGCCACTATCATTTTGCCACTGACTGTACAGGGATGGTAAAACACAAACAGAGCAAAACGTAGGCAAGAAAAAACTCGGAAATTCAAGAAAAACGTTTCGAATGACCTCAACTATGGGACACTGTCAGTGATTTAGCCACAAGTCATTGGTTGACAGATTGTCAGGCGACAGAAAGGCAATCATTCAAATAGGCTAGATGACACCACCAATCGTTGACATACTCTTTATTATCTGTCAAAACGGTCTGCCTCCATAGATTCGATTTGTGCAATATTACTCTCATGACAACGATAAAGAAGTTTCTTTCTTTTTCTTTTTTAAATTAAGGCAACAAACAGTCATATCGAAAAAAAAACGTTAATATACATACAGATTTTTACAAAAGACCTTATTAGAGTCTATAAAGTTAAATATATCTATGAATATTTAAGAAAGCCACTGTAGTGGTCAGACATGTTTATTGTTGTCATGAGAGTAATATTGCACAAATACTTTACAATACACATGCAGTATGTTTTATTATACGACTTCACATAACCAATTTCACTGCTCAATATTATTTCTGAGTCCCAACCACGGTCGCGTGGCTTGTAACAACATGATACATTCATACTAACATACCATAGGTGCGTTTGTGTGTGTAAGCTACATCTGAGACTCCGTAGCATTTGATAAGAATACATCTTTGGATACTGCAGTAAGCTGTTAACGGTAAAACACATTCAATGACATGACTATTTTAAAAATCAAACGCTTTTTTACGGATTACTAATCTAATATATAAAATTCTCGTGTCACAGTTTTCGTTGCCATACTCCTCCGAAACGGCTTGACCGATTCTCATGAAATTTTGTGAGCATATTGAGTAGGTCTGAGAATCGGCCAACATTTATTTTTCATACACCTTAGTGATAATAATTTTTATGGCATAACAACGTTTGCCGGGTCAGCTAGTATGTATATAAAATTCTCGTGTCACAATGTTCGTTCCAGTACTCCTCCGTAACGGCTTGACTGATTCTTATGAAGTTTTGTGAGCATATTGAGTAGGTCTGAGAATCGGTCAACATCTATTTTTCATATCTCTAAGTGATATGGGTTGTCCACAATAATTTTTATGGCAAAACAACGTTTGCCGGGTCAGCTAGTCTAATATATAAAATTCTCGTGTCACAGTTTTCGTTGCCATACTCCTCCGAAACGGCTTGACCGATTTTGATGAAATTTTTTGTGCTTATCCGGTATCTATGAGAATCGGCCAACATCTATTTTGCATCCCCCTAAATGTTAGGGGTAGTCCACACTTTACATTTATACGGCAAAACAACGTTTGCCGGGTCAGCTAGTAAAAATATATAACTATGCGAAATAATCCGTGAATACGGGTATCAGTTCAATGTCTACTGTTCGCGTAAGCCGAAGAAAAATATATGACTGACTTCGTGGTCAAGAGGTTACACTTATTACAAACATAGTGGGCCCAGCGTCCGATTGCCAGTGGGACTTTTTGTAATTCCATCTGATAAGCTATCATACGATGACTTCTGTCGACAACTTTGGTGAATTGGTCAAGAAGTTGACTATTAAACAAGAGGTCGCTGGTACGACCCCCGCACTGCAAAAACATTTGTGTGCATCAACACGTCTGTTTGTACTTGTCTGGGTGTTATTTGTATTTGTTAAATTTTATTTGTAATACCACTGTTGATTCTGATATCTGTAACACAAGTGCTTGAGCTACTTACCACGGAGTCAGATCAATGTATGTGATGTTGTTGTATATTTATTCATTGTCTGACGCTACTACGATGAAGTTTTCAGTATTTGTGAAGAGACAAGATTTTGAGGTTTCGAGGAGTAAGGCTTATATATTTATCCTTAAGATTCAGCGTGATTAAGCCTAAGTGTTGCCATATTGTGTAAAAATAAAAATAGAAATTTTTCATCATCAGGTCATTAGAATTTTTGAGTAGAAATACTGACTGTATCCTTCGCCATAGCCTATCGAGACTATAGCTTGTAATCTAGTTTATATGCGAGTACTTTAGCTTTACAATGTTATTGCTACGGCGTAGTCGCTCGTAGCATCTCGTAGCACGCTTCGATTGTTATAGAACTACGAACGGAAATAATGTTTATATTTGTAATCCATTAGAAAACTGCACTTGTAGTGTAGGAAAGAAAGGCCTGTTGGCACTTTGAATATAAGATTTAATAACAGTATAATAAATAAATATACAACAACACCACACACATTGATTTGACTCCGTGGTAAGTAGCTTAAGCACCTGTGTTGCAGATATACAAATAAACTTAAATAAATACATATAACACCCAGACAAGTACAAACAGACATGTTTATGCACACAAATGCTTGTACAGTGCAGGGATCGAACCCGCGACGTCTTGGTTAATAGTCAACTTCTTAACTACATATATAAAACGAAAGTGGTCGTTAACAGTATGTGTCTAAAATTTACCTTTTTCATTTAATTTTCACTGCATTTAGTTTCCTTCTTTCTGCATGACCTTGAGGTTGACTGGCAGAAAATGCTTTTAGCATTAAGCCCACCCTCTTCGTACATTTCTTGTGCAATAAAGTTTTTAATAAATAATTAATTAATAAAAGCCAGCGATCATCGGTCAAGCCGGTAAATCCAGGCGACATCACTGTCGCCGGTATTCACTCCTAATTGCGCGTCAATAAAATTCAATAAAATTCATTTATTTCTGTAAGTAGGCTAAGAACTAGCACTTTTACACGTCCCAACATATAAATTAACCCTACCACAATCGGGTGTTGCGGCGACAGTATACAACATAATACAACATAACATATATACATATCTTTATAATTGATTGATTTAAAAAAAATTTAAATAAATGAAATTGACATTTCTAGCGGTGTGTAATAATCGATCCATACTTATACTATAAATGCGAAAGTACCTCTGCCTGTCTGTCTGTTACTCAATCACGCCTATACTACTGAACCAATTTGCATGAAATTTGGTATGGAGATATTTTTATACCCGAGCTACATTAGGCTACTTTTTACCGCGGGGAAATGACGCATTCCCATGGGAAAATTCAGGTGGGCCGATCGCTTTTTTTTTCATATATAAAAATGAATTGCTGTTCGTTAGTCTCACTAAAACTCGAGAACGGCTGAACCGATTTCAATAATTTTAGCTTTGAAATATTTGTGGAAGTCCAGGAAACGTGGAACGATGAGAAAATATTGATTGATTGCGAAAACAGCGGGCAGGACAGCGTCTGCCGGGTCCACTAGTTTCACATAAATTTTAAATCGATAAAAATGTCACCATGGTGGCATAGCCTACGGCTACGCCATGGTGTAACGTTCCCGAACAAGTAATACGAAGAATAGCATTTCCTAAAGCACTTGTGTTACAGATATCAGAATCAACAGTGGTATTACAAATAAACTTAAAAAAATACACATAACACCCAGACCAGTACAAGCAGACATATTCATGCACACACAAGTTTGAACAGTGCGGGGATCGAACCCCGCTTGGTTAATAGTAAATTTCTTGACTATCACACCGATGACGTCGTCCTAAAAAAAAATGGCTACCAAATTTAATTTGAGTACCATTTTCTCATGGAAATAGCCAGCTGTTTTTTTTAATTAGTCGCCGTATTTCTACTCAATACTGTTAACCGAGTGAAGGCGTAACACTACCCCCGGTCGCGGTAAAAATCGAACTCCAACCCCCTCCTCAGGGGACGGGCTGGTCGTAAATTTCACTAATTATAACCCACATTTATACAAGGTTGCCGACCGAGTTACACCTCTCGACGAGGGCTGTGTTTTCTATCCTATTAATATTATAAATTCAAATTATTTATTTGCGAATAAGTAGGTTACAGTTCATGGTAGTAGTAGCAAAAATTAAATAAACAGTGCATCAGTCTCATCATCATCATCATCAGCAGCCAAAGGACGTCCACTGCTGAAGATAGGCCTTCCCCACAGTTTTCCACATCGACCGATCACAAGCGGTGCGCATCCAGTGTGATCCATGCGATCTTTACAAGGTCGTCTGTCCATCTTGTCGGTGGACGTCCTACGCTACGCTTTTGGTCGAAGGGTCTCCAGTCCAGAACTTTTCTATCCTACATCAGCCTACTTAACTACAATTATATTGCATGCAAATAAACGTGTAAGTTTGTGAGTATGTATGTATGTTTACTCCACTTTATTTACTCTTCTTTCTGCGTTCACAACGCTATTTTTTAAATTTGAAAGGCCATTACACTTAAAAAATTCAAATTAAAAATAAAAACCGTACTTAAAAAATCATCAGTGAGGTCATCCTCCCTGATGACCGGAGCCGAAAATATTTTTTTAGTGTAATGTCCTTTCGAATGTTTGTTACTCACTTCACAGCTACTGAACCAATTTGATTTAAATTAGGAACACACATTATATTAGATTGTAACCTGGAATAACATATAGGGTGTTTTCCGGTTATATATATTTATTTATTTAAGTTTTTTTGGAATAGCACTGTTGTCTCTGATATCTGTAACACAAGTGCTTAAGCTACTTACCACGGAGTCAGATCAATGTATGTGATGTTGTTGTATATTTATTTATTTATTCAGGATCGAAGGTAAATTTTAATAGGCGCGTACGAAGAACGCGAAACCTCAACCTTTTAAGAAATGGATGCTTATTTCATTTGGGAAAGGTTTACTCTTGAACAAGGACTAAGCCTGACTAAGCAAAGACTAACCCATTGTAGTATGCGAGCGACAAACGCGAGCGACGCGAGGCGACAATATCCGATATCCGATAGTATCCTACGTGACAAGTAGACGACAAGTAATGGTCGCATCGCTTCGCGTCACACTTGTCGCGTGGCATCACTCACGCCTGAGTCGATAATGATGCGAAAAACAAAACAAAAAAATATCAAAGTCTAGTGTGGGTAGCCCTAAAAACTATTTATCGTAAAAATTTACATAATATTCACGGAAAACTAGGCGCGGCCCCTGGCCACACACGACGGGTCATGATAAGTTCTAATTAGATATGTGTAAATGAATGATGGAACCATTTAGAGGGTTATGTGTCTGTTTAATTTTGTTTTATAACCCACATTTATACAGGGTTACTGGTAACTCGACGTATTCCTTCAAAAAAAAAAGACTTATAGTAAAGGTGATTTCCTACAAAAAGGTCCCATCAATGAAGGGTGGGTTAGGGGTCGAAAAATTACAAAATGTTGCACTTAAAACCCATTTCACAAGAAATTTCGCAATCTTAACAGCACAATATCTTAAAAATCAATTGCTTCTAACTAGTCGATGAAACCTTTTTGTTGCTGATTACCTCTTCTTTGTCTCTTTTTAAGGAATACGTCGAGTTACCAGTAACCCTGTATACCGGGTGTCCCAAGAATAGAGAAAATTAAATGCTGTAGGGTTGGCATAATATTGGTAGGCAATAGTCACTTTTGTAAAAATAAAATGAAGTTGCAGTTTTGTCGCTATCCTTGGGACCTGTATTTGAATTTCAAAAATGGTTATTGTAACACTGAATTTTGACTATAGCTAATCATCTCAAAATCTTATAAGCATACTGGGAGAACACTTTCAAATAGTACTGAAAGGGTTCACCCAGTATACTTAGATGATTTTGAGCATACTAATGTTAACCACCTCTGGATCTTACTCTCACTGCTACTTGACTTTGGAACGGCCTCCCTAAGGAAATCCAGCGGTCGACGTCGAAATTATCATTTAAAAAGTCACTGCAGTCCCACTACAGGAATGAACTGTCTCTCCTGTCTCAGTGACACTGTGTTCTTACCATGTGTACCATCCTTATTATGTATACGTAACAATGTATGTCTATGAATTTTTATGTATTTTTATTTCATTTTATGTAAGTAATTAGTATGTATGTTTATAATTTTATTATGTACTTAAATAACTTCAGTTAACTTTTTACTTTACTTTTTACTGCATGTGCACCGCCTGAATTTTCTCTGCTTGGCCCTATGGTTGACTGGTAGAGAATGCCTTCGGCATTAAGTCCACCATTGTACACGTTTGTGCAGAACTTAAATAAATAAATAAATACAATCTTAGTGGTTCACATCGCTGATTCAAGACTCAGAGGTGTGATGAGGAATTTTATTCTTAGTGGAGTAGAGATTGTATCTACTATTTTATAATAAGGCTAGCAAACCTGGCGAACTCCGTTACGCCTCTAGATGGCTTCGTTTTGACGTGATAACGTCTTTAAAATCGTTTTAGTCGGGTGACATGTTCAGAAACTTGTGTCACACCAAAACCTCACGAGCGCGATCGCAGGTATAACGAGAGAGAGACGGACCGATCTCCCGTCTCATCTCGAGCGCTGCCAGTCATTCCGTGCAACTTGTCACGCGGAATCCTCACGAGCGGAGGCTGGCATAGCGTTCGAGTGAGTGGACCGATCTTCCGTCTCTCTCACTCTAGCGGCATACAAACGAATGGAGATTTTCTCGTGCGGTTAAGTTTTCGTTGAATGTTTAACAGTGAAACAAAATGTGAAGTGCAAGTGAAGTGTTACAACAATTGCAACAAAAAAAGGTGAATAAAATAGCCGTAAGACGTTATCACGTAAACATCTCGATCGTAAACCTACTTTACAAACAACCAATTTTTTTTTGTAAAATTTCGTTTGGGGATTTAAGATGAAGAATTTTTTGTTTTTTTTTTGTTTGCTATAAACCTCACGGAGCCCGAGACTTTTTCAACGAATGCAAAACAGCCAAAATCGGTTTGTGCGTTCTAGAGTAATAGTGTCAGGAAGAAACTTAGCGACTTATTTTTATATTACAGACTAGCTGTTAGTCTGGCTACCTATTTGGTCTTATCTAAGTCTGACATCAAATAATAAATACAAATATACAACATCACATACATTGATTTGATTCCGTGGTAAGTAGCTTAAGCACTTGTGTTACAGATATCAGAATCATCAGTGGTATTACAAATAAACTTAAATAAATACATATGACACCCAGACCAGTACAAACAGACATGTTTATGCACTCAAATGTTTGTACAGTGCGGGGATCGAACCCGCGACCACTTGGTTATTAGGGTAGTCAACTTCTTGACCTTTACACCAAAGTGGTCGTCAAAATAATATTGTATATTCTCTGCCTGTGTCAATTATCATGATGTTTACAGTATTATTACTCGCCTGAAACAGGCTTCTCCCTGAAGCCTATTTAAAGCGCGTTCCCTCACTATCTTGGCTACAACTTGCAATATATTTTATGCTTTTGTTTTCACATTAATAATAAGTACCCATTTCGTGAAGGGTGTGCTTTCAGTTGAAGATATATAGCTAGTGTTTCAGTGCTCTAACAGCGATTTGGCCATGGTGATTGGTTGACACACCTCCAGTCTTGAGTCGCAGCGACAATACGCCACAGGTGCGCGCTGGCTCTTATATCTACAAATCTAATGAAACAAGAATACTTATATCTTATCAGGCACAAGCTCCGTTCACTCCCGCACCTAAATAGCCTCACGTACTCGCAATAAAATCCGATGCATCCAGATTTTACGAGGGAGATGCCAATCATAATGTGAGCCGTAAAACAACTTAGTTTTGATTCATGAGGCCCAACTTATCTGTAAGTTTGACTATTATATATTTGTTTCTCTTAATCTATAAAAGCGAAAGATAGATAAGTAGATAAAAAGATAGAGAACTCTGTATTGCACACCATTAAAAATATAAAAATCAACATTAACAGAAAGATGCACAATTTAGGCGGTCTTACCGGTAAGAGTAATCTCTTAATGACAACTTTTTGGTTACGGATCACTCGCTAATCACGAAAATTCAGAAACTATAATGGCTAGGCGCTTCAAATTTTCCATGGGGATTCTTCGTAGGGCTAAGATCTACTGATCCGATACCGAAGAACCTTGCGGGTTGAATTTTGTAAAATTCAATTCATGGTGTTGTTTTGTGGGTTGAAACTTTATATAAAACGTCGATTACTACAAGTGCTGGAGGGCTCAAATTATGCGTATGCGTCTTTAGTGCGTGCTAGGATGCTAACTCCTAGTTTTGTCAAATTCCACCATATTGAATATCTGGAATATATAAAAGGTAAACACGATAGGAATTTAACGGTATATCGATGGAATTCATGTTTAAAAAAAAATGATTTTTAGCAATAAAAAGTTACGAATTTTTCATTACGGGAACTCCGTAGCAGAAAAAAAAATTGATAGCGGTGCCTAGTTCATATTTAAATAAAATAAAAAATATTAATAAAATTAAAAACGACTCTGAGTGGTAAAATAATTTTAATGTGAATATTCATTCGTATAACATGAACCGGTGTGTATGCCTATCTCTCTCTCTCTCTCTCTCGCTCTGTCTCTCTCGCGCGAAACGTGAGCGGAGCAGCGTAACGCAGTTTCTTGAGGTGTCACCCGGCAAACCAATTTATAAGACGTTGTCACGTCAATAAAAGTTTAAAACGTTTCTACAGTATTGCTACAATTGTTAAAGATTATGATGGGGCTGACATAAACCGTGGTTAAAGTCCCGAAACAAAACAAAGAGAAAAATAAATATAACTAACTATTCCAAAATCAACTTCGATATTACTGTAAATAAGTATTATTAAAGGTAATTTTAGTAATTATTGTATTTAGAAAATAGTTAAATCTGATACCATAAGTATAGTATCATGGCAAGGCTACAAGATATTGTAATAATTTATAAAGGGTTAGGAGTTATAATTAAGAGGTTGATTAGATATTTCCCTAATAATTATTTGGTCGGATTTCAACCAAAACGAAACTAAGAGCTACAATTAAGATATAACTTAAATGTTTACTCAGTACTTGGGTTGCCGATATGGAAAAAAAACCTTGTCAAAAGATTTTGATGAAATCAGTTACAAAATACTATTTTTTTTAGATATTCCTGCTAAAGTAAGTGAAGTTAAAAGTTTCTTTGCCTTAAGTGTTCAAGTTCTATGTATTAATATTTTTTAAGCGTAAACAACGCTATTTTTAAAATTCGAAAAGACATTGCACTTAAAAAATTCTTTTCGGCTCCGGTAATCAGGGAGGATTCGAACCCCCGACCGTTCCAATGCTCTAACCACTGAGCTACCGAGAACCATAATGGAGTCGTTGAATTTCGTAAGTGCTAACGTTTTGAGACAACATATGTTTCATCAATGATTGTGGGAGACACCCTCAAATCACCCGAGAGAAATATTTTTTACATATATTTAACAATCGGTCAAGATGAAACAGGCTAAATTTTATCTATAAAGTAATTTTTTGCGTATACAACGCTATTTTTAAAATTCGAAAAGACATTGCACTTAAAAAAATCTTTTCGGCTCCGGTCATCAGGGAGGATTCGAACCCCCGACCGTTCCAATGTTCTAACCACTGAGCTACCGAGAACCATAATGGAGTCGTTGAATTTCGTAAGTGCTAACGTTTTGAGCCAACGTATGTTTCATCAATGATTGTGGGAGACACCCTCAAATCACCAGAGAGAAATATTTTTTACATATATTTAACAATCGGTCAAGATGAAACAGGCTAAATTGTACCTATCTATAAAGTAATTTTTTTGCGTTCAGAACGCTATTTTTTAAATTCTAAATTACAATAGGGGGTTCGAAGCTTCCCTGATGACCGGAGCCGAAATCAAATTGTTTAAGTGCAAAGACTTTTCAAATGTTCATGTTTTCTTTCAAAACACTACTGAGGCTAAGGCCACACATTCAGGATGCGGTCACCGCGACACGCATCTGACAGCCTGTTAAACAATCACCGCCAAGTCACTGACAGCCGTGAGTCAGGGCAACAGAAAGATGCCGTATTTTCAAGACCATGGCGTAAAAAAAACATTGCCCCTATGAAGTTAATACAACCATTACATAAATTTGTAAACACAATAAACTCATTAAATATTTGGGTCAATTGACTCCGATTTCGGATACATGACCGTGACGTCACGATTTTGTATTCCCACACAAATCTATGGAGGCAGACCGTTTTGACAGATAATAAAGAGTATGTCAACGATTGGTGGTGTCATCTAGCTTATTGCTGTGGCGGAACATTCAATAAGAATTACTGTTCAGTAAGCTCCAAAATTTCAATTTTATCGCAAAAAATGGGTCATATCGAATGCCTAAGTGCCACTCGAAAAGAAATTGAGCAAAAGCAGTTTTCATCGAAAGTGAATTAAAAACATTGTTGACGAAAATTTCACACGAAATTCACCAGTTTTTAAAAGAGTAGAGTGCTTTTTTAACTCTCAATAGATTTGTTTTAGAATTCCAAATAATACGGCAGAGTGTGGACTGGATTCACAAGTGATAATAAACTGCCTAGGATAAAAAGAGTGATCTTAAATATTATCCCTATCAACGTTAGCACAGACAATAAGTAAAAGTAACGACGCTTTGGTGTAATGGTCAAGAAGTTGACTATTAACTTGGATTTTAGTCAGTTTGCTTCTTTTTGCTGCTACGTGCCTTAACCAAGATGTCGCGGGTTCAATACCGGCACTGTACAAACATTTGTGTACATGAACATGTCTGTTTGTACTGATCTAGGTGTTATATGTATTTATTTGAGTTTATTTGTAATACTATTGTTGATTCTGATATCTGTAACACAAGTGCTTCAGCTACTTACCACAGAGTCAGATCAATGTATGTGATATTTTTGTATATTTTGTTTAAAAAATGCTATAGACTTGCCTAACGTTGATTTTAAGTGTAGTGTTTGTCAATAACACTAGTGATTTGTTTTAACAGAAACGAACTTAAGTATATGTACAAAGAGTTTGGTATATTTGAGACAAGTTATTACGTTTAAACAATACCGTATTAAAAGCTGCAAAAGAGAATTATTTCGCTTAAATTCCAGCTCTAGTTTTTTCAAGTGGTAACAGTTGGATGTATTTGGGTTATTTTTATTTATTTTTTACTAGCTGACCCGGCGAACTTCGCGTAACGAATGACATTGTCATTAGTTACGCGCGTTTTTTAATGCAAAACTAAATGTATATTTTTCAATATTTCTGAGAGATTTTCTTAATATTTTTTTCCGTAAGAACCTTCTCCTAATAATAACAAATACAACAAAAAAATAATTAGTGAAATCGGTCCAGCCATTCACGCGTGATGCCGTGACCAAGGAAAACGGGTTTCATTTTTATATATATAGATTTAAAACTTTATTACACAAGAAATGTACAAAGGGTGGTAATGCTAAAAGCATTTTCTGCCAATCAACTACAAGGTCATGCAGAAAGAAGGCTATAGGTGCAGTGAAAATTAAATGAGAAAGTTAAATTGTGGTTATTAACGAAAAAATGAGTAGGTAAACATAATTGGGTTCCTGCGCTGGCGTCGTTTAGTGGAAATTTAAAGCAAAACAATTCTCTTTTTCAGCTTTACTCACGGATTTCCGCAAAGTAACGCCTGATTCAATCAACTATATAAACGCCTTGTTTACCGCAAACAAAGCCGTGCAGTTGACCTGTCACTTTGACAGTCCATATGCCATTCTTTGGAATTGAATATTCTTTAGAGTACAGAATAGAGTACTCTGTACAGAATATTCAATTCCTAAAACAAAACAAAAGTTGGTGTATTCAAACAGAGAAGTTCTTTTCGTGTTCCAAGGTTCATATTTATGACTTATTCTGCTCATTTTATTGTTACATTACATTATTTATGATGACATTGAACATGTATTGGCATGTTTAGTATGTAACTCCATCAATGTCAGTCTAGCAGGTTTTATGGGTCGAAAATGCGTGAAATATGGTGTATATTTGCGAAACGTTAATAAATATGGTCTTTGAAGGATTGGCAGGATTGATAAATATACAGACTCAATACAGTATAATCATGTAAAACAGGCTTTCTATAAAGTATCATAAGTTGTTTGTGTGATAAGCACGAGCATTTTTTCTGAGTCATGGGTGTTTATAAATGTATTTAAGTATTTCTATCCGTTATCTTAGCCACCATAGCACAAGCTAACGCTTAGTTTGGGGCTAAGTAATTGGTGTGTTCGTTGAAATAATTAAAAAAAGACCTTAATAAATAAGACCTTTGAAAGAAAGGCAGGATTGATAGATAGCTAGACTAAATACATAATCATGTAAAAACAGGCTTCCAGCAAACTATCATTCGAGAGACTTCGCTTTTTCGCACCCACTTTCTTACTTTATCGCAACCGTCATCATCGATCTTTTTTTAACAGATCATCATAAGTGTATATTAGTATATATTATAAATATGTACGTTATGTATGTATGTTATAAATATGTGTTTTTTTTTACCCTTTGAGCCAGCGTATGTTTCATCAATGATTGTGGGAGACACCCTCAAATCACTCGAGAGAAATATTTTTACAAATATTTAACAATCATTAAATAGCTGGCTCAAAGCGTTAAAAAAAACAAAAAAAGCACTTACAAAATTCAACGACTCCATTAAGGTTCTCGGTAGCTCAGTGGTCAGAGCATTGGACCGGACTTCCAAAGGTCGGGGGTTAGATTCCTCCCCGATGACCGGAGCCGAAAAGAATTTTTTAAGTGTTGTCTTTTCGTAATTTCAATCTTTTTGGAAGTCATCCAGCGAATAGAAATGTTTTTTCAATAAGAACGCCTTGAGCTTATCTCGAAATGTGAACAAATTATAGTCTTTAGTTCAGTTGGCTATGCATTAAATAATTTTATGGCTTGGTACCTGACACTGTGACTAAACTATGTTTATTCTTGGCACTATGGCAATAGGTAAATTTTTACGGCGGGTGTTTTCTCTGCGTAATTTATCTACACTTGACTCTATTTTACTTAAGTTTTTTACAAAATACGTTAAAACAAAAACTTAAAATCAAAAAGGTACATGGTATAAATATGGTATGTCAGTGACCACGTTCAAAAATATAATGTATCATTTTTATATTTTTCTTTAGTACTTTGAAATCGGCGCTAGCGCGATAGCGTCACTCTGTATACTCGTAGTATCGAAAAAAATGATGACATCAACCACATCACTAGCATCACCTCTCTATGATCAACGACAGTGGCGACCCTCGCGCATGACATATAAGACTTAGAATAAACCAAAATTGTATTTTGACAGTATCGACAAAGACAGCGCTATAACGCACATCACTAGAGATTTTAAAACTTTTTCTTCAGTATTTTGGAACAGTTCAAGCTGGCTTCATTCAATGACAGTATTGTGGCGACCTCTCCCGATCGCCATCACAAGCGCATGCCTAACGGTGGCGGCGCACGACAGCGAGCGCTAATACGGCTCCATAGGCTAGATGGCGCTGTTAACCTAGTACCGACCTAGTACCGCACATGAACCGCGGTATATAAGATTTCAATCCAGAATAATATAGATAGACAAATCAAGATGCTGTCTATCGGACCATGGTCCCCGACCATAACACCCGGTAGGTAGGAAGCGCTTCCCTTTAGCTTTCTAACTCTAAATCTGTTGCCAAAGTATCGACAAAAAGATTCAGTCAATGTTTATGGCTATCAACACAAAACAATCGACATAAGTTAAAAGATCATAAGATCAGATCAGACAATTTATCGATGTCACGCTCATAACTGCTGTTTAGTATTTTGAAGGCGATATATGGTCACTTCAGTTAACATCGAGAAATATCGACAAAAATTTCGACATCGCGCACATCGCTACCACCATCCCTGAATGATCATCGAATGTATCGACCCTTTCGCATGATAAATAGGGCAGACGCACAAGCCTTGTTGACTACAGCTCCGCCGAGATATGCGCAAACTCTACAATTCGTATGCAAAATGGTGGATACTGTAAGCTTAAAATCTAGCTAGAAACTAGCTATTAGTTTGAGGTGCTTGTGGCGCAGTGGTTGCAACGCTTTGGTAGTGATACCAAAAGTTAAGCAACCTAAAGAGCGGTCATTTTTGGGATGGGTGACCATTCTGACCATTTAAGTGACGTCTTACTACAAGCATCTCCGCGCTTCGGAAGGCACGTTAAGCTGTTGGTCCCGGTTAATATCGATAGATATTAGTCGTTAAGCATGGTCGGAGGCCCTCGAGCGGCTTAATAACATCTGACAGTAAGGTTGGTTATTTACCTTACAAACACCCTTCCACCAATCCGCACTGAGCCCTCGTGGTGGAGTATGGGTTAGACCATCTCATAGTTGAGGTGAGGTCTGTGTCCAGCAGTGGGACGTATATTATAGGCTGATGAGATTGAGATTGAGATCGTTTCTATTTCAAGATCTCATTCAAACCCTAGAGTTATGGGAAATAAAGAAAAACACATCAGAGATGTATCTTAGTGACCGTGTACTACGACTAGCATCGTAGCCGACTACGACGTACCACTCAGATGCGTACTCTCGGCTACGAAGTGCTACGGTAAACTATACGATAAGTTTTTCGTAGCATGCTACGAGTAGCTAATATAATAACGACGGGAACAAGATAAAAATGTTTTTAAAAGAAAACTTAAAAAGTACTTTCTAGCTAACTTGACTTAGTATTTTAGATACCTAGTTTGTAAATCATTACATAGTAAAACTAGCTTTCCAGTTAAACAACCCACGAGTGAGTCAGGAAACAGCTGGTAAGCTTCAATGGCTGTTCGGATCTGGTCACCCATAGCTAAACCACATAGTTTTTTTTTTGTTTTCATTCAGAAAATCAACAGCGATACATTTTGTTTGTCAGATGATCATGTGTATAAGCATATAGCTTATTATTGATTTCCACAAATTAACATTACGAGATAGAGTATTTGTAATGTGTGCTATAAAATACTCGTACTTATTTAATTTACTTAAATAAACAAATTACAGTTACATTAAGGAGTATTATAGTTACAGTATGTTTACAAGTATTCTTTATCCTTATAATCGCTCTTATCTCTGATGACCGCTTGGTGCAGTGGTCCACATGTCGGACTTCTAAAAGTAAGGGTCGCGGGTTCGATCCCCGCACAGTACAAGCATAAGTGTGCATGAACATGTGTGTTTGTACTGGTCTGGATGTTTTCTATGTATAATATGTATTTATTTACAAAAAAAAAGTATTTAGGTGACTATGTTTATCCGTTGTCCCATAACACAAGCCTCGTAGCTTAATTTGGGTCTAGAGAATTGGTGTAATTGTTGTGAAATATTTATTTATTCCCAGTATGTGTTTGCGTGAGTGTATGTGTATTTATCAAAGTTTTTTATTTTTTTTCGTTCTGCGCAACCCCAACCTGAAATTGTGGATAGGTACATGCGTTAAAAAGGAGTTGAAAAAGAGGATGAATTTTTGTTTGAAAACTCTAAGCCCGGACCTATTTGCGAATTTAATTCAGTTGAGATCTGAATTAAAACATTGCGAAACAATCATCATCATCATCAGCCTATATACGTCCCACTGCTGGGCACAGGCCTCACCTCAACTATGAGGTGGTGCAAGCCATACTCCACCACGAGGGCTCAGTGCGGATTGGTGGAGGGGTGTGTGCAAGGTAAGCGACCAACCTTACTGTCAGATGTTATTAAGCCGCCTAAGGGCCTCCGACCAGGCTTAACGACTAATATCTAACGATATTAAACCGGGACCAACCGCTTAGAGTGCCTTCCGAAGTACGGAGATGCTTGTAAATAGACGTCAATTTAATGGTCAGAATGGTCACCCATCCCAAACATGACCGCGCCGTAGGTTGCTTAACTTTTGGCATCACTACCAAAGCGCTGCAACCACTGCGTCACACAAGCACCTCCAACAACAAATTGTCAAATCAACAAATTGTGAAACAATAAATTGTCGTGAAAACTTTAAACGAAGTCCTCGTATATGAATATAATGAGCGATCTTTTAAGAACTGTCAAAAAATGAAACTCTCCGATACTGAAAGTTCAGATAAAGTCGCAAAGTACCTCGAAGTCATCTTATTACGATGTCAAAGACAAAGTGTTCTTATTATCTTTAGAACAGACGGAACATATCGCATGGTAGCGATTGATTAACTTATGGAAACAATCTTCTTTATGATAATAACATGTTTCTGGTAAGTACTTTACCGAGAGTTTATTTATTAGATGTCTCGTGCTTACGGTTGTTTGTTTGTTGCTGGCTTAATCCATACTAATATAATATTATATATGCGAAAGTAACTCTGTCTGTCTGTAAATCAATCACGCCTAAACTACTGAACCAATTTGCATAAAATTTGGTATGGAGATATTTTAATACCCGAAAAAGGACATAGGCTACTTTTTACTGCGGGAAAATGACGCATTCCCATGGATATTCTGGTGGGCCGCTCGCTTTTAAGCCTAAACTACTTAACAGATTTAAATGAAATTTGGTAAGGAGATAGTTTGAGACATAAGAAAGGATATGAGTGACTTTTGATCGCAGGATAACAACGCATTCCCATGGGAAAAATTACTTTCCGGCGAATCCGATAGTTTTTACTCCTAAATTACCAAAGATTTGAGTTATATTTGGATAAATTTGGTATTAAAGGAAAACAACGCATTCAAAAAAACTACCTAATGCTGACGAAGTCGCCGGTAAGAGCTAGTTAATCTATAAAAACTCGTATATTATAGACAAGGAGATAAAGTTTATTAGCTGAAAAGGAGGATAAATATTTTGCTTTAAATTACCACTAAACGACGCCAGCGCAGGAACCAAAATACATCCAACTGTAACCTCTAGAAAAAACTAGAGCTGGAAGTCGCAGGACTTACAATACAACTCACAACGTGACACAGAAGATGCACCTGGAAACACAACACTGACACCAACAAAACACTCGACGCGTTTCGCCACTAAAGTTTGTAAGTTTGCATTTTTTGTACGTCTGTAAAACAACTGAACAGGAAACAAAACCAATGGAAAGCTACATTTTCCTATTATTGTTTTCTACATATTCCTTTTAGGAAAAATCTCATATTAGTGAGAAACTACGCTCTACAACAGACACCTACAGAGGTGCTTGTGGCGCAGTGGTTGCAGCGCTCTGGTAGTGATACCTAAAGTTAAGCAACCTAAGGCGCGGTCATGTTTGGGATGGGTGACCATTCTGACCATTAAAGTGATGTCTATTTACAAGCATCTCCGTGCTTCGGAAGGCACGTTAAGCTGTTGGTCCCGGTTAATATCGATAGATATTAGTCGTTAAGCCTGGTCAGAGGCCCTCGGGCGGCTTAATAACATCTGACAGTAAGGTTGGTCACTTACCTTACAAACACCTCTCCACCGCACCGCACTGAGCCCGCGTGGTGGAGTATGGCTCGGACCACCTCATAGTTGAGGTGAGGCCTGTGCCCAGCAGTGGGACGTAATATATAGGCTGATGAGAGACGCTCTACAAAGAACCCTCATACAAGATTTCATTTTTCATTTATTTATTAGGGACAACAACAGCATTATAACTTAAGAAATTACATGAGGAAATAACTTAATAAGCCAATTACAGTTGACCACTAGGTACTATAATAATAAGTCAAAGGGGTGGATATGACGTTAGGAGTAAGCAGGTAGGTACTTATGTATCTACCAAAATTTAAAGATTACTCCGGGGCTGTTTGTGAGCCGGATCCGGGTCGATGCGCCACTGAATTTCTTACTATTTGAAAACATAAAGGTTTAAACTTCTAGCAATTGTTGTATCTGAGAATTCGTGTTGTGTGAATGAGTGATAAAGATAAAGATAAAGATATTTTATTTGCAGAAACATGTGTAAGAATATAACATTTCATACAGTAAATTCTTGATATTAAAAGCTAAAAGTGTCAACATGTCTGACCAATATTTGGCGTGCAAATTTTAAAGTGCTTGTCATTAACATAATAATACAGTGAAGTCAGAATTATTATAAGAAAATAAATTATTACATAATGAAAATAAAACAATGTCAAAATTTATCATTTAAAAAGTCATTTAAGCTAAGTAGCACTTGTCAAGTAGTAATTGTTTAAATTTCTTCTTAAAAATAGTGTCATTCAAGGATTTATAAGCCTGTGAGTGAGTGAGACTTTTGCTTTTATACCTCTAGATATACTCGTGGATTTAAAAAATATATATGTACACCAGTGAACCCGGCAGACGCTGTCCTGCCAGCTGTTTTCGCAATTCATCAATATTTTTCTCATCGTTGACACCTTCCCTGGTCATCCACAAATATTTCAAGGCTAAAATTATTGAAATCCGTTCAACCGTTCTTGAGTTTCAAAGAGACTAACGAACAATTCATTTTTATGTATGAAGAAAAAGTGATTTGCCCACTTGAATTTTCCCACGGGAATGCGCCATTTTCCCGCGGTAAAAAAGTAGCCTATGACCTTACTCGGACATCAAAATATCTCCATACCATATTTTATGCAAATTGATTCAGTAGTGTGGCCGTGATTGAGTTACAGACAGACAGATATAGTTACTTTTGCATTTAAAATATTAGTATGGATTTGATCGGGTAACATCGACATCAAAACTCGTACTATAGGTAACCCCATGTTGATTTACCGCTAACTAAATGACCACTCTATGTGTCCCTTGGTTTTTATGGTCAATTAAGGGGTACTTATGGGGGCAGGGGTCGTTACACGTGTGTTAAGTGGCCATCGGCTCCTTAAAGGTGGAAAGGCAAAGAATTTAGGCTGACCTGAGAGGTTTTATTCAATTAACTAGCGGTCCGAAGTGTTTTCGTTCGCGCAATCAAAGATTCTTAACTTCATCTATACTAAAATATTACAAATGAGAATGTATCTCTGTCTGTCTGTCTGTTACTCAATCACGCCTACACTACTGAACCAATTTGCATGCAATTTGGTATGGAGATATTGTGATACCCGAGAAGGGACAAAGTCTACTTTTTACCGCGGGAAAATGAAGCATTCCCATGGGAAAATTCAAGTGGGCCGATCGTTTTTACGCCTGAACTTCTTAACAGATTTAAATTAAATTTGGTAAGGAGATAGTTGGAGGCTTAAGAAGGACATAAATTACTTTTGACCGCGGAAAAAATTACTTTCCGGGGAATCTCATCGCTTGCACTCCTAAATTACCAAAGATTTGAATTATATTTGGATAAAATTTGTATAACGGGAGAACAACGCATTCCAAAAAAACTACCTAATGCGAACGAAGACGCAGGTAAAAGCTAGTGTAGAATAAATGAATGTCTGGATGTTGACTGATCAAGAACCCAATTTTACAAATGGCGTACACCTATTTTTGATTATCATTCGAAGCTAATAAAAAAGTAACTGGCTCTGATAACGGGCCAGGAAAAAACAGCTGGTGAACTTCAATGGCTGGACGGATTTTCACCAGCTATAGCTAAGAACCACCTAGATTAAATTATCTTTCGAATAAAAAAAAACCGTTTCAAAATCGGTCCATCCGTTTAGGAGCTACGTTGTCCCAGACACACACAAAAACACGCAAACACTAACAGACACAGAGGTCAAACTCATAACACTCCTCTATTTTGTCGGGAGTTAAAAATATGGTAGGCCGACAAGATTGTCCTTCACCTTTTGTGTTTTTTTTTCAATTAGTCTATATTGTCCCACAGCTGGGCAAAGGCCTACCCCAAATATTTCTTAGTGTTCCTGTCGGCGATCAGGCTTTAAATCATGACCGGTAAGTAGCTTTTAAGCTTCGTTACAAACATACAAACATTTCCTCTTCATTAGTACAACGACCACTTAGGTATAATGGTCTAGAACCCATTATGTATTATATTAACCAAAAGGTCGCGGGATCGATACCCGCACTGTACAAACATTTCTGTGCATGAACATGTCTGTTTGTACTGGTCTGGGTGTTATATGTATTTATTTAAGTTTATTTGTAATACCACTGTTGACTCTGATATCTGTAACACAAGTGCTTAAGCTACTTACCACGGAGTCAGATCAATGTATGTGATTTTGTTGTATATTTATTTATTTACTAGCTCACCCGGCAAACGTTGTTTTGCCATACAAATTATTGTGGACAACCCTTATCACTAAGGGATATGAAAAATAGATGTTGGCCGATTCTCAGACCTACTCAATATGCTCACAAAATTTCATGAGAATCAATCATGCCGTTTCGGAGGAGTACGGTAAGGAACATTGTGACACGAGAATTTTATATATATAGATGTAAAAAAGTACAGATTTTGAAATACACCCTGTATTTTTTCAGATGCTGCATCGAACCTGCGCTAGGTATTCACCGATTCTCGTCCGGAACTATGTCGGGGTTCAATTTTACTAGTGCCATTTGTCCCCGTCTTCCTCTATACATTTCCCGATTAAAATTGTGAATGGGGAGGCGGGGGAGCGGCTAACTATTGTATGTTCTTGGGTATACAGGGTGAATACGAATCGATTGTTTAATTGTAGGCAATGATTAGTGTAAAAATGTAGTTGACTCTTTTTGTAATAGGAACCTATGAAATTGCCGTTTTTACTTTGCACTTGAATATCTTTTAAAATTCAAATTAGTCTTAAATTAAAGCTTGGAATAAATTGTATAAAAATATGCAATTTAATTGTTTAAAATTATTTGGTTTAGCCAGGTTTGGGCTACGACCACAAGCATGGAAAACTGAAAAAAAAAATTGTTCCATCGTGTCAGTAGCGCTACAGAAACGGTAGAAAGTGTTTTGAGCCTTTATAAGTAAAGCAAAGCTATCCATTGCATGACTAGGAATCGAACCATTTTCATGAAATTTTCTCCTGCAAAAATATTATCTTTAGTTTGCATCATGAATGCTTATCATGTAAAATCATAAAACATTTTTTTTAAATATACAACAACATCACATACGTTGATCTCCTTGGTAAGTAGCTAAAGCACTTGTGTTACAGATGTCAAAATCAACAGTGTTATTACAAATACCACTGTTGGACCCAGACCACAATTTTTACACACGCTTTTAACATTAAGTCCACCCTTTGTACATTTCTTGTGAAATAAAGTTTTCAATAAATAATATTCGTTAAGTTTTTATCTTGTAATACAAAAGGATAAGGCCATGATGCATTCTCCACCACCTTTAGGCTGAACAGAAATAATACATGGTAAAGTTGATTAAAACTTTAATTAAAAATATTAATTTTGCATGGGGTGGTAGCTGTTGAAGATTTTGCTAATACTTACTAGAAATGGTAATCATATTTAAGAACCTACAACACCACAAGAGACTTATAAAAATATATTTATTAACTTAACATTCATACGATTAGTATAAAAACATTTTCTTGTTAATTTAGCTAAAACCCGAAGGAGATGAAAACTCATTGTTAAGTCATGACCATCATCTATTCTATGAAAGCATAGATATGGAGAGCGTGAATTATTAACTAGTATGTAAATATTAAAGTAGCCAGAACCGCTATGTTCCAACCACATCACAAATCTATTAGAAATTCCTCGTTGATAACCGTATGAGTTTATAATAATTTTCAGTTACAAATACCCGTCAACACATTAGTTTTATTTAAATTCTGCCTGCCTAAAAACCTGATCTTACTCCGGTCATGTCGGATGGCCGGAACATTGAATAATTGTCCTCTTGGCCGATTTCGACCACTGCGGCCAATCAACAGAGATCAGCCAACTACGCAGGAGATATTATAGTGCACAAGTGTAAGCGCAATACACAGGTACACTCACTATTCCATCACTCTCAAAGTTCGGTGAGACGGCAATCCGACATGACCGGAGAGAGATCAGGCGCAGGACCAACGGCTTAACGTGCGCACCGTGACACAGGGGTGTAACACCGCCAACTTTCCGACTCCGAGCTGGTTTTTGAGAAATTCAGAAACAAATTTGGCTCAACCTGGGATTCGAACCTTTCGAATGTAAGGCAGAAACACTCCAACGAGCCAGTCAAGGAACATTGAGTGCACCTGTGTACTGCGCACACACTTGTGCACTATAATATTTCCTGCGCAGTTGGCTGATCTCTGTTGAGATTGGCTGCTATCATCATGCATGTTTAAGCCGTCAATTGCATTTTAAGGTTTGAAAAAGGTGCAAAATTTTAAGGTTCAAAAACAACAGTCACAAAAAAAATACAGTTACACTAATAACATGTACCTAAATGTACACTCAGTTAGTCAAAGAATATGTCCCGCTATAGCTAAAGATTAAATATGAACTTTTAAATCCAGATTAGGAACTTGAAACTGCTATGCTTGCCGCACACCATGCTTCCACGACAATTGTGAATGTCATGCGAATTCCACTCGGTTGCGTCAATTTTTTTTTTAATATGAATAACCAGACATTTTGCCGCGATCTCACCTGATGGTAAGCGACGATGCGACCGAATATGGATACTGTCTGGCTATTAACAGGCTATTCACTCCTTTCTTGAAAGCGTGCAAATAATAAAGCTCCGGAAATATTTTAGGCGGCAGCGAATTCCAGCAAACAATTGGACGATATGGTATGGTGTGTTGCCAGCCTTATTTCCAGTTACCTTAATACGTCTTAAATATACCACTAACCTTTATTATTATTATTTTGCTGATGCTGGTGATGATGCTGAGGCAATTGCTGCATCAGCGCTGGATGGGGCAGCTGGAGCAGCTTAGCTGGCTCCAGCTTAGTAGCGGCAGCCACCGGAATAGGTCCAGCATTCGTCATCGTCGTCATAGTAGCGGCTGGCATCATCAGGGCAGACATTGTGAGCATTTTGAATTACCGCAACACTTCCAAATCACTCACTGCTCCATCACTTTTAATAAACTATATTTAACTATATATGTATATTTAGATTTGTATATATTTGTATATGACACTACAGATTTGGTGTTAACATTTCATGATCACATGTTCAAATGATTACCGAACTTACATTAATTTGTTTTTTCTTTATAAATCTAAACTATAGACGCGTCTGAAAAAATATTTGAGATTAATTTCGAGTGACGTAAGTGTCGAAACTACCCAGAGACTTTTTGGAACACCTTGAACTCAATTTTGAAGATGTGTCAATCAAAAGTGATCCTTGAGTGATTCCAAAATATTTGTGGGTAGTTTAAATAATGCGTTTTGTTGTTTTCATATGTTTAACATTATAACTGCCCAGTTAGTTTAGTTTGATTTCAGAATTGTGGCATTGAAGTTAGATATTGATAATAGCGTGTCGCATTTTGTGAAACAAAATTTCTTCGAAATGGTTTGACGTTGATTGTTAAGTAGTTAAGGTAACATGTGCGTAAAACGATTTAAAAATTTTGATACGAGTATCTTTAAAAAAAAGATTAGGTGTCGTGTCATATCAGGAAGTCAAAGAAATGGCATTGAATAGACCAACATGGAAAAAACTCCACCGACAAGAGCATAGCTCCTAAATTTGATGATGATGATCTTTAAGGCCAATTTTTCAATTTAATTACAATAATAATAATTGTTTATGGCCAACATAAACCCTTAAATGTATAACATTTTTATGGCGGTCTCTGCACTAAGCTGAATTGCAGTGGCCAAGAAGATGTGACAGGTGAAGAGTTTATGGTATCACGGGATTATTGCACGACGATGACAATTGACATTATATATTAATATTATGTTAGAGTAGACAGATATATCTGTTTCTTCGGTTTACACGAAAAATAGACAATGTAATGATTTCTTTTTGACGGATTATTTCGCGATTTATTTACATTTTATTTCAACCTGACGTTTCGGACCCTTCTCAGCGTCTGTGGTCACAGGTAGACTAAGGTGTTAGTTGTCATTACACACAACGCACATTTTTATCTTTTATTGTTATTGTTGTACTCACACTTAATGTTAATCGTCAGCTAGCGACAATTTCAGTAATCTGTAAATAGTGCTGAGGACTACATTAAATTTAAGATTAATTGCATGCTTGTATTTGTTATTATTGACAATTTTTTTTGTAGCTAGTAACCCTAGCTCGTAAGATATTTTTTCTGTTACTACTAACCCACTATATGAAAAGTTTATTTCTGAATTAAACATTAATAATAATAATTTAAAAAAATTACAGCACAAGTGCTCAAGCTACTTACCACGGAGTCAGATCAATGTAGGTGATGTTGTAATATATTATTATTTCGAAAAAAAAAAACACCCCTCTGTTCGCTCCTTAAGCTGTACCATACCGTATCCGATTCGGATCTAGCCATCGCGTTCGCACACACGGCCAAGCTTGTAACAGTGACAGGGATGACTACATCCGAAACTTAGAGAGTAGAAACGTAGCTTAGAGAGTAGGGGGAGGGGGGAGGGGATGTGTACCAAATGAATACCGTATTCTGTCGGATAAGTCAAATAAAGAGAAACAGCGACCCGGGACGGTTGAAGACAAATACCGGTTTGCGAACGCCCCCGGCTGTGTTACTGTTAACTCGGTTCTGTGTGTGGTTTTCTGCTACTTTGGATGTTCAATTGTTCACAATCAATAACAGTTTGAAGTAGATGTGGGCCGTGTACGATCAATAACAACATTGTGTGAAAAGTTGTTCTTAATTGTGCCAACAGATGGCGCTGCTCGTAATTAGCTCACGTTAGCGAAGTTTTAGCTTATGGTAATATATAAAAAAAAATACTGTACCCTACTTTGACCATCTGTTGACACAATATACCGTCGTCTGCAAAGTTGGCTTTTATTTAAGCAAAGTAACTAGCATTCCCTCGACTGTGACCTGTCAAACCAGAGTTTGTTCAAGCCGAGTACTCGGTTAGTACTCGGTGTTTTTTAATACTCGTGTTCGGTCGAATAACTCAGTTCAATTCAAGAGTATTCGGTTATGTAAACATATTAAACAGCATATCTGGAATAAGTTTGCAAGTGACCAACTGGAGGTATTAAAGTATCTACCTAATTGACCACATACTTAAGTCAATGAACAAGCCCCTAATTTGGCGTTTTCCTGGCGTCAATTCCTATATTGGTTACAGTATAGCCAAGGCGCTGCGTATCGACACACTGTATGTAGTTCAAGGGAAATATCATAAAATCGAATACATATTATGTTGATCAGTAAAGTCATGATTTAATTATCCAAAAAAACATATCGCTGGCAGCGCGTTGCGGTCATATTTGATCTTGTTTTAGGGTCTGAAATTAAACCGAGTAACTCGGCCGAGTACTCGGTATGGCAAGCTTTAAACCGAGTAATGCTCGTTACTCGGTACTCGGTAAAACCACTACTCGGCCCATCTCTAGTTTGAAATCTCATGTCACAGGACTGTCAGCGACTGAGTGGTTGTTTGTGAGGTAAGTGGCCGACCTTATTGCCGCCTAAGGGCCTCTGGCCAGTCTAAACGACTAATATCTATCGATATTTACCGGGACCAACGGTTGAACGTGCCTTCCGAAGCACGGAGATGCTTGTAAATAACGTCACTTAAATGGTAGGAATGATCACCCATCCATCATACGACCGCGCCTAAGCTTGCTTAACTTTGGGATAAAGGTCAAGCACCTTAGTTATAAAGGGCCCAAGTGCGCGTCATGGATTAGTCCTACACGTTCTTAGCCAACGAGTAGGTAGGTTTCTAGGGAAATTTAATCAAATTTTAACGCGTCCATGACCAAAACCCTCGCTACGGTACAGCACTCATCATCTCCGTTAGACGATTCCCTCGGGATAGCGGATATGGTAGTTCCTCCACTGGTAGCGATGCTAAGCGAGTATCTCTTAGAGATTACGGGTGCTAAATAAATTTTGAATGTACAGTCAATCGACGAAAAAGTAATGGTGTGTTGACATGACAACGACGTCGTTGCCATGGCAACTCGGCGTAGGCAAATGTAATTTCCATAATTTATCAAACGACAACGACGCCGTTGTCATGGCAATACGATTAGGATTGTCTAGACGGAAATCAGTTACTACTTCGTTTGTTAAGGCTCAGCCCTCACGTGTGGTACTGTCGCCGCGAGTTGCGACTGCTAGCGAGGTCACGCACCTGATTTTTGTATTTTTTTATTAATTTTTCGAACGAAATCTAAAGCGCGTTATATCATCGACAATGCATTTGTTTTTTTTTTTTTTATTTATTTGACACACAACACAGAATATAATTAATGAATGATTTGCACACACACAATATTCGTTAAAAACTAAATTTTATTCCCATTCATGCATTGTAATTTACCTAAGGATCCCAGATGTACAAATGTACATTTACATTTATTCGACTATAACAATTGCTTTTTTAATTAGTTGCATTGTTAAAAAAGACGTGGTACTCGTGGACTGCCGCGGTAAAGCTATTGCAAGACGCATACACCTAGTCGCACGCACACAAACACAGTGCCGAAGTCTGCCGAACTGAAACGACGTTAGACGATGTGTTAGGTTTTTTTCGTTACGGAATTTCTTGTTTCGGTCGCCGCGCTCAAAGCCCGTGATAGAAGCTATGCAATAGCTGAAAGTTAGCCGCTTCTTCGCCTGCGGTGTGACACCTGCTTAACATATTTGTAAGTATGTTAGGCAGAGGAAATTAGGGCGTGCCGTAGGGAGCTAGTTGGCTACGAAAACCAAGATCAAATCTAGTGCGTATGGAAATCAAAACAATTGTTTCTTAAGACCATGGTAAGTACTTCGGCGCAACAGATTTAGAGTTAGGAAGCTTAAGGGAAACGCTTCCTACCGACCGGGTGTCATTTTGATTTGTCTATATATATTATTCTGGATCTAAATCTTATATGCCGCGGTTCATGTGCGGTACTAGGCTAACAGCGCCATCTAGCCTATGGAGCCGTATCAGCGCTCGCTGTATTGCTCGCCACCGATAGGCATGCGCTTGTGATGGTGAACGTTAGAGGTCGCCACAGTACTAACACGTGTACCACTTCGTTTCATTTCTGCATAGCCCTAATGTAAGTACTCGTATAACAGCTCAGCAGTTAACTGCTGGAGAATGCCTTACGGCGTTAAGTCAACAGTTTTGTTAAGCACTAATGAATTAATAAATAATGAGAAAATTGGTCTCCTAGGCATTAAAATTAAACAGTAACATTAAACAGACGATCGACCAAAACGAGAAAACGGTTCGCTTGCAAAACGTATGGAAATTGGGATGATGACACTTATCTTAAATATTCTCAAGAACATGGTGCTTAAAAAACATAGCCCCTATGAAGTTAATACAACCAATATATTTCAAAAAAGCTGTAGAAACCAATTTTTAAACACACAATACGCAATAAATATTCGGTCAATTTACTCCGATTTCTGACACATGACCGTGACGTCACAATCATTTATTACCGTACGAAATCTATGGAGACAGACCGTTTTGACAGATAATGAAAAGTATGTCAACGATTGGTTGTGTCGTCTAGCCAATTCCGCCTTTGTCGTGGTCACGTTACGACTATTCTAAGGGTCTGTAGTTTTAATCGACACTTGTACCTGTTAAATGTATTAAATAAATAAATAAATATACAACAACATCACATAAATTGATCTGACTCCGTGGTAAGTAGCTTAAGCACTTGTGCTACACATATCAGAATCTTAAATCAGAAATAAACTTAAATAAATACATTTGTAAAAACCAAACTAGTACAACAAACAGACATGTTCATGCACACAAATGTTTGTACAGTACTGGGATCGAAACAGCGACCTCTTGGTTGATAGTCAACTTCTTGATCATTTGTGGATGAAATTTAAATTTAAGTAGCAAAATCTGTTCAATATTTCAGGCGTAATAGCCTTACGATAGGCACACAAATGTCGTATTGTGGTCTCCGCCCCGTGTTAAACAAAATTTGAAAGCTAACCTAAATCAGCCCACCTAACCAGTTTAGCGGAGACACAAAAGTCACCAGGACACGTGCAATTAAATAACTTTACCTTGAATTTACATTTAAACGACGGTAAATATTATACCGGTTCAGACCAGGTTACATTCTAAGCTGATGTTCGTAGTTTTAGATGCAGCCATCTCTGTTACTCTTATGAACTTGACCGTGCGAGCGAACGGGCTGGCTAGATATGAAAATGCGAATGAAAAGTTAGGACGCGTTCACATGTAAGGTCCGATTTTACAGGATCCGTTTAAACGGATTATTTATTTATTTAAGTTCTGCACAAACATGTGTACAATGGCGGACTTAATGCCGAAGGCATTCTCTACCAGTCAACCATAGGGCCAAGCAGAGAAAATGCATGCGGTGCACATAAAGTAAAAGGTAAAAAATGATTGCCTGTAAAGTCGGTTTTACGGGCTAAGATTTTACGTGACAACGTCTTTTCAACGCGCCTAATTCTCTAGTGCTGCGCGCGCGGCGGACCGATCATGTTTGAGTGGGAGAGAGACGCAAGGCATTCGCCGGTCCGGCGGGCCTCTCTCTCGTTCGGTGACTCATCGTTACAGACGTGAGTGGGCGTTACACTTTTTCATGAGTGACTCCGAGCCACAACCTAATTTAAGACGTTGTCACGTCAAAAAAATGTAAAGCAAAATAATTCCTCTTTTCAGTTTCATCTGTAGGTACGTGTTATTAGCGTATGTACCTCTAGTTGTATTAGCCAGTTCACACATATTACAGTATATTGGATCTAGTTTATCGGATATTTATGATGTGATGTTGTTGTATATTTATTTATATTTATAAGTGAACGTGCCCTAAGGGTAGTACCTACCCCAAGTACCGCGTCTGACCTGAGGGGTGCAATCAAATTAAGCTTAAGCTGATTATGAAACATTTAGGTAATTTTTTTCCGGATATCTTTACGAGCCACTGTGCGGGGAACGTTAATTTTGTAACGAAAAATTAAAAATTTAAACAAGTTAAGTGCGAATCTGACTGAAACTGGAAGAGTTCCGTAAAGGTATAAATAATAATTAACACCTTAAGAGGCTCTCGCTGGATGGTTGGGTCGAGGGTCAGATGCAGAAGGCAGTACTTTTGGACACGGCGCGCATCGTCCGGAGGTTTCTGTCTCTGCAGCCTTGACTGTCGGTAGCTTGAGCCCTGCCCCGCTGCTGGCAGCTTGCTAGGGTTACGTTTTATAATATTTTTATGATTTGTTTAATTTTATATTTTACTTTTATAATTAAATAAAGTTAAATAAGTTTAAATAAAGTGTAATAATAATTATAATTTCCGTAATAGCGTTGTGAACGCAAAATAGTACATTATCGTATACTATTTTATAGCACAAGTGACCTAAAGCCGCCCCGGACGGATGGCGGGGGGGGGGGGGGGGGCAGCAGGGGGGTTGAGATTGCTATTTTAAAAGAAACATTGAAATTATTTTGATTTCGAATTGATTTATTGAAAAAAAAAACATTGAAACCAGTCTTTGGATCATCGAACATTGAAACATAGGATCATTCATTGGATCAAACATTCAAAACATTCAAAACGGAACATTGAAAGTATTTTGCTTTTGAATTCCTGTGCATTTTCAAGCTTCAAATGACATTTCAAAGGGTTTTGTTTCATTTTTTATACATATGCGAAGGTAGTCGATTCATTTACGCACCGTGCAGAAATAGACAACTTAGGTCCCGGAAAAGCCTGCGTAAAGTGCGGGCTTAGGTCACGCTGTGCTATAAAATACTTAATAAATAAGAATTCCTTAACTGTTATCTCTAATAATAGTAAAGATATATTATATATATTAGATATCTAGATATAGTTAAGATCACACTTAAATTGTTTTATAATGGTTTAAATATGTTGGTTGTTTTTGAGGCAACAGAAATGGATGATCTGTAAATAAAATGTCTAACTGTTCATGGATAATATGTAGCGCGGTAACTCAAAAATAAACAATAGTTTACAAAACTAAAAAAACACGCTTTTATTGCTAACTAAAAAGAGAAAATAATTATGAGTACATACAAATTATTTATATTACAGTAAAGATAAAAGTAGTTGCCAATAATAGAATGATTTTAATTACGAGTATATACTATACCAAGCACCCAACGCTTTTTTGTACTCAGAAATTATTTTCTGTTTTTTAGTTCGCAATAAAATCGTGTATTAAACTTTTTTTTTAGTTTATAATCTTATCAAATTCTTGCATTGTCATTGGTACTTCATACGTGTACAAAGTTTCAAATTAATCCGATTTCTGGAAGTTGGTGAAAATTCAGCTCCAAGAATCCGTTACATACATATATACAGCCCGAGCTAATAATAAAAGCGTGTTAAAAAGCAGACGGAGAGTGCAGACGTAATATATAATTTAAGTTTCTAAATTACTAAAGCTAGCGTTTGGATCAACGCGACCGCGAGATCGCCATTCGTGACGTCACGCGACTCACTTTTGAAGGTAGCCTTCAACGTGATATCACGATTATCTTTAGTCTTGTGCAAATTTTACTTTACAATGAATAAATAAACGACAAATTGATACTAACATAACACACACAATTTGGCAAGTGCTGAGCTTAAGTAAGAATATCTTGCATGAACTCGGAACCCTTAAAATGGACCCCTAATTTAACATTACGGTATGTCCAAAATAGGTCACCTCATCGGTTAAGCTGTGAACCTTTTGACCGGGCCGGTTAAAAGGCTAGGACAAAAGGTTTGACAGCACGTCTGCGGTTAGTCAGAACGAAAAGAGCTCATATTTAATTTGAACATAATTTTGTCCACCTTATTTGCTGTTGTTTGCTAAATTAGGTACTGTTCTGGAAAAAAAAGATTTTTAATCTTTTGTTGCTGAGTTTTTCTGTTTCACGTATCTTGTGAGTTGTATTGTAAGTCCTGCGACTTCCAGCTTTAGTTTTAGGTGGTTACAGTTGGATGTATTTAGGTTCCTGCGCTGGCGTCGTTTAGTGGAAATTCAAAGCAAAATAACCCTCTTTTTCAGCTTTAGTCATGGATTTCCGACAAAGTAACGCCTGATTCCATCAACTATACTTTCCCTTACAATCTAACAGTAGGTACATTTATCTATAAGTACTGTGGGTTTGTTTTGTCACATGGGTTCAAGGTTCCAAGTTCAATATCTGAGTGGACACAAGAAATAGCGCCATTAGGACAATAAGAGAACGAAACTTTGAAACGTTTCGTTTGTTTTCGTATCTAGCTTGCCCGTTCGCTCGCACGGTCAATCCTGTAAGAGTGACAGTGATGGCTACATCCGGAAATAAGGACAACGGTTTGGAGTAGGAGTGAAGGCTTGATTACGACTAGGAAACGCTTTTAGAGGTCCATAGGAAGTAATGAAAACACTATGTCGCTACGAGATTGAGTGTGATCAGCTTAATACTTAACTCGCTTGAGATACGTTTCATTTGATTTGACGACCGCTTGGTGCAGAGGTCCACAGGTCGGACTTCTTAAATCAAGGGTCGCGGGTTCGATTCCCCGCACAGTACAAGCATAAGTGTGCATGAATATGTGTGTTTGTACTGGTATGACTGTTTTCTATGTTTAATATGTATTTATTTACAAAAAAAATATTTAAGTATGTTTATCCGTTGTCTGGTACCCGTAACACAAGCCTCGTAGCTTAGTTTGGGAATAGAAAATTGGTGTGATTGTTGTGAATATTTTTATTTATTTATTCATTGGGTTTATGTGATCGTTACTAAGGCGTTGTTCTGCGTGAGCAAAGCTACGCGAGGCGACGCGATCCAATGTCAATGTCAACCGCGTCTCGTCCCTTTGTCGCGTTGCGTAGCTCATTAAGGACATCAGGTCACCGCCAGGCACATATGCGACGTTATGTCGCCGAAACTCGCAACAGTCTAAGGGTTTTTTTTAAACTAGCTTTCAAATTGTGCATATTCATCAAAACTAAACGTGTAAAAAATTTCAGCTTAATGAGATATTGGAAAGTGGGTGAAATTTTGAAAAAAGATTTTATCACAGACAAACAAACGTTAGGACATGTAAAACTAAGTGAAAGCTATTAAAAAGTATTTTTTCGGGGATAGCTAACACAGCTATATGTATATTTGTTTCTTCGGTTTACGCGAACAGTAGGCATTGAAATGATACACTTTTTAGGGTTCCGTACCTCAAAAGAAAAAAACGGAACCATTATAAGATCACTTTGTTGTCCGTCCGTCCGTCCGTCTGTCAAGACCGTTTTTCTCAGGAACGCGAGGAGGTATCAAACTGAAATTTCTGTATGATACTTAGGTCTACTGTCCCTGGAAGCTGTAGAAAAATCAACCTTTTAAGCCAACGCAATCAAAAGATACAGCCATTTAGGCCGCAAATTTCCGCAAATTTTCGAAACTCGCACGAGAATCAAAACCTACAGGGTACTTCCCGTAAACTTAGAATCTTGAAATTTAGTACGAAGTCACGTCTTATAGTACAGATATAGGAAAAATTATGAAAACCGTAAATTTTCAGTTTCATCATATAAAAAAAATACGTTTGAAAAATATTTTTGACAAAAAAAAACTAAAGTCTAAAAAAAATTACTTATATACCTACAGGTTTGTACGGAACCCTCGGTGCGCGAGTCCAACTCGCACTTGACCGGTTTTTTCAAGATTATTTCGCTATTTATTAACATTTTATTTTAAACTGACGTTTTTCAGCGTCCGTGGTCGCAGGTAGACTAAGGTGTTAGTTGTCATTAATTAGTTTAAAAAAATGTAAACTACCATCACTCAAAAATATTAAGTTCCGTTCCTATCTACACAAAATATATATACTATAGTCCTCCTGGTCGATTTCGACCACGGAGGCCAATCTCAACAAAGATCAGCCAACTACGCAGGAGATATTATAGTGCACAAGTGTGAGCGCAATACACAGGTGCACTCACTGTTCCGTCACTCTCAAAGTTCGGTGAGACGGCAATCCGACATGACAGGAGAGAGATCAGGCGCAGGACCACAATTCACACAAAATGAGCTAACAGTATCTGAAGTCTTGCAGTGCGAGGTCAGGTTATAAATCGCGAAATAATCCGTTAAAAACTGTATCTATACTAACATATATTTTTACTTTTATATCTAAAATGTTTCTTTTTCAACATTATTACAATAGAATAACACAGGTCTTTTTAATTTATTTCTCCCACGCACGTTAACTTGCTGTCATGTTAGAAAACCCGTACAAACAATCACATCCCAATTTGATATGAACGTTCGTATTATCTTGGGCTCAAGTTTAAACACAAAAAATACCGGCCAAGAACGAGTCCAATTCGCATACAAAAGGTTTCGTACGAAAACAATACTAAACAAATATTACATATAAACTTAAATAAATACATATAACACACAGACCAGTACAAAGAGACATGTTCATGCACACTGCTTATACAGTGGGGGATCGAACCCGCGACCTCTTGGTTAATAGTTAACTTCTTGACTATTACACCAAAGTGGTTATCGTGGTTCTAATAATATAAATAAAGAGATTAATAGTTTCAGAACAGTTTTTTTCGGGAGTTAAGTCAGTTGACGTATTGAGTTCAATACAGCACCATCTAGTAGCACGGATAAGAATTACTTAAGTGGCTTAATCTAACCTAAAAATCAGTTTGATGTACGGGCCTGTAGCCTTTCTTATCACCCGACGAAAAAAAGGGTGTTATAAGTTTGATCACTATTCTGCTTGTGTGTGTTTGTCTGTGGCATTCTAGCTCCCGAATGGATGGGCCGATTTCAGAGCGGTTTTTTTTTGTTAAAAAAAAACTTAATCGTAGTGGTTCCTATTTGTGGCTGATTAAAATCCGTTCAGGCATTGAAGCTTACCAGCTGTTTCCCTGGTTCTTTCGGGGGTTTCTTAACTGGTTTTTCTTTATTTTTGACGTGACAACGTCTTATAATTTGATGGAGCCGGCTGCACACACCAAAAAACATGACGCATGCGGCGTTACCTCGCTCTGAGGCGTCCCGTTCAAGGCTTGAAGTGCAAGCGAGAGCGCGGAACGAGCGACAAAGAGGCAACGTGACAAAGACGTTGTCACGTTCAACTATCGTCAGTAAACCGACTTTACAGACAGCCGATTTCTTTTTATGATAGCGGCAACAGAAATACGTTATCAGTAAAACTGTCTCGTTATATATTGTTCATAAGATACATTCTAGTGACAAGAGATGAGACAGCGAAGCCTGAGTAATAGAGTTTTGTATTTCACTTTTAAGGTACCTACGTAACTCTAAAAAATAAAACCGTTTTTTCCGCAAAAGGTAAGCGAATCAAATGGGATGAAGGAAAAACACAAGATGGAATAATATTTACATAGCTGCCGGGCCGGGAGCTCCTTAATGAAAAACAAACATTCCAAATACCATTCATGTTAGATGCATATACCTAATGTTATGATAAGCCTTTGACTTTAGAGAATTCCCCAGGTTCGATTCTTGGTATTGTCTGTTGATAGGATGTTGAGGTGGACTTTCGTATTTATTTCACTTTTTTAGGTTCCGGGCATTGAAAATAAATAGAAGCAACATAAATAAAATATAAGAAAAAAACATTTATTAGTATTTTTTCAATAATTTCGTGGTAACTATTACATTGACAATAATTACTTAATTCTCATCTCATCAGCCTATACAAGTACCTCTGCTGGGCACAGGCCTCACCTCAACTATGAGGTGGTCCGAGCCATACTCCACCACGCGGGCTCAGTGCGGATTGGTGGAGGGGTGTTTGTAAGGTAAGTGACCAACCTTACTGTCAGATGTTATCAAGCCGCCCGAGGGCTTCTGACTAGGCTTAACGAATAATATCTATCAATATTAACCGGGACCAACCGCTTCACGTGCCTTCTGAAGCACGGAGATGCTTGAAAATAGACGTCACTTAAATGGTCAGAATGACCCATCCCAATCATGACCGCGCCTTAGGTTGCTTAACTTTTGGTATCACTACCAAAGCGCTGCAACCAATGCGCCACAAGCACATCTCAATTACTTAATTTAATTACACTTAAAATTAATATTATTATCGTATTAACGGATAATAACGATTTAACGAAAGAAGACAGTCACTTTCCGGCCCGACACGATCCGGTAATAATTAAAAAAAAATCATAAAAAAAATATAAGCCCAATTATCACTCGTATAGGAATTACGAACCATATTTATGATATTCTCAAAAAAAAAACACTAAACATTAAGATTTTTTTCACAGATTTATCAATCCCCAACAGTTTTAGTGCTCATTCATTGGCCTAACCTAATTCGCGACTCGAAGGCAGTTCAGCCGGAACAGGTACAGGCCCGGACTTGTTAGTGCTTGTTCGCAGTTTTAACAAGTTCCAATTGGACCGCGCCTTCGGTGCCACAGTCGGCTTAGATAGAGAAAGATTGCTAAACTGGGGATTGTTTCTCGCGAAACTTTACTACTGCTACTAGTACTTCGCTGGCTCAGCGACCCAAAGTGGATCTTGGCCTCCGACATTAAGGTGCGCCATTATTGCCTATTCTGTGCCAGATCTGACCAGTCGGACACTTTTAGTTGTTTCAGGTCTCTGGCGACCTCGTCCTTCTAGCGATATCTTGGACGCCCCACCGGCCGGCGCCCGGAAGGTTGTCCAAGATAGTCTCTTTTTGTGGCTCGATCCTCTCCCATCCTCTCCACATGTCCTAGCCAGCGAAGTCGGGAAGATTTTATTTCTCCGATGATGTTCGGCTCAGACACTAGATCTTCTATATCTCGGTTGTACCTAAAACTGAAACTCGCGAAAGTTTTTTGCAAAAAAAAATACGTCTGTTGTTTTTGTCTGTACTATTGCGGTCCGTGTCGCATGAACACCTTTAAGGCGAAAATCATTTGCACATCACGCGCGATTTCGCGTGCTAATTGCTACGTGTGTGTCGGAGTGCATGCAAACAATTTTCGTTAGAAAGTGTTCAAGCGGGAATGACCGCCATCGTACCGATAAAGCAAAGCGAGTGCTTAAGATGCCGCAGTTGTAACACACTGCAAAATATGTAAATCCTATGCAGTTGTTTAATTAAAGTATTAATATTACAAGCACAGCTCGAACGTAATGACTAAAAATTACATTAAGCCAGGCCAAATCCATATTTGACGATCGCTTGGTGCAGTGGTCCACAGGTCGGACTTCTAAAACCAGGGGTCGCGGGTTCGATCCCCGCACAGTACAAGCATAAGTGTGCATGAACATGTGTGTTTGTACTACTCTGGGTGTTTTCTATGTATAATATGTATTTATTTACAAAAAAAAAGTATTAAAGTATGTTTATCCGTTGTCTAGTACCCATAACACAAACCTCGTAGCTTAATTTGGGACTAGAGAATTGGTGTTATTGTTGTGAAATATTTATTATTATTATTATTATATATCCATACTAATATTATAAATGCAAAAGTCACTCTGTCTGTCTGTTACTCAATCACGCTTAAACTAGTGAGCCAAACCAAAAAAAAAATTCGTAACGATGAGTAAGTGGTACGGCTCAATTGGGAGAGAAATCGCCCGGTTTGCGAGAGGTGCGGGTAAGTAGCCTGCCTGTGGCAGTCTATTTTTATTTGAGTGTGTTTCAATAAAACAGTATGAAAATAAAATTGTCTTTTACATTTTTTAATGCTGCGTGTCCAATATACTCGTAATAACGCCTTCAGGGCGTTGTTGCTGCTGCCGCGCTTCTGCAGCGCTTCTGCGATGTTCGCGCTGACAGGAGTAGATAGCTTTGAAGTTATCATGCGCAAATAGACCGCATCATTGCTGCACAGAATACGCGGCAGCGGCCTCAGCGTTCTGAAGGAGATGGCCGATAGTGGGGATTGTCCACTGATTGGTCATGATCCAAACAACTTGCTCCATTCACAAAATTAATTACTAACATAGTCATTAAGTCATTCCATTATACTAACACTCTGGATCGCAGTTGTCCGAAATAAATACTTTTTATTTTTTATTTATTTATTTAAGTAAAAAATTAACATTGATTATGAATTCGGGCCTTCTACAAGTTTTTCCTTTACATACAGGTTGATTTTGTGAGGTCGGCCATTTTGCCTTTATTTAGAACTACAATGTAAGGTCGTGGTTATGAATAGGGTCCTTTGGGAAGACCTTAATCTTAACTAATGATGCAAATGTGTTTGTTTGTGGCAGGTGGCGACAAAAGTGTTAACTATGGATATTATAACTTAATATTGTTATACCTCGTGGTCCAAGTGCCTGTGTAGTGGCCATATTTAAAGATTTGTGCTGTAACTGAGTATGAAATTAAAAAAAAGTCTATCTTCGGCTTACGTTTAATTTAAAGTAAAAACCTTTTTCAAATATCTTAAACTAGCGGACCCCACAGACGTTTTCCTGCTGGACAACCCTTATTAATAAGGGGTGTGAAAAATAGATGTTGGCCGATTCTTAGACCTACTCAATATGCTCACAAAATTTCATGAGAATCGGTAAAGCCGTTTCGGAGGATTAAGGAGAACGAACTATGACCATGAGTATTTTATATAGAGACTAGCTGACCCGGCAAACGTTGATTTGCCATATAAATTATTGTGAACAACCCTTATCACTAAGAGATATGAAAAATAGATGTTGGCCTATTCTCAGACCTACTCAATATGCTCACAAAATTTCATAAGAATCAGTTAAGCCGTTTCGGAGGAGTACGGGAACAAACATTGTGACACGAGAATTTTATATATATAGAGATATTGTAATGCCTCATGGTCCAAGTACCTGTGTTTTGAAGGATCTATGCTGTGCGATTGAGTTTGGAACTTAAAAAATAACGAAATGTTGTTTTTTTTGTGTTTTTGTGTCTGTGCATCTCTTCGTATTTGTATATGTTTATATGAGTGAAGTCTTGAAAGAAATGATTTATTATTATCATTATTATTGTTATTTATTTTTAAAGATAAACTTTTCACCATTAAAGATGGTTGTCTCCTCTCTGACGCGGGTCTCAACCAAGCGTCAGAGGGCGTAAGGCTGTAGACCCGGAGGACAAGAAGTTGCGAGTGATGCGACAAGTGTTGAGGATTGTGGCTTTTTGGAGGGGGTGTATGACTTTTTTACTTCGCTGGCTCAGCGACCCGAAGTGGATCTTGGCCTCCGACATTAAAGTGCGCCATTCTTCCCTATTCTGTGCCAAATCTGACCAGTCGGGCACTTTTAGCTCTTTCAGGACTTTGGCGACTTCGTCTTTCCAGCGATATCTTGATATCGCGATGACTTTTTTATTATTATTATTATTGTTGTTTTTACACTTTTGTGTCTCAGCATGTAGCTGGTATTCCAGAGATGTACGGGCCAAAGCCAAGTACCTTTCTAATAAAAACCAAATTATGACGTTATCGGTATAGTTTGACTTCTGACTGTGGTTCGTGTGAGTGAGTGTAGTGCGTATGAGGTGCTAGAAGTATGTGGTTGTGAATGGTTTTCTGTTTGCTGCTGGAGCTCCTCATAGTTCTGAAGAAATTTACGGACTGTTCTGCAAGTGTTTAGTATGACTGCTTTTAGAAGTGAAATGTATGTAAGAGCTGGAATGTTGAGGGTGATGAGCGAGTGGTGTAATTGTTATTATTATTTTCTTCGGCTTAAGTTTAATGTATAGTAAAATCTTTTTAAAATTATTTGAAATGAGCAAAATTGTACACTGTCCACAACAAAAAACTATCAATTAGGTATCTTAAACCTAATGTTTAAGAAACTTAATTAATAGTTGTTTGTTTATCGTTTAATATATTTTGTTTTGTTCGTTATGTGTTGACGACCACTTCAGTGTAATGGTCAAGAAGTTGACTATTAACTGAGAGGTCGCGGGTTCGATCCCCGCACTGTACAAACATTTGTGTACATCTGCATGAACATGTCTGTTTGTACTGGTCTGGGTTTTATATGTATTTATTCAAGTGTGTTTAATACCACTGTGATTCTGATATCTGTAACACAAGTGCTTTAGCTACTTACTCGTATCACGGAGTCAGATCAATGTACGTGATGTTGTTGTATATTTCTTTCTTTATTTTATTTAATGTTTCGATATTATGGCCTGATAAGTACTAAATTGTTAATCTATCTATCTATCTATATATTAATAATAATATACAACAACATCACATACATTGATCTGACTCCGTGGTAAATAGCTTAAACACAGATCAACAGTGGTATTCGAATAAACTTAAATAAATACATAGAACACCCAGAATAGTACAAACAGACATGTTCATGCACACAAATGTTTGTCCAGTGCGGGGATCGAACCCGCGAGCACTTGCTTAGTAGATAGATAGATAGATAGATTAACACATTATTGTACAACACAAAATAAAATTACAGACAGGTTTAACAAAGAAAGATGTACAATTTAGGCGGTCTTATCGCTTGTAGCGATCTCTTCCAGACGACCTTCGCTGAAAGGAACAATTAATTAACAGGAAGGGGGAATTTGAGCAGAATATAATCATATATCTAACAGGGGTCCTTATGATTTAAGCATTGAGTCGTTTAAATTTTCATAGTATGCTCTACATTTATCTAACTCTCTTATTTCCGTCAAAAATGGGAATACGATCTCACAATATATCACAAGACTATCGAAAAATACCAAAGCAATTCCCGATTTTCCCAACCACGCAATAAGGTTCAATATAGCATAGATATTTCATCAGACGCTTGACGTCCTGATTAAATTACTGGATATCGGAATCTCATAGAAAAATACCGAAGTAACTCATATATCTGTCTCTATTCTTTATGAGGACACACATGAATAAAAAAAACACTTCGGATTTATTCAAAGCGATTCCACTGATCGGGTATTCAAAAAGCGACTGTCACGCATACGGAATAGGGTTTCATTCGGAGTGGCGGGTTTTGAATATAAAATATGGAGGCGACTTTTTTTCGTTGTCTTACTTTTAAAGTAGACTTTTAGGAAAATAACAATGAACTAGGTTTTTGTGACGGGTTTGTTTTCATTTTGTGTTATTCCTTAAAGTTGACGACCACTTTGGTGTAATGGTTGAGAAGTTGACTGTTAGACTAAGAGGTCGCGGGTTCGATCCCCGCACTGTACTAACATTTGTGTGCATGAACATGCCTGTTTGTAAAAGTCTGTGTGTTATTTGTTTTTATGTAAGTTCATTTGTTTTCTGTTAATTCTGATTTCTTTGACACAAGTGCGTGAGCTGCTCACCACGGAGTAAGATCAATGTATGTGATGTTTGTGTTTATGTTATATTAATAATAATAATAAATGGCGAGTCCAAACAGTCCTCATAGTACCCATAGTAATCTCTTCCACGGGAGTCATACCAAGAACCCTAAATAGGAAATAGGAACCTTCAAGTACTCGACATCTCAGACAGAATAATACCTCTTCTCCAGAAAGCCGTTATACTTAATACATGCCGAATCACACGCAAATTTTTGTCATCCGACTCACAACAGGCTGTTTCGCTTGGCTGAAGCCCGCGTTACATGCCTTACGAATTACCCATTGCTAACCACGATGGAGAAAATGAAAATATATAAAAATAAATAATAATATAATTTATTTTCTTCACAACAGCAGATAATACAAATTTTTGAAACGTATAAAATCTGACATGACATGAGCCAGAAAAACAGCCGGTTAGTTTCAACGGCTAAACGGATCCTGATAAGCCGTAGCTTAAAATCACTGTGACTTAATTACCTTTCGAATAAAAAAACCTGTAGATGAGTAGTAATTTTACCTGAGTTTTTATTTACCTGAGTAGTAACTTTGAAATTTTCAAAATTGTCAAAAATATTTTTTTTTATCTGATGAAATTGAAAATTTACGGTTTTCGTAATTTTTCCTATATCTGCACTATAAGACGTGACTTCGTACTAAATTTCAAGATTCTAAGTTTACGGGAAGTACCCTGTAGGTTTTGATTCCCGTGCGAGTTTCGAAAATTTGCGGAAATTTACGGCCTAAATGGCTGTATCTTTTGATTGCGTTGGTTTAGAAGGTTGATTTTTCTACAGCTTCCAGGGACAGTATACCTAAGTATCATAAAGCAATTTCAGTTTGATACCTTCACGCGTTCCTGAGAAAAAAGGTCTTGACAGACGGACGGACAACAAAGTGATCTTATAAGGGTTCCGTTTTATTCTTTTGAGATAAGGAACCCTAAAAACGCACTGAAATCGATGCACACGTTCGGGAGCTACTAGATTCCATAGACAGACACACACACACACACAATAGGCTTGTGTCCATTAAGAATAAATATAATGGATAGGGGTTTATAATGATTAATTATACTATGGAGAAAATAACAAACAATTTTAATTATTAAAAGCGTTACTGATTAATAATATTTTTAAAAAATAAATTTCGTAAAATGAAACCTTTAGTCACGTGACAGTGAACACCAATCAGAAAGCGTTACGTCACGCCGTGCGAAACTCCAATCGTGTCTTTGACGTTTCGAGTATCACTACCGGTTCTTGATAAAATTATGATTTTTAACAACTAATATCAAGTTGATACAGTTTTTGCTAATTATGATTTGAAAGAATTAACCATGGAATCTGGATTCAGCAAAGCAGACAGTAATAATTTGCCCAGAATCGATGCTGTTATGCTTGGAAATTTTTTCGCGTCGAACAGTGACTTTTGCTCATCTGAATTTCGCAATGTTAAAACTTCCTTGTAAGTATAAAATATTTATTATAAGCTTAAATGCTATGTGACATTTCAGTTCGGTACACAAGAACTTAATGTTTTGACGTACATTTTGCAAGATAATTGATACTTACTGATTCTGAGGTTAGATTTACGAAGTATGAAAAAATGCAAAATAGTAACAAGCTTGTACTCCATATAATTAATCATATCATTTGGCAACTAGAATAATAAAAAGAGTATGTTTGTAACATTAATTAGAAAACTAAAATAAAACGTTCACTCCTAAAAGTGAAACTACTTAACCTGAACTCATGTATTTATTATTTAGAAAATAGGGATTCTACAAAACACATCTAGTTTGCTCGAATTAAGTAATAGATTGTATTGTGTGAAATACTTAAATCAAAATGATCTTCACAAAAATACATTCTTGAACCTGTTGATAAAGTATGAGCATCATCTCTTCTTGCAAGTTTTAGCCACTTTTTCCGTATTTCTCCATTGTTTGGAACATTTATAAATAACTTGTTTGGCGTTTTTACAGTCGTGCTATCACACTGGGGCACTATACAGTACTTATAATATGAGAAATTCATTTTTAAACGATAAAAACTAGCTATAACGTACGAAGACACGATCTCTCTTTGGTTTGTTTCGCACGGCGTGACGTCATCAAGACGCCATGACAGTCTTGTGCGTTTTGGAACCAAATTGAAATTGGTTTTTTAAAACGCTAAATTTATAATGTAAACGCTCGATTAAAAATAAATAAACCTTTTTTTTCGATAAAATGCCTAATAAGCTAAAGTATTAAGCAGTTATTGAAATTTTGTCAACTAGCCTATTTCATACATTATGTACTTACTAGCTTCCCGTCAGTAGTTTCATTTGTGTGAATTTAGAAGTCTTAAAATTATCAGTGTTTCTCTAATATATTAAGCATACAAACCTTCGTCTTCTCAAAAATGACTCTATCTATTTAAAAAAAAAACACTGCATCAAAATCCGTTGAGTAGTTTTAGAGATTAGAGCATAACATATTACAGACATAGGGACAGCCGCGGAAAGCGACTTCCCTTTATACTACATAGTGATTTTCGCGTCTATTTTTGCTTTATTTCGAGGGCCCTGCTTTTCGTCACGCCAAACAAAAACTCAAGCCCTCTCCACACTTGCAGCTACTAACGCATTCCCTTTAAACCGTCACGCCGGAGAGCTATCACACATAGAGGGCGCCACTGACGTTGTGTGAGAACACAGCGGGTCTTCTCTCTCAGAATCAGAATCATTTATTTGCTTTTGAATATGGTACATTGACAGATGATAAATAAACGACATAAACGGTTTTTTGACGACCGGTTGGTGCAGTGGTCCACATGTCGGCCTTCTAAAACCAAGGGTCGTGGGTTCGATCCCCGCACAGTACAAGCATAAATGTGCATGAACATGTGTGTTTGTACTGGTCTGGGTGTTTTCTATGTATAATATTATGTATTTATTTACAAAAAAAGTATTTAAGTATGTTTATCCGTTGTCTAGTACCCTTAACACAAGCCTCGAAACTTAATTTGGGACTAGATAATTGGTGTGATTGTTGTGAAATATTTATTTATAAAAAAAAGTTCATACATATTCAGCCATAATACGGTATAGCATGCAAATATATCGAAAAAAAATCATATACAAGGTCATCATTAAACAATTAAATTTCCATCGGTAAACAAATTAAATCCCATTATATTATACTTTACATTATTAAATTATATATTATTCATTAAATTAAACGTCAATCTTAGAGTCTAGGTATTCATTAACCGAGTAAAAACACTTAACCCTCAACCAGTCAGATAGTAGTTACGGATATAGCCATCCCTCTCACTCTAACAAAATTGACCGTGCGTGCGAACGTGTTGGCTAGACATGAAAATGCTAACCAAACTTTAGAGAGTATGGTTTCCGAAACAGTAAATAAATAAATAAATAATAAATATACAACTCCATGCTAAGTAGCTTAAGCACTTGTGTTACAGATATCAGAATCAACAGTGGTATTACAAATAAACTTAAATAAATACATATGACACCCAGACCAGTACAAACAGACATGTTCATGCACACAAATGTTTGTACAGATCGGGGATCGAACACGACCTCTTGGTTAATAGTCAACTTCTTGACCATTACACCAAAGTGGTCGTCAACAGTACTGTATAAACCAAAGGTGACCAATTTTTGAACTCCCAACAGAATACTACTAAGCCTTAATCGCATCTTATGTTATGTGTTGATAAGGCTGATTGTGGAAGCGCATCTGTGAACACATCTCGTGAGGATGCAACGTGTAGTGGCGAAACGCGTCAAGTGTTTTGTTGGTGTCAGTGTTGTGTTTCTGGGTGCATCTTCTGTGCCACGCTATGAGTTGTATTGTAAGTCCTGCGCCTGATCTCTCTTCGTTCATTTCGGATTGCCGTCTCACAGAACTTTGTGAGTGATGGAACAGTGAGTGCACCTGTGTATTGCGCTCACACTTGTGCACTATAATATCTCCTGCGCAGTTGACTGATCTCTGTTGAGATTGGCCGTGGTTGAAATCGACCAAGAGGACTATTACTATTACAATTATTGTATCTAATTGTAACATATTTGGAATTAAAAATATCAATATTGTCACTCTGTAGCAGTTGGTTGTAAAGACGACACATCCGCACCACGGGATTATAAAACGATGTGTTGTTACGAAAGATGTCCAGAACGAAAGTCCTCATACGGTTGCGGGAGTGTTGATGTGTAGTAGGTAATATTTTGGCAGTAGAAACATCAGCTGTCTGAGCAGAGAACGAACCTGCGACCTACGTTCTAAGTAGCAAATATCAACAGCCTTTCCATTGTCTCGGTGACGAGTTGTTTACGGGCCGAATTAGAGGATTCGGCCCGTAACCCCCTTCACAAGCATTTCAGACCATCATGCCTTTAGCATGAACGTCGTAAATTCGGAATATTCATGACGTCGGAATCATTTACTTTAAAACGCCGCTAAATAAAAGTCGTCACTCCGGCTCATTAACGCGAAACGGTATAATCAAAATTTAATCAACGTTTCGTCGTAGTGTAGTACGGAACGCAATTAATAAAAGGCAGTTTGTCCATACTTGACGGTACAAAAGCCTTCGTTAGGAAACTGCGGACGGTTTTAGTGATGTGACTGAGGGTGCATACATCGACATCGATATTATGCGTCATACTTATAACTTACTTTTTGACAGCATAAAATAAACTGACTATTGGTGTGTTCGTTAAAACATTTAAAGTTTTTTATTTTTATTTTATAGATTAAAGGCAGGAAGCCGTTAGATGCGAGAAGCGCAGGTTCAATGGCGGTGGAAATTGACAGGAAATTAACAATTATCGACGACCGCTTGGTGCAGTGGTCCGGCTGTCGGACTTCTAAACCAAGGGTCGCGGGTTCGATTCCCGCACAGTGCAAGCATAAGTGTGCATGAACATGTGTGTTTGTACTGGTCTGGGTGTTTTCTATTTATAATATGTATTTATTTACAAAAAAAAAGTATTTAAGTATGTTTATCCGTTATCTAGTACCTACCCATAACACAAGCCTCGTAGCTTACTTTGGGACTAGAGAATTGGTGTGCTTGTTGTGAAATATTTATTTATTTATTTATTGTAAATCAAATTTGAAAAGAGGCAATGACAGTAGTGACTGAGTTTCTTACGCCGGTCCTTTACATCACTGGCCTAAATGGTCCCGAAGCGGTAGGGTTAACTTATATGTTGGGACGTATAAAAGTGCTAGTTGTGAGACCTTTTACAAAAATAAATTTATTTTAATTGATTTATGTTCAGCTGTAGGCGTTGAAAGGCTGATAAAATTATGATTATGATGAGATGAAAAGTATATTCTATGTATCGACAATTTTTGTACAGAATACCAGCAATCCGTCAACTTAGTTGAAGATAAAAGTTCATTATTGTCATAATATAAAATCTAGTCATAGCAATATTATCAAGAAATTAATTGCTTTTACAACTTAGTTATAAAAACGTTGAATACTAGCACAAAGTTACTGAACATGTTTTGTCAAGGGTCCAATTGAATGATTCTTGATATTAAAAGTATAATAAAATAATAACTCTGTTAAATATTTTAATTTAAAATATCACCAAGTCAAGCTTTAAGAAATTTTGTATTGGATTAAAGACTTTCAAAAAAGTTATCTATCTAAGCAATAAATAAATATTTCACAACAGTCACACCAATTCTCTAGGACCAAATTAAGCGACGAGGCTTGTGTTTTGAGTACTAGACAACGGATAAACATAGTTAGGTACTTTTTTTGTAAATAAATACATGTTATACATAGAAAACACCCACACCAGTACAAACACACATGTTCGTGAACACAATGACATATTCTTGTACTGTGCGGGGATCAAACCCAACTAACAATGACCGTAATTAACAACTCTAACTAAATATTCTAATCATAATCCAAACCAAAGCTAATATTAAATGCATAACACACACCACTTGTCCTACTAGCTATTCACCTGATTATCTAAATCGCTCAACGTAATTATTTTCAATTAACCAGATTAGATAATTATCGATAGATCAATAACAGTGGCACAAAACTAGTGGAATGTTAATTAGGCGGCATAGTTAAAGAAAAACAGCCAGTCATTTAGCTAATAAGTGGTGGGACCCGATTTGGTTAACGAGGTTTTAATAGCATAATGTAATCTTACTGATATTGTATACGAAAAAGTTTTTTTTAATATGTATGTAAGTTTGTTACTCTTTCACGCCAAAACTCTTCGACGACAATTGTTTAAATATGAGCCAACCAATTTAAAGTGATTGACAGCGCAAATGAAATAACCTTAAGTAGGCAAACTTTTCAAGTTGGTTGGATATTATTAAACAAGGGAAAATACTGCCATTTTCTTTTGTTTTGGAGGGGAATATTCTTAAATCCTAAAGCATCTTAAAAGTCAAACCGTTCTAAGATGAAAAGGCTCGTTAAAATAACTGAAAACTTTTTGCAAACAATCTTACTGAGAATATTGTTTCAACCGAACCAATCTACGTGTACCCGCAATGTGCTCAATGTATGCAGTACCCACTTTCATTTTACAAGTTTTCGTGTTCGCTCCCAAACTTGCAGAAAGACTAAGGCACCTCACACACTAAGACTATTAGCATCTATCCGACATGACTGGAGTGAGATCAGGCGCAGGACCAACGGCTTAACGTGCTTTCCGAGGCACGGGCGAGTAACACCGCCAACTTCCCGACTCCGAGCTGTTTTTGAGAAATTCATGACAGAAAATCTCAGCATCAATTTTGGCTCGACCTGGGATTCGAACCCAGGACCTCTTGGATGTAAGGCAGAAACTTTGCCACTACACCGACGAGGCAGTCTCATCGAACTTTGAGAGTGATGGAACAGTGAGCGCACCTGTGTATTGCGCTCACACTTGTGCACTTTAATATCTCTTGCGCAGTTGGCTGATCTCTTTTGAGATTGGCCGCCGTGGTCTAAATCGGCCAGGAGAACTATTTATTATTAGCATCTATGCAGAGAGTCATAATGCGCGAGAACATTGTGACACCAGCAATAAACAAATTTCGCGCGTCTGTAGGCTAATTACGAAAAACGAGAGCTGACAAAATGTATGTTGTACACATTACAGCACATCAAGCTAAGGACTATGGCGCTTATGCTTATGTAAGTAGGACGATTTTGCAATAAAAATTGTACCTGTCGTCTGCACAGCGAATAAATAAATAAATATTTCACAACAATCACACCAATTCTCTAGTCCCAAATTAAGCTACGAGACTTGTGTTATGGGTACTAGACAACGGATAAACATACTTAAATACTTTTTATTTGTAAATGATTATTATGATTATTATTATTTTTTAAATGATTATCGTTTTAACGGTTTTCGATTTCCGTAGTAGTTTTTTTTAAATAATATAATATAATATATACAACAACACCACATACAATGATCTGAACGCGTGGTTAGTAGTTTAAGCACTTGTGTTACAGATATCAGAATCAACAGTGGTATTACAAATGAACTTAAATAAATACATATAACACCCAGACCAGTACAAACAGACATGTTCATGCATATGAATGTTTGTACAGTGCGGGGTTCGAACCCGTGACCTCTTGGTTAATATCAACTTCTTGACCATTACACCAAAGTGGTCGTCAAAATATCTTTCGTTTTGAATCGATGCTAACTGCTTTCAATTAAACGCGCGTCTACATCGCGACTGTATTGCTGCTAAAAGTCGCACAGTGTGTGAGGGGCCTAAACTATTCTAGTTTGTAATATTTTCAATGGAGAAAACTAACAGTGTTTTTGCCTTGAAGAATATTAGAGTCAGCTGCGAGCCAATTTGGTGCAGAGATTTTTTGAATTTTAAATTAGCTAGTCTTTTAAGATCATCCATTTTTCCCAATGAATTTCTTAATGTTAGAAAGGATTGTTATGCCTTTAGTTAATTTTGGGTTTTTTAGCAAAATACAGTTTCATGTTCCTTACATTAGTCACTTCATATCCAAAGTGAATAGAATAAGCATTATGACGCCTATCTTAAATATCAAGACCATGGCGTTTAAGAATCATAGCCCCTATGGTGTTGATACAACCAGTATATTTCCAAAATAGCTGTAGAAACCAATTTTTAAACACACAAAATTCAATAAATATTTGATCAATTGACTCCGATTTCTAATACACTACTGTGACGTCACAATTTTGTATTCCCACATAAAATCTATGGAGGCAGACCATTTTGACAGATAATAAAGAATATGTCAACAATTGGGATGATGACACCTATCTTAAATATTGTCAAAAACATGGTGTTTAAAAAACATAGCCCCTATGAAGTTAATACAACCAATATATTTCAAAAAAGTTGTAGAAACCAATTTATAAACACACAAAACTCAATAAATATTCGGTCAATTGACTCCGATTTCTGACACGTGACCGTGACGTCACAATCATTTATTACCATACGAAATCTATGGAGACAGACCGTTTTGACAGATAATAAAAAGTATGTCAACGATTGGTGGTGTCGTCTAGCCAATTGGTGGTGTCATCTAGCCTATTCTTGAATCGGTATTTTCAACGCGCCACAAACATAACTGGTATGAGCACAGACGATATATATTATTATAAGATTACGCCTAGTATCAAAAAACTGTTTTAACATAAACAAATCTAATTGCTAGATTTTGATTTCAAATTTTTAAACATGCTAACCAAAAACAGGTATATTTTTTCAGTTTTTTAGCGCTTATTTCTGTTTTTATAGACTTGTTTATATGTTGATATATACATATACATAATAAAACTATATTTTTTCATTATGTAAGTGTTATGGAAGATGTATAAGTAACCTGATTCCTTGTTCCCTTTATTCATTGCAGTACAATCTGAAACAAGGAAAAAACATTGTCAATATTATGCGTTAAAAATATAAAAGAAAATTAAAAAAAAACAATATATCATTGGTTTAAAAACGACACAATTCAAGCATTATTTGTACAGACGAATCAAAAAGGAGATGATATGGACCAGAATGTTCGTTTCACCCGACTACAGAGCAAGAAAAAAGTTGGGTTATGATATAAATAAATATTTCACAACAATCACACCAATTCTCTAGTCCCAAATTAAGCTACGAGGCTTGTGTTATGTAGTAACAAGTGATCTGCTACGCCGTAGCAACTTTGTAGCACGCTGATTTACAATGAGAAATCGTAGCAACTGCGTAGCACGCAGAAGTTGCTACGAGATATCGTAGCAACTTCTTAGTGCGCGCTACGAAGTTGTGCTACGAAAAACCGTAGCACCATTGGGTGTGACGACAACCTTGAGATACAGAGGTCATAATATGATTATGTTTGTAGCAATCTCTCGAAAAATCAAATTGATTTTAAAAATCATTTGACGAACAGGAAGCTTCGACGAAAAATAGGAGTGTTATAACTTTGACCCCTTTTCTGTTTGTGTGTATTTTTGCTGGCATTGCAGCTCCCGTACGGACGGACCGTTTTCAGTGCGCTTTTTTTAATTCGACAGATAATTCAATTACGACGTTTTCTCATTATTCATCCAGCCGTTGAAGATCACCTTTTTTGTATTTTCATTAAAAATGTCACGATAATCCTCAGGCAATTTTTGAACACTGTACATGGTAGAGCTAATAGAATCTCCAACATTACATGTAAACGTGTATTCGGTACAAGTCAAAATGTATTCCTAAAAGTTCTCCTCACTTAGAAATAGTTGATCAAAACTTATGTTTTAAAAGTTTGGGCAAAAGTAGCTTTGGGCTAAAAGTTTTGATCCTTTGAGTGTGTTGTTAGTTTGTGTTCGTATTACATTAGCTTTTACAAGCATGCAGTCCTCATTCCAACGTCTTCTGCTCTAAACCTCCAGAGAACCAAGAGGTCGATATCAGAGGCGAAACGAAGGTACTTAATTTACTTATGGTGCTTTACCCCCAGTCTACAAATGTATTGTCATTAAATTATATAAATCTATATTTTGAAACCAAGAAAGGACATAAGCTACTTTTTACCGCGAGAATATGACGCATTCCCAAGGGAAAATTCAAGTGCACCTATCGCTTTTACGCCTAAACTACTAAACAGATTTAAATGATATTTGATAAAGAGATAGTTTAAGGCTTAAGTAAGGACATGAGTTACTTTTGACCGCGGGAAAACCACGCATTCCCATGGAAAAAAAAATCTTTCCGGGGAATCTGATCTCTTTCACTCCACAAATTTCCATAAATTTGAATTAAATTTGGTTTAAATTGGTATAACGGGAAAACAACGCATTCTAAAAACTACCTTACGCGGACGAAGTCGCGGGTGAAAGCTAGTAATAATAAAAATTTATAAATTGTTTTAACGAACACACCAATTACCTAGCCCCAAACTAGACCGAAGCTTGTGCTATGACGATTAGAATAACGCATAGTAAATACTTAAAATATATTTATAAATAAATATTTTTATATATTTCACAACAACCACACCAATTTTCTAGTCCCAAACTAAGCTACGAGGCTTGTGTTATGGGTACTAGACAACGGATAAACATACTTAAATACATACTACATATTATAAATAGAAAACACCCAGACCAGTACAAACACACATGTTCATGCACACTTATGCTTGTACTGTGCGGGGATCGAACCAGCGACCCTTGGTTTAGAAGTCCGACCTGTGGACCACTGCACCAAACGGTCGTCAATACATATATAAATACTCAAGACACAAGTACAAATGCTCGTGCTCATTACACAAACATTTGACGACCGCTTGGTGCAGTGGTCCGCATGTCGGACTTCTAAACCAAGGGTCGAGGGTTCGATTCCCGCACAGTACAAGCATAAGTGTGCATGAACATGTGTGTTTGTACTGGTCTGGGTGTTTTCTATTTATAATATGTATTTATTTACAAAAAAAAGTATTTAAGTAAGTATATCCGTTATCTAGTACCCATAACACAAGCCTCGTAGCTTACTTTGGGACTAGAGAATTGGTGTGCTTGTTGAGAAATATTTATTTATTTATTTGCCCCTAGCAGGATTCGTACCCGCGACAGCCGATTTTGTTTAAATTTTATTGCACAACAAATCTTTGTACAAAAGGTGGACTAAACGCCGTAGGGCATTCTTTACCAGTCATACCTTTGGGCTAAGCAGAAATGATTAGCGGTTTTGTAGTCTGTAACTCAGACCACTAGACTAGGTTGCTGTCGAAGGATGTCGTCTAAGGTTGCAAAGAATCCAAACTATCTATGTTCTTTTATTATTTACGACGACCGCTTGGTGCAGTGGTCCACAGGTCGGACTTCTAAAACCAAGAGTCGCGGGTTCGATCCCCGCACAGTACAAGCATAAGTGTGCATGAACACGCGTGTTTGTACTGGTCTGGGTGTTTTCTATGTATAATATGTATTTATTTACAAAAAAAGTATTTAAGTTTGTTTATCCGTTGTCTAGTACCAATAACACAAGCCTCGTAGCTCAATTTGGGACTCTGAATTGGTGTGATGGTTGTGAAATATTTATTTATGCATTATTAACTCCATCTCTGTGTGTAACGCTTTGTCGCGTCAACTGCTTAGCCGTTTAAGATGAAATTTGCTACACTTACAAGTATAGAGTTGACCTTGTGAAAGGACATATCACAGTATCTTCCCAAAATTTTACTATTAACTAAATTGTACGCCTAAGTCTCTGACGGGTATTCAATAAACAGTAACATACCTATTGCATATGTTTTCTTTAAACAAACAGTTACCGTGGCTCGAACGATTGAATTGGCTATTCCTTTATTAGTTTTGTAAAGATGTTGATGTTCGTTATCTCTTTTTATGTGCCTTCTCTAGTAATAGTAATAGTCCTCCTGGTCGATTTCGACCACGGCGGCCAATCTCAACAGAGATCAGCCAACTACGCAGGAGATATTATAGTGCACAAGTGTGAGCGCAATACACAGGTGCATTCACTGTTCCATCACTCTCAAAGTTTGGTGAGACGGCGATCTGATATGACCAGAGAGAGATCAGGCGCAGGACCAACGGCTTAACGTGTGCACCGAGGCACGGGGGGGTAACACCGCCAACTTCCCGACTCCGAGCTGTTTTTGAGAAATTCATGACTGAAAATCTCAGAAACAATTTTGGCTCGACCGGGGATTCGAACCCTGGACCTCTTGGATGTAAGGCAGAAACTTTGCCACTACACCAACGAGGCAGTCATCTAGTAATCAATCGAGCCTTCTCTAGTAATCAATGTATTTTTAAATGTGCTCTATTCTGTTAAAGTACATAAACATGCAAACATTTTTGGTCAAGGCATTTGTTAACTGTGTAAAAGCACGAGATGGTCAGCCATACCCGTAGTTTTTTGGACATTAGCTTAATAGGACCATATTTAAATTTGTCAGGAATTAATTTACTTACTTTTATACACATGCAATAACAATTTTTCTTACATAGTGCTAACTTTAGAAAGAAACAACCACAAGTCTATCAGGCAATCTCGTATTTCTGGGGTAAATCAGTTTTAAAGAGTTGAGGATAATGTCTTACAAAATTTGTAGATTTCAAGTATGTACATACATCCCAGAAGTAGTAAGTGTACCTAGTTTTATAAATAGAGGTTTGTACGTTTCATAACGCCCTTTACCACATAAGGCTCGCACACATTTTTATTGGGCTATGAAAATCCTTTGTATATCTGTACTGTTGCCCCAAAGTATCAGTCCATAGCGTAATATCAACGTAGCCGTAATAAGTATTATGTGTATGTGTGTGTGTTTGTGATGTTTATTGTATAATAAAAATATTTTTCTTCTTTTTAAATCGACCATAAACATTGAACATTCTGACAAGCACATCACTATTTCTGCTCGAAGAGATGGCGACGCGACAATCCGTAAATAGGGTATTTTTGGATAAGTAACCCTTTCCAACATATTGAGGGACCTCACCCAATTTTTGCCCGCCTTTGATAAAAATAAAATAGGAAGATACGCTAGCACCAGGCGCTTGGTAGTTGGCCGGAAAAAAGTGGACCTACCTAAGCCGATTTGCTTGCCACCTCGTAGGACTATTCTACGTATGTATTTTGATGTTCGTGACATCTATGTTGAACAATAACCATTTTTTTAGTGTAGGGACGCAATATTTAAAACTGGGATTTAGCGGTTCAGAACCTAGAATAGTTCCAAAAAACGACGACTTTGGTGTGATGGTTTAGAAGTTGACAATTAACCAAAAGGTCGCGGGTTCGATCCCCGCACTGTATAAACAGTGTGCATGAACATGTCTGTTTGTACTGGTCTGTGTGTTACATGTATTTATTTAAGTTTATTTGTAATACCACTGTTGATTCTGATATCTGTAAAACACGTGCTTAAGCTACTTACCACGGAGTGAGATCAATGTCTGTGATGTTGTTGTTTATTTATTATTTATTAAACCCATTTCCAACTCTTCGTTCATGCGTATTTTTGGGTCTAGCCAGTGCGTTTGTTTCAGCAAGCTTTTAAAAGTGCCACGGACGACTAAACCCAAAACGGACAACGGATTAGAGAGTAGGTCCACTGGAAAGGTATCGTTATCCTTCCCTCTCTCCGGTCATGTCGGATTGCCGTCTCACCGAACTTTGAGAGTGATGGAACAGTGAGTGCACCTGTGTGTTGCGCTCAGACTTGTGCACTATAATATCTCCTGCATAGTGGGCTGATCTCTGTTGAGATCGGCCGCCGTGGTCTAAATCAGCCAGGAGGACTATTATTACTATCGTTATCTTCTTACTTTATTTAAATCAAAGTTGCTCGCACCCTTTTTCGACCGGTCGTTTATTCGGCGCGAATTTACAGCCTAGATTAAAGAATAGGGTTTGTCCAATAATAAATATGAATTCAAGAATCCTACTACATTAAAGTCTACAGGTATATTTTTATTCTTGATTTCAAACATATTAAGTTTTCGTAAGTTGTTTTTATCACTCGTAACCCTGATTTTTCAATCTCTTGTATTTAAAAATGAATTGCTGTTCGTTAGTCTCGCTAAAACTCACGATCGGCTGAGCCGATTTAAATGCTTTCGTGGAAGGCCAGGGAAGGTTTAAACGGTGAATTTAAAAATAAATAACGGGCAAGACAACGTCTGCCATGTTAGCAAAACAAAACCTAAAAACAAATTTTACGTAAGCTCTGAATTTTATTCAGAACCTAGATATAAAGTTTTATTGGCGCTGAAACAAAGTTTTTCCTTATTTAATTTGAGTTAAGCGCAGTTATTTTTGTTTGTATTTAATATTAATCTCCATTATCGAACCCGGCACTGTACGCCCAATTAGGTAAAGCGTCAGCTAGAAGCTATTGAGATTGAATCTTGAGTTACATCTGTTTTTATTTGACCACAATAATGGTCAAAAAAACAATGAGTCAATCAGGTATTAATCTGTATTAAAAATTTATAATAATAGTAATAATAGTCCTCCTGGCCGTTTTCAACCACGGCGGCCAATCTCAACATAGATCAGTCAACTGCGCAGATGATATTATAGTGCACAAGTGTGAACACAATACACAGGTGCACTCACTGTTCCATCACTCTCAAAGTTCGGTGAGACGGTAATCCAACATGACCGGAGGGAGATCAGGCGCAGGACCAACGGCTTAACGATTTATACACAATGCAAGTACTAATTATGACGCAGTGGTGGCAGCGCTTTGGTAGTGATACCAAAAGTTAAGCAACCAAAGGCACGGTCATGTTTGGGATTCGTGGCCATTATGATCATATAAGTGACTCTATTCACAAGCATCTCCGTGCTTCGGAAGGCACGTTAAGCGGTTGGTCCCGGTTAATATCGATAGATATTAGCCGTTAGCCTAGTCAGAGGCCCTCGCGCGGCTAAATAACATCTGACAGTAAGATTGGTCACTTACCTTACACACACCCACCCCTCCACCAATCCGCACTGAGCCCGCGTGGTGGAGTGTGGCTCGGACCACCTCATAGTTGAGGTGAGGCCTGTGCCCAGCAGTGGGACTTATACTATAGGATGATGAGAATCATATCTGATAGGTTTAGACTTAAGTTTTACTATGTAATGTTTTAACCCCCTACAAAAAGGAGAGTATTAAAAGTGTGACATACAAACAGACTTTTGTATGTCTGCCTGTGGCACCGTAGTTCCCATATAGCTGGACCAATTTTAATGCAGTTTTCTTTATTTTGAAGCCAATTTAATTGAGATGGTCCTGAGCTTTGTTTCATTCAAATCGGTTCAGTAGTCTAGATAAAATTTAAGTGTAACTTTTGAATATTTCACAATTTCCGTGAAACAGTAACTATCATTTTAAATATTAGAAAGGCTGTTTCAAAATAAAACATTGTTAACGGAAAGTATTGTTTAATTTTTTATTGTACACTTTTATTCAACAATGGGTAGACAGACATACTCTTTCCAAAATGCTGAAAGTTGAACTAGTAAATTATTAACATAGTCAACATCCAAGTGAACACAAATGATATTCACATATTCATTGGTTTCAAAGTTATTATCTGCTACACAAAAATAACTCTTTTTCTTGTCAGACAAAAACATTTGTAACTGCACTTGTGCATAATATAATTTTGTAGTTTGTTCTTCCTGAACATAGTTCTTGTAATTATTGGCACTAGTTCGGCACTTAATTTCGATGACAAATTCATCACTTATCTGGTTCATCTGGTGAACCAGCGATCATCAAATACTCTTGAGAAATCATTAATCCACATTTTCCTATTTTTGCTCGAAGTTTAATCTCTACGATTTTGCGAACAGCATCTTCATCCACAACCATAGTGGCTGAATATGGTTTGCTACGAACTTTATGCTCCGGGCAAATTTTGCACTTAACTGTGCACAATTTTGAATCTCGACGAAGTTGGACATATCCCACAGCTTCGTCTCCATATGACCGCCTCGAGGACCTAAAAAGAAATGAAACAATTTGTTATAAAGATAAAACATAACCTCAAAATCATACATCAATCATTTAATTTAATCAATACAACTTTTCCAGTTTAAATACCTACGATTGCTATTATAATGTATCCTGAGTATATTACTTACATGGAGGTCTTCACATTTCTAAATTCAGCAGAGCAGAAGTTACTATTTGTTGCGAAGAAATTAGCCACCGTTAAGCAATCGATTCTTGGCAAATTTGAACTTATCTGCCTTTATAAATCCACTGTCCATTATGGGAAAGCCTTTAAAAATCGATTCAATAAGAAAATTGAACGAATTTCGAAGAAATTTCACAGGAATCACAACAATAATATTATCCAAATATCAACAAACACCATAGTAATTGACAGTGAAAATTCTTGTTTGGCAACAGGTGACGTGACGAATTTTGATTGGTGTTCATTGTCACGTGACTTGAGAGTGAAATATTTAATTACATTTTATTAAATAAATAAATATTCCCTTGTTTATTGAAGAAAATTTTGTGTTTTTTATGATTTGTATTATGGAAACTACCCTTTTGTGGTAAAATTATATACTTATTTGAGTACAGTCCACATCCCTATTATTGAAAATTTCAGCAATTTTTTTCGGTGACGTAACACTTTTATTGTTACAATGTAATGCAATATTGTGATGTTTTACGGTTTTATTTTGTTTTGTTTTTTCATTAATCATGCTCCACATGGCTTTATATTTATTTTGAGCTGTTTTAAGTCTATTTGTATAACATTTTCTTTTTTCCGGTGCAATAATTATCTTCTGTACTATAAGTTTTAGCGTAAGTGCTCAGCGTGTCATTGCACCCGGTCAGTGTCTGCGGGCAAATTTGAAGTACCTAAAGTAAATAACTACTTTGGTGATAGAACATTAAAGAAACGGTTGCCATACCTATTGAATAGTTTGCCCGGGGATGTACGACGGGAACTACATAAAAATGTTTTTAAAAGAAAACTTAAACAGGATTTTCTAGCTAACTTAGTATTTGAGATTTGATTTGATATGTGAGAGACTCGTGATCCCACAGACAAACTATGTAAACAGCTTTGTGGGACTATTGTCATTTCACTTTAAAACGTTGTTTGTTTAATAAACTTTCTTAACCGACTTTAGAAAAACCACTTCCCAAACTGATCATCTAAATAATACTTTAACTTTACTTCACTGCATTCGATATACAAATATATATATTATGTCGGCTGCGAACAAAGAGATGTGAACCACGCATGCGCGCGCCAGAACGTGATGGGAGATCGGTCGAAGTCTATACGTTTGTATGGGTGTAAGAGAGACAGCGACACTCATAAATTTCTACGACTAGGGTATGCTGTTATAAGTTGTATGTATGTGGTGTTTGCGTTAATAACTGTGAATAAGCAGTGCCGTAGTGCAATCCGGGAGTTATGATAAGTTAAACAAACTAAACCAATAAAACCAATTTATTTTTGTAAGTACAAGGAGCACTTTTACACGTCCCAATACAAATAAATAAATAATAACTTGACCGATGCCCCATTCCAAAAAAAAACATGCCCTTAGTAAAAGTGAAAATTTTACTTCGTAATAATTAGCACGATGAGCTACGCACTTTTTTTCACCGTGGATGCTCATAGATGGAATTAAAAAAAGGAAATTGCTTAAATTTATGATGATTAGCATAAAATTAGTTATGAATATATGATTAGCATAATCATAAGCAAAACATGTGCACTTATTTTATCTGTACCACCTAAAAATATCATGTTTTCAAGCAAATAAAGATTTATTATTATTTCGACACTTGCAAGGAAAAACATCGTAATTTAAAGAGATAAGTTTTACAGGAGAGCGTGATAAAGATTTTTTTTAAAAAAAACTAATTAAAGTTAAATCATAATAATGCCAATTTTTCTTACAATGTTTTTTACACTGTGTACATTTTGAGCTATAAGGAATTCGGATACAAAGATAAGTGAAAAAATAACATATTTTTTTAAAAGTAAGAACATCATCTTAACTTAATACGACTTCAAACTGAGTTACAATGATTTTCCTTGCAGGTGTCGATTTGTGATACGTTCTTTAGCCAATTCATCATTGACTGATACATACTCGTAAGTACATACAACGACCATTTTGGTATACCTAATTAAAAAAAAATTACTATAAGACAAAGAGGATTGACAATTTAAAAGTTAACTTTATGATTGTAGAACCAGTCTTTTCTCCGTTGGGCTTAATCTTGGGTCAAGAGCAAAGCTATCCCACATAAATAAAAAAAGGCCGCGGGTTCGATCCCCGCACTGTACAAACATTTGTGTGCATGAACATATCTGTTTGTACTGGTCTGGGTGTTATATGTATTTATTGAATTTGTAATACCACTGTTGATTCTGATATCTGTAACACAAGTGCTTAAGCCACTTACCACGGAGTCAGATCAATGTATGTGATGTTGTTGTTTATATGACATACTTATTCTAGCAATCGTCAGCTGATACATAAGTACTTATGGGTAAGTTTATATTGTAAAGTGGTAAGTGACCATTCTCACAGTCAGATGTCATTAAGCCGCCCGAGGGCCTCTGACGAGGCTTGACGACTAATATGTATCGATATTAACCGGGACCAACAGCTTAACGTGCCTTCCGAAGCACGGAGATGCTTGTGAATAGAGTCACTTATATGATCATAATGGCCACGAATCCCAAACATGACCGTGCCTTTGGTTGCTTAACTTTTGGTATCACTACCAAAGCGCTGCCACCACTGCGTCATAATTAGTACTTGCATTGTGTATAAATCGTTAAGCCGTTGGTCCTGCGCCTGATCTCCCTCCGGTCATGTTGGATTACCGTCTCACCGAACTTTGAGAGTGATGGAACAGTGAGTGCACCTGTGTATTGTGTTCACACTTGTGCACTATAATATCATCTGCGCAGTTGACTGATCTATGTTGAGATTGGCCGCCGTGGTTGAAAACGGCCAGGAGGACTATTATTACTATTATTATAAATTTTTAATACAGATTAATACCTGATTGACTCATTGTTTTTTTGACCATTATTGTGGTCAAATAAAAACAGATGTAACTCAAGATTCAATCTCAATAGCTTCTAGCTGACGCTTTACCTAATTGGGCGTACAGTGCCGGGTTCGATGGGGGCTCGTACGGGCAGCGGGTTTCAATCGAATGTGTCCTGTCGGAATAATAATGAAGGTTTTATACCGACCTTAAAGCAATGAGCCGAATGCTTATTTGAAGGGTTCCTTACTAAAACCATTCTCTCTCTTATCAGCCTATATAAGCCCCATTGCTAGGCACAGGCCTCACCTCAACTATGAGGTGGGGCTACTATGAGCCATACTCCAAAGCGAGGGCTCAGTGCGGAGAGGTGTGTGTAAGGCAAGTGACCAACCTTACAGTCAGATGTTTTTAAGCCGCCCGAGGGCCTCTGACTAAGCTTAACGACTAATATCTATCGATATTAACCGGGACCAACAGCTTAACGTGCCTTCCGAAGCACGGAGTTGCTTATAAATACACGTCGCTTAAATGGTCAGAATGTTCACCTATCCCAAACATGACCGCGCCTTAGGTTGCTTAACTTTTGGTATCACTACCAAAGCGCTGCGACCACTGCGCCACAACCACCTCACGCAAGCTTAAACCATTATCATTTTAAAACCCCGACTGAGGAAAGTACTGGTGAGTTTAACGGCTGGACGGATTTGCTATCGAAAAGTTGTGTGACATCAATAATTATGTGAAATATAAAACAGTCTCCCAGCAAACTATCATTCAAGAGACTCATTCGCACCCACTTTCTTACTTTATCGCAACCGTCATTATAGATCTTTCCTTAACAGTTCGTCAAATTTATTTATTCATTTAGTGTATATTAGTATATTTTATGTGTATTTTTAAATATGTAATCTTATATAAATTTATTGTAGGTATATTTTATATTTAATCTCTTTTATTCTTCTTGTGTGTTCTCTTTTATTTAGAGAGCCTTGGACAACCTTCCGGGCGCCGGCCGGTGGGGCGTCCAAGATATCGCTGGAAGGACGAAGTCACCAAAGATCTGAAAGAAATACAAGTGTCCGACTGGTCTTTAAACAACCAACATTGCGTAACTTTAAATTTTTCAGTACTTCCAACGAAAAGTATTTTATGTTCTTGTATGTGCCCTTTCATTTAGCTCGACCCAGCCCGTGCCCGCAATGAAACTCGTCATTAAGCCAAACTTCGGGTAAATTTTCAGCAGTTTGACATTTTCAGGATTATATGAGTCCGTATTCTCTGGGGGTTTATTTGGGCCTAGGGGTGGCATGTGGAATTAGTTGGGACAAATATTTGGACTGCCGGATGGTAGTGCGACCGAGCTACGAAGAGTACGATAAAAATTGCACATAAAGAAAAAAATCTTTGACATGAGCCAGGAAAACTGCTGGTGAGCTTGAATGGCTGGACAGATTTTGAACAGCTATAGCTTAGAAATGAAGGGATTAAATTATATTTCGAATAAAAAAAACCACACTGAAATCCGTTTATCCGATCCGGAGCTACAATGCCACAGACATATACACAAAAACACAAACACATATAACACACAAACCGAATCTTTTCATCAAATTTTTCGAAATTTTTCATCAAATTCAAAATAAATTAAAATTTGTTGTTGAGGGTTATAAATTGGTGTTTTAAACAACTAGGTTTATCATAGGGAGGTAATATTTGTAACTCAAGAACGGATGAACCGATTTGGCTGAAAATTGGTGGAGACGTAGCTTAGAATCAGGAAATGGACAGAGAATCTAACTATTTATCCCGTTCGACCACGATTTCGAAAACAAAGGGATTCCACGCGGAGGAAGTCGCAGAGGGCCACTAGTTAAGGATAAAAAAATATTTAGTGTGGGCGAACCTACTTATAATATTTATTAGTGTTCCCTTTCTCATTTGCGTTAATTATGACGATCTCTGAAAACACAGCCTTAAGGGTCAATTTTAATAATCAGCCGTCATAATGCATGGTTCGGCTGGCAGAAAATGATTTTTAGCATTGAGTCCGCCGTCACAACTTTCAGTGTGCAAAAAAGTTTTTAAATAAAATAGTAATAATATACCTAGCAATTGTAACAAAGTATCATACAAATTTTAAACCCCAAAAAGAATCCCTTGCGGGTTGAATTTTACACAATCCCCTCAAGTGAGAACTTACGCCTTAAAAACAAACAAATTAATAACTTCTAACACTAGGTTTGAAGATGAGTGCGTGAATGATACTAGATTTGAAGATAAGTGCGTGAATCTCTTTTAAAATGTAAATTGCTTAATTGAAGAAGAAGAAGAAAACATTTTTATTCAGCATCACAACAACTATTAACAAAATAGGAAATCAAATGTTCAAAATCACATACATAAGATACTGAAAAGGTGGGCCACTCAGCATGTGTCGAAGCATCTCAGGAATGCCACGACGCTGGTCTTCCGCGGACACCCAGACAGAAAGATAGCACTACTACTTTGCACAACAATTGCTTTTCAATATAGGTACTTTTACAGAATGAATACATCATAATATATTTGTTTATTTTCCTTACAAAATAAAAGTTTCATTTCATCAAGTTCGAACGTGAAAAAGAAAAAAAAAGAACGTCTTAATGTACTGCCGGCAACCCTGACTTACTCCACATTTGTGTTGTGGTATTTATCTAAAGTGGCTTTTAAATTTGATTCCGAAAGTGTTCTTTACGCTGACAATAATACTGTCGTTAGGCGGAAGTTGGTTCGAGCTTAAAGCTCTTCACAACCGAGACACAGTATAGACATCAGCTGAAGTAGTACCGAAGTAAATAACAAATGTTTGAAACGACACACGCAAGTCTCAAGTCTGACGACCGCTTGGTGCAGTCGTCCACAGGTCGGACTTCCAAAACCAAGGGTCGCGGGCTCGATCCCCGCACAGTACAAGCATAAGTGTGTGTGTTTGTACTGGTCTGAGTGTTTTCTATGTATAATATGTATTTATTTACAAAAAAAAGTATTTAAGTATTTGTATCCGTTTGGTACTAGACCCATAACACAAGCCTCGTAGCTTAATTTGGGACTAGAGAATTGGTGTGATTGTTGTGAAATATTTATTTAAAAAAAAATGATTTACGCGAACAGTAGACATAAACTATGTTGTGGACGCTGAAAAGGGTCTGAAACGTCAGGTTAAAATAAAATGGTAATAAATCGCGAAATAATCCTTAAAAAAGTTCTCATTTCAATGTATGGAGGTGACATTTGCTTTGCCAAATTGTCGGACTACATTTTGGAAACGAAGCGATTATTCGCTTCGTCAGCTACGTGTGCGATTGTTACTCTGTTATGAGCCCCTGTTGCGACCTGCGTGTTTGTGCGTGTGTCATTTGGAGCATTTGTTACTTGCTGCTGTGGGGTGACCACGAACAACTATCGTAACGTATTTGTAGCGTTTGCTTATCGTTAACTAGTGGCCCCCCGCGACTTCGTCCGCGTGGAATCCCTTCGTTTTAACAATCGCTGTCAAACGGGATAAAAAGTATCCTATGTCCGTTTCCTGGTTCTAAGCTACCTTTCCACCAAATTTCAGCCAGATCGGTTCATCCGTTCTTGATTTATAAATAGTGTAACTCACACCACTTTCTTTTATATATATTGATATGTATGGGAAAACTGTCAGTTTCTAACGTTTGGACGACAGGAATACGTTACCAAAATGTTCGTGCTCACCCCACAGTATTCTTTGTATCTTTTCTTTGAATGAAGCTCAATATATTTGGAATGTTTAGTGGCCATTAATTAAACACGCACCTGATGTTATTTGTTGGGGACTTCTTAAAGATATGTATATATAAATAAATAAAAAATAGCTGGCTCAAAGCATTAGCACTTACAAAAATTCAACGACTTCATTAAGGTTCTCGGTAGCTCAGTGGTCAGAGCATTGGACCGGACTTCCAAAGGTCGGGGGTTCGATTTCTCCCCGATGACCGGAGCCGAAAAGAATTTTTTAAGTGTTGTCTTTTCGAAAATAAAAAATAAATAAAATGTTTATTACAGAATATGTAGCGTTCATGTTGTAACAATGTAATGTAATATAATGTTGTATTAAAATAAAAGCTTATAAACTAAGCTAGCAAGAATAAAACAGTTTTATTCTTACAATTATTTAAAATATTTTTTGCAAAATTTATATTTATTTAATTAACTTAATTTTAATTATTATTTAAATATTCATTTATATGTAAAACAAATAAGAATTTATTCTAAACTATATATTTTGCAATCCAAGTATTGTAAATGCTTAAAATACATTAAAATTCATTGTATCTAGCAATTTTGATACAATGAAATTATCTTCGGAAAATAATGTAAACTAAATCTAAATCTCTAAAAAAAAAAATTTAAACAGATTATTTTTCTAACATTGGCTTGTTCAAATCGAAATGAATCGAACCTGCATTTGTGTTTTGTTCCTATTCCTACGTACTACCAACAATTAACTGCAATGAGAATTTAATCAAAAAAAGTTTTTTTAAAGATCATTACTTATCCAAATAAAATAAAGTCACCCTAAACATTTACAGCCGACTGGTGGCGCATTGCCGGCCGTGTCCTAAAATGTACCCTAAAATAACCCTACTGGTGGGTCCCACATACCAAAAGGGTTTACGACGTCGTTGCACACCCTGTATACATAACCACCCTGTATATAACAGCTTAGGGTCCCGTTTCACCGTTGATTAAGTTGCCAGTGGCATGATTGCATGAATTTAGCATTAGAAAATCGGCTTGTCATTTGTAGGTGGTGGTGGTAGGTAGAGGTGCTTGTGGCGCAGTGGTTGCAGCGCTTTGGTAGTGATACCCAAAGTTAAGCAACCTACGGCGCGGTCAAGTTTGGGATGGGTGACCATTCTGACCATTTAAGTAACGTCTATTTCCAAGCATCTCCGTGCTTCGGAAGGCACGTTAAGCAGTTGGTCCCGGTTAATATCGACAGATATTAGTCGTTAAGCCTGGTCAGAGGCCCTCGGGCGGCTAAATAACATTTGACAGTAAGGTTGGTCACTTACCTTACAAACACCCCTCCACCAATCCGCACTGAGCCCGCGTGGTGGAGTATGGCTCGCACCACCTCATAGTTGAGGTGAGGCCTGTGCCCAGCAGTGGGACGTATATAGGCTGATGATGGATTTGTAGGTAGTTAAAATGGAATTACTTAATTGAAGTTTACTACGAGTATTTAAACAGTATTAGAAACTTCTATATAAGTTGTATTGCGTTTAATTAATGTAATACACTTTTTTTACGGAATATTACGCGATTTATTTTCATTTTTTTAACCTGAAGATTACCTTTGACCGCGGACGTTGAAAAGGGTCCGAAACGTTAGGTTAAAAAAAACGTTTTTTTTTTAGTTTATTTTTCAAAAGTAACATACTAAAATTTTTTTGCACTATTCTGCCAAACTGTGTAACAGTTTGTCGGCAGTGAGTACCTTAATAGTCATCAAAAATAGAAATAAATAATTTTTAACCCTTAGTAGCCTAGAGTTTCAATTTTGATACCGAACTTTAAACTATTACTGAACGGTTTCTAATGCCCTTTTTATAGTTTTAAGTGTGTTTTGTTATCGGCCAGTAAGATGACTTCAAATTAAAAAAATAAAAAGAAAAAAGAAACAGCTGTCAAAACTTTTAAATTTGACATTTACTTTTGGCGCGAGAAAAAAGTTAGATTGTCTTTTGGAGGACTCATATCAACGAAAATTTAATAATAAAATCGAGTAATTTGCTCAACAAAAATACGTTTCCGATAGGTAAGTGTTTTGTTTTTACTACAATATACGTGTTTTTAGCAAAAATGCATTTAATTAGAACCAATTTCTATAGTTTACGTAAGTAACATTTTTGATACTTCAGGCATTCCCGCCTACGAAATTACAAGATTTTATCTATTATTCCTTGAGTAAAAGTTTTTCTCGTATCTGCTTTATTTATTTATTTTTGCATGTTTTTGTGTTCTTAACGCTTTGTATACCTATTTGCTTTGTAGATATCCATAAAAAAATGAAGCCAGACGACATAGAAGCAGTACTTCGTCAGCTTGAAAACGGGGAAATTTCCGAAGACGACTATACAGATGATGAAGATGGAATTGATTATTATCAGTCACAGCGGGAGCTTCAGATGGATCTGGAGGATGTTGAGGAAGATCTTGATGCTGCTGCAGATGAGGACCCACCTTTGATTCCGGAGCCAAGTAACGCCGAACCTTTGGAGACAGAGCAACAGGGATCAGCTCTGTTGATAAATTATACATGTAATCCTCGTAACATTGTGTGGAAAGTGAAGAAGTTTGATCAGGTACAAACTGCCTATGACTTTAGAGGAAACACGGAGTACCCGCAGGACGTAATGGATTTGGATTCGCCATTTCAATTTTTCACTTACTTTTTTGATAATGAATTTTTACAACTTCTTGTAGATGAGTCGAATAAATACGGTTTCCAAAAGAATCCAAACTTTTCTGAGCTTGTAACCATAACAGACTTGCGTAAATTTTTCGGTATATTGATTTACACTAGTGTTTATCATTATCCAAGTGTCAGGTCATACTGGGCCGCTAATGTGAAGTTTCATCCCATCGCACAAACAATGTCAAGAAATAGGTTCGATAAAATTCGACAAGTTTTTCACATGAATGACGATACGAAACACTTACCAGTTGATCATCCCGAACACGACAGGCTCCATAAAGTTAGAACAGTTATCAATCATCTAAATAAAAAATTTAGTGGTGTTCCATATGACCACAGATTATCATTAGATGAGCAAATATGTGCTACTAAAATCAAGCATTTCATGAAACAATACTTGCCCAACAAACCACACAAATGGGGACTCAAATTGTTTGTGGTGTGCTGCCTCATGGGGTATGCATATACTTTTGAAGTCTATTCTGGAGCAAAAAACATCGATCGATTACCCAATGAACCTGATTTAGGAGCAATATCTAACACTGTCATCCGCTTACTCAGATCAGTTCCAAGAAATGTCAACCACATTATATACTTTGACAACTTTTATACTAATATTCCTTTGATGCACTACCTGACTAAAGACGGTATTTACTGTCTTGGAACTGTCCAAAGAAATAGACTAGGAAGGTCTTGTAAATTGCCTGATAAGAAGGAGGTAATGAAAGCGACTGTACCAAGAGGGACCTACCATGAAAATGTCGCGACCTTTGAAGGCATGGATTTTTCTGCCACAAGTTGGAAGGATAACAAGCAAGTTCTATTACTTTCGACTTACGTAGGTTGCGAGCCAGCCGAGACAATTACACGCTTTGATAAGAAATTGAAAAAAAATGTTGAAATACCATGCCCACGAAATATCAAAGAGTATAATGCCCATATGGGCGGAGTTGATTTGATGGACAGCTTTATTGGGCGATTCCGTATTCGTATAAAATCTAAAAAGTGGACTTTGAGATTATTCTATCATTTACTGGATATGACCGTTATAAATTCGTGGGTACTGTACAAAAAAGTAAACATGAGAAAAGGAAAGATTCAAAAAGAACTCATGAAGTTAGCCGAATTTAGAACTGAGCTAGCTGAGGCGCTTTGTCGATATCAAAGTAGACCAGAAAATAAAAGAGGACGGCCAAGTCGCAACGAAGAAATAGAAATGAGCTCAAAAAAACCGCGAGCAGGAGCACAAGTAGTACCCTCACTAGACATACGGCATGACGGTTGTGGTCATGAAAAGATTTTTATGGATAAGCGAAATAAATGTAAATATGTTAACTGCCGAAAACTAACATCTTGGATGTGCAGTAAGTGCCAAGTTTCCCTTTGTGATAATAGAAAAAACCGATGCTTTGCTTTATTTCATGCATAGTTTCAAGAATTTGTTTATATGTATTTTCTAAGTTCTAGTTGCCTGAAGTATCAAAATTGATACCAATGTTTTTTTATGAAATAAATAATTAAATACTCATTTATGATTTTTTTTATTATTTTTCCTTAAATAAATGTAACAAATAGAATACGAAAAAATTTTGTTTTTCAAAAATAATTAATTCAGGCTACTAAGGGTTAATTAGTTTTCGTTCGCTGCGCCACAAGCACCTCGGTTGCAGCACTTTGGTAGTGATACTTAAAGTTAAGCAACCTAAGGCGCGGTCATGTTTGGGATGGGTGACCATTCTGACCATTTAAGTGACGTCTATTTACAAGCATCACCGTGCTTCGGAAGGCACGTTAAGCTGTTGGTCCCGGTTAATATCAATAGATATTAGTCGTTAAGCCTGGTCAGATGCCCTTAATAACATCTGACAGTAAGGTTGGTCACTTACCTTACAAACACCCCTCCACCAATCCGCACTGAGCCCGCGTGGTGGAGTATGGCTCGGACCACCTCATAGTTGAGGTGAGGCCTGTGCCCAGCAGTGGGACGTATATAGGCTGATGAGAGAGATAGTTTTCGTTCGAAAATCGGTTTATTTAGCTGCTCAAATCATCTGTCAAGATGAAAAAGGCCTAATGATGATGATTTTGTTGACCGTTATTTTAAAGTCACAAACGCAGTTTTTATTCAAAACCAAGTATGTTTGATCACATTTTGGTGCCACAATAAAATATCCCATTTAAGACCAGCCCAATCTATTACGAAGTATGTCCAGCAATAAATAAGAATAAAGGAATAACAATAAAAAACATTATCAGGGCACTGTGCCAGATCTGCTTTCTGATGCTTAATGTTTAACCTAATTTAAGTAGGTACAGTAGGTCCAAAATTCTATTTTATTTTTAAACTAGCTTTTACCCGCGACTCCGTCCGCATAGGTAGTTTTTTTTGGAATGCGTTGTTTTCCCGTAGTTATATATTGAAGCTTTATTGTGTAACAAAACTATGCACAAAAGGTGGACTTAACGTAGTACCAATTTAATCCAAATATAATTCAAATCTTTGGTAATTTTGGAGTGAAAGCGATCAGTTTTAATAATAATAATAAATAAATAATTCACAACAATCACACCAATTCTCTAGTCCCGAAGTAAGCTACGAGGCTTGTGTTATGGGTACTAGACAACGGATATACATACTTAAACACTTTTTTGTAAATAAATACATATTATAAATAGAAAACACCCAGACCAGTACAAACACACATGTTCATGCACACTTATGCTTGTACTGTGCGGGAATCGAACCCGCGACCCTTGGTTTAGAAGTCCGACATGCGGACCACTGCACCAAGCGGTCGTCAGTTTTCCCGGAATGTATTTTTTTCCATCCTTACCAAATTTAATTTAAATCTAATCAGTAGTTTAGGCGTAAAAGTGATCGGCCCACTTGAATTTTCCCATGGTAGTGCGTCATTTTCCCGCGGGAAAAGTAGCCTATATCATTTCTCAGGTGTTAAAATATATCCATACCAAATTTCATGCAAATCGATTCAACAGTTTAGGCGTGGTTGAGTAACACACAGACAGACAGTTAAGGTGCTTGTGGCGCAGTGGTTGCAGCGCTTTGGTAGTGATACCTAAAGTTAAGCAACCTAAGGCGCGGTCATGTTTGGGATGGGTGACCATTCTGACCATTTAAGTGACGTCTATTTACAAGCATCTCCGTGCTTCGGAAGGCACGTTAAGCTGTTGGTCCCGGTTAATATCGATAGATATTAGTCGTTAAGCCTGGTCGGAGGCCCTCGGGCGGCTTAATAACATCTGACAGTAAGGTTGGTCACTTACCTTACAAACACCCGTCCACCAATCCGCACTGAGCCCGCGTGGTGGAGTATGGCTCGGACCACCTCATAGTTGTGGTGAGGCCTGTGCCCAGCAGTGGGACGTATATAGGCTGATGAGATGAGAACTTCGAAACACAGTCTAATACAGATTAAATTACATTATGGAATGGAACTACATACATGCTTTTTAACGTTCTTAATTGTAATTCTAACGAGGTTTTTTCTTTAATAAGGGCTGCGGTAGCTACACCGTTGAATTTAAAAAAAAAATGTTGTCACATAAACCTTCGTATTTATTCTTCACTGTATAAAATCATCCTTGAACTTAAATGTTCGTCTCCCCAAACGAAACGATTTATGCGAACACTCAGGCGGCGACAGGCTTCAACCATGGCTGCCCGCCAAGCTACTACACGCCTGAACTTAGCCTACTGCAAAAAGAGGCATGGCTGCGACAGTACAGATTTTATTCTCCGATTTCAATTACAAATCTATATAACTGAAGTCATGTAGAAAAGTAATAGCTTAAAAAACTAAAAAAAACACGCTTTTATTGCCAACTAAAAAAGAAAATATAATGTCTGAGTACACGGAATTTATATTACAGTAGAGTAAAAAGCGTGGGGTGCACTTTATGGTTTTTTCATACTTCTCGTTTTAATAGTTGCCAATAATAGGATGGTTTTCACATATTACTATACCAAGCACCCCACGCTTTTTACTATACTGTAATATAAATTCCGTGTACTCAGAAATTAATTTTTCTTTTTTAGTTAGCAATAAAAGCGTGTTTTAAACAATTATTTATTTTTACTTTCTTAGTTCATAAGGATAATGGAAAACTCTTTTCAAATTATTGCATTGTCATCGGTACTTAATACGTGTGCAAAGTTTCAAATTAATCCGATTTCTGGAAGTTGGTTAAAAATTCCGTTACATACATTCATACATACATATACCCCGATCTAATAAAAGCGTGTTAACAATAAAATATTGCCTAAACGTACCTACATGATCAAAATATTCAGTAGTTTCAATATAATTTTCTGTCCGTACAATTTGAATGGCAATTACTAAATTCGATGCATGTGAAATGAATTCACAATGATAACAAGTTTGGTAATGACTGAATTTTAGTATTTGTTTTGGAAAAGTAATTAAATGAGGTTTTCAGGTTCTGTTCTGAAATTCAACCATGTCACCGTCTGTCAAGTCGTGTCTGTTATTCATATCTCTCAGTACATGTTGCACTGCTGTCTTTCCGAACTACTCTTAAGCTCTTTCTAAGTTTTCATTATAAAATAATAGTATATGATAAACATACAACAACATCACATACATCGACCTGATTCCATGGTAAGTAGCTTAAGCACTTATGTTACAGATATCAGAATCAGTACAAACACACATATTCATGCACACATGCTTGTACCGAGCGGGGATTGAACCCGCGACCCTTGGTTTTAGAAGTCCGACATGAAGACCACTGCACCAAGCGGTAATCATGTATTGTACAATAAAGTATTAATCTATCTATCTAAGACGGTGTTCTGATGATGAATCGATGAAGCTATGTCATCATCATCAGCCTATATACGTCCCACTGCTGGGCACAGGCCTCACCTTAACTATGACGTGGTGCGAGCCATACTCTACCACGCGGGTTCAGTGCGGATTGGTGATGAAGCTATGTGCGAAAAAAATATTGAAGTCTTTCATCACATTTTAAAATGGCCTAACAGCACATATAAACACGAAATACCATAAAATATGGAACTAATACAAATAAATAATTGGACATAACACGTTTCCAACAAAAAATATCAGGTAAACTGACAAGTCGTGACCGAGTCGCGTGCTGCGATCATTTAAGGCTGGTCGTCCAGTTGATGCTAAGATTTTTTTTGCTGAGCTGCCCCTAAGCGTTTAAAAGCCTTTAAAAAAAATTTGGGTTCATTAATAAATACATATAACACCCAGGCCAACACAAACGGACATGTTTCTGTGGTAAGTAGCTTAAGCACTTGTGTTACAGATATCAGAATCAACAGTGGTATTACAAATAAACTTAAATTAATATATGTGACACCCAGACCAGTACACACAGATATGTTCATGCACACAAATGTTTGTACAGTGCGGGAATCGAACCCACGGCGACTTCTTGGTCTAATGGCCACAAAAAAGACAACGGCTTATCGTTAAAATGCTGCCTTTACCAGAACGTTTTTTTTTTCATTTTCTATTTAATCTTTTAATTTATATTCATCTTTATTGAACCACAAAACTCTGATCAATAAATAAATAAATATTTCACAACAATCACACCAATTCTCTAGTCCCAAATTAAGCTACTAGGCTTGTGTTATGGGTACTAGACAACGGATAAACATACTTAAATACTTTTTTAATAGCTATACTGTAGTCTTAAGTCCGCTAATTGTATACTTTTAGTACAATGTTAAGTTTAAATCAATCAACAATTACATTGTAAATGTGTTTGTTTGTCCGTCAATCATGCTAAAACTACAGAATTGATTTTGATAAAATTTGGTATACAGACAGGGTATAAGCTGACTTGTTTTTTTTTTTAAAAGACATCATCATCATCATCATCATATCAGCTTGTTACAGTCCACTGCTGGACATAGGCCTCCAAGGAGCGCCACAGCGCACGATCTCCTGCCCTTTGCATCCAGTCACTACCAGCTGCCTTTTTCAGGTCGTCTGTCCATCTAGCCGGGGGGCGTCCCACACTACGTTTACCTAAGGTCTATGTTGGGGATCTCATTAAGGGATAAGATCCGGAACGAGGTCATACGCCATAAGACTAAGGTAACTGATGTCGTCCAAAAATGTAGCAAGCTGAAGTGGCAGTGGGCTGGCCATGTCTGTCGCAGAACCGACGAGAGGTGGAGCAGGAAGGTTCTTGAAAAGACATACAATTTTAATATTACATAACAAAATAGGTTATATAAATAAAACATAAACCAATTGAGTTACTTGGGTGATAGGATACATTTTACTCTGATTAAATGCTCCCTTTATCTTAGCAAGTCACAATTTTGTTTTCTCTAAAAAACAATGGGCAGGGCAACGTCTCCAGGGTCGTCTAGTTAATAAGTTAATCTCATAACTATAACTGGAACTCAATCCTAACGGATCGTTAGCGATTGCGTGTACACTTATCGCACAAACACAACTATGGAAATATGGAATTAGGCGCGTTTACCAACGGATATGTCTCTTTCAGCGATTTTATATCGCTGAAAGAGCGATAAAACGCATTGGAAAGAAGGGGAGCCGCAGACCTCTAGAAATAGAATTCATTAGCAAAAGATTCACAAACTACATATTGGAAAACTCTAAATACTTTAAAAATACTGGATTAGCTATAAGTCAATTCATCACCGGTGACCAACTAAGGGAAAGAAACGCCTTGAGACGGAAACTGCGAGATGCTCGACAAAAAGGATTCCATGCTGTAATTAAAAACAATACCTTATGGATCAATGGACAGCCAAGCGAGGACCAAGCTACAAACGAAGACACTCAAAAAAGTGAAGACTCGCAGCAAAACAACGCTATCGATGCCGAAAAAATAGAAGATGAACGCCAAACAACATCCCAACCGGCACCACAACCACAATCCAAAGGGAAAATAACAGCGAAGCAAGACAACCATTCCTTTCGTTAACACACTTACAGCTACGTTTCAAAATGTCCAAAGTATAAGAAATAAGTTAGACGCAATCGAACAACTTTTGATGTCGAACACCCATTTAGATATTATTTCATTTTCTGAAATAGGCATAAAGAAAGATTTTTGTGATTTGATAAGATTACCTGGATATAAAATAGCTTCACTATTCTGTAGAACAAAACATAGATTAGGTGGAGTTTGTATTGCAGTCAAAGAACACATAGATTATATTAATAGAGATGATATAGTTAATTTATCTAAAGAGTTTATTATAGAATTTAGTGCAATTGAGCTACCTGAAATAAATACTATTGTTGTAAGCTTATATAGAGCAGACCGAAATATAAAAATATTCTACAAACAAATGTCCAAACTCCTCTCAAAACTTAACCATAAAGATAGGAACAAATTCATTATTATTGGCGGAGACTTTAATATAGACCTACTGAAAAAAAAAAAGAAAGATAAAAAGAAGGTACAATACTTTACAAATTTCATGAGCTCATTTAATTTTCAACAGTTAATTAAAGAGCATACACGAATAACAAAAAAGACAGCAACATCGATAGATCTAATATTTACAAACTATAAATCCTTCGTCAAAAAAACCTATGTGAAAGATTATGGCATTTCTGACCACAAATCAGTAAATATACAATTGTGCTTAAAAAACTTACCAAAATACAATAAAAAGCCTTGGATACAAAAAAAAAAGATTATATACAACCAAAAAAATTACATATTTTAAAAATGCTTTAAGGCAAATTGACTGGACAACTACTTTTAACAATACAGAAGATGTAAACAAAAATTATATAACATTTCATTTATTGATTCAAAAAATATTAAATAAATACATTCCAAAGGAAAACATTAAATTAAGAAATAAACCTATCAAAGGATGGCTCACAAAAAGTTTAAAAATATCTTGTAAACATAAAAGACTCTTAAGAATTCTTGTAAACGAATCAAACTGCAAGGTACTTAGAAACCATTATAATCAATATAGCAAAATATTAAAAAGATCAATAAAAATAGCAAAAAAACTACAATATAGTAAACAAATAAATAAATCGGATAATAAATATAAGACAATGTGGAAAATTATAAATAACAAGACCGGGAAAACTATCTCAAAGCAATACAAAAATATAAAACTTAACTTTAACAATCAATTAATAGAATGCCCTAAAACAGTATGTGAAATATTTAACGAAACATTCTCAAAAACAGGAATAATTAAAAATACAAATCTAAATAGTCCTCACCTTAAAGTTTTAAATTCACCCTTATGCTCAATGTATTTACAACCTGTTAGCGAGAAGGAAATAATAAAAATAATTAAATCTATTAAAAACACATATAGTAGTGGTGTGGATGATATCCCCCCTATCCTTATCAAGCAGTGTGCAGATGAACTATCGCAACCATTGACATATTTAATAAATAAAAGTTTCCACGAGGGTATTTTCCCAGATCTATTAAAATTTTCATTAATTAAACCCATACATAAAAAAGATGATACCAGTTCTCCCAACAACTACAGGCCCATAGCACTACTTCCTAGCTTCTCAAAAATATTCGAAAAGGCCATGTGTATTAGACTGTATGGATTTCTAGAGAAGTGTAATATACTCGACGAAAATCAAAACGGTTTTAGAAAGTCTAAGTCTACAACAATAGCAGTTTACAAATTTATACAAACAGCTCTACAACATGTGAACGACAAAAGCTATGGGGTGGGTCTACTACTAGACATGTCAAAAGCTTATGAAAATGTCGACTATAATATATTACTTTCCAAATTGTATGATTCAGGTATAAGAGGTTCAAGCTATCAATGGTTTAAATCATATTTAGAAAATAGGAAACAACAAGTACAAATAACAAACTACGATACTCAAAATAACCAAATAATTACTTCAAAATCAGACGAAAAAAAACTTACCTGTTCGATACCCCAAGGCAGTGTCCTGGGCTGTGTTCTCTTTCTTTTATATGTCAATGACCTCCCAAAAATACTACAAAACGAAACTACCTTACCCGTACTCTTCGCAGACGACATATCCATTTTGATAAAAGCTGAAAATTCTCATACTGCTAACGTAAGGCTAAAGGATACAATAGGCAAAATAATTAGTTGGCTCCGAGACCATAACCTTTTAATAAACTTTAAGAAGACTAAAATTATACAATTCCGAACTCATAAAAAACCCCCATTGATCATTAACAATACTTTCGCTGGCAACAAAATAGAATCAGTCGACACATTTAATCTCCTCGGTATAAATATAGACTCACACCTTAACTGGAAGAAACACATAGAGCATGTTAAATCAAAATTATCCAAATTCACCTACGCACTTCATGCATTAGTACAGAGCACCAGCATCGAAGCTTCTCTATCGGCATATTACGCGTTCGCATACTCACAACTTAAATATGGTATAATACTGTGGGGAAACAGTACAGATCTGAATGAACTCTTTATAATGCAAAAAAAATGCCTAAGAATTTTAGCAAAAATTGACAATTTTCAATCATGCAAACCTTATTTCATTAAATTTAATTTACTTACCTTACCTTCTATCTACATATACGATATATGCATATTCACTTATAAAAATAACAAAAACTTTATTAAAGTCAAAGATACTCATAACATCAACACTAGACATAAAAATAGACTCTTCTTACCCCCTTCAAGAATCAAACTTTTAAACACTAGCCCATACTATATGGCAGTCAAAATTTTCAACAAATTGCCATCTCATATTCAAAAAGAGCCAAATGTTAAAGTTTTTTCAAAAATCCTACGAGCTCATCTTGTATCAAAATGTTATTATTCAGTAGATGAATACTTTAACAGTAAATAAGAAGTTCTGTCTGCTCTATACGTTTAGCAAATACCTACATTACTTATATTAATTTTGAAAATAATTGGTCTTATTTTTTATTTTTAAATTCATTAATTCTCAAACTTGCCACACCTTCTTGGTAACTAGGTCAATAAGTTCGTTTTTAAGCATTATAACTACCATCCATATAATGTAACACACCTAGTATGCAAATAAATAAATGAAATGAAATGAATATTATACAGTATATTCGACGACCACTTTGGTGTAATGGTTAAGATGTTGACTATTAACCAAGAGGTCGCGGGTTCGATTCCCGCACTGTTAAAACGTGTGTGTGCATGAACATGTCTGTTTGTACTGGTCTGGGTGTTATATGTATACCATTGTTGATTCTGTTATCTGTAACACAAGTGCTTAAGCTACTTAAATCTTCAAAAACATGTTTCTCACTAAGATTATCCAGAAAACATTTCAAATTTATTTTTTATTTGAAAACATCATCGTTAGTGAAAATAAAGGTGTTTCACGGACGATTTCTAAGGCTCCTGTCACACAAGTGTCAAATCAGGACATAATTATTATTATTATTTATTTATTTATTAAATAAACAACTTTTTACAGTGAAATGACAACAGTCCCACAATACTGTTTACATAGTTTGAAGAAGAAGACGTAAAATTAGAGAGAAATCTCATTGCTTAGACTCGGTCAAATCAATTTTCCATAACACGTGCTGATGCCACTTTCTTTGGAATCAGAGTATTGTAATGTGATGTTGTTTTTTTGAACTTCGCAAAATCCCGTCTTACGTGTGCAACAAAGGCGAGACAAGTAAGATAAGATAAGATAAGATAAAATTATTGTATAAAAATGAAGCCTTAGAACATTTAAAAAAATCTACAAAACCAGATGTAAAAAATTTAATGCTTACTACTATGTTAGTGATTATAACTTAAGCAAATATTTTGCTTGTTTTTTAAATATGTAAGAGAGCCCTCCTGGCCGATTTCGACCACGGCGGCCAATCTCAACAGAGATCAGCCAACTGCGCAGGAGATATTACAGTGCACAAGTGCGAGCGCAATACACAGGTGCACTCACTGTTCCATCACTCTCAAAGTTCGGTGAGACGGCAATCCGACATGACCGGAGAGAGATCAGGCGCAGGACCAACGGCTTAACGTGCGCACAAAGGCACGGGGGTGTCACACCGCCAGTTTCCCGACTCCGAGCAGTTTTTGAGAAATTCATGACAGAAAATCTCAGAAACAATTTTGGCTCGACCTGGGATTCGAACCCAGGACCTCGCGGATGTAAGGCAGAAACTTTGCCACTACACCAACGAGGCAGTCAATGACAATTTAATAATAACACAAAAACAAATATTACATTATGTAACTGAAGGTCTTATTAAACAGATATTTAATAGGTAAATTAAAATTTTGCTTCTACTTTTAAAAGATTTTCTGTCTCATCATATGATTTCCAACAAAAGTGCAACCAACGCGACAAAGGGACGAGGCGCGACTGACATTGACAGATGACGTTTGAAGTTTGGACGCGTATTGCAACGCCCTTCAAAGAACCCCCATAATAAATTTCAAATCTAGCACTTGTTGCTTCTGAAACTTCGTGATAGAAGTCACCCTCCTATCACAAAATTTAAAATTTTATTTTTAGATTACACAATTCCCAGCACTAACTTACATAATGTTTCTTATGAATAACACTTTATACATAGTTATATCGGCCCATCCCGGCTTCGCATGGGTAGACAATTTTTTTCCAATTTTTCTTGTATTAATTATAGCCTACGTTCATTTCAGGGATAATGTGTTTTTTATTTCTAAATAATAAATATACAACAACATCACATACATTGATCTGCCTCCGTGGTAAGTAGCTTAAGCACTTGTGTTACAGATATCAGAATCAATAGTGCTATTATCTTTATTATAGGACATTGTGAACGCGTCACACTGAATCATTAAAGCCAACCTGTAGAGTCAAGATGGCCGGCTGTCACTTTGACGTTTGACAAATCTACTCTTTGCCTCGGAAGAGGGTCGTCGGCGAAAATAGATTGTTTTTAAAAATTAATTTCCAATCGGCCAAGGAAATTGATACGGCTCAATCATTATGGTTTTACGGAGGATTTTAAGTGGATTAATAAGTTAGTAATTTTATTTGATACTTTGAAAAAAAAAGGATATGTATTAACAGTATTCATTCCTTTATTCGAAATGTTGTTTTTTTACATTGAATCTTAATTTGGTCCAGAGCACAGAAGCGATTTACTGCGGTTATCAGTGATTGAGCCACGGTCGTTGATTGACACACTGTAAAATCACGAGTTACGGCGACAGAAAGACGCATATGTGCCCTGACATTAGGTTTAATTTAATAAATCAATTCATAATAAATAAATAAAACCGGTAAAAAACAGCATTTTTGTTGCAATATGGTGTAGAGGCAAAGTTCCGGCCTTACATCCGAGAGGTCCTGGGTTCGAATCCTAGGTCGAGCCAAAATTGTTTTTTGAGATTCTCTGTCATGAATTTCTTAAAAACAGCTCGGAGTCGGAAAGCATTTTAAGCCGTTGGTCCTGCGCCTTATCTCTCTCCGGTCATGTCGGATTGCCGTCTCACCGAACTTTGAGAGTGATGGAACAGTGAGTGCACCTGTGTATTGCGCTCACACTTATGCACTATAATATCACTTGAGCAATTGGCTGATCTCAGTTGAGATTGGCCGCCGTGTTCGAAATCGGCCAGGAGGACTATTATTATATTATCCGCAACCTTTAAATTTTGAACACTGTCTTAATTCTTTGTGGTAAAACTGCACAGTTTATTTCACAGTCAATATTCACCCTACATTGCTCCTCATTTTCCGAAGACGTAGCATGAGAAATCACTGTCTCCAATTCCACAATATATCACCAATGGAAATTCGATATCCATAGACAAAAGAATAACAAAATGTCAGCCATTTTTCTATATTGGCGCGAACATATTGCGCCGCTCCGTCTGACGTTTTTAATTTAGCCAGACCGTTTAACGGCGTTCCGTGCCACGCAGCAAGTTTCGGGGGGAAAATAATTAGTGACTGTTTAGTGTTTGTCGGCTGAAACGTCGGTGCGAATTGGAATGTCCGATTTTTGGACATAAACTAACTTTCCCGTTAAAAAACCTTCGAATGAGCCATGATAAAACAGCTGGTTCTCTTAAATGGCTGGACGGATTTTAACCAACCATAGCTTAGGACTATTGTGATTAAATTATCTTCCAAATGAATGAAACCGTATTGAAATCGGTCCATCCATTCGGGAGCTACGATGCCACAGACAGGCACATACAAGAACACATGAACAGACATAGGGGTCAAAGTTGTGTTGTGCAATAAAGCTTTAATCTATTTCTATAAAATAAATAAATAAATATTTCACAACAATCACACCAATTCTCTAGTCCCAAATTAAGCTACGAGGCTTGTGTTATGGGTACTAGACTATAAAAGAAAGTGGTGTTAGTTTCACTATTTCTAACTCAAGAACGGATGAACCGATTTGGCTAAAAATTGGTGGAGAGGTAGCTTAGAACCAGGACACGGACATATGATACTTTTTTCCACGATTCGAATTTCGAAGTCGCGGGGAGATACTAGTAAATACATAAACTTATAACACCCCTGTTTCGTAGTTTGAACACCTGTTTGTTGAAGATTTTTAATGTATTTATTTCGTTTTTCAACAAGTCATATTAATGTTTAGTTATTATTTTATTTTGATCATTTTATTTTATTAACTTAATTTTTATTTTCAACGTCTCTTAATAGTATTGTAATGATGGTGAGAAATGAATGAATTATTATTATTCACTTTATTCAAACTTTATCTTAGGGATGGTACAATATAAATTATAAAAGTAAAATTATAAAAATCATAAAAATATTATAAAAACCTAACCCTAGCAAGCTGCCAGCAGCTGGGCAGGGCTCAAGCTACCGACAGTTAGATTATTATTATTATTAATATTAGTCGGATGTTAAAAATAAAATATGAAGATAAGCAAGCTAACACTGAAACATGACTGAGATTTCGCGATTGTATGCCTAAGCAAGCAGCAATGTGTCTTGCTGTTAGCACAATGTAAAAAAAAACACTATTTATGGTTATTATAAGGCCGTAACAACTTTGCATAATTGATTTTCTTTCAAAAGAGCTTAGTAAGTAGTGAAATGAAATATAATAATGAAATATTTAATTATTAATACAACAACATCACACACATTGATCTGACTCCGAGGTAAGTAGCTGAAGCACTTGTGTTACAGATATCAGAATCAACAGTGGTATTACAAATGAATAAATACATATAACACTCATACCAGTACAAACAGACATGTTCAAGCACACAAATGTTTGTACAGTGCGGGGATCGAAACCGCAACCTCTTGGTTAATAGACTTCTTGACCAAAGTGGTCGTCATTGTGATCGTAAATAAATAAAATAAAATAAATATTTCACAACAATCACACCAATTCTCTAGTCCCAAATTAAGCTACGAGGCTTGTGTTATGGGTACTAGACTACGGATAAACATACTTAAATACTTTTTTTTGTAAATAAATACATATTATACATAGAAAATTTATACAGAAGTCCGAGGAGTATAATATGCCTCTATGCTTAGCGTTTGTGGACTATGAGAAGGCCTTCGATTCGATCGAAACTTGGGCGGTGCTTCAGTCTCTTCAGCGGTGCCACATAGACTATAGGTATATAGAGGTGTTGAAGTGTCTATACAATAACGCCACCATTTCAGTCCGAGTACAGGAGCAGAACACGAGGGCGATTCCATTGCGGAGAGGTGCGAGACAGGGAGATGTTATATCTCCGAAACTGTTCACAGCAGCATTGGAAGACGTCTTCAAACTCCTGGAATGGGATGGAATCGGCATCAACGTTAATGGCGAATACATTACACACCTCCGGTTTGCCGATGATATAGTCTTCGTGGCAAAGACGCTGGATGATTTGGGCAATATGCTCGAAGACCTTGACCAAGTATCCCAACAAGTGGGTCTTAAAATGAACCTACCTGGGACAAGTAATCCAATTAGGTAGGTCCAACTTTGAGAAAGAGATCAATCGACGAATCCAACTCGGCTGGGCAGCGTTCGAGAAATTGCGCAAGAGTATCTTCTCGTCTCAATTACCTCAGTGTCTGAAGACGTGATGACATACGGATCCGAAAAATGGTCTTTGACTATGGGCCTTATAAAGAAGCTCAAGATAGCACAACGAGCGATGGAGAGGGCTATGCTCGGTATTTCTCTACGAGATCGAATCAGAAATGAGGAGATACGTAGAAGAACTAAGGTAACTGACATATCCTTGAGAATCAGTAAGCTCAAGTGGCAATGGGCAGGGCACATAGCGGGAAGAACTGATGGCCGTTGGGGCAGAAAAGTTCTGGACTGGAGACCCTTCGACCAAAAGCGCAGCGTAGGACGTCGAAGATGGACAGACGACCTTGTAAAGATCGCAGGATCACACTGGATGCGGACCGCTTGTGATCGGTCGATGTGGAAAATTGTGGGGAAGGCCTATGTTCACCAGGGGACGTCCTTTGGCTGATAATGATGATGATGATGATACATAGAAAACACCCAGACCAGTACAAACACACATGTTCATGCACACTTATGCTTGTACTGTGCGGGGATCGAACCCGCGACCGTTGGTTTTTGAAGTCCGACATGAGGACAACTGCATCAAGCGGTTGTCGTAAATGACTTATTGTTCTCATCAGCCTATATACGTCCCACTGCTGGGCACAGGCCTCACCTCAACTATGAGGTGGTCCGAGCCATACTCCACCACGCGGGCTCAGTGCGGATTGGTGGAGGGGTGTGTGTGTAAGGTAAGTGACTAACCTTACTGTCAGATGTTATCAAGCCACCCGAGGGCCTCTGACTAGGCTTATCGACTAATATCTATCGATATTAACCGGGACCAACCGCTTACCGTGCCTTCCGAAGCACGGGGATGCTTGTAAATAGACGTCACTTAAATGGTCAGAATGGTCACCCATCCCAAACATGACCGCGCCTTAGGTTGCTTAACTTTTGGTATAACTACCAAAGCGCTGCAATCACTGCGCCACAAGCAAATGACTTATTAGTCCACCTTTAAGTAAATGTGCATTCATCATTATAAGGAGACATGCGAGCTTTGACAGTCGTGTTAAAGATTTCGATTAGATAATGTACACCTTGTATTTATTTGCCAGCTCTCAACCCGTCCGTGTAAATATTGGCTATTGGTTCACACGTGTTACGCTTTAGATACTGCCTAACAGACGACAACTTTTAAAGTAGAGGTTTTGCAGCAATTGGATACAAATGTTTTATTTCGTTTTTAAATGTTATGATATGTACGGTTGGGGTCAGCGCCGCGTGAACACTATCTAAAGAAAATTGTTTGCATGCACTTCGACACACGCTTAGCAATTAGCAAGCGGGATTGCGCACGATGTGCAAATGATTTTCGTTTTAATGGTGTTCATGAGGCGCGGAACCCGATAGTACTCGTACCTACATCCATTCAATAATTTTAAGCAAGCATGATATATGTGGTCGCAAACAACGAATAAAATCTATAGTGCTAACGTGGTGGTAGCGAGCGAGCAAAACACAATCGCTAATTTTTTTAGACCCATGCTTAAGCGCCAAGTGACATATCTTCCAATTTCATTTTAATCAAAGTTAACCTCCCAATATCACTTTAAACAAAACATGCGTTCTATCTAATATTTGACACAAAATTCCCAAAAACAAGCTGATTAACCGGACAAAGGAGGATGACACGACTAAATACGGCACGTTGGGGCTCAAATCATCCTTGTCATCGCTCCGGGTAATCCTGAGGAACGGGCACGGGAGATGTGAAGCCAAGTTTAGTTCAAATGCTAATTAAATGTAAATTAAGTGTAATATGTTATTTGATGAAAAAGTGACATTTGTTTCACACCGGCTTCTTATAGACAATAACATTACTTGCGAATTAACTGTGTAATTACATGTAAGTGGTTTATTTGTTTTTAGTACGGTTCTTATAACGAATTGTAAACCCACGTTTTTCATTGAATATGTTTTTTTTAAATTAAATATGTAAAATAAATTAACTATGTATGCAATATGTTTATTTATTTTTGCATCATTAACCACAATTTACCTTTTTCATTTAAGTTTTACTGCACCCATTGTCTTCTTTCTGTATGACCTTGAGGTCGACTGGCAGAAAATGTTTTTAGCATTAAGCCAGTGGTAGTCCAATTTTTTCCTTAAGTCTGATTTAATTTCACGTTTAAATTTAACTGTTTTTAGTGCAGGTAATGTATTATGTGGAGTTTACAATGTAGATAATGTTGTAAACAACGCAATACCACTTAAAATTATGTTTTGTTAACAAGGATAACTATTTGGCGTCCGTTTGCAAACAATAGGCAAAGTTTGAATGAATTGTGACACAAAATTGTAACTCCCTTTGTGGTCGGTTTGATTTACTCGCGCAACTATCGACTAGCGGTCGAATACAGGGTGTGTTATTTTAAATTCTAAATAATTGTACCATTTTGTGTATATAAGAAAGTAACTTAATATTATTGAGTAATGGTAGCTTACAATTTTTTCAAAACTATTTTATGACAACAACACCTTAGGCTACCTGTGACGCGGACGCTGAAATGAGTTCGGAACATCAGGTTAAAATGAAATGTAAATATATTGCGAAATAATCCAAAAAAGGGTATCATTTTCATATTTGTACCAAATTCAAAAGGTTATTTTTTTTTTAATGTTCATGGCTATCGTATAAAATATGCGACAAAAGTATAAGAAAGATAGATAAACAATAAACACAAAAATATGTACAATTTAGGCGGAGTTATCTCTAAGCGCGATCTTTTCCTGACAACCTTCGGATTAAGGATATTGTTATTCATAGGAAGAGGAAGTTAGGTAATCCCATCTCAGAAGACAAGCAATTAAATTGTAATGAAGTTCAGTGAAGACCAGTTATTAAACAAATGAAATCAAAAACGTATCAAATTATAGATGTGTGTATTATTATTAAGCAAGTTAAGCCGTTGGTCCTGCGCCTGATGTCTCTCCGGTCATGTCGGATTGCCGTCTCCCCGAACTTTGAGAGTGATGGAACAGTGAGTGAACCTGTGTATTGCGCTCACACTTGTGCACTATAATATCTCCTGCGTAGTTGGCTGATCTCAACTCAGGTCGAAATCGGCCAGGAGGGCTATTATTATTATAGATATATTTCAATTGCTTCTGATTCGGTCTCTCATCAGCCTATATACCATCTCACTGCTAGGCACATTCCTCACCTAAACAATGAGGAGATACCATGGCATACTCCACCTCAGGCTCAGTGCGGATTGGTGCAGGGGTGCAATAATAATAAAAAATCTATATAAAGGCTTACATGGTTTACGTAATTAGGTACACATAATAGTTAGGTACTAAAAATGTAAAGAACTACTGCGTTCTAAACTAGGACTTTTGTCTTGTATCACACTAATGTTACACTAAAAAAAATATCTTTACTAAAACCTTCACTGTTAAACACAAAATATGATCTTGCTTCAAACTCAAATACATATTTTGGGTTGTAATCTAGCGAATACATTTACTTGTCTTAACCTAACCTGATTGTAACCTGTTTTGTGTCTACATAATAAAAACAAATTTATTAGACGTGTTCTATACGGGTTTTATGGAAAACATTCAGTATGAAAACCAGCTTTCATTAAAACTTACATCTTAATAAATAAAAATAAATAAATTAATAATTCACAACAACCACACCAATTCTCTAGTCCCAAACTAAGCTACGAGGCTTGTGTTATGGGTACTAGACAACGGATAAACATACTTAAATACTTTTTTTTGTAAATAAATACATATTATACATAGAAAACACCTAGACCAGTACAAACACACATGTTCATGCACACTTATGCTTGTACTGTGCGGGGATCGAACCCGCGACCCTTGGTTCAGAAGTCCGATCTGTGCAATGGACCACTGCACCAAACGTTCGTCAATATAATCTAGACTAACAATAAGTTTGTGTGTGTGTGTGAATGTGTGAGTGTGTGTGTGAGTGTGGATGTGTAAGGTAAGTGACCAACACTAAATGTCAGTGTTATCTAACCACCTAAAGCCTCTGGCCAGGTTTAGTAGCGACTAATATCTATCGATATTAACCGGATACAACAGCTTTACACGCCGTACGAAGCACAAAGATGCTTGTAAATAGACGTCATTTGTATAATAGTACTAATATATATTAATAATAGTATAATAAATAATAGTAGTAATAGTCATTGTCTATATCATAGATTGCTTAACTTTTGATATCAGTACCAAAGCGTCGCCACCGCTGCGCCACGCGCTGTCTGTTTTGAACACTCGAAAAATGTACTCACTTGGCTCCTATTCTACCGTGCTCCCTTGTTTAAAGGCGGACAAGCCCGCATGAGAAGGGTTACTGTCAAACGTCACGTGAACTCTAAACTTTGGCCGCGAGCTATTAGTAATATTAAAAGGGGGACCGACAAAAAAACCAAACAAATTATCAATAGGCTTGTTTCCACTATGAAAGAAATATTCAAAAACTGATTTTCTCTAAAATAATTCATAATTTCAGATGCCTTTACACTAATATTTTTCTGCAGTTCGTATTATTTGATTTTTAATTGGAATTCAAATGATAATTAGTCACTCAGTCGGCATTGCACGCGGTGACGTCAAAGTGTGTAATTCCTATACAAGCTCTATGAAGAAAAGCGTTTTGACAGTTGATAAAAAGTACGTCAACGATTGGTGGTGTCAACTACCGTATTCCGCTTGGTGTTCAAAGGAAATGTTTGAAAAATTGTCGCTCGTTTGTGTTTCTGATTGGTATCAGAGGCGTTATAGAAGAAACAGGAAAATTTGTGTATAATCCTTTTTTATCTCGACCAACTCTTTGTGCTTATATAATATTGAATTCCGTTTCAAATGTTTGTTACACATTTTTGCCTCGTATTTTGCGTTTAAAAAATCATCTCCTTTTTGACATGGACCTGTGACGTCGTATGCACATATTCATATACATATAGATTTTGCCTACCGTCATGTGATCTCGTGTTTTTATCAAAATGAAATATTTCTTACAGCATTTACGGAATACACAGCTTTATGTCTATGCACCCATTGCCTTCTTTCTGCATGACCTTGAGGTTGACTGGCAGAATATGCTTTTAGTATTAAGTCGACCCTTTGTAAATTTCTTGTACTATAAAGTTTTAAATAAAATAAATATGTTGGAGGGTATATTTTTTTAAATCGGTTCAGCAGGTGCCTGAGTACATAATGTGGCTTACCCGATGTCATACGTGCGCAACTAACAACGTGCGTGGCGATGCGAAGCGACGTGACAGAATTAAATGCATTTACGTTTAGATAAATATATAAATAAATATACAACAACATCATATACATTGATCTGACTCCGTGGTAAGTAGCTTGAGCACTTGTGTTACTTCTTCTTCTTTCTAGCGTGTCGATGGAACACGAGAAATTACATCGTGGCAGCCCAGAATTCAGCCACTTGTATTGCGGATCGACTGCAGTTCATTAAATCCGCTTACTTGTGTTACCGATGGCAGAAACAACAGTGACAGACCTCACTCAGCGTTATGCTGGGCCCCCGTGGCTCCTGGCGCTGGTTTCAGTAGGCCCCTGCTGAGTGAGGTACACGGACAGTGACGCCGACGTATTATATAAATAAATTAATGAGCAAATTATAATAAATGTCCCAAATATACTTACGTAAAATTAACTATACTAAATTTTTTACATATAATACAAAAAAAGCAGACTCATAAATGTTCATTTTGCAGACCCACACCAATGTCACCGGTGCCAAGAACGCTAGCAGCGTTTCTCCGCTGTATGGCCAAGCTTATTCTTTGGCCAAGGTAGCTGCCAGCCCTCGAGTCACCGGTGACACTGCGGAGCCGCAAAGATAACTCGTGAAAAAGACTTAAGTTACGAAAAAAAAAAACTTAAATATAATAGTGTGCCTACTCAATTTAAAATTTGTTAATGTGTCCTGACGCAATTTTTTTTATTAACACATTGATTGTGTTATGCGTTACTTTAGCCATGACGATTGGTAAACACGCGATCAACAGCGACTCCCGGCGACAGTATCCTGCATTTGTGCGCTGGCTTCTAGTTCACGATATTGACTAACAATCAATTGTATCGTTGACAAATAAAGAAATCCGCGTTCTCATACTAGTAAAGTTTTAATTGGCATGGAAAACAGCAAGTGGCTGGCAAATCGATACAAGGCTACGCGAACAATCACCCACCGAGCATTGTAAAAAATATTTTTTTTTCTTGTCATTTTAACCACCAACGAAAAAGTAGGGTACTATGAGTTCGACCCCTATATCTGTTCGTGAATATATTTTTGTGTGTGCCTCTCTGTGGCATCGTAGCTCCCGAATCGGATGGGCTTTGGTGTAATGGTCAAGAAGTTGACATTTAACCAAAAGGTCGCGGGTTCGATCCCCGCACTGTACAAATATTTGTGTGCATGAACATGTCTGTTTGTACTGGTCTGGGTGTTTTATGTATTTATTTAAGTTTATTTGTAATACCACTGTTGATTCAGATATCTGTAACACAAGTGCTTAAGCTACTTACCACGGATTCAGATCAATGTATGTGATGTTGTTGTATATTTTATTTTATTTTATTATGGATTTATTTCAAAGCGGTTTGTTTTTAAAGATAATTTTATCACGGTGGTTTTTAGCTATGGCTGCTCAAAATTCGCCCAGCCCGTTGAAGCTCACTGTTCAGGATATAATGAAACACCGACTGCGCTTCAATGCTTATTTTGTTCACAAACAAAATAACACTGTTTTGATATACACTGCGAGTCTAAATAATATTAAATAATAAATAAATATTTCACAACAATCACACCAATTCTCTAGTCCCAAATTAAGCTACGAGGCTTGTGTTATGGGTACTAGACAACGGATAAACATACTTAAATACTTTTTTTTGTAAATAAATACATAATATACATAGAAAACACCCAGACCAGTACAAACACAGATGTTCATGCACACATATGCTTGTACTGTGCGGGGATCGAACCCGCCTTGGTTTTAAAGTCCGACATGTAGACCACTGCACCAAACGGTCGTCACTAGATAGCTAGAAACTATATTACAAGTAATTAATGTGAGAGCGACATGACGCTTGGTTCGAAACCGAGACGGAAGAGAGCGAGAGCGAGAAGGACATACATTTAGTTTTACATTTTTTTTTACTAAACACTAACCATCTGTTTTCCTGGCACATTCGGGATTTTTTTTATTGGAAAGTTAGTTTTACCATATGAAAACGTAATGTTTTCATGAAGTGAGCGCCTAATCAAGACATAGTATTTTTATTTTATTTGGGATAGGTTTGCTCTTGACCCAAGACTAAGCCCAATGAGGCAAAGACTGAGTCTGCGATGGAGCGATTTCACCTAGAAGATGCCTGTTCACTATAGCTTTGAAAACATCAAGGTTGTAATTGCAGGGAAACAGTGACGCAGGTAGTGAGTTCCACTCTTTTGCAGTGCGCATCAGGAATGTAGATGAGAAGTGCTTGGTTCGTATCAGTGGAAAGTCGCTTCCATAATATATCCAGATAAATCAGGTATGGTTAGAGCGAAGCGTAACCTTGTTAGGTGTTGAAAAAAAAAAACAGTATTTATTCATGTTGTCACGAGTCTGGGTTTTGTAGGATCTTCATTATTTCCGATTCCCATAATAATAGTCCTCCTGGCCGATTACGACCACGGCGCAACATGAGTGCACAAGTGTGAGCGCAATACACAGGTGCACTCCCTGTTCCATCACTCTCAAAGTTCGGTGAGACGGCAATCCTACGTGACCGGAGAGAGATCAGGCGTAGGACCAACGGCTTAACGTGGTGCTTAAGAATTATATCTTGTGTAACTCTATAGTTCTTAGTTACTGCTTTAAAGTCATGCCATTATGTAATCTGTTGTGTTATAAAAATTGTAAAAATACTGTGTAATGGTTAACTTATCTATTTTACTACCCAACCACTATTTTTCTTCACTCACAGACAGTTTCAACACCATAATTGGTTATTTAACTAAAATTTTCGCCGGTTCCGATATCTAAGAGCGGCAGATCAAAAGGTCGGCACTCACAAAGGCGGCAACTTCAAAGGCTGTTTATACAGGGTGAACGCAAAATGGCGCTTTCAATTGCCTTGTTAATGTTTAAGTTAAAAACTAGTGTGATTATTAAGTAATTGGATCTTTGGTGCGAGGAGATAATTAAATATCAATAGTTGAATGGTTTTGTAATTTAAATTTACATATGACGACAGTGTTGGTCTAGAGTGGTGTAAGGTACGGACAACAAAATCGGCTGTTGCAGTTAGATACCTACAATATCCGAAAGAAACACCTTTAATTTCAGCTGTTAAACAATCGTGTTAGCTAATCCATTAAGTTACTTTATTTTTTAGCAATAACAATGCAAATTTCTGCCTGTGGCAGTCCATTTTTCTATAAGTGTGTTTTAATTTCACCTTTGCAAGATATTTCTACATAAAGAGTGTAAAAATACTAAGTAGGATTATCTTTGTTGCAAAGCAAAAAATATTAGTCCTAATCACATTTTTTGAGGATAAATTTTTTGAGGATAATGTGGCCATCCATTTTTCTTTAAGTGTGTATTAATTTCACATTAATTACGATGATAATAATGACGTTGGATCTCATAGTGATATCTATCAGAATAACCATAGACTAAAAACCTCTTCAGACTAATAGTTTTTCTCAGCACTGGCCGAAATTGTCCCGAAGCGGTGGTAGGGTTAATTTATATGTTGGGACGTGTAAAAGTGCTCGTTGTGAGTCTATTTACAAAAACCGGTGTGTATGCCTATCTCTCTCACTCTCTCTCTCTCTCGCTCTGTCTCTCTCGCTCTTAGGCGGGTTAACTGTGCTCGAGTGGAAGGGACGCGTGCCTTTCACTTTTTATGTCTGTCTCACTCGCTCTTAGGCGGGCTAACCATGCCCGAGTCGAATGGACGCGTGCCTCTCACTCGCTCTCATTGTGAGCGCGGAACGTGAGCGGAGCAGCGTAACGCAGTTTCTTGAAGTGTCACCCGGCAAACCAATTTATAAGACGTTGTCACGTCAAAATTAATTGATTTAATTGATTTTTACCCGTAACGGCTCGCTCCGCCACTGATTCGATTCAATAATTTTTTGACACTTAAAGTTACAACTGACATATCAACAGGCACACTAGACATTACCTAACCACCTATGTTTAACCCAATTAGAAATAAGACATTTGTACGCCAAAAGGCAGATCACAGAGCACTATCATAATATGATATGTAATTAATACATATATTATAAGTTTTAACATCTGTAATTAGATACATTTACCTGTGAATCACAAATAAAGGAAATTAAATTTGAATTTGAAATTTTGACTCTGATTACCGGTCATACTGTATAACGTAAATAACTACAAGACATTTTCTCTATTTGTCACAGACACACAATTACATACAATAATGGAGTGAAAGCCAGCACATAATACGCATAAGTATATTTCAAACGGAGAATTTATTGCGACAGCTATGCTAATAGCCGGGAAATGAATCTGGGACTCATGAATACGCACGACGGTGAGCATTAGCTTGGGGACTTAAGGCTGTAGACGCGGAAAAGGTAGATACGTAGAAACGGAAGCTAAAAAATGCTCGAAATGATAATTCGTAATTAAATGAGGGAGGGGGACCTTTAAATACTTTTTTCACTATCTTTCATATTTAGTATCTCTAGTTTTGGACCAATTTACCGTTTTCTAATGCTTAGTCTTTCAATCCGGCTAAAAAATCTCAATACATCATATCACAAAGAATAATAATAGTCGTCCTGGCCGATTTTGACCACGGCGGCCAATCTCAACAGAGATCAGCCTACTGCGCAGGAGATACTCGTAATAGTGCACAAGTGTGAGCGCAATACACAGGTGCACTCACTGTTCCATCACTCTCAAAGTTCGGTGAGACGGCAATCCGACATGGCCGGAGAGATATCAGGCGCAGGACCAACGGCTTAACGTGCATTCCGAGGCACGGGGGTGTAACACCGCCAACTTCCCGACTCCGAGCTGTTTTTGAGAAGTTCATGACAGAAAATCTCAGAATCAAATTTTTGGCCCGACCTGAGATTCAAACCCAGGACCTCTTGGATGTAAGGCAGAAACTTTGCCACTACACCACCTACGAGGCGGTCAAATTAAAATATCAACACGATAATTTATGCCTTTATTGAAGTAACTGTCACAAAACTAAGAACTATTCCTAACTTGAATCTAAGCGCATCAGGTTAGCCGTTTATTTGAAGTCCTTTGTGGCTTGAGTTTAAGTGAAGGCTTGCGGTTATGACTAAGCTGATATCTCTTTGATAATATACAGGGTGTCTGAGATAAAGTGACCTGAATCAAACGGACTGTGAAACTTAACCAACTGATAAAAAGGCGGTATAAACTATTCATGGTAACGACTTATTTATTTCAGCTTTGCACTATTGAATTTGCTTCTAAGGTTGCCTTGACGAACACTTTGGTGTAATGGTTAAGGAGTCGACTATTAACCAAGAGGTCGCGTGTTGGATTCCCGCACTGTACAAGCGTTTGTGTGCATAAACGTGGATGTTTGTACTGGTCTGGGTGTAATATCTATTTTTACCGGAGCCGAAAAGATTTTTTTAAGTTTTATATCTTTTCGAATTTAAAAATAGCGTTGTGAACGCAAAAAAATACTTAAAAAATAAAATACCACTAATGATTGTGATAACTGTAACACAAGTGCTTAAGCTACTTACCACACAGAGTCAGATCAGAGTCAGATTTATTATTATTTTTTATTTATTAACTTACTTTGGGTTAAGAAGAACTGTAATGTTGGCGGTGCGACAAAGACAATTGATCAGTTTATAACATCATGCAGTATTATCTTATTTTATACCAAACGACAGAAATTGAGGCAACTCTTTATTATTCCAAACCCGCTACTATTACAAGTGCCTTAGTTTCCCCAGTGTTTAATTTGATGTGTTGTCGTGTGTTGGTAAACAAAACAAGCACATCACGTCACCTATATGCTACGAATTAATCGTAGCTACGTAGCTTAGCCTACACTACGAACTTCGTAGCAGACTACGACGTAGCAGACTACGACGTAGCACTTACATACTTAGACTTTTGACTACAAAACTGAATGCTATTGTCGTGACTGTGTCTGACATAGGCAGTAGCCTACGTCCTTAAAAAAGTATTTTACCGCGGGAACATCACGCACTCCCATCGAAAAAAATACTTTACCAAAGATTTGAATTATATTTGGATAAAATTAGTATTACGGGAAAACAACGCGTTTAAAAAAAAACAAACGCGGACGATGTCGCGGTTAAAAGCTAGTATGAAATAAAATTTTATTCGCGTGTGATACGGTTAAGAAGGTAATACGATACGAATTCTAAAAATTTAACACTCCCCAATCAAACTAAGACCTGCAATATGATAAGCTTGAACAAAGCAAAACAAGCCCGATTCCACCAACGTAGATAACTTTAACTTTGACAAGAAACGGGTTTTCGAGGACAGAACTAAAGATCAAAGGGCCGCTAAGCTTTCAAAACTATTGGAGGGAGAAGATGTTGATATGCTGTCTCACTCCCGCATGTGGAAGTTTTGGCATAACTACAATTTACCCCTACAGTAGGTATCCTAACTACATATCTTATTAGTTGAAGGAAAAGTTTTAAGCTAAAAGTTAAAAGGCCAACCCACAAATGCGTCATATTGTCAAACACCAACTACTGTAAAAGTAGTGTAGCAACACACACACACACACACACACACACACACACTCACACATGCGTTTTGTGATTGTTGGTATAAGATTTTGTTTTGTTATTTAGTATTTGTTGTTTCGTTTATAATTACGATTTCTATTGCTAAGGAAGAGCGACTCCTTCTGGCACAGGTGCTATGCACTTAAAAGATCGAGTCTACATCTAATTTAGTTGATATATTCTTTGCAACGAATAGAACAATTTTTATTTTCATTTTCATTGTCGCTCGTCTTAAGGCTGTTAGGCGTTGTCGTACGAGAACGGTGCAACGCTACAAATGCGACGCGACGCGCGATCTACTTGTGTCAATGTCAACCGCGTTTCGTCACATAGGACACTGTCATAAACGAACATACGTAGATAGATGGATAGATTAACACTTTATTGTACAACACAAAACAAAATTACAGACTAATTTAACAAAGAAGGACGTACAATTGAGGCGGTCTTATCGCTTGTAGCGATCTCTTCCAGACAACCTTTGGTTAAAGGAACATTTAATTAACAGGAAGGGGAAATCCGATCCGATATATATATATATATGGATAATGCTAAATACAATTTTTACGAAACAACTAAGATATATATGGGTAAACTTTAAAACATTTACTTAAACTCATAAATACATACAATATGTCCTACTACATAAGTAACTAAATATTGGTTTGACATAGAAATGAGACACTTTTTACGGATTGTTCCGCGATTTATTTACATCTTATTTTAACCTGACGTTTCGGACCCTTTTCAGCGTCCGCGGTCACAGGTAGACTAAGATGTTAGTTGTCATTAGATAGTTCTGAAAAAATTGTAAACTACCATCCCTCAAAAATATTAAGTTAGGCACGTTCCTATTCACACAAAATCACCGTCGCTAAATCGCTGAGGGCTGAAGGCTGACAGTCACGAGTCGCGACGACAGTATGGCGCAGTTGAGCCCTGGCTTTAAGATATACGAGCATTCATACGATAAACATGAAATGCGAGCTTTTTACAAGTATGCATGTATAGCAGGCCTATTCCGAAAAACGGAATCCGTTAGAACGTTAAACCTTTTTTTTCGCTGCCGCGCGTTCAAATCCAGCTAGGGGCAAATGTTTGTGTGATGAGCACGAGCATTTGTACCTGAGTCATGGGTGTTTATAAATGTATTTAAGTATTTCTATCCGTTGTAAGACTTTGGTGTGATGGTCAAAAAGTTGACTATTAACCGGGTCGCGGGTTCGATCCCCGCACTGTACAAACATTTGTGTGCATCAACATGTCGGTTTGTTCTCGGCTGGGTGCTATATGTATTTTATTTTATTTGTAATATGTACCACTGTTGATTCTGATATCTGTAACACAAGTGCTTAAGCTTCTTACCACAGAGTCAGATTAATGTATGTGAATTTGTTGTATATTTAATTATTTATCAAAAAATATATACCTTTTCCTACTTACCCCAGCGCACACATGCATGCATGTTAGCATAAGTTAACAAGGATGGCTATAAAAGTCATAAAATGTCATAAAAGTAATTTTTTTGTGTAAATAACACCGAAGGGGGCACTTTTACACGTCTCATAAAACCCTACAACAGCTGCGGGAAAATTTGTGGGCTGATGCTGAGAAGGAGCTGCGAAAGAAACTCGGTTACCATTGTCATTGCCTCTCAAAAAGTGCTTTTTGGGTAAGGTACGTGAATCGTACTGCTGCGAACGTACATCAAGTTGATCATTAAAAAAATCGTTTATTGTCTAATAAACACTTGGAAAACAATAATTTCAAAGCTAAGATTAATAATGTTAATAGTTAAAGGTCTATAATTTTCGGTGGTAATCGTAATTTTATCATATAGATTATAAAAATGAATTGCTGTTCGTTAGTCTCGCTTAAACTCGATAAGGCTGTACCAATTTTGCTAATTTTGGTTTTGAATTATTCGTGAAAGGTCAGGGATGGTTAAAACGATGAAAAAAAAATTTTAATGCGAAAACAGTGGGCAGGACGACGTCTGCCGGGTCCGCTATCAATATATATATAACCGATTTGTATAATTTTTTGGTAACTGGTTTGCTCTTGACCCAAGACTTAGCCCGAACGAGGCTAAGACTGAGTCTACGATGGAGCGAGCTCACCTAGAAGATGCCTGTTCACTCTAGCTTTGAAGATTTCTAGGTTGTAATTGCAGGGAAACACTGACGCAGGTAGTGAGTTCCACTCTTTCGCAGTGCGCATCAGGAATGTAGACGAGAAGATGTAAAGTAATAACTGTATGTTTCACAAAAAATAATAAAATAAATAGACATCGACTTCCAGAATAGGGTCACAGTCGAATTGAAATAAAGAGTCACAACCGCGTTCTCTAACAAAACCCACCATATATTAGATCCGGATTCCGGTCCCCACCGGCTCAGCTTCAATCGGATAATATAAATCAAAGAATCCGTTACACAAATTAATTATCCGATTGTGTTTGAAAAAAATTCATTTTTCAGATATCGAACGGAAAAAAATTGATTTATGGGTAGATGCAGATATAATGTTTTTCGTTAACCAAAAAGGTGTGACTTATTAGAAATCTATACATTTTACATTACGCTGGACGCCAGTTCGATGTCTGCCTCAGACAGTTGATTTTTTAACTCCTGACGAAAAAAGTGGTGTTACAAGTTTGACCCGTATTCTGTGTGTGTGTGTTTGTGTTTTTGTATGTCTTATCTCTCGTACTTAGCTATCTCGTACTTAGCTATCTCGTACTTAGCTATCTCGTACTTAGCTATCTCGTACTTAGCTATCTCGTACTTAGCTATCTCGTACTTAGCTATCTCGTACTTAGCTATCTCGTACTTAGCTATCTCGTACTTAGCTATATCGTACTTAGCTATCTCGTACTTAGCTATCTCGTACTTAGCTATCACGTACTTAGCTATCTCGTACTTAGTATCTTCTTATCTTATTCTTATAGTAACGATTTCAGAACGGTTTTTTATTCAAATGATAAATCAATCACAGTGGTTCTTAGCTAGAACGTCACTAGCTATTGTAACCCATAATAATATAAATTTAAATTTAATTGCAAACATACGTTCTTAAGTTTGCAGTATGCATTCTCATCATGAAAAACACCTAAACCATAAAGCCATAAGTTATAATCTTGACTTAATTCTTCTCTTAATTGTCTAAGTTTTTACCACAAACATAAAAATACTACTTTACTTTTGAATTCTAACTTTGTCACTTAGTAAATAAATATAATATGCGTAACCTTTTACACAAATATGAGGTGCTTGTGGCGCAGTGGTTGCAGCGCTTTGGTAGTGATACCAAAAGTTAAGCAACCTATAGCGCGGTCATGTTTAGGATGGGTGACCATTTTGACCATAAAATTGACGTCTATCTACAAGCATCACCGTGCTTCGGAAGGCACGTTAAGCGGTTGCGGTTGGTCCCGGTTAATATCGATAGATATTAGTCGTTAAGCCTGGTCAGAGGTCTACGGGCGGCTTAAAAACATCTGACAGTAAGGTTGGTCACTTACTTTAAAACACCCCTCCACCGCACCGCACTGAGCCCGCGTGGTGGAGTATGGCTTGGACCACCTCATAGTTGAGGTGAGGCCTGTGCCCAGCAGTGGGACGTATATAGGCTGATCAGATTTACACAAATAAAGAATCTTGTTGGCCCTAATTATCGGTAATTAAATAGCATTATGTATACATATTCAAAACGCTGTATGGTTTCTCAATATATAAATAAAAATATCATGCCAAAGCCAAGACAATCGAAATACTTCAACGTTACACCTTCTGAGTTGTTTCAGGGTAAATCATTGAACACCTTCAACATTAAAACCCATCATTCAATTATCAAAGAAAGACCGACGCGGTAAGATCAAAACGAGCGGCAATCTAAAGGGTATCTTTGTTGATGGCATTTACATCAGTACAGACGGGATGCTGGTAGATTTTTGTTTTGCAACTAGTTTTTAAGGTCAATTCTGTTAGATTAGCCTAAATTCGTAGTTGAATGACCCGATTTGTAACCCTTGTTGAAAAAGATGGGTGTGTGTTTGTGTTTTTGTTTATGTCTATCCGTGGCATCGTAGTTTCCGAACGGATGGACCGATTTCAGTGCAGTTTATTTATTTATTTGAAAGATACTTTTATTTATTTTATTTATTTATTTAAGCTTTATTGCACAACAATACTTTGTACAAAAGGTGGACTTAACGCCGTCGGGCATTCTCTACCAGTCATACCTTTGGGCTAAGCAGAAATGTTTAGTGTGGGCGGTGCGACAAAATAAATAAAAGAGAAAACGAAAAAAAAAAAAAAGAATTATATGACACATGAGATAATATATATATATATATATATATATATATATATATACTGGACTTGGTGGACTTAACGCCGTTGAGCATTCTCTACCAGTCATACCTCTGCTAAGCAGAAATGATTTGTGGGCGGTGCGACAAAATAAATCAAAGAGAAAACACAAAAATTATAATACCTATGTATATATTATATGACACATGAGATTAAATATAAAATATACAATAAATTTATATAAGAATAATAAAATACACATAATATATACTAATATACACTTAATATATAAATAAATATGACAAATTGTTAAAGAAAGATCTATAATGACTAGGTATGTGTGATTATTTTTCTCACACGGAACCTGAAAAATCTTTTATATAAGTAGTTGATTTTATATTAAGTAGTTGATCTGGCGATTATAACACTTGATTAAAAATAGAATAAGTATTTTTAGGGGTCACGAAACGTCACAGTTCCCTTGAAATAGGGCATACTTATTACAATATTACCATAATACCATAATGTACCTTTGAAGTAATAATTCTGACGCGTCAAAATATTGCTCCATCCGAGAACAATTTTATGTGTAAATTATATGTAGATCGCCTTTATAATAGTAGTAGGATTGTACGAAGAAGGTTGGCTTATTATTAGGTAGATAACTTACCTTAGCTTTCGTTCGAATTGAGATAATGACAAGGAATTAAAAAAAGGAAATCGAATAAATATGTAGTTAGAAAACAGTGACAAACATAGCTTTAAGAGGCGTATTACACTATTTTGGCAACCGTGCAGTTTTCTGACGAAAAAACTTAGTTTACATACATACTGTTACATACATACGGCCCGAGCTTAAAAAATCGTGTTAAAAATAAATATGTTATACTTAACCCTTTTTTCAAAAGATCTGCAAACGGGACTCAACAAAATATTGTTACTTTCCTTTGCACATCTTTGTTAAGTGTGCACTTAGATATTTTATTCCTTCCGAGACTATCCCTATTGAGATTGGTCGCCAACGTCCGCTTTTTCAGAATAATTACGAGTATATTCGTCATAAATGTCAAAAAAACCCTGGTTAAGCAAAATTGTAAAAGCCATCTTAATTTAAGGTACTTCACTGACATATTTCTTTCTATTTATGAGCTCGTCTTTACGACTGGGCATCTACTATGAAACCCTGGTCCTATTTCCGGCTACATCTCCCCTTGTCAGTCAAAGTGTGAGTGAAGGAATCAACTGAAAATTCACTGAAATACGAGGCAAAGTGCTTTGCAATAAAAACGCTCGGATAATATCCCAAGGGATATATTTGCTATCATTGTGACTTCCTCCTTTTTATTTTGCTGAGTGAAAGTTATGTCAGTTTGGAGTATTTTATTTATTACAACTTAGTAGTTCTCCGTTTTGACAATATAAAGGGGTTTGTTTGATAATAATAATAATAATAAGGACCGGCCTTGTGCTGTGATACTACAAATAATAATAATAATAATACAACAACATCACATACATTGAACTGACTCCGTGGTAAGTAGCTTAAGCACCTGTGTTACAGATATCATAATCAACAGTGGTATTACAAATAAACTTAAATAAATACATACAACACCCAGACCAGTACAAACAGACATGTCAATGCACACAAATGTTTATACAGTGCGGGGATCGAACCCGCGACCTCTTAGTTAATAGTCAACTTCTTGACCATTACACCAAAGTGGTCGTCGATAATAACTTCCGGTCAAACGCGAAATTCCGCGTTCAAAAAATCGGAATAGACATCAATATGATACCCGTGTGAAATTGATACTAGTAATCTTTTTGAAATAAAAACTATCGTTAGTACGACCGATTCTAAGTAACACTCTATATGTGCACCTTTAGTCATTAGTTAAAGCGTGAAACCGTTACAGACAAACGGTTTCTTTGAAACTCAAACGTTTATTTGCTAAGAACACAGTTAGTAAAGATTGCATTATAATTCGCATTTATAATTCATAATTCTTTGTTTGCGTAAGAACATGGTATATGGATGTTACAATAAATACAAATGAAAAAATGAAAATGTTATTTATTTAAAAACACACATATTATAAGTTTACAATATTCGATCTGCTCTCGTATAAGGTTTCCCTGTGCTACGAGAGTCTGGCTCTGAATAAGTAATTTTCTTTATTTATTTAGTGTGTGTGTGTGTGTGTGTGTGTGTGTGATTGTGAGTGTGTGTGTGTGTGTGTGTGTGTGTGTGTGTGTTTGTTATTTGTGATACATTTACATTTTAGGACAGTGCACATGTCATGCCTAAATTGTTAGCATGCAAATACAATAGGGTAAAATAAAAATAAAAATAACACTGTCAGTAAAAAATATTTCGAATTCAATAAATTAAATTCAATTATTATAAAATTCGATATTTATGTCAGAGACTATTTAATAAACTGTTCAGTCAAATATATCTCTTAAGTCGGGTTCGATCCCCGCACAGTACAAGCATAAGTTTGCATGAACATGTGTGTTTGTACTGGTCTGGGTGTTTTCTATGCATAATATGTATTTATTTACAAAAAAAACCGACCACGACCACGGCGGCCAATCTCAACAGAGATCAGCCCACTACGCAGGAGATATTATAGTGCACAAGTGTGAGCGCAATACACAGGTGCACTCTCTGTTTCATAACTCTCAAAGTTCGGTGAGACGGCAATCTGACAGTCATGTCACTGAGAGAGATCAGGCGCAGGACCAACGTTTTAACGTGCGCACCGTGGCACGGGGGTGTAACACCGCCAACTTCCCGACTCCGAGCTGTTATTGAGAAATTCATGACAAAAGTCTCAGAATGCTCCGTGAGGCTATTGAAATTAGAAGACACCCTAATTTTAATAGAGAAGATGTTTGGAAAATTCCACCAGCTTGGGATCCTGTTTTAGCCAAGACTCAAGCTCGACCCCGCACTGCAAGACCTCGAGATACTGTTAGCTCATTTTGTGTGGATAAAAACGTAACTCAATATTTTTGAGTGATGGTAGTTTACAATTTTTGCAAGCTATGTAATGACAACTAACACCTTAATCTACCTGTGACCGCGGACGCTGAAAAGGGTCCGAAACGTCAGGTTAAAACAAAATTTAAATAAATCGCGAAATAATCCGTAAAAGTGTCTCATTCAATGTCTACTGTTCGCGTTAACCGAAGAAACAATAAAAAAAACCTCAGAAACAATTTTGGCTCGACCTGGAATTCGAACCCAGGACCTCTCGGATGTAAGGCAGAAACTTTGCCACACCACCAATGAGGCAGTCAACAATAATAATAATAGAAAAATGTTTTATGTTTAGCATTACGTACAAACCAAAATGCATAATCCACCAATAATACATTCAATTCCACATAAGACAAGCAGCACAATATAGGTCTGCAGCCCAGGTGCAGCGCTTGGCGTCCTTCCAGACGCCAGGTGTACGGGAATTGGCCACAATTTGTAATTCAGAAAAGGTAATATCGACTCCGGAAAGTTGTGCATTAAAATTAAAAAGTTTCTCTGTGGAACGGTGAAATTGTTTCAGGAAGTGTTTCAGGGACTTAGATTTTGTGGTCGGACATCTAACCTAACCACAGTCTGTACTAAGATGAAATTTCCTTTTAAAGCTGAAAAAAAGGATTATTTTGCTTTAAATTTCCACTAAACGACGCTGCATCTTCTGTGTCACGTTGTGAGTTGTAGGTATTGTGGGTCCTTCGACTTTCAGCTCTAGCTTTTTCAGGTGATTACAGTTGGATGTATTTTGGTTCCTGCTCTGGCGTCGTCTAGTGGAAATTTTAAGCAAAAAAATCCTTTTTTTCAGCTTTAGTCATGGATTTCCGCAAAGTAACGCCTGATTCCATCAACTTTCCTTTTAGACCATTGTTCTATACAATGACAATGTTTTTACACAATAAAATAAAAATCAATAAAATCAATTGATTTTGTGTAAAGAGAATCACAAGATGCACTCTCCCACGTCCCAACATATAAATTAACCCTACCACCGCTTCGGGACAATTTGGGCCAGTGCTGAGAAGAAGCGGCGCAAGAAATTCAGTCACTATTGTCATTGCCTCTTTTCAAATTTGATTTACAATAATTGTTATTGTTTACATTCAAAAATTACCATATATCTATGTCATATCATATTTAAATAGATTACCTAACATGTATGATATTACGAAATTCCTACTTCGTAGCGCTAGCGGCGTCCGATTTCCAATTTACTGATCCTTTGAAATCCAAGTTTTCGGCATAAAACGCTGAATTTTTTTTTTGATATGTAATTGTTTATTTACATAATTTGTGACTGCCTCGTTGGTGTAGTGGCAAAGTTTCTGCCTTACATACGAGAGGTCCTGGGTTCGAATCCCAGGTCGGGCCAAAATTGTTTCTGAGATTTTCTGTCTTGAATTTCTCAAAAACAGCTCGGAGACGGGGGAATTCAGCGGTGTTACACCCCCGTGCCTCGGAAAGCACGTTAAGCCGTTGGTCCTGCGCTGATCTCTCTACGGTCATGTCGGATTGCCGTCTCACCGAACTATGAGAGTTATGGAACATTGAGTGCACCTGTGTATTGCGCTCACACTTGTGCACTATAATATCTCCTGCGCAGTTGGCTAATCTCTGTTGAGATTGGCCGCCGTGGTCGGAATCGGCTGGAGGACTATAATTTGTGACCTAAACTGTAATTGATATTAGTTTTATTGATGTAAAACTTAAATTTGCATGCTAATCATAAGCAAAACATGTTGCCATTTAATTAGTTTAGTTATTTATGTTATCATTTTACTATACCACTTACAAATACCATGTTTTTATGCAAATAAAGATTTATTATTATTATGGTTTTTAAGTTATGACTCTTTAAATAAGCAAATTAAGAATTTTAGTGATTAGGAATTTTGCAAATTAAGAATTTTATAAATTATTATTCTTATCACTAAGGGGTATGAAAAATAGATGTTGACTTATTCACAGACCTACTCAACATGCTCACAAAATTTCATGAGAATCGGTTAAGCCGTTTCGAAGGAACGAACATTATGACACGAGAATTTTATACGAGTATATACTAGGTATAGAGAAGATAACGCTACCTGACCAATGAAAAATTTTACTTCCTTTAAGTTAGGTAATAAATACCAAATCGATCGATACCTTTTAAAAAGCTGTGCGCTGTCAGAAATAGATTTAACAAAACTAATTCAGATTCCAATTCAAATCCAACTTTAGAATATTAACAATCATGGAACTGTGTCAGCCATCTTGCGATATTCCGCATCGAACGAGTGATGTCGATAGCCGATATCGATAAAACCTCGTTAGTTTGAAAATACATAAACATTAAAAAAAAATGTTTTCGGCTCCGCTCCTCGGAGAGGATTCGAACCCCCTTTGGAAGTCCGGTCCAATGCGCTAACCAACTGTGCTACCGAGAACCTGAATGGAGTCGTTGAATTTTGTAAGTGCTTTTTAACGCTTTGAGCCAGCGATCTATCGATTATCGATAGTTTGGCCGTTTTGTTATTTTATTGAAATTAAAAAGATATAGAAATGATTGTGTCATATGTCATACATTAAAATATGTCTCCTCATTTATACAGGGTGTCCCAGAAAACCTGTACCAAGGTCTGGAGTTAGGGGACACTAATACCAAACGGTTGACCCAAATGTGGGTTCCGCGATATCTAACAGTTCTCGACATGTAAATATATTGTATATTTTATATTTAATCTTATGTGTCATATTATTCTTATTTTTTTTGTTTTCTCTTTTATTTATTTTGTCGCACCGCCCACTAATCATTTCTGCTTAGCCCAAAGGTATGACTGGTAGAGAATGCCCTACGGCGTTAAGTCCACCTTTTGTACAAAGTATTGTTGTGCAATAAAGCTTAAATAAATAAATAAATAAACATGTCATTTTGAAGTTTATTGAAATTTCAGGGGGATTTCAGCTTTTAACTGTTTTTGTATGGTGTTTCTTTTAGTTTTTTTATTGAATACAAGCGGACCCGGCAAACTTTCTCTTGCTCGCTGCTTTTTTTTGCATTTACCCATTTTTTCTCACCGTTTAAACCTTCCCTGAACCTCCACAAATAATTCAAGACCACAATTAGAAAAATCGGTTCAGCCGTTCTCGAGTTTTAGCGAGACTAACGAACAGCAATTCATTTTTATATATAAGAGAAGAAGAGAAGATTTTGGATGGTGTCTGTGCTCACCTGTACGAACAAAAAAACACCCAAATTCTATATATTCATATAAAATATGGTGTCAAATTAGGTATTAGTGTCTAAGGGGACAGTTAGGACCCCATATTTTCCCTGTTACAAGTTTCCTGGGACACCTGTATTTGGCGATACTAGCGTTTCTGGAACAAACACGGATAATATAGCAAATTTGAAATTTAAGAAACGAAAATTACGAATTTAAAAAAAATTGAAAGCATTCAGTCACTATTATACGCAACACATCTTTTTAAGTTAAACATCAATCAGAATTTTTTATTATTTTAAAGTTATCGATATTTTCTTAGCTCTTTAGAATTGGACATCACTTCATAAAACCTTTCAATCCGGATAAGAAATGAGGAATATAACTAGGGTTGCCACCTTTTTATTTTTCAAATAAAGTACATTGGTTATTACGTATATACGTATACGTACATAGGTACGAAATAAAAGTACAAAGTGTCAATATAAAGTACTTTTTTTCTTAATTATTATGTTTAAAAAAACATATTCAACAAATAATTAATTATACTTCCAAAGTATAATTATATAAATAAATAAATGCACAACAACATCACATACACTGATCTGACTCTATGGTAAGTAGCTGAAGCACTTGTGTTACAGATATCAGAATCAACAGTGGTATTACAAATATACTTAAATAAATACATATAACACCCAGACCAGTACAAACAGACATGTTCATGCACACAAATGTTTGTACAGTGCGGGGATCGAACACGCGACTTCTAGGTCGTCTATATTAGTATATGAATACTTACTTTTCAAAATCACAAAGTAATCATGCGAAATAAAGTATTTTCGTGTACTATATTGTTGTCATAAAGTACAGAGTATTGCCTGAAATAACGTACATCATCATCATCATTATCAGCCAAAGGATGTCCACTGCTGAACATAGGCCTTCCCCACAGTTTTCCAGATCGACCGATCACAAGCGGTAGATGAAATAATGTACAATTCTTCATTATAAAATACGGGTGGCAACCCTAAATGTAACTATAAGTTTTCGTTGCAATATGGACGGAGCTCTTTAGAATGTTATGGAAAGGCCCGGATGGTTGATTCAATGGGATAGATGACCGAATTGGTTTTCTCATGTTCCAGACGCAAAATGCAAGTTATACGGATACAATAAGAAGACGGCCACGGCCACAAGTCAAGCTAATCACTGCGGTAACTAATAAGGGTCATTTTGCAACGATAATAATAATAAATAAATACACAACAACATCACATACATTGATCTAAATCTGTGGTAAGTACCAGACCAGTACAAACAGAGATGTTCATGCACACAAATGTTTGTACAGTGCGGGGATTGAAGCCGCGACTTCTTGGTGTAATAGTCAACTTCATGACGATTACACTAAAGTAATCGTAACAAAATGAGTAGTGTAACGTAGAGCCGTGTATATGTCGCAGTAAGATAGATAAAGCCGTAATATAGTTATATCCCTAGTGATATAATTATATACTGGAACATAGTTATAAGAAAGCGATTCATTACTATCTCACTAGGAATATAGTTATGAAACGGTCCCAGTTTAGTGATATACTTATATTACTAGATTAAGTTTAGTGAAATAGCTTTTGGAGTGTGCGGCGCAAAAGATTGGTTACCCAGAAATGCAATACAGCTTTCAAACATTACATTGGATGATCCTATACCAAATAAAAACTTATCACTGAGAGAAATATGCCATAAATTGTCGCGCTTTGGAGGCCAAGATTATTTAAAAATGTTTGTTTAAAAATCGAATATACAGTGTTCTACTAAAAGGTGTGCCTGTAAGAAGCATTCAGAGCTATGTAATTCTAGATGTCATGATTCCTCTTCTTGTCTGAACAAAAATTTAAAAAACTTTTAAACAGACTCAACTTAGTAAGAAACATGGATATCTCAAAACTGTTAATTAGCTTTAAAAGATTTTAAATTTTTGATTAGTTTTAATTGCATTGTTAATGTTTAATTTTTTTGAAAATATAATAGTTTTCATTACAATAGAAATTACTTTAATGCGCGTTAAAATGTCTATTTTTTTTTTATTTATTAAGAAACTCTACAGCTTTTTTACAGTTTGTTGACACAATATATACTATAAAATAAATCACTTAAGCCAATTACAGAGTTCCATTACATGGTTATTTTAAATCGTACATGACGTGTAATATAACTAAAAGAATACTCGTAGTTACAGCCGACCCTTCATCGAGCCGTCAGATAAAGTAGGTATCAGATGGTTGATTTGAATGACGTAAAAAATAATAATAATACGCAGCTTTATGCTTCTTTGAACAGCTGTCACTCACGGCTTTCGAAAGAATCGGCCTCCGGACAATTAATAGTAGTTTATGCAACTGATACATAATGAGGGGCCTTAAAACACGAGTGTGGTTTTATGAAACGAGCGTCAGCGAGTTTCATAATAGCATCACACGAGTTTATTAAGGCCTAATTATGTACAGTTGCATACACTACTTTATCTACACACATATCATAAGTACTAAAATGCAATTTGTTTTAACTTAGATAAACTATATTTATCTACGGACATATCATTAGTGCTCTAAAATGCGTTCAGAAACCGTAGGAAATGACCAGCATTACTACAACCAATTTTACTATGAGAACTTTCTTATCTGTGGCAGTAGGTAAAATCTGTACTGTAATGTTATAACAGTATCAATTTCTGTAAGGTTATGACTTTAAATTTGGAACAGCTGTCAAAACTAAAGTAGGTCTCTATTCTAGTATCCATTGATATTAAAGCAGTTATCGATATGAAACGTCAAATTCAGTATGTTTTTTAATCCAAATCGCACGACATATGATCACGAGTGACATGAGGATAGGGACTTCATTCGTTTGTCTATGATATAAAAAAAAATCGTCGTGACGGAGGATTGAATTACCCGCCATTACTGTTGTCATTCATTTGTTTGTTGGTTTTTCGCTGTGACGAAAATATTGTGAAAAGTTAAAATATGATATGTGTGTAGATAAAGTAGTGTATGCAACTGTACATAATTAGGCCTTAAAAAACTCGTGTGATGCTATTATGAAACTCGCTGACGCTCGTTTCATAAAACCACACTCGTGTTTTAAGGCCCCTCATTATGTATCAGTTGCATAAACTACTAATAAATACATCATACAATTTAATAAAGGCCGCTCCCCCTACCCGCCGAAAACAGTAAACAATATGTATCTAACTTTAAAGACAATATCAGTGAAAAAAAATAATTAAGTATTTGATTCGAAAAGATTTGTGTATAACGATGAATAACATATAAAGGCTATGAATTTTGTGTTAATCTTATTTTAAAATGAATCAATTCGTTAAAAAGAAATGTCAACACTGTTTGCAACAATCGACAAGCTGAGAAAAACGGACCTTACATGACAATCGAATGAAGAATGAATTTAATGATAATAATCGGCGACTAAACAGAAAAATAACATTCCTTTGTTTATTTAATTTTGAAATTTTTTCGGGCCTAACAATTATTCATATTTTTCTATGCATTTTTTTTGCTTATTTTTTTACCATAAATCCCCTGCAAATTCGTCCAAGCAAATTTGTATTGCTATTCCACCCTGCCACGAAATTTGCTACATTTTAGTCAGCGTGCAAATGTGTAGTAGTTATTAATTAAAAAAATACAATTACATATTACAATTATGTTTGTAGAGGAAATATTGGAACTATTATATTAAACATGAAAATTAAATTTTATGTTAATCTATTTAAATTAGGAAATATTAAACAGGACTGAATATATTTCTAGCAAGCAAAATATTCATTAAAATTATAAAAAATATTCTCAATTAGCCACGAGCGAAGTTTGTATTAAATAAGGGCCCATTTAAGAACTTGTACATAAACGCGTCCTTTTACTGTACTATAGTCTTATTTTTCTATTTATAATCACATAATAAGTCTTTTACATAACATTAATTAAATATTAGCTTATTAACCCTTTTGCAATATAATATTTTATTTCGTAGCATGCTACAATGCCCAATACTTTTCGTAGTACGGGGCTACGGCGTAGCAATGCAAGTTGTAGTTACGGCCAATCTCTCGTAGCATACTACGGACGATACTACGAGATTATGCTACAGAAATACTTGCACAAGTACTTTTAAATTAAATTAAATAATAATATACAACAACATCACATACATTGATCTGACTCCATGGTAAGTAGCTAAAGCACTTGTGTTACAGATATCAGAATTAACAGTGGTATTAAAAATAAACTAAATGAATACATATACACCCAGACCAGTACAAACAGACATGTTCATGCACACAAATGTTTGTACGGTGCGGGGATCGAACCCGCGATCTCTTGGTTAAAAGTCAACTTCTTACCATTACACCAAAGTGGTCGTCTCGTCGGATGTAGCCACAGAAGCTGTGCGGAGACCTGTACTATCGCGGAGATGTGGTCTGGCGAGCCTATAGTATACTGCACGTTGCTCACATCACCTTACAGTCTCCGCTACATGTCGTCGAGGCATAGCTCACATCTCCAATTCCATTGCGTTATACAAATTTAATACTTAATTTTTTTTAAATCAAGAACCTGGAAAAACGTAGAGTAAACCTTTCTTTCTTCTACAAAATCGTAAATTACCAGCTAGGTTGTTCCGATCTTCTAGGGAAGTTTACTTTCAAAGTTCATTTACGTATGCCGCGCCAGCCTATAGAGCCTCTTCATCGATCGTTTAGAAGGACCGTGCTGGGAGCTAACTCACCAGTGTGCAGAATAAGCAAGCTGTATTATAGGTGCACTGCATACATCGATGTTCATTTAATGTCCCTGGCAAAGTTCAGGGCCACCACCTATAGCCGTAGCCATCACCCAATAATTTTGTTGTGTTTTTTCTTTTATTTTAGCTTTTTTGTAATCGTGTTTTTTTTAATACCTCATTTCTGACAAAATTATTCATTCTTATCAAAACTGTTTAAATTTTTATCATATTTTGTAACGCCTAAGTTATCAAACATGTTGTGTACACCTTTAATTGATAGTGCTATTAGCTACACTTTTTTACTGTATGTAAGTCTTTTGTTTGATGAATTGTAACTGTCGTTGGTGTGCCTAATAATTAAAATTAAAATAAAAAAGTAAATACTCCTCCGCTTAGCGATCTCCACTAGATCTCTGCTATAAATTGTTAAAAAAACACCCCCTCTCCTCTCGTCGCCACTCTTACGCTTATAATCGCTGACAATGAGTCGTGGTGACGGCCGCATGTGTGAGCCTAACTGAACCACCCTGCTTGAACACGATTTTTATTATTAAACTTTCCAGTAATAAATCCTAAAGCTACACATGTAAATATTTTAACAGAACCGACTGCTTATTTTGTTTCGGTAATATAAATATTGTTTCAAACCCTTGGCGTATTGTCCTAACATAATGTTTTTCTTCAAGTAAATTAGACCTCTTTATCATATACTCGTGGAAAATCATACGAAAATTTTAAAATAATATAATACAACTAACCTAATAAAAGTATATAAACAAATACGAGTAAACAAAGAAAAAGAAAACAAAAATTTAAACTTTTTTTTTTTCATCAGCCTATATACGTCCCACTGTTGGGCACAGGCCTCACCTCAACTATGAGGTGGTGCGAGCCATACTCCACCACGCGGGCTCAGTGCGGTGCGGTGGAGGGGTGTGTGTAAGGTAAGTGACCAACCTTACTGTCAGATGTTGTTAAGCCGCCCGAGGGCCTCCGACCAGGCTTAACGACTAATATCCATCGATATTAACCGGGACCGGTTTACGTGCAACAGCTTAACGTGCCTTCCGAAGCACGGAGATGCTTGTAAATAGACGTCACTTGTATGGTCAGAATGGTCACCCATCCCAAACATGACCGCGCCGTAGGTTGCTTAACTTTTGGTATCACTACCAAAGCGCTGCAATCACTGCGCCACAAGCACCTCAAAAAAAATAATAAACTATATAGAAAAAAATGTCTGTATGAAGGTATACATACGACTGCCTTTCAGACTTTCAGTCATGAATTTCTCAAAAACAGGTCGGAGTCGGGAAGTTGGCGGTGTTACTACCCCGCGCCTCGAAAAGCACGTTAAGCCGTTGGTCCTGCGCCTGATCTCTCTCCGGTCATGTCGGATTGCCGTCTCACCGAACTTTGAGAATGATGGAACAGTGAGTGCACCTGTGAATTGCGCTCACACTTGTGCACTATAATATCTCCCGCGTAGTTGGCTGATCTCTGTTATGATAGGCCGCCGTGGTCGAAATCGGCCAGGAGCACCATTATGTAGGTATACACGAATTTCGATCCTTTAAACTACTCTACGCATTTTGAAGCAGTTGTTTTTTAATAGTTTTATCTATATACCCTGCCTATTTAAACAACAGACCGAATCTAGACTAAATAACAAATTAAACGCATAAACTGCCGAGGGCAAAGGTAGCGTAGATAAAGAAATGGAATCCCTAATATTAAATTATCTCCACATACCTACCGAGAAGGCAAAGAGTTCTGTCTGTGATTTGATTAAAAACCTCACTCGGTCTAATATACATTTCGTCTTATCTCCAAGGATTGTGTTTCTCATCAACCATAAAAAACGGCCAAGTGCGAGTTGGATTCGCGCATAAAGGGTTCCTTACCATACCGACGACCCAAACGACTTTGACGACCGCTTGGTGCAGTGGTCTACATGTCGGACTTCTAAAACCAAAGGTCGCGGGTTCGATCCTCGCACAGTACAAGCATACGTGTGCATGTACATGTGTGTTTGTACTGGTCTGGGTGTTTTTTTTATGTATAATATGTATTTATTTACAAAAAGTATTTAAGTATGTTTATCCGTTGTCTAGTACCCATAAAACAAGCCTCGTAGCTTAATTTGGGACTAGAGAATTGGTGTGATTGTTGTGAAATATTTATTTATTTTATTTATTTATTTATACCAATATAACTCAAAGTATCGAGCATAAATTCTCAGGCGAGATTTATTTGCTTTATCGCAACCGTCATTATAGATCTTTCTTTATTAGTTCGTCATAATAATTTATTTATTTAGTTTATATAAGTATATATTATGTCTATTTTGATATATGTCATCTTATATAAATTTATTGCATATTTTGTGTTCAATCTCATGTGTCATATTGTTGGTATTATTTTTTTTGTGTTTTTTCCTTAATTTATTTTGTCGCACCACCCACTAATCAATTCTGCTTAGCCCAAAAGGTATGACTGGTAGAGAATGCCCTATGGCGTTAAGTACATCTTTTGTACATAAACTATGTTATGCAATATTGCCCACAAGCCTGTGTCGCAGTGCTAGGGCCTAAAAATATGATTGAGGTACCGTTTTTAAGATCTCGGCTAGCAAATAGACTGGGCCAAAACTCAAACATTTGTTGGAATTTAAATGCGGACGTTTAGTTTGTTGTAATCGCGGCAACATTAAACTCATACCTAATCTGTGAAAATGACAATTATCTAATTATAACGGTTTATGAGTTATATATAGAGAGAGATAGCCTGGTCAAACAGACAGACGCTCATTCAAATCCCTGTAGGTAATAGTCCTCCTGACCAATTTCGACCACGGCGGCCAATCTCAACAGAGATCAGCCAACTACGCAGGTGATATTATAGTGCACAAGTGTGAGCGCGCTACACAGGTGCATTCACTGTTCCATCACTCTCAAAGTTCTATGAGACGGCAATCCGACATGACCAGAGAGAGATCAGGCTCTGTAGATAATAGGGTTCCATTTCTCATCCTTTAGGTACTGTACCCTAAAAAAAGTGATTGCAATTTATCCGCATATTTTTACGACAAACAATTTCCCGCCGTAAAACACAAATTCAAAAATACAGATAAAATAACACAGAAAACTAATAAGCATTTGTGGGCCGCACGCCGAGTATGCCTTTGCGTACGTGACTTGAATTTGCGCGCGAAACGAGACAAGATGGCGGGTGGACGAGCTGTCAAATTGCTGACAGACAATTTCAATTTGCCGCCCGTTTTCCGTTATTGGAACGCGTAGTTTGTATTTTGTTTTATTGAATGTGACATGGATTTTCGTGTATTTGACTGCATTCGGATTGGAATGAGTTGAAATATTCGTGAATACACGTCAAGAGAAAGACTGCGGTTTCTTGAGCGCTTGTGATACGGGCGAGTTGCCAAAAAAAATGGATAACCTGATGAGCTGGTAACAGTACTTATAACCAAAAAGGTACTTTATAGAGGGATCTGCTATTAAATAAATAAATAATAAATATTTCACAACAATCACACCAATTATCTATTCCCTAATTAAGCTACGAGGCTTGTGTTATGGGTACTAGACAACGGATAAACATACTTAAATACCTTTTTTTGTAAATAAATACATATTATACATAGAAAATACCCAGACCTATACAAACACACATGTTCTTGCACTACTTATGCTTGTACTGTGCGGGGATCGAACCTGCGACCCTTGGTTTTGGAAGTCCGATATGTGGACCACTGCACCAAGCGGTCGTTTTTTTTTAATATGAATTCGGTAGTAAGTAATGATTTAAAATTATGTTTAATATTACAAATTCCTTACACAAAGTATATTTCAACCAAGTTTAGGTTTATCGCATGAATTTTAATTGCCATAATCACGTTTCCACGCCACACAAATATGGCCTTTGAGTTAATACAAAAAGGACAAAATTCGCTTGAGTTGCCATGGAAACCCAATCCTCAACGAATAAGACTCACATTTTTCATTTGAAATTCAAACAAGAGCAGGTCCTATCTCGACGCCGTTGTCGGATATAGATCACACTTAATAGCCCTCCTGGCCGATTTCGACCACGGCGGCCAAGCCAAGTTTCTGCATTACATCCGAGAGGTCCTAGGTTCGAATCCCAGGTCGTGACAAAATTGGTTTCTGAGATTTTCTGTCATGAATTTCTCAAAAACAGCTCGGAGTCGGGAAGTTGGCTGTGTAACCCCCCGTGCCTCGGTGCGCACGTTAAGCCGTTGGTCCGGCGCCTGATGTCTCTCTGGAAATGTTGGATTGCGGTCTCACCGAACTTTAAGAGTGATGGAACAATGAGTGCACCTGTGTACTGCGCTCACACTTTCGCACTATAATTTCTCCTGCGTAGTTGGCTGATCTCTGTTGAGATTGGCCGCCGCGGTCGAAATCGGCTAGGAGGACTATTTTCTTTAATGAGATAATTTATGGAATTTGAAGAAAACACGTTTTATAGAACTACTGAAAACGTCTAGTAGTAGTAGCCTTCTACTGAAAACATCACCTTCCTTTTGCTATCGTCAGTTAAAACTTTGCACACGATTACTTTCCCATCGCTTTTAGAAGCTGTACGTTTGGTAAACGAGAGGCGCTAGATGCACGCGGAATAGGGATGTGCTGAAGTTGATATCGATAGTAAAATTTAGCCGGCCGAGTGTAATGGCCACACACGATACTTCATATCGTCTTATTGGTATGACGCAACATTCGTAATGCCTTAATCACGCGCGTCGAGTGGATAAGCGAGACAGTAAAATGATACTCGGTCGAGACAGTATTTATTATGTAGACAGCACTCGCTTATCTGTTCACACGCAACGAGCACTCGGCCGAGTGCACTGTCTCGCCGGTCCTCTCGGCGTGTGTGATCAAGGCATTTTGAATGTTGCGTCATGCGAATTGGACGATATGAAGTATAGTGTATGGCCAGATTTACACTCGGCCGGTTAAAGTTTACCAGTCCACAAATTGTCTCGAAGCTGTGGTAGGGTTTAATGAGCCGTGTAAAATAAATTACTTTTATGAAGTTGCTTACTTTGAAATCGTTGCCATGTTCATAATGACGTTTTTTTTTAAAAATTATCGCTACAATATCGATAGTGTAACTTCCCTAGTTAGCAGCGTGCGAGCTCAAATCAACTCTTAATGGATGTACGGGTTTGACCCAATTACTTAATGTGGGGGAAGGGGGGGGGGGCGATCAAAAACGCAAATGTGGGGGGGACGCTTTCGCGGTTTTGACGCGCAATCGCGTTTGCAATCAAAGAAATGCACGTTGGGGAGTAATTTGTGCATTTCGGCTTTAAGAGGTACCACAAAATGTTGACAGCTAAGCAGGTTTTTTGCCGAAAACTTGATTTTCAAAGGATAAATAAAAAATCGGAGACTGCTAGCTTTGTTATTAGATACTCTCTCTCATCAGTCTATATAAGTCCCACTGCTGAGCACAGGCCTCAACTATGAAGTGGTCCGAGCCATACTCCACCACGCGGGCTCAGTGCGGTGCGGTGGAGAGGTGTGTGTAAGGTAAGTGACCAACCTTACAGTGTTGTTACATACATGTAGGGTAATTAATTGCGTTAAAACATTGTCAATGAACAGATCGATGCAATGAACTGTAGGTATTTTACTTTTACAGATTTTACAAGTTTTTTTTTTATAAATATTTCACAACAATCACACTAGTTCTCTAGTCCCAAATAAAGCTACGAGGCTTGTGTTATGGGTACTAGATAACGGATAAACATACTTAAATACTTTTTTTTTGTAAATAAATACATACATAGAAAACACCCAGACCAGTACAAACACATATGTTCATACACACTTATGTTTGTACTGTGCGGGGATCGAACCCGCGACCCTTGGTTTAGAAGTCCGACCTGTAGACCACTGCACCAAGCGGTCGACTGATTATATATATAAGCGGTCGTCTGTTATAAAGAACCAAATTAATAATATAATTGATACATAATTGATCTGACAAAAATGTTTTTAAGATTGTCTATTTAATGTTATGTAATTAACTTTATTTGATGCTTTTACATTTGCATGCTTTTGTATATGGCTAAATAGGAGCACTTTGTCATTTATTACGATCAACATTTATTTGTACCCACCCTATTTAATAGCAATTAAAAATTTATATTTGAATTTAGCTCATGACACTTAAGTTAATTTTTGAACCGAATGGGTAGTGAGTAGTGATGTACAAGACTCGAGGCGTCGAGCCCTGCTGATATATATATATATATATATATATATTTAAATTCAACCCCTAAGGGATTGAAATTAGGGGTTCAAGTTTCGCGCAAAAGTCGCGGTTAAAAGCTGTAAATAAATAAAATATCTAAATAAAAAGTGCAAAGTAATCAATCTAACTTTCGAAAAGACTCGAGCTCTCAAAAAGGCTCGAGCTCTCAAAAAGGCTCGAACTCTAAAAAAGACTTCCGAGTCGTCGAGCTTCATATAAATGAGGCGAGCCCTGTAAACGACTCTGAGCTCTCGGCAAAAGGACTCGGAAGCCTCGAGCCTTGTACATCACTAGTAGAGAGCCGAATCCCGATGCTGCAGATAATATAATTTTAAAATGCAGTAAGTATTCTTACTTCATAACAAGAACTTAAGTAAGTGGTAGGTAAGTACGAAGTTGTTACCTTAAAAGACGGTGGAGTTTGCATAAGGAAATTATTATTTTCATTGCGCACAATTTTAGTATTTTAGTGTCTATCTTTTTTAGTTTTTTGACTTTAAAACTTTCCAAGATATCAATCAAGATCAGAAACTCAAAATCTAGTTTATTTTTATATAATGCTACAGGTGAATAATTTTCAAAATGCAGCAAGTGTTCTTACTTCATTACCAGAACTTAATTAAGTGGTAAGGTAAGTACGAAGATGTTAGCTTAAAAGACGTTGGAGTTTGCATACATAAATTATTATTTTCATTAAGCATATTTTAAGTATTTTAGAGTCTATCTTTTTTTAGTTTTTCGGCCTTTAAAACTTTTAAGACAGAAAAAAGTAAATACAATTAGTTTTGCACTTTCCAATATATCATCAAGATTAGAAACTCGAAATCTAGTTTATTATTGTGACCGCCAAAATTGTTATGTGTTGGTTTTTTATTTTTTATTCGGGATAGGTTTGTTCTTGACCCAAGACTAAACCCGAACGATGCATAGACTGAGTCTACGATGGAGCGAGCTCACCTAGAAGATGCCTGTTCACTCTAGGTTTCTAGGATGTAATTGCAGGGAAACAATGACGCAGGTAGCGAGTTCCACTCTTTTGCAGTGCGCATCAGGAATGTTTTTATGTATTGTTTTTTAGGGTTCCGTACCTCAAAAGAGAAAAACGGAACCCTTATAAGATCACTTTGTTGTCCGTCCGTCCGTCTGTCAAGACCGTTTTTCTCAGGAACGCGTGGAGGTATCAAACTGAAATTTATATATGATACTTAGGTCTACTGTCCCTGGAAGCTGTAGAAAAATCAACCTTTTAAGCCAAGGAAATCAAAAGATGCAGCCAAATTTTCAAAAGATAGGCCGCAAATTTTCGAAACTCGCACGGGAATCAAAACCTACAGGGTACTTCCCGTAAACTTAGAATCTTAAAATTTGGTACGAAGTCACGTCTTATAGTACAGATATAGGAAAAATTACGAAAACCGTAAATTTTCAGTTTCATCATATAAAAAAAAATATTTTTAAAAAATATTTGAAATATATTTTTAACAATTTTGAAAATTTCAAAGTTACTACTCCTTATCTACAGATTTGTACGGAACCGTCGGTGCGCGAGTCCAACTCGCACTTGACCGGTTTTTTATGGAATAAATAAATTATGGTTTTTTTCCTTTGCCTATACACAGCGAAATATCAACCTATATTATTATTAATATCATATTTTTGCAATGGATAGTTTTAAGTATGCCGGAAAAGCATGTACAACCCAATGAGCTTGATATAACCTTCGAGACACGTTTACTCACAAAAATATACTCTCCTAACTTTTTCGACCAATCGGAAAACCAATTGATTGTATCCAGAGACAAAGGCAAATAAACAAAAAGCCCAATTGTCTGATAACGGAAAGAAATCTTAGCCGTTTCGCCAGATGACCGATTCGACACACGGACTACGACGTGATTGATTATATGCCGAGTACGATTGATGGGGGCATGTGTGCTTTGACCTCTACGTTGGAGATATATAATCAGTACATAAACAAGTCTATGGTGGACTATAGAGTATAGATACATTGCACATATTACGTAGTGTAGTGGCAGAGTTTCTGCCTTACATCCAAAAGGTCCTGGGTTCGAAGCCCAGGTCGAGCCAAAAATTGTTTCTGAGATTTTCTGTCATGAATTTCTCAAAAACAGCTCGGAGTCGGGAATTTAGTGGTGTTATACCCCTGTGCCTCGGTGCGCACGTTATGTCGTCGGTACTGCGCCTGATCTCTCTCCGGTCATGTCGGATTGCAGTCTCACCGAACTTTGAGAGTGATGGAACAGTGAGTGCACTTGGGTATTGGGCTCACACTTGTGCACTATAATTTCTCCTGCGTAGTTGGCTGATCTCTGTTGAGATTGGCCGCCGTGGTCGAAATCGGCCAGGAGGACTATTATTATTATTATAGATAGTCTGCTTACGGTCGTCAAATTATTAGGAAATGGCAACAGATAATCACTAGCTTCCCCCCAGCGGCTTCGCTTGGTAGGAATTTAGTATTATTTGAAAATTTTGGGCTGAAAACTGTCTTATGTTCGTTCCAGATGTCTACATTATATGTGTCTCAAATATTCATTTAAGACGATTAGTTATTTAGCATGGCAAGGCTGATCCTTTGGCCGAGGTAGCTGCCAGCCCTATGGTCACCAGCTCAGCTCTCTAAAAAAGGTGATAGCCCTGAGAGAGAGAAAATACAGAGGAAACGCTGCCAGCCTTTTGGGCACCATACCCAATGGCAGCGCTGAGGGTGGTTTTTTTTGTATCTACTCGTAGTTAAATTTTTTGTTTCCTTTCTTTTGTTTATCTGTTTTTATATTTGACGCCGCGATAATAGCGCCATCTTCGATGATACATCAGAACGAGATTTGACAGCTGTCAATTTGGCAGAGCGTCGTCTCGATGGTCAGCGCCGCCATATTGAATGACACCTGTATTCGAGTGTTAACGGCGAACGCACCACGGTTGCGACGAATCGCTTTTGTTCCGCGTAATCCATTGCTCTTTGATATTGGTGATTATTGTTATTCGTTAATCAAGTGATTTCCAAACCGGTAGTGAATATATTTTTGTAAAGTTTCATTAATTGAATAACTTGTGCGATTTGACCGATTATTTTTTTATTACCTACCCACATGTCTGATGGCTGATTCTGAAGAGGCCGGGCATTCGCCCATATACTTTTATGAGGTTAGTTTCATTGTATTATTTTAAGGTAATTTAATCGTATCAGTGAAACAGACCGACAGACATGACATAAAACGACAAGTCGTCTGTAGTGTACAGACGGTGTTGCCACTTTTCACACACACACGCTCAAAACTGCTTATTTTTTTTTAAATGAGATACTTTTGCTCTTGACCCAAGACTAAGCCCAACGAGGCAAAGACTGATTTTTCGATGGAGCGAGCTCCTAGAAGAAAGATCTCACCTAGAAGATGCCTATTCACTCTAGCTTTGAAGATTCCTAGGTTGTAATTGCAGGGCAACACTAACGCATGTAAGGATAATAAGAAGATGACGAACTAATGCGACTAAAAGTTATGCAGACAGAAGATGACCTTGTAGAAGACATCAGGGTGACTATAGAATCTCAATTCGATTTTGCTAATGGTTTTGGACTTTTGTCAAATAATTTACGAGCAGGAGTAACCCAGTTACCGCCTAACGAAGCTGTCATCGTCTTGTTTGTGATTTGCCAAACTAACAGAATAAGCTGGGCCGTAGTGATGTGCCACTTTCGATTATACCACTGAAGTCGATATCGCAAATATTTCACATGTTAACAGGAAATATTTTTATTTATTTACTTACTTGCCGACCCGGCGAACTCTGTTCCGCCTTAGAGGCAATAAATAAGCAGACTTTAAATTTTATTAAATTCAAATTTTTTTTTCGAACACGATAAAAAGGATTTTTTGTCCGTTGCCTGGTTCTAAACTACTTCTCTACCAATTCGAACCACATCGGTTCATCCGTTCTTGAGTTATAAATAGTGTAACTGACACCACTTTATTTTATATATAAAGATTTTATATTTCATATACGAGTACATCTACCTTTACATCATCATCTTTAAGAAATTCTAATGCAATATGTTTAAATAATTTTTTTTTCAGCTCTCCCCGAGGTTTTGATTTTTCATTTTCTCTTTTTCGTAACTAACATTTGTTTTTTAAGTTACTGTATCTTAACAAAATATGGATCTTGTCTGAAATAAATGCAATTATTATTATTATATTTTATCAGATTAACCGCCGGGGCGCATATGCAACTTTTTGCTACCGCAACTGTGACTGACGGATTGACAGCGGCCGCGGCTAAAGCGCTGACGGTCGCTATTCGCAGCGACAGTAAGTTGCAAGTGTTCGTTGGGTCTTAGTTTTGACTTGTCAATAAACAGTTAAACGACATTTGAATTAATAGAATTGAGTTTAAATTTATTTAAAAGCTATTTAATGACAAATGTCACAATTCGCAAATGTAAAAAAAAAACATTATGAGGATATGTAGAGCACTTAGAAATATTTTAATTTAATAGATTTAATTTAACAACAAACCTTATAAGTGATATCTCAATGGCTTCTTTCAAAATCCATAGAAGTGACGAATATTTTGTTAAAATATTAAATAATACATCAGAGAATAAACCTTTTTGACGTGACAACGTCTTATAATTCGATGGAGCCGGCTGCGTGCACTAAAAGACATCATCTCTGAGGCGTTCCATTCAAGGCTTGAAGTGCAAGCGAGAGCGCGGAACGAGCGACAAAGAGGCAACGTGACAAAGACGTTGTCATGTTTAACTATCGTCAGTAAACCGTCTTTACAAAAAAAATCGGTTGTCCGATTTTTTTAAAATAAATATCGATATCTACATGAGATTATCATAACAACACTAACGTGTCGTGTTATAAGCGATTTTCCGCGACAATGTCGCGGGCGTTTGTTAAATCTGACAAAAGGGGAAATGCCCGGCCGAGTGTGAAGCGAGCGTTTTGTTTTATTATTCCTTTTACTTTGCCGACGTTGTTAGGGATAAGTTGGACTTTGTCTTTGCTTGGTGAAATCTGTGTCACTCATAATAGTTTCTATTTCTAATTTAATGACTACTTTTTTGTTGTATTTTAATCGGAGGCTAAAATATAAGTAAATAAATAAAAGTAAAAATTGGTTGCCTGTAAAGTCGTTATACGCGAAAGTTTTACGTGACAACGACTCTGAGTGGTAAAATAATTTTAATGTGAATATTCATTCGTATAACATGAACCGGTGTGTATGCCTATCTCTCTCTCTCTCTCTCTCGCTCTGTCTCTCTCGCGCGAAACGTGAGCGGAGCAGCGTAACGCAGTTTCTTGAGGTGTCACCCGGCAAACCAATTTATAAGACGTTGTCACGTCAAAAAATAAGTATAAATATAAAACAACATCACATACATTGATCTGACTCCGTGGTAAGTAACTTAAGCACTTGTGTTCCAGACATGAGAATCAACAGCGGTATTACACATAAACTTAAATAAATACTAACACCCAGACCAGAACAAACAGACATGTACATGCACACAAATGTTTGTACAGTGCGGCGATCGAACCTTGACCTCTTGGTTAACATTCAACTTCTTGAGCATTAGACCAAAGTGGTTGTCGTATAAAAGTAACTTAAAGCCATTTTAATTTAATTTTAAGCACTAAAACAGCCGAACTTAACTACCTTGCTCATGAAGACCATGCATGTTACTCTACTAAGGATCTGAAAACTGTAATTAATAGGTATTTACAGTAGCGTCTTACGTACGGCATACCTCTTACGACAAAAGATTGCCTCAAAAAGTTCATGCTAACTAGCATGAACGAGTCACCATTAAGTCAACATAAATAAGTACAAGTAGCTACATTCTATCGTACTTACGAGTATTTCAATTTTCAAATATATAATATTATATTATATATGTATATATACAGTGTGAGTCTTCATAAAGTGCACATATTAAAATATGGCATTCTATGCTTAATTTTATCGACGGAAAACAACACAACAAAAACACTGTTTTTTTTAAATGTGTGTGTACTTACTGTGACCTTCGTGTACATAAAACCGTGTTTTTTCTAAACTAGTTGGTTTATAACAGTGAATTAAACTTAACTATGATCGGAGATGATCAGGCATCCTTATAAAATTTGAATCTATTAAAAAACTGCCCACGATACACAAATAAATTGTGTTTTTGAGCAAAACTTTACTTTTTTTTATCTTTTTTTTTTCAGTAATTGCTAAATATCTTATTAAAACCTATGCTTTACCTGGCTTTTTTATAACTTAAAATCATTCTACGTTTTACCGCGTGTATTCGAAATCGCGTTCGAACGGGATAAAAAGTCCGTTTCCTGGTTCTAAGCTACCTCTCCACCAATTCAAATCGGTTAATTCATTCTTGAGTTATAAATAGTGTAGATTTCTAACAAATAAATAATTTCTTATTCTATAAGCCAGACAATTTACTTTAAGATCAACGAGTAACAACAACTCAATTCCCAAAAAATAAACACATCAAAACGATCTTCATCGTCTCAAGATGTCGGCGAAAGTACTTATTCGTTTTCCAATACCAACTTCCCCACAACTCTAGGCTAACATGAGTGGTAAACCAATAAACTAATATCGTGACATAAGTCCCTCCATCCTTGCTAATATAATAAATGCGCTGGTATGTCTGTTCGTTTTATCGTCACGGTATCACGCGCTACCTTCTATCCGATTATAACGGCGTTTGGTACGGAGAAATAGTCGACCAGCAGGAATAGCATCAGTAATATGCTACATTTATTAAAGGAAGCTGCTTCCTTTATTTATTATTATTCCATATTACTGACATCCCGTGTCTGTTTGACAGTAATCAAAGTTAACCGATTTTTAACGATTACGACGATACACATTCTGTATTTGTTTCTTCGGTTTACGCGAACAGTAGAAATGAAACACTTTTTACGGATTATTTTGATTTATTGACGTGACAACGTCTTATAATTCGATGGAGCCGGCTGCACGCACCAAAAAACATGACGCATGCGGCGTTACCTCGCTCTGAGGCGTTCCATTCAAGGATTGAAGTGCAAGCGAGAGCGCGGAACGAGCGACAAAGAGGCAACGTGACAAAGACGTTGTCACGTTCAACTATCGTCAGATAACCAACTTTACAGACAGCCGATTTTTTTCTTTAGTTATAGTTTTTAATTGCAATTCATAAAGTTTTGAAGCAGCAAATTATTTATCTAAAAACGGAATGGAGAAAGACGCGGGCGATAGTGTAGTTTCTCATAATCCTCTTACGGACGGCTTGGCAAGTGACCGGGTCAGCAGTTTGACTGCAACACGGCAGATTGATTGAGTGTTTGCTAAATAGATGAGATTAATGAAGTTCTTGCGTCTTATGGAGATACATAGAAGGGATATTTTTGTACAGTATATACCTAATGGTAGTACTACGTACTTAGGTAAAGTAAAACGGTAAGTTATGTCTACCTACCAAGCTTCTAAAGCTGATTAAGATAATTATTATGCTTTAAATTTCCACTAAACAACGCAAGCGTAGAAACCCAAATACATCTAACCGTACCCACTAGAAAATTTAGAGCTGGAAATCGCAGGACTTACAATACAAATCACAACGTGACACAGAAGACGCACCTGGAATCACAACACGGACACCAACAAAACACTCGACGCGTTTCGCCACTACACGTGGCATCCTCAGGAGATGAATGAAAGAAGAATGTATATAAATTTTTAATAATTACCTGAAAATTAATTTAATTGCCTTAAAACAGTTGTAAAAGATGTATTAATGTCGAAAGGATATTATAAAATTGATGATTTTATAAATGGCAAAAATATATGGAAATGTTTGAATGTAAACAATTACAATTATTGTAAATCAAATTTGAAAATAGGCACTGTCAATAGTGACTGAGTTTCTTGCGCCGCTTCATCTCAGCACTGGCCCAAATTGTCCCGAAGCGGTGGTAGGGTTAATTTATATGTTGGGATGTGTAAAAGTGCTACTTGTTAGTCTATTAATCAAAAATAAATTGATTTTTATTTAGATGTTGTCGCTTCGACAGGTTCTCGTCATCTGTCTTTCTGTCTGTAAATAGATATCCTGTTTGCAACACTGTCTTTTTTATTTGTGGCACGAAGCTCTCTGTAGCCCAGACTAACCTCAACGACTAGGGCGTACTCTCTAATGTTTCGTTCGTATGTTCGAATCTAGCCAGCGCTTTCGCTCGCATGGTAAAGCTTGTAAGAGTGACAGGGTTGGCTACATCCTGAAATACGGACTACGGCTTAGAGAGTAGGGGGAGGGTTCTTGAGACTCAAAGGTTGGCTGATGAGTCTAGATAGAGATAAAGTGTCACTCGTGGTCCCAACTTCCCTTTTGATCTGCCGAAACAGCAAATTTTGGTTGGTATATCAACTAGGAATTAAAAGCGTAAGCATGACTCATACTTATGTTATAAATGCGAAAGTTACTCTGTCTGTCTGTCTGTTACTCAATCACGCCTGAACTACTGAACCAATTTGCATGAAATTTGGTATGGAGATATTTGGATACCCGAGAAAAGACATAGGCTACTTTTTACTGCGGGAAAATGACGCATTCCCATGGGAAAATTCAGGTGCGCCGATTGCTTTTACGCCTAAACTACTACAGTGGTCTTCATGTCGGACTTCTAAAACCAAGGGTCGTGGGTTCGATCCCCGCTCAGTACAAATATATGTGTGCATGAACATGTGTGTTTGTACTGGTCTGGGTATTGTCTATGTATTTATAAAACATTTATTTGAATAAAGAAAATAAACTAAGATATTAGAATACAACTAGCCTAATAGAATAAAAACAGATAATCCAAAAAAATAAAAAATAAATTAAGGAAACAAAAATTCAAACTATATAGAAAAAATATCTCCCCCAGAGCTGCCATTGGGTATGGTGCCCAAAAGGCTGGCAGCGTTTCCTCTTTGTATGGCAAGGCTGATCCTTTGAACATGTATGTATTATAATGTATGTATTATATGTATTTATTTACAAAAAAATGTATTTAAGTATGTTTATCCGTTGTCTAGTACCCATAACACAAGCCTCGTAGCTTAATTTGGGACTAGAGAATTGGTGTGAAATATTGATTTATATACGTGTGTCCCTGGATAAAGTGCAATCCCGAAAGGGGATGAAACTAGACCATGAATCATTGACTAGAAAAATATAAAAAAAAATTATAAAAAAATATTGTATGATTTATTGGTATTTTAAGATTTTCATGTTTCATTAAGGACTCTATGTACAAAAGTATTGATTTCTTCCAAAATAATGGGTCTATTTCTTTGAAATAAAAAAAAAACAGTATGCCTAATACCTGGCGATGACCATGAAATAATAAATAGTCCACAAAAAAGTAACTATCTTGGGTAAAAAAATGTATTTTTATGAAAAAAATGATTTTTTTAGACGTTTATTTTAAAAAACTTCATATTACTAAAAAAATGTGCCCTATAACTATGTAATTTTATAGCTTACTTTTATTCTTTACCATTTTAGCTTTCAAATAAAAAAAAACAATGTTCTAATCGTACAATAATTTTTTATATATTTTTTTTATATTTTTCTAGTCAATGATTCATGGTCTAGTTTCATCCCTTTTTGGGATTGCACTTTATCCAGGGACACACTGTATTTACAGAAATGAATTTGAAGTTATCATTTATAAGCTCGGATACGCCTGTAACATCGCTTCGTGAAATTTCCTTTTTCAAATGAAACGACAGGAAATGACACGGAAGGTTGAAAAGAAATAAATATCTTTGAGGGTAATAATAAAAGGAATTTTTGGCGGAAAGCTAAAATGGCCGACGATTACATTTTAATGCTTCGTTTCTGTAAATAATTAATAATAAATATACAACAACGTCACATACATTGATCTGAATCCGTGGTAAATAGCTAAAGCACTTGTTTTACAGATATCAGAATCAACAGTGCGCTGCTTCGGTGCAACAAAGTCACATCACCTCATTCTATAATTTTACAGAAATTAACTTTTAAGGTTTTTTAAAATATTTTTTCCCTATTAATGCATAACCCTCTGTGTTAGGTTTAAAATTTAAATTATAATTAAGTCTTTATTAACTGTGCTTCAGTTTTTAGATACAAGATTATTATTTTTTTTAATTAAAAATAAATAAAAATTCAATAAAAACAAAAAAAATGTCCGAAATTGTGACTTTGTTGTACCAGAATTAATTAAATATTGTAACTTGTGTCTTATGTTCATAACAATTAAGAGGATAGTTTTTAAAAGTAAAAACAAGTTTTTTCAGGAAACATTTGTTTATCTTTACTACAGTTTGTAAGACAAACATAGAAAAATCATTTTTTTAAAAACAATTGAGCATATTGGTATTATTTAGAGATTTATCAAATTATAGGAAAATCAAACTTACTTAAATACTATGTTTATATTAGCTCTACCGTTTCATCAGTCTTTTGATAGAGTAATACAGTGTTTTATTATTTATCTTATGAAATATTTCAAGAACAAAAAGGCATTTTCGCTATCGAAAGTTAACAAAAAAATAAATTGTAGCACAAATTATGGCAGTCTTTCGTTAGAAATATCACACTTTTTAAACACATTTATAACGACTTAAAGCAAATCTTACTAAATAAAATGTGTGCAATCGTGCAAAACCTAATCAAATAAACTTTTATATACGTTTTCATAAAATTTAGGCACTATATTAGAGATAAAATGACTTTTTAGGCACTTAAATTTGATATTGAATCGAGAAAATTGGTTCAACAAAAGCGCTTTTATAATCAATGCCGTTATAGCTCCAATTTTTTTTATAATAGCTCAAAGTAATTGGAGGCATAACGTAAGTTGAGCCCTTGTTTCTCCAAAATTTGTAATAAAAATTGGTCATACATGCCTTAAGGCGTATGTTGCTCCAGAACACGACAGCGGCGCGGGGGCACTACTGACCAATCGGCCCCTGTTGGCCCACGAGTCATAAAAAAAAGAACTGTAGCCACAAAAGCACTAGCGCCATCTAGTAGAAACTTGCGGTATTTTGATGGATGTCTTTATTTCCCCGTATAGACGCATGGTTTAGGATCAATTTGGCATATTCTACTCTATATTGAAATTTTGGGTAGTTAAGACTTTGTTGCACCGCAGCAGCGAATGGTATTACAAATAAACTAAATAATTACATATAACAAAAGTTTGTACAGTGCGGGTATCGAACCCACGACGTCTTGGTTAATAGTCAACATCTTGACCATTACACCAAAGTGGTTGTCATAAATAGCTGAATAGCTTTGAGTATTCGGACAAACACGACCACATTTTTTATGTTCTTCACTCCCAAGGCATTGAATTGAAAGTGTTGACGTTATCACATGGTAACCCATAGTTGAATGACTATGCATTGAATTTCATTAAAACTAACTTTCTAGTTTAAAAAAAATCGGTTGTCTGTAAAGTCGGTTTACTGACAATTAGTTGAACGTGACAACGTCTTTGTCACGTTGCCTCTTTGTCGCTCGTTCCGCGCTCTCGCTTGCACTTCAAGCCTTGAATGGAACGCCTCAGAGCGAGGTAACGCCGCATGCGTCATGTTTTTTGGTGCGTGCAGCCAGCTCCATCGAATTATAAGACGTTGTCACGTCAAAATATCCCCCGAATGAGCCAGGAAATAGCTACCACCACCACCACAAACCACCGTGATTAAATTATCTTTTGCATAAAAAGAAACCGCACTGAAATCGGTCCATCCGTTCGGGAGCTACTATGCCACAGACAAACACACACAAAACAGAAACAGATTAGCGTTAAAACTTATAACACCCATCTTTTCCGAAGTGGTTAAAAGTAGTTCAAGGTGTAAGCTGACTCTGAAACGAATTTCATTAAAATAGGTAAACAATAGGTGCTCAAATGAGCTAGCTAAAATATAACTGTGTTACTCAGACAAAATGGAGCAGGATTTAAAAGTACAATATATTACAATTTAATAATAATAGTCCTCCTGGCCGATTTTGACCACGGTCTCAGGACTACCGGCTTAACGGGCGCACCGAGGCACGGGGGTGTAACACCGACAACTTCCCGACTCCAAGCTGTTTTTGAATAACTTTCGGCTCAACCTGGGATTCTAACCCAGGACCTCTCGGATGTGAGGCAGAAACTTTGCCACTACACCAACGAGGCAGTTAACAATCTAAAAATACTCGTATAGCCCAAAGTTATCCTCTTAGTTTAATTTGCAAGTCACGACTCCGATTAACAAACTTTAGTTACAGAACTGAGTGGAAAACGAAAAAAATAAAAATGAAAGCACTTAAGTATATTCTTTTATTGACAATATAGTTGGTCACACCACCCATTCCAGATACAGGGTTGGATTCCTATTGCATATCGTTATCAAAACTAATACATACAATTTTTTTGGGTTTGGTTGGTGACAGGAATTGTCGTAGGTCTGATAAGATAGCCAGTGCGTCAGTACCTGAGGATTTATTTATCTTATATATATAAAAGAAATTTGTGTTAGTTACACTATTTATAACTCAAGAATTTGTGGAGAAAAAATTGGTGGAGAGGTAGCTTAGAACCAGGAAACGGACATAGGATCCTTTTTATCCCGTTCGACCGCGATTGTGAAAACAAAGGGATTCCCCGCGGACAAAGTCGCGGGGGCCCACTAGTTTATTTTAAAGATACAAAACAGGTTACAATCAGGTTAGTTAATTAAATATGATGAAACAAGAAAATGTATGCGCTAGATTACAACGCAAAATATGTATCTAAGTTTGAAGTTAGATCATATTTTGTTTTTAACAGTTGTTTAACTAACTTCAGATTCTTTAGTTCTGAACCTTTCTCTTGTTTCGCAATGCTTAATCTAACTATTAGGCTATAAAATCGCTATACATCATATGACGATGAAAATGCAAATTTCGCTACAAAATCCATTTTAGAGAAAGATGTTAAATGTTTATAGGCGGCACTTTGAGCACGCATGAAGCAGTTTTTCTCATACTTTTAAGTAACAAAATTAAAATTAAACAATTTACTTTTTGTAAATAAAATGAATGTAAATTTATAGTAGTCTGTTTAGATTAGCTAGTAAATTTTTCTTTCAATTTTATTTTTTATTTTTAGCCATTAGTACTGCCCCCATGATAGTGTTTAAAAGCTCCACCAGAGATACTTGTAAAATAAAAAACAATTAAATATAAAAAAACAAAAGTCCATTGCGTGATGTATGAAACATTCTGACTAATAGAGGGCACCAATGTTCCATATCCATTTAATTGGATGATCAAGCTCCTTACGCACTTATTTAAAAGAGTAGGTAGGTAGGTAAGTTTTTGTATACACTACCGGTCGAAATAGTATTTGAGGAAGTAAGACTCATCACGAATAAGGACCTGTCTATAGATAATCTGATTTTTAATATAATTTTAACGGCTATATATTTCATTACTTCACAGAAAACCTGAAAAAAAAACACACATTCTTAAAAAAAAGCACACCGCACCGGCGACAACGAAAAAAAACATAAAAACAAAAGGCATTTCCTGTATCAATAACAAAATCCGTCACAAAACATACAAAGCCACCAAAATTTTCACTAAACCTTTGCTACGCAACCGAAAAAAAAAAGCACAGCAAAAGAAAATGGCTGAAAAAAGGTTTAACAGCAAAACGGACTTACTTCCTTTCGGATCTGCGCACCTCCATGCTACAAGCAATGCAGCTGGGCTAGGAACAAAGGATATTAAAGTGCACCCCCCACCCCACAGGAAAAATCGGCTTCGCACATTAATACCGGCATTAATTCACTTATCATAAAAACTAACCTCAAAAAAAAACGACACAGACTATTTTTCGAACAGAAATTTACAATGCGACACGCTATTTTTTTTTCTTCGAAATCCTAAAGAGCCACAATTCTGCGCGGTCTTTTGTTAAGGACGCCGCGAGCGGACGTTCGATTTTCAAATTCCGATTCGAAATTCGACTATCTAATCGCGGGGTTTGTTTATTTTTCTTTTTTTAGTTAGTAACTGGGCATTTTTTGTTGTGCCAACGGCTTTTTTGGTGTTAAATTTGTTTTTTTTTTCCGGATGGAACACGCACCACCTTCGGCAAGGAAACGCGACATACTGAAGTGTCTGCAGGTTTCACGAAGGCTGTATGCATTGATTAGGCGTAGCTCGCGGACTGTGTTCGTCCTTTTCACTCGCGGTGTGGGTCTCGCTCGCTGGCTCGTCGTGCTAACGACGAATTTTGGCTTGGCGAGCCGCTCCGGTTCTCAAACGGTCGGTAAATTTAATTAGGTTTTTTTTTTTGTATGATCGATCTGGACGCGCTCGTCGTGCATGTAAATAAAACTTTTGTAACGTTTGTGAGGTCGATTTTTCTAGATTTATATGTAAGTCAGTCAGTGTATGTTTTTATCTCTTATATTGGCGCCCAACGTGTTGTTTTTTTTTTCTATAAACTAAGAGGCTTTTAAACACCACAACTTTTTCAGTACATCTAATAATTAAACGGTGTTATCATGCAAATACAATAGGGTTAAATAAACAATAAATAATAATGTCAGTAAAAATGATTCTAAAATCAATAAATTAAATTCAATATTTATGTCAGAGACTAATTAATGCGATTTCACCATTACTGTTTAAAGTTTAATTATAAAATCAAATATTACGAATACAATTTATATGCTTTTAACTTTACTTTTATGTATCCAGGTTTTTAGCCAGATTTCTGTTGCTTTGGAAAAAAAAATAAGACAATTTAACTTACGAATAAACTTAATAAATACACATAACACCCAGACCAGTACAAACAGACATGTTAATGCACACAAATGTTTGTACAGTGCGGAGAACGAACCCGCGACCTCTTACAGTCGACTTATTAACCATTACACCAAAGTGGTCGTCAATATTCCGCCTAGAGTACAAATTTTTACTTATATGATCTTATCATGAGCATTTATCGCCCCATACCTATTCGTTTTGTGTGTTCATGTAACGAATAAAGATTTAAATTTATATTTTTGTTAATTGATTCAAAACATTTACTAGTAAAGTCAAAACCTATAGTACCACTGTGTAGCTACTTACCACTGAGTCAAATCAATGTAGGTGATGTTGTTTCATATTTATTTATTTAAATGATGAGTTAAAATATTTTTCAAACCCAATCTACAAAGCTATCTTTGCCACTCATTATTAACTATAAATTTGCTCTGAATATTAATATATTATAATTATTATAGAAATAGCTTTCAAAGGGAGAAGCGGTAAAATATTAGTAGCGCCATTAGAAAGAAGTTATTCTGATATCTGTAACACAAGTGCTTAAGCTACTTACCACGGAGTCAGGTCAATGTATGTGATGTTCTATATTTACTTTTATTTTTAGGTACTTAGTACACAACCTGTCTTATTTTTTTAGTTTTGTTTACTTACTAGTAATACATTTTTTTTACGAATTTAAGTAATTACTCCGAATGGGGTGGAGGGGTGATAACCTGAGATACAGGAATTACCCTAGTTCAGGTTTCAGCCCACCATAATCTACTTAGGATATATCAGTGTATGTTTTGGTGAGAAATAAATGTTTATTATTATTAATAACCCGTCTTTCTCAAGGGTGGTTAACACAACAGTTTGAGAGCCACAGACATTGCTGCACCCCGGTAGAACTGAGCAAACAATACGATGTAGTATTTTCATTAAAAATAATAAACGTTCATGTTAAATCAATTAATAATAAATGGTCTGGGTGTTTTCTATGTATAATATGTATTCATTAACAAAAAAAAGTATTTAAGTATGTTTATCCGTTGTCTAGTACCCATAACACAAGCCTCGTAGCTTACTTTGGGACTAGAGAATTGGTGTGATTGTTGTGAAATATTTATTTATTATTTATAAATAGAAAAATAACATATCTATGCCTTGAGCTTCGTGGGAAGTTTCAAAATATTACACATGCTTACACCTAACGTGATATCCACCCCTTTGACTTACTTTTATAGTACCGCGTGGTCAACTGTAATTGGCTAATTGAGTTATTTCATTATGTAATTTTTTAAGTTGTAATGCTGTTGTTGTCCCTAATAAATGTAATGGAATATAAGTATTGCACTACCTCTCATCAGCCTATATACGTCCCACTGCTGGGCACAGGCCTCACCTCAACTATGAGGTTGTCCGAGCCATACTCCACCACGCGGGCTCAGTGCGGATTGGTGCAGGGGTGTTTGTAAGGTAAGTGACCAAACTTACTGTCAGATGTTATTAAGCCGCCCGAGGGCCTCTGACCAGGCTTAACGACTAATATCTGTCGATATTAACCGGGACCAACAGCTTAACGTGCCTTCCGAAGCACGGAGATGCTTGTAAATAGACGTCACTCAAATGGTCAGAATGGTCAACCATCCCATACATGACCGCGCCTTAGGTTGCTTAACTTTGGGTATCACTACCAAAGCGCTGCAACCACTGCGCCACAAGCACCTCATTGGACTACTTGACCACCATTATTTGATTGCAACGCCATCTGTACCATAAAATTTTAAACATTAGATGACCGCTTGGTGCAGTGGTCCACATGTCGGACTTCTAAAACCAAGGGTCGTGGGTTCGATCCCCGCAAAGTACAAGCATAAGTGTGCATGAACATGTGTGTTTGTACTGGCGTGGGTGTTTTCTATGTAATGTATTTATTTACAAAAAAAAGTATTTAAGTATGTTTATCCGTTGTCTAGTTTCAATAACACAAGCCTCGTAGCTTACTTTGGGACTAGAAAATTGGTGTGACTGTTGTGAAATATTTATTTATTTTATTTATTTATTTAAGTTTGTTTCTTCGGTGCACGCGAACAGTAGACACTGAAACATAAAACATATAGCCGACGTAAAACATAGACGGAACGCAAAGTCTGCAGTGTGTGAACATGCATTAGATACACCCAACCACATCATACGCTTTGACCAACCGAAACTCCTCGTACGAGAACGTCTTTTCCTCTCTTGTATACTCCGAGACGCCATTGAAATTAGAGGACACCCGAATTTCAACAGAGAAGATGGTTGAAACATTCCATCAGATTGGGATCCTGTTTTAGCCAAGACTCAAGGTCGACCCCGCACTGCAAGACCTCAAGATATGACAACTAACACCTTAGTCTACCGTGGATTCGAAACGTCAGGTTAAAACAAATATATAAGGGAATCGCGAAATAATCCGTAAAAAGTGTATCATTTCAAAATAAAGTTGTTTTAGATACTTATTTATAACTAGCGAACGCCTGCGAATTTGTTCGCCCAAATTTCGGATATTATTGCACTGTATACTAGTACTTTAACTCAAACAAAGTTACTTTCACTTTAATATATTAATAAAGTGTTTTCGATTATTTTTGAGACCTTTATTGGCTTTTACTTTTATAATAGATATTTAAATTTATTTGTTCATTTTTATTGATTATTACATTCGTGAAACCAATATAACTAGTTATAGATAGATAAATCTGTGTTGCACACCACAAAAAAAACAACATACAGAACTAAGTACAATTTTGGCGATCTATTCGCTCAGAGAGATCTCTCCAAACAACCAGCTAAGGATATTATTATTCAAGTAATAGTAATAGTCCTCCTGGCCGATTTCGGCCAACTGCGCAGAAGATATTATAGTGCACAAGTGTGAGCGCAATACACAGGTGCACTCAGTGTTCCATCACTCTCAAAGTTCGGTGAGACGGCATCCGACATGACCGGAGAGAGATCAGACGCAGGACCAACGGCTTAACGTCCTCACCGAGACACAGGGGTGTAACACCACCAACTTCCCGACTCCGAGCTGTTTTTGAGAAATTCATGACAGAAAATCTCAGAAACAATTTTGGCTTGACCTGGGATTCGAACCCAGGACCTCTCGGATGTAAGGCGTAACTTTGCCACTACACCAACGAGGTAGTCAAGCAAAAGATATATATCTGTTTATATTTTAATTTATCGATAGTTGAGTATTAGATACTCAATTATCGATAAAATATCGACATTGTCCCAACACTATTATCAGAATGTGCGTCGTCTGATTGCGAAGGGATATTTACAACCATCTGGAGCGGACAGATATGACTGACCTCAGTGGATTTATTGTATTGACTACTGCCTCCGTTCGTTGGATTGAAAATCTAAATCTTTTTTTTCACACATACGAAAAAATACGTTCATACGTTCATGAAAATATCAGTAAATATGATCATCCGAAGACAACACAAAGTTGGCATCAGTTTTTGTCTTACATTTACGAAAGTATACAGTAACTGACACAAACCGCTTTAAAAGCTGAAAAAGAGCGACTGATTCAGTCGCTCGTAGTCTGTCGAAGCGACAACATCAACATCTCCTGAGGATGCCATGTGTAGTGGCGAAACGCGTCGAGTGATTTGTTGGTGTCAGTGTTGTGATTCCGGGTGCATCTTCTGTGTCACGTTGTGATTTGTAGGTATTGTAAGTCCTGCGACTTCCAGCTCTACCTTTTTCAGGTGATTACAGTTGGATGTATTTTGGGTCCTGCGCTGGCGTCGTCTAGTGGAAATTTAAAGCAAAATAATCATCTTTTTCAGCTTTAGTCATGGATTACCGCAAAGTAACGCCTGATTCCATCAACTATATTAAACCGCTTTTACTTTAAAGGAATTACACAAGCACGGTAAAGCTGAAAAAGAGTATTATTTTGCTTTAAATTTCCACTAAACGACGCCAGCGCAGGAACCAAAATACATATACTGTAATCACCTGAAAAAGCTAGAGCTGGAAGTCGCAGGACTTACAATACCTACGACTCGCACCGTGACACAGAAGATGCACCTGGAATCACAACACTGGCCTGATTCCATCAACTACAAGCACGGTATATTTTTGGACTACGGAAAGAAAGAAAGAAATAAAAAATATTTATTTGGCACTTAATACATTACAATATGATGAAACATAAAACCAAAACTTAGCAAAAACAAAAAAAAAATTGTAAGAATATGACCAAATCGGTCCCCACTCAGCATTATTGCCACGGCAAGCCATGGCTTGCCACAGAACTCACAGCCCCATGGGGCTGGGTTTCTGTGGGAACCACTGAGGTTTGGAGATGTCACCACTAATGGCTAACTAATGAGATGACTAACTTTGACTTTTGACTATTGAGGGCGGGTAACTTTGACCCTTTACCAGTAAAAGTTTATTTCCGTTGTTTACCGTATGACGTATTAGTTAAACGCCATTTGCTATCAGTTAGTATAATAAAGTTTTTTGAGGTTCAAACTTCTTGCTGAATTGATCGAAGTTACCCCTGGGCTGAAATAGTACGTAGGCATCGTACTTATTTTCCTCAAAAATTAATTATCCTTAGATGGGTAATTTTCTGAGTACGTATTATAGTTAGACTAAGCTGTAATATTTTCGTTTCTTAGTCACTTATTCCGCCGGCCCTCTTTTACCATCGGACCACCAGACGTACCGCGGGATACCATCCGTACCGTGTCGATGTTCCACTGATACGAACCAAGCGGTTCTCATCTGCATTCCTGATGCGCACTGCAAAAGAGTGGAACTCACTACTTGCGGCAGTGTTTCCGCAATTACAACGTATGAATTTTCAAAGCTAGAGTGAACAGGCATCTTCTAGATGAGCTCGCTCTATCGTATACTCAGTCTTTGCCTCGTTGGGCTTGGTCTTGGGTCACAAATAAAAAAAAGGTTGAAAAAAACCATTCTGCAAATTACGTTTAGGTCCATTTCTATTTAAATATGATTATAGTTTTAAATACTTAAAACTCGCGACTGTACTGCTGCGCAAACCATTTTATTTTCTTTGTTTCATTTTATTTTACTTCAAGCATGTAACTAACATGTAGCGAACTAGATTACAACCTAAAAACTTGTATACACAGCATTAACAGGCAATACGTAAACAAAACACTACATTGCAATTAGTATACAAAGACAAAATGCTTATGGTGAATAACAGTCAAAAATAAAGTATTATAAATAAATTTTATACAAAAAATAAATTTTATATTTTGTGTGAACTTTGCTTGAACTACCTCGGCAAGCTAGACTAACCATTTTTTCAATGTTCACGCTTCTCTGCTTGAAAACTTCTATACTGTACAAATTTTCATCTCAAATGTGTGCATTATCAAAACTCCAAATGAGATAATAACCGACGTACACACGACAGGCACATCAAGGTGAACACTGGGGTATCTTACGCATTTGTAATAAGGATGATTTTGCTACAAAATTAGGTTGCCTGACGTGCCGTAATGTTGGTTTTGAGCTCCAAAAATTTGGCTAACTTCGCTAAAACAAACACGAGGAGATGTCTTGTTGTACTTTCTTGTTATCGATTGTTGATATCGATATTTATTGATAGATTATTGTGGTGTCCCTCATATGCTTTGGGAAGAAGGAAACACAATAAATAAAACCACACAAGTCCCAGTTCAATGCTCGGAGCAAGCAACGTCTGCACTCCCCGGCTGCGTCACGAGTAATGGCCGACGTTCCCTACTCCAGCAATTATAATTGTTTACTACATTATCACAATTATCATTTTGTGTGGATAGGAACGTAAGTTAATATTTTTTGAGTGACGGTAGTTTACATTTTTTCAAAACTATGTAATGACAACTAACACCTTAGTCTACCTGTGATCGCGAACGCTGAAAAGGGTCCGAAACGTCAGATTAAAATACAATAAACTGTAAATAAATCGTGAAATAACCTAAAAATAATAATAAAAAAATCTCATTTCAATGTTGTTATCGAGTAAAAAACATGCAACAAGAAAAAACGAAAATTCAAAAGTTATAGTGAATTTGACAAGCACAAACAAAGCTAACTCATCCTGCAGTTGAAAAATAACCATGAAATAGGAACACTGTTCATCTCTATTAAGGATAAAAGTTAGAGATAATCATAGACTACGGCAAAGCAAAAAGTAGGCTTATGATTTCGATCTGTATGTATGTTTGTATGTTCATCTGTTCCCTCATAACTTCTAAGCCTTTCATCATATTTTGACAGATGAGGTGTCATTAGATGCGCCTAAGCTGTCCGCTGGTACAGTATATCCCCATACATATTGATGAGTTAACGATAGATAGGTAAACGCTACGAAAACTTATATCTAATAGGTGTTTAGTTCTGAGCCGTAGGTAGCATCATCTTGCTTCCTAATTCTGAAGTGCACTCACGAAAAAGACTTACATTAGTGTGTTACTGGCAAGTACTCGTAGACCACGTTAAACTGCAATTAACTATATGTGGCCGTCTAGGAGACTATTTTAAGTTGATGAGCAGTAAATTTTTAACCGAGCCTATTTTAGAAATTTATTTATTTATTTCAGGCTACGGTAGGCCCATATTATAAACACCTTACTGACTAACATACATGAAAAATAACTTATAACAAAAAAAAACAATACATCATTTAGACGGCTTTTATAAGTGGAGTAAAAGTGCTAGTTCTTAGCCTACTTACAGAAATAAATGAATTTTATTGAATTTTATTTTTTATTGGATATAAAAATGATACCACTAGGCTTATTCTCTCTTGTAGTAACGGAAACTTAATTAAAACTATCCTCTGCAATCCGATTATCATGACAAGGTAAATCTATAATTACCCAGGACCAACTCCATCTAGGCAGAGACTAATTCACGGATGATCAGAGCTCACCTAGACGATGACTGTTCATTCTAGCTTTAAACATTTTGACGTGACAACGTCTTATAAATCGATGTAGCCGGCTGCACGCACCAAAAAACATGACGCATGCGGCGTTACCTCGCTCTAAAGCGTTCCATTCAATGTGCAAGCGAGAGCGCGGAACGAGCGACAAAGAGGCAACGTGACAAAGGTTGTCACGTTCAACTATCGTCAGTAAACCGACTTTACAGACAGCCGATTTTTTAAGTTGTAACGGCCGGTAAATTTTGAAATTTTATCGATAAAAAAATGTCACACTGTCCCAACACTATTCATACGAGACACCTGCTTCCGCACGGTGTACTTACGCGCTCATATTTAATTTAGGCTGCTCAGGAAATTCCCTTTAACAACATCTTGTTACTAAGGATGTGGTGTTAGCCGATAGTCATGTGATATTTAATAGGTAATGTTGATATGCCTGAGCTATGCTGGGCATATCACTTTTGGATCGAGTTCGCAATGCAACCATCCGGAAACGCACCAAAGTGATCAACATAACCCTAAAAGTGTCCAGTTTAAAGTGGCGATGGGCTGGCCATATGACCCGCAGAACAGATGGCAGATGGCCCCTTAAGGTTGCTGAGTGGAGTGGACCCTGGTTGCGACGTCAGAAAGTCGGGAAACAACCCACCCGTTGGGTCGATGATATTGCAAAAGTGGCAGGGAGGGGCTGGGTGCGGTTGGCACGGAACCGTAACACTTGGCGTGCTCATGAAGAGGCCCATACCCGACTATGGGTGACCGCAGGCTGAAGAAGAAGATGATATGCGTATTCCATACCGTAATCAATAAAGAATATCCAATATTTTCTTTATTGATTACAAGTAAATTTTACACAGTTTTGGGATATCCCTTTTAAGCTTAATGCTTGTATTTTTTTTTTTTTTTTTTTGTCCTTCCTCCTCCCATCCTCTGCCGTGGTGAGCAGAGACGTTTTCAGCCTAGCTTTTCCTCTAACGTAATCAGAGCCTGTGTCCTCTTTTCCTTTATTTATGTTTTTCCTTTTCACTCTTAATAATTGGGGTGCATTTATTTTATATCTTTTTATCACATAATTACCTTGCTATATGTTTATTGTTTTATCTATTTATTTCAATATCCTACATATTCTATCTATTTACATCTTAAATTTTTAAAATTATATTATATTTGTAGCTATTTATAGTACACTTATTGTCATTGTTTATATTTATTTACATTCTTATTTATTTTTCTCATACCTATTTCTTTACATTTTCTTTCCATCTGGTGTTTTTTGACTTATTTAGAATGGTGCGTCATGACCTCAGCATGATCTTTATGTTGCGCCATTGCTACTTTCCTTTTAAACTTCTTTACTTTCTCTACTACTTTCCTTTTAAAACACTCTATATCCCCAACAGTTTCACGTCATATCTCCTCGTTTTGAACGGCTAAGATCCCTGGTCCTTACTCCGAATAATTTGCGACAATTTCTTAATGAATTTGCTGCCAATTATTGACTCGTATTTCCGGGATCTCAGCAATAGGCGACGGAGGCGCGGGCTATGGACTCCCATTTTCTACGTATCGGACAGTCCCTGCTGTACGTGTTGTGCTTGTTGTTGTCTGACTTGGCACGGGTGCAGTTGACGCAGGCTGGCGGCTCTTCTGCAAGTTTTGCGGGACACCCATCCCTAAGATGAGGGCCACCGCAGTGACTGCAAAGGTCCTCGCTATCCTTGCAGAAGCGTCTGCTGTGGCCATAGCCTAAGCACCTCGTGCACTGGACCAACGGGGACTGATCTTCTACGGTAACCTTTTGCAGGTCGATACGCAGCTTTCGCGCCTCCGTCGCTCTCTGCCAGATTACTGGAGCGACACTCAGTATGACGTGACAACTGTGGGGGTTTCTGGTCTTCCTCCTATACTTCACCTCTATCCTGGCCTCCTCGGGATCGAGGTCATGGAAGATGGACCCGTTCTGGTTCCTTAAGGCTGTGACTATTTCCCCGTCACTATGGACGAGGAGGACGTCCCTTAAGACCAAGAGCGGGTCCCTATTTCTCATTTCCTCGATCACGAAACGGCCATCAGACTCGAGCCTTTCCTTTACCCTACTTCTATCTTCCTTCGTTCTGCACCCCATTATTATTTTCCTGTCTTTCGCTTTCCTCACTTTTTCAACTTCTATCCATCCTTCCTTTGCGTTCATCGTCTTCCTTATTTTTTCTAACACTTCCTCTCCTGTTTCCATTTCGTCTTTCGACGTGACAACTACGGAGTGGAGCGCTGTCCTCCCAGAGACCTGCGTAGGAGTTGCGGTAGCGGCTGCTACACTCGCGTAGGTTGTCTTTCCTTTCTCACTTTCCTGTTTCTCTATTATCCCTTTCAATTCATCCATCTTCCGTCCATTCTCTTCCAATAATTTAACATTTGCTACTACTTCCTCACGTTCCTGTTTTTCTATTATTCCTTTCAATTCTTCTAACTTCTTTCCATTTTCTGCCAATAGTTTCATTTGTTCGTTCAACTTTTTCAGGACACGGCTGTCGCTGTTGTCAATAACCACTGTCTCATTAAGCTGCCCCTGAGGTAACTCCTCAATGTTGGCAGCTACGCGCACCCCAGCTTGCCCTGCTGCTGCCTCCTTCACAAGCTGGTACAACTTTTCCACGGCTAGGGTGATCCCGGCCTTCAGGTCAGACCGCAGATTGCGAGACTCGCCGATCTGGGTCTTAGCTTTCACTAATGCTTGTATTATAAAATATAAAATCGAACTATAAAATCGAACTATAAAGTTGATATTTTATAATGCTTGTATTATAAAATATCAACTTTATAGTTCGATTGCCTCGTTGTCGTTGGTGTGGTAGCGAACTTTCTGCCATACATCCGAAAGGTCCGGAGTTCGAATCCCAGGAGCCCAAAAGTTGATTCTGATGTTTTCTTTTAGAAGCAGCTCGGAGTCTTGGAAGTTCGTTTTATTTCTCTATTTTTATTTATTCATTCAATTTAACATGTTAGCTAACAGATCACGCCAAAGCGCATACATGCAACATAATACCAAAAACATATTAAAAATCATGGTCATATTAAACACGTAGAAATTTAAAAATAAATACAAATTCACAGTTAATAAATGAGAAATAATTACAGCAATACAATCAAGTATGACGACCGCTTGGTGCAGTGGTCCACAGGTCGGACTTCTAAACCAAGGGTCGCGGGTTCGATCCCCGCACAGTACAAGCATAAGTGTGCATGAACATGTGTGTTAGTACTGGTCTGGATGTTTTCTATGTATAATATGAATTTTTTTTACAAAAAAAAGTATTTAAGTATGTTTATCCGTTGTCTAGTACCCATAACACAAGCCTCGTAGCTTAATTTGGGACTAGAGATTTGGTGTGATTGTTGTGAAATATTTATTAAAAAAAGTCAAAACAATCTCAATATATGATCTAGCTAATCTAAAAAATATGTATTTTTTCATTAAATTTTTGTTAATTTTCATTCATCAGCCTATATGTATACGACCCACTGCTGGGCACAGGCCTCACCTCAACTATGAGGTGGTGCGAGCCATACTCCACCACGCGGGCTCAGTGCAGATTGGTGGAGGGGTGTTTGTAAGGTAAGTGACCAACCTTACCGTCAGATGTTATTAAGCCGCCCGAGGGCCTCCGACCAGGCTTAACGACTAATATCTATCGATATTAACCGGGACCAACAGCTTAACGTGCCTTCCGAAGCACGGAGATGCTTGCAAATAGACGTCACTTGTATGTTCAGAATGGTCACCCATCCCAAACATGACCGCGCCGTAGGTTGCTTAACTTTTGGTATCACTACCAAAGCGCTGCAACCACTGCGCCACAAGCACCTCTAAATTTTTGTTAATAAAATTAAACAATTTATTCCTAAATAGGTACACGCTAACTGTCAAAAGATAAGTCAATATCATCGTACTGAGCGAGAGGATCAACCCCCGTTGAAACCCCGTTCCTTGGACAGCTAGTCAAGCCGTTGGTCCTGCGCCTGATGAAATTTATACAGGGTGTCCCAGTACTCAACGTCAAGCCGAAAATGGTTGATTTAAATGCTCAAATGCAAAAACTTTTTGTATGGGTCCAACATCGAAATCGCAACAAAAAAAAAACACTTCTCCATACTAAAGTCCCGGTCCGCTGACCAAGTTTGTATGGAGAAGTGTTTTTTTTTGTTGCGTTTTCGATGTTGGACCCATACAAAAAGTTTTTGCATTTGAGCATTTAAATCAACCCTTTTCGGCTTGACGTTGAGTACTGGGACACCCTGTATAATTGATGGAATCAGTCGTTACTTTGCGGAAATCCATGACTAAAGTTGAAAAAGAGGATTATTTTGCTTTAAATTTAATTAATAATTTAATTATATTAATAATATAATTTGTTGGTGTCAGTGTTGTGATTCCAGGTGCATCTTCTGTGTCACGTTGTGAGTTGTAGGTATTGTAAGTCCTGCGACTTCTAGCTTTAGCTTTTTCATGTGATTACAGTTGGATGTATTTTGGTTCCTGCGCTGGCGTCGTTTAGTGGAAATTTAAAGCAAAATAATACCTCTTTTTCAGCTTTTGATGAAATTAAATACATTCTGTATGTGTATTAATTTCATCCAAATCAGTTTAGCAGTTTAGGTGTGAGAGCGTAACAGAGAGAAATTCAATTGTCGTATTGTGGTCGCCACCCTATATATTGACATTGTCGCGTCGCATTTGTCACGTATGACAACAGGTATGATGTATTTGTGACACTTTTAAATATGATATAGGCCTTAACAGCTACGGTTTAGGAAGAGGATCCGGTACCCTTTAGATACCTATGGAACCCCTAAATTATCCCTTAACCACTTCAATACAATGTGAAATTAAAAGTCACTTGAATAAAAAGACGGACTGCCACAGGCGGGAATCGAACCCGCACCTCGAATCGCCAGAATACTAAAAAGTGCGTGGATCCAAAAAACTGCTTTTGTATGTGTGTAGTAATATTTAATAAGATTCCTGAATATATTAATAATAAACCTCTTAGTCAGTTTAAAAAAAGTTTATACGAAAGCATTATCCGCCTTTTCCGCTTGGTTCCGTATTAACGACTTGACTCTCAATATCCAAAAAACAAATATAATGCTGTTCAAATCAACATGTAGAAACGAAGATGCTGTTAATTGTTCGTTAGATGGCATTGGCATGACAGGAGTGACAAGTGTTAAGTTCTTAGGAACATACATTGACTCTCTTCTAAATTGGAAAAAAGAACTGGAGAGCATTGCAAATAGCATTAGTTCGGCTTGTCACGTACTTAGAAGTCTTAGAGACGAGGTAACAATCGAGCAATTAAAGATGACATATAATGCTTTAATTGACTCACGACTACGCTACAGTATAAAACTTTGGGGCAACAGCTACCAATATAACATAAATAAAGCCTTTGTAGCACAAAAGAGAGCTATAAGGGTTATTTTCCGTCTACCTCAAACTGAGTCCTGTAGGAATTATTTCATTAGGCTTGGTATTCTTACGGTTCCCTGCCTCTACATACTAGTGACACTATCAGACTTAGTAAAGCACTTGGACAAGGTGGAGACTTCTCTTGAGAGAGATAAAAGACTAGCATCCAGGAGGAAAGATATTCCCACTAGAGGTAACACAGGTTTTCCAAAGCTCAATATTTTCAAACATAGTGCTTCCTACCAGGCAGTGCGTTTATATAATGAGCTACCGATAGAATTTAAGTCCATTACTAAATTAACTATTTTCAAAAGGAAACTGAAAGTATTTCTCATAAATAAATGCTTTTACTCGATGGTTGAATACCTTGAGGATGGACATAGTAGGTAAATTGACATAATTTAAATTTTCTGTAATGACTTAGGCATGATGTGATTTAGTTATTTATTGTTTGTTATTTTTAAATTCTTTCTTATTTTTTTTTAATTTATTCTTTAAATTTGACATTTTCCTTTCCATTAATTGTGTGTGTGTGTGTGTTTTTTTTTATTGATTATTAAGTGATTTATTTTAATTTATATCTATACCTAATTTTAATGAAATGTTCAACGCAATATGTATTTTGCTCTGAATAAATGAATTGAATTGAATTGAATTGAATTGAATTGAATGGCTGGTAGATCATGCATTTTAATCGTTTTGTTGTAATATTTAAATTTACCGCCTTTTGTTCAATTGACTTACACTGTCACTTATGTCAAGTTTACACCTTTTTCTTCTTCTACTCTGTGAACATTGCTAGCCGGTCTCTGTATTCTTACGAAATAAAGATTGCAGTATTTTACTTCATAAAAGTACTCGTTTTCATTAAAATTAACAGGTTATGGGCCCAGAGTGTCCGATTAGTCAAAACAGTGAACAAAAGTTACTAAACTCAGTGTTCTATTACGTCTTCAAAATACATAACCTCAACCGCAACGTGCTTACTTTCAAGAAGAAGTTTCCGTTTTTGTTTTCCGATATACTACAACATGTCATCGTCAAATAACTCATTGACATTAATAGAGAAATTAACAGGACGTGATAATTACGCAACGTGGCGATTTGCAGTCAAAACGTACTTGGAACACGAAGAACTGTGGGACTGTGTCGAACCTACCAATCCAACGAAAGAGATTGACAAAAAGCATGACACCAAGGCCAGATCAAAGATAATTCTTCTAGTGGATCCTGTGAATTATATTCATATTCAAGAATCAAGCACTGCAAAAGAGGTTTGGGATAATTTATCTCGTGCTTTTGATGACTCGGGACTAACACGCCGGGTTGGCCTACTGCGAGACTTATGCAATACTACACTAGCAGGATGTTCAAATGTAGAGGAATATGTCAGTAAAATCATGACAACAGCACACAAATTAAGAAACATTGGCTTTCATGTAGACGATGAATGGCTAGGTACACTTCTACTGTCCGGCCTACCTGAAAGTTACAAGCCAATGATTATAGCCATTGAAAGTTCAGGTATGAAAATTAGCTCTGACTCAATAAAGTCTAAAATTCTTCAAGATGTCAAACAAACTGAAGGTGATTCAAGTGCTTTCGCTTCAAGTCAGAAGTTTCATAATAAAAACAAACATTTTTCAAAAGGTCCCCGCTGTTATACATGCAACAAATATGGTCATAAAAGTCCTGATTGTAAATCGAAACCTCATAAGAATCAGAAGAATAAAGAAAGTAAACAGAACCAATCATCATATGCAGCTGTATTTATTGCTTCTTCTGGTTTCTCCGATGACTGGTATATTGATTCTGGTGCCTCAGTACACATGACCAAACAAAAAGGTTTGTTTATAGAAGAAACAAATCCAAATATAAAAACCATTAAAGTTGCAAATAACAAATCATTACCGGTTCTAAGCTCTGGAAAAATAAGCTTATGTGTTCATAATGAAAGAGGTCAACAACATGAAATATTGTTTACAAATGTGCTCTATGTACCTGAACTAGCTACAAACCTGCTGTCAGTAAGTCAAATAATTAAGAATGGTGGCCAAGTAAAGTTTAATAAGAATGGCTGTATTATACTAAACCAAAACAATGTCATAGTAGCAACAGCAAGCTTGATAAATAATATGTATCGCTTGAACATGCCGGCAGCACATGCATGCACATCAAATGTTATCGAGCAAGATATTTATCTGTGGCACCAGAGGCTGGGTCATCTCAATTTTCAAAGTTTGAACAAATTGACTGAGAATACAGCTGACATAAAGCTTGGTAAAACTGCAAATAATGTGAAATGTATAACGTGTCAGGAAGGAAAACAAACACGTTTACCATTCAAAAGTCAAGGGTCTCAGAGTAAAGACCTGCTTGAATTAATTCACTCCGACATTTGTGGACCAATTGAAACTCAGTCATTCGGCAAAGCTAGATACTTTGTGACATTTCTAGATGATTACTCAAAGAAGATATTTGTATATGTAATGCATAACAAATCAGAAGTCCTAGAAAAATTTATTGAATTTAAAAAGTTAGTTGAGAATCAGTTAAACCGTACAATTAAAATTCTCAGGACTGACAATGGACTTGAATATGTAAACAGAAATTTTTCAAACATCCTCAAAGATGCTGGAATAGTACATCAGACAACCACACCTTACACTCCAGAACAAAATGGTACAGCAGAACGAATGAACAGAACCTTGATAGAAAGAGCAAAATGTATGATGTTGAATGCCAACCTCCCTAAAGTCTATTGGGCTGAAGCAATTCACACAGCTGCTTACATTATAAACCGCTCTCCGACTAAATCACTGTGCTATAAAACACCTGAAGAGATGTGGACTGGACAAAAACCAAATATTGGCCATATGAGAATATTTGGATGTGAGGCAATGGTTCATTTACCAAAAGAAAAAAGGAAGAAATTAGATTCTAAATCACAGAAAATGATTTTTGTGGGATACTGTGAAAACAAAAGGGTATCGATTTCTACTACCTAACTCAAGAAAAGCAGTAAAAAGTAGAGATGCAATATTTCTAGAGTCAACAGTCAAGAGAGATAATGTACCGATGGAATTAACAACAAATGAATGCAGTATTCAAAGTAATGATTGTGAAGAAATTTCAAGTGATGACTCGTATAATACTGTAACTGAAAGTAAATCGCAGTCAGACAGTGAGTACTTCCCCGATGAAAGCATAAATTCTTCACCAGAAAGGAATGTTACAGTCAGAACACGAAACCAAGTTAAAAACTCTCAGAAACAAGAAGAAAGCTCTTACCTGTGTTTTGATCAACAATTATCACATTATGAAGTTCCTGATAACTATGAAAATGCAATCAAGTCAGCAGATGCTTCAAAATGGATAAAATCTATTAAAGAAGAACTTGATGCTCATCAACAAAATGGAACATGGACATTAGTTGATAAAACTCCTGAAATGCAAGTCATTGGATGTAAGTGGGTATTTCGCATCAAAGAAGAATCTTCAGGCCCAAGATACAAGTCTCGGCTTTGTGCGAAAGGATACTCACAAACCAAAGGTATTGACTATCAAGAAACATTTGCACCCACTGTCAGGTATGATTCAATCCGCCTCTTACTCTCAGAAGCTGCCCAACATAATCTTCAGATAATACAATTAGATATTAAAACAGCTTTTCTGTATGGTGAGCTTGAAGAGGACATATACATGAGTGTACCTGAAGGCTTAATCTGCAAGAGTAACAAGGTATGTAAGCTAAATAAATCACTATATGGCCTAAAACAATCACCTAGATGCTGGAACTCTAAATTTGATTCTGTTTTGAAAAAGTTTGGGCTAGTTAATAGTAAAGCTGATCAGTGTGTGTATGTAGGCACTATTAATGGAGAAAAATGTTATCTGTGTTTATATGTTGACGATGGGCTGATATTATCCAAAGATAGGTCGAGCATAAAAGAATTAATTAGTGACTTACAGTCAATATTTGAAGTCAAAACCTTTCCACTGAGAAATTTTGTTGGTATGGAAATAATAAAATCTGACAATTATATTTTCATACATCAATCAAATTACATTGAAAAACTTTTGAATAAATTTAATTTAAATAATTGTAAACCGAATAGCATTCCAGCTGATCCACATACAATACTGGAAAAAGGAGAAGGTGGAACAGAAAAGGACATTCCATATCGGGAAGCTGTTGGATCATTGATGCACCTAGCTACAGTAAGCCGACCAGATATTTCTTTCGCTGTGAGCTCGGTGAGTCGATTTTTAAATTCTTACAATGAAACTCATTGGAATGCTGTAAAGAAAATTTTTAAATATCTAAAAGAAACTAAGGAGTATGGTCTGCATTACACAAGATCATCTGAACCCAACGTTGTAATAGGGTATAGCGATGCAGACTTTGCTAATGACCCTAACACAAGACGTTCAGTCACTGGATACGTTTTTATTAAAAATGGAGGAGCAGTAACATGGGCCTGTCAGAGACAACAAACAGTGGCTCTGTCAACCACTGAAGCAGAATTTATGGCAGCCTGTGCTGCTACAAAAGAAGTCATGTGGATTAAACAGTTACTATGTGATATTGGTAAATTTAATCAAAAGTCTGTGTGCCTAAATTTAGACAATCAAAGTGCTATCAGTGTAATCAAAAACACTAACTTTCACAAACGATGCAAACATATAGACATTAAGTTTCATTTCATTAAAGAAAAATACTATGATAAAATTATTGAATTAAACTATGTGTGCAGTGATGAACAATATGCTGATATACTTACCAAACCTCTGTGTAAAATTAAGTTTTGTTATTTAAGAGACAAAATTGGAGTTAAAGCTAGCAATGTAGTTACTAATATTTAGTTATTGTCTCAGTTCTTTCTATGCTTTGGATGTAATACAATATATGTTTGAAATTTTATGAAGGCTTAAATTTAGGAGGAGTGTTGTAATATTTAAATTTACCGCCTTTTGTTCAATTGACTTACACTGTCACTTATGTCAAGTTTACACCTTTTTCTTCTTCTACTCTGTGAACATTGCTAGCCGGTCTCTGTATTCTTACGAAATAAAGATTGCAGTATTTTACTTCATAAAAGTACTCGTTTTCATTAAAATTAACACGTTTCAAGAGTTTTTGAATAGCTAGGAAATATTTTGAACAACAAATTAGTTTAACTTGACTTGACATTGCTGGATTTAATAGAATAGGTATTGACATTGACATTATTGTAAAGTCATACATACATGAATTTAAAATAATATAATAATGAATGTTCGCATGCTATTTTTAATAGTTAAGTAGGACGAACAATATTGCAATTAAGATCTTCAGTGTAACCCTATTTATGAGCAAATAAATATTCATTCATTCGACGACCATTGACGACATTTGACGACCGTTTGGTGCAGTGGTCTACATGTCGGACTTTAAAACCAAGGGTCGCGGGTTCGATCCCCGCACAGTACAAGCATATGTGTGCATGAACATGTGTGTTTGTACTGGTCTGGGTGTTTTCTATGTATAATATGTATTTATTTACAAAAAAAAAGTATTTAAGTATGTTTATCCGTTGTCTAGTACCCATAACACAAGCCTCGTAGCTTAATTTGGGACTAGAGAATTGGTGTGATTGTTGTGAAATATTTATTTATTATTTATTTATTTATTTATTCATTCAGAGCAATCGCCCGGCTTGCGAGAGGTGCGGGTTCGAGTCCCGCCTGTGGCAGTACGTTTTTTCTTTAATTGCGATTTAATTTCACATTGTGAAAATTGCATTGTTAATGCTAAATATATAGAAACTTAACACTTTAATACAACGTGAACACCCCTTGGAGACATATTTTCTTCACAAAAAACTAAATGGAGACAATTTTGTTTATACCCCCCTAGAGTGTGACGAACTTAGGACTGGGATAAGTGAAAAGGAATTTTTGTCTCATAAAACTGCTTATAGTTTTTGAAAGACTATCATTTCTAGGGTTCTGTGAATAAAAAGATGTGAATAACTCTACAAAGCCAACGCATATATGCGTAATGTCGCCGCGACACGCGTAGCGATAGCGACTTACAGCGTCACAGCGTGCTGAAGGAGATGGCCGAAAGTGGGGATTGTCCACTGATCGGTCATAATAATAATAGTCCTTCTAGCCGATTTCGATTTAAAAACAAAATATGATCTAACTTCAAACTCAGGTACATATTTTGGGTACATTCTTTTTCTTGTTTCATCACATTTAATTACCTAACCTGATTGTAACCTATATAAATAACTAGCGGACCCGTCATATGTCGTCCTGCCCGCTATTTTTTTCATACTTTCTTATCCTTTAAACCTCCTCTAGACTTCCACGAATATTTCAAGACTAATACTGTTAAAATCGGTTCAGCCGTTCTCGAGTTTTAGCGAGACTAACGAACAGCAATTCATTTTTATATATAAAGAGATAAATAAACAAAATGCAAGATAAATAAACAATATTTAAAAATCAACATACACAGATTTCTTACAATCTGTTAAATAATTCTTACGGCGTTAGACTTAGGAAAGATTGACTTTGACAAAACTAACCAAACCGAGAATAAAATGTGCCCCTACTAGATACCGAACCCCAGACCTCTAGGTATCAAATCGTTGAAGAGGAGCAATAGACTGCAAAGACGTACGATCTAAAAGAAATTCTAAAACAGCTTACTGACCACTGTAATAAAATATATTTGGCTGACCTGAAAGCCTTTATAAACTGGTGTCGCTACGTACCTTGTCTAAATCACATCAAAAGCACTATTTTTAACTAGATCTTATTCATTGGAAACTCACAACGATATAGATCAATCTCAAAAATTCACTCTCTAGCACGAATTTACGTCGTACAGCGCCATCTAGTTTGGGATGAGATGGAACTAAATCTATAATTATAAAATATAAAATAAATTATCAATTTTTTATTTCTATTTTATTTATGATTATGGCTCGAACTTGCGGATTACTTAATTACTGTGTTTTAAATCATCATCAGCCTATATACGTCCCACTGCTGGGCACAAACCTCACCTCAACTATGAGGTGGTGCGAGCCATACTCCACCACGCGGGCTCAGTGCGGATTGGTGGAGGGGTGTGTGTAAGGCAAGTGACCAACCTTACTGTCAGATGTTATTAAGCCGCCCGAGGGCCTCCGACTAGGCTTAACGACTAATATCTATCGATATTAACCGGGACCAACAGCTTAACGTGCCTTCCGAAGCACGGAGATGCTTGTTTTGATGCGTGTTTTAAATGAAGTCAAGTAAATGTTTTATTTTTGAAACGGACTTAATACAGAATACATTTTCTATTAAAGGAAGTTTTAAGAAAACAGACAATCTGAATATACTTATTTCGCACTAAACAACGTGTGACAAAAATAATTGCGCTCACTCAGCATGTAGCATCCAAAATGGCGAGCATTTGCACCATATGGCATACTATTACTTAGATTCTTCCATCTCTGTCTTACAGCCTTGGCGGGACAGGGACGTAACGAGTGAGTTATTGTACCATATCGTCCCTTTTCATATGGAGGCAAAACATATCTTTATTAGAGAAAAAAATAGGCTTTTTTGCGTTGATAAAGGAAACGTGAGGATATTGCGGCCATTTTGAAAACAAAGCATAAAATGGGTATAGATGTTTCATAGATTGACGACCATTTTGGTGTAATGGTCAAAAAGTTGACTATTACCCAAGAGGTCAAGGTTCGATCCCCGCACTGTACAAACATTTGAGTACATGAACATGTCTGTTTGTACTGGTCTAGGTGTTATATGTATTTATTTAAGTTTATTTGTAATACCACTGTTGATTCTGATATCTGTAACACAAGTGCTATTAGCTACTAACCACGGAGTCAGATCAATGTATGTGATGTTGTTGTATAATTATTTATATATATATATATATATATATATATATATATATATATATATATATATATATATATATATATATATATATATATATATATATATATATTTAATCTTATGTGTCATATTATTCTTTTTTTTGTCTTCTCTTTTATTTATTTTGTCGCACCGCCCACTAGTCATTTCTGCTTAGCCCAAAGGTATGACTGGTAGAGAATAGGGCATTCTCGTTAAGTCGACCTTTTGTACAAAGTTTAGTTGTGCAATAAAGCTTAAATAAATAAATAAAATGACCTTTCAACCACAGATGAGATGACATTGTACGTTGTGTTGTTTACTTGAAATTGAGTATTTCTTGCATGTCTAAAGGCTAAGTTTACAGACTATAAAGAGTAGAAGAATACGAACTTAAATCGACCTTAACCGAACTGATAATTGAACGGAACATATTTTATAATAGATTAAGTTTATTAGATAATATATTAAAAATGGGTTTGCAAAAAAAAAACCTGGACAGACTATTTAAAAAAAAAAATTGCAACATCAAAATAATAAGAAAATATTGTCCAGACTGAACATATAGAACACGCAGCCGTTGGGTTGTCTTTAATTTACTTGGGCTAACTAGGTAATGGGTAGTCAGGTATAAACAGGCATGTCAATGTTAGTTACTTTCACTCAATTGGACAATAGAAAAAAATATATCATCAAAAGCGTTGTCTTATGGCCTTCAACTAACTTTCAGTCAGGACAAAATTTCTTACAATCTTGATGTTGCAAATTTAATTAAAAATTAGTTTAAAATAGTCTGTCTAGTCTCTTTAGTCTGTCTAGGATTTTTTTAAGCGAACCCAAGTTTAATATATCTGGGGGCACAGTAGTGCCCCCGCCAAGACGAGCCAAGCGAAGCGCACGGGCACTACCTACCTTTTCTCGAAGCGCTTCGTCGTTTTTTTGAACCCTCATAACTTGGGTTTGGATTATGCTAGATCAACAAAATTTTCGGGATATATTGTCAATAGCGGACTTATTGAACATATTAAGTTTTAATTACATTAGCTTTTAAACTTCAGATTTTATTTATATCTAAAAAACGCTGATTTCGTCACTGACTCACTGATGATCATCAAAATTATTAAGGTATTTCCTAATGTCCTAGAAAGCTGAAATTTTATATGTAAGCTAGTATTAGCACACAAACAACAAAAAAAATATAAAACTTGTAACTTTCATCCCCCGACCCCTTAAACTAGGGGATGGGAGTTTGTATGAGACCAGGGGGCTGAGACAAAGTTGATACTTTATTAAAATTTAAAAACAAAAAAGGCAAAGATAGAGAGTGGGCTATAAAAAAGGCGTCTCTGATGTGCAAGAAATACACCCCAAAAAAAGAAGAAAAAAAAAATATTACAAACAACTTACAAAAAGAAATGAAATCCCACCAAAAACATTTTCATGTAAAATGTTGCCAAGACGAGCCCATATGACTCGCACTGTCAAAAAGTTATCAGATCTCATGTAGAGCCAAGCTTCTAACACTACACGCCCTAACTCTACAAGGCCTAACTTCACAAACTCTACACCTTAGTCAAAATATGTGGCTTGGCCGTTCGTTACTACAAGAACTATTGTATAACACAAAAGTAATGAAGAGTGAATTGATTTTTCACCTTACGCCGATGTGAATGTAGCGAAATGGCCAAGCCACATATTTGGACTAAGGTGTAGAGTTTGTGAAGTTAGGCCTTGTAGAGTTAGGGCGTGTAGTGTTAGAAGCTTGGCTCTACATGAGATCTGATAACTTTTTGACAGTGCGAGTCATATGGGCTCGTCTTGGCAACATTTTACATGAAAATGTTTTTGGTGGGATTAAATTTATTATAAAAATATGTTTCATTCTATCATCAGCTCGGAAAAGGTCGATTAAAGTTCGGATCTTAGACCAAAATGGCAGGTGACTACTTTAATTAGCTAATTTCTCGCAGTGCTTATGTCAATTACAATACAAAAGACCTACCACGGCTGTTTACTAAAGCCTGATCTCCCCCGGTCATGTCGGTTTGCCGTCTCACCGTACTTTGAGAGTGATGGAATAGTGCACCTGCGTATTGCGCTCACACTTGTGCACTACGAGTATAATATCTCCTGCGTAGTTCGCTGATCTCGGTTGAGATTGGCCGCCGTGGTCGAAACCGGCCAGGAAGACTATTATTATTACTAAAGCTCAAAGGCGTAGGTAGGTAGTTTTGATAATCGTTAATCTCCATGGCTTACTTTATCCAAAAGTGAAATTTGCTGAAGGTTCTATAAAGTGTAGTTGAGGTTTCTTTTAGGAAATCCTTTCATAGTCCTTTATTATGATAGGTACCTTTTACTACACTACATTCACAATTTCACAGACCTGTGGCGGTTAAATAATGACAATAAATACTACAATATCACAAACATTGATCTGACTCCGTGGTAAGTAGATAAAGCACTTGTGTTACAGATATCAGATTGGCATTACAAATACACTTAAACAAATAAATACGAGTATAACACCCAGACCAGTTCAAACAGACATGTTCATGCACAGAAATGTTTGTACAGTGCGGGGATCGAACCCGCAACCTCTTGGTTAATAGTCAACTTCTTGACCATTACACCAAAGTGGTCGTCCAAGTGGTTAACAACGTATCTCTTCCCCGTTCAGTCACAATTGCGAGTGGACGTGTCCAATGTGTTGTGTTTTAAAGTAAACTAATTAATTTAAAATTGAAAAATACTAATTTCAATATTCAAGTGACCGTGGATTTGAAGTCGGTGTCTGCGGAAAAAAAATCAGGCCAGTAACCGAATCGGCTACGACTCGTGTCGAGTCAGGACTTGTGCTACGGAGAATCGTGTACTACGACTGCTACGAGATTACGAATACTACGAAGTGCTACGCCTACGAAAGTGCTACGACGTATTATGTCAATGGATCTTATAACTGAAAAGTTATGCGATCATAAAATTGGATCAATCATCATCAGCCTATATACGTCCCACTGCTGGGCACAGGCCTCACCTCAACTATGAGGTGGTGCGAGCCAAACTCAACCACGCGGGCTCAGTGCGGTGCGGTGGAGGGGTTTGTGTATGGTAAGTGACCAACCTTACTGTCAGATGTTATTAAGCCGTCCGAGGGCCTCCGACCGGGCTTAACGACTAATATCTATCGATATTAACCGGGACCAACAGCTTAACGTGCCTTCCGAAGCACGGAGATGCTTGTAAATAGACGTCACTTGTGTGGTCTTAATGGTCACCCATCCCAAACATGACCGCGCCGTAGGTTGCTTAGCTTTTGGTATCACTACCAAAGCGCTACAACCACTGCGCCACAAGCACCTCCAATCAATCTTATCATAAAATTTATAACTAAGCCTCTCGTACCAAGACCTTAAGCCAGCTTCTCTTTTAAATACAAAATGTTAATGTGCCACAATAGCCTGTCTTAGCTCCGACATAGTTCAGTAATTCGTAAGTCATGAATTTTGCACGCCAACCGCGGTCTGGGTTGTGTGTTTTGGGTTTGGGTTGAAACATAAGCGGAAGCGGGGCGAGAAATGGTCTAAAAATCGGTCGTGCACAAGTCGAATTTTTAAATACACATAAATCTTAATGCAAGTCAAGTATGCGGACATGATCTAAAGTTATTCAGGGTGTGGATTAAATAGTGGTCCAAATCAAAGGGGTCGTCGCAAACCAACTTTGTAACGCAAGGTACCAATTAAAAAAAATGTGAACACTCTTGATATAATACAGTGTACTATTTTAGCTACACCCTGTATAGCTGTCAAGAACTCCCTAGCTGTAAAGTAACAGACTAATTAAGAAAACAGACGAAGCCGCGAATCAATTAAAGACTATAGGATCTACCTATAGTCTCGCAATATCATAGCAATTAATTATATCTACACCGTTGCATGCGAAAAGTATTTTTTTTAAAGTTAGGAAGCTTAAAGGAAGAGCTTCTTACCAACTAAGTGTTGTGGTTAAAAACCGAGTTCCGTCAGATATCATCTTGATTTTGCTATCTATATTATGCCGGATGATTGACGACCGTTTGGTGCAGTGGTCTACATGTCGGACTTCTAAACCAAGGGTCGCGGGTTCGATCCCCGCACAGTACAAGCATATGTGTGCATGAACATGTGTGTTTGTACTGGTCTGGGTATTTTCTATATATAATATGTATTTATTTACAAAAATAAAAAGAAATGTTTATCCGTTGTCTAGTACCCATAACACAAGCCTCGTAGCTTACTTTGAGACTAGAGAATTGGTGTGATTGTTGTGAAATATTTATTTATTTATTTATCTAAATCTTTAACTGCGGTTCATGTGCGGTAGACGGCTAACAGCACCATCTAGCCATATACAACCGTATCAGTGCTCGTTTTCAAACATGTCACCTTGGGCATGTGCTGTTAAGCGGTTTTCAGGCTTGACTGCACTCCGGCACAGATTCTGTTTTGAAATTGAAATTGAAATTCGTTTCTTTGTAAGAATATAGGTTTTAAAGATCTTAATGTTATCGTAAGTTAGTACAGGTATTCAACCTGTTTGTTATGTTGTTCTGTTGTTTATGTGTGTGTGTGTGTGTGTGTGTGAGTGTGTTGTGGTCTGCGTGTTTTTCATAAAAACTGAGATATTTGTTTGCAAACAAAAATCTGTTGTACAGTGTGATTATAGCGATCGCGAACGGTAGACGTCTACAAAATGTTTTTGGAATAGGATCCCTTTTTTATTCTTACCCACTATTCCTTACACTCCTAAGTTTTGAAAAATGAGGTGAAGGTATTTTCTAATAACAACCTGATGCGAAGTCATGTTAATGTGGTTTCTCCCCCCAGAAGGACCGGAAACAGAATTTGTAGAGAGCATAGAATAGCGCCGTAGGGGTAAAGAACCCACGTAATAAAGTGACAACATCTCCTGAGGATGCCACGCGATACGCGTCGAGTGTTTTGTTGGTGCCAGTGTTGTGATTCCAGGTGCATCTTCTGTGCTTTGTTGTGAGTTGTGTTGTCAGTCCTGCGACTTCTTACTCGTGGTTACAGTTGGATGTTATTGGGGTTCCAACGCTGGCGTCGTTTAGTGGAAATATAAGCAAAATAATCCTTTTTTTCAGCAGTCATGGATTACCGCGAAGAAACGCCTGATTCCATCAACTAAACCCACGCAGTACCCACGCGCTCTCCCGTAATTCGGTGCGTATACCGCAAGGCAGGTAAAACCATGGGTCATGGGCGGAGGAAAGATATTCCCTCCGTTCCTTCGTTGCTTACACCACACCAAAAGGGCACGTACCGCGTGGTGTGCTAGTATGTAAACTGTGATTTCCCCTGAGCAGCCCGGCCCTCACGCTGCCCGAAATTTTAATTTGAAATTAGGATCAAGTTTTGAACCGGGTCCTTTTTGGACGATTTTGGAAAGGAGGTTCTCGATTTGTGCTAAAAGGATTCAATTTTGAAACTTTACGGAAGGTGTTGCAGTAGAAAAATAAATAACCAGCAGTCTACCTGTGACCACGGACGCTGAAACGGGTCCGAAACGTCAGGTTAAAACAAAATGTAAATAAATCGCGAAATAATCCGTAAAAAGTGTATCATTTCATTGTCTACTGTTCGCGTAAACCGAAGAAACAAATAAATAACCAGCTTAAAAAAGCCGAAAGACCCACGAAAACAGCTGATGAGCTTCATCGGCTAAACGTATTTTGTCTGGCCACAGTTAAGAACAACCATGATTAAATTATCTTTTGAATAAAAGAAAGTGCTTTGAAATCGGTCTATCCATTCGGGAACTACGATAGCACAGACACACACAAAAAGACACAATCATAGACACATGTATACACACACACACAGACACAGGGGTCAAACTCATAACACCCCCTTTTTCATCGGGGGTTAAATAACGGAACCCTATTACATTGCCTTTCTACTGCATGACCTTGAGGTTGACTGGCAGAAAATGCTTTTAGCATTAAATCCACCCTTTGTATATTTCTTGTGCAATAAGGTTTTAAATAAATAAGACTTAGCTAATTGTTCTGTATCTCTGTCTTTCACCAGACTGTATTTCATGAATCATCATAGCTAAGCAGTTCATATTTTAACACATAATGTACCTATTTCTGTTGTCACCATAATACAAATACTAAAACATAAGAAAATATTCGTGCACAATTAAACATAACCTAAAAAATTATAAAACAAAATCGCCTTGTAGTCTGTTGAAGCGACGACATCGCCTGAGGATGCCGCGTGTAGTGGCGAAACGCGTCGAGTGTTTTGTTGGTGTCAGTGTCGTGTTTCCAGGTGCATCTTCTGTGTCACGTTGTAAGTTGTAAGTGCAAGTCCTGCGACTTCTAGCTCTAGTTTCTTCAAGTGGTTACAGTTGGATGAATTTGGGTTCCTGCGGTGGCGTCTTTTAGTGGGACTTTAAAACAAAACAAACGAAAAAGCGGATCGCTTTTTCAGCTAATAAAACAAAATCCAAATGAACAAACTAAATGCTATGTCATCGCCCGGAGCCAACATAATATGTCCCAATTCGGAAATAACACTATTCGGTCTAGCTCAATTTAAAAATCATGTAACCAGAGATAATAATGTTGCAGTAAAAAAAAAAGTTTAGGCGGGGATCGAACCCGCGGTCATAGGAATCTGGCCCGTGTGGTTAAGCCACTTGACCACCCAGACTGCTGAGAAAGATAATTATTTTGCTTTAAATTTCCACTGAGCGACACGCCAGCGCAGGAACCCAAATACATCCAACCGTAACCACTTGAAAAAACTAGAGCTGTAAGTCACAGGACTTACAATATAACTCACAACGTGACACAGAAGATGCACCTGGAAACACGACACTGACACCAACAAAACACTCGACGCGTTTCGCCACTACACACGGCATCCTCAGGAGATGTTGTCCCTTCGACAAATTCTCGTAATCTCGTTGGAGTGTATGTATTTAAGTTTGTTGGTGCAAACCTTTTTAAACTAACAGGGTAATATGATACTGTCAATTGTACAGACATTGTCACCTATTTATACGATGCATTGATTTTTCGTAGTACGCGTTTTATTAAATCCTGTTATTCTGTTTCAATCGTATTCTTTTTCTGCCTATAAACTAATAAAGTTCCTGCGCTGGCTTCGTTCAGTGAAAATTTAGACCAACATAATTATCTTTTTCAGCTTTAGCCATTCTTTGAACTGGAGAGTTAGGTACTTTTTATAAAAATGCATCCCAATTTTGGCTTTAAACTTGTCAGTTTTTTAAACATCAGTAAAGAAACTTACCAGTTAACTGTAAGCATATAGCGCAGACGAGATAAACGCGAATAAATACACCGCTACAAGACGTACACGACAAGCACGTCAAGTTTCCCAATTTCGTTGCATAAACGCCCTTACAACAACTCATTAAGATACCGCAGCGTTCACCTTGATAATGCTGTCGTAGTCGGGCTAATTGTGTTGAAATATTAACTGTATCATCGTTATTAAAAGTAGATGTGAGCCGGTTATACCGACGAAACTACGGTTAAAATATTTTAAAAAATATGTATATATACAACAACATCACATACTCGCACATTGATCTGACTCCGTGGTAAGTAGCTTAAGCACTTGTGATACAGAAATCAGAATCAACAGTGGTGTTACAAATAAACTTAAATAAATACATATAACACCCAGACCAGGACAAACAGACATGTTCATGCACACAAATGTTTGTAAAGTGCGGGGATCGAACCCTCGACCGACCGCGACTTCTTTTACTCGCGACTTCGTTCGCATTAGGTAGTTTTTTTAAATGCGTTGTTTTCCCGTTATACCAATTTTATCGAAATATAATTCAATCATTGGTAGTTTAGGAGTGAAAGCAATCAGATTCCCCCATGGGAATGCGTCGTTTTTCTTCTTAAGTCTCAAATTATCTTTTTACCAAATTTCATTTTAATCTTTTTAGTCGTTTAGGCGTGAAAGCGATCGGCCCACTTGAATTTTCCCATGGGAATGTGTTATTTTCCCGCGGTAAAAAGTATCCTATGTCCTTTCTCGGGTATCAAAATATCTCCATACCAAATTTCATGCTAATTGGTTCAGTAATCTAAGTGTGATTGAGTAACAGACAGACAGATAAAGTTATTTTCGCATTTTTAATATTAGTATGTATTTATATTTACAGTTCTTTAAAAACCTATACTAAAGTAAAGCAAGCACTGAGCACAGAATGTGGAGGAGGAAGCATAAGAGAAGATGATAGACGAAGATTGAGAGCGAAAAGTGAATTTAGGGATATACAAATTGATAGCTGTTTGATTCTGTGTTTTTTTTGTTTTAGGACTAACCTGCTTATCGATAACTGCTTTCTTAAATTAACAAAAATATTAATTTTAAAGTGTAATGATCAATCTAAACCTTGCAATCTCTACACACGTGACATTGGCCGAATTAAAAAATAATAATTGGGGCAACGCACATTGCCATTTTGCTTAAAAAAGAAGAAGAAGAGATGCCTTGTAGAGACGTGCGTTTGTATGCATGTCACTATTTCTAGCTTCGTTGGCGTAGTGGTCCTGCGTTCGAATCCCATTTTCTGTCTTGAATTTCTCAAAAACAGCTCGGAGTCGGGAAGTTGACGGTGTTACACCCCCGTGCCTCGGAAAGCACGTTAAGCCGTTAGTCCTGCGCCTTTTCTCTCTCCGGTCATGTCATCATGGAACAGTGAGTGCACCTGTGTATTGCGCTCACACTTGTGCACTACAATATCTTCTGCGTAGTTGGCTGATCTCTGTTGAGATTGGCCGCCGTGGGCGAAATCGGCCAGGAGGACTATTACTATTATATTTCTAGCACTTTGGTCTAAGCTTGCTTACTGCGTGTAATATGATAACTGTGGTTGGAAGTAGCGGGTAACCGTAACCTCATGCATGCATGAAAAAATTTGCAAACTGAAAAAGGTTAGTCAAACTTTAATTACCGACAAAGCAAATTTAGACAAACGAATTTAAGCTTATCATAACCTTTTTTTAACGTCAGGGAAATGCTGTTGCGCATACCCACCAGCCGCGGGGGCAGCTGGGGGTTATGTGGGACTCCAGGCCTCAGAGAGAGAACCCGCCTACCCACTAAAAGCCTGACGGTGTACTCCGGTGCCATGTGAGTCGGGGACGTGGCGGGTTCACCGTAGGCCGAGAGGCCACAGGCATTCACCGCAATAGCTTAACATAACCTTTTTTTTTTTCGCTGTGGAAATGCTTTTACGCATGCCCCCACACAACTGCAGGGGGGTATGTGGGACTCAACGCCACCTAGTTGTATTGCAGAAGGTGTTAGGGAAGTAAATAACAACACAAAGTTTCCGAATGTAAAACGCGCGTAAGCCGATAGGTATAGCGGGCGGGCGAGCGACGTGCGCTCCGCGTCGTATCTGTGTTCGCGCCGAACGCGAGCGCTTGAATATATTCAATGTCGTCCGGGCGGTGTGTCTAGTTTAGGCCGCCGCTGTGACGTCACGACTATTGCATTCGGCGACCGCTCCAATGCATCGCGCGGCGATAGCTATTTTACGCGCGATAATGTATGAAGCTATTTGATTCGACTTACTGACTTTTATTAACTATTGTGTAAGTGTAATTAGTAAGTGTAGTGTAATTAGTTAGTAAATGTATTATAGTAGCTAAGTTAATATTAAGATGTAAATAAATATAGCCTATTTATTATATAGAAAATAGGTATTAAAATTATATTTATTATTATAACTAACTTAGATTATAAACATAGTAGGATAAGTAAAATTAATGTTAATATTTACATAGGTATCCTACAAGTTTACTAAGTTGCATATCGGCCAATATTTCTATAAAATTATGTGATTCAAACAGACGTACATTTTATGAATTCCATTTACATAGAAAGTCAAAAAGAGAGAAGTCAGTTAGACATTTATCCGTCCAATAACTCAGAACTGAGTGCTGAGAATTCAAATTTAAAAACCTAAACATAACCTTCAACGGCTGGACCGGAAATATATGCAGCCATAGCTAAGAACTACCGGAAATACATGCAGCCATAGCTAAGAACTACCGAAAATATATGCAGCCATAGCTAAGAACTACCGGAAATATATGCAGCCATAGCTAAGAACTACCGTAAATATATGCAGCCATAGCTAAGAACTACCGTAAATATATGCAGCCATAGCTAAGAACTACCGGATATATATGCAGCCATAGCTAAAAACTACCGTAAATATATGCAGCCCTAGCTAAGAACTACCGTAAATATATGCAGCCATAGCTAAGAACTACCGTAAATATATGCAGCCATAGCTAAGAACTACCGTAAATATATGCAGCCATAGCTAAGAACTACCGGAAATATATGCAGCCATAGCTAAGAACTACCGGAAATATTTGCAGCCATAGCTAAGAACTACCGTAAATATATGCAGCCATAGCTAAGAACTACCGGAAATATATGCAGCCATAGCTAAGAACTACCGTAAATATATGCAGCCATAGCTAAGTACTACCGTGATGAAATTTATCTTTCGAATAAAATAAAAAAGGCGCACTAAAAGCGGTGTATCGGTTTGGGAGCTACGATGCCACAGAAAGAAACACACAAACATACACAAACAATACGACCACTTTGGTGTAATGGTTAAGAAGTTGACTTTTAACCAAGAGGTCGCGGGTTCGATCCTCACACTGTATAAACAATCGTGTGCATGAACATGTCTGTTTGTACTGGTCTGAGTGTTATATTTATTAATTGAAGTTTATTTGTAATACCACTGTTGATTCTGATATCTGTAACACAAGTGCTTCAGCTACTTACCACAGAGTCAGATCAATGTATGTGATGTTGTTGTATATTATATTTAAAAAGAAAAACATACAATACGAGTCAAACTTATAACGCCTCTATTTTTCGTTGAGGGTTAAAAACAAATAACAAACTGCTCTTGAAAACCATGCTGAATCACGTTAACCAAAATGGCGGTTCAGTTTAATTTTCATTTTGATGTTTCAGTACATTTTCAGGAGCAAAAGTTCCAATCTTTTGTCGCTCAACTACGAAACATTGTTATTTCAGGTGCTGTTCAGGACCCTGCAGTGTAGTGAGATACGGTAGAAACACTAATTACAAGACTTAAAGTACAAAACGAAGAAAAGCTGTGAAATAATATAAATATAATATAATTTAAAAGACTTAATGATTTTAGTTTTAAGTCCACCCTTTGTACATTTCTTGTGCAACAATGTTTTAAATAAATAAATAAATAAAAGTAAGACGACATCAGTCTTTATTTTTTTTTATTTAGGAAAGCAAACGGCTTTGTCATATACGTGTTATAGTACATAAAACTTATAAAACAAAGTGTCTTTCTTTAGCCAAACAGTTTTCACAAATAGTTATTTAATTATAATGTTGACGAGACGTAGATGATAAGCGCGTCTACAAGTTTAAATTCACTAAATTTATATAAAAAGAAAGTAAGAATTTCTGATCAGTCATTGACATACTCTTTATTATCTGTAAAAACAAAGTGCTTCTATGAATATTGTATAAAAATACTCTACCGTGTACAAACAAACATGTTGTTTGTACTGGTTTGGTATATGTATTTATTTAAGTTTATGTTGATTCTGATATCTGTAACACAAGTGCTTTAGCTACTTACCACGGAGTCAGAGCAATGTATGTGATGTTGTTGTATATATTTAATTTTGCGTGATAAAAAATTGGTTTCTACAGCTTTTTGAAAATCTATTGGTTACACTAACTTCATAGAGGTTATGTTTTTGAAACGCAAAGGAAAATATTTACGGTAGGTGTCATCATGTCTGTCGACAAAGTTCGGTGAGACGGCAATCCGACATGACCAGAAAGAGATCAGGCGCAGGACCAACGGTTTAACGTGCGCCCCGAGGTACTGGGTTGTAACACCGCTAACATCCTGACTCCGAGCTGTTTCTGAGAAATGCATGACCTAAAATCGAAGAAACTATTCTTGGCGCGTCCTGGGGTTCGAACCTCGGATGTGCGTCTCGCGTTTTCCACGAAAAGTTTCACCTATGACCGACATTGAGAGATGAGACTACTCCATCTAACTACACTGTGTCAATGTTTTTGTATAATCAACTGCCCAGTATAATTACCATTGCTTTTGTTCTTTTTCTATCCACGATTAAATAGTGTTATTCTAGACATAATTGCTTCCAAAGGCACCGCTTTAATATGCGTATTTAGATTTTGAGGTTGAAATAGCAAAGATAATAATATTTTTTCTTTTTTTCTTCGGAATAGGTTTGCTCTTTGCTCCAAGTCTAAGCCCAGCGAGGAAAAGACTGAGTCTACGATGGAGCTAGCTCACCTAGAAGATGCCTGTTCACTCTAGCTTTGAAAATTCCTAGGTTGTAATTGCAAGGAAACCTGTCGCAGGTAGTGAGCTCCACTCTTTTGCAGTGCGCATCAGGAATGTAGATGAGAAGCGCTCGGTTCGTATCAGTGAAACATCGACATGGTACGGATGGTATTATGATTTATTTTACCTTCTTTTTTAAGGTTGCAAAGGACAGTATTAAATATTTGTCTAAAGATATCCTAGATATTCGAAATTTATGTTTCTATTAATAATAATAGTCCTCTAGGCCGCGTTCGACCATGGCGGCCAATCTCAACAGAGATCAGCCAACTACGAGTACGCTATTAGGCACAGATCATATTTGTGACATTCAGTTGCTCGTGGGTGAAGTTAGTTTAAAAGCTTACCATAGATGGCGCTGTCCTACAAAATAAGTCTAAATGGCCCCTGTCATCATAATACTAGTGGTGTCATTAAATTAAAATTGATTGACTTTCATTAAGCAAGGCTCAAACACTGTTTTATTATTATTGGTAAGAGTGATTGTGTCTTCACAAGCTTTAGTGCGATGTAGCTTTTCGTTTTAAGTACAGAGTTCTTGTTAATAAAAGTGTGATCAGCAGCGCTGCTGTTTAGCGGTATGGTGAACTCTACCGTTCGCCAACACAAGCGCATGCCTACCGGTGGCAAGCACAACAACGAGCGCTGATACGGCTCCATAGGCTAGATGGCGCTGTTAGCCTAGTACCACACATGAACCGCGGTATATAAGATTTAGATCCAGAATAATGTAGATAGACAAATCAAGATGACGTCTATCGGACCTTGGTCCCCGACCATAACACCCGGTCGGTAGGAAGCGCTTCCCTTTAGCTTCCTAACTCTAAATCTGTTGCGCCAAAGCGGAAAGGAACACTGCAAGGACCCCAGGTGTAGAATTTCTTCAAACTTGGGAAGTAAAAATGTAAAGCGTGGGATGTATAGTGACCAGCACAACAGGCTACCCATTTTTGTTGCACAATCGCCCGTATCACAAGCGTATAAGAAACATCGGTGTTTATCGTGATGTACTGTCCACCATGTGTGGGGTAAGAATTAAATCAACTAGGTATGTAGCGTCTATCATAGGAATTATTCTATCTGTGTAATTTGAACCTTATAGTTGACGTTTAATGCAAAATAAATGTTTTATTATTTTATTTAAGTATCTTTACTTCCTTTTGACGACCCCTTTGGTGTAATGGTTAAAAAGTTGACTATTACACCAAGTGGTCGCGGGTTCGCTCCCCGCACTGTACAAACATTTGTGTGCATGAACATGTCTGTATGTACTGGTCTGCGTGTTATATGTATTTCTTTAAGTTTACTTGTTGATTCTGATATCTGTAACACAAGTGCTTATGCTACTTACCACGGAGTCAGAGCAATGTATGTGATGTTGTAATATATTATTATTATTATTCCTTGCTTTAATCTTAAGCTAATCTGCAACAGCTGAAAACAAGCTGAGCTGTAATTAGGAACCTGAAATTTCTACTGAAATTTCAATGAACAACAGCATCGTACGTCCACCCGCAAGCGTTTGCGCGTTTCCTGCTGCTAGTTGTGGGAAAATATCGATAGAATATATCGATGTTTATGGAGAATCGAAAATGCAGCATCTAAGTTATAAGTTGAAACAGTTATTGCTAATAAAAGATTCCCCCCTGCCGATTTCGATCACAGCGGCCAATCTCAACAGAGATCAACCAACTACGCAGGAGATATTATAGTGCACAAGTGTGGGCGCAATACACAGGTGCACTCACTGTTCCATCACTCTCAAAGTTCGGTGAGACGGCGATTCGACTTGTCTGGAGAGAGATCAGGCGCAGGACCAACGGCTTAACGTGCGCACCGATGCACGTGGACTATGGCTATACTAAGAGAGCAAATATAAATTTGTCGTTTTTGAAATATATAACGTTGAAAGGTTTTAATAGTGAGAGAATAGTTCTGTTATATTATTTCACTAACCGATAGCGCACATTTGTGACATGCTGTTGCTGCGATTCGCGAGTGACGGTGTGGCGACCTCTACCGTTCGCCATCACAAGCGCACGCCTAACGGTGGCGCACGACAGCGAGCGCTGATACAGCTCCATAGGATAGATGGCGCTGTTAGCCTAGTACCGGCCTGGTACTGCTCATGAACCGCGGCATATGAGATTAAGATCCAAAATAATAAAGATAGACAAATCAAGATGATGTCTATCGGACCTTGGTCCCCGACCATAACACCCGGTCGGTAGGAAGCGCTTCCCTTTAGCTTCCTAACTCTAAAGCTGTTGCGCCAAAACAGCTTATTAACTAATTGCTCAGGTTAAATCACTAGTAAACTAAGTATGGTTTTCTGTAACATTCTTCATAACTATTATGTTTTGAGATCAGTTATTATTAAACGCTTTTAACACTATTAAAGTCAATTTTTTAAAACAGGTATTACTTCGCAGCTAAGAGATATGTAAAAACCGATTTTGTGCACTCGTGGATCAATATGTAGGGCTGTTTCCATACAGTTCGATTAATCTTAAATATTCGGTTTTCCGAATATTCATCTCCCCCAATTAGTTCGGTTAATCGATTCGTTCTCTAATGATTCTCCATGAATTAGTTAAAAAAAACGAATCAGCCATTAAACATTTACTTTTATTAAACTTAAATTGTATATCTTACCATAGATTAGTCAGGTGTTTTTCATCGTAGTATCTAACGGGATTAATAATTTCAATGCTCAGAACTTTTATTTAACTTAAATTGTACATCCTATCTTTAATTAGTTAGTGGAAACACGTAAATGGTGTTTGGTGACAAGTCTAGCGAGTAATTTAGTTTTGACGTGACAACGTCTTATAAATTGGTTTGCCGGGTGACACTTCAAGAAACTGCGTTACGCTCCGCTCACGTTTCGCGCTCACAATGAGAGCGAGTGAGAGGCACGCGTCCCTTCGACTCGGGCATGGTTAGCCCGCCTAAGAGCGAGTGAGACAGACATAAAAAGTGAAAGGCACGCGTCCCTTCCACTCGAGCACAGTTAGCCCGCCTAAGAGCGAGAGAGAAGAGAGTGAGAGAGATAGGCATACACACCGGTTCATGTTATACGAATGAATATTCACATTAAAATTATTTTACCACTCAAAGTCGTTGTCACGTAAAACTTTCGCCCGTATACCGACTTTACAGGCAACCAATTTTTAAGATACTGTAGTGTTTTCCTAATAAAATGAAATAAAATATTTTTCTAACAGGCTTAATAATTTTAATATTTAGGTATTACCACCTCCTCTATGAATGGTGATGAGCCATAAATAACGGCTTTGTGACCACTCGCTGCTATTTCCAGTTTTCCATGCCATAGTGGTAGGAAAATATCGATAGTTCTGATTCCACGTTTCTGATTTATATATTTGTTTCTTCGGTTTACGCGAACATTATACATTGAAATGAGATACTATATATGTTAATATTAGGTCCTTACCTATGAAATTGGCGTTTTGTATGGGAGGAACAAAAAGTCGAAATTTTTTTATATAGCATATTTATTTAATCAAAGTATGAGCCATTGTAATCTATGCACTTTTGCCATCTCATAGGTAGTTCATTGATCCCTTTACTTAAAAAAACCATTCGAACGGGAATCAATAAAATCTTTGAAGGCGACTTGGACTGCCCCATCTGAGTTGAACTTTTTCCCTTGCAAGAAGTTATCCAAATTTCGAAAAAAATGGTAATCTGTTGGAGCAAGGTCCGGGGAGTACGGTGGATGCCTTAGAGATTCCAATTGAAGTTCTTCTAATTTGCTAGCCGTCTGTTGTGCAGTGTGTGGTCTAGCGTTGTCGTGAAGCAGCAGTGGCGTAGAGCGATTGACCAGCCTTGGTTGTTTAGCAACTAGCTTTTCCATCATGGTTTGCAATTGCTGACAATAGATATCTGCCGTAATCGTCTGGCCAGATTTGAGAAAACTGTAATGAACGACACCGGCGCTAGTCCACGAAACGCTTACAAGTAACTTTTTATTGGTCAATTTTCACTTGGAGCAGGCTTTGGCTGGCTTGCCAGGGTCCAGCCATTGCGATGAGCGCTTCCGATTATCGTAGAGAACCCACTTTTCATCACAGGTAATGATTCGATTTAAAATCCCTTCGTTATTGTGCCGGTCAAGTAATGTAACGCAGCAGTTGACGCGCGTTTGCCGGTTTGCTTCACTCAATTCGTGAGGAACCCACCTTTCAAGTTTTTTAATCTTCCCAATTTGCTTCAAGTGGATTAAAACAGTTTTATCACTAACGCCAAAGCCTGCAGCTAACTCGGACGTGGTTTGCGATGGATCCGCTTCCACAATAGCCTTCAATTCTTCATTATCAACTTGGGTCTCCGGCCGTCCACGGGGCTTGTTTTGCAGGTCGAAATTTCCAGAACGAAAACGTTGGAACCAAAAACGCACTGTGTTTTCTTTTGCGACACAATCGCCATACACATCATTAACCCTTCGAGCCGTTTCCGCAGCACTGGTGCCACGGTGGAACTCGTACTCGTAAATAACGCGATATTTCAAATTTTCCATTTTGTAAATTGAGCGATGCAAACAGAAAAAAGATAAGTAAAAAAACAAATGAATGACGGTTTACGAAACACAACTACATGTGGAAATAGCTGTATAAATTTGAATTTCGAATTCCTAACCAAATAGGAAAAATTTGTGATCAAAGTGGCCAGTACGACAAAACGCCAATTTCATATGTAAGGACCTAATAAATCGTGAAATAATCTGTAAAAAGTGTCTCATTTCAATGTTCGAGTTATTCTCATATTATTAGCTTGATTAAATTGGTAGCAAGAAATGCAAAATATTATTTTAGTACATGATAATAATACATGATAATTAATTAGCTGAATTTGAGAAATTATTTAAGCATAGGAACAATAAACTAATATAATAATAGTCCTTCTAGCCGATTCCGACCACGGCGGCCAATCTCAACAGAGATCAGCCAACTATGCAGTAGATATTATAGTGCACAAGTGTGAGCTCAATACACAGGTGCACTCACTGTTCCATCACTCTCAAAGTTCGGTGAGACGGCAATCCGACATGACCGGAGAGAGATCAGGCGCAGGACCAACAGTTTAACGTGCTTTCCGAGGCACGGGGGTGTAACACCGTCAACTTCCTGACTCCGAGCTTTTTTCGTGAGAAATTCATGACAGAAAATCTCAGAAACATTTTTGGATCGACCTGGGATTCGAACCCAGAACCTCTCGGATCGGTAAGGCAGAAACTTTGCCAATACACCAACGAGGCAGTCAATAAACGAGGAACAATAAACTACTCCCTCTTTACAAAGGTACATTACATTGTTTAAACACTAATTTAAACACCATTGATATTCTACACATTACACCAGAATTTACAATTCTAATAGTGGCTTGCTCGCACAACTTCACACTTTTGCTACTGAATATTTTACCACCGCCAGTAACTTCTTAACCTTCGATGAAAAAAAGTTGTTTGTGTGTATGTGTTTTAGTGTTTCTATGTTTTTGTGTGTGGCATCGTAGATCTCGTACGGATATACCGATTTCAAAGCGGTTTTTCATTCGTAAGGCAATGTAATCACGGTGGGTTTCAGCTATAGCGGGCCTTACTAAAGCCGTCCAGCCGTTGAAGCTAACCAGCTATTTCCAAGCTAGCACTAGCTGAGCCACCTCCAAATTCTTTGTCATGTTTGTTTGTCTCATTGAATGTTAGTTTTGTAAGCAATAAAGATTTTATTATTATTATTTTATTGGCTCTTTAACTTGTTTTTTAACTCGAAAGTTAAAAAAAAAAAAAAAAAAAAAAATTATTTCCAATTTAATTTCTTAACTTCAAAGTATCGTTCATTACCTACGTTTCTTGCAACTGCGACGCCGACAAGTGCTCTTATGACTAGACAGAAATGTAGAAATCTGTAGTTGATTACTGCAGGGCACTAGAATTTATTAGTGTCGGTTAAATCGAAACTTAGTTACAAGTTTTGTAAAAAAGAGTCGTAATCGGGCTGTCCACTTGCATAAGCTTCTGTGAATTTCTGGAGGACTTCTTTAGGCAATAGGTACTGGCTCACCGCGGGGTCTTTCAGCATTTCACCAAGATAGTCCAGCAAAAGTTTATATTTTGCCGAATCAATAGTCAGAACTTCCTTGCCATCACTGGATAGTATCCTCTCGAACCACGGCCAGATCATGTAGTCGACGTGGCCCGGTTGATCTCCAGCCAGGAACTTCGTGCCTCGGCTCTTTAGCTGATCTTGTAGGAAGCCGAGTGCTTTGTGGTAAGCGAGGATTGTGTCTTCCGTAATCGTGTCAGGAGCTTTGATCGCTTTGTAGTATAACATTTGAACGGGTCCCATTGCTTCAATAATGATTTTGTCGAATGCTTTTCTGAGGGGGTCCTTAGAGATCAGAGGGCGCTGCGGGAATATTTCATCGATGTACTCCGCCGTCACCAAGCTCTCGTACAGGCAGACATCGTTCTCCACTTCAATTGAAGGAACTTTGCCAAAGCCACTTTTCTTAAACAGCCACTCTGGCTTGTTCACCAGGTTAATGTTGACGACCTCATAGTCCACCCCTTTGGCGTTGAGGGCCAGGATGGTGCGCTGTGCGTAAGGGCAGAAGCGCATGTTGTACACCCGCAGCTTCCCGGTGTATGGGGGAAGCGGGTCACCTTTTCCCAAATGTTTTCCGTTGAACTCGATTTTCGGTGCCATACTACTAAAGTACTAGTTCTCCATTGAATTTTAACGTATTAAAATATCGATATCATCGAGTGGTGTCCCATCCCTACTCTTCAGTGCAGGTGAACTTTGCGTTAACTATCTCTTCAGTACATCACTTACCTAACTGTGACAGCATTCTAATAAGCACACGCGAAAACACACTTTGACTCATTCTACTAAAGCTTAAAATGCCTTGCAGATAAAACGGACATCTTACCTTTGGATTTGAACAGGGTTTATCTTTTATGGAAGTTCTTTTGTCATACGATTTTGGACGTTGTTTCTTTCACAATAGGGTAGATAACAGCTTGTATGGATAAATCAGATAGTATATTGTATATTTAAGAGAATTAACATCTGCTGTATATAGTAGGAAAGGTGTACTGTGCCATGAATACTATAATAAGCTAAATAATTTAGTGTTATTATATTGTCGACGACCACTTTGGTGTAATGGTCAAGAAGTTGACTATTAACCAAAAGTTCGCGGGTTCGATCCCCGCACTGTACAAATATTTGTGTGCATGAACATGTCTGTTTGTACTGGTCTAGGTGTTATATGTATTGTCACTGTTGATTCTGATAAGTAATGGAATAATTAGCATTAGCATGCTAATAATTTGCATGCTATTTCATCGTTAGCAACAATTAAATTATTTGACGATGCTAAATTTTGTGAATGCTAAAATTCACGTGACTGCTAAAATTCACGAACAGTTGGCGTGCTGTTGGGCGACGATCGGCCTTTGAGCGTTACCCGAGTGAATGGCGAACAAAGAAAGAGAAGAGAATACATCCTTGCATTTGGAGTCGTATTTTGCGTGCGGTTTATTGAACTGTTTATTTGAATGAAATTGTTTGTTTTTTCGTGACTTGATTGAATTATCTATTCGGTGCAGTTTTCATTTTAATAAAGTCAAATTTAATCTAATCTTAGTCACAACATTAAAATGTACGTTGCATACAACAGTCACAATTTCGCAATTTAATATTATACGCTAACGCTATTTCTCAATTTCGATGAAATTTCATATTAGCATAGCAATAGCGCGTAGCATGCTATGCTATGAAATTTAGCATGCTAATTAAATTAACAAAAAATAGCAATAATTGCCATTACTATCTAATATCTGTAACACAAGTGCTTAAATTTCTTACCACGAAGTCAGATCAATGTGTGTGATGTGGTTGAGTATTTATTTATTTAATGTATGCATAATTACTGCTACTTATGTAGATGTCATATTTGATTGATGGCTAGTGTAGTGAAGTTACAAAATCAAATCGTACTTGGTAATTAAGTAGAGAAAGCGATCAGATCAGAGTAATTTTTTTCATGGGAATGCGTCTTTTTCCCATAAATTGATGATAACAAAATGTCAATTGATCGCAACAACTAAGATATGACGTCATTACTGTTAGAGAACCTTTGTCTGTACAAAAAAATTGATAAGCGATAAAAGAAAACGAAATGGGGATTACCCCCATTTAAAAGATTTTTTTAAATGATTTTTGTCTACTATCGATATACAAAGTATGTTTACCTGTGTACGAAAGACATTGTATATAAATAAATAGTTTTAACGAACACAACAATTACCTAGCCCCAGACTAAGCGTTAGCTTGTGCTATGGTGGCTAGAATAACGGATAGAAATACTCAAATACACTTAAACTCAATGACTCAGGTACAAATGCTCGTGCTCATCACACAAACATTTTGCCCTAGCAGGATTCGAACCCGCGACAGTCGGTTTTGTAGTCTGGACCTCAGACCAATAGACCAAATCTGTCGTCTTTTTTATATGCATTGCAAATTAAAAATACAAAGAACACTTCTAATTACAGTACAACTGATAAGATAGGTAGGTGTGCAGTGGTAACCATGATTATTTGAAAATATAATACAACGCTTACCTTTCGAAGTCGCGTTACTGGGGGGTCCCGTCGGCAGCCCCATGGACACCAGTTGTGTAGGTACCTGAAAAAAAAATGATCCCACAATCATTGATGAAACATACGCTGGCTCATAGCTTTAAAAAGCACTTACAAAATTCAACGTTTCCATTAAAGCTTTGGACCGGACTTCCAAAGGTCGGGGGTTCGATTCGTCCCCGATGACCGGAGCCGAAAAGAATTTTTAAATTTTGTCTTTTCGAAAAAAAAATCCACATCATCGATCACACATCATCCATCAACATCGATCCATGAAAGATAAGTTTAACAATTTATTTTTAATATTTAAGGTTTTTTGCACAAAAAAATAATGTACAAAAGGTCGACTTAACGCTGTATGGTATTCTCTACCAGTCATACCTTTGGGCTAAGCAGATATGATTAGAGGGCGGCGCGACAAAATAAATAAAAGAGAAAACACTAAAATGATAATACAAATAATATGATTAAATATAAAATATACAATAAATTTGTATATGAATACATATTTAAAAATACACATAATATATACTAATACAAACTAAATGAATAAATAAATATGACGAACTGTTCAAGAAAGATCTAGAATGACAATGCTTAAAGCTTGCCTTTAATGTAAAATACCACATTGAAATGTATGCTTTCAGTAGGCTGTGTCACAAGAGTTTCCATATCTTTAATTTTCGTGGAACACTATGGTGTAATGGTCAAGAAGTTGACTATTAACCAAGAGGTTGCAGGTTCGATCCCCGCACTGTACAAACATTTGTATGTGGTCTGGGTGTTATATGTATTTATTTAAGTTTATTTGTAATACCGCTGTTGATTATGATATCTGTAACATTAGTGCTAAAGCTACTTAGCACAGAGTCAGATCAATGTATGTGATGTTGTCGTATCAATTTTTTTTAAAGAAAAACTTCATTTATCATCATCATATCAGCTATTCGACGCTCACCGCTGAGTATTGGCCTCCCCCAAGCATATCCACTGCGGTCCTGAGTTTCCCTCATCCACCAACTTCCCGCGAACTTCAATCCAGATCATCAGGTCCACCTTTTAGGAGGCCTGCCCACGGAACATCGTCTGCGTGAATTATTCTTTTTTTATTTTTATTATTATTTGGGATAGGTTTGCTCTTGACCCAAGACTAAGCCAAACAAGGCAAAGACTGAATCTACGATGGAGCGAGCTCACCTAGAAGACGCCTGTTCACGCTAGCTTGGGTTACAGATATCATAAAACAATAGTGGTATTACAGATAAACTGTCATTTTCATGCACACAAATGCTTGTACAGAGCGTGGATCGAACCCGCGACCTCATGGTGTAAACTTCTTAACCATTTACGCCAAAGTGGTGGTCAAAAGAAAGTAAAAATACTTGAATAAAAAACATTTATTTGCACCGAACGTCGCAAATAAGGTTCAAATCATACAAATATATCCTTACAGATAGAATTATCCATCAATCACTTATATATATTTTTTTGGGATAGGTTTTCTTTTGACCCAAGACTAAGCCCAACAAGGCAAAGACTGAGTCTACGATGGAGCGAGCTCACCTAGAAGTTGCCTGTTCACTCCGGCTTTGTAAAAGCAGGTAGTGAGTTCCACTCTTTTGCAGTGCGCATCAGGAATGTAGATGAGAAGCGCTTGGTTCGTATCAGTGCAACATCGACGCGGTATGGATGGTATCCCACATTATATCCATTCGAGAACCGCAACCGCCCAAACGGCCATTGGTTCGTGATTCATATACGTAGTTCAAATAGTACCTAATAATAATAGACTGCCTCGTTGGTGCAGTGGCAAAGTTTTTGCCTTACATCCGAGAGGTCCTGGGTTCGTATCCCAGGACGAGCCAAAATTGTTTCTGAGATTTTATGTCATGAATTTCTCAAAAACAGCTCGGAGTCGGGAAGTTGGCGGTGTTACAACCCCGTGCCTCAGAAAACACGTTAAGCCGTTGGTCCTGCGCCTGATCTCTCTCCGGTCATGTCGGATTCACCATCTCACCAAACTTTGAGAGTGAAGGAACAGTGAGTGCACCTGTGTATTGCGCTCACACTTGTGCACTATAATATCTCCTGCGTAGTTGGTTAATCTCTGTTGAGATTGGCCGCCGTGGTCGAAATCGGCCAGGAGGACTATTATTATTCAAATAGTAATTATTTTTAAATAAAGTATCATTGATGAGTGAGCTTTGATGTTGCCAGATATAAAAAAACTCTACTTTTACAAAAAAAAAAAGATATCGGTTTTTCTGCTTCACAAAACCAGCAAAAACTCTGTATTTGTCTAATTCGTTCCCGATCTTTTGTTTTAGTTGAATAATGGAACAGTACAAAGTCAAATATCGTGTGATTTCAATAGAATGTTAGACAAATATCCCACGAGAATGTTACTTTTAGGTATATAAATAGAGTTACATAATAAAGGTTGAAAAAACCGGCCAAGAATGAGTCGATCTCGCGGACTAGGGGTTTCGTACTATAACAAAATATATGAAAGAATCGAGTTTCATCCATTTTTGTTTGCATTTCGACGCGGTTGACTGGTAGAGATGCCTCATGGTATTAAGTCCGCCAAATGTATCACGGTCCGCCAAATGTATCTTCCTGACGCTATAACTCCAGAACGCACCAACCGATTTCCACGGTTTTGCATTCGTTGCAAAGGTCTCGGGCTCCGTAAGGTTTGTAGCAAACAAAAAATATTTTTTTTTCATGTTTTAATCCCCAAAAGAAATGTGACAAAGAACGAAGCCATCTGGTGGCGAAACGGAGTTCGCCGGGCTTGCAAGTAAAGTTTAAATAAATAAATAAAAGAAGTTTCTGCGAGACAACTCGATACAGCGCCAGCTAGTGGCGCCAGTGGCCAGTGATTACGTAGAACCACTTACGTGACTTTACCCAACTTAAAAATAACATTTCACGTGTTGCCTCCTCTTTTAATTTTACTGTTTTAAGTATTTCATGTTAAAGCGACAACAGAAATACTTAACTGTAAAAAAAAATAACTATCTACATATACAGCCTGTTGATAGACAGACAGCCAACTTCCCGACTCCGAGCTGTTTTTGAGAAATTCATGACAGAAAATCTCAGAAACAATTTTGGCTCGACCTGGGATTCGAACCCAGGACCTCACGGATGTAAAACAGACACTTTGCCACTACACCAACGAGGCAGTCCCCCGTGCCTCGGAAATCACGTTAAGCCGTTGGTCCTGCGCCTGATCTCTCTCCGGTCATGTCGGATTGCCGTCTCACCGAACTTTGAGATTGATGGAGCAGCGAGTGCACCTGTGTATTGCGCTCACACTTGTGCACTATAATATCTCCTGCGTAGTTGGCTGATCTCTGTTGAGATTGGCCGCCGTGGTGGAAATCGGCCAGGAGGACTATTATTAGACAGAGAGACAGACGGAGAGCGATGTCTCAGTAATAGGGTGCCGTTTTTAACTGTTTGTATGCGGAACTCGTTAATAAAGTTTATACCCGTACATTAAATGTATCGTTGAATTATTAAACAATCATTTGGTTTGCCTCCCACGCCACACACAGTTTTGATTCGAAGATCTTTGTGTGTGACTAACAAAAATATAATGTTACATTAGAAAAATGTGGTTTGCGTAGCTACATTAAAAGGTCATAATACAGGATAAATCTTTTTCATAACAAAACCTGTCTTGCCAATATTGATAAATAACATGTGATTTTTTCAAGCAATCTTAATATTTATGTAGCTTAAGCAATCGTTTGTAAAGAATATATGGTTTGACGACCACTTTTTTGTAATGGTTAAGAAGTTGTCTATTAACCAACAGGTCGCGGGGTCGATCCCCGCACTGTACGAACATTTGTGTGCATGAACATGTCTCTTTGTACTCGTCCGGGTGTTATATGTTTTTATTTAAGTTTATTTGTAATGTCACTGTTGATTCTGATATCTGTAACACAAATGCTTTAGCTACTTACCACGGAGTCATGTGAATATAAATGAATGAATAAATGAGTCAGATCAATGTATGTGATGTTGTTAAATAAATAAAAGTGAGGCTCAGGAGTAGACACACCTGCAGACTGTCGCTGTGACTCGCTACTGACAGCGATTGAGACGCGGCGATTGTTTGACACGCTGTCAGAAGTAAGTAGCAGGTGTGCCCTGAGCCTTCGCTTCAACGTGAATATAGGATGCATGGATTTAAAGCTATAACAAACCAAAATAAGATAAAGAAGGTACAGTGGCCAGAACATCCGGTAACACATTTTGTTGCAATCGCCCGTATCACAAAAGAATAAAATACTGCAGTGTTTATCGTGACGAGCTATCTAACTTACTAGGGTATAAATCCTCTGTGTATCATATAGGTCTGCCCAGGTCCTGTAGCGCATCAGGGATGTTTGCAAAAGCGAGGGTAGACTGTTTTTACGCAACCATGCGGAAACGGTGTGGCTCCCTGGTCCGCAGGGTGAGGAGCAGCCCCAACATGATCCTGGCTATGATAGCGAGCAGACTGGACTGTCGAATTTTGAATTATTGCTGCACAACCTCGACAGGAGTTGTGCAGAAGTAAATAATTATAAATTAATTAATTATGAATTACTAACAAAGGAGAAGTGTATTGTTACCAACAAAAATGAGTCAAATGGTTACTTGGATAAATGAATTTTATTATTATTATTATATGAGATCTACATTTTAGGCTTCATAAAGTTGGTCACTCATTTATGGGTAGATGTATTATCATTTTTTAATAAATTACCTGAACATTTAATTTCATTGCCTATAGATAAATTTATACAAGTTGTAAAATATGTTTTAATTAAATTAAATTAAAATTCATTTATTTCAGATAAACATTATCCATAATTTACATACACGTCAATCATTAATCAAATGTAAAATAAATTGAAAGAAAATAAATTACATTTAAATTATGGTAAAAAATAAAAAATAAATTAAAATATGTCACGTTCTTATTTATTTAAAGGCGGTGAATTGGCACGCAGCTTCATCCACCTTTGCATCATCAGGGAATCCCACCGCTCGGCCTGTTCGTACTGCTCTTTGTTAATGTCGAAAGGTTATTATAAAATTGATGATTATATAAATGACAAAGATATATGTATATGTTTGGATGTAAACAATCACAATTATTGTAAATCAAATTTGAAAAGAGGCAATGACAATAGTGACTGAGTTTCCTGCGCCGCTTCTTCTCAGCACTCTGGTCCAAATTGGCTAGATGACACCACCAATCGTTGACATACTTTTTATTATCTGTCAAAACGGTCTGCCTCCATAGATTTCGTATGGGAATAAGTGATTGTGACGTCACGGTCATGTATCAGAAATCGGAGTCAATTGACCGAATATTTATTGCGTTTTGTGTGTTTAAAAATTGGTTTCTACAGCTTTTTTGAAATATATTGGTTGTATTGCCTTCATAGGGGCTATGTTTTTTAAACACCATGTTCTTGACAATATTTAAGATAGGTGTCATCATCCCAATTGTCCCGGCGCGGTGGTTAATTTATATGATGGGACGTGTGAAAGTGCTCCTTGTGAGTCTATTTACACAAATAAATTCATTTTATTTATTTTATTGTATGCTACGATTATATACCCTTTGTTTATATTTGTAGTCGGCTACGACGTAGCAGACTACGGGTCGTAGCAAATTCGTAGCATTATAAATCAAAACGCCATCGTCATAAGCTTCGTAGCTTAATTTGGGACTAGAAAATTGGTGTGATTGTTGTAAAATATATATTTATTATTATTATTATTGTAAAACTACGATAGAAGTGCGTTAAAGACAGAGCCTAGTGATACTTTACTAACAATACTCATCATGTCATTTATTCACTAACAATATTAATGCAATAATAAGGATCTATGGTTTGAAACAAAGTTTTTTATTTTATTTTTTTACTAGCGGACCCCGCTGCCCGATGTTTTTTGCTTTTTTTCATATTTTCTCACCGTTTTAACCTTCCCTGAACTTCAACAAATAATAAAAAAAAACAAATTAGTAAAATCGGTACAGCCATTCTCGAGTTTTAGCGAGACTAACGAACAGCAATTCATTTTTATGTATATATATTTTTTACGAGTAAAAGGTATCGTGACGTATTTGCCCACCAGAAAAAACAGAGACCTTGTTTCGGCTCAGTGCTTGTAGCTTTTAAACCACTTTTTACGAGACTTAACAAAAAACACGGCTGCTGACAGAGATAGTACTGCTTATAGACACCACATAGAGAGAGAGAGAGAGAGAGAGAGACATACATACACACACACACACCATTTTATCTTCCACTTCCTACAGTCCGCTAAAACCTTGCACTTGACGCAACCAAAACCAGCTTCTCTTTCTGACCTTTTTACATCACATCCACCGTAATCTTGTAACCGCGGGGGGGTGAAGGGGGAGGATACACGTACCTCCGTTAACAACCCCGCCGCAGGGAAACAACCTGGCTAATTACGGGCAAAGTAATGTTACAGTGCGGGGTGCCGTTGTTGGGGACGGCACGAGATTTTGTCGGATGACTTGGAACTGATTGAGTTTCCGTTTTAGATAATCGGGAAATAAAAAATAGGCTGAAGTGTAGCTACCTATTCTTTTTATATAATCGATATTTTATACAAGCTTGTTTTAATTTCACATGGTATGAAATTAAAACACACTTAGAGAATAAATCAGACTGCCACAGGCGGGACTCCAGCCTACCCTCTCGCAAGCCGGGCCTGAAAGTGTCACGGTAGCTCAATCCACTACCATTTGAGCTACTCTGACAGTTACGCACTCAGGTCCGAATTTATTTCAGTTTTTCTTTCAGGTTTTCAGAATTTCTTTCAGGGCTTGACTACCATGTTATGTTGATTTTTTGTAAAATTTTAACAATGTAAAATTCAAAACTTCGAGAAATCCGGATCGATGAGTAAGTGTCACGGTAGCTCAATTGAGAGAGCAATCGCCCGGCTTGCGAGAGGTGCGGGTTCAAGTCCCGCCTGTGTCAGTCCATTTTTCTATTCGAGTCTTTTAATTTCACATTATTTATATTATATATTTTTTGTTCTAATCACACACACACACGCACGCACGCACACACACACACACGCACACATAAACGCACACGCATGTTATGTAACCACCACTATGTAATTTACTTATCCTAAGATCACTTACAAGTGTAACATGTACCCTAGAAGAGCGGGCTTCTCCCTATACTAGTATATTATATAATGCTAGTATTTTACATAAAAGGAGAACCTCGACGTGTTTGTTACATTTCAAAATATAAATATTATCAACAATCACACCAATTAGACAACGGATAAACATACTTAAATACCTTTTTTGTAAATAAATACATATTATACATACATAGAAGACACCCAGACCAGTACAAACACACATGTTCATGCACACTTATGCTTGTACTGTGCGGGGATCGAACCCGCAACCCTTGGTTTTAGAAGTCCGACCTGTGGACCACTGCACCAAGCGGTCGTCAAATTAACCAGTCGGTACCACGGTAATTGACCACTTAAGTGAATTATTTTTTTTTGTATTTATTTCTTTCTTTCTTTCTTTATTTCTTTATTTATGTTAAAACAATTTACATTAAGAAACATATTTAAATACCAACAAAAACCTATTCAGATTTAGATGTGGTAATGAGTCACTACAATACTCGTTACAATTTTTTAAGACAATATGTAGTTCTTAAGTATTTGTAATTGTATGTTCGGCAAAAAAATCGTGTGTCAATGGAAACAGTACTCCCCCGGGGGCAACAGGGCTCACAGCATTAGTTGTTATTGTTCACCGTAATAGGAAAATCTTTGCAGATATTACAAAGAAATTATGAAGATGTTACGGAATAATGGAAAGAACTCTATTGTAATTACTTCATTCGCGGTTTTAATTTCATTGTATTTTTTTTTAATTTTCTTTGTGTTAATTAGGTCTATTTTTAAACGCCGGCGAAAAAGGTTTACAATCAATTTGATGTTGCCATTGACAAAAAATTGGTTGCCTGTAAAGTCGGTATACGCGCGAAAGTTTTACGTGACAACGACTCTGAGTGGTAAAATAATTTTAATGTGAATATTCATTCGTATAACATGAACCGGTGTGTATGCCTATCTCCCTCTCTCTCTCTCTCTCGCTCTGTCTCTCTCGCGCGAAACGTGAGCGGAGCAGCGTAACGCAGTTTCTTGAGGTGTCACCCGGCAAACCAATTTATAAGACGTTGTCACGTCAATAGCATGCAAAATATTTGTTTGACAATAGCAAACTTAAGAAGAGTATGATGAGTGTTAGGTATGTGTATCGGGCGTGTGAATAAGACGACGATTGGAAACGCACTGCCATTTATTAGCAAGTAGGCAATGTCGGGCGCAGCCGTTATCCTACTACTATTATAAAGGCGAAAGTTTGTAAGTATGGATGTATGGATGTTTGTTACTCATTCACGTAAAAACTACTGAATGGATTTAAATGAAACTTTACCACAATATAGCTTATACATCAGAATAACATATAGGCTACAATTCATAAAGAATTTTTAAGATAAAGGCTTTCCACGCGTCCATATGCATGCGATATTATATACTAGTGGCCGCCCGCGACTTCGTCCGCATACACAAAAATAAGTTTGACCCCATATGTCTGTTTTGAGTGTATGATTATGTGTCTTTGTTTATTTGTCTGCGGCATCGTAGCTCTCAAACGGATGGATCGAATTCCGTGCGGTTTTCTTTATGAAAGTGTTTTTTTTAAAGTGTTTTTTTTACAACATCACATACATTGACTGACTCCGTAGTAGCTTAAGCACTTGTATTAAAGATGTCAGAATCAACAGTGGTATTACAAATAAACTTAAATAAATACATATAACACCCAGCACAGTACAAAGTAGACGCAGTACAGTGCGGGGATCGGAACCGCGACCTCTTGGTTAATAGTCAACTTCTTGACCATTACACCATGGTGGTATTCTAAAGATAATTTAGTCACGGCGGTTCTTAGCTGTGGTTGTTCAAAATCCGTCCAGCCATTGAAGCTCACCAGCTGTATTTCTGGCACAAGTCGGGGGCTTTTTAAATTTTAGTTAAACTTAATTTATTCATACAAAAAAGAAATTTATAAAAAAAAAATCCGGTCAGTTGTGAAAGGTTCACATCCATTTGTCTGTCATAACTTTTTTCAGGAACTCCATAGTCAAGATATCAAGCTGAATACACCATTAAACGAATCTCCCCTGTAATCTAGTTGTATTCCACCGGTTTCAGAGGTCTTGGGTTCAATTCACAGCTGAATTACATGTTGTACTCAGTTTGGTTTTATTCCTATTTGTTAAATTGGTATTTATCTATTTGTGGAACCTCTTTCTGCTGTGACTATTCACAGGAATTTTATCTGTGACTATTCCAGGTCCAAATTCACGGAGTTTAAAATGGCCGGTTAAGATTTATCAGCCGTTTTTTGATGGTGTAAATTTCGATTTACACACCAAAACGAACAATAACCGGTTGTTTACTTAACCATCGATTATCATGTCCTTGGTTTAATCAGGGCTAAAAAGGGTTTAATTGACTCAGCCTCGTCTTTTTCTATTTTCTAAAAAGACCCACACAAACTGAATTGACTGGTCGAATCTATTTAAAACCACTAGAAAATACCATAACTATTGTGTCTGTTTTCGATGCATTATCAATAAATAAAAATTCAATAAAATTCATTTATTTCTGTAAGTAGGCTAAGAACTAGCACTTTTACACGTCCCAACATATAAATTAACCCTACCACCGCTTCGGGACAATTTGGGCCAGTGCTGAGAAGAAGCGGCGCAAGAAACTCAGTCACTATTGTCATTGTCTCTTTTCAAAATTGATTTACAGTAATTGTAATTGTTTGCATTTAAACATTTCCATATATCTTTGTCATTTATATAATCATCAATTTTATAATATCCTTTCGACATTAATACATCTTTAACAACTGTTTTAAATTTATCTAAAGGCAATGAAATTAAATTTTCAGGTAATTTATTAAAAAATGATACACATCTACCCATAAATGAGTGACCAACCTTATGAAGCCTAAAATGTGGAACGGCAAGCCTATTTTTTTGTCTTGTGTTGAAGTTATGCAAATCGCTATTTTTAGGAAATAAGTGTAAGTTTTTTCGAATGTAAATTAGGTTTTCGTAAATGTATTGCGAAAATTGCGAATGTATCTAATAACCAGGTTATATAATAACATCGAAAAAAAGTATAACAGTTTGAAAATTCTTTCACAGACCTTTCGATTTGGTTCACAAAAAATAAACGCTTTTCATAACCAAACCCACAGCGCCATCTAAACGTCCACATTAGAAGCAGTTGAACAAAACTCGCGGAAAGTTGCTCAGGAAAAACGCTTTTCCGAAAGCATCTAGTTCAGCGGCGTGATAAGAGATGGCGCTGTTTTAAGGAAACTTAATTTGGCCCTGCTTTTAGGAAATGAAACGATTTGGAAAAAATAAAAGTTCTTACATAACCTATTGTTTTCCAATGCTCTATTGTTTGGAGTAGTTACTTGAAAACTGCAGGTGTGAATAGTGCTGAACTGTTTTCGGAAAAGTTTATTTGAAGTTCATCAAGGTAGGTAAATGAGAAATTGATCATAGATACGTGTTTTACGTTACCACACATTACTAAATAGTTAACGTTACGTATAGATGAAACAAATATTATTTATAGGTACTTAGGTAGCCCAGAACTAAATTGGTCATATTAATAAATGATAAATATTTCACAAAAATTCTCGAGACCCAAATTAAGCTACGAGGCTTGTGTTATGGGTACTAGACAACGGATAAACATACTTAAATACTTTTTTTTCGTAAATGAATACATTACACATAGAAAACACCCAGACCAGTACACACATGTTCATGCACACTTATGCTTGTACCGTACGGGGATCGAGCCCGCGATCCTTGGTTTAGAAGTCCGACCTGTGGATCACTGCACCAAGCGGTCGTATAGTAATTAGAGGTTCAATATAGAATTTTATCTCCACTAATATATTGACATCATTATACATTGCACGACCAATGCTTCACGTGACAAACGTAAAAAAACCGTCCAAGTAACTTATGGCTTTTTTATTTTTTGACAACCAAAAAAATATATTTTTTGCGTTTTTATTAAATTCCCTTAGCTAAAAAATTGAGTGAGAATGACAATAGCAATGCCGTATTGCCCCCATACAAATTGACAAGATAACGATAGGAAAACGCTTCGATTACGTTACGATCAATTTTTATTATTTTTGCGGGTTACCATCCATACTTGGTTGGAATAGAATGCGCTTCCGCCGACGGTGTTCCCTCTTCCTTATAACTTATGCTCATTCAAAGCGAAAGTCAATAGGCACCTTCTGGGTAAGCTCGCTACATCGTCGACAACTTCTTTACCTCTTAGAGGGAGAATGATGTCAAGAGCGAACCCATATTAATAAATAAAAAAATATAGTTGTTGTTGTTTATTGTATTTACCTAAGTTATTACTTTGTTAAAGTAAAAGTGAAATTAGAGGTGCTTGTGGCGCAGTGGTTGCAGCGCTTTGGTAGTGATACCAAAAGTTAAGCAACCTAAGGCGCGGTCATGTTTGGGATGGGTGACCATTCTGACCATACAAGTGACGTCTATTTACAAGCATCTCCGTGCTTCGGAAGGCACGTTAAGCTGTTGGTCCCGGTTAATATCGACAGATATTAGTCGTTAAGCCTGGTCAGAGGCCCTCGGGCGGCTTAATAACATCTGACAGTAAGGTTGGTCACTTACCTTACAGACACCCCTCCACCAATTCACACTGAGCCCGCGTGGTGGAGTATGGCTCGCACCACCTCATAGTTGAGGTGAGGCCTGTGCCCAGCAGTGGGACGTATATAGGCTGATGATGGATTACTTTGTTAAAGTAAAAGTGATTAATAGATTGACAGGCTTTAGTATACCTAATTGTTGCGAAAGATGCGTTTTATGTTTGTGTGCATTCAATTCGTGCGACTTAGAATATATTTAGTTGATTCAGTTATAAAGCAAAGTTGACGACCACTAATGGTGTAATGGTTAAGAAGTTAAATATTAACCAAGAGGTCGCGGGTTTGATCCCCGAACTGTACAAGCATTTGTGTGCATGAACATGTCAGTTTGTACTGGTCTGGGTGTTATATGTGTTTATTTAAGTTTATTTGTAATACCACTGTTGCTTCTGATATCTGTAACACTAGTGCTTTAGCTACTTACTGCGGATTCAGATCCATGTGTGTGATCTTTAAAAAAAAGTTATTTCCTCCCAACTGATTTCGACCACGGCGGCCAATCTCAACAGAGATCACCCAACTGCTAATCTCAGCATTTGTTTTGTAAAGCATATTAAAGTTTATAATGTGTGCTCAATCACTATGTATTTTTTTTCATAGCAGATTTTTTTCCAGGACATCAATCCCACATCGTATCCGGTACCAAAAATGTGGTACCGCACCATCACCATCGCATCACTAGCCATCCTATGTAAAGGGCAGCACGACGCAACGAAAAACAACAACTCAGATGTAATAGTGACGTACGCCGGCCACGCCGAAGCGATGGAGCCGAAATACCAGCCGAAATCAACGATAGCCGAACCTACCACGACAACGGCCGAAACCATAAAGATATTGATACCGGAATCTTTTGCGACGGAAACCACGGTATAGATTGTCTAAATATTATTTAACGAGCTATTACCCGCGTCCTCGTACGTTTTAGGTAGTTTTTTTTGAATGCGTTGTTTTCCTGTAATACAAATTTTATTCAAATATAATTCAAATCAAAGTGAAAGCGATGAGATAGTTCGGAAAGTATTTTTTCTTACGGGAATGCGTCATTTTCCCGTGGTAAAAAGTAACTCATGTCCTTTCTTAAGACTTAAACTATTTTCTCACCAAATTGCACCCTGAGGGTGCTGGCAGACAGACCCGACAGTGTGCTGCAGAAGCACTGGATGTCAGTCCTAATACACCCACACGCTGGGCATCTTTATTATATTAATTAACTACGTTCTTGTTTTACTAATTTAGTTATAAGTTGTTTTACTAACACAAAATGGATCTCTGTTGTCTTGATAATAATTGAAATCTGTTCAGTAGTTTACGCGTAAAAGCGATCGGCCCACTTGAATTTTCCCATGGGCATGCGTCATTTCCTCGCGATGAGAAGAAGCCTATATCCTTTTTCGGGTGTCAAAATATCTCCATACCAAATTTTTTGCAAATTGGTTCAGTAGTTAAGGCGTGATTGAGTAACAGCGAAGACATCATCTCTGAAAAGAAGATTGGATGCACTCCTGAGATCTCCATCGCTTGTCTTTGATTCTATAATTTTTATAGTTCGGCTAGACTTTGGTGGACTTGATAAAGGAATAATTAAATCATGGATTGACTTAGCGTACGGCAGTTTTCTTTAAGTTTTTGTGTAGGGGTCAAACTGGGAGAGATTGAAAAAGGTTGTGAAACATTAAGAACACGGTAAGAGAATCAGTTAGCTCAAGTGGCCATGGGCAGGGCACATAGCGCGAAGAACTGATGGCCGTTGGGGCTGAAAAGTTCTAGATTGGAGACCCTTCGACCAAAAGCGCAGCGTAGGACGTCCATCGACAAGATGGACAGACGACCTTGTAAAGATCGCAGGATCACTCTGGATGCAGTCCGCTTGTGATCGCTCGATGTGGAAAACTGTGGAGAAGGCCTATGTTCAGCAGTGGACGTCCTTTGGCTGATAATGATGATGATGATGAAGAGAATGTCAGTAAGTCAGACCAGCTTTTCACAGAATTTTCATCAACAACACCGGCTTTGCAGCCAGAAATTAAGGATAAAACCTCGGGCGCTACGGGGAATTATTTTTATGACGGGCAAAGAATTTTTGAGTTTTCCCAGCAGTTTACTGAGGGGCAAATCTGGATGGTGCAAATTGGAACTTGTACTCACTGAGTCCGATGGCTTGTGTGATCTACCAGTATGTAACCTTAAACCTAAAAAGCGCGATGGAGTAGAAAGCGGACATTGCCGCTGGTTCTCGTCGCTACCACTGCCAGAAGGCTGAGACATGTAATCGCAAACAGATCCTTCATTAACAGTTCGTCAAATTTATTTATTTATTTTGTGTATATTAGTAAATATTATGCGTATTTTTAAATATGTAATCTTATATAAATTGATTGTATATTTTATATTTAATCTCATCTGTCATATTATAGGTATTTTTATTTTTGTGTTTTCTCTTATATTTATTTTGTCGCACCGCCCACTAATCATTTCTGCTTAGCCCTAATTTATGACTGGTAGTGAATGTCCACCTTTTGTACAAAGTTTTGTTGTGCAATAAAGCTTAAAAAAAAACCATGGCAGCACAAACCTAAAAAGACTCAACTAACAACATTTAAAATAATAATTACAGTTAAAAACACAATAACACAAACTCAAAACAAAAAGCACCATACAAAAAAATTACGCAAAAAAAATTCACAAATGTCAGGAAAAGATAATATGACATGGCCGCGTCAATGTCCATCAGCGCAAAGCCAACACAACACAGCACAGCGCAGCCAAGAGCGCAAAGACTTGCTGAAGTCCTTAGCAACCAGGGCGCGCATCCTTGGATACTGTCATCTTTGAAGTATTTACAAAACTGACTGCCTCGTTGGTGTAGTGGCAAAGTATCTGCCTTACATCCGAGAGGTTTTGGGTTCGAATCCCAGGTCTTTCATGAATGAATTTCCCAAAAACAGCTCGGAGTCGGGAAGTTAGCGTTGTCACACTCCCTTGCCTCGGAATGCACGTTAAGCCGTTGGTCCTGCGCCTGATCTCTCTCCGGTCATGTCGGATTGCCGTCTCACCGACCTTTGAGCGTGATGGAACAGTGAATGCATCTGTGTATTGCGCTCACACTTGTGCACTATAATATCTCCTGCGTAGTTGGCTGATCTCTGTTGAGATTGGCCGCCGTGGTCGAAATCGGCCAGGACTATTATTAACAAAATATTTTCAAACTTTTCTAATTTAGTCGCAGCTACAGATGGCCCTTTTGAGGCCTTTTATAGATAAAGGACAAATTAATAAAATAAAATATCTAGGAGCGGGTAAACAACCCTTGACATTTTTGTCATTTTTTAATTAGGTTAGTAGTTTTAAGGTAAAAAAGCATTGTACAAGTTAAGTATTAAACTATGGCACTAAACATTGACAGAACATTCAGTTTGACCTACACAACACATAAAGAAGATTCTAAAAAAAACAAAACAATTTAGGCGACATTATTAGACGACCACTTTGGTGTAATGGTCAAGAAGTTGACTATTAACCAAGAGGTCGCGGCTTCGATCCCCGCACTATCCAAACATTTGTGTGCATTAACATGTCTGTTTGTACTGGTTTGGGTGTTATATGTATTTATTTAAGTTTATTTGTAATACCACTGTTAATTCTGATATCTGTGATACAAGTGCTTAAGCTACTTACCACGGAGTCAGATCAATGTAAGTGATGTTGTTGTATATTTATTATTACTGCTTGCTTGCATTCTATTTTCAGGTGTTTTATGAAGATGAAACTGAAGGTGTGGTGTTCGTTCCGAATGAGAAGCCAGTGTACAGAAACAGTGATTATTTGGAAGACAGGATGAGCGTCGCCGATGTGATCAGGAATCAAGATAATGATAAAAAGAACACAGGTTAGAAATACTAGTTATTATCATAACTACAAAAGTCAAGCTAAACGCAGGGTCGTATTTGGGATGGGTAACCGTTTCGACCATATAAGTGACGTCTATTTACATGCATCTTCGTGCTACGGAATTCACGTTAAGCCGTTGGTCCCGGTTAATATCGATAGATATTAGTCGTTAAGCCTGGCCAGAGGCCTTCTGGTGGCTTAATTACATCTGACAGTAAGGTTGGTAGCTTACTTTTCAAAAATCCTCCACCGCGGTGCACTGACCCCGCGCAGTGGAGTATGGCTCGAACCACCTCATAGTTGAGGTGAGGCCAGTTCCCAGCTGTGGGACGTATAAAGGGTTACTGGTGACTCGACGTATTCCCAAAGAGACAAAGAAGAGGTAATCAAGCAACAATAAAAGTTCCATCGACTAGGGGCTAGAAGCAATTGATTTTTAAGATATCGTGCTTTTAAGATAGCAAAATTTATTGTTAAAAAGGTTTAAAAAGTGTAATATTTTGTATTTTTTCGACCCCTTTTTTTGTAGGAAACCACCTTTAATATAACTCTTTTTAAGGAATACATCGAGTTACCAGTAACCCTGTATAGGCTTATAAGGGAAAGAGAGTGTGTTGAAAGAAACATAAAATACTTTTTTTTGTTAGCCTACATCATCTCACTGCTGGGCAAAGACCTCCCCCAAACCTCTCCACCGATCCCTGTCTAAGGCCAGAGAGTTTGCCAATCCGTTAAATATTTGTTTCTTCGGTTTACGCGAACAGTAGACATTGAAATGATACACTTTTTACGGATTATTTCGCGATTTATTTACATTTTGTTTTAACCTCAGGTCTTAACCCAACCATTTCATACGCTTTGACCAACCAAAAGTCCTCGCAAGAGAACGTCGTTTTCTTCCTCGTATGCTCCGTGAGGCTATTGAAGTTAGAAGACACCCTAATTTTAATAGAAAAGATGGTTGGAAAATTCCACCAGCTTGTTAAATATTTTGCCAAATCGTCGCACCATCTCTTTCTAGGCCTTCCCCTTCATAAAATACTTATATTACTTTATAATTTTTTACTGTAATCCAGGACAGTTTGTCTATTATTTTCAAAACACATCTTGACAAAAAGTCATAATGTTTTCTATTTAATTATGAAACTATTTCCGGAAACACTTGCTCTTATACTCACTTGCATATAAACATATATATATAATACTCGCGTTACAATGTTCGTTCCCGTACTCCTGCGAAACGGCTTGACCGATTCGCATGAAATTTTGTGAGCATATAAAGTAGGTCTGAGAATCAGCCAACATCTATTTTTCATACCCCTTAGCGATAATAAATAATAAATATTTCACAATAATCACACAAATTCTCTAGTCCCAAATAAAGCTACGAGGCTTGTGTTATGGGTACTAGACAACGGATAAACTATTTAAGAAAAAAAGTATTTAAGTATGTACTTAAATACTTTTTTTCTTAAATAAATACATATTATACATAGAAAACACCCAGACCAGTACAAACACACATGTTCATGCACACTTATGCTTGTACTGTGCGGGGATCGAACCCGTGACCCTTGGTTTTAAAAATCCGACCTGTGGACCACTGCACCAAGCGGTCGTCAAAGCGATAACGGGTTTCCACCCTTAACATTAATATGGCAAAACAACGTTTGCTGGGTCAGCTAGTTTTCATATAAAAGAATGGCCTAACATTTTCAGAATCACCGAGCGACTCAGAAATCTTATTCATTTCCGGCAAAAATAGCGACCAACCTGCGAAAGCGGAAAAATCTTCGAAGAAAGAGACAGAGTATACGCCTAGAACGAGTGGGAGAGAGAAGACTAAAGTCACACTGGACTGTTCGCATTTGGACTGTAATAATACGGTGAATTCCGTGTGTGGAGGGAAATTAGAGCATAAACGCTGGAGATACAGATTGTTCTTGAACGAATGCTACTTCAGGAAAGTCAACTGTGGTTTTAAATATGAAACGAACAGTAAGTTTTGAATAATATGTGCCTATTTTATTTTATTTGTACCTTAAGATACACTGTGGTGTACAGAGGTGCTTGTGGCGCAGTGGTTGCAGCGCTTTGGTAGTGATACCAAAAGTTAAGCAACCTACGGCGCGGTCATGTTTAGGATGGGTGACCGTTCTGACTATACAAGTGACGTCTATTTACAAGCATCTCCGTGCTTCGGAAGGCACGTTAAGCTGTTGGTCCCGGTTAATATCGATATACAAGGTGTAACAAAAAACGTTATAACTGAAGGGTGTTGTTGTGCCCGGAAAACTGCACAACATTCCCAATGATATCTTGGTCAAAATCTCAAAAAAAAATCGGACCTCCCATACAAAATTGCCAATCAGCTGATCGATTCACTATGGGAGAGCCAAAATATTTTGAGAGTTTAATTATTTGAGATTTCGACCTAGGTTTCTTAGCGAAAGTTGTTCAGGTTTACGGGCACAACAACACCCTTCAGTTATAACGGGGTTTTTTGTTACACCTTGTATATTAGTCGTTAAGCTTAGACAGAGGCCCTCGGGCGGCTTAATAACATCTGACAGTAAGGTTGGTCACTTACCTTACACACACCCCTCCACCGCACCGCACTGAGGCCGCGTGGTGGAGTATGGTTCGCACCACCTCATAGTTGAGGTGAGGCCTGTGTCCAGCAGTGGGACGTATATAGGCTGATGAGAAGATATACTAGCGGGCCGCTCACGACATTTTCCGATTTTTTAAAAATATTTTACCATAAAAGGAGGAAACATGGATCTACGCAAATAATAATAATATACAACAACATCACATAAGTACATTGATCTGACTCTGCGATAAGTAGCTTAATCACTTGTGTTATCAGAATCAACTGTGCCATTACAAATATACTTAAATAAATACGTATAACAGCCAGACCGGTACAAACAGACATGTTTAATGTTTGTACAGTGCGGGGATCGAACCCGCGACCTCTTGGTTAATGGTCAACATCTTAACTATTACCAAAGTGGTCGTCAAAATGTATAGCGTAGGTACTTTCGCCAGGACTAACGAATATCAGGCGTTGTCCGATGTAGGCGACGTAATGCTACAAGTGCGACGCGACGCGACCAATACGGAAAACGCCTTGTATAAATGTCAATCCCTTCGTCGCGACGTAGCATTTGTCGCGATGTTGCATTTGTTGTGATGTCGCGTTTGTCACGATGTCGTATTTGTCGCGATATGGAATTTGTCGAGATGTCGCATGTCGCATTTGTCGCATTTGTCGCGTTGCGTCGCTCACTTAGGACAAACGGGTCCGCAATTTCAGTCGCGCGTTCATAGCGCGATTTTCTGGTACTTTTTATAGGATACCAATTTACGTCTGGATACCAATTCCAGGATACCAGAAAATGCCAGCAGACCTCTGCAAGCAGGTCGGAGCGCACAGGTCGGAGAGGCCATTCGTGTACAACATCGCCCCGCCCGCGTACGCGCCGAGAGAAACTCCCGCGCCGGTCGCTGGGAGACGCAGCTGGTCTTCTAGGAGGTGAGTATCAATACTCGATACTAGTTGTCTTCGCGTAAGTAGGTTTAAAGGTTCACATGTCGGTATCGTACGCATCGCGTAAGAAATAAAATTCATTCAAACTACAAAACCTTTCTCCCTTTGTTGAACAAAGTACTATTCCAATACCCTAAAAGTATTTAAAAGTAAGTAAAGTTTCTCGAAGCAACCCTAGTCCGCGGCTCTTTCAATACGCATAACCTATTATGAACCGTAGACCAGTGAATAAAAGCTCATATTCCCTCAAAAAAATGGTAGGTGTATAAATGAACACGTGCTCGTCTGTAACGCGAGCTAAATTAAATCATATTACTCCTCAGATTGAGTACATATTTCTTTGAAAACCATTGCGAAGTAAAGCTTCTGTAACGCTAGTTACTAGTTATTATTCTGTGACCTAGCATAGATACCAGGTCTCACACAAACATTTCATTTCATTGTACCTTAAATATTGTCCAAATGTAAATGTATGTTTGTGATGAGAAAATAAAAATTTATTATCATACATTATTGGCTTCTTGGCTCTTGAGGTGCTTGTGGCGCAGTGGTTGCAGCGCTTTGGTAGTGATACCTAAAGTTAAGCAACCTAAGGCGCGGTCATGTTTGGGATGGGTGACCATTCTGACCATTTAAGTGACGTCTATTTACAAGCATCTCCGTGCTTCGGAAGGCACGTTAAGCTGTTGGTCCCGGTTAATATCGATAGATATTAGTCGTTAAGCCTGGTCGGAGGCCCTCGGGCGGCTTAATAACATCTGACAGTAAGGTTGGTCACTTACCTTACAAACACCCCTCCACCAATCCGCACTGAGCCCGCATGGTGGAGTATGGCTCGGACCACCTCATGTTGAAGTGAGGCCTGTGCACAGCAGTGGGACGTATATAGGCTGATGAGATTGGCTTCTTATGACATCTTACCCCCAGGTCCCTAAATCTGGAAGTAGACGGCACCTTCTGCTCGCACCCCTGCCCCAGCTCTTGCCCAGAGGAGTACGCCCCTGAATGCGCTATCACTACAAAAGGACGTCGAAAGGTGTTCGTCAACCACTGCAGGCTGGACTACGACTCGTGTTCGTATGGCACTGGTGAGTCGCCATCATCATCACTATAATTTTATGTTTTTTAATTTTATTTTTTAATATTTTTATTAAATAAATTAATAAAAAATTTAAAAAAATATTCATTTAATATTTAGTTACTGTTTTATATTTTATTAAATAAATAAACAAAATTTTAAAAAATAAAATTAAAAACTTATAAATGTAACTGTATTGCACGAAAAATTTACAAAGGGTGGAGTTAATGCTAAGAGCATTTTCTGCCAGTCAACCTCAAGGTCATGCTGAAAGAAGTGCAGTAAAAATTAAATGAGAAAAGTAAATTGTGGTTAATAATGCAAAAATATGTAAGCATAATACGAGTATATAGCTATAATATCACGTTTTTTTTGGGAAAAACATACATTTTTAACATTTTTAACTGTACATAACTGAATAGGTTATTAAAAAACATATAGGGTATAACGAAATAAATGCACCAGTTGGTATAGATGACCCGATTTTAAGTACATTAGTTTCGCAGATAAATTCAGTTGCTTTTTTCATATCTATCAAAAGAATCTCTAACTCTATCTTAATTAACTCAGTTGTCTGTCTTGTAGCGACAGCATGCAATGCCAAAATGAATTTAAAGATTTTGAAAGATAGATGCCCATTTTTCCGGTGAGTCATCTATCCTAAACGCAATTTATATGGGGTCAAGCATCTATCCCCTGTATGGGATAGATGTCACAAAATTAAGAGTACCGCAAAAGTCCCTAATACTTTTTAATAAATCGAAGACAACGCTTTTTACTTTTCATAAATTAATTTGTTTAATAAATTGCTTCGATTTTTTATATTGAAGTTATAAACCGATTTCGAAAAGTGGGGCATCTATCCCGGTTTAACCTTAAACCAATTAAGTTCCCTCAACTTAAATAATACACGGATTAAACAAAGTCGCGGGTTCGATCCCCGCACTGTACAAACATTTGTGTGCATGAACATGTCTGTTTGTACTGGTCTGGGTGTTATATGTATTTATTTAAGTTTATTTGTAATACAACTGTTGATTCTGATATCTGTAACACAAGTGCTTTAGCTACTTACCACGGAGTCAGATCAATGTATGTGATGTTGTTGTATATTTATTTATTTAGATATTTAGTCGTACATTACGCTTACCCGCAATATTTGTCGTTTTGTTCTCGACTCGATGATGTCTATTCATTATTCGGTTTTGTATATGAAGTGCCTGCTACTTAGATTGTCAATGCTTGTGCAAATTACTTTAATTTTGTATTATTGACGTGACAACGTCTTATAAATTGGTTTGCCGGGTGACACTTCAAGAAACTGCGTTACGCTGCTCCGCTCACGTTCCGCGCTCACAATGAGAGCGAGTGAGAGGCACGCGTCCCTCCGACTCGGGCATGGTTAGCCCGCCTAAGAGCGAGTGAGACAGACATAAAAAGTGAAAGGCACGCGTCCCTTCCACTCGAGCACAGTTAACCCGCCTAAGAGCGAGAGAGACAGAGCGAGAGAGAGAGAGTGAGAGAGATAGGCATACACACCGGTTCATGTTATACGAATGAATATTCACATTAAAATTATTTTACCACTCAAAGTCGTTGTCACGTAAAACTTTCGCCCGTATACCGACTTTACAGGCAACCAATTTTTATTTAGTCACATAAGTGATTTTTTTATAATTATTAAGATAAATAAATATCTTAAACCATATTTATTTGTTTTATTGTTTCCAGTGTGGCACAGGCGCCCCCTGTCGGAGTGTGTGGGCAGGCAGAAGGCGGACCTACGGCAGAACCGTGCGTTCATCGGCTGGATGCAGCAGATCGGCATCATCGACGAGAAAGGACGGCTTGTGACGGCTTGATCTTTCAGTAATAATAATAATAAATATTTCACAACAATCACACCAATTCTCTTATCCCAAATTAAGCTACGAGGCTTGTGTTATGGTTACTATAGTCCTCCTGGCCGATTTCGACCACGGTGGCAAATCTCAGCAGAGATCAGCCAACTGCGCAGGAGATATTGTAGTGCACAAGTGTGAGCGCGCTACACAGGTGCACTCACTGTTCCTTCACTTTCAAAGTTCGGTGAGACGGCAATCCGACATGACCGGAGAGAGGTTAGGCGCAGGACCAACGGCTTAACGTGCTTTCCGAGGCACGGGGGTGTAACACCGCCAACTTCCCGACTCCGAGCTGTTATTGAGAAGTTCAAGACAGAAAATTCTCAGAAAAAATTTTGGCTCGACCCGGGATTTGAACCCAGGACCTCTCGGATGTAAGGCAGAAACTTTGCCACTTGTATGGGTACTAGACAACGGATAAACATACTTAAATACTTTTTTTTTTGTAAATAAATACATATTATACATAGAAAACACCCAGACCAGTACAACACACATGGCCATGCACACATATGCTTGTATTGTGCGGGGATCGAACCCACGACCCTTGGTTTAAGAAGTCCGACATGAAGACCACTGCACCAAGCAGTCGTCAGTAAATAATGTATTTCGAGGGAAATGTCACATTCATTTGAAAACTAGCTGCGCTGGTGTAGTGGCCAAAATTCTGCCTTACATCCGAAAGGTCCTGTGTTCGAATCCCAGGTAAAGCCAAAATTGTTTCTGAGATTTTCTGTCATGAATTTCTCAAAAACAGCTCGGAGTCAGGAAGTTTTCGGTGTTACACCCCCGTGCCTCGGAAAGCACGTTAAACCGTTGGTCCTGCGCCTGATCTCTCTCCGGTCATGTCGGATTGCCGTCTCACCGAACTTTGAGAGTGATGGAACAGTGAGTGCACCTGTGTATTGCGCTCACACTTGTGCACTATAATATCTCCTGCGTGGTTGGCTGATCTTTGTTGAGATTGGCCGCCGTGGTCGAAATCGGCCAGGAGGACTATTAGGTGTTGCAATTAGGCTGGCCGTTGTGCTCTTGGAATCCTAAACCACTGGAGGCTCTGGCTATCTTATCGTTCACTGACAAAACGCAGTCATCCTGAAAGACGGAAAACACACTAGTACTTGATTCGTTTGCGGTAAGCAAGACTTGTTCCCAGATGGATCATAACAGACCCCAACTGGAAATCGAACCCAGTATCTCTGGATTAAAAATTACTAGACCATAGAAGCCCTTTTTCGAATTAGAATTTTAGCTGTGTGCTGTTTTTTATTTATTTATTTTATCTATGTAAATTAAAATTCTCTAAAGGAAAGCTCTTGATAAACAAATAGATTCAAGGCAGACAAAAATTTTACTTACATTTTCTTTTTTCTCTGTATGTGCACCGCCTGTATGTTCTCTGCTTGGACCTGTGGTTGACTGGTAGAGAATGCCTCCGGCATTAAGTCCGCCACTGTACACGTGTTTGTGCAGAAGTTTTTTAAATAAATATATAAAAATAAGTTCGAAAAACAAATCCTTAAGAGGTACCATTTTTTTTCCTTATAAAATACGAATCCTTGAATATATGTATACACCAACATCACATACATGGATCTGACTCCGTGGTAAGTAGATTAAGCACTCGTGTTACAGATATCAGAATCAACAGCGGAATTACAAATAAACCTAAAAAAATACATATAACACCCAGACCAGTACAAACAGACATGTTCATGCACACAAATGTTTGTAAAGTGCGGGGATCGAACCAGCGACCTCTTGGTTAATAATCCACTTCTTAACCATTACACCAAAGTGGTCCTTAAAAATATGAAAATGCACGAAACTGTTGTACTTACGCGAGTTTACGAAATCGATTCCCGATAGACCACGAGTCTTTTTCAATTTAAAGAAAAACTGTAAGAATTTTTGTCGAACAAGAAGCGAGTTAGCAAAACAAAAAAAAAGTTTTTATTCTTTCCACGATTTTAACGAAGCATCAAATATTCAGCCCCATGAATATGCAATGAATTAAACAGGACCATTGTCTGTTATCTAAAGGGGGTTTTGGAAAGGAAAGAAATCTTAAGCGCAGATGGCTTTTTACCGCTAAAACTGCATGAATAGCATTAACTTGTGTAAAAGAAACATGATTTTGGTTTTAGTAAACTATTTTATACCTGTATGTATGATGCTTGGATCTTTAAAAGTACTAAATAGATTTTGAAGTAGTTTTTTTTTAATATGTATTACATGTCATAACTTTTAATTAGAGAACCGAATTACATGCGGCATAATAGTTATGTACTATGGGGTGTTATGTACTGGGTGGCGCCGATCTAAAAATAGAGGGCAGTAAAATTCCGTGTTCTTTTTAAGAAAAAATATTGTAAGAATACGACTCTTTTCATCACACCCTAAAAATGACACAGATATAAATCGACTTGTGTAACTTAATGTGTGTATGTACGTGTTTGTGTGTGTGTGTGTGTGTGTGTGTGTGTGTGTGTTCGCATGTGTATGTTTTAAGTTATCATTGATCAATCGATTGGTCTAGCTAGTAATACAATTAATATCTCATTTATTATTTCCCTAAGCCAATAGCTGCAATATGACGGAAAATATAACACTGCCTGCAAAACGTCAGATCATACCATTCTGGAGGCAATAATCCAATAGGCTAGATGACACCACCAATCGTTGACATACTCTTATCTGTCGAAGTGGTCTGCCTCCATAGATTTTGTATGGGAACACAAGAACGTGACGTCACGGTCATGTTTCAGAAATCGGAGTCAATCGACAGAATTTTAATTGAGTTTTGTGTTTTTCCAAAATTGGTTTCTACAGCTTTTCTTATATATCTGTATATATAAAAATGAAACCCGTTTTCCTTGGTCATGGCATCACGCGTGAACGGCTGGACCGATTTCACTAATTCTTTTTTTGTTGTATTTGTTATTATTAGGAAATATCTTACGGAAAAAATATTAAGAAAATCCCTCAGAAATATTGAAAAATATACATTTAATTTTGCATATTTTAAAAACCGCGCGTAACTAATGTCAATGTCATTCGATGACATTGTTCAATCATTGCAACGCTAAGGCTAACTTCGTACCGAAGTTCGCCGGGTCAGCTAGTTGGAAATAAACTGGTTGTATTAACTTTGTTTGCGGCTATGTTTTTTAAACGCCATGGTCTTGAAAATATTTAAGATAGGTGTCATCATGCTTATTCACCGCAGGCCCACAACATCTGGCTACGTTCCCTCATTCGGCATGGAGATCTTCTATTCTAATTAACTAATGATAACAGTCGACCCTAATCCCGAACGATTTTAACATTTTATTTACGACGACATTAGGGAGTGGAATGGAACAAAAACTAATTTCAAGATTATTTGTATTTTATTAAGGTGCTTCTGGCGCAGTTGCGTTTTGGTTGTGATACCAAGTCACAGATTACTAAATAGTTACTACGTAACAGATAAATCACTCCATAGAAAAACTTCGATACCTACAGCGTTAATAGACTACTTTTTCTGCCGCGTACAATAATGCACCTACAGATCTGTATAGTCACTATTGCTTCGCAGCTGCGCGGGACCACGTGACGTGAGACCGAGCGACAATCGAACATTATTGAATAACAAATGTGAAATAAGAAATTCAGCCTGTATAAGGTATAACAAGCGAATTATGAGCTACTTAATTGTGACTCTAGCTATCTCTTTCTAAAACGAATCTGTCATTTGTGGAATCTGTCGTTTGTAGATTATTAGTAGGTAGGTAGGTACATTTCGAGAATCGGTCAATTTTATTGTCAACTACGTACCTACCTAGTCATTTCGCTAATTAATTAGTCGTAAGTCGACTAAACCACCACGTCGAGTAGGTAGGTAGGTAGGTACACACAGTTCGTAGGTGGTGCGCAGCCCATAAAAAGTAGACTAATAGGTATAATAGGTACTTAGGTATTATTTCGATAAAGTAACTGACCTATGTTTCACTGTAGGTATTACATTTTAAGTCAATAAAGCGAACCCCAATTTACCTGAATTTATCCAATTTACCTACGTAGGTACCACCTACTAATTTGTTTGTTTTTATACTTTGTAAATAAATTACTAACTTACCGGGTAATAATTACATTTTCTTCATTAGACTTATACCCATCAACAGCACATAAATTTCCACAACCAGAAGTCATTTTTCTTAAATAAAGCTAACGTTTAACAAGCACAGATTACTAATTTGGTTCGTATGAAAACTAAATTGATCGTAAGCGTAACACGAATAATTATAGTGCGTCGTGAGCGCGTCCGACGGTTGTTGGCAGCCCACTGAATTCGCACCGACGTCGGTGTAATATTTGTTACCCGCGGAGGATTCTCTCATAGGCTCGCAGATGACTTGCGAAACCGAATTTGGTTTAAATTATACGAAAGACATAAAAAATCTTTTGGCTCCGGTCATCGGGGAGGAATCGAACCCCCGACTTTTAAAGGGATTTTGTTTTCACAGTTGGCGTTCACACCTTTCTTAGCAGTCTACGACACACATAATATGACACCAGATCTAGCTTAGATAAACCCGAGGTAGATACGGTGTCCTTACAATGGTCAACTTAAAATGGGCCGCTCATGCACACGCACGCAGGCACATACACACACACACACTAACACACACACACACGCACGCACACACACACACACACACACACACACACACGCACACGCACACATTTAACTGTTAACTGTTAACAACTTACTGGGTAGTCTCGACCACATTTTGTAACAATGGTTATAGACATAAATGATTTTTTATTTATTTATTTATTTAATTTAGCGGGTGTTCGGCGATCTCTGATTTTCCCAGTCAGTGCCAGTTACTTGTGAAGGAAGGCACATCACTACAATTTACAAGTTACCCACAATCCGAAGGGTCAAAACTTAATTAACAGTAATCGTTTGGTTAAACCTTGTTTGGGTCTCGTCATGTTATTAAGAATAATATTAAGATTTTTGTTAAGTTTTAGTGCTTTAGCTAAGTTTTAGTATTATGTTTCATCATAATAATATTGTAATGTCATATGAGCCCAATAAATATTTTTTCCTTCTTTATTTCTCTCTTTCACGTTTTAACAACCCGCAGCACTGACAACGATTAGGTGCTTAACAGGCCATTGCACTTGGTTTAGTAGTACTCGGTTCGGTCCGCTCATACCGTATCTGCTTCTTTTTGGTTCGATCTAACATGTCTAGTCTAGAATCTAGCCAGAACACGGTGCTAGATAATTTTTGGCTGTCTCCCGCTAATGGCTTAAAAGCTCCGTAATAGCTTTTAGCGAGCTCTCAGACCGACACACGTTCGAATACCGATTTAAGCTTGCATTAGTGGGCATTAGAGAATATGATTTTAGTCTAAAAGTATACACGAGACTACGACAAATAAAGAGGATAGTGTTGAAAGCATGTTTAAAAGATATCTTTCCAAATCTAATGTTATCGTTTAGCCTGAGCCTAGTCCTGGGCCTTACCAGGGCACACCTGCGGAATGCTATAGCCGGGACTCGCGGGTGGCGACAGACCGACACTGGTGTCGAGAATGCCCTATGGCGTTAAGTTCACCTTTTGTACAATTTTTTTTAATAAATTCTTTTTCGCAATAATTGGTATTCTCATTTCTGTGATAAAGTAGTTCTGAAACAGAATGATAGTCTACTTAAAGGTTCTCCAATTTGAATTACCATACAGTAAAACTAATACCTAAAAAACGAATTAATAAATAAAACGTTAGACGACCGCTTTAGTGTAAATGGTTAAGAAGTTGACTTCTACACCAAGAGGTCACGGGTTCGATCCCCACACTGTACAAACACTTGTTTGCATGAACATGCCTGTTTGAACTAGTGTGGGTGTTATATGTATTTATTTATTTGTAATACCACTGTTGTTTCTGATTTCTGTTAGACAAGTGGTTGAGCTACTTACCACAGATTCATATAAATAAAAAATAAAAATCAAAAAGCTTTTATTTCATACAGAAAAAGTTAGTTTACAAGTTTTTGAAAATAAAATAAGAAAAATCTAATGTTAGTTTTTAAAGAGAATGAAAAGATACTTTAAATAATTGTTTTCAAGTTTTATGTTTAGCTTAATAAAAAAAACTTTAAGCATAATAATAATTTTAGTGAAGTTCTTCTGTAGGAACCCCTCTGCGGGTAAAGGCCTCCTCCAAATTGAGCCACTTTTCTCTGGATTGCGCTGTTTGCATCCAGTTTTGGCCTGCTATGTTTATAATTTCATCTTCCCATGTTTTACAAGGTCTTCTTCTTTTTCTTTTTCCCACTGGCCCCCTCCATTCTGTCACTTTTTTTGTCCACCTTTGATCTTCTAATCGTGCTATGTGTCCGGCCCACTTCCATTTTAGTGCAAGAGCTTGTGTTAAGCCGTCAATTGATTTTGTGATGGTACGTATCTTAGTATGCCTTATTTTGTTTATTCTTTTTATGTTAAGCATACTCCGCTCCATTCCTCGTTGGCACGTTATTATCTTATTTGTAATGTTTTTGTTAAATTTCCATGTCTGACATGCAAATGTCAGGCACGGTAGAAGGCAAGAATTCATAACCTTAGTCTTCAGTTTGACTGTTGATAATGACCAACAGCACTAAGATACAAATTTACGTCGACAACTTGCCTTTGCAATATACCGAAAAAATACATTATCTAGGTAAGCAAATAAGCTTCGACAGACTGAACAATTACCATGAGATTGAACGCAGATCCCAACTAACATGGAACAAGTACTGGAGCTATAAAGAAATATTTAAGAGCAACACAGATTCATATGTGATGTTGTAATCTTCTTATATATAAAAATGAAACGCTGTTCGTTAGTCTCGCTAAAACTCGAGAACGGCTGAACCGATTTGAATAATTTTTGTCTTGAAATTTTTGTGAAAGTCCAGGGAAGGTTTAAAAGATAAGAAAATTTAAAAAAAAAAGCAACAGGCAGCAGGACAACGTCTGCGGGTCCGCTAGTAAAAAATAAAAATAAAACTGCCCGGTGTCGAAACCACTTGGATTAAAGGTTAGTCATTATGTGGCAATATACTAAAAACAAAAATCATACCTCCGGCGTTAGCCAGGTGAACATCTGGCGAGCTTCAAAGGCTGGGCGGATTTTGACCGAATAAAAGCCCGCACTGAAATCAGTCCGCTCGGTAGCTACGATGCCACATGAGAGACACACACAAAAAACTTACACACAAACACACACAAGTAGAATTGGGGTCTACCTTAATGACTAAAGCTGAAAAAGATGATTATTTTGCTTTAAATTTCCACGAAACGGCGCCAGCGCAGGAATCAAAATACATCCAACTGTAATCACCTGAAAAGGTAGAACGGGAAGTCGCAGGACTTACAATATCTACAACTCACAACGTGACGCAGAAGATGCACTGGAATCACAACACTGACACCAACAAACACTCGACGCGTTTCGCCACTACACGTGGCATCCACAGGAGATGTTTTCGCTTCGACAGACTACGTACTCTACCTTAATGCTTATTAATATAATAACACATCCTTTCATAACCCTGTAAGCCGTATGTGTCGCTTGTATATGGATGTTTCGCAGGGATCCGACGAAATTGACGTATTTATTTCTAATCCAAGTATCTTCAAAAAACAATTAAAAACTGTTTTCCGTGATAATAATATTTAAGCTTATCTGTTAAGTTTAGGACTTTTATTGGAAAAAAAAATGTCTTTACCTTCACTGTTAAAAACAAAATATGATCTTGCTTCAAACTTAGATACATATTTTGGGTTGTAATCTAGCGAAGACATTTAGTTGTCTTATTGTATTTAATAATATTACCTGATTGTAACCTGTTTTGTGTCTACATAATAAATAAATAAATAAATATAGCACCCCTCTTTTTCGTCAGTTTTTTTTATTAGTAAACTAGTTGACACGACAGACGTTGTCCTGCCCGTTCCTTTTTTTTAATTTTAGATCTTTCAAACCTTCCCTGGACTTCCACGAATATTTCAAGACTAAAATTATTCAAATCGGTTCAGCCATTCTCATTTTTATTTAAAAGAAGATAAGACAAATTACAACCTCTCTTCGGGTCCGTGCCTTTTTTGAGTTGTTTTTTTCTTGTGTTGATGGATACAATATTTAAAAAATATATCTATATTATTTTGAAAAGGGCTGTAAAGGATTTTTGGAAATAGGAAGGTAGGATAGGATATCGGATTGAGTACCTATATTAAATATAAATGTATTATATAATTGAACCATGAATTGATGTTATCTGAAATGTTAAAGTAGTAAAAATGTGTAATGTATAATGAAATTAATTAATTGTTTAACTTTAACTTGTAAATTTCAATTTCGTATGCCGCCTATGGCAATACATGATGGTCTAAGATGAAATTGGGTTCTACTTGCAGAAATATATTGATTTTATTGATTTCAGTGGTGACAGTGACGAAAGAGTTGAAAATACCGACTCGCAGATCGAAGTGCGGGCCCGGAGTATTTACGTATGAAATGTAGCGAAACAGACATAAAACCAGCACTGACGGGGACTGATCCCTTGCCAAATGCCGACGGTAGATAAATATCGAGTTGTCAACGAGAAATTAGTTTGCCGATAATAAGGGCGTTTAGTTCGGCAAGCAGAGTTCGAAAATTATTTGTAACGATCTCTACCGCAACCGTTCACCGTCACAAGCGCATGCCTAACGGTGGCAAGCACGACGGTGAGCGCTGATACGGCTCCATAGGCTAGATGGCGCTGTTAACGTAGTAACGCACATGAACCGCGGCATGTAAAATTTTGATCTATAAAAATATAGATAGACAAATCAAGATGATGTCTATCGGACCTTGGTCCTTGACCATAACACTCGATCTGTGGGAAGCGCTTTCCTTTAGCTTCCTAACTCTAAACCTGTTGCGCCAAATATTGCTCTTTTCTCTTTTCGGGCTTTGTCCAAGGTCGAGAACAATCCTGTTCATCCGAAAAAAACTTGAATGGCAAGAAAAGGATACAAGATAAACCACTAGATAATATATTTTTTCCAAACGTGTGAAAATAGAAAGCAAATGCATCTCATTTCATATTACAGACCAATTTGCGCAGAAAACTGTACAATTTAGGCGGTGACATTTGTTGCTATGTATTATGGTTAGTGGTAAAAAAAATCCATACATCCATACTAATATTACGAGTATAAATGCGAAAGTACCTCTGTATGTCTGTGTGTTACTCAATTACGCGTAAACTACTGAACCAATTTGCATGAAATTCGGTATGGAGATATTTTGATACCCGAGAAATGACATAGGCTACTTTTTACCGCGGAAAATTATAGCATTCCCATGGGAAAATTCAAGTGGGCCGATCGGTTTAAAGCCTAAACTACTGAATAGATTTAAATGAATTTAAATTAAGGAGAGGATTTTAATTTAAGGAGATTGTTTGAGACTTAAGAAAGGACATGAGTTACTTTTGACCGCGGGGAAACAACGCATTCCAAAAAAACTACTTAATGCGAACGAAGTCACGGGTAAAAGTTAGTATATAATAATTTATTCCCAGACAAATCACGAAGTCCAATTTTCGTTATTACGACCGATGTTAGTAAATAAAATGTTTGTTACGTTTATGTGTCTAAGAACTCTACGAGCAAAATGCTCGTTGCAACCGTTGTCCAAACTTCGGCTCCGTGTGTACGGTTTCGGTCCGATAATTTTAATATAAATAGCCGACATTAGTTACCGCTGGTCACAATAGGATGTTTTGTCTGTCGGTTAAAATTAAATGGCTGTTACACAATAGACGCGCGTGTTTACAAAATAGATGGAAAGAAATACAAAGACGAAAAAAAATTTTTGACGACCACTTTGGTGTAATGGTCAAAAAGTTGACTATTAACCAAGAGGTCGCGGGTTCGATCCCCGCACTGTACAAACATTTGTGTGTATGAACATGTCTGTTTGTACTGGGGTGGGTGTTATATGTATTTATTTAAGTTAGTTTGTAATACCACTGTTGATTCTGATATCTGTAACACGAGTGCTTAAGCTACTTACCTCGGAGTCAGGTCAATGTATGTGATGTTGTTGTATATTTATTTATTTATTTCTGATTTCCGACTCTGAAAAAAAAATGGTTTCGTCGGAGTAATAAGTTTCTTTTTAGCCCTGATTTTTCAATACTCAGTTAACGGTCATCGGAAAGCGTTTTTCTATACGTGAGCAATCAATAAACACGACAAATGCGACGCGACAATATCAAATGTTAAAGCTGAAAAAGAGGATTATTTTGCTTTAAATTTCCACTAACCTACGCCAGCGCAGGAACCCAAGTGCATCCAACTGTAACCACTTGAAAAAACTAGAGCTGGAAGTCGCAGGACTTACAATACAACTCACAACGGACAAACTAGATGCACCTGGAATCACAACACTGACACCAACAAAACACTCGACGCGTTTCGCCACTACACGTGGCATCCTCAGGAGATGTTGTCGCTTCGGCAGTGCGTCTCAGAGTTCTCGCCTGAGCGATGAAGTCGCTCGTAATCTGCTCGAAATTTAAAGCAAAATAATCTTCTTTTTCAGCTTTAGTCATGGATTTCCGCAGAGTAACGCCTGATTCCATCAACTATAACAAATGTGTGTACGTGTATGACAGTGCCCTGCGGAAGCGCAATTGACATTGACGAGTATTGGTCGCATCGCACTCGTCGCGTTTGTCGTTCACGTAGGCAGTACGTAAAATGGCAGATTTTAAGTTATCACCAATTTCATCTGAATAAGGCCTAACTATTTAAAAATCAGGCCTTTTAATAAAATTGTTTTTTTTTTAAATATGGTTCTAACGACTTAACTCAAAAACCTTTGGCAAAATCTTCCAACGCCGCACATCACTACATCGATCAATCGATCATCTGACACTCGGCTCTCAATTCAAATGGCGCAGATAAAAACTTGCATCGCGCAATATAAGTTACAGCTCGGACTCAGCATATACAAGGTGTAACAAAAAAATCCGTTATAACTGAAGGGTGTTGTTGTGCCCGTAAACCTGAACAACTTTCGCTAAGAAACCTAGGTCGAAATCTCAAAAAATCTTTTGGCTCTCCCATAGTAAATCGATCAGCTGATTGGCAATTTTGTATGGGAGGTCCGATTTTTTTTGAGATTTTGACCAAGGTATCATTGGGAATGTTGTGCAGTTTTCCGGGCACAACAACACCCTTCAGTTATAACGGGGTTTTTTGTTACACCTTGTATAGACGACCAGACTACCTCGATCGGTAGGAAGCGCTTCTCTTTTCCTTCCTAATCTAATTTCGCCAAAAACTACTTACCGAAATTCTATTTTACATTTTAAGTTACTTTTATTTATTTCGAACTCCTGAGAATAACAATACCCGAACCCGAAGGTTGTCTGGCAGCGATATCGCTCTTATCGATAAGACCGCCCATTGTACATCTTTGTGTTTTTTTATTTTTGTATGTTTTTGGGGTTAACAATAAAGAGTTATCTATCTATCTATATTATGTCTAGATAGATATATTATCTATGTATAATATGTATTTATTTACAAAAATAAGTATTGAAGTATGTTTATCCGTTGTCTAGTACCCATAACACAAGCCTCGTAGCTTAATTTGGGACTAGAGAATTTTTGTGATTGTTGTGAAATATTTATTTATTATACCTGTAATAATACCGTCTTAATCTTAACAAAAACGTATCTACTGCAGTCCGTTTATGTTGTGGCATCTCGTTGGCATTATAACAAAGGGCCGACAGCTATTTGAAGACATGATTAATTTTACGACGAATCAATTAGGTTTATGCTTGTTAATATTACAGATTTCGTCATTAGAAATCTGATAAAATATTCAGAATTAATCATGTCATAAAATACTGAGAATTATAAATAAATAAATAAAAATAAAATACAAATAAAAAAAAACATTTATTTCGGAGAAACTTGGCTCCATGAAGATTAGTAGGCAATTATATTAATATCAATGGTTAGTAAAGAATAAGAAAAGTGTATTTATTTCTATTTTGAATTCTGAGTGGTCTATTTCTGCACACACAAAACCTGCAACTCATAGTGCCTCCTAAAGATAGGTGCGTCAATCCTACTTGCTATCACCTTCAGGATCTCGTTCCCGCTCTTTATCACTCTGGAGACGATGGAGAGTGTCTTTTTGCGCATGATTGCAAAAAAGTCATCTACAGCAGCGACATTAATGACTAGCTTTTCCCGCGACGACGTCCACGTTAGGTAGTTTTTATGGAATGCGTTTTTTTTTCGTAATCACCAATTTTATCCAAATATAATTCAAATCTTTGTTAATTTTAGTAGTGAAATGGGTTATTTTCTCGCGGACTCCCCCGGTCAAAAGTCATGTCTTTTAGAACGGAATCGCTAGAAAATAATAAATAAACACGCAAAAAAATAAAATAAAAAACCCTCCTTCGACCTTTTCTATTATCTTTACTCGTGACGTAAGTTCTAATGTGTCCGGCTAGCAGCGACTCCAAAACTGATAAGTGGATTGACCGTTTTGAAACTTTTTAACGCGTCGCGGAACGAATATGTGAATATTGGCAAATATTTTTGCATATCTTTGGGAAAACGACGAATTTCTTCTGAATACCCATGACATCACAAAACACGAAACCCTGAACTAACACAGACACACACACACACACACACAGACACACACAGACACACAGAGACACACACCACACACACACACACACACACACACAGACACACACACACACACACACACACACACACACACACACACACACACACACACACACACACACACACACACACACACACAGCCAGCAGTCTGCATTTGCTAATTGTACGTAATTGTACCTAAGGAATCATTGGGAATTTGTAATTTAGTATTTATAACTTAAACGCTGGAAGGGCGAAGACACCTAATACAGGCATCTTATTTGCTTAAAAGGTGTCATCTGTCATTGTTTATATACTGTACATTTCATGTCACTGAAATAAATTATGATTATTATAATTATTGTTATTTAACTGTAGTGTGAGTCTCTTCATTACTTATGTAGAGTAGAGCTATGAAATGCATTATCAATTATAATCCTTTTTTAAGAGTTAATAACTTTGAAATAAAATCTCAAAATAAAATTTGGGACTACCCTTCATTTGATAACTGCTCATGACATAAAGTGATTTAAACATACTCCAAGATCCCCTTCTGCCGAATGAATTGAATTCATTGCGTTTTATCGCCTTTGAGACCATTACACCTTACGCTGTTTTGGGTATGAGTTATTGAAATTGATATAAGAATGTATTAAACATTTATATTAAATATTAAACAGTCATTTTACAAAATTTTAACAGCTCAGCAGTTTTTTGCCGAAAATTTGGTTTTCGATTGCGAAATTCCTACTCCATAAAGGCGGGCTGCGATTTTCAATTAATTAATTAGTTTTCGGCAAAAAAATTGTGATATGTAGTTAGTACGTTTTAAATAGCAATTTGATGTTGTAATTTGACAATGTAATTTAATTTTGTGATTCTGTGTTTATTGAATTTAATTTTGTGTTAATTGAACTTGAATATTGCATTTTAAAATGATGTAATATAATTTGCATGCTGTAATAATATGTACATGCTGTAATAATGTCAAACCTACCACCTAAATTTAATTCATTCATTGATTCATTCTATGTATGTTTTAAGATACATTATTTGTTGTGCTCGGTATGTGGAACAATTGTGGCCGACGCACAGAACGACTCCCCCCCAGACTTGGGGGGTTCTAAAGTTTACTGACTGGAGTACAAACGGACGTAGGGGTCGAACGTATGACACCTCTTTTTTTCGTCGGGGTTCAAAAACGGGTGAGGCTATTTATGCGACAACCATCGTTTTATTTTTTAACCCGTGACCACCTGCAGACTTGAAACCCTCCATCTTCACAATTCTTCATAAATTGTAGCATCTATGTGTTTTTCTGATGTATAACGATACTAACGACAACTGCTTTGGTGTAATGGTCAAGAAGTTGACTAGATTAACCAAGAGGTCGCGGGTTCGATCCCCGCACTGTACAAACATTGTGTGCATGAACATGTTTGTTTGTACTGGTCTGGGTGTTATATGTATTTATTTAAGTTTATTTGTAATACCACTCTTGATTCTGATATCTGTAACACAAGTGCTTAAGCTACTTACCACGGAGTCAGATCAATGTAAGTGATGTGGTTGTATAGTTATAGTTATAAGTTATAATCTGGATAAATTTAATTGAAATCCATTGAGTAGTTTTTTACGTAGAAACTTTCGACCCCTTTCCATTTAAAATTGTTCGCAAACCTGTAGAGTCGTGTTAAACGGTAGTAAAAGATATTGAATATAATATAATTACTACGCGAATCTCGTCGCCCTCCCCCCACCCCCTCCCCCTCTCCATGACACGATAACACTTCAGCGAACAATCTCTGACTTTCGCTCCCGTCTTTAGATTGTACTGGGACGAAATGGTTTTGATACTTGAGGCTTAATTTAATTTTTTCCTAATTGTACTTCCAGATGTCATTTTATTTTATTTATAATATCGAAAAGAGACCAGGACACAGTCAATGCTTAACTTAATTACATGACGTACAAACAAGTTAAGCGGGTAACCAAGTTGCCACGTCAACACATTTCGCCATTCCTTCTCAAAAATTTTAGAGCATAGATAGCAAAGATAGAGATTATATATACCTTATAACTTAGGATATAACATATAACTTAGGATGTAATTTATCAATGCAAGCCGGATATTAAACTCTAAATCAATACTTAGATAAAATACATTCAAATTATCTAACTTATGTGCTTGTACCGATTGTTCAATTGTTAGTGGACGTTGAAAATCAATGATGGCTGATGATTAAAGAATGGAGGCAAATGCCAAGAATTTATGACTTTCTAGTAACACTGCACTTATAAACAGTTTAACTATTGTCATTTTGATCGGGTTCATATTTAGTTCAGATATCTTTTATCCAACGTTATAATCATAATCATAATATTTATTTGGAAAAAAAACATGGTATTCAAAGATGGTACATACAGATAATTAGTGCACATGTTTTGCTATTACAAACAGCATGCAAATTTTGTACATTGTAAATGTAAAAAAATTATAAGTACAAATTACATAAAAAAATAAACATACTGAAATCATAAGCAAATTAAAAAGTGTATTAGGATTCATCAATAAAATCTTTCATGTCATAAATTCTTTCATTGATAAGCAACCTATATAGTTTTGATTTGAATTGTTTAATATTAAGTTTTTTTAGGTCATCTGGAATCCTATTATAGAGGTATATTTTAAAGCATATTGTAAGGCAGCTTATTGTATTTAGCAGATCTTGGGATCACGTCTAACACAAGTTTATCTGGGCCCCTTTGCAGACTCGCGTTCATGTCAATCGCTTTCAAAAACAAATTCGTATTTTTCTTTGCAAAACAGCTTATTTCAAAAATATAAAATGCGTTCGTAGATAGGTAATAATATCTCATCCCCAAAATAAGTGTCTGCTAAAGTATCTAGTGGGCTAGGGCGCGCTATATCCGCTCCTTATCGCGGGTTGTAGCTTGAATTTAAATATTTAATTAAAAACTTGCCGCCAACCGTTATGTATTCATTGTAGAAATACCATCTTTGTATTCATTTTAGGTCGACTGCCTCGTTGGTGTAGTGGCAAAGTTTCTGCCTTACATCCGGGAGGTCCTGGGTTCGAATCCCAGGTCGAGCCAAAAATTGTTTCTGAGATTTTCTGTCATGAATTTCTCAAAAACAGCTCGGAGTCGGGAAGTTGGCGGTGTTACACCCCCGTGCCTCGGAAAGCACGTTAAGCCGTTGGTCCTGCGCCTGATCTCTCTCCGGTCATGTCGGATTGCCGTCTCACCGAACTTTGAGAGTGATGGAACAGTGAGTGCACCTGTGTATTGCGCTCACACTTGTGCACTATATATCTCCTGCGTAGTTGGCTGATCTCTGTTGAGATTGGCCGCCGTGGTCGAAATCGGCCAGGAGGACTATTATTCATTTTAGGGGTACCTTAGTTCGTTCGACAGTAGTTCCTACACGAATGAGTACGGAATCTCAAATGTGACACGTTTAGACGACCGCTTGGTGCAGTGGTCTACATGTCGGACTTCTAAAACCAAGGGTCGCGGGTTCGATCCCCGCACAGTACAAGCATAAGTGTGCATGAACATGTGTGTTGCTACTGGTCTGGTGTTTTCTGTGTATAATATGTATTTATTTACAAATAAAGTATTTAAGTATGTTTATCCGTTGTCTAGTACCCATAACACAAGCCTCGTAGCTTAATTTGGGACTAGAGAATTGGTGTAAGTAGCTAAAGCACTTGTGTTACAGATATGGTTTTGAGAAGAACATTATTTCTCAAAAAGAATTACAGATAATTCACTTACTGAGAAATTACATTTCATAACAATTAACAGAATATATCAGAATCAACAGTGGTATTACAAATAAACTTAAATAAATACATATAACACCAGACCAGTACAAACAGACATGTCCATGCACACAAATATTTGTGCAGTGCGGGGATCGAACCCGCGATCTCTTGGTTGATAGTCAACTTCTTGACCATTACACCAAAGTGGTCTTCTAAATTTTAAGGTGAAAATCAGAGTAAATCAGTGTCGTGGTTTAATACCTATCCGCTGCCAGGACCGTACTGAGCGAGGACCATTTTGGCACACATTATTGAATTTACCTATACAGTGTTGATTTATTTTACTTGTATCATTGTTATCAAATAAATGTATAATATAAAAATAAGTCGGGTTTTCCTTCCTGACGCTATAACTCCAGAACGCACGAACCGATTTTCACGGTTTTGCATTCGTTGGAAAGGTCCCGGGCTCCGTGAGGTTTTAGGAAGGAGGAATTTAGAGAAAATTCAACAGAAAAGCAGGAAAACAGGGATTAGTAGATTGTATCATGAGGAAGCAAAATAATATTTTTACGGCGAGGGCGCTTTTTTGAATCCAGAGCGAAGTGAGGGATCCTAGAGTAGAATCCCGAGCGTAGCGAGGGATTCTAAAGTAGAATCCTGAACGAAGCGAGGGATTCAAAGTACGTCGCCCGAGCCAAAATTATATTTGCGTCCAAATGATACACTCTACTTTTCATCACCCTCTATGAGAAAATAAAAAGCGGCTCAGTTTTAATAAAATTTAATTATTGAATAATAATATAGAGTACCTGACGACTAAATTGAAATCAAAAAGTGAATAAAACACGCGGGCCGTAGTTCGCGCGTTTTTTTTTTACTCAGTTGCCAGCGGCGGCGGCGGGGCGATGGTCGACGGACGTGCCGTCTAACCAGCCAGTCTCTTGCGTTCGGCGGGAAACTCTAAGATGTTCCAAATTCAATAAGTGCGAGCAAAAGAATTTTTGGTCGCACTTATTTCAATAAAGAGGACCAAAATCTCATTTCTGCCCGCTGGACAGTCTGTGGCAAAGAGTAGAGTAATAGTACCTATGTCGCTTAGAAGCATCACCTTTGGGCGCACTTAAAGGCGACTAAAATCGTCTTTTTCGAATAGATGGGATGAAAAATAATTTTTCACATACAGCGCCATAATGTTACAAAAAACGAAGCCATCTGGTGGCGAAACGGAGTTCGCCTGGTTTGCTAGTAATTTATAAAAAGATACCTCATACAAGATAACATACAGTCGTTATGTTTGTAGATTGTAGGTATGTAGGTAGTATAAAATAAAATAAATATTCCAAGATGCTTAATTAAAGTGATTTATCATTCAATTAGTATGTAATGCAATACCTCTTATTGAGTTTAAGACCTGTACCATACTAAATGGTAATAAAATACTTGCTTTGACTTTGAATTATTCTCAGAAAACACTACACCTATTTTAATCTTTATTTCACCAATGGAATTCTACTTTATTTGTAAATGCTAAAATCTATAAGTATTAAGGGACTGGGGAGTTGACGTTCAAAGCTATTTAGGTGCCTTCCCCGGTACACATTGGGTGCTTTCCAACGCGCGCCTTGTTAACGCGCGTTTAGAGAAGCAGGGAGTCCTATTAAAGTGTACACATTTAAGCGCGCGCTTCTGATCAAGCGTTGTATGAAAACACGCGCCGATCGCCCAATGTGTACCCGCTTTTATGTTAAAGTGTATCCAAACCCCCATGCATGTATGTTGTACTATTTTGCTTAGTTTAGGAGATAAATAAATATACAAAAGCTGAAAAAGAGGATTATTTTGCTTTAAATTTCCTCTAAACGACGCCAGCGCATGAACCAAAATACATCCAACTGTAATCATCTGAAAAAGCTAGAGCTGGAAGTCGCAGGACTTACAATACAATACACAGACACAGAAGATGCACCTGGCATCACAACACTGACACTAACAATTGCTGGCGTCGTTTAGTAGAAATTTAAAGCAAAATAATCCTCTTTTTTAGCTTTAGTCATGGATTTCCGCAAAGTAACGCCTGATTCCATCAACTATAAAAAAATATACAACAACATCACATGGATTGATCTGACTCCGTGGTAAGTAGCTTAATCACTTTTGTTATAGATATTAGAAATATTGGTTTGTACAGTGCGGGGATCGAACCCACGATCTCTTCGTTACTAGTCAACTTCTTGACCATTACACCAAAGTGGTCGTCAAAGGAGATAAAATTCTTTACTGTGTTTTTCTTTTCTTTTCATTTACCAGCGGTAGCCCGCAACTTCGTCAGCGTATATTTCCCGTTTCCGTGGATATTTCGGGAAATCCCTTTTTAACCGATGATAGTAGCTACCTGCATGCCAAATTTCAGGCCGATCCGTCCAGTGTTTTGGGCTGTGCGTTGACAGATCACTATGTCAGTCAGCCAGTCAGTCACCTTTGAGTTTTATATGTATATTTACTAGCTGACCCGGCAAACGTTGTTTTGCCATATAAATTATTGTGGACAACCCTTATCACTAAGGGATATGAATAATAGAGGTTGGCCGATTCTCAGACCTACTTCACTTGGCTTGAACGATTCTTATGAAATTTGTGCGCATATTGGCACAAATTTCACAAGAATCAGTCGAGCCGTTTCGAAGGTGTACGGGAACGAACATTGTGACACGAAAATTATAATATACGAGTATAGACAGTACTGTTTTTTTCTCATTCTAACGGTTGTTTCTCTTTTGTATTCTGATCATAAAGGTACGTTAATGTTTATTTGTGAAAATGTTTATGTTTAATCAAACCTTTATTCGAAGACAATAAAAAAAATGAAAAAAAAACATATATAAATTTTTAAAAAAGGTTTAAAGCTGTCGATTCCCATCACTATGAGCTATTAGGACCTACCTTATAGCTTGCTTTTCCCCATAGCCGGGAAGCAGATGTTAAATAAAACAATTGTACCAGATAATCTACTGCACTTTATTTACTGGAAAAAGTTATTCTTCATACCCAAGGATGCGGACGGCAGAAACTGAAAAAAAAACGTCAAACTCAAACTAAATTTCTTCAAAAGTAATTAATGTACTACAATATGTAATTTTTTATTTTTTATTATGTAATTTTTGTTTTTTTATTTGTAAATTATTTGCATGCTAATTCCTGTAGCCTAACATGTGAATCAAAGAGTATGGAAGATCTATTTATACCATGTTGGATGCAAATAAAGAATTATTATTATTATGAAAGGACATAGATTTAAACAGCCCTACACCTCCCCAAACAAAAATTATTCCTTTATTTTGAAAGTTATCCGTAGTTAACGGACACTGGTGTTTAAACAAATAAATAAAAAATATTTAACAACACAAAAGATTTCCTCTGAATCTCCAGTGTTGTCATTTGAATGTTTATAATTTGGTTTGGTTTTATAATTTGTTTTTTTCAGCCATTTCCAGTTTATCCATTATTCAATTGTAATCAAATGATATTAATGACTAAACGAATTAATTCATTTTTATGATACTTGATGTTAAAAAATAAAGTATTAAAAAGTATACGCATAATATAAATAAAATGTGATAATAAAATATTTTATCCCTTAAAATATGTAAAAATAACATTTTCATATAGTGTAAGCGTAAATACTTTCTAATTCGTTTGCTGAACTTGTGTGATTTACATATATTTTACTATTTTTAACACGCTTTATTAGATCGGGGTGTATGTATGTATGTATGTATGTAACGGAATTTTTGAGCTCAATTTTCACCAACTTCCAGAAATCGGATTAATTTTAAACTTTGCACACGTATTAAGTACCGATGACAATGCAATAATTTGATAAGTTTTCCATTATCCTTATGAACTAAAAAATAAAAATAAATAATAGTTTAAAAAACTAAAAAACACGCTTTTATTGCTAACAAAAAAAGAGAAAATAATTTCTGAGTACACGGAATTTATATTACAGTAGAGTAAAAAGCGTGGGGTGCTTGGTATAGTAAGTAGTATGTGAAAATCATCCTATATTAGGCAACTATAAAAAGAGAAGTATGGAAACGTCACAAAGTGCACCCCACGCTTTTTACTCTACTGTAATATAAATTCCGTGTACTCAGAAATTATTTTTTCTTTTTTTGTTAGCAATAAAAGCGTGTTTTTTTTTAGTTTAATTATGCATTAATGAGATAAAATTGTTTTATTAAGATTTCAATTGAATAAGCCACTTACTTAAAACTGCGGATGTTTCACATCTCTTTTGATATTGCAATTTGTTTCTTTGTTTGTTTATTTATTTCTTTACACTATTACGAGTATAACAGGTAGTCTTAACCTAATTCAACATTGTAAAGCTAATCTATACTCAATCTATATACTCATAACTTATAAAATGCCGTTCTTGCGAACTCACTCAGAGGACACGAAAATATGTCGAGTTGTTCGGCTACCGCGTCCATAGTGCGCAAGGCTAATGAGCGGCGCCCTGGCCATCAGGTAATAGTAATAATAGCGATAAAATTACATTACAGAGGAAATCGTATATGTCGTATTTTTTTTAGTATTTAACCATCTATGGATAACTGTTGTAAAAGTAAAAAAAGTAAATTATGATTGCTGACATTTGTCTTTCTGTGTTAATTGTGGTCGGGTTCTTGGGGCGTTCAATGTAACGTGACCGTTATCATTTGAAATTTGCTATAGTTTCTCGCTAAATGAAGAACAATACAGGGTGTTTGGTTGTTTTCTAAGGTAATAAATTACTCCTGCTGTTAATATCTTTATTGTTTGGACCCTAGGTCTCAACAGTGTAAAGAAACAGGGAAGAATAATATCTAATTGAACTGAATTTTGTTAAAACATTAATCTCCTCACTCAAAATGGAAAAAATATGAATATTCTTGGTTGCCGGAGTAAAAAAAATAATCAATATGCAGCTAGACCGTTAATTTAAAAAAAAACTAAATTACTTTACATTTTTAAAATTGATATCATTTATCTCATAATTAGAAACTATTAGATTCAAGATTCATATATATATATATATATGTCGTAGATGTCGTAAAACGGCACGTTCAAAAACAAGGATGGCAGCACGGTGTAAGCTAGAACGACGGATGTCAGTTGACAGTTGACACATGACGGATATCAGTTGTCGAGTTGTTGCAAAATATATTCCTGGCTTACGATGGAGAGTTCGAACGGTGCGGACGTGCTGCCGTCCACGTGCTGACCACGCCGCGTTCCGATAACAATCCGGTTCCATCCGGCGTACGCGCGTACATTTTGGATTTCCATTTTAACAATCGTAAAGAATAAACCCTCTCAAAGTTATTCCGTGTCGTATTTTCGGTCTTTCATCGTGGACGACAACCCGATTTACCAAGAACGACCTTCCGACATACAATATACATATATACAACCCCGCAGACGTTGTCCTGCCTGTTGTTCTTTTATTTTGCGCTTGTTAAGAACCATCCCGGTACTTTAAGGAATATATCATTCATTTTTACATCATACATTTAATCAGTTGTCTTAAAATCATATTAAATCTACTTACCAGGCTCTTCGATAAACGCCTTCACAGCGAATGCTGCTCCGATCTGAAATTAAAGGTTTTAAATAGAACTTATCAACAGTGTCCAAAAAATGACTTCTGTTTCAGCCTATTACGTCCCACTGCTGGGCACAGGCCTCACCTCAACTATGAGGTGAGACCTGTGCATAATAATAATAATAGTCCTTCTGACCGATTTCGACCACGGCAGCCAATCTCAACAGAGATCAGCCAACTGCGCAGGAGATATTATAGTGCACAAGTGTGAGCGCAATACACAGGTGCACTCATTGTTCCATCACTCTCAAAGTTTGGTGAGACGGCTATCCGACATGACCAGAGAGAGATCAGGCGCAGGACCAACGGCTTAACGTGCGCACCGAGGCACGGGGGTGTAACACCGCCAACTTTGAAAAATTCACGACAGAAAACCTCAGAAACAATTTTGGCTAGACCTGGGATTGGAACCCAGGACCTCTCAGATGTAAGGCAGAAACTTTGCCACTACACCAACGAGGCAGTCGAGTTGACCTGTGCATAACATGTAACATATTCCACCACGCGGCCTCAGTGCGGTGGAGAAGATGCTATTTAGCCGCCGAGGGCCTCCGACCAGGCTTAACGACCAATATCTATCGATATTAACCGGGACCAACAGCTTAACGTGCCTTCCGAAGCACGGAGATGCTTGTAAATAGACGTCACTTGTATGGTCAGAATGGTCACCCATCCCAAACATGACCGCGCCGTAGGTTGCTTAACTTTTGGTAAGTATCACAACCAAAGCGTTGCAACCACTGCGCCACAAGCACCTCACGAAGATGCTTTTAGGCGTCACACAAATGGTCGGAATGGTCACCCATCCCAAAACGCGTTGCTTAACTTCGAATTGCCTCAAGCACTTTTTAACCTGCTGGTTCTACGCGGCCCATATTGGAATCATGTTAAATATTAAATATTAAGTAAATAACTTACCGCATAGATCAGTGTGATGAGAAGAAGTGTAGTCTTCATGTTGTCAGCTTTTTTTTTGCTTCTGGTCAGTAATGAACTGAATTTTGTTTTGTATCTTTCATAACTGAAGTTTGCTTTTTATAGTCAAAATCACCAAGGTTTTTCGCTTATTTGCACGGTCAAACTGAAAAAGTTTCAGTAGGTCTGGGTTACTGAGTCAAAAGATCCGAAGTACTCTTTGGTAAGTCTAATTTCCGTCACGCTTTTTAATTCTCAAAAAAAGTCCTAGAACTGCTTATTTCATTAAAAGAACGTTAAGGGGTACACGATAATACATTTGGCAATAAAATTTCCTATTCGGTTTTGGTTTTATGAAGTGAAAAAACTACAACCGCTTCACTTGAAAATTCCAAAAAAAGCTGAAGAGGATTATTTTGCTTTGAATTTCCACCAAACGTAAGGTAACGCCTGATTCCATCAACTATACTTCAAAAAAATCCTTCTAAAAGCATAAACAATAAATAAATATATTTACAGAAAGCTGTACATATAAAAACGGTCACAAACGAATAATTTTACTGGATAAGTCAAAGTAGGTATAGCAAAAGTGAAAATCTTTTGAAAACCAAGTTTTCGGCAAAACAACTGCTTAGCTGTCACCAATTTTGTGACAGCGCGACATCACCAATCGTTGACGTACTTTTTATGAACTGTCAAAACGCCAGTCTCCCATAGATTTTGTATGGCGATACTAGGTTGTGACGTCATCACGCACACTCGTCAATTGGTATACATTTTGTGAATTTTTCATCAATTAAAAATTCTAATATTCAGAATAATAAGACTCAGTTGAGTTGTTGACTAACGTCTTTATTTTAAGTAATAAGGGTTTTGAAATTTATTTCGATTGGTGTCAAACGCGGAAATGTTACTGATCATTAAAATATATTTTATAGGTATTGAAAAGACATGTTCTTAACCTATAGGAAAATATTATATACGTATTTAAAACTAATTAAATGTAAAAAAACATCATTTATTAACGGACATTGAAAAATCTGGTTTCTGCCTTTTTTTTTCAATTGACGACCGCTTGGTGCAGTGGTCCACATGTCGGATTTCCAAACCAAGGGTCGCGGGTTCGATCCCTTCACAGTATAAGCATAAGTGTGCATGAATATGTGTGTTTGTACTGGTCTGGGTGTTTTCTATGTATAATTTGTATTTATTTACAAAAAAAGTATTTAAGTATGTTTATCCATTGTCTAGTACCCATAACACAAGCCTCGAAGCTTAATTTGGGACTAGAGAATTGATTCCCAAAGTGGTCCAGGTGGACCCCCAGGGGTCACGCGAGCCCGACAGGGGTCTACGCTGGCATGGAATAAAAATGGGGGTCCACAACTCGTTAACGGGGGTCTATAAAATTGTATTAGGTGACCCGACTTGACTTCTCCTATGAATATATGGAGACAATAATATAGGCAGACAATATTATAAGAAGCTTGACTTCTCCTATGAATATAGGAAGACAATATTATCAGAAGCTCAGCAATTGTTTTTGTAAGAACTTGCATATTCCATATTCAAAAAGAGCGTGTCAAGACTCGCCGCGCCGCCCGCCCGCGCCCGCCTAGTTAAAGTCGAGTCTGAACTTGCATGAACTTGTTAGATTTTTCTCTAATATAAATACGAATGCGAATGATAAACATTAGGTACCACACGGTGCCATCCCACTGCAAGCAGTGCTCCAGCTGCTGCACACCCTGCTGACCCAGATCCGGCAGGGTATGGATCCATGCGCGGCGATACTCAACGGGCTGTCCGAGCTCGTGATGAGTCACCGCGCGTGATGAGCAGCAGAGGACCTGTCGTCGTAAGACGGCCGCGCACACGCGGCACCAAGCACCGTGGGCCAGTGGGCCCGCGAGATGAGGCCCGGGGAAGGAGCGTCAGCTCGAACCCGAACCGCCCCTAACAGGGCGAAGAAATCCGATGATGAAACATTACTCAGTTGTTTCCGGAATTTCCAAAAAGAAAGTGTACCTATATAAGTGTTCACCAGTGACGGAAGTAGTTTTCAGACTTTTGAAAATTAAAGTGAAATGATATTGCCAGTGTTGGAAAAGTAAGTACCTACCTATATATTTGTTAGCAACTTGTATCTGCGGGAAAAACAAACCCACAAACAGTAAGTTCTGAACCATTCCAAGAATAAAGATTTCATAGGTCAAGGAAAATTATAACAGTATTTTTTTTACTTTCTTCAACTATCTGATTTTAAGTATTTTTAAGTGATGCGTGCGTTTTGTATGGATAGTCCAAATTTTTAATCTTTATAAGTGCGTAAATAAATACTTAGTTTTGATTGTGTTTTGTAATGAATAAGTATGTTGCGTTTAGTAAGTGACCAAGTACACGTATAAAATATATACAAAGTAAAAGTATAAAATTAAATTAAATTCCTATATTTATTTCGAAAAAGAACAGAAAGTTCAGGAATATTAAACTTCTATTCCAGCTAGCTCACTTTAATTTCATTACAATTCTTTAAATATATTATTCTCTTAAAAAGCCACATCTATTATGTTTGTTAAATCATTTTAAGATTACTTAACAAACATTTTTTTCATATTTACAGGTAGGATACGAAACATGGCTGAATCTAAGAAGAAGTGTCGACAGTACAGTGTTGAATATTTGAAATTTGGTTTTCTTCCATCAAATACAGACAAGCGATTGCCCATGTGTCTTTTATGCGACAAAGTCTTGAGCAATGACTCTATGAAACCATCGAAGCTGGAAGATCATCTAAGAAGGTGTCATCCTGACAAAATAGGTAAGGATTTGAAATATTTCCAAACATTGAAAGAAAAGTATGAAAAGAGACCCACCGTGCATAGTATGTTCGCTTCAACGTCTGAAAGCAACGACGATGGCTTGCGGGCATCTTACAATATCTCATTACTTATAGCAAAATCTGGGAAACCGCATACCATTGGAGAGGAGTTAATTTTGCCTGCTGTTGAAAAGGTCTTAAAAACTGTCCTGCACAATTCATTTGACATACTTAAAAGAATTCCTTTGAGTAACAACACTGTACAAAGACGTATTGATGAAATGAGCTCTGATGTTGAAAGTTTCTTGTGTAATTATCTGCAAACAACTCATTTTTCTATTCAACTGGACGAGTCAACTTTACCTGACAATGAAGCATTATTGGCATATGTTCGATTTATCAAAGGCGAACAAATGTTTGAAGAGTTACTATTCGCGAAAACTTTGAAGACTGACACTAATGGTGAATCAATGTTTAATGTTCTGAATTATTTTTTTACGGAAATGTCAATTGCATTCACAAACATTATTTCGGTGGCAACAGATGGAGCTCCTGCCATGGTCGGGCGATATCGTGGGTTTATACGTCTTCTTAAAAGGATTATACCAGAGGTAATTGCAATTCACTGTGTCATCCACCGACAACATCTAGTAGCGAAAAAATTGAGTGATAGATTGCACCAAGCGCTTCAATTTGTGATTAATGCAGTTAACAAAATAAGAAGCAATGCATTAAATACGCGCTTATTTGCACAATTGTGCGAAGAAAATGATGAGGACTTCCAACGATTGCTGCTACATACCGAAGTACGCTGGTTGTCGAAAGGTGCATGTCTGTCAAGATTCTATTTGCTTTTCGACTCTGTTTTAGAGTTTCTGAACACTAAAGATCCTGTTTTAAAAGAAAACCTCATGAATTTCAAAGCAGACATTGCGTATTTGACAGATTTGTTCAAAAAATTCAATGACCTCAACCTACAGTTACACGGGGACAGCCTCAATTTGATAAAAACAAAGAGTGAAATTTCAGCTTTTCTTGGTAAACTGAAACTTATGAAGCAAAATATTGGTCGACGTGAATTTTCCCAGTTTCCAAATTTATCGCAGGTAGAATGCCTCGACGAAGATATTCAGACGTATGTTCAACATTTGATTGCCCTGTATGATGATTTTAAAATCAGATTTGAAGACATTCTGTCGATTGATATACCACCATGGATAATAAATCCATATGATGAAACTGAAGTGGAAAATGTGGTACTGCAAGAAGAGCTACTCGAGCTTAGCACTAATGAGGAGCTCAAAGTAGCATTCAAAAGAGGGTATCAATCATTTTGGCTGCAGGCACAAATACCTGAAAAATATCCAGGACTGTGGGGAATTGTGCAAAAATTTCTCATAGCGTTTCCTTCGTCATATCTTGTCGAACGCAGTTTTAGTGCCGTAACAAACTTGTTGAAAAAAAAAACGGAGCAGATTAAATATTACAGAGCGAGGAGATTTACGGTTATACTTAAGTAAACTCAAGCCAAATATTGATAATTTGCTGTCAATTCACCAAGTACATCCCATTAAAATTATAACTTTTATCTCAGATTACAATGGCATAATTTTGATTAATTTTGATTATATTGCGACTGTTTTTAAAATAATAATCATTATTAGTTTTGATGTTAAATTTTAATTCTACTAAGACTGTTATAACAACATAATTAAAAGTGTAGTATTTTTTGTGTTTGAATAAATAGCTACATAACAAGAAAATATTTATTTTTACTTTTTACCACTCCGAAGTGGAAGCTTATTGGTTTCTTGTACTGTGAGTCAATCTTAGAATACAAAAAAGTAAAGTAGGAATCGAACTGTTGGATGAAGACGCTTTTTAGACTGGCCTTGAAACTTAGCTTAAATGACAATACTCACAGCATAATCAAAGCAATATAAATTCTCACCTTTTTTTCGAAAACTTAACTCATAGTTGATTGAAAAAAAAGCCACAACACAGATTTACATAGACACATACTTTTTTCGGGTTTTGGAAGTAAGTTAGTAGATGTAATAGCTGGGGTCCACCAGATCCAGGAAAATGTTTAAAGTGGTCTATGAGAAAAAAAAGTATGGGAACCTCTGGACTAGAGAATTGGTGTGATCGTTGTGAAATATTTATTATTTATTAATTTATTACAAGTCTGAATATCACCCTTTCTTATTATTTTTACATTATCTTTGTTTAATTATAAAAAAAAAAACAATTTCATTATTACACGACCTTACCAGTATCCACCTGCGCACACAGAACCTCATAAAACTAAACATATGAAGACAAATGAATTTAAACACTGTGCCTGTCATATTTAAGAAGATAATCTATTAACACGTCAGGTACCCGAAACAGATGTTTATATAACACCTACGCATTGAATTTTGCAAATATTAACCCATATGAAATGAATAAAGCATTTCCTAGCCCAGAGCACACCTGTGGGGTGAGCGCGAACATTATCGTAACGTATTCGTGTCGTCCAAACGTCAGAAACGGACAGTTTCTCGATACAAATTGACAAGTTAACGATAGTTGTTCGTGCTCACCGCACTGGAGAGTACCAACACCGCGACTCATGACTGTCGGTGGATGACATGTTGTCAGTAGCGTGACGCGGCAACATTATGTCGCCTATGAAATATTGCTGTAATAATAGTCCTCCTGGCCGATTTCGACCACGGCGGCCAATCTCAACAGAGATCAGCCATCTACGCAGGAGATATTTATAGTTCCATCACTCTCAATGTTCGGAGAGACAGCCATCCGACATGACGGGAGAGAGATCAGGCGCAGGACCAACGGCTTAACGTGCGCACGGAGGCATGGAGGTGTAACACCGCCAACTTCCCGATTCCGAACTGTTTTTGAGAAATTCATGACAGAAAATCTCTGAAACAATTTTTGGTTCAACCTGGGATTCGAACCCAGTACCTCTCGGCTGGAAGGCAGAAACTTTGCCACTACACCGACGAGGCAGTTAATAATATTTCTGTTCGAGATATTCGTGCCGAAATTAAAACCATTAAAATGGTAAACCACTGGAATTCATAAAAACAGTCACATTTTCAATACTTACACCCTTGTGGGGTATTTCAGTAATTAGTTTGTAACGGTCTCAGATATTGCTTCGGTAAATCTTAATCGTTCGACAAATAAATAAATAAATATTTCACAACAATCACACCAATTCTCTCAGTCCCAAATTAAGCTACGAGGCTTGTGTTATGGGTACTAGATAACGGATAAACATACTTAATTACACTTTTTTTGTAAATAAATACATATTATATATAGAAAACATCTAGACCAGTACAAATACACACGTTCATGCACACATATGCTTGTACTGTGCGGGGATCGAACCCGCGACCCTTGGTTTTAGAAGACCGACATGTAGACCACTGCACCAATCGGTCGATAAATGCTTGTTATTTTTACCCGACCGCTGGTAAAGGCGGGTTATGGTTTTCAATTAAGACTCCTCATTTGACGCTAGGGGAACCCCTTGTGATTTTAACTCAAAAAGATGGTTTGAACCTGCGTTTGATTGAAGTTTACATTTTTGATTTGATCCTGTCTGCGTATTTAAGCGTTAGCCTAGTAGTCCAGTCAGTCAAGACAATCAATTCATCATAATTCCAAAAGTTTTCAAATTTTGATGTAAGGTCGGGAACGGTATTAAAACAAACTATAAAATTTTGCAACCTGTTCTGCGGTCCGGAACATTGTTAAAAATGCAATAAATGATAATTTGCTCAGTTCTTGAGACCAAAATTCCAAAAGTTCTGCAGAATTGGAGTGGTGTTAAATATATTATTTTACATCACGTGTCAAATTTGCAACCAATTTAAGTGTACGGAACATTTTTTGTTATATTTTTCGTTCGGTATATTTTTCCGATATATGTGTCAAGTTTGCAGAACTTTTGGAACGTTTTCATTCAGTTTAATAAAGAAAAACATTAATTTTCAATAACAAAAAATGTTCCGTACACTTAGATTGGTTGCAAATTTAATACGTGATATGAAATATTATATAGAAAACTTCCCCAAGTTTGCAGAACTTTTGGAATTTTTTTCACGACCATACAGCAAAAATTAATTTAATTGCAATTTTAACAATGTTCCGGACTGCGGACAAGGTTGCAAAATGAGATTTATTGTCGTCCCAATGTACCATTCACTTGACCGAAGTTTAAAAACTTTTGGAATTATAGTTAAATTTTCGATTTCGAATGTCTATAATGACTGGACTACAGGTCACTATAATAAACGTGCTCGCTGCAAAGTGAGTCGGCCGAGTCCGGGGAATTGCAGTGAATGCCTGTAGCCCCTCGGCCTACGGTGAACCCGCCACGTCCCCGACTCACATGGCACCGGAGGGCACCGTCAGGTTTTTAGTGGGTAAGCGGGTTCTCTCCCTGAGGCCTGTAGTCCTACATAACCCCCAGCTGCCCCCGCGGCTGGTGGGTATGCGTTACAGCATTTCCCTGATGTTAAAAAAAGGTGACTATAATAAACGTAGATCCATACTAATATTAGAAATGCGAAAGTAAACTCTGCCTTTCTGTCTGTTACTCAATCACGCCTAAACTACTGAACTGAAAGCATGAAATTTGGTATGGAGATATTTTGATACCCGAGAAAGGACATAAGGTTCTTTTTACCGCGGGAAAACGAAGCATTCCCATGGGAAAATTCAAGTGGGCCGATCGCTTTTACGCCTTTTTTATTATTTTTTTTATTTGGGATAGGTTTGCTCTTGACCCAAGACTAAGCCCAACGAGGCAAAGACTGAGTCTACGATGGAGCGAGCTCACCTAGAAGATGCCTGTTCACTCTAGCTGTGAAGATTCCAAGGTTGTAATGGCAGGGAAACACTGACGCAGGTAGTGAGTTCCACTCTTTTGCAGTGCGCATCAGGAATGTAGATGAGAAGCGCTTGGTTCGTAACAGTGGAACATCGACACGGTACGGATGCCTAAACTACTGAACAGATTTTAATGGCCAATATCGTTTATTTACTTAACCAAATAAACAAATCAGAGATTGTGCAAGGTATCCTCATTAGATTTTGATTACATAAAATACTAACTAATTAAAATTAAGTATACAAAAAAAAAATTACATATAATACAAAAAAAAAGCAGAATCAAAATGGTTCAACTTGCAGACCCACACCAATGTCAACGGTGCCAAGAACGCTAGCAGCGTTTCCTCGCTGAATGGCCAAGCTTATTCTTTGGCCAAGGTAGCTGCCAGCCCTCGAGTCACCGGTGACACTGCGGAGTCGCAAAGACAGCTCGTGAAAAAGTTTTTTGGCCTCAGGGCCCCATGGACCCATTGTCTCCACCGCGAAAGGCACGATTTTAATTAAATTTGGTAAGGAGATAGTTTGAGACTTAAGGAAGGACATGAGTTACTTTTGACCGCGGGAAAATAACTCAATCCCATGGAAAAAAACACTTTCCGAAGAATTGATCGCTTTCACTCCTAAATTACCAAAGATTTGAATTATATTTGGATAAAATTGGTATTACGGGAAAACAACGCATTCCAAAAAAACTACCTAATGCGGACGAAGTTGCGGGTAAAAGCTAGTATTAACATAAATCTATTAAGGCACCTAAATTATGAAAACTCATATAACTATGTAAAATCGTTAAACTTCAATGAATTTGAGAAGCGACTTCATGATATTTTTCCTTTACCCGCTCATTATCACTTGTATTCATCATCATCATCATCATAATCAGCCAAAGGACGTCCACTGCTGAACATAGGCCTTCCCCACAGTCATCCACATCGACCGATCACAAGCGGTCTGCATCCAGTGTGATCCTGCGATCTTTACAAGGTCGTCTGTCCATCTTATCGGTGGACACCCTACGCTGCGCTTTTGGTCACTTGTATTGATTGATTTTAAATATTTAATAAACAAAACTTATCGCCTACAGTTTGTCGCCATCTTAGTTCTTATTTCAATTTTGTTTTTTGTTTCTTTTAATATATTGATTTTGTATCTGTTTATACCATTTCATTTCGTTCTGTGTATGTGATGTCGTAATAGTACATTATGGTACAAGTGTGTAATGTTGGTGATTACCGCTGAGGCGCCATTGAGACCCGAGCCGTCAGGTGAGGGTCTTAAGAGAGCCGAGGACGGTAATCATCAATACACAAGTGTATCATACGACGTTTTTCAACACACTTGCGAGGAAAAAACAAACATGTGTTACATAAATCGTTTAATTAAATATGGGAAAATTGGGAAATGGCGCGCAATTTTTTTTGCAGGCGCCAAATGTAAGGTGATTGATTACAGCCATACAGCCTACTTCAAAATGATAATTTTAGTGATAAAATGCAAATATTTTATAAGAAATTATTGTGAATTATAAATAATTTGATAATAATAAATGTTTTTTCGTCTTAATTAGGGACACATTTATTTATTTCAAATATGTAAATGGATTTTCGGTGGCATAAAACCTCGTTGTTGTTACAAAAAAAAACTGTATTACCCGGTTCAATTGAAAATGCTGTTTACTCGCATATAATTTGCAGTTAGGTACTAACTTAACTTTGTAGGGATCATTCTATTATGCACTAGTGTGTAATATTATTATGCACGTGTATGTTATAGTTCGGTTTATGGCCCTAAGAACGATATAATAAGGCTCACTTTATGAGCAAGTGTGTTGAAAAGCAATAAACGCTCTTTTTTTTAACACGCTTGTATTAGATCGGGGTGTATGTATGTATGTAACGATATTTTGGAGCTCAATTTTCACCAACTTCCAGAAATCATATTAATTTGAAACTTTGCACACGTATTAAGTACCGTTGACAATGCAATATTTGATAAGAGTTTTCCATTATCCTTATCTACAAAATTAAAAAAAACAGTTTAAAAAAACTAATAAACACGCTTTTATTGCTAACTAAAAAAGAGAAAATTATTTCTGAGTACACGGAATTTTAAAAAGCGTGGGGTGCTTGGTATAGTAGTATGTGAAAATCATCCTATTATTAGCAACTATAAAAAGATAAATATGTAAACGTCATAAAGTGCACACCACGCTGTTATAAATTCCGTGTACTCAGAAATTATTTTCTCCTTTTAACACGCTTTTATTTAGTTACCAATAAAAACGCGTTTTTTTAGTTTTTTAAACTATTCTTTCTTTCTTTTTTAAGTTTGTACGGAACCCCTCAAAACTTGAGTCCGATTCGCTCTTCACCGATTTCGCTCCAGTAAATCGGCCACTAATCCCCCCGTCCCTTATTATCGGTTCATCCCAATAAATAAAAGATAAATCGGGGAAGGTTGATTGAAAAAAGGTGAACTGCCGCGTCAGCCGTCTGACCACTGGCCGGTGGTTTTCTTTTAATCGGATTGCGAAAGAGGGTGTTATATTTTTAATGATTCAATCGTGGAACGTATTTCGAAGAGAATTCAAAAAGTGGCGAAATGCGATTCGGTGAACTCATTTGGTGACTTAGATTTAGGATATTAATTTGCCTATAAAATACAATAAAATAATGTACAGAGTGACAATCGTAAATATACTTATTTGATTCTTCGGTTTACGCGAACAGTAGACATTGAAATGAGACACTTTTGTGAAAACTTTTGAAAATTCCACCAGCTTGGGATCCTGTTTTAGCCAAGACTCAAGCTCAACCCCGCACTGCAAGACCTCAAGATACTGTTAGCTCATTTTGTGTGGATAGGGATGTAACTTTATATTGTTGATTGATGGTAGTTTAACAATTTTTCAAAACTATGTTATGTCAACTAACACCTTAGTCTACCTGTGACCACGGACGCTGAAAAGGGTCCGAAACGTCAGGTTAAAACAAAATGTAAATAAATCGCGAAATAATCCGTAAAAAGTGTCTCATTTCAATGTAAATATACTTGTGATGACAATAAGTCAAAACAAATGTACCTAGATCCCAACATGTTAGTTAGATCATTTTTTTGTTTGTTTTCAGTATTTTTCACAACTCAATATTTTATTGCATCCATAAACAATATAAATGTGCAACGATAATATGACAAGTGTTATATTATTCATCATTTTATGACCGGATATGATTTTCCAAATTTCTTCCCACCATGCTTAGTTTATCAAAAATAACTACCATTCTTATACCAAATTCGTTTGAAGCGTAACAATTTCGCCCTCAAGAGGTTTATTGTTTTTATAATTAAATATATTTTTTCTCAAGTGTCCCTTGAAATAATTAAGAAAATTTAACTTTCCTATGATAGATTAATTCTTCAAGAATATTTGTCAGCAAGAACAAGAAAAACATCTGCTCATTAAAATTTGTACACACAGCAACAAGAGGTAGGCTCAAAATTGGAGATTTTATAATAAAAAAATCGTAACTCTGAAATGGTACTTAAAAATGAAACTAACTAAAGTGTTTTTATTTTTATGTATAACTGGTCATCCAATAGTCTATCATCTCCATAAGTTCGCTGAATGCTCTTTTTGGGACACCCTGTAAATCACATCATAGTCTGTTTCTGGACAATATGTTAGATTTGATGTGACGACCGCTTGGTGCAGTGGTCCACAGGTCGGACTTCTAAAACCAGGGGTCGCGGGTTCGATCCCCGCACAGTAAAAACATAAGTGTGCATGAACATGTGTGTTTGTACTGGTCTGGGTGTTTTCTATGTATAATATGTATTTAATTATAAAAAAAGTATTTAAGTATGTTTATCCGTTGTCTAGTACCCATAGCACAAGTCTCGTAGCTTAATTTGGGACTAGAGAATTGGCGTGATTGTTGTGTAACGCCAAGCCTCAGCCACCATAGCCAATCATAGCCAATCATAGCCAATCCTAGCCAAGCCAGCCAATCCTAGCCAAGCCAGCCAATAGAAAGCCACCGCCAAGCCAGTTGACGCTCCCCACTACAACTTCCGCCAGCCGTGCGCCCTTGGGTGGGAGCAAGCCCTTATAACGGCCAGACAGCTCAGTCTAGCCACTTTTGCCCTCTTAGCCACTGGATAGGCCGAAACTCTGCCAATTTGTATTTTGATAGTTGATTATAACCTTATTTAAATAAAATCTGTGTGCTTATCGTTTTGCTTGTTTTTTTAATTTATGCCACTCATTACACTTCAGAAGTGGGATACATAAAAAGATTCGGCCATGTAGCGCAATCACACGGATATACCTGAAAACGGAAGGCATGTTTGCCCTTCTGGATAGATTGAATCTTCACCGACTCGCAGTGAAAACGTAGAAGAGGATGCCGAAGAAGTTACACCACCAGCCAGGAAGATTCTGAGAAGGCTTTTGGAGGACGGGGTGCAGAAGGCCATGCGTGAGCTGAACGAAGAAGTACCCGTAGCCATCAAAGCAAAGGTGCACCGCGCAGCATCCCTCATACCTGAATTTGACCCGGATAGCGACGATTGCACAGCAGAAACTGCATGACTCTAAAAGATCGACCAACTGGGTGAGATACACGGATGGAACGACGCTACCAAGGCATTTCACCTGCGAGACACAGATTTTCTGAAACGTATGAACGTAACGGAAATACGCGAAAGATTAAGGATATCACTACATGCAAAGAATGCCTTCTTCCTGGGACATCAATCATTAAGGTTTACATAGAAGACAACGACGAGGATAACGATGTGGTCACCCGGCCGCAACACTGCGAGCTATCAAGCGTATCCTACTCCATCCCCGCTACGCTGTTGCGTGGCTCAACGGGCTATATCAAGATTGTCAACACTGGCACCAGGAAGATCGTCTGGCAGCGCGGCGAGGTGCTGACCAGAGCAGACAGCTGCGACGCCACGTCTCTTGCTGATACACAGGTCAGTAAAAAAGCCAATAGTATTTTGCCATTGCCACTCAAGCCATCAGCCATAATTAGCTCGCCATATTATCAGCCATAATATTGTTTCAACGGTCTTACATACGAGCTTAGCCTATATTAGAACCATAGGAGGGGTTTATAAATAAAATTAAGACTGGACTACTAAATAAAAACGATTATGATCATTTAATTAATTTATTAACCGATTACAATGATTGTTTGGCAAGTAACACAAACGAACTAGAGTGCACTGATTTGTTACACATGAAAATAAATTTAACAAATTTACAGCCGATATATAGACAACCTTATTGTATGTCGCACAGGGAGCAGGTGATAGTTAAAACGAAAGTATCCTAACTATTAGATGCGGGTATTGTCAAAGAATCTGAGTCCAGTTTCGCTTCTCCAGTAATTTTGGTAAAGAAAAAGAACTGCGATTATAGCTTTTGCGTAGATTACCGGGCGCTTAACGCCATCACAGTCAAAGACAGATTTCCGTTGCCACAAATCGATGATCAGGTCTCAAAATTAGCAGGCAAGAAGCTCTTCACCACCCTCAAATTCTCAAGGTTACCACCAACTTAAAATAAGCCAAGGTCACTTCGAGTATACACGAGTTCCGTTTGGTATAGCAAATGCATTGTCTGTCTAAATGCAGTTGATGAATAAAATAGTCGATACCGTAAAAAAAAGAATACTGCGGGGGTAGTTCGTAAAACTTTATACCACACCGGTCATATCGATGACCCGAATAGATTTTTGCACGAATTTGAGGTCTTAGCATTTCTCGATGAAATTTTACTACCTTCTTGTGACGTTGCATCGGGATTCACTATATAAGAAAAAGTTCTACGAAAACTCAGATCTGAAAATCTTAAACTTAATATGAGTAAATGCGAGTTTTTGCAAAAAAATATTACCTACTCGGGGCACGAAATATTATCGGATGCTACTCGTATTCAACCGGGTCAAGCTAAATTGACAGCTGTGTCACAGTTTCCTACTCCTACCAACGTTCATAAAATAAGACAGTTCTTGGGATTGTGTAGCTATTTTCGCAAATTCATAAAGAATTTTGCAGTTATTGCGCGTCCTTTGTCCGATCTTACAAGGAAAAACAGTGTTTGGGTTTAGGGTAGTGATCAGTGTCAAAGTTTTGAAGAGTTAAATCGTTGTTATTGTACAAAACCTTTACTTGCGTTATTTGATCCTACTTTGCCTACGGAGATACATACGGATGCATGTAAGTTAGGTATTGCAGGCATATTATTACAACGAAAAGCCGATGACACATTACTCCCCGTTACGTACTTTAGTCACAGATTACTAAATAGTTACTACGTAACAGATAAATCACTCCATAGAGAAATTTCAATACCTACAGCGTTAATAGACTACTTTTTCTGCCGCATACAAAAATGCACCTACATCTTTGAGTATAAAGTCACTATTGCTTCGCAGCTGCGCGAGACCAAGTGACGTGAGACCTAGCGACAATCGAACTAGGGTTGACACAATGTTTATTGTTGAGTTAAAAAAGTGTAGGTACCTACCTACTACTAGATTTTGCATTAAGGAAACATTATTTCGATTGTAACTACTTTGTAGTGGTATTTGTGTCAGAGAAGAAATAAAGATATTCGTATTTATATTATCTATCATCCTTATTTTTGTGTACATACGTAGGTACATACGTACAAACGCACCATGCTTTTTTCTATTATTTGTGATCATAATGAAAACTATTTAAAATAAATGATTCTTTATTCTTTATCTACATTTCATTTTATTTTTCATATTCCTAAATTTTCTAACAAAATACCTAGGTAAGTACTTACTATTTTCATACAATACAATAAAAAACGATCATTTCGCAAATTGGTCATTAGTAGAATCTGTCATTTGTGGAATCTGTCGTTTGTAGATTATTAGTAAGTAGGTACACTTCGAGAATCGGTAAATTTTATTGTCAACTACGTAGGTACCTGCCTACCTACCTAGTCATTTCGCTAATTAATTAATTATTAGTCGACTAAACCACCACGTAATAAAGCTAACGTTTAACAAGCACAGATTACTTATTTGGTTCGTATGAAAACTAAATTGAACGTAAGAGTAACACGAATAATTATAGTGCGTCGTGAGCGCGTCCGACGGTTGTTGGCAGTCCACTGAATCGGCACTGCAGTCGGTGCCGGCGAGAGTAGGCTATTACCGCGCGCAAGTACATCGAGTGAGAGAGGCCTGCTTTAGTAGGGTTACAAGTAAAGAGGAAAGTATGTACCTTAGCTATGAACTGGAAACTCTTGCCGTTGTTGAGTCATTGCGTAGGTTCAGAGTGTATATTGTAGGAAAACAAGTAAAAGTAGTCACCGATTGTACATCGGTTCGAGCAACTTTGACTAAGCGCGAGCTTATCCCTCGTATAGCTAGGTGGTGGTTATCAATACAAGTCTACGACATTAGCATTGAGTACCGGCCGGGGGCCTAATCGCATGAAACACGTAAACGCGCTGAGTAGGGACCCTGTTGTATATACTATGAACATTAGACGGCTTGAAATAACAGACTGGTTTTATACTGTGCAATATCTAGATGAGAAACTTAAATGAATCATTCACTAACTCAAGGGTGGTAGTGCTTCTACAGATATCTATATCTATACATATAATAAGACTGTAAAAGATCGATTTCTGTACATTGAAGATTTTTATGAAAAATTGTTACAGGGGGTCTTAATTACCGAAATAGAAGCCAAAACAACAATTTTTAAAAATTTTGTCTGTCTGTCTGTCTGTCTGTTTGTCCGGGCTAATCTCAGAATCTACTGGACCGATTTTGACGGGACTTTTTTTATTTGACTCAGTATCACCTGGAGAGTAAACTGGGATATAAATAATCACGCCGATGAACTTAGGGGGCAGGCAGGAAATTGAATCTCAGAATCTACTAAACCATCCTTGAGTTGCGTACGCTGCGAAAACGGTTCAAGATACCAAAAATATAAATATGAAAGAATTATTCCTCTTGAAATGATCTAAAAAACTGTCTGCGACAGTACATGTCTATGCCCAAAATTACAACTCCACGCGGACGAAGTCGCGGGCACAGCTAGTTACTAATAACTATGAACTAATAAATGACAGATTATATCGCAAAACATTACTCGAAAATCGCCTAGTAGTCCCTTTTTCGGCTCTATGAAAGATAACACAGATGCACCACGATAATATCGGACATGTAGGCTTTCAAAAAAGTTTAGAATTAATAAAACAAGAGTATTTGTTACCTTAAATGACCTGCTTTATTCGCAAATATGTAGATGCTTGTTTACACCGTGCTTATGGCAAAGAAAATCAAGGTAAAAGGGAAGGGAGACTTTTTCCAATACCTAAACCTTCTGAGCCAATGCGTATGGTGCACATTGATCACTTAGGGCCTTTTTGCAAGACCATAAAGGGTTATCAGTACATGTTGGTCCTGACAGATGCTTGCTCTAAATTTGTCATAGCAGAGCCCACTCTGACAGTAAATGCAGTAGAAACAATTCGAATTATAAAAGAAGACGTTTAGCTTATTCGGGTATCCAGACAAAGTAGTAAGCGACCATGGAAAAGCCTTAAGAGTAGAAATTTTAGGCAGTTTTCGAATTATAACAGTTGAAGCACATATTAACCTCTATTGCTTGTCCAAGGGCTAACGGGCAAGTTGAACGTACTAATCGAACCGTACTTAACGCGTTGCGAGCCACTGATCCTAGTGAGGCTGTAAATTATTGGGCTAACTGCTTGCCCGATGTCTTGTGTAGAATAAATAACACGCCTAACGTTAGTACAACTTACAAGCCATAGGATTTAATGTTTGCAAGGAGCTCTAGGCCTCGTTGCGATGTAGATCTTAAACCGTGAGACTGATTCTGTTGAGGATAGGCGTAGGAAAGCTAGTACCCAGTTAAAGAAAGCTGGGGAAAAGATGCAGGGTGACTTTGATTAAAAGCGTAAGCCCAGCCGGGCTTATAGAAAGGGAGATTTAGTATTGTGGAGACAGGCTCCCTTAAATAGTGCAGCTAAAGTCAATACCAAGCTCGATGGTTTCTTTTTAGGTCCCTATATCATAACTAAGGTTGTTGGCAATGACAGATATAGGATACGGAGCATTAAAGGCTTAAAAGGCTATAAAGCTTTTACAGGATTAGTTGCTGCAGACTCATTGCGGCCCTATACAAGCACCGTACCTATGTCTGACAGTGCCAGCAGCTCTGATGAGCAATTGGAAACCGAAGACCTCATTGATTTACTTAAGAACTAATACTACCCTTCCCCATTGCGGGAGCAATCATTGTTTCAGGACGGCCGAATGTAACGCCAAGCCTCAGCCACCATAGCCAATCATAGCCAATCATAGCCAATCCTAGCCAAGCCAGCCAATCCTAGCCAAGCCAGCCAATAGAAAGCCACCGCCAAGCTAGTTGACGCTCCCCACTACAACTTCCGCCAGCCGTGCGCCCTTGGGTGGGAGCAAGCCCTTATAACGGCCAGACAGCTCAGTCTAGCCACTTTTGCACTTAGCCACTGAATAGGCCGAAACTCTGCCAATTTGTATTTTGATAGTTGATTATAACCTTACTTAAATAAAATCTGTGTGCTTATCGTTTTGCCTGGTTTTTTTTATTTATGCCACTCATTACAATTATATGATAAATATTATATGATCGGGTGGTGACATTTCCAAACCTCAGTGGTTTCCGCAGAAAACCAGCGCCATGGCTTACCGTGGCAACAATGCTGAGTGGGGACAAATTTGGTCATATTAGTACATTCATTTTTTTAAACTTTTAATGTTTTTGCTAAGTTTAATTATTATGTTTCATCATATTGTAATATAATATGTGCCAAATAAATATTTTTTCTTTCTTTATTTCGTTCTTTCACGTGTTAACAACCCGCAGCACTGACAATGACTAAGAGCTTAACAGGTCCATTGCACTTGGTTTAGTAGTACTCGGTTCGGTCCGCTCATACCGTATCTGCTTCTTTTTGGTTCGATCTAACATGTCCAGTCTAGAATCTAGCCAGAACACGGTGCTAGATAATTTTTGGCTGTCTCCCGCTAATGGCTTAAAAGCTCCGTAATAGCTTTTAGCGAGCTTTCAGACCGACACACGTTCGAATCCCGATTAGGCTTGCATTAGTGGGCATAAGAGAATATGATTTTAGTCTAAAAGTATACACGAGACTACGACAAATAAAGAGGATAGTGTTGAAAGCATGTTTAAAAGATATCTTTCCAAATCTAATGTTATCGTTTAGCCTGAGCCTAGTCCTGGGCCTTACCAGGGCACACCTGCGGAATGCTATAGCCGGGACTCGCGGGTGGCGACAGACCGACACTGGTGTCGAGAATGCCCTATGGCGTTAAGTTCACCTTTTGTACAATTTTTTTTAATAAATTCTTTTTTCGCAATAATTGGTATTCTCATTTCTGTGATAAAGTAGCTTTGAAACAGAATGATAGTCTACATGTCTAAATGTTCACCAATTTGAATTACCATAAAGTTAAACTAATAACTAAAAAACGAACAAATAAATCAAACGAGTTAGACGACCGCTTTAAGTGTAAATGGTTAAGAAGTTGACTATTACACCACGAGAAGGTTCTAACGGAAAAAAATATTAAGAAAATCCCTCAGAAATATTGAAAAATATACATTTAATTTTGCATATTTTAAAAAACGTGCGTAACTAATGTCAATGTCATTCGATGACATTGTTCAATCATTGCAACGCTAAGGCGGTACGAAGTTCGCCGGGTCAGCCAGTGTTTCGAATAAAAAAGCCCGTACTGAAATCGGTCCGTTCGGTAGCTACGATGCCACATGAGAGACACACACAAAAAACTTACACACAAACACACACAAGTAGAATTGGCTAGACGACACCACCAATCGTTGACATACTTTTTATTATCTGTCAAAACGGTCTGCCTCCATAGATTTCGTATGGTAATAAATGATTGTGACGTCACGGTCATGTGTCAGAAATCGGAGTCAATTGACCGAATATATATTGCGTTTTGTATGTTTAAAAATTGGTTTCTACAGCTTTTTTGAAATATATTGGTTGTATTAACTTCATAGGGGCTGTGTTTTTTAAACACCATGATCTTGACAATATTTAAGTTAGGTGTCATCATCCCAATTGGGGTCTACCTTAATGACTAAAGCTGAAAAAGATGATTATTTTGCTTTAAATTTCCACGAAACGGCGCCAGCGCAGGAACCAAAATACATCCAACTGTAATCACCTGAAAAGGTAGAACGGGAAGTCGCAGGACTTACAATATCTACAACTCACAACGTGACACAGAAGATGCACTGGAATCACAACACCGAGACCAGCAAACACTCGACGCGTTTCGCCACTACACGACACGTGGCATCCACAGGAGATGTTTTCGCTTCGACAGACTACGTACTCCACCTTAATGCTTATTAATATAGCACCCCTCTTTTTCGTCAGTTTTTTTTATTAGTAAACTAGTTGACACGACAGACGTTGTCCTGCCCGTTCCTTTTTTTTTTAATTTTAGATCTTTCAAACCTTCCCTGGACTTCCTCGAATATTTCAAGACTAATATTATTCAAATCGGTTCAGCCATTCTCGAGTTTTAGCGAGACTAACGAAAAGCAATTCATTTTTATTTAAAAGAAGATAAGACAAATTACAACCTCTCTTCGGGCCGTGCCTTTTTTGAGTTGTTTTTTTCTTGTGTTGATGGATACAATATTCAAAAAATATATCTATATTTGAAAAGGGCTGTAAAGGATTTTTGGAAATAGGAAGGTAGGATAGGATATCGGATTGAGTACCTATATTAAATAGAAATGTATTATATAATTGAACCATGAATTGATGTTATCTGAAATGTTAAAATAGTAAAAATGTGTAATGTATAATGAAATTAATTAATTGTTTAACTTTAGCTTGTAAATTTCAATTTCGTATGCCGCCTATGGCAATACATGATGGTCTAAGATGAAATTGGGTTATTAAATTTGCCATGTTTTAGGCAAATAAACATATTCTATTCTATTCTATTCGATATTATCTCAACTTACATTAGTGTCTTATCTCTATGGTCTAAAGATTAAATTTATTAAACTGTTTATTATTAGTTTATTACTATAGGTCGTGCCGCTAGATGACGCTGTTTTAAATTGACCCCCGGTTAAAAAAAATTTCAGCGTTCTATCATTTATTATGGTATAAATGGTCGATGTGGGTAAGGCTCCGGCCACACCTGCGGCATACCGTTGCCGTGGCTGTCAGTGGTTGGTTGACACGCTACCCGTCAGAAGAAAGCCGTAGCAACAGAGAGCTACAGGTGTAGCCTGAGCCTTAAATAAATGACAAAGATATATGGAAATGTTTGAATGTAAACAATTACAATTATTGTAAATCAAATTTGAAAAGGGGCAATGACAATAATGACTGAGTTTCTTGCGCCGCTTCTTCTCAGCACTGGCCCAAATTGTCCCGAAGCGGTGGTAGGGTTAATTTATATGTTGGGACGTGTAGAAGTGCTACTTGTTAGTCTACTTGCAGAAATATATTGATTTTATTGATTTCAGTGGTGACAGTGACGAAAGAGTTGAAAATACCGACTCGCAGATCGAAGTGCGGGCCCGGAGTATTTACGTATGAAATGTAGCGAAACAGACATAAAACCAGCACTGACGGGGACTGATCCCTTGCCAAATGCCGACGGTAGATAAATATCGAGTTGTCAACGAGAAATTAGTTTGCCGATAATAAAGGCGTTTAGTTCGGCAAGCAGAGTTCGAAAATTATTTGTAACGATCTCTTCTGCGCCATCACAAGCGCATGCCTAACGGTGGCATGAACGACGGCGAGGCTAGATGGCGCTGTTAGCCTAGTACCGCTCATGAACCGCGGCATCCTTATTGAATAGGTCATTGAGCTGTAAAATTATTAATAACTGTATGCCAGACACATCACTGGATCAAATTGTAAATAGTATACGAAACAGCTCTTTCAACTCCAACTCGATTATTGTATTAATGTTAGGGAACAGTCAAAACGTTAGTAAGAAAAATATTATAAAGAATTGGACCATTTTGACAAATTTAAATGTCAAAAAAATTATCCTCTGTTCCCTACCATTTTCAAAATATTATACGGTAACACAAAATAACAGTATTCATATGCTGAATACTTTGTTATTTAATTTATCTCAGCGTCACAGTGACAAATTTGTGTTTTTTGACACAAATAAATTCATTAATAATTCATTTCATTTGACTGGCAGCTCTTTACACTTGCCTATTAAATTTAAAAAACGAATAGTTACTTTGTTAGCTTATAATATTAATTGTATTTTAAACTCAACCATATCACATGGTTGTCAACATATTAGTAATAGTACTAATTTAGATATTATTAACTTGACAACCTCTGAGACTTTAAACTAAGGGGGAAGACAAAGGCTGGGTCTAGTTTTATTGTTGTACATCAAAACATACAAGGCCTAGCTGGCAAAGAATTAGAATTATCATTAGTTTTGCAAGATTTAAACGCCCATGTAATGTGTGTGACTGAGCACTGGTATAGGGACTATGAATTAATGTTAAGTATTGACAATTATAAGGTCGGTAGTTCGTTCACAAGGGAGACTACAACTAGAGGTGGGTCACTTATTCTATTGAAAAATCAATTTAACTGTAAAGAACGAAAAGATATTGTATCTCTCTCCATTGAGCGAACTATTGAACTTGCATGTGTTGAACTAGATCAATATATTGTCATAAGCGTATATAGCCCGCCAGACGCTAATTACCAACTTTTTGAAGACACTATGGATAAAGTCTTATCAAAAGCATCAAAATCAAAAAAGAATTTAGTAGTATGCGGTGATTTTAATATAGACATATTAAAAAAAACACAAATTTCTATGAGATTTCTTAATCTCTTTGAATCGTATAACCTAAATAATGTTTTTGAAGAACCTACCAGAGTGACTCCAACAACGGCTACTTGCATAGATAATATTTTTTGTGATGTCAAAATAACAAATAAATCTATTTTACAATGTCTAAGCTCCGACCGTAGAGGACAAAAGGTCACATTTCCGTCTGGTCCGGCCTTGAGCGTAGTAGATATAGTTTATAGACCAGTCACTGCAAACAGGATAAATAGATTTAAGGATAGGATTTTTGATGGTGTGAAAACATTAATACCAAACAGTAGTAGTAACGTAGACAACTTATATGAAGATCTTTTTAACTTAATTAAAAGCGAATTTGCATCAATTTTCACAAAAAAAAAGGTTAAGTCTAATCGGTTTACAAGTAAGTTTAATGAATGGGCTACACCAGGTATTTATAAAAGCAGGAACAAGTTATATGATCTGTATAGTATTAGAGAACATTCTCAGGACCCACATATTATAGAATATGTTAAAAAATATTCAAAAATCTTTAAAAAAGTTTGTGCCCAAGCAAAGACGAATCATCTTCGTAGGATAGTTTCAGGTTCAAAAAATAAAGCCAAAGCTACCTGTAATATCATTAACAAAGAAACCGGTAAAGATAAAACAAAAGATCGTTCATATTCATTAAAAGATGGAGGTAAACTAGTTAAATCTGATGCAGAAGTAGCTAATATTTTTGAAAAGTACTTTGCTAATATAGCACCATCTACTACTAAAGAACTTAACTCTTCTGCAGAACTGTCTGAATCCATTCTCAAATCCAATATTGATGAGTGTGATTCACCACTATACTTTAGATACGTAAGCACCGATGTAATTATGAACGCATTCAATGAAATAAATATGAAAAAAACCGAGGATCTTTGGGGAATATCCGTATGTATAATTAAAACTATTATTGAAATCATAGCACCTCTTTTAGCGATCATTTTTAACAAATGTATTGATGAAGGAAAATTCCCAAATTTAATGAAATTTAGTAAAATAGTACCGTTATTTAAATCTGGTGACAAAAATAACCCCTCAAATTTTCGACCGATATCAATCTTACCGGTTCTAAGTAAAATTTTTGAAAAGATTATATTCAATCAGCTACTATTTCACTTCACATCAAACAATTTATTGCATAATAAACAATTTGGTTTTACAAAGGGTCGCAGTACTGCTGATGCTGGAGTCGCTCTGTTGAAACATATATTTGATGCCTATGATAGTAAGCATGATGCTGTGGGAATCTTTTGTGACCTCTCTAAAGCGTTTGATTGTGTTGACCATGAGACCCTGTTGAGAAAACTACGCCATTATGGTGTATCAACTAATGCATGTAACTTATTTAATTCATATCTCACTGAGAGAACACAAAAGGTTTCTATCAATGGAGCAGAGTCTCCTGGAGCACCTCTCACTATGGGTGTGCCCCAGGGTTCGATATTGGGACCGTTACTGTTTCTAATATATATTAATGACCTTCCATACTTTGTCGACGGTGCTTGTGAGATAGTGTTATTTGCTGATGATACTTCACTACTTTTTAAAACTCCAAGGGGTAAAGAATTGTTTGATGATGTAAATGGTACTCTCTCGCGAGTACTTCATTGGTTCACCGTTAACAATTTATTGCTTAACGCGACCAAAACTAAATGCATTAAGTTTACAATGCCCAATGTCCGACAAGTTCCAACAAGGGTTGTTGTTAAGGATGAACAACTAGTTACTTCAAATACTGCAACTTTTTTGGGAATTACTTTGGATGATAAGCTCCAGTGGGGTCCTCATATCATGACCTTATCAAAGAGACTAAGCTCCGCTGCATACGCTGTAAGAAAGATAAGGTTTCTGACTGATGTTGAAACGGCAAGACTAGTTTATTTTAGTTATTTTCACAGTATCATGTCATACGGCATCTTACTATGGGGCTCAGCTGCAGATATAGAGACAATTTTCGTATTGCAGAAACGAGCCGTGCGGGCTATTTATAAACTTAAATCAAATGAAACACTTAGAGAATTGTTTAAAGAATTTAAAATACTTACAGTTTACTCGCAATACATTTACGAAAACCTAATTTACGTTCGAAAAAACTTACACTTATTTCCTAAAAATAGCGATTTGCATAACTTCAACACAAGACAAAAAAATAGGCTTGCCGTTCCACATTTTAGGCTTCATAAAGTTGGTCACTCATTTATGGGTAGATGTGTAATATTTTTTAATAAATTACCTGAAAATTTAATTTCATTGCCTTTAGATAAATTTAAAACAGTTGTAAAAGATGTATTAATGTCGAAAGGATATTATAAAATTGATGATTATATAAATGACAAAGATATATGGAAATGTTTAAATGCAAACAATTACAATTATTGTAAATCAATTTTGAAAAGAGGCAATGACAATAGTGACTGAGTTTCTTGCGCCGCTTCTTCTCAGCACTGGCCCAAACTGTCCCGAAGCGGTGGTAGGGTCAATTTATATGTTGGGACGTGTAAAAGTGCTAATTTGTTAGCCTAATTACAAAAATAAATTGATTTTATTGATTTTATTTTATTGCATATAACATTCAGATCCAGAATAATATAGATAGACGAATCCAGATGATGTCTATCGGACCTTGGTCCTTGACCATAACGCCCGGTCGGTTGGAAGCGCTACGGTTTATCGGGCTTGGTATGTTTGTTAAAAAAAATGCATATATCAATCAATTATGACTTTTAGACTTTCTGGACATATTAATTTGAATAACTGTTGACATGTGCTATTAATGTTCCTTAAATTTTTATTTTCGTGTTTATTATATATATCATTATGTTTTTTTTAAATCTATTTTGACATCTTGAAATTCAATCCATTTAAAAAAATGCATGCTGTTAATAACAGCTGAGTAAGCAGAACATCCTAAAAATATGTCATCTTCAGTGTTCCTTATTCATAAGCAGATAATTAATTTAATTAATTTTCATTGGCATGATCCTCTTAAGAGAATTACAATTTCATTAGTTATTTGTTAAAATGATCGTAAGGTAAAGCGTCCTACGCATTATGGTGACAAACGTCTGTTCATGTTGATTAATGAAGGCTTTATTGACACCCTTTTATCTGTAAAAATAAAGAAAGCTTTTAGATAAACTCGCTGACCTAGCTACACCTATCTCGATTTAGACCCTGCCTCTTCGGGCTTAGTCCAAGGTCGAGAGCAATCCTGTTCAACTGAAAGAAACTGGCCTGGTAAGGAAAGGATAAAGGATAAACAACTAGATTATTTATTTTATAATAGAAAGATATTGCACACCACAAAATGCTTCTAATTGTATATTACAAGCCAATTTACGCAGAAAACTATACAATTTAGGTAGGCGGTGACATTTGTTACAATGTAGTACGGTTAGTGGTAAAAAAATCTATACTTCCATACTAATATTATAAATTATACGTAATGCGGAAGTTACTCTGTTTGTCTGTGTGTTACTCAATCACGCGATCACGCCTGAACTACTGAACCAATTAGCATGAAATTTGGTATGGAGATGTTTTGATACCCGAGAAATGACATAGGCTACTTTTTACTGCGGTAAAATAACGCATTCCCATGGGAAAATTCATATTCATAATCATAATCATATATTTATTTGCAATAAATAGGGTTTACATAAAGTTGGTCATGGAATTTGGAGTCACTTATGCCTTTTTAGCCGTTAAACTACAGCATGCAAATGTGTGCGTCTTAAAACTAGTATAATTAATATATAATTTAATTATCATTGTAATCAAATTATAATCTATGCATCTACCATTAATTTAATTATTTATGTCTCCGGATATTCAAGTGGGCCGATCGCTTTTACGCCTAAAATACTAAATAGATTTAAATGAAATTTGGTAAGAAAATTTATTGAGACTTAAGATAGGACATTGAGTTACTTTTGACCGGGGGGAAACAATGCATTCCAAAAAAACTACTTAATGCTAACGATGTCACGGGTAAAAGCTAGTATATAATAATTTATTCCCAGACAAATCACTAAGTCCAATTTTTGTTATTACCACCGATGTTAGTAAATAAAATGTTTGTTACGTTTATGTGTCTAAAAACTCCACGAGCAAAATGCTCGTTGCAACCGTTGTCCAAACTTCGGCTCCGTGTGTACGGTTTCGGTCCGATAATTTTAATATAAATAGCCGACATTAGTTACCGCTGGTCACAATAGCTGATGTTTTGTCTGTCGGTTAAAATTAAATGGCTGTAACACAATAGACGCGCGTGTTTACAAAATGGATGGTTAGAAAAACAAAGACGAATAAACATTTTGACGACCACTTTAATGTAATGGTCAAAAAGTTGACTATTAACCAAGAGGTCGCGGGTTCGATCCCCGCACTGTAAAAACATTTGTGTGTATGAACATGTCTGTTTGTACTGGGGTGGGTGTTATATGTATTTATTTAAGTTTGTTTGTGTAAGATACTCCTAGCACACGATACACTGGCTCGACAACACACCATGTGCGCAGGCGACGCGTCCGTTCTCGCCCATGGCTCTCACAGTAATGACCCGCGCGCCCCGCCACACCGTGAGCACGAGATAGTGTTTAGTTATAACTATGGTTATAACCTGACACAAACACTACATCCCTTCCTTATTAAATAATTATTTGATCATTTAATTAAATAGGTATATAATTTGAATACTATTACACCTTAAATCATAATTCATCTGTATCATAGTAGGTACGTCGTTTATCATACTTTGCCTAAAATAAATTCGATAATTTATTGTTCTTCGTTTATTTTTGGATCTCCAATCCTATTTTCCTGTTCTTCTTCTACAGCTTTCTTAGGTATAATAGTAATGTTTTATTTTTAGGTATAATATATTCCTCCGAATTAACCGGTCAAACGCTTGACCGGTTTCTTCGTTTCGGATAGTTTCAACTCCATCTTTTGATTTTTCTACAACGTGTGGTGCCGGGTTATAATTTAAGGCAAGCTTATTTGTTTTGTTTATCTCTTTAACGTACACCTTGGCCCCCTTATTCAGAATCTTTAGGTTTCCTCTTCTTATCTCCTTTCTTCTTTCCTTTTTGCTCTTTGTTCTTGTCATTTATTTCTGTATCATCTTTATTATTAATGGATTGGTATTTTATCTCTATTTATTCTTCTGAAAAATAGTTTGTAGGTGTTTTCCCTGCCACAGAATGGGGCGTCGTGTTTATACATCATAAGGTATTCATTGAGACTCTTTTGCAAATCTTTTTTCTCGTACTAGCCTATCTTTAAACGTTTTAATACTCGTATATCCAGATTCTACCTCTTTGTGGCGTTCCTTGGGAGAGGCCCATATCCAGCAGCGGATTCTAACAGGCTGATATGATATGATATGATATGATGACCTCTTTACCTCGCCGTTCGTTGCGAACAGTAAGGGACAGTATCAAAAAGCAATATGTTGCACTCTTTACATGTTTACTATTGTTTAACAAAAACGTATGAGAAAAGATCATTTTAGATCAACTACTAATTACTTGACACCTTCACCCCGCAAACCCACTACTTTAAAAACAATCATTTTGCACAATACAGGTTTCGCAACCGTTCTACTTAGCAAATAATAAAGAGTTATAATATTATTTTAGCAATAATCACGTGACAAAATAATTCGTCTGCCAAATTAATGATTGTACAAAAAGTTAGAAGATTAATTAATAGTTTTTTTTAAATAACTATTTTGTAACCAAAACTTACGCGAAGCCGTGTAAATGGCGGTATGTTAGAGTAAATTTTATTGAATTACCTTCATATTGCCGCACTTTTCCGTCTTCTAAGTGAGTGTCGATTGTTGCTGTGTAGAAAGTCAAGTCCTTAAAAATACACATTCCGTGAATTAGCCAAATAGGTGAATTTGGTTCTGGCACGTTAGACGACACAGATTTATGTGATTTCAGGCTTGAAGTAAATATTCGATATGAGTTCTTAAATATGTTATTTTTATATTTTCAGGAGATTTCCGTATTACTAGGCGTATACTAAGGCGAGTACTAAGCATGGCAAAAAGTATGCGGACAACGGACAATTTAATAAGAACATCACATGTCTATTAGCACTAAGCTATTTTAAAAAAAACAGATATTCCAGTCTATTTCATCTTCTTCTGCCACGTTGTCGACTCCTCTATTTTTTCTCAATTGTTTGGTCTTTCTTCATTTTACTTATCATTGTCTTCTAACCTTCTCTTTCTCAGTAGCTGTGTTTTGCAATACTGTCTAAAATCACCTAATTTTATGACTTTTTGGCTTGATTCCTTAACCTGACAATAAATTTTTCCTGTCTTATCAAACGGAAAACTTGCCTTTGGTAGAATTTGTTCTATTTAGGAGTAAAGTAATCGCTTTATTTCTGACAGACTTCGTTTTGTGCATTTCCAATTTAATGGGGGTAAATTTGCACCAATGTTTGACAGCAGGTGGCAAATACTTTTTTTTTCTAATTTGATGGGGTACATTTGTACCAAACATATTCAATTTAATGGGGGTACATTTGTACCAAATATTTCCAATTTAATGGAGGTACCTTTGTACCACAAATTTCCAATTTAATGGAGGTACCTTTGTACCACAAATTTCCAATTTAATGGAGGTACCTTTGTACCACAAAATTCCAATTTAATGGAGGTACCTTTGTACCACAAATTTCCAATTTAATGGAGGTACCTTTGTACCACAAATATTCAATTTAATGGACGTACCTTTGTACCACAAAATTCCAATTTAATGGAGGTACCTTTGTACCACAAATTTCCAATTTAATGGAGGTACCTTTGTACCACAAATTTCCAATTTAATGGAGGTACATTTGTACCACATATTTTAGAAAACACCCAGACCAGTACAAACACACATGTTCATGCACACTTATGCTTGTACTGTGCGGGAATCGAACCCGCGACCCTTGGTTTAGAAGTCCGACATGCGGACCACTGCACCAAGCGGTCGTCGAACAATGGTTCTTTGTGTCACATACCTACTCGACATATTTTAATAAGCCTCACTTACCTATGTGATATTTTGATTGTTTTGTTTTTGTACCACAAGATCGACTACTCGTTAAGCTCTCAAAATATGGCATAAGTGGACCTGTGTTGCAATGACTTAAATCTTATTTGAAGGAAAAGACTCAGTGCGTAGAAGTTCGAGGATCTTGTTCCATTCAGAAAACAATTATAAAATACCAGTCAATGTATCTACAAAATAATTTCGGAATACTGCAAGGTAGCATACACACAGATTCCCCTTCTTTCTACTATACATACTCGTATATGATTTGTCTAAACATCAGTCACAGGAGTGCATTTCAGTCGCGGTCGACGTTAGCTCAGTAATGAAAGGTAATGACTTATATAGCATTAGCTGAGGCAATTTAATGGCTAAATGACAACAATATAAATACTTAATACTTAAGTACCTACTTAAACACCTTGTTAGTTTAGTAATTGTTAAAATCATGTCAACAATCTTTTTGTGAATAAATTATTTTATTATTTATTATTTTATTTATCTAAAAGTGAACACCAACAAAACTAAATACCTATATACAGTTCCGAACAATGAGACGTAATCCACAACACCTATGTGTATCACACGAAAGTGACATCATACAAGACACTACACAAAGCACCTTTTTGGGACTTAGCTTAGACTGTAACGTTAGTTGGAAGGACCATATTAATACCGTGTGTGCCACATTAAGTAGGTTTGTATTCGCACTGACAAGAATCACTAGATTGGTATCCCAGCAAGCAGCTCTGACTGCATATAACGGATATCTATATCTCCGGTCATGTCGGACTGCCGCCTCACCGAACCCCGAGAGCGATGGAACAGCGAGTGCACGAGCGCATTGCGCTCACAATTGTGTACCACCACATCTCCTACGCAGTTGGCCGATCTCTGCTGAGACTGGCCGCCGTGGTCGAAATCGGCCAGGAGAACCATTATTATTATGTTGACTCCATTCTGCGTTATGGAATTGTTCTTTGGGGAAAGTCATACCAAATATTCAAATATTTCAAAAGATGTGTATTAGAGCTATGTGTTGCAACAGAAAACGAGAATCCTGTAAGCCACTATTCAGAAAACTTAATACGCTCCCATTGCCTTGCTTGTATATATATATGAAGTGTGTATATTTGTTTTTAAACGTAAGCACCAATTTACAAAATACTGGATACAACTCATAGAAATGTTCGCCATCAATATGTACGTAAGCTTATAAGTAAACTTAGATTTACCTTCAAGGAACTCTTTTATAATTATATTAATTATTTATTTACTCGACGATTTTAAAAATGTAAATATGAATAAATTTAATAAACTAGTCAAAATATGGTTACTAGTTAAATGCTTCTATGGCGTCAGGGAGTTCCTAAGGTATAAAAAATTATATTCATTTAATAATAAACAAGTATGTACATACGCTTATCAGATGTTATTATTTTATAATGTGAATACACCTGAAAAGGTAAAGTTTTGCGGAATCACCCTAACAGCAATTGTAACTGTTTACATTGTACCCAAATTTATGTTCACAATAAACAATAAATTCATTTCATTTCATGTTAGCAAAACAACCACATGTTGGCAATGTCAAAAACATAGTTCATATCTTTGGCAACTGATTTAGAGTTAGGAAGCCAAAGGAAAACGCCTCCCACCGACCGGATGTTAGGGTCGGGGACCGAGGTCCGACAGACACCATCTTGATTCGTCCATCCATACCATTCAGAATCCAAATCCTACATGCCGCGGCTCATGTGCGGTATTAGGCTAACAGCGCCATCCAGCCCACGGAGCCGTACCAGCGCTCGCTGTCGCGCCTGCCACCGGCAGGCATGCGCCCGCGATGGCGAACGGTAGAGGTAGCCACATATCTATTCACCACGGCATCATAATAGCCTAAAATGGCATGACAGTAAAAGTACCTAAAAGGCATTTAAAAAGAACTGTAGAATGCATACCCAACTCAACTCACAATTCACCTAAATAAATAAGTTGTAATTCATATTCATTGCATTGAATCAAAGTTGAATTATCCATGTTTAAAACAGCAATTCAAGTAGAACAATCAATTAGGAAGGTGCGATCATTGGAATTACAATGAATGTCAGATCGCAATAAAGTTTTTATTGTTTACAAGATAAGATCATTGTTGCACGAAATAATTGAGAACCTCTTTTCGTTATAATAAGTCAATGTACCCACGTAATTTTGAACGTCATTTATTTTAGTAATAAAATGAGAAACGATGTTACATTTTTTTTAAATAAGAAACGATATAACCAATGCAAATGTAACAATACATTACATTAACTACTACATTACTTACGTAATTTCTACCGTTATGGAAGAGCGTGGCCTCCTGATACATGTTGAGACTTCATCATGTTGTTTTTATAGTTTATTTGATTACGTAAATAAAGATTTATTATTATAACAATAATATAGTGCACTAAAACTCATTTGCCGGAAGATTGTTTTCTATTTAATTTTACACCTTGTATGGATACATTTCCCCCTTTTACGTAAGTTTATTTTATTTTATTTACAAATACAAGTATTGACTGACCTTTATCCTCGTCGTCACTTGTAAGATACTCCTAGCACACGATACACTGGCTCGACAACACACCATGTGCGCAGGCGACGCGTCCGTTCTCGCCCATGGCTCTCACAGTAATGACCCGCGCGCCCCGCCACACCGTGAGCACGAGATAGTGTTTAGTTATAACTATGGTTATAACCTGACACAAACACTACAGTTTGTAATACCACTGTTGATTCTGATATCTGTAACACGAGTGCTTAAGCTACTTACCGCGGAGTCAGGTCAATGTATGTGATGTTGTTTTATATTATTTATTTATTTCTGATTTCCGACTCTGAAAAAAAAATGGGTTCGTCGGAGTAATAAGTTTCTTTTTAGCCCTGATTTTTCAATACTCAGTTAACGGTAACAGTCATCAGATTAGAAAGCGTTTTTCTATACGTGAGCAAACGATAAACACGACAAATGCGATGCGACAATATCAAATGTTAAAGCTGAAAAAGAGGATTATTTTGCTTTAAATTTCCACTAACCTATGCCAGCGCAGGAACCCAAGTACATCCAACTGTAAACAATTGAAAAAACTAGAGCTGGAAGTCGCAGGACTTACAATACAACTCACAACGGACAAACAAGATGCACCTGGAATCACAACACTGACACCAACAAAACACTCGACGCGTTTCGCCACTACACGTGGCATCCTCAGGAGATGTTGTCGCTTCGGCAGTGCGTCTCAGAGTTCTCGACTGAGCGATTCAGTCGCTCGTAATCTGCTCGAAATTTAAAGCAAAATAATCTTCTTTTTCAGCTTTAGTCATGGATTTCCGCAGAGTAACGCCTGATTCCATCAACTATAACAAATGTGTGTACGTGTATGACAGTGCCCTGCGGAAGCGCAATTGACATTGACGAGTATTGGTCGCATCGCACTCGTCGCGTTTGTCGTTCACGTAGGCAGTACGTAAAATGGAAGATTTTAAAGTTATCACCAATTTCATCTGAATAACTATTTGAAAATCAGGCCTTTTAATAATGGTTTTTTTTTAATGGTTCTAACGACTTAACTCAAAAACCTTTGGCAAAATCTTCCAACGCCGCACATCACTACATCGATCATCTGACACTCGGCTCTCAAATTCAAATGGCGCAGATAAAAACCTACATCGCGCAATATAAGTTACAGCTCGGACTCAGCATATACAAGGTGTAACAAAAAACCCCGTTATAACTGAAGGGTGTTGTTGTGCCCGTAAACCTGAACAACTTTCGCTAAGAAACCTAGGTCGAAATCTGAAAAAATCTTTTGGCTCTCCCATAGTAAATCGATCAGCTGATTGGCAATTTTGTATGGGAGGTCCGATTTTTTTTTGAGATTTTGACCAAGGTATCATTGGGAAGGTTGTGCAGTTTTCCGGGCACAACAACACCCTTCAGTTATAACGGGTTTTTTTTACCTCGATCGGTAGGAAGCGCTTCTCTTTTCCTTCCTAATCTAATTTCGCCAAAAACTACTTACCGAAATTCTATTTTACATTTTAACAATAAAGAGTTATCTATCTATTTATATTATATCTAGATAGATATATTATCTATGTATAATATGTATTTATTTACAAAAAAAAGTATTGAAGTATGTTTATCCGTTGTCTAGTACCCATAACACAAGCCTCGTAGCTTAATTTGGGACTAGAGATTTTTTCTGATTGTTGTGAAATATTTATTTATTATACCTGTAATAATACCGTCTTAATCTTAACAAAACGTATCTACTGCACTCCGTTTATGTTGTGTAAGTGGCATCTCGTTGGCATTATAACAAAGGGCCGACAGCTATTTGAAGACATGATTAATTTTACGACGAATCAATTAGGTTTATGCTTGTTAATATTACAGATTTCGTCATTAGAAATCTGATAAAATATTTAGAATTAATCATGTCATAAAATACTGAGAATTATAAATAAATAAATAAAATTAAAATACAAATAAAAAAAAACATTTATTTCGGAGAAACTTGGCTCCATGAAGATTAGTAGGCAATTATCTTAATATCTATGGTTAGTAATGAATAAGAAAAGTGCATTTATTTATATTTTAAATTCTGAGTGGTCTATTTCTGCACACACAAAACCTGCAACTCAGAGTGCCTCCTAAAGATAAGTGCGTCCATCCTACTTGCTATCATCTTCAGGATCTCGTTCCCGCTCTAAAAAAGTCATCTACAGCAGCGACTGCAAACATTAATGACTAGCTTTTCCCGCGACGACGTCCACATTAGGTAGTTTTTATGGAATGCGATTTTTTTTCGTAATCACCAATTTTATCCAAATATAATTCAAATCTTTGTTAAAATACACACATCAAAAGTGTCTAGGGATCAACATATATTTTTGCAATAACTTTTCTCCTGATTGATATTAATTTAAATTTTCTTTAAGGATTCATCAAATAAAGTGTTTTCGTTTGTCTACAGTAACGATAAACCAAGTCAAATTTGCATTAATAAAAAAATTTGCCATTTTCCTAATAAAGGGATTTTTGACATTTGAACCACTAACATTAAAGTTCGAAAAAAAGACTGAAATAACAGTTTTCTTTAAAATTTTATTGGGTAACTTAAACAATTAATAATCCGTGTTTCTACCGCGAACACTAACAACACAAGAACATCGTTTTGGCATACTCAAAATGAGTTCATCCAAATCACGCTGTGGAATGGCCGCCCATGTTCGTTGCAACAACAAAAAAAGGTCTTCTTGCGACTGGATACCCTCCATATTCGGCAGAGCTCTTCTCTGTAGCATATCCCATGCATGCTCAATCGGGTTCAAGTCTGGCGACTGAGCAGGCCAGGGCATGACATTGATGTTAGCTGCGGCGATAGTCTGTCTTACAACTCTTGCGGTGTGCGGTCGTGCATTATCATGCATTTACTGAAATAAGGGACCGATTTGCACTTGTAGAGGAACGATGACGTCTGATACAATCGTCTCAGCATAAATTTGAGCGTTGAGGTTGCCTCTGATCCAAATCAACTCAGTTCTTCCGCCGATCCAAATACCCGCCCATACCATGATGGTTCCACCACTATAAGGATGGACTTCCTGGCAGGATTTTAATCGCTGTTGGCGTCCAGGGGTTCTCCAGTGTCGTATACGTCTTGTATCCGGTCTCATACCAAAACGAGACTCATCAGAAAATCACACGAAACGCCATTGTTCTTCTGCCCAATTTCTGTGTTCAAGGGCCCATTGATATCGAATCCTACGATTGTGCATTGCTATAGGTGGTACCCTTAGCGGTCTTCGGGAATGAAGATTCACTTCATGCAAGCGGTTTCTGACTGTTTGGTCGCTAATTAAGTTCCCTGAAAAGTGATGAAGCCTCACGGCTAACATCATGGCGGTTATTGTTGGAGCTCTTCGAGTTGTGATTTGAATGTATCGGTCTTGTCTCCGTGTGGTGCAGCGATACCGTCCTACTGGTCCGTATGGCGCTACTACATAGAAGAGCTCTGCCGAATATGGAGGGTATCCAGTCGCAAGAAGACCTTTTTTTGTTGTTGCAACGAACATGGGCGGCCATTTGGATGAACTCATTTTGAGTATGCCAAACCGATGTTCTTGTGTTGTTAGTGTTCGCGGTAGAAACACGGATTATTAATTGTTTAAGTTACCCAATAAAATTTTAAAGAAAACTGTTATTTCAGTCTTTTTTTCGAACTTTAATGTTAGTGGTTCAAATGTCAAAAATCCCTTTATTAGTAAAATGGCAAATTTCTTTATTAATGCAAATTTGACTTGGTTTATCGTTACTGTAGACAAACGAAAACACTTTATTTGATGAATCCTTAAAGAAAATTTAAATTAATATCAATCAGGAGAAAAGTTATTGCAAAAATATATGTTGAAAGTTATTGCAAAAATATATGTTGATCCCTAGGGATCAACATATATTTTTGCAATAACTTTCAATCTTTGCATCAAAAGTGTCTAGACACTTTTGATGTGTGTAGTAGTGAAATGGGTTATTTTCTCGCGGTCTTCCCCGGTCAAAAGTCATGTCTTTTTTTTAGAACCGAATCGCTAGAAAATAATAAATAAACACGCAAAAAAATAAAATAAAAAACCCTCCTTCGACCTTTTCTATTATCTTTACTCGTGACGTAAGTTCTAATGTGTCCGGCTAGCAGCGACTCCAAAACTGATAAATGGATTGACCGTTTTGAAACTTTTTAACGCGTCGCGGAAGGAATATGTGAATATTGGCAAATATCTTTGCATATCTTTGGGAAAACGACGAATTTCTTCTGAATACCCATGACATCACAAAACACGAAACCCTGAACTAAACAAAGTTCAAGATAGGTTCTTTAGGTCTTAAGGTCTTGCAGCGCAGGGTCTAGCTTAGCTAGTCTTGGCTAAAACAGGATCCAAAGCAGGTGGAAATTGTGGTGAATAGTTTGCCCGGAGATATACGACGGGAACACGATAAAAATGTTTTTAAAAGAAAACTTAAAAAGTATTTTCTAGGTAACTTAACATAGTAATAGTTTTACACACACACACACAGACACACAGACACACACAGACACACACACACACACACACACAGCAGTCTGCATTTGCTAATTGTACGTAATTGTACCTAAGGAAAATTTGTAATTAAGTATTTATAACTTAAACGCTGGAAGGGCGAAGACACCTAATACAGGCATCTTATTTGCTTAAAAGGTGTCTTCGGTCATTGTTTATATACTGTACATTTCATGTCACTGAAATAAATTATTATAATTATTGTTATTTAACTGTAGTGTGAGTCTCTTCATTACTTATGTAGAGTAGAGCTATGAAATGCATTATCAATTTATAACCCTTGATATGAGTTATTAACTTTGAAATAATATCTCAAAATAAAATTTGGGACTACCCTTCATTTGATAACTGCTCATGACATAAAGTGATTTAAACATACTCCAAGATCCCCTTCTGCCGAATGAAATGAATTCATTGCGTTTTATCGCCTTTGAGACCATTACACCTTACGCTGTTTTGGGTATGAGTTATTGGAATTGATGTAAGAATGTATTAAACATTTGTATTAAATATTAAACAGTCATTTTACAAAACTTTGACAGCTCAGCAGTTTTTTGCCGAAAATTTAATTTTCGATTGCGAAATTCCTACTCCATAAAGGCGGGCGATTTTCAATTAATTAATTAGTTTTCAGCAAAAAAATTGTGATATGTAGTTAGTATGTTTTATATAGCAATTTGATGTTGTAATTTGACATAATATTTGACAATGTAATTTAATTTTGTGATTCTGTGTTTATTGAATTTAATTTTGTGTTAATTGAACTTGAATATAGTATTTTAAAATGATTTAATATAATTTGCATGCTGTAATAATATGACTGAAAAAGCTGAACCACAATGTCAAACCTACCACCTAAATGTACCATTTTTCATACGCAAATAAATTTCATTCATTCATTCTATGTATGGGGTTGTTTTTAGACACATTATTTGTTGTGCTCGGTATGTGGAACAATTGTGGCCGACGCACAGAACGACTGGGGGGGGGGGACTTGGGGGGTTCTAAAGTTTACTGACTGGAGTACAAACGGACGTAGGGGTCGAACGTATGACACCTCTTTTTTTCGTCGGGGTTCAAAAACGGGTGAGGCTATTTATGCGACAACCATCGTTTTATTTTTTAACCCGTGACCACCTGCAGACTTGAAACCCTCCATCTTCACAATTCTTTATAAATTGTAGCATCTATGTGTTTTTATGATGTATAACGATACTAACGACAACTGCTTTGGTGTAATGGTCAAGAAGTTGACTATTAACTAACAGGTCGCGGGTTCGATCCCCGCACTGTACAAACATTGTGTGCATGAACATGTCTGTTTGTACTGGTCTGGGTGTTATATGTATTTATTTAAGTTTATTTGTAATACCATTGTTGATTCTGATATCTGTAACACAAGTGCTTAAGCTACTTACCACGGAGTCAGATCAATGTAAGTGATGTTGTTGTATAGTTATAGTTATAAGTTATATTCTGGATAAATTTAATTGAAATCCATTGAGTAGTTTTTTACGTAGAAACCTTACCCCTTTCCATTTAAAATTGTTCGCAAACCTGTAGAGTCGTGTTAAACGGTAGTAAAAGATATTGAATATAATATAATTACTACGCGAATCTCGTCGCCCTCCCCCCACCCCCTCCCCCTCTCCATGACACGATAACACTTCAGCGAACAATCTCTGACTTTCGCTCCCGTCTTTAGATTGTACTGGGACGAAATGGTTTTGATACTTGAGGCTTAATTTAATTTTTTCCTAATTGTACTTCCAGATGTCATTTTATTTTATTTATAATATGGAAAAGAGACCAGGACACAGTCAATGCTTAACTTAATTACATGACGTACAAACAAATAAGCGGGTAACCAAGTTGCCACGTCAACACATTTCGCCATTCCTTCTTAAAAATTTTAGAGCATAGATAGCAAAGATAGAGATTATATATACCTTATAACTTAGGATATAACATATAACTTAGGATGTAATTTATCAATACAAGCCGGATATTAAACTCTCAATCAATACTTAGATAAAATACATTCAAATTATCTAACTTAAATGCTTGTTCCGATTGTTCAATTGTTAGTGGACTTTGAAAATCAATGATGGCTGATGATTAAAGAATGGTTGTAAATGCCAAGAATTTATGACTTTCTAGTAACACTGCACTTATAAACAGTTTAACTATTGTCATTTTTATCGGCTTATATGTAACAGTCAGATATCTTTTATCCAACGTTATAATCATAATCATAATATTTATTTGGAAAAAAAACATGGTATTCAAAGATGGTACATACAGATAATTAGTGCACATGTTTTGCTATTACAAACAGCATGCAAAATTTGTACATTGGCATTGTAAATGTAAAAAAATTATAAGTACAAATTACATAAAAAAATAAACATACTGAAATCATAAGCAAATTAAAAAGTGTATTAGGATTCATCAATAAAATCTTTCATGTCATAAATTCTTTCATTGATAAGCCACCTATATAGTTTTGATTTGAATTGTTTAATATTAAGTTTTTTTTATGTCATCTGGAATCCTATTATAGAGGTATATTTTAAAGCACATTGTAAGGCAGCTCTTATTGTATTTAGCAGATCTTGGGATCTCGTCTAACACAAGTTTATCTGGGTCCCTTTGCAGACTCGCGTTCATGTCAATTCTTTTTGTTTGTTGTATTTTTGTCGTATTTTTCTTTGCGCTTATTTCAAAAATATACAATGCGTTCGTAGATAGGTATTAATATCTCATCCCCAAAACAAGTGTCTGCTAAAGTATCTAGTGGGCTAGGGCGCGCTATATCCGCTCCTTATCGCGGGTTGTAGCTTGAATTTAAATATTTAATTAAAAACTTGCCGCCACTTGCCGCCAACCATTATGTATTCATTGTAGAAATACCATATTTGTATTCATTTTAGGGGTACCTTAGTTCGTTCGACAGTAGTTCCTACACGAATGAGTACGGAATCTCAAATGTGACACATTTAGACGACCGCTTGGTGCAGTGGTCCACATGTCGGACTTCTAAAACCAAGGGTCGCGGGTTCGATCCGCGCACAGTACAAGCATAAGTGTGCATGAACATGTGTGTTGCTACTGGTCTGGGTGTTTTCTGTGTATAATATGTATTTATTTACAAATAAAGTATTTAAGTATGTTTATCCGTTGTCTAGTACCCATAACACAAGCCTCGAAGCTTAATTTGGGACTAGAGAATTGGTGTAAGTAGCTAAAGCACTTGTGTTACAGATATGGTTTTGAGAAGAACATTATTTCTCAAAAAGAATAACAGATTAATTCACTTACTGAGAAATTACATTTCATAACAATTAACAGAATATATCAGAATCAACAGTGGTATTACAAATAAACTTAAATAAATACATATAACACCAGACCAGTACAAACAGACATGTCCATGCACACAAATATTTGTGCAGTGCGGGGATCGAACCCGCGATCTCTTGGTTGATAGTCAACTTCTTGACCATAACACCAAAGTGGTCTTCTAAATTTTAAGGTGAAAATCAGAGTAAATCAGTGTCGTGGTTTAATACCTATCCGCTGCCAGGACCGTACTGAGCGAGGACCATTTTGGCACACATTATTGAATTTATACACTGTTCATTTATTTTACTTGTATCATTGTTATCAAATAAATTTATAATATATAAAAAAATTGGTTGCCCGTAAAGTCGGTATACGGGCGAAATCTTTACGTGACAACGACTTTGAGTGGTAAAATAATTTTAATGTGAATATTCATTCGTATAACATGAACCGGTGTGTATGCCTATCTCTCTCACTCTCTCTCTCTCGCTCTGTCTCTCTCGCTCTTAGGCGGGTTAACTGTGCTCGAGTGGAAGGGACGCGTGCCTTTCACTTTTTATGTCTGTCTCACTCGCTCTTAGAAAAATATTTTTTTTTGTTATGTAAATATGGTAATTGTCAGTAAGAGAAAAGCATTTTGTTATGTACCAACTTTTGTACTTATTTTTTTTCTTAATGAAAAAAGCTACTTTGTTGACAAGGCTAAAACGAAAATTTCGTTTCCACAGAAGTTGCATTTACTTTTAATATCATTCAATTATTATTAGTGAAACTAACAAAACTTGACTTGTACAAAGACTGATTTAAAGAATAATAAAAAATATGTCACAAAAACTGTCTTTTTTGTTAAATACGGCGTACTGTGATTGTTTAAAAATAGTCAATATTCACTACGCCTCGCCAGCGTCGCTTTCATTTACGTGTGTCCGTAATTCAAGGGAGCATATAATTGGGATAAAACTTCTCTGCGCGAAGAAGGACAGTTCCACCATTTTTGTTGATAAAAACTAAATCAACCTTGTTTGACGAACCACACGCGGCTTCCATTTTGGACCGAGAGCAAAGCTTGTAATGAACTGCGCGCCTACCCGGTAAATGACATCACAGATTGCTATACCTATCACAGTTCACAAACGAGTGTTACCAGATTAGAATAAACTATAGCTATCACAGTTCTCAAACGAGTGTTACCAGATGAGAATAAAACACTCGCATCGAGTCATACTTGTTACTCGATGCGAATACATTTTCCGAACGAGTAGCACTAGTCACGAACCATTGTTACTAGACGAGAACGAAAATTCGCATCGAGTCACAGTGGTTACAGGATCCAGGGTGACCCGTTGCGAATAAAGGTACCCGAGTCGAAGGGACGCGTGCCTCTCACTCGCTCTCATTGTGAGCGCGGAACGTGAGCGGAGCGTAACGCAGTTTCTTGAAGTGTCACCCGGCAAACCAATTTATAAGACGTTGTCACGTCAATAAGGCGGGTTTTCCTTCCTGACGCTATAACTCCAGAACGCACCAACCGATTTTCACGGTTTTGCATTCGTTGGAAAGGTCCCGGGCTCCGTGAGGTTTATCGCAAAATTTAGAGAAAATTCAACAGAAAAGCAGGAAAACAGGGATAATAATTTTTCACATACAGCGCCATAATGTTACAATAAACGAAGCCATCTGGTGGCGAAACGGAGTTCGCCTGGTTTGCTAGTAATTTATAAAAAGATAGATGTAGATTGTAGGTAGGTAGTATAAAATAAAATAAATATTCCAAGATGCTTAATAAAAGTGATTTATCATTCAATTAGTATGTAATGCAATACCTCTTATTGAGTTTGAGACCTGTACCATACTAAATGGTAATAAAATACTTACTTTGACTTCGAATTATTCTTAGAAAACACTACACCTATTTTAATCTTTATTTCACCAATGGAATTCTACTTTATTTGTAAATGCTTAAATCTATAAGTATTAAGGGACTGGGAAGTTGACGTTCAAAGCTATTTAGGTGCCTTCCCCGGTACACATTGGGTGATTTCCAACGCGCGCCTTGTTAACGCGCGTTTAGAGAAGCAGGGAGTCCTATTAAAGTGTACACATTTAAGCGCGCGCTTCTGATCAAGCGTTGTATGAAAACACGCGCCGATCGCCCAATGTGTACCCCCTTTTATGTTAAAGTGTATCCAAACCCCCATGCATGCATGTTGTACTATTTTGCTTAGTTTAGGAGATAAATAAATATACAAAAGCTGAAAAAGAGGATTATTTTGCTTTAAATTTCCACTAAACGACGCCAGCGCAGGAACCAAAATACATCCAACTGTAATCATCTGAAAAAGCTAGAGCTGGAAGTCGCAGGACTTACAATACAATTCACAGACACAGAAGATGCACCTGGCATCACAACACTGACACTAACAATTGCTGGCGTCGTTTAGTAGAAATTTAAAGCAAAATAATCCTCTTTTTCAGCTTTAGTCATGGATTTCCACAAAGTAACGCCTGATTCCGTCAACTATAAAAAAATATACAACAACATCACATGGATTGATCTGACTCCGTGGTAAGTAGCTAAATCACTTTTGTTACAGATATCAGAAATGTTTGTTTGTACAGTGCGGGGATTGAACCCACGACCTCTAGGTTAATAGTGAACTTCTTAACCATTACACCAAAGTGGTCGTCAAAGGAGATAAAATTCTTTACTGTGTTTTTCTTTTCTTTTCATTTACCAGCGGTAGCCCGCAACTTCGTCAGCGTATATTTCCCGTTCCCGTGGGTATTTCGGGAAATCCCTTCTTAACCGATGCTAAGATTATAGTAGCTACCTGCATGCCAAATTTCAGGCCGATCCGTCCAGTGTTTTGGGCTGTGCGTTGACAGATCACTATGTCAGTCAGCCAGTCAGTCACCTTTGAGTTTTATATGTATATTTACTAGCTGACCCGGCAAACGTTGTTTTGCCATATAAATTATTGTGGACAACCCTTATCACTAAGGGATATGAATAATAGAGGTTGGCCGATTCTCAGACCTACTTGACTTGGCTTGAATGATTCTTATGAAATTTGTGCGCATATTGGCACAAATTTCACAAGAATCAGTCGAGCCGTTTCGAAGGTGTACGGGAACGAACATTGTGACACGAAAATTATAATATACGAGTATAGACAGTACTGTTTTTTTCTCATTCTAACGTTTGTTTCTCTTTTGTATTCTGATCATAAAGGTACGTTAATGTTTATTTGTGAAAATGTTTATGTTTAATCAAACCTTTATTCGAAGACAATAAAAAAAATGAAAAAAAAACATATATAAATTTTTAAAAAAGGTTTAAAGCTGTCGATTCCCATCACTATGAGCTATTAGGACCTACCTTATTGCTTGCTTTTCCCCATAGCCGGGAAGCAGATGTTAAATAAAACAATTGTACCAGATAATCTACTGCACTTTATTTACTGGAAAAAGTTATTCTTCATACCCAAGGATGCGGACGGCAGAAACTGAAAAAAAAACGTCAAACTCAAACTAAATTTCTTCAAAAGTAATTAATGTACTACAATATGTAATTTTTTATTTTTTATTTTTTATTATGTAATTTTTGTTTTTTTATTTGTAAATTATTTGCATGCTAATTCCTGTAGCCTAACATGTGAATCAAAGAGTATGGAAGATCTATTTATACCATGTTGGATGCAAATAAAGAATTATTATTATTATGAAAGGACATAGATTTAAACAGCCCTACACCTCCCCAAACAAAAATTATTCCTTTATTTTGAAAGTTATCCGTAGTTAACGGACACTGGTGTTTAAACAAATAAATAAAAAATATTTAACAACGCAAAAGATTTCCTCTGAATCTCCAGTGTTGTCATTTGAATGTTTATAATTTGGTTTGGTTTTATAATTTGTTTTTTTCAGCCATTTCCAGTTTATCCATTATTCAATTGTAATCAAATGATATTAATGACTAAACGAATTAATTCATTTTTATGATACTTGATGTTAAAAAATAAAGTATTACAAAGTATACGTATAATATAAATAAAATGTGATAATAAAATATTTTATCCCTTAAAATATGTAAAAATATCATTTTCATATAGTGTAAGCGTAAATACTTTCTAATTCGTTTGCTGAACTTTGAAAAAAAATAAACAATAGTTTAAAAAACTAAAAAACACGCTTTTATTGCTAACAAAAAAAGAGAAAATAATTTCTGAGTACACGGAATTTATATTACAGTAGAGTAAAAAGCGTGGGGTATGTGAAAATCATCCTATTATTGGCAATTATAAAAAGAGAAGTATAAAATCGTCATAAAGTGCACCCCACGCTTTTTACTCTACTGTAATATAAATTCCGTGTACTCAGAAATTATTTTCTCTTTTTTTGTTAGCAATAAAAGCGTGTTTTGTGAGTTTAATTGTGCATTAATGAGATAAAATTGTTTTATTAAGATTTCAATTGAATAAGCCACTTACTTAAAACGGCGGATGTTTCACATCTCTTTTGATATTGCAATTTGTTTCTTTGTTTGTTTATTTATTTCTTTACACTATTACGAGTATAACAGGTAGTCTTAACCTAATTCAACATTGTAAAACTAATCTATACTCAATCTATATACTCATAACTTATAAAATGCCGTTCTTGCGAACTCACTCAGAGGACACGAAAATATGTCGAGTTGTTCGGCTACCGCGTCCATAGTGCGCAAGGCTAATGAGCGGCGCCCTGGCCATCAGGTAATAGTAATAATAGCGATAAATTACATTACAGAGGAAATCGTATATGCCTTTTTTTTTTTAGTATTTAACCATCTATGGATAACTGTTGTAAAAGTAAAAAAAGTAAATTATGATTGCTAACATTTGTCTTTCTGTGTTAATTGTGGTCGGGTTCTTGGGGCGTTCAATGTAACGTGACCGTTATCATTTGAAATTTGCTATAGTTTCTCGCTTAATGATGAACAATACAGGGTGTTTGGTTGTTTTCTAAGGTAATAATTACTCCTGCTGTTAATATCTTTATTGTTTGGACCCCAGGTCTCAACAGGTGTAAAGAAACAGGGAAGAATAATATCTAATTGAACTGAATTTTGTTAAAACATTAATCTCCTCACTCAAAATGGAAAAAATATGAATATTCTTGGTTGCCGGAGTAAAAAAAATAATCAATATGCAGCTAGACCGTTAATTTAAAAAAAAAAACTAAATTACTTTACATTTTTAAAATTGATATCATTTATCTCATAATTAGAAACAATTAGATTCAAGCTAGAACGACGGATGTCAGTTGACAGTTGACACATGACGGATGTCAGTTGTCGAGTTGTTGCAAAATATATTCCTGGCTTACGATGGAGAGTTCGAACGGTGCGGACGTGCTGCCGTCCACGTGCTGACCACGCCGCGTTCCGATAACAATCCGGTTCCAACCGGCGTACGCGCGTACATTTTGGATTTCCATTTTAACAATCGTAAAGAATAAGCCCTGCGAAGTTATTCCGTGTCGTATTTTCGGTCTTTCATCGTGGACGACAACCCGATTTACCAAGAACGACCTTCCGACATACAATATACATATATACAACCCCGCAGACGTTGTCCTGCCTGTTGTTCTTTTATTTTGCGCTTGTTAAGAACCATCCCGGTACTTTAAGGAATATATCATTCATTTTTACATCATACATTTAATCAGTTGTCTTAAAATCATATTAAATCTACTTACCAGGCTCTTCGATAAACGCCTTCACAGCGAATGCTGCTCCGATCTGAAATTAAAGGTTTTCAATAGAACTTATCAACAGTGTCCAAAAAATGACTTCTGTTTCAGCCTATTACGTTCCACTGCTGGGCACAGGCCTCACCTCAACTATGAGGTGAGACCTGTGCATAATAATAATAATAGTCCTTCTGACCGATTTCGACCACGGCAGCCAATCTCAACAGAGATCAGCCAACTGCGCAGGAGATATTATAGTGCACAAGTGTGAGCGCAATACACAGGTGCACTCATTGTTCCATCACTCTCAAAGTTTGGTGAGACGGCTATCCGACATGACCAGAGAGAGATCAGGCGCAGGACCAACGGCTTAACGTGCGCACCGAGGCACGGGGGTGTAACACCGCCAACTTTGAAAAATTCACGACAGAAAACCTCAGAAACAATTTTGGCTAGACCTGGGATTGGAACCCAGGACCTCTCAGATGTAAGGCAGAAACTTTGCCACTACACCAACGAGGCAGTCGAGTTGACCTGTGCATAACATGTAACATATTCCACCACGCGGCCTCAGTGCGGTGGAGAAGATGCTATTTAGCCGCCGAGGGCCTCCGACCAGGCTTAACGACCAATATCTATCGATATTAACCGGGACCAACAGCTTAACGTGCCTTCCGAAGCACGGAGATGCTTGTAAATAGACGTCACTTGTATGGTCAGAATGGTCACCCATCCCAAACATGACCGCGCCGTAGGTTGCTTAACTTTTGGTAAGTATCACAACCAAAGCGTTGCAACCACTGCGCCACAAGCACCTCACGAAGATGCTTTTAGGCGTCACACAAATGGTCGGAATGGTCACCCATCCCAAAACGCGTTGCTTAACTTCGAATTGCCTCAAGCACTTTTTAACCTGCTGGTTCTACGCGGCCCATATTGGAATCATGTTAAATATTAAATATTAAGTAAATAACTTACCGCATAGATCAGTGTGATGAGAAGAAGTGTAGTCTTCATGTTGTCAGCTTTTTTTTTGCTTCTGGTCAGTAATGAACTGAATTTTGTTTTGTATCTTTTATAACTGAAGTTTGCTTTTTATAGTCAAAATCACCAAGGTTTTTCGCTTATTTGCACGGTCAAACTGAAAAAGTTTCAGTAGGTCTGGGTTACTGAGTCAAAAGATCCGAAGTACTCTTTGGTAAGTCTAATTTCCGTCACGCTTTTTAATTCTCAAAAAAAGTCCTAGAACTGCTTATTTCATTAAAAGAATGTTAAGCGGTACACGATAATACATTTGGCAATAAAATTTCCTATTCGGTTTTGGTTTTATGAAGTGAAAAAACTACAACCGCTTCACTTGAAAACTCCAAAAAAAGCTGAAGAGGATTATTTTGCTTTAAATTTCCACCAAACGTTTAGTGGATTTCCGCAAGGTAACGCCTGATTCCATCAACTATACTTCAAAAAAATCTTTCTAAAAGCATAAACAATAAATAAATATATTTACAGAAAGCTGTACATATAAAAACGGTCACAAACGAATAATTTTACTGGATAAGTCAAAGTAGGTATAGCAAAAGTGAAAATCTTTTGAAAACCAAGTTTTCGGCAAAACAACTGCTTAGCTGTCACCAATTTTGTGACAGCTTGACATCACCAATCGTTGACGTGCTTTTTATGAACTGTCAAAACGCCAGTCTCCCATAGATTTTGTATGGCGATACTAGGTTGTGACGTCATCACGCACACTCGTCAATTGGTATACATTTTGTGAATTTTTCATCAATTAAAAATCTAATATTCAGAATAATAAGACTCAGTTGAGTTGTTGACTAACGTCTTTATTTTAAGAAATAAGGGTTTTGAAATTTATTTCGATTGGTGTCAAACGCGGAAATGTTACTGATCATTAAAATATATTTTATAGGTATTGAAAAGACATGTTCTTAACCTATAGGAAAATATTATATACGTATCTAAAACTAATTAAATGTAAAAAAAACAATGCAACAACTTAAAAAACTGGTTTCTGCCTTTTTTTTCAATTGACGACCGCTTGGTGCAGTGGTCCACATGTCGGATTTCCAAACCAAGGGTCGCGGGTTCGATCCCCGCACAGAACAAGTATAAGTGTGCATGAATATGTGTGTTTGTACTGGTCTGGGTGTTTTCTATGTATAATTTGTATTTATTTACAAAAAAAGTATTTAAGTATGTTTATCCATTGTCTAGTACCCATAACACAAGCTTCGAAGCTTAATTTGGGACTAGAGAATTGATTCCCAAAGTGGTCCAGGTGGACCTCCAGGGGTCACGCGAGCCCGACAGGGGTCTACGCTTGCGTGGAAAAAAAATGGGGATCCACAACTCGTTAACGGGGGTCTATAAAATTGTATTAGGTGACCCGACTTGACTTCTCCTATGAATACAGGGAGACAATAATATAGGCAGACAATATTATAAGAAGCTTGACTTCTCCTATGAATATAGGAAGACAATATTATCAGAAGCTCAGCAATTGTTTTTGTAAGAACTTGCATATTCCATATTCAGAAGAGCGTGTCAAGACAAACCGATGCCGCGCCGCCCGCCCGCCTAGTTAAAGTCGAGTCTGAACTTGCATGAACTTGTTGGATTTTTCTCTAATATAAATACGAATGCGAATGATAAACATTACTCAGTTGTTTCCGGAATTTCCAAAAAGAAAGTGTACCTATATAAGTGTTCACCAGTGACGGAAGTAGTTTTCAGACTTTTGAAAATTAAAGTGAAATGATATTGCCAGTGTTGGAAAAGTAAGTACCTACCTATATATTTGTTAGCAACTTGTATCTGCGGGAAAAACAAACCCACAAACAGTAAGTTCTGAACCATTCCAAGAATAAAGATTTCATAGGTCAAGGAAAATTATAACAGTATTTTTTTTACTTTCTTCAACTATCTGATTTTAAGTATTTTTAAGTGATGCGTGCGTTTTGTATGGATAGTCCTAATTTTTTATCTTTATAAGTGCGTAAATAAATACTTAGTTTTGATTGTGTTTTGTAATGAATAAGTATGTTGCGTTTAGTAAGTGACCAAGTACACGTATAAAATATATACAAAGTAAAAAAAATAAAATAAAATTAAATACCTATATTTATTTCGAAAAAGAACAGAAAGTTCAGGAATATTAAACTTCTATTCCAGCTAGCTCACTTTAATTTCATTAAAATTCTTTAAATATATTATTCTCTTAAAAAGCCACATCTATTATGTTTGTTAAATCATTTTAAGATTACTTAACAAACATTTTTTTCATATTTACAGGTAGGATACGAAACATGGCTGAATCTAAGAAGAAGTGTCGACAGTACAGTGTTGAATATTTGAAATTTGGTTTTCTTCCATCAAATACAGACAAGCGATTGCCCATGTGTCTTTTATGCAACAAAGTCTTGAGCAATGACTCTATGAAACCATCGAAGCTGGAAGATCATCTAAGAAGGTGTCATCTTGACAAAATAGGTGAGGATTTGAAATATTTCCAAACATTGAAAGAAAAGTATGAAAAGAGACCCACCGTGCATAGTATGTTCGCTTCAACGTCTGAAAGCAACGACGATGGCTTGCGGGCATCTTACAATATCTCATTACTTATAGCAAAATCTGGGAAACCGCATACCATTGGAGAGGAGTTAATTTTGCCTGCTGTTGAAGAGGTCTTAAAAACTGTCCTGCACAATTCATTTGACATACTTAAAAGAATTCCTTTGAGTAACAACACTGTACAAAGACGTATTGATGAAATGAGCTCTGATGTTGAAAGTTTCTTGTGTAATTATCTGCAAACAACTCATTTTTCTATTCAACTGGACGAGTCAACTTTACCTGGCAATGAAGCATTATTATTGGCATATGTTCGATTTATCAAAGGCGAACAAATGTTTGAAGAGTTACTATTCGCGAAAACTTTGAAGACTGACACTAATGGTGAATCAATGTTTAATGTTCTGAATTATTTTTTTACGGAAATGTCAATTGCATTCACAAACATTATTTCGATGGCAACAGATGGAGCTCCTGCCATGGTCGGGCGATATCGTGGGTTTATAAGTCTTCTTAAAAGGATTATACCAGAGGTAATTGTGACGTCCACCGACAACATCTAGTAGCGAAAAAATTGAGTGATAGATTGCACCAAGCGCTTCAATTTGTGATTAATGCAGTTAACAAAATAAGAAGCAATGCATTAAATACGCGCTTATTTGCACAATTGTGCGAAGAAAATGATGAGGACTTCCAAAGATTGCTGCTACATACCGAAGTACGCTGGTTGTCGAAAGGTGCATGTCTATCAAGATTCTATTTGCTTTTTGACTCTGTTTTAGAGTTTCTGAACACTAAAGATCCTGTTTTAAAAGAAAACCTCATAAATTTCAAAGCAGACATTGCGTATTTGACAGATTTGTTCAAAAAATTCAATGACCTCAACCTACAGTTACAAGGGGACAGCCTCAATTTGATAAAAACAAAGAGTGAAATTTCAGCTTTTCTTGGTAAACTGAAACTTATGAAGCAAAATATTGGTCGACGTGAATTTTCCCAGTTTCCAAATTTATCGCAGGTAGAATGCCTCGACGAAGATATTCAGACGTATATTCAACATTTGATTGCCCTGTATGATGATTTTGAAATCAGATTTGAAGACATTCTGTCGATTGATATACCACCATGGATAATAAATCCATATGATGAAACTGAAGTGGAAAATGTGGTACTGCAAGAAGAGCTACTCGAGCTTAGCACTAATGAGGAGCTCAAAGTAGCATTCAAAAGAGGGTATCAATCATTTTGACTGCAGGCACAAATACCTGAAAAATATCCAGGACTGTGGGGAATTGTGCAAAAATTTCTCATAGCGTTTCCTTCGTCATATCTTGTCGAACGCAATTTTAGTGCCGTAACAAACTTGTTGACAAAAAAACGGAGCAGATTAAATATTACAGAGCGAGGAGATTTACGGTTATACTTAAGTAAACTCAAGCCAAATATTGATCATTTGCTTTGCAAATACATCCCATTAAAATTATAACTTTTTTCTGATTACAATGGCATAATTTTGATTAATTTTGATTATATTGCGACTGTTTTTAAAATAATAATCATTATTAGTTTTGATGTTAAATTTTAATTCTACTAAGACTGTTATAACAACATAATTAACAGTGTAGTATTTTTTGTGTTTGAATAAATAGCTACATAACAAGAAAATATTTATTTTTATTTTTTACCACTCCGAAGTGGAAGCTTATTGGTTTCTTGTACTGTGAGTCAATCTTAGAATTAAAAAAAAAGTAAAGTAGGAATCCAACTGTTGGATGAAGACGCATTTTAGACTGGCCTTGAAACTTAGCTTAAATGACAATAAAGCATAATCAAAGCAATATAAATTCTCACCTTTTTTTCGAAAACTTTAAACTCATAGTTGATTGAAAAAAAAGCCACAACACAGATTTACATAGACATATACTTTTTTCGGGTTTTGGAAGTAAGTTAGTAGATGTAATAGCTGCAGGGGGTCCACCAGATCCAGCAAAATGTTTAAAGTGGTCTATGAGAAAAAAAAAGTATGGGAACCTCTGGACTAGAGAATTGGTGTGATCGTTGTGAAATATTTATTAAATTTATTAATTTATTACAAGTCTGAATATCACCCTTTCTTATTATTTTTACATTATCTTTATTTAATTATAAAAAAAAAACAATTTCATTATTACACGACCTTACCAGTATCCACCTGCGCACACAGAACCTCATAAAACTAAACATAGGAAGACAAATGAATTTAAACACTGTGCCTGTCATATTTAAGAAGATAATCTATTAACACGTCAGGTACCCGAAACAGATGTTTATATAACACCTACGCATTGAATTTTGCAAATATTAACCCATATGAAATGAATAAAGCATTTCCTAGCCCAGAGCACACCTGTGAGGTGAGCGCGAACATTATCGTAACGTATTCGTGTCGTCCAAACGTCAGAAACGGACAGTTTCTCGATACAAATTGACAAGTTAACGATAGAACGTATTCGTGTCGTCCAAACGTCAGAAACGGACAGTTTCTCGATACAAATTGACAAGTTAACGATAGAACGTATTCGTGTCGTCCAAACGTCAGAAACTGACAGTTTCTCGATACAAATTGACAAGTTAACGATACTTGTTCGTGCTCACCGCACTGGAGAGTACCGACACCGCGACTCATGACTGTCGGTGGATGGCATGTTGTCAGTAGCGTGACGCGGCAACATTATGTCGCCTATGAAATATTGCTGTAATAATAGTCCTCCTGGCCGATTTCGACCACGGCGGCCAATCTCAACAGAGATCAGCCATCTACGCAGGAGATATTTATAGTTCCATCACTCTCAATGTTCGGTGAGACAGCCATCCGACATGACGGGAGAGAGATCAGGCGCAGGACCAACGGCTTAACGTGCGCACGGAGGCATGGGGGTGTAACACCGGTAACTTCCCGATTCCGAACTGTTTTTGAGAAATTCATGACAGAAAATCTCTGAAACAATTTTTGTTCAACCTGGGATTCGAACCCAGTACCTCTCGGCTGGAAGGCAGAAACTTTGCCACTACACCGACGAGGCAGTTAATAATATTGCTATTCGAGGTATTCGTGCCGAAATTAAAACCATTAAAATGATAAACCACTGGAATTCATAAAAACAGTCACATTTTCAATACTTACACCCTTGTGGGGTATTTCAGTAATTAGTTTGTAACGGTCTCAGATATTGCTTCGGTAAATCTTAATCGTTCGACAAATAAATAAATAAATATTTCACAACAATCACACCAATTCTCTAGTCCCAAATTAAGCTACGAGGCTTGTGTTATGGGTACTAGACAACGGATAAACATACTTAATTACACTTTTTTTGTAAATAAATACATATTATATATAGAAAACATCTAGACCAGTACAAATACACACGTTCATGCACACATATGCTTGTACTGTGCGGGGATCGAACCCGCGACCCTTGGTTTTAGAAGACCGACATGTAGACCACTGCACCAATCGGTCGATAAATGCTTGTTATTTTTACCCGACCGCTGGTAAAGGCGGGTTATGGTTTTCAATTAAGACTCCTCATTTGACGCTAGGGGAACCCCTTGTGATTTTAACTCAAAAAGATGGTTTGAACCTGCGTTTGATTGAAGTTTACATTTTGGATTTGATCCTGTCTGTGTATTTAAGCGTTAGCCTAGGTCACTGTAATAAACGTGCTCGCTGCAAAGTGAGTCGGACGAGTCCGGGGAATTGCAGTGAATGCCTGTAGCCCCTCGGCCTACGGTGAACCCGCCACGTCCCCGACTCACATGGCACCGGAGGGCACCGTCAGGTTTTTAGTGGGTAAGCGGGTTCTCTCCCTGAGGCCTGTAGTCCCACATAACCCCCAGCCGCCCCTGCGGCTGGTGGGTATGCGTTACAGCATTTCCCTGATGTTAAAAAAGGTGACTATAATAAACGTAGATCCATGCTAATATTATAAATGCGAAAGTAACTCTGTCTGTCTGTCTGTTACTCAATCACGCCTAAACTACTGAACCAATTTGCATGAAATTTGGTATGGAGATATTTTGATACCCGAGAAAGGACATAAGCTACTTTTTACCGCGGGAAAACGAAGCATTCCCATGGGAAAATTCAAGTGGGACGATCGCTTTTACGCCTAAACTACTGAACAGATTTTAATGGCCAATATCGTTTATTGACTTAACCAAATAAACAAATCAGAGATTGTGCAAGGTATCCTCATTAGATTTTGATTACATAAAATACTAACCAATTAAAATTAAATATACAAAAAAAAATTTACATATAATACAAAAAAAAACAGAATCACAATGGTTCAACTTGCAGACCCACACCAATGTCAACGGTGCCAAGAAAGCTAGCAGCGTTTCCTCGCTGAATGGCCAAGCTTATTCTTTGGCCAAGGTAGCTGCCAGCCCTCGAGTCACCGGTGACACTGCGGAGTCGCAAAGACAGCTCGTGAAAAAGTTTTTTGGCCTCAGGGCCCCATGGACCCATTGTCTCCACCGCGAAAGGCACGATTTTAATTAAAGTTGGTAAGGAGATAGTATGAGACTTAAGGAAGGACATGAGTTATTTTTGACCGTGGGAAAATAACTCAATCCCATGGAAAAAAATACTTTCCGAAGAATCTGATCGCTTTCACTCCTAAATTACCAAAGATTTGAATTATATTTGGATAAAATTGGTATAATTACGGGAAAACAACGCATTCCAAAAAAACTACCTAATGCGGACGAAGTTGCGGGTAAAAGCTAGTATTAACATAAATCTATTAAGGCATCGAAATTATGAAAACTCATATAACTATGTAAAAACATTAAACATCAATGAATTCATGTTATTTTTCCTTTACCCGCTCATTATCACTTGTATTCATCATCATCATCATCATAATCAGCCAAAGGACGTCCACTGCTGAACATAGGCCTTCCCCACAGTTTTCCACATCGACCGATCACAAGCGGTCTGCATCCAGTGTGATCCTGCGATGTTTACAAGGTCGTCCGGCCATCTTGTCGGTGGACGTCCTACGCTGCGCTTTTGGTCACTTGTATTGATTGATTTTAAATATTTAATAAACAAAACTTATCGGCTACAGTTTGTCGCCATCTTAGTTCTTATTTCAATTTTGTTTTTTGTTTCTTTTAATATATTGATTTTGTATCTGTTTATACCATTTCATTTCGTTCTGTGTATGTAATGTCGTAATAGTACATTATGGTACAAGTGTGTAATGTTGGTGATTACCGCTGAGGCGCCATTGAGACCCGAGCCGTCAGGTGAGGGTCTTAAGAGAGCCGAGGACGGTAATCATCAATACACAAGTGTATCATACGACGTTTTTCAACACACTTGCGAGGAAAAAACAAACATGTGTTGCATAAATCGTTTAATTAAATATGGGAAAATTGGGAAATGGCGCGCAATTTTTTTTGCACGCGCCAAATGTAAGGTGATTGATTACAGCCATACAGCCTACTTCAAAATGATAATTTTAGTGATAAAATGCAAATATTTTATAAGAAATTATTGTGAATTATAAATAATTTGATAACAATAAATGTTTTTTCGTCTTAATTAGGGACACATTTATTTATTTCAAAAATGTAAATGGATTTTCGGTGGCATAAAACCTCTTTGTTGTTACAAAAAAAAAACTGTATTACCGGGCTAAATTGAAAATGCTCTGTTTACTCGCATATAATTTGCAGTTAGGTACTAACTTAACTTTGTAGGGATCATTCTATTATGCACTAGTGTGTAATATTATTATGCACGTGTATGTTATAGTTCGGTTTATGGCCCTAAGAACGATATAATAAGGCTCACTTTATGAGCAAGTGTGTTGAAAAGCAATAAACGCTCTTTTTTTAACACGCTTTTATTAGATCGGGGTGTATGTATGTATGTAACGATATTTTGGAGCTCAATTTTCACCAACTTCCAGAAATCATATTAATTTGAAACTTTGCACACGTATTAAGTACCGTTGACAATGCAATATTTGATAAGAGTTTTCCATTATCCTTAACTACAAAAATTAAAAAAACAGTTTAAAAAAACTAATAAACACGCTTTTATTGCTAACTAAAAAGGAGAAAATTATTTCTGAGTACACGGAATTTTAAAAAGCGTGGGGTGCTTGGTATAGTAGTATGTGAAAATCATCCTATTATTAGCAACTATAAAAAGATAAATATGTAAACGTCATAAAGTGCACACCACGCTGTTATAAATTCCGTGTACTCAGAAATTATTTTCTCCTTTTAACACGCTTTTATTTAGTTACCAATAAAAACGCGTTTTTTTAGTTTTTTAAACTATTCTTTCTTTCTTTTTTAAGTTTGTACGGAACCCCTCAAAACTTGAGTCCGATTCGCTCTTCACCGATTTCGCTCCAGTAAATCGGCCACTAATCCCCCCGTCCCTTATTATCGGTTCATCCCAATAAATAAAAGATAAATCGGGGAAGGTTGATTGAAAAAAGGTGAACTGCCGCGTCAGCCGTCTGACCACTGGCCGGTGGTTTTCTTTTAATCGGATTGCGAAAGAGGGTGTTATATTTTTAATGATTCAATCGTGGAACGTATTTCGAAGAGAATTCAAAAAGTGGCGAAATGCGATTCGGTGAACTCATTTGGTGACTTAGATTTAGGATATTAATTTGCCTATAAAATACAATAAAATAATGTACAGAGTGACAATCGTAAATATACTTATTTGATTCTTCGGTTTACGCGAACAGTAGACATTGAAATGAGACACTTTTGTGAAAACTTTTGAAAATTCCACCAGCTTGGGATCCTGTTTTAGCCAAGACTCAAGCTCAACCCCGCACTGCAAGACCTCAAGATACTGTTAGCTCATTTTGTGTGGATAGGGATGTAACTTTATATTGTTGATTGATGGTAGTTTAACAATTTTTCAAAACTATGTTATGTCAACTAACACCTTAGTCTACCTGTGACCACGGACGCTGAAAAGGGTCCGAAACGTCAGGTTAAAACAAAATGTAAATAAATCGCGAAATAATCCGTAAAAAGTGTCTCATTTCAATGTAAATATACTTGTGATGACAATAAGTCAAAACAAATGTACCTAGATCCCAACATGTTAGTTAGATCATTTTTTTGTTTGTTTTCAGTATTTTTCACAACTCAATATTTTATTGCATCCATAAACAATATAAATGTGCAACGATAATATGACAAGTGTTATATTATTCATCATTTTATGACCGGATATGATTTTCCAAATTTCTTCCCACCATGCTTAGTTTATCAAAAATAACTACCATTCTTATACCAAATTCGTTTGAAGCGTAACAATTTCGCCCTCAAGAGGTTTATTGTTTTTATAATTAAATATATTTTTTCTCAAGTGTCCCTTGAAATAATTAAGAAAATTTAACTTTCCTATGATAGATTAATTCTTCAAGAATATTTGTCAGCAAGAACAAGAAAAACATCTGCTCATTAAAATTTGTACACACAGCAACAAGAGGTAGGCTCAAAATTGGAGATTTTATAATAAAAAAATCGTAACTCTGAAATGGTACTTAAAAATGAAACTAACTAAAGTGTTTTTATTTTTATGTATAACTGGTCATCCAATAGTCTATCATCTCCATAAGTTCGCTGAATGCTCTTTTTGGGACACCCTGTAAATCACATCATAGTCTGTTTCTGGACAATATGTTAGATTTGATGTGACGACCGCTTGGTGCAGTGGTCCACAGGTCGGACTTCTAAAACCAGGGGTCGCGGGTTCGATCCCCGCACAGTAAAAACATAAGTGTGCATGAACATGTGTGTTTGTACTGGTCTGGGTGTTTTCTATGTATAATATGTATTTAATTATAAAAAAAGTATTTAAGTATGTTTATCCGTTGTCTAGTACCCATAGCACAAGTCTCGTAGCTTAATTTGGGACTAGAGAATTGGCGTGATTGTTGTGTAACGCCAAGCCTCAGCCACCATAGCCAATCATAGCCAATCATAGCCAATCCTAGCCAAGCCAGCCAATCCTAGCCAAGCCAGCCAATAGAAAGCCACCGCCAAGCCAGTTGACGCTCCCCACTACAACTTCCGCCAGCCGTGCGCCCTTGGGTGGGAGCAAGCCCTTATAACGGCCAGACAGCTCAGTCTAGCCACTTTTGCCCTCTTAGCCACTGGATAGGCCGAAACTCTGCCAATTTGTATTTTGATAGTTGATTATAACCTTATTTAAATAAAATCTGTGTGCTTATCGTTTTGCTTGTTTTTTTAATTTATGCCACTCATTACACTTCAGAAGTGGGATACATAAAAAGATTCGGCCATGTAGCGCAATCACACGGATATACCTGAAAACGGAAGGCATGTTTGCCCTTCTGGATAGATTGAATCTTCACCGACTCGCAGTGAAAACGTAGAAGAGGATGCCGAAGAAGTTACACCACCAGCCAGGAAGATTCTGAGAAGGCTTTTGGAGGACGGGGTGCAGAAGGCCATGCGTGAGCTGAACGAAGAAGTACCCGTAGCCATCAAAGCAAAGGTGCACCGCGCAGCATCCCTCATACCTGAATTTGACCCGGATAGCGACGATTGCACAGCAGAAACTGCATGACTCTAAAAGATCGACCAACTGGGTGAGATACACGGATGGAACGACGCTACCAAGGCATTTCACCTGCGAGACACAGATTTTCTGAAACGTATGAACGTAACGGAAATACGCGAAAGATTAAGGATATCACTACATGCAAAGAATGCCTTCTTCCTGGGACATCAATCATTAAGGTTTACATAGAAGACAACGACGAGGATAACGATGTGGTCACCCGGCCGCAACACTGCGAGCTATCAAGCGTATCCTACTCCATCCCCGCTACGCTGTTGCGTGGCTCAACGGGCTATATCAAGATTGTCAACACTGGCACCAGGAAGATCGTCTGGCAGCGCGGCGAGGTGCTGACCAGAGCAGACAGCTGCGACGCCACGTCTCTTGCTGATACACAGGTCAGTAAAAAAGCCAATAGTATTTTGCCATTGCCACTCAAGCCATCAGCCATAATTAGCTCGCCATATTATCAGCCATAATATTGTTTCAACGGTCTTACATACGAGCTTAGCCTATATTAGAACCATAGGAGGGGTTTATAAATAAAATTAAGACTGGACTACTAAATAAAAACGATTATGATCATTTAATTAATTTATTAACCGATTACAATGATTGTTTGGCAAGTAACACAAACGAACTAGAGTGCACTGATTTGTTACACATGAAAATAAATTTAACAAATTTACAGCCGATATATAGACAACCTTATTGTATGTCGCACAGGGAGCAGGTGATAGTTAAAACGAAAGTATCCTAACTATTAGATGCGGGTATTGTCAAAGAATCTGAGTCCAGTTTCGCTTCTCCAGTAATTTTGGTAAAGAAAAAGAACTGCGATTATAGCTTTTGCGTAGATTACCGGGCGCTTAACGCCATCACAGTCAAAGACAGATTTCCGTTGCCACAAATCGATGATCAGGTCTCAAAATTAGCAGGCAAGAAGCTCTTCACCACCCTCAAATTCTCAAGGTTACCACCAACTTAAAATAAGCCAAGGTCACTTCGAGTATACACGAGTTCCGTTTGGTATAGCAAATGCATTGTCTGTCTAAATGCAGTTGATGAATAAAATAGTCGATACCGTAAAAAAAAGAATACTGCGGGGGTAGTTCGTAAAACTTTATACCACACCGGTCATATCGATGACCCGAATAGATTTTTGCACGAATTTGAGGTCTTAGCATTTCTCGATGAAATTTTACTACCTTCTTGTGACGTTGCATCGGGATTCACTATATAAGAAAAAGTTCTACGAAAACTCAGATCTGAAAATCTTAAACTTAATATGAGTAAATGCGAGTTTTTGCAAAAAAATATTACCTACTCGGGGCACGAAATATTATCGGATGCTACTCGTATTCAACCGGGTCAAGCTAAATTGACAGCTGTGTCACAGTTTCCTACTCCTACCAACGTTCATAAAATAAGACAGTTCTTGGGATTGTGTAGCTATTTTCGCAAATTCATAAAGAATTTTGCAGTTATTGCGCGTCCTTTGTCCGATCTTACAAGGAAAAACAGTGTTTGGGTTTAGGGTAGTGATCAGTGTCAAAGTTTTGAAGAGTTAAATCGTTGTTATTGTACAAAACCTTTACTTGCGTTATTTGATCCTACTTTGCCTACGGAGATACATACGGATGCATGTAAGTTAGGTATTGCAGGCATATTATTACAACGAAAAGCCGATGACACATTACTCCCCGTTACGTACTTTAGTCACAGATTACTAAATAGTTACTACGTAACAGATAAATCACTCCATAGAGAAATTTCAATACCTACAGCGTTAATAGACTACTTTTTCTGCCGCATACAAAAATGCACCTACATCTTTGAGTATAAAGTCACTATTGCTTCGCAGCTGCGCGAGACCAAGTGACGTGAGACCTAGCGACAATCGAACTAGGGTTGACACAATGTTTATTGTTGAGTTAAAAAAGTGTAGGTACCTACCTACTACTAGATTTTGCATTAAGGAAACATTATTTCGATTGTAACTACTTTGTAGTGGTATTTGTGTCAGAGAAGAAATAAAGATATTCGTATTTATATTATCTATCATCCTTATTTTTGTGTACATACGTAGGTACATACGTACAAACGCACCATGCTTTTTTCTATTATTTGTGATCATAATGAAAACTATTTAAAATAAATGATTCTTTATTCTTTATCTACATTTCATTTTATTTTTCATATTCCTAAATTTTCTAACAAAATACCTAGGTAAGTACTTACTATTTTCATACAATACAATAAAAAACGATCATTTCGCAAATTGGTCATTAGTAGAATCTGTCATTTGTGGAATCTGTCGTTTGTAGATTATTAGTAAGTAGGTACACTTCGAGAATCGGTAAATTTTATTGTCAACTACGTAGGTACCTGCCTACCTACCTAGTCATTTCGCTAATTAATTAATTATTAGTCGACTAAACCACCACGTAATAAAGCTAACGTTTAACAAGCACAGATTACTTATTTGGTTCGTATGAAAACTAAATTGAACGTAAGAGTAACACGAATAATTATAGTGCGTCGTGAGCGCGTCCGACGGTTGTTGGCAGTCCACTGAATCGGCACTGCAGTCGGTGCCGGCGAGAGTAGGCTATTACCGCGCGCAAGTACATCGAGTGAGAGAGGCCTGCTTTAGTAGGGTTACAAGTAAAGAGGAAAGTATGTACCTTAGCTATGAACTGGAAACTCTTGCCGTTGTTGAGTCATTGCGTAGGTTCAGAGTGTATATTGTAGGAAAACAAGTAAAAGTAGTCACCGATTGTACATCGGTTCGAGCAACTTTGACTAAGCGCGAGCTTATCCCTCGTATAGCTAGGTGGTGGTTATCAATACAAGTCTACGACATTAGCATTGAGTACCGGCCGGGGGCCTAATCGCATGAAACACGTAAACGCGCTGAGTAGGGACCCTGTTGTATATACTATGAACATTAGACGGCTTGAAATAACAGACTGGTTTTATACTGTGCAATATCTAGATGAGAAACTTAAATGAATCATTCACTAACTCAAGGGTGGTAGTGCTTCTACAGATATCTATATCTATACATATAATAAGACTGTAAAAGATCGATTTCTGTACATTGAAGATTTTTATGAAAAATTGTTACAGGGGGTCTTAATTACCGAAATAGAAGCCAAAACAACAATTTTTAAAAATTTTGTCTGTCTGTCTGTCTGTCTGTTTGTCCGGGCTAATCTCAGAATCTACTGGACCGATTTTGACGGGACTTTTTTTATTTGACTCAGTATCACCTGGAGAGTAAACTGGGATATAAATAATCACGCCGATGAACTTAGGGGGCAGGCAGGAAATTGAATCTCAGAATCTACTAAACCATCCTTGAGTTGCGTACGCTGCGAAAACGGTTCAAGATACCAAAAATATAAATATGAAAGAATTATTCCTCTTGAAATGATCTAAAAAACTGTCTGCGACAGTACATGTCTATGCCCAAAATTACAACTCCACGCGGACGAAGTCGCGGGCACAGCTAGTTACTAATAACTATGAACTAATAAATGACAGATTATATCGCAAAACATTACTCGAAAATCGCCTAGTAGTCCCTTTTTCGGCTCTATGAAAGATAACACAGATGCACCACGATAATATCGGACATGTAGGCTTTCAAAATGTTTAGAATTAATAAAACAAGAGTATTTGTTACCTTAAATGACCTGCTTTATTCGCAAATATGTAGATGCTTGTTTACACCGTGCTTATGGCAAAGAAAATCAAGGTAAAAGGGAAGGGAGACTTTTTCCAATACCTAAACCTTCTGAGCCAATGCGTATGGTGCACATTGATCACTTAGGGCCTTTTTGCAAGACCATAAAGGGTTATCAGTACATGTTGGTCCTGACAGATGCTTGCTCTAAATTTGTCATAGCAGAGCCCACTCTGACAGTAAATGCAGTAGAAACAATTCGAATTATAAAAGAAGACGTTTAGCTTATTCGGGTATCCAGACAAAGTAGTAAGCGACCATGGAAAAGCCTTAAGAGTAGAAATTTTAGGCAGTTTTCGAATTATAACAGTTGAAGCACATATTAACCTCTATTGCTTGTCCAAGGGCTAACGGGCAAGTTGAACGTACTAATCGAACCGTACTTAACGCGTTGCGAGCCACTGATCCTAGTGAGGCTGTAAATTATTGGGCTAACTGCTTGCCCGATGTCTTGTGTAGAATAAATAACACGCCTAACGTTAGTACAACTTACAAGCCATAGGATTTAATGTTTGCAAGGAGCTCTAGGCCTCGTTGCGATGTAGATCTTAAACCGTGAGACTGATTCTGTTGAGGATAGGCGTAGGAAAGCTAGTACCCAGTTAAAGAAAGCTGGGGAAAAGATGCAGGGTGACTTTGATTAAAAGCGTAAGCCCAGCCGGGCTTATAGAAAGGGAGATTTAGTATTGTGGAGACAGGCTCCCTTAAATAGTGCAGCTAAAGTCAATACCAAGCTCGATGGTTTCTTTTTAGGTCCCTATATCATAACTAAGGTTGTTGGCAATGACAGATATAGGATACGGAGCATTAAAGGCTTAAAAGGCTATAAAGCTTTTACAGGATTAGTTGCTGCAGACTCATTGCGGCCCTATACAAGCACCGTACCTATGTCTGACAGTGCCAGCAGCTCTGATGAGCAATTGGAAACCGAAGACCTCATTGATTTACTTAAGAACTAATACTACCCTTCCCCATTGCGGGAGCAATCATTGTTTCAGGACGGCCGAATGTAACGCCAAGCCTCAGCCACCATAGCCAATCATAGCCAATCATAGCCAATCCTAGCCAAGCCAGCCAATCCTAGCCAAGCCAGCCAATAGAAAGCCACCGCCAAGCTAGTTGACGCTCCCCACTACAACTTCCGCCAGCCGTGCGCCCTTGGGTGGGAGCAAGCCCTTATAACGGCCAGACAGCTCAGTCTAGCCACTTTTGCACTTAGCCACTGAATAGGCCGAAACTCTGCCAATTTGTATTTTGATAGTTGATTATAACCTTACTTAAATAAAATCTGTGTGCTTATCGTTTTGCCTGGTTTTTTTTATTTATGCCACTCATTACAATTATATGATAAATATTATATGATCGGGTGGTGACATTTCCAAACCTCAGTGGTTTCCGCAGAAAACCAGCGCCATGGCTTACCGTGGCAACAATGCTGAGTGGGGACAAATTTGGTCATATTAGTACATTCATTTTTTTAAACTTTTAATGTTTTTGCTAAGTTTAATTATTATGTTTCATCATATTGTAATATAATATGTGCCAAATAAATATTTTTTCTTTCTTTATTTCGTTCTTTCACGTGTTAACAACCCGCAGCACTGACAATGACTAAGAGCTTAACAGGTCCATTGCACTTGGTTTAGTAGTACTCGGTTCGGTCCGCTCATACCGTATCTGCTTCTTTTTGGTTCGATCTAACATGTCCAGTCTAGAATCTAGCCAGAACACGGTGCTAGATAATTTTTGGCTGTCTCCCGCTAATGGCTTAAAAGCTCCGTAATAGCTTTTAGCGAGCTTTCAGACCGACACACGTTCGAATCCCGATTAGGCTTGCATTAGTGGGCATAAGAGAATATGATTTTAGTCTAAAAGTATACACGAGACTACGACAAATAAAGAGGATAGTGTTGAAAGCATGTTTAAAAGATATCTTTCCAAATCTAATGTTATCGTTTAGCCTGAGCCTAGTCCTGGGCCTTACCAGGGCACACCTGCGGAATGCTATAGCCGGGACACGCTGGTGGCGACAGACCGACACTGGTGTCGAGAAAGCCCTATGGCGTTAAGTTCACCTTCTGTACATTTTTTTAATAAATTCTTTTTTCGCTATATGGTATTCTCATTTCTGTGATAAAGTACCTTTGAAACAGAATGATAGTCTCCTTAAATGTTCACCAATTTGAATTACCATAAAGTTAAACTAATAACTAAAAAACAAACAAATAAATCAAACGAGTTAGACGACCGCTTTAGTGTAAATGGTTAAGAAGTTGACTATTACACCACGAGAAGGTTCTTACGGAAAAAAATATTAAGAAAATCCCTCAGAAATATTGAAAAATATACATTTAATTTTGCTTAATTTAAAAAAACGTGCGTAACTAATGTCAATGTCATTCGATGACATTGTTTAATCATTGCAACGCTAAGGCGGTACGAAGTTCGCCGAATCAGCTAGGCTTTCGAATAAAAAAGCCCGCACTGAAATCGGTCCGCTCGGTAGCTACGATGCCACGTGAGAGACACACACAAAAAACTTACACACAAACACACACAAGTAGAATTGGGGTCTAACTTAATGACTAAAGCTGAAAAAGATGATTATTTTGCTTTAAATTTCCACGAAACGGCGCCAGCGCAGGAACCAAAATACATCCAACTGTAATCACCTGAAAAGGTAGAACGGGAAGTCGCAGGACTTACAATATCTACAACTCACAACGTGACACAGAAGATGCACTGGAATCACAACACCGACACCAACAAACACTCGACGCGTTTCGCCACTACACGTGGCATCCTCAGGAGAAGTTTTCGCTTCGACAGACTACGTACTCTACCTTAATGCTTATTAATATAGCACCCCTCTTTTTCGTCAGTTTTTTTTATTAGTAAACTAGTTGACACGACAGACGTTGTCCTGCCCGTTCTTTTTTTTTAATTTTAGATCTTTCAAACCTTCCCTGGACTTTCACGAATATTTCAAGACTAAAATTATTCAAATCGGTTCAGCCATTCTCGAGTTTTAGCGAGACTAACGAACAGCAATTCATTTTTATTTAAAAGAAGATAAGACAAATTACAACCTCTCTTCGGGGCCATGCCTTTTTTGAGTTGTTTTTTTCTTGTGTTGATGGATACAATATTTTAAAAATATATCTATATTTAAAAAGGGCTGTAAAGGATTTTTGGAAATAGGAAGGTAGGATAGGATATCGGATTGAGTACCTATATTAAATAGAAATGTATTATATAATTGAACAATGAATTGATGTTATCTGAAATGTTAAAATAGTTAAAATGTGTAATGTATAATGAAATTAATTAATTGTTTAACTTTAACTTGTAAATTTCAATTTCGTATGCCGCCTATGGCAACACATGATGGTCTAAGATGAAATTGGGTTATGAAATTTGCCATGTTTTAGGCAAATAAACATATTCTGTTCTATTCGATATTATCTCAACAATAAAATAATAAAAATTCAATAAAAAATTCAATATAATTCATTTATTTCTGTAAGTAGGCTAAGAACTAGCACTTTTACACGTCCCAACATATAAATTAACCCTACCACCGCTTCGGGACAATTTGGGCCAGTGCTGAGAAGAAGCGGCGCAAGAAACTCAGTCACTATTGTCATTGCCTCTTTTCAAAATTGATTTACAATAATTGTAATTGTTTGCATTTAAACATTTCCATATATCTTTGTCATTTATATATTCATCAATTTTATAATATCCTTTCGACAGTAATACATCTTTAACAACTGTTTTAAATTTATCTAAAGGCAATGAAATTAAATTTTCAGGTAATTTATTAAAAAATTATACACATCTACCCATAAATGAGTGACCAACCTTATGAAGCCTAAAATGTGGAACGGCAAGCCTATTTTTTTGTCTTGTGTTGAAGTTATGCAAATCGCTATTTTTAGGAAATAAGTGTAAGTTTTTTCGAACGTAAATTAGGTTTTCGTAAATGTATTGCGAGTAAACTGTAAGTATTTTAACTTCTTTAAACAATACTCTAAGTGTTTCATTTGATTTAAGTTTATAAATAGCCCGCCCGCACGGCTCGTTTCTGCAATACGAAAATTGTCTCTATATCTGCAGCTGAGCCCCATAGTAAGATGCCGTATGACATGATACTGTGAAAATAACTAAAATAAACTAGTCTCGCCGTTTCAACATCAGTCAGAAACCTTATCTTTCTTACAGCGTATGCAGCGGAGCTTAGTCTCTTTGATAAGGTCATGATATGAGGACCCCACTGGAGCTTATCATCTAAAGTAATTCCCAAAAAAGTTGCAGTATTTGAAGTAACTAGTTGTTCATCCTTAACAACAACCTTTGTTGGAACTTGTCGGACATTGGGCATTGTAAACTTAATGCATTTAGTTTTGGTCGCGTTAAGCAATAAATTGTTAACGGTGAACCAATGAAGTACTCGCGAGAGAGTACCATTTACATCGTCAAACGATTCTTTACCCCTTGGAGTTTTAAAAAGTAGTGAAGTATCATCAGCAAATAACACTATCTCACAAGCACCGTCGACAAAGTATGGAAGGTCATTAATATATATCAGAAACAGTAACGGTCCCAATATCAAACCCTGGGGCACACCCATAGTGAGAGCTCCAGGAGACTCTGCTCCATTGATAGAAACCTTTTGTGTTCTCTCAGTGAGATATAAATTAAATAAGTTACATGCATCAGTTGATACACCATAATGGCGTAGTTTTCTCAACAGAGTCTCATGGTCAACACAATCAAACGCTTTAGAGAGGTCACAAAAAATTCCCACAGCATCATGCTTACTATCATAGGCATCAAATATATGTTTCAACAGAGCGACTCCAGCATCAGCAGTACTGCGACCCTTTGTAAAACCAAATTGTTTATTATGCAATAAATTGTTTGATGTGAAGTGAAATAGTAGCTGATTGAATATAATCTTTTCAAAAATTTTACTTAGAACCGGTAAGATAGATATTGGTCGAAAATTTGAGGGGTTATTTTTGTCACCAGATTTAAATAACGGTACTATTTTACTAAATTTCATTAAATTTGGGAATTTTCCTTCATCAATACATTTGTTAAAAATGATCGCTAAAAGAGGTGCTATGAATTCAATAATAGTTTTAATGATACATACGGATATTCCCCAAAGATCCTCGGTTTTTTTCATATTTATTTCATTGAATGCGTTCATAATTACATCGGTGCTTACGTATCTAAAGTATAGTGGTGAATCACACTCATCAATATTGGATTTGAGAATGGATTCAGACAGTTCTGCAGAAGAGTTAAGTTCTTTAGTAGTAGATGGTGCTATATTAGCAAAGAACTTTTCAAAAATATTAGCTACTTCTGCATCAGATTTAACTAGTTTACCTCCGTCTTTTAATGAATATGAAGGATCTTTTGTTTTATCTTTACCGGTTTCTTTGTTTATGATATTCCAGGTAGCTTTGGCTTTATTTTTTGAACCTGAAACTATCCTACGAAGATGATTCGTCTTTGCTTGGGCACAAACTTTTTTAAAGATTTTTGAATATTTTTTAACATATTCTATAATATGTGGGTCCTGAGAATGTTCTCTAATACTATACAGATCATATAACTTATTCCTGCTTTTATAAATACCTGGTGTAGCCCATTCATTAAACTTACTTGTAAACCGATTAGACTTAACCTTTTTTTTTGTGAAAATTGATGCGAATTCGCTTTTAATTAAGTTAAAAAGATCTTCGTATAAGTTGTCTACGTTACTACTACTGTTTGGAATTAATGTTTTCACACCATCAAAAATCCTATCCTTAAATCTATTTATCCTGTTTGCAGTGACTGGTCTATAAACTATAAACTATATATATTTTTTTTTTATTTTGACATCACAAAAAATATTATCTATGCAAGTAGCCGTTGTTGGAGTCACTCTGGTAGGTTCTTCAAAAACATTATTTAGGTTATACGATTCAAAGAGATTAAGAAATCTCATAGAAATTTGTGTTTTTTTTAATATGTCTATATTAAAATCACCGCATACTACTAAATTATTTTTTGATTTTGATGCTTTTGATAAGACTTTATCCATAGTGTCTTCAAAAAGTTGGTAATTAGCGTCTGGCGGGCTATATACGCTTATGACAATATATTGATCTAGTTCAACACATGCAAGTTCAATAGTTCGCTCAATGGAGAGAGATACAATATCTTTTCGTTCTTTACAGTTAAATTGATTTTTCAACAGAATAAGTGACCCACCTCTAGTTGTAGTCTCCCTTGTGAACGAACTACCGACCTTATAATTGTCAATACTTAACATTAATTCATAGTTCCTATACCAGTGCTCAGTCACACACATTACATGGGCATTTAAATCTTGCTAAACTAATGATAATTCTAATTCTTTGCCAGCTAGGCCTTGTATGTTTTGATGTACAACAATAAAACTAGACCCAGCCTTTGTCTTCCCCCTTAGTTTAAAGTGTCAGAGGTTGTCAAGTTAATAATATCTAAATTAGTACTATTACTAATATGTTGACAACCATGTGATATGGTTGAGTTTAAAATACAATTAATATTATAAGCTAACAGAGTAGCTATTCGTTTTTTAAATTTAATAGGCAAGTGTAAAGAGCTGACAGTCAAAGAACATGAATTATTAATGAATTTATTTGTGTCAAAAAACACAAATTTGTCACTGTGACGCTGAGATAAATTGAATAATAAAGTATTCAGCATAATATGAATACTGTTATTTTGTGTTGCTGTATAATATTTTGAAAATGGTAGGGAACAGAGGATAATTTTTTTGACATTTAAATTTGTCAAAATGTTCCAACTCTTTATAATATTTTTCTTACTAACGTTTTGACTGTTCCCTAACATTAATACAATAATCGAGTTTGAATTGAAAGAGCTGTTTCGTATACTATTTGCAATTTGATCCAGTGATGTGTCTGGCATACAGTTATTAATAATTTTGCAGCTCAATGACCTATTCAATAAGGAACCATAACCAATTCCTAGCTTATCTGAATATACATGAACATTAGCACATTCGTGAGTAGGCTTTTGAGAGACAACATCATAAGTTTTTGAGCAGTTTAAATTTAAACTTTGTTCTAATGGACATAACTGCAAGCTTAAATCACTTGAGTCCAGTACAGTTTTCAAATTAATGTTTGGCAGGGATTTATAAATTTGGTTAGTGGAGTTTATGTTCAAAAGTTTATTTGCAGCTAGGATATGCTCAGAGATTTGTTCCTGAGAAAAGTTATATTTATATGTCATTGATTGCAATGACTCCTGCAACCGAGAGATGTCTACCTGCAACTGCCCTACTGCCTGATCATACTGCAACCTACTTTCAAGTAACTTATTTTGATAAATTTCAAGGCTATCTAACAAATCAATTTTTTCTTTTCTTAACTGTAAATTTTTAGTATAAACTTTCTGCTGCTTTATCGTTTTTTTTATTTTATTTATGAATCTATTAATTTTTATGTATTTTTTTAATCTATTTCTACCTGTCATTTTTGTTTGCCTACTACAATGTTCACATTGGCTGTTAATATTTGTGTATGAATTGGGAACTGCTACCTGGTCGTTAGGGGTCCCAATGAGCTCCTCGTACAAATTCATGGTCTGTGAGTAAACATGATCTTGTTTCTCTTCTTCCATATGCAGTATGGTTTTGTTGGCGTCACGCAGCTCACTTTCCAACTCATTGTTCCAACTTACATTAGTGTCTTATCTCTATGGTCTAAAGAGTAAATTTATTAAACTGTTTATTATTAGTTTATTACTATAGGTCGTGCCGCTAGATGACGCTGTTTTAAATTGACCCCCGGTTAAAAAATTTTTTCAGCGTTCTATCATTTATTATGGTATAAATGGTCGATGTGGGTAAGGCTCCGGCCACACCTGCCGCAAACCGCTGCCGTGGCTGTCAGTGGTTGGTTGACACGCTGCCCGTCAAAAGAAAGCCGTAGCAACAGAGAGCTACAGGTGTAGCCTGAGCCTTAAACAAATGACAAGGATATATGGAAATGTTTGAATGTAAACAATACGGTAGTTGACACCACCAATCGTTGACGTACTTTTTATCAACTGTCAAAACGCTTTTCTTCATAGAGCTTGTATGGGAATAACACACTTTGACGTCATCGCGTGCAATGCCGACTGAGTGACTAATTATCATTTGAATTCCAATTAAAAATCAAATAATACGAACTGCAGAAAAATATTAGTGTAAAGGCATCTGAAATTATGAATTATTTTTAGAGAAAATCAGTTTTTGAATATTTTCTTTCATAGTGGAAACAAGCCTATTATTGTAAATCAAATTTGAAAAGGGGCAATGACAATAATGACTGAGTTTCTTGCGCCGCTTCTTCTCAGCACTGGCCCAAATTGTCCCGAAGCGGTGGTAGGGTTAATTTATATGTTGGGACGTGTAGAAGTGCTACTTGTTAGTCTACTTGCAGAAATATATTGATTTTATTGATTTCAGTGGTGACAGTGACGAAAGAGTTGAAAATACCGACTCGCAGATCGAAGTGCGGGCCCGGAGTATTTACGTATGAAATGTAGCGAAACAGACATAAAACCAGCACTGACGGGGACTGATCCCTTGCCAAATGCCGACGGTAGATAAATATCGAGTTGTCAACGAGAAATTAGTTTGCCGATAATAAGGGCGCTTAGTTCGGCAAGCAGAGTTCGAAAATTATTTGTAACGATCTTTACCGCAACCGTTCACCATCACAAGCGCATGCCTAACGGTGGCAAGCACGACGGTGAGCGCTGATACGGCTCCATAGGCTAGATGGCGCTGTTAACGTAGTAACGCACATGAACCGCGGCATGTAAAATTTTGATCTATAAAAATATAGATAGACAAATCAAGATGATGTCTATCGGACCTTGGTCCTTGACCATAACACTCGATCTGTGGGAAGCGCTTTCCTTTAGCTTCCTAACTCTAAACCTGTTGCGCCAAATATTGCTCTTTTCTCTTTTCGGGCTTTGTCCAAGGTCGAGAATAATCCTGTTCATCCGAAAAAAACTTGAATGGCAAGAAAAGGATACAAGATAAACCACTAGATAATATATTTTTTCCAAACGTGTGAAAATAGAAAGATATTGATCACCACAACACAAATGTATCTCATTTTATATTACAGACCAATTTGCGCAGAAAACTGTACAATTTAGGCGGTGACATTTGTTGCTATATATTATGGTTAGTAGTAAAAAAAATCCATACATCCATACTAATATTACGAGTATAAATGCGAAAGTACCTCTGTCTGTCTGTGTGTTACTCAATTACGCGTAAACTACTGAACCAATTTGCATGAAATTCGGTATGGAGATATTTTGATACCCGAGAAATGACATAGGCTACTTTTTACCGCGGAAAATTATAGCATTCCCATGGGAAAATTCAAGTGGGCCGATCGGTTTAAAGCCTAAACTACTGAATAGATTTAAATGAATTTGTTAAGGAGATTGTTTGAGACTTAAGAAAGGACATGAGTTACTTTTGACCGCGGGGAAACAACGCATTCCAAAAAAACTACTTAATGCGAACGAAGTCGCGGGTAAAAGCCAGTATATAATTATTTATTCCCAGACAAATCACTAAGTCCAATTTTTGTTATTACCACCGATGTTAGTAAATAAAATGTTTGTTACGTTTATGTGTCTAAAAACTCTACGAGCAAAATGCTCGTTGCAACCGTTGTCCAAACTTCGGCTCCGTGTACGGTTTCGGTCCGATAATTTTAATATAAATAGCCGACATTAGTTACCGCTGGTCACAATAGCTGATGTTTTGTCTGTCGGTTAAAATTAAATGGCTGTAACACAATAGACGCGCGTGTTTACAAAATAGATGGTTAGAAATACAAAGACGAAAAAAAATTTTGACGACCACTTTGGTGTAATGGTCAAAAAGGTGACTATTAACCAAGAGGTCGCGGGTTCGATCCCCGCACTGTACAAACATTTGTGTGTATGAACATGTCTGTTTGTACTGGTCTGGGTGTTATATGTATTTATTTAAGTTTGTTTGTAATACCACTGTTGATTCTGATATCTGTAACACGAGTGCTTAAGCTACTTACCGCGGAGTCAGGTCAATGTATGTGATGTTGTTGTATATTTATTTATTTATTTCTGATTTCCGACTCTGAAAAAAAATGGGTTCTTCGGAGTAATAAGTTTCTTTTTAGCCCTGATTTTTCAATACTCAGTTAACTGTAACAGTCATCAGATTAGAAAGCGTTTTTCTATACGTTAGCAATCGATAAACACGACAAATGCGACGCGACAATATCAAATGTTAAAGCTGAAAAAGAGGATTATTTTGCATTAAATTTCCACTAAACTACGCCAGCGCAGGAACCCAAGTGCATCCAACTGTAACCACTTGAAAAAACTAGAGCTGGAAGTCGCAGGACTTACAATACAACTCACAACGGACAAACAAGGTGCACCTGGAATCACAACACTGACACCAACAAAAAACTCGACGTGTTTCGCCACTACACGTGGCATCCTCAGGAGATGTTGTCGCTTCGGCAGTGCGTCTCAGAGTTCTCGCCTGAGCGATTAAGTCGCTCGTATTCTGCTCGAAATTTAAAGCAAAATAATCTTCTTTTTCAGCTTTACTCATGGATTTACGCAGAGTAACGCCTGATTCCATGAACTATAACAAATGTTTGTAAGTGTATGACAGTGTCCTGCGTAAGCGCAATTGACATTGACGAGTATTGGTCGCATCGCACTCGTCGCGTTTGTCGTTCACGTAGGCAGTACGTAAAATGGAAGATTTTAAAGTTATGACCAATTTCATCTGAATAACTATTTGAAAATCAGGCCTTTTAATGAAATTGTTTTTTTTTTTAATATGGTTCTAACGACTTAACTCAAAAACCTTTGGCAAAATCTTCCAACGCCGCACATCACTACATCGATCATCTGACACTCGGCTCTCAAATTCAAATGGCGCAGATAAAAACCTACATCGCGCAATATAAGTTACAGCTCGGACTCAGCGTATACAAGGTGTAACAAAAAACCCCGTTATAACTGAAGGGTGTTGTTGTGCCCGTAAACCTGAACAACTTTCGCTAAGAAACCTAGGTCGAAATCTCAAAAAATGGTTTGGCTCTCCCATAGTAAATCGATCAGCTGATTGGCAATTTTGTATGGGAGAACCGATTTTTTTTTGAGATTTTGACCAAGGTATCATTGGGAATGTTGTGCAGTTTTCAGGGCACAACAACACCCTTCAGTTATAACGGGGTTTTTTCCTTCCTAATCTAATTTAGCCAAAAACTACTTACCGAAATTCTATTTTACATATTAAGTTATTTTCATTTATTTCGAACTCCTGAGAATAACAATACCCGAACCCGAAGGTTGTCTGGCATCGATATCGCTCTTATAGATAAGACCGCCCATTGTACATCTTTGTGTTTTTTCTTATTTTTGTATGTTTTTGGGGTTAACAATAAAGAGTTGTCTATCTATCTATATTATATCTATCTATATTATCTATGTATAATATGTATTTATTTACAAAAAAAAGTATTGAAGTATGTTTATCCGTTGTCTAGTACCCATAACACAAGCCTCGTAGCTTAATTTGGGACTAGAGAATTGGTGTGATTGTTGTGAAATATTTATTTATTGTACCTGTAATAATACCGTCTTAATCTTAACAAAAACGTATCTACTGCAGTCCGTTTATGTTGTGCAAGTGACATCTCGTTGGCATTATAACAAAGGGCCGACAGCTATTTGAAGACATGATTAATTTTACGACGAATCAATTAGGTTTATGCTTGTTAATATTACAGATTTCGTCATTAGAAATCTGATAAAATATTTAGAATTAATCATGTCATAAAATACTGAGAATTATAAATAAATAAATAAAAATAAAATACAAATAAAAAAAACATTTATTTCGGAGAAACTTGGCTCCATGAAGATTAGTAGGCAATCTTAATATCTATGGTTAGTAATGAATAAGAAAAGTGTATTTATTTCTATTTTGAATTCTGAGTGGTCTATTTCTGCACACACAAAACCTGCAACTCAGAGTGCCTCCTAAAGATAGGTGCGTCCATCCTACTTGTTATCATCTTCAGGATCTCGTTCCCGCTCTTTATCACTCTGGAGACGATGGAGAGTGTCTTTTTGCGCATGATTGCAAAAAAGTCATCTACAGCAGCGACTGCAAACATTAATGACTAAGCTTTTCCCGCGACGACGTCCACATTAGGTAGTTTTTATGGAATGCGATTTTTTTTCGTAATCACCAATTTTATCCAAATATAATTCAAATCTTTGTTAATTTTAGGAGTAAAATGGGTTATTTTCTCGCGGTCTCCCCCGGTCAAAAGTCATGTCTTTTTTTTAGAACCGAATCGCTAGAAAATAATAAATAAACACGCAAAAAAATAAAATAAAAAACCCTCCTTCGACCTTTTCTATTTTCGATTATCTATATATTTTTCTATTATCGTGCGCAGGCGTTAAGTTCTAATGTGTCCGGCTAGCAACTGATAAATGGATTGACCGTTTTGAAACTTTTTAACGCGCCGCGCTAGGATGTGGAACGAATATTTGAATATTGGCAAATATTTTTGCATATCTTTGGGAAAACGACGAATTTCTTCTGAATAACCATGACATCACAAAACACGAAACCCTGAACTAAACAAAGTTCAAGATAGGTTCTTTAGGTCTTAAGGTCTTGCAGCGCAGGGTCTAGCTTAGCTAGTGTTGGCTAAAACAGGATCCAAAGCAGGTGGAAATTGTGGTGAAGAGTTTGCTCGGAGATATACGACGGGAACACGATAAAAATGTTTTTAAAAGAAAACTTTAAAAGTATTTTCTATCTTACTTAACTTAGTATTTAATATTTGATTTGATATTTTAGGGACTCATGATCCCACAGACAAACTATGTAAATAGTTTTGTGGGACTATTATACACACACACGCACACGCGCGCGCACGCACGCACACACACACACACACACACACACACACACACACACACACACACAGCAGTCTGCATTTGCTAATTGTACGTAATTGTACCTAAGGAAAATTTGTAATTTAGTACTTATAACTTAAACGCTGGAAGGGCGAAGACACCTAATACAGGCATCTTATTTGCTTAAAAGGTGTCATCGGTCATTGTTTATATACTGTACATTTCATGTCACTGAAATAAATTATTATTATTATAATTATTGTTATTTAACTGTAAAACGTTGTTTGTTTTATAAGTAAACAAAATAAAATTAAATTAAATTTTCGATCATCTTCTCTATTGTAACTAGAGTGTCTTCATTACTTATGTAGAGTAGAGCTATGAAATGCATTATCAATTATAACCCATTATATGAGTTATTAACTTTGAAATAATATCTCAAAATTAAATTTGGGACTACCCTTCATTTGATAACTGCTCATGACATAAAGTGATTTAAACATACTCCAAGATCCCCTTCTGCCGAATGAAATGAATTCATTGCGTTTTATCGCCTTTGAGACCATTACACCTTACGCTGTTTTAGGTATGAGTTATTGGAATTGATATAAGAATGTATTATTGTTATTATTTTTTTTTATTTTTTTTTATTTGTTTGTTATAATCTATGATATTATGTGGGTTCCCCACATCACTCCCCCCTGAGAGACCTTGCCTAAGGTCGATAAAAATTCGGAAGTCGAACTTGACGACCAGAACGGGTGGTTTTAGTGCAGGGAGAAGAAGTAGTGTTACTGACAGGCTTTGCCGTATCGGTGTTTGTTTGATGGGACAATATGTAGGCAGGTTTGAGTCTATCTACCGATACTGTAACATCTTTACCTTTGACACGAATCTTGTAAACTTTGTGTCCCCTCTCAATTACCTCGTATGGGCCTGAGTACGCAGGCTGTAAGGAAGTTCGCAAGGCGTCTTCGCGTAGAAATATGTGGGAACAAGAAGAAAGATCTTTAAAGACAAATACCTTTTTAGTGGAGTGGTTTGATGTGGGTACTGGCTGAAGATTGTTGGCAAATGATCTGATCCGTGCCGAAAAATCGGTTAGATCAGTAGTACATTTGACAACACTATGGCCAAAAAATTCACTTGGTAACCTAAGGGGCTCACCATAAACCAGTTCTGCCGATGACGTCTGGAGGTCCTCCTTGAACGAACTTCGTATACCCAGCAGAACTATAGGTAACGCCTCAGACCAACTGCTATCACTGTGGCACATAATGGCAGCTTTTAGTTGGCGATGGAACCTTTCCACCAAACCATTGCATTGAGGGTGATATGCAGTTGTTCTGCGGTGCTTAAAACCTAGTGTTTTCGACAGTTGCTGAAAGGTGGCACTCTCAAATTGTCTACCACGATCGGTCACGACATCCATGGGGCAGCCAAATCGAGCGACCCATCCCAGCAGAAAAGCATTGGCCACAGTCTCCGCTGTGATATCGGTAATAGGGACAGCCTCAGCCCATCGCGTGAAGCGATCGACTACTGTCAGACAGTACCGGTATTCGCGGGAAGGAGGTAGAGGTCCGATGAGGTCTAAATGTACATATTTAAATCGCGCCGTGGGTAAGTCGAGGGTACCTAAAGGCGATTTTACGTGTCGACTTACCTTTGTGCGCTGGCATGCGAAACATGACATAGACCATTCTCGGCAATCTTTTCTCATCTGTGGCCAGACGTACCGCTGCGCTACGAGTTTGGCGCTGGCGTTGGCTCCCGGATGGCTAAGAGTGTGCAAACTGTCGAAAATTTGTTTGCGCATGGGTTTGGGTACAAATGGCCTGGGGGTCGATGTACTGGTGTCACAGTACAACTCAATACGACTTCCAGGTATTTGTATTTTCTTTATGCGTAAAGAAGATTCGTTATTGAGGTAATGAGCTAATTCTGGGTCAGAATTTTGCATTTTGGCTAATTCCTCCAGATTTACCGGTTCGGATATTTCGTCAATTCGTGATAGTGTATCGGCGACTGTGTTATCCTTACCTGAGACGTGCTGGATATCTGTGGAAAATTGGGAGATATAATCTAAATACCTATACTGACGAGGGCTACAGTTATTTTTTCGTTCACGAAAAGCGTAACAGAGGGGTTTGTGGTCGGTATAGATGGTAAAGTGCGTAGCTTCCAACCAGTGGCGAAAGTATTTTATATTTTCATAAATGGCAAGGAGCTCTCGGTCGTATGCTGAATATTTCCTTTGAGCCGAACTCAACTTGCGTGAAAAGAAAGACAATGGTTGCCAATGACCATTTTGCCACTGTTGGATAACGCCTCCCATAGCGTCTTCTGAAGCGTCGGTGAACAGTCCGAGCTTGGCTCGAGAGTCTGGATGTGCCAATAAAGCTGCGCGACACAAACTTCGCTTACAGTCCTCGAAAGCTTTAACGGCGTTTCCGTCCATGACAATTGGATGATTCGCTTTGATGGATCCAGTCAGCAAGGCGTTCAATGGTGCCTGAATTTGGGCGGCTTGTGGTATGAATCTTCTATAGAAGTTAATCATTCCTAAAAACCGCCTCAACTGCTTGGCTGTTCCAGGCTGAGGGAATTCCATTATGGCTTGAACCTTACTTTCAAGTGGTTTGGTTCCGTGTTCTGAAATATGGTAACCTAAAAACGTGACTTCTGATGCACCGAACACGCATTTGGAAGTGTTGATCACCATACCGTAGTCTCTCATTCTAGAAAAGACCTGTCGGAGGTGATCTTCATGTAGAGCCTCGGTGCTAGAAAAAATTAGAAAGTCGTCCAAATAAGGGAAACAAAAATCAAGGTCACGGGTCATTTCATCCACAAATCTCTGGAAAGTCTGCCCCGCGTTGCGTAAACCAAATGCCATGTACTGAAATTCGAATAGTCCGAAGGGTGTGGTGATTGCTGTTTTCGCGATGTCCTCTTCGTGGATTGGCACTTGATTGTAAGCTTTGGTCAGATCCAGAGTAGAGAAAACTTTACAGCCTGAGAGGCTATGGGAGAAATCGTGGATATGACGTATCGGGTACTTATCTGGTATGGTCCTTGCGTTGAGCGCCCTGTAATCGCCACACGGTCTCCAACTTTTATCTTTTTTAGGAGCCAGGTGCAGCGGTGATGCCCACGGTGACTTGGATGGACGGACAGTACCGTCAGCCAACATTGCGTCAAACTCAGCCTTTGCAATTTTCAGCTTGTCTGGGGCTAACCTGCGGGGTGAACATGACACTGGGGGACCTGGTGTTGTGTTAATGTGGTGTACAGTGTTGTGTTTGGTTGTACGCAGCGTGCCAGATGGTTTGGTTATCTCGGGAAATTCAGCAAGTAAGTTATGATATTTCGATGTACCAGTCACGACCTTTACACTTGGTATGTGGTTATCATTATTAACAATACAAGCTACAGTTTCGAGATTAGTTGTACCATCAATTATTCTTTTATTACGTACATCCACAAGTAGATTGTAATAAGATAAAAAATCTACACCAATTATTGCTTTAGTTACATCGGCAACAACAAATTTCCAGTTAAAGTCCCTACGTAGACCTAAATTAATATTAAAATGTATATATCCATACGTATTTATGGCGGAACCGTTAGCTGCGCATAGTTGGTACTTGGTCTTCTCACGACGATCACGGAGTGCCGAGCGAGGGTACACGCATAAGTCGCTGCCAGTATCAACGAGAAATTGAACTTTCGATCGACGGTCCGTTACGAAGAGGCGACCAGTGGAGGGTAGGCAATCGTCAGCCGCCATTACAGATTGCCGTGAGCGTTTCCCGATTTATAATCACATGGTTTCACGCATTTCTTTGCTAGGCTTCCAAATTTGTAATGATACCAACACTGTGGGAACTTTCTGTAATTTGATTTTAGACCTCATCGGACATTGACGTGGCCTTGTCAGATTTTCTTTTCCCGATATTTGTAAATATTTTTAGTAGACAATTTTTATATGGTGCTTTTTGTTTGTGCTATTGAGTTTAACTGTGATTATTATTTTAAATGTAGTTTCTTAAGTCTTTTTACGTTTGTGCTGCCATGTCTCAGCCTTCTGGCAGTGGAAGCGACGAGAACCTCCTGCAATGTCCGCTTTGTACTCCATCGCGCTTTTTCAAAGGTAATAGAGGTTTAAGGATACATACTGCTAGATCACATAAGCCGACGGACTCAGTGAGTACAAGTTCCAATTTGCTCCATCCTGATTTACCCCTCTGTAAACTGCTAGGAAAACTCAAAAATTCTTTTCCAGTTATAAAAAGAATTCCCCGTAGCGCCCGACAGCAGGTTTCATCTTTACTTTCTGGTTGCATAGCCCGTGTTGTTGATGAAAATTCTGTAGAAAGCTGGTCTGACTTACTGACATTCTCTTACCGAGTTCTTAATGTTTCACAGCCTCATTCAATCTCTCCCAGTTTATCCCTTACACAAAAACTTAAAGAAAACTGCCGTACTCTTAAGTCAATCCATGATTTAACTATTCCTTTATCAAGTCTACCAAAGTCTAATCGAACTATAAAAATCATAGAATCAAAGATAAGCGATGGAGATCTCAGGAGTGCATCCAATCTTCTTTTCAGTGATGATGTCGTCGCTCCCTTCTGCCGGGAGACCTTGGATGCCTTAGCGTCTAAGCATCCTTCAGCCGCTTCTCTATGCTTGCCTCCGCCCCCTACAACTGACGCCTCTTTTCTTTTAACTAAAGAGGATGACGTCAAATCTGCTATATTTACTTTCAAAAGTGGCTCCGCCAGTGGATTGGACGGGCTTTCTCCTCAACACTTTAAAGATCTCCTTTCAATTTCATTGGGAGACTCGGGTCAGGCTCTTTTACGGAATTTGACTCGCCTCATGAATCTATTGCTTTCCGGTAAGGTGCATCATGATATTTGCGGTATCCTTTATGGTGCTAACCTCATCGCCCTAAAAAAGAAAGATGGTGGTATTCGCCCCATAGCAGTCGGTTCTACTTTTCGCCGCCTTGCATCCAAATTGTGTTGTAAAGCGATTGCACCCTCTTTATCCGCAGCGTTTGAGCCAACCCAACTTGGTTTTGGCGTGAAGGGTGGCTGTGAAGCTGCTGTCCATGCCCTTCGAACATTCCTTGCTCATGACGCTGGAGAGGTAGTGCTGAAGGTCGATGTAAGGAACGCATTCAACTCGGTGGATAGAGGAGTTATGCTTTCGGAGGTGCTAGGTAATAGTCCTTTAATTTTTAATTACCTTTGGCAATGCTACTCAGAAGCGTCTAAGCTCCTATATAAGGACGAACTCCTGTATTCATCGGTTGGCTGCCAGCAAGGTGATCCCCTTGGACCTGCAATTTTTAGTCTGGCTTTACATCCCATAATTTCTTCCCTAAATTCAAAATTTAACGTTTGGTATCTCGATGATGGTACTTTAGCTGGAGACGCTTCCTCTGTTTTGTCAGATTTAGAGCAATTAATTCATAAGTTCCGCGACATTGGTCTCGATCTAAATTTTTCCAAATGTGAATTATACATTCCCGAATCCAAATTTTCACCCCATGATTTACAGCTTTTGATTTCCAATTTTACCACTCTTGCTCCGAATATCAAAATTTTAGACAAATCATCACTTCATCTTCTCGGTGCTCCAATATTTGAGGACGCCTTCCACTCTTTTGTACTAGACCAAATTTCAAGGTTTGAGCATTCCTCAGAAAAACTTTTCCAAATTCACCCCCACATGGCTTATTCCATCGTCAAATTTTGCACTTTCGCTCCCAAATTTACATACTTTTTACGATCTGCTCATTTATGGAAATTCCCAGAAATTTTATCCAAAGTTGATTCTTGTCTCAAATTGACCTTATCCAAAATTTTAAACTGTAACTTTTCTGACAGTTCTTGGGATCAAGCCACGCTTCCCATTCGTTTTGGAGGTCTTGGCACCAGGCGAGTCACTGATATTGCCCTTCCAGCATTTCTTTCTTCGGCGTATGGTACCGCTGGTCTCTTTAGCAAAATTTTGCGCTATTCAGGCGTAACGGAGACAGCGTACCTTCCCGAAGCGACAAATGCGTGGTTAGTGGCTTGCCAGAGGACAGACCTTCCCACCGCTCATTCCTCCCAAAAACAGTGGGACGAGCCTCTTTGTTTGCGTGTCCAAGGCGAGCTGTTGGCTCGCTCGGGATGTGCTGCAGAGCGTGCCCGCCTTAGGGCTGTATTTCGGGCAGAGTCTGGGTACTGGCTGCAAGCTCTCCCTTCTCCCAGTGTCGGGACTCTGCTCGACAAGATCTCCTTTCAATTATGTGTGTCCCTGAGACTTGGCGCTCGCACGATTCACCCCCACCGCTGTCAGTGTGGTGATTTAGTAAATGATCTTGGACACCATGGTCTCTCTTGCCAGTTTAGTGCTGGCAGGGTCTCCCGTCACGCCTGCTTGAATGATGTCATCCGCAGATCACTTGTCGCCATTGATGTGCCAGCAGTACTAGAGCCTGCTGGCATATTTCGTGATGACGGCAAGAGACCTGACGGAATGACAATCATTCCCTGGCGGCAGGGCCGTTCGCTTATATGGGATGCCACCTGTGTTGACACACTGGCGCCATCACATATAGGCCGAACTTCTGCCGTTGCTGGTGCGGCGGCTGACGCTGCCGAGTCGCTGAAGATGCGCAAATATGCTGCCCTCTTGGAGAGCTACATATTTGTGCCTTTCGGTGTGGAGACCATGGGCTCCTGGGGCTCCAAGGCTATCGCCTTCTTCAAAGAGCTGAAAAAGAGATTAGCTCAACACACAGGTGACCATAGGGCTGGTAGCTTCCTCGGCCAAAGGATCAGCCTTGCCATACAAAGAGGAAACGCTGCCAGCCTTTTGGGCACCATACCCAATGGCAGCTCTGGGGGAGATATTTCTTCTATATAGTTTGAATATTTGTTTCCTTAATTTATTTTTTATTTTTTTGGATTATCTGTTTTTATACTATTAGGCTAGTTGTATTCTAATATCTTAGTTTAATTATCTCTATTGTATGAAATGTAGGTAATAAGTGTATAACTAATAAGTTTTGTAGGTTATGTTTTAAATACCTGATAGAATGTATTAAACATTTGTATTAAATATTAAACAGTCATTTTACAAAACTTTGACAGCTCAGCAGTTTTTTGCCGAAAATTTGGTTTTCGATTGCAAAATTCCTACTCCATAAAGGCGGGCTGCGATTTTCAATTAATTAATTAGTTTTCGGCAAAAAAATTTTGATATGTAGTTAGTATGTTTTATATAGCAATTTGATGTTGTAATTTGACATAATATTTGACAATGTAATTTAATTTTGTGATTCTGTGTTTATTGAATTTAATTTTGTGTTAATTGAACTTGAATATTGTATTTTAAAATGATTTAATATAATTTGCATGCTGTAATAATATGTACATGCTGTAATAATGTCAAACCTACCACCTAAATGTCATTCATTCATTCTATGTATGTTTTAAGATACATTATTTGTTGTGTTCGGAATGTGGAACAATTGTGGCCGACGCACAGAACGACTGGGGGACTTGGGGGGTTCTAAAGTTTACTGACTGGAGTACAAACGGACGTATCGAACGTATGACACCTCTTTTTTTCGTCGGGGTTCAAAAACGGGTGAGGCTATTTATGCGACAACCATCGTTTTATTTTTTAACCCGTGACCACCTGCAGACTTCGTCCGCGTGGAAACCCTCCATCTTCACAATTCTTTATAAATTGTAGCATCTATGTGTTTTTCTGATGTATAACGATACTAACGACAACTGCTTCTTGACCATTAACCAAGAGGTCGCGGGTTCGATCCCCGCACTGTACAAACATTGTGTGCATGAACATGTCTGTTTGTACTGGTCTGGGTGTTATATGTATTTATTTAAGTTTATTTGTAATACCATTGTTGATTCTGATGTCTGTAACACAAGTGCTTAAGCTACTTACCACGGAGTCAGATCAATGTAAGTGATGTTGTTGTATAGTTATAAGCTATATTCTGGATAAATTTAATTGAAATCCATTGAGTAGTTTTTTACGTAGAAACTTTCGACCCCTTTCCATTTAAAATTGTTCGCAAACCTGTAGAGTCGTGTTAAACGGTAGTAAAAGATATTGAATATAATATAATTACTACGCGAATCTCGTCGCCCTCCCCCCACCCCCTCCCTCTCTCCATGACACGATAACACTTCAGCGAACAATCTCTGACTTTCGCTCCCGTCTTTAGATTGTACTGGGACGAAATGGTTTTGATACTTGAGGCTTTATTTAATTTTTTCCTAATTGTACTTCCAGATGTCATTTTATTTTATTTATAATATGGAAAAGAGACCAGGACACAGTCAATGCTTAACTTAATTACATGACGTACAAACAAATAAGCGGGTAACCAAATTGCCACGTAAACACATTTCGCCATTCCTTCTTAAAAATTTTAGAGCATAGATAGCAAAGATAGAGATTATATATACCTTATAACTTAGGATATAACATATAACTTAGGATGTCATTTATCAATGCAAGCCGGATATTAAACTCTAAATCAATACTTAGATAAAATACATTCAAATTATCTAACTTAAATGCTTGTTCCGATTGTTCAATTGTTAGTGGACGTTGAAAATCAATGATGGCTGATGATTAAAGAATGGTGGCAAATGCCAAGAATTTATGACTTTCTAGTAACACTGCACTTATAAACAGTTTAACTATTGTCATTTTGATCGGTTCATATTTATCAGTCAGATATCTTTTATCCAACGTTATAATCATAATCATAATATTTATTTGGAAAAAAAACATGGTATTCAAAGATGGTACATACAGATAATTAGTGCACATGTTTTGCTATTACAAACAGCATGCAAAATTTGTACATTGTAAATGTAAAAAAATTATAAGTACAAATTACATAAAAAAGTAAACATACTGAAATCATAAGCAAATTAAAAAGTGTATTAGGATTCATCAATAAAATCTTTCATGTCATAAATTCTTTCATTGATAAGCCACCTATATAGTTTTGATTTGAATTGTTTAATATTAAGTTTTTTTTTATGTCATTTGGAATCCTATTATAGAGGTATATTTTAAAGCATATTGTAAGGCAGCTCTTATTGTATTTAGCAGATCTTGGGATCACGTCTAACACAAGTTTATCTTTGCAGACTCGCGTTCATGTCAATCGCTTTCAAAAACAAATTCGTATTTTTCTTTGCGCTTATTTCAAAAATATAAAATGCGTTCGTAGATAGGTATTAATATCTCATCCCCAAAACAAGTGTCTGCTAAAGTATCTAGTGGGCTAGGGCGCGCTATATCCGCTCCTTATCGCGGGTTGTAGCTTGAATTTAAATATTTAATTAAAAACTTGCCGCCAACCGTTATGTATTCATTGTAGAAATACCATATTTGTATTCATTTTAGGGGTACCTTAGTTCGTTCGACAGTAGTTCCTACACGAATGAGTACGGAATCTCAAATGTGACACGTTTAGACGACCGCTTGGTGCAGTGGTCTACATGTCGGACTTCTAAAACCAAGGGTCGCGGGTTCGATCCCCGCACAGTACAAGCATAAGTGTGCATGAACATGTGTGTTGCTAGTGGTCTGGGTGTTTTCTGTGTAAAATATGTATTTATTTACAAATAAAGTATTTAAGTATGTTTATCCGTTGTCTAGTACCCATAACACAAGCCTCGTAGCTTAATTTGGGACTAGAGAATTGGTGTAAGTAGCTAAAGCACTTGTGTTACAGATATGATTTTGAGAAGAACATTATTTCTCAAAAAGAATAACAGATGATTTACTTACTGAGAAATTACATTTCATAACAATTAACAGAATATATCAGAATCAACAGTGGTATTACAAATAAACTTAAATAAATACATATAACACCAGACCAGTACAAACAGACATGTCCATGCACACAAATATTTGTGCAGTGCGGGGATCCAACCCGCCAAAGTGGTCTTCTAAATTTTAAGGTGAAAATCAGAGTAAATCAGTGTCGTGGTTTAATACCTATCCGCTGCCAGGACCGTACTGAGCGAGGACCATTTTGGCACACATTATTGAATTTACCTATACAGTGTTGATTTATTTTACTTGTATCATTGTTATCAAATAAATGTATAATATAAAAATAAGTCGGGTTTTCCTTCCTGACGCTATAACTCCAGAACGCACGAACCGATTTTCACGGTTTTGCATTCGTTGGAAAGGTCCCGGGCTCCGTGAGGTTTATAGCAAAATAGGCTTGTTTCCACTATGAAAGAAATATTCAAAAACTGATTTTCTCTAAAATAATTCATAATTTCAGATGCCTTTACTCTAATATTTTTCTGCAGTTCGTATTATTTGATTTTTAATTGGAATTCAAATGATAATTAGTCACTCAGTCGGCATTGCACGCGGTGACGTCAAAGTGTGTTATTCCCATACAAGCTCTATGAAGAAAAGCGTTTTGACAGTTGATAAAAAGTACGTCAACGATTGGTGGTGTCAACTACCGTATTTAGAGAAAATTCAACAGAAAAGCAGGAAAACAGGGATAATAATTTTTCACATACAGCGCCATAATGTTACAATAAACGAAGCCATCTGGTGGCGAAACGGAGTTCGCCTGGTTTGCTAGTAATTTATAAAAAGATACCTCATACAAGAAAACATACAGTCGCTATGTTTGTAGATTGTAGGTAGGTAGTATAAAATAAAATAAATATTCCAAGATGCTTAATAAAAGTGATTTATCATTCAATTAGTATGTAATGCAATACCTCTTATTGAGTTTAAGACCTGTACCATACTAAATGGTAATAAAATATTACTTTGACTTTAAATTATTCTCAGAAAACACTACACCTATTTTAATCTTTATTTCACCGATGGAATTCTACTTTATTTGTAAATGCTTAAATCTATAAGTATTAAGGGACTGGGGAGTTGATGGAATCAGGCGTTACTTTGCGGAAATCCATGACTAAAGCTGAAAAAGATGATTATTTTGCTTTAAATTTCCACTAGACGACGCCAGCGCAGAACCCAAAATCCATCCAACTGTAATCACCTGAAAAAAGTAGAGCTGGAAGTCGCAGGACTTACAATACCTACAAATCACAACGTGACACAGAAGATGCACTCGGAATCACAACACTGACACCAACAAAACACTCGACGCGTTTCGCCACTACACGTGGCATCCTCAGGAGATGTTGTCGCTTCGACAGACTACGAGCGACTACGTACGCGTTGGATGGATTTTGGGTTCTGCGCTGGCGTCGTCTAGTGGAAATTTAAAGCAAAATAATCATCTTTTTCGACTGGGGAGTTGGCGTTCAAAGCTATTTAGGTGCCTTCCCCGGTACACATTGGGTGCTTTCCAACGCGCGCCTTGTTAACGCGCGTTTAGAGAAGCAGGGAGTCCTATTAAAGTGTACACATTTAAGCGCGCGCTTCTGATCAAGCGTTGTATGAAAACACGCGCCGATCGCCCAATGTGTACCCGCTTTTATGTTAAAGTGTATCCAAACCCCCATGCATGTATGTTGTACTATTTTGCTTAGTTTAGGAGATAAATAAATATACAAAAGCTGGAAAAGAGGATTATTTTGCTTTAAATTTCCACTAAACGACGCCAGCGCAGGAACCAAAATACATCCAACTGTAATCATCTGAAAAAGCTAGAGCTGGAAGTCGCAGGACTTACAATACAATTCACAGACACAGAAGATGCACCTGGCATCACAACACTGACACTAACAATTGCTGGCGTCGTTTAGTAGAAATTTAAAGCAAAATAATCCTCTTTTTCAGCTTTAGTCATGGATTTCCGCAAAGTAACGCCTGATTCCATCAACTATAAAAAAATATACAACAACATCACATGGATTGATCTGACTCCGTGGTAAGTAGCTAAATCACTTTTGTTATAGATATTAGAAATGTTTGTTTGTACAGTGCGGGGATCGAACCCACGATCTCTTCGTTACTAGTCAACTTCTTGACCATTACACCAAAGTGGTCGTCAAAAGAGATAAAATTCTTTACTGTGTTTTTCTTTTCTTTTCATTTACCAGCGGTAGCCCGCAACTTCGTCAGCGTATATTTCCCGTTCCCGTGGGTATTTCGGGAAATCCGAAGGGTTTAAGAAGGGTTCTTAACCGATGCTAACATTATAGTAGCTACCTGCATGCCAAATTTCGGGCCGATCCGTCCAGTAGTTTGAGCTGTGCGTTGATAGCTCACTATGTCAGTCAGCCAGTCAGTCACCTTTGAGTTTTGACGTGACAACGTCTTATAAATTGGTTTGCCGGGTGACACTTCAAGAAACTGCGTTACGCTGCTCCGCTCACGTTCCGCGCTCACAATGAGAGCGAGTGAGAGGCACGCGTCCCTTCGACTCGGGCATGGTTAGCCCGCCTAAGAGCGAGTGAGACAGACATAAAAAGTGAAAGGCACGCGTCCCTTCCACTCGAGCACAGTTAACCCGCCTAAGAGCGAGAGAGACAGAGTGAGAGAGATAGGCATACACACCGGTTCATGTTATACGATTCATATTCACATTAAAATTATTTTACCACTCAAAGTCGTTGTCACGTAAAACTTTCGCCCGTATACAGACTTTACAGGCAACCAATTTTTTTATATGTATATTTACTAGCTGACCCGGCAAACGTTGTTTTGCCATATAAATTATTGTGGACAACCCATAACACTAAGGGATATGAATAATAGAGGTTGGCCGATTCTCAGACCTACTTGACTTGGCTTGAATGATTCATATGAAATTTGTGCGCATATTGGCACAAATTTCATAAGAATCAGTCGAGCCGTTTCGAAGGTGTACGGGAACGAACATTGTGACACGAAAATTATAATATACGAGTATAGACAGTACTGTTTTTTTCTCATTCTAACGTTTGTTTCTCTTTTGTATTCTGATCATAAAGGTACGTTAATGTTTATTTGTGAAAATGTTTATGTTTAATCAAACCTTTATTCGAAGACAATATTTTTTTTTTAAAAAAACATAAATAAATTTTAAAAAAAGGTTTAAAGCTGTCGATTCCCAACACTTGGAGCTATTAAGACCTACCTTATTGCTTGCTTTTCCCCATAGCAGATGTTAAATAAAACAATTGTACCAGATAATCTACTGCACTTTATTTACTGGAAAAAGTTATTCTTCATACCCAAGGATGCTGACGGAGGAACTGAAAAAAAAACGTCAAACTCAAACTAAATTTCTTCAAAAGTAATTAATGTACTACAATATGTAATTATTATTTTTTATTTTTTTATTATGTAATTTTTGTTTTTTTGTTTGTAAATTATTTGCATGCTAATTCCTGTAGCCTAACATGTGAATCAAATTGTAAGGAAGATCTATTTATAAAGGAAAAAGCGTGGGGTGCTCGGTATAGTAGTATGTGAAAATCATCCTATTATTGGCAACTATAAAAAGAGAAGTATAAAAACGTCATAAAGTGCACCCCACGCTTTTTACTCTACTGTAATATAAATTCCGTGAACTCAGAAATTATTTTCTCTTTTTTTGTTACCAATAAAATCGAGTTTTTTTAGTTTAATTATGCATTAATGAGATAAAATTGTTTTATTAAGATTTCAATTGAATAAGCCACTTACTCAAAACGGCGGATGTTTCACATCTCTTTTGATATTGCAATTTGTTTCTTTGTTTGTTTATTTATTTCTTTACACTATTACGAGTATAACAGGTAGTCTTAACCTAATTCAACATTGTAAAACTAATCTATACTTAATCTATATACTTATAACTTATAAAATGCCGTTCTTGCGAACTCACTCAGAGAACACGAAAATATGTCGAGTTGTTCGGCTACCGCGTCCATAGTGCGCAAGGCTAATGAGCGGCGCCCTGGCCATCAGGTAATAGTAATAATAGCGATAGAATTACATTACAGAGGAAATCGTATATGTCGTATTTTTTTTTAGTATTTAACCATCTATGGATAACTGTTGTAAAAGTAAAAAAAGTAAATTATGATTGCTGACATTTGTCTTTCTGTGTTAATTGTGGTCGGGTTCTTGGGGCGTTCAATGTAACGTGACCGTTATCATTTGAAATTTGCTATAGTTTCTCGCTTAATGATGAACAATACAGGGTGTTTGGTTGTTTTCTAAGGTAATAATTACTCCTGCTGTTAATATCTTTATTGTTTGGACCCTAGGTCTCAACAGTGTAAAGAAACAGGGAAGAATAATATCTAATTGAACTGAATTTTGTTAAAACATTAATCTCCTCACTCAAAATGGAAAAAATATGAATATTCTTGGTTGCCGGAGTAAAAAAAATAATCAATATGCAGCTAGACAGTTAATTTAAAAAAAAAACTAAATTACTTTACATTTTTAAAATTGGTATCATTTATCTCATAATTAGAAACTATTAGATTCAAGATTCATTTATATATATATGTCGTAGATGTCGTAAAACGGCACGTTCACAAACAAGGATGGCAGCACCGTGTAAGCTAGAACGACGGATGTCAGTTGACAGTTGACACATGACGGATATCAGTTGTCGAGTTGTTGCAAAATATACTCCTGGCTTACGGTGGAGAGTTCGAACGGTGCGGACGTGCTGCCGTCCACGTGCTGACCACGCCGCGTTCCGATAACAATCCGGTTCCATCCGGCGTACGCGCGTACATTTTGGATTGCCATTTTAACAATCGTAAAGAATAAACCCTGTCAAAGTTATTCCGTGTCGTATTTTCGGTCTTTCATCGTGGACGACAACCCGATTTACCAAGAACGACCTTCCGACATACAATATATATACAACCCCGCAGACGTTGTCCTGCCCGTTGCTCTTTTATTTTGCGCTTGTTAAGAACCATCCCGGTACTTTAAGGAATATATCATTCATTTTTACATCATACATTTAATCAGTTGTCTAAATATCATATTAAATCTACTTACCAGGCTCTTCGATCAACGCGGTCACAGCGAATGCTGCTCCGATCTGAAATTAAAGGTTTTAAATAGAACTTATCAACAGTGTCCAAAAAATGACTTCTGTTTCAGCCTATTACGTCCCACTGCTGGGCACAGGCCTCACCTCAACTATGAGGTGAGACCTGTGCATAATAATAATAATAGTCCTTCTGACCGATTTCGACCACGGCAGCCAATCTTAAAAGAGATCAGCCAACTGCGCAGGAGATATTATAGTGCACAAGTGTGAGCGCAATACACAGGTGCACTCATTGTTCCATCACTCTCAAAGTTCGGTGAGACGGCTATCCGACATGACCGGAGAGAGATCAGGCGCAGGACAAACGGCTTAACGTGCGCACCGAGGCACGGGGGTGTAACACCGCCAACTTCCCGACTCCGAGTTGTTTTTGAGAAATTCACGACAGAAAACCTCAGAAACAATTTTGGCTAGACCTGGGATTGGAACCCAGGACCTCTCAGATGTAAGGCAGAAACTTTGCCACTACACCAACGAGGCAGTCGAGTTGACCTGTGCATAACATGTAACATATTCCACCACGCGGCCTCAGTGCGGTGGAGAAGATGCTATTTAGCCGCCGAGGGCCTCTTGACCAGGCTTAACGACTAATATCTATCGATATTAACCCGGGCCAACAGCTTAACGTGCGTTCCAAAGCACGAAGATGCTTTGGTACGCACGTTCAGCCTATAAAAGTCCCACTGCTGGGCACAGGCCTCACCTCAACTATGAGGTGGTGCGAGCCATAATCCACCACGCGGGCTCAGTGCGGTGCGGTGGAGGGGTGTGTGTAAGGTTCTCGGTAGCTCAGTGGTCAGAGCATTGGACCGGACTTCCAAAGGTCGGGGGTTCGATTCCTCCCCGATGACCGGAGCCGAAAAGAATTTTTTAAGCGTTGTCTTTTCGAAATTAAAAAATAGCGTTGTAAACGCGAAAAATACTAAACAAATAAAATTACTGTCAGATGTTATTAAGCCGCCCGAGGGCCTCCAACCAGGCTTAACGACCAATATCTATTGATATTAACCGGGACCAACAGCTTAACGTGCCTTCCGAAGCACGGAGATGCTTGTAAATAGACGTCACTTGTATGGTCAGAATGGTCACCCATCCCAAACATGACCGCGCTGTAGGTTGCTTAACTTTTGGTATCACAACCAAAGCGTTGCAACCACTGCGCCACAAGCACCTCACGAAGATGCTTTTAGGCGTCACACAAATGGTCGGAATGGTCACCCATCCCAAAACGCGTTGCTTAACTTCGAATTGCCTCAAGCACTTTTTAACCTGCTGGTTCTACGCGGCCCATATTGGAATCATGTTAAATATTAAGTAAATATCTTACCGCATAGATCAGTGTGATGAGAAGAAGTGTAGTCTTCATGTTGTCAGCCTTTTTTTTGCTTCTGGTCAGTAATGAACTGAATTTTGTTTTGTATCTTTTATAACTGAAGTTTGCTTTTTATAGTCAAAATCACCAAGGTTTTTCGCTTATTTGCACGGTCAAACTGAAAAAGTTTCAGTAGGTCTGGGTTACTGAGTCAAAAGATCCGAAGTACTCTTTGGTAAGTCTAATTTCCGTCACGCTTTTTAATTCTCAAAAAAAGTCCTAGAACTGCTTATTTCATTAAAAGAACGTTAAGGGGTACACGATAATACATTTGGCAATAAAATTTCCTATTCGGTTTTGGTTTTATGAAGTGAAAAAACTACAACCGCTTCACTTGAAAACTCCAAAAAAAGCTGAAGAGGATTATTTTGCTTTAAATTTCCACCAAACGTTTAGTGGATTTCCGCAAGGTAACTCCTGATTCCATCAACTATACTTCAAAAAAATCCTTCTAAAAGCATAAACAATAAATAAATATATTTACAGAAAGCTGTACATATAAAAACGGTCACAAACGAATAATTTTACTGGATAAGTCAAAGTAGGTATAGCAAAAGTGAAAATCTTTTGAAAACCAAGTTTTCGGCAAAACAACTGCTTAGCTGTCACCAATTTTGTGACAGCGCGACATCACCAATCGTTGACGTACTTTTTATGAACTGTCAAAACGCCAGTCTCCCATAGATTTTGTATGGCGATACTAGGTTGTGACGTCATCACGCACACTCGTCAATTGGTATACATTTTGTGAATTTTTCATCAATTAAAAATTCTAATATTCAGAATAATAAGACTCAGTTGAGTTGTTGACTAACGTCTTTATTTTAAGTAATAAGGGTTTTGAAATTTATTTCGATAGGTGTCAAACGCGGAAATGTTACTGATCATTAAAATATATTTTATAGGTATTGAAAAGACATGTTCTTAACCTATAGGAAAATATTATATACGTATTTAAAACTAATTAAATGTAAAAAAACATCATTTATTAACGGACATTGAAAAATCTGGTTTCTGCCTTTTTTTTTCAATTGACGACCGCTTGGTGCAGTGGTCCACATGTCGGATTTCCAAACCAAGGGTCGCGGGTTCGATCCCCGCACAGTATAAGCATAAGTGTGCATGAATATGTGTGTTTGTACTGGTCTGGGTGTTTTCTATGTATAATTTGTATTTATTTACAAAAAAAGTATTTAAGTATGTTTATCCATTGTCTAGTACCCATAACACAAGCCTCGAAGCTTAATTTGGGACTAGAGAATTGATTCCCAAAGTGGTCCAGGTGGACCCCCAGGGGTCACGCGAGCCCCACAGGGGTCTACGCTGGCGTGGAAAAAAAATGGGGGTCCACAACTCGTTAACGGGGGTCTATAAAATTGTATTAGGTGACCCGACTTGACTTCTCCTATGAATATATGGAGACAATAATATAGGCAGACAATATTATAAGAAGCTTGACTTCTCCTATGAATATAGGAAGACAATATTATCAGAAGCTCAGCAATTGTTTTTGTAAGAACTTGCATATTCCATATTCAAAAAGAGCGTGTCAAGACTCGCCGCGCCGCCCGCCCGCGCCCGCCTAGTTAAAGTCGAGTCTGAACTTGCATGAACTTGTTGGATTTTTCTCTAATATAAAAATACGAATGCGAATGATAAACATTAGGTACCACACGGTGCCATCCCACTGCAAGCAGTGCTCCAGCTGCTGCACACCCTGCTGACCCAGATCCGGCAGGGTATGGATCCATGCGCGGCGATACTCAACGGGCTGTCCGAGCTCGTGATGAGTCACCGCGCGTGATGAGCAGCAGAGGACCTGTCGTCGTAAGACGGCCGCGCACACGCGGCACCAAGCACCGTAGGCCAGTGGGCCCGCGAGATGAGGCCCGGGGAAGGAGCGTCAGCTCGAACCCGAACCGCCCCTAACAGGGCGAAGAAATCCGATGATGAAACATTACTCAGTTGTTTTCGGAATTTCCAAAAAGAAAGTGTACCTATATAAGTGTTCACCAGTGACGGAAGTAGTTTTCAGACTTTTGAAAATTAAAGTGAAACGATATTGCCAGTGTTGGAAAAGTAAGTACCTACCTATATATTTGTTAGCAACTTGTATCTGCGGGAAAAACAAACCCACAAACAGTAAGTTCTGAACCATTCCAAGAATAAAGATTTCATAGGTCAAGGAAAATTATAACAGTATTTTTTTTACTTTCTTCAACTATCTGATTTTAAGTATTTTTAAGTGATGCGTGCGTTTTGTATGGATAGTCCAAATTTTTAATCTTTATAAGTGCGTAAATAAATACTTAGTTTTGATTGTGTTTTGTAATGAATAAGTATGTTGCGTTTAGTAAGTGACCAAGTACACGTATAAAATATATACAAAGTAAAAGTATAAAATTAAATTAAATTCCTATATTTATTTCGAAAAAGAACAGAAAGTTCAGGAATATTAAACTTCTATTCCAGCTAGCTCACTTTAATTTCATTAAAATTCTTTAAATATATTATTCTCTTAAAAAGCCACATCTATTATGTTTGTTAAATCATTTTAAGATTACTTAACAAACATTTTTTTCATATTTACAGGTAGGATACGAAACATGGCTGAATCTAAGAAGAAGTGTCGACAGTACAGTGTTGAATATTTGAAATTTGGTTTTCATCCATCAAATACAGACAAGCGATTGCCCATGTGTCTTTTATGCAACAAAGTCTTGAGCAATGACTCTATGAAACCATCGAAGCTGGAAGATCATCTAAGAAGGTGTCATCCTGACAAAATAGGTAAGGATTTGAAATATTTCCAAACATTGAAAGAAAAGTATGAAAAGAGACCCACCGTGCATAGTATGTTCGCTTCAACGTCTGAAAGCAACGACGATGGCTTCTTACAATATCTCATTACTTATAGCAAAATCTGGGAAACCGCATACCATTGGAGAGGAGTTAATTTTGCCTGCTGTTGAAGAGGTCTTAAAAACTGTCCTGCACAATTCATTTGACATACTTAAAAGAATTCCTTTGAGGAACAACACTGTACAAAGACGTATTGATGAAATGAGCTCTGATGTTGAAAGTTTCTTGAGTAATTATCTGCAAACAACTCATTTTTCTATTCAACTGGACGAGTCAACTTTACCTGGCAATGAAGCATTATTATTGGCATATGTTCGATTTATCAAAGGCGAACAAATGTTTGCAACCCAAAGTTAAGCAACCTAAGACGCGGTCATGTTTGGGATGGGTGACCATTCTGACCATTTAAGTGACGTCTATTTACAAGCATCTCCGTGCTTCGGAAGGCACGTTAAGCTGTTGGTCCCGGTTAATATCGACAGATATTAGTCGCTAAGCCTGGTCAGGGGCCCTCGGGCGGCTTAATTACATCTGACAGTAAGGTTGGTCACTTACCTTTCAAACACCCCTCCACCAATCCGCACTGAGCCCGCGTGGTGAAGTATGGCTCGTACCACCTCATAGTTGAGGTGAGGCCTGTGCCCAGCAGTGGGACGTATATAGGCTGATGAGAACAAATGTTTGAAGAGTTACTATTCGCGAAAACTTTGAAGACTGACACTAATGGTGTATCAATTTTTAATGGTTCTGAATGTTTTTTTTACGGAAAAATCAATTGCATTCACAAACATTATTTCGATGGCAACAGATGGAGCTCCTGCCATGGTCGGGCGATATCGTGGGTTTATAAGTCATCTTAAAAGGATTATACCAGAGGTAATTGCAATTCACTGTGTCATCCACCGACAACATCTAGTAGCGAAAAAATTGAGTGATAGATTGCACCAAGCGCTTCAATTTGTGATTAATGCAGTTAACAAAATAAGAAGCAATGCATTAAATACGCGCTTATTTGCACAATTGTGCGAAGAAAATGATGAGGACTTCCAACGATTGCTGCTACATACCGAAGTACGCTGGTTGTCGAAAGGTGCATGTCTATCAAGATTTTATTTGCTTTTCGACTCTGTTTTAGAGTTTCTGAACACTAAAGATCCTGTTTTAAAAGAAAACCTCATGAATTTCAAAGCAGACATTGCGTATTTGACAGATTTGTTCAAAAAATTAAATGACCTCAACCTACAGTTACAAGGGGACAGCCTCAATTTGATAAAAACAAAGAGTGAAATTTCAGCTTTTCTGGGTAAACTGAAACTTATGAAGCAAGATATTAGTCGACGTGAATTTTCCCAGTTTCCAAATTTATCGCAGGTAGAATGCCTCGACGAAGATATTCAGACGTATGTTCAACATTTGATTGCCCTGTATGATGATTTTAAAATCAGATTTGAAGACATTCTGTCGATTGATATACCACCATGGATAATAAATCCATATGATGAAACTGAAGTGGAAAATGTGGTACTGCAAGAAGAGCTACTCGAGCTTAGCACTAATGAGGAGCTCAAAGTAGCATTCAAAAGAGGGTATCAATCATTTTGGCTGCAGGCACAAATACCTGAAAAATATCCAGGAATGTGGGGAATGGTGCAAAAAATTCTCATAGCGTTTCCTTCGTCATATCTTGTCGAACGCAGTTTTAGTGCCGTAACAAACTTGTTGACAAAAAACGGAGCAGATTAAATATTACAGAGCGAGGAGATTTACGGTTATACTTAAGTAAACTCAAGCCAAATATTGATAATTTGCTGTCAATTCACCAAGAACATCCCATTAAAATTATAACTTTTATCTCAGATTACAATCGCATAATTTTGATTAATTTTGATTATATTGCGACTGTTTTTAAAATAATAATCATTATTAGTTTTGATGTTAAATTTTAATTCTACTAAGACTGTTATAACAACATAATTAACAGTGTAGTATTTTTTGTGTTTGAATAAATAGCTACATAACAAGAAAATATTTATTTTTACTTTTTACCACTCCGAAGTGGAAGCTTATTGGTTTCTTGTACTGTGAGTCAATCTTAGAATACAAAAAAGTAAAGTAGGAATCCAACTGTTGGATGAAGACGCATTTTAGACTGGCCTTGAAACTTAGCTTAAATGACAATACACACAGCATAATCAAAGCAATATAAATTCTCACCTTTTTTTCGAAAACTTTTAACTCATAGTTAATTGAAAAAAAGCCACAACACAGATTTACATAGACATATACTTTTTTCGGGTTTTGGAAGTAAGTTAGTAGACGTAATAGCTGCAGGGGGTCCACCAGATCCAGCAAAATGTTTAAAGTGGTCTATGAGAAAAAAAAGTATGGGAACCTCTGGACTAGAGAATTGGTGTGATCGTTGTGAAATATTTATTATTTATTAATTTATTACAAGTCTGAATATCACCCTTTCTTATTATTTTTACATTATCTTTGTTTAATTATAAAAAAAAAACAATTTCATTATTACACGACCTTACCAGTATCCACCTGCGCACACAGAGCCTCATAAAAATAAACATAGAAGGACAAATGAATTTAAACACTGTGCCTGTCATATTTAAGAAGATAATCTATTAACACATCAGGTACCCGAAACAGATGTTTATATAACACCTACGCATTGAATTTAGCAAATATTAACCCATATGAAATGAATAAAGCATTTCCTAGCCCAGAGCACACCTGTGGGGTGAGCGCGAACATTATCGTAACGTATTCGTGTCGTACAAACGTCAGAAGTTGACAGTTTCTCGATACAAATTGACAAGTTAACGATAGTTGTTCGTGCTCACCGCACTGGAGAGTACCGACACCGCGACTCATGACTGTCGGTGGATGACATGTTGTCAGTAGTGTGACGCGGCAACATTATGAAATAATTGCTGTAATAATAGTTATCCTGGCCGATTTCGACCAATCTCAACAGAGATCAGCCATCTACGCAGGAGATATTTATAGTTCCATCACTCTCAAAGTTCGGTGAGACAGCCATCCGACATGACCGGAGAGAGATCAGGCGCAGGACCAACGGCTTAACGTGCCCACCGAGGCACGGGGGTGTAACACCGCCAACATCCCGACTCCGAGCTGTTTTTGAGAAATTCATGACAGAAAATCTCTGAAACAATTTTTGGTTCAACCTGGGTTTCGAACCCAGGACATCTCGGATGTAAGGCAGAAACTTTGCCACTACACCGACGAGGCAGTCAAAATTCAGCTGTACTCGAACCAAAATTAAAACCAATGCAATGACACCAGTGGAATTTTAGAAATCGGTTACATTTTCAATACTTACACCCTTTACCCCATGGTATTTCAGTAATTAGTTTGTAACATTCTCAGATATCGCTTCGGTAAATCTTAATCGTTTGACAAATAAATAATAGTACATTATGGTACTAGTGTGTAACATTGGTGATTACCGCCGAGGCGCCATTGAGAGAAACAATTAGTAAATGTGCAGTTAGTAAAATTATAATTAACTGCTTTTGATGGCATAGCGGTTTCATCAGATAGATTATTTATTGAAATACTTTCATGTTCTATTGTATTTGAGATGGCTCATTATTCGTGTAGGTAGGTGAAATCCAATCATTGGATGTACTTGGTGTTTCGTCGGTAGGAAGCGCCTTAGAATCTTTATTTTCCGCGCATAGGGGTTGCGCCTATTCTGCCACGTACAAAATGGGGATTTTAAAGTTTTCTTTTTTTAAATCTATAACTCACTAGTCAGTTATAGCAATGAAAAAATCACAGTTTGATTATAGGTATCATTATTAGTGTAATTGCAGTGAAATTACAACCACTTTATGAGCAAATGTGTTGAAAATAAATATTTCACAACAATCACACCAATTCTCTAGTCCCAAATTAAGCTACGAGGCTTGTGTTATGGGTACTAGACAACGGATAAACATATTTAAATACCTTTTTTTTGTAAATATATACATATTATACATAGAAAACATCCAGACCAGTACAAACACAGTACAGTTCATGCACATATGCTTGTACTGTGCGGGGATCGAACCCGCGACCCTTGGTTTTAGAAGTCCGACATGTAGACCACTGCACCAAACGGTCGACAAATGCTTGTTATTTTTACCCGACCGCTGGTAAAGGCGGGTTATGGTTTTTAATTAGGACTGTTTATTTGACGCTAGGGGAAATCGTTGTGATTTTAACTAAAAAAAAGATGGTTTGGGCATGCGTTTGATTGAAGTTTACATTTTTGATTTGATTCTGTCTGTATATTTAAGCGTTAGCCTAGAGCTTTATAATACCTCTAAATGTAGATCTATACTAATATTATAAATGCGAAAATAACTCTGTCTGTATGTTACTAAACTACTAAACCGATTTGCATGTTTGGTATGGAGATATTTCGATACCCGAGATAGATATAAATAATGGTGAAAACTGTATTGCTTAAGAACAATGCATTACTATGAAGCCAAATGTGTTATTTATAGCTGTTTGCTTTCCAAATAAAGATAAATAAAAAAATAAGGTAAAAAAATAAGGTGCTTGTGGCGCAGCGGTTGCATCGCTTTGGTAGTGATACCAAAAGTTAAGCAACCTACGGCGCGGTCATGTTTGGGATGGGTGACCATTCTGACCATAAATGTGACGTCTATTTACAAGCATCTCCGTGCTTCGAAAGGCACGTTAAGCTGTTGGTCCCGGTTAATATCGATAGATATTAGTCGTTAAGCCTGGTCGGAGACCCTCGGGCGGCTTAATAACATCCGACAGTAAGGTTGGTCACTTACCTTACACACACCCCTCCACCAATCCGCACTGAGCCCGCGTGGTGGAGTATGGCTCGGACCACCTCATAGTTGAGGTGAGGCCTGTGCCCAGCAGTGGGACGTATATAGGCTGATGATGATGATGAAAAAAAATTACATGGGCTACTTTTCACGGCAGGAAAATGAAGCATTCCCATGGGAAAATTCAAGTGGGCCGATCGCTTTTGACACCTAAACTACAGAACAGATTTAAATGTAATTTGGTAAGGTGATAGTTTGAGATTTAAGGAAGGACATGAGTTACTTTTGACCGCGGGAAAACAACGCAATCCCATGGAAAAAAAATATTTTCCGTGGAATCTGATTGCTTGAACTCCTAAATTACCAAAGATTTGAATTACATTTGGATAAAATTGGTATTACGGGAAAACAACGCATTCCAAAAAAACTACCTAATGCGGACGAAGTTGCGGGTAAAAGCTAGTATTAACATAAATCTATTAAGGCATCTAAATTATGAAGTCTCATATAACTATGTAAAAACATTAAACTTCAATGAATTTGAGAAGCGACTTCATGATATTTTTCCTTTACCCGCTCATTATCACTTGTATTCATCATCATCATCATTATCAGCCAAAGGACGTCCATTGCTGAACATAGGCCTTCCCCACAGTCATCCACATCGACCGATCACAAGCGGTCTGCATCCAGTGTGATCCTGCGATCTTTACAAGGTCGTCTGTACATCTTGTCGGTGGACGTCCTACGCTGCGCTTTTGGTCACTTGTATTGATTGATTTTAAATATTTAATAAACAAAACTTATCGCCTACAGTTTGTCGCCATCTTAGTTCTTATTTCAATTTTGTTTTTTGTTTCTTTTAATATATTGATTTTGTATCTGTTTATACCATTTCATTTCGTTCTGTGTATGTGATGTCGTAATAGTACATTATGGTACAAGTGTGTAATGTTGGTGATTACCGCTGAGGCGCCATTGAGACCCGAGCCGTCAGGTGAGGGTCTTAAGAGAGCCGAGGACGGTAATCATCAATACACACGTGTATCATACGACGTTTTTCAACACACTTGCGAGGAAAAAACAAACATGTATTGCATAAATCGTTTAAATTAATATGGGAAAATTGGGAAATGGCGCGCAATTTTTTTTTGCACGCGCCAAATTTAAGGTGATTGATTACAGCCATACAGCCTACTTCAAAATGATAATTTTAGTGATAAAATGCAAATATTTTATAAGAAATTATTGTGAATTATAAATAATTTGATAATAATAAATGTTTTTTCGTCTTAATTAGGGACACATTTATTTATTTCAAAAATGTAAATGGATTTTCGTTGGCATAAAACCTCTTTGTTGTTACAAAAAAAAACTGTATTACCCGGTTAAATTGAAAATGCTCTGTTTACTCGCATATAATTTGCAGTTAGGTACTAACTTAACTTTGTAGGGATCATTCTATTATGCACTAGTGTGTAATATTATTATGCACGTGTATGTTATAGTTCGGTTTATGACCCTAAGAACGATATAATAAGGCTCACTTTATGAGCAAGTGTGTTGAAAAGCAATAAACGCTCTTTTTAACACGCTTTCATTAGATCGGGGTGTATGTATGTATGTAACGATATTTTGGAGCTCAATTTTCACCAACTTCCAGAAATCATATTAATTTGAAACTTTGCACACGTATTAAGTACCGTTGACAATGCAATATTTGATAAGAGTTTTCCATTATCCTTAACTACAAAAATTAAAAAAAACAGTTTATAAAACTTAATAAACACGCTTTTATTGCTAACAAAAAAAGAGAAAATTATTTCTGAGTACACGGAATTTTAAAAAGCGTGGGGTGCTTGGTATAGTAGCATGTGAAAATCATCCTATTATTAGCAACTATAAAAAGATAAGTATGTAAACGTCATAAAGTGCACACCACGCTGTTATAAATTCCGTGTACTCAGAAATTATTTTCTCCTTTTAACACGCTTTTATTTAGTTACCAATAAAAACGTGTTTTTTTAGTTTTTTAAACTATTCTTTCTTTCTTTTTTAAGTTTGTACGGAACCCCTCAAAACGTGAGTCCGATTCGCTCTTCACCGATTTCGCTCCAGTAAATCGGCCACTAATCCCCCCGTCCCTTATTATCGGTTCATCCCAATAAATAAAAGATAAATCGGGGAAGGTTGATTGAAAAAAGGTGAACTGCCGCGTCAGCCGTCTGACCACTGGCCGGTGGTTTTCTTTTAATCGGATTGCGAAAGAGGGTGTTATATTTTTAATGATTCAATCGTGGAACGTATTTTGAAGAGAATTCAAAAAGTGGCGAAATGCGATTCGGTACAATTTGAAGTATAAAAAGGCCGAACAGTGAACTCATTTGGTGACTTAGATTTAGGATATTAATTTGCCTATAAAATACAATAAAATTATGTACAGAGTGACAATCGTAAATATACTTATTTGATTCTTCGGTTTACGCGAACAGTAGACATTGAAATGAGACACTTTTGTGAAAACTTTTGAAAATTTCACCAGCTTGGGATCCTGTTTTAGCCAAGACTCAAGCTCAACCCCGCACTGCAAGACCTCAAGATACTGTGTACCGACGTGCATACTCACTTGGTATACTGATAATAATTTGTTCCGGTTTGGGTTTCCAGTCATTTTCATTCTCACAATATATGCATTTTGCGTGTATTATTATTCTTTTCCGTGGAATCTGTTCACTTTTTACTGAAAAATAAGGAATTTCTAATTACGTGTTCATAAACGTCAAAGTTTGTATCACCTATAAATGTGATATTCCGCTGTAAAATAGGGAAAAAGGGTTATAACTAACTTTTAAATGGTTTTCCTCTCCTTCTCAGCATAATTATTTCTTATTGTGAACACGATTTATTAGTATTTTTCCGAATTTTGTACTTTTTGACACTATGTTTGACATTTTGAGTGACGGGAGTCTTATTATTTTTTTTCTGAAAATTGACAACTTTTAGCAAAGTTTCAATACAATTTCCATTACAAACTCTGCAAAGCACGAGTTTTATCGCGTTCTATCCACGCTCTAAATTTGAACGGCCGGTCCTATATAAGCCCATACTATCCATATCTGACTCATTCTACTGCTGGCTTCGATTCTATAACAGTAAACTCTTTACTATACGACACTTCAAGAAGTACTACAGGAAGACCAGGACTTCACTACCTCCGGAAGGCCCTCACCCACTGCAACACTGAGGACTGACCCCTCCTTGACTGAGGAGGAACTGCGAGGGACCGAACCCTCCTATCCTGAGGAGGGCCTGCGAGGGACTGACTCCTCCTAGCCTGAGGAGGAACTGCGAGGGACTGAACCCTCCTATTTTGAGGAGGGCCTGCGAGGGACTTACCCCTCCTATCCTGAGGAGGGTCAGTGAGGGGCTACCCTCTCCTAGCCCGAGAGACTGCGAGGACTTGCCTCCTCCTAAATTTATCTACATCGGATTCATCAACTGCTTGCCTTTGCTGACAGAGCCATCGCGGCTACCTCTGCTGATCACCGGTGTCTTCACGGTCTCCGGCACAGCTGCGCTCCAGCTTCTACACCGCTGCGCATCGACGGACTACTCCAAGAACGCTTCGCTTCACTTCGGCGCCTCCGGACCCGCTTAATCTTGAGAAGACACCAACCCACGCCCACTCCACTCACTACACTCACTCATTTTCACTCAATCATTCCTCTCACTCGTCTAGGTTTCTTAGTAATTTTTCTGTTTTTCTTTTAATATAATTAGTTTGTTATTTCTCAATTCTTTTCGTTTCCCTTTACCTTTTTTTGTCGCTTCACGACAAATTGGCGCCCAACATTTAAGTCTTCAGTCTCTCTTTCTTTTCTCTCTTTCTCTTATTTAGTATATTGCTTTTCATTCCTCATTCATTTCACTCTCTATCTTCTTCTAAATTCTAAAACAACACTTCTTCTAGTGTTCTTCACCTAATCATCCTTATTTGGCTTTTTCTTTTAACAAATCTTAACCCCTTCATTGTCATCATAAATCTTAACCCCTACTCAGTCATCTCGAATCTTAACCCCTTCAAATTAGAAAACACAACTTCACTCTACAATCTAGAAGAAAACGAGGTACTTCATTTTTTTTTTTTTTTTTTTTGAGCTTTATTGAATCTTGACTTTCTTTCTAATTAGCGTTTTTACAATGTCTCGATTGATTGAATTTGACTATCTTGGCAAGGCCGAACTTATATACGTCGGTACATTTGGTTGATCCCTCTCTTTATTTATTTTAATTTCTCTTTTAATTAGGAATTCTAACCTTTTATGTTAATCTTTTAAGGGACTCTTTACCCCTTGTCTTAACATGAGGGACTTTAAACTCCTCTTTTTAATTCTAAGCCCCTTAACTTGAGGATCTTTAATTGATCTCTTTAGGGACTCTAAACCCCTTAACTTGAGGATCTTTACTTGATCTCTTTAGGGACTCTAAACCCCTTAACTTGAGGATCTTTACTTGATCTCTTTAGGGACTCTAAACCCCTTAACTTGAGGATCTTTACTTGGTCTTCTTAGTACTAACTAGTACTTTCTTTTGAGCGGTTGACTACTCGTTAAATAAGCCATCAATCCGAGCGGATGACTACTCGTTAAACAAGCCTTCAGTTCGAGCGGTTGACTACTCGTAACGAAGGCCTAAGTCGTATTTTTTTCTCCATATATGGAGCGGTTGACAACTCCCTAAATAAGCCTGTCGTCGTTGAGGAACTCCCTTCTAGAGTGGCAGTCATTGAATGTGAACTCCACCCTAACAGTTTGAAGATGATGGTATGTTAGAAGAGGAATAAACATTTGTATTAAAGGTTGTATGCTTGGTGAAGTAGGATTCCTAGGATTTCTTTAGGCTTTTCTTTCATAAATTTTCTCTGAGTCGAAAATTTTCTGGGGTCGTGGGGGAAATGTACCGACGTGCATACTCACTTGGTATACTGATAATAATTTGTTCCGGTTTGGGTTTCCAGTCATTTTCATTCTCACAATATATGCATTTTGCGTGTATTATTATTCTTTTCCGTGGAATCTGTTCACTTTTTACTGAAAAATAAGGAATTTCTAATTACGTGTTCATAAACGTCAAAGTTTGTATCACCTATAAATGTGATATTCCGCTGTAAAATAGGGAAAAAGGGTTATAACTAACTTTTAAATGGTTTTCCTCTCCTTCTCAGCATAATTATTTCTTATTGTGAACACGATTTATTAGTATTTTTCCGAATTTTGTACTTTTTGACACTATGTTTGACATTTTGAGTGACGGGAGTCTTATTATTTTTTTTCTGAAAATTGACAACTTTTAGCAAAGTTTCAATACAATTTCCATTACAAACTCTGCAAAGCACGAGTTTTATCGCGTTCTATCCACGCTCTAAATTTGAACGGCCGGTCCTATATAAGCCCATACTATCCATATCTGACTCATTCTACTGCTGGCTTCGATTCTATAACAGTAAACTCTTTACTATACGACACTTCAAGAAGTACTACAGGAAGACCAGGACTTCACTACCTCCGGAAGGCCCTCACCCACTGCAACACTGAGGACTGACCCCTCCTTGACTGAGGAGGAACTGCGAGGGACCGAACCCTCCTATCCTGAGGAGGGCCTGCGAGGGACTGACTCCTCCTAGCCTGAGGAGGAACTGCGAGGGACTGAACCCTCCTATTTTGAGGAGGGCCTGCGAGGGACCTACCCCTCCTATCCTGAGGAGGGTCAGTGAGGGGCTACCCTCTCCTAGCCCGAGAGACTGCGAGGACTTGCCTCCTCCTAAATTTATCTACATCGGATTCATCAACTGCTTGCCTTTGCTGACAGAGCCATCGCGGCTACCTCTGCTGATCACCGGTGTCTTCACGGTCTCCGGCACAGCTGCGCTCCAGCTTCTACACCGCTGCGCATCGACGGACTACTCCAAGAACGCTTCGCTTCACTTCGGCGCCTCCGGACCCGCTTAATCTTGAGAAGACACCAACCCACGCCCACTCCACTCACTACACTCACTCATTTTCACTCAATCATTCCTCTCACTCGTCTAGGTTTCTTTTTAATTTTTCTGTTTTTCTTTTAATATAATTAGTTTGTTATTTCTCAATTCTTTTCGTTTCCCTTTACCTTTTTTTGTCGCTTCACGACAACTGTTAGCTCATTTTGTGTGGATAGGGACGTAACTTAATATTTTTGAGTGATGGTAGTTTAACAATTTTTCAAAACTATGTTATGTCAACTAACACCTTAGTCTACCTATGACCACGGACGCTGAAAAGGGTCCGAAATGTCAGGTTAAAACAAAATGTAAATAAATCGCGAAATAATCCGTAAAAAGTGTCTCATTTCAATGTAAATATACTTGTGATGACAATAAGTCAAAACAAATGTACCTAGATCCCAACATGTTGGTTAGATCATTTTTTTGTTTGTTTTCAGTATTTTTCACAACTCAATATTTTATTGCATCCATAAACAATATAAATGTGCAACGATAATATGACAAGTGTTATATTATTTATCATTTTATGACCGGATATGATTTTCCAAATTTCTTCCCACCATGCTTAGTTTATCAAAAATGATTACCATTCTTATAACAAATTCGTTTGAAGCGTAACAATTTCGCCCTCAAAAGGTTTATTGTTTGATTTTAATTTGAAACTCCTTCGAAACTCATTTATCATTCTTTTTGAGTTGTTGAGCAAAGAGTGAGGGAGAGGGAACTATAGAACCAACATAGCTGCTGTCTTGCTTTGTGTTATAATACAAAATTCATCGTAAGTTTGCATAGAAATATCATGAATATATCATCAAGAAATATCATATTGCTTTGTGTTTACCAAGGAATAGATAGAATACAAAATCCCTCATAAATTTGTAAAGAAATATCATGAATAATATAAAATAATAATTTATTAATTTTTTTTTCATTTTTTTTCATAAAAAATTTACATATTTTTTTTAAGTGTCCCTTAAAATTATTAAGAAAATTTATCTTTCCTAAGATAGATTAATTCTTCAAGAATATTTGACAGCAAGAATAAGAAAAACACCTGCTCATTTGTACACACAGCAACAAGAGGTAGGCTCAAAATTGGAGATTTTAAAATAATAATGAAAAAATATCGTATCTCTGAAATGGAAATCAAAAATTAAACTTTTACTAAAGTGTTTTTTCTTAAATGGTCATCCAATAGTCCATCATCTCCATAAGTTCGCTAAACGCTCTTTTTGGGACATCCTTTAAATCACATTCTAGACTGATTCTGGGCAATAGGTTAGATATTTGCCCTCTCATCTCATCAGCCTATATACGTCCCATAGCTGGGCACAGGACTCACCTCAACCATGAGGTGCTGCGAGCCATACTGAGCGGATTCAGTGCGGATTGGTGGACGGGTGTGTGAAAGGTAAGTGACCAACCTTATTGTCAGATGTTATCAAGCCGCCCAAAGGCCTCTGACCAGGCTCAACGACTAATATCTATCGATATTAACCCAGACCAACAGGTTAACTTAACGTGTACCCATTGCCTTCATTCTGCATGACCTTGAGGTTGACTGGCTGAAAATGCTTTAAGCATTAAGTCCACCTTTTGTACATTTCTTGTGCAATGAAGTTTAAAAAAAACATTGCTTCCGGTTTCTCTTAAATCTATCTATATATGAATAAATTAATTGCTGTTCGTTAGTCTTGCTTAAACTCGAAAACGGCTGGACTGATTTGAATAATTTTAGTCTTGAATTATTTTTGGAAGTCCAGGGAAAGTTTAAAAGATGAGAACATCTGGAACAATTGCTGAAACAACGGGCAGGCCAGCGTCTGTCGGGTCCACTAGTTTTTTTTTTTTTTTTTGTTAGCCTACATCATCCCACTGCTGGGCAAAGGCCTCCCCCAAACCTGTCCACTGATCCCTGTCTAGGGCCAGAGTTTGCCAATCCGGTAAATATTTTGCCAAATCGTCACACCATCTTTTTCTAGGCCTTCCCCTTCGGCGAAAGCCGTCCGAAGGCACCCACTGTGTAACGATTCGGGCCCACCTGTCGGGATGCATCCTACTCACGTGGCCGGCCCACTCCCACTTCAACTTGGCAGTCTTCTCGCCTACATCCGATACGTTGGTTTGTGAGCGAATGGCAGTATTTCTAACTCTATCAGTCCTTTTGATGCCCAGGATGCTCCGCTCCATTGCTCTTTGGCAGACCTTGAGTTTGGCCTTCTGACTTTCCGTCAGTGACCAAGTTTGCGCCCCATAGGTTAAGATGGGCAGGATGCAAGTGTCGATGAGTTTTCGCTTCAAAGATATTGGAAGGTTACACTTCAAATACGCCTTCATAGACCAGAAGCTCTTCCAGGCATTATCGATGCGGCGCTCGATCTCTTTTCCCTGCCTGTTTTCGAAGGATACTATCTGGCCCAAGTATATATACTCATCTACATACTCCATTACCTGCCCATCGACCATAATGCTATTCTTGGCGGTGTTGGTCATCACTTTCGTTTTAGACATATTCATCATAAGTCCAACCTCAAGGCTCGCCTTGCTCAGCTCTTCGAGCATTGTTTCCAGTTTTCCGGATGTGCTAGCAAACAAGACAATGTCGTCCGCAAAACGAAGGTTGGTAAGCTTTTTACCGCCAACATCGATTCCCTGAGACGTCCAGGTATCTGCTAGGGTTCTGAATACCTCCTCCAGGGTACTGGTAAAAAGCTTTGGAGAGATTGGATCACCCTGCTTTACGCCTTTGAGTATTTTGAAGGGCGGACCGGGAGCGTGCAGTTTGATATCCGCGGTACTTGCCTGATATATGAGCTGGAGAAGTTCAATGTAAGTACCTGGTATTTCTTGGTTTTGCAGTGCTCTGAATATGGCGCAATGCTTAAGGCTGTCAAAAGCCTTCGAGTAGTCCACGAAAGCAATATAAAGAGGCTTGTTAAACTCTTTGAACTTCTCAATCACCTGGTTGACAGTGTGCAAATGGTCTGTGGTGGAAAAATGTGATCTAAACCCAGCTTGTTCTGGGGGCTGATGTCTGTCCAGCGTGTGAGCGATCCTGTTTTGGATTATTTTTACAAAGATTTTATAAATATGTGATATTAGGCTGATTGGTCGATAATTACCTATATCAGACTTTTCGCCCTTCTTAAAAAGCAGAATAATATTTGAATGACAGAATTTTTGTGGTAGACGTCCTGTCAGTAAAACTATGTTGAAAAACTTTGTGAGGTAAGGCCGCAGAGCAGGTTTACCCAGCTTGAGCACCTCTGTAGTAACACCGTCCTCCCCAGGGCTCTTGCTAAACTTTAAGCTTTTTATGGCAACGTTTACCTCATGTTCAGTTATGAGTGGGATATTGTCCTCACAGCGATATTCTACAAAATGATCGCAAGCGGTCCACTAGTAAGATATAAAAATGCTACCCTCCTTAAACATTACATTGTCAAAAATAATCGGTTGTCTGTAAAGTCGGTTTACTGACGATAACTGAACGAGACAACGTCTTTGTCACGTTGCCTCTTAGTCGCTCGTTCCGCGCTCTCGCTTGCACTTCAAGCCTTGAATGGAACGCCTCAGAGCGAGGTAACTCCGCATGCGTCATGTTTTTTGGTGCGTGCAGCCGGCTCCACCGATTTATAAGACGTTGTCACGTCAAAAATACTTGACGTGTACAAAACGAAGATTTAACCCCTGCTTACATATTTATCGAAACCCGCCATATAGCTATATTTGTACACGCGCAAGCACATCACGATAAACACTGAGGTATCTTAAATAAAAGTAAATAAGAGCTATTTTTCTAACAAAAAATGGATAGCCTGATGTACTGTTTGTACACCCTGTATAGAACAATAGCGGCCGCGGTACAATCGACCCTTTGTCGTTTGAATTAATATTTAAACAAGAAACCTTTAGTGATGTGTTGGGATTGGAAGGGCGTTTCTATCGATATAAATTATATTTTTTATTTATAATATCAATATATTATATTATAAAATAAATACAATTATTCATTTTTTATTTTATATTTGTTTTTAATTAATACTAACTACTGGATATCGGGTCTAAACGCGATCAGTTTTAATAAGTATTACATGCACAACAGGACTAATAACTAATAATAATAAATAAATAAATAAATATTTCACAACAATCACACCAATTCTTCTTGTTATGTTAATTATTATTGTTATGGCGGCAGATGCTTGATAAGTTAACTAAAATACTACAGAATGTTGATAACACAATATGTCCAATACCGCAGCCCAAAAAGCGATGAATAACCATACATCTTAAAAGCTATATTTAGAATAGGCTTTTCTTTAGTCGTCTATACTCAAACTTGAAGAAAACATTGCATTTTTTTTTGTTGTTTTTACTATTTCGATTCCGTCCTAAATCACCTACTAAATAGGCATCCTGGGTGCATTAGTCGACAGATGGGACTGACCGATTCTGGCTCGCTGAGTTAATTTGCACGCCACGTTTGGTTAGTCCCCCCACCTTATTACAATTGTTTATTTTTATTCTGTACTTACTAACATAGGTTAAGATTAAAAAAAATTACAAACAAGTTTATGTACCCCGGTCTGATATAAATTCTTTCATCCATTCATTCATTAGTCGTTAAGCCTAGTCAGAGGCCCTCAGGCGGCTTAATAACATCTGACAGTAAGGTTGGTCACTTACCTTACAAACACCCCTCCACCGCACCGCACTGAGCCCACGCGGTGGAGTATGGCCCGGACCACCTCACCGTTGAGCTGAGGCCTGTGCCCAGCAGTGGGACTTATATAGGCTGATGAGATTCATTCATCTCTTTCGTTAAGTCATTAATCAAACTTTACAACCCGAGAGATCAATATATCTTATCGATATCTCGATATTTTGACGTGTTTCGCATTACTAGTCACGCCCGCAGGCGGCACTGTTCCAATTAGCCAGTACAAACAGGATCCGTAGGTGCAGACAGAGGTAATATTTTCACAGGAAACATTGCCAGGCCAAAGATGGCGGTTTCCGGTTGGTGGAAACGGCTTATTCGATTAGACCGCGTTGATGAGTGAGCGTGGAGGTAAACTAGATAGAATAGGTAGTTCACAGGGTGAATGCGGAATCAGCTTTGAATATTAATTTATGAGCAAAATGTAAACTTGTTCTAAATAAGCACTAACCCTCAACAACACACACACATACGAGTACATTGATCTGTCTCCGTGGTAAGTAGCTTAAGCTCATCAGCCTATATACGTCCCACTGCTGGGCACAGGCCTCACCTCAACTATGAGGTGGTCCGAGCCTTACTCCACCACGCGGGCTCAGTGCGGATTGGTGGAGGGGTGTTTGTAAGGTAAGTGACCAACCTTACTGTCAGATGTTATTAAGCCGCCCGAGGGCCTCTGACCAGGCTTAACGACTAATATCTATCGATATTATCCGGGACCAACAGCTTAACGTGCCTTCCGAAGCACGGAGATGCTTGTAAATAGACGTCACTTATATGGTCAGAATGGTCACCCATCCCAAACATGACCGCGCCTTAGGTTGCTTAACTTTAGGTATCACTACCAAAGCGCAGCAACCACTGCGCCACAAGCACCTCAGTAGCTTAAGCACTACTGTTTTATTTATTTATTTAAAACTTCAGTGCACAAGAAATGTACAAAGGGTGGACTTAATGCTAAAAGCATGTGTTAGATGCAGAAATCTGAAAAGACATAACACTTAAAATCTTTTCGGCTCCGGTCATCGAGGAGGATTTGAGCCCCCGACCTTAGGAGTTCCGGTCCAATGCTCTGACCACTGAGCTACAGAGAGCTTTGATGAAGTCGTTGATTTATGTAAGTGCTTTTTAACGCTTTGAGCCAGCGTATGTATAAGTATACAGAAATCTGATATATTCTGGCACACAAATGTTTGTTCTACCGCTAAGATCGAACCCGCGACCTCTTAGTTTTATTGTCAAACTTTTAACAATACGGTAGTTGACACCACCAATCGTTGACGTACTTTTTATCAACTGTCAAAACGCTTTTCTTCATAGAACTTGTATGGGAATAACACACTTTGACGTCACCGCGTGCAATGCCGACTGAGTGACTAATTATCATTTGAATTCCAATTAAAAATCAAATAATACGAACTGCAGAAAAATATTAGTGTAAAGGCATCTGAAATTATGAATTATTTTAGAGAAAATCAGTTTTTGAATATTTCTTTCATAGTGGAAACAAGCCTATTATACCAAAATGGTCATCACCAGTCAGTTTCGTCAGTTAGAGATAAGACAGCCAGTGTCTCAGTGGTTGGGTATTCCAGGAGTACTGCGCTACTACCTACACCTTATCATCACTTACCCTTGGTACACATTGGGCGCTTTCCAACGCGCGCTTTGTTAACGCTGTTTACTGGAACCAGAGAGTCCTATTGAAGTGCACACATGCAAACGCGCGCTTCTTTTCTTAACATTATTTAATTAGGTTTAGGTTGAAAGATATTTATTTATCATAAGAATTACAAAGAAATTCACTTAACTAGAAAACAGTTTACAAAAAATAAATATTATATAAATAGTGGTCAGGTGATTTTTTTTAGACGAGCGGACCGATGACCATTCAATGTGAAACCGACAAGTCAAGTTGTATAAAATAAAATAAATATTCCATTACATTACATGTAGCAAGAGATGTGCTTGTGGCGCAGTGGTTGCAGCGCTTTGGTAGTGATACCAAAAGTTAAGCAACCTACGGCGCGGTCATGTTTGGGATGGGGGTGACCATACTGACCATACAAGTGACGTCTATTTACAAGCATCTCCGTGCTTCGGAAGGCACGTTAGGCTGTTGGTCCCGGTTTATATCGATAGATATTAGTCATTAAGCCTGGTCGGAGGCCCTTGGGCGGCTTAATAACATCTGACAGTAAAGTTGGTCACTTACTTTACACACACCCTTCCACCAATCCGCACTGAGCCCGCGTGGTGGAGTATGGCTCGCACCACCTCATAGTTGAGGTGAGGCCTGTGACCAGCAGTGGGACGTATATAGGCTGATGATGATGATGAAATGTAGCAACATCACAATTCATTAGACACAGATTTTTTTTCACGGGTTTTACGCAACACAAACACTTCACATCACTCCAGTTCGCCCGCGACCATGATCTGTGCAACCAGATCGAAACGTCGGGAAGGTAAATACCAAGTTTTTACCTTTTAAAAGTGTTTGTGTTGCGTAAAACCCGTGAAAAAAAAAACAGTGGCTATTGTAATAATGCAACAGGAAAGTATAAAACAGTACATCACAATTCATTGATCAGATCCGAGAGTAAGTAGCTTAAGCACTTGTGCTACAGGAATCAGAAACAACGAGATAGTTTTAATAGAGTACCAAAAGGCCAAGTAGTTGTTTTGCATGCTCGAACACGCACTAACACACACACACACACACACATATGCACACACTATAAAGTTTCACTGCTTTGAATTGTAAATATTATAAATATGTAAATGTTTGTTTGGTCGGGTGGTGACATCTCCAAACCTCAGTGGTTCCCACAGAAAACCAGCGCCATGGCTTGCCGTGGCAATAATGCTGAGTGGGGACCAATTTGGTCATTATATTACATTCATTTTCTTTTTGGTTTAAATTTTCACTATATTGTATTGTAATATGTGCCAAATAAATATTTCTTCTTCTTCTTCTTAACGAAAGTTCCACAAACACCCAGACCCGTTGAAATATTGAAAATTGGTTTCCATTATTTTATTTTTTTAATTGATTATTATGACATTGCCATTCCCATGAGGTTGACTGGCAGAAAATACTTTTAGCATTAAATCCCTAAGGGTGGACCCTGTGTACGTTTCTTGTGCTATAAAGTTTTAATATATAGTATATAATATAGTTTAAATAAATGACATATTTATCTTTTGACACTTGTAAATTAAATCTACTTTTTTGAAATTTGCATGCTGTTTATAACAGTTCAGTATAAGCAGAACATCCTTAAAATATGTTTTCTTCAGTGTACCTTATTCATAAGCAGATAATTAATTTCATTCCTTCATTCATTCCAACATTGTCATGATCCGGGGATCGAACCCGGGACGAAATGGATATCGACAGCTTGAAACCGGTACGCCATAAACCAATGGAGTTCGTCGATTAGGATTAAGAGCCAGTTGGCTAATAGTAAAATGTGTTTTTGTGTCTGTCTGTGACGTCATAGCTCACGGATGGACCGATTTCAGTGTGTTTTTCTTTTTCATTTGAATGAAAATTTAATCGCGGTGGTTCTTGCTATTGCTGAATAAATTAAATTTTGTTATGATACTTATATACGTAGTTATTCGCGACTTTGTCAATGCGAATCAATAATTTTTATTGATTCGCTATTATTGCGGTAGAGATAAAGTTTTTTTTTTACAACAACATCCCACACATTGATCTGACTCTGTTGTAAGTGGTAAGTAGCTTAAGCACTTGTGTTACAGATATCAGAATCAACAGCGATATTAAAAATAGGCTAAAATAAATACATATACCTAACACCCAGACCATTACAAACAGACATGTCCATTCACACAAATTTGTACAGTTCGGTGATCGAGCCCGGGACCTCTTGGTTAATAGTCAACATATTAACCATTACACCAAAGTGGTCGTCGCTAAAAAAGTTACCTTAACATCTGAACACAAAACAATCCCGTTCCAATTACTAAAACACAACTGGTTATCGTTAACGTAAAACTCAATTACGTTGACATAAAACGAGTTTTTTCCTCCCACCGTCGACTCTGGCCAGACACTCTTAATTGTCTAAACGGAGACCCCTGCGCAATTTTTCGCTCGTTTTTGACCAGATGGCGTGTCGGTCGACTGGGGCGTGGTGGCTAAATCGGCGCACGGTGGTGTGTTTTGCACGTTTTTTGGAGGTTTTACTGGAGGCTAGGTTTTTTTGGTATATCGTACGTAGAAATAAACTAAAATAGTTATTATACTTGTTAAATATACAACAACATCACATACATTGATCTGACTCCGTGATAAGTAGCTTAAACACTTGTTTTACAGATATCAGAATCAACAGTGGTATTACAAATAAACTTAAATAAATACATATAACACCCAGACCAGTACAAACGGACATGTTTATGCACACAAATATTTGTACAGTGCGGGGATCGAAACCGCGACCTCTTGGTTAATATTCAACTTTTTGACCATCACACCAAAGTGGTCGTCAGATTATTAAGTTATAAATTTTATTGACAATTGTTGAGTTATAAATAAATTTTATAATGTTTAATAACTTTGCCTTGCATTGTCTTTCTTTTTTTTTAAGTACTGATTTTCGCCGCTCGAGACTCTTTACTCTCTGGTCGTATTGTTCGTTAAATGAAATACCTCATCAGCCTATACGAGTATACGTCCCACTGCTGGGCACAGGCCTCACCTCAACTGCGAGCCATACTCCACCACGCGGGCTCAGTGCGGTGCAGTGCGGTGGAGGGGTGTGTGTAAGGTAAGTGACCAACCTTACTGTCAGATGTTATTAAGCCGCCCGAGGGCCTCCGACCAGGCTTAACGACTAATATCTGTCGATATTAACCGGGACCAACAGCTTAACGTGCCTTCCGAAGCACGGAGATGCTTGTAAATAGACGTCACTTAAATGGTCAGAATGGTCACCCATCCCAAACATGACCGCGCCGTAGGTTGCTTAACTTTGGGTACCACTACCAAAGCGCTGCAACCACTGCGCCACAAGCACCTCTTAAATGAAATAGACTCCGTTCAAATAAATTAGTTTCAAGAAATCTTACTCAGTTTTCATATAAAAAAACATTGGGTCCAATATTATTATACTTATTATCTTTCTATTACAAATCGTTTTTTTTTAATAAATCCTGTAGTTCAGAAGATTACATTTTTTTATCAATATAGATTCGCTCTTGACATCATTCTCCCTCTAAGAGGTAAAGAAGATGTCGACGATGTAGCGAGCTTACCCAGAAGGTGCCTATTTACTGTCGCTGTTGAATGAACTCAAGTTATAAGAAAGAGGGAACACCGTCGGCGGAAGCGCATTCCATTCCTTGGCTGTGCGCATTATGAAGGATGAAGCGAAGCGCTTAGTGCGTATAGTAGGTATATCAACCAAGTATGGATGGTAACCTCCTTCAAACATATAAAGTATTTCTTACTTTAAGAAACTTTTAAGCGTTTCCTCTTTATAATATTCAAGTACTAGTAGACTGGATGCAAAGGGCGGGAGATCGTGCGCTGTGGCGCTCCTTGGGGGAGGCCTATGTCCAGCAGTGGACTGCAACAGGCTGATATGATGATGACTAGTAGACTCGGCAGACGCTGTCCTGCTCGCTGTTTTCGCATTCTTTCCATATTTTATACATATAAACCTTATTTATTTAAGCTTTGTACTTATTTATTTAATTTATTATTTAAACTATGTACCTTATTTATTTAAACTATGTACAAAAGGTGGACTTAACGCCTTTGGGCATTCTCCACCAGTAATACCTTTGGGCTAAGCAGAAATGATTAGTGGGCGATGCGACAAAATAAATAAAAGAAAACCTTCCACTTGATATGATATTTTAAAAAAATGCATCAAAATTCGTTGAGTAGTTTTAAAGATCTAACTATAACATACATAAATACATAGGGACAGACGCGGAAAGCGATTTTGCTTTAAACTATGTTTTGATCGATATCAAAACAAAAGGAAAGCGCAAAATTGATTAACTTACTAATTCACATTACTTATTTAACAGCTTCAGTGAACACTCTTGCATGAAAAACACATAGGTAAGTATCTAGTACTTAGAAACAGTTACAAAAACCCTTCCTTTTGTCTTCTGAATTAAAAGCCTTTTTTAACAACATCACATACATTGATCTGACTCCGTGATAAGTAGCTTAAGCACTAGTGTTACAGATATCAGAATCAACAGTGGTATTGCAAATAAACTTATATAAATACATACCAGTGTAACACCCAGACCAGTACAAATACCAGTACCAGAGGGCTACCACGGTCGAACCCGCACCTCTTGATTAATAGTCAACTTCTTGACCATCACACCAAAGTGTTCGTCTTAGACCATCGTGTCCACCCGTGCGAAGCCGGTTAGGGCTTAGGGTCGCTAGTTCAAACAAACTGTTTTGGAAAATAATGTTTGCCATTAGCCATTAGGTAGGTATTGATGAGGTGATGATGATGTAGATGAGAGAATAGGCAGCACTTTGGTCGTCAAAACATTGGGTATTTAACGTAATAAAAGCAAATAATATTAACATCTCACCTCATACCTATTTCGAAATTAACATCGTAACGAAATTTTGGTCGTTTAAAACACAGTGCCCAAATCGCAAAGCATTATTTTAGAGACATATCTGTAATCGTCAAAATATAGTTGATGGAATCAGGCGTTACTTTGCGGAAATCCATGACTAAAGCTGAAAAAGAGGATTATTTTGCTTTAAATTTCCACCAAACGACGCCAGCGCAGGAACCAAAATACATCCAACTGTAATCACCTGAAAAAGCTAGAACTGGAAGTCGCTCGTAGTCTGTCGAAGCGACAACATCTCCTGCGGATGCCACGTGTAGTGGCGAAACGCGTCGAGTGTTTTGTTGTGATTAGTATTGGAAGTCCTGAGACTTCCAGCACTAGTTTTTCAAGTGATTACGGTTTGATGTATTTGGGTTCCTGCGCAGGCGTCGTTAAGTGGATATTTATAGCAAAATAATTATCTTTCTCAGCTTTAATTAAAATCGCGATAATTGTTTCAATATTTATGTTGAGGACCACGAAGTGATGGTTAAAATTAAGTTAGTATCTAATTAATTACATTGAGTAAAGTTTCAAAAATAGGTTTTACAAAAACACTAACAGATGCTAACTGACCTTACAAGACGCTGTTTTCGAAAATCGACCGCTTTTTAAAATCTTTTTATTCTTGATAACGTTTCTTAACTTACGACGAAAAAGAGGGGTGTATAAGTTTGGCACCTACGTCTGTTTGTGTGTGTCTGTCTGTCTGAGACATCGTAGTTCACGAATGAAGGAACCGATTTCAGTGTGGTGTTTATATCATTTCAAAGATAATTTAACCACGTTGGTTCTTAGCTATGGATGTTCAAAATCCATACAACATTTAAAACTCACCAGCTTTCACTGTCATTGTCATTGTGTTATTTTTAAATTGTCACATAAGCACTAACCTACAAAATAAGAATAGATACCTTAAATACAAGCAACATATTTGCTTAGTTTAGGCACGTTAGGTACAATCACTAACATATTAGTCAGCATTTATTTATTTTTTTAAACCTGGTTCAGTATTTAATTTTATATGTATTTTTTTTATTTTTTGTACATTAAATTTATCTTTATCTCATCTAAGCTGTTTTCCTTGCTCATGTCGTTGGTTTGTTTAAATTTCAAATTTTTATCGTACGCATGGTCACCCTAACCAGGAATGTCAATTAACCCTTCAGAAACTGAGGCGCGCGAACAATTTACGACGGGTCATTTGGACCCCGAGATTTTACCGGCTAATAGCGAGAATGGCGGGGGATTCCATCCGAGCGCTATTTTTAGGGTTAACTTGAGGGGGTCTGAATTAAAATATTACAATTTCGGTATCTTGATTAGATGAAATTGGAGGTGTGGAGTGGCGGAATTAGTTTTGGATTAAACGTAGAAGATTTTATTTAGCTAAAATCTTTAGTCAAAAATAAATTTTACTAAGAGCGTTGGTTAAAAAACTTCCGATATGAGCTAAGAATACAGCTGGTTGTTTTACCGAATGCCTTTAGTCAAATACGATCAAAATACATTTTACTATACGAGTTAGTAACAAAAACCCCAATGTGAGCCATGAAAACATCTGGTAAGCTTTAACGCCTAGACGGATTTTGATCAACCGTAGCTCGGAACCACCATGATTAAATTATCTTTCGAGTAGAAAGAAACGCACCGAAATCAGTCCATCCGTTCGGCAGCTACGATGCCACAGTCAGACTTTTATCAAGAGTAAAATCCATTCTAAAAAAATTATGCATTGCGCCTCGAATAACCACGTTTCTAGTCCCCATTCTCCCCCAACCGAAACGGTCGCATATATCAAATTTGGAATATTACATTTGCCTTACACATGTCTCCATTTAATATATTTTTTTGCAATAACCGTCTCTAGAAAATATTGGGATGTGTGAAAATGGGAAATGCGACATTCACAAGTGTTATTTGAAATAAGATATTTGGGTATTGGAATTGAATGGGCATATTTGTTTAAATCACGGAAAACTGATTGACTGATCTCCGTGTACTGCCCAAACTTCTAGTATTACACACTATGCATTTTCTATAACTATTTTATTGACAGTGGTGTGAACTTGTACCTAACTAGAAACAAGTAATGTGAAATTAAAACACACTTAAGGAAAGAACTGGCGAGACTCGAACTATTAATGTGGTCGCGGGTTCGATCCCCGCACTGTACAAACATTTAGAACATGTCGTTTGTACTGGTCTGGGTGTTATATGTATTTATTTAAGTTTATTTGTAATACCACTGTTGATTCTGATATCTGTAACACAAGTGCAACTTACCACTAAGTCAGATCAATGTATGTGATGTTGCTGTATAAATAAATAAATATTTCACAACAATCGCACCAATTCTCTAGTCCCAAATTAAGCTACGAGGCTTGTGTTATGGGTATGACAACGGATAAACATACTTAAATACATTTTTTTTTGTAAATAAATACATAATATACATAGAAAACACCCAGACCAGTACAAACACACATGTTCATGCACACATAATATGGTTGTACTGTGCGGGGATCGAACCCGCGACCCTTCGTTTTAGAAGTCCGACATGTAGACCACTGCACCAAGCGGCCGTCAAAACCGGTGTATATTGATTTATTTATTTACAGCGTGTCAACTTACAGCTTCAATCTCTGACAGTCGCGAGTCACGGCGATAATGTGCTGTAGGTGTGCACTGATCCTTACAGTTAGTGTGACACATTAGCAGATAGGTACGAATCGAAACAAAGAGCCTACACATATAGCTAAGACAAAACTCACTTTCCATTTAAAGAAAACCCGAATAACCAAGAAAAACAACTGGTAAGCATACACGGCTGGAAAGATTTTAACAAACCATAGCTAAAAACCACCGTGATCAAATTACCTTTCCTATATCATCATCTATATATATAAAAATGAAACCCGTTTTCCTTGGTCACGGCATCACGCGTGAATGGCTGGACCGATTTCACTAATTCATTTTTTTTGTTGTATTCGTTATTATTAGGAGAAGGTTCTTACAGAAAAAAATTTTTAAGAAAATCTCTTAGAAATATTGAAAAATATACATTTCAATTTTGCATATTTTAAAAAACGCGCGTAACTAATGTCAATGTCATTCGATGAGATTGTTCAATCATTGCAACGCTAAGGCGGTACGAAGTTCGCCGGGTCAGCTAGTAGTATAATAATAAGTCCTTTAGTTACATGATGTAATATGAGGATGAACATTCACTTTCTTCATAATGTATCATTGTTTTATTTATCAACCTACATAGTAAGAATAGATACCTAAAATACAATCAAAATACTTATTTTCGGCTCCGGTCATCAGGGAGGATACCGGAGCCGAAAATAATGTTACAAGTGTAATTTCTTTTCGAATTTAAAAAATAGCGTTGTGAACGCAAAAAATTAACTTAATAATTAAAATTACCTTTCGTATAAAAAAGCGGTTGTCTGTAAAGTCGGTTTACTGACGATAGTTGATCGTGACAACGTCTTTGTCACGTTGCCTCTTTGTCGCTCGTTCCGCGCTCTCGCTTGCACTTCAAGCCTTGAATGGAACGCCTCAGAGCGAGGTAACGCCGTATGCGTCATGTTTTTTGGTGCATGCAGCCGGCACCATCGATTTATAAGACTTTGCCAAGTCAAAAGCCACTTTTAAATCGGTACATCCGTTTAAGAGCTACTCTGCCACAGACTGACACACACAAACAGGCATAAGTGTAAAGCTTGTAACACCCTTCTTTTTCGCCGGTAGTTAAAAACAAAGAGAGACCAAAATGCATCCAATTCATTAGCATATCATAGATACGAGCCGCCCATAGACAACGAATGTCGCAAAGCAACGGAATAACGATCAACGGAGATCACACGCCAGACTGGTTTCAATTTCATGACTCAAATGACACGAGACGACGAAAGAATTGTGTGGACACGCTCTGGACAAGTGCTACAAAGGAATAAAGTCTACACAAATATAATTAAGTGGAAAGTTTTGATTGCTTGTTTGAATTGAACTGGAGCGATTTAAAAAAAATACCATTAGAATCCTACATTATCCCTGATGAACATCCATACAAATATTATAAATGCGAAAGTAACTCTGTCTGTCTGTCTGTAACTCAATCACGCCTAAATTACTAAACCAATTTACATGAAATTTTGAATGGATGTATTGATATAGGAGAAAGGACATAGATAGACATATTAGCACTTTATTGTACAACACAAAACAAATATTACAGACAAGTTGAACAAAGAAAGATGTACAATTTAGGCGGTCTTAGGCTACGTTTTACCACGGCTAAACAACGCATTCTCATGGGAAAAATACTTTCCGGGGAATCTGATTGCTTTCAATCCCAAATTAACAAAGATTTGAATTATATTTATATATAAACAACGCATTCCAATAAAAACTAGAACTAGAATTTAATTTTTTTTTTCGTCATAGGCTGATTTAACAACAAGCGGTAGCACTGACTTCAGGATGATTTTTAATTCTATAGTAAATATCATTAAGTCACTTTTTATTTATTCTGTGACGATTTAAATTAAAAAAAAATACGTAACTATGTCCACACAAAACTTTCGCTCAAGAAAAAGAAATAATCTCAAGTGGGGAAATGATTCAATCTTGTATATTTAAGCTGTGACGCTCCGCTCCGGAATCAAGGGGCGCTTTTGTCTTAAAAATGTCCCCCATTTTTATTCCAATTTATTCGTCTGTTATTTGTAGGGCAAGATGGCTGAATTAACTCCAACATTGTTAGGGGAGAATTTCTTGACTATTGGTAATTTATTTTCATGTAAGTACGAGTAATGTAGAGACAACTTCGAGCGGGAAATCGCCAGAAGAGTGCAGCTTGGCTGGGCAGCATTTGGGAAATTGCGTCATATCTTCACGTCGACCCTGCCGCAGTGCCTGAAAAGCCGGGTGTTTAACCAATGCGTCTTACCAGTCTTAACCTACGGAGCCGAAACGTGGGACATAACAGTCAAGCTGGCTCACCAACTTACACGTCACTCAGTGCTATGGAAAGGTCTATGTTGGGGATCTCATTAAGGTATAAGATCCGGAACGAGGTCATACGACATAAGACTAAGGTAACTGATGTTGCCATGTGTGTCGCAGAACCGACGAGAGGTGGAGCAGAAAGGTTCTCAAATGGAGACCACGCTTAGGTAAACATAGTGTGGGACGCCCCCCGGCTAGATGGACAGACGACCTAAAGAAGGCAGCTGGTAGTGACTGGATGCAAAGGGCGGGAGATCGTGCGCTGTGGCGCTCCTTGGGGGAGACCTATGTCCAGCAGTGGACTGCAACAGGCTGATATGATGATGATGATGACGAGTAATGTTAAGTTAATATTTCGTTTTGAGTGACCCGTATTCAGGATTAAGGCACTTTACACATTGAAATGAGACATTTACGCAAAGTCTGCAGTGTGTGAACATGCATTAGATACACCCGACCACTTCACACGCTGTGACCAACCGAAAATCCTCGCAAGAGAACGTCGTTTTCTTCCTCGTATGCCCCGTGAGGCCATTGAAATTAGAAGACACTCTAATTTTAATAGAGAAAATGATTGGAAAATTCCACCAGCTTGGGATCCTGTTTTAGCCAAGACTCAAGCTCGACCCCGCACTGCAAGACCTCACGATACTGTTAGCTCATTTTGTGTGGATAGGGACGTAACTTAATTTTTTTGAGTGATGGTAGTTTACAATTTTTTCAAAACTATGTAATGACAACTAACAACTTAGTCTACCTGTGACCGCGGACGCTGAAAAGGGTCCGAAACGTCAGGTTAAAATAAAATGTAAATAAATCGCGAAATAATCCGTAAAAAGTGTCTCATTGCTGTTCGAGTAAGCCGCAGAAACTAACACACTATATACAGTCAAAAGGATACTATCCTCTAAGTAAATAAAGGCATTGAACTTACAAGGATTTATGTACCTACCACTCTTTACATAAACAAAATGAAACACCCTAATCAGCTTTTTTAAGATGTTACTTCTTTCAAGAAACTAAGACACCACTTGCAATTTTTACTCCAAAAAGTTGGCTCACTCCCATCATAAGCGTATAAAGTTAACGCCCAAAGTTACAAGCCGCCATTGGCTTTCGTACGGTGCTATAAAGGCCACTTTCATAATTACACTTTGCGCGTTATTTTTTTCTTTACTGTCACTCGGTTGGTGCAAGTTGTAAGATTTTCGCATAACTTCAACACTAGACAAAAAAATCGGTTGTCTGTAAAGTCGGTTTACTGACGATAGTTGAAAGTGACAACGTCTTTGTCACGTTGCCTCTTTGTCGCTCGTTCCGCGCTCTCGCTTGCACTTCAAGCCTTGAATGGAACGCCTCAGAGCGAGGTAACGCCGCATGCTTCATGTTTTTTGGTACGTGCAGCCGGCTCCATCGAACTATCTCGAAAATATAGCCGGATCGCAGCGGCTAGCAACAACCTCTCGTCTCGACGTCCGCGAGCGCACTGCGAGCGCCCTTTGATTCGCGGCAAAAACCGACAATCGTCGGCTCGCTGCGAGCCGCTCGTGTAGCGGTCGTCGTAGGCTCGCGAGCCACGTACACATTATGTTTTTGGTAACAGTAACGGTTACAGTTTCGTGCAACGTCACGGGTTCAGAAATGAGTACGTTGTAAACGGCGGCTCGCTGCGAGCCGCTCGCGTACCGCTCGCAGAAGGTTTGCGAACCACGTACACACTATGTTTTTTTGGACACAGTACATGCAACGGTTACGGTTACGGCTCGCTAGTAAGTACGTCAAAAAGTAGGCTTGCCTTTCCACATTTTAGGCTTCATAAAGTTGGCCATTTATTTAAGAGTATGACATTTTTTAATAAATTACTTGAACATTCAATTTCATTGCCTTTATACTATAAATTTAAAAAAAAGTTGTAAAAGATGTATTAATGTCGAAAGGATATTATAGAATTGATGATTATTTATATGACAAAGATACTTATAAGGAAATGTTTTCATTGAACGAATTCATAAAACAAATTTGCGCCGCTTCTTCTCAGCACTGGCCCAAATTGTCTCGAAGCGGTGGTAGTGATAATATGTATATGTTGGGACATGAAAAAGTGCTCCGTGTGAGTCTAATTTACAAAAATAAAATGATTTTAACTGTAGCAAACAATCCGCAAAAAAAATCATATCCTTGTCCAGTGGCCAGTAGATCAGGCAACCCATTTTTGTAGCAAAATAGCTTGTAACAAGCGCTTAAGAAGACAACATTTTTGGGTATATTTCTTTTATTTGACGATTTCATTATCTTGCTAGCCTGTGACTATGAGGTATCCAAGCGTAGTGAAGCCATACCTTAAATTGAGTTTTTAGGGTTACGTAATTTAAACGACCAGTTTGGTGTAATGGTCAAGAAGTTGACTATTAACCAAGAGGTCGCGGGTTCGATTCCCGCACTGTACAAACATGTGTGTGCATGAACATGTATGTTTGTACTGGTCTGGGTGTTATATGTATTTATTTAAGTTTATTTGTAATGCCACTGTTGATTCTGATATCTGTAACACAAGTGCTTAAGCTACTTACCACGGAGTCAGATCAATGTATGTGATGTTGTTGTATATTTATATAAACGGAATATGACGTTCTTTTTACCAAAAAATTTTTTTGTTCTTCTACTAAATCCTTTATTTCTTGGGAAGTTTTTTTTTCAGGAAGAAAAAGAACACATGACCGAGCATTACAGTAATTGTTATAAGGGCGATTTTACAACAAAATTGGGTAGCCTGGTGTTCTGAAGTTTGTACCTACAGATTGAACCTATTTCAGGCACCAGTCTTTCACAATCTAGTAGCACTACAATGCATATGATACTTAATTGTAAGACTTTTTTGTGAAAGAAAATAAATACAATTATTTTAATGGCTGGTAGGCCGAACTTTTGAAAATTTGTAATAACTTCAGTGTACCCTATTCTAATGCAAATAAATTAGACTATTCTATTTAACCTCACGTCTTATGCCTTGCGCCCTAATTTTAGGGGCTAGGGGAATCTCCTTGTCCCTAATAAGCATACAAACGGTGTAGAAACTTGCTAATCACTGTTTTCTTAAACGACGGACAGAGATAGGGAGATAAAACAGCTTTGAAGTTTGATCTAACGAGCCGAGGACAAATTAGTTTTTTTTACGGTGTTATAGGTTTGTTCTGTAAGACGTCGCTAGTTTAATTGACTGCCTCGTTGGTGTATTGGCAAAGTTTCTGCCTTGCATCCGAGAGGTCCCGGATTCGAATCCCAGGTCGAGACAAAAATTGTTTCTGAGATTTTCGGTCATGAATTTCTCAAAAACAGCTCGGAGTCGGGAAGTTGGCGGTGTTACACCCCCGTGCATCGGAAAGCACGTAAAGCCGTTGGTCCTGCGCCTGATCTCTCTCCGGTCATGTCGGATTGCCGTCTCACCGAACTTGAGAGAACATGAGAGTGATGGAACAGTGAGTGCACCTGTGTATTGCGCTCACACATGTGCACTATAATATCTCCTGCGTAGTTGGCTGATCTCTGTTGAGATTGGCCGCCATGGTCAAAATCGGCCAGGGGGACTATTATTACTTTATAGAATCAAACATGACAACATTCAATTTGCTCGAAGGTGCGCGCCCACAAAAATATTAGGAAATAGTGTCCGCCCTAAGCCCTTATTATAGGCGGTTTATCGCTCGCCGCACGCCGCCTAACGCAACAAACGGATGGGCCTGTACAGTCTTGCACAGAAGTGTTTAAATCATTTCGAAGCAACAATACAATACAACAAAATAAAACAACTGTTTGGAGTTAGTTAGGATCTTACACCCACATTACTTTAATTCTGTACGCCACAAACAGATGGCGCTATATGTATGTTGAAACGAGCGAACATTCGAGTTCGCCTTTTTCATGACTACTGCGGTATGGAAAACCGATCGGAAAAACCGATGGAAGCTCGAGATATTAGGATCCTGTACCGATATTGTTTAACATCAACAACAACTTCCAAATACAAATTCAGTTAATCGTCATCATACGTGATACAAACAAAGTTGACAAGACATGCTGCTGAAAACTCCATGATGCATGGTAATCAAACATTGTCTTTACTTACGTAATAAATTACTTGTTAAATTAAATTACAATCATAAATGTGAGTGTAGAGAATTATTATCTTGGCCTTCGAGTTCAATACAACAACGAGTTCCGGGTTTTGATGGGGCTGCCGCGCTTCTGCAGCGCCTCTGCTATGTTCGCTTTGCAACTATCATGCGCAAGCGCTGCGCTTCCATGTTACGCCGCGCACGCGACAGCCCCAACATGATCCTGAGCGCCTTGATGGACCGCTGGGACTCCCCTGTGCTGGCACGCTGGATTACAATGCATGCTGTTCAGTAGTCCAGGGTGCCAGTCCGATGTTTTGATTTTTTATTTTCTCTTTTTGTTACTAACACTAATTTTTTAAGTCACTGTACACTAACAAAATATGGATCATGTCCTAAATAAATGTTATTATTATTATTAGTAAAATAAAATAACACGTAAAAAAGAATAAGTGTCAATTGGCCCTAAGAAGGTGGCTTCGTGAAATATATACATTACTTAAGCTTCTCTACTAGTGTAGAGAAGTCAATTGTGCAATCTTTATCCAAAATTTCAGCTGAAATCAAGGGAAGTCAGTGAAATTTGGCTTTCAAGGTTTAATTATTTACAGACGAACGTCTGTAAAGGGCCGGGGTCTGGGCCGACTCGCTGATAGTTCGTGATAATAAGTTTATTTATGCAAAGTATTAAAATTTCTTGACTTGGAATATGCATTTTTCTCACAAATGTGTAAAACAGATAGTATATCATCTTTTCTACCGATGAAATTAAATTTATTTATTTAAGTTTTGTTGCACAACAAAAACTAAGTACAAAAGGCGGACTTAACGCCGTAGGGCATTCTCTACCAGTCATACCTTTGGGCTAAGCAGAAACGATTAGTGAGCGGTGCGACAAAATAAATAAAAGAGAAAACACAAAAATAATAATACCAATAATATGACACGAGATGAAATATAAAATATACAATAAATTTATATAACAATACATATTTATAAATACACATAATGTGTACTCACACATTTTATTTCAATTCAGTTCTACTAATCAAATAAACTTAACGATTGTGTCCGCGAATGTACTAGTACAATAAGACCGCGATCTTCCCTATCGGCCGTGCGCAGCTAAGTAAAGAAAATGTTATTTTTGCGGACACATTCGAGGGTCTCTGACTTACACCCTTCTGCGGTCCGGCCGTCGAAGGGCATAGTGTTGTTTTTAGTTTTTTTTTTCTGAGGAGAGGAATAGACACCTACAGTCTACACCCATACTACAAAAGAACGAGTAGATAATTCTAATATATAAAATTCTCGTGTCACAGTTTTCGTTGCCATACTCCTCCGAAACGGCTTGACCGATTCTCATGAAATTTTGTGAGCATATTGAGTAGGTCTGAGAATCGACCAACATCTATTTTTCATACACCTTAGTGATAATAATTTATATGGCATAACAACGTTTGCCGGGTCAGCTAGTAATAGCTAAGAAAGTCACTTTAAAGTCAATGAGACCACTAGTATTTTTTAAACCACTTTTATGGCAAACTTTCTGTTTGTCCTCAACACAGCTAAATAGCAAAGATTTAAAAACTTGCACTTAAATATTTCCTATAATAAGCGTAATAAATTGTTACTCACCAGGTTTGCAATAATTACTCTCATGGATTTGTTTATTCACTCGTATTTATTTATTTCATGGCGGATTTAATTTTTTGCTCAAATATAAAGCAGTGGTTTGATAAACTCGTTTTTTTTCTTTCTATCGTATTTATTTGTAGTACTGCTAAGCAGTACCTATATATATTTGTAGTAAGGCTCAAATCTATCTAGCTAAGAAGTTACACATCGTTTAGGTATGCATAACAAAAGAAATATATTTCGTCATAACTTTATAACTTACGGGGTACGTCGAGAAATAAAGTATGCATTGCGCGAGTCACTCCATAAAGGGTGTATTCGCGTTTCCACCTGTGTGTATACGGGGTGGTTCAAAAATAGGGCTTTATAGTTGACATGAGTAATAGATAAGTAAAATAAAAAATAAAATAAAAAAATATTTATTATTCAGACAAGATCCAGAGTATTAGTAACAATAGCTTATCTCCTATGTTAGTACAATTTAGAAAATACAGAGTGACACAGCATGTCGTAACTTTTCTACTTCTTCTTCTTAGCGAGTCGATGGAACACGAGGAATTACACCGTGGCAGCCCAGAATTCAGCCACGTGTATTGCGGATCGGCTGCAGTTCATTAAATCCGCTGGCGTGCAGGTGTTGGGGCACGCCGGGCACGATGTTAAGTGTGCCATAGTTTGCACTGCACCGCAAACACAGTCAACATCGGAGCTTGCCGAAAAACCCCACCTTGCCATGTTCTCCTTACAAAATTTATTATTTATTAAATAAGAAAATTCATTTCTTCTGCCTATAATTTAAAAAAAGGCATCAACTTCCAACTTGCACTTGTTTTGCTTTGTTTTTTAACCAAGACGATCATGCCTGACCATCTCTTTGATTTCCAAAGGTCTATGGATATTGTGGTGTAATTAAAAAAAACATTGTGTAATTGTAAGACTTATTGTGAAGACTGGTGCTTGTGATGGATTGTGAAACGATAAATAAATAAATTGTTTCAACGAACACACCAATTACCTAACCCCAAACTAAGCGTTAGCTTCTGCTATGGCGACTAGAATAACGGATAGAAATACTTAAATACATTTATAAACACCCATGACTCAGGTACAAATGCTCGTGCTCATCACACAAACATTTGCCCCTAGCAGGATTCGAACCCGCGACAGCCGGTTTTGTAGTCTGGACCTCAGACCACTAGACCAAAGCTATCGTCAAATCTGTAGTACAAGACACCAGGTCTCCACCTCCTGGACTATATAGATGAACACTGTTTAATTTGGAATAGGTTACCTCGTTTAGTTTTGAAATTGAGACAAAATTAAGACTGAAATACATACATACTGTATGTAATAATGAATGACTAAAGCTGAAAAATATGAAAGCTGAAAATGACTGAATTCAGTCGCTCGTAGTCTGTTGAAGCGACAACATCTCCTGAGGATGCCACGTGTAGTGGCGAAACGCGTCGAGTGTTCTGTTGGTGTCAGTGTTGTGATTCCGGGTGCATCTTCTGTGTCACGTTGTGATTTGTAGGTATTGTAAGTCCTGCGACTTCCAGCTCCACCTTTTTCAGGTGATTACAGTTGGATGTATTTTGGGTCCTGCGCTGGCGTCGTCTAGTGGAAATTTAATGCAAAATAATCATCTTTTTCAGCTTTAGTCATGGATTTCCGCAAAGTAACGCCTGATTCCATCCTACTAATATTATAAAGGCGAAAGTTTGTATGTATGGATGTTTGTTACTCTTTCACGTAAAAACTACTGAATGGATTTGGTTGAAATTTGGCACAGGGGTAGATAATAGTCTGGAATAACACATAGGCTACTTTTTATCCCGGAAAAATATGCAGTTCCCGTGGGATACAAAAAATATTAGTCCACGCGGGCGGAGCCGCGGGCGAAAGCTAGTCAACTATAAATAATGAATGAAACATGCAGTGGTACTCAGCGATCCCAAATAGCATTGAATCTAGCGCGTCTATGATGAAAGAAAATGCTAGGCATTTTCTAGGCACTTTCTATATGTACTAGTAATAGTCTATGGAGGTTTTGTCCTTGGTCTATCGATGACAGATTATCAACTAAGAGTCCAACGCTATCTTTCAACGTTGAATCTATAAAATTCTCTTCAAATTCAAATTTCTTTATCTAATATATAAAATTCTCGTGTCACAGTTTTCGTTGCCATACTCCTCCGAAACGGCTTGACCGATTTTGATGAAATTTTTTGTGCTTATCCGGTATCTATGAGAATCGGCCAACATCTATTTTGCATCCCCCTAAATGTTAGGGGTAGTCCACACTTTACATTTATACGGCAAAACAACGTTTGCCGGGTCAGCTAGTTTGCTTATAAATAGGGCATATTACATAAAAGAGAACAAAGAACAGAAATAAAAGCTCTATTTTATGTATTTACGACTACATAAATACATAAAATAGAACTTTTGTTTCTGTTCTTTTCACATCCTGACTCCCAACTAAGAAGTTTTATGAGAGGAAAATTATCATGCCCGAACTTCTTGATCGCACACATGTCAGAAAATTGATCAGTTTTGACAAGATAAATAAATATTTCACAACAATCACACCAATTCTCTAGTCCCAAATTAAGCTACGAGGCTTGTGTTATGGGTACTAGACAACGGATAAACATACTTAAATACTTTTTTTTGTAAATAAATACATATTATACATTGAAAACACCCAGACCAGTACAAACACACATGTCCATGCACACTTATGCTTGCACTGTGCGGGGATCGAACCCGCGACCCTTGGTTTAGAAGTCCGACCTGTGGACCCACTGCACCAAGCGGTCGTCAAAAGATAGAACATAGAGCACCCTGTATACCGATAAAGAAGTCCATAATAAAGCGCGGGAAGTTTATGGTTTTTACGTGAGTCGCGGTATGTCGGGAGTGGGGAGTTATGGCAATCTTTTATTTATCTGTGGTGATGAAAGTTTTCACAGTATCATGGCATCATTCTTTAAATATCAAAAAAACATAAATATACAACAACATCACATACATTGATCTGACTCCGTGGAAAGTAGCTTAAGCACTTGCGTTACAGATATCAGAATTAATAGTAGTATTACAAATAAACTTAAACAAATACATATTATAACACCCAGACCAGTACAAACAGACATGTTAGTACACAAAAATGTTTGTACAGTGCGGGGATCGAACCCGCGACCTCTTGGTTAATAGTCAACTTCTTGACTTAATGCAATGATAATTATATGACAATTATCGTCATTATTAGCTGTTAGACGTCAAATATGTTACAAATGGACAGTTGCTGGTTTTTTGAACTTGTCGCGTGAGCGCGAACTACTATCGTAGCGTATTCGTAGCGTTTACCTATCGTTAACTTGTCAATTTTGCATGGGGAAACTGTTAGTTTCTGACGTTTGAACGACACGAATACTTTACGATAATGTAAATATGTGGTGTAGTACTATGTATATGTAGATATAAGTAATATGTTTAATCCTATGTATAAAACCTCATGTTAGTAGCACAATAAACCAGTGTAATCTCAACTGCCGTTTGTTTCACTTGCCTCCTCCAGTAGCATCCTTTCATGGCGACCCTGCCTATCGAGGCTGGGCTGCGCTCCAAATAAGGACCGAGTACCTAAAGTTCAATCAACCAAGATGCGTTACATCTGTGAAATTATCGGTGCGCTGTCGACGTGTGGCAATCAAATTATTAATAATGGGTTCAACTAAGTCCAAAGAAGAAGTGATTATCGCCCAGGCGGCTGGCGTTGGTCAAAATGCAGCAGAGGTACAGCAGCAGCAAAGACACGATACTACCAACTACATTCTGATTGTGATTTGCACGGTGTTGTTGATTGGTGCATTGTATATGGCATACAAAATAGCCAAAAAATGCAACGATGAGCAAATACGACGGCGGCTGGACGACGAGCGACTGATGCGATATTCCAGTATTTTGCGGCGACACCAACTAAAAACTGATAACGTGGAGTGTGTCACAGTGAAGTGAGTGCGGTACGTTAATAGTTTACGTTAAAGTGCGGGATAAGCGAGCAATACGGCGATATCATGGTATAAAGAACACTTATTTATTTAATCGCATTTAACCACATTTAAGTAACCAGTAGAAATTAGCATAATTATTATCTTGCTTAAGAAAATGTATATTGTATATTTTAATAATTTAGTATGGTAGTTTTGTTATGGCAGAGGAATTGGCTCTATTCAAATGATAGTCAAGTGGCTAAATCAATGATAGTTAGATAGATAAGCAAAATAAGTAGCGAATTTAGTAATTTTTATTCAGAAATTATCTCTTTGTGTTCTTCAAGCATTATTGAGGAAGAAGTATTTTTAGACCCTTTAACCATGGCTGAAGACACTTTTGATTTACGAATTGCTTTAAGCCTATTCCCTGTCATGACCGATAATAAGGATAACACAAAACAATTGATTGAGAGTATCGAGTACTACGACTCTGTGTTGACTAAGCCAGGCTGTAAAAGTAAACTAATTTCATTTGTTTTGAAAAGTAGATTATCGCAACAGGCAAAATTAAAATTATTACCTAAGTATGATACAGTTGATGAGCTTATAAAGGACATGCGCAAATATCTATTGCCAAGAAAAAGTCACACTGCTTTACAAACAAAGTTACAACAGTGTCAGCAAAATAATAAATCTATTCAAGTCTTCGGTAAAGAAATTTCTTAACTGTTCGTGGACTTGACTATCTCGCAGGCTGATGGAAATTCAGAAAGTTACAATATTTTACGTCCCTTAAATGAAAAACAAGCAATAAAGAGATTTGCTGACGGGCTGCGAGATCGTCGTCTTAGTACAGTTATTTCTGCACGTAATTATACTTCTTTGGCAGAGGCGATCCAGGGGGCACAGGATGAGGATGTGCATTCCACTGCAACAGAAATTATTGGTACGTACAAACCCAATAACAGGTTCTATAGAGGCTCTTGAACTGAAGTACAGGCTACAACTTGCTCAGCAAGATGGTCGCCATAATCTACTTAATAGTAAATATAATCGTACTAGTAAATATAATGATCATGTAAATCCAATTAGTTATAAGACAGGTAATTATGTTTTAATAAGGAACCCATCAGAAAATAAAATGGATCCTATATATCTTGGACCATATTTAATATTAGAAGATTTAAATTGTAATGTTAAGATTTTAAAAGATGGTAAAGAGTATATCATACATAAGAACCGTACTAAACTATTTAAAAACTAAAACTTGTTATAATCATGAATGTAATACTTTTGAAGAAAAAAAACATCTATTTAAATTTGTTTTTTTTTCTGGAAAAGGGGAGATGTGGTGTAGTACTATGTATATGTAGATATAAGTAATAATTATGTTTAATCCTATGTATAAAACCTCATGTTAGTAGCACAATAAACCAGTGTAATCTCAACTGCCGTTTGTTTCACTTGCCTCCTCCAGTAGCATCCTTTCAGTTCGTGCTCATCCCACTGTTGCAATTTTACAACCTGGGCTTAAATTTAGAGACTATAATATGGCCGTCAAGACTCAATCAGCCAATTTTCACATTGTTAGTGCCAATTTCCAAACTCGAATACCCCCGAATGCGCCAGAAGAACGGCTGGTGAGCTTCATCGCCTGGACGGAATTTGACCAGCCATAGCTAAGAGCCACCGTGACCAAACTATCTTTCGAATAGAAAAACATTTTTACATACCATTATTGTGGCCTTCAGGTCGATATTGACGTGACAACGTCTTATAAATTGGTTTGCCGGGTGACACTTCAAGAAACTGCGTTACGCTGCTCTGCTCACGTTCCGCGCTCACAATGAGAGCGAGTGAGAGGCACGCGTCCCTTCGACTCGGGCATGGTTAGCCCGCCTAAGAGCGAGTGAGAGAGACATAAAAAGTGAAAGGCACGCGTCTTCCTTGGGCAATACAAAACAACTATTCTTTACTGACAAAAGCCTTGCAGTGATAAGACCAGGCGTGTGTCATTGAAAAGACAGAACTCCGTGGAATGCTCAGTTTATTTGCACCCGTTCGCTAATATACAGGGTGTAAAAAAAACCTTAACGAAGCCGTCAACCACGCGTTCAGTACATCAAACCAAATCGTATGAAAAATAATTTTTGGCTGGGAAACAACTTTTATTTTTTGACATCAAAAAAAATAATTTTATTCTAACCCGCAATGTACAGCGCGCACGCAGATAAGTCACCGCGGGGCGTGTTGCTTTACGCCGCCGCGACGCGGTTCGGTTCGAGTGTGCGTTGTTCATGGCGGAGTGTGCCATTTAGAGGTTTTTTATGAAAGAACTAGTGAAAATGTGTATCATGTTTCTTTGGAAAAAAGTTCAGTTATAACAGACAGTTTCTGTAAAAACCATCAATTTTTTTTTCAAACTTTAACCATCAATATCTCAGTAACCGTTAACTTCCCAGGTATGGTGTAAAGGAAAAAAATTATCGTAACAATTGGTAGAATATGTGGTATTCGGCTTCGTTAAGGTTTTTTTTACACCCTGTATATAACTTATAGCTAACTTCAGGGTGAGGTGAGCTACACACTACAGCCGTGCGAGAAGCCGAACACCGGGAGAGATGGCGAAAGATTGTGAAACAGATGAAGAGCTTTCATATGGGACAACGACCTTCAGCAATGAAGATACGACTTGGAAGAAGGAAGGATACTTTACTGCGAAATAATTCAAACTTTATAATAACTAGCGGCCTGTCCAGCATCGCACGGATGGACAATTATTTATTACTAGCTTTTACCCGCGACTTCGTCCGCATTAGGTACTTTTTTCGTAATGCGTTGTTTTCCCGTAATACAAATTTTATCCAAATATAATTCAAATATTTGGTAATTTAGGAGTGATAGCGATCAGATTCCCCGGAAAGTAATTTTTCCTCTGGGAATGCGTTATATTGCCGAGGTAAGATATATACGTATATTTTATACCCGCACAAAATATCTACATACCAAATTTCATGCAAATTGGTTCAGTAGTTACGGCGTGATTGAGTAACAGACAGACAGACAGAGTTACTTTCGCATTTATAATATTAGTATGGATGTGAAATTAAAACACACTAAAAATAAATGTTTGAGTCCATTTTTCTTTAAGTGTGTTTTTATTTCACATTTTAAAGAAATATGCATGTTAATGCTATAAATTAAAGTAACTTCAATGTATTTATTATTATTATTTCTCTTATTAAATTAAGCCTATGTTTATGTTTAATATGCTGATTATAATGGTAAATATTTTTTGAATCGGTAGTTTCAATTCAAACATTCAATCTAATCTTGCTTCATTATAATACATATTAGTGTAGATTGGTAATAAATAACTTGTGTATGCATCGCTACGAATAACCTGCATATTGCTACGAAGCGTAGCTGCTACATAACTTTCGTAGCATTCTGTAGCATGCTACGTGCACTTTAGATGCAGTAAAAGTCGAGTTTTATAAAACCACCTTTAATGTATTTCAGCTTATGATATTTTTTGGCTTGGGCTGTATAATAATAATAAAGGTTTATTTAGTTTCGTATGGAAACATATCTTTCGTAAATTAATATATTCTTAAAATTATATTAAATGACTACTAAACTTACGTAAATTTTTCTCTTATATCTCACTGTACTGCCGGTAACGCTTAAATTACACATTTATATGTCAAAATGACGTTGTTCCGATGACATTGCAGATTTCCAATTTTTTTTTAAGCCAAATTGTCAATGTGTGCGAGCAATTCTGTGTAATGGTTAGTTCAAAAATTACTCAATTGGATCGAACAGGTTTGATTCTTTGTCAGTATATTCATTAAACACATGCTTCTTTTATCATGAGGTAATAATACAATCTATCAATAGCTACACCATTATCAGCCATTACAATTCTATTTAGCAGGGCTATGTAAGTGCGGAGTTCTGTAGCTTCCTGATTCGGACAGATTTATTGCGGGTAGGTGTTCCAATATGGCGGCCGGAAGTGGGAAAGGATTGTATTCATGCAACATTTTTTTATTTATTTAGCCTATATCATCCCACAGCTGGGCAAATACTTCCCCCAAATCTCTCCACCTGTCCCTGTCCATTGCCAACGTTTCCCAGTCCCTTGTTGTATTGACCAAGTCGTCACACCATCGTTTCTTGGGACAAAGGGCCATGGAGCGGAGTATATTAAGTATAAAGCGGAGTGATAGGATCCGAAATACTTCCATCCGCTCCAGGCCCGGTATCGCTGATGTGGGCAACAAAACCGTGAAATTGAAAGGGGAGTGGGCGGGTCACATCTGCAGGATGCATCCAGAGAGGTGGGCCCGAGTCGTCACCAAATGGGTGCCTGCAGACGGCTATCGCCGAAGAGGCATGCAACATTATTTTTTGCAAAAACTAACTTTCCAGTTAGAATACTCTCGAATGAGCCAGGAAAACAGCTGGTGACCTTCAAAGGCTGGACGGATTTTCACCGATCACAGCTAAGGACCGCCTTGATTAAATTATCTTTCGAATAAAAAAGTAAATATGCCTTCTTTCTCCATAACCTTGAGGGCAGAAAATGCTTTAAGCATTAGGTCCACCCTTTTTACATTTCTTTTGCAATAAAGTTTTAAATAAATAAAAAACCGTACTGAAATCGATCCACACACAGACGACAGACACACACAAACCTAATATTTTAGAGGTCAAACTTAAAACACCTCTTTTTCGTCGGAAGGTTAAAAATAGCATCAAAAGCTATATATAAACCATAATAAGCCATTGCTATTCTATTTAGCAGGGCCACGTAAGTGCGGAGTGCTGTAGCTTCCTGCTTCCGACAGATTTATTGCGGGTAGGTGTTCCAAAATGGCGACCGGAAGTGAGAAAAGGATTGTATTTTTTAACATAAATTCAAACACAAAAAACAAATGATACTTTTTTGCTGTTAAATCCAGGTAGTTATCTACGATAAATTGAGATATTTTCACAGCATATATAACACACTTTATTGTACAACACAAAACAAAAATTACAGACAAGTTTAACAAAGAAAGATGTACAATTTAGGCGGTCCTATCGCTTGTAGCAATCTCTTCCAGAGAACCTTCGGTTAAGGAACATTTAAATAACAGGAAGGGGGAATTTGAGCAAAATGTAATAGCTTTAATAAAATAATAAAACAATTTACACTGGTAGATGCAGACGGTGGCCTAGCACGTCAAATTAAACATTACGCTATCTTATGCGTTTACGATACGGGGTATTTTGCAACACAAATGGAGAGCCTGATGTGCTGACCAATGGACTAACAAGGCGGATGCCTTAGACAATTTCTGCACAACCTAAAGGTTCAACTGAAGAAAATCCTTGTGAGCGTTGAATCAACCTTTTGTACGCACGGCCACACATGAAGCTAATCACTGCGGTATTAGTCCTCCTGGCCGATTTCGACCACGGCGGCCAATCTCAATAGAGATCAGCCAACTACGCAGAAGATATTATAGTGCACAAGTGTGAGCGCAATACACAGGTGCACCCATTGTTCCATCACTCTCAAAGTTCGGTGAGACGGCAATCCGACATGACCGGAGAGAGATCAGGCGCAGGACCAACGGCTTAACGTGCGCACCGAGACACGGGGGTGTAAGCACCGCCAATTTCCGACGAAGTTGACTATTAACCAAGAGGTCGCGGGTTCGATCCCCGCACTGTACAAACATTTGTGTGCATGAACATGTTTGTTTGTACTGGTCTAGGTGGCATATGAATCTATTTAAGTTTATTTGTAATCTGTTGATTCTGATATCTGTAACACAAGTGCATAAGCTATTTACGACGGAGTCAGATCAATGTAAGTGATGTTCGAAAAGACATAACAATTAAAAAAATATTTTCGACTCCGGTCATCAGGGAGGATTCGAACCCCCGACCTTTGGAAGTCTGCTGCTCTCTATGTATGATAGGTTATAAGTCATGCGAAATTTGAAATCAGTATACATATTTAGACAAGGCTTAAACACATCTTAATTCTTTTGATTAAGTAAATTTCGGACGTTGATTAATTCAAATAATAGGTATACAGTGTGGTACAGATTTCTACTTTAGAGTGAAGGAGATGGTCAACCTACCTTCTTATATCAAATACACAAAACTCTTTCTCATAAGCTTTTAAACGTCCCACTGCTGGGACAGGCCTCACCTCAACTATGAGGTAGTCGGAGCTATACTCCACCACGCGGGCTCAGTGCGGATTGGTGGAGGGGTGTTTGTAAGGTAAGTGACCAACCTTACTGTCAGATGTTATTAAGCCGCCCGAGGGCCTCCGACCAGGCTTAACGACTAATATATATCGATATTAACCGGGACCAACAGCTTAACGTGCCTTCCGAAGCACGGAGATGCTTGTAAATAGACGTCACTTAAAATGGTCAGGATGGTCACTCATCCCAAACATGACCGCGCCGTAGGTTGCTTAACTTTTGGTATCACTACCAAAGCGCTGCAACCACTGCGCCACAAGCATCTATGGCGGGAGATGGCCAGAGCTATTTTGTTAAAAAGAAAATCTACCACCTCATATAAAATTCACAGAACTCTTTAAATAAATGGTAATACCGTATTCTTATGCTTTCCGAATACATTACATTTATTCGGGATATAAATTTGAAAGGGCACTATAATTTTATTCATGGACTTTTCGTTACGCCACTCAGAAGGGGGTGTTTGATTTCAATTTCTTATTTATACAGGGCTACAAATAAATTATGGCGTTTGTAACAGAGTGTAAATCAACTATACAATATGTTTTTGTACTGAACCTACACATATATTTTTAGGGTTCCGTACCTCAAAAGAAAAAAAAGGAACCCTTATAAGATCACTTTGTTGTCCGTCCGTCCGTCTGTCAAGACCGTTTTTCTCAGGAACGCGTGGAGGTATCAAACTGAAATTTCTATATGATACTTAGGTCTACTGTCCCTGGAAGCTGTAGAAAAATCAACCTTCTAAGCCAACGCAATCAAAAGATACAGCCATTTAGGCCGCAAATAGCCGCAAATTTTCGAAACTCGCACTTTTTAATTTATACTAAGTACATATATGTTTAGTTTGTGTCAGCATTGTTTCTGCTTATTTACAAATTTCTTAAATGCAAGTGGTCGTAAAACGGTGTCAGCATAACTTTAAAAAGTTCATGAGAAAAAACATAAACTTGTTCTTGTTTTTCAACATGATTTTAAAATTATATTTCGTGAAAATTGTGTTTTGCAGTAATTCCCCCTTCCTGTTAATTAAATTTAACTTTAAGCGACTGTTGTCTGGAAGAGATCACTACAAGCGATAAGACCGCATATATTTTACATCTCGTTTTGTCAAACTTGTCTGTAATTTTCAAATTCAAATTCAAATCATTTATTGCATGTCACATTACATCAAGTTGTTTTTGCTTTTTGTTGTACAATAAAGTGTTCGTCTATCTATCTATCTATCATCATCTTGTTTTTTTTTTCACATGATTTTATAATTAAATTGTGCATTATCATATAAACTAAACGTATACAGGGTGTAAAAAAAACCTTAACGAAGCCGTCAACCACGCGTTCAGTACATCAAACCAAATAGTAAGAAAAATAAATTTTGGCTGGGAAACAACTTTTATTTTTGACATCAAAAAAAATAATTTAATTCTAACCCGCAATGTACAGCGCGCACACGGAATAGTCACCGCGGGGCGTGGTGCTATACACCGCCGCGACGCGGTTCGGTTCGAGTGTGCGCTGTTCATTGCGGAGTATGCCATTTAGAGGCTTTTCATGAAAAAACTAGTGAAAATTTGTATCATGTTTCTTTGGAAAAAAGTTCAGTTATAACAGACAGAAGTCATTTCTGTAAAAATAATCAATTTTTTTTTCAAACTTTAACCATCAATATCTCAGTAATCGTTAACTTCCCAGGTATGGTGTGAAGGAAAAAAATGATCGTAACAATTGGTAGAATATGTGGTATTCGGCTTCGTTAAGGTTTTTTTTACACCATGTATACAAAATTTAATTACAGATAGACAAACAGACACGGGACAGGTAAAACTAAATAAAAACTTGAGGTAATCACGCACTTTGCGTAAATAATATTTTATTTGACATGCAACGTAACATGTATTTTTGATTGTCACGGTAGCTCAATTGGGAAAACAATCGCCCGGCTTGCGAGAGGTGCAAGCTCGAGTCCCGCGTGTGGCGGTCCATTTTTCTTAAAGTGTGTTTTAATTTCACATTGTAAAGGAATTTGAGGTTTAAGAAACTTTATTCTCACATTGACACAATTTGCATTCACACAATTTGCATTGTTAATGCTAAAAATATAGTAACTTTATTTAGCACGAGAATTTTTACCTGAGTCATGGGTGTCTATAAATGTATCTAAGTATATCTATCCGTTATCCTAATCACCGTAGCACAAGCTAAAGCTAAGTTTGGGGCTAGGTAATTGGTGTGTTCGTTGAACGAAAAAATGAACTTAATGTTTTCTGACAGTAAGAAACTCATAATAATATCGCAAAATGTTTTCATTAGCTTCATATCTCACTCACATCAACGGCTAGTTAGCTTGTAAATAATAAATAATCTTAACCCTTCGGCAACTCAAGTACAGTTCCCCTCAGAAGGGGTTCCGCCACAACTGGGGTTCCGCCACAACTGCACTTGGCCGGAAATCCGGGATGATCATAAATCCTTCATCGGTCAACTAGCTAGCCGTTACTATCTTTAAGACAAATTGCTTAAAGGAATTTGCTTAGCCATGAGTAGGATAGTCCTGTATTTAATTATAAAAATTGACAAGCTGTGTTTTTGTAAAAAAATAAGTAAATCATGGGTAGTTTAAGATGTAAAAGGTATAACAATATTTAAAAAAAGAAACATGTGCTTATTTGATATATTTAGTTGATGGAATCAGGCGTTACTTTGCGGAAATCCATGACTCAAGCTGAAAAAGATAATTATTTTACACTAAACGACGCCAGCGCAGGAACCCAATTACATCAGACTGTAACCACTTGAAAAAAATAGAGCTGGAAGTCGCAGGACTCACAATACAACTCACAACGAGACACAGAAGATGCACCTGGAAACACAACACTGACACCAACAAAACACTCGACGCGTTGCGCCACTACACGTGGCATCCTCAGGAGATGTTGTCGCTTTGACAGACTACGAGCGACGAGCGTGGTTTAGTGTAAATTTAAAGCAAAATCTTTTTCAGCTTCTATTTTTTTATATTTACTTACCAAAAGCATACATATAAAAGGATTCGCTCATAGGCGGTTTCAATATAATGGTTTCAGGATGCTGATGGGGCTGCCTCGGTATTGCAGCGCTTCGGCGATGTTTGTTGAGGCTCGCATAGACGGTTTCCCGGTAATCATGCGTAAGCGGGTTGCCTCTGCCTGGCGCCGCATCCGAGACAGCCCCAACAGCCTCCTGGCGGCGATAGGGAGTCGCTATTGCTGCCCTATTCTGAGGCACTGGAACAACGTCCATGTGGGTTCCAGACCTGCCTTGATTAATGTTAAGTAAGCCGTATTTAATATAATGTCCTTTTTTTTGTACTTACTAACCCTAGCTCGTAAGATATTTTTTTCTTTAACAACTAACCCACTATATGGAAATTTTCATTTCTGAAATAAACGTAAATAATATAATAATATAATATAATAATATTCTATCTACCGTTGAGTAAATATAAGATAACTGTCACTTTCATAGAAAAATCTGAAACCTGAAACGGTGAAACTAACAGTTATTCAACTTTCAGTACACGTGCAAAGGATATTGAGGGTGGCCATTAAAGAAAATGACATTGAGTCCGGTAGTTCAATGTTTAGATTGCTCTGGCGGTTAGAGCACACTTCTTCAAAAAAATATTACTGACAGCATTCACTTTAAAAAGCTCTGACCCTAAAATCTAAAATAATTGTAAATAGTTATGTCTGTGGAATTAAAGTTCGGTTGCTCCGAAGAAGCTGGCATCATACTGTTTTATAAGAATATGTATGTTAGACTTTAAGGTATTTATAATATGGGCCATCGTTATGTTATAATTGTGTAGCCTGAAATAAACGTTATTATTATTATTATTATAGGCTGCCGATTGTGATGAGGACAGCTTTACTAAGGTTGAAAGGAAGAAAAGGAAGTCCTCTCGCAACCAGCGCGGCACCGCACCGACTGGGCCGAACCACCTGCTCCGACCTGCGATACCAGTCACACCGCTGTACGTGTCCCGGCTTCATTCCTCTACGAAGGTCGAGGATATCGTAGAGTACATCCGCGTGAAGACCAAATACACCCTGGGGTTTGAACGGTTGGAATCGCGTAATATTACAAATTTCAATGCGTATGTGGTAAAGGTTCCCACCGAATAGCTGTCGACCTTCACGAAGGAAGAATTTTGGCCGAAGGGTGTTGTGTATCGACGATTTCGTGGACGGATACCCGACACCAAGTTGCGTAACACTAAGCCGACTAAACAGTGCATTGTTTTGTTTTATTTTTAAAAGGTTTTTTTGTATGTATGTTAGTCTGAAAGGCCTATTGTAGCCTGAAATAAATAAAATAAAAAAATGTTTCACTGACCTTGTCGCTGACTTTCCCGGGTTTCACAATATACGGAAACCCTGGCACAGGTCCGTAGATACCCGGCATCATCGTTGGCGCGAAAATCACTTTGACAGGCTGACTCTGACAGCTACACGCGTCTGACACCTTCACGCTGTCACTCTGACAGCAGCAGTGGTGGCACGCTTTGACAGGTTGCGTTTGACAGCAGCTGGACACTTCACTTTCACTGGTTTGAATCGATGTACTTTTCATTTCAGTTGTGTCTGATTTTTTATGTGTTTTTTGGTTGTTGTAGAGTTTTGGTTTTTTAAATTCGTCAGGGATCTCCAATAGTGGTGTTTTTCGTTTTAAGTCTTTTGGGGTTTCTAGTAAATAGGTTTTTTTGTCGGATTCCTTCTTTTCGCTGTGGAACGGATGGACTAGGAGTGTTTTTGGTTTTTTCGTCTGTTGTTGTCTATGGGTGGCCCCTGATAGGGCCTCGGGGTTCCTTTGAGCATCCAACTTGGCGATTTAATATCACAGATTTAATATTTCAACAGTGTTTTATATATTTACTGAGTTTTTAGTAAAATAATTTAATAACAACACGGTGTTGTTTACGCGCACTTATTGTGAGTCACTTTTTTCACAATTTCAAATTGCTTTATGATAGTTTAGTAGTTGAAATGTAATTAAAACCGTTAAATTACAACAGTGTCCTTTAAATGCACTTATAACTTCAAAATTTACTGCACCGAGGTTTTAGTTTAAGTTTTAGAATCGCCCATTTGTTATTTAAAATTGATATTAAGTAGTTGGTACTTTAAATATTTGTTTTGTGATTTATTTTAAGGGTCTCTAGATCACTCTTATATTTGGTAAGTATATGCTTGTTTTAATACTGTATCTGATATTATAAGATCACAATTTTCACTAAAAATTAACTTCGACAATTTATGTTATAACTACTTTATTGTATGTAACACAGAAACTAATCTATAGTTTCTGTCTAAACAAGACACTTATAACCGCAGTCACTCTCACTCAATGTCATGATCACTCCACTATTTGTAAACAAACCGAGAGGTCATCGAACCCACACCACGTGACTTTGTTTACAAACAACGTAAACAAATCTATGCAAACTGTCAAATTTCGCACCATAAACGCATTGGCTGGTTTAAAAAAGCGTTATTAACAATTCTTGAAAAAAAACAAACGTCAATTTTGAGCGGTTCTATTTTTAAATGAATTTAGAAAGTAGTCCGGGCAACGGCAAAGGTTGGACACACCCGTTCCTTTTCACGTTAGGAGTTTTACTGAACAATGTAGGAGGGTGTTAGGTAGGCGTGGCGTTGAATGGACACGCCTTCACAGTTAAAATCTTAAATTATTACTAGTCTAGACTCGAGACAGGCCAAGATGGCTGAACTTTTGAATGACTCTTCAGCCGATGTGTGAAGCTAGTAATTTGGTTTGACCATTTTTTAAATTCAAAGACTAAATATGCAGATGAGGAAATATACCAAAACCAAGTTGTAACGTGTGCTTTGGGTAGTGTTATGATTAATAATAACACATACTAAAAATTGGTTTGGTGCTGAAATAGGAAATTGGTAATTTTTTATAATAATAAAAATTGAGTTTATTACTTCCAACAAATAATTGGTACAGCACCTTATACTAAATACAATAAAAATAGAACATGGAAGCAATTGGATGCGGCTCAGCTATTGCTAACATAAGACAGCGCTGATTTTCAGCAGCACCCACTCCTCTTAGGTCTATTGTGAGGGTTTGGTAACGAGGGCTTTAACAATAAGTTTTAAATCACACTGCATAACTCTGTGTGTGAGAGTATGTGTGTGTGAGTGAGTGTGTGTGTGTGTGTGTGTCTGTGTGTGTGTGTGTGTGTGTGTGTGTGTGTGTGTGTGTGTGTGTGAGTGTGTGTGTGTGTTCGTTTTCAATATCAGTACAAATAATTTTAAAAGTAGGTATTTAGGGGCAGGGATCTCCAATATCTACGTCTAATATTTTCTAATGCTAGTTGTTTCCTCAACAAAGCTGCTTTGTATTTTGCTTTGAAACATTCTATGCTCATTTTTGATCTTAAAGGGAAAGGCAGAACATTCCAAATGATCGCAGCGCGGAACTTGAAGGTTCCTCGGTACCTCGCGGACTTATGCTTATTACGAACACATTTATCTATCTTTCAAGATAGAATATTCTTTATTACACAGCTCCATCGTCGATTTAGTCTCTGCGTCGTTGGGCTTAGATCTTGGTCGAGAGCAAATCTATCACGATTTTTTTTTAAACAGTCGAGCAAAGGACATGCTTACTTTATGAATGGAATGGCGGTGAAAACTACGTTTTAAATTAAATAAATAAATATACAATAATATTACACACATTCATCTGACTCCATGGTAAGTAGCTTAAGTTCTTGTGTAACAGATATCAGAACCAACAGTGGTATTAGAAATAAACTTAAATAAATACATATGACACTAAGACCAGTACAAACAGACATGTTCATGCATACAAATCTTTGTACAGTGCGGGAATCGAACCCGCGACCTCTTGGTTGATAGTCAACTTTATAACCATTACACCAAAGTGGTCGTCTAATTGACAACGAGTAGTTAACAAATAACGACACAGCTTTGGTCGGCGACAGCTTTTGTCTAGTTGTCTGAGGTCCGGACTACAAAACCGGCTGTTGCGTGTTCGAATCCTGCTAGGGGCAAATGGTTGTGTGAGATAATGACCGCTTGGTGCAGTGGTCCACAGGTCGGACTTCTAAAACCAAGGGTCGCGCGTTCGATCCCCGCACAGTACAAGCATAAGTGCGCATGAACATGTGTGTTTGACTGGTCTGGGTGTTTTCTGTATAATATGTATTTATTTACATAAAAAAGTATTTAAGTATGTTTAATAGTTTTATTTGTTAAGTATATTTTTTTGCATTCATCACGCTTTTTTTTTAAATTCGAAAAGACATTCTTTTCGGCTACGGTCATCGGGTAATCGGGAAGGATTCGAACCCCCGACCTTTGGAAGTCCAGTCCAATGCTCTGACCACTGAGCTACCGAGAACCTTAATGGAGTCGTTGAATTTTGTAAGTGCTTTTTTTACGCTTTGAGCCAGCGTATGTTTCATTAATGATTGTGGGAGATACCCTCAAATCACCCGAGAGAAATATTTTTACAAATATTTAACAATCGGTTAAGATGAAACAGGCTAACTAAGATGAACAGCCGAATTTGAGACTAGAGAATGGGTGTGATTATTGTGAATCATTTATTTGTTGTTATTATTATAAGTCGTAGGTATCTATCTGCAACAGTGATGAATCATGGCTGGCTGCAACCTAAGAAGCACTTAAAGAAATTCGGACCGATGAGTAAGTGTCACGGTAGCTCTAATGGAAGAGCAATCGCCCTGCTTGCGAGCAATGCGAGATCGAGTCCCGCCTGTTGCACTCCGGTTTTTTCTTTGAGTGTGTTTTAATTTCATATTGTAAAGAAATTTGTATTGTTAACGCTAAAACTATGGTAACTTATTTTAGTACGAGCATTTTTACCTGAGTCATATGTGTTTATAAATGTATTTGAGTATTTCTATCCGTTATCCTAGTCACCATAGCACAAGTTAACGCTTAGTTTGGGGCTGGGTAATTGGTGTGTTCGTTGAAGGAATTTATTTATTATTTACTTACAAGTGTCAATAACTGACAGCTGCGCATTCAATCCAGAAAAAAAGCGTTTCGTTTCCCAAAACATATTTTCAAATCAATATTTTTTTAAGCAATGATAAAGAATTTTACCATGAACCATTTGATATTTTTAATACGTTCATAATAATTGCTGATTTATTTTGTGATCTAGTTTTTGACGTGCTTCGAAAACGAGCGATCAAAACGCATTTTGCTTAAACGCGTGTTAGATAAATCTTAACATGATTAACTTGGTAATTTTATATGGTCACTTTTATGGGTCTTAGCAACCTGAAATAAATGTTTCTTTATTTATTTTTTTAACTAAGTGGTTGGTGCCTGCGAAAAATATCTTCACGTGACAATTTTGAGCGGTACAAGTGTATGAAAAAATCTGATTCATTTTTTGTATGAGTAATTTTTCCTTTTAAATTTCAACATTGGTACTGTAGGTACCAAACAACACATTAACTTTGAAACGAAACATTAAAAACTGTTTTACAACAATGAAACACGGAAACATCTTGTACCTAATTTCTTTTCCAACATTCAATTGAATGCTTCTAATTGGCACCCCCAGGGCTTTCGTCATTAGAATTCACAGTGGATGGTTTCTCCTGGAAAAATCAACAGCTGAACAAGAAAATTCATTTGTTTTACCAATTTTTTGGAATCGCCCTCCCGAAGGGTGATGAAAGTTGAATAATAGAATAGACGGTAAATCTTGAACATGGTTTTGTTAACTCCCGACGAAAACGAGGTGTGTTATAAGCTGTATCTTTATGTCTGTGATATCTTAGCTCCCGAAATAAATAAATAAACTAACTAATACTAAATAAAAAAACTAAATAAATAAATAAATATTTCACAGCAATCACACCAATTCTCTAGTCCCAAATTAAGCTACGAGGCTTGTGTTATGGGAACTAGACAACGGATAAAAATACTTAAATACTTTTTTTGCAACTAAATACCTACATATTATACACAGAAAACACCGAGACCAGTACAAACACACATGTTCATGCACACATATGCTTGTACTGTGCGGGGATCGAACCCGCGACCCTTGGTTTTAGAAGTCCGACATGTACCGTATGTACATGTACATGTATGTATGTAAAGGATGGACCGATTTCAATGCGGTTTTTTTAGTTTGAATGAAAATTTAATCACGTTGGTTCTTAGCTGTGGCTGGTCAATATCCTTTAAGCCATTGAAGCTGTTTTTTCGGCTCATTCGGAGGTTTTTCAACTGGAAAGTTACCAAAAGTTATCTACTGGAGTTTTACAAGCTTGAGTCATATGACTAGCGGTCGATTCAGTTTATTTTAGTCTTCCACTTCATCGTAGCAGAGTGAGCCTAACCTAAGTTAATTAAAAAAGCCTTAACCTTAACTTAGCGCTAATCACTAGATCGAGCTACATGACCCTAAAATCCTCTCCACTGATCGATTTCACCATACGCGGTAAATTCGAGAAACGACAGAAATTAAGAAGTCAAAAAAAAGGATTTCGTTTGTCATCGACTTGGAATCCTGTGATAGCAAAGTTTAAGTTGTATCATCAAAGCTAGAGTGAACACGCATCTTCTAGGCGAGCTCGCTCCATCGTAGACTCAGTCTTTGCCTCAATGGGCTTAGTCTTGGGTCAAGAGCAAACCTATCTCAAGTCTATACTTGTTATAAAGCTGAAGAGTTTGTTGTAAGAAGTCATATACCGAAATGAAGATATCCAACAACTGGGTTGCTTCGTTTTGTTTGTGTGTTTGCATTGTTTTGAGTGTATATCAAGTTCATTTATGTCGTCGTCAGCCTATATACGTCCCACTGCTGGGCACAGGCCTCACCTCAACTATGAGGTGGTACGAGCCATACTCCACCACGCGGGCTCAGTGCGGATTGGTGGAGGGGTGTGTGTAAGGTAAGTGACCATCCTTACTATCAGATGTTATTAAGCCGCCCGAGGGCCTCCGACCAGGCTTAACGACTAATATCTATCGATATTAACCGGGACCAACAGCTTAACGTGCCTTCCGAAGCACGGAGATGCTTGTAAATAGACGTCACTTAAATGGTCAGAATGGTCACCCATCCCAAACATGACCGCGCCGTAGGTTGCTTAACTTTTGGTATCACTACCAAAGCGCTGCAACCACTGCGCCACAAGCACCTCTAAGTTCATTTATATTAAATGTTAATTAATCAAAATAAGATATTATAATACAACTAGCCTAATTAAAGTATAAAAACAGATAAAAAAAAGGAAACAAGTAAACAAAAATTTATGTATTGAGAATAAATATCACCCCCAGCGCTGCCATTGGGTAATGATGCCCAAAAGGTTGGCAGCGGTTCCTCTCTGTATGGCACGGCTGATCCTTTGGCCGAGGAAGCTGCCAGCCCTATGGTCACCAGTGAATTGAGCTAACCCCTTCTTCAGCTCTTTGAAGAGGCGAGTGTATTGTTTTTATTATTGCTCATTTATTGACTATATTATTTGTATTATTTAAATTTCTTTGTGTACCATGACCATATTTTCAATTATGTTTTTGCTATTGTGTTGCTTTATACTTTACACTTTATACTGAATAAATAAACAACTTGTGTGGTCTTAAATAAAAGACTTGACAAGTTTTTTATCAATTTTTTATTCAATCCACCTCATCATATCATATCAGACCCCCCCCCCCAAGGAGCGCCACAGCGCACGATCTCCCGCCCTTTGCATCCAGTCACTACCAGCTGCCTTCTTCAGGTCGTCTGTCCATCTAGCCGGGGGGCGTCCCACCTTCCATCTTCCATCTAACCATCTTAGATCCACCAAATGGCAAAAAATAAGTTTGTTGTATCTATCAAAGTTCATGATACAGCAGATAGATCTGGTGACAGACAGACGAACATAGAAGTTATAGTGATCGGCACTCAAGGGGTTGAGTGACGATTTTTCAATCCAATAAAATAAGCTAGATGACACCACTAGTCGTGGACATACTCTTTATCATCTGTCAAAACGGCTCAATAGTTTTTGTAAGGGAATACTATAATTTGACGTCATAAACTCTAAACTCTATATATAAAATTCTCGTGTCACAATGTTCGTTCCCATACTCCTCCGAAACGGCTAGCCCGATTCTCATAAAATTTTGTGAACATATTGAGCAGGTCTGAGAATCGGCCAACGTCTACTTTTCATACCCCTTAGTGATAAGAGTTGTCCACCCTTAACATTTATATGGCAAAACAACGTTTGCCGGGTCAGCTAGTATATGTATTATCCAAAATCGAAGTCAATTGACTGAATATTTATTTAATTCTATGTAAATAAAAAAACATGGTCTTGAAAATATTTACGATAGGTTTTATCATACCTATTCCAAGATGTCTGATTTAAAAAGCCAAACTGCATTATAAAAAAATTAAAAACGAATGTCCACTAAAACAAGGTTTGCTTGTATTTAACAAACCGTATTAATTGACTATTGAAATCAGCCCTAAATCTTTAAAATAGCACATACTATAATAGTTTAGTTTTCGAGCGTAGTTAAGTACTTGGGAGGATTTTACCCACTTGTTTTCTTCAAACCACTCCTCAGATGCGGAACCTACTTAGATGGCATAAATATTTTAAAACGTACTGAAGCGTTCCAAATATTCAAATACTACGAACAGACAAATAATTTATAATTATTTAATTATCAGAAAGAAACAAATTAAATAAGACACACATAATCATTTCGAAATGACAAATAATTTCATATAATAATCTCATTTCAATGTCTACTGTTCGCGTACACCGAAGAATCAAATAAATGACAAATAAATTATAGATGAAATACTTTATATCAATCTTTATCAACTTTGAAGTCAGTGCCAAAAGAAATGTTTGATATTAAGAACAAACAGAACTAAACACAAAAATAACAGTACAATAGGACCGAACCCGAACATAGGATTACGATTTCTGAATAATTAACCTTAGGGTAAATCCGAGATAGATATAGATATAGATGACCCGATTTTAATTATATTAGTTTCGCTGATAAATTCGATCACTTTTTTCATATCTATCATAGAGATACTTTATCTCTAACTCTATCTTAATTGACTCAGTTGTATGTCTCGTAGCGACAGCATGCAATGCCAGAATGAATTCAGAAATTTTGGATGATAGATGCCCATTTTTCCGGTGAGTCATCTATCCTAAACGCAATTTCATTTTGGCATTGCATGCTGTCGCCACAAGACATACAACTGAGTCAATTAATAACATTTGTTTCATAAATAAATTGTTTTGGATTTTTATTATTGAAGTTATAGAGCGATTCCGAAAAGTGGGGCATCTCTCTCGGCTTCACCCTATTTAATTTTAACAGCTAAGCAGTTTTTTGTCGAAAAGTTGGATTTCATAAGATAAATCGAATATCCGCGGCCGCTACGAAGTAGGAAATACGTTAATACATACATTATTATCTATTGCGTTAAAACACTGTCAATGTACAGATCGATGCAAAAAAAGAAGTTTGCGGGAAAGACTCATAGTAATTGCTTCCCTCCCTAGGGCGGGAATGAATTTTAAAAATAGAACTGAAATTGGTTATTTAGTCGGCTATATTTTTTTTTACATAATTAAGAAAAATATCGATTAAAAAAAAATGCTGCGGTCTTGTGAGTGTATACGGCCAATGTGAATTAAAAAAAACCTATTAAAGTGGGATGGCCCGGGCGGGCGGTGACGCGGGCGGTGTGTTCCATATTTGAAATTTAAATTAAAAAAGACTATTTTTTACTTTCCTTATATTTGAAATGAAAAGTAGAGTGTTTAACACGGGTGAAAGTCATCAATTCCCAATCGGACTATATCCGCCCTCGCTTCGCTCGTGCGTCTAAATACCTCGTTTGGGTAATTGTTTTCTTTCCACCCTTGTATAACTATCTACTATTTCCTTATGCCCCATCGATAGACGAGACCAAGAGAAGTAACTTTTGTATGAGACACTTTTCTCTCAACCCCCCTCCTTCACCCCTCTAAACGGACCTAGTGTATGTTAGGGTGCGCGGGCAGCGATGTCATATTTACCACCCTTTTTTATAACGGTGTTGGGTAGAAGATACCAAGGGAAGTAACTTTTGTGCGAGACATTTATGTCTCAACCCCTTGTTTTTTGACTATGTTTTTACGAAAACGATTACTTAATTAATATGTATGAAAATACGAAATTCCTTCTTCGCAGCGGCCTCTAATTTTCGATTCATCCTTTGAAATCCAAGTAAGATTAAATAACTCTTTATTGCACACCATAAAAATGATAAATATACAACAACATCACATACATTGATATCATCTGACTCCATGGTAAGAAGCTAAAGCACTTGTAACAGATATCAGAATCTACAGTGGTATCACAAATAAAGCTAAATAAATACATAATAAAACACCAATAAAAATATTACAACAGAGTAATTTTACATATATAGGCTTATCGCTATCGCTAAAAAGCGATCTCTTCCAGACAACCTTTCGTTGTGTTTTCGTCAAAAAACTGTTCAGATGTCAATACAGTGTAAACTCCATGTAACGTCACTCGATTTAACGACAAACTCTTTAAAGCGTCGAAATCAATTGGCTTTAGTTGGTTTAACTTGTATTCCATACAATGATACACTCTACATAGCATTACACCCACTCTCAATAACGACAACAATTGAGTAATGAAAATTACCTTTTAAGTTGCTAAAATTAGTAAAAACTGGGCATCTGTGTACGTTCTTTTGCCGCTTTATTATTCTAGCCCGCAATAAACTCGACTGTCGGCATCATGCATACGGAACTTTCTAAGAAATTGGTTCTTTTGTTTACAAATTGGGATTGCTTGCACGTGTAGACTGTGCTTGACGATGCCGAATAAGTAGGAGTCATGGATTACAACGTTATCATATTCTTAGTTTCTCACAACCTTTCAAACTGTAAACATGGCTAGTAAAAGAAAATCACTGTGAATTGACGAAAAAGTTTTACTGATACGCGCTATAGAAACGGGAGAGAAGATAAGTGATGTTGTTGTTGTAAACTTTTTTTTTCGAATTCTGATTTTTCTTTCTCTCCATTTAACGACCACTCTCTATAACACCATAAAATGCATAGTCCGTTCAGTGTCGTTACATAGAGTTTACACTTTTCATTTCATTCATTCACATTTGCATACTAGGTGTATTTACATTATATAGATGGTAGTTATAATACTTAAAAACGAACTTTTTAACTTATTTTTTGATATGGATCTTAATATTAATGCAAATTAGGCTAAACTAACAATGTGAATACATGTATAGGTATTTACAAATATCTTCAAAGATCGTATGTTGCAACTTGCTACCTGACGAGACCCAAACACGGTTTAACATGACGAGACCCAAACAGGGTTTAACCAAACGATTACTGTTAATTAAGTTTTGACCCTTCGGATTGTGGGTAACTTGTAAATTGTAGTGATGTGCCTTCCTACACAAGTAACTGGCACTGACTGGGAAAATCAGGGATCGCAGAACACCCGCTAAATTTAACAAATAAATAAAATAAAAATTCATTTATATCTATAACCATTGTTATAAAATGTGGCCGAGACTACCCAGTAAGTTGTCTGAGACTCTCACTCCCACTCTTCCCTTACGGCTATCTTAGACTATACCTAGATTTAATAACTATGTAGTTAACAGTTGAATGTGTGTGTGAGTGTGTGAGTAAGTGTATTATAATGTATATGTATGTGTGTGTGTGTGTATGTTGTGTGTGTGTGTGTGTGTCTCGTGTGGGTGAATCTGCTTTTAGGTGTTAGTAAGGTACCTGTATGCCCTACGGATTATGTGCATTGGGATTAGAGCTTAGAGTCCACATGAAGGTCCTTCCCCTAATTTGTACCTATTTTAAGTATCTCTTTTAAGTATGTCTTCCACTTCATCGTAGCAGAGTGAGCCTAACCTAAGTTAATTAAAAAAGCCTTAATCTTAACTTGGCGCTAACCACTAGATCGAGCTACATGACCCTAAAATCCTCTCCACTGATCGATTTCACCATACGCGGTAAATTCGGAAACGACAGAAATTAAGAAGTCAAAAAAAAGGTTTTCGATTGTCATCGACTTGGAATCCTGTGATAGCAAATAGTAAGTTGCGTGTTATGCCGTCCTCAAGAAACCTGGATAATGTTAGTGTTAGTTTTGTCGAGCTAACTGTACAAGTACTTCGGCAAGTGTGGTCATGAACTACACCAGCTTATTCCGCCGGTCCCCTTTTACCATCGGACCACCAGACGTACCGCGGGATACCATCCGTACGATGTCGATGTTCCACTGATACGAACCAAGCGCTTCTCATCTACATTCCTGATGCGCATTGCAAAAAAGGAACTCACTACCTGCGTCAGTGTCTCCCTGCAATTACAACCTAGGAATTTTCAAAGCTAGAGAGAACAGGCATCTTCTAGGTGAGCTCGCTTTATTGTAAACTCAGTCTTTGCCTCGATGGGCTTAGTCTTGGATCAAGAGAAAACCTATCCCAAATCTATACTTAATATTATAAAGCTGAAGAGTTTGTTTGTTTGTTTGAACGCGCTAATTTTAGGAACTACGGGTCGAATTGAAAAAAATATTTTTGTGTTGAATAGACTATTTATCGAGGAAGGCTTTAGGCTATATAACATTCCCCTGCAACTATTAGAGCGAAGAAATAATGGAAAATGTGAAAAAAACGGGGAAAATTATTTATCCTTGAGGGCTCCCGTTGCGTGCGCTGCGAAAACGGATCAAGATACCAAAAATATATGTATGAAAGAGTTATTTATCTTGAAATAATCTAAAAAATTGTCTGCAACGTATATATCTATGCCCAAAAGAACTATTTCACGTGGACGAAGTCACGAGCACAGCTAGTAAATAAAAAAAAATGCAAATAAAATTCGAAGTGTGATTCGTGCAACCGAATAGAAACCGTCCAGCCCTTGAAGTTGATATTAGTAGACTGGAAACTGATTAATTAAAAAATATATATATCTTGTAATATTTGCATGCTATACAGGGTGTCCCAGAACTCAACGTCAAACCGAAACGGGGTGACAGGATTGATCGTAAGCATCATGACAAAAATCAGAAAAAAATTCTATCCCATGCAGTTTGAAAATTATGGGCATTTTAAAAAAAACCTAGAAATTTAGTCAAACTGTAACAATTTTTCGGTTATTATGGTTATTTTTTTTTATTTTTGTTCATTTATACTTTGGAACCATAACCCTAAATAGCATTTCAGAATGACAGTCAAAAATGATGACACAGTTGCCCCAAGTTTCCTAGAAATAAGACTGATTTGTTAAACTATGAATTTAAAATTTTCACAATTTGTCGACTTTGGAAGGCCCTCCTTTAAAAAAAATGTACTAGAGTGCCTTGGCAAGTGCCATTAAAAGTTGGCGCATTTAATCAGGAATCTAAAATGGTACAATACTTGTTAGTTTCATACTAAAAAAAAACGAGTAAAAAATAAAAACCTCATGTTACCCGATTTTTGCTAACCAATTTTACTCTGTTAAAATAATTTTTGATTCGCACAAACTCATGACAGGATCTTAATTTTACGGCAAAATGATGACAGAGATGGGATACTGGACATGTTGGCCATGAGTGAGCGAGACAGATAGTGACGCCACTTTTACAAAAGTTAACAAAAGTAAGTAAAATTAATAAAATAATGAAAAATCTTGACCTAGTTCAGTTCAATTTTATTGGAATAAAAGTCAGATAGGGAAATAACATTGTTTATTACAATAAATGTTCAAATTGTTTTCCATTAGCCTCAATACAGGCCCTACATCTTCTTAAAAAAGATCTACCTATTAGCTGGGCATATCCTCGAGTAGTCCTCATAACTGTTTTATTTTTTATTTACCCACTGTATTTATTTACTGTATTTTATTTTTTCTACTACTACTATGAACTGTACCCTACTTATTCGCAAATAAATAATTTGAATTTTGAAGCTTACCAGTTGATTTTGGGCTATTTTGAATATACTATTTTCCCCTCCCTAGCCCGCAGTCCGGTGTAAGTAGTTTCACGGCTCGGTAAGTTCAACCGCTGTACAAATGAACCCCTTAAGTCCAACCTAAGTTGTATGAAGGGCCTTCAATTTGATAGTCCATGATCATCAAATTTTAGTGTACTCTTAACAGTTTACTATTAAGCATTTGAGTGTTTTGTTGATGTCAGTGTTGTGATACCAGGTGCATCTTCTGTGTCACGTTGTGAGTTGTAGGTATTGTAAGTCCTGCGATTTTCAGCTCTAACTTTTTCAAGTGATTACAGTTGGATGTATTTTGGTTCCTGCGCTGGCGTCGTTTAGTGGAAATTTAAAGCAACATAATCCTTTTTTTTTAAGCTTTACTATTAAGCATTTTACTTTACTCTATACTAATATTATAAATGCGAAAATAACTCTGTCTGTCTGTTACTCATTGACGCCTTAAATACTGAACCGATTTGCATGAAATTTGGTTTGGAGATATTTTGATACCCGAGAAAGGACATAGGCTACTTTTAACCGCGAGGAAAATGACGCATTCGCATGTAAAAATTCGGGTGCGCCGAACGCATTTTTATATATAAAAAAATGAATCTTCGCTAGTCTCACTATAACTCGAGAACGGCTAAACCGATTTTAATAATTTTCAGCCTTGAAATTATTGATGGAAGTCCAGGGAAGGTGTAAACGACGAGAAAATATTGACAAATTGTGAAAACAGCGGGCAGGACATCGTCTGCCGGGTCCACTAGTTTTTATTAAGCGTTACTTCTTCCATAGTTTTTTTTTTTTCCCACTTATAATCACACACACACACACACGCACGCACGCACGCAAGCACGCCCGCACGCACGCACGCACGCACGCACGCACGCCCGCACGCACACTTTTCAATGTTATATTGCATAGTTGATGACGAGAATCTCGATCGCATGAGCTTCACTAAGTCGTCACGTGAATAGCGAAAGCGAATGCCATTTCTGCAAACGTACTATCGTCGTCGGCAATGCAATGTGACTCTTGTCCCTTTAACTTCGCACTATATGACTACTTGAGCTCACTGCTACACAAAACTAACTTTTTATTTAAAAAATCCCCAAATGAGCCGTGAAAACAGCTGTTGAGCTTCAATGGCTGGGCGGATTTTGAACAGCTACAGCTATGAAACACCGTGATTAAACGCACGTCCAGTTCTTTAAAGTTATAATTGTCAAAAAAATCGAAATTCTGAGTAAACTATGCCACAGTTTTTCTTTTATACGAATCTATTGAGTGCTCAAACATCGTTTTTTTTTACATTTATTACTTTAAAGAACTAGATGTGTGAATTATCTTTCGATTAAAAAAAACGGTTTGAAATCGGTATATTCGTTCGGGAACTAAGATCCCAAACACGAACACATATACACACAAAAACATATATAGGGCTCAAACTTACAACACCGTCTTTTTCGTCGGGGTAAAAAAAATGATTTAAAAAAAGTACTTTTTAGGTACCGTTTAGACTTATGACATGAAATATTTCAGTTTTTGGCATATGACATGAAATATTTTAGTCTTTATAAATTGTGAAATCTTATCCTTAAGCTTTAAATATTCTGTTTGATTATTTAATTTGATTCGATTATATTCAATAGTTATTCTTGATAGTATAATTAAATTTAATGATATGTTTAATCATTTTATTTAACCTAATTTTTAATTAAGTTGCCGAGCCTAGCTGAGCGTCACTGTACTAGTTTACTCATGAGACTGTAACACTTGGAACTTTGCAACAAATATTATGAATATGTATATGAATACGTTAAAACTTTTCCATACCCATTGAAATGATACACTTTTTACGGATTATTTCGCGATTTATTTACATTTTGTTTTAACCTGACGTTTCGGACCCTTTTCAGCGTCCGTGGTCACAGGTAGACTAAGGTGTTAGTTGTCATTACATAGTTTGAAAAATTTTTGAACTACCATCACTCAAAAATATTAAGTTACGTTCCTATCCACACAAAATGAGCTAACAGTATCTTGAGGTCTTGCAGTGCGGGGTCGAGCTTGAGTCTTGGCTAAAACAGGATCCCAAGCTGGTGGAATTTTCCAACCATCTTCTCTATTAAAATTAGGGTGTCTTCTAATTTCAATAGCCTCACGCAGCATACGAGGAAGAAAACGACGTTCTCTTGCGAGGACTTTTGGTTGGTCAAAGCGTATGAAGTGGTTGGGTTTATCTAAGGTGTGTTCACACACTGCAGACTTTGTGTTCCGTCTATGTTTAACGTCGGCGAGGTTCATTTCAATGTCTACTGTTCGCGTAAACCGAAGAAACAAATATTTTACATACCCACATCAGAACGTCAGATGCAGATTTTTACCCGACTGCTGTAAGAGGGTTCGGTATGTGTGAAACACCCAAGGATTGGCGATATAGCTGTCCGAAGCACGGTGCAAGTTTGAACAAAGGGTTCCGGGTTTGATTTCGAACTGTGATTTATAAGGGCGGGTGTGGGGTGACCGTAAGTTGGGACTTTTTGAGAAAGCCCGGACTTTTGAGTCACATGTTTTTATAGGTTGAGTTAGAATACAAAGGTATTTTGATAATTACATTATTTAGAAAAAACTTATTTCTGATGCGATGGATCACTATCGGAAAAAAAACAATGTGAAAGCTTTGGCGGTCACAATAGGCAAGACGACACTTTCCGCAAACGTTTACAAGACCGTGGCATTTTAAAAACAATAAAACAAATTTGAGGTGCTTGTGGCGCAGTGGTTGCAGCGCTTTGGTAGTGATACCTAAAGTTAAGCAACCTAAGGCGCGGTCATAATTGGGATGGGTGACCATTCTGACCATTAAAATGACGTCTATTTACAAGCATCTCCGTGCTTCGGAAGGAACGTTAAGCTGTTGGTCCCGGTTAATATCGATAGATATTAGTCGTTAAGCCTGGTCGGAGGCCCTCGGGCGGCTTAATAACATCTAACAGTAAGGTTGGTCACTTACCTTACAAACACCCCTCCACCAATCCGCACTGAGCCCGCGTGGTAGATATACTCCACCACGCGAAACGTCAGGAAGGTAAATACTAAGTTTTACCTTTGAAAAGTGTCAGTATTGCGTAAAACCCGTTAAAAATCAGTGTTCAAGGGTCTCTGTGTCCACAAACTCATGGTCACCTTAGCGGGAGGGCGCGCGTGCTTCTGACCGCCTGCAGTTACGTCACGCGCAAGCGATGATTCGTGGGATTGCGAGTAACCGCGGACATTTTAATGTGAGGTTGTATTATAACTCTTTTTTGAGTGTGTAGAGTCTACAGTACCTAAAATATTGAGTAGTGGTTTACCAACAGACAAGACTATATTTTAGGGCCTAAGCTAAATAGCCGATGTAACTTTTCGGCCCTGCCTTAGAATAGGGAATATGCATAAAATTTGAAATGGCCTAAAATATTTTTTTCTTGAATACTTATTGATTGATTTTTTATTTATTTACTTATCATTTAAACCCCTAAAAGAATATTTAAAAAGTGCAAAATAAGGGAGTGAAATTCAAACTTCCAAAACGCGCCACCATAGGTCGAACGAAATGTGACGTCATCTGACACGACATTGTATTGTAAAAATTACGAAGTAACTGAAAAGTCCACAGTAAACACTAAGGTAAACACCGACTGGACGTGTCATGTGACGTCACGCAAAGCGCGCGCAAAATGGCGGCGTTTGAACTGCTTAAATTTTTTAAGAGTTTTAAATTTCATTTATAAAAATATCTAGAGTATTTTGAAGCCCATTAATATTTTTTTCTATGTTATAAAATAGTAAACTATTAATTTAAGACAAAAAAGAAAATCATGAATATTCCCTATTGTATGTACATAAAAAGTATTGCAGATTATTCTTGAACCACAATTAAACAAACACATACACACAAAAATACAAGAACTTAGATTAAACAAAAACTACATTTACACATTTCTGAATCTGAGATCATTGCTCTATCTTCTGATCTTTATAACGCTTATGAAGATTTACATTGGGCGAAAATATTTAAATATGGTGAATATTTCAAATATGTTAACCATCATCAAATCACAAGTTTTATTATCCCAGCAAAACAGATAGTAAAAAAAACATATGTTTTGTGGTGGTGACATCTATTGGCAAGCAGGTTCTACTATAAGTTTCACGACGAAAAGCTGAAAAGCGCCATCTAGAAGTGAATAAATGTATCAAGACCAATCAGTTTTGGATATAGTTTGACTAAAATAGTAAGTTCACTCGTCAATAGATGGCGCTTTATCAAAATTAGGCATTAACCTAATTTTTTTGCACACAGCTGGTTTTTCTATAATTAATTTGGAAAGTGAAACAACAATATAATGGAAATATAATTTATTAGGCAATAAATATTAATTAACATTATTAAAACAAGCTTATTGAAGACTTAAGATAATCAGTATTTTTAAGCTAAAATGCAAGCGATTTTACGGTTTTTAGCCGTCAAATACATTAGATTAACACGAATACGTAACGTGAAACTAGTTTAGAAACATGAGTGTATTAAGTTACTTAATTTCTTTTTGCATTAACAATGCAAATTTCTTTGCATAGTTATGTGAAATTAAAACACACTTAATAAAGAAAAATGGACAGGCCTGTGGCAGGCCTTTTTTTAAGTGTGTTTTAATTTCACAACATGATAGTAATCTACTAATTTATTAGTTGCCACTTATGGGACCTCCATAAATTACGTCGAACAAATTTCAATGTTCTTGACCTGTGCCCCCCCCCCCTGCAGGGGGAGGGGCTTCTCCCGTCTTATCACAGCTGGTCACATTTGTGACACATGTGTGTCGTCACATATTTTACATTTTCACACCTAGAAATAATTATTTTATTAAAACAGCAGTTCCGTTTTAATCGGAAAGTGAACAACAGTGCACAAAACTCATTCTGTGATTATAATGAGTTTTGAAATGTGACGTCACGAAATTAAGGACCCCTCCCACCCCCTTGTCACACAATGTCACGCTACGTCGACCCCCGCCCTCCCCCTTAACGTGTGACGCTATTTATGGATGGCCCCTTATTTGTCAGTCTTATAAATACTAAGTCTTTAAACGAACAGCAAACACATTTATTTCATTTACATGTAAAAATAGGGCCCACCGCTTCCTTACTTCATTCTTTGTTTTTAAATAATATTGAAACTAAACCAGTGCTCCTTTAAGTAGGCATATTAAAGAGTTCGTCACAATAATTAGTGTGATCACTTTTTTGTTAATCACTAATGTATAAACCGACCGGTTAAAATGAGCCATTTCACTCTACTTTTATTCGTCCGCTTTGCAATTGGAGTTGAAATCGCAGCGCTGTAAACACACAATATTTAAAGTGTTTCGCTAGTACGCAATTTATTTATTTTATTTTATATTATTTTGTCTTGCATTAACAGGAAATTATCACCTACTCTTTCTGCAAACGCCATGACATAAGACGGGATTACGGAGCCTAAGTTTAGGTCATTTTTTGTATTAACAATGCAAATTTCTTGACAATGTAAAATTAAAACACACTTAAAGGAAAAAATCGGAGTACCACTGCCGAGGTTTGAACCCGCATCTCTCGCAAGCCGGGCGATTGCTCTACCAATTTTTAAAAAGAGGTGAATCTCCGAAATGTATGTACGCGCATAATTCAGACCTACCGAAAACCAAACGATCCTCTAATATAACAATAATAATGAAGAATTCAAACCATCTAGAAACGCGTTCAAGTACATACGTATGGGTAAGAAAAAAATGTATGAGAGGAATCCAAATTTTGGTAAATGTCTCAAAATAGATCGATAAATGCGACCAGCATAATAGGCACGATGACACCTATTGAGAATATTTTCAAGGACAACGGTGGTAAATAAAAAACAATTTATTGACGTGACAACGTCTTATAAATTGGTTTGCCGGGTGACAATTCAAGAAACTGCGTTACGCTGCTCCGCTCACGTTCCGCGCTCACAATGAGAGCGAGTGAGAGGCACGCGTCCCTTCGACTCGGGCATGGTTAGCCCGCCTAAGAGCGAGTGAGACAGACATAAAAAGTGAAAGGCACGCGTCCCTTCCACTCGAGCACAGTTAGCCCGCCTAAGAGCGAGAGAGACAGAGCGAGAGAGGGAGTGAGAGAGATAGGCATACACACCGGTTCATGTTAAACGAATGAATATTCACATTAAAATTATTTTACCACTCAAAGTCGTTGTCACGTAAAACTTTCGCCCGTATACCGAATTTACAGGCAACCAATTTTTTCCAAAAAGCTGAAGAAACCAAGTTTTAACTTAGATAGAAATATGTATAAATATTCAATCAATTGACTTCGATTTCTCATACTATACTATGACGTCAAATTTTAGTATTCACATACAAAATCTATGGAGGGAGATCGTTTTGACAGATGATAAAGAGTATGGCAACGATTGGTGGTGTCATCCCGCCTATTCTTCAATCGTCATCAGTCAACAAAGCCATGAACTGGTTCTTGGCCACCCCCATTGCTTCTTCTTCTTCACCATCATCATCATCATCGCTCTCCCCCTCCCCCTCCCGGGATGATTCCTCCCCCTCGGAGGGGGAGAGGGATTCCGGTTTGTCTTCTAGAGATGTGAGCGCCTGCACCCATTTCACGTATTTAATTTCGGCACATGTTTCGTAGTGTTCTGAAAAATAAATACAATTAATTAATTCTAGTCTCCTATACTTTCCTCATATTGGAAATAAAGTGGCCATCACAAACATTGACTAACCTAAACCAATATTTTCGATTTTTTCATCTTTAGATAAATAGAAGTTAGAATATTCTTTGTTGCACACCACACGTGAAGAAGATTACAAATAATAAATTTAACAAAAGTTGTACATTTCTAATTTCAATAGCCTTATCAGCCTATATACGTCCCACTGCTGGGCACAGGCCTCACCTCAACTATGAGGTGGTGCGAGCCATACTCCACCACGCGGGCTCAGTGCGGTGCGGTGGAGGGGTGTGTGTAAGGTAAGTGACCAACCTTACTGTCAGATGTTATAAAGCCGCCCGAGGGCCTCCGACCAGGCTTAACGACTAATATCTATCGATATTAACAGGAACCAACAGCTTAAGGTGCCTTCCGAAGCACCGAGATGCTTGTAAATAGACGTCACTCGTATGGTCTTATGTACCCATATTGGTTAAGATAATTTGTATACTGTTGAGAACAAATAAATAAAGTTATCATTATTATTATTATGGTCAGAATGGTCACCCATCCCAAACATGACCGCGGCGTAGGTTGCTTAACTTTAGGTATCACTACCAAAGCGCTGCAACCACCAATAATAGTCTCATACGAGGAAGAAAACGACGTTTTCCCGCGAGACTTTCGGTTGGTCATAGCTTAGCCGTAAAACAATATTTAAATAAATCGCGAAATAATCCGTAAAAAGTGTCTCATTTCAATGTCTACTGTTCGGGTAAACGGAAGAAACAAATACGTACCTTTCTGTTCCATGAATCCTGGCGGTCGTAGCCAAAGGCATATTTTTCCGTCCAACGCCATCCTAAGCAGGCTGTTCGCCGCTCGGTATGTGTCTAGCCTGTAAAGAAGATTTAGAATTAGAAGGAGATTTAAAATGTTAATAAGGAATAAAAATGTCTGACAATAACGATATCGAAAGACTCTCGGATATTAGATAATCTCTATATATATAAAATTCTCGTGTCACAATGTTTGTTCCCATACTCCTCCGAAACGGCTTGACTGATTCTTATGAAATTTCGTGAGCATATTGAGTAGGTCTGAGAATTGGCCAACATCTATTTTTCAAATCCCTTAGTGATAAGGGTTGTCCACAATAATTTATATGGCAAAACAATGTTTGCCGGGTCAGATAATTAAATATAGATCACTGTTTAAGCGGTGGTGAGATACCTTCGCCACATGGGACTGATATTTTTGTCTATGGTTTGGATAGTTGTCTATGATTCGGATATTTTTGTCCATGCTTCGGATATTTATGTCTATGGTTCGGATATTCATGTCTATGGTTCGGATATTTTGTCCATGCTTCGGATATTTATGTCTATGGTTCGGATATTCATGTCTATGGTTCCAAACTTACCTAGCAGCCTTAGCGGTTAGGTAGCCGCATTTCTTGGCCCATCCGCCGCAGATGTCCCGAGGCGACCAGGTGTCGTCGTTGTCCGAGTACTCCATGCGCAATAGTGTGATATTTTTCTTCATGGTTCGGATATTTTTGTCGTTGGTTCGGATATTTTGTCTATGGTTCGGATAGTTATGTCTATGGATCGAATATTTTTGTCATTTGTTCGGATATTTTTGTCTTTGGTTCGGATATTTTTGTTTATGGTTCGGATATTTATGTCTTATGGTTCGGATATTCATATCTATGATTCGGATATTTTTGTCTATGGTTCGAGTTACTTACTCCTCAACATACCTAGCAGCCTTAGCGGTAAGGTAGCCGCGTTTCTTGGCCCAGCCGTCGCAGATGTCCCGAAGGGACCAGGTGTCGTCGTTGTCTGGATGCTCCATGCGCAATAATGTGGGTAGATTTAGGCGCTCTGCTAGGTATCGGATATTCACGGATAGTTATTCCCAAACGTAAGTATCCAGAGAGCTTCTTAGCCCAATCAGATATTTGCGTGGTTTAGTAACTTCGAATATTTTTCTTCATGGTTCGGATATTTTAGATTTGGTTCGGATGTGTATGCTTATGGTCTGGATATTTTTGTCTTTGGTTAGGATAGTTGTCTTTGGTTAGGATATTCGTTTCTTTGGTTCGGATATTTTTGTCTATATTTCGAATATTTCTGTCTATGGTTCGGATATTTGTGTCTATGGTTCGGATATTTCTGTCTATGGTTCGGTTATCTACGTCTATGGTTAGGATATTTCTGTTTATGGTTCGCATATTAATGACTTTAGTTCGGATATTTATGTCTATGGTTCGGATACCCAACTCACCTAGCAGCCTTAGCGGTAAGGTAGCCGCGTTTCTTGGCCCAGCCGTCGCAGATGTCCCGAGGCGACCAGGAGTCGTCGTTGTCCGGATGCTCCATGCGCAATAGTGTGGGTAGATCCAAACGCTCAGCTAAGTATCTGTAAGGTAGTTGAAATGCTAACATAAAACACCCTTAAAAAACAAAAGACTGCCACAGGAGAGACTCGAACCCACACCTCTCGCAAGCCGAGCGATTGCACTACGATTGAACTACCGTGACACTTCGAGTTTTTACAAATATTAAACAATCGGTTAAGATGAAACATTCTCTCACAAGAATATTTATCTCCGGTGATTTGAGGGTGTCTCCCACAAACATTGATGAAACATACGCTGGCTCAATGCGTTTGAAAGCACTTACAAAATTCAACGACACCATTAAGGTTCTCGGTAGCTCAGTTGATTAGAGCATTGGACTGGTCTTCCAAAGGTCGGGGGTTCGAATCCTCCCTGAAGTCGAAAAGAATTAAGTGTAATGTCTTTTCGAATATAAAATAGCGTTGTGAACGCACAAATTTACTTCATAAATAATACCGTGACACTTTTGCTCCCGAATTTATTTAAGTGCTCTTTTCATCAATCTAGCGGTTAGATACTTACAAAAGTAAAGGTTACTTATTCCTTTCAAAGTATATACTCCTATTTTTACAGGCTGGTGTTGACTGTGATAAATACACAATAAAAAAAACACAATGTTTTTCTTTTGGGTAGCTATAATAATATAACTTTTTGAGTGTTATTTATTTTTTAAGCATGATGTGCGACCTCTACCGTTCGCCATCACAATCACATGCCAAACAGCGGAACGTACGACAGTGAGCGCTGATACGGCTTCATATGCTAGATGGCGCTGTTAGCCTTGTGCCGCACATGAACCGCGATATATAACATTTACATCCAGAATTATATAGATAGACAAATCAAAACGATGTCTATCGGACCTCGGCCCCCAACCATAACACCCGGTCAGTAGGAAGCGCTTCCCTTTAGCTTCCTAACTCGAAATCAGTTGCGCCAAACCTTGCGAAGCGCTTCCCTTTAAAACTCTAAGAGCGCTTTCACATTAAGACTTTAGTCGCGCGGCTGAGAAATTCATACAAGAAGACAACCACTTTCAAAGGAATTCACTGCTGTCGCATTACGGCCGCGCTGCTGACGCCCTGATGTGAAAGTGCCCTAAATTTGCTGCGCCAAATCCATACTAATATTATAAACGCGAAAGTACTCTGTCTGTCTGTCTGTTACTCAATTACGCCTTAATTATTGAACCAATGTGCATGAAATTCCGTATGGAAATGTTTTGCTGTCCGAGAAAAGACATAGGCTACTTTTTACCGCGGGAAAACGACGCATTCCCATGGGTTAATACAAGTGGGCCGATCGGTTTTAAGCCTAAACTACTGAACAGATTTAAATGTAATTTGGTAAGGAGATAGTTTGAGACTTAAGAAAGGACATGTGTTACTTTTGACAGCGGGAAAACAACGCATTCCAAAAAAAAACTACTTAATGCGGACGAAGTCGCGGGAAAAAGCTAGTATGTCTTATATTCGAAAAGACATTACACTTAATTGTTTTTTAAAAATAGCTTCAATATTTTCAATTTAAAAAAAAGCGTGAACGCAAAAAAAAAACTAAATAAAATTTCTTATTTTTGTAAAAATCGACCTCTCAGTGGTTGCAAAGTAAAGGGGCTTGTCATGAAAGGCGTTAAAATGCGTTAAAAATGAATATCCATACCTGATAGTAGTGTAAGGCTCCCTCAGCTGCGCTATGGGGTATGACCCCATGAGTATCTGTATGGGGCGCGGCACCTTCGACGGGAAAACTAGCCCGGGACAATCGCACAGGCGTACCTGGGGGAAAGAGAATATTGTTTTAACAAATAAGGTGGAATATTGTTTTAACAAATAAGATCTGGAAGTCTTTAAACAGGCTTCGGACTCAGGTTGGTCGAAGTAAGGAGAACATGGCCAGGCGGGGATTTTCGGCAAGCTCCGAAGTGGACTGTGTTTGCGGTGCAGTGCAAACTATGGCACACTTAACATCGTGCCCGGCGTGCCCCAACACCTGCACGCCAGCGGATCTAATGAACTGCAGCCGATCCGCAATACAAGTGGCTGAATTCTGGGCTGCCACGGTGTAATTCCTCGTGTTCCATCGACACGCTAAGAAGAAGAACAAATAATATATTTGTTATTGTTGTTAATTATACATTTATTCACATTTGCATACTAGGTGTATTTACTTCATATAGATGGTAGTTATAATGCTTACAAACGAACTTACTAACCTAGTTACCAAGAAGGTGTGGCAAGTTTAAGGGCAGGTTAAATAAATAAATAAATAAAAAAAATACTTCACAATAATCACACCAATTCTCTAGTCCCAAATTAAGCTTACGAGGCTTGTGTTATGGGTACGGATAAACATACTTAAATACTTTTTTTTGTAAATAAATACATATTATACATAGAAAACACCCAGACCAGTACAAACACACATGTTAATGCACACTTATGCTTGTGCTGTGCGGGGATCGAACCCGCGACCCTTGGTTTTAGAAGTCCAACATGTGGACCACTGCACCAAGCGGTCGTCAAATAGGTTTACGTTTAAAATAAAATAAAAAAATGAGACCAAGTATTATTAAAATCTAATGTAAGTATAGTCTTTGCTAAAAGTGTACATAGAGCAGACAGAATTTCTTTCTTTTTTTCTTTAATCGATGGAATATTCGATTAAAATATCGTGTATCGATAAGGTTGACCTAATTGATACCAATATAACCGTACTAAATACACGGAACTTAAAACGCGTTATAGTTAATGAGTACATAATATTGTAAGTACTCACTGCTCGACGCTTCGGCTGGATTGCACACAGCAGTGACCACGGCTAACTGAAACGTTGGTGTGTAACATGGTGGAAGCGTGTATATAGCGTCAAGTTTAATTAGTTACTCAAGTTAAGTATAAGTTTGAAAATAAGTTAGTATTGCAAATGTTTGATGTGTCCCAGAGTCTTAGAAACATTCAAAACGTTCCTCCCCATAACGGCGTTCATCAAAAATTGTGTAGCGTGTTTGAAGATGTAAGCATAAGTGTATCGTGATTGTAGCATAAGTGTAGCGTGATTATAGCATAAGTGTAGCGTGGTTAAAGTAACTTTGCCATGGTTTTGACATAATAGTAGCATAAATGTAGCGTGATTGTAGCGTTATAGTAGCATAAGTGTAACGTGATTGTAGCATAAGTATAGCGCGGTCGTAGTATGCTATTAAATCTTACCTGATTAGTTAAATAAATAGTCTGGAAATGCTTTGTATGTCCCGACGTTTAAGACTCTGAGACGACTTTTCTTCCCATAATAGCGTTCATCAAGGACGACTTGCCCATGTTGGGCTGGCCCACGCACCCGATGGTCACAACGCCATCTTTGTAGCGTTTGTGTTTAAGATAATATGTCAGCTAGTTTTGTCGTTACATAGTCCACTGACTACCCACCGATAGTTGAGTGAAGCAATAGCGTGAGTGTAGCAAGTGTAAGTGTAGAGTGATTGTGGAAAGTGTATCGTGATTGTATAATGAGTGTGGCATGGTTATAGCGTGAGAGTATTGTGACTGTAGCATAAGTGTAGCGTGGTTGAAATAACTGTGCTACGGGTTTAGCGTAATATAAGCATAAGTGTAGCGAGATTGTAGCATAAGTGTAGCGTGGTTAAAGTAACTTTGCCATGGTTTTGACATAATAGTAGCATAAATGTAGCGTGATTGTAGCGTTATAGTAGCATAAGTGTAACGTGATTGTAGCATAAGTATAGCGCGGTCGTAGTATGCTATTAAATCTTACCTGATTAGTTAAATAAATAGTCTGGAAATGCTTTGTATGTCCCGACGTTTAAGACTCTGAGACGACTTTTCTTCCCATAATAGCGTTCATCAAGGACGACTTGCCCATGTTGGGCTGGCCCACGCACCCGATGGTCACAACGCCATCTTTGTAGCGTTTGTGTTTAAGATAATATGTCAGCTAGTTTTGTCGTTACATATTCTACTGACTACCCACCGATAGTTGAGTGAAGCAATAGCGTGAGTGTAGCACGTGTAAGTGAAGCGTGATTGTGGAAAGTGTGGAAGTTTCACCCCCGTGCCTCGGAAAGCACGTTAAGCCGTTGATCCTGCGCCTGATCTCTCTCTGGTCATGTCGGATTGCCGTCTCACCGAACTCTGAGAGTGATGGAACAGTGAGTGCACCTGTGTATTGCGCTCACACTTGTGCACTATATCTCCTGCGAAGTTGGCTGATCTCTGTTGAGATTGGCCGCCGTGGGCAAAATCGGCCAGGAGGACTATTATTATTGTGATTGTAGCAAGAGTGTAGCGTAGTTGTAGAGTGTATTGTGGTTGTAGCGTGATTGTAACATGAGTGTAGCGTGATTCTAGCACGAGTGAAGCGTAGTTGAAGTAACTGTGCCACGGTTTTAACGTAATATTAGCATTAGTGTCGCGTGATTGTAGCATTCGTGTTACGTGGTCGTAGCATAACATTAAAAACTAACCTGATTAGTTAGATAAATAGTCTGGAAATGCTTTGTATGTCCCGGCGTTTTAGACACTGAGACGACTTTTCTTCCCATAATAGCGTTCATCAAGGACGACTTGCCCACGTTGGGCTGCCCCACGCACCCAATGGTCACGACGCCGTTTTTGTAGCGTTCGTGCTTGTAGTACGATGTGTCCGCTTTTTCTATGATCGTTTCGCCTGAGAAATTAAGAAATACAATTAAAATGTTGGTCACATATGTAACACGTCTATTTACGCGAACACGTGACTTGTTACAACGGACGCTAAGAAGGGTCCGAAACGATAGTTTAAAATAAATATACAACAACATCAGATACATTGATCTCACTCCGTAGTAAGTAGCTTAAGCACTTGTGTTACAGATATCAGAATCAACAGAGGTATCAAAAATAAACTTAAATAAATACATATAACACCCAGACCAGTACAAACAGACATGTTCATGCACACAAATGTTTGTACAGTGCGGGGATCGAACCCGTGACCTCTTGGTTAATAGTCAACTTCTTGACGATTACGCCAAAGTGGTGTTCAAAATTTGAATTCATTGCGAAATAATCCAATAAAAAAGTATCATTTTAAAAATATGGTTATTTTTCACTACAAAAGTATAGAGCACTACCACAAAGGCAATCTTGAATTGGTAGAAGTTGATTGGTCCGTTGCGTTAAAGTTTATATTGACCGAAAAGAATTAGATACCAAGAGTCACAAATTTCATGTAAGAAAATCTTTATCGTTCCATGTTACACTACACTGTTTCTGCCTTACATCCGAGAGGTCCTGGGTTCGAATCCCAGGTCGAGCTAAAATTGTTTCTAAGATTTTCAGTCATGAATTTCTCAAAAACAGCTCGGTGTCGGAAAGTTGTCGGTGTTACACCCCCGTGCCTCGGTGCACACGTTAAGCCGTTGGTCCTGCGCCTGATCTCTCTCCGGTCATATCAGATCGCCGTCTCACCAAACTTTGAGAGTGATGGAACAGTGAATGCACCTGTGTATTGCGCTCACACTTATGCACTATAAAATCCCTGCGTAGTTGGCTGATCTCTGTTAAGATTGGCCGCCGTGGTCGAAATCGGCCAGGAGGACTATTACACTAATGAAAGAATAAGAAATGTTTTTTTTCATTGCAAACTAACATAAACTTACCCACTTCTGCCTCCTCCCCCTCGTCCACTTCCACTTCCGCTTCCTCCCTCAACTTCCGGTCCCAGGAGGCCAGATCCGCCCCCCCGGCGACCGTGTCGCGCACGGCCTCGTATATCTTGGTGGCGCCCTCTATGCACATGCGCTGGCGGCCCTTGCGACGTCGGACTTGGAGGCCTTGGAGGAAAAAACGTTTATTTTTATATAAAAAACCGGTCAAGTGCGAGTTGGACTCGCGCACCGAGGGTTCCGTATAAACCTGTAGGTATATAACTCTTATATAGTAACTTTGAAATTTTCAAACTGAAAATTTTATAAGGTTTTCATAATTTTTCCTATATCTGTACTAGTAAGTAAGTTTACGGGAAGTACCCTGTAGGTCTTGATTCCCGTGCGAGTTTCAAAAATTTGCGGAAATTTACGGCCTAAATAGCTGTATCGTTTGATTGCGTTGGCTTAGAAGGTTGATTTTTCTACAGCTTCCAGGGACAGTAGACCTAAGTATCATATAGAAATTCCAGTTTGATACCTCCACGCGTTCCTGAGAAAAACGGTCTTGACAGACGGACGGACGGACAACAAAGTGATCTTATAAGGGTTCCGTTTTTTTCTTTTGAGGTACGGAACCCTAAGAACTGTGTTTTTTATTATTTGGGATCGATCACAGCTCTTCAAGCCACGGTCGCGACAACGTTCCCCTATTTTACACTATAATTGTAGAACGGGCATTACATTAATCTATTTTGCAATCACCCTATTTTATGTCTCCTCTTGTTTCTCTCATGGACACACAGGTACAGCTCGCAAAGGACACCGCGATCAATTTTATCCCGTATATACCGACACTAACCTAGTTTTAAACTTAAAACGTTACTAACACATTTATGCACTATGCTGAAACACACATTTTATAAAAGGTTTTTTTTTATTTTTATTTGGGGTAGGTTTGCTCTTGACCCAAGCCCAACAAGGCAAAGACTGAGTCTACGATGGAGCGAGCTCACCTAGAAGATGCCTGTTCACTCTAGCTTTGAAGATTCCTAGGTTGTAATTGCAGGGAATCACTGACGCAGGTAGTGAGTTCCACTCTTTTGCAGTGCGCATCAGGAATGTAGATGAGAAGCGCTTGGTTCGTATCAGTGGAACATCGACACGTATTAAAGCTAGATAGATAAATAATTTGGATTTCTATTGTTACCATACCACAGTATGTCGTATGGTAAATTTAGTGACGTCACTCCAAACGCCTATAATTAAATTAAAACGTAGCGGGGATGTAAAATGAGTGTAGCGTGGATGTAATATGAGTGTAGCGTGGAGGTAACATGAGTATAGCGTGGATGTATCATGAGTATAGCGTGGATGTATCATGAGTTTAGCGCGGATGTAACATGAGTTTAGCATGGTTGTAACATGAGTGTAGCGTGGATGTAACATGATTGTAGCTTGGAAGTAACATGAGTGTAGCGTGGATAAAAAAGAGTGTAGCGTGGATGTAACATGAGTGTAGCGTGGATGTAATATGAGTGTAACGTGGATGTAACATGAGTGTCGAGAGGATGAAAAATGAGTGTAGCGTGGATGTAAAACGAGCGAAGCGTGGGTGTAACATGAGTGTAGCGTGGATGTAACACGAGTGTAGCGTGGATGTAAAATGAGTGTGGGGTGGATGCAACAAAGATTGTATCGTGGTTGTAACGTGAGTGTATCGTGAATGTAATACGAGTGTAGCGTGGATGTAACATGAGTGTCGAGAGGATGAAAAATGAGTGTAGCGTGGATGTAAAACGAGCGAAGCGTGGGTGTAACATGAGTGTAGCGTGGATGTAACACGAGTGTAGCGTGGATGTAAAATGAGTGTAGGGTGGATGCAACAAGATTGTATCGTGGTTGTAACGTGAGTGTATCGTGAATGTAATACAAGTGTAGCGTGGATGTAACATGAGTTTATCGTGGATGTAACATGAGTGTGGCGTAAATGTAACATGACTGTAGCATGGATGTAACATGAGTGTAGCGTGGATGTAACATGAGTGTAGCGTTAGAACACACACTCACCGGCCTTATCATTAGTAGCTCCTCTCAAATTATATCCCGGACACGAAGTGAAATACACAACTCGCAGTCCAGGATACGTGCTGGTGAAGTACTCGTGCCACGCCGCCACAACCGACGCCGGGACCAGGTCGATCTTGTTGAGAACTAGTATCATGCCTTTCTTCTGGTCGGTTACCACGTACTCGTAGAGGGAGGGGGGGAACATCATGCCCTGGGAAGGAAATACGGGGCGTTAAAATTGCATGAGATATATAAGTTCAGAAGGCCTACTGTACTACTTTAGACGATAGCACATCATGCTACAAATTTCATCGCCAGTTTTTACATTGAAGTGGTGCCATGTATACTTGTGTCATAAAATGAATTCGAAGGATTTCGTTTTTCGCAGTAAGGCCTCAGATTCGACTTTGGAGAATAGCAACGCAGTCTATAAAAAAGGTGTTTGTATGGTGTGTATGGCGTGAGAGTTGTTAAAAGTCACAAAATTTGCATCAAATAACTTTACCTAAACTGTACTCAACTGTACCTATATGATGTCTGTGGATATGGTGGCTATCGCCAAAGCTGACGCCACGTTTTTGAATGCTGATGTTGGTGATGATGAAGAACACTCACCGCGTATCTAACGTCAGCGATCAGCAGCAGTATGTCACACATCTCGAGCACTCAACACAGCTGCTTTCAAGTTTCAAGGTGATGATGATGATGATGACAATCATGATGATGAACACTCACCGCGTATCTGACGTCAGCGATCAGCAGCAGTATGTCACACATCTCGAGCACTCAACACAGCTGCCTCCAAGTTTCAAGGTGATGATGATGATGATGACAATCATGATGATGAACACTCACCGCGTATCTGACGTCAGCGATAAGCAGCAGTATGTCACACATCTCGAGCAATCGCCACAGCTGACGCCAAGGTTCACGGTGATGATGATGATGATGACAATCATGATGATGAACACTCACCGCGTATCTGACGTCAGCGATCAGCAGCAGTATGTCACACATCTCGAGCACTCGCCACAGCTGCCTCCAAGTTTCAAGGTGATGATGATGATGATGACAATCATGATGATTAACACTCACCGCGTATCTGACGTCAGCGATCAGCAGCAGTATGTCGCACATCTCGAGCACTCGCCACAGCTGCCTCCACGTTTCTAAGTTCAACTCGAAGTAGGAAATGTCACGCCAGTGCTCTGTCGCTTGGAGGCCGTCTATGTAGTTCTAGAAGAGAAGAGAAGAGATATTTAGATTAGATAACTCTTTATTTTACACATAATTGTGGTTTTCTTGTACTAAGTAAGATAGTTGAGTGTTTTGTAACTGTTATTTACATGATAATAAAGGGGGAAAAAAATACTAGTGGACCCGGCAGACGCTGTATAATAGCTTCAAGGCTAAAATTATTCAAATCGGTTCAGTCGTTCCCGAGTTTTAGTGAGACTAACGAACAGCAATTCATTTTTGTATATAAAAAAGTGATCGCTTTTAAGCCTAAACTACTGAACAGATTTAAATTAAATTGTGTAAGGAAATAGTTTGAGAATTAAGAAAGGACATGAGTTGACCGCGGGAAAACAAGGCATGGGAAAATTTTCATTTCGGGGAATCTGATCGCTTTCATTCAATCCTAAATTACCAAATATTTTAATTATATTTGGATAAAATTAGTATTACGGGAAAACAACGCATTCCAAAAAAACTAATTAAAGCGGAAAAAGTCGCGGGTAAAAGCTAGTAAAGAATAAAGCATTTAAAAGAATTTATGCTGGCCACGATCTCACCTTAAAATACCTCTGTTCCTACGCGTCCATCCGCTAGATGGCGCTGATTCAAGTTAAACCGCGGCAAAACTAGTTTTATCTTAAATTTGTTGCCTAAACCGGGAATCAGAACCTTAAGCCTTTGAAGGACCGTGCAGTAAGCGTGCATTGGACGATTTTATATTGGCGACTATCCCACCTTAAAATACCTCTGTTCCTGCGCGTCTATCCGCTAGATGGCGCTGTTTCATGTTGACTCGCGGCAAAACTTGATTTATCTAAAATAAGTAGTCTAAGCCGGGAATTTAAATTTATATGTTGGGACGTGTAAAAGTGCAACTTGTTAGTCTACTTGCAGAAATAAATTGATTTTATTGATTCTTTTTTATTAATTTTAATCAGGACGGCCTTAAGCCTTTCAGGGACCGTGCAGTAACGACGATTTATATTGGCGACTATCCCACCTTAACATACCTGTGTTCCTGCGCGTCTATCCTAGATGGCGCTGTTTCAAGTTGACTCGCGGCAAAACTAGATTCCTCTAAAATAAGTCGTATGCTGGCCACTATCTCACCTTAAAATACCTCTGCTCCTGCGCGTCCAACTGCGCTGGCGTCATGCTGAAGTCCCACGGCGGCCGCTTCGGGAACGACAGGTCACCTGGGAAGAAGTCCCTCGGGTCCACTTCTAGATCTTTTTCCGGTACTGGGTTTAGGGACTTCCTGGGAGAACAAAAAAAGAGTTGATATGGGGAACTTCTTTTTGTATACATTTACATATGTAAACTAGATTCTGAATAGAACAGGGCAAATAAAATATTAAATCTCATATATAAAATTCTCGTGTCACAATGTTCGTTCCCGTACTCATCCAAAACTGTTTGATAGATTCTTATGAAATTTTGTAAACATATTGAGAAGGTCTGAGAATCGGCCAACATCTATTTTTCATACCTCTTAGTGGTGAGAGACATAATTTATATATAGCAAAACAACAACAAATAACAAATTTTCTCGAAATTTAGCATCCCTTTCAGACTTTGGTGTAATGGTCAAGAAGTTCACTATTAACCAAAAGGTTGCAGGTTGATCCCCGTACTGTAAAAACATTTGTATGCATGAATATGTCTGATGCACTGGTCTGGGTGTTATATGTATTATTGATATCTGTAACACAAGTGCTTAAGCTACTAACCACAGAGTCAGATCAATGTATGTGATGTTGTTGTATATTTATTTATTTCTTTGTTTATTATAGGTGTTGATTCAGTAGCTTATACAATCACAATAGAACTTTTATTGTTATAACATCTATAGTCATACAGTATCCGTTGATAGGTTAAAGATACAGTTATCAGTCCTTATAACATTAATTCCTTGATTAACTCCTTTCATAGGCTAGTAAGACGAGGCAACACCAAAGATAAACTCACAGAGCATCCTCCTTCTTCATGCGAAGCTCCTCTTCGGTTTCTCTATAGAACTTCAATGCATATCTGTTGGTGTCGCCGCGGCCTCCGCGAGAGCGGGGCTGATAGTTTACGGAGAACACGTCACACGAGCTGGTGCCGGATGAGGCTGGGAAATTAAACAAGATAAATAATCATTTATTCAGTCGCAATGAATAAAAGTTTGAACCTGTATCTCAGGTTAGAAAGAGCTTTGTAAGCTTAGTCATCGCTTTTAGGTTATACGCTAACAATGAGTAAACTATATCAAAACACACTTAAAGAAAAAAAAACAACTGCAAGAACTTGAACCTGCACTTCTCGCAAGCTGGGTGAATGCTCCACCAATTGGGATGATGACACCTATCTTGAATATTGTCAATAACATAGTGTTTAAAAAACATAGTCCATATGAAGTTAATATAACCAGTTTATTTCCAAAAAGCTGTCGAAACCAATTTTTTAACACACAAAACGCAATAAATATTCGGTCAATTGACTCCGATTTCTGACACATGACCGTGACGTCACAATCATTTATTCCCATGGAGGCAGACCGTTTTGACAGATAATAAAAAGTATGTCAACGATTGGTGGTCTAGCCAATTGAGCTACCAAGACACTTACTTATCTTTTTTTTTTTTTTTTTTGTTTTCAAATATCTGCAATCAGTCTTTGGACTATGAGCGAATCTGTTCTGTGATGGATAGTGGCTTGCTGAGCTGCTTCCCATTGGAAGCATCTACTCATCTGCTGCCCAGAGCTACTGACGTCCTTCTAGCTCTAGGATATGGTGACGTTTTAGTCGTCTCACATAGTGGTCCATGGTGAGTTGGCGAGCAAGTTCGTTAGGGTGATGGATTAGCCGCTCTTTGTACTTAGCTGCCAGACTCCGAATTTCTTCCTTTATTGTTGTCATTCCGAGGTGCTCGTGGATTTCATCGTTGGTAATATACCATGGTAATTTCGCAATGGATCTTAGGATCTTGTTCTGTTGGCGCTGAAGTATGTTTAAGTTGGTATTGCTAGCGCTGCCCCATAGCTGCAGACCATATGTCCAGATAGGCTTTAGTATAACTTTATAGATTAGTAGTTTATTGTCAATAGACAGTCTCGAGTTCCTTCCCAGCATCCAGTATAGGCTGTTGTACTTTAGTTGGATCTCTTGCTTTTTACACTTGATGTGGTGCCTCCAGGTTAGTGTGCGATCAATGTGCAAGCCAAGATATCTTACATGGTCACTGTGCGGTAGAGTACTTTGGCCTAACTTTACAGGTGGGCAGTCTCCTCTTTTTAGGGCGAAAGTTACCTGGACTGATTTTGAAGCACTAGCCTTGATTTTCCATATTTGGAGCCATTCATGTACCTTATCCAGGCCCTTCTGCAGGTTCTCTGACGCCAGTATTGGATTGGATATTGGAGTGCTTTTCTTGGTAGCTCCAGTAGTACTTCTTTGGTTATTAGGTCGTAACCTGGTGCTTTTTTACGGTCTAGACGTTTGATTGTTTTAATGACTTCCATGGGCGACACAGGTCTAGGAGGAAGGGTCATTTGTAAATCCTGTTTTAAGATACGGTCGACATATTCGTCCGATGTGTTGTCTTGAGTTGCGTTAGGTTGCTGTTGGCCGTGTCTATTGACATTGCCAACGCGTTCAACACGCTGCCGTGGACCACGATCAAGCAGGCGCTCCGTTTCCATGGAGTTCCTGTTTACCTGCAGGACACCATCGCATCGTACCTGGAGGGACGAGAGGTTGCATGTGATTCGGTGGATGGTCGTTTGCGGCACTTGGCCGGATGCGGTGTTCCGCAGGGGTCGGTCCTGGGGCCACTCTTGTGGAACATCGGGTTTGATTGGGCTCTCCGTGGCCATTTCCTCGCGGGGGTTGGCGTTACTTGTTACGCCGATGACACCCTGCTGACAGCCCGGGGGGATTCCTTTGCCGATGCTGCTCGTCGTGCGACTGCTGGGGTCGCTATGATGGTTCACCGAATCGGCCTTTTGGGGCTAAGAGTGGCGCTGGAGAAGTCTGAGGCCCTGTGTTTTCACAGGCCTCGACGTGCGCCGCCTGCGGGCGCTGGGTTGATGGTGGATGGGGTTCGGATCCCCGTTTCGCCTACGATCCGGTATCTTGGGCTTGTGCTTGACGGAAGGTGGCGGTTCCAGGCTCATTTCCGTCAGCTTGCTACCAAGCTCAATGCGACCGCGGGTGCCTTGAGCCGGTTACTGCCAAACCTGGGTGGTCCGTCGACGGCTCCTCGACGACTTTACCTAGGGGTGGTTCGCTCAATGGCACTCTACGGCGCCCCGGTCTGGCATGATGCCCTCTCGTCCGAGAACGTGTCAGTCTTGCGGAAGGCTCAAAGGGTTTTGGCCTTGCGTTTAGCGCGAGCCTACCGCACCACCTCCACCGATGCTGCGCTGGTGCTGGCCGGCAGCCTGCCCTGGGATCTCGACTCCCTGGTCCTCGCCGCGTTATTCCAGTGGCGTGGAGATCAAAGATCACAGGGCAATAGGCCTGCACCGACGGAGGTGGAAACGGAGAGACAACAGCTCACTGAGCTGGCCCACGAGCAGTGGCGCCGTAGACTAGCAAGTAGCCACTTTGGCGTCCGGGTCATAAGTGCCGTGCTCCCTGTTCTCACAGAATGGGTCGAGCGTCCTCACGGCCAAGTGACATACCGGATGTCGCAGGTGTTTACTGGCCACGGGTGCTTTGGGTCATACCTCTGCCGTATTGGCAGGGAACCCACAACCCGATGCTGGCACTGCGATTCTCCGGAGGATACGGCACAGCACACCCTTGAGGTGTGCCCGGCGTGGGTCGCTGACCGCCGTGCCCTCCGAGCACACGTGGGTAACGACCTCAGCCTGGGCTCCATAGTCCAGCATATGGTCGCAGACAGGGAGGCTTGGCGAGCTATGGCCGCATTTTGCGAGCGGGTGCTCGCCGAAAAGGAGAGCGCGGAGCGAGAGCGAGAGGCTGCGGCTGACGCACTCCTCATGCGCCGTAGGCGCACTGGGCGCAGGCGGAATCTCCACCGCCTGCACATGCCACTCCCTGTGCCTCGGGTCGTGGACGCGGGGGCGTCCGCTTCCCACTAAGAGGCGCGATGGTGTGTAATGCGTTCTACGCATCATCGGGACATCAAGCTGGAGGATACCTTCCTCTGGCGCTGGAGGTAGGGGCATTTGTCCTCTTCAGATCGGGTGAGACCGTGTGACGGTCTAGTCAGTGAAGGGCCGCGGATGTGTGCTAATCGCGCTAACTCGTGGCCCCGACCTCATGGCTCCTGAGAACGCCGCTGGTTTTTAGTGGGTATGCCCCAGCTGGGGAGAGTCCCACATAACCTGCTACTCTCCCCCGAGAGAAGCAGGTATGCGTAAAGCATTTACCAGCGTTACAAAAAAAAAAAAAAAAAAAAAAAAAAGGTTTAAAGACGTTCGCTAAATGCTCCGCGAACAGATCTGCCTTGTCCTGGTTTGTTCTGGCCCAGTCGTTTCCCTTTTCTATTGGGGGCTTTGGTATGTTAGGTCTGTCACCAGAGCGGCTAACTTTCCACAGCGAGTAGTTTGTGGCTCGTGTAGCAGTTAGAGATTCCAGCTTTGCTTGCATTGTGGTGTCATTTGCATTCTTCAAAGCTTTTTTTAGTTCTGCAATGGCTTTGTTCAGGGCGGTCCTATCTTGCGGGTTACGGCTGAGTTGCCAGACTCTACGTAGTCGGCGCTTTTCTTGGATCATGGTCTTTATTTCCAGTGGTACATTTGTGCGCTTATTTCTATGCTCAGCAGTAGGCGTGCATTTCCACGCTGCAACTTGTATTAGATTAGTAAAGTCTAGAACTGCAGTTTCGACTTCTTCTGCTGTTTTGAGTTTTATTTTAAGATTCAAGTTTTCCTCGATATAATCTCTGAAGGAGCTCCAATCAGTGCGGTGGTTGTATAGTGATATGGGTCTTTCAACTTCGATTATAGTAGAGCTTACAGATAGTAGGACTGGAGTGTGATCGGATGATCCATCATCACATGTCTCGATTTTCGTATATAATTTGGAAAGTCCCTTTGTTACAAAGAAGTCAATAATGTCTGGGATTCGATTGTGATCAGCTGGCCAGTTAGTAGGCGCTGATGGGGCAATGGTACTTAGACGATTTTTATCGACACTCAATTTCAGTTGTCTTCCCCTAGTTGTTATTAGTCTAGAGCCCCAATGGACATGTTTAGAGTTCCAGTCGCCTCCTGCTATGAAGCGATTGCCTAGACTTGAGAAGAAGTGAGAGAAAAGATCTGAGTCTAAACGATGTTTTGGTGGACAATATACTGCCGAGACATTGAAGTATCTATCCTGTATAGCTACTGTGGTGGCCTGTATTTGCTCAGTTTTATATTGAGGCATTAGATGGTGCTTTATTGTGTCCCGAATAATTACAGCTGATCCTGCATGACCTCTACCATCCGGGTGATTCGTGTTGTACATCTGAAAACCTTTGATTTTGACGTTAGTTTGGTCTGTGCAATGAGCTTCGGATATTAGAACGATGTCCAACTTGTGCTCGGCTATCAGCATCTCAAGTTCATCTTTGTTGGGTGAGAGTCCATTTATGTTCCAAGTAGCTAGTCTTAGTCCAAGGCCCTCTATCCTTGCAATTTTGTTATGAGTGTTGTGATGAGGCTCATAAGAGTACTCATTTGTTGTAAGATTAAATCAAATTTCTCGTTTTGTTTGGTGAGTAGAGTTTCCAATAACGTTTGATTTTGGTTGGCATTAGGTGAAGGCTGTTCAGTGGTTACTTTGCTGGTATCATTTCTAGTCACTTTAGCGTATGAGAGTATTGAGAGTGGTTCGCTTTCTTTATCAATGGTGGGATATTGTTGGGTAGTGTTACTTGAAGGGTTTTTGTCTTGCCTTGTTTTGTCTTTTGTGGCTCTTCTGTGGCCGTATTTGTTAATTTTTCTGGCTAGGATTTCTCTATACACCTCACAACCTTTGTAGTTTGCCGGGTGGGAGCCGTCGCACAGGGCACATCGAGCTGGTGTACTTCTGTCGCGCTTTGGACAGTCTGAGGTTTTATGGGCTTGTGCGCATTTCACACATCGGAAGGGCCTCATACAATAATTTTTCGTGTGCCCATATTGCTGGCACCTTTGGCATTGCACGACAGAATTTTTCTTTTTGGGATCCTCTATAGTTACAGACTTACTTATCTGTCCGTATTTCTTTAAGTGGTCCTTAAGCTGTAGCCAATCATGATTCGAGGTGTTTAAACTTCACATCACAAAATATTCGCATTGTTAATGCTAAAATTATAGAAACTTAATAGTAAACGATAACTCACAATTATTAGGGTCAAATTATATATTGGGATGTGTATATCTGCCCCTTGTGGGTCTATTTACAGAAATTAAATATAGCTGGAAGTATTAACATACTATATACACTGCTCTGCAAGCTATACCTATTCACATCTAGTCAACATATGATTTAAAAATTTCCTATATGGACTTTGTAACATAAACCTTTAAACGCCTTTATGATCCAAGAGATTGAAATAAATAATTTGAATTTGAATTTAATTGTTTACTTACTTGACAATAGCAGGGTTTTGTTCTTTTTAGCCTGGATCTGCTGTTTCTTCGCCTTTCCGCTGAACGGTATTTTACGGCGTGCTTGCGGCATTTTGTGTTCTTAGCTGCAATGCAAGTTTGGGTTACTATTAAACTAATAGATACTAGTGGTGAGCGTTGAATAGACAAACAGGTTATATGAACGGTTTATGTTGCGTCAAAGGATAGACTATCTAGATACTGAAAGGATCTAGGAACAGATAGATATTACGATCTGAATTGATACGCATTTCGTTCTACATTAGGGCTTCATCTAATTTAAAACCGAAATTGACGTTATTTTTTTAGTCATACTTGTAATGTGTTTTGCAAAGGTCGATGTAAATGCATTCATTGTTTATTCTTCGAGAAATTTTGAACTGTTATATATGACAGTTTTTAAATGTTATATCAAAGAACATAAATTAACATCTATAATATAAAAATGAATCGCAAAATGTGTTGGTAAGCGCATAACTCAAGAACGCCTGGACCAATCTGGCCAAGTCTTTTTTTATGATATTCCTTAAAGTACGGGAATGGTTCTTACGATGAAAAAATTTAAAAAACCGCAGGCAGGATATCGTGTGCGGGGTCCGCTAGTTTATTATGAAATTAGCCTGCCAGTCCTAAGCCTGGATAAAGTATGAAGGAAGGTTCATTTTAATTTCATTAACTTCGAAATTCAATAAAAAATTGTATTGTTGTATTTATATACAACAATACAATTTTTAAATAGCGTTTAATTTTCTAGTTATCGTTCATCAACGGTTTAATGTACTTCAACTACTTATTATAGTCATAGTTCACACGTTGTCAATGTTTGGCCAAAGACGTAAGCTAGGCGAAAAAAAAACTGTTTTCGGATAAACTGTACTTTAAGGGACGCTGGTCTGGCGGTTCGTAATTTTTTGTCAGAAACTACATGATGCAAGAAGTCTTTTGGTGAAGTCGTTTTTTGAAGCAACCTTGTAGTTTTCGAGAAATAAATTATTAAAAATCGCAAAATTAGATCAAAATTCGACTATTTTACGTCACCATGACTGACTACCAACCTTAAAAAACTATACGATCTGACAGTTGCGTTTCGTTACGTGAAAGTTGATTCTACACAGTCAATTTGGACACAATTTTTGGGGTCTTTTTGGGATATTTATGTTGCAAATACATTTTACATGTAAAATGTTATGTATTTACGTGTAATTTATTGAAAAGATTAATAATTAAACTAAATTTTAAATGAAATATCGTGTTTCTACTGTGCAAGAACGAAACTTCACGACGCCATTTTGTCGGAAGGCTCCAGTTTGCCAAAGTCCTGTAGGTCTTGTGATAGGTTAGAAATTTAAGGCGAGCGCGAAGCGCAGCGGAGCGTGAGCCTTGAATTTCGTGGTTATTTTTTTTTTAACAGACAACAGTAATCTCTTTATTATACTCCTGAAAGGGGATAAGCAATTTTGTAGGGAATAGGCAAGTCTTCACTCTCCACTACCCACTTTTCCCTCCCCCCCCCAAGGGGTAAAACTTCCCCCTCTCTATCCCCCTTTTCCCCCCACCCCTTAATTAGATGATCTAAAACTAAATTTTAACACTTTTTATTACAGTCATAACCTCAAACTTCAATCATAAACATTTCAGAAACCAAGAGCTTGCTTCAAGAGGGGGGGTAACCCACTTCCCCCCACCCCTCCCCCTCCCCCCCTTCCTCGCGTCCTTCAATGTACAGTTTTACCCTTTTAATACAGTCATAACCTCAAACTTCAATCATAAATATTTCAGAAACCAAGAGCTTGCTTCAAGAGGGGAGGGTATCAGGGGGTACCCCACTTCACCCCCTCCCCCTCCCCCCACCCCCCTCCCCCCTACTCCGCGTCCCTTAATGTACGTACAGTTTTACCCTGTTTTCTCGACTAGCTAAACGATAAACGGTCTCGTTTCGTTGACAGAGAAAGCGTCGACGACCTAATAGATACCTTTACAACTTTACATCGATGAATACTTGTGTATTCATTCAGTCAACTTTGAGCATCCTAAAGTTTTTGGTAAAAACACGCTAAAAGCATAACCACAAACATGCAGCCGGTTGACTGTCTTATTTTAGAAATAAAGCAAGTCGAAATCCTTAAATAATACGCACCTGAAACTCAGCTCTATAGTGAAGCTTAAAACAATTATTTTCAATGAAAAAATTGGTTTAATTCGTTAGATTTCAGCAAAACAAACTAGTCGATTTACTGCGAATAACTGTCTGTCGTCCTCGTTCGTCCGTTCGACTGACTGAAATGACAGAATATTTATTTAAAAATTAAAAGTTAACTCTAAAGGAGCGTGATAAAGTCTAAATTTCAACTCAAGCATGACAGTATCGGTCAGCTGAAATAATGGTCCGTCAAAGTTCTGTTCCTCCTATCCAGAAAATTCGGTCCAATCATAGATTATTTTCTTCATCATAATATTATGATTATGAGATTCCTAAGGCCGGCGCCATACGTTGGGCCAACAATTCGTACCAACGTTGTGCGTACCACAGCATGTTGGCACACTAAGAATTTAGTACCAATAGGGCCAATGTGAGGATATGCGATACACTCCGCGTGAAAATTAAATTTTGTAAACTAATTCTTACTCATTTTTCGGATGTATTATTTAGTAGAAAGCACTGGGCCTTGAGACAAGTGGCAATCGATTAGGGAAAACGCCCAAAGATTTGTATGGAAAATAGTCGTCGATTGATAAGTCACTTGTCCTAGTCGTAACGAACTATAGATTGGTAGACAAGTGTACTATAAACTTTCGATTAAATAAAACGAAACATTAACCGTTCGCCTAAAAAGCCTAGGGCGCTTTTTGACAATCGACTACGATTGTGAGCGTATCATCGTTAAGTTAGATAGCGAACGCCGACCACTTGACGATTACGAAAAATAAAATGGCGATTCTTAATTCATCACCTCAAGCTAAATGGCAAACGCTAATCGAATCGCTTGATTAAATGTATGGAAATTACGATTGTGAGTGATTACGGAAAGAAATAGTCGAACGAAAATGTCACGTGACCTAGTCGTAGCGAATTGTAGATTGGTACACAAATGTACTTAAATTTTCTATTATATTATACGAAACTTTAGTCATTCGCTTAACACGCTCCGGGAGCGTACAAACACTTCGACAGTAAGAGAACGCTAGACCCCTGACGCAACCATAGACAATGGTCGTATTTTTGCGTATTGTAAAAGAGAACAAGCGTTCGCCACGTTCTATTTAACTTGGCTACCAATTGATTAGCGTTTGCGACAAAGCGTTTAGCATTTCGCAAATTCCATTCGCTGCCTAGCGTTTGCCACTTGTCTAAAGGCCCTGGAGTGCTAAGTATCCGTATTATGCTCATTTTATTTATTTTTTAATAATGGCATGCTTCAAAATGCTAACTTAAAATGGTTACAAAAATTTTAAGTGGAATTTACTTTGTTGTCCTCCATAAACATGTATTGATTCAAAAAATATTATTTTGTACATGCGGTTAATAATAAGAATTACGTACGCAATCGATGGGTGCTGTAAAAAGTACATATTTAACGTGTGGATGGCTTTCAAATGCCCAACGCGTATTTAAAGATTTCGAAGCTTGAGGGCGAACAGTCAACGCTCGGACTAACGTTGGCCTGAACGTTGGAATCACCCGAAACCCCCATCCACACGTTGGGCGAGTAACATTGAGGCCAACTTCGACCAACGTTAAATGAACAAATAGCAAAATCGAAATGAATAATTACAAACACAAAAGAACACGATGAATTTTTGGGTTTTTTAAGGTGCAAAATGTTAACAGCAACGCTCTAGCTGGAGTCTAGATCGGTTTTTATATAAATATTTTTTTAATCTTAATAGCAACTACGCAAATTTAAGTTAATTATGTTATAAATAGATCAAATTATTCAAAAATCTGTATGAATTCAAAATAATTGGTAGTGATCAAGTGCTAGCTGTATGTAAGCATTTCTTGTCTCGCGTAAAGAACCTAATTTTATAACCTCAAAAAGCGTAAAAACTGCAAGCAAGCAGTTTGTTTCGTAAACAAACAGGAAATAGGTTTATTTGTTTAAATCGTGTTTGTGCACATTATAATTAAGAAGAATGTTACCCCTATCACTGTTAAGGACAGCACAAAACCACCCAATGTTGGTGGAATTGAAAAACGGCGAAACCTACAACGGACATTTGGTTTCTTGCGATAACTGGATGAATATCAATCTCAGAGAGGTGATCTGCACTTCCAGAGACGGTGACAAGTTTTGGAGGATGCCGGAGTGTTATATACGAGGCAGTACTATCAAATACTTGAGGATTCCTGATGAAGTTATAGACATGGTTAAAGAGGAGACCCAGATCAAAGCTAGAGGTCGCAGCGAGGTATCCAAGGGCCGTGGAGGTGGCAACAACATGCGATCAGGTCGTGGAGGCAGCAGAGGAGCTTTCGGAAATAGAGGTCGACCTGCGCCTCTTTCGAGGGGTGGTGGTAATGCAGGACGAAACCCACAGAATAAAAATAAGAAGTAGTTTTAAACTTAAAGAACTATCTATAACTATAAGGATAACTATCCTTGCTGTACTGTTAAATTAATTTAAATAAAATACTTAAGGTCTCTCAAGATAGTTGATTTCAATTATTATTTTTTTAAGATACACATGCTTGGTGCTTAGGTACCTTATTGAACCTACACCCAACAGGAAATTGTGGTCTTGGTATACAAGACCAACCAACACTCATCTGAAGGTCTTTTTTAAGGCTTCTTACACAACAAAACAAAAGGTGGAAATAACGTCATATGGCATTCTATAACAGTCATACCTTTGGGCTAAGCAGAAAGGATTATTAGTTTTTCTCTGTTGCTTAGTTTGCCTTCATAGCTGTTTGCTAAGGAAGATGGGCCACCTCTACAATAATGAAAAGTGTCTAGCATGGAGTATATTAAATTATTATCTTGTTTACTTGTGCAATAACAAAACTTTTATTCTTAAGCCATTTTCATGATACATTATTCATATAAATTTCAATTTGTTCAATTGAATATTTAAGTCAACCTTGAAATCCTACTCATTCTTCTTAAAAATAGTGAGTTTTATTAGCGCTTGAAAAAAATTATCATAATAATCATATGACATGTATAGTTTACATGTTGTATGGCTATTTTATATTATGTCTGGTAGAAAATACCTTATGTATGACATGCACCTTTTTACAGAGTTTTGTTATGCAGTAAAGCTTAAAAAAATATATAATGTAAGCCCTAAGAGTCTCACCCGCAGTAAAACAAAAATTTTTTGATCGCAAACAAACAAGAAATCATTAGCGACAGCTGTTATAGTTCTTTCAAATCACGAAGTCGAGCAGAATTTACTTGTGGTAAATATGTGTCCGTATATGTGTCGATGTGTGCGTGAAAACGAAAGCGGGTATGGTTAGCATAAAAATAATACCAATATTTTTGTATGTTCAATTGATAATAAAATAAAACAACAAAACTTTTAAACTAAAATGTTTATTATTTAAAATAAATAATAAATAAGGGAATGTATTAAAATAAAATTATGTTCTTCTACATTTGGGTTTAAGTTTTAATTTAAGCGAAACATAAGACTTAAATAAGGATATACAATTGAACTCAAGATATGGCAAAATTATGAAAATAAGGCTAGGCTGGAACTATTTAATAACAAATTTCTATCTATTTTTACGTATGTGAAAAATGTGTCGCCTTAATCTTCTTCGGAAAAACTGTTGCTTTCGTTAGTTTCAAAGTCAGTCGTGCTGCTATCATTTGATTCACCCACATTAATTACAAATTCAAAGTCATAATCAAAATATTTCATATACTCCTTTTCAATTTTTTCGACATGCTTGCATGTATTAAGCCAGATGTTGTTATCGATACTGTTTAAACCTTCAGCTATTAAATTTTGAACTTCTGTCATATTTTGACCAATATTTTTCGAGGCAATCTTATTTTTCAGAATACCCCAGATGTTTTCAATGGCATTTAATTCGGGGTGATATGGTGGCAGTCGTAGTATTTCGAAACCTTTGCTTTTTATTATCTCGTCAATTCTATATGAAATAAAACGCTGCTTATTTCTGATTATTAAATCATACAATTCTACATTGCGGGACAGTGCATTGAAAGGAATACCGTGTTCCGTCAGCCACTTTTGCATGTCGCTCTTGCGCGAATTTGACGTAGGTATACTACTACTTCGAGTATTATGGTAGGATGCGTTGTCCATCACTATAACAGATTTATCTGGTAAATTTGGCAGCAGCTTTTCATTCAGCCATTTGCTATAATTATTGAAATTCATATTTGAGTGATAGTCTCCAGTTGTGGATGATGCTTTGTATATTAACGAAGCATCTTTAATAAATCCACTACTGCTACCCGCATGCACTATAATAAAACGAGCACCGGTACTCAATTTTTTTAAAAATGACTTGTCTTTTGTCTTAGTATCTAGTTTTTTTTAAATTCCACGTGTTTTGACGTACGTGCGAAGTTAGCACATATGTTTCGTCTGTATATATAATGGGACGGCCTTCTTCACGGTATTCATGAATTTTTTTCAAAAAATTAAATCTCCACAATTGTATTTCATGCCTTTCTTGTAAAGATTTACGATTGTTTTCAATTTTGTTCCATTCGTAGCCCATTTTTATAAGCAACGAACGTAATGTGCTCAAACATCCGTCAAAACCAATTTTTTCTCTTAATGCTGACTGAAGTTTTGCCAAAGTTGGAAGTTCATTGTGTTCTATATGAAAATTTTGAATTGTAGTTCGAATAATTTCTCGATTCATATTATCTAAATTAAATTTACCGTCTCTTTTTCGTCGCTTTTTCATGGGTGAAGTAAACTTGGTTGATGAAGATGGCAACTCTTTCTCTTCTTTTAAAATCCTACTTACTGTGCGTTCACTGACGCCTGTTGCTTGGGCAGTTCGTTCTAATATGTTTGCTAATGGACTTAGGTCACATCCATCAGTGTTATTTGCTTTCATAAAATTATATTCATCTTTTAGAAAGTGAAAGACTTTAGCAATGATTGCTCGACCCTAAAAACAATAAAATATACAATTGAATAAGTATCAAAAGTCAAAACTAAACTATTACTTAAATTAAAAAATAATCATTTTTATTTAATGTCAAAACTAGAAAAAAAATATTTACCTCGCTATGGATAACTTTGCGCTTTGACATGCTGACAGTACTTCACGGCAATTAGCGTCCGGAAACAATAAACACAACTAACCTGAGCGACAGCGCGCTCGCGACTGACCGCGTCGTCATACACGCACACTATTGCATTATGCATGTACACGTTTAAAAACAAATAAAGACTACTCGCCTTCGTGAAATGCAAGAACTGTATCTCTAATAAAAACTATGGACCAAACAGTGTGAATACAAAACACTGCCATCTCTTACCGAGAAGAATACAACGCCAGCTTGCGACTTGGGTAGTTTTCTTTTTCTGTGGTGGTTACATTACATCACTGTCGAAAGTCATTCAGAGCCATCTATTAACAATGAACCCAAAAACGTAAATTGAAGTTACAGCCATCTATTGCCGAGAAGAAGTACTAAATGGTTCATAAGTATGACTACTAGATGTCTCTACTAATCTTTCACTTCTTTTAGTAAGCATACTTTGCCTGCGTTTTATATACATTTAATACGGCGAGATTCTTTTTGACAGTCACACAACAGTCAGGGATGATCAGAATGTTTAAATTGCGCTCTTTCAAGGTTAAGCAGTCCTTAGGGTATGTACTTATGGTCATCGTTGAGGCGCCGCGCCCTAGGTAGCGCATTGTGACTAGTGGTAGAAAATGTGTGGGAAACCCTTGAATTCAAATAATAATAATTAATATTAAATTAATATTAAATAATAATAAATATTTCACAACAATCACACCAATTCTCTAGTCCCAAATTAAGCTACGAGGCTTGTGTTATGGGTACTAGACAACGGATAAACATACTTAAATACTTTTTTTTTTTAAATAAATACATATTATACATAGAAAACACCCAGACCAGTACAAACACAGATGTTTGAAAATTAATAATTGAAAAGGATTCATCTGTTTTTGCGCTTATCCCTTCTATATTCGATTAAAAAACTGTAATTAAAACCTGACGAAAATCATGTACCTGTTTATTCACAAATTTCATGGCTAATTAGATTGAAAACATTATTATTTTTTCGCTATTACGAAGGAATTACAAGCTGTAGGTATTCTTGCGTCAGTAAGGCAACGTTTAAGTTAATTGCGCTCTAAAAAATGAAATTAGATTCTAAACTGTCTGTCATTGTAATAATGTGTAAGTATCTAAGTCTATTTTAACCACTGACGAAAAAGAGGTGTGTCATAAAGTTTGGCCCCTGTGTCTATGTTTTTGTGTGTGTCTGTGTCATCGTAGCCACCGAACGGATAGACCGATTGCAAAGCAGTTTTTTTACGCGAAATATTATTTACTTACGGTGGTTATAAACTACGGCTGGTCAAAATCCATCCAGTGACGCGCAGTGGTTGCAGCGCATTGGTAGTGATACCAAAAGTTAAGCAAGCTACGGCGCGGTTATATTTGGGATGGGTGACCATTCTGACCATACAAGTGACGTCTTGCTACAAGCATCTCCGTGCTTCCCCGACAAACATTAAGGCGACGATTAGAGCTTATTTTGTTACTTAGTGGGCTACAAAGGCATTACAGTAGCAGCACTTATGACTATTGGCGATAAAGTGGCGTAAGCAAGTAACGTATATCATTTCTACTTACAATACAGAGATACAAGCGCGACAATTAGGCGAGCTTAAAGGTTATGGATGTATTATGGCAAATCTTAACACTGTTGTACATGCACAGCATTTTGTGTTATAGCTTTAAGTGAATCTTAGAACTCTAAGATCTAAATAAGAATAAAGAATTAGCTACTACCTCCAAAAGTGCTATGCAGGAGATATTAAACTCTTTACAAGAACCTAAAGTTGCACAATAGCGTTAATAAGCGCTACCAGCTTTACAATGGTGTTTATTTAATCTTATATAGAACCAAATGCTTGAAGTTATACAAAACTCTCTTGAATTACCTTAAGTCAAATAGGAGTATAATTTTTCGCTATAACAGATCCTCTAGCGTCTATTGTTACTTCTTTGTGACTAAAGGTAAAGTAATAGCGCTTAAGGTCACTACTGTATTTCTTATATTGACTACTTGTTTTTGGCAATGGCGTCGCAACCAAAAAAAAAATTGTTGTAAATACATGGAAAAATCAATGTAGGCAGAAATTGATCAGAGAATATTATCGCATTTTGAACTCCTCTATTCCTATTGAAAATACGTCCTCTATTCCTGTGGAAAGCAGTGAAGCGCGAGTTTCCTGTGAGCCTGAAGGTTCCGTACATGCTTTTCAAAATGATGATTGTGCTATTACTACAAGTGATAATGAAGATCAAATAATAAAGATTCCTATGGAAAGGAGTGAAGCGCAAGTTTCCTGTGAGCCTGAAGGTTCCGTACATGCTTTTCAAAATGATGACTGTGCTATTACTGCATTAGGGTTATACAGTAAATTATATGCATAATTGAATAAATATATAATTTACTGTAAAGCATCATTTTTTGTACTGATAACACGAAATATACAATGTAAGCTAGTGTGTATCGAGCATGAAAAACAGTTTTTTTCCTTTACTGCACACACTTTTTAGTTATGGAATTAAACAAAATATAATATAAATCAAAATCTTTAATTTTTATCACAATACTTATCTCCTATATTAGGAACATAAAACATCATAACACATTTTTGGTAGTAATACCGACTGACAATGACCTTATTTTACTTAAAACGTTAAAAATATGTCTTCAATAATCACAATCATAGAATAGGTTATAGTAACCTATATATTTCATTTTATTTTGTTGCTCGAGTGCGTATAATGTATTATTTATTGTACTACTTTCTTGAGTAGCACCGGAAATGCCTGGTTGGCTTTCATTCACCACACAGAAGGTTCCCAATATTTTATTATCTTGAGACGTCAAAATTATTTGTGAAGATTCGGTTGAGGTTGACTCATGAGCTATAACTGATGATGATGCATTGTGAGTTTCTGGAAATACGGAGGGCGGCAGTTGGTCAGCATCAGCATACTGAAATCAAAAAAATGAAGTATAAATCACAGCTCGCCAATCAGGCTGTGGTACGGAGTAAGCCGATCTTATAAGTTTTGTTGCGTTATTTTTGGCCATTTTACTATATTATTATGTTCTCATTGCGAAGGCGCAATCCAGTGCATGCATTTTCCTTTTTCTAAGGTTTTTAATATTTTATACGGCATTCTAAAACCAATTAATACAAAACAAAATAACAGTTACTACATTAAATACCTTATTCTACTGGCAATTACTTTAATTCAAAAACAGTTGAATGCTAATATCCTACGATGCTAGCAATTAGCATTCCATTTTTTCCCGTGGGCGTAGTAAAGGCCGGCTAAGGGTCTTCCCAGAAAACAGAAAACAAAATAAATATGAAAGTCGCCGTGAAGTTAATAGAAAGCTTGTAAAAAAAGCTTTCGTCTTCATTTTTTTGTTAAAAAAATAACAGAAAGTGTAGGAAGATGTAATACTTACTTGCGTATCGGGTGATTTAATTATCATATGAGGTAGGTATCAATATCATCAAAGAGAAAAAAAACTACACAATAACCTCGCAATAACACAGCAAATCTAATTACACCGTAGTCACGTTGTACGTACACGGCGTGATGAGATCGACTGATTGAACGAGCATTTTTGTTTTGACTGATAGATAAGTAGGTACTTACTTGCACATTCATTGGCTGGCTGCGCGTGTGAGCGAGATGATATATAAAGCCGAGAATATGGCACTTTGGTCTAATCTGTAAACAAACACGATATTTAATAGTCTTATAGTCAGGTTTATAAACCTTATATTGTATTTAAATCATAACATAATATTAATTGTTAAAACAATATAATAATGTATATCTACCTACTTCTTTGTATTCTACTCGTACTTGTCCATAACAGTTAACAGGTGAAAAATAACATCAATACATGGTTTAAAGTTTTGAGCACTACGGATCCCTAAATTCGTTTGCTCGCCATGTTGAGATAATGAAATATTAGATTATGGTTATAAAAACAAACATTTACAAGGTTTCCATGAAGTATTTTGCTTTAGTAAGTATTTATATTACTAGTACAGTATTATAAGATCAATAAGGCAATATTTTAGTACTTTTTTACAAGAAAAATGTGTCACTCCATATTAGACAAAACATTTGTTTTCAGTAAATAGACAACATACATCGGGCGCTCGAATTATTTACCAATAAATATGTAACTTTTTCACAGTGTACTTACCTTCGCAGCAAAATTACGCTTCCTTTCGCACCATAAAACAATTTCACTTTTTTTTGTTTAATATAAACATCTTGAGGTTACCGACTTATAGCCATTGAAAATAATATTATTTATTATTAGATTGCAAAATTAGAAAAAATATTTTCCGGGTATCAAAAACTCTTGCGGGAAAGACCTTTATCACCTTTGTGGATCTTGAATAGCGTTCAGACCGTTACAAAACACCTATTTACCTCCCTTTTTGCGCTTGAAAATATAATTAACGCCTTTGTATCTTTACTGTACCGCTTAAGGAGTCAGCTGACGCCTACCTATAGCCCGCTTAGCACCCATAGAGGTAATATAAAACCATTTTTGCCATTTTACCGCTAACAGAGTTAATTTTTGCTTATTTACCCCTCTTGTATTGCTAAGAGATCCTGTTACCGCTATCATAACTCTCTTATAGCATTGATTGTACCTCTTAGCCAATTACCATAACTCTTGTATACCGTCATTATACAACCTTAAGTAATATAAAAATTGTGCCTAATTCGGGGGTAAAGTAGGGTTAGAGCGCGCTCTAACACTAATTTGTAACACCCATAAACCACTTCAGAATCTAGTTAGCGCCTTTATAGACTTATTATAACTCTTACTTTAGCGCCTAAATGTTACTTGGGTCGGAAGGCACGATAAGCTGTTGGTACCGGTTAATATCGATAGATATTAGTCGTTGAGCCTTGTCGGAGGCCCTCGGGCGGCTTAATAACATCTGACAGTAAGGTTGGTCACTTACCTTACACACACCCCTCCACCGCACCGCACTGAGGCCGCGTGGTGGAGTATGGCTTGCACCACCTCATAGTTAAGGTGAGGCCTGTGCCCAGCAGTGGGACGTATATAGGCTGATGATGATGATGATTCGTCTCAGTAAAAATAATAATAATTAAATTTGATAATTTTTTTCAGCGCTCTCATTCATACTCTCAACAGTTACAACATCAGTTGAAGCAAAAAGGCGCAAATTCACCAACTTTGGATATGTAAAAAAGAGAAACCCAAATTTTGAATTTCTAGATATTTGGTTCAGTCCGATGCCTACTTCTAGGTCTTCAAAGCTTTGAGAATTGATTTGACTATTGATTTAAAATTACTGGTCAAATGTTCAATGAGCGAGGCCCTATTTTTAAGAAAATTCAAGAATTACATTAAAAGCTGTAAAATTATTTGACGTCCTCAAGAAGTTGACTATTAACCAAGAGGTTACGGGAGGAAACGTTTGTGTGCATGAACACGTCTGTGTGTACTGGTCTGGGTGTTGTATGTATTTATTTAAGTTTATTTGTAATACTACTGTTGATTCTGATATCTGTAACACAAGTGATGTTTCTGTATATTTAAAAAAATGCATATAAAGCTCCAATATTTTTGCCGTAATATCGATGATTTAAGTACATACGACATTAAAACTAGTTATGATTTTTTGTTGCAAAATAGTCCGTATTACAATTGAATAACATGTCGCAGTGTTAACCTTCATATGCTGTCGCCTGTACATAATAAGATTTAATTTTGTTTTTAAATAAAACAACAGATTAAAAATATTTTTTACTCTAAATTGACTTCGTAAAAAAACCTGGTAGAGCGGTGCGTACAGATTATGTAACATGTTATATAACTTATGTTATGTAACACTACATAACAGAAGTTATATAATATTACACATATTAATTTTACAAACAATTTGCAGGTTTTTTTACGTTATGTAGGTTTTTATACAATGTTTTATAACTTGCTTTGTTACATATTCTGTACTCACTGTTACACTCATTTATTAATACATTGTGGCAATTATAATAATAATTCTTATCTAAAAATGAGTATCATTTACTATATTCTACAATTCAAAGATCATTTGGGAAACCAGTTTTAATGAAAAAAACTAATTTTTAATACAACTTATACTTTAATCTAAATAAATGATCATATATATATATATATATATATATATATATATATATATATATATATATATATATATATATATATATATATATATATGTATATATATGTGTATATATATATATATGTATATTTACATATATTTATGTATATTGTATATTTTATATTTAATCTTATGTGTCATATTATTCTTATTTTTTGTTTGCTTTCTTTTTTATTTATTTTGTCGCACCGCCCACTAATCATTTCTGCTTAGCCCAAAGGTATGACTGGTAGAGAATGCCCTACGGCGTTAAGTCCACCTTTTGTACAAAGTATTGTTGTGCAATAAAGCTTAAATAAAAAAATAAATAAATGATGTAATAAATTATTTTTGTCTCACATCGTTTCTTTCATGTTATTTCTGTCTGCAGTGATTCTTTATGTGATTATGAAAGCAGTGGCAATTTTCAACAGGCTTTGCCAATGTCTGGGTGGTTGAGTTGTTTAGGCGTACGGGTCGGATTCCTAATGGGCACAGGTTCGATTCCTGACTCAGGCAATTTTGTTAAAGTTTCTAACGTGGATGCTTATCAAGATGAAATATTAAACAATTTGTATGGGCTACGTCACGATTAGTCAGTGTTAAGGTACAGATCAGCACATCAGGCTATTCCATTTTGTTATATTTGATGGAATCAGGCGTTACTTTGCGGAAATCCACGACTAAAGCTGAACAAGAAAATTATTTTGCTTTAAATTTCCACTAAACGATGCCAGCGCAGGAACGCAGCTCAGAGTCGGCAAGTTGGCGGTGTTACACCCCCGTGCCTCGGTGCGCACGTTAAGCCGTTGGTCCTGCGCCTGATCTCTCTCCGGTCATGTCGGATTGCCGTCTCACCGAACTTTGAGAGTGATGGAACAGTGAGTGCACCTGGGTATTGCGCTCACACTTGTACATTATAATATCTCCTGCGCAGTTGGCTGATCTCTGTTGAGATTGGCCGCCGTGGTCGAAATCGGCCAGGAGGACTATTAAACTATATTCTGCACGATGCCAACGGAGAGAGACTGCATCGCATTCGCAATGTTGGGTGCTATGTTGGTCGGGAAGTACTGCATCCGATTGGTCAGATTGATCTCCGAGTACAGCTTTTTCTTCTTCAACTTTGGCTGTCAATCACGTCAAAACTACCGAACGGATTTTGATGAAATTTGGTAAACGTACCACCTCATAGTTTAAGATGATGACTGTGCCCAGCAGTGGGCCGTATATGGTTGGTGAGTGACATTTTTTCATGATCATTTTGACGACCGTTTGGTGCAAAGGTCTACATGTCGAACTTTAAAACTAAGGGTCGCGGGTTCGATCCCCGCACAGTACAAGCATATGCGTGCATGAACATGTGTGTTTGTACTGGTCTGGGTGTTTTCTATGTATAATATGTATTTATTTACAAAAAAAAGTATTTAAGTATGTTTATCCGTTGTCTAGTACCCATAACACAAGCCTCGTAGCTTAAATATTTATTATTTATTTAAACTATATTTTGAACGATGCCAACGGAGAGTGACTGCATCGCGTTCGCAATGTTGGGTGCTATGTTGGTCGGGAAGTACTGCATGCGATTGGCCAGCTCGACCTCCGGGTACGGTTCTTGTTTCTTCACTGGCTGCACTATGCGAGAAGTTTGCTGTGGAATAAAATTTTATAATAATATATATTTTCAAATAGCATCAAATAATTTATTAGAATTATGTATTATTTACTAGCGGACCCAGCAGACGTCGTCCTGCTCGCTGTTTTCGTATTTTTTATATATATATTTTCTAAAAATAGTCTGGCATTGTCTGACATTGTCCGACTCTGTGCGCCTGCATCTCACAGCTAAGCTCGGGTCTTTGGTAGTGGTCATGCCATTTTCCAACAAATCTGACAATGTCTGACGATGTCCGACATGGTCTGTCATCTCACCTTAGGTCTCTTGTTTTCGTGCATCATCTTGGTATGCTTGTATATCGAAGTCTGCCACGCAAAAGTGGCGGGGCAGTGCTTGCATTTGTAAATTTTGGACGAAGAGCGGTTTGTATGCATCGCCCATACGTGGCCTTTGAGACGTTTAACCGACTGAGAACAAAATGAAATAAGTTATTGACATTTATTTTATTTATTTATTTAAAACTTAATAGCACAAGAAATGTACAAAGGGTGGCCTTAATGCTAAACGCATTTTCTGCCAGTCAACCTCAAGGTCATGCAGAAAGAAGGCAATGGGTATGACATAGTTTTGACACCAATAATACTCGTATACATTTCCACAAAGTTGAAGACTGTTAGAGAATGTGCCAACGGTGGGTTTAATGCTTTAAGTATATCCTGCTAGTCAACTTCAAGGCAATGCAAATAGATGGTATCTAGTACTGGTGATAGATAAACAAGAAACAACTCGATGAAGATATGAACTCCTGTTATCGACACGATATCCTACTCGTATGTGTATAATATACACCGTGCTTTTTTAACTGTCTTAAAGCCGAAGGCAAGTAGCCTTCAAAGCATCCAATAAGTACTTGCTATTCGTAAAATAAAACGTTTTAATTGCATCTGCCTACTTTGAGTTTCTATCTAGTTTTGAGATTGTAAATTTGTTACTTTTTATTTAAAAGCACAGATACTTAGAAACAATATAAAATATTTATATGATTACATAAAATACTTTATGAATTGAATAGAAAGTGTTCAATTAAAATGCAAGTTGTTTTATTGATTGATAGATTTAATTAAAACCCATGATTATGTGACTTTATAACAAATCGGGCTAATAAATTTGCGACCGAAAAATATTTGCGCATTGATTGTATTACTAATATTATTCTCGTATGAACGAAATGCTTAATTATTATATTTGAGTGTATAAAAAATACGCAATCCAAAAACAGCACAATATATTCTACTTGTCATGTTAAATAGCTACTTGCTAACAAATCGGTCTAATAAATTTGCGACCGAAAAATATTTGCACATTGATTGTATTACTAATATTATTCTCGTATGAACGAAATGCTTTATTATTATATTTGAGTGTATAAAAAATCCACAATCCAATAACAGCGCAATATATTCTACTTGTCATGTTAAATAGCTACTTGCACTTATTTCGAGTTAAAATTCGGGCGGTTACTGATTAAGTGATTAAAAACCAGCACACCGTCCGTTCGTCACTGTGCGCACTGTCGCGACTGTAGCATGCCAAGCGCATGCCAAGATCCGGGCGCGTAGGTATAGCTCGCGCGTCGTCCGTTTATATGAAGATGGAATACTGTATAGATAATATTACCGTGGCGCGGGTCATTGACTCGGCTGTCTGACACTACTGACCTAGTTTTACGCACGGATATGTAATAATTCTTTAGAGAAAGGGGTGGGCGTCACAAAGGATTTGCGCTAGCGCATGATTGGGTAGCGGTCCACGTGGACTATTTTAGATTGGCTAACGATGAAGCACGCGTAGAGGCGGCAGGGTCAAAGAATGCATTGTTGAAAACGTAAACATTATGCACAGGGTGATTCATTACGTAACATTACTATTTAGAATTTTTACACAAAAATTATATGGAGTGAAAAAATGAAAGCATATCCTAGAGGTTTATTAAAATATAATAAAATCCATTTATTTCTGTAAGTAGGCCAACATCTAGCACTTTTACACGTCCCAACATATAAATTAACCCTACCTACCACCGCTTCGGGACAATTTGGGCCAGTGCTGAGAAGAAGCGGCGCAAGAAACTCAGTCACTATTGTCACTGCCACTTTTCAAAATTGATTTACAATAATTGTAATTGTTTGCATTTAAACATTTCCATATATCTTTAACATTTAAATAATCATCAATTTTATAATATCCTTTCGACATTACATCTTTTACAACTGTTTTAAATTTATCTAAAGGCAATGAAATTAAATTTTCAGCTAATTTATTAAAATATTATATGAGTGACCAACTTTATGAAGCCTAAAATGTGGAACGGCAAGCCTATTTTTTGCCTTGTGTTGAAGTTATGCAAATCGCTATTTTTAGGAAATAAGTGTAAGTTTTTTCGAACGTAAATTAGGTTTTTGTAAATGTATTGCGAGTAAACTGTAAGTATTTTAACTTCTTTAAACAATTCCCTAAGTGTTTCATTTGATTTAAGTTTATAAATAGCTCGCAGGCTCGTTTCTGCAATACGAAAATTGTTTTTTCTATATCAGCAGCTGAGCCCCATAGTAAGATGCCGTATGACATGATACTGTGAAAATAACTAAAATAAACTAGTCATGCCGTTTCAACATCAGTCAGAAACCTTATCTTTCTTACAGCGTATGCAGCGGAGCTTAGTCTCTTTGATAATGTCACGACATGAGGACCCCACTGGAGCTTATCATCCAAAGTAATTCCCAAAAAAGTTGCAGTATTTGAAGTAACTAGCTGTTCATCCTTAACAACAACCTTTGTTGGAACTTGTCGGACATTGGGCATTGTAAACTTAATGCATTTAGTTTTGGTCGCGTTAAGCAATAAATTGTTAACGGTGAACCAATGAAGTACTCGCGAGAGAGTACCATTTACATCGTCAAACGATTCTTTACCCCTTGGGGTTTTAAAAAGTAGTGAAGTATCATCAGCAAATAACACTATCTCACAAGCACCGTCGACATAGTATGGAAGGTCATTAATACCAGAAACAGTAACGGTCCCAATATCGAGCCCTGGGGCACTCCCATAGTGAGAGGTGCTCCAGGAGACTCTGCTCCATTGATAGAAACCTTTTGTGTTCTCTCAGTGAGATATGATGAGTGGTTCAACACACGCAAGTTCAATAGTTCGCTCAATGGAGAGAGATACAATATCTTTTCGTTCTTTACAGTTAAATTGATTTTTCAATAGAATAAGTGACCCACCTCTAGTTGTAGTCTCCCTTGTGAACGAACTACCGACCTTATAATTGTCAATACTTAACATTAATTCATAGTCCCTATACCAGTGCTCTGTCACACACATGACATGGGCGTTTAAATCTTGCAAAACTAATGATAATAATTCTAATTCTTTGCCAGCTAGGCCTTGCATGTTTTGATGTACAACATTAAAACTAGACCCAGCTTTTGTCTTCCCCCTTAGTTTAAAGTGTCAGAGGGTGTCAAGTTACTAATAAGTATCTAAATTAGTACTATTACTAATATGTTGACAACCATGTGATATGGTTGAGTTTAAAATACAATTAATATTATAAGCTAACAGAGTAGCTATTCGTTTTTTAAATTTAATAGGCAAGTGTAAAGAGCTGCCAGTCAGAGAAAATTAATTATTTATGAATTTATTCGTGTCAAAAAACACAAATTTGTCACTGTGACGCTGAGATACATTAAATAATAAAGTATTCAGCATATGAATACTGTTATTTTGTGTTACTGTATAATATTTTGAAAATGGTAGGGAACAGAAGATATTTTTTTTGACATTTAAATTTGTCAAAATGGTCCAATTCCTTATGATATTTTTCTTACTAACGCTTTGACTGTTCCCTAACATTAATACAATAATCGAGTTTGAATTGAAAGAGCTGTTATATATCATTGATTGCAATGACAACTGCAACCGAGAGATCTACCCGCAACTGCCCTACTGCCTGATCATACTGCAACCTAATTTCAAGTAATTTATTTTGATAAATTTCAAGGCTATCTAACAAATCATTTTTTTCTTTTCTTAACTGTAAATTTTTAGTATGAACTTTCTGCTGCTTTATAACTTTTTTTGTTCTATTTATGAATCTATTAATTTTTATTTATTTTTTTAATCTATTTCTACCTGTCATTTTTGTTTTTGTTTGCTTACTACAATGTTCACATTGGCTGTTAATATTTGTGTATGAATTGGGAACTGCTACCTGGTCGTTAGGGGTCCCTATGAGCTCCTCATATAAATTTATGGTCTGTGAGTAAACATGATCTTGTTTCTCTTCTTCCATATGCAGTATTAAGATGGTTACATAACGTGGGTTTCGGCTTTAAGACGGTTAAAAAAGCACGGTGTATACAATACAAGGTGTTATAAAAAATCCCGTAATAACTGAGGGGTGTTGTTGTGCCCGGAAAACTGCACAACATTCCCAAAGATACCTAGGTCAAAATCTCAAAAAAAAATCGGACCCCCCTACCAAAATTGCCAATCAGCTGATCGATTTACTATAGGACAGCCAAAAATTTTTTTTTAAGATTTCGACCTTGGTTTCCTATCGAAAGTTGTTCAGTTTTACAGGCACAACAACAGCATTCAAGTATTACAGTCGTTTTTTTGTAACATCACGTATATAGGTATCTATTTTATTGACACGATATAATTTATCTATCATTTACGATTTGATTTAATATGTTAGAGACTCGTGATTCCACAGACAAACTATGTAAATTATTTTGTGGGACTATTGTCGTTTTAGTTTAAAACGTTGTTAATAATAATAATAACAATCAATTGTCGTACCTTGTAAGACTTCCCGCAGACGTCGCAAAGATGTTGGCCATCCGGCTCCTTGTTTTTAGCACCGCCGTGGATATTGTTAATGTGAGCCACCATTATCTTAGCCGTTTTAAACGCCTGAAACAAACGAAAATAAGTTTTTGGAAAATTAGCACACATCTATATTTTGTCATTATACAAGGTGTAACAAAAAACCCCGTTATAACTGAAGGGTGTTGTTGTGCCCGGAAAACTGCACAACATTCCCAATGATACCTTGGTCAAAATCTAAAAAAAAAATCGGACCTCCCATACAAAATTGCCAATCAGCTGATCGATTTACTATGGGAGAGCCAAAAGATTTTTTGAGATTTCGACCTAGGTTTCTTAGCGAAAGTTGTTCAGGTTTACGGGCACAACAACAGCCTTTAGTTATAACAGGGTTTTTTCTTACACCTTGTATGTATAGTCCTCCTGGCCGAATTCGACCACGGCGGCCAATCTCAACAGAGATCAGCCAACTGCGCAGGAGATATTACAGTGCACAAGTGTGAGCGCAATACACAGGTGCACTCACTGTTCCATCACTCTCGAAGAAACAGTTGCCATACCTATTGAATAGTTTGCCTAGGGATATACGGCGGGAACAACATAAAAATTATTTTTAAAGCAAACTTAACTTAGTATTTTCTAGCCAACTTAACTTAGTATTTAAGATTTGATTTGATATGTTAGAGACTCGTGATCCCACAGACAAACTATGTAAATAGTTTTGTGGGACTATTGTCATTTCACTGTAAAACGTTGTTTGTTTAATAAACAAATAAATAATAATAATAATAAGTTTGGTGAGACGGCAATCCGACATGACCGGAGAGAGATCAGGCGCAGGACCAACGGCTTAACGTGCGTACCAAGGCACGGGGGTATAACACCGCCAACTTCCCGACTCCGAGCTGTTGCAGAGAGATTCATGACAGAAAATCTCAGATACAATTTTGGTCCGAACTGGGATTCGAACCCAGGACCTCGGATGTAAGGCAGAAACTTTGCCACTACACCAATGAGGCAGTCATTTTGTCATTAACTTTCTATTAGCCATTTTAATTTAATTGAACAAGCTACTAACTCTGTCCAATTCATATATGGCTAAGCTTTTGAGTTTGGTTGTTTGATGAAGCCATCCAAAATTGCTGTGTTACGTTAATGTATCGAGAAATCTTGTAACACACACACACACACACACACACACACACAAAAACACACACACTTTCTCTCACACACACACATATATATATTTATATTTATACATTTTTCATTTTCTTACCTCCATTTAATTTTGTTTGTTTAAAATTATACTGTATGCTAAGTACTTACTGTTTGAAATATCGTTACGCTATAGAAGAGCGGAACCTCCTGCCACAGGACCCTAAATCCTACTAGGGGGCTTCCAACCACTGAATGTTTTTATGTAAAATTGAATTGAAATAAATATTTTTGATTTTTTTGATTTTGAACTATCTCTAAAAATTCCTTCTATTATCACGATAAAACAAAAATGTTTTGGCGCAACAGATTTAGAGTTAGGAAGCTTAATGAGAGCGCTTCCTGCCGATGGGGTGTTATGGTCGGGGACCAAGGTCCGATAGACATCATCTTGATTGGTCTATCTATATTATTCTGTATCTAAATGTTATATGCCGCGGTTCATGTGCGGCACTAGGCTAACAGCGCCATCTAGCGTATGGAGCCGTACAGCGCTCGCTGTCGTGCGCTACCGTTAGGCATGCGCTTGTGATGGCGAACCGTAGAGGTCGCCACAATGTTAATCGTTTTTAACACGCTTTTATTAGATCGGGGTGTATGAATGTACGAGTATGTAACGGAATCTTTGAGCTCAATTATCACCAACTTCCAGAAATCAGATTGATTTGAAACTTTGCACACGTATTAAGTACTGATGAAAATGCAATAAGAGTTTTCCATTATCCTTATTAACTATAAAAATCAAAATAAATAATAGTTTAAGAAAATAAAAAAAACACGCTTTTATTGCTAATTAGAAAAGAGAAAATCATTTCTAAGTACACGAAATTTATATTACAGTAGAGTAAAAAGCGTGGGGTGCTTGGTATAGTAGTATGTGAAAATCATCCTATTATTGGCAACTATAAAAAGAGAAGTATGAAAACGTCATAAAGTGCACCCCACGCTTTTTACTCTACTGTAATATAAATTCCGTGTACTCAGAAATTATTTTCTCTTTTTTAGTTAGCAATAAAAGCGTGTTTTTTAAGTTTTTTAATTGTATTTCGAGCAGAGAAAAATACGGATAACGAGAGTAACTTACCTTAAAACATACACTGCACTGATACTTGATCCGCTTCAAATGATCCCAGTCTATATGGTCCACCATACAATACTTTGTTGCAAACTTTTTCCCACAAAAGTTGCATGCGTGACTGAAACAAAACACAGTCTTATGTCAACAGCGAAACATATGCCATTAAAAAAAGCTGAAGAGCTGTAGATGGGCTAATAATAAATATACAACAACATCACATACATCGATCTGACTCCGTGGTAAGTAGCTTAAGCACTTGTGTAACAGATATCAGAATCAGCAGTTGTATTACAAATAAACTTAAATAAATACATATTATAACACCCTGCATGTGCAGTACACATACACGCTGACATACACTCAAATACACAAACACACTCAGACATAAACACGCCACCCACCAGACTCACTCCATACCCACATAACTCACATCGCACCCTCACCACAAACACCTCACCTGCATTACTCACACCGCACCTTCATCACACACACCTTACTCACATTCACACACACCCCACACACATTTCACTCACATCAAACCATTACTTTAATTTAATTTATGATAATTAAATATAAATAAATATTTCTCAACAAGCACACCAATAATCTAGTCCCAAATTAAGCTACGAGGCTTGTGTTATGGGTACTAGATAACGGATATAAATACTTAAATACTTTTTTGTTTTTGTAAATAAATACATACTCGTATTATAAATAGAAAACACCCAGACCAGTACAAACACACATGTTCATGCACACTTTTGCTTGTACTGTGCGGGAATCGAACCCGCGACCCTTGGTTTAGAAGTCCGACATGCGGACCACTGCACCAAGCGGTCGTCAATTTAACTTTAAAATAAGTCCACATTATTATTTTTTTCTCTTATTATTGGCTCTTATTTGTTGTCTTAGTCTTATTATGCAAACTGACAGGGAATGAGCGAGTTATTCCCAACACAAGTGTCTAAGACAACTTAATGGGAAAACTCGACAATGTAATTGTAAAAAGACTTTTTTCAATAAATGATTTTTTATTTATTTATTTTATTCATTTAACACCCAGACCAGTACAAACAGACATGATTGTAGTGTTTGTGCATCGGGTTTTCTTCGCCCCGCTAGGGGCGGTTCGGGTTCGAGCTCCAGCTCCTTCCCCGGGCTTCTTCTCATGGGCCTACTGGCCCACGGTGTTAGGTGCCGCATGTGCGCGGCCGTCTTGCGACGACAGGTCTCTAACTATGTCTTCTGCCAGAGCCGGCTGCACAGTCGCTGCGGGCTGCCCATCAGGTGAGACCCCGTTCGGGGAGGCCCGATGAGCAGGGCAAGCTGACTGCGGCTGACTCTGGCTGGGATAGGGAAGAGAGTTAGTTTGGTGAGGTTGGGATTGGTGAGTGGATAGGTGGGAGGGCGGATTTAGGGAGCAGACCTGTCGTGGGGTTGGCCTCTTGCTCGCCTGAGTTACCGTGGGCATGGGGGCTATATTTTGTAGCCCGGGGTGCGGCCCGTGGTCCGCTCTTTCGTACATCCTTCGGGATGTGCGGACCACGAATTCCTCCAGGGCCTCCATCTTGAGGTCCCTGTGGATTACAGCATTCCTTACATAGCGCCCGGCCCCAAAGTGTTTGTGTCAGGTTATAACCGTAGTTATAGCTAAACACTATCTCGTGCTCACGGAGTGGCGGGGCGCGCGGGGCATTACTGCGCGAGCCATCGGCGAGAGCGGACGCGTCGCCTGCGCACACCGGGTGTTGTCGAGCCAGTGTATGGTGTACTAGGTATATTCTACAATGATCATGCACACAAATGTTTATACAATGCGGGGATCGAACCCGCAACCTCTTGGTTAATAGTCAAATTCTTGACCATTAATTACACCAAAGTGCCCGAGCTGAAAAAGTTACTCATGCATAATTATCCTTATGCACGTGTCTCTTGCTCAGTCTCATGTGTTTATTATGACAGTCCATGGTGGCGAACGTCTTCCCGCACGCGCGGCACTCGTGCGTGGCTACTACTATCTCGTAGTAAGCCTAAGGGATACAGCACAGCAGACATACACCTGTGGCGACCTCTGCCGTTCGCCATCACAAGCGCATGCCGATCGGTGGCAAGCACGATAGCGAACGCTGATACGGCTCCATAGGCTAGGTGGCGCTGTTAGCCTAGTACCGCACATGAACCACGGTATATAAGATTTCGATCCAGAATAATATAAATAGACAAATAAAAATGATGTCTATCGGACCTTCGTCCCCGACCATAACACCCGGTCGGTAGGAAGCGCTTCCCTCTAGCTTCCTTACTCTAAATCTGTTGCGCCAAACACCCAGTCTATATTGTATATATCGGATTATAGCTGGGAAAAGCCTTTTTTAAAAAGCTAGTATCAACATAGAAACTATAAGAGTTTTGATTATAAGCTTCACTTCCTATAAATCAAGTTTGAATTGATTTAAAAACAAATATTTAAGCAATTGAGAATAACTTTTAAGAATTTAGGATAGCTAAATAACATTTAGGCAAACGCTAAAATAATAACATCGAGACACAAGAGAACAGTAATTTTATTTAATGAATTATTTTAACAGAGTTTGTACTTACAATGTTATGGGCTCGACGTCTCGAAACAGAATGCCAACCACACCTCGTTCGGTCGCCATTGTGCCGCCATCTTCCCCGCCAATATTTTACTCCGGTTAGATGGCGCCACAAAAGCTTCCGTTTCCGTTTCTTAATTAATTATTAATAAACGAATTTAAATATTTAAAACATAAACAATTTGTTTAATAAATTATTTAAGGATTTATGAGAATGTTTCGATAGTTTTAAAAAATCAAATAAGCTTAAATTAAATATTAAGAGTATGCTACAAGCACATCCGTTTCCTATTTTAAAATGACAATTAAGTTACGCTGATATTGAAATAGATGGCGCTGTGCGTTCACCGGATACGCGTTCGAACATAAATTTAAATTATTTATCAACACCACTATTTTTACATTAATATTTCATGTTAATTGAACTGGACCAAATTAATTACAAAGTTACAAAATAGGATTCGCTAATTACAATATTTATAGGATTCAATTATTCTTGCAATTTTATTTAATAATTTTTAATCGAAATATCGTTGCGGCGACATATATTATCGATAAACAGCTGAAAAGGTCTCGCTTCGCTGGCGCTCGCTGTTCGTCCTCTCATTATTGGTACTTACCTATTCACAGACAATTCTGCATGCTTTACTTTAACCGTCTTAGTTTAAGTAGTTCGCGCCTCTCGAAATTGTTATTTAATTATTATTATACCCTTCAACTTCTTGTTATTAAGTTCTCATGTAAGTGAAATGTAATAATTTCTTTTGAGAATAAATATTGTTTAACCCTAAAAGTACTCACGCGTAATTATCTTCGTGCACGTGTCTCTTACTAAGCCGCATGTGATTATTATAACAGTCCTTGCTGGCGAACGTCTTGCCGCACGCGCGGCACTCGTGCGTGGCGCCCTCGCTGCGCTCGCGGTGCACGCGCGTGTGCCGCGCGAGGTTGCGCTTCCATTGGAACAGTTTGCCGCATATCGGACAAGGGTAGGTCAGGCCGTTGTGGATTACGCTATAAAAAGAGACGTCAGTCATTTAAGAAGATGTCGGAGGGTACTCTGGTCGTTCTTGGTGCATCGGGTTGTCGTCCATGATGAAAGACCGAAAATACGACACGGAATCACTTCGCAGGGCTTATTCTTCACGATGGTTAAAATGGCAATACAAAATATACGCGCGTACGTCGGATGGAACCGGATTGTTATCGGAACGCGGCGTGGTCAGCACGTGGACGACGGCAGCACATCAGTATCGTTCGAATTCTCAATCGTAAGCCAGGCATATATTTAGCAACAACTTGCCAACTGATATCTGTCATGTCAACTGTCGTTCTAGCTAACATGGTGCTGCCATCCCCGTTTGTGAACGCGCCCAAGTCCGTTCCGACTTGACGTTCCGTTTTACAATCCACGACATATTATATTTAAATTTACTATAATAATGCTAGTTACATTATTTATAACTCACAAACGGATGAACCGATTTGGCTAAAAATTGGTGGATAGTTAGCTTAGAACCAGGAAACAGACATAGGATACTTTGTATCCCGTTCGACCGCGATTTCGAAAACAAAGGGATCCACGCGGGGACCACTAGTTATATAATTATTATTTTTTCAAACTATGTAATGACAACTAACACCTTAGTCTACCTGTGACCACGGACGCTGAAAAGGGTCCGAAACGTCAGGTTATAACAAAATAAAAGTAAATCGCGTATTAATCTGTAAAAAAGTGTCTCAATTCAATGTCTACTGTTCCTAATCTCTAACATCATATAAAACTCAAAAAAATTAAAACTCAGTTTTTGTCAAAAATACTCCTCCTGGCCGACTTCGACCACGGCGGCCAATCTCAACAGCGATGAGCCAACTACGCAGGATATATTATAGTGCACAAGCACAATACAATACAGGGCGCAATACACAGGTGCACTCACTGTTCCATCACTCTCAAAGTTCGGTGAGACGGCAAACGACATGACCGGAGAGAGATCAGGCGCAGGACCAACGGCTTAACGTGCGCACCGAGGCACGGGGGTGTAACACCGCCAACTTCCGGACTTCGAGCTATTTTTGAGAAATTCATGACAGAAAATCTCAGAAACAATTTAGGCTCGACCTGGGATTCGAACCCAGGACCTCTCGGATGTAAGGCAGAAACTTTGCCACTACACCAACGAGGCAGTCACATTATATTACGTAAATAAATATTAAGAATTCCTTAATAATTAACATAAAATACTGTCTCCAAAAAAAAAATGTTACTCACACATGCGCACGGTAACTTTTTTTGGAATCAAACACCTTGTTGCATCCTTTGCACGGTATGTACAACTTCTCCTTCGGCTTTTCGTCTTTCACCCCCGTCTGGCATCTGGAACAGATTTCATTTGTAACGTAACCTTATCGAAACAACATTTACAGCCTTAGTACTAGAGATGGGTCGAGTACTCGGTCACTACTCGGTACTCGGCGTACTAGAGATGGGCCGAGTACTCGGTCACTACTCGGTCCTCGGCGTACTAGAGATGGGCCAAGTACTCGGTCCCTACTCGGTGTACTAGAGATGGGCCGAGTACTCGGTCACTACTCGGCGTACTAGAGATGGGCCGAGTACTCGGTCACTACTCGGTGTACTGGAGATGGGCCGAGTACTCGGTCACTACTCGGTGTACTAGAGATGGGTCGAGTACTCGGTCACTACTCGGTACTCGGCGTACTAGAGATGGGCCGAGTACTCGGTCCCTACTCGGTGTACTAGAGATGGGCCGAGTACTCGGTCACTACTCGGTACTCGGCGTACTAGAGATGGGCCGAGTACTCGGTCACTACTCAGTGTACTAGAGATGGGCCGAGTACTCGGTCACTACTCGGTACTCGGCGTACTAGAGATGGGCCGAGTACTCGGTCACTACTCGGTACTCGGCGTACTAGAGATGGGCCGAGTACTCGGTCACTACTCGGTGTACTAGGTGGTTTACTTTATACTCGTACTCGGTCGAATAACTCGGTTAAGTAAACTTAATAACCAGTTTGTCTGGAATTAGATTGCGGATGGCCAACTGGAGTCACTCTCAAAGTTCGGTGAGACGGCAATCCGACATGACCGGAGAGAGATCAGGCGCAGGACCAACGGCTTGACGTGCGCACCGAGGCACGGGGGTGTGACACCGCCAACTTCCCGACTCCGAGCTGTTGCAGATAAATTCATGACAGAAAATCTCAGAAACAATTTTGGCTCGCCCTGGGATTCGAACCCAGGACCTGTAGGATGTAAGGCAGAAACTTTGCCACTGCACCAACGAGGCAGTAAAAACGTATTTAATAAGACACTGATACGAACCAAGCGCTTCTCATCTACATTCCTGATGCGCACTGCAAAAGAGTGGAACTCACTACCTGCATCAGTGTTTCCCTGCAATTACAACCTAGCAATCTTCAAAGTTAGAGTGAACAGGCGAGCTCGCTCCATCGTAGACTCAGTCATTGCCTCGTTCGGGCTTAGTCTTGGGTCAAGAGCAAACCTATCTCAAATAAAAATAAAAAATACAAGTTGTTACTAGTGAAACAGTTAACAACTTACTTGAGATGATACTTAAGAGTAGACTTGCTGGCAAAAACTTTGCCACAGCAGTCGCACTGCACATGTTCCTTGTGACATTTAGCGCGATGGTAGCTCAGATTGGAACGTGATCTGTAAGGAAATATGGCTTTTAGAAGACAATAAAAAAGTTGTATGTGTCTTGTCTTGTGGCTAGGGTTGCCACCCGTAGTTTCACATATTTAAATGTTTAAAAAAATGGTTTACTCTATGAATTTTTAAGCTGAGGAAACTTAATTGGTTTATGTGTTATTTTAAATCCCTATTTTGTTATGCAATGTTATAACTGTACGTTTCCCAAAAATTAATAAATTACTTTATAAAAAAGTATTGTATGTTATTTCAGGCAATTGTACTCTGTTGTTGATGGATAGAGGCGTTACTTTGCGGAAATCCATGACTAAAGCTGAAAAAGAGGATTATTTTGCTTTAAATTAAATGCTTAGTGGAAATTTTAAAGCAAAATAATCTTCTTTTTCAGCTTTAATTGTACTCTGTACTTTATGAGAACAATAAAGTACCCGAAACTACTTAATTTCGCATGATTAAGTTTCTTTATCTACGGACATATCATTAGTGCTCTAAAATGCGTTCAGAAACCGTAGGAAATGACCAGCATTACTACAACCAATTTTACTATGAGAACTTTCTTATCTGTGGCAGTAGGTAAAAGCTGTACTGTAATGTTATAACAGTATCAATTTCTGTAAGGTTATGACTTTAAATTTGGAACAGCTGTCAAAACTAAAGTAGGTCTCTATTCTAGTATCCATTGATATTAAAGCAGTTATCGATATGAAACGTCAAATTCAGTATGTTTTTTAATCCAAATCGCACGACATATGATCACGAGTGACATGAGGATAGGGACTTCATTCGTTTGTCTATGATATAAAAAAAAATCGTCGTGACGGAGGATTGAATTACCCGCCATTACTGTTGTCATTCATTTGTTTGTTGTGCAGGTCATTTCCCTACGACCTCTGAACCCATCTTAGATAGAGTACTTATGATATGTGTGTAGATAAAGTAGTGTATGCAACTGTACATAATTAGGCCTTAAAAAACTCGTGTGATGCTATTATGAAACTCGCTGACGCTCGTTTCATAAAACCACACTCGTGTTTTAAGGCCCCTCATTATGTATCAGTTGCATAAACTACTATTGTGATTTTCAAGTTGAAGTTTAGTCGTAAATATTAATATAATTATAGTTTGTGAGTATAATTATTTGTTGAATATATTTTTAATTATAATAATAAAGAAAAATAAAGTGTACTTATTACGTACGTCGGTTTTACGGGCGAAGATTTTACGTGACACCGATCATGTTTGAGTGGGAGAGAGACGCAAGGTATTCGCCGGTCCGGCGGGCCTCTCTCTCGTTCGGTGACTCATCGTAACAGACGTGAGCGGGCGTTACACTTTTTCATGAGTGACTCCGAGCCACAACCTAATTTAAGACGTTGTCACGTCAAAAGGAAATGTACAACACTCACGAGTACGACTTGGGGCAGTCTGCGCAGCGGTGCGCGTGCGGCGCGTCATACATACATACATACACCCCGATCTAATAAAAGCGTGTTAAAAAAGAAGAAGAAGAAGATAGTTAAACGTGACAACGTCTTTGTCACGCTGCCTCTTTGTCGCTCGTTCCGCGCTCTCGCTTGCACTTCAATCCTTGAATGGAACGCCTCAGAGCGAGGTAACAGAGGGAGGTAATTATAAGACGTTGTCACGTCAAAATAAATAATAGTTTGAAAAACTAAAAAAACACGCTTTTATTGCTAACTAAAAAAGAGAAAATAATTTCTGAGTACACGAAATTTATATTATTGTGGTGCACTTTATGACGTTTTCATACTTCTCTTTTTATAGTTGCTAATAATAGAATGATTTTCACATACTACTATACCAAGCACCCCACGCTTTTTACTCTACTGTAATATAAATTCCGTGTACTCAGAAATTATTTTCTCTTCTTTAGTTAGTTGTCGTTGTCACGTTAAAAAAAGGTGGCAACCCTAGTTTTGTTAAAAAAAAAAATGAACATCACTCACGAGTACGCCTTCGGGCAGTCCGCGCAGCGATACGCGTGCGGCGCGTGCTCCCGCGCGTGCCTGCGCGCGCGCGCCCTCGACACGGTGCGCGCGCCGCACGCGCAGCGGTACGCGAGCGCGTGCTGCGCGCGGTGCGACGTCAGGTGCTCAGCGCCGAGGAAGTACGCGTTGCACACGTCACACTTGTGACAGTTGTCACTTTTCTATAGGATGGCATAAAATATGTGTGTGTCAGCTCCGACGCACGACTAAATTTTACTGCTTAAGAACGGTTATAAAAAGTAAATTAAAAAAATCAACGGGTTGCACTCCGGGAGTGCCGGCAGAAGTGAAAACTTAACAACCGTCTTACGGTTTTTCGATCAGCATCACGTGACCTGACGCGAGTTTCACAGTTTCTACCCATGCCACCAAAGTGCTCAACGCCGCTAAAGAAGTTTTCACTTCAAAAATGGTTGCCTGTAAAGTCGGTTTTACGGGCTAAGATTTTACGTGACAACGTCTTTCTCCTAGTTTATTCTCTAGTGCTGCGCGCGCGGCGGACCGATCATGTTTGAGTGGGAGAGAGACGCAAGACATTCGCCGGTCCGGCGGGCCTCTATCTCGTTCGGTGACTCATCGTAACAGACGTGAGCGGGCGTTACACTTTTTCATGAGTGACTCCGAGCCACAACCTTATTTAAGACGTTGTCATGTCAAAAGTATTTGAGGACCACTTTGGTATAATCGTCAAGAATTATTACTATTAACCAGGGACCGAAAACCTTTATAAATTACGGTACAGGTATCGAAGAATTTCGGTTACTCCTTCGGTTAAGGTAACCGTTTTCTGGGTAATCCAATAAGAAGAAAAATGTATCTAACCTTTGTTAAAGTTACTGTTTTTATACCGGTTACCTTAAAAATTACATTTATTACGAGAAAAAGATAGAATATCACAATGCCGTCAATAATTTAGGCATTAGAAAATATTTTACCAGGGAGATCGTCGTGCGTACAGTACCAGTACCTACTGTTTACGTTTCTTTAGTGCGCGCTTTGACATGACGACATGTCGACGGTACGTGTAAAATAACGGTAATTTTTATTTCGGTAACCGGTATTAATACAGGTTATATTAAATATTATTTAAGAATAAAGGTAACCTTTAAAAATACCTGTAAAAAAAATAAAGGTTGTAACCGAAAAATACCGGTATTGATCATACCGGTTTCGGTCCCTGCTATTAACCATGAGGTCGCGGGTTTGATCCCCGCACTGTACAAACATTTGTGTGCATGAACATGTCTGTTTGTACTGGTCTGGGTGTCATATGTACCAGTACAAACAGACATGTTCATGCACACAAATGTTTGTACAGTGCGGGGATCGAACCCGCGACCTCATGGTTAGTAGTCAACTTCTTGACCATTACACCAAAGTGGTCATCGTTCTATAGGATGGCAAAAAAAAAACGAAATAAACATCTACATTCCTGATGTGCACTGCAAAAGAGTGGAACTCACTACCTGCGTCAATATTCCCCTGCAATTACAACCTAGGAATTTTCAAAGCTAGAGTGAACAGGCATCTTCTAGGTGAGCTCGCTCCATCATAGACTCAGTCTTTATGGAATGGAGTGGACTCGTTATGGAGTGACATACTGCACAACTCGTTAATGAATATGGTGAACAGCGTAGGCCATAAAATGCTTCCTTGTGGAACCCCATAAGATACACTTTCTTCATTACTTATCAGGGAACTAATTTTCACGCACTGCGTACGGTTTGTGAGATAGCTTGCAAATATATCTAGAGGGGTGCCACGGAAACCAATAGCTTCAAGTTTGGATAGAACGATTGGGACAGAGACCGTATCAAACGCATTAGAAAGGTCCAAAAAGATGCCATAACACTTGTGATTGCTGCCAACATTACCTACTAGAGTTTGCTGCCAACATTACCTACTAGAGTTTCAACAAATTTAGACACTGCATCTTCTGTGGATCTGTCGCTTCGAAAACCATATTGTTATCCGACAGGATGCTATATTTGTTAAGGTAGTTTTTTAGCGATGTGTTAATGTAACGTTCAAGAACCTTGGATAAGGCAGTAAGTACCTGTGCCTGTAATTGGTGATACGGTCTCTATCTCCCCCCTTATGGATTGGATGAATAATAGCCTTTTTGAAATCTGACGGAAAGACTCCTTGTAAAATGCAGAGATTAAAGATGTGAGTTAGAGGTGGAATCAAGTTCTTAAGAGACTGTTTGATCACACGTGCTGGAATATCATCCCAACCCGTGGCACAGTCGACTCGTAGATTCATTATCAGTGTTTCTACCTCAGACTCGTTAAGGGGAAGTAAGGCGGAGGAGTTACTAGACTAGTTACTAGAGTTACTATGACTGAGTAGCAGTCTGAATTTTCATGGCCAAATTTTTACCGATGTTTGCAAAGAACTCGTTTACAGAATTAATGGAAGTCATAGTGTCCGACATGCGACATGCTGTAGCTGATCAGGCGATTTTTGTAGGCGCTTCGTGTTGGTCACAGTTTTGTCTTCGTTTAAATAAATAAAAATTAATGTAGTATCATTTGGTAATTTGATCCAGTTCAGTACACTTCTCATTTTTCTGAGAATATTTTTACTTTATCATAAAGTACAAAAAATAGCTTACCGGTCGATGTCTACTTTTCAAATGTTCCGCCAACTGTCTAGCAGACGCGAAGGTGGCGAGGCAGTCCGCGCACCTGTGTGTGTACTTCACAAAGTCCTGGCTGGTCAACTCCTTGGATCTCAGGGTCCACATCTCCTCCTCTGTCATCGTGAACATCTCTATGCATTCGGGGAGGGTCTTCTTCAGTGTTGGTTTTACATCCTGGGAACAAATTGATTATTCGATATCATTTTTTTTTTAAATCATCAGAAACATTGATTTAATTCAGTGGTAAGTAGCTTAAGCACTTGTGCTACAGATATCAGAATCAACAGTGGTATTACAAATAAAATTAAATAAATACATATACCACCTCATAGTTGAGGTGAGACCTGTGCCCAGAAATGGGACGTATAAAGGCTGATGATGATGATGATGATGAAATACATATAACACCCAGACCAGTACCAACAGACATGTTCATGCACATAAATGTATGTACAGTGCTGGGATCGAATCCGCGACCTCTTGGTTAATAGTCAACTTCTTAACAATTACACCAGAGTGGCGTCGTTGATTCAAATGTAATGATTTTGTTAAAACATTATTCTCTCAGCTTTACACTATTTGTTATTTATGGAAAACCTAGAATTGGCCTACTTATAAACTAGTACTTAACAAATTAGCATACGATATTGTTGCTGTTGGTTTTCTGAAATAAGAATGAAAAAAAAAATTGGTTGCCTGTAAAGTCGGTATACGCGCGAAAGTTTTACGTGACAACGACTTTGAGTGGTAAAATAATTTTAATGTGAATATTCATTCGTATAACATGAACCGGTGTGTATGCCTATCTCTCTCACTCTCTCTCTCTCGCTCTTAGGCGGGTTAACTGTGCTCGAGTGGAAGGGACGCGTGCCTTTCACTTTTTATGTCTGTCTCACTCGCTCTTAGGCGGGCTAACCATGCCCGAGTCGAAGGGACGCGTGCCTCTCACTCGCTCTCATTGTGAGCGCGGAACGTGAGCAGAGCGTAACGCAGTTTCTTGAAGTGTCACCCGGCAAACCAATTTATAAGACGTTGTCACGTCAAAAACTCTCTATGTTATACCCATATACAAGGTGGAGACTACAATTTACTTTCTGTTTGTTACGCTTTCAAGCCTAAACTACTGAAGAGATTTGGATGAAATTTGGTACACATACACGGTCGTCAACATTCTGTATGCGTATTAAATTTCATCAAAATCTGTTCAGTAGTTTAGGCGTGAGAGCGTAACACACAGAAATTCAATTGACGTACATGGCTGATTTTGCCTAAGAAAACGATTGAAGTGAGTACCCGATTGAGAATAGACATTTTTTTTTTTTGATTTTAATACAATATATCTAGTACGCATGGCCACACGTCAAGTTAATCACAGCGGTATCATATGCGTAGGTAATAAGAGTGATTATGCAATGAAAATGAGAAGCTTGATGTGGAGCCGTGTGTACTAGCACGTAGGTAAAAGGTAGGTATACACTAAATATTACAGCAAAATTAAATTTCGACTGTCACAAACCTCGTGAAATACAACCTGATGTCAGACTGACGTACAACGGTGTCAGTATCCCGTTTTTACTATGGAATCTAAGAAAAGTTAGCAACAATAGTTGCAAAGACACATCCAGTGGGGTGAGCACGAAAAACTATCGTAACGTATTCGTAGCGTTTACCTATCGTTAACTTGTCAATTTGTATCGAGAAACTGTCAGTTTCTAACGTTTGGACGACACGAATACGTTACGATAAAGTTCGTGATCACCCCACTGCACTGCACTGCCCGCAGACGTTAAAACAAAAAACTAGATTAATTTCTGTAGGAAGTCCGAATATAGGACTTGGCTTGACCGTATAGCCACCCAAACTAATAATAATAATAGTCCTCCTGGCCGATTTCGACCATGGCGGCCAATCTCCACAAAGATCAGCCAACTGCGCAGATATTATAGTGCACAAGTGTGAGCGCAATTCACAGGTGCACTCACTGTTCCATCACTCTCAAAGTTCGGTGAGACGGCAATCCGACATGACCGGAGAGAGATCAGGCGCAGGACCAACGGCTTAACGTGCGCACCGAGGCAACACCGACAACTTCCCGACTCCGAGCTGTTGCAGAGAAATTCATGACAGAAAATCTCAGAAACAATTTTGGGTCGACCTGGGATTCGAACCCAGGACCTCTTGGATGTAAGGCAGAAACTTTGGCACTACACCAACGAGGCAGTCACCCAAACTAAACTCCATAACACCCTGCACATTACCTTCTCTTTCTTTTTGCGCTTCCGTCCCGTCTTCTGCTTGTGGTCCTTCAACTTTGACAGTTTTACGTCATCTTCGGACGAGCCGCCATCTTGGGGCGCGAAATCGTCGTAGTTCTCGTCGAACTCTTGGAAATTGTCTTCGGTTTTGATGAGTTCTTCTGGAAAGAACAAGACTTAATAGGCTGGATGACACCACCAATCGTTGACATACTCTTTAACATCTGCCTCCTGGCTTCCATAGATTTTGTATGGAAATTTGACATCACATTTTGTATCAGAAATCGAGGTCAACTGACTGAATATTCAATTAATTTTATGTCATCATCATCATCAACCTATTATACGTCCCACTGCTGGGCACAGGCCTCACCTCAACTGCGAGCCATACTTCACCGTCAGATGTTATTAAGCCGCCCGAGGCCCTCCGTTCAGGGTTAACGACTGATATCTATCGATATTAACCGGGACCAACAGCTTAACGTGCCGTCCGAAGCACGGAGATGCTTGTAAATAGACGTCACTTTTATGGTCAGAACGGTCACCCATCCCAAACATGACCGCGCCGTAGGTTGCTTAACTTTTGGTATCACCACCAAAGCGCTGCAACCACTGCGCCACAAGCACATTTATTTTATGTAAATTATTAAAAAAAACAGCTTTTTGGAAATAAATCGGTTTTGCTAGCTTCATAGAGGTTATGTCTTTAAAACACCATGGTCTTGGATTAAAGAATAAAAAATTGGTTGTCTGTAAAGTCGGTATACGGGCGAAAGTTTTACGTGACAACGACTTTGAGTGGTAAAATAATTTTAATGTGAATATTCATTCGTATAACATGAACCGGTGTGTATGCCTAACTCTCTCACTCTCGCTCTGTCTCTCTCGCTTTTAGGCGGGCTAACTGTGCTCGAGTGGAAGGGACGCGTGCCTTTCACTTTTTATGTCTGTCTCACTCGCTCTTAGGCGGGCTAACCATGCCCGAGTCGAAGGGACGCGTGCCTCTCACTCGCTCTCACTGTGAGCGCATAACGTGAGCGGAGCGTAACGCAGTTTCTTGAAGTGTCACCCGGCAAACCAATTTATAAGACGTTGTCACGTCAAACATTTGAAATTTAAATAACTGTCAACATGAGCCAGGAATACAGCTATTGAACTTCTAGCTAAGAACCACTGTGATAAAATTATCTTTTGAACAAAAAAAAACCGCACTGAAACCGATTCATCCGTTCAAGAGTAAAGTACAATACCACAGACAATACACACACAGACATTTATGTATTTAATTTTTACTTTTATTTATTGATATTATTATAATAAATATATTTTTATGTTAATCTATTTTTGCGTTATTAACCACAATTTACCTTTCTCATTTAATTTCACTGCACCCATTGCCTTCTTTCTGCATGACCTTGAGAGGTTGACTGGCAGAAAATGCTTTTAGCATTAAGTTTACATTTTATACATTTCTTGAGCAATTTAGACTTACCTATCACACACACCATCCTACATATAATATATACCTTTATTAAATAAAATAAATAAATAAGTATTGGCAGTAATTTATTATGTTTTACTCATGACCTATTTTTAATAATTTACAATTGAAAATTACTGAACATTACTTTCACCAATTTTCATATTTTCTCTTTCTTTTGAAAAAAAAAAATTGAAATTCCAACAACATTAAAATGACCAAAATTGTTGAGGCTAAGCAAGATAAGATATGAGGCCCCAGATGAAATCAATTTATTTTTGTAAATAGATTCACAAGAAACACTTTTACACGTCCCGACATATAAATTTACCCAACCATGATGAGAAAGACACACTAATGTCCCTCCAAAGTGTTACATACCCTCTTTAACTTTATATTCCACCGGTTCCTCTGGTACCACCTCTATTTCGAGCTCGCTCTTAACTTCGACATCGTCTTCCGACTCTTTCGGGTCAATGTTGATAATATCAATGTCGGTCTGGGAGAGTTGCGTCGCTGCATTCCTTGTGAAGTCAGATGGAGAACAAAGGAATGGATTCTGAAAAGTTTCGGACAAATATAACGGCTGAGTAAGCAGAATACCCTAAAAATATGTTATCTTCAGTATACTGTATTCATAAGAAGATAATAAATTACATTTCATTTCTGAAATTGTGCTGGCCGGAAGGTGGGATATCGCTGTAAAGAGGCACTGGGTATCCACCTTGCTAAACCCGAATGCTACCCGCATATATTTTGTTAATTAATTTATGTCATTGTCAGTGTATTTACTAACATAGCTATTAAGATTAATTGTTACGAACAAAAATGGATTGTTGTGTCTGAATAAATGAAATTTATTATTATTATTATTTCAAAAATTGAATTCTTAGTTGTTGCAATTTAAAATTATAATGGTTCTCTTAAATATGATATGTATTGGCATTTGGTTATTATGTTTTACTCAAAGCCTATCCTAGGTTTTGATTTCAGACATTTAATTTTAAAATAAATCCTAAAACATACATAAAATAAAACATATCTTACTATTGGTGATAGTAATGTTGAATAATAGTTCCCATAGTTTTTGGGTGTACATACATGACACATTTTTAATACTTCCCTTAAATAGTGAAAAAAAAAAAATTTTTATTGTATTTATTTTATTATTACATGTTTCTAAATTTAGACACTTCTCATACCTTTGCAGAGTAATTGATGAGGATATCATAAGCATTTATAATTTGTTCTCGAAACCGCATCACAGTTCGGGCCGCCGCAAGGCACTCCCAGCAAACTTGGATTGATAAACCATCAGGTACCTGCAAATAGTTATATAAACCTGTTTTAATTTTTTAAATAAAAAAAAATAGACATAATCATGAAATTAACGCGAAGATATGTATATTAGGTACGTACTGCATTTAAATTATACTTTCAACCGGTTTAAATCAGAGAAAGACCAAAACAAACTTTTAGGTAGACAAAAGAAAATAAAGAGCAATGGCGGATCCAATCCTTTTTGTTCTTGTTTACATTTTCAAACATACGTTTTCTGACTAAACCAACCGATATTAACGGATGAATCGTACGCTGCAATTATAACTAAGGCTTAGTTATCGATTTTATCCGTTCTAAATTATACTTACGTCGATTTCGGCTAACAATTTAAAGCATTCCTTGACTTCGTGGACGTAGAACATTTTGCGTTTATAATTTAAACACCCAACACATATTCCATTCACGTTGTAACCTTCTATATTTATATCGATTTCCTTCATTTTTGAGCCGTGTTTTTAACTGTTTTGAGATGAACGAAACAACACAAAATATTTTACGACGAAGAAGCTTCACGGATTTTTTCGGCCATTTTGCTTTGGCATTTTTGGCAGAAGTAGTGGTGTACCAATGCCGAATTGGCCGAATGATGAAAGATATCGTGTCGGAGGAATCTCATGAAAATCGGGGTAATTTTAATCAAATATTCGGATGGTAGCAGTAGGTAGTAGGAATAAACGATCTTGATACTTTTAATTTAAACAGTGTACAAAAGGTAAAATATTTTAAGGACAGGTGAATATAGCCTGTCTACACAGATTACAATCATGTTTTAATGATATTTTAAACGCTAAATCTTAAGTTGGCTCCCATATCCAAATATTTTAGGGGATAGTGACGCCTATTGCCCAGAAGATTTACAGAAGCCTGGAGCTGCCACGAAGAAAAGATGCCAAGAAAAAAAAATGGTTGCCTGTAAAGTCGGTTTTACGGGCGAAGATTTTACGTGACACCGATCATGTTTGAGTGGGAGAGAGACGCAAGACATTCGCCGGTCCGGCAGGCCTCTCTCTCGTTCGGTGACTCATCGTTACGTTACCGGGCGTTACACTTTTTCGTGACTCCGAGCCGCAACCTAATTTAAGACGTTGTCACGTCAAAAGAAAATATTAATCCTTATTCTACATATGAACAGTATCAAAAAGACAAAAGAAATTGGTATTTTGCCCAATTATTGGCAGAAAAAATAGTTTTATTCAGCTATGTGTGCGCACAAAGTATTATGAAGAGATTTTAAAGTATTTTAAGGCTATATATGAACCTTATCTGAGTGTGCTCAATTATCAAGTCCTTTAAATTGGTGTATTTGATTTTTTTATCAAGTAAAAACTAAGCACATCACTATTTTTACATTCTGACAGTTAGTTTCTGTGATTGCTGGTATTTTTTTAATATTAACTTATAGTGCTGCCAGAGTAGAAATATTAATGCATTGAGTAGCTTTTTAAACGACTTCAAAAAAATAATGTTATTATTATAAATAGAGTCTGGCTACTGAAAGATGAGACTGGCTTTTTATTTCGAAAATTTATACGGCAACACCAATAATGACGTCACTGTCACTTTATCTTGAGTAGTTCATGTGTCAAAGTGAACAATATTTACGCGATTTCTGTGATTTCTAATTGAAAACATGACGAAAACACTAAAAAGCGACTTGCGAAAGGTTCTTTTTACAATGATTAGTAAATTTAAAGAAAAACAAGTAGAGCGAGATGTTATTTTCAAGCAAAAAAAGCAGTGTTTACGTGAAATATCTCAGTGCATTGGTTAGTATGAGCTGGAGATTTTGATACTTTTCATTGTTATTTGTGCATTCCATTTAAATTAGCATGAGTTAATTTGTCTTTATATTTATTCATTTACAGAAAACATAGATGTTGAACGTGATCAAGTCGTAGAAAACATAAAAGCAACAATAAAGAAATTAAATGATTTATTCCAAAAAGAATGTTTAAAGACACAAAATTAGTATCTTGATGAGATTTCTTCTTTGACTGGTAAGTAATTACATTTGTTATTTATCAAAACACCAAGAGCTAGAACCAACAAAAACAGTTTAATGAGTATCTAATAGTTGCATAGGTATGGTACATTTAATCTTTATATAAGGAAGTTTATATACAAAATTCATAAATTAATCTGCAAACTGTTTTATTTCAATTGATGTTAAGTAAGTGGCTCCTTTCTGAAAATTATAATATGCATAGTACACATATGTGTACCAATATATAGGATGAAGCCTATTAATACGAATAACATTTTGAGAAATTCCTTGTTCTTCGATATTAATTAACTATTTTCAAATATCTTTCCAGATGTCAGTGTTGGTACCCTTAAAAGAATTAAAAAAGAATGTCAAATAAATGAAGGTGTTTGGAACACACCAGGAAAAAAAAGACCACACAAACCAACAGTATCGGCTTTAGATAACTTTGATATTGATGCTATTAAAAATAAAGTCAATGAGTTTTATATTGTGAAAAAACAAATCCCAACATTAAGGTCTCTTTTGAGTGAAGTAAGGGAAAGTATTAATTTTACTGGCTGTCGTGAAACATTGCGTCGCATCCTTTTATCAAATGGGTTTGAATTTAAGAAAAACAAGGATGAACGTTCAATTCTCATTGAAAGATATGATATAGCGGCATGGAGACATCGTTTCTTGCGGACAATTGCTACCAAACGTAGAGAAGGTAAAGAAATTGTCTATCTAGACGAAACTTATGTTCATCAGAACTATAAATCAAAGAAGTCATGGCAGGGTCCATCCACAAGTGGTGCTGTTACAAATATCTCTTCGGGTAAGAGATATATTATAGTACATGCTGGTTCACAAAAAGGTTTCGTGCCAAATGCTCTTCTTGTATTCAGTACAAAATCAAAAAATGCAGACTATCATCACGATATGAATTCCCAAAATTTTAATAAATGGATATCTGAAAAACTTATTCCAAATCTAAGTGAGCCCAGTGTTATAGTTATGGATAATGCCAGTTATCACTGTGTTCAAGTTAATAAAGGTCCGACAACTAATACCAGAAAATCTGATATCCAAGCATGGCTCTCTTCAAATGGCATTCCATATGAAGATTGTCTATCAAGGGAAGAACTATTAGTTTTGGCAAATGAACATAAACAAGCACCAGTTTACCATGTTGATGAACTTTTGAAGGAGCATGGTCATGAAGTGCTAAGACTCCCGCCCTACCACTGCGATTTAAACGCGATAGAATTGATATGGAGTTTGGCGAAACGCAAAGTTGCCAGTAAAAATATTGGTTTATCTACAGAGGCAATGGCAAGATTAATCGAAGATTCGTTTAACAGCGTGACTCCAGAGGATTGGAAAAAGAATACTGACCATGTTATTAATGTTGAAGAACAGTATAAAAAGCGAGATGGAATTACTGCAGATATGGAACAGTTCATAATAAGAGTGAGAGAAAATGATAGTAGTTCAGATTCATCATTGGAGGTGGAATTTTTAGATTCTGATTTTGATTGCACAGATTAAAAATAACAATAAAAATGCATTTGCATTGTTTTATGTTTTTTTTTCCTTCCTTCACTTGCTGCTTTTTTTGCAATCTTTTAAACCTAAGACAACGTCAACATCTCATACATTGATCTGATTCTAAGGTAACTTATGTGATATAAATCAGAAACAACGACGGTACCACAACTCCCAGACCCTAGACGATACAGAAGTTAGTTTACTTTTCTACATTGACCCTACCGAGAATCGAACCCGGAACCGGTATTTAATATACTGTATGCCCGGGACCTCTGAGGTGCTGACGCGAAGTCTCGCACGCTCGTCTTTCAGGCATCATTAGCTAATTAAGCCTAAGACCTAAATATAATCAATTTTCAAAACTATATTTCCGACTATAATCAGAGTTGCCATGTGAAGTTTTTTTGAATTTGCCGCCTTTTTCCAGTCTCATCTTTCGTTAGCCAGACTCTAGGGATGTGGACTATTTTTGGGAAAGTGTTTAAAACCATGCGTAAGTACCAAATAGAGCCCAAACTAGTTGTTATTATTTTTTGAAGTGAAAACTTCTTTAGCGGCGTTGAGCACTTTTGTGGCATGGGTAGAAACTGTGAAACTCGCGTCAGGTCACGTGATGCTGATCGAAAAACCGTAAGACGGTTGTTAAGTTTTCACTTCTGCCGGCACTCCCGGAGTGCAACCCGTGTTAGTTTTTTTTTAATACAACTAATACCTTGAAAATAAGTTATTTAAAATTCCATTCCAAATTTCGCGCCGAAACGTGGATACCTGTCAAACGCCCACTGTAACGTCACTTGTTCACAAACATTGTCGAAGTTGTATGTAATAGGAAGTTATATCGTAGTTTTGAGTTAATAAAATGGATTCTACATTTTATAAATGTTTTGCGGTGCCGTAGTGTGAAAGTACTACTATTAATTCACCTGAAATCTATCTATTCACGTTCCATGTACAAAAACGATGCGGAAAATGTGGCTTCAACTAGCCCGTCGAGATCCAGCAATTATTGTATCTTGTGTCTTTGATTTCAATTTAGGTATTTTTAATAAATAAGGAGCTGGCTTTACCAAAAAACTTTAACAGTCAGCATCCTTGTATTTCAAGCAAAGTTGGTGCATTGAACACATTATAACATCATCTTTGTAGAAATCTGACTGGTGTTTCAACAGCTGAACATTTTTAATTGTTTTTTCTTTCATTCCTTTTCACATGATGAATGCCACAGAATGTTTGCAACCTCTTTGAGAAGCAGCACAATCATGACACTTGGCACTCACTATTACACCGTTTTCTTTATCCACAACCATAGTGGCTGAATATGGTTTACTACAAATTTTATGCTACGGGCAAATTTTGCACTAAACTGTGCACAATATTGCATCTCGACGAAGTTGTACATATCCCACAGCATCGTCTCCTATATGACTGCCTGCTGAGCAACTAAAAAGGAATGAAACAATTTGTTAAAAAGACAGAACCTCATAAGAATCATATTATTTTATATAACATTCAATTTTACTTTTGGAGTGTATAAATACCTACGATTACTATTACAGTGCCGACACGAAAGAAGAAGAAGAAGAAGACTATTATAGTGTATCTTGAGTAATACTGAATATATTACTTACATAGAGGTCTTCACATTTCTAAATTCAGTCGTGCAGAAGTTACTATTTGTTGCGAAGAAATTAGCCACCGTGAAGCAATCAATACATGGCAAATTTGAACTATCTGCCTTAACATATCTGCTTACCATGATAGGAAAGCCTTTAAAAATTGATTCAATAAGATAATTAAACGATTTTCGAAGAAATTTCACGGGTATCAAAATAATAATATTAACCAAATATCAACAAACACATAGTACTCGACAGTGAAAATTCTTGTTTGGCAACAAGTGACGTCACGCATTTTGATTGGTGTTGATTGTCACGTGACTTGAGGGTGAAATATTTAATTACATTTTATCAAATAAAAAATTAATGCTTTGGTTTTTGAAGAAAAAAATGTGATTTTTATTATTTTTATGATAGAAACTACCTTTTAATGGTAAAATTATATACTTACTTATTTGAGTACAGTCCACATCCCTGTTGAAATCATGTTTGAGTAATAGATAAACTTAAACAAAAAAAAATAATTGAGCACAGAGTATTTAGTTAAAGAAACACAGATGTAATACAACATACAAAAAATCATATTATTTAATCAAATGATAAACAAAACAAATTAAACTCCGATACTAACAAAACAGTAACAAAGCCAATTTTATAGTAATTCTTAAATTTTGTAAGAATTGTTTTGATCTCAAATAAAAATCAACTACTTTTTAAGTTTATAATGTACTCCGTCGCATTCTCTTAACGTGTGAGCGGCTTGTTCTGGCGTCAGGTCACGTTGTGGCTGTGCCAACATCTCATAGCCAACCATGAACTTTTTGACGCTTGCGGAGCGGAGCAGTGGTGGCAGGTACAGTCCGTGAAGTAGCCAGTGAGGAGAATCACCTGCTGTATGACCGGGACCAGTCGGTGCACCTAAATGAGAGAATATTAGAGTTTACTAGCTGACCCAGCAAACGTTGTTTTGCCATATAATTGTTAAGGGTGGACTACCCTTATCACTAAGGGGTATGAAAAATAGATGTTGGCCGATTCTCAGACCTACTCAATATGCTCACAAAATTTCATGAGTATCGGTCAAGCCGTTTCGGAGGAGTACGGGAACAAACATTGTGACACAAGAATTTTATATATATATAGTGATAGTGTGATTTTACCTAGGTTATAGGTTCTATTAACATAATCTTTTGCCTGTACGTGTACATACTAGTTGTATTGTATCATCGTTTGTTTATTAACTGGAATTTACAACCTTTAAACAAAAATACAAATTAAGAGTATTAAGTTTACTCACCATGCCATCCCATGCTGTACGGAAAACTGCACTTGAACAAGTTGTCATATTTCGTATTTAGCCCCTTCATGATCTCGGCCAGGCCTTTCTTCTGGTCGTCGTTGAGGTCTGTTAATCTCTGTGGACGGCCTTTTTTAGGAAGCAGCATAGTCTCGTAAGGCCACGCTGCCCAGTACGGCACCACAGCAACCCACTCTTTATTTTCAACAACTACTCGATCCTGAAAATTACTTTTTAGTTGAGTAATTATGGTTGCACATTTTTTTAAGTTTTCGATATTTTGATTATTTTTCGGAACATTTCTAGGTAAAACAATTTGGTAAATTTAACAAACCTTTTTTTCTAGTTCTTGTTCCAAATAATCTACAAGTAAAGGCGTGCCGTATTCAGTGTAGTACTGCTTTTGGGTTCTGTAAAGGAAAAAAAATTGCAAGTTAATGTTAAGAGACTGTATGACTAAAAACATAGCTTTACCTTCTGGTTGACTAATGCGTTTTGCCTTCCCTTTATTTTTCCAAAAAATGCCCTACGGAACATAAGGGATAATAATAAGTTTTTATTAGTCTCAGTGTTGCTTGGAACAAAACAGAAAAACTACTAACAATTAATTTCTCAACGTTGGTAGCAAGTAAAAAAAAACGAAAGTGTCAGTTTTGACATTGACTTGACATCATGACTGATGCTTCTTTTATATAAATAATCCTTTAGTTTTTTAAATTAATTAGAAACGAATGAATAATTCAAAATAACAAACAAGTAAGATGCCCAACGCTTGTTCAGTGCCTAATTGCAAGAGTAAAAAAGGAGGTCATCTTTTTCCTCTCAAAGAACCTGAGAGGGTACAGCGATGGCTAAAGGCTCTGCGCATGGAATCTTACGTCCCCAAAAAGTATAGTATCGTCTGTCGCAGACACTTCACTGAAGATGACTACGAACTGCCGAAGGATTCAGTGCTTAGTGATCGTGAGTTTTCATCTTTCCTTCTTTATATCTTTCCTACTACAAAGTAACCGAGCGAAGGCATAGTCAGATTTTTAGTTTGCTAACACTATTGATGAGTATTTATTGTTTACTGAGATATAGTACAGACTATTGTATAACTTTTATATTTTTAACTGTATTTGATTATTACTACACTGTACATTACAGTACATTTTGTCCTGCACTTGTGTTAGTAAATCAAGGAAACTAAATTAACCTGCTGACACCCTATTTTGAATATAATCACTTGATACATAAGGTGAAATAGCATATAGGTAGCATACAGAAAGTAGCTGACACAGAAATAACAATCATTTGTACACATTCTGTGTGTTCATCCCCTTTTACATTTCTATAAAAATCCAATTTTATTCGTTGTACTCTTGTCTGACTACATACATATGACTACCATGGGGTCTTCGAAGCCCCAGTCTTCGAGTTCCGCTGAATCGCCTGAAAAGTTGAGTGAAGTGCAAGTGTTGGACTCTGTTGAGAGGTTTGTTATGACCTCCTTTTCAGTGCCTTTGTGTAGTGCACAAGTGATGGACTCTAGTGAGCCGCCTGTGCCTACTTCGCCTGCTGGTCCTAGTGGGATGGCAGATCTCGTCATACCAGTTTTCTCATCATCTAGAGACTTGCACGAGCCAGTAACCCCTTCTGGTTCATCGGGAATGCGAGTCCATTATTACTTGAAAGAATTGAGGTTAGTATCTTTCTCGGCTTTTTAATTGTCCTTGGTTCCGCTTGGTGTGTTAATAGATGTTTAATATATATTTTATATTGTACTTTGGGTAGCTGGGAGTTGCGTAAATCTTTCTTTTCAACTTGATTTATTTTTGTTTTAGATTGATGTGGAACTGGAAAAGAATCTTCACAAGACTTGGAACGGTACGGACTTTTCTGAGGAGAGAGGATTTATTCCTAAGGAGAAAATGTGTCATTTCCACCACATACCAATGACAATGTCTACTGAAACCCAGTTTGGCAGATTCCACTGCAGAAAGAGCAACTGCAGGAACAGGAGTGTGAGCCTTAAAAATGTTTTTTTTAAGTGGAATTGAGAGTTTTGAAAATGTGAGATTATGTATCACATTGGTGTTTCAAATAATGTATGCTTTTAGCAAGGGCTTGTTGTATATGCAAGTACAAAAAAAACTTGCTACCGAAGATGAGCCTGTGATTTCTATGAAAACTGTGGTGGACTGGTACAGCTAATGCCAAGAAACAATTGTTATTTATGAGCTGGAACATAACCAAACAAGAGAGAAAATTGTACAAATGGACAAATCCTTTGGCATAAGAAAATATAACCGTGGTCGACAGATCGAAGGTCATTGGGTGATAGGGATGATCCAAGATGGGAGTGATGATCTACGGCTGGAAGTGTGTCCTGACAATGAGAGGTCTGCGGAAATATTGGTGCCACTCATCAATAAGCATGTTCAGGAAGATTCTATCATCCATACTGATTATTGGAGAGCTTACATGAGCCTTCCTAAGCATGAATATACACATAAAAAGGATTAATCACAGTGATCCCACAAACAAATTTGTGGCACCAGATGAGACACACACACAGCGCCTTGAGAGCCAGTGGAGAGGATTTAAAAAACAATTCAGGCAGGAACCGAATAAAGCAAAACTTTACCGATTGGCTGTGCGAATATTCATGGAGGCAGAAAATAAGAGTCAACCATACCAATCCATTCGAAGAACTTTTAAAGGTGATTTATTATGCACATATACATAAAAAATCGCCTTTAAAAGACAATAGAAATTAATCAAAATGATTGTCAACATTTTTTTTTGTTTTTTTTTTAAGACAATGTCTGCCCACCTTTGAAAAAAACCAAGTTAGTCAACCCCAACCCCACGTGGTACTAGTCTGCCCTACCCCTAGAGTGTTTATAAAAGCCCAGAGGCGCGAAGGGAGAGCAGCCCCAGCCCGCTGTAACAAGCTGCGTAGGCGAGCATGGAGTGCCTGAAATTTGTTACGCAAGGGCGGAGGGGCTGCACGTGATAGGTTAGAAATTTCGTGGTTATTTTTTTTTAACAGACAATAGTAATCTCTTTATTATACCCCTGAAAAAGCAATTTTGTACGGAATAGGCAAGTCTTCACTCTCCACTACCCCCTTTTACCCCCCCCCCCCTACGAAAAACTTCCCCCTCTATCCCCCTCTTCCCCCACCCCTTAATTCGATGATCTAAAACTAAATTTTAACAGTTTTAGTACAGTTATAACCTCAAACTTCAATCATGAATGTTTCAGAAACCAAGAGCTTGCTTCAAGAGGGGGTATCAGGGGGTACGCCCCTTCCCTTCCTATAGACATATTCTTCCCCTATAGACATTATAACAACAAAACTTCTATTGTGTCTGGCTGACTGTCTGTTAATGTGTTAAGAATAAATTTATGTAACATTATAATAAATTGAATTTATTTTTTTCCAGCTCGACTTATCCTGAAGAGGGATGCTGTCCCTAAAATATACACCGGAAAAGGAAGCATAAGTAAAGTACAGGACAGAACAGCCTCAAATTCAGAACAAGATGATGTTGAAAGTCACAATATAAGCAATTACCACTTCAAGGAGGATATTACCCAGGTAACCATAAAAAAGGAGATTACAGAGACTCCCATCGACTCTATGGCGAAGGACTTTGTAAAACCACAGGAATACATTGTACCCGATAATCCAGAATGCAAAAAAGTCCCAGAAACGACAGTTAACAAACCAAATAGTGCTTCGGACAGTTATGCTACTGTAAAACCTTTAACTTCAGAACATGCCGTTTCAAACGACAAGAGAGATTTGAATTTAGTGATCTGTGAAAAGGCACTGCAGTATTTTGCATCAAAGTTCCCATCGTACCATAAACCTGACGTATCCCCTCAATCTCCACTAAACGCATTGATATCTACTTTACCTCCTGATGTGACAATCAAACGTACAAACCCAAATATGCTGTTCTCACTCGATCATACATACTCATATTCGTGGAAGAGTGATGACAATATGGATATTGATGGAGACTCAGACTTCAATGAGCTGTACAAAGATGTCTCGACACAATGCAATTTGTGTGAATGTTCCTTAAGCTCCAGCGTACAAGATGACGGCCAGGTTATTCACGGGGAAAATGGAAGCAGAATGCATAAAATAATGGACGTTACAAACCCAGATGAAGTGCAATTCTATACAGGATTCAAAGATTTTGATCGATTTCAATTCATGTTTAGTCTTCTTGGTGTTGATGTCAAAAATGTGCATCGCTATAACAAGAAAAATTGTGAAGACACAATTTTATCGCCTCGAGACGAATTTTTACTGACAGTCATGAAATTGCGAAGGAACAAATCTTTCGTTGAGCTTGGTTATCTGTTTCGCATAACAAAAAAAACGGTTGCAGCTATTTTTAATTCATGGATTGATTATTTGTTCAAAAAATTCAAGTACATTTCTAAATGGATGCCTAAAGATGTTGTCCGGAAATACTTGAGGTATGGTAAAGGCAAACCGACTATAGTGATTGTTGAGTGTTCAGGAATACAATTGAAGGTCAAGAACACGGATAATAGTGATCAAAATTGTGATAAATATACTTTGGTCAATCCAACGAGACAGTTGAAGTTGTACATTGATTTAAAGGAATCGGGATGCTCTAGATTTGTGTCCGGTGTGTTCCCTGGGTCTATCACTGACAGTGAATTAATTAAACAATGTTCAGCACTAGCAGAGTCTCAAAGTGACGACGAGGATAGGAGTGAAACAAGTGGTCAACAAAAAAAAGTTGAAAAAGTGATAGGACTATGCAAATTGTACACAATATTGAGCGGGAAACTTGACAGTGAACTGTTAGAGATTGCGAGTCAAATTATATTTGTTTGTTGTATGCTTACGAACTTTACTAAGGAGCCAAAATCGGAAGTGTATGGTGATAACGAACAGTGTTGGATTAACCAGTAGGCGTTCGAATCAGGGATTGCTGTCTTCAGCAAAAAACGCATAGTTTTGATTTTAGTGTTCCCTAATCTGCTTCTAACAGAAATACTGTGATAAGAGATCGCTCTTAGCAATAAGACTAAATAGGCATGATGACACCTATATTAACCATTTTCAAGAGTATGGCGTTTAAAAAAACATAGCCCCTATGAAGTTAATACAACCAGTTTATTTCCAAAAAGCTGTAGAAAACAATTGTTGTGTCATCACATCATGCCTATTCATTCGTAGGATCTGAAGGCGTACTCTCTAACAACGTTTCGTTCGTATTTTCGTGTCTAGCCAGCGAGTTTGTTCACGGTAAAGCTTTGAAGTGTGACAGGGGTAAGTTTATATCACCCTGTTTTTCACATAGACTTGACTGACTATACAGGACGCGTATCTACGAGTAATCTTGTAGAGCAAGTACCAAGTAATCGAAAATGTGTACCACATCTATTTATATTTGCATGTCTGACAAGACAAAACATGCTGAGCTTATACATATTTGTGATGTCACTATTTTTACCATGTTATGTGCAAATAAATATGTCATTCCTTCATTAAAAAAAAGTACAAAATGTTAGTTTTCTTTCTTGGTAATTGGTTTCTCTCAACCGATTTGTAACGAATGTCTGCATTTAGATACAAAATATGGACAGCTAAGCAGATTTTTGGCAAAAACTTGGATTCCAAATCTTCTTTAAGCACTTACACACGAGCTGCACATTTTTTTTTAATATTGGTTCGCTCTTGACATCATTCTCCCTCTAAGAGGTAAAGAAAATGTCGACGATGTAGCGAGCTTACCCAGAAGGTGCCTATTGACTTTCGCTTTGAATGAGCTCAAGTTATAAGCAAGCAAAAGCAACCGTAGTCGCCGTTCACTGTCGGCAACTAGTCGTCGACGTGCCCGCAGCAAGGTTTAGACACGTTAACGTCTGCCGTCGGCGGGTCGACAGCGTGCTGGGGGAGGCGGCAAGCTGTAGCCACCCGCCGACGGCAGCCGCCAACGCGTGGACAGCGCGGCGTCGGCATGCCGACAGCTAGCCGTCGCCTTCTGACCTCAACTGCAGTTACATGCAGCGACAGCCAAGTGTGTAAGAGCCCTTAGCTGACAATTTTTTTTGTAATCTAGATCACTTTAGAAGATATGCCACTAGACAAGTGTTGTCATTAAATGTAATTAGACTGTATTAGATTTAATAAGATAAACATTCAACACGGTTCTATTAGTTTGTTGTTTTATGTGTATATAAGTGCAAATATAAACACATTCAATTATATTCAGTTATAAATATTTTATGTGTTAATTCTTAACCAAAAACTACGATTGTAGAAACTCAGAGATCACTTCATAAAGTGTAGGTACACTTTTTATGCAATACATACCAGATAAGCTGGACTTTACTTAATATTATGTACGAAAAGATAGATTTTTTTATGCTCTACTCATAATATGATATTTTTTATTTATTTTTTGTCCTTTGTCATAAATCCTTAGCTTACAACAGCTGGCGGGAAGCTAGTGAATGCTGCTGCTGGTTCTCAAAATTGCAGGTAAATTGCATCACAATCGTGAAAAATCGGGAATTAATATAAACTTAATAATATAAACATGGCTGGTGGAAGGTAGATACGTACTGTTAGCGTGCTTTACGCTTGTTGGCGTGTGTCCTGTCTCGGTACCCTACTGAGTCGTCTAGGACTAATAATAATAATAGTCCTCCTGGCCGATTTCGACCACGGCGGCCAATCTCAACAGAGATCAGTCAACTGCGCAGGAGATATTATAGTGCACAAGTGTGAACGCAATACACAGGCGCACTCACTGTTCCATCACTCTCAAAGTTCGGTGAGACGGCAATCCAACGTGACCGGAGAGAGATCAGGCGCAGGACCAACGGCTTAACGTGCGCACCGAGGCACGGGGGTGTAACACCGCTTACTTCCCGACTCCGAGCTGTTTTTGAGAAATTCGTGACCGAAAATCTCAGTAACTATTTTGTCTCGACCTGGGATTCGGACCCAGGACCTCTACCAGGTTCTACCGACGGTCAAGAACGTAGGTAAGTTACTTACCTACTGTATACCGTGTACATGCTACACGTGCTATAAGCTAGTATAGACGTGTATAAGTCGCGCCATATAACAAGAACACTACTCTCCAGCGTTCTGGGATTAAATTCAACTTTAGATCAGTAGCTATCTCGCTCACTTGCTCTCGGCGACGGAGTCGCCCCCTCCCCACGCAGTACTACTAATTAGAACTGTGTATCGTCTAGTGCAGCTATACTCAACCTGCGGCCTGGGCCTTTTCGGTTAGCCCACTTTTAGTGACTATGCTCCGTTCTATTTTAAATTTCGTGCCTGTCAGAGAACGACTGATTGGGGTCGGAGCTAAAAGCTGTTTGATGAATTTATTGATTTTAAAAACGACACCAATCTAGAAGTCGTGCTTAAAGAAAAAAGAGAGAACAGAGATTACGTAGAATTTTGGAGCATTGTTCCCCAGAAATTAAAAAAAGTGTTCACATTATCAAATCTGATCAGCCTATATTACGTCCCACTGATGGGCACAGGCCTCACCTCAACTAAGAGGTGGTCCGAGCCATACTCCACCGCGCGGGCTCAGTGCGGATTGGTCCTCCACCAATCCAATGGTGTTGTAAGGTAAGTGACCAACCTTACTGTCAGATGTTGTTAAGCCGCCCGAGGGCCTCAGACCAGGCTTAACGACTAATATCTATCGATATTAACCGGGACCAACAGCTTAACGTGCCATCCTAAGCACGGAGATGCTTGTAGTAAGACGTCACGTAAATGGTCAGAATGTTCACCCATCCCAAACATGACCGCGCTTCAGGTTGCTTAACTTTTGGTATCACTACCAAACCACTGCGCCACAAGCACCTCAAATATCAAATATCCCATTGAAATAGTAAATTAAATAGTTTTGACGTGACAACGTCTTATAAATTGGTTTGCCGGGTGACACTTCAAGAAACTGCGTTACGCTCCGCTCACGTTCCGCGCTCACAATAAGAGCGAGTGAGAGGCACGCGTCCCTTCGACTCGGGCATGGTTAGCCCGCCTAAGAGCGAGTGAGACAGACATAAAAAGTGAAAGGCACGCGTCCCTTCCACTCGAGCACAGTTAACCCGCCTAAGAGCGAGAGAGAGAGAGTGAGAGAGATAGGCATACACACCGGTTCATGTTATACGAATGAATATTCACATTAAAATTATTTTACCACTCAAAGTCGTTGTCACGTAAAACTTTCGCCCGTATACCGACTTTACAGGCAACCAATTTTTTTTAAATCTTTTTCTCATTAATAAAGTAAGTAATTACATTGTTACCTTTGGTGTAAGTTTTATTTAGAACCTTATAATTTCTCGCTTGCGGCCCGGGATCCCATGACTGAAACGTTTTTTGGCCCGAGTAAAAAAGAGGTTGAGAATGGCTGGTCTAGTGCGTAGCGTTCTTCTTATATGGCGCGACTGATAATTTGCTTAGTTACTAGGGCGCTTAGGGCCACATTACCTAGATACCCTAATAGGGCGTCTAGGGCTACGTCACCTGTATTTGACACGCCACCCGTGCACCCAAGTGTACGGACGGTCGAGTTTCACGAGTCTTTTCAGTTTATAAATGGTAAAACTTAGGCCACACCTCATGTTATCACCGCGACTCGCGACTGTCAGCGATTAATGTGGGGTGATTGGTTGATACGCTGTCAGAAGCGTGTCGCGGCGACATAAAGTCGCAGGTGTAGCCTGAGCCTAAGGCATGTTGCGAGATATGTCATGCTCGTGCGTCGTAACCCAGGGCGATTAGGGCTATCGTACATTACCCGTCCTTGACTCTCTTGTGTGAACGTACTTTGGACTAGAAGGCGTGTATCTTACCCAGGACCCTAGGGCGTTTAGAGCTACATTACCTATGTGCCCTACTAGGGTGTCTAGGGCTATATTACCTAGATACCCTACTAGGGCGCCAAGGGGTTCCTTACCTGTCCATGACTCTCGTGTGTGAATGTGCTTAAGGCTAGTAGGCGTGTATTTTGCCTTGGAACCTTAGGGCATTTAGGGCTACGTTACATAGGGCCCCTAGGGATACGTCACCGTGTCCTTGACACGGAGCTCGTTGGGCATGAAGGCAAGACGTCCACCAATAAGACCCGCGTATCGTCTAGTGCGCAGGTGACCGTTAGCGCTCTTTTAAGTCCCGACAAAAAAAAGGGTGTTATAAGTTTAACCTCAATGTCTATATGTATATAGGTTTCGTGTGTGTCTGTCTGTCCCGTCGTAGCTCCCGAACGGATGGAACGATTACAAAGCTACTTTTTAGGGTTCCGTACCTCAAAAGAAAAAAACGGAACCCTTATAAGATCACTTTGTTGTCCGTCCGTCCGTCTGTCAAGACCGTTTTTCTCAGGAACGCGTGGAGGTATCCAACTGAAATTTCTATATGATACTTAGGTCTACTGTCCCTGGAAGCTGTAGAAAAATCAACCTTCTAAGCCAACGTAATCAAAAAATACAACCATTTAGGCCGCAAATTTCCGCAAATTTTCGAAACTCGCACGGGAATCAAAACCTACAGGGTACTTCCCGTAAACTTAGAATCTTGAAATTTAGTACGAAGTCACGTCTTATAGTAGGTACAGATATAGGAAAAATTACGAAAACCGTAAATTTTCAGTTTCATCCTATAAAAAAAATATTTTTGACAATTTTGAAAATTTCAAAGTTACTACTCCTTATCTACAGGTTTGTACGGAACCCTCGGTGCGCGAGTCCAACTCGCACTTGACCGGTTTTTTTTATTCGAAAGATAATTTGATCATGGTGGTTCTTAGTTATAGCTGGTCAAAATCAGTCTAGGCGTTGAACAGCACCCGTTGTTCTCCTGGCTTATTCGGGAGTTTCCTAAAATTGGAAAGATTTTTTATATAGTGCGACATATATTTTGTTTAGTTACTAGGACGCCTGGGTGTTTTCTATGTATAATATGTATTTATTTACAAAAAAAAAGTATTTAAGTATGTTTATCCGTTGTCTAGTACCCATAACACAAGCCTCGTAGCTTAGTTTGGGACTAGAGAATTGGTGTGATTGTTGTGAAATATATTATATTATATTATATTATATTATTACTGGACTAGTAGGCGTGTATCTTACCTAGGAGCCCTAGGTCGTGCCTAGGGCATTTAGGGCTACATAACCTATATACCCTACTAGGGCGTTTAGTGCTACATTACCTAGGTACCCTTCTAGGGTCTATGGGGTCCGTTATCTGTCCTTGACTCTCTTGTTTCGGTTACGAGGCGTGTGTCATGGCTAGGGCGTTTAGTGCTACATTACCTAGGTACCACACTAGGGCGCCTAGGGCTACGTCACCTGTCCTTGACACGGGGCTCGTTGGGCATGAAGCTGGACGCCCATATCTGGCAGTGCGGGTGTGGGTTGGAGCACCCCATCACCGCCCCCTTGTTCTCGAAGATCTGCACCCATGTGTACCGACGGCCGAGCTCTCTCATTTGGTTCACCCATCTAAAAATAGTAAAGGTTTTGTCGCGGTGACTGTACTAACATTTTTTAATAATGAAAATGTGAGGGTGGATCTGGAAACTGCGGCAGCCCCGAGCAGACGACGCCGTCGGCGACGGCGTCAGCGCCACCAGTCAGCTCGTGACCACGGCGCAGTGCAATCCAGCCGAAACGTCGAGCAGTGAGTACCTAACTCATTAAAAAAGATTGCGTTTAGACCCGATAACCAATAGTTTGTGTTAAAAGGATAGAAGCGGTAGTATGAAGTGCACTGAGCTACAGTCAGTAGGTCGTAATTATTGCGATGTTGTGTTCCGTTCAATAGCAGCACTGCTTCCTGCTGACCGAGGTGGTGTGGTCGGGGACCTTGGTCCAATGGTTATTGGTCACTGTCTCGGTTTGTGGCTGAGTCCGAGCTTTAACAAATATTGCGCGATTCAGGATTGTGTGTGCGTTCACATCGTTATGATGTAGTGGTGTGCGGCATCGGTAGATGTCACCACATTTTCATAGAATAGCGTTGTTATTTAGCGGAAAGCAAATCGCAAAAGAGATCTAGGCTAGAAACAAGACAGTCTGACAGACATATCACTTCACATCGCAGTCTAAAAGCATTCTATTTGGAGGAAAATTAACAAGAAATGTAACATACTCATTGAAATAATACACTTTTTTACGGATTATTTCGCGATTTATTCACATTTTATTTTAACCTGACGTTTCGGACCCTTTTCAGCGTCCGTGGTCACAGGTAGAATGACACACACACACACGTCACACAGTGGTCACAGGTAGTGAGTCTATCTGTGACCACGGACGCTGAAAAAGGTCCGAAACGTCAGGGTAAATACAATAAAATGTAAATAAATCGTGAAATAATCCGTTAAAAAAGTGTATCATTTCAATGTCTACTGTTCGCGTAAACGGAAGAAACAAATATGTTACATACTCTTCAATAACAGCTACGATTTCTTCAATCTTCATCAGTGGGATTGTCATAGACGAGTCGGGGTGGAAGCACATCACCCTGTAACAGAGAAGTTTGCTTTAAAATTATTAGTGCCGATGACACCAAGGTAATATAACCGATGGTTAGGAAGACATAAAACTTTTAAAATTCTTTTCGGCTCCGGTCATCGGGAAGGATTCGAACTCCCGACCTTTGGAAGTCCGGTCCAATGCTCTTACCACTGAGCTACCGAAAACCTTAATGGAGTGCAGTGTGTGTCACGTCCCCTAGCTGCCATATATCAATGTGTAATCTGTCTCATGAGCCAGTAATAACATACGTTAAACGCGCAACATCTTTTTATTGGCTGCTCCCGGGTCCCTTACATGGCGACCCTGCCAGTGCTGCCTGCCGAGCAGTGGTGCGCAACAACTGTTTGATTCACTACTCCCGGGTCCCATCCTTGCAGGAGTCGTTGAATTTTGTAAATGCTTTTTTACGCTGTAAGCCAGCGTATGATTCATCAATGATTGTGGGAGACACCCTCAAATCACCCGAGAGAAATATTTTTAAAAATATTAACCGATGGTTAAGTAAACTGCCGGTTCAAGACATTTTAGGCTAATTAAGACTTGATTTGAAGTCGGAGAAATAAGACCCAATATGTCTGTATAATGTTGTCTTCTCAACTGAACAACTGTATTGTACATACGAGCTAACTAATAGGCTTATATGGGAATGGTTGATCTTTCGCCACTCTTCAAATACTGTCCCACTGTCCCACATGCTATTATCGCCCCTAGGCGATAGTGGCGGTGTTGTATAACGCATTCCTCTCTCGGTCCAAAACAAAAATAATAATAAATATGCAACAACATCACATACATTGATCTGACTCCGTGGTAAGTAGCTAAAGCACTTGTGTTACAGATATCAGAATCAACAGTGGTATTACAAATAAGCCTAAATAAATAAAAAGACATGTTCATGCACACAAATGTTTGTAATAGTGCGCGGATTCAACCAGCGACCTCTAGGTTAATAGTCAACTTCTTGACCATTAGGTACACCAAAGTGGTTACAGCTGGAAAGGGCGCATGCTTGTGTGGTGTTTCCCCCCGGACAGTGGCACATTTGTTTATCTGCTCTGCGTGTCCCGGCAAGTGTACACGCAAGGACCTCTTCAAAGCCACAAACGCGCGTGTACTTGTAGAGGTACAAGGCCACTGGCAACGACTTGTCGGTGGCTGAGTTTGGGTCTTCAAAAATATGCCTACGTTGACACGATAAGAAGAAGAAGGGGCCCTGGAGATCAAACAAAGAAGGAGCTGTACCTGCAAGTGCCCTTCGCCTGGCCAGCCTGGAACAGCGGGTGCTCCGGTTTTGGAGGCTCTGGAACCCTCTCCAGGAGTGCTGGGAAGTCGTTCGGGAACACGTACGTTGAGGTGTAGACTGGGTTGCGCTGGAAAGAGTGAAAACGATTGGTTATTTCAGGATAGTAGTTAATGCAAGGTACCCTAATAACTGTCAGAATGTCAAGGTAATTTTGATGTAAGTAGTCTGTTCAGATTAGAATTAGAAATAGAAGTAGGCGAAAGGGGTTTAAGACTGTGAGAAACGTTACCTATTTTCGGAAGGTGAAATACTTTAACACAAGATCTCTTCTTCTTCTTTACGTGACGAGTCAGATATTTTTTAAGACCAGGACTCAGACACCGAAATAGCAATGACAGTAGCCTTCCAGAAGTCTGCGTGTACCGGCATAGAATATCGCATCTTCTTGCAATAATAGCAACGATCTTAGTTATTTGACGCCGGTCCCCTTCAGCACAGACTAATAACAGCGTCATATTAGGATAAGCCAGCTATATAACTGTCCATTGGCTTTCACATGTGCTCTCAGAGGGTTGTTGGGTGCCAGTGCCTGGTGCCTGCCTCCAGAGCCGCCTCTGTCTGACCGCTCCAGAGGCGCAGGTAGCGGTGGGGGGAGACCAGCATTCAGTCGTCTTTGTGTCCATGGTGCCTCTTATAATGATTATTATAAGCTCTTGTATCTTTCTACCGTCAGAACTAGAGAAATGTCGTTGTGTTTCGAATGCCTTTTATAGAATTTCCGATTAGTTTCGTTGTGGTTCCCAACTGCCCATAGTGTTAATTGTTATTTTAATTGAAATTTCTAATGTTATGTGAAGTTTTTAAGTGAATAGGCAATGTTTGCCTTTTTAAGATTGCTGTGCCCTTGCTGAGCGTCACTGTACTTTGACGTTATTTGTAACACCTTTTGTGTGTGTAACACGGGCTTTTTTACCTGTCCATTGGCCCTCACGGCTCCTGCTCTCAGAGGGTTGTTGGGGTCCGGTGCCTGGTCCTCCTGAGGCTCCTCTGTCTGCCCGCTCCAGGGTCGTAGACAGCGGTGGGGGGAGACCAGCACCCACTCGTCTTTCAGCGGGTTGTAGCGCACGTGTTGGTGCTCTGAAAAGTGTAACACTGCCATTGTATTTTCAAAATTATGTGAAGGTAATCTCGTAAGAGCAGCCCGACGCAAAGTCATGTAAATGTTTGTTTGACACCCAGAAGGGGATGAGGTGTAAAATATGTATGTTTTTGTGTTTTCTCTCTTATTTATTTTGTCGCACCACCACACTAACTGTTTCTGCTTAGCCCAAAGGTATGACTGGTAGAGAATTCCCTACGGCGTTAAGTCCACCTTTTGCACATAGTTTCGTTGTGCAATAAGGCTTAAATAAATAAATAAAACAACAGATGGGACGTAAACAGAATTTGTAGGGAGCATAAAAGCCACGCGCTATCTCGTGATTCGATTCGTATACCGCAAGGCAGGTAGAACCATGGGTTGGTGGAGGGAATATGCCATTGTTGAGAGAGATTGTTGTTGTTTGACTGCCTCGTTGGTGTAGTGGCAAAGTTTCTGCCTTAGATCCGAGAGGTCCTGGGTTCGAATCCCAGGTCGAGCCAAAATTGTTTCTGAGACTTTCTGTCATAAATTTCTTAAAAAACAGCTCGGAGTCGGGAGGTTGGCGGTGTTACACTCCCGTGCCTCGGTGCGCACGTTAAGCCGTTGGTCCTGCGCCTCATCTCTCTCCGGTCATGCATGTCGGATTGCCGTCTCACCGAACTTTGAGAGTGATGGAACAGTGAGTGCACCTGTGTATTGCGCTCACACTTGTGCACTATAATATATCATGCGTAGTTGGCTGATCTCTGTTGAAATCCGCCGTGGTCGAAATCGGCCAGGAGGACTATTTATGCCATTGTTGTATCGCTGAGAGGTTGAGGAGCAACAAGACCAGTTACGGGTTTGTATGAGTGAGAGGTTTCAGTCAAGTGAGCCCCCCTGTAAGTCGAACCTCGTAAATAGAACGCTGGAGGGCAATAGTCTGCACTTATAAAATTTGGAAAATCATCGGAATTCCATGACATAAGCTGAAAAAGAGTATTATTTTGTTTTATTTTTTCACTAAACGACGCTAGCGCAGGAACACAGTGGTTGTATGTATTTGGGTTCCTGCGCTAGCTTCGTTTAGCGGTAAAGCAAAATAATTGTAGGTAGTCGTAAAGCGAAATAATTCTCTCTTTCAGCTTTTTTCCTAAATTTCAGAAACTTAGACTTATTCAAAAAACAGCCACAGAACAGCACAACCTCAAACGTAGGAGGAAACCTCTATTTATTATCAAGGATTATTATTTTTAATTTCACAATTTCGGTCATGTTGATAAGTGAAGGTCATGAACTTACAAAAAGATTACATAAAACACTTAAACAAAACATAACCCGATATTTCTCGTTATACAGGGTGTAAAAAAACCTTAACGAAGCCGAATACCACATAATCTACCAATTGTTACGATCATTTTTTTCCTTCACACCATACCTGGGAAGTTAATGGTTACTGAGATATTGATGGTTAAAGTTCGAAAAAAAAATTGATGATTTTTACAGAAATGACTTCTGACCGTTATAACTTAACTTTTTTACAAAGAAACATGATACAAATTTTCACTAGTTCTATCATAAAAAGCCTCTAAATGGCACACTCCGCAATGAACAGCGCACACTTGAACCGAACCGCGTCGCGGCGGGCGTATAGCAACACGCCCCGGGGTGACTTTTCCGCGTGCGCGCTGTACATTGCGGGTTAGAATTAAATTATTTTTTTTGATGTCAAAAAATAAAAGTTGTTTCCCCGCCAAAATTTCTTTTTCATACGATTTGGTTTGATGTACTGAACGCGTGGTTGACGGCTTCGTTAAGGTTTTTTTTACACCCTGTATTCTTTGCCATTATCACGGAAAAAACAAAACAAGCACGTAACAAATCTTTACCACAAAATACCGATCATTTTATTTACACAATTGTTTTTATTTAACCAACCTGTAGGCTTAAACTCCGTCATTTTCAATGGTTTTTAATCACAAACCAGCTAACCACTAGAACGTGCGTTTAATACGCCACTGGGAGAAACACTGAATGATTTTATTGTGTCTACTTAGCCATTGATAAGGCAATAAGTGGATCCGCAGACAAGCGACGCAGATGCGTCAATGCGAATATTTATAGATCATGCCTACTTTTTAACCCTCGACGAGAAACGAACTGGATGTGTGTTATAAATTTTAGCCGTATTATTTGTGTGTGTAGGGTAAAGCCGAGATAATAACCCAAGTGGTAAAGATGACCCGATTTTAATTACATTAGTTTCGCAAATAAATTCGATTACTTTTATTCATATTTATCAAAACAATCTTCTTTCTTTTCAAACTCTTAATTGACTCAGTTGTATGGCTCGTACTTTTTGTAGACAAAACTCCCAAGAATAAACTTGTTTCATAAATAAATATTATTTACATTAATATTAATTATTATTGAAGTTGTAGTCCGATTTCGAAAAATGGGGCATCTATCTCGGCATTACCCTATGTGTGGGTTTAATATTGACCCCTTTTCTGTTTGTGTGTTCGTCTGACAGATTTCAGTTAAGTGGCATTTTTTATTCGAAATAGAATTTTGTAACGCTGGATCTCGCACTGGAACGCTCACCAGCTGTATAAATCTTTAAACTCATGACTGTTAAAAAAAAGATCTTTAAGCACTCAATAGATTCGTATTAAAGAAAACCTGTGGCATGGTTAACTCAATTAGACATGACTGTATTGTTTCAACTGTATGCTAACTGTCAAATTGTATTATTTTTTTTGTTAGGAAAATAAATAAAATATTAATACGATTAATTAATTATACTGTAAAAGTACCTATTTTGAATATAGCAATTGTTGTGCAAAGTAGTGCTCTTTTTATCTGGGTGTCCACGGAAGACCAGCGTCGTGGCATTCCTGAGATGCTACGGACACATGCTGAGTGGCCCACCTTTTCAGTATCTTGTGTATGTGATTTTAAATGTGTTTTTCTATCTGGTAAAATATGTGATACTGAATAAAAATGTTTTCTGCTTCATCTTCTTCAATTTTATTACTTATTTTTTGACATTTATGACTTTAAAGAACTAGATGTGTGAAATTTTATTTGTGGTAAGAAATCGAAATGAGGAAAACTTATCTTATGTGAGTATTCGTCCCTCTTTACATTTAATCTTTGTAATAAAGTTTATATGAATATGATATTAGGTTGTAAATACTTATTTATTACAGCATGTTATTTATGCTTATCGGTGTATTATTTGGCAATGACTTTGATAACATCTGGGCGCAGTTTCAATATCATGGGAGAACCCGGAAGTGGGGAAGGAGAGTAAGTCGACCTACCCTACAGTTTGTTATTCGACCTAGGTTATAGATTATCTTTGGTTATAGTGAAACAATCACTTCTTGGAGTCACCGCGAATATAATAATATATCGTAACGCATTCGTAGCGTTAACTATTCGTTTTCTTGTTAATTTAAACTGTCCCGCGTGCCCGTCCACCTGCTAGCGTGAGGACTTGCTTGTCGGTAACCAGAGAGCTACCACGGTAGCCGCTTTCTTCGCAAGTAAGATTTAGTCCGTCTTGGCGACACGATAGAAGAAGAAGAAGGGGAAACTGTCAGTTTCTCACGTATTGATACTAATACGTTACGATTATGTTCGTGCTCACACCACTGTGAATAAATTGCTATAAATTGATTGCTGAATAGTATTAAAGATGGCGAAACTGCGTTACACACAGGTATGACTGGTTTAATCCACCTTTTTCATAAGAATATGTCGTGCAGTATAAGCTATACTCGTAAGCTAATAAGCTTAAATACGAAGGGTACTAACACAAGGAAACTTGTTTTAGTATTTTTTCGTCGCATATACCATTCTCTAGCTTTTATTCGCGACTTCGTCCGCATTACTTAGTTTTTTTGGAATGTGTACGTTGTTTTCCGCAATACCAATTTTATGCAAATATGTATAATTCAAATCTTTGGTAATTTTGGAGTGAAAACGATTTGGAAAGTAATTTTCCCCTGGGAATGCGTCATTTTCCAGCTAGAAAAAAGTTTCTTTGGTATCGAAATATCTCCATACCAAATTTCATGAAAATCGGTTCAGTAGTTTAGGCGTGATTGAGTAACAGACATACAGAGTTACTTTCGCATCTATAATATTAGTATGGATAGGTATTTCCACTTCCTTAAATATCTAAGATAGCTCAATTTCACACCGCCCAGGCGTCGTTCGAGAATTATTTCAGTAAGCAGATAAACAATTATAGATAAATATTATTATTAAATGCATACAGACCTTTTCTATTTTCCTATGGGTGTAATCAGTTCGGTTTTCACAGCTTACATGGCGTGATATATTCTCCTGTTATTTTGAAAGCGCGCCACTAACGCCATCTGTTGGCATTCTGCCGTACCATTCGAAGCGTGCTTTTTTAAGTCATTTTTGTGCGTAGAATTAAACAACTAAAGCAAACCATACAAAGTTTGTTGTAGTTATTAGTTTCTTCGGTTTTGTGCGAATTTTGAGCGCATTATACCTAGATAGATCAAGATGTTTAGGAAATGATGTATGTTTTTTTTCTCTTTAATCTCATTCAAGCAAAGGAATTGGAATGATGCATCATTTTCAGCAGAGAATCATTTACATAATAAATAGATAACTTTAACATATGTAAAGTATCGTGGCTTAAAATAGATGAGTTATCATGTTTGTCATCCTGAGTACTTTAATTAATTTCTCATGGTTAACACCTTCACTGGATTTTCACAAATTTTTCAAGGCTAAATTTGAATTGAATTTGCCCACCTGAATATTCCCATGGGAATGCGTCACTTTCCCGCGTTAAAAATTAGCCTATGTCCTTTTTCGGGTATCAAAATATCTCGATACCCAATTTCATGCAAATTGGTTCAGTAGTTTAGGCGTGATTGAGTGACAGATACACAGACAGAGTTTTTTTCGTATTTATAATACTAGTGCCCCCTCGCGACTTCGTCCGCGTGGAATCCCTTTGTTTTCATAATTGCGGTCGAACGGGATAAACGGTATCCTATGTCTGTTTCCTGGTCCTAAGCTACCTCTCCACCAATTTTCAGCCAAATTGGTTCTACCGTTCTTGAGTTATAAATAGGTAACTAACACCACTTTCTTTTTTTTATATAGATTAGTATGGACTTAGTAAGTACCATCCTAAAGCCCACAGTCCTACCAGTAGGACTTATTGTAAATCGTAATATTTTCATTTAAAATTTCCCAACAGACAATATTGATATGTCTGAATTAACTCCCGACGAGAAAGAGGGGTGTGTGATAGATAAGTTTGACCTCGTGTCTGTTTGTGTTTTTGTGTGTGTCGCGTCGGTGGCATCGTAGCTCCTTAACCGATTAAAAAGCGTTTTTTTTTATTATCGGCGAGATAATTCAATAACGGCTTGCTGATTCCAGGAACGAGTGGCGTAAACTTGTGAAGGATGGACGTCAAATCCACAATGATGCCTGGTTCAATGTGATGGCCGACAGGAGGGAAAGAAGGCATCAGAGCGGCGATGATCCACATGCCGCTGCCTTCTTTCTGGCCGACAGGAGGGAAAGAAGGCATCAGAGCGGCGATATTCCACATGCCGCTGCCTTTCCTTGCCTTAGATGCGGAAAAGTTTGTCGCTCCCGGATTGGCTTATTCAGTCATAATAAGAAGTGCCTTGCAACAGACACTGCTTAAATCGTCTGTAATAGACGGTTAAGGCCTATGATGATGTATGCATTTGTTTATTATTTATGGGTAGATGTGTATCATTTTTTAATAAATTACCTGAAAATTTATTTTAATTGCCTTTAGATAAATTTAAAACAGTTGTTAAAGATGTATTAATGTCGAAAGGATATTTTAAAATTGATGATTATATAAATGACAAAGATATATGGAAATGTTTAAATGCAAACAATTACAATTATTGTAAATCAATTTTGAAAAGAGGCAATGACAATAGTGACTGAGTTTCTTGCGCCGCTTCTTCTCAGCACTGGCCCAAATTGTCCCGAAGCGGTGGTAGGGTTAATTTATATGTTGAGACGTGTAAAAGTGCTAGTTCTTAGCCTACTTACAGAAATAAATGAATTTTATTGAATTTTATAGAATTTTATTTATGTATGTCACTATGCCCAAAATGCATTGCAGGCGGCAATGCAGTAGTTTGCTCACTCCAGATACGAGAATGGTGCACTTAATTATTGTTGTCGCATGTACTGCAACGGCTAAAATATATAGAAAGATTAACACTTTATTGTACAACACAAAACAAAATTACAGACAAGTTTATCAAAAATAGATGTACAATTTAGGCGGTCTTATCACTTGTAGCGATCTCTTCCAAGCACCCTTCGGTTAAAGGAACATTTAATTAATAAGAAGGAGGAATTTGAGCAAAATATATATGGATAATGCAAAACATATTTTTAAGAGACAACTTAGTTAATAGGTATATAATGCAAATTTCTTTACAATATTATGTCAAAATAAAACACACTTAATGTGTGACACTGTTTGGTTCTATTGAAATGTTGAATTAGAGAATACCCTTACTCAAAGTCTTTTTAATATATCCTACTACTATTATAAAGGCGAAAGTTTGTAAGTATGGATGTATGGATGTATGGATGTTTGTTACTCTTTCACGTAAAAACTACTGAATGGATTTGAATGAAACTTTACCACAATATAGCTTATACATCAGAATAACATATAGGCTACAATTCATAAAGAATTTTTAAGATAAAGGCTTTCCACGCGGACGAAGTCGCGGGCGGCCACTAGTTACATATACTTCCAGGATATTTCCTAACACCCAAGGGAATTGTTAGCGACTATAGGAGTATGTACCTTTTTGTATCCACCTAGTCCTGCCCCACTATGTTTCTATTTAAATTCCAAATAGAATTTTTTCATTTTATGACTCATTTGTCAGTGCATCTTTTGTAGGTTCAATCAAAGCAATCCACGAGTGACACCGCATGTCGCAAAGGTGTAAAATCTATCTTATAATATATCCGAACCGTGATTTTAATTATTTCGGCTTTTTTTCACAGGCTGAAATAAACATTTTTTTATATATTTTTATTTTGCACCTCCGCGTAGCTCACAGGAAAGTAATCCCTAGATATTTAGGCGTTTCCCATGGCGCTCCACTGACCCCATTTTATAGAGCCTCCTCCATCTTTCATTTTTGGCACCAAAATATACAGCATCTAAAATAAAAAGTTAAATACAGGGCTGCATAAATATCAACATAAGAATAGAATGTTCTAAATTCGAATCCGTAGAATTGCCAATGTTCTCCAAATAAATCTATCGATTTGTTTATTTTGTTGGTGCCATGTTTCGGTCTTTGAGGATTCTTAAAAAAAAAACAAGTGAAACACATATTATCCTCATTTTCAAGTAATATAATTTAATTTCTTTTAAAATATACCTAGGTATATTGAAATAGGAAATCAATTGCGCATATTGTTCACAAACAAAACCATTTAGAAAACTGCCTTCAGAGGTGGACTCTACCGTTTGATTTAAAGAGAATTTGTTATATATATCACTAGGTAAATTGAAATTTGGCCCCAAAACAGTGCCCTGCGCAATCTTTGGTGCACTGCACCAAAACCTCTCTTCAGCACCACTGGCGGTGAGCACTAGGTCTAAAATATAGGTTTCAGCCCCGAACCGGCATTAGACCTAATTCTGTTTGACCTACTTTTCTAGAATAAACAAATAAACAAGCTTTTTTTTTAAAGAAAATGAATGGATGGCTTAGATTTATTACTTGGAGCGAAGTTTGATACTCGTATCTGCATTGATGATTTATTTTTATATTGCATTGCGTCAGTTTCCCATCCCACTATGTATCGAATTTATGCTTTTTAGTGCTGTTTTATTTCTGTTAAGTAGTACTGTTAATATAATACGATATTAATTAATTAATGGAATTTAATTCCTAATTGAAAATACTAATCAGAAAAACACAACCCAAGATGGCCGCCGGTAACAATCAAATTAAAAAAAACAACCGCCGCAAAGGAGGTCGAAAAGAAAATTAAAACCTCGTTACAACAGATTATACAACAATTTTCGTTCGAGCGCGTGTGTGGATTTTGAAAATTGGAACGCGGGCTGCGCGCGCAACCACCATCGACCCGATACGTGTTATCGTGGCCAGTGTCCGACCAGCCTCCGAGCGGGGTGGCCGTATGCCTTATGGGCGAACTTCAATACCCCGGCGCACCAAGCGTCGACGATGAGAGACAGTATCGTGCGCCCTTCAGGCGCGCCCCGCAGTACAGATGGCCCGCGCCGCAGCCCCCACAGCCGTCGGCCTTCGCCCCTTGGCGTAGAGCACCCGCGCCCCCTCGCCCTCCAGACTACAGACGGAGCGCCTCGTACCCAGGAAAGCCCGACGAGCCTTACCAGGTAAGTCAGCTGCCATTTACGTTTAAGAAGTAAAACGTCAAAACTCTCCGACTTAAACCTCCTTACGGCCACGTCATATATCCTTTTTTTTCGAACGTACATTTAAAAATATCGATTTTCCTAACGCTGTAATTTATACGAGCCTTATCTGTAATGAATACAAAAACAGATATCAACTGAAAACATATGTGTGTTGACAGAACGTAACACCTGACTGCAATTACGCTGAAAATGTAACTGGTTCTTGCGTTATTTTCAATTTAAAAAAACTCTTTTTTTTTTATAAAAAAAACTTTTTGAAAAACGTCAAATCGTGATGCGGACCTCCTTTCAGGCTGTCGTCAAAGCACGTAGTTTAATCGATAACGCGTCTCTTTCTATCATCATGTGGTGCGATAGAGACGGCGTTTTGTTTTATTCACAAATTCTCTTGACATGGTCGTGGAAAATGGTGATATGCCGTGACCCAATTCCATAGCCTATGATCTAGTTATGGTACAGGAGAGATTCGTAAAAAATATGGCCGATGAATGAATGCTTGAATGATTTAAGCGATGTGTAAAGCCTTTTTACATCACATAAAGAGCCAATAAGTTATATACCTTTTTCCTACACTGAAATATTCAAGGGTGACACAAAAAATGGTTTAAGAACTCCAAAAAAAAATTTATATCAATTGTAAAGTGATACGCCCTATCAAAGATCGATATTTTGTAACAGTTATAATGTAAGACGATGTAATTTATATGTAATATGAATATAGTTGATTTTTTTAAGTACAATGTGAATTTTGAACGCATCGCAATAATATTAAAACTTAATTTTTTAAGTACCTACTTAGTTTACGTTCATAGCTTATAACTTTTGTGTGGTTTTTACATAACAAATATAAACATTAACATAATAAATACGTTCTGCGTTGCTTTGCAGTTTTGCCCATACCTTTGTTAAAAATAAAATAAAAATAATATTTTCAGTGAAAATAAATCTATTTGGGTGTTAGTACATGTATCAAAAAGCTTATAACTAGTATTAGTACTTAATAACTTAAAGTGAGCGAGTTTCATTACATTACATAAATGCTCGACAAGCGGACAGTCCTGGCGTTTTTAATTCAGCTGATCGGTACAAACTTATAACGTTTTTAAAAATAACGTTAACCTAATATTGCAAGATAACTTTTTTCGTAGCGTTTACCTATCGTTAACTTGTCGATTTGTATGGGGAAACTGTCCGTTTCTGACGTTTGGACGACACGAATACGTTACGATAATGTTCGTGCTCACCCCACAGGTGAGTCTTTGTAATGAATCCGTGCTAACCCTTTGAGTAAGGTGCTGGTGGAGCAGTTGATGCAGCGCTTAAGTAGTGATACCAAAGTCAAGTAACCTTAGGCGCGGTTGTGTTTGGGATGGGTGACCATTCGGACTATTAAAGGACGTCTAGTTACATGCATCTTAGTGCTCCGGGCACGTTAAGCTGTTGGTTCCGGTATATCGATTGATATTAGTCGTTGAGCCTGGTCAGAGGCCCTCGGGCGGCGCTAAGGTTGGTCATTACCTTACACACACCCCTCTACCGCGGTGCATCTCACCCGCGTGGTGGAGTATGGCTCGTACCACCTTATAGCTGAGGTGAGGCCTGTGCCCAGCAGTGGGACGTATATTTATTTATTTTTTTAAGCTTTATTGCACAACAAAACTTGCAAAAGGTGGACTTAACGCCGTAGGCATTCTGTACCAGTCATACTTTTGAGCTAAGCAGAAATGATTAGTGGGCGGTGCGACAAAATAAATAAAAGAAAAAAATAATAATAATACCAATAATATGACACATGAGATTAAATTTAAAATATTATACAATAAATTTATGTAAGATAACATATTTTAAAATACACTAAATAGATAAATAAATTTGACGAACTGTTAAAGAAAGATCTTTACTGACGGTTGCGATAAAGTATGAAACTGGGTGCGAATGAGTCTCTTGAATGATAGTTTGATGGGAGCCTGTTTCATATTTACATAATTATATGCTGATGAGATAACAGAACCTTAAAAACAGAAAACAATATTGTTAGAGTAGTTATCACGAGTAAAAAGAGTTGAAAAACAAGAAATAAAACGTTTTCTTAAATAAGTCGAAATCACAAGTGAAACGCAATAAAATATCCAATGTACCTACTAGCGTATTATGGCGATATAAAACAACGTACAGACCGACACATCAGGTTACCCGTATCTCGTGCAAAATCACCTGTATTACGTCTGCATAAGATACCGCAGTGTTTAACGTGACGTGCTATCGTGTGTACCAACGTAATTTGCCTATGTTTCCAACCGAGGCCACTTTTGTTGTTATATATCTGCCCGACTTTCAGCCGAGGATACAATGTCATGAAAAATACATAGAACTCACCTGAAAGATTTTTGACGTGACAACGTCTTATAATTCGATGGAGCCGGCTGCACTCACCAAAAAACATGACGCATGCGGCGTAACCTCGCCCTAAGGCGTTCCATTCAAGGCTTGAAGTGCAAGCGAGAGCGCGGAACGAGCGACAAAGAGGCAACGTGACAAAGACGTTGTCACGTTCAACTATCGTCAGTAAACTGACTTAACAGACAGACGATTTTTTTTACAAATGAAAATGAAAAATGAAAATGAAAAAAGTTTATTTCAATACATGTAAAAATCATACAATGCATAGTGGTTGGGACCAGCCTTTTAAACATATAATTTTTTTTTCTTTTCACAAATAAACTTGGTAACAACCTTGGAATTGTACAAAACTAGAGTGAACTACTAGGTGAGCTCGCTCCATCGTAGACTCAGTCTTTGCCTCTTTAGGCTTCGTCTTAGGTCAAGAGCAAACCTATCCGTAATAAAATAAAATAAAATCGGGTATCAGTAAAGTCGGCTTACTGACGATAGTTGAACGTGACAACGTCATAAGATCTCCTCTTTGTCGTTCATTTCGCGCTCTCGCTTGCACTTCAAGCCTTAAATGGAACGCCTCAGAGCGAGGTGACGCCGCATGAGTCGTGTTTTTTGGTGCGTGCAGCCGTCTCCATCGACTTATAAGACGTTGTCACGTTAAAAATAAAAATTAAGGTAAGAATTGAACCTGCACCCATCGTATGTCTGGCCCATGCGTGGTCACTTCGCCGCGCAGTAAATTTTGATTATTAAGATAAATAAAGATATTTTTTTAAAATATGGAATACACTAAGTAATTTACTGGTTTTGTTTGTCTCTCCATTTTTATTTTTAAATCTAAAGAAAAGAAAATTAAGTTTGAGGTGAATACTTATACTTTTGAGTTAAAATAGTTAAAATGATAAACTATTTTTAACTCTTAACTGTAATTAGTGGAACCAGCAGACGCTATCCTGTCCGCTGTTTCGCATTTTTTTCCCATATTTTTATACAAATAAAATTTCTTTTTGAACCACACATCTTTTTAAAAAAACCGCATCAGAATCCGTTCGAAGCATACTTACATATCTACATACATAGGGACAGACGCGGGAAGCGACTTTGCTTGTACTATGTACACATAAATAACACCAGGTAACAATAGTCCTCCTGGCCGATTTCGACCACGGCGGCCAATCTCAACAGAGATCAGCCAACTACGCAGGAGATATTATAGTGCACAAGTGTGAGTGCAATATACAGGTGCACTCACTGTTCCATCACTCAAAGTTCGGTGATGAGACGGTAGTCCGACATGACCGGAGAGAGACAGGCGCAGGACCAACGGCTTAACGTGCGCGCCGAGACACGGGGTAAAACACTACGTAAAATCTCTATGTTTCAGTCGTTTACCCTACACATTGGATACTACATAACTTATGTGTAAATTAACATAACAAAAACCTTTGAAAATACTCAGAGTACTAAATTAGAACATTTAGCTAATGACGTTCAAAATTCTTACCATTACATTATTTTGGCAAGTGTCAATTATAAGTCTTATCAACTTCAAGTTACATATGATGTATAAGCTGTTACATTGTAGTGTTTAGAATATTACAAGATGCACACAAAGTGCCAGAGGTTCCTTGAAAGAGGTTGAAGAAAAGCTTATTTTCAGGCATTTAAAACTTATGACATCATGACCGAATCTTTCTCGTTTCTTGTTCAAGATTCGAGACAGGGTGTCTATGGTCATGGTATATGACTTAAATGACTACAAATGAGCTTTACTTTTTCTATCTAGGAATGCATCGTTATACCTGAAACCTGTATATTCGTATATTATAGTTTTATGATTAAAAATAAATATTCAGTCCATTGGCTCGATTTTCTGCCACTCAAAAGTGACCTCACTACTGTGGGGTGAGCACGAACATTATCGTAACGTATATGTGTCATCGAAACGTCAGAAACTGAAAGTATCCCCATACAAATTGACAAGTTAATCATAGGTAATCGCTACGAATACGTTACGATAGTTGTTAGTGCTCACCCCACTGAGTTTAATCATACAAGATCTATTTTAGATCTATACAAGGTCGTTTTGGTGAAAAACATAAGAGTATATTATTAACGATTGGTGGTGTCATCATAACTAGTAAAGTGTTCATAGACAAAGTGTCAAGTTTTTTTTTGTAGGTATACTCGTATCAGATGTTAAAAAACGGTCACACAATCTTTACCGGCCTCTTTTTCGTCTCTCTTCTTTTTTTTCATACGGTTAGGTAGATATAATGGTTTGTTAGGCACTATTATTAAACCGCTATGGTTTGGGTTTTTTTTACGGAAAGGAATTTAAATAGGGAAAGGAGTAAGATAGGCTCTTTTTACTTGATAATGGCTACGTCAACGACAAAGCCATAAAGATAAAAAAAGGCTCTGTTTCCCAATTTTCTAAGTTCTTTTTTCGCGGTAGTATTCAACTGTTTTTCTACACTTTTGTTATTTGATTACGATACGAGCAAGAAACCCCAAAAATTCCTACGTTTAATTGTATAAGGTTTCCTTGTGCCCTTTTTTGATATCGAGCCCCAAAAATGATGTTTACAATTAAGCAATTTATGGGCGAATTAATAAAGTATGTAATAAGAACCCTTTTTCATTATTTAAGAATAGGCATTCACCGCCAGTGCACACCTGCGAAATACTGTCGTCGCGACACATCATCAGCCAAAGGACGTCCACTGCTGAACATAGGCCTGCCCCACAGTTTTCCACATCGACCGATCAGCAAGCGGTCTGCGTCCAGTGTGATCCTGCGATCTTTACAAGGTCGTCTGTCCATTTTGTCGGTGTCTCCAATCCAGAACTTTTCTGCCCCGACGGGCATCAGTTCTTCGTGCTATGTGCCCTGCCCATTGCCACTTGAGCTTACTGATTCTCAAGGCTATGTCCGTTACCTTAGTTCTTCTATGTATCTCCTCATTCCTGATTCGATCTCGTAGAGAAGTACCGAGCATAGCCCTCTCCATCGCGTGACGTCATCTTGACACAGCGTGTCAACAAATCACAGCACCACTGATAGTACTCCGAAGGTGTGCCCTGGGCTATATCCTGGATATTATTGATTTTAGATTACAAACGCGATGCTCTAAAAGCTGGACCTCAAGCAGTTGTATTTTAAAATTATGTAAACGGTGTCTTAACGTGTCGCCAATATTCGCGTACCTACATTCTCAAACAAAATTGGCTACTGTAGTCTTAAAAGGGCACATGACAGGGCAGCCCAACTTATCCCACCATGAAGAACAGAATAAGGAAGTAGAAATTTGTCACCGTAGCCGAAATCGGCTTGGGAGTAGTATATATAATAATGTCTAGTCCTTCTGCCCGATTTCGACCACGGCGGTCAATCTCAACAGAGATCATTCATCTACGCAGGAGATATTATAGTGCACAAGTGTGAGCGTAATACACAGGTGCACTCACTCTTCCATCACTCTCAAAGTTCGGTTAGACGGCAATCCAACATGACCGGAGAGAGATCAGGCGCAGGACCAACGGCTTAACGTGCGCACCGAGGCACGGGGGTGTAACACCGCCAACTTTGCGACTCCGAGCTGTTTTGAGATGTTCATGACAGAAAATCTCAGAAACAATTTTGGCTCGACCTGGGGTTCGAACCTCTCGGATGTAAGGCAGAAACCGCCACTACAACAACGAGGCAGTCTGAATATATCCTGGATAAGAAACTCATTAGGTACCTTAAGTACCTCCTACTGTTACCTTAATCTTACTTACCAAGCGAATCGGTAAGCCAAGTTGTGGTCTTGCATAACTTGCAAAAAGAATGGCTCGTTCCCATTGTACAACTAGCAATGTTGACACAGGGCCAGGAGGTGCGAGTGAAAACAAACAAAAATGGCGGATTCGTATGAATCACAAGAATGGCTGAAAGAATTTGCACTGACACGCTACCGCGACGTCTGAGCATCAAATTAAAGACGACCACTTTGGTGATATGGTCAAGAAGTTATCTATTAACCAAGAGGTCGGTTTCGATCCCCGCACTGTACAAACATTTGTGTGCATGAACATGTCTGTTTGTTCTGGTCTGGGTGTTTAAGTTTATTCGTAATACCACTGTTGTTTCTGATATCTGTAACACAAGTGCTTAAGCTACTTACCATGGAGTCAGATCAATGTATGTGATGTTGTTGTATATTATTATTATTATTGATTTAATTACTGTTTAAAGGCCGCTGCTAACGTGATTGGGTTTATAATCGGACGGGATGGGATGGCTCAAAAATTCAACTACACTACCCAAATTATTCAGAAGTCGGTGCCAGCATGTTCATAAGGTAAAAATCGAATCGTGTGGATTTTTGCACACTGTATAAAAAAAAACGTTTTTAATATACAACAACATCACATACATTGATCTGACTCTGTGGTAAGTACTTTGAGCACTTGTGTTACAGATATCAGTCAACAGTGATATATAATAAATTTGGAACACATTTTCTTCTTTTTTTTAATATAGGTACGATATTTTTTTTCTATAAACTGACCGGCCCAAAACCACCACAAAAAACAATTTACGCATAGTTCTCCCACCCAGGGCAAAGACGGAGGGCTGCAAACACGTGACCTACATTCAGACGGTGGCGCACTGCGGACCCGCCCGCCTACCGCCTACGTGAAACGGAACGCTTTTTGTTTTTTTTTTCACCAAGGAGGATTTGTTGAACAAACGATGACGGGGCTTTTGGGTGGTTTGTTAGGGGTTCGAGTTAAGAGTAGAGTTTCGAGGTCAAATCTAGAATTTTATTTGATTTTATTTATTTATTAAGATTACCAACAACTGTCTTGGATGATAAAGCTAACAATAGTACTCGTATATGCTAAATGCACAGTCAATTATAGGTAAACATAGCTTGCCTAATAGTATATTAATAAAAAGGTCTTAAAATTTTTAACTATATCTGCAGATGTTCGTTGATATAGTTAGTAAAATCACAATAAAAAATAGCAAGTGTTCTTAAATATAGGTGACTGTTGTCATTACAATTCGGATGATGACACCTATCTTAAATATTGTCAAGAACATGGTGTTTAAAAAACATAGCCCCTATGAAGTTAATACAACAAATATATATCAAAAAAGCTGTAGAAACCAATTTTTAAACACACAAAACGCAATAAATATTCGGTCAATTGACTCCGATTTCTGACACATGACCGTGACGTCACAATCATTTATTACCATACGAAATCTATGGAGACAGACCGTTTTGACAGATAATAAAAAGTATGTCAACGATTGGTGGTGTTGTCTTGCCAATTAAACAAGTACAAACCTACAACTAGTGATTATTGAGTTCAAGTTTCACCTCCTTTCGGAAGGTGGCTTTAGAGCTAGCAAAGACGTCAAGGCTATTACTGTGTTCATCGTACAGTCGACAGACCCGGGATAACGCAGAGTTTCTCCCATAAACTGCCTTAGATTTGCCGAGAAAAAAAGTATTTTGGGACCTGAAGGCTTACTACGAGAAACGATATTCGTGTAACGTGTATAAGCGACAGTACATCACGCTACGAATTTCATCGCCCTTATTACAATACAATTCAATATACAACAACATTACATACATTGATCTGACTCCGTGGTTAGTAGCTAAAGCACTTGTGTTACTGATATCAGAATCAACAGTGGTATTACAAATAAACTTAAATAATTACATATAACACCCAGACCAGTACAAACAGATTCATGCACACAAATGTTTGTACAGTGCGGGCATCTAACCCGCGACCACTTGGTTAATAGTCAACTTCTTGACCATTACACCAAAGTGGTCGTCAGATAGCTACTTTTTACAGATGAAATTTGCTTTTTTTAAAATCATTTAAATACCTAGGTACCTAAGTCGTTTTTTTTAAATGAGACCACAAAACAAAATGACGTACGTTAGTTTTTACCAATTGGGGTAAACTTAAAAGTATTTACTCAGGTATTTCCTGAAAAATATAAAAATTCCTGTCGGAAATTTGAAGCAGTGATAAATCGCTGTTGGCAACGCCTACAAATTTTATCCATCGTTTTATTTTAAGTGAATATATTGGCACATTATTTGTTGGAGAACGTATGCGAGCCAGTGCAGTGGAATCTATTTATTGACCTAGCGACATACAGGGTGTTCTGGTACGTATACAGGGTGACCGGTTATTAGGGGCGGAGCCGTTAGGGGGATAGTCTAGGGTCAAAAGAATAAAAAGTCGGCAAAATTTACTAGCGTACGTAATTTACTAGCGTCTAGTTTATTCTGACAGATATCACTATGAGATCTACCGTCCTTTTTCACCCCTTTCGAAGACCCTTTTCTTATAAAATTGGGAAGATCTTTATTTAGTAGAATTATCTTGAAAAGGGTTAATTAAATATTGACAATAGTGAGATCTGGCAGAATAACCCTAGACTACCTCCCCCTAACGGCCCCTAATATCCAGTCACCCTGCATAGGCACCATGTGTGTCACTAGGTCAATAAATAGATTCCACTGCACCGTTAGGGCTCCCCCTAGACCTCCGTCTAGGACCTCCCCCTTGCTGCGTCTTTTAGTGGAAATTTAAAGCAAAAAATCTTTCGGTGTAAAGAGAATAGCACCAACATTTACAATAGGTTATTGCAAAAATGTATACCTGCCTACTTGCATATCGCTTGTCTAGGTACCCGTTTCATAGTTAAAATGGTCCTTATCAAAAACCCCGTGTTATCAATAAATCAGTTTGTGCCTGAGGTTTTGATAACAAATATTATTGTTGCCATAAAATTCTGTGTTAATGACCTGTTATCATTCAATATAATATTTGTTATGTTTTGTCGTACCTACCTACCAATATTTTCGTTTTTAGTTCTATTTTAAATGATTCAAAAATATACCTTAACTTGAAATGATACACTTTTTGACGTGACGTCTTATAAATTGGTTTGCCGGGTGACACCTCAAGAAACTGCGTTAGTACGCTGCTCCGCTCACGTTTCGCGCGAGAGAGACAGAGCGAGAGAGAGAGAGAGAGAGAGAGAGAGAGATAGGCATACACACCGGTTCATGTTATACGAATGAATATTCACATTAAAATTATTTTACCACTCAGAGTCGTTGTCACGTAAATCTTTCGCGCGTATACTGACTTTACAGGCAACCAATTTTTTTTACGGATTATTTAGCGATTTATTTACATTTATTATTTTAACCTGATCCTTTGAACCGGACCATTATCAGCGTCCGTGGTCACAGGTAGACTAAGGTCATTACATAGTTTTGAAAAATTGTAAACTACCATCACTCAAAAATATTAAGTTACGCTCCTATCCACACAAAATGAGCTAACAGTATCTTGAGGTCTTGCAGTGCGGGGTCGAGCTTGAGTCTTGAGTCAGTTAATAATAAAATGTAAATAAATCGCGAAATAATCCATAAAACTGTAGGTATATCTATCATTTCAATGTCTACTGTTCGCGTAAACCGAACTTCCAACTTATGTTCCAGTGTAAGCTTGATAATGTTAATATCTAAGTATATCTCTGTGTTTTTTTTTCTGAAAAAGTCTTGCTGAGTTGAGTTTTTTTTTAATTCTACCCTTCCCGATATTTGGTTGTTTGTTTGAGATCAAATATTACAAGCTAAACTTCATCCACTTCGTGAGGATGTATAAAAACTGTCGTGTCACAATGTTCGTTCCCGTACTCCCTCGAAACGGCTCGACCGATTCTCAAGAATTTTTGTGAGCATATTGAGTAGGTTTGAGAATCGGCTAACATCTATTTTTTATATTCTATAGTAATAAGGGTACTAAGGGTAAGTCCACTCTTAACATTTACGTGGCAAAACAACATTTGCCGGGTCAGCTAGTTTGTTTATAAAAGAGTTGTTTTTTTTTAAATTTATTCTTTTATTGAAAATTATACCCCCTACTTTAATGATTCACGTCCTAGAGCATCTTATTACACATGTAAAAAATCATTAATAATAATAATAATAAGACACACAAAATGAACAAAGTTCAATTTAGCAGCTTAATAATCGGCAATTTTCCATAATAAAAATTAAAGTCGAAAATCCCGAAAACGTCTAAGTTTAGAATAGGGTGTTTTATATTGAAATATGTCAGAAATGATGAGTACTCCACGCTTTTAACGGATGTAGCATGATTTATCCTGTAACAAATACACTTAATATGCAAATATGTGAATAAATAAATAAATTGCACTGGTCCCCAACCCTGTATAAAGGCTAATTGTCACTTGTAATGTAAGACGATGGGTCAAGGGGACATTCAGTTCAGTGCTTCGATCTGTTTATCTTCTATATTTTCACGACATAATGACACCGAGAGGTGCTTGTGGCGCAGTGGTTGCAGCGCTTTGGTAGTAATACCCAAAGTTAAGCAACCTAAGGCGCGGTCATGTTTGGGATGGGTGACCATTCTGACCATTAAAGTGACGTCTATTTACAAGCGTCTCCGTGCTTCGGAAGGCACGTTAAGCTGTTGGTCCCGGTTAATATCGACAGATATTAGTCGCTAAGCCTGGTCAGAGGCCCTCGGGCGGCTTAATAACATCTGACAGTAAGGTTGGTCACTTACCTTACAAACACCCTTCCACCAATCCGCACTGAGCCCGCGTGGTGGAGTATGGCTCGTACCACCTCATAGTTGAGGTGAGGCCTGTGCCCAGCAGTGGGACGTATATAGGCTGATGAGGAGGAGGAGGATGAGGATAATGACACCTCGAACCTTTTTATTTATATACTTCATTGCACAACAAAACTTTGTACAAAAGGTGGACTCTACGCCTTAGAATATTGTCTCTCGGACATACGTTTGAGATAAGCAGAAATGTTACGTGGTACCTTATGTGAGTTGTCAATTGACTCCGCTTTCTGCTACACCATAATTGGCATGATGACGTCTATCTTAAATATTTTCAAGATCATGGCGTTTAAAAAATATATAGCCCATATGAAGTTAATACAACCAGTATATTTCCAAAAAGCTGTAGAAAACAATTTTTGAACACACAAATTTCAATAAATATTCGGTCAATTGACTCCGATTTCTGATAGGTACATGACCGTGACAACATGATTTGATTCCCATACAAAGTCTATGGAGGCAGTCCGTTTTGACAGATAATAAAGGGTATGTCAATGATTGGTGGTGTTATCTAGCGTATTCCGGAATTCTTACTTCGTAGCGGCCTCCGATTTCCGGATTATACTTTGAAATCCAAGTTTTCAGCAAAAAATCTGCTAAGCTGCCAAAATTTTATATTAAAGCTTCTGAAGTGCGTCTAAACTTCTTCAGCAAAAGTCCCTAAGCCACTGAAAATGACCATCTAAGTTTCTTACGGCTAAACCAAGAAAACACTTCGCTTATCTCAGTAGTTAATTTTCAAGGCCTTCAGTTACATAAGCTGAAAACACGTGCATCCGTCCGTCCTGCTCGCACAACTCGATTTTTACTTAGGTGTGACAGAGACAAATATACGAGTAGGTAAAAAGTGCATGCGTTATGATTTGTATACTGGATATTTGCTGAATTTCGCCTAACTGAACATAGTTAGAACATAAGGCACAGGGCACACCTGCGTTATTCTGTTGCTGCGACTCGTGACTGTCAGCGATTTGGCAGCTGACATTGTTTGTCATGCTTTTAAACTCCCGGCGAAGAAGAGGGATGTTATAAGTGCCTGATCTCTCTCCGGTCATGTCGGATTACCGTCTCACCGAACTTTGAGAGTGATAGAACTGTGAGTGCACCTGTGTATTGTACTCACACTTGTGCACTATAATATCTCCTGCGATTGGCCGCCGTGGTCACGGGCACGGCACATTCCCTAGGCACGGGGGTGTCACACTGTCAACTTCCCGACTCCGAGCTGTTTTTGAGAAATTCATGACAGAAAATCTCAGAAACAATTTTGGCTCGACCTTGGATTCGAACCCAAGTCTTCTCAGATGTAAGGCAGAAACTTTTACACTACACCAACTAGGCAGTTACTATCATACAAAAGAGATGGAATGTTGCGCAAATATCCATAGAATTAGGTTATCAAGATCCACCTGTTTATACACTCCGTACACTACCTTATCTGTGTTTTGGCCTGAAAACACTTTGCGCGCCCCATTTAAGTATTAAAGTTTCTTTTTATTGGCAAAAAATTGCTCAATTCACATTAAAATCTAAATGTATGAATAAAAATATAAAAAAACAACTACAAAAACCGGCCAAGTGCGTGTCGGACCACGCGTAAAGTAGTGTTCTGTCGTAAGCGTCATTAAAAGTATATATTTTCATTTTTTTATATATATATAATTTCGAAAGTATTCATCACAGGATACCCGAAACATTTTTTTAGAGTTTCGGTGTCTGTTACTTTACGTGAGAGATTTGAAGTATATAGGTCCAAACTTTAGAAATTATAGGGGGGGGGGGGGGCGGGTACACCGTGTAAATGGAAACCCTATCTTACTTAAATAGTCCTTTTCAACGATACCCCACACAAGGGGGTGCACTCAAAAAATAATTCGACTCCCCCTTCACATGTATAGGGGTAAATAAAATTACCCCTATATAAGGGTACCTCCCTTATATAGGGGTAATTTTATTTTTTTGTATTTTTAAAAATGAGATCTATATGTTAAATATCCTCGAACCAAGTTTCATGCAAATCAGTCCATAAACGTAGAAGATATTCTGCTGCGACAGACTAGGACGGACTGAACGATCTCATAAGAGTTCCTTGTCGGACTACGAAACCCTAAAAACTATTAATGTTTTATTTCAGTTAATAAAGTGTTAGTTTGTTTCCCCTTTTTAGTATATCAATGTATACAATATTATTTTGAATTGTACAACACAAGCCTCCCGAGACCTCTGACCAGGCTTAAAGACTAATTACATATTATTATTTTATTTATTTATTATCAAACAAAGTTTTAAAGTGAAATGATAATAGTCCCACAAAACTTTATATATTTATCTATCGATATTAACAGGAACCAACATCTTAGCGTCCATTCCGAAGCATAAAGGTAAATGAATGTCTGGACATCTTATTAATGCTGATAAATTTGTAATTTTATATAGTAATTTGACAAAATACTTTACGTAGTATTTTAATTTTGTGATTCTGTGTTTATTGAATTTAATTTTGTGTTTTTTGCACTTGAATCTTGTATTTTAAAATGTTTTGATATAATTTGCATGCTGTAATAATATGGCTGAAAAAAGCTGAACCACAATGTCTAACCTACCACCACCTAAATGTACCCTTTTTCATACGCAAATAAATTTCATTTATTCGTTCATTCATTCATTCACTTACGAGTATATGGTCGGCGGAACGGAATGCTCACCCCTGTCATAGGCATCCGCGCCTTGACTTCCTTTACTTCGAAATGATGTTTACGGATTATTTCGCGATTTATTTTCATTTTATTTTAACCTGACGTTTCGGACCCTTTTCATCGTCTGTGGTCACAGGTAGATTAAGTTGTTAGGGTGTCAAAGTGTCTCATTTCAATTCAATTCAAATATTTTATTTCAGAATAAGATTCCATATAAATTTTCATATAAATTTCAATGTCTACTGTTCGCGTAAAACGAAGAAACAAATATGTTTCAAACAAGCCATAACGTTACGGTAACCCATACCGATAGTGGTTAGGCCCAAAAATTAGCAACCTTATCGTGCGTTGAACGATAAGCTTACGTTTGACCCGCAAACGCGGTAAACGGGTAAAAAAAACATGGCCGCCATGAAATTAAACGTGTACTAAAAGTTTGTGTGTATTTTCATCGAAATGAAAGGGGTTTTCAGCTATTTCGGACACTACGAATTGTGTAAAATTTAGCTTGCAAGATTTGATCAGAGACAAAATTTGATTGATTTCAGCTCAGTTAGTTGGAGATATCTGCTTCAAAAATGAACTGAACGCTTGTAAATATAAAAATAAATAAATAATTTATTCAGTTTCAATGAACTAAAGTTATCTATATATATATAAAAGAAAGTGGTGTTGGTTACACTATTTATAACTCAAGAACGTATGAATCGATTTGGCTGAAAATTGGTGTAGAGGTAGCTTAGAACCAGGAAGTGGACATAGGCTACTTTTTATCCCATTTCGAAAACAAAGGGATTCCACGCGGACGAAGTCGCGGGGGGCCCCTAGTACATTATAGATAGAAGAATTTCTTCGTCTGAACTAGGTTGAACCTGTATCTCAGGCTAGAAAGAGCTTATATTTCTTTCTTTTGGGTAATATATTATCCCACCAAAAACATTTTCATGTAAAATGTTGCCAAGACGAGCCCATATGACTCGCACTGTCAAAAAGTTATCAGATCTCATGTAGAGCCAAGCTTCTAACACTTCACGCCCTAACTCTACAAGGCCTAACTTCACAAACTCTACACCTTAGTCAAAATATGTGGCTTGGCCATTTCGCTACATTCACATCGGCGTAAGGTGAAAAATCAATTCACTGTTCATTACTTTTGTGTTATACAATAGTTCTTGTAGTAACGGTAAAAGGTAGGTAGTGCCCGTGCGCTTCGCTTGGCTCGTCTTGGCGGGGACAATACCGTGCCCCCAGATACCTTACATGCCTTGGGTAATATATTATGGTAAATTTAGTAGGATTTTGTGTTTGTAACGTCCTAAGGTTGTCACGGTACGGTGTGTTTGTTGTAGCTTCGTTGTTTCTGATCCCCATAACACAAGTTCCTACTTACTTTGGGATCAGATCATTTTGTATGATGGTTGACTAATTTATTTATATAAGCTTTGTTGCACAACAAAACTAAGTACAAAAGGTGGACTTAACGCCGTAGGGCATTCTCTACCAATCATACCTTTGGGCTAAGCAGAAATGATTAGTGGGCGGTGCGACAAAATAAATAAAAGAGAAAACACTAAAATAATAATACATATGACACATAACATTAAATATAAAATAATTTAAGAATATGATTTCGTCCCCATCCATTTTTTTAAAATTTTGTATAATTATTACTCTGTTCGCCCGAAAAAAAAACAATTTCCAAATTATTTACCCAATTTTTTCACTTTTACATGTGTTTACTACAAACTACGTGTTTAGACCGCCTTATCACTTATTTGTTATCGTTATCAATGTTATCGCATGCGTCTCCAGTCGCCAGATGATCACTCATCACATCTTATCATTGTGGCGGATGAAAATGTACCATTTTAAAGAGGCTACAACGTTTCAACGAGTTCACTACTGCATTTCGAAATAGGTTTCGTCGAATTACAATTCATCGATGACAACGAGTGGATTATTTGTTTGAACGATGCGTTATATACCCGAAAGACGTAACATCGATGGTTCATTTTCATCGAATGTCTTTTAGCATTCGATAAAATGAACCATCGATGTTACGTTCGTCGAATGCTAAAAGACATTCGACGAAATGAACCACCATAACCATCGACAAAACAACAAATAATCGACTTGTTGTCATCGATGAATTGGCTAGACGACACCACCAATCGTTGACATACTTTTTATTATCTGTCTTCCATAGATTTCGTATGGTAATAAATGATTGTGACGTCACGGTCATGTGTCAGAAATCGGAGTCAATTGACCGAATATTGCGTTTTGTGTGTTTAAAAATTGGTTTCCACAGCTTTTTTGAAATATATTGGTTGTATTAACTTCATAGGGGCTATGTTTTTTAAACACCATGTTCTTGACAATATTTAAGATAGGTGTCATCATCCCAATTGTAATTCGACGAAACGTATTTCGAAATGGAGTAGTGAAACCTTTTCAATAGCCTGTATGGGTTCGAGGCTTATGAGGAAGATCTCATGGTTCTGAAATTTGTTTTGTAATGTTTTTTATATGTAACTTAAGCTCTAATCGTGAATTGCAGAAATATGATTTAAAAAAAAATTGGTTGCCTGTAAAGTCGGTATACGGGCGAAAGTTTTACGTGACAACGACTTTGAGTGGTAAAATAATTTTAATGTGAATATTCATTCGTATAACATGAACCGGTGTGTATGCCTATCTCTCTCACTCTCTCTCTCTCGCTCTGTCTCTCTCGCTCTTAGGCGGGTTAACTGTGCTCGAGTGGAAGGGACGCGTGCCTTTCACTTTTTATGTCTGTCTCACTCGCTCTTAGGCGGGCTAACCATGCCCGAGTCGAAGGGACGCGTGCCTCTCACTCGCTCTCATTGTGAGCGCGGAACGTGAGCGGAGCGTAACGCAGATTCTTGAAGTGTCACCCGGCAAACCAATTTATAAGACGTTGTCACGTCAAAATTTTGCCTCGATACATTTGCTTCCGAAAGTACCTACCGCTCAAAATTATCACGGTTATTCTTAGCTATGGCTAATCAAAATCCGATAAACCTCACCGACTGTTTTCCTGGATCATGTGGGTTTTTTTTCATTTTCGATTTTAGTTTTGCATAATTGGCATGATGACAGCTATCTTAAATATTTTCAAGACCATGGCGTTTAAAAAACATAGCCCCTATGAAGTAATTATAACCAGTTTATTTCTAAAAAGCTGTCGAAACCAACCACACAAAACTCAATAAATATTCGGTCAATTGACTCCGATTTCTAGTGACGTCACGTTCATTATTCCCATACAAAATCTATGGAGGCAGACCGTTTTGACAGATAATAAAAAGTATGTCAACGATTGGTGGTGTCGTCTAGCCAATTTCATTAGTAGAGGCAAAGGTAATGGATTATCTTTGGTAGAGGTGAGGCCTGTGTCCAGTAGTAAAACGTTTACTCGTATAGGCTTAGATAATAATTAAATATTTATTTCTTCTTTCACAACCGATGCTCTTTCACAAATCAGTACAACAAGAATGTATTTTGTGCATTAAATTGAAAAAAAAAAAAACTGCAGCTGTCTTAGGGGAGTTTTTAAAAAAAAGAAAGTACTCCTCTCTAGATAGCTGCTATCGCTTCGTGCCTTTCGCGGTGGAGACAATGGGTCCATGGGGCCCTGAGGCTAAACAACTTTTTCACGAGCTGTCTTTGCGACTCCGCAGTGTCGCCGGTGACTCGAGGGCTGGCAGCTACCTTGGCCAAAGAATAAGCTTGGCCATTCAGCGAGGAAACGCTGCTAGCGTTCTTGGCACCGTTGACATTGGTGTGGGTCTGCAAGTTGAACCATTTTGAGTCTGCTTTTTTTTGTATTGTATGTAAATATAAATTTAAATAATGTAAATAATTTAATTTCATCTTATTTCATTAATAAGATTATACTTACAATATAAATACAAAATTATTTGACAATTCCATTTGATTGTGAGAGAACTGGAGTCTGAACTAGGCTTGGGGACCTGTAATACAGAGCTCCAGCACTCTCCTCACTCGATGTCGTTCGAGGGCAAAAAAAGTTAATCATAAAGTACAGTGACAATGGGTTATGTAAAGAACTTGCTTTTACCCTTTTGCTTCATCCGCATTAGGTAGTTTTTTTTAGAATGCGTTGTTTTCCCGCGTTCAAAAGTACCTCATGTCCTTTCTTAAGTCTCAAACTATATCCTTACCAAATTTCATTCAAATCTGAATCATTAAATTAAATTTAAATTGGTAAGAAGTAGCCTTTGTCCTTTCTCGGTTATCAAAACACCTACGTATCAAATTCCATGCAAATTTGTTCAGTAGTTAGGGCGTGATTATCAGACGGACAGACAGAGTTACTTTCGCAATTATAATATTTGTATGGATTAAATACGTGATCATCATGAAACTGTAGTCAGTAGGGTGTAAGAAAGTATAAACATAATCCTCAGTACATTTTTTTTAGTAGAACCGCACAATATTTAACTGTTTTCATTTCTACTTTATTTATTGAAACGAAATACACTAACGCCTTTAAAAAAAAATTTGAAACAAAAATCTCTCTCTTGTGTGATTGCTCAAGAAATTTTAACAGGGGAGAATATTTTTCTACGAATATTAACTACTAGCGAACTCGGCCGACGTTATCCTGCCGACTGTGTTATTATAAGTTAAAAGGTTCCTCTTGAATCACTTTATCTATTTAAAAAAAAAAACTGCATCAAAATAGGTTGAGTAGTTTGAAAGATCTATGCATACAGAGATAAGGACATACACAAATATCTACTGCCTGCGAACTCGGCTGGCGTTATCCTGTCTAATGTGATATTATACGTTTAAACCTACCTCTTGAATCACTCTATCTATTAACAATTGCATCAAAATCCGTTGAGTAGTGTTTAAGATCTTAGAATACATACATACTGACATAAGGACAGACGCGGGACTCGAGTTTGCTTTCTACTATGTACTGATGACAAAATCATAGATATAACAAACGAAATATCTACTCTCGTTGGCAGAATTAAGCCTTAGATAAACGTATACGTATGTACTACGTGTTTTTTCTTTATATTACGTTGTCAAAGATTAAGATCAGCACAGAGGTGCCTCTTTGATTACTAGGACTTGAGGTACTTTCGCGGTCCGCGCCGCATAAAGACCTTAAAGGCGATAATCATTTGCACATCGCGCGTAATCCCGCTTGCGAATTGCTCCACGTGTGTCAAAGTGCATGCAAACGATTTTCGTCAGAAAGTGTGACGCGGACCGCCCACCGTAGGTGACTTAATTTAATAAAGTGAAATATTCAGTCCTGTCTGTTCAGTCCATCGTCTATCAACACTTCAGCATCTAAAGAACATTCGAACATAATCCGATATCTTAATTAACAAGAACTATGATAGTATAACAAATTGTTTGTTTATTTGTTAAGAGGTGTATATTCAATTTTCTCGGAAATTTTCAAAAAGCCGCAATTTACTTCTTTATATAGGTACTTAGCAAGAAATCAAATGATACCTTTGTAGGGATACTACATAGAAGAGATTACCATAATCTTGTTTTTATCGTTATTTATCGATATAATATTGCTGAATGGTTGACTGTACGAGTATTACAAAAGTAGGCATAAAATGAGTAAAGTTATGCAAAAGAGTGGAACTCACTACCTGCGTCAGTGTTTGCTTGCAATTACAACCTTGAAATTTTCAAAACTAGAGTGAACAGGCATCTTCTAGGTGTGATCGCTCCATCGTAGACTGAGTCTTTGCCTCGTTGGGCTTAGTCTTGGGTCAAGAGCAAACCTATCCCAAATAAAAAAAAAGTTACAACGTTATGTATCCTCTATGCTACATTACATATTTTTTGTCGTACACCGTTGGTTATCTTTTAGAAATGTGATATTATCAGCATACTGTGATGGACCAATATGTTTTGTGTTGAAATAAAAAGAAATAGACAATACAAATAGGCTTAGATCATGTTTTGTTATAAGTAAACAAAACATTTATTAAGTATTTTTTAGCGTTCAGAACGCTATTTTTAGTTTCGAAAAGACAACACTTAAAAAATTCTTTTCGGCTCCAGTCATCGGGAAGGATGCCGGAGCCGAAAATAGTAGATTGTTATACAAGGGTGGAAAGAAATCAATTCCCATACGAGGTATTTAGACGCACGAGCGAAGCGAGGGCGGCTGTAGTCCGAGTGGGAATTGATGACTTTCACCCGTGTTAAACACTCTACTTTTCATTTCAAATATAAGGAAAGTAAAAAATAGTAGTTTTTCTAAAATATTTATTGATAGTAATAACATGAGTCGTACCTATTTAATAGTCTTTTTTAATTTAAATTTCAAATATGGAACACACCGCCCGCGTCACCGCCGCGGGCCATCCCACTTTAATAGGGATATTTTTTTAATTCACATTGGCCGTATACACCAATGGTATACACTCACAAGACCGCAGCATTTTTTTTTTAATCGATTATTTTCTTAATTATGTAAAAAAAATATAGCCGACTAAATAACCAATTTTAGTTCTATTTTTAAAATTCATTCCCGCCCTAGGGAGGGAAGCAATTACTATGAGTCTTTCCCGCCTAAGGGAGGGAAGCATCGTTTTCGACCCGCTGCTCTGATCAAACAAACACTACTTTCCGAGTATGAGAAATGAAAATTTTTTTTTAAGTGTTGTCTTTTCGAAAGTAAACAAAACACCCTGCGGTTTCACCCGCACAGAACCCGTTTTCATCGTATTCCAGAGGAACCGCAAAGTTTTACGGGTTAAAAAGTGCCTTGTGATTTACCAGGATATAATGCAAATTTCAGCCTTTTAGTCCAATACTTTTGGCGTGAAAAAGTAACAAACATCTTTACAAACTTTCGCGTATATGATATTAATGGGATGTTTAGATTTAGAACTATGCTAGGCTGCATTAGGTAATCAAAATAATTTGTTATAGTAAACAAACTTCTTGTTAACTTTAAGTTATATTTCTCAACAACCAACCTGTTCAAATAAATATCAATAATTCAATAAAGTTAAAAGAATTCACAAGATATTTTGTTACTTTAATTTAAGAATATTTAAGTACTTATTGTGAATTGAACCATTAAACTCTTCACTCTGAGCAAAACTTTTTATCAAGTCAGACAAATAAAAGTAATTGTTTGTTTTGTATATTGCAAATGTAGTCACATTACTCATTATTTGTTTCTCCGTATACCTTTCAGAATTAAACGTTAAAATAAATAAATAAATATACAACAACATCACATACATTGAGCTGACTCCGTGGTAAGTAGCTTAAGCACTCGTGTTAGCACTTGTGCTTGTGCTTAAGCACTTGTGTTACAGATATCAGAATCAGGTGGTATAACACCCAGATCAGTACAAACAGACATGTTCATGCACACAAATGTTTGTACAGTACGGGGATCGAACCCGCGACCTCTTCGTTAATTGTCAACTTCTTGACCATCACACCGCAGAGGTTGTCATTGCAAATTGCAGTTTCCCGCGGCTTCGTTGGCGTTAAACTCAATATGAACAACTAAATATACACTTAAACTTCAACTTAAAGGCCAGGGATAGTATTGCGGGAAATCCAGTTATAATGAGACACAGAAACATAACAAAGCACTTGGAGGTGGCTCAGCTTGTCAGCTGACTTGGGACATGACCCAAAACAGCGCTGGTTTTCAGCCACATCCATCTCTCTATAGATGTTGGGTGAGAGGTAGATCTTGAGGGCTTACCTTAAAGATCAGGAAATTAAAAAAAATGGTTATATTAAAAAAAAGAAAGAAGAAACATTATTGAGGAGCACTCCAGCGTGTGTGTGTGTCAATGTGTGAAGTGTAGTAATTTTATACGAAGTAAACATTAAGGGGCATAATAAGAACCTTAGGCCTAAAAAAAATCCTATGAAGTTGAACTCCTCCTAGCACTTGTAGTAAAGAAGTTGTATACAAACTTTCAACCCCAAAAACAATGGGGTGAACTTCGAAAAACTCCGCATAAGCTAACACCTCCGTAACAAATAGAACTGCCATGCAACATTTTAAACCTAGCTCTTGTTTTTTTTTAATGACGTGACGACATCTCGTTTTTATGAATATCTATGGTAAAACTCTGCAAAAAGGTTGGTAAGTGATATTAGCAGGGTGACGTCTATTTACAAGCATCTCTGTGCTTCGGATGGCACTTAAGGTTTTTGGTCCCGGTTAATATCGATAGATATTAGTCGTTAATAACATCTGACAGTAAGGTTGGTTAACTTACTTCTAAAACCGCCCCTCCACCGCACCGCACTGAGCACCCGGGGTGGAGTATAGCTTGCTTCGGAAGGCACGTTAGGCTGTTGTTACCGGCTAATATCGATAGATATTAGTCGTTAGGCTTGGTCAGAGGTCCTCGGGCGGCTTAATAACATCTTACAGTAAGGTTGGTCACTTACCTTAAAAACCAACCCTCCACCGCACCGCATTGAACCCGCGTGGTGGAGTATGGCTCGGACAACCTTATAGTGAGGTTTGGCCTGTGCCCAGCAGTGGGACGTATACAGGCTGATGAGATCAAAAGGTAAGGTGTTAAGTCAAAGTATATTGTATGTTTGTTTAACATAAAGGCATTGACAGTTTCGGTTCAAAACCTTTGTTTTTTTACAATGATAGAGACACGCTTGCAACGCGCGTCTTAATATTAAATCATCTGCTATTTTCGTAGGGAAGGACTGACACACAAAGTTCTTTAGTGTATTTTAATTGACACACATTACAAAAAATAATAAGAAAAAGCAAGTTTTTATAACGCTAACTAAAAAAGAGAAAATAATTTCTGAGTACAAAGAATTTGTATTACAGTAGAGGGGTTACGTGGGGTGCACTTTATGTCGTTTTGTATTGTATTGTATAAACTCTTTATTGCAATAAGAAAATACATTTAAACATAACAGAAATACATTGATGAGCAAGGGCGAGCTTATCCCTGGCGAGATCTCTTCCAGCTAACCCAGAAAGGGCATGCAGAGGAATTACATTGGGCAGGGTTCATACAATATTCTACATATTCATTAACTAAAAGAACTAGGTATACTATAACATAATATATATACATAAACATACATACACACATATACAAAATACATAATGTATAATAAATATTTATTCGTATAGACTTACTTAAACTAAATATAATATATACTTTATATGTATATCATCAAAGAAAATTAATTTATTTTATTCCATTTTATAGCTCAGTTCTGTGCTGTAAGAAGTACCTTTTTAGATTTGCTTTAAATGCTGTAAAGGAAGGAGCTTGCCGCACCGTGTCAGGCAAAAGATTCCAACGCCGAGCAGCCAACACCGCAAACGATTTACCAAACGACGAAGCATTATGATTAGGTATCTGCAGAACAAGATCCCTGCGAGGACGCAGGCGAGCATCGGGCGCAGGACGAAAATTAAACATATCACTGAGGTATCCGGGGGCAGTAGGGTCAAACAGTGCTTTATAGAGCAGACACAGAATATGGCACTCCCTCCGTTGGCGTATAGGCAGCCAATTCAGTTTGGTTCTGTATTCCGACACATGGTCGTACTATCTCAAACCGTAAATGTATCGAATACCCAGGTTTTGCAGTCGCTCTAGCTTGTTAAGCAACTCCTCACTAGCGTCCAAATAAACTATATCCCCGAAATCTAATAGTGGAAGGATAAGACTATTAGCCAACATGAGTTTAGTTTGGAAAGGAAGAAAGTTTTGTAGGCGCTTTAGGGAGTGAAAAGCAGCAAATACCTTACGACTAACTTCAGAAATATGAGCCGACCATGAAAGTGTCTGGTCCATGATTATGCCCAAATTCTTCACTGTAGTGTTGAAAGGTAACACTGTACCGGAGAAGAGAACATCCGGCCACACTTCCGACTTAAACTTTGAGATGAAGTAGGGACTCCCAACTACTATTGCTTGTGACTTCGCTGCATTCACCTTAAGACCAAAGTTGTTGTATAAATTTGCAGATCATCTGCGTAAAGATGATATGAAGACAGCAGAGAAGAGGTTATACTATTAATGAAGATTGAAAATAAGATCGGTGAAAGGATACCGCCTTGAGGTACGCCAAAAGATATAGTGCACCAATGAGATTGGTTGTCGCCGATTTTGACCAGCTGAACCCGTTCGTTTTCATAATTCTCTTTATGAAGTTGCCAAAAATAGAATGATTTTAAATAAATGTATACTATACCAAGCACTCCACGCTTTTTACTCTACTGTAATATAAATTCTTTTGTACTCTGAAATTATTTTCTCTTTTTTTAGTTAGCAATAAAAAGCGTGCTTTTTTAGTTTTTAAATTATTTTTTTCTAGTTATTAAGGATAATGGAAAACTTTTATACATTATTGTAATGTCATCGGTACTTGATACGTGTGTAAAGATTCAAATTATTCTGATTTACGAACATTGAGCTCAACGATTCCGTTACATACATACAGCCCAAGCTTATAAAAGCGTGTTTAATAGAAATTTGCATTGTTAATGCTATAAATCTAATATACGAGTATAAAATTCTCGTGTCACAGTTTTCGTTGCCATACTTCTCCGAAACGGCTTGACCGATTCTCATGAAATTTTGTGAGCATATTGAGTAGGTCTGAGAATCGGCCAACATCTATTTATCATACACCTTAGTGATAATAATTTATATGGCATAACAACGTTTGCCGGGACAGCTAGTCTTATACATATATAAAATTCTCGTGTCACAATGTTTGTTCCCGTACTCCTCCGAAAGGGCTTGACCGATTCTCATGAAATTTTGTGAGCATATTGAGTAGGTCTGAGAATCGGCCAACATCTATGTTTCATACCCCTTAGTGATAAGGGCTGTCCACCGTCAGCAGGACAACGCCTGCGGGGTCCGCTAGTATCTCTATATATATAAAATTCTCGTGTCACAATGTTTGTTCCCGTACTCCTCCGAAACGGCTTGACTGATTCTTATGAAATTTTGTGAGCATATTGAGTAGGTCTGAGAATCGGCCAACATCTATTTTTCATATCCCTTAGTGATAAGGGTTGTCCACAATAATTTATATGGCAAAACAATGTTTGCCGGGTCAGCTAGTATTAAATTAATTTTCTAGAACATTTAATAAATTTGTCACCGACAGTACTTTAAATATAGACGTGACATTTGGAGTCTTCCTACATTCTGCACCGGTTATATTAGGAAGCTGCCACAAATAACATCTCTAGCCCTTATACCCTTTACAATACGTGCCAATTTGGCCAAACCTATCTCTTTATCTTCCTATGTAGTTGAGTTACCCTTATTGTTCTGACTGTAGAGTTCAGTTTGGATAATGTAGACTTTTGAATTGGTTAATATAATAATAATAAATATTTCACAACAATCACACCAATTCTCTAGTCCCAAATTAAGATACGAGGCTTGTGTTATGGGTACTAGACAACAGATAAACATACTTAAATACTTTTTTCTGTAAATAAATACATATTACGAGTATACATAGAAAACACCCAGACCAGTACTAACACACATGGTCATGCACACATATACTTGTACTGTGCGGGGATCGAACCCGCGACTCTTGGCTTTAGAAGTCCGACATGTGGACCACTGCACCAAGCGGTCGTCAATTGGTTGATATTGTTTAATTTATACCAGTAGTTAAAAACCTAGTGCTTAATGTTGCATCAGACAATGTAACTGTTTTTTTAAATATACAACAACATCACACACATAAGCTGACTCCGTGGTAAGTAGCTAAAGCACTTGTGTTACAGATATCACAATCAACAGTGGTATTACGAATTACTTAAATAAAGACATAACACCCAGACCAGTACAAAAAGACATGTTCATGCACACAAATGTTTGTACAGTGCGGGGATCGAACCCGCGACTTCTTTGTTAATAGTCAACTTCTTGACCATTACACCAAAGTGGTCGTCAGTAGATATGTACTTAGGCTGCAGTCTAAAGAGCACTTACAGAACTTCGGACGGATGAGTGAGTGTAACTGTAGCTCGTTGGTTAGAGCAATCACCCGGCTTGCGAGAGGTGCGGGGTCAAGTCAAGTCCCATGTGCTGAACTATGCGTACTATAAGAGTAATTATGTTTTTAAATAAAATCACCGTTAGTACTTGATCTAAGAAGCTTATATTCAATAAATGTTCTCAGTCTTATATGTACTTACAAAAAAAACTTTACCGCCGTAAATTAAGAGCGTACAACGCCATCTGTCATTAATTTTAAGAACTAATGTATGAACACTTATAGAATTTGTTGACACTAACTACTACCGCGAAACAAGTGCAGGCAGCGCCGTCTATTGAACTTTCTTATAACTAACTTATGATATTATCAACAGCCCACCTGTGGCAGTCCGGTTATTTCTTTCTTTCGCATGCTTTAACTACTTGTATTATGAAAGCTGTCATTACAGTTTAAGTGCGTACTTAACTTAAACAACCCTTAATGGCTGTACGGGGTTCATTCCAAGAGAGTTTGGTAGCTGAATGAAAGTCACTGATACGAGATAATAAATTGTTCTTGTTGATGGAATCAGGCGTTACTTTGCGGAAATCCATGACTAAAGCTGAAAAAGAGGATTATTTTTCTTTAAATTTCCACTAAACGACGCCAGCGCAGGAACCAAAATACATCCAACTGTAATCACTTGAAAAAGCTCGAGCTGGAAGTCGCAGGACTTACAATACCTAATACAACGTGACACAGAAGATGCACCTGGAATCACAACACTGACACCAACAAAACACTCGACGCGTTTCGCCACTACACGCGGCATCCTCAGGAGATGTTGTCGCTCGTAGTCAGTCGAAGCGACAACATCTCCTGTTCTATTCTGGTAAACTACTGCGCTAATATGGTAAATTGTATGAATGAGTACGTGCGAATGGTTTTGTAGTTCGTCGAGTACTGGTGAAAATTGAAACTAATTATGAATAAAAAAATATAAGTTTAAAAAACAAAAAAACACGCTTTTATTGCTAACTAAAAAAGAGAAAATAATTTCTGAGTACACAGAATTTATATTACAGTAGAGTAAAATGCGTGGGGTGCACTTTATGACGTTTTCATACTTATCTTTTTATAGTTGCCAATAATAGGATGATTTTCACATACGTACTACTATACCAAGCACCCCACGGTTTTTACTCTACTGTAATATAAATTCCGTGTACTCAGAAATTATTTTCTGTTTTTTAGTTAGTAATAAAAGCGTGTTTTTTTAGTTTTTTAAACTATTTTTTATTTTATTTTTTTCGTTAATAAGGATAATGGAAAACTCTTCTCAAATTATTGCATTGTCATCGGTACTTAATACGTGTGCAAAGTTTCAAATTAATCCGATTTCTGGAAGTTGGTGAAAATTGAGCTAAAAAAATTCCGTTACATACATTCATACATACACCCCGATCTAATAAAAGCGTGTTAAAAAAGCTGATAAAGAGTATTATTTTGCTTTCAATTGCCACTAAACGACGCCAGCGCAGGAACCAAAATACATCTAACTGTAATCACCTGCAAATTATTAAGCATTTTAAGCATTTTCTGCCAGTCAACCTTAAGTGTTTTCATAATTAGTCTTATCCGGGATCTAAAAAGAGGGTTTTGTGAAGCCCAAAGGATGTTATATCAATACACTTGAGTGATGTTAGTCAGTAAATGAGTTTTTGATGGCCTCGGTGTTTGTTTAGGTTTTCCTTATGTTGACGATTTTTTTTTAACATAATAATAATAATAATAATTTATTCATAACCTCATTACAGATTACAGGATAACAGATTTTTCTTGGGTGTGTACAGGGTTAATTTAATCAATTTAACATAACACACCGACATAGGTAGATAGATAACTTTTTGTTATAGTTGATGGAATCAGGCGTTAATACTTTGCGAGAATCCATGACTAAAGCTGAAAAATTTGATTATTTAACTTTCGCGTTGCATTTTAACACTTACTATCGGGCTTAATAGCGAATTATTTTAATTATTATTTAGGTACTTACTGCTCAACGTTTTCCGAGATGGATTTCGGCTGAATACGGTAGTTGACACCACCAATCGTTGACGTACTTTTTATCAACTGTCAAAACGCTTTTCTTCATAGAGCTTGTATGGGAATAACACACTTTGACGTCACCGCGTGCAATGCCGACTGAGTGACTAATTATCATTTGAATTCCAATTAAAAATCAAATAATACGAACTGCAGAAAAATATTAGTGTAAAGGCATCTGAAATTATGAATTATTTTAGAGAAAATCAGTTTTTTAATATTTCTTTCATAGTGGAAACAAGCCTATTGCACACAGCCGTGGTCAACGTCGAGCAGTGAGTAAGTACCTAAATACTCATTAAAATAATACGGTAGTTGACACCACCAATCGTTGACGTACTTTTTATCAACTGTCAAAACGCTTTTCTTCATAGAGCTTGTATGGGAATAACACACTTTGACGTCACCGCGTGCAATGCCGACTGAGTGACTAATTATCATTTGAATTCCAATTAAAAATCAAATAATACGAACTGCAGAAAAATATTAGTGTAAAGGCATCTGAAATTATGAATTATTTTAGAGAAAATCAGTTTTTGAATATTTCTTTCATAGTGGAAACAAGCCTATTCGCGTTTAGACCCGATAACCAATAGTTAGTGTTATTTTGCTTTAAATTTCCACTAAACGTTTAGTGGCAATTTAAAGCAAAATAATCCTACTTTTCAGTTTAGATAACTCTTTATTTTTCCTCACAAAAATTTAGTATGACTACCCAGTGGTTTTTGTTAGAAATAATTTTAGTTGTAAATAAATAATAATAAAATAACATGCCTGTTTGTACTGGTCTGGGTGTTATAAAATATGTATTTATTTAGCTTTATTTGTAATACCACTGTTGATTCTGATATCTGTAACGCAAGTGCTTAAACTTCTTACCACGGAGTCAGAGCAATGTATGTGATGTTTTTGTATATTTATATTTATCCATACTTCATACTAATATTATAAATGATTATAAATGCAAAAGTAACTATATCTGTCTGTCTGTTACTCAATCACACTTAAATTACTGAACCAATTTGCATGAAATTTGGTAAGGAGATATTTTGATACCCGAGAAAGGACATAGGCTACTTTTTACCGCAGAAAAATGACGCATTCTGATGGGAAAATTCAGGTGGGCCAATCGCTTTTTTTATATATAATAAGTAATAATAATAAATATTTCACAACAATCACACCAATTCTCTAGTCCCAAAGTAAGCTACGAGGCTTGTGTTATGGGTACTAGACAACGGATAAACATACTTAAATACTTTTTTTTTGTAAATAAATACATATTATACACACATAGAAAACACCCAGACCAGTACAAACACACATGTTCATGCACACTTATGCTTGTACTGTGCGGGGATCGAACCCGCGACCCTTGGTTTTAGAAGTCCGACATGTGGACCACTGCACCAAGCGGTCGTCATATAAATGTTCTCTGTTCTGTTTTCTCTCAAACTGAGGTTACATTCACAATATTTGTTTTAAATCGTAAAATATACAAATAAGAGAGCGACTTTGTATTATATTTCCTTACATGCTTATTTCTGCACTGAAAAGTGCCTGCAGAACAAGAAACTATTGCCATACAGCCATTTTGCGTCTTCAAGAAACATGGCTAGCTTTGTACATTTTTCATTGTCATCGCTGTAAACCGCCAATACGAAATTAACTGTATTGCTTGCTTTATAAGATACCATTTCCCCTGACAAGCGATTCGTAGCGCAATGCTGTCGTGACGTCACACTGCGTAGGCGGGAAAATAGGTCAGTGGGTTTGCAGTATGGAATAACGACCACGTAATGTTGACCCGTTTCTTTTATAGACACAATATGGTTACGGGAGCTCAATTTAAATTTGCAACGCGTAGCGTAACTCCAGTTTACAAAGAGCTCGTCCTTGCTAATATACGCTATTTGATTTGAATAAAGCGAGAGGTCTTGTTTAAATTGTCGATTAGCACCGATGACCATACTTGTTAGAGCTCATCTTTTCGCCTTAATGTTACGGACGTTACGTAATATGTGAGGTCATGTTATACTGGTGAGGTGTTGAGTTTTTTAATGTCCCCATTTCAGTTTTAAAAGGTTACATTGGGTGTTTTATTAGGGACGCGACATGTTTTTAAATGAAACGACATGGTAGGGAAAATTAAAGTTGTGTTTTTTTGATACTAAAATGACATTTCATTTCATTTATTTGCATACTAGGTGTGTTACATTATATGGATGGTAGTTATAATGCTTAAAAACGAACTTATTGACCTAGTTACCAAGAAGGTGTGGCAAGTTTGAGAATTAATGAATTTAAAAATAAAAAATAGTTAAGACCAATTATTTTCAAAATTAATATAAGTAATGTAGGTATTTACCAAACGTATAGAGCAGACAGAACTTATTTACTGTTAAAGTATTCATCTACTGAATAATAACATTTTGATACAAGATGAGCTCGTAGGATTTTTGAAAAAACTTTAACATTTGGCTCTTTTTGAATATGAGATGGCAATTTGTTGAAAATTTTGACTGCCATATAGTATGGGCTAGTGTTTAACAGTTTGATTCTTGAAGGGGGTAAGAAGAGTCTATTTTTATGTCTAGTGTTGATGTTATGAGTATCTTTGACTTTAATAAAGTTTTTGTTATTTTTATAAGTGAATATGCATATATCGTATATGTAGATAGAAGGTAAGGTAAGTAATGATAAATGGTATATTTACTTGAGCACACATCATTATAAATGCGAAAGTGACTCTGTATGTCTGTCTTTTACGCAATCACGCCTAAACTACTGAATCAATTTGCATGAAATTTGGTATGGAGATATTTTGATACCCGAGAAAGGACATAGGCTACTTTTTACTGCAGGAAAATGACGCATTCCCATGGGAAAATTCAAGTGGGCAGATCGCATTAACGCCTAAACTAGTGATCAGATTAAAATGAAATCTGGTAAGGAGAAGGTTTGTGACCTGTGACTTAAGAAAGGACATGAGTTACTTTTGACCGCTGGAAAACAACGCATTCCCATGGGAAAAATTACTTTCCAAGGAATCTAATCGGTTTCACTCCTAAATTAAAAGTATTTAAGTATGTATATCCGTTATCTAGTACCCATAACACAAGCTTACTTTGGGACTAGAGAATTGGTGTGCTTGTTGAGAAATATTTATTCTAAAAAAACTACCTAATGCGGACTAAGTCGCGGGTAAAAGCTAGTATTACATATTCAGGACTTGTACAACGGCTATATGTCAAGTTAATTATTTACTGCCGCAGTAATTTTTGGCATATGTAATAAGGGCGATTTTGCAACGAAAACAAATATGATGTGGCGATGCGTTGTCTGTAGATAGGCATATCTCTCTCTCTCTCTTTCATTTGCCTATATACGTCTTACCGCTGGGCACAGGCCTTACGTCAACTATGGGGTGGTCCGAGCCATACTCCACCACGCGGGCTCATTGCGGATTGGTGGAGGGGTGTTTGTAAAGTAAGTGACCAACCTTACTGTCAGATGTTATTAAGCCACCCGAGGGCCTCTGACCAGGCTTAACGACTAATATCTATCGATATTAACCGAGACCAACAGCTTAACGTTCCTTCCGAAGCACGGAGATGCTTGTAAATAGACGTCACTTGTATGGTCAGAATGGTCACCCATTCCAAACATGACCGCGCCGTGGGTTGCTTAACTTTTGGTATCACTACCAAAGCGCTGCAACCACTGCGCCACAGGTATCTCAAAACAAGTCACTATTGCTGAAAATAATTGTATTTACTTGAAATAAATAAATATGGATACAAAAACATCAAAAAAGGGAATTGAGAAGCTATTTTTTCGAATTCCAATTTTACATTAATTAGCAAGTAATTTTACATTTGTCTTTTATGGGACGCAACATGCGTTAGCACCTTTGCTGCGTCACATTTACGGAACACAGTTACATCAGCGGGTTCAGCGGCAGAAAACGCCGCCAAGTTAAAACATGCTAAGTACGCTGCGCTCGAGTCCGAGTATGATTTTGTTCCAATTGCTGTGGAGACGGCTGGGCCCTGGGGTGATGAGGCACGCGAGCTATTCAAAGAGTTGGGACGACGTTTGAGGGATAAGGGTAACGATCCCCGCTCTGGGTCTTGGTTGGTTCAACAGGCTTTTAAAATGTTTATAAGTTATGACTATTTGTGTAAAAATTTACGACGCTTGTTACTGAAAGAATAATTTGTATGTTGTTGAAAATGTATGTATCTCAATAATGTGCATGTACTTTTTTTGAATAAACGCCTTTTTTATTTAGCAACATATATGAGTAGTACCTCTAGGTTAATAGTCAACTTCTTAAACATAACACCTAAGTGTTCGTTGTATTGTATCTGTAAATCTACTTACTAAGCTTCAACCGTATAGCTAACTGCAAGAACTATGGTGTTGAATCTTGGTGAGTAGATATATTCTGTGAGTGAACACTAACAATTTCCCACAATAACAGTAAAAAGAACAATATTTGTTATCGATCCCATATTTTGAACTAAAACTCAATTTTTTTTGCATTAAGCACCTTTTTATTAATAACTAGCGGACCCCGCAGGCGTTGTCCTGCTGACGGTGGACAACCCTTATCACTAAGGGGTATGAAACATAGATGTTGGCCGATTCTCAGACCTACTCAATATGCTCACAAAATTTCATGAGAATCGGTCAAGCCGTTTCGGAGGAGTAAGGGAACAAACATTGTGACACGAGAATTTTATATTATAGAGACTAGCTGTCCCGGCAAACGTTGTTTTGCCATATAAATGTTTAAGGTGGACAACCTTTATCACTAAGGGGTATGAAAAATAGATGTTGGCCGATTCTCAGACCTACTCAATATGCTCACAAAATTTCATGAGAATCGGTCAATGCCGTTTCGGAGGAGTAAGGGAACAAACATTGTGACACGAGAATTTTATATATATAGATAATAATAATACACATCCCTATTCATAAATGTATTACTAAGGGTCAGGAGATGTTGTCGCTTCGACAGACCACCAAAAGTGGTAAAATGTGGTGTAAAATATATTTTTTTAGTTTTTATTTAAAAACTTTCACTGTTTGTTTCAGGAGCGAAGCGGGCTGGACAGTATGCGGTCACTAGAACACTACCTCACAGACATCATGCGCGCTGACACATCGGACCACATGAAAGGTAACAATCTTGGCTTAAAACTACCGTGCGCCGTGATCTTGATTAGTTTATTTTCTAGAGTAGGTACCAGGCTCTTATGACTTTCAAGGAAGTAACGTAAAGCTACAAATATTCGTAGCAGTGTCCTATTTTTCGTAGCAACTACGAAATGCTACGATTCGTAGCATTCGGCGCGTAGTGCGAAATACTGATGGCGAATTTATTTTATACCTACTATTTTATTTTTTACTTTATTGAAACGAAAAGTCTATAGTTGGTGGACTTGATGCCCTCGGATATTCTCTACCATCTAACATACATTGAACATTTACCATTTTACATTGAACAGGCATCTTGGCGACCACGTTGGTATCAATGGTTAAGAAGTTGCCTATTATCCAAGAGGTCGCGGGATCGATCCCCGCAGTGTATAAATATTTGTGCGCATAAACATGCCTGTTTGTACTGGTCTGGGTGTTATATGTATTTATTTAAGTTTATTTGTAATACCACTGTTGATTCTGATATCAGTAACACAAGTGCTACTTACAACAAAGTCAGATCAATGTATGTGTCTACATAAGCAGATCGTGTTGTTACCATTCGCGCACACTATGTGATAATCTGCTTGACACGACTTCCTTTTTAGCGTATGAATGTGTGTACACACAACAACACGTCAGGGTGCCCTGCGGTATCTTAATCACTTGCAATAAAGGCGTTTTTGCAACTAAAATGGGTGTTGCTGTTTGTACCATCCACAAAAAAAATAAATCGTAAATATTGATACCAAAAAAAAATTAAGGTTACTCAATTCGCTGACCTTACCTGTCTTGTTTGTACAAGAGGCGTCACGGATATGTACACAAATGTAGAGACTATCTAGAAGAATACACTTATATTAAATTATAAAAATAAAAGGCATGATGACACCTATCTTAAATATTTTCAAGACCATGGCGTTTAAAAAACATAGCCCCTATGAAGTTAATACGACCAGTATATTTCCAAAAAGATGTAGAAACCAATTTTATAAACACACAGAAATCAATAAACTGATGACCGTGACGTCACGTTTTTGTATGGGTTTTTCCATACAAAATCTATGGCGGCAGACCGTTTTAAACAGATAATAAAGAGTATGTCAACGATTGGTGGTGTCATCTCGCCTATTACAAGATGTACCAAATTCTACTAATATAACAAACGCGAAAGTTGGTCTTTAGTGATGTTTATGACTCTTTTACGCCACTGATCCTATTTGAATAAAATTTGGAACATAGATAGGTTATTATAACCTGAAATAATTATAGGGTACTTTTTATCTTGTAAAACTTCGTGAAGTACGATACGTGGAAAACGGCAGAGCACAGCTAGTATTAACATAAATTGATTCAGGAGGGATCTAGTCTCTTTTTAAGTGATGTAAACGTATATCGACGACCGCTTGGTGCAGTGGTCCACAGGTCAGACTTCTAAACCAAGGGTCGCGGGTTCGATCCCCGCACAGTACAAACATAAGTGTGCATGAACATGTGTGTTTGTACTGGTCTGGGTGTTTTCTATATATAATATGTATTTATTTACAAAAAAAAAAGTATTTAAGTATGTTTATCCGTTGTCTAGTACCCATAACACAAGCCTCGTAGCTTAATTTGGGACTAGAGAATTGGTGTGATTGTTGTGAAATATTATTATTATTATTTGTAGTATCTTCTAGGATATCACAGCACAAGGCCGGTCCTTTTGGAAGGCGTACGTGGGGATATGGATCCAACACGAAGAGGCCCCTTAGTGATACATTAATGTGTAGGGATGTGTACACCAAGCGGATACTATCTCTGTCTGCACTATTGAGTAGATACAAACAAAGACAGCACCCGCTAGGTGCAAGAACTATTGCAGAGAAGATGGGAACTATAATGGGTCTATGGAGGGGAAATTGCTGGATTGGTTGATGGGATATTGATGAGACAACGGGACGCCTGCCATATCAAATGTCTCATCTTGATAATCACGGCAGACGGTGACTCGCCGCTTACTAAATGGGCCGCCTATCAAAAGCTACCAGATGGTAGCCAGGCAGCAACATTGGTGTAAGCGGCTGTAGGTTGTCGAGAGGTGAGTCTGCGGGGTGAAGGTGACCGGCGGCCAGCAGTCCCCCGGCGTTATGACATTTTACACTTCCAACCTGGAGCATAGGTTTCGCTCTTGCGGTCTCCACTCTTGGCCGGCCAGTTAAGGCAAGCACAAGAGGCGAGGGCCAAATAAGGTAAACCGGGCCCTCGGGAGTCGGGGTCCGAGGTGTCGCCACGCACCTACAGCACGCCACATGCTGCCCCTGCGGCTTTATTATTATTATTATTATTATTATATCTACGTAGTAAGTGGGGTAGATTTACACACTCGAATAGACATAAGATTTGAAAAATTATTTTCGGCTCCGGTCTTCAGGGTGAATTCGTACCCCTGACAATTGGAAGTCCGGTCCAATGCTCTAACCGACTGAAATACGCTGGCTCAAAGCAGTGAAAATATTCAACGATTCCATTAAGGTTCTCGGTAGCTCAGTGAGTTAGAGCATTGGACCGGACTTCCAAAAGTCGGGGGTTCGAATCCTCCTTGATGACCGGAGACGGAAAGAATTTTTAAAGTGTTATGTCTTTTCGAATTTAAAATAGCGTTGTAAACGCAAAAAAAACTTAATAAATAGAATCACATACTCAAAAAGTAGCTAAATTTGGTCCTTTTTATACCGTTTGGTATAGGTAATGGTATTGTTATTATTTTTTTCTAATTTCAGCTTCTATCTTAACAAATTTTTATTACCACATTCGTGATTTTTTCATATTTTCTTAAAAAAGCAGCGCTGCTTTTGTGTTGCATGAACAATTCGTTTTCTTTGCCACTTCCAGTGCGCTATGTGCGTGTATTGCGCAGTCGATTACCATAAACTTAAGATATATTATCTAACAGAGTGTGCGAGGGAGAAAAACATTCTTTTATGAAAAAATAACGAAAGATAGAAAAGGATGGGAAGTGTTATGTCACTGTAACAGATATAAATTACAAGTTTGAAAAATTACGTACAGCAAAAATAGCTCCTCAGTACTTTGTTATTTTTGTATCAATTGTTATTATTTCAAAAAAAATACAATTATTTTTAGCAATAGTTACTTGTTCTTGAGATACTTGTGGCGCAGGGGTTGCAGCGCTTTGGTAGTGATACCTAAAGTTAAGCAATCTAAGGCGCGGTCATGTTTCCGATGGGTGACCATTCTGACCATTTAAGTGACGTTAAGTGACTGACAGGAAGGTTGGTCACTAACCTTACACACACCCCTCCACCAATCCGCACTGAGCTAGCGTGGTTGACTATTAACCAAGAGGTCGCGGGTTCGATCCCCGCACTGTACAAACATTTTTGTTCATGAACATGTCTGTTTGTACTAGTCTGGGTGTTATCGCTACCTTGGGATAGAAAGGTTGTAAAAACCATAAACCCAACTTTACAGGACGAGCAAAAAACTTTTTTTTTTTTACATTTTGGCTTACAACTTTTTCGTTCTTATAGGTATATTGACCCTATTAAGTGAGACTTGTTATTTTATTATGTTCTTTGCAATGGAAACCCTTGTTTTATCATCAGCTTCTTAGTTTAAAAGTTAGCATGGATTTACGTCCATTTTTTTTTACTGAAATGGTTTATACACCCCATAATTATTTGAGTTGTCAAATCGTAACGAGTCGTAACTAAATGTAAGTCATTGATATGGAGATTAAAAACCATTAACATAAAATAAAAAAAGTCGTAAAATCATAACTTTTGAATGTTGGAAGTCGTAACTTTGACGAATTTATAGTAATATTACACATCTTACTATAAACTTTGGTAACAAAAGCCAGTATAATCAAATTAATATTGCACTTATTTGTACTTATGTGTGAAATCATTCCAATCGTAATCTAATTCAGCTCTTTCAGCTAGTTCAGTTAATAAATAAAATAAAAAAATAATTAATTCAAAGACAACACTTTTAAAACAACATAAAAAGCAACCTACTGAAGCGGGAATTGAACCGCGCGTCTTTTGCATTTCCGCTTTTGCAGATAGTTGATTTTTATTGCATCGTGAATGCTTTTCATATAAAAACAAAAATAAGTAATGATTAATTTACTAAAAATTAGAACACATAATACCTTAAACATTTCTTTTTGTTCAATCAAGTTCTTTTTATTTGAAGATAGAAAACATAAACACAACATTAATGTGATCGTAGTTTTAACGTTAAAACCATTAAAGCTTTGAAAATAGTAAATTATTTGTTGGAATTGCCACAGGGAATTACGTTTAATGAGTTTTACATACCATGCAAAGAATAATCATTCAGATCAAAGCTAAGCAATCATCAGTCTCAACAGTTTAAACTATTATTATGTCATATTTAGGCACGTAACCGTCTAGCACTATTAAAATTAAATCAAGGATCTTCTACTTGAGTCGTCCTTTCACTCATCTAAACAAGGAATAAATCACTGAGTTTCGTATTTAATAAGAGGTAGTACCGAATTTGAAATAATACATTACAAATTAAAAACTACCTAGTTCACAATTTGTACGTAAAACAAATATTAATATTAATTTTCATCTTGATAATCTTCATCGCCTTCATCTGTATTTATAAGGTAGTCTTGTAAAGTTTCATAAGGTAAATTTAAATATTCATTTTGATATGGTTTGGGTATGATTCCCTTTTTATATAAGCGTTTCAAATCGTTGTATTTTGCAGCGGTTTTTAGTGTATCTTTTGTAAATGATTTAAATGCAAGTTCTATCGTCAATAGCGGAATTTCGTCCGAAAGCAGGGAGCACGCAGCTGAGGTTTAAGCGTCGTCGGAAGCAGCAGGTAAGTAGTTCGTCATCAATAACGGAGTTTTTTCAGGAAGCAGGGAGCACGAAGCTGGGGACTGAGCGTCGTCCGAAGCAGCAAGTAAGTAGCTCGTCGTCAATAACGGAGTTTTTTCAGGAAGCAGGGAGCTCGAAACTGAGGGCTGCGCTTCGTCGGAAGCAGCAGGTAAGCAGCTCGTCGTCAATAACGGAGTTTTTTCAGGAAGCAGGGAGCCCGAAGCTAAATATATGCTAAAGGTCTGCGCGTCGTCCGAAGCAGAAGTTGTAAACCTACTCTTCAAGCACAGAGTTTCACCAGGACGCAGGGAGCACGCAGCTGACGGCTGGGCATTGCTAAATGTAGTTAAAGGGTGGTAAAAATACTGGTTTGGTTGTACCAGTGGCTTCTAACACGTGATTTCAGTACTGTTTCCATGTTTTACTACGTTGACTGAAATTATTTTAACTTTACTTTGCTTCTTTGCATCAGTACTCTTTAATGGACTATTCGGATCACCAACATTCTCATCTCCTAAGACAGACGTATTTTATCGGGGTACAGATATTATAGAAGAATTGAAGACTTTCGCTGCTGTGTTGTAACATTGTGTGCTTGTATTATGACATTTTCTTTTCTTACGTTATTTATTTTCGGTTGGCTTTCAGTGTCACTTTCTTCTATGATGTATGTGCACTGATTAATACCATTGCTATTGTAACTCTTCTTATCCTTCCCTCTTCTGCCAATTTCACCTTTAAGTTCGTAATGCAATCATTGAGTTAGGTACGTAAACTTTATCATAGTCAACTGCGGGTAATAATTGACTGTGCTTTTGTCGTTCATGGTATCGACTTTAGATCCTACCTCTAACAGGAGTCAGAGTGGCAATGAGGGTGGGACGATCCTAGTGATGATCGCGATAGGTAACAACTAATTTATTCATCTAAATATTTAAAAAAAATATCATTTTAAGACACTTTTTCTTCGGGAGAAATACGTGATTAGAGAGTAAAAGCCTTGATAAATAGCAAACCACGTCGTATAACACCACTAAGACGGTCAAAACTAGAAAAATATTGAAAGCAAAAGGGGTGTTTAAACGATATATATCTAATTCTAACATACTAATAGAGTGTGCTTTTTCATTCATAGTATCCGCTGTAGATCCTGCCTCTAACAAGAGTTAGAGTGGTGGTAATGAGGGTGGGAGGATCCCGGTGATAATCCAGATAGGAGATAACTAATTTATTTCAATTTATTCAACTGAATATTAAAAAAGAAATTATTATTTAAAGAAACTTTTCTTTCGAAGGCAAAAAGTGACTAGGAAGTAAAGGGCTTGACAAATAGTAAACTACGTCGTATTAACCACTACAACCCTCAAAACTAAAAAAAAACTGAAAGCAAAAGGGGTGTATAAACCAAGTATCTAAGTAAGTAATGAATTCAAGTTATTTTCCATCACGACAGTCAATAAGTTATACCATCACTTTTATTTATTAAAGAAGTAATAACAAATTCACAATACGACGCTAACACAAAATACCGAAAACGATAATTGAAACGAAAGTATTTGATGATGAATCTTACTCTATTCTATAAAATTAATAGGAACTAGAAAGGGCGACCCGTGACTATTGCACAATTAACCCTATTATTAAGCAATCATAACGTCTTAAATTACTATGACGAATCTCAAGACGGCGAGGCGGCTCTCGGCGCGGAGTTTGGTTTCATTAACGTTTTTGAACTAAGTAAGTACTTTTTAATTCATTTGTTAACAAATCGTTTGAGGATGTAAAAGCCAATATGCACTTGACGAATCTGTTAAGGATGGATGTAAATACTTAACTGTCAGTTGCTCTACATGAGCTAGGGGCGTAAAAACCAAATTGTAGAAAACATAGGAGTAAAAAAGGCTGTAAATCAAAATCCTATTAAGCTTTTATTTTTACGACCAAGTGCAATTAGTTAGTTTGTTTATACGCCATACTGGCTCATATATACCGTCTTTTACAACCCGGACTTTAAAAAAAATATGGCGTTACTCCAAGTGGTCATCCTAATAAAAAAAATTTTGGTTTTTACATCATAAATAACAACAAAAACTTTGTTTAGACGTTGAAGTCATCTGGGCCGTAAAAACCATTTTTTTGCGAAATTAAAACAGTCACATAGACCAATCGAAAGAGCGGAAAATTCTGAATAAGACTGCATTCATAACTCAGTTTTGGGTAAAATGGTTTATACAACCTTTCTACCCCAAGGTGTCGTGTGTTTATTTAAGTTTTGATTCTGATATCTGTAACACAAGTGCTTATGGTACTTACCACGGAGTCAGATCAATGTATGTGATGTTGTTGTGTAGATATCAATTTATTTATTTATATGGTCACTGAGATCTGACCTTTGTCGAAAATATTAAGTCAAAGGCAGGAGCTATCATAATATTAAATGGGATGTAAAAGTTCGGAAGTGCCCTGTACAAATTACGCAACATCCGCTATGGCATTCCCGCTGTCCCCTTTTTGGGGCGCCTCGGTGGGACGATAAGCCAAAATGGCCGTTTCAAAAATAATTTAAAATCGGTTTTTAATCTCATTACAAGCTATCCGTACTTATTTATGATAAATTATTAAAGTTACTTAATTAAGGGTGCATATTTTCGCATTTTAACCTATTAATTACTGAATATTTTTCGAAAAAAAAAAGTTGCTGATACTTGTTGTATCGACCCCACGGTTGACTGGTTGGGAATGCCTTAAGGCTTAAAGCATTAAGACCGCCAATTGTACAATTTCAGCGCAATAAAGCTTAAAGATTTTTACTTTACAACATGGCCAGTAGATATAAAGTTGAACTCTGACGCAAACGTTGAGTGAATCACAACAATTGACAATGGGAAAGCTAATAAATAACGCAATTGAAATAAATCTCACAAGTGTATCGCAAGCTAAACAACTACCCGGCTGACATTTTCACTGTTGGCTAGACGCACCGTCCCTAAATAGAATCATAGACTAACTGAGACTAACTGTGACTCTTCACACCACCTCGTGACTCTCACACTTACGACTCCAAGAATTTCCATATAACCCTACAATTTAGCAATCATCTTCATTCTCATAGAACACGAAGACGAAGAGGTCATTTTAAATTGGTCGTATCACGTCCGATGACTTACGCACACAAATTCGGGAGGTCCGAAAATTGGTGCGAGTAAACATAGATAGTGGCCTATCGCATCTGGCCGGCTTATCAAAGAGAATCGAGTTAGAATCTGTGGCGCTATCTGTCAGTTAAACCCCGCGCGCGGCTCGGCGCATGCGTTCCCGAGGAGATTTTTTTTTAAACATTTTTTTTAAATAGATTCGTGGGCGAAGACGTTCTATTTTTAAGGAATTGTGTAGTGCAGTGAACTCGGTGCGTAATTATTTGTGTGATAAAAGTGGTATTTGGGAGATTTGCGTAGCTTTGAAAATTAATTTCGGTATGTTGTGATGGTTTTTAATACTGGCGCGCGATTTTACAAGATAATTTCGGTGAAAACTTTAAAAATATATAAAAAGAAATAGTTACGAACAGTCTATGTCAAAAATTAAGTATAAAATAAAAACTTTTTTATTTTTTGAGTTGATAACAAAGATAGGAAGATTGTTATAGTAAACAAAACACTTTTAAATATATCTAGCCAAGGTTACGAGGTTCTGAATAGAATGAGCGCTCTTCACGGTCTTTAGGCAAGGTGGGAGATTTGACACGGTGGAAAAAACAATCAGTTGCAGATTCTTTGAAGCAACTATATAAAGCTTTCTTTTGAAATATAATTTTCGACTAGTAAATAAATAATTTATCAATCAATCATTCGGTGCTTTTTAAAAAAAGTGCTTTGCAAGAAAAATAAATTAGGTAAAATAGAATGAAAAGTTTTTAAAGAAACAAAAAAAATCTGTGCGCAAAATGTACTAGCAGTAGGAAAAATTGTCTGAGGCAGAAATCGAACCTAGATCTATCTTTATAGGCCATGTTTCCGGTGTAGTTCCATGCAAACATACCAACACACCTACATAAATTTAAGAAATCAACCATTTTTTTTTATGTTCAAGATGAAAAGAAAAAAATTATATCTATAGACTAAGTCCATACAGCCAGGCAATCTTTGACCAATCATTTAAAAAATAAATGTGTCATAATTTCTTCATCTTTTACCTAGATTATCCGTCACTTGTTTTATTTTACAAAATCATGTTGTGCAATGCACAAAACACCTGTAACTTTGTAAACCAATGTCAATCGTCTGTGATCTTGGTTTTTGTAGAGTCACCCTGATTTGTACTGAATACTTTTTACACTTGTTTGAAAATACTTGAGCTGTGTTTTTTCGTTGTTTCGCCTTGCTATGTCAAGGTTCCAACGTGAATGAATAATTTAAATCATATCAGTTATTTGATGTAAAAATATGGCTGATTACATTGGGTACAAATGCAAAGTTCACGCATGCGACTCCGGCAAAGCAACATTGAATGGATAGGCTAGTTGAAAATGAAAGGAATATTCATAAGTGTAGTATTTCATTCATTTTTAAGATCGCATTTATAATATTTTTTGGAATTCGTAATATTTGATCCTCAAATATATATTTGATTTTTTTATTATTATTTTATTTATTTTATATAATATTTTATATTTGATCGATAAATAGTCACTCGCTCGTCATATTGCAATTAGAGAAAAGATTTTTGACAGTTATTAAAAAGCATGTCAACGATTGATACCCTACTGAAGCATTTTTTTTATTTTTCACAAATTCTTAATTTTGTATCTCACACTACCAATAGCTCAAGCAAAATAAGCAATGTGTCACTTTGGTGGAATATCAAAAGCAGATATTGCGACAACGTCACTTATTATGAAGTGTCATCTATAGCTGCTATATCCTGATGTGTAGTTTAACTCAGGTGGAAGGCTCTATGTGACAATACGTAGGTGGAATGATTAGTTTTTCAAATATTACCCGCAGTAGGACTGTGGGTATAGTTGGCGATAATATTATAGAGTATTTAAAAAAAATTAAAATATACAACAACATCATATACATTGATCTGACTCCGTGGTTAGTAGCTTAAGCACTTGAGTTACAGATATCAGAATCAACAGTGGTATTACAAATAAACTTAAACAAATACATATAACATCCAGACCAGTACAAACAGACATGTTCATGCACTCAAAATATGTTTGTACACTGCGCGGATCGAACCCGCGACCTCTTGGTTAATAGTCAACTTCTTGACCATTACACCAACCACCAACCCGGGGAACCCTTTGCGATGTTGTTTTCCACACAACAGCAGTGCTTCCAATCATTATTTTATTTTATTTTTTCAAAGAAAATGGACCAGATTCCGAAAAGAAATTCGAAATTGGTCGATTTTTTTTTAAACATCCAACTACAGAGCAAAGGTTCAGCTCACCCAACCTGCTCCACCCACCTCTATCCTTAGCTCGCTGTCTCTTGCATAGACAACCGAATCGTCACACCGTGTCGCTTATTTTTTAACACGCTTTTATTAGATCGGGGTGTATGTACGAGTATCTATGTATGTATGTATGTAACGGAATTTTTGAGCGCAATTTTCACCAACTTCCAGAAGAGTATAAAGCGTGGGGTGCTTGGTATAGTAGTATATGAAAATCATCCTATTATTGGCAACTATAAAAAGAGAAGTATGGAAACGTCATAAAGTGCACCCCACGCTTTTTACTCTACTGTAATATAAATTCCGTATACTCAGAAACTATTTTCTCTTTTTTTGTTAGCAGTAAAAGCGTGTTTTTTTAGTTTTTTAAACTATTTTTTTTCGTTAGCTACATTTAATTGAGTCCGAGTGTGCTCGCCCCGAACAATGCACGCGGCCTTGTGACGTCACGGTTACGACACTGCAGCCAGTGTTGTGCGGTCAAGGGCGCCATTTGTCGATATTTGCATATATTAGCGCTTGAAATTTTCGTTGTTACAATAATTGGTTTGGTTTGTCTTCTAATGGAAGTGATAAAAATTGTTCGATATTAAAATTAATTTTGAAAATGCATTGAGGGCTTTATTAATATTTGAGTCGGTAAAAAAAATAATCATAGTTTATTTTGATAGTACAATATTGTTGTCACTATAGGCTGCTACTGACGGACATGATCTATCCTCAGGCTTATAAAATTGTCACTTACAATCAGGTGAGATAGCTACTTATTTATTGATTTAAAATTATTAAATCAAAAATCTTTTATTTTGGACCATAAATCCATATAAACAAGATTGTAACAGAAGATCTACCCAAATTAATAAAATAATCGATACATAAAACATAATTGATCTGAAATTGAATGTTTTTTAAGGTGTATATGTACTTAACTTTATTTGATACTTTCACATTTGCATGCAATTGTTTTTGGTTAAATAGGAGCACTTTTTCAACATTTATTTGTATTTAATAGCTAATAAAAATTTGAATTTATAGTGTTATTAACAGTTGATTTAACCAACTACGTTAGTATTAATTAAAAATTGAGTTGAAAATTATATGTAGGTAATTAAATTTGATAGGTGACAAATGCACCGCCACAGTGCCTTAATATGGAACTGTCCTCCCTTAACGCAATGGTGCTCCCACGCACCCTGCGCATCAAGGAGCCGATTCTTTTGCGAATAATGTCATGAAAGCCATCCACATGCGCTTATTAAAAACTAATCTGATGATATTGACAATAGATCTGGCTTCCCTTTCTTTGTTGCATAATCTTCTCTATTCAGTGTTTTCCCTAACGTGCCTATTTTTACAAATCTTAAAGTAAGTTTGTGGCTGAGAGTGGAGCACGCCAGTCTATGATGCAGTTGATTTAATAATCAAGTTCAAAACGTTGTATTCTTAGCTTACCTTATAAAATATTAATGCAGTTAAAAAAACTACTCTTTTTTCATATTATTTAGTTCTTCAACATTTAATAAACCCTTCAAATACCTACTCTTTGCCAACAATATGTTTCCTAAGAAAGTATATCAAAACAATTAAGTGTTGTGCACATGTCATCAGTCATCACCAAGGTCTATTGATCGAAAAGATATCGATTTCTTTTTATGAGAGAACGTGATTTGCGTTTCGTTCGTGACTGAAGACGAATAACATTATTACTATTTTAACTGATGGATGTCAGATCAATTAAGGCAACATATTGAATATACTAAAATTATGGTTAAGCATAGCGTATCTTTGAATATAGTATTTTCTGAAATTGCATTGAAAATGTAAAACGTGTAACTAAACGAATCAAAAACAGTTCAAACATTTGTATTCTTGTTAAACCATCAATAAATGATGTCTTATTAACATGTCTTTATTTAAACCAATTCATGTGTAGCAGTAATCAAATTGTATTTGCGAATTAGAACTTTGGAACGAATTAGATGTAAAAAAAACTGGTCAAGTGCGAGTTGGACTCGCGCACCGAGGGTTCCGTACAAACCTGTAGGTATATAACTCTTATATAGTAAATTTCAAAATTTCAAAATTGTCAAAAATATTTTTTTTTATATGATGAAACTGAAAATTTACGGTTTTAGTTATTTTTCCTATATCTGTACTATAAGACGTGACTTCGTACAAAATTTCAAGATTCTAAGTTTACGGGAAGTACTCTGTAGGCCTTGATTCCCCTTCGAGTTTCGAAAATTTGCGGAAATTTTCGGCCTAAATGGCTGTATCTTTTGATTGCGTTGGCTTAGAAGGTTAATTTTTCTACAGCTTCCAGGGACAGTAGACCTAAGTATCATATAGAAATTTCAATTTGATACCTCCAAGCGTTCCTGAGAAAAACGGTCTTGACAGACGGACGGACGGACGGACGGACGGACAACGTGATCTTATAAGGGTTCCGTTTTTTTCTTTTGAGGTACGGAACCCTAAAAAATGAAAGTGCTAATGAAATAACGTTACTTAAAGTTTATCGTTACATATCATACGGTGGGTTACCCATTTTTGTTGCAAAATCGCCCGTATCACAAACGCATAAGATGCCGCAGTGTTTACGTTGACTTGCTGATGTCTATACAATAACTGCCTAATTAAAGAATATTCATTTGCACTCACAGTGATGTTATAATTCTATTTCATCGCGGTCAAGGTCATCTAAAAAATGATCGTGCGACGTGATCATAATAAATTGAGTACAGAAGACATCACCATCAGGAGTAGGTTTGCTCTTGACCCAAGATTAATACCAGCGAGGCAAAGACTGAGTCTACGATGGAGCGAGCTCACCTAGAAGATGCCTGTTCACTCTAGCTTTGAAAATTCCTAGGGTGCAATACGGTAGTTGACACCACCAATCGTTGACGTACTTTTTATCAACTGTCAAAACGCTTTTCTTCATAGAGCTTGTATGGGAATAACACACTTTGACGTCACCGCGTGAAATGCCGACTGAGTGACTAATTATCATTTGAATTCCAATTAAAAATCAAATAATACGAACTGCAGAAAAACATTAGTGTAAAGGCATCTGAAATTATGAATTATTTTAGAAAAAATCAGTTTTTTAATATTTCTTTCATAGTGGAAACAAGCCTATTGCAGGGAAACACTTACGCAGGTAGTGAGTTTCAGTCTTTCTCAGTGCGCATCAGGAATGTAGATCAGAAGCGCTTGGTTCGTATCAGTGGAATATCGGACATTTTGTTGTTGGAAATCCATCCTCATGGCAAGCGGAAAATATGCCATAGTGAGGGCCATACCCCGGCGCACTTTATTTATTTAAGTTTTATTGCACAACAAAGGTGGGTGGGAGGTGCTTGTGGCGTAGTGGTTTTAGCGCTTTGGTAGTGATACCAAAAGTTAAGCAACCTAAGGCGCGGTCATGTTTGGGATGGGTGACCATTCTGACCATTTAAGTGACGTCTATTTTCAAGCATCTCCGTGCTTCGGAAGGCACGTTAAGCGGTTGGTCCCGGTTAATATCGATAGATATTAGTCGTTAAGCCTAGTCAGAGGCCCTCGGGCGGCTTGATAACATCTGACAGTAAGGTTGGTCACTTACCTTACACACACCCCTCCATCAATCCGCACTGAGCCCGCGTGGTGGAGTATGGCTCAGACCACCTCATAGTTGAGGTGAGGCCTGTGCCCAGCAGTGGGACTTATATAGGCTGATGAGAGGCACTACAAAACTAAGTACAAAAGGTGGTCTTGACACTTTCGAGTGTACCTTTTTACTACAACATTATTGATGTTACTCAGATAGGTCTAGCTTACTCATATTCCAAAGAAAATATATTTTTTTGTAATTAAAATTATGTACAAGTAACAAGTCTAAACAGCAACCGCACTCGTTCGTATATTGATTTAGTTATTATGGGAAAGAGTAGCTTCAACTGAATCAATACAAATTAATTTGACCTTGTTTCTATCGACTGAGACTGATGCACATATTTTTTTGTTGGAAAAGGCAGAGTGTTGATAATCATAAACTTTTGGCGGATGTAGCCGGCGTTATTTTTGGTTTAGGTATTAAATATGAAACAAAAAGTAAAGTAAAAACTAAGTAAAGTAATTATTGTTAAATTTGTTTTACTGAGAACGTTGAGAATATTCTCGGCAACGTTCTCAGGAAACTGAGAATATTGCCAGAACGAGAATGTTGTTGATGGCACACCACTAGTCACAGTCGCGGTCTCGCGTTTGGATCGCGCCGGTCGCCAAGAACCGACAACCACCTTAAAACAGTTTCAAACCGTAATTTAAGCGGTAACTCTAAGCCCTAAAGATTAAATGGATTAAATGCTAAGCAGATACCTTATTATAATGCCCTCCGTGAAGTTTCCAATGACCTCGATTCGTGTAATCCCACTCCGGACGGATTTTGAATCGCTTACGTATTATGACAACGTCTGAGAATTGTTTTCAGGGGTGCTTATCGTAAAAATTGGGCAGAATTTTCATATTTCCCTAAACTAATTTTAGTAGTTGTAGTTTTTTTGAAGTGAAAACTTCTTTAGCGGCGTTGAGCACTTTTGTGGCATGGGTAGAAACTGTGAAACTCGCGTCAGGTCACGTGATGCTGATCGAAAAACCGTAAGACGGTTCAAATAAATCAAAAATACACAACGTTAATAATCAAGTTTTCACTTCTGCCGGCACTCCCGGAGTGCAAACCCGTGTTTTTTTTTAATTATAAAAGTTAAGCGCTTCTTATTCTGCAGAAAATTTTATAATTAATATTAAAATGTATCAAAAACTTATGTAGGAAGATCGTATGGAGTTAAAACTATTATTTGTGATATAAATATTACATGTCTGTCACATGACATGAGTACTTACACAAAAATGGCTAACAAACAATTAGTATCACATCATAGTATAAAGGCAAAGTCGCTTCCCGCGTCGGCTCCTATGTCTATAAAATGCCTGTACTAGTGAACCCGGCAGACGCTGTCCTGCCCGCTGTTTTCGCAATCCATCAATATTTTCTCATCGTGTACACCTTCCCTGGACTTCCACAAATATTTCATGGCTAAAATTATTGAAATTGGTTCAGCCGTTCATGAGTTTTAGTAACACTAACGCACAGCAATTCATTTTGATGTTTAAAAAAAGCGATCGGCCCACGACAATCAGATTCCTCGGAAAGTATTTTTTCCCATGGGAATGCGTTGTTTTCCCGCAGTCAAAAGTAACATGTATGTACTTTCTTAAGTGACAAACTATCTCCTTACCAAATTTATTTAAATCTGTGCAGTAGTTTAGGCGTAAAGGCGATCAGGCCCACTTGAATTTTCCATGAGAATGCGTCATTTTCCCACGGTAAAAAGTAGCCTATGTCCTTTCTCGAGTATCAAAATATCTCCATACAAAATTTCAGGCAAATTGGTTCAGCAGTTTTATTTTATAGATTGAGTGATTTAGGTGAGGGTTTATATGTATAAAAATATGGAAATGCTTAAACAGCAGTCAGGAAAGTGTCTGCCGGTTCACTAGTCGATAAAAAAAATCGATCAAATTAATATCGATATCGACATAGAATTTAATCCTTAATCCCCTCACTAGAGGCTACCTATTTGTCCATTGTAATTTACGCGAATCGTTTGACCTACACGTGATGACCATAGCAACTTAATTAGAGTCTTACTGCTGAGGACCTTGAGTTCAAAACAGTTCCCAAAGACATTCAGCAGTACTAGACTATTCGCTTTGATGTTAGAAAATAATTATTGAAGTTTGAAAATCACTTCCAACTGCAATTTCCTGCTATTATTGTAGTTGTTATTTTACTAACGCCCCACTGCTGGGCACAGGCCTCACCTCAGCTGTGAGGTAGTACGAGCCATAGGGTAAAGCCGAGACAGATACATCCCCAGTGGTATAGATGACCCGATTTTACGAGAACATTAGTTTCGCAGATAAATTCGATAATTTTTTTCATATCTATCAAAATAATCTCTAACTCTATCTTCATTGACACAGTTGTATGTCTCGTAGCGACAGCATGCAATTTCAGAATGAATCTAATGATTTTGGAGGATAGATGCCCATTTTTCCGGTGAGTCATCTATCCCAAACGCAATTAATATGGGTCGGGCGTCTATGTATGGGATATATAGATGTAAAAAAAATTTGAGGCCCGCTATAGTTCCTAATATTTTGAATATATCGAAGACAACGTTTTTTACTTTTCAAAAATTTGTAAGTAAACTAAATTCCCAAGCATAAATTTGTTTCATAAATAAATTGTTTTGATTTTTATCATTGAGGTTATAAAGCGATTTCGAAAAGTGGGGCATCTAGACAAGTTTTACCCTATATGCTATACTCCACCACGCGTGCTCAGTGCGGTGCGATGGAGGTATAATTTTTGAGGAAAGTCACCAACCAACCTTGCTGTCAGATATTATAAGTTGCCCGAGGACCAACACGCCGTTGTCAGCGAGTCAACCAATCCACGAGCACATCGCTGACATTCGCGTGTCGCGGCGACAGTATGGCTACACGTGTGCCTGGGCCTTAGCATCAGATGCGAGCTCTTACCAAACAATTTTCCCTCATAAATTAGCAATAAAAAAACCCCACGCTTTTTACTCTACTGTAATATAAATTCTATGTACACAGAAATTATTTTCCCTTTTTTAGTTAGCAATAAAAGCGTGTTTTTTTAGTTTTTTACACTATTTTTTATTTTATTTTTTTAAGTTAATAAGGATAATGGAAAACTCTTATTAAATTATTGCATTGTCATCGGTACTCGATACGTGTGCAAAGTTTCAAATAAAATTTATTAATTAAAATTTAATCCGATATTTTCAGGATTTAATCCTGGAGTTGGTGAAAATTGAGTTCAAAGATTCCGTTACATACATACATACAGCCCGAGCTAATAATAAAAGCGTGTTAAAATCATCGATTGTTCTCAGACGTAGGTACTTATCTTAAGCATGATTCACTGATAAGTAAGAGATTTCGATCGTACTTGGACGTGATTATTTGGTTGCAATAAACACGTACTTATGCTTCCAATCTTTAGTCAACTCATTGATACGACAAATTAATTGACTGCTTTCCGTAACCATACAGTACCTATCTCATAAAATGTATTATTAATTTATATTAAGAAAACATACATTTTTTTAGATACAATCTTAAATACAAAGGTTGCATACACTAGCAATTTAAAGTTTCCAATGTTAGTTTGTACACCTTTTGCCAAATAGACGACACAGTCTGTGATACTTAATAGCTATTTATTTTATTTAAAACTTTATTGCACAAGAAAATATACAAAGGACTTAATGCTAAAAGCATTTCCTGCAAGTAAACCATATATTTTTCTGCTGGCTATCTAGCTAGATGTAATTCACACAGATGATGTAATATTTCTGAAAGCATTCGGTAGGAGCTTATATTAAAAACGGCAAATACTATAAACAGAACATTTAAAACTTTTTGAGTGCAGCAGCTTCATATAAATGATACAATAAACGTGATTTTTGCCGTTTCAACAAGTTCTTTTTATTACGGTGTACTTTTTTGCCGTGTACGTAAGGAGTAAAGCTGAAAAAGAGAATTATTTCGCTTTAAATTATTATACATTAATTAGATGTTTAGTGGATCTAAACGACGCCAGCGCAGGAAACCAAGTACATCAAACAGTAAACACTTGAAAAAACTAGAGTTAGAAGTCGCAGGACTTACCATACAGGTAATAACGTGACACAGAAGATGCACCTGGAAACACAACACTGACACCAACAATACACTCGACGCGTTTCGTCGTTTAGTGGAAATTTAAAGCAAAATAAATCTCTTTTTCAGCTTTAGTCATGGATTTTACGCAAAGTAACGCCTGATTCCATCAACTACGTAAAGAGTATAAAAACTTCCTATTTTACCATGAATAATCTAGAATAGGTACTTAATTGTAACTGGTACTCTTTTAGGGTGATAGTCTCCCAAATTCGACTTTTAACGAATTATTTTCTTTCCGTGAATAGTGTTGAGCTTGTGATGTTAAGTTGATGAATATATAAAATGTTATAACATTTGTGTGGACTGTGAACACTTGGAATCATGATTAACGAACATATGGTGACGTATTATGGTAAGTTACTAAATCCATAAAATCAATTTTATTTATTTTATTATTTGGGATAGGTTTGCTCTTGACCCAAGATTAAGCCCAACGAGGCAAAGACTGAGTCCACGATGGAGCGAGCTCACATACAAGATGCCTGTTCACTCTAGCTTCGAAGATTTCTAGGTTGTAATTGCAGGGAAAACCTGACGCAGGTAGTGAGTTCCACTGTTTTGCAGTGCGTATCAGGAATGTAGATGAAATGCGTTTGGTTCAGTAAATAGAGCCATAAAGGTCACTTTTACACGTCCCAATAGGTATATAATTTTGCCTTACCACTGCTTCGGGACAATTTGGGCCAGTGCTAAGAAGAAGCAGCGCAACAAACTCAATTACTATAATCATTGCCACTTTTTAAATTTGATTTAGAATAATTGTTAACATACACCAATGAGAATATTTGACTATACTTATCCTTTATAAGTTGTTTTCCTTTTCCATATTTCTCTAAAGTAAAATAAGTAAGTAAAATTGTAAGACTGTAAAAGTAAAATTGAAAAATTATATCACGGTGTATTAAATCGAAATATAGTGTTAACCACCTGGGGAAAGAGCGAGTTATTCCCAATACAAGTGTCTTAGGCAACTTACTGAGAAATCTCGGCAACATTATGTGAAAATACTTTTGGGAATAAACGAAATTATTATTATTATTATAAAATAAGCAACTTACTAATTAACCCTCCAGCTAGCCACACCTCACTGAATGATGTGCTTGATTTAAGACTCTGTGCTACTCTAAGTTAACTTGAGGCGTCACGCTAAACAAACTAAAAAAATATTTATTTAAACGGGCCAATTTATCAGTAGACAATAGGCTGATTAATTCAACAGTCCAGCACCTTACTGAGGTTTGATAAAAACCTACTTACATTTTAACCCGATTAAACCAAATTGGAGACCACGCTTAGGTAAACGTAGTGTGGGGCGCCCCCCGGCTAGATGGACAGACGACCTGAAAAAGGCAGCTGGTAGTGACTGGATGCAAAGGGCGGGAGATCGTGCGCTGTGGCGCTCCTTGGGGTCCAGCAGTGGACTGCAACAGGCTGATATGATGAAACCAAATTGTCCCGAAGCGGTGGTAGGGTTAATTTATATGTTGGGACGTGTAAAAGTGCTCCTTGTGAGCCTATTTACAAAAATAAGTTCATTTTATTGATTAGAAACCTAGTTAAAGTTGTGAAATATAAAGGTGCAAATTGATCTGAGAACTCACTCAGTAGAATTCGTTTTTTAGAACCAAAAGCATTCCATTCCCGGGTGTGTCCAAAGACTTGTGTAGCGTTTTGGCAGAGATTTTTATTCAGGCACCCTACTTAGAAACTTTAGTTACCTACCCACATACCGCAATGCGGTGTTTCCTTACATCCATTAAACGAGTACTATGGGAAATTGGAAGGTAGTACCTACAGCTTAATTCCGGGTTTGATTTCTAACTGCCAATTTTCCAAATTGATAATTATGATGACACGAAACGCAAATAATTTATATCCAATGTTTACATAACAAAACTAATATCAAGGAATGCACCAATAATTTCTAATTTTTATAAGGTTCACTGCAATATATAATATAATACCTTTGGCCCAGTTTGGTATTATGTTGGAGGCACATGATATAGGAGATAGCACCTTTAAACAGGGGCAGCTATGAACATTTTACCGTAGCGAAGAAGGGAATCATGTGGTTATTTCCTTCTTCGGGAAGGGGCAACATAAACCCGCATAACTGTCACTTGTCACTACCGAAGTTTGACTGTCTGTCATTGAGTTATGAGAAGTTTTCATTTGCGGGTGCAAATTTGGAGGATATAGCTCATCCAATTCAAGGCAAGAGCGTTCCTCTATCCCTTATTGTATTTTTGGGTTTCGAGTTTGTTCTGAAATTCTGAAAAGTAACTATTATCATGCCTATCACCTACCTATTTCTTCTGTTTACTGACTGATCATAAATAACATCATTGTGCCAATATATCAGTAGATCCGCAGTATCATCCATCAAAAAGTCCGTATTATCATAGCCTCGCCCTTACCAGCTGATGTTTGGCGCGCATGCGCGTTGTCACGGCAACGGCAACATGGCCGCCGTCGCCATGGCAACCTGTAAAGTGGGCCACGGGGCCTAGATGACCCATTTAAGTTTAACCTAGAGAATTATGTAGAGAATGGCCATTTTGTAATTTACAGGGGCCGAGTGAGATAGTTCAAGTTAGCTTGAGACAATAGGTTAGGGGCAAGTTAGGGGTAACCTGTGGGAATATCTCAGCTGAGGTTCAATTGAAACTTAAATCTTTGAAGTGGAACCCAGGAAAAAAATTGACACTTATCGCTACTTATTGTATTTTTGAAGTAATCAACTAAAACATTATCGTCCATAGTACTTATATTATAAATGCGAAAGTAACTTTGTCTGTCTGTTTGTTACCTACTCAATCACGGCTTAACTAATGAACCAATTTGCATGAAATTTTGTATGGAGATATTTTGATACCCGAAAAAGGACAAAGGCTATTTTGCTTAGCTATGAATCTGCATGGAAATAATTCCAAACGCGGCCACATTTGCGGAATATCATAGTGACGTACCTACCTATTTACAAGCCGTGACGCGCTACAGTGTCGTCTGCAAAATCTGCACTGCGGTCCGAGGAATGTTACCTTAAGAATCGACATCGAGGTCTCATGTGGAGCCAAGCTACACTCCTTATATTTAGTCTTATTACTAAGAAAGAAATCCGTCAAAACGATAATAATTTTTAGGGTTCCGTACCTCAAAAGGAAAACGGAACCCTTATAAGATCACTTTGTTGTCCGTCTGTCCGTCCGTCCGTCCGTCTGTCAAGACCTTTTTTGTCAGGAACGCGTGGAGGTATCAAACTGAAATTTTTATATGATACTTAGGTCTACTGTCCCTGGAAGGTGTAGAAAAATCAACCTTCTAAGCCAACGCAATCAAAAGATACAGCCATTTAGGCCGCAAATTTCCGCAAATTTTCGAAACTCGCACGGGAATCAAAACCTACAGGGTACTTCCCGTAAACTTAGAATACTGAAATTTAGTACGAAGTCACGTCTTATAGTACAGATATAGGAAAAATTACGAAAACCGTAAATTTTCAGTTTCATCATATTATAAAAAAAAATTTTTTTTTTAAATATTTTTGACAATTTTGAAAATTTCAAAGTTACTACTCCTTATCTACAGGTTTGTACGGAACCCTCGGTGCGCGAGTCCTACTCGCACTTGACCGGTTTTTTTTTCGTTTTATGGCACAAGTACATGATACAAGACTAAGGTAACTGATGTTGTCCAAAAATGTAGCAAGCTAAAGTGGCAGTGGGCTGGCCATGTCTGTCGCAGAACCGACGAGAGGTGGAGCAGGAAGGTTCTCGAATGGAGACCAGACGCCCCCCGGCTAGATGGACAGACGACCTGTAGAAGGCAGCTGGTAGTGACTGGATGCGGAGGGCGGGAGACCGTGCGCTGTGGCGCTCCTTGGGGGAGGCCTATGTCCAGCAATGGACTGCAACAGGCTGATATGATGATGATAACATGATACCACGTCAAGGTAAAAACTGTTGCATCTCATGCATGTAATAAGGGCGATGAAAATCGTAGCGTGATGCACACGACATCGTTTTGGCGGATATTGTTGCTAATTGTGGGCGTTCAAAATCTAAGAGTCAAAGCACAATTGCGGTATAATGTCGTCGCGACACGCGACTGTTAGCGATTTAGCCGTGGTATGCCGCATATGTGCGATGGCTTCATACCAGATACTCTAATAGCAAAGACATAAATTACACTTTAAAAAATCCTAAGGGAGGATCCTCCCTGACGACCGGAATTTTTAAGCCGAAAAGTATTTTTTAAGTGTAATGGCTTTACGAATTAAAAATAGCGTTGTGAACGCAAAAAAAAAAACTTAATAAAAACTCTAGTAGCAGTCATGTTTTGCGTTTTTGAGTAAATAACTCATATTAAAATGTCATACCTTTGGGCTAAGCAAAAATTAGACGGGGATGGTGCGATATTTAACGTTGCTGTTTGACTGCCTCGTTGGTGTAGTGGCAAATTTTCTGCCTTACATCCGAGAGGTCCTGGGTTCGAATCCCAGGTCGAGCCGAAAATTGTTTCTGATATTTTCCGTCATGAATTTTTCAAAAACAGCTCGTAGTCGGGAAGTTGGCGGTGTTACACCCTCGTGCCTCGGTGCACACGTTAAGCCGTTGGTCGTGCGCCTGATCTCTCTCCGGTCATGTCGGATTGCCGTCCCTACGAACTTTGAGAGTGATGGAACAGTGAGTGCACCTGTGTAATGCGCTCACACTTGTGCACTATAATATATCCTGCGTAGTTGGCTGATCTCTGTTGAGATTGGCCGCCGTGGTCGAAATCGGGCTGGAGGACTATTAACGTTGCTGTTACTCATTTATGAAGCAACGAAATGACCAAGTCTAGTATCAATTTTCTTACAATATAGATAAGAACTGAAGTGTACCATACCTTATCTAATGACACAAAAACATTTTCATGGAAAAGAACGATATTAGTCTCGCCAGCAAGCAAGCGGGCCGTGAGCTGGTTATTCAGACAGAAAATAAGATAAGATGCCATGATAGGCTCACTGACACGGAAATCTTTAAGAACCAGCCGCTACTCTGTAAGCCGTTGTCGATAGTATCGGATGTAGCCAACCCTGTCACTCTTTCAAACTTGACGGTGTCAGCGTACGCGCTGGTTGGATCCTAAAGTACGGATGGAATGTTGGGAAGCGCGGCGTCGTAAGCGCTACTATCTAAAACTTCATCCGTTGTATCGGATGTAGCCATCCCTGTTACTCTTATGAACTTAACCGTGCGAGCGAACGCGATAGCTGGAACCGAAAGTACGGATAGAACGTTGAGGAGCACGGCGTCTGAAGCCCTACTATCTAAAACTTCATCCGTTGTATCGGACGTAGCCATCCCTGTTACTCTTATGAACTTAACCGTGCGAGCGAACGCGATAGCTGGATCCGAAAGTACGGATAGAACGCTGAGGAGCACGGCGTCTGAAGCCCTACTATCTAAAACTTCATCCGTTGTATCGGATGTAGCCATCCCTGTTACCCTTATGAACTTAACCGTGCGAGCGAACGCGATATCTGGATCCGAAAGTACGGATAGAACGCTGAGGAGCACGGCGTCTGAAGCCCTACTATCTAAAACTTCATCCGTTGTATCGGATGTAGCCATCCCTGTTACTCTTATGAACTTAACCGTGCGAGCGAACGCGATAGCTAGATCCGAAAGTACGGATAGAACGTTGAGGAGCACGGCGTCTGAAGCCCTACTATCTAAAACTTCATCCGTTGTATCGGATGTAGCCATCCCTGTTACTCTTATGAACTTAACCGTGCGAGCGAACGCGATAGCTGGACCCGAAAGTACGGATAGAACGTTGAGGAGCACGGCGTCTGAAGCCCTACTATCTAAAACTTCATCCGTTGTATCGGACGTAGCCATCCCTGTTACTCTTATGAACTTAACCGTGCGAGCGAACGCGATAGCTGGATCCGAAAGTACGGATAGAACGTTGAGGAGCACGGCGTCTGAAGCCCTACTATCCAAAACTTCATCCGTTGTATCGGATGTAGCCATCCCTGTCACTCTTATAAGTTAGACCGTGCGAGCGAACGCGCGGGCTAGAGCTATGGGGAGCACGGCCTCTGAAGCGCTACTATCTAAAACTTCATCCGTTGGATCGGATGTAGCCATCTCTGTAACTATTTCAAACTTGACGGTGCCAGTGAACGCGCTGGTTGGACCCAAAAGTATTGATGGAATGTTGGAAAGCGCGGCGTCTGAAGCGCTACTATCTAAAACTTCATCCGTTGGATCGGATGTAGCCATCCCTGTCACTTTTACAAGTTAGACCATGCGTGCGAACGCGCTGGCTGAACCCGAAAGTCCTGACGGAACTTCAGGGAAGTGACAGTAACTGTTGTTGTTAAAATGTTTAACTTTAAAAGTAATATGGGGTAAAATGTAAAGTATGGTACCAAAACCTTAATATCGTAGGCGATAATAAGATAGTGAATATAGTTAAATAAATACAAAAAAAAAACTTTTAAAAACCATCCTCAGTGCCGCCATTGGGTATGGTGCCCAAAAGGCTGGCAGCGTTTCTTCTCTGTATGGCAAGGCTGATTCTTTGGCCGAGGCAGCTGCCAGCACTGGTCACCAGTGTATTGAGCTAAACTCTTCTTCATCTCTCTGATGAAGGTGATAGCCGTGGAGCCTTAGGAGCCCATGGTCTCCACATCAAAGGCACAAATATGTAGCTCCCCAAAAGGCAGCATATTTGCGCACCTTCAACGACTCGGCAGCGTCAGCCGCCGCACCAGCAACGGCAGAAGTTCGGCCTATATGAGATGGCTCCAGTGTGTCAACACAGGTGGCATCCCATATAAGTGAACGGCCCTGCAACAAGAGAATAAATAAAATAAATAAATAAATATTTCACAACAATCACACCAATTCTCTAGTCCCAAATTAAGCTACGAGGCTTGTGTTATGGGTACTAGACAACGGATAAAAATACTTTAATACTTTTTTTTTTTGTAAATAAATACATATTATACATAGAAAACACCCAGACCAGTACAAACAGACATGTTCATGCACACTTATGCTTGTACTGTGCAGGGATCGAACCCGCGACCCTTGGTTTAGAAGTCCGACATGTGGACCACTGCACCAAGCGGTCGTCTATGATTGTCATTCCGTCAGGTCTCTTGCCGTCATCACATCACTATGTAATATCGCATATACGAGGGCGGTTTGATAAGTCCATGACTTTGAAAAGAAAAACATATATTTTGTGTACAAAAACATTTTATTTTTCTACATACTCTCCTTTCAACTCTACACTCTTTTTCCAGCGATGCTCCAATCTCTTCAACCCATCCAAAAAATACTTCTTGTCAAAGCCTGCAAAATAGGCCTCGGTTGCAGCTATCACCTCTTCATTGGATGAAAATCTTTGCCCAGCAAGCCATTTCTTCATGTTTGGGAAGAGAAAGAAGCCACAGGGGGCTAAATCTGGTGAATATGGAGGGTGCGGCAATAATTCGTATCCTAATTCGACAAGTTTTGAAGTCGCGACTGCAGACGAGTGGGCCGGAGCATTATCCTGCTGAAATAGAACTTTTTTCTTTGCTAGATGCGGTCGTTTCTTCATTAAATCTTTCCAGCAATGCAGCATAGTAAACACCGGTTATTGTCTTGCCTTCCTCCAAGAAATCGATGAAAATAACCCCTTGACTGTCCCAAAATACTGTTGCCATCACTTTACCAGCCGAACATGCCGTTTTTGCCTTCTTTGGTGCACGTTCGCCGGTAGAAGTCCACTGCTTTGACTGTTGTTTAGTCTCTGGCGTATAATGGTGGACCCACGTTTCATCCACGGTTACGTACCGACGCAAAAACTCACTTGGATTGCGATTATACATAGCCAGACATGCCTCAGAAGTAGTCACGCGTTTTCGCTTTTGGTCGACTGTCAGTAAGCGCGGCACCCATCTTGCAGAAAGTTTTTTCATTCCCAAAATATCGTGCAAAATATGAAAAACTCGTTCAGTTGAGATGTGCACAGCCTCAGCTAACTCGCGTATCTTTACTCGACGGTCAGCCAAAACAATATCGTGGATTTTGTTAACAATGTCCTCAGTGGTTACCTCAATCGGCCTTCCTGGGCGCTCGGCATCATTGGTTGTAATACGTCCACAACGAAACTCAGTAAACCATTTATGTACCATTCCATGAGACGGCGCTGAATCCCCGTAATATTTTTTTTTAACTTGTCTTCGGTCTGCTTAATGGTTTTCCCGCGTAAAAAATAGTGTTTAATCAAGACTCGAAACTCGGATTTCTCCATTTTCGAAGAACACCTTCACAGCCGCCAAACTTCTTTTGTTATTAAATATTGTTCTCGCGCCATATTTGAAAATAGAATTATTTTAGGTTCGCAAAAATATTACTTTTAAGAAAATATCATTAAAAATAAAAAAAGTTTCTATTCAGCCTGAAAGTCATGGAGTTATCAAAACGCCCTAGTATACAGTATATACAGGGTGGAGACCACAATACGACAATTTACTTTTCGTTTGTTACGCTTTCACTGCTATACTACTAAACAGATTTGGATGAAGTTCAATACGCATACAGAATGGTGACCCCGTAGTTAATAATAAACTGAAAACAATTCTGTAAAATTGAAGACCTAATTATGCCAACAATATTTTCTGCATCGGGTGAAGGTTATTAAAAATGCTTATATTTTTGTTCTAGTTTTCTATGTCACGAAAAAACCTTGTTTATAGGGTACTTTACCTTAAGTATTGTTTTATTTTATTTAATTTTACTACCTCTTTGTTTATTGAATTGCTTAAAATGAGATTTTCTTAACGACAAATTCTAAATTATACTGCCCACAAGAAACGCTCGTTCAATATTTTTTACCGCCGATTGAATTATTTTCCTGCTCAATTACATATTAACTGAAACATTTCATAAATTTCTTTAATTTACTGCTTAGTTATAACTGCTGAACTAGATAAAAACGTGGCATTTATAATTTAACTTACCAATACCGTTATATACAAAGGTCTATTTAAATCAGTGCCATATTTAACTAGTTGACAATCATCCGTACATAACTTTGAGGGTTCGGAACTTCCTACCGCGTAGGATTGGATAATTCGACGTTCCGGAGGGATTCGATAGGACTACTTACTTCACATTACGCAATATTATTCTGTTAGAACTATAAGATATAGTTGATGGAATCAGGCATTACATTGCGGAAATCCATGACTAAAGCTGAAAAACAGGATTGTTTTGCTTTACATTTCCACTAAACGACGCCAGAGCAGGAACCCAAATACATCCAACAGTAACCCCCTGATCACAACACTGACACCAACAAAACACTTTTGTTGGTGTCCAGTGTTATGTTTCCAGGTGCATCTTCTGTGTCACGTTGTGAGTTGTATTGTAAGTCCTGCGACTTCCTCCAGCTCTAGTTTTTTCAGGTGGTTACAGTTGGATGTATTTTGGTTCCTGCGCTGGCGTCGTTTAGTGGAATTTTAAAGCAAAATAAATTCTTTTTTTCAGCTTTGTATGTCTGATGTTTTTTTTTTATTCGTACCTTTAGTATTTAAATGACGTTAAACTTTACTTCGGTAAAGCCAATCAAATTTTGAATGACTAGGCTGGTAGTCACTTCTTCGCTCTAATAACTTAACATTGATGGTGAAAGTGTTGTTTTACGAATCACTGGCTATAACAACTAGGTAGATATTTAAGTTTTAACCTTTTTGGCCTCTGTGGTCTAGTGGTTCATAGCGCCAATTACAAACTTAGAGGTCCGAGGTTCAATTTTGGTTGTACATATTGTGACTACTAGGTTAGGTTCGTGGATGATGTAGTAGGTGATGTAGGTAGGCGTGTGCGTGGTTTGCATGGTGCTGCCATTTCTGAAGTCCCGGGTTCAATCCCCAATGGGGGACAATGTGTATAAACTAACTTTTTATGTTGTTACGGGTCACGAGTCCTAACCTGGTGGTACCTACGCAGCTTCGCCGTTTCTGATTCTTTTTTAACTATAATAAATATACAACAACATCACATACATTGATCTGACTCCGTGGTAAGTAGCTTAAGCGCTTGTGTTACAGATATCAGAATCAATGTTATAGATATTACAAATAAACTTAAATAAACACATTTAATGCCCAGATAAAAACAGATATGTTCATGCACACAAATGTTTGTACAGTGCAGGGACCTAACCCGCAACCTCTTGGTTAATAGTTAACTTCTTGACCATAACACCAAAGTGGTAGTCTAATATATAGATCTTACTCCGTGGTAACTTAAGCACTAGTGTAACAGAAATCAGAACTTAGACTTTAAAACCCTACTCTCTTAAATATTGTCCGTAGTTTGGAATGCGATAGCTCGTCCCGAAAATATGAACGAAACGTTAGGATAGGAAGGTCTTAAGTTTTTATCGTTAGGACCAACGAATTTCAAAGACAAGGCAAACGCAATAATCCTCTTCTATAATGCCGCTAACACTCGCGTTCAAAATACATCCTTTGCTTAAGCGTCTAAGGGTAATTTACGCGGGCCCAACCAAACCGCAAGGAACCACCATTTTTTTTCTAAACAGTAGTCCGCGCATGCGCGGTACAAACCCGCCACGTGCCGGGTCACTGACCTGGAGGATGCGACAAAAAATAACTTTTACTATTCACTTGTCTATGTTAAGAAATGACATCTGTTATTTAAAAAAAAAATTTTTTTGGTGGTACAGTACTAAGTAGGTTCACTTCACAGTGGAGATATTTTGGTGTTCGTCCTATTTCTCGCTAGTTCTAGTAGAGATATTTAAAAAAATGCGATTTTTATGCATTGCACCTAAAATGGTAGCTTATCAAAATACAGCTATTAAATATACCGAGATTTGACTGAAATTACCAGAATTCTCGTTGTCCCTCTCTAATATTTGTTTTATTCAGATGGGATGCGGTAGATTAGGTAGATCTACCTCAAATCTAATTTAATTAAAGTGGTATGCCATTTACATCTCAAAAACAAAGCCAGAATAATAAAATAGGGGTAATTTGTGTGTTCATTTATTTTTATGTGGACAAATGACAAACATCAAGTTATTTAGCTTTTGTCAAAATCGCCCTTTTTATCCTATCTTATATATAAAAAAGAATTGCTGTTCGTTAGTCTCGCTAAAACTTGAGAACGGCTGTACCTACCGATTTTACTAATTTTGGTTTTGAATAGGCTAGATAACACCACCAATCGTTGACATACTTTTTATTATCTGTCAAAACGGTCTGCCTCCATAGTTTTTGTATGGGAATACATGAACGTGACGTCAAGGTCATGTATCAGAAATCGGAGTCAATTGACCGAATATTTATTTAATGTTGTGTGTTTAAAAAAATTGGATTCTACAGCTTTTTGGAAATATATTGGTTGTATGAACTTCATGGGGGGCTATTTTTTTAAACGCCATGGTCTTGAAAATATTTAAGATAGGTGTCATCATGCCAAAGGTTTAAACGGTGAGAAAATATGGAAAAATTGTGTAAACAGCGGGCAAGACGAGACGACGTCTGCGAGGTCCACTAGTAATATATAAGCAAACATGCCTGAGTGCTTATCTTGACGTACGCACGGCCACACGTCAAGTTAATCACTGCGGTATCTTATTCTCACGTAATAACGTGATTTTATAACGCAAATGAATAGCTTGATGTGTAGCCGTGTGTACAAAACAATCTATGGATGTAATGCAATTCACCCTAAATGACCAAATCTAAAATTTTCATCATTTAATTTTGACGTGACAACGTCTTATAAATTGGTTTGCCGGGTGACACTTCAAGAAACTGCGTTACGCTTCGCTCACGTTATGCGTTCACAATGAGAGCGAGTGAGAGGCACGCGTCCCTTCGACTCGGGCATGGTTAGCCCGCCTAAGAGCGAGTGAGACAGACATAAAAAGTGAAAGGCACGCGTCCCTTCCACTCGAGCACAGTTAGCCCGCCTAAGAGCGAGAGAGACAGAGCGAGAGAGAGAGAGTGAGAGAGATAGGCATACACACCGGTTCATGTTATACGAATGAATATTCACATTAAAATTATTTTACCACTCAAAGTCGTTGTCACGTAAAACTTTCGCCCGTATACCGACTTTTTTTTTCATGTAAATTACTGAATACAAAATAAAAGTCTTAGCTTTCCCTACAGAGTAGGTATTTTTATTTTTTTAACAGTGGGGTTTTTTGCAACAATGAATAATATAATAAATAATAATAACATTTGTTTGTTGGAAGTAATAAATTCATTTTTTTTAAATATTAACAACAATCACACCAATTCTCTAGTCCCAAATTAAGCTACGAGGCTTGTGTTATGGGTACTAAACAACGGATAAAAATACTTAAATACTTTTTTTTTTGAATAAATACATATTATTACACATAGAAAACACCCAGACCAGTACAAACACACATGTTCATGCACACATATGCTTGTACTGTGCGGGGATCGAACCCGCAACCCTTGGTTTTAAAAGTCCGACATGTAGACCAATGCGCCAAGTCGTCAAATTATATTGCAACTGTTTTACTTCTGGTAAAATCGCAACCGTGGAATAACGCTACTAACCCTAAAGTTTGCTATCGCCCTGTATTGAGGGTGAAGGAAGCTAGCTAGCTATATGCACTTTAGATACATATACAACACGTGTTTGCCGACCCAGCGGCTATAGGTGACCTAATAAATAAACAGGATTTGCCTAGAATACCTCGTAAGACACACAAAATGGATTACCGAGGTGTCAGGCTCTAGGGAATTCAGTACTCACTTGTAGTGGAGTACCTAATATAGTCTGTCTCGTTGGTGTGGTGGCAAGGTTTCTGCCTTACATCCGAGATGTCCTGGGTTCGAATCCCAGGTCGAGCCAAAATTGTTTCTGAGATTTTCTGTGATGAATTTCTCGAAAACAGCTCGGAGTCGAGAAGTTGGCGGTGTAACACCCCCGTGCCTCGGAAAGCTCTCTCTCCGGTCATGTCGGATTGCCGTCTCTACGAACTTTGAGAGTGATGGAATAGTAAGTGCACCTGTGTATTGCGCTCACACTTGTGCACTATAATATCTCCTGCGTAGTTGGCTGATCTCTGTTGAGATTGGCCGCCGTGGTCGAAATCGGCCAAGAGGACTATTATATAATTATAATACAGTCACTTACCTTAGATTGTTGGTTGCTAGAGGTGCTTGTGGCGCAGTGGTGGCAGCGCTTTGGTAGTGATACCGAAAGTTAAGCAACGCAAAGCACGGTCAAGTTTGGTATAGGTGACCATTCTGGCCATAAAAGTGACGTTTATTTTTCAGCATCTTCGTGCTTCGGAATGCACGTTAAGCTGTTGGTCTCAGTTAATATCGATATTAGTCGTTCAGCCTGGTCAGAAGCCCTAGTAGGGCTCCTGACAGTATGGTTGGTCGCTTCAGTAAAATGTACTTTACTGATATTAAAAGTACATTACTTCATGAGTAAAGAAATATACATAACTGTATTGAAATTAGACTACAAACATCCCTTAATTTTAATATGAAACGGCCCCATATATTAGGATGATCTTAGTAAAAATGGGAACTAACTAACTAAGTCGTAAAACTTTAAGAGATATTTAAAAAATTTAAACTGATATATAAGTACCTTATCTGTTAAATTACATAGGGTCAAAAATCAATTGAGTAGAAAGGCTTAAAAACCACGGCTAATTTCATTGTCTTACTTTGAAAGTAAGTATGAAGTTACTTGTCATTTTGCACAGAGATCTTAAACCAGTACTATGAAGTTTTGGAAATTCGAAAAATACTTTTTAAATTTGTATCGGAATTCCGATATTATTTCAGGAAAATTTGATTGGAACCTTCAGTTTAACTTGACCAAAACGCGATAGTCATATAAAAGTTTGTTTGTCTGTTGTTCGTTTCAAAACAGAACAAGTAGGTACGTACTCATAGTATTGCATGTATATGGTGTTAGTTACACTATTTATAACTCAAGAACGGATGAACGATTTGGCTGAAAATTGGTGAAGAGGTAGCTTAGAACCAGGAAACGGACATAGGATACTTTATATCCCGTTCGACCGCGATTTTGAAAACAAAGGGAAATTACGCGGACGAAGTCCCGGGGGGCATTCAGAGTTGCTGGCACAAATACCAAACTTTTTAAAAGTTTTACCATTTTTATGTAATGTAAGTGTGACTACATTGCTATTCATCATTTCATTCATATACATCGTAGTTGATGTAGCAATAACTACATCTTTTGTACACTTTTTTTTACCTAGTGTTATCTTATTGTGATATTGTTTGATGATATATGAAAAAATAATAATAATTAGGTATAAATATAATAAATACGAGATAGGTGTACTTATACCAGTAACAGTCTGCTGAAAATTACACTACCAATAGACAATATCATAACAAACTACAGCTAAAATTCTAACTTAATTTTTTTTTGGCTTTTTTTGTTAATTTCATTTTAATTTCTCATTTTTTTGCCTTTATCGTTTCGTTTAGCAAGTTAAAAGTGCAACACGAAAATATAGGGTTACAGTTACGAGTGACCTTGATGGCGCAATCTAACCATAGACAAATTCTGTCCGAACACGAAACTAGACCATAGTGCATATTATTATTGTCTGTGTCGTAAGGGCGGCAACAGAGGAAGTTCCCTATTACGCTCGACCTCGCCAACCGAGCATTGCTACTCGTGTTTGCCGGTTTACTCGACTGCAGGAAAACAGTGTGTGTTTAACCTTTTGCTGTTACTAATCTAAAAAAAATATAAAAGAAAATAACATTAAATCGAAAAAAAAAATATCCAGATTTGGAGTTTACCATGCTCAGTCTAAAATAATTCAAAAAGACAAGCTTCCTCCCTAAACTTCGGTTTTCACTGGAGAATGTCTATTCAAAGCTCTAGAATACGTTCGCTTAATATAATTACAAATAGCCATAATATTGAAAGACTCTAAAAGTGCCTACAGGCGTTGGAGAACTACCCATTCTATCTCAAATCGTATTACCCCATAATTTTCGATATAAGAAAGATTGCTTACAAATTGATAGCTCTGTAAAATTAAGACACACTTCCAGAAAAAAAAATTCTGATCAAATTTTAAATACATTCCTGTTCGCTTCCAAATTTCCCTTTCAAATTCCGCTATTCGATATTTTTTTCCTTAATTCCCGTTTCCTCTCTTTATCACCGACACTCGTTATACGCAAACCGTGCGAGCCAGAGAATTAAAAAAAGTAGAGTAGTAATATGTAGTACATTCTTCCCGTAGGCAGAGGTAACGGTCAGAATCATACAGCCTAATCTTCATTTTAAAATCTCATTGTAAAGTTAAAAGTAGATTAGTACCTACTTTGTACAAAAAATCACCACAGTTTATATAATATAATAAATATATAATATAACAAGTATATAATAAAATAAGTTTATAAAACTAGGGCATTGCGGCGCTCAATGACATGTCGTATTGATTTTTATTCAGAGCGTAGTGACCTAGAAAACCTTTGTGGGCTGAAAGTAGGTAGGTACTTAAGGGTGTATATTTATATAATCTATGGGCTATGATACGGAGCCTGTTACGTCACCGGATTCGTCGGGGTTAAGTTTATTTTTAGTAGTAACGATTTGACACGAATAATATGAAATCCCTGGAGTTGAGGTAAATAAATAAAAACCGAGCTCACTTGAACTTTTGGCCTTTGCTGCGATTGGGTAATAACTGGCACAGCACACCATTACTTTTAGGCAAAGGAAATATTAGCTTTACAGCCAAAAAGGCTCTACGACCTTTTTATTGTCTTTTAAAAACTTTTTCCTTCGAAACTAGGTCACAGCTCACAGCATTACTGCATTGCAGCCTTAATTTGAAGTTATGGGTTACTAGGACATATTCCGATGCTGGGAAAATACACAGAGAAAAAATTGTCAGTGACACAGAAGCAATAACTAAATAACTGGGACTCTAATACAATTTTGTTTATGCTCAAAAGAAACTCTGCGATAGCGCTTTCAATCGTGATTTTGTTCAAATTTTTTGAAATTACCTCTTCAAAGCGACAACATATCCTGAGGATGCCACGTGTAGCGTCGAGTGTTTTGTTGGTGTAGTGTTGTGTTTCCAGGTGCATCTTCTGTATCACGTTGTGAGTTGTAAGTCCTGCGACTTCCAGCTCTAGTTTTTTCAAGTGGTCACAGTTGCACGTATTCGGGTTCCTGCGCTTGCGTCGTTTAGTGGAAATTTAGAGCAAAATAAATATTTTTTTCAGCTTTTGAAATAAGAATGCTGCTAGGAAACGGAAACAATGAATACGGTTCCTGGATGGGTTAAAAAAACTGTATTCAGCAAATACTTAATTGGTTTATTTTCTTTAATAACATCTGACGGTAAGGTTGGTCACTTACTTTACAGACACAACTCCACCAGTCAGTGCGGTTTGCACTGAGCCCGCGTGGTGGAGTATGGCTTTACCACCTTAATGCTAAGGTGAGGCCTGTGCCCAGCAGTGGGACGTATATAGGCTGATGAGACGAGAGGCAACTTAAGTAAATCCGTTTTTAACTACCAGGGATTCGGGGCTTAAACAAGCCCCGAATCCCTGGTAAAATAAAACCCTGTGACACCTTAGGTCGGTTTGTGCTCCTTTCCCTGATATTTTCATTAACATTTATAAAGGGTTTAATAGTTATTACGTTGACAGACGGTGTGGTGCCCATGGGAAGTAAGTAGGGTTGTCAGTTTTACGTTACCGAAAATTGAGTATTTGACATCAAACCAAAAAAATAGTTACTGACTAATTTAATGACTATGATATTTAATTTAATAACATAATATAGTCAAAATGTACCTACTATTCATATTTGCATGCCTGTACGCAGACTGAATACACAAGACTTTTATTTCTAAGACATTTGTAGAATTGCACATTTGTTGCATAAATAAAATACTTATTTCAAAAAAACCAATAAACAATTTCTACTTAAAGAGTGTAGTAACCAAAGAATTGTTATAATGGCAGTTACGATTTTTTAATAATTAATTTCAAAAATTATTCAGAATATCTTTGTTGCAAGACTAAAAAAAGTAGGCCAAATTCCAGTTTAAAAAAAAGCTTTTTTTAGGTGAAAGGACGGTGGGTCTTGTAGTGTGATATCTGACAGAATTATCCTTTACTACCAACGCCTCTCAATACCAGTCACCGAATACATGTAGCTTAGATACAACTTAGATAGTTATGTGGCTGCAACTATTTAATTTTTAAACATTTCAGTGTGCTTTACGTTTTTTTAATAGCTTATTTTCAGGAATAATCAAAACTTATTTTTCTTCGGATTTTTGAGTCCCCTTAAAAAAACATTACAGATTTTGTTCTTCATTCGCTGATGCGGTATGTAAATGCCTATCAGCCCTGTGTATGAAAACTAATATGCATAATTAAATATTATTAGATGTCATTGCGAGCATATGAGGTTAATTAAAATGTATGTCGACTCAATGTGACCTACTTCGAAACTGCCGTTAGAAGAAGGGGTTTGAATAAATTAATAAAGTTTCAGCATTAAAATTAATTAACTATTTTCCTTCCTACTTGCAATAAAATCTATAATGATCAGTAACTAAATCATTTAAATCAAAAATTAATAAAAAAAGCGCACACGGCACATGTTGTCCTGGTCTGCCTGTTGTTTTTTTATTTTATTTTTTCTTTCTATTTGGCTGTTCCCAACATATTTTACGATTCAGATCAATTTTGTGTTACTAGATAGATAGTAAAACCAACAGCAGAACTACAGTAAATCATATTATCGACACGGACAATTTAGTTCAAGCGTACTTAGCTACCAATCGACCACAGTTTTGGCGCGAAACACCTGCCAATGTCATATTGCAGCATCCCCGCTAACTGCGCCAAGCGTGGCGTAATGCACAGGTTATACATACCTATAGGCTGTTATAAAGATTTCCATAGACAAGTTATATTTTGATTCATATCTTTAAATAAACTAGCTGACCCGGCAAACGTTGTTTTGCCATATAAATTATTGTGGACAACCCTTATCACTAAGGGATAAGAAAATTAGATGTTGGCCGATTCTCAGACCTACTCAATATGCTCACAAAATGTCATAAGAATCAGTCAAGCCGTTTCGGAGGAGTACGGGAACGAACATTGTGACACAAGAATTTTATATATACAGATGAAACCACCAAAATTGTACCTAATACAGCCTAAGTAAAGGCAAGTCCTCAAAAAACTGTACTTACCCTACACATATTTAAAAATTTGACGTGAAAATAAAATATAGTAATTCAAAACTGGATCTGGTAATCTGTGAGTTAAATAATTTAATAAATTACAAATTATCATTTAATCAAATAAAATTTTAAAAAAGAAAAAAAATAACAAACTTTCCGTTAATCCTATTTAAAACATGTAAATAATAAATACTGTAAGCATGCAAGTTAAACCGTCAAAATACCATAAAACAAACGCACACACCCTGTATTTGTATTAGTTCGTACGACACGAAACGAAGCCTACTTGAAATCAAAACAAAACCGACTCTACCGCAAAGGCGATATGTCATTCGATGTCACTGTGCTAAAATTATCACCAAAAAGTTTTTACATTTAATTTGACAAAAACTTTTTTTGACATTTTAGAAAAAGTTTCAAACTGAAAGAAAAAGAAAGCGAACATCAAAAAAGGAACGCGTTTTTCAATTTTTTCACTCGTGTAGACCGACACGCGCGGCAGTGTTGAAAAATTCAGGGAAATTTTGAAGAAATTCGCGATAAATTCTCCATTGTTTTGTGATATTATGTCGGTGCATACGATTCCTTTGGTTACACCTTTTATTAGAGGCCCGAGATTCCCGTACAGAAAGAGTAAGTTATTTTTATTTATTTTTGAAGTGAAAACTTCTTTAGCGGCGTTGAGCACTTTTGTGGCATGGGTAGAAACTGTGAAACTCGCGTCAGGTCACGTGATGCTGATCGAAAAACCGTAAGACGGTTCAAATAAATCAAAAATGCACAACGTTAATAATCAAGTTTTCACTTCTGCCGGCACTCCCGGAGTGCAACCCGTGTTTTTTTTGTGACATTTGTTTGAAAATGAAATGTATGCCTTTTGCAATTAATTTGATCAATTATCTTTATAAAGCAAATAGCCTTAAGCTACTGTCGTAATTGAACTTGTAAGGACTACACTTTATGTACTAAGTATAAATTCTAAGTCACCATTCATTTAATTTTATTTCGCGTTGCTGTAGGTAGGTAGAGAACATTGCTTTTTCATTACATAGACTCTATATAAAAAATGTACAAGGTGACATTACATAAATGACTACATAATGAGATTACTTAAAAAAATTCGATTCATTGGCATACCTAACTACATGCTAAGAAGGAAAAAGATATATATTTTTTAACCAAGTTATCTTGCGTGTCATTTTTACTAGTTAATCACGCTAATACATATTATAAATGTGAAAGTCTCTTTCTTTGGATGTTTGTCTGTCAATCACGGTGACACTACTGGACGGATTTTGATGAAATTTGGTATACGGACAGGGTATGAGCCGACTTGGGTGATGGGATACTTTTTATCCCGATTAAATGCTCCCTGGGTACGTTTGCGCGGACGCGGACGAAGTCGAGGGCTGGCTAGTTAAAAAACTACCATCCTGGGACATGTTTAAGCAAATTATTTTTAACTAGTAGCACGTGACACAGGTTCAATGAACCATTTAAAGACTAGTCGGTCATGATGTGACGATTTTTTATTCAACCATCTATGACTGTGGCCATGCCCGCATTTTTTTGCTTCAATTCTCCAAAACGTTAAGGTTAAAGTTTTTTTGTAATGTAATAAGTCTGTGCTTTAATCGCGTCAACAGGCCCGCAACGATCTGCCTACAAAGTTATGCATTGGAATACTATAATTTGACGTCATAATTTAGTATCAGAAATCGAAGAAATTTACTTCTACAGCTTTTTGGAAATAAATTCGTTTTACTAGCTTCATAGAGTTTTCGTTTTGAAAACACCATGATCTTGAAAATATTAACGATAGGTGTCATTACGTTACCTATCGTTTCAGTTTCTGACGTTTGGACGACACGAATACGTTACGATATTGTTCGTGCTCACCCCACATGCCTATATTCAACTACTGGAGGGTACTAGAGGGTATTTTCATCGCTCATCGCTTACCCAAATCGTTCTCATAAACATAGGTGTTTTCTATTTATAATATGTATTTATTTACAAAAAAAAGTATTTAAGTATGTATATCTGTTATCTAGTACCCATAACACAAGCCTCGTAGCTTACTTTGGGACTAGAGAATTGGTGTGCTTGTTGAGAAATACTTATTTATTTATTATTATTATAGGCACTAACCTCTTAACAGTAGTTCTTATATATATTTATATGTAGCTATATCTGCAACTCTGATAGAAAATCGAACTCTAAACCCTCGAACTCTTCCCGTCGCATCTCTATTTTATCGCCAAAACTAGCTTATCAGAAAAAGCCCCGAATGAGCCAGAAAAACTTCTGGTGAGCTTCAACGACTGGAAGGATTTTGATAAGTTATAGCTAAGAACTACCGTGATTAAATTATCTTTTGAATAAAATACTACTTAGAAATCGTGCCATCCATTCGGAAGCTACGATCCTACAGACAGACACACACAAAAACACACCAAATACAAATACAATACAAATACAAATATTTTTATTGCCAACAAGATGATTGTTATTATACATATATAAGGTAGGTACAGAAGATATAATACTATAGAATAAATTATTACACAATGCAAATCATGCCAATAACAATACATTTAGCAATTAACTGTGGGCCCCACACTAGGAAATTCCTGTATCGTGGGCACCCGATGTACCAACACAAACAGACGTAGGAGTCAAACTTAGCACGCCTCTTTTTCGTCAGATCTTTAAAATGGCTTCCAAAATCAGCTGATCGGGGTCACCGACCATGACCCTGGCGACCGCTGGTGACCCCGGGTTCAGAACACCGCCCCTGGTCCTCGTCGGGTCCTGTAGTTTTATGGCTGCTATGATAAAACGGCAATGGGACACTGGGAGAGGATATTTTTTATTTTATTTTATTTATTAAGTATTTTTTGCGTTCACAACGCTATTCTTAATTTCGAAAAGACATAACACTTAAAAAAATATTTTGGCTTTGGTCATCGGGGAGGATTCGAACCCCCGACCTTTGGAAGTCCGATCCAATGCTCTGTTTTTTTAATTTTTTTATTTGTGTATAATTTTTTATTTGTTTCCAAAATGTAGCGGCAAACTTCGCTAAAAAAATTATTTTATATTGATTTGTGTCTAGCAGATTTATTTTATTTATTTAAGCTTTATTGCACAGCAAAAAAATGTACAAAATTTATACCTTTGGGCTATTAAAAGCAGAAATGATAAATGGGCGGTGCGATAAAATCAATAAAAGAGAAAACACAAATATGCTGTTTGTTGCGGACAAAAGTAACTCATCATTAAGTCTCTAACTATCTCCTTACAAAATTTCATTTAAATCTGTTCAGTAGTTTAGGCGTAAAAGCGATCTGCCCACTTGAATTTCCCATGGAATGCGTCATTTTCCCCCCCGTAAAAAGTACCCTATGTCCTTTCTCGGGTATCAAAACATCTCCATACCAAATTTCATGCAAATTGGTTCAATAATTTAGGCGTGATCGAGTAACAGACAGACAGACAGAGTTACTTTCGTATTTATAATATTAGTATGGATGTTGAGCTCACTGTGCCCCAAACTTATCAGATCATTTTGATACGCCAGAGCAGTAGCAAGCAGTATCGTCCCGTCACTCCCTTCTCCCGAAACGTTGTCTGCGGATAGAGCTGTGAAATAGCTAAGCTAGACACATCCTAACGTTTGGCTTTTCAGCTACTGTGTTTTGGTTTTATCTAAAAATGTAGACACATTGTTTTGTATTCTAATCCATGCTGGATTTAGTCGGTTTCTTTGTTTAAAAATACTTTATAATTTCAGGTTTTTTTAAAGTTAGGTAGGTTATTAATACACTCGCGAGCAAAAGTATAGGTGTCAATAGGCCGCAACTCGTGATGTATCAAACAATTGAAACATGTATTATTCCTTATACCTTCACTTAATCCGGGATAGCTCCTTAAATACTGGTTTGATTTAAATAAATTTGGTATCAATTTAAAGTTAAGAGTTAAACCTTTAAAATGATACCATTTTTATTATTAACTAGATATTAAGTACTAAAGATCACGCGGAGTCAATTTCAAGTAAGTGATTCCATACTTTTGCTTGCGAGTGTAGTAGTTTTTTGTTTTTCTTCTTCCTAGCGTGCCCAGGCTTGTTATATTTTCGGAAGACCAGAACTCTGCCACCGATGAAGTATTTTCAGTGGCTTTTCAGAGGTCTTCGTGTGTATAGGTGCTGGCACAGGAAGGGACGGACATGAATGTGCCAATTTATGTATTTCTATCCCTTATTCTAGGCACTATAACACAAGCTAACGCTTAGTTTGGGGCTAGGTAATTGGTTTGTTCGTTGAAACAATTTATTTTTTTATTACTAGTGGACCCGGCAGACGCTGTCCTGCCCGCTGTTTTTGCAATTATCAATATTTTCTCATCGTTTACACTTTCCCTGGACTTCCACAAATATTTAGAGGCTAAAATTATTGAAATCGGTTCAGCCGATCTCGGAGTTTTAGTGAGGCTTACGAACAGCAATTCATTTTTATATACAAAAAAGCGATCGGTTCACCTGTTTTGTCCCATGGGAATGCGTCATTTTCCCGCGGTAAAAAGTAGCCTATGTCCTTTCTCGGGTATCAAAATATCTTCATACCAAATTTCATGCAATTTGGTTCAGTAATTTAAGCGTGATTGAGGAACAGACAGATAGTGTTACTTTCACATTTTAAATATTAATTAGTATGGATAAGGTATTGTTTGGGGAGAAATACCTAACAAACAATGGTGACATGTGATCTCCTAGGCCCTAGCTGTACCCCCCCAACTTTTTGTTACAATGCAGGTCACAATTACCACACCAATTTGCACAAAATGTGTGCTTGATTTAATAATCATGTAATCATGATGATAATTCATTGAAATCCGTATGACTAACTCGTACGTAACGTAGACTGTGCGTCTAGTGAGGGAATGCGTGTTGGCGTCATGCCAGTTCCAACTGCTTTGGTCTCCAAATGTCATTCACTCAAATGGTTACGCAATGTTTGATGCTGTTGTCTTTCAAACATTTGGATTTAGATTTAAATCATTGGGCTTGTAAATGAAGAAAAAAACTCTAAACAACTTACTCGAGCTTCGACTGGCTAGCTGTTTTCGACAAAGACCATAGACCCATCTCACTTTATCATCAGGGGTTAAGATAGAAGTAGAAGTTTTGCTGCCAAACTAACTGAGCTGAAGCTGAGGAACTGAAATGCAGTCCACCGCGCTATTCACGGATTACTGATCTGAATTGCCGATTATTATTCCGATTGCCGATAGATTATTCATGACAGAAAATATATTTCTAGCGAGCAAAATATTCATTCATATTATAAAAATTATTTTCAGTTAGCCACGAATGTAACTTTGTTTAAAATAAGGACTCAGTAAGTAATAAGGAATCAGTACTCTTAATCCTCTGGTAATGCATTATATACCTTCGCTGCCATAACATATGCAATTTAAAGAAACCAATCACCCCTTAAATTGAAGTTTTTCTATCCTTGTTGCAGGCAAGTCGCCGTTCTTCCCCGGCGTGGAGGACGCGGCGGTGGCGGGCGGCGCGGCGGGCGCGGGCTCGCCGGCGGGGCCCGATCAGGCGCAGGACGTCGTGTCGAGGCTCAGCGCTGCCGGTGAGTTTATACCTTCGAATCGAAAGGTTCTGTGACTGACCACAGTGGTCAGCAAGACTTCAGCAGCAGAGATTCCTGATGCGCACTGCAAAAGAGTTCCTGCGTCAGTGTTTCCCTGCAATTACAATCAAGAAATCTTCAAAGCTAGAGTGATCAGGCATCTTCTAGGTGAGCTCGCTCCATCGTAGACTCAGTCTTTGCCTCGTTCGGGCTTAGTCTTGGATCAAGAGCAAACCTATCCCAAATAATAATAAAAAAGAGACTTCTACTTCGGGTGACCCTGCAGGTGACAATGAGTTTATGTAGTCCATCAAGTTTTTCGGTAACCCTCTTGATGACAAACATCAGCAAGACAGAGATCAGCCAACTGCGCAGGAGATATTACAAAAAGTGTGAGCGCGGTACACAGGTGCACTCACTGTTCCATCACTCTCAAAGTTGGGTGAGACGGCAATCAGACATAACCGGAGAAAGATCAGGCGCAGGACCAACGGCTTAACGTGCTTTCTGAGGCACGGGGGTGTAACACCGCCAACTTCCAGACTCCGAGCTGCTTTTGAGAAATTCATGACAGAAAATCTCAGAAACAATTCTTCAGACCCTAATCATCCTTCTAAAAGGTTAAAACCGTAAAGGGTAAAACCGTCGTCAAATTTATTTAGTGTATATTTGTATATATTATGTGTATTTTTAAATATGTAATCATATATATATATATATATATATATATATATATATTATCTTATGTGTCTTATAATTCTTATTTTTTTTTCGTTTTCTCTTTTATTCATTTTGTCGCACCGCCCACTAAACATTTCTGCTTAGCCCAAAGGTATGACTGGTAGAGAATGCCCTACGGCGTTAAGTCCACCTTTTGTACAAAGTATTGTTGTGCAATAAAGCTTAAATAAATAAATAAATAAAACCATTCAACGAGACGTCCATTTCTGCTGAATTGCCATTCAAAAAGACCGGTACAAGCGGCGAGCATAATATATTATTTCTAGAAATTCACTAATGTCCACAACTAAAACGCATACGTTTCTTCTTCCAGGTCTGTCAATGTGCGTGAGCGCGCTCGGGTCGCCGGCGCGCTCTTCGCCCGTGTCCGCCGGCTCGGAGCACGGCGAGCGGTTCAGCAGGAAGGTGTTCGTTGGTGGCCTGCCGCCTGACATTGACGAGGGTGAGTCTGAAGGAAGATGTTTTAGGTCTATCAATGTGCGTGAGCGCGCCCGCGTCCGCCGGCTCGGAGCACGGCAAGCGGTTCAGCAGGAAGGTGTTCGTCGGTGGCCTGCGGCCTGATATTGACGAGGATGAGTTTTAAAGTACTGTGCGCAAGTGTTTACTATACCATGGGCCCTATTGAGATCATTAATATTAATATTTTTTTTTAAATAAGAACAGCACTACGTTGCGGAAAGTAAGATCCAGTCCAAATAAGACACCAGTTTTTCTATGCCAGGGATCCACAAAAGCTAGTCTACATGAGCAAAGGAGGCCCTGGTGCGGAACTCTCAAAAAATACCAATCTGTAGGATTGCACAAAATTTTAGCCTTTTGCTTGCGATTGCCGGTCTAGTGTCCACAAAAAAATATTTACCAATATTTCACAACGGGGCAATTTGCAATTGGCATTTGCAATCTTACTGTTTTTTGTAATCCTATCAATCATACCATACCTAGGTTGACTTTCCTTTGACAGTTTACTTATACTTTACCTAAAGCAATGTTGCTTCGATGATGAACCAACGAAAGCTTACGAAAGCCTTTCGCCTCGGGGCGCAAGTCAAAAAGTTTCTTACAGAACAAAGCAGTATTTTAGTCACAGCGCCCAGCTAGACAATTTATCTCAGTTATCTACTGGATATTACTTATTTAGGTCAAAGGCATCTTTGTCACAGCACAGGGGGATCAAACAATGAGTAGTCAATGTTTTTTTGTAAAAATTACAACCACAGCACAGACTCTGTTGTCCGTTCCTTCTTTTGAGTTGTTTTTTTTTATGTTGATGGATACATTATTAATTGCTCCGCGTTATAATATTAAATGACGCTCATTACTTAAAAAATATAACTACATTTGAAAAGGGCTTGAAAGGATTTTTGGAAATGGGAAGGTAGGATAGGATATAATCTTAACTTACAATAGTGTCTTATCTCTATGGCCTTATGTCTAAACAGTACATTTGTCAAATAGTTTATTATTATTTCATTGGTGTTGTTCTTACAATTTATAGCTCAGGGTAAAAAAAATACCAAATGCACGCACGGAGAACACGTGATCCGTGCGTACATTTGTTAAAATTTTTCATTTTACATTACATTCGTCATCGGTGAGTCATGAGACTTGTTATTTTCATAAATCTTACAAACTAATTCGATAGCAGATTTCTAATCTGAATTTATATGGTAACAACATATTAAGCATGAGTTTTCATGTTAAATGCAACAAGGGGCACGATGTAAGGTAATCACAAAAATAGGCAATTTTTTGTGATTACCAGGGGCACCTTGACAAAGTAACAGGGCATACCTAATAGATAACGAAAATTGCAATCGTTGTATTCTGCAAAATATGATACATTTTGCAAACGATAACGAATGCTTTTATCGTTATCGACTCTTCAATGTCACTTTGTCATGGGGTCCAGTGTATTTCTAGGGCGGATTTCTGTCTCAAATGGCCTGGCTGTAATCCCCCAATCAGTGACTGGCCTAGTTTCGACGCAGATAGGCCAGGGGACCACAATGTCTGGTTTTATCTCTGCCTGCAGGCAGGGCGGTTGCATTGTTTTTTCAAATAAAGCCCACGATAGGACTGTCAGCGGCTGATATTTTCCGGAGGGCGTTCGCTTTTGACACAGTATAGAAATAAGCGAAAGCAGTGTGGAAAGAAAACATGCAGCGGGCGAATGCCTCTAGGCCTACTTTAAAAGAAACCACGTGGCAGCACGTCATGGTAAAAACTGTGGTTCCTGTGGCGACCCTTACCGTTCGCCATCACAAGCGCATATAGTACGAGAGCCCACGACCAAAATTTTTGTCTCATAGCAATACGGCCAAAACTGCATCAAATCGATAGATACGATTATCCTGAACTCGAAAATACCAATATCAGACATTTTCCGCGTAGCGTTTGATCTGACCGAATTTTCAAAATTGTCAAAGAATTTTACCGAACTGCATCATAGCAATATGTCTGATTTGCAGACTGTAGTTGAATGATAGTTCTGAGATACCGAAAACATATTTTTCAGACGTTAGTGGTGTAGCGCAAACCCGTAAAATCACTTAAAAAAATTAAAAATGAGACAAAAAAAATGTCTCATAGCAATACGTCTGAAAATGTTTTTTATTAGTAAATTTATGTTATTTGATGCGAACAAAACAATTTTCAGACGGAAATGTGAACGCATTAAATTTTGAGACCGTTTTGAAAATGTTAACAAATTTTACCGATCGGTATCATAGCAATATGTCTGAAAATTGTTGGACATGATAAAATAAGTTGTCCACATGTGCAAAAAAATTATATCAGACAAATTAAGTGTAGCACCTTCTCTATCAGACAACTTTTCGATACTCAGATATCATTTAAAAATCGTATTGAGGCATCTTGAATTTTCTGTTACAAACCAATGAATACGTTGCGACCCTGAATTTATTAGATCATAATTAACAAAGAATTTACCCGAAACCTTAACATTGAAGTTGAAGGACTGAAATAAATCGCACAAAAGGAAACTGGGATGAAGGGAAGGGAAGGGGCAGGAGCGTAACAAGCGCTGAGACTGTTGAAATTAAATACTGATTGATTTGATAGTTTTGGTTTTATTTAAAGCACACTTGAGTAACTTTTACAAAAGAAATAAGTAATGACATCTGTCATCTGTCAAAGTACATATAATAGACAAGGGAGATTCTTGAATATCTATGAAGGCTGTAAATTTAAAAAAAAACATTTAACAGAGGCGTCGGCCAGGCGACTCCGAAACGTTATTTTCGTTTTTGGGAGTATATGCTACACTTAAAGTGTCTGAAAACAGGTTATTGGTAATCATGGCAGCAATACGAAAAGTTGAAAAAATTTTTTATCCGTATTGCTATGATACAGGTCGGCTAAATTTGTTGACATTTTCAAAAATGCGCTCAGGCTATATGCTACGCGCAAAATGTCTGAAAACAAACGTTTTCGTAATACAATTATGAAATCTATGTACATTTTCACTATCAGACGTATTGCTATAATACCGACTGTCTTTTTTTTTGACACAGCAGAAATGGCCTCCCACGCAGTTGCTACACTTTCGACCGTTACTACACACCTAGTCGGGTTCAGAATCATACAATCTAACGATTTTATAGGGTTTTTGCCGTATTGCTATGAGACATGGTTTTGGTCGTGGGCTCTCGTACTAATACCTATCAGTGGCACGCACGACAGCGAGCGCTGATACGGATCCATAAGCTAGATGGCGCTGTTAGCGCTAGTACCGGCCTAGTACCGCACATGAACCGCGGTATATAAGATTTCGATCCAAAATAATATAGATAGACAAATCATGATGATGTCTATGGGTAATAACACCCGGTCGGTAGGAAGCGCTTGCTGCGCTTGCGCTTGCTTAGCTTTGCCTTTATCTTATTCACACGTAATAAGGGCGATTTAATTTGTAGCGTGATGTACTATCGTCTATACACGTTAATATTTTGACGTATATTGTTTCTCGTAGTAGGCCTTTTGATGAGCATGCCTCATCTCATCAGTCTTTGTGATTGTCATTTTGGTCATTTGTTGTTTGCTTCCGTTCTGTTATAATCTATCTATTCTGTGTGTATGCTTACTGGAGGTTTCAAGGGGGTCAAAGTTGTCGCGGTGACGTTTGCCCTGAATGTGAGACACGGGATATCAGATCGCGCTTATTTCTAAGGCTTCCAATCGTTGTTAATTGTTTGTTCTGATGGGAATTAGTTTACCCTTTCGAGGCTCTCGAGCTTTACCAAAACAAGACAAGATTCGAATATAAGACACTGCAAACGGCGCTGAAACTTTGGCTGAAGATGACTTACTATTTTAAGTGTTCTTATGTATATTAATTATTTATTTATTCAATTTGGCAGGCAGATTATTGCAAGGCACCTAATTGAGTATTTGGCACAAATCGATAAATTCCAAAATCCCAATTTCTCAAAATTAACACGTATTTAACTTACCATTTCTTATTAGCAATATTTAATTTTGATCGGTGTAAATACACCGATGGAAGAGTGTGAATGATGACGTCACTAGCAAGCATCGCCATACGAAATCTATGGCAGTCTGCTTCATATGAAGAACGTCAACGGTTGGTGGTGTCAATCCAATATAAAAGAGTGGAACTCACTACCTGCGTCAGTGTACCTGCGGCAGTTTCCCTGCAATTACAACCTAGGAATTTTCAAAGCTAGAGTGAACAGGCATCTTCTTGGTGAGCTTGCTCCATCGTTGACTCAGTATTTGCCTCGTTGGGCTTAGTCTTGGGTCAAGAGCAAACCTATCCCAAATAAGTGAAAATATCCTAAAATTTACATTACTTGTTATTCAAAAGTTTTACCGTTTACGCAGTATATGAGTTGTGTGTGGGCAAGGTCCATACTCGTACTAGACTTAGACGTTATAGTAGATCAGTAGAAGTCATGTGATCTTCATACGAGATAGGAAGATACTTAACTATTAAAATACACGCAAATATTATAGTAATGCAGGTTTGTTTGTACCCCGTTCCTAAGCTACCACATATCAATGATTGTCTGCAAAGAAATTAATTGGCATCGCTAATCCGGTATTATTATGCTTAATTTCTTGGAAGGTCTTTTATGACAATTTTCCCATGCATGGCCTTCATGACATTGGTATATACTCGTATGCTAGGTAGGTATTAAGGCAAAAGTTTTTAATTTTATTGCTGGTACATTTACCGGTTAAATGATTGTCAAAAACTGACGGTTTTGTACAGAACAAAACATCGACATTAAAGAAAAAAAACTGAATTTAAACTTTTGCGTTGCATTTTAACACAAATTACTTGTTATCGGGTCTAATTGGGATGATGACACCTATCTTAAATATTGTCAAGAACATGGTGTTTAAAAAACATAGCCCCTATGAAGTTAATACAACCAATATATTTCAAAAAAGCTGTAGAAACCAATTTTTAAACACACAAAACGCAATAAATATTCGGTCAATTGACTCCGATTTCTGATACATGACCGTGACGTCACAATCATTTATTCCCATACGAAATCTATGGAGGCAGACCGTTTTGACAGATAATAAAAAGTATGTCAACGATTGGTGGTGTCGTCTAGCCAATTAAATGAGTATTAGGTACTTACTGCTCGACGTTTCAGCTGGATTGCACACAGCCGTGGTTACGACCTGACTGACGGTCAGTAATAAGTTTAAAACATAAACTGTTTTGGGACCCGCAATCGATGAACCTCTGCCCTGCCCTGAACCTCTTGTTTTGCTACCTTACCTTCCTTTTTTAAGAAACATGAGAGACTTGACTTTGCTGCTTTGTTGGTGTAGTGGCAAAATTTCTGCCTTACATCCGAGAGGTCCTGGGTTCGAATCCCAGGTCAAGCCAAAATTGTTTCTGCGATTTTTGTTATTTCATCTCACGAAAATCTCAAAAACAGCTCGGAGTCGGCAAGTTGGCGGTGTTACACCCCCGTGCCTCGGTGCGCACGTTAAGCCGTTGGTTCTGCGCCTGATCTCCCTCCGGTCACATGTCTCATTGCCGTCTCACCGAACTTTGAGACAGTGAGTGCACCTGTGTATTGCGCTCACACTTGTGCACTACCTCTATAATATCTCCTGCGTAGTTGGACTGATCCCTGTTGAGATTGGCCGCCGTGGTCGAAATCGGCCAGGAGGACTATTAAGAAACATGATAAAAACTCTCGTTACAGTATGTGCCGTTTGTTCCAGATGAGATAACGTCTTCGTTCCGGCGGTTCGGGCCGCTGGTGGTGGACTGGCCACACAAAGCAGAGAGCAAGAGTTACTTTCCACCCAAGGGTTACGCGTTTCTACTCTTTCAGGTAACATACTTTTACCTTTTATTTTATTTTACCTAGAGATGGGCCGAGTACTCGGTTACTAAATAAATAAATATTTCACAACAATCACACCAATTCTCTAGTCCCAAATTAAGCTACGAGGCTTGTGTTATGGGTACTAGACAACGGATAAACATACTTAAATACTTTTTTTTGTAAATAAATACATATTATACATAGAAAACACCCAGACCAGTACAAACACACATGTTCATGTGTGTTTGTACTGGTCTGGGTGTTTGTGTGCACACATATGCTTGTACCGTGCGGGGATGGAACCCGCGACCCTTGGTTTTAGAATTCCGACATATAGACCACTGCACCAAACGGTCGTCAATACTACTCGTACTCGGTCGAATAACTCGGTTCAAGCAACGAGGACTCTGTTAAGTAAACTTAACATTTTGTCTGGAATAAGTTTGCGAGTGACCTGGAGGAATTAAAGTACCTAAATGACCTCAAACTAAAGTCACTGAACAAACTGCTAATCTGGTGTTTTTCGATTGTCAGGCCGCTGCGGATCGCCAAAAACTGTATGTAGTGCAAAGGATATATCATAAAAACAAATACATAATATGTATTTGTTCATAATGTTGATTCGTAAACTAATGATTCATTGATTCAAAATAGAGTTATTAGGTATTGAAAAATAAGTCAAGTGCGAAGAAAAGTGCGCGTCAAATTAAACAGAGTAACTCGGCCGAGTACTCGGTATGGCCAGCATTAAACCAAGTAATACTCGGAACTCGGTTACTCGGTAAAACCACTAATCGGTCCATCTCTACTTTCTAACTATTCGTCTTTTTAAACCAAGGTTCTTTAACGTCGGACGGGCCCAATGACAAAGTAACATGGTCGCTTGACATAACAACCTATCGCTTCGTTTGCTAAATCTATGGGAATGACATTTGCCTATACTCTGGCGAAGCGTTCGGTCGTTTTGTAGCTCGACTATGCAATGTAACTTTGTCTAGGAGCCCAGGTCGTATCGGTGGCACTCTATTTTTCTTCTTCTTATCATTTAAACGTCCTGCATGGTTTACCGATGTTTTGATGAATCGCCATCTCGTGAGGGCCCGAGTTTGATTCCCGGATCGTTCGCTCTACCACTTTTCTATGTTGTCACGAATCAAGTGTATCTTTCATTAAGGTTTACATTACACAAGCTTTAGCTATTTCTTAGGTATATAAAGCAATGTATGTGATATTTACCCCATTTTCTTCCAGGACGAGAGCTCGGTAGCGGCGCTGATGGAGGCTTGCATCACGGACGACGAGAAGCTGTACCTGTGCGTCTCGTCGCCCACCATCCGGGACAAGCCGGTGCAGATCCGCCCCTGGAAGCTGGCCGACGCGGACTTCGTGCTGGACGCCAGCATGCCGCTGGACCCGCGCAAGACTGTGTTTGTGGGCGGTGTGCCGCGCCCCCTTAAGGCTGGTGAGTCTCTTTATGAAGCTGTCGAGTCTCTTTCCGAGCTGTCGGGTCCCTTCCAACGCTAGTCAGGCCTTTTCAAAGCCTAGAAGCCGGTTCTTTGGGACTCTGGGGTATTTGCTAGCGCCCAATGTCACGAGACGCTGTACCTGTGTCTCGTCGCCAACTATCTGCGACAAGCCGGTGCAGATCTGCCCCTGGAAGCTGGCCGACGTGGACTTCGTGCTGGTGCGTGGAGTCATGTAGATGGACCCGCGCAAGACTGTGTTTGTGGGCGGTGTGCCGCGCCCTCTTAATGCTGGTGAGTCTCTTTAAGAAGCTAATGAGTCTCTTTCCGAGCTGTCGGGTCTCTTCCAAAGCTAGTCAGGCCTTTTCAAAGCCTAGAAGCCTTTCCAAAGCCCGGTTCTTTCGGACTCTGGGGTATTTGCTAGCGCCCAATATGAGGGGTAGCTGTACTTCTTCGTCTCTTCGCCCTCCATCCATCCATCATTTATCCATCATTGTGGGCGGCGTACCGCGCCCTCTGAAAGCTGGTAAGTATCATCGTAAAAAATAGCAGAACTGCTCTACAAGGTTCAAGGAAAAGGATCCGGCTGTAGCCGACTTTGTACGCACAAAACTCTGTGCAAAACGTTGTTTTGTATTTCTTAAATTTCATTAAAAGCGGAATGTGACTGATGCGGTTTTTATCTGTTTCTGTTTTTCTTCAGGATACTCAAGAGATCTACCTACTCTCTTAACTGAACCCCTCCCTTTGTTAAAGCCACGTGGTTATATTGTGATATTGCTGGCAGCAGCCCCCCTACTCTATTTTTCCTTTATTGCTATAGGAGTTTTAACCGAGTATGTCAGTGTTTCGTCCCATCATAACCTAATCTTAATTTCCACTCTGTAACTGGACAGTGAAATACCAGCTTTTTGAAACATCGTTACCAAACTGTGACCTTGTCGTGTTCCAGTGGAGCTGGCGATGATCATGGACCGGCTGTACGGCGGCGTGTGCTACGCCGGCATCGACACCGACCCCGAGCTCAAGTACCCAAAGGTGAGCAAAGTTTGATGATCCCCCACATCTATACTAGTGTTCATATTGCCATATTACTTTAAAAAGAATGTAGTTGATGGAATCAGGCGTTACTTTGCGGTACTCCATGACTAAAGCTGAAAAAGAGGATTGTTTTGCTTTAAATTTCCACTAAACGACGCCAGCGCTGGAACCCAAATACATCCAACTGTAACCACCTGAAAAAACTGGAGCTGGAAGTCGTAGGACTTACAATACAACTCACAACGTGAGACAGAAGATGCACCTGGAATCACAACACTGACACCAACAAATCACTAGACGCGTTCCGCCACTTCACGTGGCATCCTCAGGAGACGTTGTCGTTTCGACAGACTACGGTCGCTCGTAACCTTTCGTAACATTTGGGTTCCAGCGCTGACGTCGTTTAGTGGAAATTTAAAGCAAAATAATCTTCTATTTCAGCTTTGAAAAAGAATATGATTAGCGGCGCTGCTTGTGGACTCACAAAGCCCCAAAATCTAGTTATTCCCTGTCCTTGTGATATTGTTCTGTTTTTTTTTATCTTATAGATCTCTATAACACATAATCAAGTTGGTTAATATAAAATTCAAATATTATTTAATCACTAGTGGCAAGCTTTTTTGCAAAGATTATATCACATTAATGTGGAATTACAAGATTGACTTCAGACTGTTACCAATGAATGTTACAACAAACACACCAATTACCCAGCCCCAAACTAAACGTTAGCTTGTGCTATTGTGGCTACATTAACGGATATAAATACTTACAACACCCACGACTCAGGTACAAATGCTCGTGCTCATCACACAAACATTTGTCCCTAGCAGGATTCGAACCCGCGGCAGCCGGTTTTGTAGTTTGGACCTCAGATCACTAGACTAAAGCTGCCATGCGTCATTGCCTTATCCGTAGATACCTGGCTACTTTTGAATGGTATTTCTTGAGTGTTGACTTACAGTACAGTGGTGTATTCCAGGGCGCTGGTCGCGTGGCGTTCTCGAACCAGCAGTCGTACATCGCGGCCATTTCGGCGCGCTTCGTGCAGCTGCAGCATGGCGACATTGACAAGCGTGTAGAGGTAATTACCGCTTCTTTTTTAACCTCATCATTTCGTTGTTATCTCGGATCATATAATCGTTATCCTCATTATGATTTGTAAGTATGTCTCCTGCGGGGAATATTACGGCACGAGACCGGTCCGTTTGGAAGGCATACGAGGGGATATTGATCCAACATGAAGAGGCTTCCTTTGAGATACGATAATGTTTTTTAATAACAACATCACATAAATTGATCACAAAGTCTGACTCCGTGGTAAGTAGCTTAAGCACTTGTATTACAAATATCAGAATCACAACGATATAACAAATAAACTTAAATATTAGGTCCTTACCTATGAAATTGGCGTTTTGTATGGGAGGAACAAAAAGTCGAAATTTTTTTATATAGCATATTTATTTAATCAAAGTATGAGCCATTGTAATCTATGCACTTTTGCCATCTCATAGGTAGTTCATTGATCCCTTTACTAAAAAAACCATTCGAACGGGAATCAATAAAATCTTTGAAGGCGACTTGGACTGCCCCATCTGAGTTGAACTTTTTCCCTTGCAAGAAGTTATCCAAATTTCGAAAAAAATGGTAATCTGTTGGAGCAAGGTCCGGGGAGTACGGTGGATGCCTTAGAGATTCCAATTGAAGTTCTTCTAATTTGCTAGCCGTCTGTTGTGCAGTGTGTGGTCTAGCGTTGTCGTGAAGCAGCAGTGGCGTAGAGCGATTGACCAGCCTTGGTTGTTTAGCAACTAGCTTTTCCATCATGGTTTGCAATTGCTGACAATAGATATCTGCCGTAATCGTCTGGCCAGATTTGAGAAAACTGTAATGAACGACACCGGCGCTAGTCCACCAAACGCTTACAAGTAACTTTTTATTGGTCAATTTTCGCTTGGAGCAGGCTTTGGCTGGCTTGCCAGGGTCCAGCCATTGCGATGAGCGCTTCCGATTATCGTAGAGAATCCACTTTTCATCACAGGTAATGATTCGATTTAAAATCCCTTCGTTATTGTGCCGGTCAAGTAATGTAACGCAGCAGTTGACGCGCGTTTGCCGGTTTGCTTCACTCAATTCGTGAGGAACCCACCTTTCAAGTTTTTTAATCTTCCCAATTTGCTTCAAGTGGATTAAAACAGTTTTATCACTAACGCCAAAGCCTGCAGCTAACTCGGACGTGGTTTGCGATGGATCCGCTTCCACAATAGCCTTCAATTCTTCACTATCAACTTGGGTCTCCGGCCGTCCACGGGGCTTGTTTTGCAGGTCGAAATTTCCAGAACGAAAACGTTGGAACCAAAAACGCACTGTGTTTTCTTTTGCGACACAACCGCCATACACATCATTAACCCTTCGAGCCGTTTCCGCAGCACTGGTGCCACGGTGGAACTCGTACTCGTAAATAACGCGATATTTCAAATTTTCCATTTTGTAAATTGAGCGATGCAAACAGAAAAAAGATAAGTAAAAAAACAAATGAATGACGGTTTACGAAACACAACTACATGTGGAAATAGCTGTATAAATTTGAATTTCGAATTCCTAACCAAATAGGAAAAATTTGTGATCAAAGTGGCCAGTACGACAAAACGCCAATTTCATATGTAAGGACCTAATAAATACCTACCTACATTAACACCCAAACCAGTACAAACAGACATGTTCATACACACAAATGTTTATACAGTGCGGCAGTCGAACTCGCGACTTATTGCTAGGATAGGCATACGATTGGCAGGCTTAATGCCATGTGGCATTATCTACCAGTGGCCCGCGTTTTTAATGCTATTGGTACCCGTTTATCAGGTGAAGCCGTACGTGCTGGACGACCAGATGTGCGACGAGTGCGCGGGCGCGCGCTGCGGCTCCAAGTTCGCGCCCTTCTTCTGCGCCAATGTCACCTGCCTCCAGGTAAATATTCCTTCCATCAACCCATGGTTCTACCTGCTTTGTGGCATACGAACCGATTTACCTTAATTGTTAAATTGATTGCTCTCTTTTATCTCCTCTTGTGTCCCACATTTCCCTTTTTTTCTCCCTTCCCTCTTTTCTACCTCGTCTTCTCCTCTCCTTTTCTAAATCACCCTCTACTTCCCCTTTTCTAAACCTCCCTCTTCCTCCATTTTATTTATTCCACCTTATTTTCTTTCTCTGTTTTTTTATTTAAAGTATTTTATGTCGTTCACGCTTTTCTGGGCCAAATCACCTTCAGGATTGTAGTTTAATAGTCCCAGTGATTATTTTTATTTAACTCTCCTTCCCTCTACCGACTTCCAGTTTTTCTCTGTGCCGAAATCTCTTTTTCTCTTCTTTTACCCTTCCTCTTCTTCACTTCGTTGCCCTCTTTCAATATTTCTTTCTCTTTCCCTCTGTTTACGACTTACCTATGTGTCATGTCCTTTTTCTGTCCCTGAACGCTGACGACTCTTTTACCCTTCTACGTTACATTTAGGTCTAGAGGTGGTGCCCTGCCTTTACAGCGTTACCTTAACCCGTCGGTAGTGAATCATTGAGCAATGACCGTTGTTCGCTTCCAGTACTACTGCGAGCACTGCTGGGCGACGATCCACTCGCGGCCGGGGCGCGAGTTCCACAAGCCGCTCGTGAAGGAGGGCGCCGACCGCCCGCGCGCCGTGCCCTTCCGCTGGTGCTAGTCGCGCGCGCACACACGCCGCCCCGGGGGAGGCGAATAGTGGGGGGGACGTTGAGGTGGAAAATATGGTAGTAGGGGGAGGGGGAGAATGAGATGGGGGAATTGGCGTGAGGAGTGGGGGGGGGTAGTGAAGTTGGTAGGGTGACGTGGGGATAGTGAGGGGGCATGGATTGTTGGAGTTGAAAGTGCGGGTGGGCAAAGGGTGAGGTTGATGGTGAGGGATAAGAGGAAGATGGATAGTGGGGGTATACGGATAGTTGGGGGATGTGGATAGTTGGGGCATGAGGATATTAGGGAAAGTAGTGGTGGGGGGCGGGGGGTGTTAAGGTAGTAAATAACATGGATGTAACTAGTGAATGTGGATGGTGACTTGGATAGCGAGTTGGTAAGGAGCAGGTGGATAGTGGGATAGGAAAGCGGGTGTACTGATGGTAGTAGAAGAGTCCTCATAATGGGTGTAAACAAATAGTTCCAAACATTTTTTCTAGTTAGAAAGTTATTACGTAGATACCATGAGAACACGTAGAGCCGTGTGGGCAATGTAATAGGCTACGCGGGTCGAGAGATTGTTAGGTAGGAACCTCCACTATTCGAAAGATCAAACTCCCCCCCTCCTCCCTAACGCGCCCCCTACCAGGTACCTAGTATCGCTGCCCTTCCAAAACACAGGTTCTTGCGGTTGTATTATTATTGAATCAACATTTTCGAGCACTAAGGTATTGTCAGTTGTAGATGAAAAAATCTACCAAATTAGAAATTTAAAAACCCTTAAATCTGGCAACACTCTGTGATTTCAATAATAATTTAACTCGAGTTTAGAGCTATTGATAGCTAAAGAAATCGTACTTGGGATAGAGCTACGGAGTGGAAAATTAAAACCTAAACTTAAGGAGAATCTAGCAATATTCCTATAAGCTTAGGTTTTTCTATTTTGGCAATAATCTGGTAACATTTTCTTAGCAACATTTTGTATCCAAATTCATTACGATGGATTGGGTGAAAAGTTTAACTCGAAGTTTTAGTAGTTTTCAAATTGTATCATGGTAATGAAATTTTTATGAAATGTTGCTGGAATTTGATATTGTATCGCTACATTCGGACATGACACTATACTTTGATTGTAATCGGTCGCATTTGCGTCTCCGCCGTCGGATAAAACAATTTAATAAGCAACATTATCCAATGTTTAAATGATAAGCAAAATATTATAGAATTTCAAGTACAAGGCGTTACGGTTCGGTCGCCATTGCCTCACGTCACGCCCTTAGTGTTGCAAGTTAGAAAAAAAACCTAGGGTTTTGGTAGTTTCGGCTCCGCGTACGGGGAAGGCGGCCGGACGAAAATAGATTCGATTTAAGCAAAAATATGTATCCAAAAAACTTAGCTAGTTGTCCGTTCGTTCGTGGTTGAGCACTATCTGGACATGCGCTTGCGATTAGTCGCGAGACCTCGTCTACGCTCACTTATCGTAAGATATTAATGTAAGACATAAGTGCGATGTCTGGTTTTTCAAAACATAATTGTACCTGTGTAGCTAGAATGAATTTCCTATTTCCCCCGTTGCTTTTTTGTTCCCTTGTCTTTGGATATTGTTGCGCGGATGCGATTGTTTTTAACCTCGTCCCGTACACGTCTGCGATTTGTCGCAGGTTTCTTGGGCTATCGTTTTTGAATATGTGAATCTGATACCCTACAATGCTTTCTAACAAATCCTCTATAATATGATTATGGTTTGAAGCATTGTATGTTGTCCTAATCAGTAATGATTTTTTTTACGGGATATCAGCTTTTCAGGTGGTTTTGTTCCTAGGCCCTCGGGCTAAATGTTGATTTCTTTCAGGGAGGCGGTAGGGGCTGTGTTTTAGTACAAATATTTCGACGCGTTACCAATCGGCTGTAGTCTTGTTTAAATCTTTTTTCCTATATTTTAGCGTTAAAAGTATAATTAAATTTCTTTTTTTTTATTTATCGCCGGGGTAGTGCAATAAAAGGTAGTTTAGTGTCTGTAGGGAATATATTAACCAATTATTAAAACTATATTGTAAATAATACGAAGTTCACAGTTTTTGCCTTTGCTAATCTAACACGTTAATTTAATCGTTGATATTGTGAGGTTTTGTTTTGTCTTAGCCTCCTGTTTCTTGTGAAATTTGTCGAATTTTGAATTCAGCAACATTATTAACAAATCGGTTCTACTGATGTTAGTACTTCAATCAATTTTATCTAGAAAACGGTGGTCGAATTCTGGCATCGATACAGTTATGGAAAAACTAATTGCTGAATTTTGCATGTCAAAAGCAATAATTTGAATGTGAAATTGTTCTTTGGCTGTCGATGTCAGACCTATGCTTCTTTATCTCGAGTGCAACACCAATACGCACATTAATTTTTATAATGTAACACTTTAATGTACTTAAACTTGTCAACGCGAGTGTTACCGGATACTTGGGTAGACACATCGTATCCCGATCGACCACGCATCATAGACTGTAGTAAAAAGACTTGCGCGAATTTTTTGATGGTTTTTTCATGATTTTGAAGCGGTTTTTTCGTGTCGTGTTTAATATACTTTCTAAATTTAAAAGTGAGGCTAGATAGTGCCTTGGCGTTAGGCGTATGAGTTCGGCGTACCCCTCCCGTGTGTTTGGCGACTCGGTTATTTTGAATCGCTAAGTCAAGTATTGGTTGGAAGAGCAACTGGTCGCGTAGCCCTAAAGGTCTATCAATACTGAGTTTGGTCGAAACCATTTGGTGAAGATGTCGTTATCATTACCTTAATAGAATTTCTGTTGGACCAAGACGTGACTTGGTCTTGGTAGAACCATTTACCATTTTCTTTTTACGTTTAGTTGAACCCCGATGAGTCCGGTTCTTCACTTACAAATATAAAACAAATACCAATAACCAAAATAAATAATTCTAAACATTTAACCCAAGGCTATCTCGACGAAGGTATCGTATACTGAAAATGGTAACAGTACAAAGTGTATGGTATTTTGATTGCATCGCCAACGTTTTCAATATTTGACACTTTCCCAATTCGCACGCGTTTTGTCTTCACTTTTGAGGGACGGAATGATTTCCGAGTCGATTTTAACCCCAGTCAATACTGTGAGATAGGTACTTTGACGAGCCAATTTGTGTGACTCAACGTGGATTTTGGTCATACTTGGAGATTCGCATTTGAATTCACCAGCTGTGTAGGTCTCAGTTAAAATAATATCTAAAGTGTGCCTATTTTACTTTATTAACTTCTTGATCTGGGGATTGTAAGTTGTAACTTTGATTTCCTAATTAATAAGTAGGTATAATCATTTTGTAGATGGTTTTAGTAAAATTAATTGCCATACACGAATACGTAGCGTTGTATGGACTTTTCATATTATGAACCAATATTATGGGCAAACAATGTTCAAGTATTAATGCAATTATAATGTAGATGAAATATTTGAAAATATTTATATTTTCCTAGTGCTTAGATGTGATTAAATATGATAAGATGAAAAGTTTTCACAACGCTGTAATTAGCACACTTTGTGCAAATAAATTCTTAATAAAGATAGTGAAATATTAAAATAGATTCAGTAATAGCAAATAATTATAAAGTGGCGAAGTCGAGGTTTTCTCTTTATAAAAAATAATAATAATTAGAAATTCCTAGAAGATATTTTCACAACGCCTTGACGCTCCGTAAATACACATAAGAATCATCTTTCACTCGCGGCACCTACAATTTTCGATTCCTTTGATTTTGGAAATGATTTTCAATTTGGTAGAATTTTTCAATCTTTTTGTGGCAACACATCTTTTTTTCTAATCTGTCAACCTTTTGAAATTGCCGCCATATTTAAATTTGTATTCGTTTATTTTGTTATTGGGTTTCATTTGTGACATTGTTTACCGTGCACTGCGATTCCTGTGCATTTGATGGTTCTTTTGAATGAAATTGCTCAATGTTTTTGGAGTAAATCGTTTGGTGCCCCCTACCCTCGTAGTGACGTTAGACGGGTCGCGTGAATGGAACTAGTATGGTCGCACTGTCCCATTTTGTATTTTTGTATTTTTATAAAAATTGACAATTGTGGAATTCGGACGTGGTAATATTATTATTTAATGCGCAACGTAGCAGTAAAACGCTTGGGTGTTGTTTTTATATTTTGTATATTATGAGATTAACGGTCGGTATCTACGACTGAAACGGATCTTCAAGATCGATAGGGAAATGGTATGACGATTTTTGTATTTTGGTGAATAATATTCCTAGTAACATATTTTAATATGTCTGTAACAGCTCAAGTAATCTTAATATCCTTGCAACAAAATCCTATAACAGCAGCTTTGATATTTTAATAATAATTCATAATGATTCTTATGTATTAAAAAAAAACAATATTTGTAAGTATTCGGTACCTACACATGGAGATATAAATATCGTCATACTTAAATCTCTTGAAGGTTCGTCCCAAACCAAGCGAATAAAACTTAATTGGTGTTCTAGATTAGAACCGAGTGTGCGTTGGGATATGTGGTCTTGCGAGCGAACGATGGCTTTGCATTTGCCTGGAAGCTAAAATTCTGCTCGGCCGACTTGTCGTAGACAAAACTTCACTGCTAAAGTCGACTTTGTCCTTTCAAGTCCGGTTCGCTGCAGAACTGCTGGACTAGCTAACCAAAAACGCAAACAGCGCTGTTGACAATCTCAATTTTGGTTAGCGTATGTCCTTATTGAACTGGCGTCAGGAGCGCCGTGCTATGTTTCTAGTTTTTTTCTTTACGAGTTGAAGCATGGGAGTAAGTTTCGTTTTCTACCCCATATGTTTCGTCCTTTCGTTGTATTTTATATGAAGCTAGTCCACTGCTTAAATAAATGAGTGATTTTTTTTAATATCACGGCCTTGGATTGGATCCATTGGCCATTAAGTCTAGTATTTCAGTATTGCCAGACACTAAAAACTACCACCAATATTTGGAATAACTGCTGGTTAGTTTACATACGCAGTGGACGATTTAGCTTTGTAACACCCCGTGGCGATCAGTTTTGAGGTTTCATTTGATTTCATACCGTTTTCTTGTATGGAAAGTTTACGTTTTTTTAGTTAGTTGTTTGAGGTCGCGGGGTGTCGTTTTCGTTTCGCTAGTTTGTAGGTCGTTTTGTCTCCTTGTTTACGCCCAAAGGGCTTGTTCATGTTGTTTCTATTATCTACCCTCGAGTCGGTGAAAATGTTGTTAATAATCTGCCAAGATGACCGTCGTCAACTTTTGTTTAATATTACTATAACTGAAATATTTCCTGATTTGTAAGTGGTGTATTTGTGACATGTGCTATAAAAATTTTTAGAAATTGATTTAGTTTTTGAGAAATAAAACTATTTCTAAACTGGTGAGTTATTTAGCATTTTCACTGATTATCTACTGGGGGATAGTTTACGTTGTCTGTTTTCTATTGCTAATGGTGTGCATCGTGCTGTATTCATTTTAGATAGTAATTTAGTGTTCGGCATATCAAGCGCGCCGCGGGGGGCATTTGTCATCTGTTAGAGCATTCTTTAATTAATAATATTAGTAATATACACTTTTTTTGACGTGAAATTTGTACTTTTTGAGATATCGTAGCTAAACTATGAGATGTAAACGAATTGTTGTTGTTAAAAAAAAAACTATAATTGACAATCGATGTTTCGTCCTCTCGTTGTTCAGAGTGAGTTTCGCACTGTTTTCACTTGCATGTACATAGTGAATCGTTGGATTTCTTTGTAAAAAAAAAGATGAAAAAGGGAATATCCGCAAAAAAAAGTTTTTTATTGATTCGTCGGACGCGGACCGCGAGGACTTAGTAAATTTTTTCGTCTTAGACCCACGAGACGGGCTTGTAACTCTCGTGCTAGGGGTTTTAGTGAAATTAACATAATTTTAAAATAGCGAAGAGTAGCGCAATTCATAAATTACCTACCTAGTTGAGTATAATGTATAATGAGAAAAATAGTACCTAAATACCTTGTAAACATTGCTAGACAATATTGTGTTTGTAAAAAAGTGAGTATTTCTTGCACCGTCAACGGTCTGGTGTTTCACGGTTTGATGTTTCTGAATTTCACTAACTTTGCCGGTGGTGCATTGAAATTATTTTTTTAAATAGATTCGAAATAAGTCTGACTCCTTAATTTTAATCGCATCGAACGTTTTTCGTGTTCATAACGCAATAATTAACTAGAAAAATTACAACTTTGATACAAGACGTGGAACGAAAAACGTTTGGATCGAGAATACTTAATGTTAAATTATACCAGCTTAGCTGAAAAAGGAGTCTGTTCCATTATCTTATTTGAATTTCTTTGAATAATGATGATATATTTTTATAGACAGTTGTTTCAGTGAATTGTTAAATAGAATCAATTTTGTTGTCAAACTTAATTAAATGAATTAATGTTTTATTATTTTGCTGCGGGGGCGTGTGCTAGTCGGTTTGGATCAGTGGCGTTACACAAAAATAAAACTAGTGACAGCTTTAGTGAGAAGTATTTAAGATTAATTTGTAAGTTTTCTTTTAGATTTAAGCACACTGCAAAGGGGAAACGCTATATTTGTTATGTAATTTTCGAACAGTTGCGTTCAACGGCATTAAATTTAAAAAAAAATGGTTGATTATCCCATTTTTTTTAATTTTCGTGTTACTTTAGAACTTCAGATTTATTTAATGGATGCCAACATTATTTTAATGTTTTATCGTTATTTAATTTCGTAGCATCTTTGAAATAGATGTCACATAACTCTTTACTATTACATTATGTTTATAGCGTTTTTGATTGAGAAGCTGGACCAAACCGATTAACGCTCGCATTTCTTTGAAATTACTGTGCGTTCGATTTAAACTTATTAAGCAAATACTGTTTCTCTCTGCTTTTATACGTGGTAGCCTGTTTGTTTGAATGCAATTTAATTATTTTAGACTATTGTGGAGATATTAAAATGAATTTGAAACTTTCGTCCTGTGTTTCATCTTGTAGTTTGCTTCTGGGATAGTGCGCGATCGACTCGATTTTTTTTTGATTTTTTTTTACATCTCAACGGTGCAATAAACTTTCTACAAATGTATCTAAATTCTAGCGGTTCTCGTTTTTCATCGCAGAAATAACTTGTTACTGACGAAGGTATTTAGATAGGTTTGAGGTTTATGCACGCTGCTTCTATGATTTTGTATGTTTTTTTTTTCTTTTTGAATAGTAATTTATTTATCCACTGGCTTAATAAAGCAGATGAATAAAAAAAACTATTCACATGTGTTGTCACAGATCCTATTTTTGTAAGTAACATTTATTTGAGCTGCATTGTCTCCGATAACTACTGACCAAAGACAAAACGCATCCAAAGATGCCACCAAAAGACAATCGGCGCTCGTCGCCTGTGTGATTCCTATTTTTACTTAAAACTGGAGAAAATGCGGCGTTTTTGTATCATTTTTATATTCCCTATGTCGCCCGCTTGTTGGATGTATTTTTAAAATTATTCCTATTTATTTATTTTTTACCTTTTTGTATAACGATTTTTTAATTATTTCTTAGTAGGTTAACGATTTATTCACTGTAGTTTAGCTATTGTTTATATTTTATTAGACGTTAATGTTTAAAAAAAACTGTATTTTTTAGAGTTTTTCCATAAATAATTATACACTGCAAACCTTTAGAATAAGCTTTCGCCAATATAAAGAAGTTTAAAGTTGCACATTGGCCGTAAGACATTATATTTAAGTATATTATCTATTGTATATTATTACCACTTGAGAAAAAGCAAAAAAAAATTATATTGTTCGCATCAAGCATTGCAGAGTAGATTCAATTTCGAAATCGGAGCTTTACCAGTATTTAAAATGTTTAATTTATGTTGTTTTCTTTTTTTAAAGAAATCCATAACGTTTTATATATTTATAATTATATTTAAAAGAAACTTATTAGTTCTTACTATGTAGTTTGAATCACCCGTGTTTTCTTATTTTTTATTAAGAGTGACTTTATTTTTTTGTTGTTTGAATAAATAGTATTACTTAGTGTTATGGTGTAGCTTGCTGGGGGTGAAGGGGTTTAATTTCGTGCTTGTTTTGCGTTAGATGCATGTACTGGCATCGCTGATAACTTAGCATTATTTACTAGTCGTAAAACTAGTTATGTTACTGACAAAAAATGAGTGGCTGCCAGTATAAAACTAGATAAAACAAATTATCGATTCGTGTCAGACATAAATCCGATTATCCAATGCATTTAACGTCAACGCAACACGAAATTAAAAACATTTCAAAAACCTTGTAATTTAATTGGTAACTTCACTCGTATTTCCAGCAAGCGGTAGTAGGTATTGTTTAAAAACTGAAATACTTGAATTTTTATATGAATTTTATTATTATAATATGGTATTTTACTAAATATTAGTCCAATATTAAATCTTTAATATTCGTTTTATTTTACTATCCTAAAATTCACCTAGCTCTTAAGTCACACTATTGTTGTATATAATCATACTAAAATCAAAATACATAGTTTTGTTGTGCGATAAAGCTTAAATAAATAATGGTAGTTTATGTAACCAAGACAACACTTTAAAAAAACTGTATAGACAAGTGAACACATGTATGAACAATTAAACAGCACAAAAACAAAGGATTACTGACGATGTTTATACTGTGAAGGTTTCGTATAGTGGTCACATACACAAACACTGTATAAACAATACGGTAGTTGACACCACCAATCGTTGACGTACTTTTTATCAACTGTCAAAACGCTTTTCTTAATAGAGTTTGTATGGGAATAACACACTTTGACGTCATCGCGTGCAATGCCGACTGAGTGACTAATTATCATTTGAATTCCAATTAAAAATCAAATAATACGAACTGCAGAAAAATATTAGTGTAAAGGCATCTGAAATTATGAATTATTTTAGAGAAAATCAGTTTTTGAATATTTCTTTCATAGTGGAAACAAGCCTATTAGCCTTTTTGTGCCGGATGGCATGCCTGTCGTGCCATCGCTTGTCTGTGGCGTAAGGCACGAAAAGCGTGTCATTTTCAAATCGATGAAACTTCTTCAAAGGTATTGGAGAGACCTATCCAAAACAAAACTAGGTACTTATCTTAATTTTTTACCACGTAAATCAAGCTCTTTTTTCTTTTTCTTTTTTAGCTTGGCAATCCATTAATCCATGCCTTTTTGACCGAGGACGACTTCTGCCATTTTCATGTTGGGGTGTGATGGGGTTGCAGCAGGTTTTTGTAGTGGGATTTGGCGGGATTGGGTTGGTTTGTTTGATGGCGGTTAGGATTTCTTTTGGTGGAGATGATATAATTAATAGTATAGACTTATAAATGTAAAAACAACGATAGAAAAATGTATGCAATTTAGACTCTATAGGTAAGTAAATGCTAAAGGTACCAGTGGACATTTTAAAGCTTTCAATTATGGTATTTTTTTAAGGGAATAAATATATTTGTTTATTAGAAAGAGATAAAAAGCATGAAAGTTTGCAACGGAGAGGTGCTTCTTTTTAACACGCTTTTATTAGCTTGACCTGACCTGTATGTAACTATGTATGTAACGGAATCTTTGCACTTCATTTTCACCTACTTCTAGGAGTCTGATTAACATCGAAATTTGCACAGGGGTCAAGGACCGATGACAATGCAATAATTTGATAAGAGTTTTCGATTATCCGTATTAACTAAAAAATAAAATTAATTTTAATATTGCTGAAATCGCCTTCTTACATTTTCCGCACGGCGCCATCTCTTTCACAAATATTACGAAAGTATCTAGTCAATTACTTGAATGGTTCGAGTTTTGTAACCTTTAGCGTTCGCTTAGCTAGTTAGTTTCGATAGCAATCATTAGATGTCGCTGCTAATGCTATGCAGTTTTAACTGATCCAATTGATTTGCACTAGAAGCTCTGTATTTTTACCCGACTACGGCGAAGCAAAAGGAGGGTTATGATTTTGACCTGTATGTATGTATGTATGTATGTGGGTATGGATGTTCATCTGTTCCCTCGTAACTTCTAAACTACTTATCAGAATTCGACAAATGACATATCATTAGAAGCGTCTTAATTGTCCGCTGGTTATAGGCTATATGGGATTTCACAAAATCTAATGTGGCGCCCTCTGGCGGACAAAACATAGGAAGTAAAAAAATAAAGTTAAGATAAATATGCCGTGTTTGGTATCATTTGAAAGCGCTTTACTTGTACATTTTGAATATATATATATTACTAGCATTTGCTTGTGACTTTACCTGTATTCATGGGCTGATTGTATATAATTCACATCTTTTTTACCCGACTAGGTATATATGTGGCTCTTAGCAGAGTAAGATCCATAGATGGATTATGGATTAGTTCACTGGAATCTAGCAAATTACTAAAGAATCCACATGACCAAAGATCGTTCGAGGAGTTGGAAAGATTGAGAAATCAATGAACCCAAGATTAACCTATTTAGAACTCCAAAATATGTTAAATAAAAATAAAGTTTAAAAACTAACACCCGACTACTTAAAAACACGCTCTAAAAAGTAATAAGAATAATAAATTAAAAAAAGTGGTATACGACCACGGCTTTATCCTTAAAACATTTCTCTATCAATATTATAAATTGAAAATATATTAAAATATAATAATATGTGTAAGTTAGTTTATTTAATAACGGTAAATATTTAATAGTTTGTACATACTAAGTAATTTCATTGGAGAGTGTTTTCTTGTTTCGTACTTTTTAGAGCGTGTTTTTTGCCAATAGATGTCACTATTAACTAACACATTAAGTGTAGTAACTATTTAGTAATCTGTGATTAAGTACCAATGACAATGCAATAATTTGGAGATTTAACTAAAATAAATAAAATAAATAATAGTTTAAAAAAACTAAAAAAAACACGCTTTTATTGTTAACTAAAAAAGAGAAAATAATTTCTGAGTACACGGAATTTATATTACAGTAGAGTAAAAAGCGTGGGGTGCTTCGTAGTAGTATGTGAAAATCATCCTATTATTGGCACGTATAAAAGTATGAAAACGTCATAAAGTGCACCCCACGCTTTTTACTCTACTGTAATATAAATTCCGTGTACTCAGAAATTATTTTCTCTTTTTTAGTTAGCAATAAAAGCGTGTTTTTTTAGTTTTTTTAAACTATTATTTTTTTGACTAGGAAGTCATGTAATGGCAAAGACCTGTAAAGGGGACATGTAAAAACAATATGTTCAATAATACCATCTTCTAAGCCACATTCACAGAAGAGTCTTTGATGTGTAACTTTGCTAAATAAGAGTGAGAACTACAATGGCCGAAAAGTAAGAGTGATATTGCGGAAGAATTTTTTTAACAAGACGAATTATTTTAGAATAAAAAGGTTTTAAAAGATTTCTCATTCTTAAGTTTGAAGACTGAAACAGCTGACGTTTGTATCGCATTTACTAAGTTGTCATACGGTGAATTAAGGTTAACTGCCTCGTTGGTGTACATACGAGAGGTCCCGGGTTCAAATCCCATGTCGAGCCAAAATTGTTTCTGAGATTTTCTGTCATGAATTTCGCAAAAAAAAGCTCGGAGTTGGGAAGTTGGCGGTGTTACACCCCTGTGCCTTGGTGCGCACGCTCCGGTCATGTCGGATTGCCGTCTCACCGAACGTTGAGAGTGATGGAACAGTGAGTGGACCTGTGTATTGCGCTCACACTTGTGCACTATAATATCTCCTGCGTAGTTAGCTGATCTCTATTGAGATTGACCGCCGAGGTCGATATCGGCCAAGAGGACTATTAAGGTTAACCTAAGAGACCGCAAGGAAAGATTTTATCTTATACTCTACCATCAACCGAGTGGGAGCGAAGCAACTGAACGATTGTTTTTTGGCAAAGTAGGTAATTAATTACAATGGGGTAGAGTGATCACTGCCGTATGTTTGGGGTAAACAATTCCATGTCAAACATGGCTAGAGGGAAGGGGAATAAAATTAAATATTAACAAAGCTTAGATTTTGGCCTGGACAAGGACTCCTGGTAGCTGAGCCATCGTCTTAAACACACAAGTTTAACTGATCAATAAGCTCTTCAAGTGCATTTCTAAGGGAATCATTGTTCGGGGCACCCCAAAGTAAATGATGTGCATTAAAGTCTCCAAGGATCAGGATCAGGCGCCAGCTACTGTTTATAAAGAATATAAATAGAGGGGTGTAAAAGCAAAAACGCTTCAGTCCAATATTTGATTTTTTTAAAGTAGGCACACCAAATTGAAGTCCTTAAAAGTCGCAATATTTTTATTTGAACATCTTAGTGCAAATTCACCTCAATCCAATACAAAAAGTGCTTTGAAAGTAGCATTCGAGAGCAAAAAAGCTTCGATCCAAAATTTGTTGGGAGCAAAACCGCCTCAGTCACAATTGACCAATCAGAAGCCACTATTTCAAAATTTTCAACATGGCAAATCTGTTACTTTTCATACTAAGAAACGTATGAACAGTGTTCATTTCTTTGTGTTTCCTGTTAATATTTGATTGTTATGGAAGAAAATATTCAACCTGCGCGTCCAGGACGTGCCAGAAAACGTGTTACAAATGAAAGTCAGAGGCGGCGTGTACAAGAAAAGGCAAAAAGGTATTTAAAAGTTCACTAGAATTTTGCACGCAAATGGTAGGGTCTGCAGCATTGGTCATTTGATGCCAGTTTTTACAACCTATATTGACAAGTGTTTATAATTTTGTTCTTGCTAAAATGATTACGTCATTGCACAAAAACATACGTTTGTTTAAATTTTGGCGCATGGTTACGTTTTTTTTCTTTGTTCTAGATATTCTGCAAAAGATCTTCCACAATTTTCTGCACAATAATGCAGCCGCAAAAATGTGACGGTGCCTCATGCTAAAAGATTTCTTACGCGTTTAATGCGAACAGTAAACAATTTCAAGATGCTTTTCTAATAAAATTCAGCCATGTAACCGACGTTCAACGTCATCGACTACGGACGGGATTACGAGCAGGTGGACGCCAAGCAAATTATTCGACAAAACTGTTTATAAAGAAACGAGATTACTACCTTTATAATTAAAATTGCCTACTAAGCCGTAAAAAATTAAAATTGCATTTATAAAAAATATTTCTTACTTTAATAAACCTTATTTTATTTGCAATCAGTACCTTATGTCAGTTTTAATTTAGACAGTTGAAAAACAAAAAAGTAGGATGCAAACTCGCTTCGATCCAAAGCCATTAACAGCAAATCAGCCTAAGTCCGTGGTTCAAATGCAAATACACTTAAGTCCTAGACTATTTTAGTTTTTTTGTGGATTGAGTGCAAGCGTGGATAATTTAAGATACATTTATTGTAAATATATGTTTTTGTTCATCTAAAAACTTCATAATCGTAAAAAATATAGCATTTTCTACCTCACAATAGAAAAATTCAAATATCTCATTTTAAGTTTTTTGTGACTGATGCGTTTTTGCTTTTACACCCCTTAACAAAACTATATATTTATAAAATATATGTCACACTAAATACACTACTTACTACATACTAGATCATAAAATATACTATAAAGTAACAAATAACAATCATAAAATATACTATAAAGTAACAAATAACAATCATAAAATATACTATAAAGTAACAAATAACAATAAAATTCACAAAGAGAAAATAAATATTTATTATGATCACCTTTTCCAGTTTCGGCCCCGCCCAAAAAAACTATCAAATTTTAATCTTAGCATTCGTTTCTGGATTTTTTATGATTTAAAAAAAAGGGGTATCCAACCTTTTTAAAACTCAGACTGAAATAGCAACACTGAAGAAATTGGCTGTACGGAATGTACTAAGTCCGATCCGATATCGCCTATCTCAAAAAAACTGAACTGATCAAACTGACTGAACGAAACGTCAAAGAAAGAATGTCAATGTCAAAAAAACAACAAAATTGATTTTTACCTTGTAAGATTGTTTAATTTCTGGTGTTTTTTTTTAATTTGAAATAGGACATTAATTAGTTTTAATTAGTGCTATGAACGAAATATTGAGATTAGCAGCAGTTTTGGATATTTGTGTTATAAAACTAAATGCTAGTTGAAGTTACCATGTCCGACAAAATATTACACGCGACTCCGGCAGCGTCGTGTATTGTGGATATTGTTGAAGACCATTCGAATTTCTCGAGTGTAATGTTGGACGAATCGTCTCACCTATACAATCACTACTGCTCTCCTTGCAACATGCATTTCAACGATGCAAGAACGCTTGACTACCACATCTCCGAGATACATAAAGATGAAAAAACACATAAACAGCAGACTAACAAAACTTACTCATGTTCCATATGTAATCTCACGTTCAAGCGCCAAGACCACCTAAAGAGACATATTCGAAGCCTCCACACGGAGAAAAAGTACTCCAAGTGCCCAGTGTGTGATAAGGAATTTTCAGAAAAAGATGTTTTGTCACAACATATCAAACGAGTGCATACAGGCAAAAATGAAACGTACAGATGTAGAGAATGTGATTACCAGTGTGACAGCTTGAAAGTTCTGCTAATACATGAGCTGGATCACATGGATAGACATAATTGTCCCCACTGTACTATGAGTTATAAGAGAAGAGACCACATGACACGGCATGTGAAGTCGGAGCATATGAAAATGGTGGTTTCCTGCCCAATGTGTGAGCAAATTTACAAAAGGAAGGACCATTTAGTGAGACATATAAAAGAGAAACATAAGAGCAGTTCACTCAGGGCATACAGTACTCAAGTGGTGTTCAAAGAGAATGTCTAAGAATATCACACAACAACCACTTTGGTGTAATGGTTAAGAAGATGACTATTAACCAAGAGGTTGCGGGTTCAATTCAGTGAGGGGTCACTGTACAAACATTTGTGTGCATGAACATATCTGTTTGTTCTGGTCTGGGTGTTATATGTATTTATTTAAGTTTATTTCTAATACTGCTGTTGATTCTGATTTCTGTGACACAAGTGCTTAAACTACTTACCACAGAGTCAGATCAATGTATGTAATGTTGTAGTATATTATATTATTACAGCATTAATCATTGGTACACACATGCTGTCTAAAGAACTAGTCTACTAAAATTGTGAATCAAACAGAAAAATAATTCAGTCATATGGAATTAAATGTAATGAATTGCCATTGCCATGTCATTGCTTGAATGCCCTCATTATAAACTAATTGTTGTTTGTTCTCATTTTGGACATTGAAATTATTATTTTAACATCACATTAAAGGACATCATAATTGTATAGACTTAATAAGTTAAATTTATATCTGTAAATACTTTTAAAATGATAAATAAATTATGATTTTAAAATAATTTCACACCAAGTTTCACTTAAAAACCTGTAGGTTTTTCTTAGTATATGTACATTTAAAGTTTTGAGTTAAGACAGACTAATTCCCCATCACTAAATACCATGAAAAGGGAGGTACCACTTCATGTAATTTTTTTGAATAAATGTTGAAATATAAATTCCAAAAAGTATGTAGTTAAAACTGAATAACATTTCATGGCACAGTTACATTCGAGTTTATATGGGACTAGCTGACCCGGCGAACTTCGTACCGCCTTAGCGTTGCTTTTTTTCAATATTTCTGAGAGATTTTCTTAATATTTATTTCCGTAAGAACCTTCTCCTAATAATAACAATTACAACAAAAAAAGAATTAGTGAAATCGGTCCAGCCATTCACGCGTGATGCCGTGACCAAGGAAAACGGGTTTCATTTATATATATATTTTATTTTAATATAGATTTAACAATATCTCTCTCTTCAGACTATAATATGTCCTACAGTTGGGTTAAGGACGCACCTAAACTATGAAGCAGTACAGGCCGTACTCCACCATAATCAATCCTCATTGAACCTTGTCAGACAATAAAGTAGGTACTAAAAAGTAGTGGTAGGTGAATAGCAACAGGGGAGCCGTTAGCACTGGATTCTTGAATAAATAGTTTTTTCTAAATACTCAAGTTTATTTATATCAGAAATAAAAAACACTAAAGATACTGCCTTTTTATTTGAGTTACACAGCTCCTTTTCTGAGAATCATTTTCGCTTATAACTATACTTACTCATCTCATAAATAGAGTGAACGGTTTTACAAATAAAGTAAAGATTAAAGATGATCTGAAAAATAACATACAATTAAAAAAAGTATGTATTTTACCATACCATACCAACGAAACACAGTTCAAAATTAGCTTAGTATCTTACTTAAAATTTAATATTTGCCTGTTAAAGCTCTCCTTTTACTAAGATATCTCTAGCAATTATTGTGACAAAATATTTTAACTGTCACCCAAATTGCAATAATTGTAGCTCATATTAAAACAATTTGTATCGTATTGTTTGGATACAATGTACATATCAAAATCAAAATTGAAAGGTTTAATCATTTTGACAGAAGAAAGAAGACAAACAGAATGCAAGAGTGCCAAGATTTAAACAAAGTAAATTGGTGTTTTAGTCTTTCAGTGTTATTCTAGTAAATGAAAAATTAAGGATATAAATTGTGCAGTTATTGGAGGATAAAAAAATACAGTCTTATTTACAACATGGTATAAACAAAAAGTATAATACACAGAAAAAATACATAACAGGATTTATGTTTCATTCTAAATCAAAATTAAGGTCTAGTACATGCAATGCAATTGCAATTCACTGTTTAAAAAAATAATATAATATATTTTTTTTTTAAACAGTGAATGAGTTCTATGAAAATATTTTATTTTTGCTATGTGGGTGGTGATGTTACATGCTGCTATTCCTATGTATACAGTTTAAAAATATTGTTTGACTTATAACAATGGTTTTTAGAGAATTATAATAAGGTATAGCATATCTAGCAGCATCCTTTTAGTTGTGCATCAATACATTTTTGAAATAAGCAATAATAATAATAATAAAAAAGTTTTTAAAAAAAAATATAGGCAGGGCAACTGTACCCAAAACACAGAACATTTTTATATTATATTTCTAATCATTTTTTAAATGTAATATTTCACAATCAACAATTTCTGTAGAAACAGAATACCTTTTAATACACAACCTTCTTCCAACTACACCATGTCAGTACTTACTCTTAAACTGAATCTCAATATGTTTTTTGAAGTGAAAACTTCTTTAGCGGCGTTGAGCACTTTTGTGGCATGGGTAGAAACTGTGAAACTCGCGTCAGGTCACGTGATGCTGATCGAAAAACCGTAAGACGGTTGTTAAGTTTTCACTTCTGCCGGCACTCCCGGAGTGCAACCCGTGTTAGTTTTTTTTTTAAACAAACACACCAAATAGCTAGCCCCAAAATAAGCATTAGCTTGTGCTATGGTGGCTAGAATAATGGAAAGAAATACTAAAATACATTTATAAACATGACTCAGGTAAACATCTGGAAATCAAATAATAATACTCTACTATGCAAATCAATGTTCATAATGTATTTGACAAATTCCACCGCAAGTTGAATAAAGATAAAATGTGATATATAAGATCAGAATCTAGATCACTGCAAAACTATACTAGGGATAGTTCTCAAAACAATGGTCTGTGGGGGGAGCACCAACAACTATTGTAACATATTTGTTTGTCCAAACCAAGTTAATGATAGATGAATGCTACGAATATGTAACAATAGTTATTTGTGCTCACCCCACTGTTTACACTTAATAATAAATACAATAGCATAATATTAGTACATACATTAGCAGCATGAAATAATTCATAACAATATAATTAGTAAAGTTACTTTCAAAGAATAAATTAGAAAACAATTTTCATAAGTACTCAACTTAAACATCCTTATTTCCTTAATAATTTCTTGTAAAATCATAACCGTTTATGAATGCGATTCAAATGGCTCACAAGTGATTCCTTCACCTTGAATTTCAACGTACAAAAATCACATTGGAACGTTACATTCTTGAATGTATGTTTGTTCTGTATGTGTTTACTGAGTTGGTCCTTGTTTAAGAACTTTTTCTGACATTTTATGCATGAATTCTCTTGCATCAACTGTTTCAACTTTAGATGCCTCCGGAGACAGTACCGGGACTTGAATGTAATAGCACAAATCTCGCATTTCGACTTACTCTTTGCTTGGTGATGCGTCTGACAGTGTAAATCTAAGTTGGTTTTCTTAGAAAACACAATTTGACATTCGTTGCATTCGAAAGTCGCTTCGCGCTGCTGCAACTCATGGTTGGACGTCATGTGGCGGAAATAGTGGCTGTTTTGTGTGAATTTCAAACGACAGTACTGGCAGGTGTAAATATACTTTCTTTCGTCAGCGAGTTTCGGGACTGCAACGGGTATGCCGTCCAATATGCGACCGCGTATCGCTGGACGAGTTATCCTGATCTTGGGGCCAGTTCGGGCCGATTTTTTATTCATAACTGAGCCGAGGAACACTTGTTGTGATACTGATCAGTTTGGCATACCTCACTAATCGACTGCTGATGATTTACGATGAGAAGCAATCAAACACGTAGGCAATTGGACGGATTAACAACAGTTGCACTGTCGCCAGCGACGGCTAAATTATTCCAATATCGTCGTATTTAACAGCAATAAACAATTGAAATAACTAAAATGCCTACGTACATAACGCTTTGATAGCAATTAAAGAATTTTCTCTAAGAAGAAAAACCTTTTGATTGATTGATTCCCTTTCTCCAAAATAACCTGAGAAATGTCAAAAAAGCAAAAGTCAAACAATAGTTTTTTTTTTGCAGTGTAATGGCGTTGGATTTCTTCTTATCAGCTTAATATTTTTAAGTGTTGATATTATTTTCTGCAAGCAGCTCGTTGTAAGAGGTGTGCATGTTGACGCCATAGAAAAAAATGTTAAAAATGAAGCAGATGGATGTGATGTCATGAGACACCTCAGCGGCCCAAGTACGCACTAGTTTTATAAGTCGTTAGTTTTGTCGAGAAAATCTTCAATCGGGTTGCAGGCTATAATAAAAATGAGATAAGTAAAATTCAATTAAAAACTATTTGCACCTAATATATACCTGCAAATAGTCACAGAATTCCATTCCTCTCAAAGTTTCAACGCGTCAACAAAAAGGGGCATGCAAATAACGTCTGCATTTAGCAGATGGTTTAAGGCCGTCGCCAAGGATCCCCAATTCTCCACGTGATTGGTCCTGCAGTTCCCCATGCAGTCCCGCATCCAGCGGCTTCCCGCGACCGCGCACCAGATCGTCGGTCGGTAATTGGAGGTATAAACATTATGTACCAAAATCGGCTGTCTGTAAAGTCGGTTTACTGACGATAGTTGAACATGACAACATCTCTGTCACTCTGCCTCTTTGTCGCTCGTTCCGCTCTCTCGCTTGCACTTCAATCCTTGAATGGAACGCCTCAGAGCGAGGTAACACCGCATGCGTCATGTTTTTTGGTGCGTGCAGCCGGCTCCATCGAATTATAAGACGTAGTTGTCACGTCAAAAACGTTGAAGACTTCATAGGTACTGGTGAAAAGTTTTGTGATAGATAGAATCTCTATTTATTATTTGTGTAAGAGCATACCTTTCCCAGCAGCCTGTGTCGCGGTGCTAGGGCCTAAAAATATGATTGAGATACCGTTTAAGATCTCGGTGAGTAGACTGGGTCAAAAGTCTAACTTTTGTTCGAACTTGAACACGTTTTCGCAGACGAAGTCCCGGCTAGTATTCTTTATTGCACAACACACTTAATTTTAAGTGTGTGTTAACAAAAATAATAAAAAATACCTTACATAATACAAATACAAAATTAGTCAATTTATGTAACTTCTTACTCATATCTCTGGGAATAGTTTATCTTTTGTGTCATCATATTTGATTGCAGGTTGATTTGATATAAAAAATGCAAAATTAGCACGTACGTGTAGGTATTATTCAACTATCATACACCTTGTATCATGATGTTAAATCTGACTATCGCCTGGCATGTTATTACATAACTGTGAGTTAACCTTTTTATATAAAAGCAGATAGCCCCATTAAAGAGTATGGTTAATTTAATTATAACCTAGAAATGGGCGCACTAGTTTTATTTAGTGTTGGTTTAGCGATTTTTGGCGTTGTAGTATCAGGTGTTGAAGAAACGCAGATAATAAACACAAAATATGGGAAAGTTGAGGGTAGTTTGGCGTCAAACGGCCTCTATTATGAATATTTGGGAATACGTTACGCTGTGCCCGTAAAATTTGCGGTAAGTACCTATAATAAAGCTATAATGCACAATAAAATATACACAAAGGGGGGACTTAACGCCATGAGACTTTTTCTACCAGTCATACCTTTGGGGGTTAAGCAGAACTGAAAAGTTACTTTCAGAAAGTTTTAAAAATAACATGAACTTTCAATTAATAAATAAAAAAATATCTTAAATGCTTTTCTAGTACTTTTCAACTCCTGTAACCTTTACTTGTATTTATATGCGTTGAATATAACATTAGTTCACGCTTACACTTTGTTGGTACTTATTATTATTATTTATTTATTTATTAAACAAACAACGTTTTACAGTGAAATGACAATAGTCCCACAAAACTATTAGTTTGTCTGTGGGATCACGAGTCTCTAACATATCAAATTAAATCTTAAACACTAAGTTAAGTTAGCTAGAAAATACTTTTTAAGTTTTCTTTTAAAATTATTCTCTAAAAGATGAACCTACTTATTTAATAATGATTGATTATAATAATTTACAGGCGCCAGAAGAACCACCATGCTTCTCGGAAGTGTACAAAGCAGATAATCGTGCCGTCCTATGTCCTCAATTCCCTTGCAACGATCCCCTTGCAGTCCCAAGCGAAAATGAGGACTGCCTTGTCCTAAACATCTACTCTCCGAGCACCCTCGTCAATGCCACTCTTCCCGTCATGGTGTTCCTCCACGGAGGTGGTTTCGGCGTCGGCTCCGGAAGTCCCAGCTTTTACGGACCCCAGTATTTAGTTAGTCATGGCATTTGCGTTGTGACGGTCAACTACAGATTAAACGCGTATGGCTTTTTGAACCTAGGAATAAGAGAAGCACCTGGTAATGCCGGGTTGAAAGACATCAGAGCTGCTCTTAGGTGGATCAGAGACAATATTGCCGGATTTGGAGGGGACCCTGAAAATGTGACCGTATTCGGCCAAGGCAGCGGTGGCGTTGCTGCTTTGTATCTGACACTCTCTGACTCCACTAAAGGTCTGTTCCATAAGGTGATATCGGAGAGCGGAACGATGTTCTCTCCACACTCTTTTGACGGATTCCCCTTGAGCACTGCCAGCCATGTGGCCAAATCCTTAGGCGTCAACACCGTAGACCCTGAGGAGTTGTTAAATATATACACAGATACGCCAATATTGAAGGTTGAAGAAGCGATTTCTAAACAGATGCACCCTAAAACCGTTTTCTTACCATCAGTTGAAGAAGAGTTCGAAGACGAGGAGCCGTTCTTGACAGACACTCCTTACAACATACTTAAGAACAAGAAATTCCATGCAGTTCCTATTATAGTTGGATTGAACACAGTCGAAGGATTAACCAGTACGTTGGACTACAACACGATCACGAGTCAGATGGACAGAATAAAAAATGAAGATTTTTCTTGCTTAGATCAGCGCAGTCTTGATATCCCCAAAGACGAAAAGGAAGAGTTTAGAAACACATTGAAAGAGACGTACTTTGCAAGCATAGAGTCTGATGAAACCTTGATAGGGGGCATAATTAACTTAAATTCGGACTTCTCTTACGTTGGACCTATGTCTCTATTCGCTGATATGTACGCGAACAGTTCTGAGCCCGTATACCAGTACATCTTTAACTACATAGGAAATAGAAACATTGGAAGATTGCTAACAAACAGCAGTTTGCCAGCCACAGCGAATCAAGACGAACTGTTCTATATTTTCGAGCTGGAGAGACTGCCTCTGCCAATGGATGAAGAAGACGCCAGGATGGTCACGTTCATGACCATGATGTGGACCAACTTTGCCAAATTTGGGTAAGTGAAACTTCCGTAAGTTATGTATAAATGTAAAACTTTCTATTCACCAACAACAACGTTTTGTTAGAGATACCATTTGCATGATGCGTTACCATTTCGACCATAAGTGACGTCTTTTTACTAGCATCTTCGTGCTTTGGAAGGCACCTTAAAATGTTGTTCCCAGTTAATATCGATAGATTTATTGATCTTTAAGCCTCTTCAGAAGCCCTCGAGCGGCTTATGTAATAAAATCTGACAGTAAAGTGGGTAAAAAAAGTAAGTAACTTTACAAAGAAATAACCTCTCCACTAATCCGTACTTTGACCCCGAGAGGTGAGGCTTTTACCCATCAGTGGGACAATTAGGCCAACTCAACTATATTTTTTAACTTGCTAGAGCGTAAAAATTTTGATATTGTCTTTTTAAGGTCCCCAACTCCTGACCCCGGTAACGGCGAATGGCTGCCGTACCCTTACCACTTGGCGATAGATTTAGAACCACAATACGTGAACGCTCTCACCCCAGAGCGCGCTTACTTTTGGCGCGCTTTCTACTACAAATATGGCGTCGATATACCGAAAGCGCGGGAAGACTGAGTCGGCCATCTTGGTATTGAATAGTTTTAAGTAATTTATTCATAATTTAATTATTAAAAATGTTATCTTCAAAAGCAAAAGTTTTTTTATGAAGACGTTAGGTATATAATTAAAAGACCAGATTTTCCTCAATATGTTTTATTAAAAAATCTACGAAATTTAATAAAATAGTTTGCAAACCATTGATTCAATATTTTCCATACATATTACTTATACCTACTTTATTTAATTTTTGAACGTGCCTTTTGTAATAAAATACATATTTAAAATATTTTTAGCCTGTCCCATTTCACTCTAGTAATAATAATGAAAAATTAAGGCACTAGATTCTGCTTTAAAGGCATGCCACTGGACAACAACATTATATTATTTAACATTACATTATGTTCTTTTATAAAATCTTTTTAACTTACGAACAATGAATACTTTTTATTTTATTTGGGAAAGGATTGCTCCTGACCCAAGACTAAGCCCAACGAGGCAAAGACTGAGTCTACGATGGAGCGAGAGCTTCAAAGCTAGAGTGAACAGGCTAGCTTTGAACATTCCTAGGTTGTAATTGCAGGGAAACACTGACGCAGGTAGTGAGCTCCACTCTTTTGCAGTGCGCATCAGGAATGTAGATGAGAAGCGCTTGGTTCGTATCAGTGGAACATCGACACGGTACGAATGGTATCCCGCGGTACGTCTGGTGGTCCGAAGGTAAAAGGGGGCCGGCGAAATACGCAAAAAGTTATAGATTTAATGCTATAAAGTTAACAAAGATCATGGACGTATTTAGAGGTCCATGGGAAAGACATTCCTTCAGCAAATGAGTTCTGAAGTTTTAACACTGTTCGTTACCTTTCCACGTATTTTTTTTTCTACACGCACATCGAGATGATAAAACACATAATTATTTTATTAAATAGATATTCAATTTAAAATTAGTAGCAACATTTTTATAGACAAACATTACAAAACTAAGGCATTCTTAAGACTATTAAATATTTTAACAGTAGGTACTTGACTTCATTGATACCTTTTACAATGAAACGGCCACAAAAAATAGACATGCTTCTATTTCCCGCGCTCTGAAACTGACATTCAAAAATGGCGCGAGGCCTAATCAAATTTGAACCATCGAACGTCAACTTTTTTTTTCAACTGCTACTGTCACTGTCACTTTCGCTGCTGTCCTTCTTTCTTTTTTTCTTCTTGTCTCTGCGCTCATCCTGGAAATGGAAATATGAAATTTTATTAGCGTCAAAAAACAAGGTTGGAAAATTATCATTCCAGTTAAAAAAAACCCTGGATAATCCAGGAAAACAGCTTCAACGGCTGGGCGGATTTTGAAAACTAGCGGCCACCCTCGACTTCGTCCGTGTTCAAGTTCAAACAAATGTTAGAGTTTTTGACAAGTCTCTTTGCCAAGATCTATAAACGATTGCCAAGATCTATAAACGATTATACGATAACTACCTCAATTATTTTTTTAGGCCCTAACACCGCGACACAGGCTGGTGTGAAAGGAATGCTCTCACACAAACAATATTATAGAGATTGTTACGGATACCGAAGATCTAACACAAGTGTTTTATTTAGGTACTTTCAATAAATCCTCCATTGTCAACTGAACTGTCACCATTGCTTTTTTGTCCATTAGGAACAGGCTAAGGTCTTAGACCATACTGCCTAGTCATTGGTTAGGTGTATTTCTTAGGTAATTAATTAATTCTTAAAACTACTTTTTTACAACTACATACTACTCGTACTTACAAACTAAGCCTTAGCCTAACTCATTGAAATGCGAGAATGGTTCACATTTCAATGCTCAAGAAATGGAGTTCTACGCGGGAATATCGATCGGATCAGTGCGGAACACCGTACTCTACATTTACTACATTACATTTACTACATTGTTTTCCTTCAGTAACACATTATGACGATAATTCCACTTCACTATCACAATAATACGCCACTAAAAATCAATTTAAAAAATTAAGAAACAGAGCCCATCTTACTCTATTCGTTTCCCGCGTTAACCTCCTGTCATAATTGCCGTTCAATAAAAAAAAAAGGTATTTTACCTTCTCTCTGTGCTTAGGGCTTCGCCGCGGGCTCTCCCTACGCACCCGATGATGTCAAATACCGGAGTCATCAGTCGTATGGTGAACGTTATTCAGGGACTCTTCGGATGTTTCCGATTTCTGTTTCTTCTTTGTTCTGTAAGAGAATTTAATTTTACATTTTTCGAAGACTTGCAACATCATTATCAGCCAAAGGACTGCTGAACATAGGCCTTCCCCACAGTTTTCCACATGGACCGATCACAAGCGGTCTGCATCCAGTGTGATCCTGCGATCTTTATAAGGTCGTCTGTCCATCTTGTCGGTAGACGTCCTACGCTGCGCTTTTGGTCGAAGGGTCTCCAATCCAGAATTTTTCTGCCCCAATGGCCATCAGTTCTTCGCGCTATGTGCCCTGCTTAATTAGAATACTTAGATATAATAAGAAGACTTACAGCTAGAAAGATATTAAAAAAGAAGACCATTATTTACATGTCTCCAATGATAAACACGGGCGGCTCAAACGACGATGTTGATGCGCGAATTAAAAAAGCGAAAGGCGCATTCGCCCAGTTGAAACCCGTCTGGACGTCAAACTCGCCGCATCAAACTCACTCTCTTCGAGTCTATAGTCAAGAGTGTTCTCCTGTTTGGCTGCGAGACTTGGAGAGTTACGAAAGCGATAACAAGCCAGTTACAGGTCTTCGTTAACAAGTGCCTTAGAGTTATTCTACGCATATATTGGCCTAATACAATTCGAAACGAGGACTTGTGGGCCCAATGCCAACAACTGCCGATACAGCAAGAAATTGCTCAGCGTAAATGGCGATGGATAGGGCACACGCTACCTCTAAGTGAGTGCAATGCTGCGTCGGTGGCCTTCGAATGGCAGCCCGATGGCAGGAGAAGACGCGGACGACCCATACATTCGTGGAGACGAACCATCCACCAGGAGATAACAGCTGCAGGTCTACTATGGGAGGATGTCAAGAGTCAAGCGCAGGACAGGGGGAGATGGCGACAACTCACGAAGGCCCTTTGCACCACGGGGATGCCATAGGACTCCGACAACAGCAACAACAATGGTAGACTTAAAGTACATAAGAAAGTAAAGCGCTGGTAAATCAAGACATTGAAACTTAAATTTATAAAGCTTACTCACAAAAGTATATACAAGTTCGTTATTCAGAAGAAACGTTATACCTACATACGTTTCTTAACCTGACGTACACTAGTACAGAACAAATCAAAGTCATAAGTGTGCTGACATTCGTTGAAAAGATTAGCTGCTCTCAGTAAATAAGAGTTCCGCCTGTAATTTGTTTTAACTGTAGGGACGTGCAAAAGGCTGGTGTAAAGGAGGGGAGAGAAAATAATAGGGACTGTAGTTTAAGTAGAAAGTAAAGCGTGTATTGTAACTTGTAACAATTAAAAAACAGGAACAAATTATAAATCAATACGAACCAAGTCGTAGCAGAAGACAGGACTAACGTCAAAAAAAACAAAAAAAGGGCTTTCACATAGAAAAAAAGTAAAAAAAACTAAAAAAGAAGTATTTGCTCCGCAACAGCTGGGATTCCTCAAATGTTTCCTTGGTGTGCAGATGTACAGTTTTCTTAAGAGCTCAAGACAGTCTATCAGACCGCTAGACATTTTACTATTTAAATTAATTATCCCAATATAAATAAATAAATATTTCACAACAATCACACCAATTCTCTAGTCCCAAATTAAGGGTATAAAGTTATATTAATTAATTAATATAACTTTAAGATTTGCATGCCATTGATAATGGTTGATTAAACGGATGTATAATTGCTGATTAATAACTATGACCATCTTCAGTGTACCATAACCAAACGCAAATAAATATTTCTATAGCAATCTTGTGGATGTACTACGACAAATCTGCTATCTCTCTGCGCTTGTATAAAGGGAGAATATGATGTCATAAATAGTGTAACTAACACCACTTTCTTTTATATATACATATAGATGATGATGATGTATGTGGTTGTCATTAGCATAGGTTGGTTACTGCCCCTTCTCTGCCGCCTCCAAGCAGTGGTCTAAAGTTTCGGAAGAAGCCACACCTGTACTCTTTCAAGCTTGACAATGCGAGTGAACGCGCTGGCTAGACTCGAAAATACGGAAGATACATCTAGAAGTACGATCTCTGTTACTAGCTTCCAGCATTTAATTCAAATCGGTTCAGAAGTTTGAACTTGAAAGCGTAAATGATAGACATATTTATACTCTCGCATTATTAGTATGGATGGACGCAATATTTGTCAGATAAATAGAAAGATAGAGAACACTTTGTTGCACACCACAAAAAATAATACGAAAACAACACAAAAAGAAAGATGCACAATTTAGCCGGTCTTATCGCTATGAGCAATCTCTTCCAGACAACCTTTGTTCCTTATTTATGTGCACTGGATTTAAACTCTAGGACTATAACTATATCTAGGCTTACAATTATTTAATACGAGTAAGTACTCGAGAGTTACTAGACCTGCCAAATTTATTAAATAATGCACAGTGCGTGCCTGCGTATTAATTTAGCCCATAGGGGTGTAACTTTTACCCTTCACCAGTAATAAATATAGGTATTTTGACCGTTAATGACAACATTTAACGGATGACATATTACTTATACGCCATTTGCTATCAAAATAAAATTGTTTGGGGTTAATACTTTTTACTGAAATGCGACAAAGTTACCCCCTCAAAGGGCCCAAGGCACATCACAAAAATTAAAATCTCAGAAAGATGTACAATTAAAACCGTCTTATATCTAATAGCGATCTCTTCCAGACAACTTTCGGGGTGAGAAAATTCCTATTTGTAGGCAGGAGGGTGTGGCGACCTCTCCCGTTCGCCATCACAAGCGCATGCCTAACGGTGGCGCACGACAGCGAGCGCTAATACGGCTCCGGAGGCTAGATGGCGCTGGTAGCCTAGTACCGCACGTGAACCGCGGCATATAAGATTTCGATTCTGAATAATATAGATAGACAAATCAAGATGATGTCTATCGGACCTTGGTCCCCGACCATAAGACCCGGTCGGTAGGAAGCGCTTCCCTTTAGCTTCCTAACTCGAAATCTGTTGCGCCAAAAGGGGCTACCTACCCTTTCTTCCTTTCATTTTCCGTTGTAAGTTGATCTCTAAACAGGGTTGACAGCTCCAGCTCTCTTATTTCATCCGAATTTGTCAAAATAATGGCTCTGAAAAAAAAAGTTAATTGAGAAATTAAATTACAATCATCTCATAAGCCCATACACGTCCCACTGCTGGACCCAGGCCTCACCCCAACTATGAGGTGGTCTAAGCCACACTCCACCACGCGGACTCAGTGCAGATTGGTGGACGGGTGTGTGTAAGTTAAGTGACCAACCTTACATTCGGATGTTATTTAGCTGCCCGAGAGCGTCTGACCAGGCTTAACGACTAACATCTATCTATATTAACCGAGACCAACAGCTTCCGTAGCACGGATATGCCTGGATATAGACGTCAGGTATATGGTCAGAATGGTCACCCATCCCAAACATGACCGCGTCTTCGGTTGCTATATTATTTTGTTATCACTACCAAAGCGTTGCCACAACTGCGCCACAAGCACCTCTATACTATATTATACATTACTAATCTACCCTATATTTTTGGCACCATAATCACTGCATCGAGGAAACTGGGGGTAATGTAAATAAAATGAAGATCTTTCACTAGGTACCTTACTACTACAAATTAACTAAACGGTGACCATTATATTATCTTGAATATTGTTTTTTAAGTTAAATAAATATACAAAAACATCACATACAATTATTATTATATTATTATACAATGATCTGACTCCATGGTCCATCTGGAGCTTAAGCGCTCGTGTTACAGATATCAGAATCAACAGTGATATTACAAATAAACTTAAATAAATACATATAACACCCAGACCAGTACAAACAGACATGTTCATGCACACAAATGTTTGTACAGTGCGTGGATCGAACCCGCGACCTCTTGGTTAATAGTCAACTTCTTGACCATTACACCAAAGTGGTCGTCAATATTTAGATGATACTAGCTGACCCAGCAAACGTTGTTTTGCCATATCATTGTTAAGGGTGGACTACCCTTATCACTAAGGGGTATGAAAAATAGATGTTGGCCGATTCTCAGACCTACTCAATATGCTCACAAAATTTCATGAGAATCGGTCAAGCCGTTTCGGAGGAGTACGGGAACAAACATTGTGACACGAGAATTTTATATAATATACATATAGAGATAAGAGAGCTGCAGCTGTCCTGATCCTGTTTAGAGATCAGCTAACAACAAAAAATGAACAAAACAAAAGGGTATGTAGTTCCTCCTTCGTACTAGGAATTTTATGATGTATGTTTTTATGTATTTATTGATTTGTCAAAATGTTTATTAATATTAGGTCCTTACATATGAAATTGGCGTTTTGTCGTACTGGCCACTTTGATCACAAATTTTTCCTATTTGGTTAGGAATTCGAAATTCAAATTTATACAGCTATTTCCACATGTAGTTGTGTTTTGTAAACCGTCATTCATTTGTTTTTTTACTTATCTTTTTTCTGTTTGCATCGCTCAATTTACAAAATGGAAAATTTGAAATATCGCGTTATTTACGAGTACGAGTTCCACCGTGGCACCAGTGCTGCGGAAACGGCTCGAAGGGTTAATGATGTGTATGGCGGTTGTGTCGCAAAAGAAAACACAGTGCGTTTTTGGTTCCAACGTTTTCGTTCTGGAAATTTCGACCTGCAAAACAAGCCCCGTGGACGGCCGGAGACCCAAGTTGATAATGAAGAATTGAAGGCTATTGTGGAAGCGGATCCATCGCAAACCACGTCCGAGTTAGCTGCAGGCTTTGGCGTTAGTGATAAAACTGTTTTAATCCACTTGAAGCAAATTGGGAAGATTAAAAAACTTGAAAGGTGGGTTCCTCACGAATTGAGTGAAGCAAACCGGCAAACGCGCGTCAACTGCTGCGTTACATTACTTGACCGGCACAATAACGAAGGGATTTTAAATCGAATCATTACCTGTGATGAAAAGTGGATTCTCTACGATAATCGGAAGCGCTCATCGCAATGGCTGGACCCTGGCAAGCCAGCCAAAGCCTGCTCCAAGCGAAAATTGACCAATAAAAAGTTACTTGTAAGCGTTTGGTGGACTAGCGCCGGTGTCGTTCATTACAGTTTTCTCAAATCTGGCCAGACGATTACGGCAGATATCTATTGTCAGCAATTGCAAACCATGATGGAAAAGCTAGTTGCTAAACAACCAAGGCTGGTCAATCGCTCTACGCCACTGCTGCTTCACGACAACGCTAGACCACACACTGCACAACAGACGGCTAGCAAATTAGAAGAACTTCAATTGGAATCTCTAAGGCATCCACCGTACTCCCCGGACCTTGCTCCAACAGATTACCATTTTTTTCGAAATTTGGATAACTTCTTGCAAGGGAAAAAGTTCAACTCAGATGGGGCAGTCCAAGTCGCCTTCAAAGATTTTATTGATTCCCGTTCGAATGGTTTTTTTAGTAAAGGGATCAATGAACTACCTATGAGATGGCAAAAGTGCATAGATTACAATGGCTCATACTTTGATTAAATAAATATGCTATATAAAAAAATTTCGACTTTTTGTTCCTCCCATACAAAACGCCAATTTCATAGGTAAGGACCTAATATTTGCACGCCTGCATGCAGGCTGAATACAGATACTACCTATTCTTAAGATCTCCACTTTGTAACTTGCATACTTTTGTGTATTCGTGCAGATAATTAATTGATTTGATTTGATTAATATGTCTCTATTAGTTAAGACACTCTCAGTTCTAACCGTCATTAATTTTAAGCAAGGCAGAAACACTGCTTAATTAGCCAATTATTTTATACTAACTTTTACCCGCGACTTCTTCCGCATTAGGTAGTTTTTTTAGAATGCGTTGTTTTCCCGTGATACCAATCTTATCATTTAAATCTTTGGTAATTTAGGAGTAAAAGCGATCCGAATCTCCGGAAAGTAATTTTTCCCATAGGAATGCGTTGTTTTCCCGCAGTCAAAAGTAACTCATGTCCTTTCTGAAGTCTCAAACTATCTCCTAATCCCCTTACCAAATTTCATTTTAATCTGTTCAGTTCAGTAAATAAAGCGTAAAAGCGGTCGGTCCACTTGATTTTTCCCATGGGAATGTGTCATTTTCCCGCGGTAAAAAGTAGCCTTTGTCCTTTCTCGGGTATCAAAGTATCTCCTTACCAAATTTCATGCAAATTGGTTCAGAAATTTAGGCGTGATTGAGTTACAAACAGACAGACATAGTTACTTTCGCATTTGTAATATTAGTATGTATTTCAGTTGAATGATAGATCCAGCCAAGAACCAATATATTGTATAAGTTGAAATTAAGAACTCGTTAACATAAAAGTAACTTCAGCTCATTTAAAACTTTCTTTTAGACCTCTATTGCCACGTTAAAATCTACATTAGCAGCCCAATTCCAATACTTGCAATCTCGCCGCAGCATACAAAGAATATGTTTGTATACGTTATGTATGTATGTATACGTATGTATAGACAACGGGTCATCCGACGATTGAGCGCCCCTGCCGAGTCATTTCGCCGCGCCCTTACCTCTAGGGAGGGGGGATTTTGTAGATAAGTAGGCACTATGAAATTTAATTTAATAACATAATAAATAACTAAATAAAATAAATAAATATTTAACAACAATCACACCATTTCTCTAGTCCCAAATTAAGCTACGAGGTTTGTGTTATGGGTACTAGACAACGGATAAACATACTTAAATACTTTTTTTTGTAAATAAATACATATTATACATAGAAAACACCCAGACTATTACAAACACACATGTTCATACACACATATGCTTGTGCATTGGTGCAGTGGTTTACAGGTCGGACTACTAAAACCAAGGGTCGCGGGTTCGATCCCCGCACAGTACAAGCATATGTGTGCATGAACATGTGTGTTTGTACTGGTCTGGATGTTTTCTATGTATTATATGTATTTATTTACAAAAAAAAGTATTTAAGTATGTTTATCCGTTGTCTAGTACCCATAACACAAGCCTCGTGGCCTAATTTGGGACTAGAGAATTGGTGTGATTTTTGTGTTTTTTTTTTTAAATTGTTGTCTTTATTTCTAAGAACTTCGTAGAATTACTTTGTTGTTTTCTTGCAAACAAACTATTTCTATTCTATTCTATTTAAAATGTCACAAAAAAAATTCACAAATATCAGCCATAGCTTAGAATCACTATGATAAATTATCTTTTGAAAAAAAAAACCGGTCAAGTGCGAGTTGGACTCGCGCACCGAGGGTTCCGTACAAATCTGTAGATAAGGAGTAGTAACTTTGAAATTTTCAAAATTGTCAAAAATATATTTTTTTTATACGATGAAACTGAAAATTTACGGTTTTCGTAATTTTTCCTATATCTGTACTATAAGACGTGACTTCGTACAAAAATTTAAAGATTCTAAGTTTACGGGAAGTACCCTGTAGGTTTTGATTCCCGTGCGAGTTTCGAAAATGTGCGGAAATTTGCGGCCTAAATGGCTGTATCTTTTGATTGCGATTTGCGTGGGCTTAGAAGGTTGATTTTTCTACAGCTTCTAGGAACAGTAGACTTAAGTATCATATAAAAATTTCAGCTTGATACCTCCACGCGTTCCTGAGAAAAACGGTCTTGACAGAGGGACGGACGGACAACAAAGTGATCTTATAAGGGTTCCGTTTTTTTCTTTTGAGGTACGGAACCCTAAAAATCACACGATTTAAAATCGGTCCATCCGTTTGGGAGAAGATGCCACAGAGAGACACACACACAAAACACAAAAAGAAGAGAGTTCATAGACACAACAGGTCTTTTTCTTCGGAGGTTAGAAACTGTATTTTTTTTATTACGTCCGAAGCTAAAAGAACGGGTTATAATTTGCGGGTTATAAACGGGTTATAAGCCTGTCTATGTGAGGCGACATACCTATGAAAAGGAGTCACGGTCCTCAACTTTTGCTCTTACGTAACTGAAATTAGCATGAAGCCTCTCAAAAAGAATTCTAAAATATCGATATCGACGATCATAATCGATTTTTTCCCCACCCTAGCGGTTCGTGCTGTGTCAAGGCGACGATCGACCCCTTTCACGGTGCCCCTCGGCTATAGATACAACACTATCGTGTTTATAGTGTCGAATTGGTTTGTTACAGTATTAGCCTGCCAATAGCTATCAAAAAGTTTAAGCTTACGAACGGTGTAAGAAGGAAATATTACATTGCTTTAAAATATGTACCTACATTAACTATAGAAAACTTAACAAGCAATCTAAACATTGGCTTTTTTATATATCATTTTAAAATACTACAATAATTATCACATACATTGATTTGACTCTGTGGTAAGTAACTAAAGCACTTGTGTTACAGCTATCAGAATCAACAGTGTTATTACAAATGAACTTAAATAAATACATTACATAACACCCAGACCAGTACAAATAGACATGGTCACGCACACAAATGTTTGTATAGTGCGGGGATCGAACCCGCGACCTCTTGGTTAATTGTCAAATTCTTAACCATTACAACCAAAGTGATCGTCATATTTGGTTATTAGTGCTTCATTCGCGCAAACAAAATTTTCTATACCTACCTATATAAAATATATTAGGTCCTTACATATGAAATTGGCGTTTTGTCGTACTGGCCACTTTGATCACAAATTTTTCCTATTTGGTTAGGAATTCGAAATTCAAATTTATACAGCTATTTCCACATGTAGGTAGTTGTGTTTCGTAAACCGTCATTCATTTGTTTTTTTACTTATCTTTTTTCTGTTTGCATCGCTCAATTTACAAAATGGAAAATTTGAAATATCGCGTTATTTACGAGTACGAGTTCCACCGTGGCACCAGTGCTGCGGAAACGGCTCGAAGGGTTAATGATGTGTATGGCGGTTGTGTCGCAAAAGAAAACACAGTGCGTTTTTGGTTCCAACGTTTTCGTTCTGGAAATTTCGACCTGCAAAACAAGCCCCGTGGACGGCCGGAGACCCAAGTTGATAATGAAGAATTGAAGGCTATTGTGGAAGCGGATCCATCGCAAACCACGTCCGAGTTAGCTGCAGGCTTTGGCGTTAGTGATAAAACTGTTTTAATCCACTTGAAGCAAATTGGGAAGATTAAAAAACTTGAAAGGTGGGTTCCTCACGAATTGAGTGAAGCAAACCGGCAAACGCGCGTCAACTGCTGCGTTACATTACTTGACCGGCACAATAACGAAGGGATTTTAAATCGAATCATTACCTGTGATGAAAAGTGGATTCTCTACGATAATCGGAAGCGTTCATCGCAATGGCTGGACCCTGGCAAGCCAGCCAAAGCCTGCTCCAAGCGAAAATTGACCAATAAAAAGTTACTTGTAAGCGTTTGGTGGACTAGCGCCGGTGTCGTTCATTACAGTTTTCTCAAATCTGGCCAGACGATTACGGCAGATATCTATTGTCAGCAATTGCAAACCATGATGGAAAAGCTAGTTGCTAAACAACCAAGGCTGGTCAATCGCTCTACGCCACTGCTGCTTCACGACAACGCTAGACCACACACTGCACAACAGACGGCTAGCAAATTAGAAGAACTTCAATTGGAATCTCTAAGGCATCCACCGTACTCCCCGGACCTTGCTCCAACAGATTACCATTTTTTTCGAAATTTGGATAACTTCTTGCAAGGGAAAAAGTTCAACTCAGATGGGGCAGTCCAAGTCGCCTTCAAAGATTTTATTGATTCCCGTTCGAATGGTTTTTTTAGTAAAGGGATCAATGAACTACCTATGAGATGGCAAAAGTGCATAGATTACAATGGCTCATACTTTGATTAAATAAATATGCTATATAAAAAAATTTCGACTTTTTGTTCCTCCCATACAAAACGCCAATTTCATAGGTAAGGACCTAATACTTTAGCCCCATAGCACAGGTGTAACGCCCATAGATAATTTTAGGTAACTTCTTATTAGTGTTCGAATTTTAAAACTAGGTTCCGTTGTTAGATTACGTACCCTCTACAAATATTTCCTCATCACTAAAGATAGAATTACTGACTAAACTGCATAGAGACATACTTTTAACGCTGTTAGGATAGATTTAGGATAATCAACACTCCAATTTATTTGTGGTAAGGTTGCCTTGGTGAGGTAGGTTTTTGAAGGATTTGTAGGTGCCAATTGCGGCGAATGCCTGTAGTCTCTCGGCCTACGGTGAACTCGCCACGTCCCCGACTCACATGGCACTGGAAAGCACCGTCAGGTTTTTACTGGGTAGGTGGGTTCTCTCTCTGAGGCCTGGAGTATAACCCCCAGCTGCCCCCTCGGCTGGTGGGTATTAGTGAAATTATTTCCCAGACGTTAAAAAAAAAAGGATTTGTAGGTGCTTGTGTTGTGGCGCAGTGGTGGCAGCGCTTTGGTAGTGATAACAAAATAATATAGCAACCTAAGGCGTGGTCATGTTTGGGATTGGTGACCATTCTAACCATATAACTGACATCTATTTCCAGGCATCTCCGTGCTTCGGAAAGCACGTTAAGCTGTTAGTCCCGGGTAATATCGATAGATGTTAGTCGTTAAACCTGGTTAGAGGCCCTCGGGAAGCTTAATAATATTTAACAGTAAGGTTAGTCACTTACCTTACACACACCCCCCACCGCACCGCACTGAGCCCGCGAGGCAGAGTATGGCTCGCACAACCTCACAGTTGAGGTGAGGCCTGTGCCCAGCAGTGCGACGAACAATCACCTTATACAGGGTGCTACTTTAAGAACTGTAGGATGTTATTGTGCCCGTAAAACTGAACAACTTTCGCTAAGAAACCCAGGTCTAAATCTCAAAAAAAAAATTGTCTCTCCCATAGTACCTACATCGATCAGCTGATTGGCAATTTTGTATGGGAGGTCCGGTTTTGGACGTTACTCCTTAAGAATCGATTTTCATATATATTAGGCCGGGGTATGAAAATATACGGGAGTAAAATCAAATTCCTGATGTTATCCGATGTCACGCGATGTTACACTAAAATGTCACATGACGATGCCACACGATGTTACCCGAAAACGCATCGGTTGTTTTCTGACACAATCAACCGAGTATTGCATAGGTGTAGTGTAGTATGTATATATTATGGAGACTATTGTTTCATTTTTACAAATTCATTGTATATTTAATAAAAATAAATGTATCATGCATGCTATAAGTATCATAAAAAATGCATTCATTTATCTTTATTCCCTAATCTATATACTTTTTATAACCCTTAAAGAGAAAACTCCAGTCGTGCGTCGGAGCTGACACACACACTTTTTTTTTGAGATTTAGACGTAGGTATCTTCGGGAATGTTGTGCAGTTTTCCGGGCAGAACAATACCTTCAGTTATTACGGGGTTTTTTGTAACACCCTGTATAGATAGTTACTCACCTAATTCTACCCCCCTCAGTCCGGTCGGAGTGTTTCTTGGGATCGCTTATTACTGATATTGACGTCTCGTGTTTCGTGATTTCGTGTTTCTTTTTATGCTTCTTTGATTTGTGTTTCCTGAAAACAAAGTTACTCGGTTAACTCAAGCAAGCTTGAAATTCGGGAACATAGAAAAATAATGTCAGGATTATTTCGCGATATATTTACATTTTATTTTAACCTGACTTTACGGACCGTTTTCAGAGTCCGTGGTCACAATATGTAGACAATAAAAAAAATGAAAATTAATCGCGAAATAATCCGTAAAAGTGTATAATTTCAATATCCTGTGGGATGGCTCAGCTAAATACCAACTAGCCGCTCAGGACTCCGTGGAGCGTCGAGCCAGGAGGCTGATTGGTGACAGGAAGCTGGTGGAGACTAAGCTTCATAGTCTAGACCACCGCCGTAAAGTTGCCTGTTTGTCGGTTTTCTACAGACTACTTCGGGGAGTGTGCTCATGAGCTCCATATGCTCATTCCACCAAGTCCATTCTGCCAGAGGGCCACCAGACGTACGGCGGGTTACCATCCATACTTGGTTGATATGTACCTATACGCACTAAGCGTTTCGCTTCATCCTTCATAATGCGCACAGCCAAGGAATGGAATGCGCTTCCGCCGACGGTGTTCCCTCTTTCTTATAAATTGAGCTCATTCAAAGCGAAAATAAATAGGCACCTTCTGGGTAAGCTCGCTACATCGTCGACATCTTCTTTATCTCCTAGAGGGAGAATGATGTCAAGAGCGAACCCATATTGATAAAAAAAACCTATATATACCTATTTGTAACCTCTCCAATGTATGGTTTTGTAAAACAACACCCCTCTCAGTCGTGGTAGTGTACATGACACAGCCAACCAATAGGCATTATGACACCTATCTTAAATATTTTCAAGACCATGGCGTTTAAAAAACATAGCCCGTATGAAGTTAACACAACCAGTACATTTCCAAAAAGCTGTAGAAACCAACTTTTTAACACACAAAATTCAATAAATATTTGGACTCCGATTTCTGATACAATACCGTGACGTCACGTTTTTGTATTCCCTTCCCATACAAAATCTATGGAAGCAAAACGTTTTGACAGATAATATAGGTAGAGAGAGATAATAGAGAGTATGTCAACAATTGGTAGTGTCATCTAGCCCATTGGGTATTTGACATCACCACATATGTGGATTTGGGGTAAGACGGTTGCGCTCGATCTTTTACTTGCCTGGACTATAAACATTTTTTTTTTCAACACACACACCAATTACCCAGCCCGAAACTAAGCGTTAGCTTGTGCTAAGGTGAAAAATAAAATAAATACATAAATATTTCACAACAATCACACCAATTCCCTAGTCCCAAATTAAGCTACGAGGCTTGTGTTATGGGTACTAGACAACGGATAAACATACTTAAATACTTTTTTTTTGTAAATAAATACATATTATACATAGAAAATAATACCCAGACCAGTACAACTTATGTTTGTACTGTGCGGGGATCGAACCCGCGACCCTTGGTTTTAGAAGTCCGAAATTGTGCCTAGGATATTGGTAAAAAAGAATTAAATACATTTATTAAAAAAAAAAAATACTCAGCCTCTGCCCCTACTCTCTTAGCCTTTGTCCGTAGTTTCGGATATAGCCATCCCTGTCACTCTGGCAGGCTTCACGGTGCGAGTGAAAGCGCTAGCTTGAACGAACATACATGATACGAACGAACCGTTAGGGAGTACGGCCTCAGGTGCAAATGCTAGTTCTCATTACGCAACCATTTGCCCCTAGAAGGATTCGAACCCGTAGCGGGTTTCCATACGGTCACGATACGGTTTTGTAGTACGTACCTCCGACCATTAGACCTAAGTTGTCGTCAGTAATTCAGTATATTTATAGACTGCCTCGTTGGTGTAGTGGCAAAGTTTCTCCCTTACATCCGAGAGGTCCTGGTTCGAATCCCAGGTCGAGCTACAATTGTATCTTAGATTTTCGGTCAGGTATTTCACAAAAACAGCTCGGAGTCGGGAAGTTGGCGGTGTTACACCCCCGTGCCTCGGTGCGCACGTTAAGCCGTTGGTCCTGCGCCTGATCTCTCTCCGCTCATGTCGGATTGCCGTCTCACCGAACTTTGAGAGTGATGAAACAGTGAGTGCACCTGTGTATTGCGCTCACACTTGTACACTATAATACCTCCTGCGTAGTTGGCTGATCTCTGTTGAGATTGGCCGCCGTGGTCGAAAACGGACAGGAGGACTATTATAATGAATTATACCTAAACCTTAACCTACTCACTTGTGTTTTTTGTCCTTCTCTTTTCGTTCGCTGGACTTGTGCTTGCGTTTCTTTCTGTACACCGAACCACCGTTCCCTTCGTCCACTGTCTCCAGATGTAACACGTACAGTCTGTATATTTGTAGAAGAATAACCTGAGAACAAAGTTAGTAACACCTTGATCAAGGTCAACTTCAGTAATTAGTAAAAACTTAACAAGTAAGAAATAAACGGGCAAGTACGAGTCAGACTTGCGCACGAAGAGATTCGTACAAAAAAAAAGAAAGAACCTAGCTATTGAGACTTCCAAATCAGTTATAGCCGCGAGTCAACTTGATACACCGCCATCTAGCGGCGCGAACAATTGTGCACTGATACATCATTCTTACAAGGTAACACCCAGACCAGTGACAATATACATAGATAATTGATTCTTGAAATTGTCTTGTAATTTGAATTTGTTTTTTAATTAAAAAAAAAATTTCTTACCAGCGTATTCTTACAAGTGAAAAATATGTTCATATAGTTGATGATCTTGTAATGGCAGATGATCAGCAGTCTGAACGCGAGGAACGGGGCGTCTTGGAGCGCTATGTTCATGATAATCGCGCAGACCTCGATGGAGCAGCAACAGGCCCGGCTGTTTCTGTGGGACAAAGTTTGAAGGTTCCGGGTGGTTTTTGGGTTGGTAGGTGACCGTACGGACACTATTTGTACCTCCTGACGTCTCCTGGCACACCACAAGGTGAAGTTTCGAAAAATGAGGTGAAGTTAAATTCATAAGAGGTACGAAACATGTGCGAAACATTTTATGGCACCCCCTCAATACTGCATAACTGTTACTGATATCTCGACTCCTTGTTCTTTAAGGTTAACGCCTTGTATTTCCATTATTTTCCACTCCTTGACTTTCATTTCCCTCTTCAGCTTAATTAGAGTTCTCATTATCATCCACAGCTTCACTATCGAAAAACTCTTCATTTTCATTAGAATATTTTATATAATCAAAAATAAAATCATTTACAAAAATTATCATTATTATTCAGGATACTAATTTCGTCTTCTCTTCTTCCATTATTATTTACGCCCCAGAAGGAGGGGAGAGGTTTAAAACAACAGATGGGGCGGATACAGAATTTGTAGAGAGCATAAGAATAGGGGAAAAGAAACCCACGCGCTCTGCCGTGATTCGGTTAGTATACCACTTGGACAATGGGTTGCTGGAGTACCTATTTGTAGTTTTAATATTAGGCATCGTTAACAGCAAAGGTATACTTAATAATGGCAGAGGCATTGGGGGCTGACTAATAAGGTTACTTATAAAGCCAAATTTAGCAGCCGAGAAAACGTTGAAGACCAACATGTCTGTGCTTACTTACGTTGTCGGTAATATATACAACTTCTACATCAAGGTATATCCTCAGTCATCCGATTTTAGTTGAACATAAAATATCCCAGTTCAATGGATTTTAATTTTATAAATTAACAAATACATACATAGTTAACACACACGTGGTATTGCAGTAAGATGTCTATAAATAAGTACAGTGTACAAGCAGTGAAAAGCTATACAAAAATAAAAGAAATAAAAAAAGCAGCTAAGAAAGCAGCATGGTTCTGGGAATCATTAGCATTTCTAATCAGTTAAGTCAATGATCATTAGGCTGTATGGCTTTGTTCCATTGCCTTTCGCTTTAGGAAGAAAACTACTTAGCTAGTCTATGACATCAACTTGTTTACGCGGGAAAAAGCAAAAAACATAACCTCAAAACAGCAAAATAAAACCGCTTCGTGCAAACGCGCTGGCGTGCACTAAATACGTACATTTCAGACCTATTGGCCGTGCCACGGGACTTTCGGCTCTTTGTTGCTGTCAACACGACCGTGAACTGCATTAGCGACCACGACCAGATGGCCAGTGTGAGAAGAACTAGAACCTTCTCTGATGCAACTTTCTCGTCTTTGAATGAATCGAAGAATTCGATGATGTCCGCTGCTGTGCCTGTTGGAAAACACAATGATAAGCTAAATTAAAAAACAAGAATTTAACTTCAAAATAGTTTGGTTAGTTAATACAGGATGTCCAAAAAAAGAAAGGATAACCCTGTTGTAACCGAGGAGGACCACTCACATAATATTCTATAACAATAAAAGGCTTATTCATTCAGGTCCAAAAAATTTCGAAAATAAGGAAGTTTTCTAAGCTGGCATCTCGTCAGGGATATGTCAAGTGCTTAAGATATCTCAGAATAGGCTAGATAACACCACCAATCGTTGACATACTTTTTATTATCTGTCAAAATGGTCTGCCTCCATAGATTTTGTATGGGAATACAAGAACGTGACGTCACGGTCATGTATCAGAAATCGGAGTCAATTGGGTTCCACTACAACGTCCAATGACGCAACCTGTCAACCCACAGAACCGTCCGGCGCTAGTGTGCGATCACGCGCCAGAAATCGGTCGGTAAATCTTCCGATAAAAAAGTTTGTCACAGCACTGATTTTATGTTTAAGCGACATCTTTATTTAATAAACTGAACGTCACACCAGAGATATAGCAAAATGTCAATGTCAATTTACACACGTTTTTTGTCATTGCCGTGAGCGGACACTTTAAGACACTTTAGTGTCCCTGTCCCCGGACGTAAGACTACAAAAATTAAGAGAGACACTTTTGTGTCCTCGGACGTTCAAGTTTGATTTTTGTGTGTTTGAAAAAAAAATGGTTTTAACAGCTTTTTGGAAATATACTGGTTGTATTAATTTGGTAAGGGCTATGTTTTTTAAACGCCATGGTCTTGAAAATATTTAAGATAGCTAGTGTCATCTTGCCTATTTACTTTGACGTGCTGAAGTGTGTACCTAGCATGGTTAAAGGCCTTACCAGACTAAGCAGGGGTAGACTAAGCTGGTCTATTGTCAAGCCCCCTCGGACCGAAGCCAGCGGCCGAGTATGATCTTCATAAACTGATTAGCAAAGGCCGGGTCTTCTAATAAGTCGGGAAGGTACACACAGACAAAATCCTTACCAATATATACGAGGAGGAGTTGGCTGAGCTAATCTCTCGTCATATCTCATACAGTCAGCAACCAGCAGCCGACTAGGAACTTAAGAAACTGGTTGGCTAAGGTTGTTCTTTATCTTAAGTCAGCTCCACATGTTTGACGAGCAGTTGGCCCAAAAACAGTGTTAGTTTTTTTTTGGCAAAGATGACGGAAAGGCTTTCATTCCATAATTCCATCATCTTTACTATTGGCCATTAGAGAAAAGCACCAACAAAGCACCAATCATCGTTAAGGCCAACGCTTTTTCGGTACTTTTTTTTATTTGGGATAGCAAACAGCTACATACTATATCGTGGTACAATAATTTAGGCTTATGTTAATATTAATAAATATGCAGACAACACACTGTCCACATATTAACAAATACAAATTAAAAATAACTAATCGGACGCAATGTGAACAACAGCCAACAAAAGTGGTCAGGTGCAGTCACCAGTAGTAAAATGTGTGGAACTACTTTAAATGAATATCATCATAGGCCTTATCCGTTTATTAAGGACGATTTAAGCAGGGTCTGCTGCAAGGCACCTTTTACTATGGCTGTATAAGCCATAGCCAATGCGGGAGCGACAAACTTTTCCGCATTTAAGGCAAGGGAAGGCCAAGCGGCAGGTGGATCATCGCCGCTCTGATGCCTTCTTTCCCTCCTGTCAGCCATCACATTGAACCGGGCATCGTCATGGATTTAACCATCCTCCATAAATGAATATACCTACATGCTTAATAAAATAATGAGTTATCAACAACCTTCTTAGCAAATCTCTTTGGTGATAGATTTTTAAGCCATCGCTGGCGCCAATAGTGTGGACGCTATTAGGGGCCATCCATAAATAACGTCACACGTTAAGGGGGAGGGAGGGGGTCGACGTAGTGTGACATTGTCCAGAATTTCGTGACGTAACATTTCAAAACTCATTATAATCAAAGAATGAATATTGTGCACTGTTGTTCGCTAACTTTGTTGTCAAATTGTCAGTTTGTCATTTTGTCGAATTGTCAGTTTGTCATTTTGTCAGTTTGACACTATATCACTAACTCACTAGATCACAAACTTACTTACTCATTAACTCACTATATCACTAACTCACTATCTCACTGACTCACTAACTCATAACTCACTAACTCACTGACTCACAAACTCACTAACTTACTTATTTACTTACACACTAACTCACTATATCCCCAAGTCACTAATTCACTAACTCATAACTCACTATCTCACTAAATCACTAACTTACTATCTCACTAACTCACTATATCACTATCCCACTATATCACTTACTAACTCATAACTCACTATATCACTAACTCACTATATCACTATCTCAGTGACTCACTAACTTATAACTCACTAACTCATAACTCTCTAACTCACTTATTCACTAACTAACTAATTCACTAACTCACTAACTCATTTACACAAAAATAGTTACAAAAATAGTTACAGCATGTGTGTCAGGTTGTTTAACTTACTTCCGGATCGGATCCAAACTCTGCCATTTGTCGTTTTTAAAAGAATTATGTTCAGAATCTTAGCTGAGAAATGTTTTTATAGCGTCGATGAATTTATGCAATTCTGTAGCGTGTGGCCTCAAAAAAATTATATAATAGCTTCTTCCCAAGAAATTGACATTAATGCTTTGTGACTTTGTTAAAATTTGACCGCAGATTAAGGAAAAATGCATCAAGCATATGACTGATCCCCTATTTATGTATAATGGACGGACATTTGTTGATTTATTATTTTTTTGTTTAATGAACTGACATTTTGTTTTGCATAATAGACTTTGAATTGAATTGTAATTGAATTAAAATTGTAATTAAGTTGTAATTAAATTAAATTAAAATTATTATAAATGTACTAACTTCAATCATTAACTTTATTAACGTTTGGGTTAAGTAGTTACGCATGACGATATCATAACATTTGTATATCGATAGATTGATTAAACATGTGCACGATACCTAAATATAAGAACCAAAAATGTACCATGTTTATACAAATAAATATCTTATCTTATCTTATCTTATCACACTATCTCACTAACTCACTATCTCACTATATCACTAAATCACTATCTCAATAACTCTTTAACTCACTAACTCACTATCTCACTTTTTCACTATATCACTAACTCACTATCTCACTTACTAACTCATAACTCACTATATCACAAACTCACTAACTCACTCACTAACTCACTCACTAACTCACTTACTCACTAATTTACTAACTCTTTAACTCACTTACTCACTAACTTTTTAACTCACTAACTCACTATATCACAAACGCACTTACTCACTAATTTACTAACACACTAACTCACTATATCATTAACTCAGTAACTCATATTTCACTAACTCATAACTCACTAACTCATGACTCACTAACTCAGTCACTCACTAACTCACTATCTCACTAACTCTCTATATAACAAACTCACTAACTCACTCACTCACTATATCACTAACTTACTAATTCACTACCTTACTAACTTACTCACTAACTCACTCAGTTTGTTGTCAGTTTGTTGTCAATTTGTTGTCATAATTAATAGTATCAGGCGTTACTTTGCGGAAATCCATAATTAGTATTAACATTGAAAAATTACTTAGCTTTAGATTTCCGCTCAGTTACGCCGGCATAAGTACCCAACTACACTACCTGTGACCACCGACTATGTTAGAGAACAAGCACATGCAAAAAGCACCGCCCGCCCTCCCACAAATCGCATGCAAAACAGATAATGCAATAATTAGTACCAACACCGACGTGCAAAAGAAAACCTCAACGCGTTTCGCCGCCTCACGCGGCATCTTCAGGAGGAGATGTTGTCGCCTCGGCTGCGCTCCGACGACTAACCTGTGAACGCTGGTGAGCAGGCCTTTTATACTTTTCCCCCACTATTGTTGTGACGTACTAGCGACCGATCCGGTCCTATTATTACTAATGATATTATTACTATTTTGACGGTTAGAAAAATTTGAAAAAATATTTAATAGTGGGGACGTTGTGTAACTGACCTGCTCATTCAGCAGTGTAAGCGAATTATCTTTATTATGTTTAATTATTTCTAATTGTTCCAAAACGGATAGTTTTAAACTTTTTTCGCATGTGTGTAAAATTGAAAATGTGTGATTATCAGGAATTCTATGTCCTGTGTCTAAAAGGTGTTTCGCGAAATGGGATTTTTCGGGATGGTTATTTCGATACGCGGATATATGTTCTTTATAACGTGTGTTGAAACTACGGCCAGTCTGCCCTACATATGTGGAGTTACATTCATTACAATTAAGTTTATAAACACCAGATTTCTGGTGTTTATCAAGCTTATCCTTACCATTACATAACATTCGTAATGAGTTATTTGTGTTAAAAGCTGCGTGCATATCGTGATTTTTTAGTAACTTAGAAATTCGTTCCGACACCGGTCCTAAATAAATCAAACTAGAATTATACCTGTTATCCTTTTTATCAGGAACAGCGTATAATAAACTAGTTATGATTTTGTTAATTTTATTTTTTATTAAACTGTCAATAATGCATCTCTTGTATCCGTTTGAAGTGGCGATGTGGTAAAGAATATTTAATTCTTTTTTGTAATTAATTTCACTTAATGGTATTGTAAGAAGGCGATGTACATATGAGTTGAACGCGGCCATTTTATGTTGCCACGGATGACAAGAAGATGCATGAATGACAGTGTCAGTGTGGGTTGGTTTACGATATATTTGGAATTCATGCTTACCCTGCACCTTTGTTATTGTTAAATCTAAGAAATTAATACTATCATTCTGTTCTAATTCTAATTTAAATTTAATTTTGGGGTGAATTTTATTTATTTTATTAAGAAATAGATCCAACTGACGGTTTGTTCCGGTCCAACAAATCAATATATCATCTACGTATCTATAATAATAAAGAATATTCCTATCATGTATTAAGTATTTATTTTCAAAATTATCCATGAAAATATCTGCCATTAATGGACTTAAAGGAGAACCCATCGCTAAGCCCTCCTTTTGTCTATAATATTGATTGTTGAACCGGAAATAATTTTGTTTCATACATAATGTAGTTAATAATATGAGATCGTCTATCTCCCCCGGATGCAATCGTTGTTTTTCTAAATGGTACTTTAAAATAGTTAGAGATTCTTGGTAGGGTACATTGGTAAATAAACTATCGACATCTAATGATAACAACTTTGCATTCCGAGGGAGAGAAACAGACTGAATTTTTTTAATTAAATCTAAACTGTTTATAAGGGAATGTTTAGGATCGAATGACGATTTTGCCTTTAATAAATAATTTAGTTGTTTGGCTAGTTTATATGCAGGTGCGCCGATGTAGGAAACTACAGGGCGCATCGGCATATTTTCTTTATGTATTTTAGGTAAACCGTACAAAAATGGACTACGCGGATTCATTTCTAAGATTGAATTTCGAGTGGATGAATTATTTGAAAATATAAACTGAGCTGAATTTACGGCTTCTTTTATTTCAGAGGCAAACTTTTTAGTTGGGTCTGACTGTAAAAGGACAAAATCGTCATTCTGAATTATTTCCTCCACCTTTTGGACATAATTACTACGCTCCATAACCACCACCGTGTTACCCTTATCAGCTTTGGAGACAATCAAATTGTTTTCGGAGATTTTTTGGCTAAGTGTTTTATAAATATGGTACTCTGGATTAGATGATCCGCGATTTGATTGTCCCATAGCTGTTTTAATCTGATTAGCGGCTATATTTGTTACTAAATTTTTACAAAGTTGATCTTTTTTGCCACATACAACGGTGATCTCCACGTCAACGGCTAACCTTTCTAACGTTTTTTGATTAATAGATGGCTGTAAATTGTATTTTAAACCTTTATTTAATAAGGAAACTTCATCATTAGACAGCTGAACATTGGATATGTTTTTAATACGCGGGTAAAATTTATGAGTCTGTTCGTGGAGATCCCGTTGCATGCTAGCATTGTTGTTAGTGACCGACTCGCGTCTCAACACACGCAATTTTCTACATTGAACGAGATATTTTTGATGGGCTTCTTGAGAAGCAAGAAGCCTTGCTTTATCGTCTAATAAATCGAATTCTATATTATGTAAAGAGAAAGATAATTGAGAATAAAGAATTTTGAGATGTAGTTTGAGATTATCTCTAACTGAAAACCAGTATCGAGATTCTTCATTAAGCCAAATAGACTGCGCTTTTTTAATAGCTATATCCGCGGATCGATTATTCGTGTTGGAACGTAAATTGATGTATTTTGGAATAAGATTTTCTCGCTTACACTGCTGATTAAACCAGACATTTTGAACCGCCAAGCGGTGAAGCTTAGTAAGCTTAATGTATAGACGTGCCTGTACAGCTACGCTAGCTGATTTAATATAATTAATAGTATCAGGCGTTACTTTGCGGAAATCCATAATTAGTATTAACATTGAAAAATTACTTAGCTTTAGATTTCCGCTCAGTTACGCACGTCTATACATTAAGCTTACTAAGCTTCACCGCTTGGCGGTTCAAAATGTCTGGTTTAATCAGCAGTGTAAGCGAGAAAATCTTATTCCAAAATACATCAATTTACGTTCCAACACGAATAATCGATCCGCGGATATAGCTATTAAAAAAGCGCAGTCTATTTGGCTTAATGAAGAATCTCGATACTGGTTTTCAGTTAGAGATAATCTCAAACTACATCTCAAAATTCTTTATTCTCAATTATCTTTCTCTTTACATAATATAGAATTCGATTTATTAGACGATAAAGCAAGGCTTCTTGCTTCTCAAGAAGCCCATCAAAAATATCTCGTTCAATGTAGAAAATTGCGTGTGTTGAGACGCGAGTCGGTCACTAACAACAATGCTAGCATGCAACGGGATCTCCACGAACAGACTCATAAATTTTACCCGCGTATTAAAAACATATCCAATGTTCAGCTGTCTAATGATGAAGTTTCCTTATTAAATAAAGGTTTAAAATACAATTTACAGCCATCTATTAATCAAAAAACGTTAGAAAGGTTAGCCGTTGACGTGGAGATCACCGTTGTATGTGGCAAAAAAGATCAACTTTGTAAAAATTTAGTAACAAATATAGCCGCTAATCAGATTAAAACAGCTATGGGACAATCAAATCGCGGATCATCTAATCCAGAGTACCATATTTATAAAACACTTAGCCAAAAAATCTCCGAAAACAATTTGATTGTCTCCAAAGCTGATAAGGGTAACACGGTGGTGGTTATGGAGCGTAGTAATTATGTCCAAAAGGTGGAGGAAATAATTCAGAATGACGATTTTGTCCTTTTACAGTCAGACCCAACTAAAAAGTTTGCCTCTGAAATAAAAGAAGCCGTAAATTCAGCTCAGTTTATATTTTCAAATAATTCATCCACTCGAAATTCAATCTTAGAAATGAATCCGCGTAGTCCATTTTTGTACGGTTTACCTAAAATACATAAAGAAAATATGCCGATGCGCCCTGTAGTTTCCTACATCGGCGCACCTGCATATAAACTAGCCAAACAACTAAATTATTTATTAAAGGCAAAATCGTCATTCGATCCTAAACATTCCCTTATAAACAGTTTAGATTTAATTAAAAAAATTCAGTCTGTTTCTCTCCCTCGGAATGCAAAGTTGTTATCATTAGATGTCGATAGTTTATTTACCAATGTACCCTACCAAGAATCTCTAACTATTTTAAAGTACCATTTAGAAAAACAACGATTGCATCCGGGGGAGATAGACGATCTCATATTATTAACTACATTATGTATGAAACAAAATTATTTCCGGTTCAACAATCAATATTATAGACAAAAGGAGGGCTTAGCGATGGGTTCTCCTTTAAGTCCATTAATGGCAGATATTTTCATGGATAATTTTGAAAATAAATACTTAATACATGATAGGAATATTCTTTATTATTATAGATACGTAGATGATATATTGATTTGTTGGACCGGAACAAACCGTCAGTTGGATCTATTTCTTAATAAAATAAATAAAATTCACCCCAAAATTAAATTTAAATTAGAATTAGAACAGAATGATAGTATTAATTTCTTAGATTTAACAATAACAAAGGTGCAGGGTAAGCATGAATTCCAAATATATCGTAAACCAACCCACACTGACACTGTCATTCATGCATCTTCTTGTCATCCGTGGCAACATAAAATGGCCGCGTTCAACTCATATGTACATCGCCTTCTTACAATACCATTAAGTGAAATTAATTACAAAAAAGAATTAAATATTCTTTACCACATCGCCACTTCAAACGGATACAAGAGATGCATTATTGACAGTTTAATAAAAAATAAAATTAACAAAATCATAACTAGTTTATTATACGCTGTTCCTGATAAAAAGGATAACAGGTATAATTCTAGTTTGATTTATTTAGGACCGGTGTCGGAACGAATTTCTAAGTTACTAAAAAATCACGATATGCACGCAGCTTTTAACACAAATAACTCATTACGAATGTTATGTAATGGTAAGGATAAGCTTGATAAACACCAGAAATCTGGTGTTTATAAACTTAATTGTAATGAATGTAACTCCACATATGTAGGGCAGACTGGCCGTAGTTTCAACACACGTTATAAAGAACATATATCCGCGTATCGAAATAACCATCCCGAAAAATCCCATTTCGCGAAACACCTTTTAGACACAGGACATAGAATTCCTGATAATCACACATTTTCAATTTTACACACATGCGAAAAAAGTTTAAAACTATCCGTTTTGGAACAATTAGAAATAATTAAACATAATAAAGATAATTCGCTTACACTGCTGAATGAGCAGGTCAGTTACACAACGTCCCCACTATTAAATATTTTTTCAAATTTTTCTAACCGTCAAAATAGTAATAATATCATTAGTAATAATAGGACCGGATCGGTCGCTAGTACGTCACAACAATAGTGGGGGAAAAGTATAAAAGGCCTGCTCACCAGCGTTCACAGGTTAGTCGTCGGAGCGCAGCCGAGGCGACAACATCTCCTCCTGAAGATGCCGCGTGAGGCGGCGAAACGCGTTGAGGTTTTCTTTTGCACGTCGGTGTTGGTACTAATTATTGCATTATCTGTTTTGCATGCGATTTGTGGGAGGGCGGGCGGTGCTTTTTGCATGTGCTTGTTCTCTAACATAGTCGGTGGTCACAGGTAGTGTAGTTGGGTACTTATGCCGGCGTAACTGAGCGGAAATCTAAAGCTAAGTAATTTTTCAATGTTAATACTAATTTGTTGTCAGTTTGTTGTCAGTTTGTCAAATTGTCAGTTTGTCAGTTTTAAACTCAATATCTCACTTACCAACTTCCCGATTATCAATGTTTCTATATTTTAACTGTTAGGGTAGGATAGAAGAGATCTCTATTTAGAGATAGGTGCTACATAATTTAAATTAAAAAAAAACGGATCTGCTGTTCTAATTAAATATTTATTTCTAGGTGTAAAAAAGGAAAATATGTAACGTCACACTAGGGGAGGAGGGGTCTCACAAATGTGACAGATGTGACAAGAAAAATAATGAAATTTGTGTGACGTAATTTATGAATAGCCCCATAAGTAGAATGAATGATTGAATGAAACAATTTTATTTCAGAAACAGTTTCCAAACATTCTTAACCTAAATCCAACTAAAGAGAGATAAAATAAAATAAAACACTTTAAAAAATACACATAAAAAACAGTCCGAAACCAATCCCAGCTTCAAGCTCTAATAGTACTTGAAGCTAGGATTAGACTGAACGATGATTGATGCCCAGTAAGCGGTGATAGGGCTGTATATCCTCTCTGCAATTGACTAGACGACACCACCAATCGTTGACATACTTTTTACTATCTGTCAAAACGGTCTGCCTCCATAGATTTTGTATGGGAATACATGAACGTGACGTCACGGTCATATATTAGAAATCGGAGTCAATTGACCGAATATTTATTGAATTTTGTGTGTTTAAAAATTGGTTTCGACAGCTTTTTGGAAATAAACTGGTTATATTAACTTCATAGGGGCTATGTTTTCTAAACGCCATGGTCTTGAAAATATTTAAGATAGCTGTCATCATGCCAATTGCTGTAGAAAACCGTTTGAAACCCCTTACCTATATAAACCAGCAGGAGTTGGCTGAGCTGGTCCCTCGTCAGATCTCCTTTGGGTAGCAGCCAGCGGCCGACGATGAGCGTCAGCATCAGGAACTGCTCTATCAGAGTCACCCACATGTCCGTGGGTATCTTCGTGGCTCCCGGTATCGGGATGTCTGTCTGTGAAGATGTACTTAAATGAGGCTCAGGGCACACACGCGGGGCACTGTCGCCGTGACTCGCGACGGCGATTCGGTCGCCGTGATTGACTGACACGCTGCCTAGCAGTCGTGGCGAAAGTTATCCGCAGGTGTGCACTGGCAGTTAGTTAAGTTGTAGCCTAGTGTAGTGTGAAGCTCACTTCACCCTTATTTACCCGACTACGGCGAAGCAAAAGGAGGGTTATGATTTTGACCTGTATGTATGTATGTATGTATGTGGGTATGGATGTTCATCTGTTCCCTCGTAACTTCTAAACTACTTATCAGAATTCGACAAATGACATATCATTAGAAGCGTCTTAATTGTCCGCTGGTTATAGGCTATATGGGATTTCACAAAATCTAATGTGGCGCCCTCTGGCGGACAAAACATACGAAGTAAAAAAATAAAGTTAAGATAAATGTGCCGTGTTTGGTATCATTTGAAAGCGCTTTACTTGTACATTTTGAATATATATATATTACTAGCATTTGCTTGTGACTTTACCTATATTCATGGGCTGATTGTATATAATTCACATCTTTTTTACCCGACTATATATGTGGCTCTTAGCAGAGTAAGATCCATAGATGGATTATGGATTAGTGCACTGGAATCTAGCAAATTACTAAAGAATCCACATGACCAAAGATCGTTCGAGGAGTTGGAAAGATTGAGAAATCAATGAACCCAAGATTAACCTATTTAGAACTCCAAAATATGTTAAATAAAAATAAAGTTTAAAAACTAACACCCGACTACTTAAAAACACGCTCTAAAAAGTACGAAACAAGAAAACACACTCCAATGAAATTACTTAGTATGTACAAACTATTAAATATTTACCGTTATTAAATAAACTAACTTACACATATTATTATATTTTAATATATTTTCAATTTATAATATTGATAGAGAAATGTTTTAAGGATAAAGCCGTGGTCGTATGCCATAAGAATAATAAATTAAAAAAGTGGTAGTGTTAAACTTTTTAGAGCGTGTTTTTAAGTAGTCGGGTGTTAGTTTTTAAACTTTTTTATCTATTAATAGTAATAGTCCTCCTGGCCGATTTCGACCACGGCGACTAATCACAACAGAGATAGGCCAACTATGCAGGAGATATTATACTCGTAGTGCACAAGTATGAGCGCAATACACAGGTGCACTCACTGTTCCATCACTCTCAAAGTTCGGTGAGACGGCAATCCGACATGACCGGAGAGGGATCAGGCGCAGGACCAACGGCTTAACGTGCTTTCCGAAGCATGGGGGTGAAACACCGCCAACTTCCCAACTCCGAGCTTTTTCTGAGGAATTTATGACAGAAGATCTCAGAGACAATTTTGGCTCGACCTGGGATTCGAACCCAGGACCTCTCGGTTGTTATGTCGCAATGGTTGTTAGTTAAGTTATAGCCTAGATTCGTCCTACTGCTGGGCACAGGCCTCATTTCAAGTATGAGGTGGTACGAGCCATACGCCATCACGGGATCTCATACTACCTCATACAGTCTCAAAAGCGGAGTCTGTTTGCACTGGTCTGGGTGTTATATGTGTTTATTTAAGTTTATTTGTAATACCACTGTTGATTCTGATATCTGTAACACAAGTGCTTAAAAAAGCTACATACCACGGAGTCAGATCAATGTATGTGATGTTGTTTATTTATTAGTTTACTCTTTTTTTGTAAAAAAATTACTCTGGGTTAGTGTCATCATTTCTAACCATTCAAGAACCAAAAAAACGCCAGTGACTTGACCTCGACCTCTTACCTCCACGTAAGATGCATTAGTAAGACTGTTCTTGTTGTGCAACCTGATGTCCACCTTATGTAGTTCAAGCAACCAGATTGCTGGCACCACAAGCCCCAGGTATATGAACACGGAGGGGCAGAACCTGGTGACAAGGAAATAATAATAAGAGCCGTGGTATACCTCGCCATACCTCCAGCGCCTCGAACTATGTTTCCCCCTCTGTTGCTACGTCACTTTGTGCTAGCGACCATTTCGAGGGGCCCATTAATTGAGAGCGCGTGTCACCCCCTGCCATTGCATCCGTGTGAAACACATAGGTCGGCAGGGGCCATAGTCTTCCCATAGTCCTGGTTACCCAGTCCATCGAGCACTCAAACCCATAACCCATTCTCTTTTTTCAACTATATCCAGCAATAGTCCTACACTGACCGGGGGTTGTCCTTGGGTTCACTTTCATAGTGCATACAGGGATAATCGCCAGTTGGTGGCACATTTCCTTTAGATTAAAGTGTCTAACAGGCCTCTGCGTGTTGGCTTCGGCCCCATGTACGCCTTCCAAAGTATCGAGACCCTGTGGTCCCGAGAATGGAAAAGACATACATAATAATAATAAGACCCGAAGAAGAGCCTCGATCAACATCTTAATGGCCCTCGCTGGATGGTTGGCTCAAGGGTCAGATGCAGAAGGCAGTACTTTTGGACACGGCGCGCATCGTCCGGAGGTTTCTCTCTCTATAGCCTTAACTGTCGGTAGCTTGAGCCCTGCCCCGCTGCTGGCAGCTTGCTAGGGTTAGGTTTTATAATATTTCTATGATTTGTTTTATTTCATATTTTACTGTTATAATTTTATTGTAAAAACCATCTCTAAGATAAAGTTTAAATAAAGTAATTAATAATAAAATTGAGTTCATTGCTATCCAATAACAATAAATGGTAACAATGTTTAGCACTTAATACTAATCAAAATAAAACATGAAAGCTATTGGATGCTGTTCAGCTACTGCTGACATATGACAGCGCTGATTTTCATCCGCACCTACTCCTCTGAGGTGTAACAATAAGTAGTAAATCACATTATGTATAACTTTGTGTATGTGTTGTGTGTGTGTGTGTGTGTGTGTGCGAGCGTGCGTGCGTGCGTGAGTGCGTGCGTGCGTGCGTGCGTGCGTGCGTGCGTGCGTGCGTGCGTGCGTGCGTTTGTGTGTGTGTGTGTGTAGCATAGTTAGTTATTGATTATTTTTGTCAGGCTATCGTAACTCGATCACACTCCAGTACTTAGTATACGAGTAGGCTTAGATAAAACCAAACAGAGTGGGGAACGGTGCGTCGTTACAATCGTCAACTTAAAAATGGGCCTGCATCCATAACTACATACATATGCACGCACGTGCCTTGGAAACTTAAATTACACACTATAGTAATGCTCATCCTAGTTAATTTGCCATATAACCAGTTGGCTAAACGTCGTCTTGCTGAAGTGTTGAACGTTGCAGTCAACAAGTCAGCTAAATTACGTATAGCTGTTTGATTAAACGGCTATTTCAACCAGTTGGCTGCGACATATACGCAATAATAATAGCGGAGTAACTGATCATTTGATTTCTTAAGTATATATTTAGATTCTTATTTATTTAGTATCAGCATTGCATCCGTTGAATCTTTGTTTAAAAAAAAATTGGTTGCCTGTAAAGTCGGTATACGGGCGAAAGTTTTACGTGACAACGACTTTAAGTGGTAAAATAATTTTAATGTGAATATTCATTCGTATAACATGAACCGGTGTTTATGCCTATCTCTCTCACTCTCTCTCTCTCGCTCTCTCTCTCTCGCTCTGTCTCTCTCGCTCTTAGGCGGGTTAACTGTGCTCGAGTGGAAGGGACGCGTGCCTTTCACTTTTTATGTCTGTCTCACTCGCTCTTAGGCGGGCTAACCATGCCCGAGTCGAAGGGACGCGTGCCTCTCACTCGCTCTCATTGTGAGCGCGGAACGTGAGCGGAGCGTAACGCAGTTTCTTGAAGTGTCACCCGGCAAACCAATTTATAAGACGTTGTCACGTCAAAAATTTCGTTAACGCACTAAATCGTTAACAATCTAGAGGCTTGGATCTTCTCAGTAAGTACTCGTGGTACCTGTGGCGGGAGACCTCGCTCTTCTTATACACTTATATAACAAAAATCATCATCATCATCATCATCAGCCTATATACGTCCCACTGCTGGGCACAGGCCTTACCTCAACTATGAGGTGGCGCGAGCCATACTCCACCACGCGGGCTCAGTGCGGATTCAACACTGAATGCACTCAGTGACCAACCTTACTGTCAGATGTTATTAAGGCGCCAGAGGGCCTCCAACCAGACTTAACGACTAATATATATTGATACTAGTGGACTCGGCAGACGTTGTCCCGCCCGATGTTTTTTTAAAATTTTCTTATCTTTTATACCTACCCTGGACTTCCACGATTATTTCAAGACTGAAATTGTTAAAATCGGTTCAGCTGTTCTCGGGTTTTAGCGAGACTAACGAACAGCAATTCATTTTTATATATAAGATATTACCCGGGACCAACATCTTAACGTGCCTTCTGAAGCACGACGATGCTTGTAAATAGACGTCACTTGTATGGTCAGAATGGTCACCCATCCCAAACCGCGCCGTAGGTTGCTTAACTTTTGGTATCACTACCAAAGCGCTGCAACCACTGCGCCACAAGCACCTCAATAAACAAAAATATACAACATTTTTTGTGTATGTGTGTGTGTGTTTGTGTGAGTGTGTGTGTCTAAGTTAAAGTTAAAGTTTTCTTTTAAAATACTTGTATCGATAAAAATAAATAAACATTACACAATGAGCAGCCAAGGGCTAACGTCTCTCTTTCATGACCCTGACGTCACAGCAAGGGTTGGGGTGACATTTGCTGTATTGTGAACGGGCTACGACCCATGATCACCCTGCCTTACCCTCTAAGTTGTCTGTAGTTTCGAATGTACCCATCCCTGTCACTCTTACAAATTTGACAGTGTGAGCGAACGCGCTGGCTAGACACGAAAATAGGAACGAATAGTTTGTGAGTAGATAAGGCCTCTTTCTGTAACACTTGATTACCTGCGACAGCTAACACCTACCTACTCGAATAAGTTAAAGTACACGTTTGATATTAAACAAATAGGGATAATATTATCACTACATAGACTTAAAGTCCAGGACGTAACTAAGCCCGCAATTATGAAAAGGTACCTTTAATAAATAACAAATTTATACGAAAACCTTAAAATAATATATAACAACTCGCCTAATGAGAGTATAAAAATAAATATATAAATAAACATTTTAATTGGTGTCATTTAGCTTGAAATAGAAATATTTATTAACATAAATAGGGTACTTAAATAAGGTTTTGTTGGTCATCTTGCTATACACCAAGGATAATGCTGAATACTGAACTTGTGCTGTTTTGACTGTTATTACTTCTTGTTTATGCTTTACCGCATAAATGGTGGACTTAACTCTATGACGTACTCTCTACCAGTCGACCCTTTAAGATACGCAGAAATGAAATATGGGCGGTGCGATTAAAACACTAATAAATAAAAACAAAACATCAAAAAGGAAATTCATGACATTGACAATTTAATTTAATGAAATTGAAATAAATGAAATTAATTTAACGAATTTCCGATCTCTAGATCGGAAATTCGGATGCATATTACTCGTATTCGGACCTAAAGTTGGAAAAATCAAAATGTTGGAATAATCTGCCGCCACCAATTAGAAATTCAAAATGCATTGCTTCATTTAAACAACGACTCAGGATAGTTTTAATAGAGTACCAAAAGGCCAAGTAGTTGTTTTGCATGCTCGAACACGCACTAACACACACACACACACATATGCACACACTATAAAGTTTCACTGCTTTAATTGTAAATATTATAAATATGTTAATGTTTGTTTGGTCGGGTGGTGACATCTACAAACCTCAGTGGTTCCCACAGAAAACCAGCGCTATGGCTTGCCGTGGCAATAATGCTGAGTGGGGACCAATTTGGTCATTATATTACATTCATTTTCTTTTTGGTTTGCTTAATTTTAGTTTAAATTTTCACTATATTGTATTGTAATATGTGCCAAATAAATATTTCTTCTTCTTCTTCTTCTAAAGTTAATTTTTGGCTAAGATTATTATGCCGACGGTTTGTTGTAAACATTTATTCTTAAAATTTTAATTTTGGGATTGCGGGTAATTCAGGATTGCGAAACTATATGTATCATTGTAAACATGTGGTATTTATTTAAATAAAACTGAAATACAATTTGCCGTCTCACTCGCACTCATTATCAAGTACCATAGCCTTCTCTCTTGTACCACTGACCGTGTACAATAGAGATCTGACAACGTTGCGCGTGAGCTGTCTCTTTTTAATTACAAAAGCATTAAAAACAAGAGACACCGTACAATACTCATCGATAGCTGTTAATAACGACCGTTGGTAGGAGTAGGAGGCAGTGAAGTGTCATAGATAATATATAAATTTCAACTTGATCGTTAAAATCAATAAGTATACATACATCCGATTTGATTTCATAGTTAAAACACAAAATTTGACGATTCTGCAATCCCGAGATTTTCCGATGTAAAATTGTATTCCATAACTAGCAGAGCCGGCAGACGTGGTCCTGCTTGTTGCTTTTTTTTTTAAATTTCTGATCTTTTAAACCTTCCCTGGACTTCCACGAATATCTCAAGACCAAAATTATCGAAATCGGTTCAGCCGTTGTCGAGTTTTAGCGAGACTAACGAACAGCAATTCATTTTTATATATAAGAGACTAGCGGACCAAGCAGACGTTGTCCTGCCCGTTGTTTTTTTTTTTAAATTTCTAACCTTTTAAACCTTCCCTGGACTTCCACGAATATATCGAGACTAAAATTATTTAAATCGGTTCAGCCGTTTTCGAGTTTTAGCGAGACTAACGAACAGCAATTCATTTTTATATATAAGAGATTATGTCATTTAAGCAAACACCTTAAAATAAGTCAATATATCCACACCCGTTTGATTCTGTCGAAATTTGTCAATCCGATATTCCCGGGATTTGATCGTTATAAAAGCCCATTCCATATTAGCCAACCCCTGAACTTAAGGTAAATATGTATCCGATTATCCTATCACTATTTATGACATTATTTTTATAGTTTTGACATTATTTAATTATTCATTATAAACCTATTTATTGATTTGTTAAAATGTTTATAAATATAATATGCACGCCTACATGCAGGCTGAATGCATGCAGTTTGTAACTTACATACTTTTGTGTATTCTAGCAAAAAAAAAACAAAAAAAAATAGAATATCATGTCGTTAGGATACCCATCGCGACGTTAACAACAAAAAACCAAATGGAGGTAGTCAGTAAATGGCTTCCGGTCGCACCTACATTGGCTCAGGCAAATTAGCGGCACTCAGTGAAGAATTTTCTAGATTTATGCCCGATTTTTTTCGGTAAAATATCTTACAGTGGGGATGTAAATACCATACAGAAACTTTGCCTTAAAACAGTCACTAAATAAGTTGCAAATGAATACTAATCCCCTATTTTGTCACGGATCAACTAAACAACAACTCGCCTAGTCGTCTAATAGGAAATCTTTTTGTTATTTTTCGGGAGATATTTTTTGGAAACTTTTTCTAAGAATCATCTCCCAAAAATTTACACAAAATTTTCCTATTGCTTCACCAAAAGTGACAATAAAAATATGCAACCTATTTTCCTTCCAAAAAGATAAATTCTTCTAAATATTTATTATAAAGTCCTAGATGAAGTGTTAGTTATGGAGATCTCCTCTTTACATTAAATATTTAAGTACGTTTATTTTCTTTACATCCAGTGCATCCTTTCCGTTATGACCTACACGGAGCCGAAACCTGGACACTCACGAAGAAGTACATTAGCCAACTCCAAGTAGCGCAGAGAGCTATGGAACGTGCTATGCTGGGCATATCACTTTTGGATCGAGTTCGCAATGCAACCATCCGGGAAGGCACCAAAATGATCGACATAGCCCTAAAAGTGTCCAGATTAAAGTGGAGATGGGCTGGCCATATGGCTCGCAGAACAGATGGCAGGTGGCCCCTGAGTGGAGTGGACCCTGGTTGGGACGTCGGAAAGTCGGGAGACAACCCACCCGTTTGGTCGATGACACTGCAAAAGTGGCAGGGAGGGGCTGGATGCGATTGGCACGAAACCGCAACACTTCGCGTGCTCATGAAGAGGCCTATACCCGACTATGGGTGACCACAGGCTGAAGAAGAAGAAGAAGAGATTTCCTTAACATTAAATATTTCAAGAATTTTTTTTATTAGTCCAGGGTCTTCGAAAAGTTCCTGAAAGTGAATAATACGAAAATAACCTTCTATCGTATACCTGTATTTTTTCCGAATAATAACTTGATACATTTAAAAAAAAACAGCTGCTATTAGACGCCATATTGATTGAAAACAAAACGCACCTAGCGCCGCGGTGGTGAGCAGTGAACTAATTGAATTTTCGACTTCGAAATTGAATCGTCTATGGTGTTGAACGTTTTGAGCGCGTCAAATTAAAAAGCTAGATGTATGATTGAATGGCGTTGTTCAGTCAAAGGGCTAGCTGTTTGATTGAACGACATTAGATTGATCAGAATATTTTTACAAATCTTAAAAAATATTAGTAAGGGTATGTAACACAAATGGCTTAATAAGTTATGCCCCCATGCCACCAAGCCAACCAGTTCGCATACATAGCTTCACGAATTAATATACGAACAAAAAAAATTACATCAGAATCTCGTCCATCCGTTCCGGAGGTGTTCTGCAAAGTGAGTACGTTAACGATACGACTCGTCTGTCTATTACGCTTTCTAGCCTAACTACTGAATCGATTTGGATTAAATTTGTTACACGTGTAGGATGAACATCAAGAACGTACAAAGGATAACTCCTGTCGCGGAATTTTACTATATTTACTATATTTTACTAACCCGCTGGGGAAACTAGTTTGGAATAATTAATAAAAAAACTGAAAAAATTGTTATTAAACAAATTATTATTTATTTTTAACAAGGACTTAGCCTGGTCAGACGTCTGGTCGATGATAAAAACAGCTCACCTAGGAGATTCATAATGATTCTAGCTTTGTATTGTTTTTTTTTTTGAACTGCAGGAAAATTCTGCCACCAAACGAAAACCAAAAAGATTGCTGAATACTTATACCTCAGACTGGGAATCAAACTCGAGACGAATTATTGGTAGTGTGAAGAACACAACTACACCATAGATGCGGTCAGACGCCAACCTAAACTTTGTTACTAGCACTCACCATTTCCACTCTTGATTTTCTTTAATCGTCAGCGTAAACACACCTTCAAATATCAAAAGAAGTATAGGAGAGGCCAAATACCAATATTCTATGTCGTTTTTGAAAAGAGTCACTTGCCAAATTGCAATTATACCGTGACACGCGAAAACTAATCGAGTTATCACCGCTTTTATAGTCGCTAACACTTTGCCTACATTAGCCATTTTTTGTTTAAGTTAGGCTGTACACAATTATTGCATTGCACTTATTTTATTTCATTTAAAAAGTTAGTATTTATACACTTTCTTTAAGGCACTGGCTTAGGAACAAATTTCAAAGTTGCTACTAATACAATAATAAAAATAGTTTTTCAATGTGAATGCATCGCATACCGAAGCAAGACTGAACTCCTGAGATTTTGTTCTCAATAAAAAGTCCCATATAACGAAAATCTACCCTGAAAACGACTATCGTTCAAAAGGCTATACATTGACGGCTAATTGCAAAAATAAATGAATAACACGATGGTTTTCATTAGATTGGCTGCAAGAGAAATGGCGGGAAAAGCTAGCTGCTGAAAAGCTGCTTAATGGCGTTGTATAAAGTTGAACTTAGATAATTATGATTAAAATAGCTAAGAACTCCTCAATGTATTCGTACTTCACAAGAACTTTCGTTAGGTCGCCAGAGTTTTACGCGCGCAAACTCGAAAACAGGCCAATCGCAGTCACCCTTCCCAGAAAAGGGCTTGGAACTTACAAACATTAGCTTTTATCTCCATAGTTCTTTATTTCAGTTCTATTTCTGTAAGATTTAAGGTTGCAAATCTATAAGGCAAAAGTTTGATAATCAGAGTAGGTTAAGCGAAAGTTATGCGAAAATTCACCTTTCTCTACAACTACCTATGCAACTGTAAGGAGGATTGATCGTTTGATTTTATAGTGTAGTGCAGCGAAAAGCCTTTTTTCGGTCTTTAGTAATGCGTCCTAAAAACAAAGATTTTAATACTTAACTCAGATAAATAATCATTGTATATTTATATTCAGAAAATTAAAGGCCAAACTAAAAATAAGGCTAAATCTCTCCAAAAAACCAGTTGACGTCCAAACGCATGAATCAGTTAAGTTAAAGTTACATTAAAGGGGCAATTCCAGTATTACGTGAGGACTGTTGTGGGGGGGGGGGGGAGAGAAGTCTTTGCTTCGCTTATTTTGGATGACTTGGGCACGGTAATATTATCCATACAGTATTCCAACTCGGCCGTGTTTTTAAAATAAGTACCTACCGCCGCGCGGTACGTAAGCATGAGATAGGGCTGTCGCTGTCGCCTACCTACAGCGTTTTAATTGCATCTGCTTTATGAATTGAATAGAAAGTGTGCAATTAAAATGCAATTTGTTTTGTTGATTGATAGATTTAATTAAAAACCATGATTAAGTATGTGACTTTATAACAAATCGGTCTAATAAATTTGCGGCCGAAAAATATTTGCGCATTGATTGTATTACTAATGTTATACTCGTAAGAACGAAATGCTTTATTATTATATTTGAGTGTATAAAAAATCCGCAATCCAAAAACAGCACAATATATTCTACTTGTCATGTTAAATAGCTACTTGCACTTCTTTCGAGTTAAATAAAATTCGGGCGGTTACTGATTAAAAACCCGCACACCGTCCGTTCGCCACTGCGCGCACCCGCGAATGTAGCATGCAAAGCGCATGCCAAGATCCGGGCGCATAGGTATAACTCGCGCCTCGTCCGTTTATATGAAGTTGGAATACTGTTATAATATTACTGTGACTTGAGGGGCTCTGCTTACGTAATACTTGAATGGCCCCTAAAATTAAAAGTTAAAATAAAGGGATCAATTGAGAATTTTTCGAGTAGGTATCATCATAATAAAATTTTTAACGTGATTATTTTAAATTAGGTATATTAAAATGCGACAGTCGCATTCCTGCTACAGTGATTTTCTTTTGTACGGCCAAATATAGCAGACGGGCGGCCGGTGACGGAATCGCACCTTAAAACAACACCGGAACATTCTCACCTACCACCGATTCAGCCAGTGTGTGGAGCCGGCTCTATTGCTTTTAAATTATGACTGTTTAATTGTCAATGCTGTCATGCGTGCTTTTAACAATATCCGAGCTGTCACTGCTGTCAGTTTATTTATTTATTTACTGAACTCTTTGCTTTGGTTTATTCGTTCGTCTCGTCCAGTCAGTTCGTTAGTCAGCTGGGCCTGCTTTTAATTTCAATTTGTTTGTTTTTGTATCATTGAATTCAAGTGACTCCGGTATAGTTGATTAGGTACAATTACGGGATTTCTGAAAACTAATAACTACGGAATCCCTGATGTCGTAATTCCCCGCGTATGTCATTGTCAACAAATAACTAAGGCGGTCTCTTGCGATAACTCCAATAAAATAAAACATGTTTGAATCTGATGATTATGATCAGGTAAGCATGTGCTACTAGAAATATTCTTGACTTAGCGCTTTACACATTCACCCATATAGATATTCGGCTACAGAACAATTTTTCGACTGTTCAAATACATTGCCTGTCACAAGAGTCCATTTAAAATTCAAGCAATTTTATAGTAATATGAATATTTTCGGTTAGTTTTACATATTTTATAGGTAGGACACCTTATTTGATAGATACAAAAGGTGACATCACAATAAAACTTAAATTTAGCCTAAATTAGAAAGTAACATGAAAATCCAAGTCTTTTTTAACCATAATTAAGCTTTACTTCATGCTTCCTTCCAGATTTTAAGCCAGTTTGAAATACCTGAAACTCCAGCTGCCACTGAAGTCAAAACTGTTACTGATGCTTCTGAAATAATTGAAAAACTACATACTGAAAGCTCACCTAACTCAATTACTTCTTCAGAGTGTAAAACAGAGAAAAAAAATGTCTTAAATATACCAGTAGAGAGAAAACTTGGTAATAATGTATCACAAAAGCATATGAAAAGAAAAATAATAAATTCATACTTCAACCACTCTAGCAAGAGAAAATTCCCAGGGCCAGCTGGCCTTTTGAATGGTAGTTTCAAAGAAAATGAAGATGAGTCGGTGTGTCTTCAGGAATTATTATCACAAGTAACTGTTTTTCTTAGATATGGCAATATACTTAACAAATCAAACTTAAGTAGCTGCTTAGTACACTACTTTGTTTCATAAAACTTTGGTGACGACAACCACTTTGGTGTAATGGTCAAGTAGTTGACTATTAACCATGAGGTCGTGGGTTCAATCCCTGCACCAATGTAAGATCTCTTAAATTAGTACACACTTTGCAGTTTATCTACATATCTCATCGTTCCGTAAACTGTGATTTCACATACTGTTTTTACTAGCTTACAGTTGTGATTAACCTGAAATAAAACAATATAACATAATTATATGACAACCACATTGGTATAATGTTTAAGAAGTTGACTATTAACCAAGAGGTTGTGGGTTCGATCCCCTCACTGTACAAATATTTGTGTGCTTGAACATGTCTGTTTGTACTGTTCCGGGTGCTATATGTATTTATTTAAGTTTATTTGTAATACCACTGTTGATTCTGATATCTGTAACACAAGTGCTTCAGCTACTTACCACAGAGTCAGATTAATTAATGTGATGTCTTTGTATATTTATTTGTTTATTTATAAAAGGTCATCATGACTTTTTGTTTCATAAAAGATGGCCAGTGCTCATCCATTGGGTATCAGTTCAATCCTTTTTAACACGCTTTTATTAGATTGGGGTGTATGTATGGATGTATGAATGTATGTAACAGAGTTTTTGAACTCAATTTTCATTAACTTCCAGAAATTGGATTAATTTGAAACTTTGCTCACATATTAAGTACATCGGTACTAGCAATGACAATGCAATAATTTGATAAGAGTTTTCCATTATCCTTATTAACTAAAGAAATAAAAAATAAAAATAGTTTAAAAAACTAAAAAAACACGTTTTTATTGCTAACCTATGATTACCCTGATTCACAAATTAACTTTTATCTTTTCAGGATTTTGAATTCTCACAAAACTGTATACCAAAAGATGCATTCGACTCGCCTCTATGGAAAAGACTGCTTGAAGATGTAAAAAGTTTCAAAATGGGTGCCACAGATACTATTGTTAGCGTAAAGCAGCAACGAACTTCAGGCGATATGCGATGGAGAAAAGCAGGAGTGATCGCAGCATTTGTTGAGGCTGTTGATAGATCTAACATAGATCCGCTGATCACACTACGTGATAAAACAGGTAAATATTTACCTACTTATTTATTACTAGCTGACCCGGCAAACATTGTTTTGCCATTTAAATTATTGTGGACAACCCTTATCACTAAGGGATATGAATAATAGATGTTGGCTGATTCTCAGACCTACTCAATATGCACACAAAATTTCATAAGAATCAGTCTAGCCATTTTGTAGGAGAGATAAAGACACAAAACAGGTTAGGTAATTAAATATGATGAGACAAGTGAACATATGCGCTAGATTACAACCCGAAATGTGTAACCAAGGTTGCAGTTAGATCATATTTTGTTGGAGCCTTGCAAAAGATATGGATACAAATTACAGGGTTATAAAAAGATGTGTTTTTCCAGTAAACTTGAAGTGAAAATAGGCGCGGGTTTCATCGGGTATTTGCGGATATATTGATAGATGATATAGTTCATATGTATTTTAAGTTTTTCTTTTATAAAAAGAGGATTACAATAATCAAAAGGTAAAATTTTGTGAAATTTACCTCTATCTATAAATTTACATCTAAGGCAATTTACTTTCTTAGGTATATAATATTTTTGCAGTTGACAAATAAACTGTCCAAGGCAGAATTTGATTTGGGTTTTCTTTGGAGGCAGATTCGATTCCTGCTACAGACAATATTTTTTTTCTGCTGCCTAATAATTATCTTAAGTTTGCAACATTTAAATTATGTGATACTGGCAGCCCATTATCCCAAGGGAGCATTAAAATCAGAATGAAAAGTAACCTATCACCCAAGTCAGCTCATACACTGTCCGTGTACCAAATTTAATCAAAAGTTCAAAACTCGTTTAGTATTTTCAGCGTGATTGACGGACAAACATTAAAACAAAAAATCTTTCACATTTGTAATATTAATATAGTGTGAAGTGTAATTGAGAAATAGGGAAAAAGTCTGTTTTAATTTCACATTGTAAATAAAGTTACATTGTTAATGCTTAAAAATAAATGAACATTTGAAGATGTTTTTATTTCCTTTCTAATTAATAATAATATATAATTTTTATTTTTATTGCACATATTCTAAATTTTTATTTTCAACGTCTATAGTTTGAGTTAGTAGTATAGTTAATAGTATTATAATAAAATGGCGAGGAATAAATGATTTATTATTAATATTATTTTTCAGATAACATCAAATGCACTCTACACCGTGATGTCTGGTCAAAATTCTCGTCATATTTAGTACCAGAGTACTGCGCACTAATATTGTCCAAGCCCACTGTACTCACTATGGGAACTCGAGCTGTCAAAAACCACTACCTAAATATAACCATGAGTAACATATTGGCAATTTATAGCTCCGCTGTACTAGCAGAAAGTGATAAAGAAGAGATAGAGGGTTGTGAAATAGCTTACGAAAAGGATTTTACTGTTATTAAGTTGGATGACTGCAGTGCAGGTATGATGATGCTTTTGATTAAACATGTTATTTTTAACAATAATTTATCTTAAGTTTTCAATGTGAATGCTTATCCACTATAAAACTTCAACTTTTTTTAATCTGGATACCCAAAATTGTCTTGTAAATGTATACCTGTGGTGACCTCTACCGTTCGTCATCACAAGCGCATGCCGAATGGTGGCGCACGCAACGAGCGCTGATACGGCACCATAGGCTAGATTATCTTGTGGAGGCTGAGGCGCTGTTAGCCAAGAACACATGAACCGCGGCATGTAAGATTTAGATCCCGAATAATATTGATAGACAAAATCAAGATGATGTCTATCGGACCTTATTCACCTGGGTAACACCCGGTCGGTAGCAAGCGCTTCCCTTTAGCTTCCTAACTCTAAAGCGGTTGCGCTAAATACCTATAAGTTTCTTTCATAGAATATGTAAGATAACTGCTCCAATGTGTAGTTTACTCGCCTGTAAAATCAACAAATTAAGTCTGTTATTTTTGATACAAAATTTGTGATGTTTTTTTCCAGATAAAAGTACAATTGAATCTTCAAATCCCGATGCGCTTGGATTGCTGGACGATTTGGATAATATATTTTCGGATGATATCTTTTAAGAAGAAACCAACTCGCCTACTGTCTTCTCTAAGCTGTTGTCCGTAGTTACACTTCTGCGACTAGGTGTACAAATTATTGTTTATGTTCTACTCAGGTGGTGTCTGACAGACGTCATTTTCAAATGTAAATATATAGGTATGACTGCCTCGTTGGTGTCGTGGCAAATGGGTTCGAATCCCAGGTCGAGCCAAAATTGTTTCTGAGATTTTATGTCACGAATTTCCCAAAAACAGCTCGGAGCCGGGAAGTTGTCGGTGTTACACCCCCGTGCTTCAGTGCGCACGTTAAGCCGTTGGTCCTGCGCCTGATCTCTCTCCGGTCATGTCGGATGGCGTTTTACCGAACTTTGAGAGTGATGGAACAGTGAGTGCACCTGTGTATTGCGCTCACACTTGTGCACTATAATATCTCCTGCGTAGTTGGCTGATCTCTGTTGAGATTGGCCGCTGTGGTCAAAATCGGCCAGATGGGCTACTATATACGTACTAGAAATATGTCGAAATTGTTTACGGTGTCTGAGAGACTACCACCTCAGTCGCAGAAGATTAAGTTTCGGATGAAGCCATCATCCCTGTCACTCACAAGCGTGATACTATGTTTTGTAAACCTTGAAACTCAAGACCTGAATAAATATTAGTAAAGAAAGTAACAACTGTCCGTCATTGTGATAAAATGTTGATCTTCAATAAATACTGTTTTTGTTCTATGACAAAAAATATTTGAAATATTAAATCACAATTATTGTTTGTCTCGATATTATTTAGAGTCTGTCGCTGAATGTACATCACCTTATCATAATAAGCGCGTATGCCATAGGCCATAGAGAAAGTAATACGTATGCCGCGTATGCCTTCATTTTTACTTCTTCACTTTTTTTGGCGAGCGAACTTAAGCTCGCACCATAGGCTCACTGTTCCGCCAGTGTCGTGTGTGTAGTGTAGCGTTTATACGGTTCTTTTTTTTAAATCAAAATAAAAATAAATAAAATATTTATTAAACGCCTTAAACAAAAGACTATTAATTTTTGCTATCAGATGCATGTTTTAGTAAAATATGGCTTGCAGACGTTCAAAACCGTTGTGTTGCAATGCAACTTAATCAGCCATACCACAAAAAAAATACAGTTTTTACGCCTCGTATTAATACCCACCGAACAAACTAAGGTATTTTTTCAGATAAGCTTTCAACACTACCATTTATTCGTGAATTGGCTATCTATTTTGACGTGACAACGTCTTAAATTAGGTTGCGGCTCGGTGTCACATATGAAAAAGTGTAACGCCCGGTAACGTAACGATGAGTCACCGAACGAGAGAGAGGCCTGCCGGACCGGCGAATGTCTTGCGTCTCTCTCCCACTCAAACATGATCGGTGTCACGTAAAATCTTCGCCCGTAAAACCGACTTTACAGGCAACCATTTTTTTTTTAATGAAAATTTTCCTGAATCATATCGAAACGATATCTAAAGATATAGTTTGTTTGAAATAACTCATAAAATAACATTATAACATCAAATAACTCATTTTATTTAAATGAGTTTTATGTTACCCATATTAATATCATGAAGATATAAGGTAGCACCGATACCCATAAAAATAATGTATATTTATTAAATAGACTCCAATAAAATGAAAAACCTATTTTACTATTTGGTAAATCAAGCAGTCTACTGATTACTGTGTGAAGTCTACTGATTACAAGGTTAAAAATTTACCGGTTTTTACGAGTACGACACTAGGCGTAGCTCATTTCGAGCTCAATTTCGTTGGTTGTAAATCGGCCTTATTTTTTTCTGAATGTTGGCCAACTATGCTACGACGTCGCTCATTGGCTGATATAGTTTTTTTAATATTAGCTGTTTTGGCGGGAAATAAATAAGTTTCACAAACTTTAGCGTCGCTTGGCGGGCATTTTTTTGTTTGTGGTGTTAACACGAAAAAAATGGATTAATTAAATATGTTTGACCAAGAGAAGTTATATTTTCGTGCGACGCGTCATCAGGTTAAATAAAATCGGTCTGCGTTAAAGTTTAAAGCATGCAACGCCGTAGTCTGCGGTGTTTACCGCGTATAAGTTATAGTGAAGTGGAAGAACCAAACCTCGATGAATATGTCTGTAAGTAAAACGAAATAGGTACTTCGCTAAAAACTTTGCGCTCTTGTCAAAGCATAAACCAGCGAATCCTTGTCATCATTTTAATTTTGGTCATGCTTATCCAGAAAGTTACAAATCTAGGAGCAAATTTTTTTTAAGTACTTAATAACGTAATTTATAACATAATAGTCATTGTGGTGTTACCTAGCTATCATTGTCCAAGATGATATACCTACTTACGGATAGCTTTCTACATTACCTACCTACCTAAGTGAGTTTTATTTTTTTTTGTTTATTGTTGGAAATTTTATTTTAGTTTGTGATAAATGCGCAGACTACGTTTACGAATACTGCTCGATCCATGGACCACTGCTCGTTATACCCGATGACATAGTGAGTTTTATTTTGTATTGTTTATGTAGATAGATAGATAGAGAACACTTTATATTAAATAAGATGCAAAATTTAGGCGGTCTTATCGCTAAGAGCGATCTCTTCCAGACAACCTTCGGGTTAAGGATATTGTTATTTACAGGAAGGGGGAGTTGGGTGCAAAAGTCATATTAATATTACTATAACATGATGAACATCAACAACGTGAACCTAGTTTATTTTAATATAACTACTTACTATTTTAAGGTTTCTGAGGTTTATTGTCTACTGTCAGTAAGACTTGGCGCGCACGTAGTGACTTTTGTCACTGAAACTGAGAAAAAAGAATCTTCCTTTTTCGGCTTTATAAAGAACAAGAGAGAGATAGATATACTGTCCTGTCTCAGTAACAAAAATCTCTAAGTGATGCATAGTCTAACTTTTGACGAGAACAATATTAGTTCTTAGTTTTTTTTTTTCATTTTTTTTTGTAAGAAAAATTTCGTACTTTAAAGAATATCATAAGAAAAGAATTGGCCAAATTAGTCCAGGCGTTCTTGAGCTATGCGCTTGCCAAAACATTTTGGTATATTTTTTAATATAGATGCGGCTTCAAAATACCTTTGCCTTTTCATCATTTTTGAACAGTAGAAATACAAGGTAGGTACTTGTCGCCCATCTCCGGTTAGTTATTCAAAAATAATATTATAAATGCGAAAGTAACTGTCTGTCTGTCTGTTACTCAATCACGCTTACTAAACCAATTTGCATGAAATTTGGCATGGAGGTATTAGGAGGGAGGCAAGGACATAGGCTACTATTTTACCACGGGAAAATGACGAATTCCCATGGGAACATTCAAGTGGGCAGATCGCTTTAACGCCTAAACAACGAAACGAAAAAGATTTAAATGAAATTTGGTAAGGAGATAGTTTGAGACTTAAGAAAGGACACGAGTTACTTTTGACCGCGGGTAAACAACGCATTCCCATGGGAAAAATTACTTTTCGGGGAATCTGATCGCTTTCACTCCTAAATTACCAAAGATTTGAATTATATTTGGTTAAAATTGGTATTACGGGAAACCAACGCATTCCGGAAAAACTACCTAATGCGGACGAAGTCGCGGGTAAAAGCTAGTATCAAATAATTTAAAGAAAATTTAGTCAAGACAAGTACTTAGTATAGTTTTATGTTTCTCTGCTTATTTTATCTCAAATAGGTGCCAGCGAAGTCCCCATACCCGGCGTTCGTGCCGCGCGCAGCGCTCACCATTCCGCGTGTATTTTTGCATTTAGCGCCTTCTATAATACCTGGTGAGTAAAATAACGTATTTTCTTTTGGTTATTTGTAAACTTAACTTAATAAATTATATTTATCAAGTTTTTTTTTGCGTTCACAACGCAATTTTAAATTCGAAAAGACACCTACTTAAAAAATCTTTTTGGCACCGGTCATCAGGGATCCGGTCGTTGAATTTTGTATGTGTTTAATCAATCATTGAAGAAATGGTGAAACATACGCTGGCTCAAAACGTTAGGAAGCACTTACAAAATTCAACGACTCCATTATGGTTCTCTCTCGGTAGCTCAGTTGGTTAGAGCATAGGACCGAACTTCTTAAGGTCGGGGGTTCGAATCCTCCCTGATGACCGGAGCCGAAAATAATTTTTTAAGTGCTATGTCTCTTCGAAGTTAATAACTTACAACTTAACTGAAAGGACTAGCAACCCACCGGCAGACCTTTAGTATCGCATTTTAAATAACAGGTCAATGAACTGCGATTTTGAAAGGATCAAGAAATAGCCGTTTCACGAAATTACCTAAATCTAAGAATTAACAAATCGAGGAGTGGAAGAAAATTAACTGTCGATCGACAAGGAATAGACGCTTACGAATCAATAAATCATTCATTCATTAGTTTTGCGGGGGACGCGCTAAAAGCCTATTTGATTTCTGTACTGTTTGCATTTTTTTTTGTTTATGTGTATTGCATATGTATTTACAGATATCTGTTTGTGTACCAAACATAAATAAATAAATAAGAATTCTCTCGAAATTTTATTGAAGTTTCGGCTGTTTTTCAATATGTGTAAGTTAGACCAAAAAGGACAGGAACCATTTTCTATGTGTAGAAACTGCAAGTTATTATCGCTTAATTCCTAGACCTTTTCCGTCAAATCCACGCGAGCATTATTTTGAAATTGAAGTGATACGGTTAATCGACGTTTATAATGGTCAAATCCACCTAGGGTTGCCACCCGTACTTTATAATAAAGTATTTTACGTTATTTCAGGCAATTGTACTCTGTCCTTTATGAGAACAATAAAGTACACGAAAATACTTTATTTCGCATGATTTGTTTTCTTTGTGATTTTGAAGTTGAGGTAAAGTCGTAAGTATTAATATAATTATCACATATAATTATACTTTGGAATATAATTATTTGTTAAATATGTTTTTAAATATAACAATAAATAAAATTAAATTGTACTTTATTTTGTTACTAGGTATGTTCTTTTTTTCGTACCTATAATAACCAATGTACTTTATTTGCAAATAAAAAGGTGGCAACCCTAAACCCACCTAACGTGACATGAATAAGAATACCTTTATTTTCTTAATAGGCTAGATGACACCACCAATCGTGGACATACTTATTATTATCTATCAAAACGGTCTGCCTCCAAAGATTTTGACGAAGAACGTGACGTCACGGTCATGTATCAGAAATCGGAGTCAATTGACCGAATATTTATTGGGTTTTGTGTGTTTAAAAATTGGTTTCTACAGCTTTTTGGGCATATACTGGTTGTATTAACTTCATAGGGGCTATGTTTTTTAAACGCTGTGGTCTTGAAAATACAGGGTGTAAAAAAACCTTAACGAAGCCGAATACCACATATTCTACCAATTGTTACGATCATTTTTTCCTTTATACCATACCTGGGAAGTTAACGGTTACTGAGGTATTGATGATTAAAATAAAAAAAAATTGATGATTTTTACAGAAATGTCTTTATTTCTAATGTCCGTTATAACTGAACTTTTTTCCAAAGAAACATGATACCAATTTTCACTAGTTCTTTCATAAAAAGCCTCTAAATGGCACACTCCGCAATGAACAGCGCACACTCGAACCGACCCGCGTCGCGGCCAGAGATGTGAAAAATAGTTTAGTAAAAGTATTTAAATACAAAATGCAAATGCATAGTTGCTAGCACTATTTCAAATAGAAATACAAAGTAGTTTTGGATAAAAGTATTTAAATACAAAATACGTATTTTTAAAATAGGTTTGGAAAATAAAATACATTGTTAAGCATAACCACTTTTATTTATTGAACTGATTTTAGAACTAGTATTTGTTCAAAGAGTTCATCTTTCATGTTCCGCCTATGGGGCCTCATAATCATTCCACCAAATGAAAATAGTCGTTCTACAGGGGCAGAACTTGGTAAGCACAATGTTGGCATTATTGTTCTAGTTGACAAATGACAATGACAACACTCTGATCACGATCAGTGCGTTCATAAATAAAATGAAATAGAATGGAAAAATTGTAAAAATGAATTAAAAATGCAACAAAACTATTTTGTATTTTATAAATACTAAATATTTATATAGAGTATTTCAAATAAAATACAAAATACATTTAGAAAAAAGTATTTCAAATATAAAATAAAAATGGGTATTTTGCATTTTGTATTTGCATTTCAAATATATGTATTTCAAATAATTCACATCTCTGGTCGCGGCGGCGTATAGCAACACGCCCCGCGGTCACTGCCCCGCGTGCGCAACGTACATTGCGACATAATTTATTTTTCATACGATTTGGTTTGATATACTGAACGCGTGGTTGACGGCTTCGTTAAGGTTTTTTTTACACCCTGTATTTTACATATGCTTCGTCATCGTGCCTATTACATATATTTCTTCGTACAGGTGCGGGTGTGGGGGTGTTCTCGACGCTGACGCTGCCGAGCGGGGTCCGCTTCGGGCCCTACATCGGCCAACAAACTAAAGAAGTTAATTCTCCTTACTGCTGGCAGGTTTGTCTAAGAAACAAATCATTTACAATGTGAAGAAATTTGCATTGTTACTGCTAAAAAATAACGTTACTATTAAAATCCTTATTTAAAACGTTGTCTAAGTTATTGGACTGTACTGCACTCGGTCGAACTTTGTTATTCCAGCATCAAGTAAATGGGTAAATTTCAACAAGTAGATTTTTTTTATCACTTCGGTGAGATTTTTTATTTCAATGCTATTCTACAGATTTTTGATGACAAATAAAAGGTTAACCCATTATATAACATGTGTGAGAGCGGGCAACAAATATCATTAAAATTCAGAGAAATATTCAAGATTGAATTTTTATAGGTCCACCGAAATTAAAAGTATCCTCCGAAATGATAAAAATGTTCACTGAAATGAAAATTTGTCCACTGAAATGATATAACTCTACACCGATATTATTAATGACCACTGGAATGATATAGCTAAGAGCAAACCGAAATGCAAGTTGGGGTTTCTTACATTGTTATTTATTCAGTTTATACTAAAACGCTCTGATTAAAAGTACGATTTTTGCAGGTATGTACTGTAAACTATTCTTATAGGTAGGTGATATAAATAAAACTTCTAAAATAATCAAATCAACTTTTTTTTATTTTTGATCACAGCAATTACCTCTTTATTTCACTAATCAGCCTTTTTTTTACTATATATAGGTATGTACTCGTATGTATTATTATTTACTCGTTAGCTTATAGATATTTAAGTCGCAAGTATTATAATGCTTTAATAATATGTTATTAAAGCATGCACGTGGCTTATATCCCGCAAGGGGTAAGCAGACCATCAAAGATCCTATAATAATTTTATTACTATTAATAACATGAAACACTGCATTGATAAACAGTGATAGAAATAGACTCACTGACAAACAAACATCGACAATAATCACATTTACAGTAAGATAATAATATACACACATACATATTTACTACCACATTACCTTACTACTCCTATACTATACCTGCCTACCTACCTTCACTCACATACAAAACAGCGCAAAGATGAACAAAGATAGAGAAAGACTATCAGACCAACAAACATATTTACATTTTCATTATTAGTAAGATATCAAACCACCAAACACGCACGTCACGAACAAAATACCAAATATACACAATAATTCTGACTTCTTCTAGGTTAAAATACATTTCGGAACTATGAATAAATATTTGAGACCGGGATCCCTGATTTATCATTTCAGAGGTGCATTTCATTTCCGTGGACTGTTATCAGTATTATAGTCCACCGAATCCTCTGAAATGATAAAACTGAAATGATAAAATGTACCTTAAATTTACATTATCTCTAGAACCAAAATCAGTATCAAAATATCAACACTTCTCAAACTAGCAGTCCTTACGGCGAGTTTAATGCACAACTTTGAAATAAATTAAATAAATCTAACACGAGTTATAACGGCTACCGAAATGAATTTTTTTTGTCCCCACATCACTGAAATGATAAACTTACGTTTTTGGCGGGAAACCACAACACGTCACGACCGCTGCGTTCGCGCCGCGGGCTTAAGCCGCACTGATCCGAGGTGGGGAGAGGAAAGGGGAGCACAACAGGCGCCATGTTGACGGAATATTCTCTACGAAAAATACTGTCCTCTAAAATGATAACTTTTCGCCGGACATAAGTTGACTGGTTGTCAAATCTATAACAACGTAGTTAAATAAACAAAAATAGTTTTTGTAGATAGATAATATAAACTTCAATGAAATTAAACTATACTTACATTCAATTAATTATTCGTATTTGCAGGAAAACTTATTTTGTGAGTCGAATAGAGTTTAGGACAGGTCACTGTTATGATAAAATGACACTTTCAAATTTTTTTTCGCATGTTATCCGATATTGTAACTCAACAATTTTTTTTGCCAAGGTAGAGGAGGTCTTATTCTACTAAATATACATTCTATATAAATATACATAATCCTATATCAGCATCTTGTACACCCGTTCTTTGCCGTGTGTTTTTTCTGTTTGCGCAATTCACCCAAATATTCAATTTCTTTCACGTTACTTGTTGTGACACCGTAACTTAAACGAATGTGAAACTAAATTTTGATAAATTAAAATGTAAAACCCTCAAACTCTTAGAACATTCTTCCTTCATGTACCCAATACATTTATGGAAGAAATATACATATTTCTCAAATATTCTACATTTATATTTTACTAGATGCCGCCCGTGGCTGCGTCCTCGCCGACTTTAGTTTTTTGTCACCGAGTTTCATACATACTTGCGTCCTCTATTTTATCACCTAAGGAGTGAAATTTATCTAAATCCTTTTTTCCGGGTTGCCTACGTCATAGTTGCTGTATGCATGCAAAGTCTCAGCCCTATCGGTTCAAAATACTTTCTTTCCCTAGTTTACCGTGGGTAGAATTTATCAAAATCCTTTCTTAGCGGATGTCAACGTCATAATATCTACCTGCTTGTTTCGTTCCTTCATCTAAGATATTCACATACATTTAGTAAATACACAGATACGGGTACGAGTAGGTAGATGTTCAATGTAGGCGGTCTTATGCTAAATCTACGCTAGAACAGTTTAATTGGTTTATTTATTCGCTCTCAAAGATTCGCGACAGCAACAACAAGTGTTCGCACGCGGTGGATGCGGCCGACGCGAACGCTTCCAACTGGATGCGCTACGTCAACTGCGCGCGGCACTGGCACGAGCAGAACCTCATCGCCTACCAGTACCAGGGGCAGATTTATTACAGGTCAGTGCGGGCAGATATAATGCGACGCGAACGCTTCCAACTGGATGCGCTACGTCAACTGCGCGCGGCACTGGCACGAGCAGAACCTCATCGCCTACCAGTACCAGGGGCAGATATACTACAGGTCAGTGCGGGCAGATATAGTGCGACGCGAACGCTTCCAACTGGATGCGCTACGTCAATAGCGCGCGGCACTGGCACGAGCAGAACCTCATAGCCTACCAGTACCAGGGGCAGATATACTACAGGTCAGTGCGGGCAGATATAGTGCGACGCGAACGCTTCCAACTGGATGCGCTACGTCAACTGCGCGCGGCACTGGCACGAGCAGAACCTCATCGCCTACCAGTACCAGGGGCAGATATACTACAGGTCAGTGCGGGCAGATATAGTGCGACGCGAACGCTTCCAACTGGATGCGCTACGTCAACTGCGCGCGGCACTGGCACGAACAGAACCTCATCGCCTACCAGTACCAGGGGCAGATATACTACAGGTCAGTGCGGGCAGATATAGTGCGACGCGAACGCTTCCAACTGGATGCGCTACGTCAACTGCGCGCGGCACTGGCACGAGCAGAACCTCATCGCCTACCAGTACCAGGGGCAGATATACTACAGGTCAGTGCGGGCAGATATAGTGCGACGCGAACGCTTCCAACTGGATGCGCTACGTCAACTGCGCGCGGCACTGGCACGAGTAGAACCTCATCGCCTACCAGTACCAGGGGCAGATATACTAAAGACAGGTCAGTGTGGGCAGATGTACAACAGGTAAATGCGGGCAGATACACAACAGTTCAGTGCGGGCAGACATACAACAGGTCAGTGCCGGCAGATATACTACAGGCTACAGGTCAGTGCGGGCAGATATACTAACTACGTGTTAGAGCAGGTGCATGTAGTTACGGCAGTGCAGGTCAGTATAGGCAGATAGATATGCTGCAGGTCATAGAATAGAATTAAACATTTTAGGTTTTCTGTTCATCAAAAACAGAACGCTTATTATAATATTGTTCCACCTTCAGTTTACTAAGATTTCCGATTTGTAGTAGCAAATGCGATATATTGTAAGGGAAATTCCGTCAGTTCATCTTTCTGATGAACGTACTACGAATGTTCTAGAATGTAGAGTTTTTCTGCCCTAATCTAGAACTTATTTGCCGTAATCTAAACCTGCATGTAAAATATGAGGGCCAAATTATAAGTGAAACAAAAGAAATTCAATTTCTAGGGATCACTATTGATGATAGATGTAGTTGGGAAGCACATATCATCAACACTTGCAAAAAAATAAACAGATTCTCATATGCACTAAGGCGCTTAACAAAAATAAGCAGCAGAGATGTCGCCGTACAGGCGTACCATGGATACGTGGGATCTTTGCTGCGCTACGGGATTCTTCTCTGGGGGAATTCATCTTACGTAGATCAAGCCTTAAAAGCCCAGAAACAATGCATTAGAGCTCTATGTAATGTCAATCCCCGAACATCTTGTAGACTATTATACAAAGAACTAAAAATTCTGACGGTACCCTGTCTATATACAGGGTGGCCCATTTATCGTGGATCAAACGAATCAGGGTGGTAGAAGAGGTGATTTCCAATAAAAAATCTTTCTACAGCATGGTCATAACTTAATTGCATAAATGTTATGGTCATTTTTGTTTTTTTTAAATAAACTACCGTTTTTTGTACAATTTAATGAATACAGAAAAAAGTTGATAAAAAGCAACAAAACAAAAGGTGTTGTATTATGACTAGATAATGTATCATTACAAAAAAAATGAATTGCAGCTCTGGGTGCCAAATTTAAAAAGCAATCCATTTTTTCTTGTCAATTTTGAAGGATTACAAAAAATTACTACTCTCTTTGAGAACACCCTGTGAAAAAAGAATGTACTACAGAAAAGTGACCCTGTATTAAAAAAACTTGCTGATTTAATGCTGATTGAAATGAGGTATTACACTTTAGTGTCAGTTTTTTATTTCAGGTTTTATGCGAGTTTTTTTCATGTCAAGGAGCAAATTTTACGAGCAAAATTAACGTAATTGTCTGAAGGCACGTCTGTTATTCATGATTTGTACTTTAGCAGTCTCGAGATTTTGTCGTAATTCTTGTTCAGTGTTGTTCTCTCTTTGATATTACCACTTCTTTGAAATAGCCCCAAATAAAAAAATCTAATGGATTAAGGTCGGGCGACCGGTTTTAGTTTACTAACAACTCGATTCGAGGCGGAGCTATTGCGTGGCCACCCCGGTCGCCCGACCTTAATCCATTAGATTTTTTTATTTGGGGCTATTTCAAAGAAGTGGTATATCAAAGAGAGAACAACACTGAACAAGAATTACGACAAAAGCTCGAGACTGCTAAAGTACAAATCATGAATAACAGACGTGCCTTCAGACGATTACGTGCCAATTTTATTAGGCGGTGCAGACTTTGCATAATAGTTAGAGGTAGAAATTTTGAACATTTAATGTAAAAAAAATATTTAATAAAATTATCAACTCATAATTCTTGTTCTTTTATTTCAATATGGTTTTTTAATTACCGACATAATTTTTATTCAAATTTTCCTTTCTAACTTTGCTCCTTGACATGAAAAAAACTCGCATAAAACCTGAAATAAAAAACTGACACTAAAGTGTAATACCTCATTTCAATCAGCATTAAATCAGCAAGTTTTTTTAATACAGGGTCACTTTTCTGTAGTACATTCTTTTTTCACAGGGTGTTCTCAAAGAGAGTAGTAATTTTTTGTAATCCTTCAAAATTGACAAGAAAAAATGGATTGCTTTTTAAATTTGGCACCCAGAGCTGCAATTCATTTTTTTTTTGTAATGATACATTATCTAGTCATAATACAACACCTTTTGTTTTGTTGTTTTTTATCAACTTTTTTCTGTATTCATTAAATTGTACAAAAAACGGTAGTTTATTTAAAAAAAAACAAAAATGACCATAACATTTATGCAATTAAGTTATGACCATGCTGTAGAAAGATTTTTTATTGGAAATCACCTCTTCTACCACCCTGATTCGTTTGATCCACGATAAATGGGCCACCCTGTATACTGGAAATATGTGCTTTTGTCAAATCTCATTCAAATTTATTTAAAAAACGGAGCGAAACATTTAAATACAGTTGTAGACATCCCAAAAGACTTAATCGCTACCAATGAGCACAGTGATCAACAGTAACAATAGTTACCAAATGGCCATCAAAGTATACAATAGACTCAGTGAAGAGATGAAATGCTTACCATTACATGTGTTTAAAAAAACATTGAAAAACTGGCTCATTGAGAAATGCTTATATTCTGTTGACGAATATTTTAATAGTTATTGTAATTTCTGACATGAGTAAAAAATAATGATAATACTGTAATATTGACATGACATTAACTACTTTGGATTTCATTGACATTTGACATTTAACTATGTTCATTTTGCATGCCAGTGTCTGGTAAATTGTGAGGGATTTTCATTATTATTGACATCTGTATGTGTACCACAATTTATGCGAAATAAAGAAATTTGAATTTGAATCTACAACGTTTCGGCGCTAATACAGAACTTTCTGCCCTAATCTAGAACTTTTTTGCCCTTGCCTACTGCCACTTGAGTTTTCTAATCTACTCAATGGTTATAAAATTCAATTGGCTCCGTTACCTTGTTCTCTATGTAACTACAACTTGTTAAAATATTAAACTTTACAGAACTATAAAGATAATCCCTCGATTCACGGAGCTGCTTGTGTTCTACGGCGGCGAATTCGCAACGACACTTCGCATTAATCTCAGAACATACAACTTGCCCAAGGACTTCGCGACCAAGTATGGTAAGCACTTAGTTCTACTAAGTTGAAATATTTTTTTCTGTTTAAAAATATTAAAATAATATCAAGTTTTTAGATACTCAATGTAAATAATCTTAACACTTATTCATTCACCGATTTATTTATCCTCATTTTATGCCAAAAGTTATGATTTCGATTCTCAGATACCTTTTTTGTGCTGCTTAAGATCATTCAGACGATTGGTCCAATTGCAAATTACCTAGATTATGACGCAGGTTTTTAGCTAGGTAGTGAAGAGTTGTTGATTTAAAAATAATTGTTTTATATATTTTCTGTTCTTATCAGGAGGCACTCCCGCAAGTAAGAATCGAAAGACGACACAACATACGTCAGAAACACAAGTTTCATCAAAGCAAAATGGAATTGGGGGCAACATCTCAAAGAAGACCGAAACTGAAGAAAAAGAAACAAGTACCAATACAAAACATGGTCACAAAAATATGATTAAACCTATAACCAACAGAAAAATTAACGAAATGACACCATTGAAAGATAATCATCAAAACAACGAAATGATTAATGTTACACCTGTTAATCCAGTACAAAATTCAAACGTGGATATGGGCCAAAATAATAATAAATATTTTATATGCGATATGTGTCAACTTCGGTTTAAATGTAGAGATACATTAGCATTTCATATCAAAACTCATGATACAAATATTACTAAAACAAATGTATCCGTAACTCAATCAATTAGTGGAGAAAAAATCAATACGGTCAAGCATAATAATAAATGTAAATCACAGAATGATTCAAGGAAAAAACACACTTGTAGTCATTGCGGAAAAAAGTTTACAACGCAATCTGATTTAATAAGACATAATAGGATACATACAGGCGAGAAACCCTACTCTTGTAGTCATTGCGGAAAAAAGTTTACAGCCCAATCTAATTTAATAACACATAATAAGATACATACAGGCGAGAAACCTTACTCTTGTAGTTTTTGCGGAAAAAACTTTACACAGCAATCTGCTTTTATAAAACATAATAGGATACATACAGGCGAGAAACCCTACTCTTGTAGTCATTGCGGAAAAAACTTTACACAGCAATCTAATTTAATAACACATAATAGGATACATACAGGCGAGAAACCCTACTCATGTAGTCATTGCAGAAAAAAGTTTACATACCAATCTGCTTTAATAACACATAATAGGATACATACAGGCGAGAAACCTTACTCTTGTAGTCATTGCGGAAAAAAGTTTACAGACCAATCTGGTTTAATAACACATAATAGGATACATACAGGCGAGAAACCTTACTCTTGTAGTCATTGCGGAAAAGAGTTTACACAGCAATCTGATTTAAAAAGACATAATAGGATACATACAGGCGAGAAACCTTACTCTTGTAGTCTTTGTGGAAAAAACTTTACACAGCAATCTGCTTTAATAAGTCATAATAGGATACATACAGGCGAGAAACCCTACTCATGTAGTCATTGCAGAAAAAAGTTTACATACCAATCTGCTTTAATAACACATAATAGGATACATACAGGCGAGAAACCTTACTCTTGTAGTCTTTGTGGAAAAAACTTTACACAGCAATCTGCTTTAATAAGTCATAATAGGATACATACAGGTGAGAAACCCTACTCATGTAGTCATTGCAGAAAAAAGTTTACACGCAAATCTCATTTAATAGAACATAATGGGATACATACAGGCGAAAAACCTTACTTGTAGTCATTGCGTACAAAAATTCACTTATTCAAGTAGTTTACGAGTACATGTTAAAAAAACACACTCGCTAGAATCCATAATTTTGTGATCAATTATAGTTTATATTCAACTGAGAATCTTATATAGACAAGTTATCTAAAACAAATTCTTCAAAAATACCGTGCTAAAATTTAATAGCGTGTTACTATAAACGCTAACATGCTTACTACGAAAGAAATCGGCAGTGTTGAACGCTTGTTTAAATATGAGACAGCTAATTTAATGTGAATGACAACAGAAATTACATTACTTATAGTATAGAAGACATAACTTTCAAGTAATTGGAATATTTATATTTTTTTTAACTTTATTGCACCGATAGTGATACAATAAGCGGACTTAATGCCTAAAGGCTCTACCAGTCGACCGCGTAGAAATGCAGGAAGATAATGGTAGCGAAAACCAACAAAAGTGAAAATTATATATTTCATTATTGTTTATTATTTAGACAAGCTTTCAACACAGCCGAGTTCTTTTGTAGTAAGGCTATCGATATTTAAAATCAGGCGGTGTAGTTTAAAACGCGCGTTATTTGTCCAGTAAGGAATGTTTCGTTCGCATTGCGTGTGAAAAATAAGTTAGGTAGAAGCGCTTGTGTTTTATTTTTTTGGTTGACTTACAGTATACTTACACAGAAACCTCTTAAATAAATAGGGGTACAAAAGTTTCCAATGCTAATTGTGGTTAAATGATGAAAACACACGAATTACAACAATAATATTAAAGTTAACTAAGATAAAACACGGACGACGAGAGAAAGATAACACAAAATAAGATGCTTGAAAATAAATAACAGATATCAAATATGTGCCAAATTCCTGTAATATTTTTTTCGAAAGGTGTAAATGGAATCACAGTTTTTATCTGTGGGGTGGCGAACAACTATCGTTACGTATTCGTATCGTTTACCTATCGTTAACTACAAGTTGTATGGGAAAACTGTCAGTTTCGGACGACACGTATATGTTACGATAATGTTCGTGCTCACCTCACAGTCAAGTGTTTGTTGCTATTTAACAGTATACACAGTTGTGTTTCGATATGTTTAGGCTAAAGTGCGATGAGCACGAACAACTTTCGTAACGTATTCGTATAGTTTAATTTTAAGCTCGTTACTGACTTATGGAAGAAATAACAGGGTCTAAACTTATAAATTGTGAAATAAGCAATGGATAAGCAATCTTTGGTCCACTAAAATTCCAGTTATTCTACATATTTACTGCTGTACAGACATTGACCAGCCATTCTGACGTCTGAATGGACGGTCAACCTTAAATGCTTAAATTCTATTAAATTATGTAATAAGCAATTCTCTCATCATGATAAGTAAATCTAAGCAATTCATAAGTAAATTTTAGACACTATTTCAAAGATAAATACGACTGTTGACCGGCGATTCTGACGTTCACATTTACGACACGAATACGTTACGATAATGTTCGTGCTCACTCTAACAGTATGTACGCGCGTCCCGATTACCCGTTGTCCTAAGTTTTTTTTTAAATGTATTTACTACAATTTGTCACCTTATTTGGCACATTCAGCAATATATTGGGCGTTGCTTAAGTTGGCGGCACTCTTGGTACGTGACCTGTGTCACATTCTCCTTATAAAGACAGATTATTATTTACTGTGGCTGGACTATTTCTTGTGTATTTGTGTCTCGTTGGTGTAGTGGCAAAGTTTCTGCCTAACATCCGAGAGGTCCTGGGTTCGAATCCCAGGTTGAGCCAAAATTGTTTCTGATATTTTCTGTCATGAATTTCTCTGCAACAGCTCGGAGTCATAGTTGGCGGTGTTACACCCCCGTGCCTCGGTGCGCACGTTAAGCCGTTGGTCCTCAAGGAGACACTGGGGGCAACTGGGACATTATTTTTTACGAATTCCCAGTTGCCCCCAGTGGGGACGATGCCGCTAATGTACCTATGTTAAGTTTATAATAGTGTCCAATCTTACATGACGAAGAGCGATTGACATTAACACAACAGCTATTGGTTGCGTTGCTCACGCGAGATAACGCCTTACGTCTGTGTTCCAATCGCGTTTAAAGAATCAAATATACGCGCGTCTACTGCGCGTGTGTCACGATCTTTCTTTTCTGACACTTCATAATCCTACAAGAAAATAAACATTACATGGCTGTTTAATAATTAATCTTTATTTAATATGACTATATTATAAATAATTATTACGAGAAGTGATTTAAAATTGCATATTTTTATAGTTAAGTAGTTTAAGTTTAAATATAAGGTACTAAGCACCTATATAAGTAGTATTAGGTACACATCAGGTTAACCTACTTTACCTTTGGAACCGCCTCTGTTCCCTTCGCAAAAAAACTATTTTCATAGTTGACTTGGGTGACCTGACGTGCTATCGACTATATATAGGTGCTATTGTTGTGTTTTATTAATACTAATTACCTCAAGTGATTGTCTGTCATTGTTTATTTCTTAATAAAGTTTTTATAATAAAAGTTTGGGATTTTTTTATTTTTCATATTACTTACCTTACATCACAAACCATCACTACGGCGCCCCGGGCAAACTCAGCAGGAATTAGTTCAATTACATAATAATAATAATACAAATAAGCCCCTTAATATAAATACTCCTTCGCAGTTGTGACAGAAAATAGCAATTTCAAAATGTATGAGGACCGAACCATTCTCACCGACGAAACCATACACTTCAATAGACCTGTGGGGCGACCGCCTAACTGAAAGCTATTCATTTACGATAGCTATTGACGATGACTATAAGCTAGCGATCGCTTTGCCTTGGAGCGACCGCCTAAGGATCGCGATAGCTATGCCTACCCGATAGAAAATAAAGATAAAGATAGATGTAATATCCCCTTACATATTAATACAAGATAAAGTTCATAGAAAAGTTCACCTGATTGACATCGCTATCCCAAATACGTACAACGTTCAAACAACAGTCTCAGATAAAATCTTTAAATATCAAGCAATTGAATTAAAAATATAATGGCGAGTTAAAACAGTTCTGAGAGTACCCTCAATAGGAGCCTTCAAGTAGGTACTCGACATTTCAGACAAAATAATACCCATATAGAATACATGCCGAATCACGCGCAAATTTTTGTCATCCGACTCACAACAGGCTGTTTTGCTTGGCGAAAGCCTAGGGTTGCCACCTTTATTTTTGCAAATAAAGTACATTGGTTATTATAGGTAAGAAAAATAAAGTATAAACCAATAATTATACATACAAAGTATAATTATATTAGTAACTACTTACCACTAAACTTCAACTTAAAAGTCACACAGAAACCAAATCATGCGAAATAAAGTATTTTCGTGTACTTTATTGTTTGCATAAAGTACAGAGTACAATTGCCTTGAATAACGTACAATACTTTATTATAAAGTACGGGTGGTAACCCTACTAAAGCCCGCCATACCCTTAAAAATTACCCATTTCTAACCACCTTGGAGAAAATAAAAACATATAAATTAACTTTATTTGTTCTTGACAGTATACATGTTATCTTAGCAATAAATCATTATTAGTATAAATGACTAAATTTTAAGATGGGGATTTTTGACGTCTATACTAGTTTACAAAAAAACTGTGACAAACGCCAACTCTTTCACAATTTAATATGATCAATTTAAATTGTGAGTAAAAAAAATATATAAATATAATAAATATAAATAAATGCCTGATAAATTGGTTACCAGAACCATTATCTTTGCCAGAACAGAACTACAGTGAGGAACGTTGTTAATTAAAGGCTGTCTGTAAAGGCCGATTAATATCAATAGTCAGATAAACTAATTATCTGACTTTGACCTAAAGAAAAGTGAACTCGAACCCGCAAAATCAAATCAAATCAAATTTATTTATTGTGGAACACAGGTACAAAAAGCTCTTAATTAAAGTGACGTCTCACTGTGACCTGTCTTATCAGACATACAATATTTAGTTATAAGTAGTTAATTTCGAATAATACCTATAAATTCAGCAATAATAAATAACAATAAAATTAGTTACCAAACAAAATTAGTCTAAAAACTTACGTCAAAATATCATTCAAATAGTCTTTAGCTCCTCCAACCTCCGCACCCAAGACGGGCGATTGCTCTCCTAATTCTTCTTCTTAGCGTGTCGATGGAACACGAGAAATTATATCGTGGCAGCCCAGAATTCAGCCACTTGTATTGTGGATCGACTGCAGTTCATTAAATCCGCTAATAATCTCCTAATTGAGCTACCGTGACATGTAGTGTGCTGTTACCGTATATTAACACGCACACACTCTTCCCCATCTTTAGTATATAAGCACATAACTAATATAATAAAGGCTTCTTAGATCGCAGTCAGTATCTTATTTCCCGTCGCCCTAATCACGACATTGCAGACACTTACTTATTAGTCCGAATTTCTTTAAGTGCTTCTTAGGCAGCCATGATCCATCGAGGTATCTAACCACCCTCCAACCTCTTCAGCTGTTTAACAATTGGTTAATTTTTCTTGAAGTGTGTTTTAATTTCACATTGTAAAGAAATTTGTTGAAATGCTAAAATTGTTAATGCTAAAAATATTTAACTTAATTTGGATAATTACTCAATACTAGTCAAATATACTCGTACTTACCTATCTTACTACACCCAGGCGTGACATTGGATATTAACATGGTCTGAATAATGAATGATGCGTCTAGTTAATTTAAAATTGCAAATCGATTTTCAATCGATTTCCTAATTAATATGAGTGTAGCTAGTTAAGACAGAATGTTATCTAAACGAAGTAATTTATTTTTCCGAAAAATTCAAAGGAGTCTGGTTAGGTTTGAAACGTGATGTTTTTAAGCAAACCTTTATTTATTTATAGTAAGTTCATAATACAGGGTAAAAAGATCGTTATTGTTATTTATCGTTTTTTTTGTTTCGTTATTAACTTTAGTTATATTAAGCAGAACATTTTACATTTTTTTAAGTTTCTTGGTTATTCTATAAGTAGCTATTTAAGCTCTATCATTATTATCAGGGAAGCGTCCATTTGTTTTTTTTTGTAGATATCTTTAACGGACTGCAAACGGATATGTAACGGTTTTTTCATTTCTCATACTCGGAAAGTAGTGTTTGTTTGATCAAAGCAGCGGGTCGAAAACGATGCTTCCCTCCCTTAGGCGGGAAAGACTCATAGTAATAGGCTTGTTTCCACTATGAAAGAAATATTCAAAAACTGATTTTCTCTAAAATAATTCATAATTTCAGATGCCTTTACACTAATATTTTTCTGCAGTTCGTATTATTTGATTTTTAATTGGAATTCAAATGATAATTAGTCACTCAGTCGGCATTGCACGCGATGACGTCAAAGTGTGTTATTCCCATACAAACTCTATGAAGAAAAGCGTTTTGACAGTTGATAAAAAGTACGTCAACGATTGGTGGTGTCAACTACCGTATTGCTTCCCTCACTAGGGCGGGAATGAATTTTAAAAATAGAACTAAAATTGGTTATTTAGTCGGCTATAATTTCTCATTGATTTATGTATTTAAACTTTATTGCATAATAACATTAACAAAAGGCAGACTTAAAGCCATAAAGAAATTATCTACTAGTCGTACTTTGGCCAAAGAAGAAATTAAATGTTAACGGTTTCACTGATATGTGTGTGTGTTAACGTATTTTCAGTTATCCTAATCGTTCTCCAAATATGTCAGTCAAGAAATTACACCAGAACGAAGCATCTTAAGAAATATGAACTTCCAAAACCAATCTTACCAACGGTACCACCATTAGAGAAGATAAAATCGCAACGCAGCAGTAACCAGAAGAAGATGGAGAGAAACGGCAAGAAGAGAACAGAAAATGCAGAAGTAACTCAGAACGATGTGAAACTCTATGGTATTAACGACCTATTTCCGCGAGCCGATGATGATCTATGGTACGATTTGGATGGAGTTCATTTAGTAGTTGACTGGTAAAATTACCAAATGCCTAACATAATGTTCTTGCTAGAGAAAACTAACAGAATACATAATCAAAATTATTTTATTTGAAACTAGCTTTTACCCGCGACTTGGTCCGCATTAGGTAGTTTTTTTGGAATGCGTTGTTTTCCCGTAATACGAATCTTATCCAAATATAATTCAAATCTTTGGTAATTTAGGAGTGCAAGCGATGAGATTCCCCGGAAAGTAATTTTTCCCATTGGACTGTTTTCCCGCGGTGAAAAGTAACTCATGCCCTTTCTTAAGTCTTAAACTATCTCCTTAACAAATTTCATTTAAATCTGTACAGTAGTTTAGGCGTGAAAGTGATCGGCCGACTTGAAATTACCCATGTTAAGGCGTCATTTTACCGCGGTAAAAAGGAATATAAAATAACCGACGTAGACTTAATCAGCTGGTTTTAGTAAGTGTCAGTGTTAATTTAATTCTGACCATAAAAGTGACGTCTATTTACAAGTATCTCCGTGCTTCGGAAGCCACGTTAAGCTGTTGGTCCCGGTTAATATCGATAGATATTAGTCGTTAAGCCTGGTCGGACGCCCTCGGGCGGCTTAAGAACATCTGACAGTAAGGTAGTCACTTACCTTACACACACCCCTCCACCGCACCGCACTGAGCCCGCGTGGTTGATTATGGCTCGCACCACCTCATAGATGAGGTGAGGCCTGTGCCCAGCAGTGGGACGTATATAGGCTGATGATGAGTGTTAATTTGAACACTAAAAAATGGCACTAACCAGCCAGTTTCATTACCTCGGTGAAATCGGCACTACAAAAAGAAGTTACCAGTTAATCTGATGGCATCCATATTCTTAGTCGATAAAATATTGAAGTTAGATTTGGCAATAAAGCACTAAAGCCTCTTAAATTAAAAAGCTGAAACTGAAATACAAACCGTTTATTTATGTTCAAGAATGTAAAACGTAACAAATCATTTTGATAAATCGCATAAAAAACAATTCTTATTTTCTAAACTACAGATTAAAAGAACATTTTATGTATAACTGATATATCACATAACTAGGAGGTAAAAATTACCAGTACCGTACAAATCTGTTTATACAACTCAAAATATAGGTAGATATGTACCTGTAAAATGTAGGTACCTATCTTGATCTTACATAAAGATTGATAGCCCTTTATAGATAGAAAAACTTAATGCAAGATTTTTTTAAGGCAACCCATTTTTTTATATATTATCTTATATACTAAATTTATTATAAAATATGTTTCATTATATTATTAGCTCGGTGAAGGTCGATTTATGTTTGGATCTTAGACTATTATAAGTATTACATTTAGTTTGGATAATAATGCACAAATTGAATATACTGGGTGTTACCAAAAACGGGTAATGGCTAAAGGGTGTTGTTGTGCCGTATAACTCAACAACTTTCCCATAAAACCTAAGGCGAATTCTCAAAAAAAAATTTGGCTCTCCCATAGTAAATTGATCAGCTAACAGTTTTGTATGGCAGGTCCAATTTTTTTTGGAGAATTCGCGATAGGTTCGCGCAGTAGAAACATGACAAAAAAGTTATTTTTCTTTGTTACTCGCTTAATAAATAGGAAAGTTGCTGTCGACTTCCTTAGACCAAGCATGGAGACCTCCTCTCAGATCCAACACTTTATCCTTGTGCGCGTCCTCCAGTGCGTCTATGACTGTTTGCGCCGCTACCTGCGAATCGTTCCCGCGACGACATATGAACACGACTGAAAAAGTTAATAATTAATAGATTAACTCTCATTGTACACTACAAAAAATATATTAAGACAAGTTTAAAACAGAAAGACGCTCAATTGAGACGGTCTGATCGCTGGGAGCGATCTCCTTACAAGTTTCGACGGCCACTTTCATGTAATGGTCAAGAAGTTGACTATTAACCACAAGGTCGCTGGTTCGATCCTCGCACTGTACAAACATTTGTGTGCATTAACACGTCTGTTTCTGTCTGTCCGCTTCGCGACTTTGTCTATGAAAAAAGAAAAATAGGTAGTTTACTGTAGAGAATGTTATAACATACAAAATAAACATTGGAGGAGGTTGATGTGCTCATAAAATTAAATAACTTTCCCAAATAAACATAAAGCGAATTCTGAAAAAAAAAATTGGAGCTCCCATACAAAATTGCCGATCAGCTGATCGATTTACTAGGAAAAAACCATTTTTTTGAGATTGTGACCTACCTCTAGGTCCACATACATTGGTCTGACTCGGTGGTAAGTAGCTAAAGCACTAACTTGTGTTACAGATATGAGAATCAACAGTGGCATTACAAATAAACTTAAATGAATACATATAACACCCAGACCAGTACAAACAGACATGTTCATGCACACAACCGTTTGTACAGTGCTGGAATCGAAACCGCGACATCTTGGTTAATAGTCAACTTCTTAACCATTACACCAGAGTGGTCGATATTTTTAACTAAACTTACCTTTCCTAGCGCATCTTCGCACCTCTTCCAGTAGTTTCTCAAGCGTGTCCCCCCTCAAGTTGTCTATGGGCCAGTTCCTAGCGCCCTCTATGCGACACATCCGAAATTCCGGCTCGCTTCGCACGTCGAAAAGTTGGGGACCTTCAAATAAATTTATTATGACTGACAGAAGCTAGAATAGGCACGATGACAACTATCTTATACATATAATAAGACTGTAAAAGATCGATTTCTGTACATTGAAGATTTTTATGAAAAATTGTTACAGGGAGTCTTAATTACCGTAATAGAAGCCAAAACAACAATTTTTAAAATTTTTGTCTGTCTGTCTGTCTGTTTGTCCGGGCTAATCTCAGAATCTACTGGACCGATTTTGACGGGACTTTTTTTATTTGACTCAGTATCACCTGGAGAGTAAACTGGGATATAAATAATCACGCCGATGAACTTAGGGGGCAGGCAGGAAATTGAATCTCAGAATCTACTAAACCGATTTTAATGGGACTTTTTTTTATTTGACTCAACATTACTTGGAAGGTAAAGAAGGATATAAATAATCACGCCAATAGACTAAGGGGGTAGGCAGAAAATTGAATCTCGGAAACTACTGGGCCGATTTTAATGGGACTTTTTTTATTTGACTCAGCATCACTTGCAATAATCACGCCAATAGACTAAGAGTGTAGGCAGGAAATTGAATATCAGAAACTACAGGACTGAATTTGATGGGATTTTTTCATTTGATTGAGTTTTACCTAGACAGTGAAATATATAATAACTCACGCCAAGTGACTAAGTGTTAACTGGCCTAAACTTGGGATGAATTAATCACCCTACCTAACTAAGGGAACTCATTGTGTGTACCTGTTATAGAGTCGCAGGTATGCCTGCATTTGGGTCATGTTAAACAGTAGCATAGGCTGAGAGTACCTCCACGCGGTGAAGGCGGTAACAGTTAAAATTCCACGCGGACGAAGTCGCGGGCACAGCTAGTCTTAAATATCTTCAAGACTATGGCGTTTAAAAAACATAGCCCCTATGAATTTAATACAACCAGTTTTTTTTTTCAAAAAGCTGTAAAACCAATTTTTAAACACAAAAAATTCAATAAATATACTGGCCCAAAACTCTAACATTTGTTCGAACTTAAACGCGGACAAAGTCACGGGCGGGGCCGGTAGTAATAAATTAAAAGTATTTTTTTGATTTATAAACAAAAAATGCATTAATAAAAAAAAAATAAAAAAAAAATTAAGTAATCTAATTTTCATTATATACGTTATACGTTAACTTGATTTGCATGCTGTGTATACTTGCCTTTGGAGCTGCAATTAAATCTGAATTTCTAACTGTTTTTATGTTAATTATTTGTTATGATGATTTAGAAAGATTCGTGCAAACTATTAACATGAAGGTATTCTTTAAACACACACACACACACACACACACACACACGCACACACACACACACATACACACACACATACACACTTATTTATTGTCTCGTATTAGCAGCACACTCCTAAGTGCAAGTAGATTGATTTATTTATTTTTATAAGTAATTTATTTACTTCCTTACCTGTTATTAAGAAATTATAAATGTATTCCATGGACAAAGAGAGAGCGGTTACTCCTATCACAAGCAAAACCTGCTTGACAGGAGTTTCCCATACCCAATATATTCCATTATACTTAAATAAGTCTTTAAATCTTTAATTGTTATGATTGTGTACCTAACTAACAAAAAAAAAATGGTTGCCTGTAAAGTCGGTTTTACGGGCGAAGATTTTACGTGACAACGTCTTTTCAACGCGCCTAATTCTCTAGTGCTGCGGCTGCGCGCGCGGCGGACCGATCATGTTTGAGTGGGAGAGAGACGCAAGGCATTCGCCGGTCCGGCGGGCCTCTCTCTCGTTCGGTGACTCATCGTAACAGACGTGAGCGCACGTTACACTTATTCATGAGTGACTCCGAGCCACAACCTAATTTAAGACGTTGTCACGTCAATAAAATATTGATCCTCACCTTCATCGCCGGCCAGCTGACGCGAGAGAGCAGGGGGTGAGAGGCGACGCGGAGCAGGTAGAATGTGAAGATCTAGATCCTAGAAAAAGTTTATACTAATTTATTTATACAAGGTGTTACAAATAAACTGTAATAACTGTAAGGTGTTGTCGTGCTAGTCAAACTGAACAACTTTCGCAAAGAAACCTCTGTGGCGACCTCTACCATTCGCCATCATAAGTGCATGACTCGCTGTGGACATCTCGTGTGCACATCCCGACTCACCGAGGACATCACGCACACTCATCCCGGCTCATCGTGGTGGACCCGAGAACTCTGGCACTTGCAAGCTCTAGACGCACAGACTGCTGGCTCATCCTGGCTCAACCAACCTCCGGTTATTCGGAGGAGAGTGGTGTGGCGTCCTCTACCATTCGCCATCACAAGTGCATGCCTAACGGCAAGCACAACAGCGAGAGCTGATACGGCTCCATAAGGCTAGATGGCGCTGTTAGCCTAGTACCGGCCAAATGATACCGGCCTAGTACCGCACATGAACCGCGGTATATAAGATTTCGATCCAGAATAATATAGATAGACAAATCAAGATGATGTCTATCGGACCTTGGTCCCCGACCATAACACCCGGTCGGTAGGAAGCGCTTCCCTTTAGCTTCCTAACTCTGGATCAGTTGCGCCAAACCTCAAAAAAATTTTAGGCTCTCCCATCGTAAATCGATCAGCTGATTGGCAATTTTGTATGGGGAGTCCGATTTTTTTTTTGAGATTTTGACCTAGGTATCTTTGGGAATGATGTGCAGTATTCCTGCAACACAAAAACACCCTTCAGTTATTACAGTTATTATTTTGTTCATTGAAACTGAATAAATGATTTATTATTATTATTGTTTTTACACTTTGGTGTATCAGCATGTAGCTGGTATTACAGAGATGTACGTACGGGCCAAAGCCAAGTAAATTTCTTATAAAAACCAAATGACGTTATCGTTTGACTTCTGAGTATGGTAAGTGTGTTATTATTATTATTATTACGGGTTTTTTTGTAACTCCTTGTATAGTAAAAGCTTTTATCATGTAAAAAAGTCACTCACTCAACTCACTCAGGTTCAAATTGTATTCTTAAGAGTTTTTATCAAGTCTATAAAAGTTTTAACTATGACGGGATTTCGCCAAATTCAACCCATAAGTATGTGCTCCTTAGGTTCATAGTTTGTGCAGTTTTATACACAAAAATAAGTTTAAACACAGTGTAAACATTTTTTTAACACTACTTTGATAGTCTACATTTTCTCGCCAAATTCGACCCATAAGTGTGTGTTCCTTAGGTTCATAGTTTGTGCAAATTTTAAATACAAAAATAAATAAGTTTAAATACAGTGTAAAAAAAATTTTGAACACTATTTTGATAGTCTACATTTTTTGATAGTCTAATTTTTTCAAGCAGTTGTAGCATCAGTGGATAATATCTGTACCTATCTATTCTCAATCTTTAGGCTGTCTGCCCACATAAACGGGGCGAGGCGCAGTGGAGCGGATAAATATGAACCAATAAGTAGGATAAATAAAATAAATATACAACAAATCACATACATAAATCTGACTCCGTGGTAAGTAGCTTAAGCACTTGTGTTACAGATATCAGAATCAACAGTGGTATTACAAATAAACTTAAATAAATACATGTAACACCCAGACCAGTACAAAACTACAAACAGACATGTTCATGCATTTGTGTGCATTGTTTGTACAGTGCGGGGATCGAACCCGCGACCTCTTGGTTAATAGTCAACTTCTTGGCCATCACCAAAGTGGTCGTCAATAGAATAGGATGGAAATAATTATCACCTATTGGTTAATATTTCGATTCCAGTTCCACAGCTTTTCTGTATTGTTTTTTGCATATTAAAGGGATTTGCGCTATCGCATTTTAAGATATCCAGATGAAACACATATTAAAACATTAAAATAACATTTATTTAGGTATAATTTTTTTAAACGTTTTTTCAGATGAAGCAATACAGCGTTCGTTCACAGAAGAGCGACACAAAGTTCAAAAGATGATTAAAGAACATAAAGAGAATTACTATCATAAATTATTCAAGGAAACATACAGTCAGCCTAAAAAAATGTGGGAAATCATCAATACGTTATCAACAAATAAAATAAAAATAAGCTCTGCTCCCCCAAAGATAGCATCTTCTTCCGGAATTGTTACAGACGGTACCGAAGTTTGCAATTTACTAAACTCCTTTTTCTCGTCAATAGGAGCTGAATTAGCTAGTAAAATTCCACATACATATCATGCGGACACCCAGGATATTTTAATGTACGAAACTAATTACACTCACGACATAACGCTGAATGAACTCAAACCTAGCAGCATCGACGAAGTTAATAGAATCATAGACGACTTAGATTCTAATACGAGTACTGGGCTGGATGGGATTTCTACAAAAGCAATAAAATGTCTTAAAGGTATTATAATTGAAAAGTTAGTAGATTCAATAAACAAATGTTTTAGACAAGGAGTTTTCCCCGAATCGCTTAAGATTGCTAAAGTTAGTCCAATATATAAAACAGGGTCTAGAACTGACCCAAGTAATTATAGACCGATATCGGTTCTTCCTGTCTTATCGAAAATTTTTGAGAGGCTTATATATAACCGACTTAATGACTACCTAACAAAGAAACATTTTTTGATTGATGAACAGTACGGCTTCCGCGCAAAATCTAGTACACTCACAGCCGCCATTGACTTAATCACCAAAATAAAAACACATATTGACAATAAGAATATTACTCTAGGAGTATTTATTGACTTAAAGAAAGCGTTCGATACTGTGAGTCATCAGAAACTATTATTAAAACTTAACAATATAGGAATTACAGACACAGCTTTAAATATGTTTCAATCATACCTACGTGATAGGCGGCAAGTGGTGAAAATCGAGAACTTTATGAGTTCTTCTCAACTAATATCTTACGGAATTCCTCAAGGGTCAATACTCGGGCCATTGCTGTTCTTAATATATATAAACAATATAAAAAGAATAGGACTTACCGGTCATTTATCACTATACGCTGATGACACATGCTTATTTTATTTTGGCAAATCCATCCACGACATTGTTACTAACGCTCAAAAGGATCTGGACTTGCTCAATGGGTGGTTCTTGCGTAATTTGCTCACGATAAATACATCCAAAACATCATTTATGATTTTAGCTGCTAAAAACAAAGTTATTCCGGATTTTACACCACTAAAAATAAATGATGTCGAGTTAAAGAGATCAACTTTGGAAAAATACTTAGGGTTATACATTGATGACAAATTAACGTGGACGCCGCACGTTGAGCAGGTTAGATCTAAGTTAACATCAGTCCTTGGAGCGCTTCGTAGGATAGCGCATTGCATTCCATCTAAAGTGAAACCAATTATTTATAATGCCTTGGTAAAATCACACCTCGAGTACCTCATTGAAATCTGGGGATCAGCAGCGGCGACTCATCTTAATTCTTTACAAAGATCTCAAAACAAGATTATTAAAGTGTTGTATCATTTCGCATTCCGCACACCAACAAAACAGCTGTACGAAAAAACAAAAAAATTTAACATAAGCCAACTATATAAATATAACACATGTCTCTTAATATATAAAATAACTAACGGCAACATAAAATCAAATATACACTTAGAGGTAAAAAAGCACACACACAACCTTAGGAACAAGAAAACATTTAACCTAATCACACCGAGGACGAACTACGGAAGTAAGACTATTTTATATGAGGGAGCAAAGCTGTTTAATGAATTACCAATAAATATACGCAACTGTAAAACTTTTAATACCTTCAAAAGGAAGCTTAAGCTCCACATTGAAGCGGGTACCGACGAGTAAAATTTTATTTAATGTATAATTTGTTATATCTCATTTTAAGTGAATTGTTGTATTCTTATGAGAATAAAGTTCTTTAAACCTAACCTAGATCACATTCACAATCAATACTTAAATATAATCAAAAATGTGTTTCAACATCGTATCTTATATTAATAAATTGTATATAAATAAATATTTAATCACCACTGGTTATTATAAAAGTAACTATCACTATTTTGTACAATTTCTTTTTCCGGTTCTAAATTCTGATAATTACTTAAACTTGGCAAGACATTATGTTCAGAAACTAAATCACAGACGTCATTTTCGTTTTTTGGTTTAAAAATCTTAATATTTTTCATACTGATAACCTTAGAGAACGTTTTCCTAGACGCCGGGCAAATATTTTTATTTCTCATATCTTTTGCATATTGATTGTACAATTGGTATTGGTTTTTAATACAATCAATATTGATGTACTTAATATCGGAACCGGAATTCCTACAATATTGGCATTTAGGCGGAGTTTTTGGCAAGTTATCTATGTATGAATCAACATTTAGGGATTTGATAGGTTTCTTTGGACACTTCGGCTTGTCTTCATTGATCAACCAACACCTAACCATGGCCTCTTTAATACCTAGTGTATTTAAGAACATAATTCTACAAACTGGTTTCCTTTGGTCATTTAAATTCAAATGATAAACTTTGGAATCCCCTTTTCTCGATATTTCGCCTTTATGCTTCAATCTTCTTCGTTTCGGCGGAACAGAATCCACTAAGGTCCTCACGAAATTTTTCTTCCCTTTCCAATCGAGCTCATTCCAAAAGTGTTTGAATATCTCCTTTCTCTTTCCCTCGTCGAACTCAGCGCAAGATCGCGCCTTCCCTTTCGCACAGTATTCAGAGGAGCAAGGAGGTCCGATCTTGCGTTCCGATTTTGGTACGTCTTGAACCCATTTCCGGCTGTCGTCGTTCGAAATTCGAAAACCGAAGTAGCTCTGGCCGGTCATTCGTTTTTCTTTTTCTAGTTTGCGAAGTTCAGACTTTAAGCGGGCCTCTTGTTTTTTCTGTAACATAAAAAAAATACATTTAAGAAGAAAAAACATTATTCAATAAAAATCATAATACAAATATGCACTATTACTAGCTAAACTATAATCTAGACAAAGTCTATGATAGGCTTTAAGAATTTCCATGCGAAATATATTTTTTCAACACACTTGCTCATAAAGTGGTTGTAATTTCACTGCAATTAGACTAATAATGACACCTATAACAAACTGTGACTTTTTCATTGCTATAACTCACTAGTGAGTTATAGATTTAAAAAAAACTTTAAGGTCCCCATTTTGTACGTGGCAGAATAGGCGCAACCCCTATGCGCGGAAAATAAACGTTTTATCTACTAAATAAAATGAGTTTTTATTGTTATTTTATTCACAAGTGTGTTGAAAAACGTCCTATGATACACGTGTGTATTGTGTATTGATTGACTCTCTTAACTCTCTCTCTCAATGGCGCCTCGGAGGTAATCACCAATGTTACACACTAGTACCATAATGTACTATTGTCCAACTGCCAAAAGTGAGTTATGGTTTTTTTAAGAAACAAAGTTGCAAGCAATAAAATAAAAACTCAAAACCGCGAATGTTCTACAAAAGTAAAAATAAATAAGAAACTTACCCCCAAATTACAACATTCGCAGTTTTGACACGCCATACACACACAACTCACAAAAGCAAAATGCATGTCTATTTTTTCATGACTGAGTTATGTATAATACAATTAAAGTATGTACCTATTTGAGAACTAACAGTGTTAAAATATTTTTCGTACAACTATGATTATTTTTTTATCACGATCAAACGTTTAATTGTTTATTTGCTTATTTAATAACGGCTAATGGGTAGCAGTGAATCACTTGTGTTGGGTCACAGTGGATCGCAGATTTATTGGGACCCATGAAGCAATTATTTTTTGAAGGAGATACAAATGTCTCGTAATGTTTCATGTGAACTGATCAGGAAAGTAAACTGTTTGCTCCAGTAGACGAAACAGGATCAATTGATTTCAACAGTTTTAATATCACCGAAATTTTAAAATTGGGCAATTCAATTACGTCTCTGCTATCATTGTATCAATACCAACCTATATTATGATTTAAATTTAGAGAGGTAACATTAAGCCATAAACTTTCGAGTTTAGTCATGTTATAAAACAAAACGTTAAATGGTGGTTAATGGTGGTTACGAGTGGTTACCCACTCTCCCCTACCCCAAACATAATAACATTTTTGGTCTAACTATGGGGTCATGTCATAAAAAGTTTGAGAAACACTAATAAAGAGACCGTGCACCCCCTAACGCCTCGTTCGTATTTTCGGATCTAGCCAGCGCGTTCGCTCGCACGGTAAAGCTATAAGAGTGACAGGGATGGAGAATAAAAAATTAGGGACAACGTCACACTCATAGGTCTTATTCCATAGTAATAGTGTTATGGAAATCGGAAAAAACGAAGATACCACAACACTAAACATTTTTTGCTTCGTTCTTGTCATAGCTATAATAATAATTTTCAGTCAGTTAACATTTTGCGTCAACTTTTGTTAAATTTAAAAATGAAAATCATAAATTGCCCCAATAATAATAATTAGTAATTGTTGTTTCTTTGGCATTATGTCATCTTTTTATAATTTTATAGATTCACATATTTTGATGTTATCAACAAAATTTTAATTGGTTTACTCTATGTATTATTTAAGCTGAGAAACTTAATTGGTTTATGTGTTATTTTAATTACCTATTTTTTATGTAATATCAAAACTGTATATTTCCCAAAAATAATAAAATAAAATGAAAATTGGATGCCAACATTGTTGCGGCGGATCAAACCCGAAGACTTCAAAGATAATAGAGAGCAGGGCGGTAGATTTGCAAGCATTGGAAGGCAGCTTAAGTTATTGGTCCCGGTTAATATCGATAGATATTTGTCGGTAAGCCAGAGGTCAGAGGCCCTCGGGCGGCTTAATAACATCTGACAGTAAGGTTGATCACTTACCTTACACACACCCCTCCACCGCACCGCACTGAGCTCGCGTTGTGGTGTGTGGCTCGGACCACCTCATAGCTAAGGTGGGGCCTGTGCCCAGCAGTGGGACGTGTATAGGCTGAAGAGATGGGAGTAGATTAACAAACAAACAACAGTCCTCCCGGCCGATTTCGACCACGGCGGCCACTCGCAACAGAGATCAGCCAACTGCGCAGGAGATATTATAGAGCACAAGTGTGAGCGCAATACACAGGTGCACTCACTGTTCCATCACTCTCAAAGTTCGGTGAGACGGCAATCCGACATGACCGGAGAGAGATCAGGCGCAGGACCAACGGCTTAACGTGTGCACCGAGGCACGGGGGTGTAACACCGACAACTTCCCGACTCCGAGCTGTTTTTGAGAACTTCATGATAGAAAATCTCAAAAACAATTTTGGCTCAACCTGGGATTTGAACCCAGGACCTCTCGGATGTAAGGCAGAAACTTTGCCACTACACCAACGAGGCAGTGGGAGTAGATTACCTTCTCTTTCGCCTGAGCCTTGCAGAAAGCCGCGTAGTCGACGAGCCTCGATATCGTCGGTGACGCGGAGCACGCAGCGCACGACGCGTTGCGCGCGCGCAGACGCACTGTATTGTGGTAAAGATTGTTGTTAAATGGACGAATATAAATGTTAAAACGCTTAAGCGGGCAAGAATCACATAATGGTAGAATATTTTAGCCCGAAAGTTAGTTGTACAGTTAAAAACCCATGAATATGACAGGAAAACTTCGTAGGATAGCGCATTGCATTCCATCTAAAGCGAAACCAATTATTTATAATGCCTTGGTAAAATCACACCTCGAGTTCCTCATTTAAATATGGGGATCAGCAGCGGCGACTCTATCTTAATTCTTTACAAAGCTCTCAAAACAAGATCATTAAAGTGTTGTATCATTTCACATTTCGCACAACAACAAAACAGCTGTACGAAAAAACTAAAAAATGTAACGTAAAGCAACTATATAAATATAACACATGTCTCTTAATTATAAAATAACTAACGGCAACATAAAATCGAATATAGACTTAGAGGTAAGGAAGCACACACACAACCTTAGGAACAAGAAAACATTTAATCTAATCACACCGAGGACGAACTACGGAATTAAGACTATTTTATATGAGGGAGCAAAGCTGTTTAATGAATTACCAATGAATATACGCAACTGTAAAACTTTTAATACCCTCAAAAGGAAGCTTAAGCTCCACATTGAAGCGGGTACCGGCGAGTAAAATTTTATCTAATGTATAATTTGTTATATCTCATTTTAAGTGAATTGTTGTATTCTTATGAGAATGTTTTTTAAACCCAAACCTAACACAGCTGATGAGCTTCAACGGCGGGACGAATTTTGACCAGATATAGCTAAGAACTACCATGATTAAATTATCTTTCAAAGTTGTTTTTTTTTAAATTGCTTTGAAAGGGCGAGAAGATTTTTAAACTGTAGCTAATGGTAGCAATAACAACCATAATATTACTATTACTACTATTACTATTGCATAATCAAAAAATTAATTGATTATTTTCCTATTATTCTATTCTATTCCTATATAGGACTAAAATTTGATACATCCACTTAAACTGATTTTAAAAAAAAAAAATAACCGATGATATTACGTGAAACGGAACGTAAGTCAGAATTTTCTTAACCTTGACGTGGGGATTCCCCGTCAACCAGATTAATGTCATTAAGAAAGTGTTGCCAGGTTACGAAAATAACCCTAAATAGAGGTAAAATATCTTAAAGATATGTTTGAGTATCAAACTGTAGAAACTTATTTTACCCTACCAAATTGCATCTAAATCAGTTAGTGGTTATGCCATGTAAAGTTAACAACAAAAAGTTAATGTTTGGGCACTTTAGTATTTGTGATATTAGTATTCCGATCATTTTTGCAGTTGGTTAAAATATCCCTGAATTTTGTTTTCCGAAGGAAAAGTGGTAAGAAATAATTGAATAATTAAGGAAATTTTAGAATTTAACGATGGTCACACTAAAATACAGATTTGAGTTTTCTCAATAAAATGATCATTTTAATTTGATAAATATTTAGAAACAATGTAATTTAGTTGTTTTAAGTTTCAAATTGTTGCAAAATGTGAAATTCAAAAAACTTTAACTTTGATAATGTGAGTGCCGAAAGTATCGTAAGTATATAAGTATGTTTTCTTAAATGCAGTCCTATGACTGCATTTAAGAAAACACCTTAATGCGTAAGTACTAAATAGCCAACATAGATAATATCTTATGTCCACATAGTTATGATGTTATTAAGCATTTGAGAATGGCTAGTGTTTCAGCGGTTGAGTCATCTTTTGCGGAAATCCATGACTAAAGCTGAAAATGAGTATTATTTTGCTTTAAATTTCCACATGAACGACGCCAACAAAACGAAATAGCCCCTAACTTAGTTTTTGCTGCAGCAACCTATTTCCGTCCTTTTTAGGTCTAAAAAAATAAATTTACCTATAAATATTATTTTCCTCTAAAACTAAAAGCGTACGCGCCCTCAAATTTTGCACAGAGATGCCTTCAATCATGCACCATAGTATTACAGCATTAATTTGACACTGTGTTCTTACCATGTGCACCATCCATATTATGTATACATAATAATGTATGTCTATGATTTTTTATGTATTTTTATTCCATTTTATGTAAGTAATTAGTTTGTATGTTTGTACATAAATAACTTCAGTTAAATTGTTTGTTTTTACTTTATGTGCACCGCCTGAATTTTCTCTGCTTGGCCCTATGGTTGACTGGTAGAGAATGCCTTCGGCATTAAGTCCACCATTGTACACATGTTTGTGCAGAACTTAAATAAATAAATAAATTTTTGTTCCTCTAAGTGGCAGACCAGTATGGAAACTCTACCTCCTTACCTGTTCTGAATGTCATATCGTCACCGTCGAAAAGCAGCATTCGTTCCACTAGTAGTTTCTCGTAACTCTGCCCAACTATAAGTTTGATAGCCTCTAAAGCTTGAAGACAACCTGAAAATAATAAAAAATATTATGATCATCTAAAAAAAAGTATTTTTTTAAATGTATATACATCCCATACCCGCTAAAAAATTAATAATAATAATAAATATACAACAGAATCACAAACATTGATCTGACTCCGTGGTAAGTAGCTTAAGCACTCGTGTTACAGATATCAGAATCTAAATATACACACAAATTTTATAAGAATTGGTCGAGTAGTTTTGAAGGTTCATTCAGCATTGGTACAATCACCTTTAAACGAGAATTTTATACATTTGGTATGGCTACATAGTTTTTTATTTGACACCTAGAAACTCAAACACAAACGCTTATTTGCTAATGACACTGATAATAAAGATAATAAATAAATATTTCACAACAATCACACCAATTCTCTAGTCCCAAATTAAGCTACGAGGCTTGTGTTATGGGTACTAGACAACGGATAAACATACTTAAATACTTTTTTTTGTAAATAAATACATATTATACATAGAAAACACCCAGACCAGTACAAACACACATGTTCATGCACAATTATGCTTGTACTGTGCGGGGATCGAACCCGCGACGTTTGGTTTTAGAAGTCCGACCTGTGGACCACTGCACCAAGCGGTAGTCAAATCACATTTTAAAGTTATTAGGAAATAGATATACACTTAGAATAAAAAATAAACCTACAACAACATACATTCGAGTCCCGCCTGTGGCGGTCCGTTTTTTCTTAAAGTGTGTTTAAATTAAACATTGTGAAGTAATTTGCATTGTTACTGCTAAAAAATAAAACTTAATAGATACATTATTATTATTAACTTTATGATATGTCATGATAATATAGTAAATTTATGATTATGATTTCCAATACGATTTTATTATTGTTTATGGAATAAATGACTTTATGACTTTATACAACAACAACTATCTCTATATATATATATAACATTCTCGTGTCACAATGTTCGTTCCCGAGCTCCTCCGAAACGGCTTGACCAATTCTTATGACATTTTGTGAGCATATTGTGTAGGTCTGAGAATCGGCCAACATCTATTATTCATATCCCTTAGTGATAAGGGTTGTCCACAATAATTTATAAGGCAAAACAACCTTTGCCGGGTCAGCTAGTAAACATATATATTTTTTTAAATATTAGCAGGAAGTGGGATAGAAAATAGGAGGAAAATAGATAGGAGGTGCTTGTGGCGCAGTGGTTGCAGCGCTTTGGTAGTGATACCAAATGTTAGGCAACCTATAGCGCGGTCATGTTTGGGATGGGTGCCCATTCTGACCATTTAAGTGACGTCTTACTACAAGCATCTCCGTGCTTCGGAAGGCACGTTAAGCTGTTGGTCCCGGTTAATATCGATATATATTAGTCGTTAAGCCTGGTCAGAGGCCCTCGGGCGGCTTAATAACATCTGACAGTAAGGTTGGTCACTTACCTTACACACACCCCTCCACCGCACCGCACTGAGCCCGCGTGGTGGAGTATGGCTCGCACCACCTCATAGTTGAGGTGAGGCCTGTGCCCAGCAGTGAGCATATATAGGCTGATGAGGGATAGACAAAATCGAACCTATAACCCCGGGCACGGGGCCGGCGACCCCGTTGGCCGAGCACGAGCCAACGGTCTCTGGCGGGGGCGGGGTGGGGAACACGCAGCGGTAGCACGGGCCTATGTACTGCTCCTGGGTATTGAAATTGATAATGATAATAGTAATATCGGCCAGGAGGACCCTGGCCGATTTCGACCACGGCGGCCAATCTCATCAGAGATCAGCCAACTGCGAAGGAGATATTATAGTGCACAAGTGTGAGCGCAATACACAGGTGCACTCGCTGTTCTATCAATCTCAAGTTCTTTTAAGATCCCTTAAGACTGCCTCGTTGGTTTTCTGAGATTTTCTGTAATGAAATTTTCTACAACAGCTCGGAGTCGGAAAGTTGTCGGTGTTACACCCCCGTGCCTCGGTGCGCACGTTAAGCCGTTGGTCCTGCGCCTGATCTCTCTCCGGTCATGTCGGATTGCCGTCTCACCGAACTTCGAGAGCGTTGGAACAGTGAGTGCACCTGTGTATTGCGCTCACACTTGTGCACTATAATATCTCCTGCGAATATACATTATGATTATAGCATAAAAGATAAATAAAAATATCCAACTTGTTCCATTTTTTTTAAATGTACATAAAGGGGTAAAAGATTAAATTTATTTTATTTTTCAATTACCAAATGAAATCTAAATCATAACTCATTACCTTTTCAGTATCATTCGTTGGAACTCTGTATCCATAAATTGTGAGTTGGCCCTCCATCTTAAGAGCACTCCCTGATATTAGAGGTAACTGGAATATTAAGAAACCGAATATTAAGATACAGGGTGTAAAAAAAACCTTAACGAAGCCGTCAACCACGCGTTCAGTACATCAAACCAAATCGTATGAAAAATAAATTTTGGCTGGGAAACAACTTTTATTTTTTGACATCATAAAAAACAATTTAATTCTAACCCGCAATGTACAGCGCGCACGCGGAAAAGTCACCGCGGGGAGTGTTGCTTTACGCCGCCGCGACGCGGTTCGGTTCGAGTGTGCGCTGTTCATTGCGGAGTGTGCCATTTAGAGGCTTTTTATGAAAGAACTAGTGAAAATTTGTATCATGTTTCTTTGAAAAAAAGTTCAGTTATAACGGACAGAAGTCATTTCTGTAAAAAATCATACTTTTTTTTCTAACTTTCACCATAAATACCTCAGTAACCGTTAACTTCCCAGGTATGGTGTAAAGGAAAAAAATGGTCGTAACAATTGGTAGAATATGTGGTATTCGGCTTGGTTAAGTTTTTTTACACCCTGTACATAAATAATCAATCGTAACACCAAATAAATAAATAAATTATTTATTCACCAAAAACGAGAAGATTTACAAATGTTCATTCTTAAAACTATGATTAACAATCGTGATAATCTTAAGAATGTCCCTGCCAACTAAACTAGGATTAAACCTGTGTCTTAGAAGACAGTGTTTCCTTCAAGGAGAAGAAAGTAATGTAATTTAGAAGAAAAAATAATGTAGGCTTAAGGTTATTTAACAATGGATGTTACCAGAAGGAACATAAGATAATAATAATAGACTAATATATTTAAATGCATGTGTGTGGCTTGTGTTGCTAACGAACACAAGAGATGTGAGATATACACTAATTACTGGTTATCGGGTCTAAACGCGATCTATTGACGTGACAACGTCTTAAATTAGGTTGTGGCTTGGAGTCACTCATGAAAAAGTGTAACGCCCGCTCACGTCTGTTGCGGTGAGTCACTGAACGGCCTGCCGGACCGCCGAATGCCTTGCGTCTCTCTCCCACTCAAACATGTCCGCCGCGAAAAAGACGTTGTCACGTAAAATCTTCGCCCGTAAAACCGACTTTACAGGCAACCATTTTTTTAATGAGTATTAGGTTACAGCTATTAGCCTGACAGCTCGTAACCACAGCTGTGTGCAATCCAGCCGTAACGTCGATCAGTGAGTCCCTAAAAACTCATTATAATCGCGTTTAGACCCGATACCTAATAGTTAGTCTTACAATGCACAACAAAAGTTTAAAATAATAAATAACAAATCTTCTTTTAATAGTCATACCAGGTAACCCGGCGAACTTCATATCACCATTTTTTATTTCGTCTAGTCGCAACTGACGTAATAAAAATAATAATTTAAAAAAAACTATAAAAACTCTCATCAAATTATTGCATTGTCATCGGTACTTAATACGAGTGCATAGTTTCAAATTAATCGCGATTTCTGGAAGTTGGTGAAAATTGAGCTCAAAAATTCCGTTACATACTACTATTCATACATACACCCCGATCTAATAAAAGCGTGTTAAAAAGTAAATAAGTATTTATCATATACTTTTTATGAATCCAACTTCAATCCTTAGCATGGCTAGATTTGACTTTGCTTTTGTCTCACTGACCCCTATAAGTCCAATTCCCATACAAATACAGGTGTCCCAAGAAACCTGTATCTGCAAAGGTATCCCCTAACCCTAGACCTTTGCTAGTACAGGTTTCCTGGGACGTCCTGCACAATCTTGAGTCTGTCTTTGCTCTTTGGAATTAAGATCGATTTTTTAAAAGTCTTTTTTATATATATTTTTTGATATGAGAACCTCGACGGTAAAAAAAGAATTATCCTATTCGGTGCAGTCAATTTGCGTTTTTTTTAAATTTGTCTAGTAAAGCGTTACAGACAGAATTTGTGTGCGCCACCCTGTATAAGGTGTAGAATTAGTGTCTACTACTTAGTTTTGGTAATACAGGGTGTAAAGAGACTGTATAGTGTTTCGAATACATAATGCTGGCCACACAATATATGCGCAGCTTCTTCTCGGTTCCAGCCCACAAATTGTCCCGAAGCTGTGGTTGGATTTGTATGGAATGTGTAAAAGTGCCCCATGTGGGTCTATTTATAGAAATAAATGACTTATGACCTTAGTTGCGAATGTAATGTCAATCGGTTCCCTCATGCCAATTGGACGATAGGAAGTATAGTGTGTGGCCATCATAGTAAAACTAACCTTACTTAGCACGCACATGTCGTTAAGCAAGTACCGTGTGGGTACATTGTCTGTGCAGTCCAAAACTACATCATACTTCGACGCAATGTCCATAGCGTTTGTGGAGTCGATTTGTACATTGTGCGCTGTCACTTTTATGCTTGAGTTTATTCTGCGAAAGATTAATACAGACATATGGAGTGTGAAGTAAAAACACGACTCACATATAAATTACTTATATTTACAGTTCTTAACAAAGCCAAGCGAAAGAAAAGCAAGCACTGAGCACAGAATATGGAGGAGGAAGTATGAGAGAAGATGATAGATGAAGATTGAGAGCGAAAAGTGAATTTGGGGATAAATAATTGGTTGTCTATATTTCCACCCAGACTTCAACCCGGGACCTAAAAGAACGCGGCACCTAGATACCGGTGTGCCCGCCACTATACCTAAGCCATGGAAGACGTCAAGTCTTATTGATTTAATATCTTTCTTGAGTAGTGCATAAAATGAACACACCTCCTTAAACTATCAGCTGCAGATTCTGCCTTGCTCACATGTTGGTCACTCTCACCGTGTAAGATTTGTCTATGGATGTTTGTGAGGTCCACCGTGTCATAGTCTATGATGCCAATTTGACCTGAGAACAATGGTAGTAGATAAATTGTACATAACAGGCGGTATATAAAAATTGCAGAAACATATTTGACACTATGATGTAATGATCAAGAAGTTGTCTAATAACCAAGAGATCGCGGGTTCGATCCCCACACTGTACAAACATTTGTATGCATGTATATTTGCTCTTTGTACTGGTCTGGGTGTAATATGTATTTATTTAAGTTTATTTGTAATACCACTGTGGATTCTGATATCTGTAACACAAGTGCTCCGTGGTAAGAAGTTACCACGGAGTCAGATCAATGTATGTGACGTTTTTGTATATTTATTTTATTTGCGTTTGGTGAAGGTACACTGAAGATGGTCATGGTTATTGATCAGCTATAATACATCAGCTTAATCAACCATTATTAATGGCATGCATGTCTAAAAGTTATATTGGGATAATAAATTTAAATACATAGTAAAATCTATATCATACATAACAATTACAAAATGTCAACAAGTCATCATTAAATAGATAATAAATAATAAAATAATGATTTCACAATTGGTTCACAAATTAACAGTCAAGTTTATCATCACCTATCGCCATTTAAAAATTCCTGTACAGTGTAAAAAGCCTTTTTACTAAGCCAGTTGCATAATTATGTTTCAAATTTAGTAACGGGTTATTATTTTTAAACAGGGTTTTTTTTGGACTGCTATTAACACACTAGTAATGAGATAAATTTTGCAACACAAATCAGTAGTCTGTAATTAACAAACTTGTGACTTAAATCGGAATATTATTGCTAAGACATAGTGATGATAATATTATAATTCGTAATAAACAATTTGATAAGATTGTAAAATATTTGCATGCTATTTCTCATAGCTGGAAAAGCTGAACTGTAATCATCAAAAACACCTACAAAAATGTACCTTTTTCCAAAAGCAGCATCATTTTATTAATTTCATATCATTTCATATCATTTGATTCATTTCATTTCATTTAATTTCTAATGAGTTGGCATCTATATAGATTCTAGATTTGACTTTGGTTTTGTTTTGGTTTTGTAATGGCAAAGGTATCCCACAACCCCAGACCCTTGCCTTTATTCTCGTTTATCCCCTTCAAGTTTTTGCCACTGGGATGGTGAATGGGAATAAATGCCACTAGGTGTCACATGCCACGGTGTGGCCAATAAAGGTTTGCTGGTACAGGTTTTCGGTTCAGTGTTAGTAACAATCTTAAAACTATGTTAACGAATACCTTGACCAAAAAATTTTTGCATGTAAATGTACTTTAACAGAATAGAGCACATTTATGAATACGGTAGTTGACACCACCAATCGTTGACGTACTTTTTATCAACTTTCAAAACGCTTTTCTTCATAGAGTTTGTATGGGAATAACACACTTTGACGTCATCGCGTGCAATGCCGACTGAGTGACTAATTATCATTTGAATTCCAATTAAAAATCAAATAATAGGAACTGCAGAAAAATATTAGTGTAAAGGCATCTGAAATTATGAATTATTTTAGAGAAGATCAGTTTTTGAATATTTCTTTCATAGTGGAAACAAGCCTATTATGTAATGAGAACCTGTATTACTTATTCTAAGCAAATAAATATCTTTATCTTTATGTTAGTATTAATTAAGAATCGAAATGAAAGTTACATGTAATTAAATTTGGTGGTCGCCAAATGCGCCACCTCCCAGTGCCTTAACATGGGACCATCCTCCCTTAATGGTATTCAAGATTTAAACGGACAGGTAAACTTTGATCAACATCATACCTACACCAGCTCCAGCGAGGTACATGGCAGCAGGGCATCCAAGTCCACCAGCACCCACTATTAATACTTTCGCTTCGCATAACTTCTCTTGACCTGACACACCTATATCTGGTAGTAAGATTTGACGGCTGTATCTGTAATAAGTGGAATGAAATCAACCTTATTAGTATTAAAATAAAAGAGATATCAACAAAGCTTTGGAAAGGGCTTAAAGCGCTTAATTACATTTAACTTAATTAGATTTTTTTAAAGAAATCGAAACAGTCAAAGAAAAATAGCTACCGATACAGGTAGGACTAGAGTAGTTGGAATGACAATAGTAACTGAGTTTCTTGCGATACTTCTTCTCGGCACTGGCCCAAATTGTCCCAAAGCAGTGGTAGGGTTCATTTATATTTTGGGATGTGTCAAAGTGCTCCTTGTGAGTCGGTTTACAAAAGTAAATCGATTTTAAAGATTCACTGATTTATTTTATATTTGTTTCTTCGGTTCTTGCAAACAGTAGACATTCAAATGATACCTACCTAATGGTGTCTACCTGTGACCACAGACACTGAAAAGAGTCTTAAATGTCAGGTTAAAATAAAATGTTAATAAATTGCAAAATAATCCGTAAAAAAGTGCATAATTTTAGAGTGGTTGTGGTTATGAAGTCCCACCTGTGTACTGTGTTGTGTATTGTATTGTACCTGTGTATTTTTGTACTTTATGTACATTTAACACCATTTAAGATTACAATAATTTCTACTTGCGTTATGTTTAGACGTCTACTTATAGATCACTTAACAAACGTAAGATTTAAAACGAATTTACCGCATTATATCCAACTTGGTTAGCTTATTTCCAATGTTTGTTTTGCCAATATTGCTTATGTCGCATTGTGAATAATTTGGTTTCGTGTTGATTGGCCGCTGCAACAGAGATAATAAACATCAAAACAAGTTCATTCATTAAGGTTTGCTTTACTCTTCAAATAGAATTTAGCAATACTACAAACCAGAGTATATTGCTTTCTTAATTCGTACAGCTCGAGCTCTTTTTCCTGTAAAGTTTTTCGCAAAGTTGCTATTTCAGTCTCTAAGCAAGACATGCGATCCATTTCTTCAGCTTCAGCAAATATAAAGTAATATTATTTAGAAACAATACAAAACAGCAAGCGCACGAATAAGCCTATCCGACATTCCTTAGAAGAGTGTTCCATTGTATGTAGCGGACTTAAGAATGTTCATTGTTAATTTGTTACAATGGGTTTTGAATTTGAAATCATTGGAAAACAGAACTTGAGAACAGAAATAAAAGTTGAAACAAAAATATTTGGTAATGGAACACGACACTTTGTTTTGATAATTTGACATTACTAGTGATGATCTTGAGCTATATCGGTTTTTTAAGTCGTTTTTTCATAATTTGAGGTAGATAGATTAATTGTAATTGAATGTTCCTCAATATGTATTGTTTTTGTTGATACTTAATACGAAAGCACTGTTTTTTTTTAAATAAATAATATCTAGGAATACATGAGGAATACACAATTCACAATTATAGAATATAAAATTCGAACAGAAAACATAACTAGTAATTTTTGTTAGTCAATAACGAAAATCAATTTCGTGGGATGTCCCTGTCTTTATATTTAGTTTGAGGGATATACCTATTCGAAGTTCGGACGTTCGGTTCCGTTCGGACGAATTAAAGTATTTTAACCTGCTGCCTTTTTTAAGGTGCAATGAAACAACATTTTCTTTATATTAGGATCATAAATATTTTATTAAATGCGCTTTATGGAACGTGGGTACTTACAGAAAATATTTATAATAATTAATCTTTGTATAAAAATGGAAATCAATCAAATCATACAATTAATTAAATACTTGAAAGATAAAAATGAAACATAACTGCCTTAAATGCAATCTTATGGTATTTAGATTCCAAATACCCATTATTATAACTCATTAACTGACTTAAAAAATAGGTTATTAAAGGTATGTATGTTGTTTACAAGTCATAGTTTTACCTACACACAAATAGACTTCATAATACTTTTGATACTATAAAAGCTTTAGTTTTAAAACTCATATCCACCCCGAACAAGGTTCGCCAATCTCTGTCTCGTTATTAGTGCTTGAAGTCGTTCTTTATTGCAATCTTCCATTAAAACTGTTGGTTTTAACATAGCTGTAACTTCCTGGTGTGTTTTCTTCACACTTGCATCAGAGTACAGTACCATGCGTTTCTTTGCATTATTACTTGTATCTCGCTCATTCTTTTTAGCACTCAATTTGCTTAGTAAAAGTGGGAGGATCACACATTTCTCATCAAAACTGGGACCTTTCGTATATTCTAGCTTTTTAATGTCGCTAACAGTTTCACGGTGTTTAGAATATTCCTTAATGTCTTTGACTACTGCTTGTACAGGCACTTCCATCATTTCTCCAGGGTTAACGGTTGCATTTATTAGTTTTGTGATATCAGAAAAAAATGATTGCGATTGATGAGCATCCCGATTAGTAACTTTTGTATGTGTGATGTCTAAATTATTATTAGTAGAATAAAATAAGGAGTCATAAAGTTTTTCGGTCGCCATGCTTACTGGCACTTTTTTATTAATAACAACGTTTTGATAATCGTTTTCAATAGAATTATTCCTTCTCAAATCATCCCTAATATGACTTGTGTTAATATTCTTTGGAGGCATCAAGTCAATTTTGTTATTTATCGAAAATTGATGGTTGCTATTACTTGACATATTAATATCCTCAAAAACCGCAGTATTTGATTTTCTAAAATGATTTTGATCACTTATACGGGTGGACGTTGGAGCGTTAAAGTTTTTTCCATTATTTAAATTAGTAGGGAGTAAATTACATGTATCTTGTTTAACACAAGTTTTATTTTGATTCATACTATGTGTGTTGGTTTTCGAACAAAAATCTGTGTCAGGCAAGGTTGTTTGATGAGAATTTTGCTTTTCAGTCATGGAACTGTTGAGGAAGTCGTTACTGGCACTGTGCGTGTTTGATATCAACTTAATTTCTGGCGTTTTGAGTACCCTGACATTGTACGGTGGCTCTTCATTAATCTTTAGTTTTTGTAATGTTTTGTTCAAAGGGAGCGTTCAAGTATTACGTAACGCAATTTGGGGGGAGGGGGGGTCTCGTGAAACGTTACGATGCGTTACAAGGGCGGGAGGGGGTCTTTCTTTCAACACGTTACGTAACATTGTTTTTCTTAAATAAAAAATTAGGGAATTAAAACTCCCAAGTTGGCAACCCATATACGTTTTACGGGGAATCCCTCGATTCTATATTCTGGTCATCAATTTTACTTTGTTCTCGCAAGTTGGCAAACCTTTTCGTTTATACTTCACGGGGAATCCCTAGATTGTATTGTACGACATTATTAATGTTGTTTTTGTTGTCAGTTTACCGCAATTACCGCAAAGGCAATTAAAAGTTTATCAAGGATAAAAACTATAACATAACTTTTTGCAACTTTAGGGTAAAAATGGTCACTTGAGTGTTACGTAACGTTTAGAGAGGGGGAGGGGGAGTACAGAAAAACGTTACGGTGCGTTATAAGGGAGGGAGGGGGGGTCATAAATCTTCAAAAATTGCGTTACGTAATACTTGAACGCTCCCAAAAGAACTTCTTCAATAAGATCTTCTTGATACCCATAAGTCTTGTTGGGTGTAGGAAAATAGTCGGAAACGTCATCATTTATGTTTGTAGTTAAATTAGTAAATGGTTCTTTATCAAAAAAGGAACAATCAAATTCGCTAAACTGGTTTTTAGTTTGCAATATATTGTCAGGATTCAAAATGTTCTTCGATTCCTTGATACAGTCCATTTTTCTGACGAACTCTTCATAATCAATGTCATATTTTGTTTCAGTTTTTTTAGTGATTAGTTGTGGCGTTACATAAATGTTTTGATATAAATCTAATACGGTGAAACCTTCATTTTGTTTCTGTATCCTATTGTCTTCAATAGAACTATTGAAGTCTATGAGCAAAGTTTCTTCTGAAGTGCTAGCACAAGGGCTAGTTTTGTCAATTTTTTTCGGTTCCAATATCCCATAGGCGTCGAAGTTTTCAAGCAGCTTGGGCGGAATGCCATTCAATGGTTTTGTTGAAGACATTGTTATACCTGAAACATAGAAAAAGAATCATAAAATTGTTATTTCAATTAGTGAGTGCATTTAGTGAAACACATTTCATGAATGGACATCCACCTAACAAATGCCACCGAATCGAGGATCTGTTGACGCTGGTCTTCCATGTATGTCTGAAAAGGAAACGAGAGAGAGCCGCCCGACGACAGCAAACATACAAATCAAATAATAAAATACAACAAAAACTGGTTATGTTACAGTTTTTGTTAAAAGGGAAAGAGATTCAGCAGTAAATGAGTGAGTGCGTGTGTGTGTGTGTGTGTGTGTGTATGTGTGTGCGTGTGTGTGTAAATGTCGTGAAGTGTTTTTAAATTATAATCAACTACTGAGACAATTTACGTATGTGTTTTATTTGTGTGTAATTTAATTTTCACAAAATCTAGATACAAGCTATTGTGAAGACCTGCTAGGTTCATTCAAGTTCATTTAGTTATTAAATAATGGATTATTATTTTATAGTCCTATTCAGTTTTATTGTCAAATTATTATTATATTTTGTGTTAAAATAAATAATAAATTCCTCACTCAAAGAATACTAATCTTACAATAAATAAAATCCATTTATTTCTGTAAGTAGGCTAACAACTAGCACTTTTACACGTCCCAACATATAAATTAACCCTACACCGCTTCGGGACAATTTGGGCCAGTGCTGAGAAGAAGCGGCGCAAGAAACTCAGTCACTATTGTCATTGCCTCTTTTCAAGATTGATTTACAATAATTGTAATTGTTTACATTTAAACATTTCCATATATCTTTGTCATTTATAAGGTAATTATTAAAAAAATGATATACATCTACCCATAAAAGAGTGACCAACTTTATGAAGCCTAAGATGTGGAACGGCAAGCCTATTTTTTTGTCTTGTGTTGAAGTTATGCAAATCGCTATTTTTAGGAAATAAGTGTAAGTTTTTTCGAACGTAAATTAGGTTTTCGTAAATGTATTGCGAGTAAACTGTAAGTATTTTAACTTCTTTAAACAATTCCCTAAGTGTTTCATTTTATTTAAGTTTATAAATAGCCCGCACGGCTCGTTTCTGCAATACGAAAATTGTTTCTATATCTGCAGCTGAGCCCCATAGTAAGATGCCGTATGTATGACATAATACTGTGAAAATAACTAAAATAAACTAGTCTTGCCGTTTCAACATCAGGAAACCTTATCTTTCTTACAGCGTATGCAGCGGAGCTTAGTCTCTTTGATAAGGTCACGATATGAGGACCCCACTGGAGCTTATCATCCAAAGTAATTCCCAAAAAAGTTGCAGTATTTGAAGAAACTAGTTGTTCATCCTTAACAACAATTCTCGTTGGAACTTGTCGGACATTGGGCATTGTAAACTTGATGCATTTAGTTTTGGTCGCGTTAAGCAATAAATTGTTAACGGTGAACCAATGAAGTACTTGCGAGAGAATACCATTTACATCGTCAAACGATTCTTTACCCCTTGGGGTTTTAAAAAGTAGTGAGGTATCATCAGCAAATAACACTATCTCACAAGCACCGTCGATAAAGTATGTTATGGTATACAGTACAAAAGTTTATAATTATCTTAACTTAATTCCCGACGTTATCTTAACGATTAGCGATTCATTCTAACGCGCGTATGACGAAACAGTACCTTAATGAAGTTGAAGTGTATTATGGTTTCTAAAGAAATCTGTTAAATCAGAGCATCGGACGACTTCCAAAGATCGGGGGTTCGATTCCTCCCCGATGACCGGAGCCGAAAAGATTTTTTTAAGTGTTACGTTTTTTCGAAATCTGTTAAATAAGTAAATTGCTTATTTGCACTTGGCTTTGCAAACCAAACATTCTCTCATCAGCCTATATACGTCCCACTGCTGGGCACAGGCCTCACCTCGACTATGAGATGGTCCGAGCCATACTCCACCATGCGGGCTCAGTGCGGATTGGTGGAGGGTTGTTTGTAAGTGACCTTACTGTCAGATGTTATTAAGCCGCCCGAGGGCCTCCGACTAGGCTTAACAACTAATATCCGGTATATATACATCGATATTAACCGGGACCAACAGCTTAACGTGCCTTCCGAAGCACGGAGATGCTTGTAAATAGACGTCACTAAATGGTCAGAATGGTCACCCATCCTAAAAATGTCCGCGCCTTAGTTTGCTTAACTTTAGGTATCACTAACAAAGCGATGCAACCACTGCGCCACAAGCACCTCTCAGGCAAACATTTAACTTCATCAATTAAGTTAGTTTAGTTTCAAATTGCCGCCATTTCTTATCAGCTTTTTCAGCTGTGTGCTGTACTATTCTATCGTATACAATTTTCTTGAAGCACTTTTATAAATTATAGGTATCCTGGTACTTACATGTTTACTTTACGTAATTCCGATTTTTATTATTATTTATCATAGCATGAATTAAGATACACTTGTTAATTTTCTTTTTGATTAATCAGCTCTCGGATAAATGGTAAAGCAAGCATTAAAATGTGGTCAGGGTAAGTACTTACTTTTTTATGTATTATGCTGGCCAGAACGATAAGATTTGCCACACTTTGAAGAAGTTTAGTAGATTCTCTTCAAATTGTTTATTTTTTAAATAAAACACAGATCAGTCTTATTACTTTAAGTGACTTATCAAGGACTAAAGACATAGAGTAGGTATGTATTGGTCACCAAAGAGTTGTTTAGTTTTTGCACCAAACGCTCCTGGGGATACCATTATTTACTAATTTTGACTGTGATGTAATTATTAGTCATCAAAACATTGCCACTTAATATCCACTTATTTCAAACACGTGTTTATTTATGTGGGTAGCTTTTTTGCAATGCTGTAAGGAATTGTTCAGTTTTAGAGCGATATTTTTCATGATGAACGTAATTGTATTGAGAGATTTAGATCATATTTTGCATATACCTACTGACTATCGGTGCAATTTAAAACAAAAATCACGTTATTGTGTTATTTAACAAGTAAAAAAGTGTGTGTGTCTATGTCAACTTCGACGCACAATAATTGGAGTTTACTCTTTAAGAACGGTTATAAAAAGTAAATAGATTAGGGAAAAAGGATAAATGAATGCATTTTTTATGATACAAAGTATGTGTGATTTATTTATTTTTATAATTATACAATGTATCTGTTAAAATACATAATAAAACCAAAGAAATATAAACAATAGTCTCCATATTCATATTCATATTCATTTAATCACTTCCATAAAGTAACAGCAGTTCCCAATACAGGTATAAAAGATGTTCATTACATACATACTCGGTTGAATGTGTCAGAAAATGACTGATGCGTCTTCGGGTAATCGTGTAACATTTTCGTGTCACATCGCGTGACATCGGGAATTTGATTTCACTCCCGTATATTTTCATACCCCGGCCTTTTATATGAAAATCGATTCTTGTAAACTTCGAAAAAGCTCATCACTTTATTATTTTATTAAATCTGTAAATGTTTATAGAAAAAAACTGTTTTAAAGCGATATTAAGTTAAGGATATCGATACCAGAAGTATGAATTAAGGTAAGGGACAAAACATGACTTTACAGGAGAGCGAAAAAACGTTTTTGCTTTTTGTAATCTGTGTATAACTTTTTTGTTTACAGGCCGATTTAGATGAAGTCTATGGCAAAGTTTCTTAGAATTTAATGTTCTTTTATGCTATAAAAGCTAAATACAATAAAATCTTATAATTTAGAAAATAGCCTGTCCCTTACCTTAAAAAATGTGAATCACTTATCCATTACGTTAGTCGAATTTGAGTTCAAGGCAAAGACAAAATAATGTAAGTAACACAAAGATACGAGAACTTGCATAATAAAATAAGGTAAATAACTTCTACTAAAAAAAATCTATGTAAGTACAAATGTATAACATAAAGATTGCACTTCGGGACCTTAAATGTATAGCAATACAGCTTATATTGGGTTATTTAATAAAGCTTAATTTCAAAAGAAGTGTTTTCTGTAGACAGGGTGATGTGTTTATTTTTAAAAAGTGCCATAAATTACAAATTTGTTTTTAAAATTATGCCATAATCAACAAAAAAAACAATAAAAACAAATATTATCATAATCAACTTTCGTATTTTCCAAAGAATAATGAATAATAATCTCTAATTTCTAGAGTTAAAACAAAAAGTAAGAAAGAAAATAACCCCGTAATCACGGGGTCAGTTCCTACATTGACGATTGCTGCTTTAGACTCCATGTACCCCTCTTCCATTGAGTCGTGAGATGCGGTCCTGCTGCTGGAATCGGAAGCTATGTTATCAGCCTGGAGATCTCGGTAGACGTCAAAACTTTTTTGCCGTCTCTCTACTCGAAGTTTCTCTCTCTGCTTCTCAACCTTTGAATCTACGTATTCTGCAATGGCTCTTTTCTGCATGTCTTCTTGAGGGGGGGAGTTTAAGAATGAACTCTTCGTCTGCCAGGATTATCTCCACGAAATCTGTAAGCTCAAAAACTGCATGTATGGGATCCTCCAAGGGGGCATATCTGCTCTTCTAAATCTCGAATCACGTTCCGGGCAAGAGAAGCAAGTTTGGTGGCCTTTTCCTTCTTTTTTGACATCTCTACTGGGTTCTCTTACTAGGGTTTTTCTCAACTTCTGATTGAAATGCTAATTTGAGAAAGTAGATAAAAACAATGTCTTTTGTCGTTTGTTTTGATTACAGTCCAATTCGAGTTTTTCTATACTAATAGGGATGAGAAAGCTTAGGCGATCCACCTCTGGGTGCTGATAAGGTTCAGGATCCTCTTTGCTTCTTCGTAGAGGTCAGTGGCTCTGTCCCCGACTAGGGTTTGGAGGGTCTGCCATGACGACTCGTCGATTTTAAGACCGACTTGCTGCGACTGGGTGAAGAGGAATTGCTTCAGTTGTCTTTTGTTGATTGTAGCAGTTGATATTTTGGCTTTGTATTGCTCTAAGGTAGAGTCTTTGTGTGTCTCCACCTCCTCCATAACCTGTGCTGTAACCACAAGATCAGCATACTTAGAAGCCGTAAAGGCTTGGATATGAGGCATTATGAGGTGAAGATATTGAATATGGTCGGACGGGTACTTTTCGGCTTTTAACTTGTCCAATACTTCTTGTCTCTCCTGAACGTAGTCGTTTAGTTGTTTGGGAAGGGGCTCCAGTGTTATGACACAACCGCCCCGGCTGATCACTTGCTGGATTAATGAGTAGGTTGTCATTTCCGAGAGTGCTGTTAACATCTTTATATGGACCTTAACGGCAGCAGGAACGATGTCGTCAGTGGTGGATGCAATTACGTTGTAAACCAACCGACGGACTGGAGTGCGGGAGACAACTGTCTCGTTAACTACAGTTCCTCCCCTCTGATACTCTAGATATGTATTGATCTCAGCGGTTTGCTGAACAGATGCCATAAAGGCTGCATACCGTTTCATGATCCACGTCCGGAAGTCTCGTTTGTTTGCAACGGGACGACACATACTGTAAGCACCATAAACAGCCTGGAAGGCTAACATGCTGTGGGGGATCTCTCTCTCTTCCCTCTTCATCTCCCCATAAACGGTTCGGTGCTCCCGGGGTATTAGAGACAAGTCGTCGGTGAGAATTGTCATACCTTTATCTTCGCAAATCTGGTCAATGAAGTTAATGTCCGTAACATATTTTATGCAACTTAAGTAATATGTAATAAGGACTCTACCTATTGAACCGTCAAGGGTATCGGACTGAACCTGGAAGAGATCCCGAATTCTGTCCAGGGGATCTTTTCTTCCATTGAAGAAAGCTAATATCACGCTGGCAGCTGCGGATCTGTTAAGAGGAACCATAACTGGCTCCTTCTTGTCTAAAAGAAAGGGAAGCTCTTTCCCTGCCCTTGCGTATTGGCGAATGATGCCTGGGAGGGCCGGAAGGCGATCACTGGTGATGTCCATGATGTGGTCATCCCGGTCCATGACGCTGACCGTTACCGGCAATTACCTTAATGTAGCTGTGCTAGTTCATGACTTTAACTAACACAACCATGACTTTAATGATCATAACTTCCTATTACAACATGTATTATCATATCTTATGTCTACACATATTTTACTTAATTATTAAAATCATATCAATAATTAAGTAATTGGAATCATCAATCATTTTATATTGTGAAATATAGCTTTATGCAAGGAATTACTGAACTAGTAAATCGAGGAGTGACAGTGATTATTGAGGGCAAAATCAAAAGTGTTTTAAGGATCATGAGGGAGCAATCATTCATGATCAGAACTATTGGTATCAGAGGATTCATAATGGGAAGAAGGTGATTGAGTGACTGAGAGCCATGGGAAGATTTTGTCTACTGCTATAATAGCTTCATACCGTTTGCCCTTTCGAGTGATTGGGGTGTCCTCAACAACATACCGATCATTAGGGAGAACCTTTTTAATGCGATATGGCCCTCGACATTTAGGTTCAAGTTTCTTTGACTGACCCTCTATTCCAGTAGGTGCGCGTATAACCCTAACTAAATCGCCTTCTTTGAATCTAACATCTTTATTTCGTCGGGCATCATACGAGGATTTGTCTTTAATTTGTTGAGACTTGATTAATTCGCTTTAGCTTTGGATCTTATTTCTGGAAGCGATACTGGTGTAGAGGAGGCAGTTGCCGTAATAACATCACTAAAAATACTTTGAGATGGGTTTGTAACCGTTCTTCCAAAAAGAAGTTCGGTTGGTGTCTTTTTTTGTAGAGTGAGCAGTCGTATTAATTATTAATTGTATGTCCGGTAAATGATCATCCCAAATTCCGTTTGGTTTATAATGATTCATGGCTCCAAGAGCTGCCAAGATGGTGCGATTGTATCGCTCCACCTGACCATTAGCTCGAGGAGTTGAAACGGCATTAAGTAATTGTGTTTGATGCCCGTAGTACCGATTAACTTTTTAAAAGCACTGCTAGTGAAACTAGTTCCCTGATCAGTGATGAGTCGGTTTGGTGTACCAAAATAACTAAAATGATCGCGGAAAACTTTAATACTTGTAGCAGATTTTGTATTGCGCACGGCTGTAAGATTAACAAATTTTGTAAATGCATCAACTATAACAAGAATATATGTGTTACCACGTCTAGTTTTAATAAATGGTCCCAAATGATCTGCATGAATAGTGTCACATGGGATTTCCACTTTAGGAATTGGGTGTAACTCACCTGCCTTTTTCCCACTAGGCAATTTATGATGGGCACATTCTAAACATGCAGCTGCATATTTCTTATCGAACCGCCTCATTTTTGGGAACCAGTAATGAGCCTTAATACGTCCCAACGTTTTGTCATAGCCAAAGTGGCCTATGTCATCATGGTTTGCTTCTAAAAATTGCCACCGCGCACCACGAGGAACTAACCAACGTACGCTAGAGTCTTCAAGTATTCTATAAACCCGACCATTAACTAATTTGTAATTTTTGAAGACTTCTGCAGTTTCCTTAGTCTTTAGGTCATTCAAGATATCAGCAATACGTTTTATTATGGTCAAACAATGTAAGCACCAAATTTGCAGACGCCAGCGTAATGTAAAGGACACAAGAGACGATAATAAACTTTAAACATATTAGCGTAAGTCCATTCTGTGAATGTTTTTGTAAGACATTTTAATGTAAGGGACTTGCAATATAAAAACTCCATTTTGCAAAAAGGCGTAATGGTCATGATTTATGAATTTATAAATATGAGTATAAGGTAAAGTTCGACAAATTTTTATAAGGTAAGTTACTCTATTTGTTCGTAAGGGGTAACAATTTCAAGCCCCTTAAAGCATTTTTTTAGTGAAGTATCAGTCTAGACTATCAAAAAATATGTACTGTAAGGGACATTTTTTGCTCGATATTGAAATTCTAAGTACGCCAGTTGATAAAGCGCAAAATTCCGAATCCAACGGTATATATAACTCATTTTGGCCAAACTGTCCCTTACCTTAATTCATACTTCTGGTATCGATATAATGGATTTTTCTGCTTTTTAAACTTTCGCGTTGCATTTTAACACTAACTATTGGTCTTTATTTGGTCATTGATTGGATTTTGGATTCCTGGATAAATAATAAGGCTATTTTTAGGAAATTTTAGGCTTATATCCGTTAATTTAAAATATAAACGCGTTCGTGAAGATTTTGTTTCGCATTAAATTTCATTGATTTAAAAAAAAGTATTATGAAGTGTTCTTTAACTTAACATTATACATTTTTTTATTTAACATGCAACCCTTGCGCTTTCCTTGGATGGAGTTGGAGGCTTGGTTGGAGGTCATACTTGTGTTTGGATATGTTGCAAAACTTTAGATACCTATATTGTGATTTATATTTATTTTAAAGGTTCTTCAATCAATGTTATAACTTTTTTTTAACCATCTTGTGATGTATCTTTATTTAGATTTCATTTAATTTATTTTTTTAATAATTTATGTTAATTCCATAGATAAATATTATGCTGATTCTGAGCTCTTAGCTCAGACATACGTTACCGGCACATAACTATTATAAGAGTTTTGTTTTTTCAAATAGTATTATGAAGACATTTAATTATTCATCGGCCTTATTTAATTATTCGGTCGTGCTTTACATTTGCATTTCAATTTCAATTCTATGACAGCCGATAAAATATTGATATTCGAAAAAGGAGATGTTAAAGTGGCATTTTCTATTAACTTTACTATGTTTGTTTTTATGATGAAACGAAACGTGTTATATGTCATTGAACTTTTACATCCGAGCTTACGATTTGCAATTTATTCGTTGTTTTACAGTGATAAAATTCAAATTGTTGTTCGCTACCGCTTGTAATTGTAAATACATGACATGTTTTACCACATTTGCTGTTATCTTGACAATACTTGCTGTGTATGCTTAATAACAATGTAGTGTTACTTACATAGCAACTTGTTGTTAATGTGCCGTTTCCAATATGAAATCTTCATATTTAACAGATATGTATAATCAATTTACACCGTAAACATAATTTGGATCCTGCACCGTACAAACTTTGTAAAAGTGAGTATCCCATCAATCAAAACTTCTGTGAATTATAACCTCTTCCACTGTTTAGTTGTCTTGCGGATAGTGAAGAATAATAAGTAGTTAAGTTTGAAAATGGAAGTTTGTACGAAACGATATTTAGGAATGTGTTATTTTATCCACATGAGTATTTTTGATTGCCTCGTTGGTGTACTGGCAAAGTTTCTGACTTACATCCGAGAGGTCCTGGGTTCACGAACTTCTCTGAAACAGATCAGAGTCGGGAAGTTGGCGGTGTTACACCCCCGTGCCTCGGTGCGCACATTAAGCCGTCAGTCCTACGCCGATCTCTCGGATCATGTCGGATTGCCGTCTCAACGAACTTTGAGAGTGATGGAACAGTGAGTGCGCCTTTGTATTGCGCTCACACTTGTGCACTATAGTGTATGTTATATTCTTCTCTTGGCAGTTGGCTGTTTTCTGTTGAGATTGGCTGCAGTGGTCGAAATTGGCTAGGAGGACTATTATTATTATTACATGACTATTTACTTAGCTGTAGTAGAAGGCAGCTGTTACAAGTTTGGAATACAACAACAGTCCTTAGAAGAATTTTGTATAACTGAAATGCCTTTGTAATTTTTATGTAAAGCTAGCTTCACATGGTGCGAAGGTTGTCTGGAAAAAATCGCATCAAGTAATAAGAGCCCCTATATTGTACAACTTTGGGATAGCGATCGCCAGGCATACGAGAGGTGCAGGTTTGAGTCCCGCCTGTGGCAGTCCATTTTTTCTTAAGTTTGTTTTAATTTCACCATAACATGAGCTGGAGCAAAGTTAGGGGCTAGGTTATTGGTGTGTTCGTTGAAACAATTTATTTTATTTTATAGTCTTATTGTATAGTGTCTTTAGTTTTTTTTATTTTTTATTTATTTAGCCTATATCATACCACTGCTGGGCAAAGGCCTCCCCCAAATCTCTCCACCTGTCCCTGTCCATTGCCAATGTTTCCCAGTCCCTTGTTGTCAAAGACCAAGTCGTCATTTCTTGGGTCTGCATCTTCGGCGATAGCCGTCTGTAGGCACCCATTTGGTGATGACTTGGGCCCACCTCTCTGGATGCATCCTGCAGATGTGACACTCCCACTTCAATTTCGCGGCTTTGTTGCCCACATCAGCGATCAGACCAGTCTTGATGCGGATGGTAGTATTTCAGATCCTATCACTCTTTAGTTTTATGCTGTGCATTTTATTACCTTTGTATATTATTTGTGTAAGAGCATTACTTTTTCACCAGCCTGTGCCGCAGTTCTAGGGTAATTGAGGTATTGTTTTAAAGATCTTTGCGAGTAGACTGGGCCGAAACTAATATTTGTATGAAATTAAAAATGGACGAAGTCACGGGTGTCTGAATACGAATAATAGTACAAAGAATTTATATTATAGTAGAGTAAAAAGCATGGGGGTGCTTGGTATAGTATATATCAAAATCAAAAGAGAACTATGAAAACGACATAAAGTTCACCCCACACTTTTTACTCTACTGTAATACAAATTCTTTGTTCTCAGATTACTTTTTATTTTTTTTAGTTAGCAATAAAAGCTTGTTTTTTTAGTTTCTTAAATTATTATTTATTAATCCATTTAATTAAGGTAACGGACAAAGCCTTGAGAATTAACTTGAGAAGCTCAAGTGGCAATGGGCAGGGCACAAAGCGCAAAGAACTGATGGCTGTTGGGGCAGAAAAGTTCTGGATTGGAGACCCTTCGACCAAAAGCGCAGCGTAGGACGTCCACCGACAATATGGACAGACGACCTTGTAAAGATCGCAGGATTACACTGGGTGCAGACCGCTTGTGATAGATCGATGTGGAAAACTGAGGAAGACCTATGTTCAGCAGTGGACGTTCTTTGGCTGATAATGATGATTATGATAAATAAATATTTCACAACAATCACACCAATAATCTAGTCCCAAATTAAGCTACGAGGCTTGTGTTATGGGTACTAGACAACGGATAAACATACTTAAATACTTTTTTTTTGTAAATAAATACATTGTATATCATACATATAAAACACCCAGACCAGTACAAACACACATGTTCATGCACACTTGTACTGTGCGGGGATCGAACCCGCGACCCTTGGTTTTAGAAGTCCGACATGTGGACCACTGCACCAAGGGGTCGTCGATGATGATGATGATGAATCCATTTGTCCAACATTGTCCTCCTAACCTATACATGTAAGTGCTAACTAGGCAAAAGAATAAGCTACTAACACTAATCATTAATTTAAATACAAACAGAAAATAATAATAATAATAATAGCCTTAAAGCCGCCTTTGATGGTTGTTAGTACAAAAAGATGTTAAAAATTTAGATAAAATTTAAAATTTAGATAAAGCATACAGATAAATTTTTACTTGAGTAATTCACTTCCTGAATTGTAATATTTTCATATTTATTTATTTTTTCACTGTAAAACAATGTACCACTATTTCTTTTTTTTTTTATTCCCATGCACTAAGTTACTGTATTTACTCAGACTATAAAATGTAAGCTAGAAACACTTTTTTGGGATACAATCTAGAACTTATAATTTGGATTATGACTTATTTAATAATGTGAAGTTTGTATGCTGTTTGTGTTTTTGTTTAAAAAAAATAAAATAAAATATAAACGTGATGCATACAATAATATATTTAGCCTAGATACGTAAGAAAACTGCTGACTCTGTTGACTTGAGTTGCAAAGTGCTGACTTTGTAGTGACACTTATTTACTAACTTAATTTAGATCATTTCTTTGTTTTATTTCGTATTAAGTATGTAGTTTCAATCAATTGTTAATTAGCCTATACCTATTGTAAAAATAATGTGTGCTCTTTTTAGCCTGAGATACAGGTTTATATTTAACCTAGTTCAGGTAAAGAAAGTAATTAGCCTGTAAGTTCGATCCTAAGCCCAAATTAATTGTAATTTACCTTAATGAAACTAAATAAATTTTATTATTATTGACGTGACAACGTCTTAAATTAGGTTGTGGCTCGGAGTCACTCATGAAAAAGGGTAACGCCCGCTCACGTCTGTTACGATGAGTCATAGAACGAGAGAGAGGTCCGCCGGACCGGCGAATGCCTTGCGTCTCTCTCCCACTCAAACATGATCGTTAATCGTAAAACCGACTTTACAGGCAACCATTTTTTTATTATTTCAGATGATGGAGACATGTTGCTCCCGCTTCACCGCAGCGGAGGGCGGGGCGCGTCTGGCCGCTGCGGCTGGAGAGAAGAATATACTCGCCGTGGAGTATGCATCGTTCATTTCGACGAGACTGGTGCACGAGGACGCTTATAAGATCCGGGGGTGAGTTTGACAGTCTTTCATCTCATCAACCTACATACGTCGTATTGCTGGGCACAGTCCTTATCGTTTTTTATTATTATTTGGGATAGGTTTACTCTTGACCCAAGCCTAAGCCCAACGGGGAAAACACTGAGTCCGCGATCTAGCGAGCTCAGCTAGATGATGCCTGTTCACTCTAGCTTTGAAAATTTCTAGGTTGTAATTGCAGGGAAACACTAACGCAGGTAGTGAGTTCCACTCTTTTCAGTGCGCTTCAGGAATGTAGATGAGAACATCGACACGGTTCGGATGGTATCCCGCGGTAAGTCTGGTGGTCCGTCCGATGGTAAAAGGGGGCCGGTCCCATCTCATTAATTTATGAGGTGGTATGAGCCATACTCCACATCACGGGCTTAGTGCGGGTTGCAGTCTCAGCTTTTAAGTTAAAATTAGAAAAGTTTATCCTACTCAGCTTTGCAGTCTCAGCTTTACTGAAAAAATATCCTATTCTCCTGCCAAAGCATTAGATGAAAATGATGATCATTCGAAAATCGATTTTCGTTCCTTTTGGAAGCATACAAACAAATTACAAAATAAACCGAGCCCCCGGTAAGCGTGGACAATGCAATTGAGCCTAAAGAGATAGCTAACTTGTTCAGGAATAATTTCGCTGTACAATCACCATTGGGTCCCTCACAGTCGGAGTTGACTGCTGTGACCGGCGTGAAAGGGTGATAAGATATTCCGTAAAAGAAAATAAATTGAAAATACAAGCGATGGCTAGAGAGAGATCCCCAGGGAATGACGGTCTCAGCATTGAACACCTTTAGCATGCTGGTCCACATTCGCCTCGAGTGTTGTAGGTACGTCAACAACATTAGCTACGCGGATGATATCGCGTCTGTGTGCGGCCTGAGAAAGCTGGTGGCCGAGGGTGAGAAGTATACAAAATTATCCTTTTTTTCAGCTTAAGTCATGGATTCCTACAAAGTAACGCCTGATTCCATCAACTATCTCATTGCTGCGCCACTGCTTATGGAATGAAGCAGCGGTGATTCTCGTATAGTAGCAATCACGAAACATATACATGTATTTATTCAAAATATCTTTCTTTCTAACCTTAGTTGATTAAGTTTAAATATTGTTACTAACAAAAAAATCTTTATTCAAGTGACGAGGACTCAATTAAATTGAATTGAGGTCACTTGAATAAATCATTATTATTATTACTTACAGTCACAACAAATTTATTTTTTCTCTACCAGAGCACTATCGTCTGGCCGGCAGCGCTCAGTGTTCGTATGCCGCGCCTCGCGGGTGGCGTGCGCGGCGTACGAGTTGCAAATCATGACTGACCTGAAGGTAGCTCAGGGTGTGCGCTGGGACGCTGCCGATTGGCGGACGGAGATGGAGGTAAAAGAGGTATGTCAGTTAACTTGTATAAAGACTTTTGTTTGAATTAACGTTTCACATTTTTTTTTCATCTAAGCAGTTTTTTAGCCGAAAAACTTGGTTTTGAAAAGATAAATCGGAGGCCGCTACGTAGTGGGAATTATGTAATAACATATATACTAAGTAATCTATTTTTTTATATAAATTGCGTATAAACATTGTAAATGTACAGATTGAAAATGATCACCTCAATTGTGAGGTGGCAAGAGTCATATTTAAAAAAGGCACGTAATTTATTTCTGTCACCATTGTCATTCATCACTCACTATTGTCATTCATTACTCACCATTGTCATTCATCACTCACCATTATTATTCATTACTCACTATTGTCATTCAATTCTCACTATTGTCATTCATTTCTCACCGTTGTCCTTCATTACTCACTATTGTCATTCTTAACTCACCATTGTAATTCATTACTCACCATTGTCATTCATTACTCACCATTGTCATTCATAACTCATCATTTTCATTCGTTACTCACTATTGTCATTCATTACTCACCATTGTCATTCATTACTCACCATTGTAATTCATAACACACCATTGTCATCCATTACTCACCTTGTCATTCATAACTCATCATTTTCATTCGTTACTCACCATTGTCATTCATTACTCACCATTGTCATTCATCACTCACGATTGTCATTCATTACTCACCAATGTCATTCATTACTCACCATTGTCATTGATTACTCACCATTGTCATTCATTACTCATCATTGTCATTTATTACTCACCATTGTCAGTCATATTTCACCATTGTTATTCATTATTCACCATTGTCATTCATTACACACCATTGTCATTTATAACTCACCATTGTCATTAACCACTCACTCAATAGTGAGTAGTTAATGACATTCAATCATTACTTTAGATACTAGAGTAGTATCTTCCAGACTTTAGAACAGACTTTAGATAAATATGTATATTACTCTTGCAGGTCCTAGTTTGCACTTCGGAGGTCTTCAAGAAGATTCTAGACGAGCAAGTGTTGAGCATGCGTCAAGTTAACGTTCTTATAGTTGACAGCTGTCATCTGGTGTGCAGCGATGAGAATCTGCAGTTTGTGAGTGTTTTTATTCACCAAACCATTCTACGCTAATTTGTCGCCAAAAAAAGATACTGTTGATTCTGATATCTGTAAAACAAGTGCTTTAACTACTTACCACAAAGTCAGATCAATGTATGTGGTGTTGTTGTATATTTATTATTTATTTATTCATATTCATTCTCTTCTAATTCTCAACAAATGCAGAAATCATAATCAACTATATAATGCTAAACACAAGTCTTCTCCAAAGAATTTAACCTTCTAAAGGTGAACATCAAGTTCGATCCTGCAAACTCGTAATATACTGCTTTTCTAACAAAAACATAATTAACTTATTTTAGAAGCATAGATTCTAGAACGTTACCCGTATAAAATCTTTCCAGATAATGAGAACCTATAAGCAATGCGCTCCAGAGTCCAGACCTAGGATACTAGCACTAACCTACCCCCTGTTCGCGCCACCTACAAAAGAGTCCGATGTCCAAACACAAGAAGCAGAAAACGACGCCGAAAATAGTGAAAATTACACCAAAAATGACGATGTTGACACAAAAATTGACGAAGTTGACACCAAAATTGACGAAGTTGACACAAAAATTGTCGAAGTTGACACCAAAGTTGTCGAACTTGACACCAAAGTTGTCGAAGTTGACATCAAAATTGACGAAGTTGACACCAAATTTGACGAAGTTGACACCAAAATTGATAAAAATGCCACCAAAATAATTGAAAATGCCATAAAAAGTATCGAAGATGAAGAGAAGAGAGATCCATGTGATGATATTGGTGTCAATGAGAACTTGGACGACTTTGAAATGTATGAGAAGTTGGAATGGAAGATTGAGGAGTTGGAACGGGAGCTGTGCTGTGAAATGGATCTCGCCGAAGACATCGACGGTGGGAAAAGGTAAGCATAAGCATTCATCTCACATATCAATATTAAGCATCTCATCAGCCTATATACGTCCCACTGCTGGGCACAGGCCTCACCTCAACGTTGAGGTGGTCCGAGCCATACTCCACCACGCGGGCTCAATGCGGATTGGTGGAGGGGTTAATATTAAGTATATCCCTACGAAATTTTAATAGATCTACGGATCCCTCAGAAAAAATATTAGAAAATAAAACAAGCCTTATTCACGTAATATGTATCGCACAAAAATCACTTATACATCCTTACTTCTAATACTATAAATCCGAAAGTAACTCTGTCTGTCCGTTTGTTACTCAATTACGCAAAACTTCGGTCTGCCTCCATAGATTTTGTATGGGAATACATGAACGTGACGTCACGATCATGTATCAGAAATTGGAGTCCAAAAATTGGCCGAATATTTATTAAGTTTTGTGTGTTTCAAAATTGGTTTGTACAGCTTTTTGGAATACTGTTTGTATTAACTTCATAGGGGCTATGTTTATAAAACGCTATAATAATAATAATAAATAATTCATTTCGTTTTTAACTTATTCCTACTTACAAAGTTGATTGAGGTCTCCATTTAAGCAAGTTATGCCTGTGTTTGGAGACCTCGCTCTTCCTTATTTAGATACACATAATAACAATATAAACCTAAATTTAACAAAACAAAAAAAAAATAAACAAAATCTGACTTAAATTTACATAATTCAATTCTAAGTGAGTGTGTGTGTGTGCATGTGTGTGTGTTTGTGTGTAGAACGTGCGTGTATGTGAAGCTAAGTTATGTGTAAGCCATGGTCTTGTAATAATATTTATGATAGGTGTCATCATGCCAATTCCCAGGTTATCAGGCGGTATTTCGAAACCGAAAGAGCTGATTATCGAGCACAAGTGTCGTGGGACGCCGGAGAGCCTGCCCGAAGCGTACGTGGAGCTGGACGCCTATATGAGGAGCGTGGTCGCCGACGCGCTGGAGTTCATATGTGAACACAGGTCAGTGAAAATGGAGGTTAAAAGTGTTGTGCGCAAGAGATTTCGAGTTAGGAAGGTATGTTTGATTATTTAATTTGATTCGATTATATTTAATAGTTATTCTTGATAGTATAATTAAATTTAATGATATGTTTAATAACTTTATTTAACCCAATTTTGTATTAATAACTTTATTTAACCCAATTTTGTAATTCAATTTAACTTAAGTTGCTGTGCCCTAGCCGTAGGTCACTAGTTTACTCATGAGATTGTAACACCTTATTGTAACGTGTGACTTTGCAATAAATATAATGAATATGAATAAGCTAAAGGGAAGCGCTTCCTACGGACCGGGTGTTATGGTCGGGGACCGAGGTCCGATAGACATAATATCACATCATCTTCTTAATTTTATATATATTTATACAACATCACATACATTGATCTGACTTCGTGGTAAGTAGCTTGAGCACTTGTGTTACAGATATCAGAATCAACAGTAGTATTACAAATAAACTTGAATAATTACATATAACACCCAGACTGGTATGAACAGACATATTCATACACACAAATGTTCGTACAGTGTGGGGATCGAACCCGCCACCTCTTGATTTATTGTCAAGTTCTTAACCATTACACCAAAGTGGTCGTCAAAATCCTTGATGTGTCTATCTTTATTATTCTGTATCTAAATGTTATACGAGTATACCGCGGTTCACGTGCGGCACTAGGCTACCAGCGCCACCTAGCCTACGGAGCCGTATCAACGCTCGCTGTCGTGCGCCACCGGTAGGCATGCGCGCGTGATAGCGAACGGTAGAGGTCGCCACAGTGTGAATAATAAAAAAAAAATGCTCACCTACATATTTCATAAACGATTCAGTTAGTGTTACACTATGAATAAATTAGACAGTGTTTTGAATAATATTCTTAGAATTTGGAATGTACGCGCGGCGTATGCGCGGCGAACGAAGGGCGTGGCGGGGAGCCGACGCTGCGCACGCGCCGCCCGCACGCCATCGCGGCGCACTGCCTCTCGGCTATCGTTCGCGGCGCCCGTGTCGCACCTTACAATATTTTTGTACCCATTTACCTACGACAGTAAAATACATCGTCTAGAAATACGGTGTTTTCTCCATGAATAGCTGCTACAGAAATAATGATAAAACTATCGTCAAAATAACCTAGATATAATAATAATAATACATAATTCCTTTAGGCAACAGATTCCAAAAAATACAGGCCCATATTATAAATACCTTACAGACTAACATACATACAAATAATAAAAATTACACATTCTAATTAAAATATTAAACACAAGTCAGACGCGTCAGCGAACAGATGCGTAGCGCGCGGTGTCGGCTGGCAGCCGTCCTCGGAACTTCAGAAACACGACGCCCTGCCGACAGAAATCTTCCTTCATGAAGGTCGCTAGATGGTGGGTCGGTACCCTCACCACAACCAACCGTTCGACCCTCAGGGTGAAGTTGGACTTCTTACGTACATGGTCTACGACGTTCTCGACCGTCGTAGACCAATGAAAGCGGGACACGTAGAGCAGCGTCGAACGTATTTCCGGTCGCAGCGGGTGTTCAGGTCGCATATAGCATGATCGCTGATTTATTTGTACGAAAACCAGTGTAACCAAGCTCGCACATGTACGTCACATTACAACTAAGAACCCTCGAGGTTTGATTGGTCAATCGTAGCGGTTACAAAAAGGTAGCTTATTAATATAAATAAATAAATATTTCACAACAATCACACCAATTCTCTAGTCCCAAATTAAGCTACGAGGCTTGTGTTATGGGTACTAGACAACGGATAAACATACTTAAATAAGCCTTTATATAATAATTATATAGGAAAGCTAAACCAAGTAAATCAAACTTAACCTTAATATGTACTAGTAAGTATATAAATTAACGAGTTTTTTATTTATTTTTATGACAAATATATCACTTCCGGTTGCCGTCACAAACTGTCAATATTTCTATACTTTTCGGTCACGCTCCAAACGCACACACGCTCAATTAGTGCGTCTTCGAGAGCGCAGTTAGTTATACACGCGCCCCGCCCACTCACGCCTCCTATTCTTATGTAGTTTAGTTCTTATAAACTTAAACTCAATTAATTATAAGTTTGTAGGTCTCATTATAAATGACGACCACTTTGGTGTAATGGTCAAGAAGTTGACTATTAACCAAAAGGTCGCGGGTTCAATCCCCGCACTGTACAAACATTTGTGTGTGTGAACATGTCTGTTTGTACTGGTCTGGGTGTTATTTGTATTTATTTGTAATACCACTGTTGATTCTGATATCTGTTACACAAGTGTTTAATCTACTTACCACGGAGTCAGATCAATGTATGTGATGTTGTTGTATATTATTATTATTCAAAAAAATGAAATATATATTTCTTATAAGATTAAAGATCTTTAAACCTAAACCTGTGTAGTAAGAAGTTTTCTTGTTCTATGGTCTAAGTTAGGCTACCTTAATAAATAATTGTATTTTTATATATCCAGATACGACCCCACAGAGATATACGGCGAGGATATGTACGAGGAGTTCAAAAACATACCCGACCCGGGCATCGAACCCAAGTTCATATTCAAGCAGTTTTTGTATGTTCTGGATCAGCTGGGTGAGTTTAGGACAGCTGCTAATTTGCATATTTTATTTTAATTTTAATCAAAAAAGGTTTACACTAAAATTAACATACATCTATTGGTACATGTACATGGCGCACATGTACCAATATTAAACATAATGTGACATGCAATAAATGATTTGAATTTAAAACAAAACCCGACGTGTGCCAGGAACCACTTGAACGTCCGAGGACACAAAAGTGTCTCTCTTAATTTTTGTAGTCTTAGGTCCGGGGACACTAAAGTGTCTTAAAGCGTCCTCTCACGGCAATGACAAAAAACTTGTGTAAATTGACATTTGTAGTGGCTAAGAACCACCGTGATTAAAAAATCTTTCGAATAAAAAAAACTGCATCGAAATCGGTCCATCTTTTGAGAAGCTACGATGCCACCGACGGACAGACATAAAAACATAAATAGACGTATGGGTCAAACTTATGTATTCTAAGTTTGAACCCTCCCTCTTTTTCGTTTAAGGTTAATAACAAAGTATAGGCAATAGATGGCGCTAACCAATAGGCATGATGACACGTATCTTAAATATTTTCAAGTTTAAAAAACATAGCCCCTATGAAGTTAATACAAACAGTATATTTCCGAAAAGCTGTAGAAACCAATTTTAAACACACAAAATTCAATAAATATTCGGTCCTTTGACTCCGATTTCTGATACACTACCGTGACGTCACGTTTTTGTATTCCCATACAAAATCTATGGAGGCAGATCGTTTTGACAGATAATAAAGAGTATATCAACAATTGGTGGTGTCATCTAGCCTGTTGCTATACAATAAGGTGCAAACTACGCCATTCTTCATATATAAATATCATTAATTACAGGGCCACACGCAGCAGACAAGGCGGCCTTCTCGTTGCTAGCAAAATTGGAAAAACTCAAAATCAAAGTCCCTTACGAGAGGCATTTCCTACTTCTATGTCTGTGCACATCTGTGTTCGTCAAAATCCGGTGCTACGCCGACTTGGTGTTCTCAAAATACGAATCGGATTGGGAGAGAATTAAGACATTCTCCACACCGAAAGTATTACGGTTCGCCGAGATACTACTGAAGTTCCAACCGCCGGAATCGCTTAGAACTCCGTCGGAGAATACGGCGAAAATGTTGAATGAAATTGAAAAGTGTGATTTCGTTACTTTAGGCAATAAAATCGAGGATAGAGTTAATACTTACGAAGCTAATTTGAAAGATCTAGATGATTTTTCTAAGAATCGTGACGGTGAACTATGTGATAGTGTCCAAAACAACTCGAATAGTATAAATGAAAGTCTGTCAAATAAAATTAGTGGTAACCAAAGCAACACTGATAGTGAAAGTGCGTCAAGACAGTGTGCTGATGTATCAGAGCAGTGTGCAAATGCGTTAGAACAATCCGAAAGTGCGTCAAAACAGTCCGAAAGTGCGTCAAAACACTCCGAAAGTGCGTCAAAACAATCCGAAAGTGCGTCAAAACAGTCCGAAAGTCCGTCGAAACAATTCGAAAGTGCGTCAAAGCCATTTACAAGTGCGTCAAAACCATCCGAAAGTACGACAAAACAATCTGAAAGTGCGTCAAACAATTTAGACAGTGGACAAAAGCCATTCGGCTTCTCTCGGCGTTCGGGGGGCAGGGTGAGGGGCAGGGGCCGCGCTCAGAGAGGCAACACGGCGAGGGTTCAACAAACACAGCAGAATCCTGACGCGCTGTGTGGCATTGTGTTCATGAAGGAGGCGCTGATGGCGAAGATTATGTTCATGGTTGTTGTGGTAAGTTAAAATAAATGAATAAAATAAATATTTCACAACAATCACACCAATTCTCTAGTCCCAAATTAAGCTACGAGGCTTGTGTTATGGGTACTAGACAGACTTAAATACTTTTTTTTTGTAAATAAATACATAGAAAACACCCAGACCAGACAAACACACATGTTCATGCACACAATGTTTGTACAGTGCGGGGATCGAACCCGCGACCCTTGGCTTAGAAGTCCGACCTGTGGACCACTGCACCAAGTGGTCGTCGTATATGTAATGTTGTTGTATATTTATGTATATTTATTTCATCACCAGGACATGTCGCGCGCGCACCGCGGTCTGTCTTACCTCTGCGCTCAGTACTGCGCGGTGGAGACGCCGGCCGACCCCGCCACGGACACTAGGGAGTGCCAGAGACAAGGCAAGAAGCAGGAGGAGGTTTTAAAAAAGTGAGTATAGTTTAATAAAATAAATAAAAAATCATACATTCTTAAATTCTTAGGACATTACAGTGGGGTGAGCATGAAATACTTTCGTAACGTATTGGAAGCGTTTACTTATTGTTAACTTGTCGATTTGTATGGGGAAACTTTCAGAATCTGACGTTTGGATGAATACGTTACGACACTGTTCGTGCTCACCCCACAGGGGGTATGCGGCTGTATACAGTCGTTGAATTTAATAACATAACGCATTCGTTACCAGTCAACATTATTATTTTCTTACAAGCGGTAAAAGCGCGTAGCACTGAAAAACTAACTAAAGAAAGGGAAGAAAGGGTGGGTGCTAGGTATGGTAGATATTAAAATCATTTTCATCCCATCTATTCGAAAAAGACGATTTTGGTCGCCTTTATGTGCGCCCAAAGGTGATGCTTCTAAGCGACATAGGTACTATTACTCTACTCTTTGCCACAGACTGTCCAGCGGGCAGAAATGAGATTTTGGTCCTCTTTATTGAAATAAGTGCGACCAAAAATTCTTTTGCTTGCACTTATTGAATTTGGAACATCTTAGAGTTTCCCGCCGAACGCAAGAGACTGGCTGGTTAGACGGCACGTCCGACGACCATCGCCCCGCCGCCGCCGCTGGCAACTGAGTAAAAAAAAACGCGCGAACTACGGCCCGCGTTTTCATAAATTTTCACATTCAAGTTCTTGGTTTTGATAAATTATATAAAAATGAGTAAGTACGTCAAGTGACAGTGATATGGAATTAACTCCTGAAAGTATAAGAACCGACGCAAAAAATGTGATGGAGCCGCTTTTTATTTTCTCATAGAGGGTGATGAAAAGTAGAGTGTATCATTTGGACGCAAATATATTTTTGGCTCGGGCGACGTACTTTGAATCCCTCGCTTCGTTTAGGATTCTACTTTAGAATCCCTCGCTACGCTCGGGATTCTACTCTAGAATCCCTCACTTCGCTCTGGATTCAAAAAAGCGCCCTCGCCGTAAAAATATTATTTTGCTTCCTCATGATACAATCTACTATTTATTATTGGCAACCATAAAAAGAGAACTATGAAAACGACATAAAGTGCACCCCACGCTTTTTAACTTTTCTGGTAATATAAATTCTTTGTACTCGAAATTATTTTTCCTTTTTTAGTTAGCAATAAAGCGTGTTTTTTTATTTTTTTTAACTATTATTTATTTTAATTAACAACTAAAAAAGAAAGAAGGCTCTTATAAGTTTTCATTTTATTTATTCACATTTGCATACTAGATGTATTTACATTATATAGATGGTATTTCTCGCTTTCTCGAAGCGTAAAGTTGGACGTCCCATACTGCGATTCAAAGACTGCGCAAAACGCGACATGATCGCATTCAACATCGACATCGACACATGGGAGGATCTGGCTATCGACCGCGATGGGTGGAAAAAAGCTATCTGCGAGGGCTGTGAGACCCATGATACAACCTGGTTTCAAATTCTGGCCCAAAAACGGGAAAAACGACATGCTCGTGCAGAGGGTTTCGTCACAACGGACTCTCAGTTAACGTGCCGTAAGTGCGGACGAAAGTGTCGTTCGAGGATCGGTTTATTTAGCCACGAGCGACGATGCTGTTTTCGCGTAGACGCTGTTAAAATGAAATAAAGCTGTGTAAATCATCTGACAAGATGAAAAAGGCCTTATGATGATGATGATTTATAATGCTAATTACGTTTGATACCTATATCTGTATATGTGTTTGTGTTGTTGTGTCTGTGGCATCGTATCTCCCGAACGGATGGACTTATTTCAAATCGGTTTCTTGAAAAATAATTTACTTAATCACGTTGGTTCCAAGCTATGACTGGTCAAAATTTGACTAGCCGTTGAGGCTCGCTAGCTGTGTTATCGTCTCCATTGGGGGGTTGTTATAGAAATAAAGTTTTTAATAATAAATATGATTGACAAATGACAAAGCAACTTCATAGTAATTTTATTTACTTATGATTGAACACTTGTACAGCAACAGCCCATCATATAAAATTGTAAAATCTTTATATATATATTTCGGCGCTCGTTGTCTTTTCACTATATATTTAAGTTTACACCATGTTATAATTTTTGTAATGACTGTTTGTGCCATAATAATAAAGAAAAAAATATACAGGGTTACAGGAAAAGTCGACCTAGATCCCTTAACGGATCTAGGTCGACTTTTCCTGTAACCCTGTATACAACAACTTCACATACATTGATCTGACTCCGTGGTAAGTAGATTAAACCACTTGTGTTACAGATATCAGAATCAACAGTGGTATTACAAACAAACTTAATAAATACATATAACACCCAGACCAGTACAAACAGACATGTTCATGCACACAAATGTTTGTACAGTGCGGGGATCGAACCCGCGACTTCTTGGTTAATAGTCATCTTCTTGACCATTACACCAAAGTGGTCGTCAATTTGTCGTTTGTTTCCAGGTTTCGTATGCACGAATGCAACCTGCTGCTAGCAACTTCCGCCTTAGAAGAGGGCATTGACCTGCCGCGATGTAATTTGGTGCTACGTTGGGATGTGCCTCAATCGTAAGTTCTGTAGTTATTTTACTTAGTTACTTATAGTCCTCCCGGCCGATTTCGACCACGGCGGCCAATCTCAACAGAGATAAGCCTACTGCGCAGGAGATATTATAGTGCACAAGTGTGAGCGCAATACACAAAAAAACCTTACCGAAGCCGTCAACCACGCGTTCGGTACATCAAACCAAATCGTATTAAAAAGAAGCTTTGGCTGGGAAACAACTTTTATTTTTTTGATATCAAAAAAAACAATTTAATTGTAACCCGTAATGTGTTGGGACAGTGCCGCCGTAGCGTTCACACGACTAAACGTGACTCTGTCGGTATCACACCTGAATCGTTTCGTGAAGTGTTATTCAATTTGTAAAGTTGATTATAAAGTGTATTTTGATTATTATAAAGAGTATTTGTAAACCAATAAATCTTTTTTTTCTCTCTTTTGTATCTTTGAAGAAATCAAAGAGAAAAATATAATTTGTATTGAATAGTGATCCCATGGCTCATTTTCAACGGCAGTTTTTTATCGCTTGAAATAAAGAAATAGGGAAAATTGGATGTAGTTATGCTACAACGTTCCAATCCACACGCAGGTCGAACTGAGTAGATCGCGTTTTTGTAATTTTGTGGTACGTTTTTTTTTGGTAGCGAGTAGAACTAAGTAGTATGTATCACTTCAACTAAATTAATAAACATTATTTTATTATAAACTCTTTTGCAAATAAAACGGGCACTTTAGATTTTTTCCTCTACTTTAATGAAGAAGAACAAGAAATAGGTTTTATTAATTTGACGATGTATTGGCATGTTATTTGAAGCATCCTGGCATGATTCTTTACGTTCCAAATTTAAAATTTGAAATTAATAAAAGAAAAATAATGATTATTGTGGATTATTCTAAAATTGCTTTACTAATGGCGCGAATTGCTGAAACGATTTTTAACTGATTACGATATTTTAAAACTTTTTGGACATTTTCTGCAAATTAAACAATTTAATCTTTATTTTTACATTAAATACCACTTTTTGATATGAGTGATAAAGCGATAAGGGCCGGTAAAATTATAGCCCTACTTGAAGAAGGTTGTTCGCAAACTTACGTGTCTCAGCGGCTAAATGTGAGTCGTTCAACTGTCCAGAGGACTTGGCAACGGTATCAAGAGACCGGTTCGGTCAAAAGAAGACCCGGTTCGGGAAGAAAACGATGCACAGAACCAAGAGATGACCGCTTTTTGGTGAGTCAGGCGTTGCGGAATCGTAAGGCGTCAAGTGTGGACCTGAAGAAGAGCCTTGAAGAAGTAAGAGGAGTAGAAGTTAGCTTGTGGACGGTCAGGAGGAGGCTTTTGGCTGCCAATATCAGGAGTTACCGCCCAGCTCGGGGCCCTAAATTACTCCGTGAGCACCGTGTTGCTCGACTTCAGTTTGCTCGGAACTGTGCTTCATGGACTCTGGAGGACTGGAATAAAGTATTGTTTTCTGATGAAGCTAGAATCTCTTTGTGTGGAGAGGACCGACGCCGGCGAGTGCTGCGAAGACCACGGGAACGCTATGCGGAAGTGTGTTTCGAAGAAATCACTCCTTATGGCGGAGGCTCCGTTATGTTTTGGGCAGCAATTAATTCGACGGAGCGTACGGAGTTAGTTTTCATAGAAAATGGAATATTAAATGCACATCGGTACATAATGGAAGTCCTAATTCCATATGCACAACCCACATTGACTGCACTTGGGGAAGATTCCATTTTTATGGACGACAATGCTCGCTCGCACCGTTCTGGCGACGTGGAAGCGTACATGCAAGAAGTTGGGATCCGTCGTTTAGATTGGCCAGCTCGAAGTCCTGACCTCAATCCAATTGAGCATGTCTGGGATGTTCTAAAGAGACGTGTAAGATCAGTGCAACCTGCTCCACAAAACATCAGGGAGCTAAAAAGAGTCATTGCAGAAGAGTGGGAACGAATTCCTCAAAACGTTATTAAAAACATCGTGGAAAGCATGCCCAGAAGGATTCAAGCTGTGATTTTGGCAAGAGGAGGTCACATTCGGTATTAGGTTTTTACATTTGTAACTTTATTTGATTAAAAAAAGTAAAAAAAAATCTTATCTTTATTGCCGACCACTTCTTATTGTTTGGGCGTGTACATCGGTTTTAAAGAATCCATCGTTTTTTTTTCTTTTAGTTGCCCGAACTCACTTCACGCGCATTAATTTACACGATTATAAGTATACAGACTACGTCAAAGAAATAAATTTCATTTAATTAACTCAAATCGACCTTAGAACGTAAATTTCCTTAGGTGCCCGTTTTTTTTGCAAAAGAGTGTATATTTGTCATTAAAAAGGGGTTGGGTAAAATTGGCGTCGTTTTCAGATTTGCGCGGCCACTAATGAAACTTAGATATTTCGAAAGAACAGTAAAAAGCGAGCAAAAGTTATTATGGACACATTTCTCTAAACGATATCGGAACGAAGATATTTTTGGCTTTGAATTTCTCATTTACATAGACGATTTTATTATGATATTCTATCCTTAATGAACGCGTATATCGATAGTGGCTCATTTCTGCTTCGTCATAAGAAGCGACGAAGTGAATAGGCAGGCCCGTGGACCTCTGCCAGCCAATCACAGGGGACGGTCGTTGGGTGGCCATGGCGTACTAAGTTTTAATGTGCTCGCTATAATAACTACGCGCTTGTTCAATTTGGTACGTGCCATCTACAATATTGTTGTGTTGGTGGCCACCGGGATCTAGCTAAGGCCGTCAATGGAGCCCGGGCATCAGTACAGCGCTTTATTTAAAAGAATGCTATTTCTAGGCGATATGTGATTCAGCATATGAAAATTAATATCAGCTATTAGTTAAAAAAGCTAATGTCTCACGTAATGTTCCGTTGCTGCGGCATTATTTAATGCCTTTGGAGTTCCCTAAGTAGACCATAGATTGATTCAACAAATATTAACTCGCATCCCGTTATGCGATGGCAACCGTAATCGTCTTAGCGAATATGTTTTAGAAGAACGCCTCAATTACAGAAGGGCTGCCTTTATACCTATGAGTGCCGAAGTTCCTGGCCTAAACGATTTCCCCCGAATGACCGCGGACAAACTCAAAGTATATGCACTTGGAACATACCAAATTGACCAAGCTTATAGTAACTACGGCGAGCACATAAAAATGAATCTTATAAAAATAATATTATACAATAACATCACATACATATTTAATCGAAGTTTACAAAGAACACAATTTAGAAGAATGCCGTAAGCAAAACTTAGATAACATTGATCCTTGGCTTTTAAGAGGGCGGAATCCAATCACGGCACACCAACAGAAAGCAATATTTTGTTAATATTCTGTTGGACAAGGCTTCCCAAAACCACAGGTGATATTGAGGCACTACTGTTCATGTGAAGTTGGAAAAAGATCGCTAGATTGCTGTTTACATGTGTCAATCATATGGTTTCTGGGATGGGGCAAACATCAAGAAAACCTTACTCCTCAAGATAATTAAGATATAGAAAATGATCCAGTTCATTTTCTACGACGATGAGCCTGAAGTTGAGTGAAAATATTCATTTGTGTATAACGTTTGTAAGTAACGTTTATAGTACAAACTATTATGATTTGGTGGTAAAACGTGTGGCGTAACTCATCATAACATTATTGGTTGCCTGCTCCTTCATGGCTTTCTTGACTAGCTGCACCAGTGTGTTGAAGTTCTGGTGCATGACAAGGCAGCGATTTACACTCCTTTGTGTATTATATACTTGTAAATACCTTATTTGATTACCTACCTGTGTTTGTAGTATTATTTGTCAGTTTTTAGGTACATTGGTAAAAGTGGGCGCAGAAGTGCACCACATAGCTTGGAATATTACTTGTAGATTAGCACTGCTGTTCTTCTTCTATATTTCATGCTGGTCTGGGATAAATGCAAAATTGTAAATGTGCGAACTGCTTCTCGTCTCACGTAGATCGTAGAAACCAATCTAGGGGTTGGACAGTTTTAAGGATCATGGCGATGCCACTAGCAATTATCACTATTTTGGCTCCGTTTTACACCTCCACCAATATAACACGCTAAACGTGGCCTTTGGTACTTATGAATTTAGATTATTTCTATCCTGCAAAGGTAAAAGACGTGAAACTATGTATGGCACTGATCCTGTGATGAGCTAATGTGGTTATTACTCATCAAGTGCCCAGTCTGTCGACCTTGTTTTATAATTTTATACATATTACAAAAAAAAACTTCAAAAGGCCATAAATCAGCTCCGATATTACTTACAGCAAATCTTATTGTATAAATAGTCTTTGGGTAAGGTAACGTTAAAAGCAAGAGGCAAAAAGTCATTGGCCGCTAAAAAAAAACGACGCCACTGGTCCATACAAAAGTACCCAGACCCCTTTATTAATATTTCTCATACAAATTTTTAAAAAATGCACTTGGAACGTTTTTGAAAAAAGACTTTTTGTATGAAAGTAGCTTTTAACATAATTTGCAAAAACGTTCCAAAGTCTGAAAATTGGTATATTTTGGTAGTTAATATATATATTTTCTATTATTATTTTCAGTCCAAAACGAATTAAAATAGTACGATTCAAATGGAATGTCACATTTTAAGTTAAAAATTAGTTATTTCTAAAACGTTCCAAGATGATTGGATTCTTATTTTTATTGCATTCAGTCCAAAACGAATTAAAATAGTACGATCCAAATGGAATGTCACTTTTTAAGATCATAATTAGATCTCTTGGTTCGTTTTATCATTTAGACCGCTTAATTATTTCAATAGTTACTGTCGTAAGAGAGTCGGTGTCTTCAGCACTAGATAGGACGATCAAAAATACCTAGCTTGAGCTCAAAAACTCAATTTTGCCCTGCGTGTGGATTGGAACGTTGTTGCATAACTACATCCAATTATATTATTTGTTTGATGGTTTGTTTGTAACATATAATTATATTTATTTGCTAGTCGTGCGCAGTTCTCACACAGTGCTTATGCGCAACAGTGTTCTTTGCATGGTACCCACAATATGCAATAAAATTCCCAAAATTCTAAGAGAACTCAATCTTCTCGACTTTAAGTCAAAGATGACATATATGCTCGTAGATAAATCTAATACACTCTTTTGCAAAAAAAACGGGCACCTAAGGAAATTTACGTTCTAAGGTCGATTTGAGTTAATTAAATGAAATTTATTTCTTTGAGGTAGTCTGTATACTTATAATCGTGTAAATTAATGCGCGTGAAGTGAGTTCGGGCAACTAAAAGAAAAAAAAAAACGATGGATTCTTTAAAACCGATGTACACGCCCAAACAATAAGAAGTGGTCGGCAATAAAGATAAGATTTTTTTTTTACTTTTTTTAATTAAATAAAGTTACAAATGTAAAAACCTAATACCGAATATGACCTCCTCTTGCCAAAATCACAGCTTGAATCCTTCTGGGCATGCTTTCCACGATGTTTTTAATAACGTTTTGAGGAATTCGTTCCCACTCTTCTGCAATGACTCTTTTTAGCTCCCTGATGTTTTGTGGAGCAGGTTGCACTGATCTTACACGTCTCTTTAGAACATCCCAGACATGCTCAATTGGATTGAGGTCAGGACTTCGAGCTGGCCAATCTAAACGACGGATCCCAACTTCTTGCATGTACGCTTCCACGTCGCCAGAACGGTGCGAGCGAGCATTGTCGTCCATAAAAATGGAATCTTCCCCAAGTGCAGTCAATGTGGGTTGTGCATATGGAATTAGGACTTCCATTATGTACCGATGTGCATTTAATGTTCCATTTTCTATGAAATCTAACTCCGTACGGTCCGTCGAATTAATTGCTGCCCAAAACATAACGGAGCCTCCGCCATAAGGAGTGATTTCTTCGAAACACACTTCCGCATAGCGTTCCCGTAGTCTTCGCAGCACTCGCCGGCGTCGGTCCTCTCCACACAAAGAGATTCTAGCTTCATCAGAAAACAATACTTTATTCCAGTCCTCCAGAGTCCATAAAGCACAGTTCCGAGCAAACTGAAGTCGAGTAACTTCTACTCCTCTTACTTCTTCAAGGCTCTTCTTCAGGTCCACACTTGACGCCTTACGATTCCGCAACGCCTGACTCACCAAAAAGCGGTCATCTCTTGGTTCTGTGCATCGTTTTCTTCCCGAACCGGGTCTTCTTTTGACCGAACCGGTCTCTTGATACCGTTGCCAAGTCCTCTGGACAGTTGAACGACTCACATTTAGCCGCTGAGACACGTAAGTTTGCGAACAACCTTCTTCAAGTAGGGCTATAATTTTACCGGCCCTTATCGCTTTATCACTCATATCAAAAAGTGGTATTTAATGTAAAAATAAAGATTAAATTGTTTAATTTGCAGAAAATGTCCAAAAAGTTTTAAAATATCGTAATCAGTTAAAAATCGTTTCAGCAATTCGCGCCATTAGTAAAGCAATTTTAGAATAATCCACAATAATCATTATTTTTCTTTTATTAATTTCAAATTTTAAATTTGGAACGTAAAGAATCATGCCAGGATGCTTCAAATAACATGCCAATACATCGTCAAATTAATAAAACCTATTTCTTGTTCTTCTTCATTAAAGTAGAGGAAAAAATCTAAAGTGCCCGTTTTTTTTTGCAAAAGAGTTTATATAAAATTCTCGTGTCAAAGTTTTCGTTGCCATACTCCTCCGAAACGGCTTGACCGATTCTCATGAAATTTTGTGAGCATATTGAGTAGGTCTGAGAATCGGCCAACATCTATTTTGCATCCCCCTAAATGTTAGGGGTAGTCCACACTTTACATTTATAGGGCAAAACAACGTTTGCCGGGTCAGCTAGTGTTAGTATAGTATCGCATAAATTTTGACGGATAAAAAATCATTAAATGTACATACTTAATCTATTATATTGCATATTGACATTATTATTTAATTCTATAGTTTTAATTGTATTTCGTAGTTATAACATGGACATTTTATTTATAACTAACAAACAATAAATGCAATAATTTAGTTCAAAATGTTAAAAATTACATGTGAATAAAGCTGGCACATCATATTATTGGTAGAATACACCGGAGTTTTATGAACGTAACACCTGTTATGAAACTGTATTCTTGAAAATACTCTAGAACTTTTGGCGCAGCAGATTTAGAGTTAGGTAGCTAAAGGAAACCGCTTCCTACCGACCGGGTGTTATGGTCGGGAACCGGGGTCCGATGGACATCATCTTGATTTGTCTATTTATATTATTCAGAATCTAAATGTTATATGTCGCAGTTCATGTGCGGTACTAGGCTAACAGCGCCATCTAGCCTATGGAGCCGTATCAGCACTCGCTGTCGTGCTTGCCACCGTTAGGCGTGCGCTTGTGATGGCGAACGGTAGAGGTCGCCACATAGTGGCAAAGTTTCTGCCTTACATCCGAGAGGTCTTGGGTTAGAATCCCAGGTCGAGCCAAAATTGTTTCAGAGATTTTCTGTCATAAATTTCTCAAAAACATCTCGGAGTTGGGAAATTGGCGGTTTTATTGGCAGTCATGTCGGATTGCCGTCTCACCGAACTTTGAGAGTGATGGAACAGTGAGTGCACCTATGTATTGCGCTCACACTTGTGCACTATAATATCACCTGCGCAGTTCGCTGGTCTCTGTTGAGATTGGCCGCCGCGGTCGAAATCGGCCAGGAGGACTATTACTTACTTACTTACTTCGCTGGCTCAGCGACCCGAAGTGGATCTTGGCCTCCAGCATTAAAGTGCGCCATTCTTCCCTATTCTGTGTCAAATCTGACCAGTCGGGCACTTTTAGCTCTTTCAGGTCTTTGGCGACCTCGTCCTTCCAGCGATATCTTGGACGCCCCACCGGCCGACGCCCGGAAGGTTGTCCAAGATAGGCTCTTTTTGTGGCTCGATCCTCTCCCATCCTCTCCACATGTCCTAGCCAGCGAAGGTGGGAAGACTATTACTATTACATAATACAATGTTGCACTGACAGCTACCGGTCGTACGGGCTCTGCCGGGGCCGTGCGCGTGCGCCGCGCTCGTCGTGCGCCGCGCTGTGCTCCAACGAGGGGGACACTACCGACCAGCTGCTACACAACTTAGCCGCCTATAGGGAGATCGATCAGGTAATACTTTTATATCTTCTGTCATCTCACTGCTGAATAGGCTAGATGACATGATTTTGACGACCGCTTGGTGCAGTGGTCCACATGTCGTACTTCTAAAACTAAGGGTCGCGGGTTCGATCCCCGCACTGTACAAACATTGTGTGCATGAACATCGTGTTTGTCTGGTCTGGGTGTTTTCTATGTATTTATTTACAAAAAAAAGTTTTTAAGTATGTTTATCCGTTGTCTAGTACCCATAACACAAGCCTCGTAGCTTAATTTGGGACTAGAGAATTGGTGTGATTGTTGTGAAATATTTATTATATAATGACAAAAGGAAGTAAAATGTACAAATAATAACAGGCAGATACCACATGCAAATAAAATATCAGCTATATGCACTAATAAACATACAGAATACGAATGGTGCTATAATCTGTAAGCTTGACATGCAGAAAAAAAGTGAATTTTCCAGAATCTTAACTAGGTGACAAAAAATGGTAAGTTAGGTTAAATCTTTTTATATCTTCTGTCATCTCACTGCTGAATAGGCTAGATGACACCACCAATCGTTGACATACTCCTTATTATCTGTCAAAACGGTCTGCCTCCATACATTTTGTATGGGAATACAAAATCGTGACGTCACGGTTGTGTATCAGAAATCGGAGTCAATTGACCGAATATTTATTGAGTTTTGCGTGTTTAAAAAGTGGTTTCTACAGCTTTGTGGAAATATACTGGTTGGATTAACTTCGTAGGGGCTATGTTTTTTAAATGCCATGGTCTTGAAAATATTTAAGATAGGTGTCATCATGCCTATTATCTCCTCCCAATCGTTATTCTGATTTATATATTTTTAGCCAGCGACTACAAATTTTTATCATAGGAGACTGGTCTCATAAAAATTAATGAAATATCCTGATTCTGAAAAAAAAAATATGTACCTTTGTTTGGTCGGAAACTTTTTAAACTACCCACATAAAATTGTATGCCCCAATCGTTATTCTATCGATTTTTCTTCTACGTGGCCGTCAACTGATATTATGATTCACATTTTCGTATGTTTTAAAGAAGACAGTAGTTTTTCCTTTAGTTTTCAAGGTTTGACCAAACTATATACCTAGTTTTAACAGTATTCATATCACCAGATTTTGACACCAAGTATTTGTATTCTTTTTGTCGATCCGTTCATTCATTCATTCAACAGATCGTATAACTACTCTATTGACTAATCACGAAGTTTAACTTGTTTTGTTGACGACCACTTTGGTGTAATGGTCAAGAAGTTGACCAAGAAGTCGCGGGTTCGATTCCCGCACTTTACAAACATTTGTGTTCATGAACACGTCTGTTTGTACTGGTCTGGGTGTTATATGTATTTATTTAAGTTTATTTGTAACACCACTGTTAATTCTGATATCTGTAACACAAGTGCATAAGCTACTTACCACGGAGTCAGATCAATGTATGTGATGTTGTCGTTTATTTATTTATTTCACAGATAATAAGCAGAAAATGCGGCTGCGGTATACAAGACGAGCCACCGCAAACAGAAGAGGATCACGCTGACATTTTCAACCTTATTGTCAAACCTTACACGCCACAGGAAGCCCTTGAAAAAGAGATAGCGAATGATATGGAACTTAGAGATGAAAATTATAAGAATAGTTTTGTTGATGGCAAAAACAAAGAAAGCCAAAAAGATGCTAGAAGTATTTTTGATGTAGAAAATAATAAATGTTTAAAAGAAGTTAAGAGTGAGTGTGATAACAATGTGAAAACTGGAAAAGATCTAATAGAAGCTATAGAAAATGTACAGAAAACAAATGAAATGTTGCACAACTTAAAATTGACAGCCGATACGAATAGTTCAGATTCAAACATTCAAATAATTAGTGAAATGTGTAAAAATATAAAAGATAATCTTCGAACAGACAATTTGTTTTGTAATAGATGTAATAATATGAAGACCAGTGTCAGTGTCGAGTGTCCATGTAATGTGGAAGTGAAAAAGTGCGATAGCAAGTTAGAAAAGGATAGCAAGAATATTGTTGACAGCGAAATCGCTAGCGTGGATTTGAATTCGGCTATTGCTTTGATAAATAGGTAAGTGTTATTTACAAATCCTGTTCTTATTTTTATTTATTTTGACGTTACAACGTCTTATAAATTGGTTTGCCGGGTGACACTTCAAGAAACTGCGTTACGCTGCTCCGCTCACGTTCCGCGCTCACAATGAGAGCGAGTGAGAGGCACGCGTCCCTTCGACTCGGGCATGGTTAGCCCGCCTAAGAGCGAGTGAGACAGACATAAAAAGTGAAAGGCACGCGTCCCTTCCACTCGAGCACAGTTAACCCGCCTAAGAGCGAGAGAGACAGAGCGAGATAGAGAGAGTGAGAGAGATAGGCATACACACCGGTTCATGTTATACGAATGAATATTCACATTAAAATTATTTTACCACTCAAAGTCGTTGTCACGTAAAACTTTCGCCCGTATACCGACTTTACAGGCAACCACTGTTTTTTATTTATTTATTTCAAGCTACAATAGACCCATATCATAAATACCTTACATACATACATACAAATATAAGTTATAAAAATAAAACGAACCAATACACTGTTTAGTCGGCGTAGAGTTACGCAACTTGGTATCGGGTATACGTCCACGAAATCGACGATACACAACACCCATCGGCCAAAATTCTTCCTTCGTGAATTTCTACAGCTCGGTGGGAATCTTTACCACATACGAATTGAAATTCGTATTATGACGAGACTCCAACCGTTCGACCCTCAGGGTGTATTTGGTCTTCACGCGGATGTACTCTACGATATCCTCGACCTTCGTAGAGAAATGAACTTTTACTACTAATATATTACTAAAGCCCGTATTATCCGAGTCGTCGGTATCAAAATCACTCGACATGTAGGAACAATCGCTGTCGGCCATTGAGAACGGCCGGCGCGGGTTCGATTCCCGCGCTGGTTTCTCAATAGGGTCCGACCAGTTCGTGCAACCTGCAAAAAAATATGATAATATATGATTTTAAACATTTGCGTTGCATTGTAAAGCGGGCTACTCACACAACTGCAGCAGGGGCAATCTAGGGTGTAGAAGTGGGGAGGACCCTGAATTGCCACCTTAATTATGATGTGTGTAGGCAAGCAGGGGCAATTTCCTAGATCGCCCCTGCAGCAGGGCGGCAGGGGCGCGAGACCATCCTTGCTTCCTAAATAGCCCCTGCCGCCCTGCTACGTTGCCGCGTGTGTAGCGCGATCGGGGCAATTTCTTGTTCAGTTGGTTGGTAACCGTCACACGGCGTACATGCATATCAATCAATATGGCGACCGACAAGGAAGCTACACCGATCTTTTGATTTTTTGATAATACTGGTGCCATTATCAACACGTGCGCTCGCTCAAACTTACTTTCGAACACTGTACTGCAGGCAAGTGTGTAGAGATACTCCCGATATCGCTTCGACCGCCATGCACCCTAGATTGCCCCTGCGGCAGTTGTGTGAGTAGCCCGCTTAACACTATTTACTTGTTATCGGGTCTAAACGCGATATATTTAAATGAGTATTAGGTACTCACTGCTCGACGTTTCGGCTGGATTGCACACAGCCGTGGTCACGAGCTGACTGGTGCCGTGCGGTGTCGTCTGCTCGGGGCGGCCGCAGTTTTTCAGATCATCATCATCATTATCAGCCAAAAGACGTCCACTGCTGAACTAGGCCTTCCCCACAGTTTTCCACATCGACCGATTTCAAGCGGTCTGCATCCAGTGTGATCCTGCGATCTTCACAAGGTCGTCTGTCCATCTCGTCGGTGGACGCCCTACGCTGCGCTTTTGGTCGAAGGGTCTCCAATCCAGAAATTTTCTGCCCCAACGGCCATCAGTTCTTCGCGCTATGTGCCCTGCCCATTGCCACTTGATCCACCCTCACATTTTCATTATTCACGGTAACTCAATTGGTAGAGCAATCTCTCGCTTGCGAGAGGTGAGGGTTCAAGTCCCGCCTGTGCTAGTCCATTTTTCTTTAAGTGTTTTTTTTTTAATTTCACAACTTGTTATAGCTGTTAATTGATTATCTTATACCTGTGTATCACAAATAAAATGATTTTGAGTTTGCTGTAATTTGGTTTCGTCGCCAATGAATTGCATTTGACAACTATAATTATAACAAAAAACATTTATTTCAGGTTACTAAATAAACTATACTAAATAATATGACAATACAAAATAAACTATATAAATAACATTGAATAAATAAAAAATAAAAAAAATCAAATGCATTTATTTCAGGTCATAACAACCCATAATTTGAAAGATTATTTATTACTCGTAGATACAATTATTATGATTAAATTTAAAACAAACACTAAGACATTGAGTACATTCATAAAAACCGGCCAAGTGCGTGCCGGCCAACGCATAAAGTAGGGTTCCGTAGTCAATTTTGGCATCGCGCTGTTTTGCATTTCTTGCATCATTATCATCTCCCTAGCCGTCAATGTCATCATTGTAAAGTATTTATTTTTATATGATTTATAATTTCGAAAGTATTTATCACAGGATACCCGAAACAATTTTAAATAAGAGTTTCCGTGCCTGTTTCTTTACGTGAGAGATTTGAAGTTTATAGGTCCAAGACTTTAGAAATTACAGGGGGGGGGGGGGCACCGTGTAAACGACTTTGGCGGGCTATAACTCGCAAATGGTAAAGCTGATAAAAAAGTGTTGTATGGAAACCCTATCTTATTTTCATAGTCCTTTTCAACGATACCCCACACAAGGGGGTACACTCAAAAAAATAATTCACCTCATGTAGAGGGAGGTACCCTTAAAAAGGGGTAATTTAAATTTTTCGTATTTAAAAAAATTCGATCTATATGTGAAGTATCCATGAACCAAGTTACATGCAAATCAGTCCATAAACGTAGAAGATATTCTGCTGTGACAGACTAGGACGGACTGAACGATCTTATAAGGGTTCCTTGCCGGACTACGGAACCCTAAAAAAACAGAATAGCGATCACATAATCTTTGTTCAATCCCACAGGTACTGCGGCAAACTCCCGTCAGATACGTTCACGCGTCTCGCACCCCAATGGTGGACGGAAGAAGTGGAACTGGCCGCGGGCAAAGCGTACATCTGTACGCTGCGGCTGCCGCTCAACTGCCCCGTCAAATATAATATTGTGGTGAGTGTTGATGAAGTTTTAAGTCGCGCCACGTACGAAGAGCGCTGACGGTTACCTGCGCGAGCGACGATACACGGGCCTTATTGCTGGTGTCGCGATGCGCTGATGCTTTTAGCGTCGTAGTGTGTAAGGGGCTTAATTTGCTCACTGTTGGACTTAACGCCGTAGGGCATTGTCTACCAGTCATACCTATATGATATGCTGTCGGCCAACCGCTTGTTGGCTGTTGATCTAAAGACTGATTAAGCTACTTGCCGTACATCTGTCGTCATGTATCGTGTCAATTTTATACTGGGCCGTTAAGGCTTAGGCTACACCTGCGACTTTCTGTTGCCGCAACTAGCTTCTGACAGTGCGTCAATCAATCCCCACGCCTCAATCGCTGACAGTCTCTAGTATATCGGACGTCCTGTATCGTGAAAATTTTATACTGGACCGTTAAGGCTCAGGCTACACCTACGTCATTCTGTCGCCGCACCTCAATCACTGACAGTCGCGAGTCGTTATGCCGTTTGCCGTAGGTGTGGTCTGAGCCTAAGACTTGTACCATTGGATACGTTCACGCGTCTCGCGCCCCAATGGTGGACGGAAGAAGTGGAACTGGCCGCGGGCAAAGCGTACATCTGTACGCTGCGGCTGCCGCTCAACTGCCCCGTCAAATATAATATTGTGGTGAGTGTTGTTGTATTTGTTAGTCGCGCCACGTAAGAAGAGCGCTGACGCTTTAAGCGGCGTAGTGTGTAAGGGGCTTAATTTGCTAACTGTTGATATGCTGTCGGCTGCTGATTGAGAGACCGTTTAAGCTACCCCGCGTAAATCGGACGTTCGAACTGTTGATATACTGTGGGCCAACCGGTTGTCGGCTGTTGATTGAGATACTGATTAAGCTACTCGGCGTAAATCCGACGTTCGAACTGTTGATATGCTGTAGGCCAACCGGTTGTCGGCTGTTGATTGAGATACTGATTAAGCTACTCGGCGTAAATCCGTCGTTCGAACTGTTGATATGCTGTAGGCCAACCGGTTGTCGGCTGTTGATTGAGATACTGATTAAGCTACTCGGCGTAAATCCGTCGTTCGAACTGTTGATATGCTGTAGGCCAACCGGTTGTCGGCTGTTGATTGAGATACTGATTAAGCTACTCGGCGTAAATCCGTCGTTCGAACTGTTGATATGCTGTAGGCCAACCGGTTGTCGGCTGTTGATTGAGGTACTACTGATTAAGCTACTCGGCGTAAATCCGTCGTTCGAACTGTTGATATGCTGTAGGCCAACCGGTTGTCGGCTGTTGATTGAGATACTGATTAAGCTACTCGGCGTAAATCCGTCGTTCGAACTGTTGATATGCTGTAGGCCAACCGGTTGTCGGCTGTTGATTGAGGTACTACTGATTAAGCTACTCGGCGTAAATCGGACGTTCAAACTGTTGATATACTGTGGGCCAACCGACTGTCGGCTGTTGATTGAGAGACTGATTAAGCTACTCGGCGTAAATCGGACGTTCAAACTGTTGATATACTGTGGGCCAACCGACTGTCGGCTGTTGATTGAGAGACTGATTAAGCTACTCGGCGTAAATCGGACGTTCAAACTGTTGATATACTGTAGGCCAACCGGTTGTCGGCTGTTGATTGAGATACTGATTAAGCTACTCGGCGTAAATCCGACGTTCGAACTGCTGATATGCTGTGGGCCAACCGATTGTCGGCTGTTGATTGAGATACTGATTAAGCTACTCGGCGTAAATCCAACGTTCGAACTGTTGATATGCTGTAGGCCAACCGGTTGTCGGCTGTTGATTGAGATACTGATTAAGCTACTCGGCGTAAATCGGACGTTCAAACTGTTGATATACTGTGGGCCAACCGGTTGTCGGCTGTGGATTGAGAGACTGATTACCGAGCTGTCAGGCGATCTATACGGTAGTATCTTCTAAATCCAATATTGTAAGAACTTATCGCATCTACCTCTGTTTGTCTTGATCTAAAATGATGTTTTGATGTCTTATTCTTGATGATTCGTCTTCACAAGTGCTTATTCTTCTGCTTATTCCAGGGTCACCCGATGCCGACGCGGGTCCTGGCTCGCCGCATGGTCGCGTTACAAGCGTGTAGAATACTGCACAAGTCGGCTGAGTTGGATAACCGGCTGACGCCCATAGGTAAGCGTTTTTGACTTGTTTTCTGAGGACAAACTTCTAGACCGTTCTGACTTACCTGAGGACATGATACTATCCTGTTCTCGACTCACCTAAGCATATACTACTACACTGTTCTGACTCACCCGAGGATATACTGATTCGCGTTTCTTACTCACCTGAGGACATACTGATACACTATTCTGACTTACCTGAGGACATACTACACCATTCTGACTTACCTGAGGACATACTGATACACTATTCTGACTTACCTGAGGACATACTACACCATTCTGACTTACCTGAGGACATACTGATACACTATTCTGACTTACCTGAGGACATACTACACCATTCTGACTTACCTGAGGACATACTGATACACTATTCTGACTTACCTGAGGACATACTACACCATTCTGACTTACCTGAGGACATACTGATACACTATTCTGACTTACCTGAGGACATACTACACCATTCTGACTTACCTGAGGACATACTGATACACTATTCTGACTTACCTGAGGACATACTACACCATTCTGACTTACCTGAGGACATACTACACCATTCTGACTTACCTGAGGACATACTGATACACTATTCTGACTTACCTGAGGACATACTACACCATTCTGACTTACCTGAGGACATACTGATACACTATTCTGACTTACCTGAGGACATACTACACCATTCTGACTTACCTGAGGACATACTACACTATTCTGACTTACCTGAGGACATACTGATACACTATTCTGTCTTACCTGAGGACATACTACACCATTCTGACTTACCTGAGGACATACTGATACACTATTCTGACTTACCTGAGGACATACTACACCATTCTGACTTACCTGAGGACATACTGATACACTATTCTGACTTACCTGAGGACATACTGATACACTATTCTGACTTACCTGAGGACATACCACTACACTGTTCTGCCTCACCTGAGGACATACAACACTGGTACACACACACGCATACACGCGCGCACACACACACACACACACCCACACATACCCACACATACATACATACACACACACAAACAAGACTAGTTATTTGTACCGTTATGGAAGAGCGTGGCCTCCTGATACAGGCATTCTGTAATGCCTTATAGGAGACTACATCGTCTTGTTATTCTTAAGATTGTATTTGATTACGTAAATAAAGATTTTTATTATTATTATTATATTACTGTGGCATCTCAAACACTTGTGATCAGGATGATTTGGTAGCCGGATTTCCTGTTGCCTTTGTACAAAGATGATCTTTCATTCTGATGATCTGTTGATAAAATGTTTTTTAATTTATTTATTTTTGGGCTAGGGCACATTTTAATCTAAACCTGAAAAAGATAATTATTTTGCTTTAAATGTCCACTAAACGACGCCAGCGCAGAAACCCAAATACATCCAACTGTGACCACTTGAAAAAACTAGAGCTGAAAGTCGCGGGACTTACAATACAACTCACGACGCGACACAGAATATGCACCTGGAATCACAACACTGTCACCAACAAAACACTCATGGATGGATGTATTTGGGTTCCTGCGCTGGCGTCGTTTAGTAGTTTGGCGCAACAGACTTAGACTTAGGAAGGTAAAGGAAAGCGCTTCCTACCGACCGGGTGTTATGGTCGGGGATCAAGGTCCGATAGACATTATCTTGATTTGTCTATCTATATTATTCTGGATCGAAATCTTATATACCGCGATTCATGTGCGGTACTAGGCTACCAGCGCCATCTAGCCTATGGAGCCGTATCAGCACTCGCTGTCGTGCGCCACCGTTAGGCATGCGCTTGTGATAACGAATGGTAGAGGTCGCCATAGTAGAAATTTAAAGCAATATAATTATCTTTTTCAGCTTTAGTCATGGATTTCGAAACGCCTGTTTCCAAAAACAACATTTTCATCTACCGTCGCATCTCCGCAGGCAAAGAAAACTTCAAAGCGGCCGAGCTAGAAACACCTAACCCTCTTCTAACCGATCCGGACAACAGTGACGCTCGCCCCGGGACCACCAAACGCCGTCAGTACTACTTCAAGCGAACCGCGTGGGCGTTCACCGATTGTCAACCTGTGGTCGAGTATACTGATGGAGAAATTGAGTCGCGAAAAGGTGAGCTAAATTGTGATAGAGAAATCTGTTATGTGATTTTTTTATTTTATTTCACAACAATCACACCAATTCTCTAGTCCCGAATTAAGCTACGAGGCTTGTGTTATGGGTACTAGACAACGGATAAACATACTTAAATACTTTTTTTTTAAATATATACATATCATACATAGAAAACACCCAGACCAGTACAAACACACATATTCATTTATTTATTTTATTTGGGATAGGTTTGCTCTTGACCCAAGACTAAGCCCAACGAGGCAAAGACTGAGTCTACGATGGAGCGAGCTCACCTAGAAGATGCCTGTTCACTCTAGCTTTGAAGATTCCTAGGTTGTAATTGCAGGGAAACACTGACGCAGGTAGTGAGTTCCACTCTTTTGCAGTGCGCATCAGGAATGTAGATGAGGAGCGCTTGGTTCGTATCAGTGGAACATCGACACGATATGGATGGTATCCCGCGGTACGTCTGGTGGTCCGATGGCAAAAGGGGGCCGGTGGAATGAGCTGGTGTAGTTCATGACCACACTTGCCGAAGTAAAGCCTGTAAAAGATCGACAAGCAGGCGACTCTGCGGCGATGAGCCAAGCTTTGGAGCTGCGCGCTCACAAGCCTCTCGTCACCTATGAGCCTCTTGGCTCTGCGTTCAATCGAGTCAAGAGCAGCGAGTTGGTATTTGGCGGAACCATCCCAGAGATGGCTGCAATACTCCATGCAGGATCGGACTTGCGCTTTGTAAAGGGTTAAAAGCTGATCAGCTGTGAAGTATCGCTTGACTCTTTTCAGGATTCCCAGTTTTTTTGCTGCAATTTGGGCTTTGATCTCGATTTGACACATACATGTTCATGCACACTTATGTTTGTACTGTGTGGGGATCGAACCCGCGACCCTTGGTTTTAGAAGGCCGACCTGCACCAAGCGGTCGTCAAATTAAAACACACTTATCAATTAAAATTAAAAAATATATTTTTCAGACAACACGATCTAGATTGTTATTAACAATATCTTATCTCCAATGTTAGTGCAATTTAGAAAATGTAGTATTTAGCAACAGATTTGACACGTGGAATTAGTTTGGCAATTAGTGGACGGTCCCCACGATTGGCTATAGCGTTCAGAACACTATTAAAGAAAAAATCGGATCTCCACAGGCAGGGCTCGAATCCGCACCTCTCGCAAGACGGGCGATTGCTCTCGGGTTTTTTTCTTCTTTATTTCTTTGTTTATTGATTTCACATTACAATATGTTACAATAAATCTCTATATATATAAAATTATCGTGTCACAATGTTCGTTCCCGTACTCCTCCGAAACGGCTTGACCGATTCTTATGAAATTAGATATGCATGTTGAGTAGGTCTGAGAATTGGCCAATATCTATTTTTCATACCCCTTAGTGATGATAAAAATAATTTACACAACAAAACAACGTTTGCCGGGTCAGCTAGTAATAATAATGTCTAAAATGAGGGATCTTGGAGTCATATTTGATGAACACCTTAGTTTCCGCGATCATTACGAAATGATTGTTAAAAAATCAAACCAGATTCTAGGTTTTGTCTCCAGGCAAAGCAAACATTTCAAGAATCCTAAAAGTTTAATTCTATTATACAACAGCTTGGTTCGTAGCAATTTGGAATATGCCTCTTCGATATGGAATCCTCATTACACGGTACACTCTGAACGCATTGAATCGATTCAATCTAAGTTCCTACGTCTATTAAGCTTTCGCACTGGTAATAAAAGAAAACTTCAAACTTACACGCAGAGACTCAATCATTTTAATGTGACACCACTGTACCACAGACGCACCGTAACAGATTTAGTTAATCTGCACAAAATAGTACATTCAGAACTGGACTTACCCGAGATCTTAGGGTTACTGAACTTTAATATAAAACACAACCCTCGTAGACCAAGGACCAAGATATTTGATATACCCCTTGCTCGCATTGATATCGCTCGAAATCAACCCCTGGCTAGACTATGTCGACTGTATGAGGAGTATAGCCTCCGTTACCCTGACCTCGACCTGTTTAACTCCAGTCAGACCCACTTCAGAAGAGTATTGAAAGACATCCTCAGCTCCCTTCCTGAAGAGTAGTTAGTTGGCCATGGTAATTTAACTTTTTGAGCTTTTGCGTTGCTTTGTAGCTGTATTTTTCTTAAAATATAGTTTATAATTATATTATTATTATTGTGTAAACTTAGAAATATAAAATATGTAACTATATGATACATTGTAATGTTAATAACTATATTAATCATTAAACAACATTACATAAATTAACCCTATGATAATGCATGTATTTCTCCTTTTCATTTATGTTATGCAGTGAAAACACATTTTAGGATTATTTTCTTGTGCTGAACTGATAACTATGTACTGCTTGATTAAGACTTGATGTAATCTGTTGTGTTCTCCAATAAAATAAAATAAAATAAATAAATATACAACAACATCACATACATTGATCTGACTTCGTGGTAAGTAGCTTAAGCACTTGTGTTACAGATATCAGAATCAACAGTGGTATTACAAATAAACTTAAATAAATACATATAACACCCAGACCGGTGCAAACAGACATGATCATGCGCACAAATGTTTGTACAGTGCGGGGATCGAACCCGTGACCTCTGAGTTACAACAGTACACCAAAGTGGTCGTCATTGTTAAGAAATTTGCATTGTTAATGCTAAAAATGTATTAACTTAAGAAATGTGTTTTTTAAATAGTTCCTATCATTGATAACATAAGTTATTAGTTTTTATTAAAATGTTCAGGGTTCAAAATTTACTTAATGATAACTTAAGTTAATGTTTGTTTCTTAAATATTATGTCTAACCAGGGGCGTGCAATGGATTTTCATTGTAGTAGGCACATACAAATTTTGAGTAAAAGCTCTGTTAAATGACGGCGTAACACCATCAAAACAAAAAATGACTCACCAAGTTTTCTTTATGTTCAGTGCAGTATGTTCTTTACTACACAGGCATCAAGGAAATGAATGAATATATACATAATGACATATCATATAACTGATATCCATAGTGGCTTTGAGAAAGAGAAAAGCCGTTGTTAATTGTTACTTTCTGCGCGAAACTTCTCAAGATAAACACTAGAATTGCCAACACAAACGGAACACTGCAGTTTCTCCATCGTTTCGAATGCAAAACAAAACTTAGAAACACTTTCATACACGTAAAAAGGACCTTATAACCGAATCTTTAGTAAATTACAATTTTATAAACACTCGCGGAGATAGAGTCGAAAGAAACTAAATCGAAAAAAAAGGCCGGCGAAAAATTTCTTTGAAAACAATTTATGCATTACTTTTAAACACAAAAGTCATACTAGCGCTACTTAATTTCGCAAGAAAATGCTTAGTATTTAATTAAATTATAAAATTATCATTTATTTTGATCATATAAATAAATCATTTGTGAAGTTTTATTTCATAAAAGTAAGAAAATTCTTTGAAAATTCTAGGCGCCGGAAACAGCTACAGTCGTGCCATCTAGTAACGGGTAGCTCTATAAGCTCAATTACCCGATTAACCCGATACTAGATGGTGGGACGTTTTCTATTTCCGCCTACACACACACGATCTTCTTTTAAAGATTTTTATCTCAAATTTTCAATATTTTATTAGTTTGTCAATACTATATTAAGGTTTAAATAAAAACATGATTTACCAATTTGAAACCAATATTTGATCATACTTCAATCCAAAAGTTTATAGTAATAAGTTGTGTTTTAAATACACTCCGAAGTATTCTACGTCACTCAGTATGCATGCCTACTTTAGGGGTATAAAATGCGTATGTCACCTGTCACCTTGAGTTGTGTGAACAATGTGTCATTTTTAATTTGTTCGGGTTTTTAATTTGTATGTGTGTCGTTGTAGCTATGAGACGGGATTTCAAATGTGTGCGTGTATCTAGCAAGCAATCACTCGGCAGCCTACTGCCTGATTATTTTCGGTTTTTACTTGAGCGCGTGGTACTAATGCGTGGTATTAATGTGTTGGTGGGGTTACCATTAATAACATCAGTTATGCCGATGACATGGTGCTGTTGAGCCCGTCGCTTGGTGGGCTACGGAGACTCCTTCGCATCTGTGAGACATATGCGGGGGCCCATGGGCTCAGATACAACCCTAAGAAAAGTGAGTACATGATTTTTAAAGCTGGTACCAAGACCTACTCATCTGCAGCACAAATCACACTCTGTGGTGTTCCTTTAAACAGGGTAAGTAAATTTAAATATCTGGGTCACTGGGTCACAGATGTCTTGTGTGATAATGAGGACATTGAGAGTGAGCGCAGGTCGCTGTCTGTTCGGTGTAACATGCTGGCTCGTAGGTTTGCACGCTGTACTATACCAGTGAAAGTAACTTTGTTTAAGGCTTACTGCCAGTCTTTCTACACGTGCAGCCTGTGGACCAGCTACACGCAACGGGCATACGGCGCCCTGCGCGTCCAGTACAACAATGCATTCAGGGCGCTGATGGGGCTACCACGGTTTTGCAGCGCCTCAACAATGTTCGCACAGGCACAAATAGATGATTTCTACGCCATCATCCGAAAGAGGAGTGCCTCGCTGCTTCAACGCTTTCGAAGCAGTACTAACAGTGTCCTGAATGCATTGGCCGAGCGGTGGGATTCCCCGATGATGCAAAGGTGGATGAAACTGCATGCCAATTCATCGCCTTTTATCAAATAAGAACTTGACATTTAATTGAATTTTTGTTTTTTATCACTATTTAATTGTAATTTATTATTTTATCTCAATTTATTTTATATTTAATTAATTATTGACATGTATGTAAATTATGGATAATGTTTATCTGAAATAAATGAAATTTAATTTAATTTAATTTAATGCGTGTAAATTAACGACAGTTTTTCACAAATGTTCAAAAAATAATTAAAATTGGTTTTGTTTTGTAGCTTAGTTTATGCTACTGCATATTAACTTACTTATTACTGCATATTATATTGTAATATAAAATGGGCACAATGATGAGGTAGGCACTGCTTAACTGCATATATGGAATGCACGCCCTTGCTGTGTATGAACTCTCTTTTTAATTATAAAGGCAATCTACGGAAGACCGTAGTCCCTTAGTCTGTGGCTCATGTTTAGTAGGTGGCCTTTTCAGTACTGTTTTAATTTTTAATGTTATCATTCTTAATTTGTAATATCTTTATATTAAATACTGATAAAGGTTTTTCTATTGCTATAGATGTCGAATGCCAACCGGTTGTCGCCGCTTCGGAGAAAATAGATTCAAATTTGCCAAGACCCGATGAAAATACTCATGAAAATGCAACAGAAGATTCTAAGACGGATAGTAAAGTGAAGAAAGGCAAAAGGAATTTGTTATACGCGATCGTGTCTAAGCTATGGTGCGCATTGCCGGAGAGATATAACACAAGAGGGAGAAGGTTACACGCGCCGCAAAACGCTAGCCAGGCGATCGGGATACTAATGGCGAGAGATGAGCCCGATGAGTGAGTATAACATTATTATCTTATCAGCCGTTCGACGCCCACTGCTGGGCATAGGCCTCCATTGCGGATCTCCACCGCGTTCGGTCCTGCGCTTCCTGCATCCAGCGGCTTCCCGCATCCAGCGACTTCCCGCATTCAGGGGCTTCCCGTATCCAGCGGCTTTCCCCATACAGCGGCTTCCTTCATCCAGCGGCTCCCCACATCCAGCGGCTTCCCGTATCCACCGGCTTTCCGTATATAGCGGCTTCCCGTATCCAGCGACTTCCCGCATCCAGCGTCTTCCCACATCTAGCGGCTTCCCGCATCCAGCGGCTTTCCGTATCTACCGGCTTTCCGTATATAGCGGCTTCCCGTATCCAGCGACTTCCCGCATCCAGCGTCTTCCCACATCTAGCGGCTTCCCGCAAACAGTGCAACCCAAAGCAATTTCGGTCTATTTAGTTCTCCTGTGTATCTCTTCATTTCTAATTCGATCGTGCAAGGAAATATCGCCCTCTTCATCGCTCGCTAGGCGACACAGAGTTCTCTTATGATACCCATAGTGAGGGACCACGTCTCACTTCCGTAGCTCATCACTGGTATTAACACTCATCAAAGACTCATAAAAAAAGAGTAAGTATGTAGTTATATGTGATCGTGTCTAAACTATGGTGCGCAATGCCGGAGAGATATTATAACACAGGAGGGAGAAGGTTGCACGCGCCGCAAAACGCTAGCCAGGCGATCGGGATACTTATGGCGAGAGATGAGCCCGATGAGTGAGTATAACATTATTATCATATCAGCCGTCCGACGCCCACTGCTGGGCATAGACCTCCCTCGCGGATCTTCACCGCACGCGGTCTTAGCGTAGCGGCTTCCCGCATCTAGCGGCTTCCCGCATCCAGCGGCTTCCCGTATACAGCGGCTTCCCGTATCCAGCGACTTTCCGCATCCAGCGGCTTCCCCCATTTAGCGACTTCCCGCATCTTGACAATTTATTTGCATGCTATTGGCAATGGCAGGATAGGCGCTCATTAACTACTGTGTCATCTTCTGTACACCCTATACAGACGCAAATAAACAATATTTCTATTTCTATTTCTTGTGACTTCCCGCATTTAATGACTTCCCGCATCCAGCGGATTAGCGTATCCACCGGCTTCCCGCATCCACCGGCTTCCCGCATCCAGTGGCTTCCCGCATCTAGCGGCTTCCCGCATGCACCGGCTTACCGCATCCAGCGGCTTCCCGCATCCAGCGGCTTTCCGCATCTAGCCTCTTCCCGCATCCAGCGGCTTCCCTGCGACTGTGCACCAAGGGGGAATAACGATCTTCCTTTCCGCTTACTGGCAGCGTTTTTATTTCAAAAAATTAGGACAAGATCACGATTAACAGCGCTATTGCTGAGCTTCTGTTGAGCGTAAACAAGACCGTTATAGGGCACGTGTTGCCCAATCGGTCTATCTTGTAGGGCGCCGCACCACGGAACCGCACCGCGAACAGGATACTTATGGCGAGAGATGAGCCCGATGAGTGAGTATATCATCATCATCGTCATATTGCCCGACGCCCGTATCGACGCCCACTGCTGGGCATTGGCCTCCCCCGCGGGTCTCCACCGCGCTCGGTCCTGCGCTTTCCGCATCAAGCGATCATCGGTCCACCTTGTAGAGGGTCTGCCCACGGAGCGTCGTCCGGGGCACGAGAGCCAGAGAGATCTGCACCGCCCCAACGGCCATCGATTCGCCGTGCTATATGTCCCGTACACTGCCACTTCAGTGGAGTGAGCACGAACCTTATAGTAACGTATTCGTGTCGTCTAAACGTCAGAAACTGACAGTTTCCCCATACAAATTGACAAGATAACGACAGGTGTTCGTGTTCACCCCACAGCTGAGCAATCCTTCGAGCAATGTCAGTCGATTTAGTTCTCCTGCGCATCTCTTCATTTTTGATTCGATCGTGCAAGGGAATACCAAACATCATATAATAACTTAAGATATACCTTACCCTTAAGTAGAGACTGAATAAATTATCCGACTTGGTTCATACATGGATCTTACAACTTTTTACGGTAGAAAAACTGAGCTGCAAGACTCAGGATTTTTTACAGGTTGTTTTTGATGGTCCACTATGAGCCCTACATTTCGTATTGAACTCTTTTACGATATTCCTACTTACAGAGTGTAACCAAGAAACCCACACTCCTCCTTCTTCTTCTTCCTCCGTGCCTATGTCCCATGTCTTTTGGGGTCGGCCCTCCTAATCTTATTACGCCATTCAGGTCTTAATTGCGTCATATCCGGGTGTAGTCCCATCGTCTTCATGTCTTTTTGTACTGTACTAGTCCAGGTTGTCGGTGGTCTACCGCGTCCTCGTTTGGGCTCGTCAATGTCCATCACTGTTCTAGTCATGTGTTCCTCATCACGGCGCATGACGTGACCGTACCAGCGAAGCCGGTTTTCAGCAAGCTTATCGGCTATTCTTGCTATTGAAGCGGCACAATACATCGTCAGCAATTCTCGTATTTCGTATGCACGGCGACTTAATCGCCAGTCTCTTCCCTGTCGCAACCCATAGCGCTCCCGCGCCCTTTGTATTGTGTATACATATTATAATCCACGTGTTTGGTGTAAAATGTAACGTGTGTGAACTTGGACAATACTCGTATATCGGCATTAATTGGGAGTCTGGACTTTGATTTCTCATACCCAAAGAACACGCAGTAGGAACACTCACAGAATAACTACATACAACACACCAAAATACAATACTACTTTAAATGTTCCCCGGATGTGCTCATTCCTAACTTTATCCATCAAAGTTACTCCCCCGGACCACACCAAATTTAAAAATCGTTTTTTATTTTTGTCCGCAGCCTCCAAATCCCCGCGTTCCCCGTGTACACGCGCTCGGGGGAGGTGCGCGTGTCCGTGGAGCTCGTGCCCGACGCGGACGTGCGCGTGTCGCCGCACCGCGCGCGCCTCGTGCGGAGGTAGGCCTACTTACACTACCATCATTGGCTTGATGACACCACCAATCGTTGACATACTTTTTATTATCCGTCAAAACGGTCTGCCTCCATAGATTTTGTATGGGAATACATGATCGTGACGTCACGGTCATGTATCAGAAATCGGAGTCAATTGACCGAATATTTATTGCGTTTTGTGTGTTTAAAAATTGGTTCTACAGCTTTTTGGAAATGTATACTGGTTGTATTAACTTCATAGGGGCTATGGTTTTTAAACGCCATGATCTTGAAAATATTTAAGATAGGTGTCATCATGCCAATTATGAGAACAAAATTCTCGGCCACTTTGCCCACCACGACTAACTTTTTAAACCCTTTTCAATACCTATTGTAACCGTGTAGTAAACAACAGGCGATGATTTTTCTGTTGCACTCATTATCCATTCCACCGACTATTAGTAAATATAAAACTACTTTTTAATTTTTTAAGCTTAATTTTTTATCATAAGTGCGCTCGTTCTACTGCAATTATTGATACTTTTAAGTTTAATGATATTTTCTCAATAAGTGAATTAACAATGTAATTCTTCATCATCATCATCAGCCTATATACGTCCCACTGCTGGGCACATGCCTCACCTCAACTAGGTGGTGCGAGCCATACTCCACACGCGGGCTCAGTGCGGTGCGGTGGAAGGTAAGTGACCAACCTTACTGTCAGATGTTATGAAGCCGCCCGAGGGCCTCCGACCAGGCTTAACGACTAATATCTATCGATATTAACAGGGACCAACAGCTTAACGTGCCTTCCGAAGCACGGAGATGCTTGTAAATAGACGTCACTTGTATGGTCAGAATGGTCACCCATTCCATACATCACCGCGCCGTAGGTTGCTTAACTTTTGGTATCTCTACCAAAGTGCTGCGACCACATGTAATTCTTAATGAGAATAAAGTTTCTTAAACCTTAAATGTGCAGGTTTATGCGCTTCGTGTTCGCGGAGGTGCTGCGCGTGCGTCGCCGCGGCATGCGCTTGCAGAGTGACGCCTCGGCTACGAATAACTACTACGTCGTGCCTACAATTAAGAGTGAGTATGCAAAGAATATAGAGCTGAAAAGAGAATTATTTTGCTTTAAATTTCCACTAAACGACGCCACCGCTGGAACCCAAATACATCTACCAACTATAACCACCTGAAAAAACTAGAGCTGGAAGTCGCAGGACTTATCATACAACTCACAACGTGACACAGAAGATGCACCTGGAATCACTACACTGACACCAACAAAACACTCGACGCGTTTCGCCACTACACGTGGCATCCTCAGGAGATGTCGTCGCTTCGTCGCTTCTGTTTGTAGTTTTTCCAGGTGGTTACAGTTGGATATATTTGAGTTCCAGCGCTGGCGTCGTTAAGTGGAAATTTAAAGCAAAATAATTCTCTTTTTCAACTTTAATAATGGATTTCCGCAAAGTGACGCCTGATTCCATCAACTATGCAAAGAATATTCCAGTAGTTAGGTCATAATGGTCGTTACCAACATTATTAGAGCTTTGTTTCACTATACCAAGTAAAATCGGATAATAACGAATCGATGTGTGGGTATGCTAAGCATGCAGCATGCATACAGCATGCAAGCAAGCATACAGCATGCAAGCATGCAACATGCAAGTATACAGCATGCAAGGAAGCATACACTATGCAACCAAGCATGCAGCATGCAAGGAAGCATAGAGCATTCAAGGAAGTATACAGCATGCAAGCAAGCAACATGCATGGTTTCTTTCACGGCTCCGGCGCTGCGGGGCTCCGGCAGTCCCGCGCGATTTTGAATGACACTCTAGGGGTAGGGCAAAACTGCAAGACTGCGTGGAGTCGGTTACGCACCGATTTGTTTCTGTCACTGACTTCTGTACCAAAACATATTGACTTTTTAATTTAACCTTAGCAATTTGCGTAGTGAAATGGATCTAAATGAAAATTAATCATTTTTATAGTATGCCATGTGAGATTCTGCTTTGTTCATAGTATGCCTAGTCAAATTATGCCAAATAATCGTCGTACTTAATAAAAAATATGCTTAGCGAAATTATGCAGAGTAAAATTTTGCGAAAGGTAATCAAATATGCATTATAAAATTTTGCTATCGTTAAAGTATGCCATTGAAAATTTGGACTTATAAATATTTGACTAAACAATAATTATGCTGACAAAAAATTCTGCCTGAATAATATTCGACTAAAGAAAATTATGCCAAGTGTGTTATGCCAAATGAATTTCGGACCAACAAGACTCTGCCAGATAGATGGAACCCAAAAAATAAAGCTACTTAGTTTTCAGATACTTTTTTCTACAAAAAATTGATGTGGCGATGATATAGAAGTCACAACAGAAGTATCTTTCAGCTAACATCAATATTTATTCACCAACGCTGAATGTCATCCCTACCCTATATTTTAATAGACTACTTAATAAAAAAAAAAAAAACATTTATTTCGGAGAAACTTGGCTCCACAAAGATTAGTAACAATTATCTTAATATCTATGCTTAGCCATGTCGTAATGTCATGTTAGCATTATCACATGTGAAGTAACAATAAAATATTTTTCGTCTTAGCAACAAGGGATGACGGCACAACAAAAATCGACATAGACTGGGCGTTCCTCGAGCTGATCTACCAACACACAGAAAACAAAAAGCACTCGGACCTGGAGAAGCCGTTGCTATGGCAACAGGAAGACGACGAAGAGGAGGAACCTATTAAAAAGGTAATATTTATATGAGACCCTTTTCAGCGTACGTGGTCACGGGTAGCCTCAAGTCAACTACGCTGAAAAGGGTCTGAAACGTCAGGTTAAAACACAATGTAAATAAATCGTGAAATAATCCGTAAAAAGTGTCTCATTTCAATTGCTCGCGTAAACTGAAGAAACAAATATAATATTTAAATTTCAAATATTATTCAGATATTCTTATTTATTTAAACTTTATTCCACCGATTGGGATACAATTAGCGGACTTAATGGAATGCAGATAGATAATTGGTGGCGGAAGCAAAGAAAGGAAAAGTAGAAATCAATAACTAAATGTTGATAAACATTTGGCGCAACAGATTTAGAGTCAAGAAGCTAAAGGGAAGCGCTTACTACCGACCGGGTGTTATGGTCGGGGACCAAGGTCCGATAGACATCATCTTGATTTGTCTATCTATATTGTCTGGATCTAAATTTTATATACCGCGGTTCGTGTGCGGTACTACGTTACCAGCGCCAACTAGCCAATGGAGCCGTATCAGCGCTCGTTGTCGTGCTTGTCACCGTTAGGCTTGCGTAGCGAACGGTAGAGGTCGCCAAATATCGTCACAAGTTTGACGCCTTTTGTTTGTGTGTTATTTCACAAAAACACACATAACTTATGTGTGTTTGTGTGTGTGTGTGTGTGTGTGTGTGTGTGTGTGTGTGTGTGTGTGTGTGTGTGTGTGTGTGTGTGTGTGTGTGTGTGTGTGTGTGTGTGTGTGTGTGAATGAACCAATTTTAGTGCGGTTTATATTATTCGAAAGGCGAATGATAATTTACAGACAAACGCCTTGTAAAGATCGCAGGATCACACTGGATGCAGACCGCTTGTGATCGGTCGATGTGGACAACTGTGGGGAAGGCCTACGTGATGAATGATAATTTAATCATGGGGTTCTTAGCTATATCTCGTCAAAGCCGTCCAGCCGTTGAAACTCACCAACTGTTTTCATGCCATATTCGGGGGTATTTCAACTGGAAAGGTAGTTTATTTGAACAAGTCGGGGGTTTCTTAAATTTTATACAGATAAAACAACTTTGTTAAAATATGTTCTCCTCGTGGCGCCTATGCGCCGCGCCGATTATTCAAGTTCCCATTTTTAAAAAAAAAACTTTTTTTTGAACAAGCTTTTGTCATGAAATTACACACAAACGAAATAGAAGCCAAACTTACGACACCTCTAGTTTTCGTCGGGGCTTAAAAACTTATACATAACTCTCATACACAACCACAATTGATAACCCAGAATGTACCTTTTTCATTTAATTTTCACTGCACCCATTGCCTAGTTTCTGAATGACCTTGAAGTTGACTGGCAGATAATGCTCTTATCAATAATTTTGTAATTGTAATTGGTCCATTTTTTGACATTAATAAATAAATTATTATTATTAAGTCCAACCTTTGTACATTTCTTGTGCGATAAAGTTTGAAATAAATAAATAAATACACTAAGCATCTTCAATAACAGGTGGAGAAAGAGCGAGACAAAGAAGGGAAACAGAAGAAGATAGCGAACCCATTGCTGAAGGAAGACGAGACGTTTCTGTTCGATCCGGATAAATACAGGGAGGCTGTCGTCACACCGTGGTACAGGAATCAGGATCAGCCACAGGTAAATAAATAAATATTTCACAACAATCACACCACTTCTCTAGTCCCAAATTAAGCTACGAGGCTTGTGTTATGGGTACTAGACAACGGACTAAATAAGGACTTACTACGAATAAATAGACCGGGGTGCCGATTCTCATGCAACCGAAAATAGTACACATTCGTAATAAGTTTGAACAAGCGAATATTTTCCGATGATTCTAGTATCCGAATCAATGTCTGGCTGCAGCCTAAGGAGCACTTAAAGAAATTACCGATGTGTAAGTGTCATAGTAGCTCAATTGGGATGATGACACCTATCTTAAATGTTGTCAAGAACATGGTGTTTAAAAAACATAGCCCCTATGAAGTTAATACAACCAATATATTTCAAAAAAGCTGTAGAAACCAATTTTTAAACACACAAAACGCAATAAATATTCGGTCAATTGACTCCGATTTCTGACACATGACCGTGACGTCACAATGATTTATTCCCATACGAAATCTATGGAGGCAGACCGTTTTGACAGATAATAAAAAGTATGTCAACGATTGGTGGTGTCGTCTAGCCAATTAGTAGAGCATCGCTTGAATGAGAATCGCATGGCTTGCCACAGGTGCGGGTTTGAGTTCCCCCTGTGGCAGTCCGGATTTTTCTTTGAGTGTGTTTTAATGAGAAATTTGCATTGTTAATGCTAAAATTATAGAAACTTAATTTATTATGTCGGGATCTCGTTGTCGGGGTCTAGTACTCATTTAGTGTTCTAAATCACATGCCCCGATCTAGACTCTCAAAAGGTGCTTATAGGTGCTTACTAGGTGTCACAGAATAAAAGTCACAAATTGTCTCACTGATGTTTCTATTCAAAAGTCCACAATACTTGGCGTTATAAATATGAGCTACTATAATTTAGTATGTACGAGCTAACTTCGGGTGGTGCAGGGAACGACTGGCGACCGCCGCCGAGCGCGTTCCGCACACTGGCACAAAATGTTTATTCAGCAAAATGCATGCAACTACTGTGTTCCTACAATTAATAATAAAATATTCCATAAGCTAAATACAGCCAATATGAGTTTCAGAATTAAACGGTCAATATTATGTTTGTCAATTTCGTTGCTACATTTAAGAGGGGAAGCTTTAAATTGTTTAGCGGTGGATACTTCATAATTATTGGGTGTACGTATTGGGTATTTGACACCACCGATCGGTCACGTACTTTTTATGAACTGTCAAAACGCCAGTCTCCCATAGATTGTTTATGGCGATACTAGCTGGTGACGTCATCATTTACATTCCTCGATCGGTGTACAATTTTTTAATGATTTTTTCATCATTTAAAAATCCAATTTTGCGAATAATAAAAAATAGTCACTCAGGTAAATTACGTGTTAATTTTAAGAAGTAGGGTATTAGAATTTGTGATTGGCGTCGATGCCCAATAGGGAGAATAGTCTTGATGACACCACCAATCGTTGGCATACTATTTATCATCTGTCAAAACGGTCTGCCTGCATAAATTTTGTATGTGAATACTGTGTCAATTGACTGAATATTTATTCAATTCTTTGTAAATAAAAATTGGTATCTACAGCTTTTTGGAAATAAATTCGTTTTACTAGCTTCATAAAGGTTATGTTTTTAAAACAACATAGTCTTGAAAATATTTACGATAGATGTAATCATTGCTTAGACGTGCTTGTGGCGCAGTGGTTGCAGCGCTTTGGTAGTGATACCAAAAGTCAAGCAACCTACGGCGCGGTCATGTTTGGGATGGGTGACCATTCTGACCATACAAGTGACGTCTATTTACAAGCATCTCCGTGCTTCGGAAGGCACGTTAAGCTGTTGGTCCCTGTTAATATCGATAGATATTAGTCGTTAAGCCTGGTCGGAGGCCCTCGGGCGGCTTCATAACATCTGACAGTAAGGTTGGTCACTTACCTTCCACCGCACCGCACTGAGCTCGCGTGGTGGAGTATGGATCGCACCACCTCAAAGTGGAGGTGAGGCCTGTGCCCAGCAGTGGGACGTATATAGGCTAATGATGATGATGATGAGAGCTGCCCGACTTGTTCTTGCTGTCATGTTAGCAAGTTTTAATTTGACACTAGCATTTTTCTGCAGTTCTTCCTTGTAGCGGAGATATGTTGGAACCTCTCCCCCGACTCTGCGTTTCCGTCGGCCACGCACACCAGCTTCCGCAACTACTATAGCAACAAATATGGCGTCGTGCTCACGCAGCCGAACCAACCGTTGCTAGATGTGGACCACACGAGTGCGAGATTGAACCTTCTGACGCCTAGGTGAGACTCATTTTTCAAAAACTGTTCAAAGTTCTCTAAGATTCCATAGAAAAGCATACAAAGTTCAGAAACTACTACAGCAACAAATATGGCGTCGTGCTCACACAACCTAACCAACCGTTACTAGATGTGGACCACACGAGCGCGAGATTGAACCTTCTGACGCCTAGGTAAGGCTTATTTTTCAATAACCGTTCAAAATCTCTTATGAAGACTTCATAGACAAGTATACAAGGTTCAGGAACTACTACAGCAACAAATATGGCGTTGTGCTCACACAACCTAACCAACCGTTACTAGATGTGGACCACACGAGTGCGAGATTGAACCTTCAGACGCCTAGGTGAGACTAATTTTTCAATAACCGTTCAAAAACCGTTCTAAGCAATAAGACCGCCTAAATTGTACGCCTATCTCTCTTTATTAAATTTGTCTGTAATTTTGTTTTGTATTGTGCAATAAGTACAACAATTAACAACGACAATTGTTGTCAATTTTGTACTTAACAATTGACAACCACTTTGGTGTAATGGTGAAGCAGTTGACTATTAACGAGTCAAGAGTCAAGAGGTCGCGGGTTCGATCCCCGCACTGTACAAACATTTGTGTGCATGAACACGTCTGTTTGTACTGGTCTGGGTGTTATAATTATTAATTTAAGTTTATTTGTAATACCACTGTTTATTCTGATATCTGTAACACAAGTGTGCGTTTGGTATTTAAAACAGTACCAAACCTCGTATCAAAATTTTATTATTCAATAGATGAATACTTTCACGATTAACAAGAAATTCTGTCTGCTCTATACGTTTAACAAATACCTACTTTACTTACATTAGTTTTTAATAATAATTGATCTCATTTTTCATTTTTAAATTCATTAATTCTCAAACTTGCCACACCTTCTTGGTAACTAGGTCAATAAGTTCGTTTTTAAGCATTGCAACTACCATCTATATAATGTAAATACACCTAGTATGCAAATGTCAATAAATAAATAAGTAACAGTCAGAATAATGTATGTGATGTTGTTGTAATTTTTTTTTTATAAAAACATATGAATCTACTTAACTATCTATCTATTAATCTCCAACAGATACGTGAATAGGAAAGGCGTAGCCCTACCAGTATCATCGGAACGGACGCGCCGCGCGAAACGCGATCGTCTCGACCAGAAACAGATACTAGTGCCCGAGCTCTGTAGAGTGCATCCTTTTGCGGCGCCTCTATGGTTCGCGACTGTGGCGCTACCTTGTGTTTTGTATAGGTAAGTTAACCATAGATAAAAGACAACATAGAGTGCCCTAAAGCATAGTTAAAAAGGCTTACGTCTAGACCAGAAATACTTTTTTTTGTGTCAGAACTATGTAGAGTGCATTCTTTTGCGGCGCCTCTATGGTTCGCGACTGTGGCGCTACCTTGCGTTTTGTATAGGTAAGTGAACCATAGATAAAAGACAACATAGAGTGCCCTAAAGCATAGTTAAAAAGACTTACGTCTAGACCAGAAATACTTTTTTTGTGTCAGAACTATGTAGAGTGCATCCTTTTGCGGCGCCTCTATGGTTCGCGACTGTGGCGCTACCTTGCGTTTTGTATAGGTAAGTGTACTTACCTTAGGTAATATAGTACCCATAGAGTACGTACGCTTTAGTATAGTTAAATAGTTGGCTTTAAAGTCAGACCAGAATCAAACACTAGTGCCAGAGCTCTGTAGAGTGCATCCTTTTGCGGCGTCTCTATGGTTAGACTACATAGAGTGCTCTATAGCATAGTTTAAAAGCCAAAGGGCTTAAGGCTAGACCACAAATAGATACTAGAGCCAGAGCTTTGTAGAGTTCATCCCTTTGCGGCGCCTCTATGGTTAGACTACGGTGGCGCTCCCTTGCGTTTTGTATAGGTAAGCGAACCTTAGGAATAGACTACATAAAGTGCCCTTTAATAATAATAGTCCTCCTGACCGATTTCGACCACGGTGGCCAATCTCAACAGAGAACAGCCAACTGCGCAGGAGATATTATAGTGCACAAGTGTGAGCGCAATAGACTACATAGAGTGTCCTTTAGCATAGTTAAAAAGCCAGGGGTCTTAAGACTTAGATCAGAAATAAATACCAGTGCCAGAGCTCTGTAGAGTTCATTCCTTTGCGGCGCCTCTATGGTTCGCTACGGTGGCGCTACCTTTCGTTTGGTAAAGGTAAGTATACCTTTGGAATAGATAACATAGAGTGCCCTTAAGCATAGCTAAATAGCCAGAGGTCTTAAGATTTAGACCAGACATAAATATTAGTGCCAGAGCTCTGTAGAGTGCATCCTTTTGCGGCGCCTCTATGGTTCGCGACTGTGGCGCTACCTTGCGTTTTGTATAGGTAAGTGTACCTTAGGTAATATAGTTACCCATAGAATACGTACGCTTTAGTATAGTTAAATAGTTGGCTTTAAAGTCAGACCAGAATCAAACACTAGTGCCAGAGCTCTGTAGAGTGCATCCTTTTGCGGCGCCTCTATGGTTCGCGACTGTGGCGCTACCTTGCGTTTTGTATAGGTAAGTGTACCTTAGGTAATATAGTTACCCATAGAATACGTACGCTTTAGTATAGTTAAATAGTTGGCTTTAAAGTCAGACCAGAATCAAACACTAGTGCCAGAGCTCTGTAGAGTGCATCCTTTTGCGGCGCCTCTATGGTTCGCGACTGTGGCGCTACCTTGCGTTTTGTATAGGTAAGTGTACCTTAGGTAATATAGTTACCCATAGAATACGTACGCTTTAGTATAGTTAAATAGTTGGCTTTAAAGTCAGACCAGAATCAAACACTAGTGCCAGAGCTCTGTAGAGTGCATCCTTTTGCGGCGCCTCTATGGTTCGCGACTGTGGCGCTACCTTGCGTTTTGTATAGGTAAGTGTACCTTAGGTAATATAGTTACCCATAGAATACGTACGCTTTAGTATAGTTAAATAGTTGGCTTTAAAGTCAGACCAGAATCAAACACTAGTGCCAGAGCTCTGTAGAGTGCATCCTTTTGCGGCGCCTCTATGGTTCGCGACTGTGGCGCTACCTTGCGTTTTGTATAGGTAAGTGTACCTTAGGTAATATAGTTACCCATAGAATACGTACGCTTTAGTATAGTTAAATAGTTGGCTTTAAAGTCAGACCAGAATCAAACACTAGTGCCAGAGCTCTGTAGAGTGCATCCTTTTGCGGCGCCTCTATGGTTCGCGACTGTGGCGCTACCTTGCGTTTTGTATAGGTAAGTGTACCTTAGGTAATATAGTTACCCATAGAATACGTACGCTTTAGTATAGTTAAATAGTTGGCTTTAAAGTCAGACCAGAATCAAACACTAGTGCCAGAGCTCTGTAGAGTGCATCCTTTTGCGGCGCCTCTATGGTTCGCGACTGTGGCGCTACCTTGCGTTTTGTATAGGTAAGTGTACCTTAGGTAATATAGTTACCCATAGAATACGTACGCTTTAGTATAGTTAAATAGTTGGCTTTAAAGTCAGACCAGAATCAAACACTAGTGCCAGAGCTCTGTAGAGTGCATCCTTTTGCGGCGCCTCTATGGTTCGCGACTGTGGCGCTACCTTGCGTTTTGTATAGGTAAGTGTACCTTAGGTAATATAGTTACCCATAGAATACGTACGCTTTAGTATAGTTAAATAGTTGGCTTTAAAGTCAGACCAGAATCAAACACTAGTGCCAGAGCTCTGTAGAGTGCATCCTTTTGCGGCGCCTCTATGGTTCGCGACTGTGGCGCTACCTTGCGTTTTGTATAGGTAAGTGTACCTTAGGTAATATAGTTACCCATAGAATACGTACGCTTTAGTATAGTTAAATAGTTGGCTTTAAAGTCAGACCAGAATCAAACACTAGTGCCAGAGCTCTGTAGAGTGCATCCTTTTGCGGCGTCTCTATGGTTAGACTACATAGAGTGCTCTTTAGCATAGTTTAAAAGCCAAAGGGCTTAAGGCTAGACCAGAAATAGATACTAGAGCCAGGGCTCTGTAGAGATCATCCTTTTACGGCGCCTCTATGGTTCGCGACTGTGGCGCTACCTTGTGCATTGTATAGATAAGTGCATCAGCAACTTCAATATTATCATACTTAAGTCTATTCCTAAGCCTAAGCGTCCATAGACATCCAAATGACCTGTAACTATTCAGAATGCGACTTTTTAATGAACGTCTGTCTATGTTGTTAGCGATCGCCCAAGGCTGCTTTTTTGAGGTCTCAAAGTATTTTATTTTCATTCATTACTATTTTGTAAGTTTAAAGACATGTGTAATCAAAAACTGTTGCACTGTTAAGGATATACTCATGTTATATAGTTATATGTTGTTGACGACCGCTTGGTGCAGTGGTCCACATGTCGGACTTCTAAAACCAAGGGTCGCGGGTTCGATCCCTGCACAGTACAAGCATGAGTGTGCATGAACATGTGTGTTTGTACTGGTCTGGGCGTTTTTGTTGTATTTATTTCCAAAAAAAAGTATTTAAGTATGTTTATCCGTTGTCTAGTACCCATAACACAAGCCTCGTAGCTTAGTTTGGGACTAGAGAATTGGTGTGATTGTCGTGAAATATTTATTTATTTATTTAAAACCTTAAGGATATTCTGACTTATCTATGAAAGGTTAAGATTGTTTAACGGAAAACTTTGTATTACAAATGGTATTTATTGTACACAGAATAAACGCTCTACTCATAGCGGACGAAATAAGAAGAGCGGTTGCAATTGACGTGGGACTGGGGATACCGAAGATCGACGAGTCTACTTGTCCGGGATTCCAATGGCCGCCACTGGATTTTGGCTGGAGTCTTGCCGAGGTAAGGCCGATTAGGTTAGCCTGAAGGGTTAATTTAAGGATTAAGGGAGGTGCAATATGCTGCCAATATACAGGGTGTAAAAAAAAAACCTTACCGAAGCCGTCAATCACGCTTTCAGTACATCAAACCTAATCGTATGAAAAATAAATTTTGGCTGGGAAACAACTTTGATTTTTTGACATAAAAAAAAAACAATTTAATTCTAACGCACGCGGGGCAGTGACCGCGGGGCGTGTTGTTATACACCGCCGCGACGCGGGTCGGTCCGAATGTGCGCTGTTGATTGCGGAGTGTGCCATTTAGATGCTTTTTATGAAAGAACTAGTTAAAATTTGTATCAAGTTTCTTTGAAAAAAAGTTAAGTTATAACGGACAGAAGGCATTTCCGTAAAAATCATCAATACTTTTTTCAAACTTTAACCATCAATACCTCAGTAACCGTTAGGTACGGTGTAAAGGAAAAAAATGATCGTAACAATTGTTAGAATCGTTGAAACAAACCTTAGTAAACTAATAAGGTAATGTGACATTGGTGTCGAATAGACAGATGCTGTCACTCCGATTATATTGTTATTTGTACATTAAATCTACTAATTATTGTCTAATCATTTTCTTTTTATGCCCATAACCTAATAAGAATATGTGGTATTCGGCTTCGGTAAGGTTTTTTTTACACCCTGTATAATAAATAAAATAAATCGTTCACCAAAAATTTATTTGTTTCTATTAGGTCCTCAGCGCAGACTCGGAGAAAAACGAAAAGAAAAAAGACGATGAAGATAAAACGGAGGTCAAAGACAAGGAGACCATAGACACGGAACTGACCGGAGACAACAAGACGCCAAAAGAGAAGACCATCAACGACATACTAGCGGAGAAGGTAACAATCTTTGATGCCATCAATAAAATCAATTTTATTGACGTGACAACGTCTTTTAAATTGGTTTGCCGGGTGACACTTCAAGAAACTGCGTTACGCTCCGCTCACGTTCTGCGCTCACAATGAGAGCGAGTGAGAGGCACGCGTCCCTTCGACTCGGGCATGGTTAGCCCGCCTAAGAGCGAGTGAGACAGACATAAAAAGTGAAAGGCACGCGTCCCTTCCACTCGAGCACAGTTAGCCCGCCTAAGAGCGAGAGAGAGAGAGTGAGAGAGATAGGCATACACACCGGTTCATGTTATACGAATGAATATTCACATTAAAATTATTTTACCACTCAAAGTCGTTGTCACGTAAAACTTTCGCCCGTATACCGACTTTACAGGCAACCAATTTTTTTGTAAATAGACTCACAAAGAGCACTTTTACACGTCCCAACATATAAATTAACCATACCACTGGGACAATAGGCTAGATGACACCACCAATCGTTGACCTACTTTTTTATTATCTGTCAAAACGGTCTGCCTCCATAGATTTTGTATTGAGTATTGTGTGTAAAAAAAATGGATTGGTGCATGAACATGTCTGTTTGTGTTGGTCTGGGTGTTATATGTTTTTATTTAAGTTTATTTGTAATACCGCTGTTGATTCTGATATCTGTAACACAAGCGCTTAAGCTACTTACCACGGAGTCAGATCAATGTATGTGATGTTGTTGTATATTTATTTATTTCTTTTCATTTCAAGGAAGAGACTGAAAGTGGCTTCGAGATCGGCACGTGGAGTAACGATATGGCGTCGTCCATTCCCGATTCGATGGAGTATGACGAGTTGATGGAACCCCTGCCGCCCAATCTGACGTTCTGTACTTCGGCTTCAGGTTAGTTATAGACTAACTATTGGTTATCGGGTCTAAACGCGAACTACACTCGGTTCCAAAAATAACGGGTCAGTCACATAAACCCGAATATCTCCCGAACTACGTATGCCATCCTAATGAAACGAAGACTGTTCAATTGAGAATTTAATTATACAGATAAAAAATAAAATGAAACTTAGTTACACCCACAATATTAATCTTAAATTAAAAAAAAAACTAAAGTAGTCATATTTTTCTTAAGATTACATTTTTTTATGATTGTTTTTTTGCTGTTTTTCATCACTTTCTTCATTTAATACTTTGTATTGCCTCCACGAGCTCTTCTGACAGCTTCCAGGCGATTAGGCATGCTGTACACCAAATTTCGGAGCCGGTGCTGAGGAATACCTTCCCATTCCTCCACCAGTGCTTGTATGAGCTCGGGAAGCGTGATTGGTGGAGGGTTTCGACCTTTCACGCATCTCTGAAGCTCTTCCCAGGCGTGCTCGATGGGGTTTAAGTCCGGGCTTCGCGCTGGCCACTGCATGAGTTCGATACCGACCTCTTCAAGGTAGTCATGTACAATTCTGGCGGTATGGGGACGCGCATTATCATGCATTAATATGCCATGCCGGTCCATCCTGGCCATGAAAGGACCTACATGTTCATTGAGGATCTCTTCCACGTACCTCTCTGCATTTAGAGTTCCATTTTGAATGAGCACCAGCTCGGTGCGGGCCTCAGCAGAAATCCCAGCCCAAACTTGTACGGAGCCTCCACCGTACGCCACTTTTTCCTCCACACACGCTTGATGGAAGCGCTCCCCTGGTCTTCTGTACACCAACTACCTACCATCATGCTTATAAAGCATGAATTTAGACTCGTCCGTGAACATTACCCTAGACCAATCGTCTAGTGTCCAGTTTAGGTGTTCGCGCACGTATCTCTGTCTTGCAATTCGATGTCCCCGTTCCAGTTTGGGGCCATTTGCGGGCCTCAATGGTTTCAAATTTGCTTCAGCAAGACGTCTTCTTACTGTTTGAGCGCTTAAATTGCCACCTCCAAAGCGAATAAAGTGAGTTTTTAGACCAACAGCAGTTTGAAAACGATTTCGGAGCATTGTAGCCACCAGTTGTCTGTCTTCCCTGGCCGTTGTGCATCTTGGTCTGCCATTTCCTGGTCTTCTAAGGTGTGATCCGGTCTCTTGGTACAGCTGGACTACCCGCTGAACAGTCGACAAAGATACACCAATGTTTCTGGCTGTTTCACGCTGGCTCCGCCCAAGTTCCAAAAAAGTTAGGATTCTGGTACATTCCTCTAGCGTGACTGCCATGCTTCACCTCACAGAATAATAATTATGCACGTGGAAGACGTTCACGATAATTTTTTTGGTGACTGAATAGAAATGGAAAGCATCCATAATGACATGAAACAAAAATTTTGTTTTTAAAAATAGTCATTTTTTTAAATTTTGTTTTTCTAATGAAGTTTTTTTCATCAACCAGTTTAAATAATATGCTATTAGAAGCGCAACTAAAAAGTCTTTATTCTGTTTTTTATTTCATTGATCTAGCTTTTACAGTTCTGGAGGTATTTCAATTTTTGTGACTGACCCGTAATTTTTGGAACCGAGTGTAATTAATGAGTATTTAGGTACTCACTGGTGGACGTTTCGGCTGGACTGCACCGCGCCGTGGTCACGAGCTGACTGGTGGCGCGCGGCGTCGTCTGCTCGGGGCTGCCGCAGTTTCCAGATCCACCCTCACATTTTCATTATTGAAAATGTTAGTACAGTCACCGCGACAAAGTAAAATATAGTCATAGACTAACTAGCTTTTACCCGCGACTTATTTTGGAATGCGTTGTTTTCCTATAATACCAATTGACATGCAATAAACGATTTGAATTTGAATTTGCTTAAGGATAAGATTTCACAATTTATTAAGGCTAAAATATTTCATGTCATAAGTCAAAGACTAAAATATTTCATGTCATAAGTCTAAACGACACCTAAAAAGTCATTGATCGCGTTTAGACCCGATAGCAAAAAACTCGTGTTACAATGCAACGCGAAAGATTTAAAATCTTACATTATCATTTCTTTTTCAGGTGGCACGAACTGGTCGGACCCTATAGAGAAACCTGCGCGGGAATCGAACCCGCGCCGGCCGTTCTCAATGGCCGACAGCGATTGTTCCTACATGTCGAGCGACTTTGATACCGACGACTCGGATCTGGACACCGGAAGCGATGATGACGCCGATAATACAGGCTTTTGGAGTAAAAATCGTAAGTGGATTTGCTATAAATATAAATAAATAAATATACACCAACATCAAATACAGGACCACAGGTTCAAAGATGTTTTTAATTTTGTTGATCTGTAGAATATAAACTAGAAGTTATGGAATATAAAAAAACATGACTGACTCAGTGAATGACTGACTGAGTGAATGACTGACTGAATTAATGATTGACTGAGTGAATGACTGACGGAGTAAATGACTGACTGAGTAAATGACTGAGTGAGTGAACGATTGATGGAGTGAATGACGGACTGACTGAATGACTGTCTGAGTGAACGACTGTCTGAGTGAATGACTGACTGAGTAAATGACTGATTGAGTGAATGACTTGCTGAGTAAATGACTGAGTGAATGACTGACTGGGTTAATGACTGACTGAGTGAGTGAATGAATAACGGAGTGAATGCCCGACTGAGTGAATGACTGACTGAGGTAATGACTGCCTGAGTGAAAGACCGACATAGTGATCTATCAACGCACAGTTCGAACCACTCAGCTAGATGTTATTATGACGTAGGCATCGGCTAAGAAAGGTTTTTGATAAATTCTATTCCTAAAATAGGGGATGAAAGTTTGTATGAAACTTTGTTAATTTTAAACCGATCGAGCTGACACTTAACATGCATTAAACTTCCATGACGTAGGCATAATCTATGGATCCGCTAGTATTTTTAGTAGAAATAGTTAAGTAACGGTAGTCATACCTTTCAAGCTTTTTATTAAAAATCGACACCGCAGAAGTTGTTTTTAGAAAAATAATAATAAGTGAATTGTCAAGATTCCTGTTTTATTCCATGGGAGAATTTTATCGGGATGAATAGTATTCTAACACCCAAGTCAACTCATTGTTACTTGTATGTTTACCCTATCTGTATACCACATTTCATCAAAATCCGTTCAGTAGTTTCAGCATGATTGACGGACAAATATTAAAACGAATCAACTTTCACATCTTATAATATTAAGTGTGATTTATGTTCTAGTTTTAATAAAAATATATGAAGGCAATTTTAATATGTGGGCGCTCGAACCTATCTCTAGTTAAATAGTTTTCAAAGTAAATGGGCTATTTGACATTTTCTAACGCATTATGAAAGCATATTAATTAGTGACCCGGAATTCGGGCCACCGGCGGGACTCGAACCCGCACCTCTCATAAGCCGGATGAGAGAGGGGAGAAGGTTTGGTTTCGAGTTCCGCCTGTGGCGGTCCGATTTTTTCCTTAAGTGTATTTTAATTTCACATTGTAAAGAAATTTGCATTGTTAATGCTCACATAGGCATGATGACACCTATCTTAAATATTTTCAAGACCATGGCGTTTAAAAAACATAGTCCTTCTGAATTTAATACAACCAGCATATTTCCAAAAAACTGTAGAAAGCAATTTTTAAACACACAAAATTCCATAAATATTACTAAATTAACTCCGATTTCTGTTACACTACCGTGACGTCACGTCACGTTCATGTATTCCCATACGAAATCTACGGAGGCAGACCGTTTTGACAGATATGTCAACGATTGGTGGTGCCTAGCCTATTATGGTAAGTTAATAATATTCTACAGTTATTACCGGTTCCATAAAAAAAAAACTTGTATGTTTTCCCAGCGATGGGCGTCCGTATAGAATACAAAACCGCACACGAAGCGGAGGCGGTGGACGTGGAGAAGAAGCGGAAACTCCGCCCGCAGCCGCACGGCGACCCGCTAGACGACGCGAGGGACAAACAAGCGTACACCAAGTTTATAGCGGACGGGGATGCGCCAAAAGAAGTAAGTTTTATTTGTTACTAGTGCGCGGGGGGCACTTAACAATAGTTCCGACGCTACCCGATAGATGGTGTTGGTAGTTTCAAAATAGGGTCTTGTCACATTAAACATTTTCATTTTTTCTTCAACGTACTAACACAGGCTGCTAGTTATAGCGCGACCCTAAAGTCTTTATATCGATATCTATATATATATAAAAGAAAGTGGTGTTAGTTACACTATTTATAACTCAAGAACGGATGAACCGATTTAGCCGAAAATGGGTGGAGAGGTAGCTTAGATCTAGGAAACGGACATAGGACAGTTTTTATCCCGTTCGACCGCGATTTCGAAAACAAAGGGATTCCACGCGTACGAAGTCGCGGGGTGCCACTAGTTTATAATGTTAGTGTGATTCACCTTGACATTTACAACAACTTTTCTTTTGCAGTACATCGAAAAGTTCCGCTCATCAGTCGACCAGCACAAGCAAGATCTCATCACCAACGGCAATCTCATCAAAAACGACCAAGCCATCGGCGACATACTACCAGAGCCCAAAGAGCACAAACCACAGACTCTAACCCAACCTCGCTCCCAAGTCTTGAACGAACTATTTCCTTATGGTCAAGAAGAATTAACCATAAACAATGACGGTCAAATAAGTTTGGAAAGCATAGAGAGAAACAAAAGAGTTTTATTAAAACAACTAAGAAACTCTATGACCGAGGAGGAAATAAAAAAAATGCATTGTTTCTCTATGACAGATGTGGATATAGACTCACCGGATTATGTAAACGAAAAAGTTGTGAACGTAGGATTCGATACAAAAGATAGTTATGTGGAAAAAATAAGCAAATGGGAGGATGCGAAGGAATTCAAACCCTATTACCAAGAGGGCAGGGTGCAAGGGAAGGAGTTCGATTTTGATTATCAGCCAGATTTGGAAGGACATCCGGGGCCGAGTCCTAGTTTTATTTTACAGGTGAGTAAGATAGCACGAACTTTCTATTACTTCATGTAGACATCGTTTACTTTTTAGGGTTCCGAACCTCAAAAGAAAAAAACGGAACCCTTATAAGATCACTTTGTTGTCCGTCCGTCCGTCCGTCCGTCTGTCAAGACCGTTTTTCTCAGGAACGCGTGGAGGTATCAAACTGAAATTTATATATAATACTTAGGTCTACTGTCCCTGGAAGCTGTAGAAAAATCAACCTTCTAAGCCAACGCAATCAAAAGATACAGCCATTTAGGCCGCAAATTTCCGCAAATTTTCGAAACTCGCACGGGAATCAAAACCTACAAGGTACTTCCCGTAAACTTAGAATCTTGAAATTCAGTACGAAGTCACGTCTTATAGTACAGATATAGAAAAAATTACGAAAACCGTAAATTTTCCGTTTCATCAAATTTTTATTGACAATTTTGAAAATTTCAACGTTACTACTCCTAATCTACAGGTTTGTACGGAACCCTCGGTGCGCGAGTCCAACTCGCACTTGACCGGTTTTTTCACAATCTAGTAATCAATCAATCATTGCATATAATGTACGATATAGTTGATGGAATCAGGCTGTAAGGTGGGTGCTCGGGATAGATTCAAATGCGTGTACAATACTGGTTTATTAATAAGTAATTAATCAAATATATAGTGTAACTAGCCATACGTCATAAACATACTCTATACCTTTCATTTTCATTTCATTTATTCAATAAACAATAATACCTTGTCCTTCCCCGAACGGAAAAAATTAAATAATGTAAGTTTATTTTGCGGAAATCCATGATTAAAGCTGAAAAAGAGGATTATTTTGCTTTAAATTTCCACTAAACGACGCCAGCGCAGGAACCAAAATACATCCAACTGTAACCACTTGAAAAAACTAGAGCTGGAAGTCGCAGTGTGATTTACTATTATATTATTATTATTACATAACATGCATTTAATTACGTAATTCCTAGCGTTCTTTCGTAGCGGCCTCCGATTGTCGAATTATCCTCTGATGACCAAGTTTTCTCGCAAAAAAACTGCTTACATGTAAAAAAAATTGGTTGCCTGTAAAGTCGGTATACGCGCGAAAGTTTTACGTGACAACGACTCTGAGTGGTAAAATAATTTTAATGTGAATATTCATTCGTATAACATGAACCGGTGTGTATGCCTATCTCTCTCTCTCTCTCGCTCTGTCTCTCTCGCGCGAAACGTGAGCGGAGCAGCGTAACGCAGTTTCTTGAGGTGTCACCCGGCAAACCAATTTATAAGACGTTGTCACGTCAAATTATATTTCGTAACCGTTGTATTTCCATTTTAGGCTCTAACCATGTCGAACGCTAACGACGGCATCAACCTGGAACGCTTAGAGACGATCGGCGACAGTTTCTTGAAGTTCGCCATCACGGCGTACTTGTACTGCGCTCACCCCGCGGTGCACGAGGGGAAACTGAGCCATATGAGAAGTAAACAGGTATGTATTAAAATGAAACATTTTTTTACGGATTATTTCGCGATTTATTTACATTTTGTTTAAACCTAATTGGCATGATGACAGCTATCTTAAATATTTTCAAGACCATGGCGTTTAAAAAACATAGCCCCTATGAAGTTAATACAACCAGTTTATTTCCAAAAAGCTGTGGAAACCAATTTTTAAACACACAAAACTCAATAAATATTCGGTCAATTGACTCCGATTTCTAATATATGACCGTGACGTCACGTTCATTTATTCCCATACAAAATCTATGGAGGCAGACCGTTTTGACAGATAATAAAAAGTATGTCAACGATTGGTGGTGTCGTCTAGCCAATTAGGTTCTCAATCATTTCAACGTCTACCGTTCGCGTAAACCGAAGAAAACAAACGTGTATGTACTCACGATGGCACGTTTTGAATGAATGAAAGAAAGAAAAAATGTTTATTTAGCTAATAAACTGTAATAATAATAATAAATAGATAAATAATAACTTAAAAACTTGAAAATTAACACAGCCTAGGATTAAGTATATTCTAAAACTCAAATGAAAGACAAGTGTAGGTATGACCACATTGGCCCCCAACTCAGCATTATTGCCATGGCAAAATCACCCTTATTAGGTATGTATAACATGCCGCAGTGATTAACTTCACGTGCGGCCGTCGGTACTCACGGAACGTATGTAAACGATGACGTCAAGGGACGACAATCATTGAATCAATACGGTAGTTGACACCACCAATCGTTGACGTACTTTTTATCAACTGTCAAAACGCTTTTCTTCATAGAGCTTGTATGGGAATAACACACTTTGACGTCATCGCGTGCAATGCCGACTGAGTGACTAATTATCATTTGAATTCCAATTAAAAATCAAATAATACGAACTGCAGAAAAATATTAGTGTAAAGGTATCTGAAATTATGAATTATTTTAGAGATAATCAGTTTTTTAATATTTCTTTCATAGTGGAAACAAGCCTATTATTTATTTGTTTGTTGTAAATATAATCTCATAATTATTATTCATATGTGGTCCTCAAGTGACTAAATACATTTGTTTCTATGGTTTACGCGAACAGTAGACATTGAAATGGGACACTTTGAAACGGATTATTTCGCAATTTATTTACATTTTGTTTTAACCTGACGTTTCGGACACTTTTCAGCGTCCGCGGTCGCACGTAGTCTACCTGAACTGAAAGACTGAATATATAAATTTTATTAAGCAAGTCAATAGTTTAATGTTTAATTTGAAATATAATTAGAAGTATACAGATATTATGTCAAAATATGTTTTTATCTTAGTATTATATATTAGTACGATAATTATAATATAATTAATAATTTGATAGTTAGTTAGCCCTCAAAATGTTGCTATGCCCTGTGAAGGGCGTCACATGTACCAATATCATTAAAACTTTTATACCAACTTGATGTAATGTGACATGCAATAAATGATTTGAATTTGAATTTAGTTCTAGAGGCTATTGATCGACGCTAGTGTTTTCAAATCGATTTGTTTGGAAATCTAGGAGAGTTTAATGTCTAGCCAGCAAAGTGATAGATCTAATTGCCACTTTTTTTTCTTAGACATCTTTCTTGCTGGCACAAGAGATAACTAGACAAGGTTATAATAATGATGAATATCCACCGCCAGGTATCGAACCTGAACCTCTACCGGCTCGGGCGAAGCAAGCGACTCGGCGCGCGGATGATAGCGAGCAAATTCGAGCCGCACGACAATTGGTTACCGCCGTGCCACCGCGCGCCTAGTTCCCACGCCACACACCATCAGAAGGTATGAGACCTTATCTCATTACACTTTGTAATGACAAACATCATTAATGATGAAACAGCGATGAATCATGGCTGGCTGCAGCCTAAGCAGCACTTAAAGATATTCGGACCGATGGGTAAGTAAACAGCGATGAATCTTCGCTGGATGCAGCCTGAGGAGTAGTAATGGAATAATTAGCATTAGCATCATTAATTAGCATGCTATTTCATCGTTAGCAATAATTAAATTATTTGACGATGCTAAATTGTGTGAATGATAAAATTCACGTGACTGCTAAAATTCACGGACAGCGACGTGTCGTTGCTTTCATAGATTCGCACGCACTGCTTTAGCAGACTGCTACTGCTAATAGCAGCCGCTATTAGCAGTAGCAGCCAATTGAAACTCGCGTTCGCGTGCTGTCGGGCGACGATCGGCTTTCGAGCGTTACCCGAGTGAATGGCGGACTAAGAAAGACAAGAGAATACGGCATCCTTGCATTTAGAGTCGTATTTTGCGTGCGGTTTATTGAACTGTTTATTTGAATGAAATTGTTTGTCTTTTCGTAACTTGATTGAATTATCTATTCGGTGCAGTTTTCATTTTAATAAAGTCAAATTTAATCTAATCTTAGTCACAACATTAAAATGTACGTTGCATACAAAAGTCACAATTTCGCAATTTAATATTATACGCTAACGCTATTTATCAATTTCGATGAAATTTCATATTAGCATAGCAATAGCGCGTAGCATGCTATGCTATGAAATTTAGCATGCTAATTAAATTAACAAAAAATAGCAATAATTGCCATTACTACTGAGGAGCACTTAAAGATATTCGGACCGATTAGTAAGTGTCGACCCGCTATCGCCCGATTTGCGGGTTAAGTCCATATTTCTTTAAGTGTGTGTTGGTTTCAGAATGTAAAGAAATTTGCATTGTTAATGCGAAAAATTTAAAGTAACTTAATTATATAGCTGATTCATACAGCTGTAAAGGTGTTTCATTCGGATGATGAAAACTTAATTGTATTTCAATTCATGCGTGCACAGAAACATTGCAGTAGAGCGGTCATAAATATTTTATTTCATGAAACATATTCATTTATTTTTAATTCAGTTTTGCACAGTAACAGAAAATAATAAATAAAAACCGGTCAAGTGCGAGTTGGACTCGCGCACCGAGGGTTCCGTACAAACCTGTAGATGTGGAGTAGTAACCTGTGGAGTAGTAACGTTGAAATTTTCAAAATTGTCAAAAATATTTTTTTTTATATGATAAAACTGAAAATTTACGGTTTTCGTAATTTTTCCTATATCTGTACTATAAGACGTGACTTCGTACTAAATTTCAAGATTCTAAGTTTACGGGAAGTACCCTATAGGTTTTGATTCCCGTGCGAGTTTCGAAATTTTGCGGAAATTTGCGGCCTAAATGGCTGTATCTTTTGATTGCGTTGGCTTAGAAGGTTGATTTTTCTACAGTTTCCAGGGACAGTATATAAATTTCAGTTTGATACCTCCACGCGTTCCTGAGAAAAACGGTCTTGACAGACAACAAAGTGATCTTATAAGGGTTCCATTTTTTTTCTTTTGAGGTACGGAACCCTAAAAATGTAAATAATAATAATATACAAGAACATCACATACATTGATCTGACTCCGTGGTAAGAAGCTTAAGCATTAGCAGTTGTGTTGTAAATAAATCAACAGTGGTATTGCAAATGAACTTAAATAAATACATATAACACCCAGACCAGTACAAACAGACATGTTCATATGCACACAAATGTTTGTACAGTGCGAACCCCCAACCTCTTGGTTAATAGGCAACTTCTTGACCATTACACCAAAGTGGTCGTCAAAGTGAATTGAGCTTTGCGCAGCGCTCTAAGCTTGTGTGGTTCGCGATTATGTTACGACCTAGTTCATTCAACTTCTTAGGTTTAAAGTTATTTTTTTATTTCTCATAAGGAATTTACATTTTACTTAAAATGAGATACAAGCAAGATACATACTATTATAACTATTAATTATTTTCTACTTCGGCTTTCGTTATATGATGTGCCATAAGTTTGTTCTTAAATGTGTTCATATCTTCACATGTTTTAGATCATTTGGGAGTTTATTAAAAAGTTTTACTCCTTCAAACAATACTGTCTTCTTCCCATAATACGGTAGTTGACACCACCAATCGTTGACGTACTTTTTATCAACTGTCAAAACGTTTTTCTTAATAGAGTTTGTATGGGAATAACACACTTTGACGTCACCGCGTGCAATGCCGACTGAGTGACTAATTATCATTTGAATTCCAATTAAAAATCAAATAATACGAACTGCAGAAAAATATTAGTGTAAAGGCATCTGAAATTATGAATTATTTTAGAGAAAATCAGTTTTTGAATATTTCTTTCATAGTGGAAACAAGCCTATTAGTTCGTGGGGTAATCAGTTCTAGTTGACTTTTATTCCGCAGATTGTGATTATTATCTTTCCATTTCAAAACTATAATAATAAATAAAATAATTAATATTTCACAACAATCACACCAATTCTCTAGTCCCAAATTAAGCTAAGAGGCTTGTGTTATGGGTACTGGACAACGGATAAACATACTTAAATACTTTTTTTTTTGTAAATAAATACATATTATTACATAGAAAACACCCAGACCAGTACAAACACACATGTTCATGCACACATATTCTTGTACTGTGCGGGTGTGGGGATCGAACCCGCGACCCTTGGTTTTAGAAGTCTGACATGTAGACCACTGCACCAAACGGTCGTCAAGTTGCTACATTTGATACTCTTCGACATGATTTTTTTAATCAATACGCATGTATAGTGTTCGTGTAATTTATTAATATTCATTTTTTTTCCTATATTTTTTATAGAGGGGGTCTGAAATGGGAAGTGGTACAAGGTTTTTATTAATTTATTTTGAGATTTTAGAGAATTTAAATTGATTTAGTTGATGGAATCAGGCGTTCCTTTGCGGAAATCCATGACTAAAGCTGGAAAAGAGGATTATTTTGCTTTAAATTTCCACTAAACGACGCCAGCGCAGGAACCAAAATACATCCAACTGTAATCACCTGTAAAAGCTAGAACTGGAAGTCGTAGGACTTACAATATCTACAACTCACAACGTGACACAGAAGATGCACCTGGAATCACAACACTGACACCAACAGTCGCTCGTAGTCTGTCGAAGCAAAAACATCTCCTGAGGATGTCACGTGTAGTGGCGAAACGCGTCGAGTGTTTGTTGGTGTCAGTGTTGTGATTACAGTGCATCTTCTGTGTCACATTGTGAGTTGTAGATATTGTAAGTCCAACGACTTCCAGTTCTAGCTTTTTCAGGTGATTACAGTTGGATGTATTTTGGTTCCTGCGCTGGCGTCGTTTAGTGGAAATTTAAAGCAAAATAATCCTCTTTTCCAGCTTTAATTTAAATTGGTTTGTTCAGAACTTCTTAACCATTACACCAAAGTGGTCGTCAATATTTTCTTTGAGCTTTATATTTATTTCCATGCAGGCTGAAGGCGCAGAGCCGCCGAGCAAGTCGGACGCTCCGGTCGACGGCGCCGGGTGCTTCATACCTTACAACCTGATCACGCAGCACAGCATACCTGGTGAGTTAATTGATATCTTATGTGATCACTGACCTCTATTACTGCACACTGGACAGGCTGTTCCATACAAATGACAGCTAATTTTGTGTGCTAATTTGAAGCGCCACTGCGAGTGTCCCCAGAACTAATTTTGACATTTATTGCAAATGGTCACCGTAGAAGATTGCAACAGCGTTGAGGTTTTTAAGTATTTTAATTTTATTTCGTGGTATTTCATATCATATAGTGAAAGTTAAGCTAAATAATCATGAGGAAATGTGTGTTTTGTAAAACTCGCTACAGAAAAGGGAGTAAAAAGTCACTAATTTTAGTTCCATGGACACTCGTATCTGCCTACAGCGCCAAAATGGCGACACTCAAATAAGCACAAAAATATTGTGACAGCAGCCAGTCCAGTGTAAATAGAGGTCAGTGTATGTGATGATGGCCAAACTTCTTGTCTTCATCTTAAACTCTTTAAAACTGGAATAAAATATCTTATTAGTACAGTGCCATATTAAGTTATTTCAAACTTTATAACATTACTCAATTGGGTAAATTTTTAAACAAATCTAGAAGACAATAAAGCACTAAAGGTGTATAACAGTGATAAAAATGGACACATAACTAGATGTAAGAAATGAGGTCAAATAGATATTCCTTTAGCATTCTCCACCAATCAAAACTCGTCAAACTCATTTTTTTATAATTATATGAAAATTTATTCAAAAGACAGAGGTTCCCAAAAAGTTCTGAGCAACTTCGCACTCAGAACTCTGTCAAAGTAAATTACATTTTGGTTTTTGGTAACAATTATGTAACATCAGAGTCAAGATTTCAAGTTTTTTTTTTAAAGTAATTTCTAATTATTTTTTTACATGGGAGAGGCATAAATGAGAACTTGCGTATGAAGCTTATTATGACCTTAAAAAATAAGATAGCAACAGAAAATAACACCAAGATTGCATCTTTACTTACAATAAGCATGATGACACCTATCTTAAATATTTTCAAGACCATGGCGTTGAACATGCAGTTAATACAACCAGTATTTTTCCAAAAACCTGTAGACCAATTTTTAAACACACAAAACTCAGTAAACATTGACTCAATTGACTCTGATTTCTGATACATGACCGTGACGTCACGTTTTTGTATTCCCATATAAAATCTATGGAGGCAGACCGTTTTGACAGATAGAAAAGAGTATGTCAACGATTGGTGGTGTCATCTAGCCTATTAATACTTATTGCTATTAATACCTATTAATACTTAATACTTATTGCTGTTCGAGTCTAGCCTGTGGCAGTCCATTATTCTTTAAATTTGTGTTTTATTTTAATATACATTGTAACAAACAGGGTGTAAAAAACACATTACCGAAGCAGTCAACCACAAAAAAAAATTGTCTGAGAAACAACTTTTATTTTTTGACATCAAAAATAACAATTTTATTCTAACCCTATATGTACGTTCCGCACGCGGGGAAGTGGCCGCGGGGCGTGTTGCTGTACGCCGCCGCGACGCGGGTCGGTCGAGTGTGCGCTGTTCATTGCGGAGTGTGACATTTAGAGGCGTTTTATAAAAGAACTAGTGAAAATTTGTATCATGTTTCTTTGGAAAAAAGTAAGCTTATAACGGACAGAAGACATTTGTGTAAAAATCATCAATTGTTTTTTCAAACTTTCACCATAAATACCTCAGTAACCGTTAACTTCCCAGGTATGGTGTAAAGGAAAAAAATGATCGTTACAATTGGTAGAATATAAGGTATTCGGCTTCGTTAAGGTTTTTTTTACATCATCAGCCTATATACGTCCCACTGCTGGGCACAGGCCTCACCTGAACTATGAGGTGTTGCGAGCCATACTCCACCACGCGGGCTCAGTGCGGATTGGTGGAGGGGTGTGTGTAAAGCAAGTGACCAACCCTACTCTCAGATGTTATTAAGCCGCCCGAGGGCCTCCGACCAGGCTTAACGACTAATATCTATCGATATTAACCGGGACCAACAGCTTAACGTGCCTTCCGAAGCGCGGAGATGCTTGTCAATAGACGTCACTTTTATCACAGAATGGTCACCCATCTCAAACATGATTGCGCCGTAGGTTGCTTAACTTTTGGTATTACTACCAAAGCGCTGCAACCACTGCGCCACAAGCACCTCACCTCTCATCTCACCTTTTTTTACACCCTGTATTTATTGTAAACGACATTGTAAACGATTAAAATGGAAGTGGGCTGTACATATTGCTAGAATGAAAGAGGACATGTTAGTAAGAATGATAACCTCATGGCAGGGGCCTGATGGCAAGAGGACTCGAGGTAGACCGGCTGAGAGATGGCTTGATGAAATTCGAAAAGTGGCAGGAAAGAATTGGGCTGAAAAAGCAAGTGACAGATCAATGTGGAGAAACCTGGAGGAGGCCTTTACTCTAGAGACGTCCTTAAATTAATGTGTTTTAAAGGAAACTAAATATAAGATTTAATTTTGTAATATGCACTTTAATTTGTAAACATACTATAAAGGAAATAATAGGCTTTATCATTATTATTATTTATTATTCCACAGATAAATCCATAGCGGACTGCGTAGAAGCGCTAATAGGCGCGTATCTCCTAGAGTGCGGGCCGCGCGGCGCGCTGCTGTTCATGTCGTGGCTGGGCATCAAAGTGTTGCCGCGCCACCTCGTGCCGCTGCGCGACGACCACCCCTACGTGCGCGCCGCGGCGGCGGGCGCCGGCGACGCTGATGTGAGTCTTTTACCATAAAATGGCTCGATCAATAGGGAATATTCATGTTTTTCTTTTTTGTCTTAAATTAATAGTTTACTATTTTATAACATAGAAAAAAATATTAATGGGCTTCAAAATACTCTAGATATTTTTCAAAATGAAATTTAAAACTTTTAAAAAATTTAAGCAGTTCAAACGCCGCCATTTTGCGCGCGCTTTGCGTGACGTCACATGACACGTCCAGTCGGTGTTTACCTTATTGTTTACTGTGGACTTTTCAGTTACTTCGTAATTTTTACAATACAATGTCGTGTCAGATGACGTCACATTTCGTTCGACCTATGGTGGCGCGTTTTGGAAGTTTGAATTTCGCTCCCTTATTTTGCACTTTTTGAATATTATTTTAGGGGTTTAAATAATAAGTAAATGAAAAAAAAAATCTTTTCATTATTATATTAGGATAATAAGCATTCGAGAAAAAAACATTTTAGGCCATTTCAAATTTTATGCATATTCCCTATTCACTTACGACAGCTTAGAAAAAAATATCTACTCAATCAATTACCTGACATTCCTAAAATACAATTACGCCGCGACACAAGACTGTAAGGACTGACTTGGCGATTGGTTGACACACCATTATCAGTGAGACGCAGCGACAGTGCGCTGCATATGTACTGCGATAGATCTTTGGTATTAAGTGATATATTTTGAATACCCGACGAACACTTAAAACGCCATTACACTTAAAAAAATATTTTTGGCTCCGGTCATCAGGGAGGATTCGAACCCCCGACCTTTGGAAGTCCGGTCCAATGCTCTAACCAACTGAGCTACAGAGAACCTTAACAACCTACTCTCAGAAACAATTTTGTCTCGACCTGGGATTCGAACTCAGAACCTCTCGGATGTTATGCAGAAACTTTGCCACTACACCAACAAAGCAGTCTGGTTTCATCATCATTATGAGCCAAAGGACGTCCACTGCTGAACATAGGCCTTCCCCACAGTTTTCCACATCGACCGATCACAAGCGGTCTGCATCCAGTGTGATCCTGCGATCTTTTCAAGGTCGTCTGTCCATCTTATCGGTGGACGCCCTACGCTGCGCTTTTGGTCGAAGGGTCTCCAATCCAGAACTTATCTGCCCCAACGGCCATCAGTTCTTCGCGCTATCATTATTATGCTATTATTGACAGATTTCATAGTATAACATTGTCAACAGAAACCCACCCCGCCCGTTTCGCCGAGACACCGTAACCGTTCCGACTCGGAGTCTGACTCGTGTTCGTCGGACGATGATGAAGATGATGACGACGACGCGCCGTGCACCACTGAGTCTGACGTCAGAGCCAGAGATTGGAGTTGGCCACAAAGAGCGCCAGGGTCTTTGAGACCGTACAAAACGCCTAGTGGAGAATGGGTGCAGGTATGTGCAATGTCGTTATTTATTTATTTATTTTATTTATTTAAAACTTTATTGCACAAGAAATGTACAAAGGGTGGACTTAATGCTAAAAGCATTTTCTGCCAGTCAACCTCAAGGTCATGCAGAAAGAAGGCAATGGGTGCAGTGAAAATTATATAAGAAAGGAAGTGTTTAATAACGCAAAAATAAATTAACTTAATATATAGATATAATATCAATACATAAAAGTAAATATTAAATTATATTATAATATACAAAAAATAAATATCAATTAATTAATATGGATAATATATACATATATAAATATATATATATATATATAATAATATTTATATATATGCAATTTATTCATTTAGAAAACTTCGAACTTTTTTCTTGAACGACAACTTCGAGTCTGATCTTTTGATATCCATGGGTAGTGAGTTCCACAGTCGCGTTGCCGCCACAGTGAACGACTTATTTATTGGGGCGACGGGAAATATTTTTTTTTATTTATTTATTTCAAGCTACAATAGGCCCATATTATAAATACCTTATAGACTAACATACATACAATTATAACTAACTAGCTGACCCGGCGAACTTCGTACCGCCTTAGCGTTGCAATGATTGAACAATGTCATCGAATGACATTGACATTAGTTACGCGCGTGTTTTAAAATATGCAAAATTAAATGTATATTTTTCAATATTTCTGAGAGATTTTCTTAATATTTTTTTCCGTAAGAACCTTCTCCTAATAATAACAAATACAACAAAAAAAGAATTAGTGAAACCGGTTCAGCCATTCACGCGTGATGCCGTGACCAAGGAAAAGGGGTTTCATTTTTATATATATAGATAAAAATAAGACAAAACAATACACTATTCAGTCGGCGTAGTGTTACGCAACTTGGTATCGGGTATTAATTAGACACTGAATGTGGTCTAAAAAACATTTATTTTGACAGTTTATATACTAAGGATGGAAAGTGTGTGTGCTTGTTAAATATAGGGTAACAGCATACTATACCTCCTCGCCCCAATCCCGTTATATAAAATTTAAAAAATCCTACTACTATTTTTTACTACCATAATTTTGTTACAACTAAAACTTTTTTTTTTTCATTAGTATTACCTTTCTGAACTATCTATTGTATAATATACAGGGTAACTGGTAACTCGACGTATTCCTACAAAAAAGGTCCCATTAACGAAGGGTAGGGTAGGGGTCGAAACATGACATAATATTGCAGTTTAAGCCCCTTAAACAAGTAATTTCGCAATCTCAAAAGCTCGATATCTTAAAAAGCAGTTGCTTCTAACCCCCTTTTTTTTCTCGCTGTTTAAATGCTTTTACGCATGCCCCCCACAGATCTGCAGGGGGGTATGTGGGACTCAACGGCTGGTGTGCAAGGCCGTAATACCCACTAAAACCACAGCGCATACCACCACTCCGCCATTGTGGGGGGTGCCTGGGGTCGCGTGAGCATTCACCACGGCACCCCGGCGGATAGCCCGAGGGCCACAAACTCCTTGGCGGCGGAGCAAGGTGTTGGGCTCCGCCACCTCCCGGCCGCAGAGGATAGGGAGGACGGCAACGACACACCGCATCTCCTCTTCCTCTGCGGCCCCACCGCAGCGCCATCTAACGGTGCGCCCCCGTTCGGTCGCGGGAGATAGGCCGCACGGCAACGACACACCGAGACGTCTCTCCTCCCGCGACCGCACCCGACGGACACGGTTACTGAGCCCCCCCACCACGACAAGGTGGAGATCCCCTGTGGGATCTCCACCTGAGGGGGGTTGCTTCTAACCCCTAGTCGATGAACCTTTTTGTTGCTTATTACCTCTTCTTTTTCTCCTTTTAAGGAATACGTCGAGTTTTTCTTTCTTTCACGAGTTGAGGTTAAACCCTGTATGAACGTGCAGCAGCAGGCCAGTACATTTTTTTCAACACTGAAGGCCAAAGTTAAAGAATGAATGTATTCATAAAAATTTAATTAACTAATATTTTTGTCTTAAGTCTCCTGCAAAATAATTAAGAAAATTTAACTTTCCTGAGATAGTTGACCTATCTCTAATTCTTTGAGAATATTTTACAACAAGAATAAGATGAATATCTGCTCATTTGTCCACACAGCAACAAGAGCATGCTCTAAATTGTTGTCTTTAAAAAAAAATGTCTAACGTAAAACACCTTTTTTTCTTGGGGGGTTGAAAATTTAAACATGAACAATTCCAACATGTTCCAACAATTCTTTCCAGCCAGTATTCGGTTCGCTGAAAGCGCCGCCCTCGCCCCTTCTCCGCTACATCGCGGAGCCGGAAGGCGAGCTGGCGCAGATGCTCTCCGGCTACGAACAGCTGGAGGCGACCCTGCAGTACAGGTTCAGCGACCGCTCGCTGCTGCTGCAGGCGCTGACGCACGCCTCGCACCAGAGCAACCGACTCACGGACTGCTACCAGCGGCTGGAGTTCCTCGGCGACGCCATATTGGGTGAGTGACACTCGAGTGACTGGCCGCAAGTGCGCGCTGACACTCTTAACTGACTCACGGACTGCTACCAGCGGCTGGAGTTCCTCGGCGACGCCATATTGGGTGAGTGACACTCGAGTGACTGGCCGCAAGTGCGCGCTGACACTCTTAACTGACTCACGGACTGCTACCAGCGGCTGGAGTTCCTCGGCGACGCCATATTGGGTGAGTGACACTCGAGTGACTGGCCGCAAGTGCGCGCTGACACTCTTAACTGACTCACGGACTGCTACCAGCGGCTGGAGTTCCTCGGCGACGCCATATTGGGTGAGTGACACTCGAGTGACTGGCCGCAAGTGCGCGCTGACACTCTTAACTGACTCACGGACTGCTACCAGCGGCTGGAGTTCCTCGGCGACGCCATATTGGGTGAGTGACACTCGAGTGACTGGCCGCAAGTGCGCGCTGACACTCTTAACTGACTCACGGACTGCTACCAGCGGCTGGAGTTCCTCGGCGACGCCATATTGGGTGAGTGACACTCGAGTGACTGGCCGCAAGTGCGCGCTGACACTCTTAACTGACTCACGGACTGCTACCAGCGGCTGGAGTTCCTCGGCGACGCCATATTGGGTGAGTGACACTCGAGTGACTGGCCGCAAGTGCGCGCTGACACTCTTAACTGACTCACGGACTGCTACCAGCGGCTGGAGTTCCTCGGCGACGCCATATTGGGTGAGTGACGCTCGAGTGACTGGCCGCAAGTGCGCGCTGACACTCTTAACTGACTCACGGACTGCTACCAGCGGCTGGAGTTCCTCGGCGACGCCATATTGGGTGAGTGACACTCGAGTGACTGGCCGCAAGTGCGCGCTGACACTCTTAACTGACTCACGGACTGCTACCAGCGGCTGGAGTTCCTCGGCGACGCCATATTGGGTGAGTGACGCTCGAGTGACTGGCCGCAAGTGCGCGCTGACACTCTTAACTGACTCACGGACTGCTACCAGCGGCTGGAGTTCCTCGGCGACGCCATATTGGGTGAGTGACGCTCGAGTGACTGGCCGCAAGTGCGCGCTGACACTCTTAACTGACTCACGGACTGCTACCAGCGGCTGGAGTTCCTCGGCGACGCCATATTGGGTGAGTGACACTCGAGTGACTGGCCGCAAGTGCGCGCTGACACTCTTAACTGACTCACGGACTGCTACCAGCGGCTGGAGTTCCTCGGCGACGCCATATTGGGTGAGTGACACTCGAGTGACTGGCCGCAAGTGCGCGCTGACACTCTTAACTGACTCACGGACTGCTACCAGCGGCTGGAGTTCCTCGGCGACGCCATATTGGGTGAGTGACGCTCGAGTGACTGGCCGCAAGTGCGCGCTGACACTCTTAACTGACTCACGGACTGCTACCAGCGGCTGGAGTTCCTCGGCGACGCCATATTGGGTGAGTGACGCTCGAGTGACTGGCCGCAAGTGCGCGCTGACACTCTTAACTGACTCACGGACTGCTACCAGCGGCTGGAGTTCCTCGGCGACGCCATATTGGGTGAGTGACGCTCGAGTGACTGGCCGCAAGTGCGCGCTGACACTCTTAACTGACTCACGGACTGCTACCAGCGGCTGGAGTTCCTCGGCGACGCCATATTGGGTGAGTGACGCTCGAGTGACTGGCCGCAAGTGCGCGCTGACACTCTTAACTGACTCACGGACTGCTACCAGCGGCTGGAGTTCTTCGGCGACGCCATATTGGGTGAGTGACACCTGAGAGCCATCTGAGCGATAGACAAGGTGACAACATATTCGGTGATTGATATTTGAGTGACATATAAAAATGCTTTAGACACTTGTGTGACAAGCGCCTTTTTTTTTTTTTGCTGTGTAAATGCTTTTACGCATGCCCCCCACACATCTGCAGGGGGGTATGTGGGACTCACCGGCTGGTGTGCAAGGCCGTAATACCCACTAAAACCACAGCGCATTCCACCACTCCGCCATTGTCGGCGGATAGCCCGAGGGCCACAAACTCCTTGGCGGCGGAGCAAGGTGTTGGGCTCCGCCACCTCCCGGCCGCAGAGGATAGGGAGGACGGCAACGACACACCGCATCTCCTCTTCCTCTGCGGCCCCACCGCAGCGCCATCTAACGGTGCGCCCCCGTTCGGTCGCGGGAGATAGGCCGCACGGCAACGACACACCGAGACGTCTCTCCTCCCGCGACCGCACCCGACTGCGAGGGACAGCCAGAACTGTCTCCCACACCCGCACCCTTGGACGCATCCTGCGCAGGCCTCCCCAAGCCCACGTGGAGCGTCCCCTCCCGGGATCCCGCTTAGCACCGTGGGTGGCAAAGCCACGGTTACTGAGCCCCCCCACCACGACAAGGTGGAGATCCGACAGGGGGGTGTGTGACAAGCGCCTGGAGTCTCCAGAACACCAAAACACTTTAAGCAGTAGGGTGAGTACGAACACTATCGTAACGTATTTGTTGAAAAGGATATCAAAATGTGACTACCAACGCCACCTATTATGAAATATGTGCAACAGTGTTTAACACTCCTTTTGTCTTTTTAAATAAAACAGTCTGTTATTAACTGTCAACCGAGTCGTTTTACTTACAGTATTCGTGTCGTCCAAACGTCAGAAAATGACAGTTTTTCAATACAAATTGACAAGTTAACGATAGGTTAACGCTACGGATACGTTACGATAGTTGTTCGTGCTCACCCCACTGTTGTCCGTAGTTACGGATGTACCCAATCCGGTCACTCTTACAAGCTTGATCGACGAACGGAACGTAGTGAGTTCGGCCTCAGGTGCAATTAGCATAATAGTAAAATTAAAAAGAGAGTTACTTTGCTTTAAATTTCCACTAAACGACACCAGCGCAGGAACCCAAACACATCCAACTGTAACCACTAGAAAAAACTAGAGCTGGAAGTCGCAGGACTTACAATACAACTCACAACGTGACACAGAGATTGCACCTGGAATCACAACACTGACACCAACAAAACACTCGAAGCGTTTCGCCACTACACGTGGCATCCTTAGGAGATGTTGTCGCTTCGACAAACTACGAGTCTTTCGAAAATAATCACCAAAAACTTTTTGAAGTGAAAACTTCTTTAGCGGCGTGGAGCACTTTTGTGGCATGGGTAGAAACTGTGAAACTCGCGTCAGGTCACGTGATGCTGATCGAAAAACCGTAAGACGGTTCAAATAAATCTAAAATGCACAACGTTAATAATCACTTCTGCCGGCACTCCCGGAGTGCAACCCGTGTTTTTTTTTTATTTGTCACTAGTGGCACCCCGCGACTTCGTCCGCGTGGAATACCTTTGTTTTCGAAATTGTGGTCGAACGGGATAAAAAGTATCCTGTGTCCGTTTCCTGGTTCTAAGCTACCACTCCACCAATTTTTCGCCAAATCGGTTCAGCCGTTCTTGAGTTACAAATAGTTTAACTAACACAACTTTCTTTTAAAATATTGATTTGTGATAGGTTTGCATTTGACCCAAGACTAAGCCCAACGAGGCAAAGACTGAGTCAACGGTGGAGCGAGCTCACCTAGAAGATGCCTGTTCACGCTAGCTTTAAAAATTTATTTATTTATTTAAGCTTTATTGCACAACAATACTTTGTACAAAAGGTGGACTTAACGCCGTAGGGCATTCTCTACCAGTAAATTAAATAAAGTACCAGTAAATTCCCAGGTTGTTATTGCAGGGAAACACTGACGCAGGTAGTGAGTTCCACTCTTTTGAAGAATTGTGCGAACACACACATTGTTTTATCATCTCCTGTACCACTTTTCAAGCAAATGAATGAATTTGATTTGATAACATTTTCATTCAGTATCACATATTTTACCAAATAGAAAAACACATTTAAAAATCACATACACAAGATACTGAAAGGGAGGTGTACGGTTTACCCTAAACCGCACAATCAGGTCAAATCCACGCGTGCATTTTTGCAATTCGGCATTTAGCGCGACAGTGTGTTTACTTGTACATATAAGCCAGTTAAGCGCGAGCTTCCAACAAACAAACAACTAAACTATGTGAACATAAATAATAAACTTTAACTTAAAACGTCGTCGTTTAACTCAAAACACAACTAACTAACTTTCTAAGGTGTAGGGTACCCCTACATCATAGTGGTCCTTCGAGCTTTCGTGTAAGCGGGACCAGAGTTCGCGAGTGTGACCTTATACTTGTGGATTTCCTGTTTCTGAGTGCACGGACACCATCCTGTGGACACTGTCATCTGTCTACGTCACCAACGGCTGCAAACAACATCTTCGCACTGTGTGATCTTGAGCTCTTTTGCGATAGCGAATCGGTTCGATCGGCCTCCCACAAGCGGGTCTCACCGGTCGAATTGAGACGAGTACGCGCATATCGTATTTGGGGTACAGGCTCGCACATTTAGCGATTAGCAGTCGACACCTACAACAACAACATGAGCAAAATCGAAGATTTACTCGCAACCCAAAACCAACTCATTGAGGAGATGCAGAAACTTCTACGAAACTTTAAGAAAGATTCAGCTGATCGTAAGACACCAACTTATTTTAAGAAACGTCTTGAAACGCTTGATTCCTACTGGATGGAATTCCAAACAAACCATATACAAATATGTGCATTTGAAGACCAGAACTTTATATACTTTACCGAAAACTACTATGAACTAACGAAAGGCATTTATAACGAAGCGCGAACAACTATTGAACAAGAAAAACTTAACGAAACTCAAACACGAGAGCAGGCACCGCAGAATCCTGTAATACAAACAAGTGAACCTGGACCTTCTGGTGAACCTTCTACACCTTATCAACAACAACAACAACGAAAACAGTATTTTGAAAAAACATTAAACTTAACTACGTCCCATTGCAACGCAAGTAAGGCCGAAGAAATGTTACGGAGGCAGTGTAGCAACTTCAAGGCGTTCTCAAGGACGCTCGCTGCGATTGACTTAGACGAAATAAAAGATAAGTGGGAGTTCGAAGACACTTTGAACAACATGGAAGCAAGGTGGAAAACAATTGATTCATTGCACTGGGAGCTTGACAGTGAAGTGATATGCGAACAAGAAGAGTACGAAAAACAGTTTGAAAAATACGAAAGACAGTATAAATCAATGAAGAAAGCGTTAAACATCAAAATGTGGTCGACGTCACATAAAGAAAAATCAACACCTGTAATGGACCTGCCTGTCTTCGGTGGTACCTATCAACAATGGACAACCTTCAAAGACTTGTTCATCGAAACTATCCATTCCAACTCAACACTATCAAAAGCACAGAAGATGCAGTTTTTGAAATCAAAGGTCAGGGGTGAAGCTGAAAAATTGATCCAACATCTTGCAATAACTTCAGACAACTATAATATCTGTTGGGAGATACTAAACAACAGATATAACAACAAAAAACTTATTTTCTCTTCACATCTGAATACTATGCTTAACTTACCAACTATTCAGTACCAAACAGCAATTCCTATCAAAAGAATGCATGACACGATGAACGAATGTCTCAACGCCATCAAAAACCTTGGCGTTGATATTTCAACATGGGACCCAATTTTAGTGCACCTCTTATCTCAAAAATTGGATACAGACACCTACAACGACTATATTGAAAGTCTCAAACAACCAAGAGAGCTACCGATACTTAGTGAGTTTCTACAATTTTTAGAAACTAAGTTTACATCTTTAGAGAGTTCGCGACGAAAACAAGAACGACAGATTACTGATCAACAACAACGTGGTTCATCAAACAAGTTCCAGCCTACCTACAAGGCATTCAGCGCTAACCAAAATTTCAATGCCAAACCAAAAACTATTAATAACTCTACAAATAATAATTACCCAACATTGAACAAAATAACATCGAATACTATTCCGAGCTACGTAAAATGCCCACTCTGCAGTAATGAACACGGATTATTCCACTGTAATGAGTTTATCAAGTTACATTTATTTGATCGCAGGAAATTGATTGCGAAACATAACTTATGTCGGAATTGTTTGTTCGATCACAAGGGCAAGCAATGCAAATCAGAGAAAAGATGCCGACAATGTAATGAACAACACCATACACTTCTTCATCAAGACATAAATATGAACAAAACACCTGTCTTCAAGAACAACGAGAGTGCATCCACCTCAAACAGCCACGCTTCTATGGAAGACATAGCTGAAACGCTTTTAGCGACCGCTCAAGTCAAGGTCAAGGCTAACAACGGTTCAGAAATCATCTTACGAGCACTAATTGACCAGGGTTCGCAAGTTTCGCTGATTACTGAAAACGCCGCTCAGATGCTCGAGTTGCCTCGGCATAAAACCGCTGGAGTAATTTTTGGGGTCGGAGCGAGAGAAAACAACTGTAAGGGTGCTATAACTATCACTTGCTCATCAACCGTTAGCAACCATACCTTCAACACAGACGTTTACGTCATGCGCAACCTAACAAACAATCTACCAAACCGATCATTTACAACACCATCAACATGGACGCATCTGGAAGGTCTTCAACTAGCAGACTCAGAGTTCAACATCAGCCGTCCCGTCGACATACTGTTCGGAGCTGACGTCTACTCAAACATCATACTAGGAGGGATAGTAAAGGGAGAAGAAACACGCCCTATTGCGCAACAAACTCTTCTTGGTTGGATTTTGTGTGGTAACATGAGATCGTACCAATGCCACGTCATACTCAACAATTTGGATGAAATCAGCAGATTTTGGACTATTGAAGATATTACAGAAAACTCACAGATGTCTGCCGAAGATCTTAGCTGCATACAACACTTTCAAAACACTACAAAACGACAAGAGGATGGTCGTTATGTCGTACGACTGCCCTTACACCCTGACATTAACGAAAAATTAGGAGAATCGAGATACAAGGCTGCAGCACAATTTCGCCAGCTAGAAAATAAATTCAGAAAATCCGAAAACATAGAGAAAGGTTACAAATTATTTATAAAAGAATACGAAGAACTGAATCACATGCGACCTTGTGATAGCAACACGAAACCGAACTATTATTTACCGCATCACTGTGTGCAACGCGCCGATTCATCAACAACGGCCCTGCGTGTTGTATTTAACGCATCTGCCAAAACAACTTCGGGTGAAAGTTTAAACGATTTAATGTACCCTGGACCAAACTTACAAACAGACCTCCAATCAATCATTTTGAAATGGAGACTCTACAAGATTGCACTTACCGCTGACATAGAGAAAATGTTTCGGCAAGTTTTAGTAAACGAGGAAGATCAAAAGTTTCAAAAAATCTTATGGAGAGAGTCATCCGATCAGATCATTAAGGAGTACGCGCTAACAACTGTTACCTATGGCACGAAAGCGGCTCCGTTTTTAGCTATGATGACGCTGAAACAACTTGCAAATGACGAAAGAAACCGCTTCCCTGACGCAGCAGCCATCATAGAAACATCGTTCTATATGGACGACCTACTTTACACTTGTGATGACCTTGAAACGGCAACGCGCATCAAAAACGACCTGAAAAAACTACTTATGTCCGGTGGGTTCAACTTACGAAAATGGTCATCAAACAACCTTCAACTATTAGATGACAACCCTACAAACGACGAACAAGAAGCATATCATTTTAGACATCAAGAGTCAACAAAAACATTGGGCCTGAGATGGAATCCTACAGATGACAACTTTACCTTTCAAATAACGATTGACACGAATTCAACAAAACAAGTCACAAAACGGCTTTTACTATCGGAAATTTCAAAAATTTTCGATCCTTTGGGCTGGTTATGTCCTGTAACAACTAAACTAAAACTTATTTTTCAACAAGTATGGCGAGAAAACTTACATTGGGACGATGAAATAACAGAAAACATCAAAAAGGAATGGGCGAATATCAAATCTCAGCTAAACGAAATAAACAACATACAAATACCAAGATGGTTAAAAGTGAAAAAACAAGATGAAATACAACTTCATGGGTTTTGCGATTCGTCGGAAAACGCTTATGCTTGTGTGATATATTGCGTAATCGAACAAAATTCAATTGTCATGGTGGCGGCAAAATCAAGACTTGTGCCTTCGAAGAAAATAATCTCACTTCCGAGACTCGAACTATGTGCTGCTTTGCTTCTTGCCACGCTGATGGAAAAAGTTCAAGAATGCTTACCTAATCACAAACTAAACCTGTACGGCTGGTCAGACTCCACTGCTGTATTAGGGTGGCTACACGGTGATCAAAGCCGTTGGAAAACATTTGTATTCAACAAAGTGCAGAAGATAGTGACTACGATGCCTGCAAGCTGCTGGCGCTATGTTAAATCGACTGAAAACCCAGCTGACTGCGCCAGCCGAGGTATAACTCCAATCCAGCTGAAAGAACATCCCCTTTGGTGGCACGGACCCCATTGGCTGCAAACGTTTCAACCTGGAACAGAAAATGAGAACATTAATTACAAAACAAATGAAGAAACTAAAACTAACAAACAAATTCAAACAAACGTTACAACAAAACGCCAGAGATCTGACGTCATCGACGATATACTTACACGGAACAGCTGCCTGGGTCGAGTGACACGTGTCGTCGCATGGTATCGCGTGTCAAAAACCGCCCGCAGTACCTAACTATACCGGAACTTACAAAAGCAAGAAATATTATCATCAAACACATACAACTTACCTCATTTGAAGACGAAATTTCAAAACTGGAACAAAAAAAAGAACTGGATAGAAAAAGCAACATCTTACCCTTGAACCCTTATTTGGACGAAGAGGGACTTCTCCGAGTGGGAGGTCGCATAAGCAACGCCAACATCCATGAAGACCAAAAACACCCTATTATTATTCCGCACAAAGGACACTTCACCGATCTTTTAATCGATCAAGCCCACAAGATCACATTTCATGGAGCAGCGCGCCTTACGACTGCAAACATAAGAAAACAGTATTGGATTGTCGGCGGCATTAGGGCTGTCAAACAACGACTACGCAACTGCGTGATTTGTCGAAAACAAAATCCAACAAAACAACAACAGCTGATGGGTGATCTCCCTGCTGCACGATGCAATCCTACAAGACCGTTTCATCACACCGGAGTTGATTACACCGGATACGTCGATGTCAAAACTAACAAGGGCCGAGGCGTAAAAACAACAAGAGGTTACATAGCTGTCTTCGTATGTATGGTGACGAAGGCAGTGCACTTGGAATTGGTCTCGGATCTAAGCTCATCATCATTTCTATCAGCCATGAAGAGGTTTGCAGCCCGACGAGGAAGCCCGCAACACATGTACAGTGATAACGGCACGAACTTCGTCGGAGCCAATAACATACTACAGCAAGAATACTTCAATCTGAGAGAACTGCTTGATCCTCAATTCTTCTCAGCTATAACAGACATGCAAATAGAATGGCATTTTAATGCCCCATCGTGGCCAAGCGCTGGAGGACTCTGGGAGGCTGCAGTCAAGAGCCTTAAGTACCACCTCCGCCGCGTCATTGGTGAACAAAAACTCACATATGAAGAACACTCAACCCTACTAGCTCAACTCGAAGCCTGCCTGAACAGCCGACCACTGTTACCACTCAACGAAGATCCGAACGATTTTGACTACCTAACACCATCACATTTCCTTTCAAGTGGTCCGACACTAACTATCATTGAAACTGAAACGGATGAACGCACACGTTGGCAACTTATACAAAAAATCTACAAGGATATCTGGAAAAGGTGGCAGGCGGAGTATTTATCTCAGCTGTCACCACGCAGCAAGTGGCGTCAAACACAAGAGAACATGAATATCGATGACATCGTCATTATTCACGATGCTAATTTGCCGCCTGGGAAGTGGGCCTTGGGAAAAGTGATCGAACTACACCCAGGAAAGGATGGCCATGTTCGAGTGGTCACCATCAAAACAAAAAACGGAACAATGAAACGGCCGATTACAAAACTATCGAAACTACCTGTATCAAAACCTGAAAACAAAGAAAAACCTATTTTATCAACAAACAAAATACAGAGCAATGAAGAACAACAGAACGAACAAAACAACAAAACAAAAACCAAGAAAACATGTAACTTCATCAAGAGATCATTCAATTTGATATGGACAATTCTATCACTATTGACAATTATAACACCGGCTCGATGCAACTACAGCCTTACTTACCTGAATGGTTACCAGAGTCTCTACTTTGACAAGGTCACGGACATGCACCTTATGCGCGACGAATGGAAATTGATTGTATTTTACGACATGGATCCCTATTGGCATGGAATACAGACATTCAAACACTATATCACAAACTTAGAAAGCATGTGCGCCTCGTCCGTGAATCGTAACCAATGTGACGTCATCCTGCTGCAGCTACGTCACGCTTGCACCGAACTGAACTACAACAATGATATGCTGCTTAATCAACAAAATACAAACTCGAGAAGGCGCCGTAGAGGGCTTATCAACGGCATTGGCTCAATAGTGAACAGTTTGTTTGGCTTACTTGATCAAGAATTTGCTGAAAAGTACGAAGCAGACATAAAAACTATAAAATCAAACGAGAAGAACCTTGTCCAGCTTTGGAAAAATCAAACCTCACTTATAGAAGCCGAAAACAACTTATTAAAACGAGTAGAGCAAACCATCGATCGACAACATAAAATGTACAATCAACACCTCGTGCAACTAGATAAGGCTGTGAACACAGTGGCAACTGAAGTGAAGACGGTACAAAAACTTAACGATTTTACACTCACATCGATCATCGCTAACAACATTCTGGAGAATTTAAAGGGACTTCAGGATACACTTCTGGACACAATCACGGAAATTCATTACGGAAAGTTTGACATTCATCTGTTGAGTCCGCAACAGTTAGCTAAAGAGCTCAACACAATATCAGGACATCTTTCGAGCGATTTAACCTTGCCGATCGACAACATACAAACTGATTTGAGAACACTTTACCATTTGCTGAAAGTTAAAGCTAGAATGACGAAAAACTACTTCATCTTCGAAATCAAAATTCCCCTCATATCCCGTGATAACTACGAAATCTACAATTTGATTGTTATTCCTCAAGAAACTGAAGAATATGTTACGAAAATAAGACCGTTCGCTGAGCTTATCGCCATCAACTTAAAGAAAGACGCATACATACCGTTAACGGAATTGGAACTACGATCCTGCTCACCATACAATCAAAGAACTCTGATGTGTCCGTTACAACAACCAGTTTATCGCCTGAGGTCAGATGAAAATCTTTGCATCAAGATAAAAGACACTAACCTATGTGAAACTGCGCATACAAAATGTGCGGACATGTGGACGCAGCTTAATAAAATAAATACGTACTTATTTTTCTGCTGTGGACAACAAACAATACGAATCATATGCGAGAGTCAGGTGGCAGCCGAGCGCGTCAGCAAGGCCGGCGTTATCGCGCTCGGGGAAGGCTGCGTCATCAAGGGCGAAACCTTCACGATATATTCGCATACACAGCAGTCTAACACTATGACAGTACAGTCACCTGTTCTCAAGGTTGCCATACATCCGATCAACAACCTCTTTAATACTAGTATTCCACTAGTCCCAAAAATCAATGGTTCAGAATATGGAAGTTTTGCAAAGGACTTTACCTTTGTTGACAAACAGATTCAACAAATGAAGAGCAAGGAAGACAGTGAAATAATAACTGATACAGACAGCCTAAGTATACATGACGTACACCAGTACATAGTATTGTACATACTGGCCGGCGCGATACTGATCGCAGCGGGCACCTACATTTGGCGGCGCGGCCGAGCGCGTTGCGCGGCGACTATCTCTTCAACTGTAAGCCGAAGTCACCCACCTGCAGAGCCTCCGATCCCACTGACGCGACGCCTGCACGGGTCTACTAACCAAGTTCATGCCAATAACGACACAGCTGTAAGAAAAGAATCGGTTGCGGGCCCAGCACCACTCTACGGCCGCATACACAAGTCTACGTCACCGGTCATCAGAAAAATATTCAGTGACAGTGATAGTGCTTAGTGTAATACGTGTTGGTGAAATAAATTAAGTAACTAGAGACTTTAAGAGAAATAACTTGTAACTTACATATATTTTGTATGAATTTTTTATTCTTTGCTTGTTTGTATTGCTTTAACGAATCTTTCTCGCCTCGGGAGCATGTACGGTTTACCCTAAACCGCACAATCAGGTCAAATCCACGCGTGCATTTTTGCAATTCGGCATTTAGCGCGACAGTGTGTTTACTTGTACATATAAGCCAGTTAAGCGCGAGCTTCCAACAAACAAACAACTAAACTATGTGAACATAAATAATAAACTTTAACTTAAAACGTCGTCGTTTAACTCAAAACACAACTAACTAACTTTCTAAGGTGTAGGGTACCCCTACAGGAGGACACACTCGGCATGTGTCGTAGCATCTCAGGAATGCCACGACGCTGGTCTTCCGTCTTTTTCAGTTTTTTCTCTTTTTATTTTTAATTATAATTTATTTTATTTATTGGATAACCAACCACATAATACATTACACTTATGTTACAGAGCTTATAAAAATCGAAGTGTTTATAGGTTATCACAACTTGTTTAAATTATGTAAACGAGCCGAAATACAAACAGCTCTACCTCTTAAGCGAGAAGATAAAAAAAAAAGACTAAGCTAAGCAAAGCAAACCATAATTGTATTCACAAGCATTTAATTAATTCCTGAAAGAATGTATAGTTCTTTCAAATCACGAAGTCGAGCAGAATTTACTTGTGGTAAATATGTGTCCGTATATGTGTCGATGTGTGCGTGAAAACGAAAGCGGGTATGGTTAGCATAAAAATAATACCAATATTTTTGTATGTTCAATTGATAATAAAATAAAACAACAAAACTTTTAAACTAAAATGTTTATTATTTAAAATAAATAATAAATAAGGGAATGTATTAAAATAAAATTATGTTCTTCTACATTTGGGTTTAAGTTTTAATTTAAGCGAAACATAAGACTTAAATAAGGATATACAATTGAACTCAAGATATGGCAAAATTATGAAAATAAGGCTAGGCTGGAACTATTTAATAACAAATTTCTATCTATTTTTACGTATGTGAAAAATGTGTCGCCTTAATCTTCTTCGGAAAAACTGTTGCTTTCGTTAGTTTCAAAGTCAGTCGTGCTGCTATCACTTGATTCACCCACATTAATTACAAATTCAAAGTCATAATCAAAATATTTCATATACTCCTTTTCAATTTTTTCGACATGCTTGCATGTATTAAGCCAGATGTTGTTATCGATACTGTTTAAACCTTCAGCTATTAAATTTTGAACTTCTGTCATATTTTGACCAATATTTTTCGAGGCAATCTTATTTTTCAGAATACCCCAGATGTTTTCAATGGCATTTAATTCGGGGTGATATGGTGGCAGTCGTAGTATTTCGAAACCTTTGCTTTTTATTATCTCGTCAATTCTATATGAAATAAAACGCTGCTTATTTCTGATTATTAAATCATACAATTCTACATTGCGGGACAGTGCATTGAAAGGAATACCGTGTTCCGTCAGCCACTTTTGCATGTCGCTCTTGCGCGAATTTGACGTAGGTATACTACTACTTCGAGTATTATGGTAGGATGCGTTGTCCATCACTATAACAGATTTATCTGGTAAATTTGGCAGCAGCTTTTCATTCAGCCATTTGCTATAATTATTGAAATTCATATTTGAGTGATAGTCTCCAGTTGTGGATGATGCTTTGTATATTAACGAAGCATCTTTAATAAATCCACTACTGCTACCCGCATGCACTATAATAAAACGAGCACCGGTACTCAATTTTTTTTAAAATGACTTGTCTTTTGTCTTAGTATCTAGTTTTTTTAAATTCCACGTGTTTTGACGTACGTGCGAAGTTAGCACATATGTTTCGTCTGTATATATAATGGGACGGCCTTCTTCACGGTATTCATGAATTTTTTTCAAAAAATTAAATCTCCACAATTGTATTTCATGCCTTTCTTGTAAAGATTTACGATTGTTTTCAATTTTGTTCCATTCGTAGCCCATTTTTATAAGCAACGAACGTAATGTGCTCAAACATCCGTCAAAACCAATTTTTTCTCTTAATGCTGACTGAAGTTTTGCCAAAGTTGGAAGTTCATTGTGTTCTATATGAAAATTTTGAATTGTAGTTCGAATAATTTCTCGATTCATATTATCTAAATTAAATTTACCGTCTCTTTTTCGTCGCTTTTTCATGGGTGAAGTAAACTTGGTTGATGAAGATGGCAACTCTTTCTCTTCTTTTAAAATCCTACTTACTGTGCGTTCACTGACGCCTGTTGCTTGGGCAGTTCGTTCTAATATGTTTGCTAATGGACTTAGGTCACATCCATCAGTGTTATTTGCTTTCATAAAATTATATTCATCTTTTAGAAAGTGAAAGACTTTAGCAATGATTGCTCGACCCTAAAAACAATAAAATATACAATTGAATAAGTATCAAAAGTCAAAACTAAACTATTACTTAAATTAAAAAATAATCATTTTTATTTAATGTCAAAACTAGAAAAAAAATATTTACCTCGCTATGGATAACTTTGCGCTTTGACATGCTGACAGTACTTCACGGCAATTAGCGTCCGGAAACAATAAACACAACTAACCTGAGCGACAGCGCGCTCGCGACTGACCGCGTCGTCATACACGCACACTATTGCATTATGCATGTACACGTTTAAAAACAAATAAAGACTACTCGCCTTCGTGAAATGCAAGAACTGTATTTCCTCCCTATTTATATGGAATTTAGAGGTGCTTGTGGCGCAGTGGTTGCAGCGCGTTGGTAGTGATACCAAAAGTTAAGCAACCTACGGCGCGGACATGTTTGGGATGGGTGACCATTCTGACCATACAAGTGACGTCTATTTACAAGCGTCTCCGTGCTTCGGAAGGCACGTTAAGCTTTAGGTCCCGGTTAATATCGATAGATATTAGTCGTTAGGCCTGGTCTGAGGCCCTCGGGCCGCTTAATAACATCTGACATTAAGGTTGGTCACTTACCTTACACACACCCCTCCACAAATCCGCACTGAGCCCGCGTGGTGGAGTATGGCTCGGACCACCTCATAGTTGAGGTGAGGCCTGTGTCCAGCAGTGGGACGTATATAGGCTGATGATTGATATGGAATTTGGTCCTCTAATGTTCACTTGTTCAACAGATTACCTGATCACCCGGCACCTGTATGAGGACCCGCGGCGGCACTCGCCCGGCGCGCTCACCGACCTGCGCTCGGCGCTGGTCAACAATACAATATTCGCCACGCTAGCGGCCAGACACGGGCTTCATAAGTGAGTGGAACTATAGATTTATTTGGTAAAATGAAAATAAAAATGAAAAATCTTTTATTCGTTGCAAAGAATATAACAACAAAATTACATGTAGACTCGATCTTTTAAGTGCATAGCACCTGTGCCAGAAGGAGTCGCTCTTCCTTAGCAATAGAAATCTTAAACTAAATAACAAATATTTAAAACAAAATCTTATAGCTACAATCACAAAACGCATGTGTGAGTGTGTGTGTGTGTGTGTGTGTGTGTGTGTACAACAACATCACATACATTCATTTGACTCCGTGGGAAGTAGCTTTAGCACTTGTGTTACAGATATCAGAATCAACAGTGGCATTACAAATAAACTTAAATAAATACATATAACACCCAGACCAGTAAACAGACGTGTTCATGCACACAAATGTTTGTACAGTGCGGGGATCAAACCCGTGACCGCTTGGTTAATAGTCAACTTCTTGACCATTACACCACGTTTTTATATGTTCCTTTTAAACGTATCCGTCGCCACTGGAGGCATTCACACAACACAACGTATACTGGATCCGAAATATTGTAGGTATTTTTGACGACAGTTTTGGTCTAGTGGTCTGAGGTCCAGACTACGAAACCGGCTGTCGCGGGTTCGAATCCTGCTAGGGGCAAATGTTTGTATGACAAGCACGAGCATTTTTCCTGAGTCATGGGTGTTAACACATGTATTTAAGTATTTCTATCCGTTATCTTGGCCACCATAGCACAAGCCAACGCTTAGTTTGGGGCTAGGTAATTGGTGTGTTCGTTGAAGCAATTATGTGTGAACTCGCTCACACAACTACATACGCTAATTACACATACGTTTAAACGAACTTGTAAAACGGATTGCTGCTTATTTTGTAGGTATTGATAATATTAAAAATTCCCAATAAACAGTCGAATAGTCGCGAATCATTCATAGATTTGTACTTCAACATTCAAAAATAAGCCATACTACTAAACTTGTACTAACATATTCCGCTATAATTGGGATGATGACACCTATCTTAAATATTGCCAAGAACATGGTGTTTAAAAAACATAGCCCCTATGAAGTTAATACAACCAATATATTTCAAAAAAGCTGTAGAAACCAATTTTTAAACACACAAAACGCAATAAACATTCGGTCAATTGACTCCGATTTCTGACACATGACCGTGACGTCACAATCATTTATTACCATACGAAATCTATGGAGGCAGACCGTTTTGACAGATAACAAAAAGTATGTCAACGATTGGTGGTGCCGTCTAGCCAATTTGCTATTAATATCATCAAATTATCCTGTCTGAAATTTACTCATTTTCCCACCAGATATTTCCGTCACATGTCGCCCGGCCTCAACGAGGTCCTCACCAAGTACGTGAAGATACAAGAGGAGAACGGCCACTCCATCAGCGAGGAACACTATCTCATTCAAGAGGATGAGATGGAGCAGGCTGAAGATGTAGAGGTGCCCAAGGCGCTGGGAGACCTCTTTGAATCTGTTGCGGGTGCTATATTCTTAGATTCTGGTAAGTTTTCCACTAGCAGCACATCAGAAATCAGCCAATTTTTACAAGTTTATCTGAGGTCGCCTGACACTCATCAGCAAAAGACACTCATCTGTTAAAGGACAGACAATTTTTTGACCTTATTAAATTGATAAAATTCACTTAAGCTATGAGACACTCAACAATTGTTAAGAGGATACGACACAAAGCAGGTACCACTAAGTCCTTAGTCACTTAAGACACATCTATCATGTAAATTTGCTCTGCTCATCAGACAGCCAAGCAGACACTTGTATGTTACTCATCACTTATTTGGATCTTATTAAACTCATATCAGTTACAAGGCACTTAAATCAAACACAATATATGAGACATTTACACACATATATCCAATTGATACACACGAAATGGCGAAATGGCAGAATGTATAGTAGAATGGCCACTACATTACAAGAGGAGAACGGCCACTCCATCAGCGAGGAACACTATCTCATTCAAGAGGATGAGATGGAGCAGGCTGAAGATGTAGAGGTGCCCAAGGCGCTGGGAGACCTCTTTGAATCTGTTGCGGGTGCTATATTCTTAGATTCCGGTAAGTTTTCCACTAGCAGCACTTCAGAAATCAGCCCATTTTTACAAGTTTATCTGAGGTCGCCTTGCATTCATCAGCAAAATAAGACACTTATCGGTTAAAAGACAGACAACTTTTGAACAGACGACCGCTTGGTGCAGTGGTCCGCATGTCGGACTTCTAAACCAAGGGTCGCGGGTTCGATTCCCGCACAGTACAAGCATATGTGTGCATGAACATGTGTGTTTGTACTGGTCTGGGTGTTTTCTATTTATAATATGTATTTATTTACAAAAAAAAAAGTATTTAAGTATGTATATCCGTTATCTAGTACCCATAACACAAGCCTCGTAGCTTACTTTGGGACTAGAGAATTGGTGTGATTGTTGTGAAATATAAAAAAAATAAATACAAAGCAGGTACCACTAAGCCCTTAGTCACTTAAGGCACATCTGACACTTAAAATTGCTCATTAGGCAGACAGACAGCAGACGCTACTTATCACCTTTTTGGATCTCATTAATCTCATGCCAGAAACAATACACTTAAATCAAACACAATATATCAGACAGAGGTCGCCACATACTTTACCCAGGCCACGTATGCGTGGCATGCTTTTGGCGCAACAGATGTAGAGTTAGGAAGCTAAAGGAAAGCGCTTCCTACCGACCGGGTGTTATGGTCGGGGACCAAGGTCCGATAGACATCATCTTGATTTCTGTATCTATATTATTCAGAATCTAAATCTTATATGCCGCGGTTCATGTGCGGTACTAGGCTAACAGCGCCATCTAGCCTCCGGAGCCGTATCAGCGCTCGCTGTCGTGCTGGCCACCGTTAGGCGTGCGCTTGTGATGGCGAACGGTAGAGGTCGCCACATGCTCTAGCCTCGACTCGCAGCTGACAGCGTGTCATCCAATGGCCGTGGCTATTAAACCGCGGCCATTGGTTGACGCGCTGGGCACATATGCCGTATAATGTCAAAAATGACCTGGACCTTATATCTGTCACATTAGATACACACGTGTCAATTGAAAACACTAAAATCCACTAGATTTATCCACCACTGCAAATCCTGCTAAGATTCATAAATAAAATATAATACTTTTATTTCAGACGAAGTCCATACAGCAATAATCACAATAATCACAAATACAAATTATACAAATGCCAAATACATTAGATTGAAATTAAATGTAATTAATAAAATACATTTTTTTACGAAATCAAATATACAATGGGAATGAGAAAAAAATAAATTAATAAAGAGAATTATTTTGGTGAAATGAAAACACTAATCAGTGAAGTTTAGATTCTCCTAAGGAGAAACTTAAAAGAATTTAGACCCGGTATGTTTTGCATTACTATAATTCAATTAATTGTCCAATGTCATCCACAGGTATGTCCCTCGGCGCGGTGTGGAAATCGTACGTGAACCTGATGGGCGCGGAACTGGAGGCGTTCAGCGCCGCCGCGCCCAAGTCGCCGGTTCGCGAGCTGCTGGAGGCCGAACCCGACACCGCCAAGTTTGGGTGAGTCGTATACAGCTTACTCTTTTGGACTGCCTCGTTGGTGTAGTAGGAAAGTTTCTGCCTCACAGGGGTTCGAATCCCAGGTCGAGCCGAAATTGTTTCTTAGATTTTATTTTTATTTATTTGTTTAAGTTCTGCACAAACATGTGTACAATAGTGGACTTAATGTCGAATGCATTCTCTACCAGTCAACCATAGGGCCAAGCAGAGAAAATTCAGGCGGTGCACATAAAGTAAAAACAAACAATTTAACTGAAGTTATTCAAGTACAAAATAAATTTATAAACTAACAAACTAATTACTTACATAAAATGGAATAAAAATACATAAAAAATCATAGACATACATTATTACGCATACATAATAAGGATGGTACACATGGTAAGAGTTTCTCAGAGTCACTGAGACAGGAGAGACAGTTCATTCTGTAGTGGGACTGCAGTGACTTTTTGTTGCAGAGATTTGCTGTCACGAATTTTTCAAAAACAGCTCGGAGCCGGGAAGCCTCGGTGCGCACGTTAAGCCGTTGGTCCGGCGCCTGATCTCTCTCCGGTCATGTCGGATTGCCGTCTCACCGAACTTTGAGAGTGAAGGAACTGTGAGTGCACCTGTGTATTGCGCTCACACTTGTGCACTATAATATCTCCTGCGCTGTTGGCTGATCTCTGTTGAGATTGGCCGCCGTGGTTGAAATCGACCGTGAGGACTATTATTATTCTTTTCGCTCTTTCCTTTCTGTGATTAGCGGCGAAGACAGCATCAATCAAAATTGTCAGATTTAGTAAGTTGTAGTAGTTGTAGTAAGTAGACTTAGTAAGTTGCGAAGCTAATTATGGTTCATTCCATAAGGATTCTTTAGTTTTTTTGCCGCCCCACTTACGTTAATGTTTGAATTGGCTTGAGTGACAGAGAAAGCGTCAATCGAAACTGCGGACGTCAGCTTAAGGAGTAAGTTACTAAGCTTTATGTATAAAGACGCCGAAGGTCACTCACCCCCTCGGGCATTCGTCACAAAATGTCAGGTACTACACGTGATAGGGGTTACTATTTTTGTATGGAGATTTTGAGTGCTTACGCAGATGAAGTCACGGGGAACGGCTAGTCTTTTTTTAAGTACACCTGCTTAAGTGAGGTCTAGTCTAGGCAACAGAGGTGCCATTATAGAAGGACTGCCTCGTTGGTGCAGTTGCAAAGTTTCTGCCTTACATCCGAGAGGTCGTAGTTTCGAATCTCAGGTGGAGCCAAAATTGTTTCTGACAGAAATGTCATGAATTTCTCTGCAACAGCTCGGAGTCGGGAAGTTGGCGGTTTTACACCCCCGTGCCTCGGTGCGCACGTTAAGCCGTTGGTCCTGCGCCTGATCTCTCTCCGGTCATGTCGGATTGCCGACTCACCGAACTTTGAGAGTGATAGAACAGTGAGTGCACCTGTGTATTGCGCTCACACTTGTGCACTATAATATCTCCTGCGTAGTTGGGTGATCTCGGTTGAGATTGGCCGCCGTGGTCGAAATCGGCCAGGAGGTCTACTATTATAAACTACTTGCAGGTTCAAATCAATTTATTGACGTTACAGCGTCTTATAATTCGATGGAGCCGGCTGCACGCACCAAAAAACATGTCGCATGCGGCGTTACCTCGCTCTGAGGCGTTCAATTCAAGGATTGAAGTGCAAGCGACAGCGCGGAACGAGCGACAAAGAGGCAACGTGACAGAGCGTTGTCACATTCAACTATTTTATATTTATTTTTTGTATATTATAATACAATTTAATATTTACTTTTATGTATTGATATTATATCTATATATTAAGTTAATTTATTTTTGCGTTATTAAACACTTTACCTTTCTCATTTAATTTTCACTGCACCCATTGCCTTCTTTCTGCATGGCCTTGAGGTTGGCTGGCAGTAAATGCTTTTAGCATTAAGTCCACCTTTTGTACATTTTTTGTGCAATAAAGTTTTAAATAAATAAATAATAAAATAACTATCGTCAGTAAACCGACTTAGCAGAAGACGATATTTTTACCCGCGACTTCGTCCGCATCAGGCAGTTTTTTTGGAAAGCGTTGTTAACTCGAAATACCAATTTTATCCAAACATAATTCAAATCTTTGATAATCTAGGAGTGAAAGCGATCAGATTCCCCGGAAAGTATTTTTTCTGCGTTAGTTTCAATATTATCGTCGACGTTATATTATTCATATTCATAATATTTATTGCAAAGTTCCACGTTACAATAAGGTCTCATGAATAAACTAGTACAGTGACGCCCGGCTAGGGCACAACAACTTAAGTTAAATTGAATTACAAAATTAGATTAAATAAACTTATTAAACATATCATTAAATTTATATTACTATCAAGTATAACTATTGAATATAATAATGATAATAATTCATTTATTTCGGAAAATAATAATTTAAATTAAAATTACATTTTCATATCGTTGTTAGTAACAATTAATATAATCGAATCAATTGAATAAACAAATATAACATTCAAAGCTTAAGGATAAGACTTCACAATTTATTAAGACTAAAATATCTAATACTGCTGAGTACACTTGCCTTTGGAGCTGCAATCAAATCTGTGTGTGTAACTATTTTTATGTTAATTGGCATGATGACACCTATTTTAAATATTTTCAAGACCATGGCGTTTAAAAAACATAGCCCCTATGAAGTTAATACAACCAGTTTATTTCCAAAAAGCTGTAGAAACTAATTTTTAAACACACAAAATTCAATAAATATATGGTCAATTGACTCCGATTTCTGATATATGACCGTGACGTCACGTTCATATATCATTCCGTTCCCATATAAAATCTATGGAGGCAGACCGTTTTGACAGATAATAAAAAGTATGTCAACAATTGGTGGTGTCATCTAGCCTATTTGGGCCAGAGCTGAGAAGCGGCGCAAGAAACTCCGTCACTATTGTCATTGCCTCTAACCGTGTCTCGTTGTCTACAGCAAACCGGAACGCCTAGCGGACGGGCGGCGCGTGCGCGTGTGCGTGGAGGTGTTCGGGCGCGGCGCGTTCAAGGGCGTCGGCCGCAACTACCGCATCGCCAAGGGCACCGCCGCGCGCGCCGCGCTGCGCCACCTTGCCGGGCTGCACAGGTAGCAGGCTAGCCCGTTCATTGAGAAACATGCAACCCCATAAAGTGACAAATAGACCGACATCAAGCCTCCTGCAACCACATTTTAGGTTAGTTAGTAGCATTAGGGTTACTAGGCCCTAATACAGCCGAGGACGTCCATTGTGAAACATGCAACCCCATAAAGTGACTAACAGACTACCATCAAGCTAGCGATTCATCACTTGCGGTTAGATACCTACAACATCCGAATGAAACACCTTTTCAGCTGTTTAACAATCGTTTAAGATGAATCAGCTAATTTAATCTTAGCAATCTATTTTCTGCTTAACATTGAGATCAAAATCATTTGAGTTTATTGATTGATCCGTTTAATAAGTTTAAGTTTATTATGTGTCGTTTTTACTCATATCTAATACCTACCTAATCGTTACTTATATGTTAAGTGTCCATGTTAATTAAATCACTTTGTATATTGACTACAAACTTTAAGTCGCTCGTAAGAAATTGTGATGCATTTAACAAAATTAAGGTGTAAATCGAATGTAGTTAAGTTTTAGCTTTTAGCGTTGAAATGCTACCTGTGAAATATATACACACACACACCCACACATACACACACACACACACACACACACACACACACACACACACACACGCGCACGCACACACACACACACGCACCACACACATATTCACAGAGATAAAGAATACTTGTTAACTTACTGTATATATAATATTCCTCAATGTAACTGTAATTTGTTTATTTAAGTTAAATTAAATAAGTAGTTTATATAGGTAGCTAACTCGAAATGTAAATTTGTGGAAATCAATAATTAGCTGTATGCTTATACTCATGATCATATGACAAACAAAATGTTACGCTGCTGATAAAAACAAAATAATAAAAAAAACTACTTAATAGCATACTAATCCAGATTCATACGCCCATGAAATTACATAAACACACTCGCGCACACACAAGCACACATACACACACACACACATCCACATCCACTCACATACACAACACATTCGCACACACGCGCACACACACGCTTTATCATCATCAATTCATTCATTACACATTGTCACGTGCATAAGAACCGTCGGGTGCCCACGACACAGGAATTTCCTAGTGTGGGGCCCACAGTTAATTGCTAAATGTATTGTTGTTGGCATAACATGATTTGCATTGTGTAAAATTATAATTAATTATAATAAGCGTAATGTTACAAGCAAAGATGCCTTTTAATTAACTAGTGGTGTCAATCATTGGTAATAGTGTCTTTATTATTCAGCAAAATAATGATAACATAAGTTGGTAACGGGCTACATGGAACTGCAGCTGACGGCATGACTTCGCGACTCTTCTGAGACCGTATGAATGAATGAATGATTGAAAATTTATTTGCGTATGAAAAAGGGTACATTTAGGTGGTAGGTTTGATATTGTGGTTCGGCTTTTTTCTATGTGTTTGCATGACACACCCCCTTTAGCGAGTGACACGAAGTTGGCGACGTTATGCATACAAACACATAAAAACAAGGAGTGTCGCGACGACATGTCGTCTGCTGTTGTTTCATGTAGCCTGCTATCGATGTGTACCATAATGTTCGTGGAAGAAAGCTATGTAGAGTGGTGAAGAAGAAGAAGAAGAAGAAGAAATATTTATTTGGCACATATTACAATACAATATAGTGAAAATTTAAACTAAAATTAAGCAAACCAAAAAGAAAATGAATGTAATATAATGACCAAATTGGTCCCCACTCAGCATTATTGCCACGGCAAGCCATAGCGCTGGTTTTCTGGTGGAACCACTGAGGTTTGTAGATGTCACCACCCGACCAAACAAACATTAACATATTGAGTGAATGTAACATCTCTACCGAAATTTGTAAAACTTAATTACTAGCCATGATGACTGATGATTGGAGAATTTTGACAGATTTGGGTAAGTTTAAGTGTAATGCCAAATGTAAATGTAAGTTATTATCAATAAAGTACTGTGTATTGAATCAAATTGCATGTGTTTAATTACTAGCTACAGATATTAAAATGATATAATTTTTTTACGAATTATTTCGCGATTTATTTACATTTTATTTTAACCTGACGTTTCGGACCCTTTTCAGCGTCCGCGGTCACAGGTAGACTAAGGTGTTAGTTGTCATTACATAATTTTGGAAGAATTGTAAACTATCATCACTGAACAATATAAAGTTACGTTCCTATCCACACAAAATGAGCTAACAGTATCTTGAGGTCTTGCAGTGCGGGGTCTCACTGCAAGAGGTTAAAGAAAATGTAAATAATCCGTTAAAAGTGTATCATTTTAATGTCTACTGTTCGCGTTAACCGACGAAACAAATAGCTCCAGATGCTTTGACACATAACAAAACAGTTTTTTCATTTCTCATACTCGGAAAGTAGTGTTTGTTTGATCAGAGCAGCGGGTCGAAAACGATGCTTCCCTCCCTTAGGCGGGAAAGACTCATAGTAATTGCTTCCCTCCCTAGGGCGGGAATGAATTATAAAAATAGAACTAAAATTGGTTATTTAGTCGGCTATAAATTTTTTTACATAATTAAGAAAAATATCGATTAAAAAAAAATGCTGCGGTCTTGTGAGTGTATACGGCCAATGTGAATTAAAAAAAATACCTATTAAAGTGGGATGGCCCGCGGCGGTGACGCGGGCGGTGTGTTCCATATTTGAAATTTAAATTAAAAAGACTATTAAATAGGTACGACTCATGTTATTACTATCAATAAATATTTTAGAAAAACTACTATTTTTTACTTTCCTTATATTTGAAATGAAAAGTAGAGTGTTTAACACGGGTGAAAGTCATCAATTCCCACTCGGACTATAGCCGCTCTCGCTTCGCTCGTGCGTCTAAATACCTCGTATGGGAATTGATTTCTTTCCACCCTTGTATAACAATCTACTATTTTTAATGTTCAGCTATAGCTATGTCATGTGTCATATTATTGGTATTATTATTTTTGTTTGTTAAGTATTTTTTCGCGTTTACAACGCTATTTTTTAATTTCGAAAAGACACCACTTAAAAAATCCTTTTCGGCTCCGGTCATCGGGGAGGAATCGAACCCCCGACCTTTGGAAGTCCGGTCCAATGCTCTGACCAATGAGCTACCGAGAACCTTAATGGAGTTGTATTTTTTATTTTGTCGCACCGCCCACTAATCCTTTCTGCTTAGCCAAAAGGAATGACTGGTAGAGAATGCCCTACGGCGTTAAGTCCACCTTTTGCACAAAGTTTTGCTGTGCAATGAAGCTTAAATAAATGAATTGTTCCATAATCGCTGGGAAAAATCTTACGCTAGCTATGAAGCTAACGAACGTTATTAATATAACCGGTTTGAGTTTGACCACTTTGTGTGTTTGTGTGTGTGTCTGTATGTGGTATCGTAGCTTCCGAAAGGATGGACCGATTTCAAAGCGATTATTTTATTCTAAAGATAATTGGGATGATGACACCTATCTTAAATATTGTCAAGAACATGGTGTTTAAAAAACATAGCCCCTATTAGGTTAATACAACCAATATATTTCAAAACGCATTAAATATTCGGTCAATTGACTCCGATTTCTGACACATGACCGTGACGTCACAATATTTATTCCCATACGAAATCTATGGAGGCAGACCGTTTTGACAGATAATAAAAAGTATGTCAACGATTGGTGGTGTCGTCTAGCCAATTTAATCAGGGTGGTTCTTAACTATAGCTGGTTGAAATTAATCCAGCCGTTGAAACTCATAACTGTTTGACTGGCTCATTCGGGGTTTTAAAAATTGTGGAACTCCTGGAGGTGGTTGTGGCGCAGTGGTTGCAGAGCTTTGGTGGTCATACCAAAAGTTAAGCAACCTAAGGCGCGGTCATGTTTGGGATGGGTGACCATTCTGACCACTTAAGTGACGTCTATTTACAAGCATCTCCGTGCTTCGGAAGGCACGTTAAGCTGTTAGCCCCGGTTAATATCGATAGATATTAGTCGTTAAGCTTGGTCAGAGGCCCTCGGGGCATCTGACAGTAAGGTTGGTCACTTACCTTACACACACCCCTCCACCAATCCGCATTGAGCCCACGTGGTGTAGTATGGCTCGGACCACCTGATGATTGGGGTGAGGCCTGTGCCCAGCAGTGGGACGTATATGTATAGGCTGATGAGAGAGAGAGAGAAATCCTGGTTCCCTTATTCGCTAAACTTGCATCTGCAGACATAAATTAAAATTACCGGTCTCAAAATTGACGTAAATGAGACAACTTTTATTATCTAAGTGAAACCATATTTCTTTGCTCCCCTATAATACGATTTTCCCGGTTACTGACGATGAAGCAATTATATAATGGCAAATATTGCCGCGAAACTGCAGAGGGTCTGCGGGTTTTTGTCCGACTACGGCGAAGCAATAAGGTGGGTTATGATTTCTACTGGTATCTATGACTGTATGTTTATTTCGCACCTTCAATAATACGCCGTAATAAGTCAATAGTAATTTTTCATTTTCATTTATTTATTTAAAAACTTACAAACTAAAAAAATAAGATTGTTAGATATCATTTTTTGACGTACGTAGGTATTTCGGTTTAGTGCGATTTGTTCCCTGATGACCTAAACCCTTCATCATATTTTGATACACATGAAGTGTAATTAGATGCGCCTAAGCTGCCTGCTGGTTGTAGGCTAGATGTCAGAATAAACTGTGGCATTAAAAAATAAACTTAAATATATTTATTTATTTATTTATTTGGGTTTATCAAACAACATCACAGTACTTATACAGTTAATGACTTAAAAAAAACTTAATAATACTAACTGTGACGTCAACCACGATAACCACGACTTACTTATAAAGTTGAGAGATAGTAAAAACAACTACTCGTATTATATATGAAAGTACATACATGTTAATGCTAATCGATGAGACAGCTATAAATATATGAAACAGAAAGATAACAATTAACAGTATTACAGTATTAAAGTATTAAAGTGAGTGCTAATTGCATGTATCAAGCAGCTTGTTCAAAACAATTTTTTTAAATGAATATGGACTAAGTGCAAAAATATCTATATCATTAAAATGATTGTTGTAGGTGTCAGTCAGACGGAACATAGGCGAACGCTTACCAGCGTTGGTGCGGGCAATCGATTTAAGAAAAAGTTTAAAATTGCGACAAGTACGCCTGCTCGGCCTAACCGGCACACTAAAGCTTAACTTATTAATTAAGTCTATACAGTCATATTTGTTATGACAAAGGTCGTATAGAAACATAGCTTGCAGCTGTAGACGTCTTACAATAAATACATATAACACCCAGAGGGGTACAAACAGACATGTTCATGCACACAAATGTTTTTAAAGTACGGAGATCGAACTCCGTAATGATGTTCGTCATACTTAGCCACTTTTAGATCGTATGCCAATTTTTTTATAACATTGGTGTTAAATAAGTTTTAACAGAAGTGGCGTACGACCCCGGCTATCATCTGAATACCGGATACTATGAATTACAACGATTATCGCTTCGTGTACGTGTATGTATAGCCATCTCTAGGTTCTAAAAATATTGTGTCAATTTTTAAATTTATTATCGCTTTGAATATGAGGCAACTCGAATAACGTTCACAAACCCTTATTCCCTTACAAACGACCTCGTAAAGTGTATCCTTTATTATCGTGGTTCTTTAAGTTTACGGAGTAAAGTTCAAAATCCACTGTAGGATATTTTCGTTTGCCATTGGTGAGGGCGGCTCTACCCAATGGAAAGGTACCATTAGACGGTGGGCGGGGCTTACAGACTTACCACAGAAGAGGGAAACTACTCTTACTACGTGAGGGTAGAAGGCGGAAGAGGGCGAAAAGACGCCTCGATGAACAGTTTTAGACAGCAATAATAACAGCAAAAATTAAAACTCGAGTGAAATAGGCAATTCATACCATCGGTAAGCAGAATTACTAGATTCTTTTACTGAAATAGAAGTCATCGGTAAGCATTATTAATTACCAGATATTTTTACTAAAATAGAATTCAAATGCCTTCATAAAAAGTACACACTAAATTCCACCTACCATTTATTAGAATAAAGACGATTTAACCCAGAATAAGATCCACATATCCACAAAGATCAAACATTAGGTCATATGACAACATCTAGTAAGTAGTAGTAATTAGTGACGTGCCGGATCGTTTGAAATGTATATCCGCGTATACGGATATTTGGAATCAAGGTCCGCAGATTCGGTACTCACGGCACTACATCATGGAGGTCGTCATTGTCGAATGGGTTCACTACTCCATTTCCTACGTTTCTTCGAATTACAATTCATCGATGTCAACAATTTGATTGTTTAAACGATGCGTTATTACCTGAAAAACGAAATTGTAATTCGACGAAACGTATTTCGAAATTGAGTAGGTACCTACTGAACCCTTGTTGAATGCTGCATTAAAATGTCGGTTTTAAGACAGACTTTAATCACTGTGTAATTTGTAAGTGGAATGCTGGGCACAGTACCCCCAAGCCACTCCCACCGAAGCCACACCCACATATATCTCACTGAGACAACGCAGATGAAACAAAATGTGTAACAGACTCCAGTTTCCCATAGAATTGCGTGAAGCGCGCTCATTTTGACAGCCGACGAAATGTTTAGCTACAATTATTGCGAAAATTACGAAATTTGATGTCACTAAAATTATTTTAGGGCTTCAAAAAAGTTTTGTGTGAATTTGGTGGACTTTTTGAGTGAGGAGTGGTAACGGAGAAAAAATATATTAGTGTAGTGTTTACATGGTGAGGTTTTTTTTTAAACAGCTACGTACGTGACGTGCGAGTGTTTTACCTAACTTGATTCAGGAATGATCCATTAAATGGTTGGTTCGGAGTTTGCTATTGATTGGTAAGTAAATATATATTACATAATGTTTTTACTTGAAGACTACATATTTATAAGTATAATTATTTCACAACAATCACACCAATTTTCTAGTCCCAAATTAAGCTACGAGGCTTGTGTTTTGGGTACTAGACAACGGACAAACATACTAAAATACTTTTTTTTGTAAATAAATACATATTATACATAGAAATCACCCAGACCAGTACAAACACACATGTTCATGCACACATATGCTTGTACTGTGCGGGGATCGAACCCGCGACCCTTGGTTTTAGAAGTCCGACATGTAGACCACTGCACCAAACGGTCGTCTGAACGATTGTTTCGGCAATCAGCGCTTCTCAACCTCAATTACCTCTTTAACTATTAATTCTGTATAGTTAGTATAATTAAGTAACACTGAATAGTAGAGATCTTAAGTATCGTATATATAACCTACATCGGTCGACGACCGCTTGGTGCAGTGGTCCGCATGTCGGACTTCTAAACCAAGGGTCGCGGGTTCGATTCCCGCACAGTACAAGCATAAGTGTGCATGAACATGTGTGTTTATACTGGTCTGGGTGTTTTCTATTTATAATATGTATTTATTTACAAAAAAAGTATTTAAGTATGTATATCCGTTGTCTAGTACCCATAACACAAGCCTCGTAGCTTAGTTTGGGACTAGAGAAATGGTGTGCTTGTTGAGAAATATTTATTATTTATTTATTTTTATTATAGAGGTATATTCAGATCAGATTCCGACAGTCCAACAATCACACCAGTTGCAAAGTCCGAAAATACAGATTTTTACTTTTTAACCCACTACGAAAAAAAAGGGTGTTATAAGCTTAACCCCTATGTTTATTTGTGTGTGTGTGTATGTGTTTGTGTTTTTGTGTGTATCTGTCTATGGCATCGTAGCTCCCAAACGGATAAATCGATTTCAAAGTGTTTTTAGGGTTCCGTACCTCATAAGAAAAAAACGGAACCCTTATAAGATCACTTTGTTGTCCGTCTGTCAAGATCGTTTTTCTCAGGAACGCGTGGAGGTATCAAACTGAAATTTTTATATGATACTTAGGTCTACTGTCCCTGAAAGCTGTAGAAAAATCAACCTTCTAAGCCAACGCAATCAAAAGATACAGCCATTTAGGCCGCAAATTTTCGAAACTCGCACGGGAATCAAAACCTACAGGGTACTTCCCGTAAACTTAGAATCCTGAAATTTAGTACGAAGCCACGTCTTATAGTACAGATATAGGAAAAAATACGAAAACCGAAAATTTTCAGTTTATAAAAAAATATATTTTTGAAAAATATTTTTGACAATTTTGAAAATTTCAAAGTTACTACTCCTTATTTACAGGTTTGTACGGAACCCTCGGTGTGCGAGTCCAACTCGCACTTGACCGGTTTTTTATTAGGGAGGTTCAACTATTACCTTTAAAAATAGTTTTTGAATTAAAAAAAAACCCGTGACTTGGGAAAACAGTTGACGAGTTTAAACGAATGAACAGCTTTAGCTAAAAACCATCGCGATTATTATTTGTCGAATAATAAAAAACGCACTCAAATCGGTCCATCAGTGGCTGAGTTGGTCTACAAAAATATAATTATGCCTAGGTCGTCACGATTACGAGTAGAAGAAGAAAACACGAACAAAAACACAACAACACACACACACAGACATAGTCATAGAGGTTAGAGTTATAAAACCCTTTCTTTTTGTGCTTTAAAAAATAAAATTAATGAAAAATAATTCTTAGTATGTAACTCTTACCTACTTCGCTGGCTCAGCGACCCGTGGATCTTGGCCTCCGACATTAAAGTGCGCCATTCCTCCCTATTCTGTGCCAAATCTGACCAGTCGGACACTTCTAGTTCTTCCAGGTCTTTGGCCGCTTCGTCCTTCCAGCGATAACTTGGACGCCCCACCGGCCGGCGCCCGGAAGGTTGTCCAAGATAGGCTCTTTAACTTAAAACTCAAATAACTCTGTAACTCAAATCAGGTTCTAGATAATCAGTGTTACGGAATCGATTTGACATCAGCTGTGGTCCCGAAATATTTAAGCGGGCACATGTGCGCCACATTTGGGCTATCAAATATTATGTTTACATCACAATGTTTACAAGTTCATGATATTATTTTCACGAGTAATAGTAAAATTTAGAAGATAAAACTTCCGCTGCTCAGAATAACTTTGATATAAAAATCACCATTCACATTAGGGAAATTGCGTAAAGAAAACTAGCAACTAGCAATTTGATGACATGTCAATGGTTAAGAAGTTGACTATTAAACAAGTGGTCGCGGGTTCGATCCCCGCACTGTTCAAACATTTGTGTGCATGCACATGTCTGTTTGTACTGGTCTGGGTGTTATATGTATTTATTTAAATTGATTTGTAATACCGCTGTTGATTCTGATATCTGTAATAAGTGTTTAAGCTACTTACCACGGAATCAGATCAATGTATGTGATGCCGACATGACCGGAGAGAGCTCAGGCGCAGGACCAACGGCTTAATGTGCGCACCTAGGCACGGGAGGTCGAGTCAAAATTATTACTTAGATTTTCTGTCATGAATTTCTCAAAAACAGCTCGGAGTCGGGAAGGTGCCGGTTTTCCTCCCTCAATAGAACATGTAACAGAAGCGATTATTTTATCTTACAGATACTGCACAGCCAATGCATTCAGCTTTTAGTTACAAGTGCGCCACTCGACTCGGCACCAGACAGACAAGTTCATTTTACTGGCGCCTTTGATCGAAAGAATCCAGTAGAGTTGATTCATTTAGGAGCTTATTTTAAAACTAATAGATAATAGTTTTAAAAACTAAAAAAAACACGCTTTTATTGCTTACTAAAAAAGATAAAATATTTTCTGAGTAGGTAGGTACTGAGTTACTGAGTACGGGTGCACTTTATGTCGTTTTCATAGTTGCCAATAATACTTAGAATGGTTTTAATTTATACTATACCAAGCATCCCACGCTTTTTACTCTACTGTAATATAAATCCTTTGTACTCAGAAATCATTTACCATTTTTAGTTAGCAAAGTCTTTTTTTAGGTTTTCAAACTATTAGGTATTTTTATTTGTTAAGTATTTTTCGCGTTTACAACGCAATTTTTTTAATTTCGAAAAGACAACACTTTAAAAAATTATTTTCGGCTCCGGTCATCGGGGAGGAATCGAACCCCCGACCTTTGGATGTCCGGTCCAATGCTCTGACCACTGAGCTACCGAGAACCTTAATGGAGTCGTTGAATTTTTTTTTATTTTTTTTTCCAAACTTATATCTATCATTACAGGATAACACCCAATGCGATAGTATAACAAATGAACACAATCTATTAATTCTAGTACAATACAACGCTATGTGTAACAAATAACATATAATGCCGCTCGTGTGAACTCACTCAGAGAACAAGTAAAAAGGTCTACGTCTCTCGGTAGAGCGTTGTTGATATATCGCGTGGCGCGAGTGAACGGGGCTTCCTTTAGCAGGTTGGTGCGCGCGCGCGGCTCCGCCAGCAGCCGCGGACGGCGCCTCCGCTCCGCGTACCTATCTGGCACATTAAAAAGTATATTTCCTAGCAATTGCGGGTTACTTACCTTGCCTCTTATCAGATGAAAAATATAAACCATTAGTGCGAGGTGTCTCCGCACCGCCAGCTCGTTATACCCTACCATACCCAGAACGAATAAGTTAGGATACATCAACACCTGCCACAGGACCCTAAATCCTACTAGGGGGCTCCCAAACCACTGAATGTTTCTATGTAAAATTGAAATGAAATAAATGTTTTTGATTTTTTTTTGATTTTTGATCAACGGATAGAACGGATACACCCCATACATACTGTTTCCAATACAAATACCTAACAAACTTATTTTGTATCCGTTCAAGCATTAATGTGTAGTTAGATTCGTGCGGTGACCATACCTACCATTGAGTTACACTCGAGATGGCTTCTAACTAATGCGTTATACTCGTACAATACTACAGTTGCTTTTATGTTTTTAAATCCGTGAGCTGTTCGTAAGATAAAGCCTAAATTGCGATATGCTTTCTGCTTTATTATTATATATCTCTGCTTTATTTCAATTCAACGATTCCTCCCCGATGACCGGAGCCGAAAAGAATTTTTTAAGTGTTGTCTTTTCGATATTAATAATAAGGATAATAAGGATAATGGAAAGCTCTTATCAAATTATTGCATTGTCATCGGTAGGTACTTGATACGTGTGCAAAGTTTCAAATTATTCCGATTTCTGGAGTTGGTGAAAATTGAGCTCAAAGATTCCGTTACATACTTACATACATACAGCCGGAGCTAATAAAAGCGTTTTAAAAATCTCTTAAACTTTGTGGATATTCCTATACTTATTATAAAAATTAATCGCTACCTATGTGTTGCATAATGCAATACGGTAGTTGACACCACCAATCGTTGACGTACTTTTTATCAACTGTCAAAACGCTTTTCTTCATAGAGCTTGTATGGGAATAACACACTTTGACGTCACCGCGTGCAATGCCGACTGAGTGACTAATTATCTTTTGAATTCCAATTAAAAATCAAATAATACGAACTGCAGAGAAATATTAGTGTAAAGGCATCTGAAATTATGAATTATTTTAGAGAAAATCAGTTTTTGAATATTTCTTTCATAGTGGAAACAAGCCTATTCTAGAGAACAGCTAGATCGATTTCGCTAATTGGCTAGACGACACCACCAATCGTTGACATACTTTTTATTATCTGTCAAAACGGTCTGTCTCCCCATAGATTTCGTATGGTAATAAATCTTTATGACGTCACGGTCATGTGTCAGAAATCGGAGTCAATTGACCGAATATTTATTGTGTTTTGTGTGTTTAAAAATTGGTTTCTACAGGGTTTTTGAAATATATTGGTTGTATTAACTTCATAGGGGCTATGTTTTTTAAACAACAAGTTCTTGACAATATTTAAGATAGGTGTCATCATCCCAATTCTTTATTTCATGTTCTTTAAAGTATCGAGGAATACTGCTTAAGTACCTACTTAGGTAACGCTTGGTTAAATCAATAAATGCAGTATTAATTTTGTGATATTTGCCAACGCATTACAAAATCACTACTATTTCGTCTAATTACAATACGGAGACCTGAAAAAAACTGGTGTGATTGTTGAAACATTGCTTTGTATATAAATATCCATTCGATTTAAAATTATTCTAACACATTACGTTTTGCATAATTCAAGAGTAGCTGTGTACCTTCTTCTTTATCCTTTCTTATCAATGATTGTGGACTTAAATGGCTAATTAGAAAGTGTTCACGCGGAGTGGACTGCCACCGAACATACTTATCGGATTCTGATGTTAACAGAATCACATCAGTTTAGTTTTCTTGACCTAATAATATAGTGTTATTGATATTCTTCTGTTTTGTAGATGAAATGTCAAGTTACGGAAGCATGTCGCCCTCGGACGAAGGCTTCGACCGGTACGAGCCCGCTTTCTACTGTCCGCCTTCGCACATAGGTGAGTTAAAAAGAACACAACGGCTGCCTGTGACTTCAAGTTCGTTCCTCGTGCACGTAGGTGAGTTAAAAAACACACAAAGGCCGCCCGTGACTCAAGTTCGTTCCGCGTTCACATAGGTAAATTAAATAAAACGCAACGGCCGCCCGTGACTTCAAGTTCGTTCCGCGTGCACATAGGTGAGTTAAGAAAATACTAACAGCCGACCGTGTCTTCAAGTTCGTCCGCGTGCACAAAGGTGAGTTAAAAAAAAACATTAACAGCCGACCGTGTATTCAAGTTCGTTCCGCGTGCACATAGGTGAGTTAAAAAAAACACTAACAGCCGACCGTGTCTTCAAGTTCGTTCCGCGTGCACATAGGTGAGTTAAAAAAAAACACTAACAGCCGACCGTGTATTCAAGTTCGTCCGCGTGCACATAGGTGAGTTAAAAAAAAAACAAAACTCCTGCCCGTGACTTCAAGTTCGTTCCGCGTGCACTTAGGTGAGTTAAAAAAACACAAAGGCCGCCCGTGACTTCTAGTTCGTTCCGCGTGCACATAGGTGAGTTAAAAAAACACTAACAGCCGACCGTGTCTTCAAGTTCGTCCGCGTGCACATAGGTGAGAAAAAAAACACAACGCCTGCCCGTGACTTCAAGTTCGTTCCGCGTGGACGTAGGTGAGTTAAAAAAAACATAACAACCGCCCGTGACTTCAAGTTCGTTCCGCGTGCACATGGTTGAATTAAATAAAACGCAACGGCCGCCCGTGACTTCAAGTTCGTTCCGCGTGCACATAGGTGAGTTAAAAAAAACACTAACAGCCGACCGTGTCTTCAAGTTCGTCCGCGTGCACATAGGTGAGTTAAAAAAAAAACACAACGCCTGCCCGTGACTTCAAGTTCTTTCCGCGTGGACGTAGGTGAGTTAAAAAAAACATAACAACCGCCCGTGACTTCAAGTTCGTTCCGCGTGCACATGGTTGAATTAAATAAAACGCAACGGCCGCCCGTGACTTCAAGTTCGTTCCGCGTGCACATAGGTGAGGTAAAAAAAACATAACAGCCGCCCGTGACTTCAAGTTTGTTCCGCGTTCCGCGTTCAATCAAATGTTAGAATTCTGGCCCAGTCTACTCGCCGAGAGATCTCGGCGAATTTCAAAGATTTGAAACGGTACCTCAATCATATTTTTAGGCCCTAGCCCCGCGACACAGGCTGGTGGGAAAGGAATGCTCTTACACAAATAATATATAGGCATTCGCATGTCGTTTTGGGTTAACGATATCTGAAGCCTCCAATCTTGAATCTTTCAATACAAAAAATAACTTCTGCAGCGTAAACTAGAAGGTCTTTACTTAATATTTAGCCACATACAAAGAGGGGTAACAAAGAGTTGATTTTGAGAGGTATCAACTACATTTTTTTAAAATAAATATACAACAACATCACATACATTGATCTGACTCCGTGGTAAGTAGCCACTAAACGACGCCAGCGCAGGAAACCAAAACATCCAACTGTAACCACTTGAAAAAACTAGAGCTGGAAATCGCAAGACTTACAATACAACTTACAACGTGACGCAGAAGATGCACCTGGAAACACAACACTGACACCAACTAAACACTCGACATGTTTCGCCACTACACGTGGCATCCTCAGGAGATGTTGTTACTGCCGCTCGTTGGATGTATTTGGGTTCCTGCGCTGGCGTCGTTTAGTGGAAATTTAAAGCAAAATAATTCTCTTTTCAAGCTTTAGTCATGGATTTCCGCAAAGTAACGCCTGATTCCATCAACTACAGAAGCGCATCTGTTGAGCGGTTTGTTTACCGATCAAGAGAAGCGCTTCTAATTATTATTAAGATCGAAATACATATATAAATCTCTACCAAAAGCCAATAGTCTCTGGAACTTTTGCTTCGCTTTACCAACCTCGCCATTGTCGCAGGCAGCTCGATGGACGGCGGCGTGTACTGGCCTTCCAACGGGGAGGTGCACGAGTTCGATGCCCAGGATGCGCACTACGACAACGCTCACTTTATTGGCAGGAACTATAGTGAGTACCTATACCTGGTTTAACTATTCTAATTAGTAGGGGTTTTATAGTCACTAACGCCGTAGAAGATAAGCGGTAGTAGATAGATCGCATCTGGAAGAGATCGCTCGTAACGATAAGACCGCCAATTGTACAATTTTTTCTTGTGTGCAATAAAAGTTAATCAATCTATCTATGACTGCCTCGTTGGTGTAGTTGCAAAGTTTCTGCCTTACATCCGAGAGGTCCTGGGTTCGAATCCCAGGTCGAGCCAAAATCGGTTTCTGATATTTTCTGTCATGAATTTCTCAAAAATTGCTCGGAGTCGGAAAGTTGGCGGTGTTACACCCCCGCGCCTCGGTGCGCACGTTAAGCCGTTGGTCCTGCGCCTGATCTCTCTCCGGGCATGTCGGATTGCCGTCTCACCGAACTTTGAGAGTGATGAAACAGCGAGTGCACCTGTGTATTGCGCTCACACTTGTGCACTATAATATCTTCTGCGTAGTTGACTGATTTCTTTTATACTTTTCTACATTTAAACCTTTCTCTTGAATCACACTATCTATTAAATAAAAACTGCATCAAAATCCGTTGATTATTTTGTAAGATCTAAGCAATCTTAACATATCTGCATACAGACATTGGGACGGATGCGGGAAGCAACTTTGCTTTAACTATGTAGTGATGAAGATAATACCTATGTAAATCGAATCAAAGACAAATCCACACAAGTATTATAAATGCGAAAGTACATAACTCTGTCTGTCTGTCTGTTACTCAATCACGTCTAGACGACTGAACCAATGTGCATAAAATGTGGTATGGAGATATTTTGATACCCGAGAAAGGACATAAGCTACTTTTTACCGCAGGAAAATTTACGCATTCCCATGGGAAAAAAAACTTTCCGGGGAATCTGATCGCTTTCACTCCTAAATTACCAAAGATTTGAATTATATTTGGATAAAATTGGTATGACGGGAAAACAACGCATTCCAAAAAAACTACTGAACGCGGACGAAGTCGCGGGTAAAAGCTAGTTTTAAATGTTTAGAGGTTTGAATAACGCCCGTTGTTGCAGGTTATGAAGACATGCAGATGAATGGAAACGAACCATACGATTCATACACACATCCCATGCACCACACCTACACCACCAATGGACCCGGTAAGTAATAAATCTTATGAAAATATGAGTTTATACATACAGGGTGTAAAAAAAACCTTACCGAAGCCGAAAACCACATATTCTACCAATTGTTACGATCATTAATTTAAAAGCGAGGGTAGACTGTTTTTACGCAACCATGCGGAAACGGTGTGGCTCCCTGGTGCGCAGAGTGAGGAGCAGCCCCAACATGATTCTGGCTATGATAGCGAGCAGACTTGACTGTCGAATTTTGAATTATAGCTGCACAACCTCGGCAGGAGTTGTGCAGAAGTAAATAATTATAAATTGTTTAATTATGAATTACTAACATAGGATAAGTGTATTGTTACTAACAAAAATGAGTCAAATGGTCACTTGAATAAATGAATTTTATTATTATTATTCTTATTAATTTCCTCTACACTATTACCTGGGAAGTTAACGGTTACTGAGGTATTGATGGTTAAAGTTTGAAAAAAAAATTGATGATTTTTGCAGAAATGTCTTCTATCCGTTATAACTTAACTTTTTTCCAAAGAAACATGATACAAATTTTTACAAGTTCTTTCATAAAAAGCCTTTAAATGGCACACTCCGCAATGAACAGCGCACACTCGAACCGAACCGCGTCGCGGCGGCGTAGAGCAACACGCCCCGCGGTCACATCCACGCGTGCGCAACGTACATATAGATAGGGTTAGAACAAATTGTTTTTTTTTTATGTCAAAAAATAAAAGTTGTTTCCCAGCCAAAGTTTATTTTTCATGCGATTTCGTTTGATGTACTGAACGCGTGGTTGACGGCTTCGGTAAGGTTTTTTTACACCCTGTATACATATAAATAAAAACATTTATTATTCAGACAACAAGATCCAGGGTGTAAGTAACATTAGCTTATATCCTATTTTAGTACAATTTAGTAAATACAGTAAGTTGCAATAGTATTTACACGTAGAATTAGTTTGCCAATTAGTGGACAGTCCCCACGATTGGCTAGCTATAGCGTCCAGAACACTATTGCGGCTGCCGCGAACCCGTCTGAGCAAAGAACCGGCGTTTTTGCGCAGTATTATCGGGAAACTGTCGACCTGCGCATCAGTGTGCGTTTAGCCTACTTTTTTTTACAACAAATATAATCTTTTTCAAATTCTAGACCTACCCTTAATTAAATTTACAAGAGAATTATACAAATGGCTAAGTGAAAAGGCTTTTTACACTATACAGGAATATTTAAAATGCGATAGGTGATGATAACTTTGATTGTTACATCAGTAAACCAATTGTGTAATCTTTTTTTTTAATCTATTTAATGATGACTTGTTGACATTTTGTGATTGTTTTGATAGACATTTTACTATTTAAATGTATTATCCCAATATAACTTTAAGATTTGCATGCCATTTGTAATGGTTGATTAAGCGGATGTATAATTGCTGATTAATAACTATGACCATCTTCAGTGTGCCTTAACCAAACGCAAATAAAGATTTCTATTTCTAAATAAGTACTTAATATTTATTGTTAAACCTCCGTAACTGTATTTTTTTACAATTTCTTAGTTACACTCTTTAAGTAGGAATATATTGACAAGGTTTAATGGACAGTGGGTCTTATAGTGATATCTGTCGAAATATTTATTTATTTTAACTTTATTGCACCGTGTTACCATTTGCGGACTTAATGTTACGTTTCATACAATAATTATTTTCATATTTCGCAAAACATTTACAATTTCGCAATTTAATATTATACGCCAACGAGCATTTTCGATGAAATTTCATATTAGCATAGCAATAGCACGTAGCATGCTATGCTATGAAATTTATTTAGCATGTTAATTCAATTAACAAAAATAGCAATAATTGCCATACTAAGTACGATAGCGACACGCTGTTACGGTTCCAAATGTCGAGATGGCGCTGTTGGCACATGAAGCGCGGTTTAAAAGATTTATTATGGGATCTTCTTCGGTTTTCGACTAAGATTAACATCCAATCGCTAGATAGTGCGTATGTTCAGCTACCTAGGCCATTAACATCATCATTTTCCCTCCAGCCTTAGACTGCGACATGCAACCGCTCCTCCGCTATGAGCGGCCAGCGCCATCTTTCGTCCGCGTGGTGAAGCGACGCACCACAGCCAATAAGAAGGAACGCCGACGCACTCAAAGCATCAACACGGCGTTTTCGGATTTACGGGAGTGCATACCGAACGTGCCTCCCGATACTAAGTTGTCTAAGGTGTGTATTCAGAATCAGAATTATTATCATTTATTTCACTTGAAAGTGGTACAAAGATGTTATAAAAGTACAAAGATATCGCACATTTCACCAGAGTTTGGCATGCATATTATATATAAAACATAACAGGTCATTAATTAATTAAAATGTCAATTCTCTCAGAATATTACATAAGTCTGTGGAATGCAAAATAAGTGGTTTACAACATCCGGGATTCAAATGATTTAATATTGTAAAGTTATATTATATAAATATATAAAACTCAAAGGTGACTGACTTACTGACTGACTGACATAGTGATCTGTCAACGCACAGCCCAAACCACTCGGCGGATCGGGCTGAAATTTGGCATGCAGGTAGCTACTATAATGTAGGCATCCGATAAAAAAGGATTTCCTGAAATTCCCACGGGAACGAGAAATATACAAAGACGAAGTTGCAGGCGATCGCTAGTAAGGTACAAGTTGGATACCGGCTTCATAAATTACAGCAGACGACATGTCGCCGCGACACTTCTGGTTTCTTCAGGTTTCTGTGCTTGTATACCAATCTCAACAGAGATCAGTCAACTACGCAAAAGATATTATAGTACACAAGTATGAGCGCAATACACAGGTGCACTCACTGTTCCATCACTCTCAAAGTTCGGTGAGACGGCAATCCGACATGACTGGAAAGAGATTAACGTGCGCACCAAGAACGTGCTTTTTGAGAAATTCGTGACAGAAAATCTCAGAAACAATTTTGGCTCGATCTGAGATTCGAAACCAGGACCTCTCGGATGTAAGGCATAAGGTGCTTGTAGTTAATACCCCACAAAGCAAGCGACACGAAGTTAGCGACACTTTTCATACAATCACATAGAAACCAGAAGTGTCGCGGCGACATGTCGTCTGCTGCAACATCTTGAAGCCCGCTACCAACTCGTACATTAGCTAGCGGTCGCTCGCAACTTCGTCTGCGTATATTTTACCCTCCTAAAGTATGAATAAGAAATAGTTGGCAATAGGCTCTGTGGTGTGATCACGAACAACTATCGTAACGTATTCGTAGCGTTTATCTATCGTTAATTTGTCGTATGTATGGGGAAACTGTCAGTTTCTGACGTTTGGACGACGCGAATACGTTACGATAATGTTTGTGCACTGTGACTTTCTGTCGCGGCGACTCACGGCTGACAGCACGTCAATCAATCGCCGCGTCTCAATAGCTGACAGTCGGGATACGCGGCGACTAAACCTCGGGTATGACCTGAGCCTTAGAGTGCTATCCACTGGCTCGGGTGTGACCTGAGCCTTAGGGTGTCCATGCACTGGTGCGGACCGAGGCTGCGGAGTAGAGAAGCGGATATTAACCAAATTGCACAAAATCTCCGCTCCTCTTCAGTGGACAATCCTATAGGTTAATGTTTATCCGTTTATCCGTTCCGCTGTCTCGCTCTGCACTAGTCGACGAGCACCCTTAAGCTTTCCTAACCAAAATATATTAAAAATGCGAAGTAAAACGTTACTTTCGAACCCCCTTATTAGTAGATAGGAAAGTTTAAAAGCCTCACTTACAATTAAAAAAGACACCGTCTTAGTAGTGCTACCAGCGCCCTATGCGTTCTTTGCGTAATATTTTCAAAATGGCGGCGCTAATTAATTATTTTACCCGCCAAGGGTTCCAATAAGGAGAGGAGACGGAACCAGTGCATCAACGTCGCCTTCACGGATCTCAGGGGCCGCATCCCCAATGTACCAGCCGACACCAAACTCTCTAAGGTGTGTATGAGTTTGTTTTATTACGTTTTAGTCTCCTCTCCTCTCCTTGGTTGAAAGCGTTTAGAATAATAGCGCCGCCATTAATCTGTGCTAAATCTATAGATTACTTTTTTTAAAAGGTTTGTTATGACAGCTGTCATCCGCTGTGGACTAGGGATGGATGTTTGCAAATCTGTACGAAAGTTGATAGATTGAAAATAATTTATTTACAACCGAAGCAATATAACAGTCACTAAATATTTTTAAATTTTTTATAAGGCTTTAGATACTTTAACATAAATGTATCAAAAATCTCTAAAAATACACAACTAAAAACTCAAAACATTCTTTGTAGCGAGTAAAACGTAACAGCACTAAAATAAAGAAAAAAAATGGCTGGCACGTAACTAATTAAGTATAGGCTTGTTTCCACTATGAAAGAAATATTCAAAAACTGATTTTCTCTAAAATAATTCATAATTTCAGATGCCTTTACACTAATATTTTTCTGCAGTTCGTATTATTTGATTTTTAATTGGAATTCAAATGATAATTAGTCACTCAGTCGGCATTGCACGCGATGACGTCAAAGTGTGTTATTCCCATACAAGCTCTATGAAGAAAAGCGTTTTGACAGTTGATAAAAAGTACGTCAACGATTGGTGGTGTCAACTACCGTATTGGACTATAGTCTCGCATTACGAGTAGAATTTAAAGATTACTTTAGATAACAACCAATAAATTTTTGAACTACTTACAGTTCATTTTAGAAATTATACCATAATGACATGGATTGAAATAAATTTGTATTTGGACATCGATGTGCCTGACAGGGTTCACTGATAAACAATTTGACAGCTGTTAAAACGAGCCTTAAAAAAGCACGAACTATGCAGAAGTGTTCCATTTAAATGTAGCGATGCAGTAGCTATGTATTATGTATACATATATTTTGACTAAATTATTAAAAATAAGTAAAAAATATGTATATATATTCAATTAAAACAAATTAAGTAAAATTTAACAAAATTATTCATAACTAAACTTTTCATGATTAAAAGTCACCTTGTATTGTATGTATTAACTTAAATTGATGATTAGTTAGTGCTTCAACATGTGTATTATATATTGTACTAGTGGCCGCCCGCGACTTCGTCCGCGTGGAAAGCCTTTATCTTAAAAATTCTTTATGAATTGTAGCCTATATGTTATTCTGATGTATAAGCTATATTGTGGTAAAGTTTCATTCAAATCCATTCAGTAGTTTTAACGTGAAAGAGTAACAAACATCCATACATCCATACTTACAAACTTTCGCCTTTATAATAGTAGTAGGATTCATTGTTATGGAAGAGAAGATCCTCTTAACACAAGCTTGTCGTTGCTTATAAGGAGTTTCTAACCAATGTGATGTAACTATTTTATTGACGACCACTTTGGTGTAATGGTCAAGAAGTTGACTATTAACCAAGAAGTCGCGGGTTCGATCCCCGCACTGTACAAAAATTTGTGTGCATGAACATGTCTGTTCGTACTGGTGTGGGTGTTATATGTATTTATTTAAGTTTATTTATAATACCACTGTTGATTCTGATATCTGTAACACAGGTGCTTTAACTACTTACCACGGAGTCAGATCAATGTAATGTGATGTTGTTGTATATTTTTTTATTTTTCAAGTTGATGAAATAAATTATTTGTTATTGCATTTGTATACATATATGCTAACGCGCGACTGCACCGCCTAATATTTTCTGTCTGATTTCGCCAAAAGCGGCGCCATATCCAAGTTTAATATAAAATTGTGGTAAAAACTTAAATAAATGACTTTTTGTCTCTTCCAACAGATAAAAACTCTCCGGCTAGCGACGTCTTACATCTCATATCTACTGAAGGTCCTTGAAACTGACGGGGAACCAGCGGGTGGATTCCGAGCGGAACTGCACCACACTCCACCGAGAAGGCGAAACAACGATAATGTGCAGGTAAGATGCCTGTTACATTATTCATGCCTCGTTGGTGTAATGGCAAAGTTTCTACCTTACACCCGAGAGGTCCTGGGTTCGAATACACCCCCTGCCTCGGTGCGCACGTTAAGCCGTTGGTCCTGCGCCTGATATTTCTCTGGTCATGTCGGATTGCCGTCTCATCGAACTTTGAGAGTGATGGAACAGTGAGTGCACCTGTGTAGTGCGCTCACACTTGTGCACTAAAGTATCTCCTGCGTAGTTGGCTGATCTCTGTGGAGATTGGCCGCCGTGGTCGAAATCGGCCAGGTGGACTTTTATTACTTTATTCATAAATTGGCTCGATTGTTGGCCGAAATATTGTTTCAAATGCCCGTCCAGGCCAAAGCATTAACACCGCATTCACACGTTGCCCAAATGCTGGCTCGAACTTTGGCTGAAAGGTTGGCCAAAACATTACCACCTCATATATCTCATACCAGCTGAAGGTTAGAGACGTAATGGATCAATAGTGCGCAGGTATGAATAGTTTTAATCGGGATCCACGCACTGACCAAATAATTTGCCCAAGAACCCTAACACTAAAACGATTGGATTTAGAAAAAGCTTATGCCTTAACGTTTTAAACTTGATTGGTGAATTTAACTTAAGGCCAAAAACAATCATCTATGGACCAACTGTTCGGCCAACGCATGGGTTCGGGCTTATACCAGACATTGGCGCCAATTTTGATCTAACAGAAATGCTCTCTCTATGGTCCTAAATTGCGAATCGCAAGACAGCCTATCGCTGGGTCTACAGCATCCATTCGCTTAAGACCCAGATTATGTTCAGGTACCTTAATTTTGTTAACAGAATATGGCACCTTATTATACTTGTAATAATAATATAATATTCATCATGTTATAGTCATATTATTATGATGACTTTTGTACCCAACTCTCCCTTCCTGTAAATAACAATATGCTTAACCCGAACGTTGTCTGGAAGGGATCGCTCTTAGCGATAAGACCACCTGAATCGTGCATCTTTATTTGTATGTTGATTTTGTATAATTTGCTTCTGGTGTGCATTAAAGTGTTCTCTATCTATCTATCTTTCATTAGACACAAGTTATTAACCACAATTTACCTTTCTCATTTCATTTTCACTGCACCAATTGCCTTCTTTCTACATGATCTTGAGGTTGACTGGCAGAAAATGCTTTAAGCATTAAGTCGACCCTTTTTACATTTATTGTCAAGGGTCGCGGGTTCGATCCCCGCACAGTACAAGCATATGTGTGCATTTACATGTGTGTTTGTAATGGTCTGGGTGTTTTCTATGTATAATATGTATTTATTTACAAAAAAAAAGTATTTAAGTATGTTTATCCGTTGTTTAGTACCCATAACACAAGCCTCGTAGCTTGAGACTAGAGAATTGGTGTGATTGTTGTGGAATATTTATCTATTTATTGTGCCATAAAGTTTTAAATAAAACAAACACATAAATTAGCCGAAAATAAATATGTGTTGACAGGCCAACAACCCAGTAACAAAACTAAACAAATCCCTTACGATACAAGAGCTGATTTAAAATAAACCCATCGGCCACATGTCTGATAGATAAGAGTTAAGCTCAAGTGCTCTCGACGCATGTGCATGCGCATGCGCAAGCGTTCCCGAGTGAAACAGAAGATAGTTGATACTAGTGGACCCGGCAGACGCTGTTCTGCCCGTTGTTTTCGCAATTTATCAATATTTTCTCATCGTTTACACCTTCCATAAATATTTCAAGGCTAAAATTATTGAAATTGGCTCAGCCGTTCTCGAGTTTTAGTGAGACGTACGAACAGCAATTCATTTTTATATAGGTACTAGCTGAGCTCGCAAACGTTGTTTTGCCATATAAATTATTGTGGGCAAACAACCCTTATCACTAAGGGATATGAAAAATTAATGTTGGCCGATTCTCAGACCTACTCAATATGCTTACTGTTGAGGAGATAGCTTGGGATGTTGAAGATTAATAAAGGTGGACTGTATGTAATAAATATTTAATGGCAATCCGCGAGTACAAATATTGAATGTGTGGACCGCGTATGGTAACCGCCGTGGCCCGATGACAAGACAGAAGTGTCAATCGGCGATCGTCGGGTCAGGCGGCCAGCCGAGCACAGCCGAGCCCAGCCGAGCGCAGCCGATGGTGCGCGAACACTTACAAAATTTCATAAGAATCAGTCAAGCCGTTTCGGAGGAGTACGGGAACGAACACTGTGACAAGAATTTTATATATATAGAGACTAGCGGACCCCGCAGACCTGGTCTTGTCCGCTGTTTTTTTTTTGCATTTTTTCCATATTTTCTCACCGTTTAAACTTTTAAAATTGAAAATGTATCTAAAAGATACCCTATGTACGGTGTACGTATTTCATCACGCCCAAATCACGTTGTCGTAGTGGCAAAGTTTCTGCCTTACATCCGAGAGATCATGGGTTCGAATCCCAGGTCGAGCCAAAATTGTTTCTGAGATTTTCTGTCATGATTTTTTTAAAACAGCTCGGAGTCGAAAAGTTGGCGGTATTACACCCCCATACCTCGGTGCGCACGTTAAGCCGTTAGTCCTGCGCCTGATCTCTCTCCGGCATTGATTAAGAATACCTTATTATTACGAGTATTCTTAATCAATGCTCTCCGGTGATGTCGGATTGCCGTCTCTCCGAACTTTGCGAGTATGGAACAGTGAGTGCACCTGTGTATTGCGCTCACACTTGTGCACTATAATATCTCCAGCGCAGTCGGCTGATCTCTGTTGAGATTGGCCGCCGTGATCGAAATCAGCCAGGAGGACTATTATTATTTTTACTCAATTAGTCAGTGCATACATCGCATTCATAGCATTCACAAGTCAACTTAGCAGTATCAAAAGTTCTGTAATGTACGCTAATTTACCATTTTCTCTATATTACCTACCTCAATCTCTGGTATTTCATTTAGTCATTCTTTAGATGTATGGTTTACTACCCCGTACATCCTTCCAAATTGCAAGACACATACCACTATACACTTACGCAAATTAAGTCAATTTGAAAGAAATAACAACATTATGGGGTTAGACGTGTCAAATCCGCAGTCAAAAACACCCTAAACATTATCTTTTCACATTTCCAAAGTGAATAATCATAATTACCGCTAATGTAATATTGCGGGCAATATCAGAGGCGATAAAATTGCAGGCGAAGCCATGTGGCGCCTAATTCGATTAGAGGCGTGTGCTAGGAATTAGGGTTCCGTTGTGATATATTTTGTCAGCATTTGGGGATAACTCACTTTTGTAGGTGAAGTTTGTTAGGAGTCTCTACTCCTATGCCTATCTCTCCTCTCTCTCTCTGGATGGAATGAATGGAGTAGTGAACCCCTCTGGCTTCACTACTCCATTTCGAAATACGTTTCGTCGAATTACAGTTCATCGATGGCACAGAGGTGCTTGTGGCACAGTGGTTGCAGCGCTTTGGTAGTGATACCAAAAGTTAAGCAACCTACGGCGCGGTCATGTTTGGGATGGGTGACCATTCTGACCATTTAAGTGACGTCTATTTACAAGCAACTCCGTGCTTCGGAAGGCACGTTAAGCTGTTGGTCCCGGTTAATATCGATAGATATTAGTCGTTAAGCCTGGTCGGAGGCCCTCGGGCGGCTTAATAACATCTGACAGTAAGGTTGGTCACTTACCTTACACACACACTCCTCTGCCAATCCGCACTGAGCCCTCGTGGTGGAGTATGGCTCGCACCACCTCATAGTTGAGGTAAGGCCTGTGCCCAGCAGTGGGACGTATATAGGCTGATGATGATGATGGCACACTTAACATCGTGCCCGGCGTGCCCAACACCTGCACGCCAGCGGATTTAATGAACTGCAGCCGATCCGCAATACAAGTGGCTGAATTCTCGGCTGCCACAATGTAATTCGTCATGTTCCATCGACACGCTATGAAGAAGAAGAATTCATCGATAAAAACAAGTCGATCGAATGCCAAAAGAAGTTCGATGAAATGAACCATCGATGTTACGTCTTTCGGGCATATCATAGCATATCGACTTGTTGTCATCGATGAATGGTAATTCGACGAAACGTATTTCGAAATGGAGTAGTGAACCCGGCTTAGAGGGCCAGAGTAACTATCACATGTCATCTGATTGAAAAATACCATTGGTCTAGTGCAGGGGTCGTCAAACTCGCTAGCCGCATGCGGCTCTTCCATGGGATTAATATGACTCTTCTTACACTCACTCAAACTCAACTGCACCGCTTTAGCCCAAAAAAAAACACCTAAACAATATGAAACAACTGAATTCATCGTCAACTTGCGCGCTCGCATTCTGTTACCCCGCCGCCCGGCATGTCCGGCGGCTCTTTGAAAGTATGGGAAAATCTTCAAACTGGATATTTGGCTCATCTGATTGGTAAGTCTGCCAACCCTTGGTCTAGTGGTCCAAGGTGCAGACTACAAAACCTGCTGTTGCGGGTTCAAATCCTGCTAGAGGCAAATGTTTGTGTGATAAGCAAGGGCATTTGTACCTGAGTCATGGATTTTAGAAATGTATTGAAGTATTTCTATCCTTTATCCTAGTCTCCATAGCACAAGCTAACGCTTAGTTTGGAACTGGGTAAGTGGTGTGTTCGTCAAAACAAATTATTTAATTAATTTACCTAGGTAGATATAATAACTACTTACTTTTTAGCTCACTCTGTGTTTCTATCTAAACAACCACATACATTTCATCCGTAAAATTCCAACTTCAAGAGTTGTTCTGTAATCTAATTTGATATCTTCTATTACATTCCCTGGCGGGCCATGTGGCGCTCTGCGTCTGATTAGGGTGTGGCTTAATTCATGAGATAACATCGGAAATAGTGCATGCGTATTTCACCGTAGACTTACCTACCACAAGCAAGAGTTGAACTCACTACCTGCGTCAGTGTTACCCTGCAATTACAACCTAGGAATCTTCAAAGCAAGAGTGAACAGGCATCTTCTAGGCGCGCTCGCTCCATCGTAGACTCAGTCTTTGCATCGTTGGGCTTAGTCTTGGGTCAAGAGCAAACCTACCCCATATAAAAATACTACTACTTAGCTAAAGGAATGACTGGCATAAAATGCCCTATGCTATGGCGTCAAGCCTACCGTTTTCAGTGTACAATTAAGCTTAAATTAAATATATAGGACAGTGTTGAAGATCTTAGAAAAATACGAACAATTTGAAATGTATACCTCCCCATTAGGTGAAAGAAAATATCTGTTTGTACTGGTCTGGGTGTTACGAGTAATGTATTTATTTCAGTTTATTTGCAATACCACTGTTGATTCTGATATCTGTAACACAAGTGCTTAAGCTACTTACCACGGAGTCAGATCAATGTATGCGATGTTGTTGCATGTTTATTTATTTCATTTATTTATTTACTAGGTTATGTCACTACTGCTGCCAAAAAGTCTAAATTGGCCGCTAATATTATTAAATGACTAAGGAAATTGAATTTTAAGGCAGTTGAATGAAATCATAATCATTTATTCGTCTTAAACATGTTATGAAAGGAAGACGAAAGCGTTTAAACCGCTAGTTTCTAATAACTAAGACCAAACTTTCTCTCGCAAATATATTACAGAACGGAAAGTTCCGGAAATTTTCAGGCGATACATTAACGCTGTGAATGACTGGACTGGCTGGAATTGAAATTCAGCAGATTCGATTTACATTTAGGCCCGGACTCCAACAAAGCGGAGACTTGGTATAAAGTCCAAAGCGGTGACGTGCTATAAAGTCCAAAGTGGAGACGTGCTATAAAGTCCAAAGCGGAGACGTGCTATAAAGTCCAAAGCGGAGACGTGCTATAAAGTCCAAAGCGGAGACGTCCTATAAAGTCCAAAGCGGAGACGTGCTATAAAGTCCAAAGCGGAGACTTGCAATAAAGTCCAAAGCGGAGTCTTGCTATAAACACCAAAGCGGAGACGTGCTATAAAGTCCAAAGCGGAGACGTGCTATGAAGTCCAAAGCGGAGAAGTGCTATAAAGTCCAAAGAGGAGACGTGCTATGAAGTCCAAAGCGGAGACGTGCTATAAGGTCCAAAGCGTAGACTTGGTATAAAGTCCAAAGCGGAGTCTTGCTATAAACACCAAAGCGGAAACGTGCTATAAAGTCTAAAGCGGAGACGTGCGATTAATTACAAAGCAGAGACGTGCTATAAAGTCCAAAGCGGAGACGTGCTATAAAGTCCAAAGCGGAGACGTGCGATAATGTCCAAAGTGGAGACGTGCTATGAAGTCCAAAGCGGAGACGTGCTATGAAGTCCAAAGCGTAGAAGTGCTATAAAGTCCAAAGCGGAGACGTGCTATAAAGTCCAAAGCGTAGACTTGGTATAAAGTCCAAAGCGGAGACGTACGATAAAGTCCAAAGCGGAGTCTTGCTATAAACACCAAAGCGGAGACGTGCTATAAAGTTTAAAGCGGAGACGTGCGTTTAATTCCAAAGCGGAGACGTGCTATAAAGTCCGAAGCCGAGACGAGCTATGAAGTTTAAAGCGGAGTTGTGCGATAAAGTCCAAAGCGGAGACGTGCTATAAAGTCCAAGACGGAGACGTGTTATAAAGTCCAAGGCGGAGACGTGCTATACAGTCCAAGGTGGAGACGTGCGATAAATTCCAAAGCGGATACGTGCGATAAAGTCCAAAGCGGAGGCGTGCTATAAAGTCAAAGCGGAGACAAGGAGAGACATATTTTAGCTTAGGTGTATTCACCGAAGCTCTGCGGAGATGCGTGCTGTCGCGGAGATGTGCACTGCACGCGTCGCTCAAATCATCTTCCGGTTTTTGTAGTGTGAAGCTCACTTCACCCATATTGTATTTAGTACGAGTATACAGGGTGTAAAAAAAACCTTAACTTAACGAAGCCGAATACCACATATTCTACCAATTGTTTCGATCATTTTTTTCCTTTACACCATACCTGGGAAGTTAACGGTTACTGAGATATTGATGGTTAAAGTTTGAAAAAAAAATTGATGTTTTTTACAGAAATGACTTCTATCCGTTAAAACTGAACTTTTTTTTCAAAGAAACATGATTCAAATTTTCACTAGTTCTTTCATAAAAAGCATCTAAATGGCACACTCCGCAATGAACAGCGCACACTCGAACCGAACCACGTCGCGGCGGCGTAAAGCAACACGCCCCGCGGAGACTTTTCCGCGTGCGCGCTGTACATTGCGGGTTAGAATTAAATTATTTTTTTTTTGATGTGAAAAAATAAAAGTTGTTTCCCAGCCAAAATTTCTTTTTTATTCGATTTGGTTTGATGTACTGAACGCGTGGTTGACGGCTTCGTTAAGGTTTTTTTTACACCCTGTATAAGTAGTTGTACGCGTTATTTAACGCATAATATTGGTACCTATAACTAAACCAACACTACCAACCAACTATCCTATTACATGGCAACCCTGCCACTGCGCACTACAGTTATTAAATTCAAGTTGTATTTATTTTGTATGGTTTAAACAAAGTGATTTAAAAACATGAAAACTTTTAAAATTGGATATAAGTTGCTGTGCATTAAAAATGATTGAGAAAAATAATTGCGTTGCACGTCATCGAGGCACAGCTCACATCTCCGATTCAACTTGGCTCACATCTCCGTTACAAATCATTCATCCGTTGCAAAAAGGAGTTTCCAAAAAACTTGTTGGCATCTGTTTCTTGCTGTTAACACTTTCTGTTTACATATTTTTTTGTACTTTCTGCACAGGAAGTTAAAATGTTTACAAATCCTGTCTTGCGAGGTGTACTACACAGTTTTACGAGATACAGCAAAAAAAACCCTTAAATTATATTCAACTTCTAATTTGGGATTAGTCTTACTAATTATTAAGGTGAAAGATTCTTCCTTTATTCTATACATAAAATCTATGCCTCATTGGTGTAGTGGCAAAGTTTCTGCCATACATCTGAGAGGTCTTGGGTTCAAATCCCAAGTCGAGACAAAATTGTTTTAGAGATTTTCTGTCATGAATTTCTCAAAAACAGCTCGGAGTCGGGAAGTCGGCGGTGTTACACCCCCGTGCCTCGGTGCGCACGTTAAGCCGTTGGTCCTGCGCCTGATCTCTCTTCGGTCATGTCGGATTGCCGTCCACCGAACTTTGAGAGTGATGGAACAGTGAGTGCACCTGTGTATTGCGCTCACATTTGCGCACTATAGTACCTGCGCAGTTGGCTGATCTCTGTTGATATTGGCCGCCGTGGTCGAAATCGGCCAGGAGGACTATTATTATAAAAAAACACGAGAGTCTGATGCAAGTACGTAGGTAAGTTGTGGTACCAAAATAATGCAAAGCTCTCGCCTTTTTAAACGACGATTAAAACGTCATCGGGGGGGTTAGTATTTTCATTTTGAGTTTAAAAAAGTCAAAACTGTCGTTTTATGTTGGTAAACTCTGGCCATCAATTATTTAAATTTTTTTTTTAGACTGACCAATCAATTCAGTTCAATCTAGAGAGGACGTCAATTGTAGACTGTCGTGCCCGAAATCCAAACTGAGCGTCGGATAAGTCGGGTCCTGCCCCTCCTAAATGAAGAATTGTTTAAGCAGTGATTATCCGCTCAAAAAGCTTCTCAACCTCGTTAAGTACGATCGGCCGGTCAGCTTCATCGTCAGCCTATATACGTCCCATTGCTGGGCACAGGCGTTACCTCAAGTAAGAGGTGGTGCGAGCCATACTCCACCACGCGGGCTCAGTGCGGTGCGGTGGAGGGGTGTGTGTAACGCAAGTGACCAACCTTACTGTCAGATATTATTAAGCCGCCCGAGGGCCTCTGACCAGGCTAACGACTAATATCTATCGATATTAACCGGGACCAACAGCTTAACGTGCCTTCCGAAGCACGGAGATGCTTGACAATAGACGTCATTTGTATGGTCAGAGTGGTCACCCATCCCAAACATGACCGCGCCGTAGGTAGCTTAAGTTTTGGTATCACTACCAAAGCGCTGCAACCACTGCGCCACAAGCACCCCGGTAAGCTTAAAGCGGTAAAACTAAGATTTAATCGGACGCCCTTCCTTTCGTAGCAAGCAAAGTTGCCACTCCTTCCACGGTTTTGAGAACTTTCCTACTTCAAAATTTGAGCCTATGGAAGCGTTTAAAAACGCATCACCCGTCGCGGGCATCTCTCTCGCAGGTACCTCAATGTCCTCCATTAGAGCTGGCTTGTCTGATTCGCCCTGAGAAGAGCGCCTTGATGTTTTCGGGGTTAATCAAGACCAAACCAGATGCTTCGACACGGTGGAAATCTCTATCAATCGTAATTGCTCGTATTCGCATGCGCACTTTCGCTGAGAAGAGTTCAGTCACCGGTCTGCCGTCTCTCTCCGTCACGGTGGTCATAACGCGGTATCCAGAGACGACGATGTGGATGGACGTATCTTCTCTCCCGCCCCTTTAAAACCGTTACCTAATTCAAGCAACTTCAATGCTCGTAACATTTTTTTGTTCCATTAGGAACAAGCTAAGGACGTGGACCATGCTGCCTAGTATGGTTAGGTGTATTTCTTAGATAATTAATAAATAAAATAAATATATAAATTGTTTAAACAAACACACTAATTACCTAGCCCCAAACTAAGCGTTAGCTTGTGCTTTGGTGACTAGGATATCGGATAGAAATACTTAAATACATTTATAAACACCCATGACTCAGGTACAAATGCTTGTGCTCATCACACAAACATTTGCCCCTAGCAGGAGTCGAACCCGTAACAGCCGGTTTTGCAGTCTGCACCTCAGACCACTAGACCAAAGCTGTCGTCATTGATTCTTAAAACTACTTTCTTACAACTACATACTACTAACTAACTAAGCCCTAACAAACTAAGCCTAACTCATTGAAATGCGAGGATTGTTCACATTTCAATGCTAAAGAAATAAGAGTTTTACGCGGGAATATCGATCGGATCAGTACGGAGCACCTTACCCTATTTCTTACATTTTCTCCATTGTTTTCCTTCAGTAACACATTGTGATGATACTTCCACCCCAATATCACAATAATACGCAACAAAAAATCACTTTAGAAAATTAAGAAACAGAGCCCATCTTACTCCTTTCGTTTTCCGCGTTGAACTCCAAATGCTCGTAACATTGATTCCATTATCTGTCAGTCATTATAAGCTCATCTGTCAAAGTCACACGTCACAAAAATAAAACATATGAAACCCAATATCGGAAATATCGAGTCAAATGAACCAATTCATTGTTCACACTAAAATATTATGTTACATTCACAAATTAGTCGGAACGTGTAAGCGATTACGGGATAACATTTAATAGCCCGAAAAAACTTGTAAACCACCCCCTAAATAGAAACAGTAAAAAAAACATCAAAGACAAGTTTAACTTTTTTTTTGTAAATCATATGCACGTGTAGCCAATTGATAGTTTCGAGTTTGGGGAAAAAAGTTAAGAAAAAAAATCATGGCTCCCGTTTGACGGCTGTTTTGGCGCGCGATAAGTATTTTTTTGCTTTTAACTTTTTGAAGGCGAAAAAGTCTATATTTACGACGCAATAATTATGTATTGTGGTGTCTTACCTCCGTAGCTCAAAGGATTAAATGCAAAAAAATACTTTGCATAGTAAAATACACCGCTACGATACGACCGACCGACCTGTTAAATATTTGTAAAAATATTTCTCTCGGGTGATTTGAGGGTGTCTCCCACAATCATTGATGAAACATACGCTGGCTCAAAGCGTTAAAAAGCACTTTCAACATTCAACATTAAGGTTCTCGGTAGCTCTCAGTGGTCAGAGCATTGGACCGGACTTCCAAAGGTCGGGGGTTCGATTCCTCCCCGATGACCAGAGCCGAAAAGATTTTTTTAAGTGTTATGTCTTTACTTTACATAGAAGAAGTTGTCTTTTCATTTTCTTCGTTTTACATAATTACGATAGTAAGACCCTTCGTTGACAATCAGTAAAAAGTAATGGCTGCCTCATATGCCTATTTTGTTTCAGAGCTCAACAGCAGAGAAGAGAGGCAAAGGGCGCACCGGCTGGCCTCAACACGTTTGGGCCTTGGAACTGAAGAGCGAACAGAACTTGCAGACTTAGTTATTAGCTTGTTCTGCCTAGGATACTTTTTCATAATGTAAAAGTAAGACCAAGGCTCCTAGACAGGGTAAAATAGCATATACGATGACGACCACTGCAATCGACTTCGTTGGTCAAATGTTTTGAAATTACCTTTGCATTTGTAAAATAACGTGTCAATTTAGGCACGGCGAATATAATTTTCATGCAGGTTACAAACTAAAGTCGTCGAGTGATGGTAGTTTAATTTTTTTTTCAAAACTATGTAATGACAACTAACACCTTAGTCTTCCTGTGACCACGGACCAAATAAGAGTCCGAAACGTCAGGTTAAAGTTTGTGTACAAACTTGTGTGTACAGTGGCGTACTTAATGCCGGAGGCATTCTCTACCAATCAACCACTGGTCCAAGCAGAGAACATACAGGCGGTGCACATACAGAGAAAAAAGAAAATAAAAGTAAAATGGTTAGACACCTACTTACTAAATTAAAAAAAAAATAACAGTTAATAAAACTTTATTTCTTTTATGATGTAGAATTTCTAAAAAGTTCCTCGTTAATGGACAATTAAAATGTTACATGATCAATAGAACTTAACTACAGACACCAGCTGTAATAACTAACTATGTGCCATGTCAAAATAACACATTGAAGTAAGTAATATTTTATTTGCAAGAATACAGTTTCAATACAGGTGTTACATTCATAAAAACTCAAATAAATATTCAACCAATTATATGCAAATTGTACTCACATGCAACTTTTAACATTATGGATTTGTTTTAGCAAACATTACTATTTCTAAAATGTATAATGATAGAAGTAGATGGAATCAGACGTTACTTTGCGGAAATCCATGACTAAAGCTACAAGAGAGGATTATTTTAATTTAATTTTCTACTAAACGACGCCAGCGCAGGAACCCAAATACATCCAATTTCAACCACTTGAAAAACTAGAGGTGAAAGTCGCAGGACTTACAATACAACTCACAACGTGACACAGAAGACGCACCTGGCAAGTGGCACAGCACTGACACCAACAAAACACTCGACGCGTTACGCCACTACACGTGGCATCCTAAGGAGCTGTTGTCGCTTCGAAAGACTACGAGTCGCTCGCTAGTTTTTTCAAATAGTTGCAATTGGACGTATTTGGTTTCCTACGCTGGCGTCGTTAAGTGGAAATTTAAAGCAAAATAGTCCTCTTTTTCAGCTTTAAGGATGGAAGTGTCAGAATTCTATACCGTTTCAAGAATGGTTTGCCACTGTTGGTAGGATAAACGTCAAACATAGCCCTGATCCGCCTCTTTTGTGCTTTTAATGTAACATTTCTATCCGTTTAGTTACCCCAGAATATGGCAAACATGAATATGACAGAAGACGCTCTGTGCAGATTCTGCCACACAGAGGAGGAAACGGCCATGCATATTCTCTGCTCATGCGGCCCGCTTATGAGCAAAAGAAGTATCCATCTCGGGCGGCACATCATGCGCCCGGATGAGATAACAGAAGTCACGCTCCAAAGAGTCTGGCAATTTATAGACTCAACGGGACTAAGCAGTGAACTGTAAATACAAAGGGCTGCCACAATAGATCAAACTTGGTCCAGTTGGCGATAAGAAGGCCCATAAACCCAATAATAATAATACCCTAGAATATTAAGCCATACGTCATACGAAATATACATACCTACAATACCTACTTACATAAAGTAGGTATTACAGTATATCCAAAGAAATAATTAAGCCGGTGGCTGTACCCTCATAAGTACCCGTACGTGTAGGTAAAAGATGGTGTGATTAAAGAACAATTTACATAGGCATGATGACACCTATCGTAAATATTTTCAAGACCATGATGTTTTTAAATTATAACCTCTATGAAGCTAGTAAAACCAATTTATTTCCAAAAAGCTGTAGAAATCAATTTTTATTTATTAAATAAATATTCAGTCAATTGACTTCGATTTCTGATGCTATATTATGACGTCAAATACTTATTTGTATTCCCATACAAAATCTATGGAGGCAGATCGTTTTGACAGATGATAAAAAGTATATCAACGATTGGTGGTGTCATCTAGCCTGTTGTATTGTATTATGGTATTGAATTCTAGTTGTTAACATGATCTTACGTTTTAGCATTGAAAAGGCAGTCAGCTGTTTGTTTTAAGTGTAATATAAGTATATGGGTGTAATTTACCTGAAATAAAGATTTATTATTATTATTATTATTTAAATAAATTAGTTACCTTTAAGATGAAAATCTCATTTTGGATTCTACTTACCTATTTAAGTGATTTAATTTAATACGCTGTATAAAATATTTAATATGTTTAGTACTACGTAAATAGGTAGCCTATAAATATTGTTTTTAATACATAGTTTTAATTATAAGTGTAATTTAAACGATGGAGTTCGACATCACATTCGCAAGTTAAAAAGCTTCTGAACATACAAGTTGCTTATATGATTTTAAACTTTCGCGTTGCATTGTTACACTAATTACTTTTCATCGGGTCTAAACGCGATATATTTTGACGACCGCTTGGTGCAGTGGTCCACAGGTCGGACTTCTAAAACCAAGGGTCGCGGGTTCGATCCCCGCACAGTACAAGCATAAGTGTGCATGAACATGTGTGTTTGTACTGGTCTGGGTGTTTTCTATGTATAATATGTATTTATTAACAAAAAAATGTATTTAAGTATGTTTATCCGTTGTCTAGTACCCATAACACAAGCCTCGTAGCTTAATTTGGGACTAGAGAATTGGTGTGATTGTTGTGAAATATTTATTTATTTATTTTATTTATTATTTATTTTATTTTAATGAGTATTAGGTACTCACTGCTCGACGTTTTGCCTAGCTGACTGGTCAGCTCGTGACCCAGCTGTGTGCAATCCAGGCGAAACGTCGAGCAGTGATTACCTAATACTCTGCCTCGTTGATGTAGTGGCAAAGTTTCTGCCTTACATCCGAGAGGTCCTGGATTCGAATCCAAGGTGGAGACAATTTTTTTCTGAGATTTTCTGTCATTAATTTCTCAAAAACAGCTCGGAGTCGGGAAGTTGTCGGTGTTACACCCCCGTGCCTCGGTGCGCACGTTAAGCCGTTGGTCCTGCGCCTGATCTCTCTCCGGTCATGTCGGATTGCCGTCTTACCGAACTTTGAGAGTGAAGGAACAGTGAATGCACCTGTGTGCATTCACTGTTTGTGCTCACACTTGTGCACTATAATATCTCCAGCGCAGTTGAGTAGTCGCTGTTGAGATTGACCGCCGTGGTCGAAATCGGCCAGGAGAACTATTATTATTATTACCTAATACTTATTAAAATATATCGCGTTTAGACCCGATAACAAGTAATTAGTGACACAAGGTACTTGTCAAAAATAACAATAGTTACTGAGGTACCTACTTACAGTTATGACAAGATTATTCGATGTGTTATTTTAAATTAGGTACCTACTTAAACTTATTTTAATCGTTGAATAAATAAATAAATAAATAATAAATAAATATTTCTCAACAAGCACACCAATTCTCTAGTCCCAAAGTAAGCTACGAGGTTTGTGTTATGGGTACTAGATAACGGATATACATACTTGTTATACCATTAGAATCATGCATGCTCATGCAGCAGCGACCTAAATAATTCGGCCAACAGTCACTGGGTCAATCGGTGACACGAGGAAGCTGACTCGGCACTACCTGCTGCCTCCGCTCCACGATGCGTTTTCCCGGCACTCTTGTTCCAACTTTGAACATTGTCGATCCCTCTTAGTTATTTAATTATATATAAAAACTGTAATTTTAATTTTAAATAAATTGATTATAAGAATATCGTCTTTTTTGTATCCACCGCTGTGGCTGTTCGTAATTGGCGCAGTCGGTAGGATTCTCGCGGTCGGTTTCGCGCTTCATCGAGAAGATTTCCGTTTCGGACTTGAAGCCCTCCGTGTGGCTCTTAAGTCGCATCCCGAGTATCCAGAACCTACGACGTGCTGCAGCGCAGGCATCCAGACATTGATACCGCCGGAACAAAGATACCACGAAGAATGAAATTGTGAGTACATTTGAATCTTTCATGTGTTGCATCCTTCTTACTTTATAGTCCTATTTTATCCTAGTGTAAATTTCTTTAGCCAACATTTTTCATCCCAGGCAATCGGGGTCTGAATCCCCTAGGTTAGTTAGAGCTAGCAGATTAGACGAGAATAGGAATATACCTCCTTTGTTAGAAGTAATCAGCGAGGAAGAGGTAGTTAACATGTCTGATCCCGTAGACAACATTTTTAAATCCCTCAGATTACTTCCAGAGTTTGACGGAAATCCCAATGTGCTTACCCGATTTATTAACTTGTGTGACCAACTAGTCTTGACATACATTAAGTTAGAACCGGGTCATGAGTTAGAAAATCAGGCATTATTAAATGGAATTTTAAATAAAATCACAGGGCCCGCAGGCCGTCATATTAATTCAAATGGCATACCTAGCGATTGGCAAGGCATTAGAAATGCTTTAATTAATAATTTTGCCGATCAACGCGACGAGACTGCGTTGTACAATGACCTCGCAATGCAGTCACAGGGCCAAAGTACACCACAAGAATTTTACGAGCGCTGTCAGACCCTTTTCAGCACCATAATGACTTATGTAACTTTGCATGATAATATTCAAACTACTATTGAGGCCAAACGTCAACTTTATAAAAAAATTACATTAAAATCATATTTACGCGGGTTGAAAGAGCCGCTTGGTTCGCGTATCAGATGTATGCGACCCGTATCTATAGAACAGGCGTTAGAGTTTGTGCAAGAAGAGGTTAATACATTATATTTGCAACAGAAAAATGAGCATTATTCTGATAGGAAATCATTTAACATGGTACAGTCCTCTAAGCCAATTTATAGTCAATCTTTACCAATGCCACCAATGCACTCCGTCAAACCTTTCACATTCAATATGCCAGGACCTTCCCGTCCTCAACCATTCCACATGCCCCAAAATTCTCAATATTTTAGACCTAACACAATTCAACCCCATATGAACCGTGGACCGACACGTACCCAGCAAATATTTAGAGCTCCACCTCCAAATTATAACCCACAAAGCAATGTATTCAGATTACCTAACAGGAATTCACAAGTTCCTATTACACATCAACCGACCCCAAAACCCATGAGCGGCGTAAGCCACTTCGTGCCCAAAGCTTTACCACCCACTGGACATGACTGGCATAGATTTGGTAATCCACCACCAAGTAATTATTTCAAGGCGAGAGAAATTAATTTCAACGATAGATCAGATTATGAATATGGCCCATTCTATGATAATAGCTACTCAGATTACTATAATAATGTACCGGAATATTTTTACGAGCACGATGATTATGTCGATTATAATTATGTCGATTATAATTATGGCGAATCTAATTTTAGTTATCCCGAATTGCATACTCCCGAATGCGTTCCCGAAAATACTGAAAAAAATCCTTCACCTTGCAAGGACGAGGATTTTCAGGTACCAGGCAGATCAGACAAACCAAAATAGAAATTAATTTGCAAACCCAGAGACAACTCCCGTATATCCAGATTTTAAATCCACCCTTAAAATTACTCATAGATACCGGAGCAAACCAATCATTTATAAGTCCAGAATCAGTAGATAAGTACTTTTCAAACGTAGAGCTAAACTATGATCCGTTCGAAGTCGTTAATGTTCACGCCGTAAGCAGATGTGACTATTCCTTAACGCTGCCTTGTTTCCCTGAATTTAAGGAAGAAACCGATATCACACTTTACGTTTATAAATTTCACAATTATTTCGATGGTTTAATTGGTTCAGATCTACTTAATAAATTCGAATCATCTATAGACTTTAAAAATAAATTACTCATAACTAAGAACGCTACTCATCTGATTCACTTCTATGATTCGAGAAACGTAAATTTATATGAAGATGTTATCCCCGGACGTTCGTCTAAATTAATAAAATTACCTGTTAACATTCGCGACGGAGATGCTTATATTCCTAAACAAATTTTATCTAATTGTATTATAGGAGATTGCTTAACCACCGTTAGAAATAACCGCGGATATTTGGAAGTATCGAACCCGAACCATCACGACGTCATATTCTCAGTCGACCGTCAAGTAAACGCACTAACCCATAAGGTAGTAGAACCAACCCGTACCGAGCTCAATGCTACGAACTATACCTGTGCTACGACAGGCATACGTCACTCCCATACTACGAGTAGTGACGCGTTACACTCAAATGCTACGACGCCGACTAGCCGTGCTACGAGCGTTCTATCGATGCTACGGACAAATCATTTGAACGCTGAGGAACGTGCGAACTTAGAGAAACTATGCGCGCAGTACGCGGACGTATTTTATCTCGAAGGAGAGGCTTTAAGTTTTACCAATCAAATCAAACATTCAATTAAGACAACAGATGAGTTGCCGGTATATTCAAAGAGCTATAGGTACCCACATATACATAGGCAAGAGGTTAGAGACCAGATTAGTAAAATGTTAGAACAGAGCATCATCAGACCATCTAGTTCAGCATGGAGTTCACCTATCTGGGTAGTTCCAAAGAAAGCTGATGCCTCTGGCAAAGTCAAGTGGCGCATTGTAGTTGACTTTAGGAAGTTAAATGAAAAGACCATCGATGACAAGTATCCTATCCCTAACATCACGGATATTTTGGACAAGTTAGGTAACTGCCAATACTTTACCACCTTAGATCTTGCCAGTGGGTTCTACCAGGTTGAAATGGAACCCTCAGATATACCAAAAACAGCATTTAACGTAGAACACGGTCATTACGAATTCTTAAGAATGCCGATGGGACTTAAGAACGCACCAAGTACTTTCCAACGAGTGATGGACAACGTCCTCCAAGGTCTGCAGAACGTCATATGCCTAGTGTACCTAGATGACGTCATAGTCTTTAGTACGTCACTCCAGGAACACATACATAATTTAGAAAAAGTTTTCCAAAGGTTAAGAGAATCGAACTTTAAGATACAACTAGATAAGTCCGAGTTTCTTAAGCTTGAAACTTCGTTCCTTGGCCATATAATCAGTAAAGATGGCGTTAAGCCTAATCCCGATAAAATAGATGCAATAAAGAAATATCCTATACCAAAAACCTCCACTGAAATAAAGAGATTTTTAGGACTTTTAGGTTACTATCGTAAATTTATCCCTGATTTTGCCAGAATCACCAAACCATTAACTCAATGTCTTAAGAAAGGTTCAAAGATAACATTAGATCAAAATTACGTAAGCTGCTTTGAGAAATGTAAGTTATTACTCACTAATGATCCGATCTTGCAATACCCAGATTTTTCTAAGGATTTCATCCTAACAACTGACGCATCCAATCACGCTATAGGCGCGGTACTATCCCAAGGTCCTATGGGTAGTGACAAACCCATAGCATATGCATCTAGAACCTTAAACACCAGCGAGATAAACTACAGTACTATCGAAAAGGAGTTGCTAGCGATAGTCTGGGCAACAAAATACTTCCGCCCATACCTTTTCGGTCGTAAGTTTAAAATCATTACAGATCATAAACCCTTACAATGGGTTATGAACCTGAAAGAGCCTAACTCTCGACTTACCCGTTGGAAACTTAAATTGAGTGAGTATGATTTCACTGTCATCTATAAGCAGGGCAAATGTAATACAAATGCCGATGCTTTATCTCGTATAGAGATTCATAATGAAGAGATCAGTTCAATAATAGCCAATCCGACAGAGAAGGCTCCTTCATTAGACGATTCTGACACTGCGACAATACATACAGACGCTGAGAATCCTATTTTAGAAGTACCTATAACAGATGAGCCCCTTAACAAATTTCACAGACAGATCTGCTTTATCGTAGTTGATGGTATCAAGGGAAAAACCACTGTTTCTAAACCTTTTGAAAGCCACACACGTACAGCGATTCAGTTATCTAAATCCAATCTTGAACAGGATGTAGTAAATGCTGTAAAGGAGTTTGTTAACCCAAAAGTTAAGACTGGTATCATCATCCATCCTCCGTTAGAGTTATATTCGATCATACCTATCATCCAAAATCATTTTAAAAGTTCTGCCATGAATCTTGTCTTAACTAAAGTCGAGTTAGAAAATATCAAAGAGTACTTGCGACAGCAAGAACTAATACAGAAGTACCACGAAGGTAAAACCAATCACCGCGGTACTTCTGAAAGTTACTTAGCTTTATCGAAAAAATATTTCTGGCCTAAGATGAAGGAAAGCATCGCGAAATACATTAATGAATGTAACATATGTGGCCAAGCGAAATATGACCGTAATCCTATAAAGCAACAATTCCATATTGTTCCGCCGCCAACAAAACCTTTTGAAGTGTTACACATCGATCTTTTCACAGTCGAAACAGAAAAATATCTTACTCTAGTCGATGCATTCTCTAAGTATGCACAAGCATACCACCTTCGAGATGGCACAGCTATTAGTGTAGTACAAGCCTTACTAAAATTCTGTACCCATCACGGCATACCAACTATCATAGTATCAGATCGCGGCACTGAGTTTACGAATCAACTATTTTTGGAATTTACCCGTGTACATAAGATTCAGCATCACAAGATCTCAGCTCATGCTCCAAACGAAAATGGAATTGTCGAACGATTTCATTCAACCCTGTTGGAGCATTTACGATTGTTAAAATTACAGCATCGAGGCGAATCAGTAGTTAATCTAATACCTTACGCCTTACTAGCCTACAATAGTTCTATACACAGCTTCACCAAGTGCCGACCATTAGATGTAATCACTGGACACTTCGACCCTCGCGATCCAATAGACATCGAATTAACCGAACATCTGCTACAACAGTATATAATAGATCACCGCACCAAGATGAGTAAAGTTTATGACATAATCCAAGATTCATCTTTACATCGCCGTACTGGGATTATTGAAACCCGCAATAAGACTAGGGAAACCGAGGAAACTTATAATCCGGATCAGAATATTTTTATTAGAAATCCAATGGCCAGTCGTCAAAAATTAGCACCACGTTACACTAGCGATACTGTATTAGCTGACCTCCCAATTCATATTTATACCAAGAAAAAACGTGGCCCCGTAGCTAAATCCACACTCAAACGAATCCCTAATAGCGCGCGATTGTTGCAGGATAATGCTGATGATTCTCCTCCGGGTAGCAGTCGCGCAAGAGATCCAACTTGATAGTTTAGAAGATGGTCCAGGAATCCTTCCTTTCAAATTAGGTCCGACTAAAATTATATCCCACTACCATTCCTTCCTTCAATTCATAGATATAGATTATATTAAATCCCAGGTAAAGTTAGTTAAATCTCAGTTAAGTGATGTTCGGTCTCAAGTAAATAATAAGACTTTATTCTTGTACGAACCGCATATTGACTATCTCGGTAGAAAGCTAGAAAAGGTTTATGAACAGCTGCAAACGTTTGAGTTGAAACGTTTTAAAAGAGGTTTAATAAACGGTCTAGGCTCCGTTATAAAAAGCATATCGGGTAATTTAGACTTTACGGATGCTTTGCGTTACGACAATGCTCTTAAAACCTTGCAAAGTAACGAAGATCAATTAGCTGCTGAGTTAAATAACCACATAAGCTTAAGTAAAGAATGGATGGCAGAGCACTCCAGTGTATTAAACACTATTATTGAAAACCAGAAGAAAATTAAAAGGGTAGTCGATTTAGTCATTAATAATGTAACAGAAGACGAAACTTCGCTCATAAAATATGCCCATCTAGCCCAATTACTTTTAATATTAGGAGATAATATCGAAGATTTGGCAGACGAGTTAAGTAAGATAGAAAATCTTTTAGCATTTATACGTGCATCGAGCACGCATCATTCTATGTTAAGTTTAGATGTCTTAAGATCGATGGTAGATAAGTTAAAATTACTATATAATAAAGATGAAATCATAGATTTAAACCTTAGAGAATACTATGACGTGATTAAATTAGGGTCTTACTATACGGAAAATAAAATAGTTATTGTGTTTAAGATTCCGATTGCCTTCCCATACTCCTACGATCTTTACAAACTAGCTATCGTTCCTAATAAAATTAATAACGTCCTCATCCCATCCTCTCCTTACATAGCAATACATCGAAATGATTTCGTGTATATAGAGACAGAATGTCCGAAGTCCAATACTTGGTATCTCTGCGAGGCGAAGATGAATTACAAGCCACAAAATCAAGAAGACTGCATCCATACTCTAATCACCGCTCAGAAATTAGACGTCACTTGCAAGCCCACTACAGTAATCTTGGATAAGGAAGCATTGGAACAACTGGATGACAAGCATTATACAATAACTTTCCCGAAACCAACGAAAATGCAGACATCCTGTGGGAAGAATACCTACAACACTCTTCAAGGAAGTTACCTGGCTATTATTCCACCAGGGTGTTATCTCCAAACGACAGAGTTCACCATACAAAATAGTAACGACCACACAAGAGGAACAGCTATTAAGATCATGAACCTTCCTGAACCTCGAAACGTCACGTCTGAGTCACCGAAGCCGCTTATAAAATTGAACTCCGTCAACCTAGAAAATCTGCACGCCAGCAATGCAAAGATAGCTCTCCAGCATCCGATAGAAATTAGTAAATCTTCAGATGGAGTCCTCTATCATACGACCATACCCATATATATATTACTGTTTAGTACAGGCGCACTCATTATTGGCGTTCTGTTACGAAGACATTACATTAAGCGTCGAGATAAATCATCAGATACTCAGAAAACGTATGCTGAAATCTCTGATAAAAATCGAGATGAATCCAGCCACATCGCAGCAACTTTCTCGAAGAAAGTTCTTCAATAGTTGCTGATCTTCGGGGGAAGGTGTTATACCATTAGAATCATGCATGCTCATGCAGCAGCGACCTAAATAATTCGGCCAACAGTCACTGGGTCAATCGGTGACACGAGGAAGCTGACTCGGCACTACCTGCTGCCTCCGCTCCACGATGCGTTTTCCCGGCACTCTTGTTCCAACTTTGAACATTGTCGATCCCTCTTAGTTATTTAATTATATATAAAAACTGTAATTTTAATTTTAAATAAATTGATTATAAGAATATCGTCTTTTTTGTATCCACCGCTGTGGCTGTTCGTAATTTACTTAAATACTTTTTTTTTGTAAATAATAACATATTATAAATAGAAAACACCCAGACCAGTACAAACACACATGTTCATGCACACTTATGCTTGTACTGTGCGGGAATCGAACCCGCGACCCTTGGTTTAGAAGTCCGACATGCGGACCACTGCACCAAGCGTCGTCCAAAAATATACTGTATGTATGTCCTCTAGAAATGTCAATGAGAGCAGTTTATAAGTATTGTACAGTGAATATTTTACCAAAGACTAAGTTATTTAAATATGTTAATGTATATTAATTAAATAATTTAAATATCAAAACATATGGCTTATAATTAATTTTATTATCTTCAAATAACTATACCTACTTCTGAATTAGGGTTGCCAGCCGTACTTTATAACAAAGTATTGTACGTTATTTCAGGCAATTGCACTTTATACTTTATGAGAACAATAAAGGACACGAAAATACTTTATTTCGCATGATTTGCTTTCTTTGTCATTTAGAAGTTGAAGTTTAGTCGTAAATATTAATATAATCATACTTAGGAAGTATAACTATTTGTTGTGTTACGTTCTATGGGTGTGGGATCTAAATTGAAATGCACTTCTAAACCGATGAAGTAGAGTAGGATTTATTGTACACACTTTACGTTACAACACTTAGTACACAAACACTTATATCGCACTCCAAAATCTTCTTGTCGCAGTTTTCGCTTCGATGTTTACTCGTCGCTTTCCCAAATTAAACTCCAACTCGGTCGCATTCCCGGGCTCCTTATATACCGGCCGTCAAGGACTCCCGAATATTCGGTAGGTACCTACTACCCAGTACGAGACTGTTCGGGATCCTTCCAAATGCCGTCTTGCCTAGCCTTGACCTTTCTCGAATGTTCGGCATCATAGTGCTATCCTTGTCTTGTGCTGTCTCTGTCACACCTTACTGGAATGTTCTTAGTATAGCTGCCTCTCTCTAATCGTGCTATCTCTTTCACTCCTACTGAAAATTACGTCATATACTGAAGTGGGCTTCAAAGGCCCATAAGGGGTCCTGAAAACGCCTGAAAACGGGTTTTCAGGTTATGGCGTCATCTGATAGAGGGTGGCCTGAAACGGACTGAAAACATGTTTCAGGCGCCTGAAAACAACGGCAACTTGGGTGAAATTTCGATAAACTAGTATGTGTTAGAGCACTCTCTGAAACGGCCTGAAATGGTATTTCAGCCTGCTGAAAACGCCTCCAAGGCCCGGAAAAACACGATCAAAGTTTTAGCACTAGCCCACCAGCTTAACACTACCCCCTCCTTAGACATGCTCGTCCCGAGCATCATTCGTTCCATGGTACTTGGCCAACCGATCAACATGAACAATCTTACAGGGGCTACGTGCGTTGCGCTGTATCCGATAAGTGACGTCGTTGATCCTTGTGACTACTTTGTACGGCCCTTCCCAACTCGGCGACAATTTCGGTGACTTTCCTTTTCGACGCATAGGGTTATGTAGCCACACGAATGATCCTTCCTCAAACCTCGTCTGGTTAGACTTCCGGTCGTATCTGGTCTTCACCTTCTCGCTGGCCTGCAATCCATGTTCACGAACATGCCTGTGAACATCATCAAGCCGGTTTCGCAGTTCACTTGCATACTCCGAAACCGTCTTTGGTGCATCCGGAGGACGTCCGGTCAGAAGGTCTGCAGGTAAACGTAGTTCTCTTCCAAAATTAGCACACGCAGGAGTTACGGCCGTGCTTTCATGAACTGCTGTCCGATATGCCATTAAAAAGAGCGGAATATGCCTGTCCCAATCCTTTTGATGGTTGTCAACTACTTTGGCCAAATGTCGTTCCAGAGTCTGATTGAATCTCTCAACCATTCCGTCTGACTGTGGGTGATAGGCCGTAGTCCGAGTTTTATGAATTCCCATGACTCGGCAAGTCTCCTGAAACACCAGAGACTCAAAATTTCTTCCCTGATCACTGTGGATCTCAAGAGGCACACCATACCGACAAAACACTTCAGTCACTACAGTTTCCGCTACTGTGACTGCCTCTTGATTCGGAATGGCAAATACCTCAGGCCATTTGGTGAAATAGTCCATGACCACCAGGATGTACTTGTTTCCACGGTCAGAGGTCGGGAACGGGCCTGCGACGTCTAAAGCAATTCTTTCCCAAGGCGCTCCCACGTTGTAAACTTTAAGCGCACCTCTACTGCGTGTATGTGGTCCCTTAACTGACGAACAGCTAGTACATTTCCTACACCAGTCTTCCACGTCGTCCCGACAGTTTATCCAGTAAAAACGTTGACGAATCTTCATCAGAGTCCTTTTTACTCCTAGGTGTCCACCGGAAGCGCCGTCGTGAAAGGATCTTAAAACATCGCTAACTCTCTTTCTTGGTACAACCACTTGAAGATGAGCATCCTTTCCGTTTTCTGACTCCCATTTCCTGCACAGTACGCCATTGTGCATAACCAGACTTTCCCATTGCGCCCAGTAGCTCTTTGTCACGGTACTCATCGGAGCTACCTCACACCACCTTGGTTTGGGCGCCCCAGCGTTGATCCAATCGTAAATGGGCTTTACATCGCAATCTTCCTTTTGTGCTTCTTGCATTGCTTCATCACTCCATTCTTCGCTAACAGTGTCTGTCCTCAACATCTTCACGCAGTCCTTACCCTCTTGCCTTAAACAGTGTTTGCAATCATCAGGACAAGGTCTTCGAGAGAGGGCATCTGCGTTGCCATGTGACTTTCCACTGCGATGTTCGATGACAAAGTCATATTCCTGCAGTTGTTCGATCCAGCGTGCCACCTGACCCTCAGGGTTCTTAAACTCTAACAACCACTTTAGAGCAGCGTGGTCAGTTCTTATTCGGAACTTGCGTCCAAGCAGGTATTTACTAAAATGCTGCAGAGTTTTGACGACTGCCAGCAATTCTCTCCTAGTGACGCAGTAGTTTCTCTCCGGCTTCAATAGCGACTTGCTAAAATAGGCGATCACAACTTCCTGATCACCCTTCTTCTGTGACAAGACTCCTCCAATGCCAGTATTGCTTGCATCAGTGTCAACAACAAACTCGTTCTCTGGGTCTGGATATCCCAAAATCGGTGTTTCACAAAGTCTCTGTTTGAGGTCTAAGAAAGCTGCTGCACACTGATCATCCCAGTTGAATTTTCTTTTCTCTTCTGTCAGCTGGTACAAAGGCTTTGCTATATCTGAGAAGTTCTTTACAAATCGTCGGTAGTACGAGCAAAGTCCCAAGTAGGCACGTACTGCTGTCTTGTCTTTCGGTGTCGGCCAGTCCTTAACTGCACTTATCTTCTCAGGGTCTGTCTGGATGCCATCTGATGAAATCACATGTCCCAAGTAGTTAACCTTGCGCTTGAAGAATGAGCATTTCTTCGGACTTAGTTTTAAGTTAGCATCGCGCAACTTGGACAAAACTTGTTCCAGCTTCTTGAGGTGGTCATCAAAATCTTTGCCTACAATTATGATGTCATCCAGATACACTAGGCACGTATCACCCAGGAGTCCAGCCAGTATTTGCTCCATCAACCGCTCAAACGTTGCTGGTGCGTTGCACAATCCAAACGGCATTACATTAAACTGCCAAAGTCCTTTACCGGTTGAAAAGGCTGTTTTCTCTTTGTCCTTGTCTTTTATTTCCACTTGCCAATAGCCACTTTTCAAATCCAACGTGGAAAACCATTTCATTCCATGCAGAGTGTCCAAAGTGTCATCTATCCTAGGCAATGGATAACTGTCTTTCTTAGTCACATCGTTGAGTCGACGATAGTCTACGCAAAATCTCATGGTTCCATCCTTCTTTTTCACCAAGACTACTGGAGAACACCAAGGACTTGTCGACGGTTCTATCACTTTATCTCTCCTCATTTCCTTGATCATGTCTTCCACTTCCTTCTCTCGAGCTACTGGAACTCGCCGCGGTCGTTGTCGAATAGGCATGACATCTCCGGTGTCGATCTCGTGCTGCACTACTCCAGTTCTCCCGATATCACTGTCATGTGCAGAGAAGACGCTCCTATAGCGCTTTAGCAAATTACGTGCCTTAAGAAGTTCTTCCTTTGTGAGATCATTTTGGCAGTCTTCCAATAACTTTCCAATTTCCACAACTTCTTCTTGTAACTTGTTCTCCTTCGACCCATGGCAACTCCGTATCCAAGAGATTGCCTCGCATGTTCCCAAAAGGGTTCCTTTACTTATGACGTGTTGAGTGTCACTTAGATTTAGCACCCTTATAAATGCTGCAGATGACGTCGTTACCACTGTGCGAGCTGGCATCCATGGTTTACTGCCGTCCATTTTCTCTATTAACACGCAGGAATGAGATCCTTGTCTCGCACCGTGTGGCAATGTCACCGGAACTAGGGCTTGCGATCTCGGTTGAAGTGTAGTCCTTCTAGCGCAGAAGACATGTCCACTCACTCCACCTTCCATAGGAACTTCATAAGCCCCAAATTTCAGCACGCCTCCTTTCATGTCGATCTTACACTCGTACTTCCTCATAAAGTCAAGACCAATAATGCAGTCATCTACGATGTTAGCAATGATGACTTTGTGCCAGTACTTCTTTTCTCCAATCTTCACTGACACTTCCTGCTCCCCCTGGACGGAGATGTACTGGCCGGTAGCCGTTTGCAGCTGAAGATGCATTGGTCGGACTAGATGATCCCTGGACAGGTGTTTCAGCAGTCGAGAACTGATCACGGTCCGAGAAGCTCCGGTGTCAATAGTAAGGTGACATGGTACTCCACCAATTTCTCCTTTGACAGCCAGACTGTTCCCGTCGTTCGCCTGCGAGATCATAACTGGGACATTTTGACCACCAGCCAGCACTCGTCCCTCAGTCCTGGCTTTTACTCGTTTCCCTGCTGCTGCCGCTCTGAACTATCAGACCTTGCTGGCCTCTCCGTTCGGTCCGAGTCCCGTTGCCTCCAAGATCTTTTTGGGCAGCCTGATTGTATGTGTCCTCTTTCCCCGCAGTTGTAGCATCGAGGCCCAGTTTCTCGAGGTGGAGCAATCGGCTCCCTGACCGCAACTTCGCGCACCCTAAAGGATTTTGTTGAGTCTTGGCGTACAGCTTCCACCTCCAGGGCATGGGTGAGCGCATCCTTCAAGGTCCCATGGTGTCCCAGCCGTACAGCAGCCCTCACTTCAAAGTCCCGAATCCCATCTATGAATGCCTGTACTAGCGTTCCATCGATGAAAGTCGCTGCGGAACCTTGGTACGCCTTCCGGACGAGCTTCTCTATCTCAAGTGCCCACTTTTGTAACGACTCATTATGCCCCTGAGTCCTATTCTTTAGCTGAGCTCTGTAAACGTGCTCTAGATGGCTGTCACCGAAGCGTGCCTCTAAAGCTTCAAGAAGACGGTCGTATGTCTTCTCCTTTCCTAACGCTTCCAGAACAGTGAGAGCTTCGTCCCGCAGCGCCAAACTCAGTGCCGTTTTAGCATAGTCCTTGCTCCAGCCATTCGCTTCGGCAACCATCTCGAATTGGAGCTTGTATGCGGCCCACGAAGAGGTACCATCGAATGGAGGTACCTTTAACTTTTCACCTCCTGTGGCTGGTGCACCTGATACACTGGTGGTGCCGTTGGCCACTTTGATCTCCAACTTCTGGAGGCGATTCTCCTGGCCCTCCACTTTTTCGTTCAGTCCATTTAGGCGCTTCTCGTGGTTTTCAACTTTAATTTCAACGCCCACAATTTTGTCTTGCACCTCAGCCATCTCCTTTTTCCATTCTGTAGCTACTTCGTGTACCTCACGGAGGACTTCTTTCTGGTCCCGTAGCTCTTGCTGCAAAATTTTGGCTTGTTCCTCGTGCCATCTAGCCTGTTCCTCCTGCCTTCTGGTCTGTTCCTCCTGCTGAACCCGTAGCTCTTGTTGCAGGATTTTGGCTTGTTCCTCCTGCTGAACCCGTAGCTCTTGTTGCAGGATTTTGGCTTGTTTCTCCTGCTGAACCCGTAGCTCTTGTTGCAGGATTTTGGCTTGTTCCTCCTGCCTTCTAGCCTGTTCTTTCAGGAGGATCAGAATGGCGTTGACGTCTATCTCCGGCGTCCTTGAAGCTGGTACCGCTGTGTCTGACGTTCCGGCGGTGCCCGCAGAGTCTCCAGCAGCGGTGCGGCTTCGGGTCTGCATCCCCTCCTTCTCTTCTTCTCGCGGAGTAATCGGCATTTTCAATCCCACTTCTGACACCAAATGTTACGTTCTATGGGTGTGGGATCTAAATTGAAATGCACTTCTAAACCGATGAAGTAGAGTAGGATTTATTGTACACACTTTACGTTACAACACTTAGTACACAAACACTTATATCGCACTCCAAAATCTTCTTGTCGCAGTTTTCGCTTCGATGTTTACTCGTCGCTTTCCCAAATTAAACTCCAACTCGGTCGCATTCCCGGGCTCCTTATATACCGGCCGTCAAGGACTCCCGAATATTCGGTAGGTACCTACTACCCAGTACGAGACTGTTCGGGATCCTTCCAAATGCCGTCTTGCCTAGCCTTGACCTTTCTCGAATGTTCGGCATCATAGTGCTATCCTTGTCTTGTGCTGTCTCTGTCACACCTTACTGGAATGTTCTTAGTATAGCTGCCTCTCTCTAATCGTGCTATCTCTTTCACTCCTACTGAAAATTACGTCATATACTGAAGTGGGCTTCAAAGGCCCATAAGGGGTCCTGAAAACGCCTGAAAACGGGTTTTCAGGTTATGGCGTCATCTGATAGAGGGTGGCCTGAAACGGACTGAAAACATGTTTCAGGCGCCTGAAAACAACGGCAACTTGGGTGAAATTTCGATAAACTAGTATGTGTTAGAGCACTCTCTGAAACGGCCTGAAATGGTATTTCAGCCTGCTGAAAACGCCTCCAAGGCCCGGAAAAACACGATCAAAGTTTTAGCACTAGCCCACCAGCTTAACAGTTGAATATGTTTTTAAATATAATATAAAATAATAAATTGTACTTTATTTTGATACTATGTACTTTTTTTCTCGTACCTATAATGTACTTTATTAAATGTACTTTATTTGCAAAAGAAAAAGGTGGCAACCCTATTCTGAATACGCCATAAATCTATGGAAGATATATCCTCCTCTGGGTCGTCTTTCCCCTTTCGCCCGAGACCAGGGAGCGCGGTGAATGTCCATGGCCCCTGGCTATGGAGGCCCGCCATTTTCTCAGCTCTCACATGGCATCGGAGGGACGCCGTCAGGTTTTTAGTTGGTGGTGGTGGTCAGGTACTAATATTACAAATGCGAATGTAACTCTGTCTGGCTGTTACACAATCACGCCTAAACTACTGAACCAATTTGCATGAAATTTGGTATGGAGATGTTTTGATACTCGAGAAAGGACATGGGCTACTTTTTAACCGTGGGAAAATAACGCATTCCATGGGAATATTCAAGTGGGCCTACCGCTTTTAAGCCTAATCTACTATACAGATTTAAATGAAATTTGGTAAGGAGATAGTTTGTGATTTTAAAAAGATTTAATTTTACTTTTGACCGCGGGAAAACAACGCATTCCCACGGGAAAAAAATATTTCCTTCTTTCCGGGTAAGCTGATTGCTTTCATTCTTATATTACCAAAGATTTGAATTATATTCCTATAAAATTTGTATTACGGGATAACAACACATTCCAAAAAAAAACTACCTGATGCGGACGAAGTCGCGGGGAACTAGTTTAAAATAAAGTACTTATTCAAATAAAACTGAGTCTACATATAAACTAAAATATAAATAACCATTTTATCTGAACCATCAATCGATCGATCTGTTACTTCAAAGGTGAGTGTCTGTTTAGGTTAATACGACAAATTAGGTGGGCCGGCCTGTTCTTGGTGAGGGGTGACCAAATCGCACTACTTTTGAGAAGGGACAGTATTGTATTGTATTATTTATTCAACTAGCTGTGCCCGCGACTTCGTCCGCGTGGAATAGTTATTTGGGCATATGGATATACTGTCGCAGACATTTTTTTAGATCATTTTAAGAGTAATAATTCTTTCATACTTTTTTACATTATTGTTGGTATCTTGAAGCGTTTTTTTAAATGAATAATTTTCCCCGTTTTTGTCACTTTCCCCATTATTTCTTCGCTCCTAACAGTTGTAGCGGGATGTTATTTAGCCTTAAACGTTCCTCAATAAATGGTCTATTCAACACAAAAATATTTTTTCAATTTGCTGAGTCAAATAAAAAAAGTCCCATTAAAATCGGCCCAGTAGTTTCCGAGATTAAATTTTCTGCCTACCCCCTTAGTCTATTGGCGTGATTATTTCTATCCTTCTTTACCTTCCAAGTAATGTTGAGTCAAATAAAAAAAAGTCCCATTAAAATCGGTTTAGTAGATTCTGTGATTCAATTTCCTGCCTGCCCCCTAAGTTCATCGGCGTGATTATTTATATCCCAGTTTACTCTCCAGGTGATACTGAGTCAAATAAAAAAAGTCCCGTCAAAATCGGTCCAGTAGATTCTGAGATTAGCCCGGACAAACAGACAGACAGACAGACAGACAGACAGACAAAATTTTAAAAATTGTTGTTTTGGCTTCTATTACGGTAATTAAGACCCCCTGTAACAATTTTTCATAAAAATCTTCAATGTACAGAAATCGATCTTTTACAGTCTTATTATATGTATAGATAAGTAAGACTGCCTCGTTGGTGTAGTGGCAAAGTTTTTGCCTTACATCCGAAAGGTCCTGGGTTCGAATCCCAGGTCGAGCCAAAATTGTTTCTGATATTTTCTGTCATCGGCTCGGAGTCGGAAAGATGGCGGTGTTACACCCTCGTGCCTCGGTGCGCACGTTAAGCCGTTGGTCCTACGCCTGATCTCTCTCCGGTCATGTCGGATTGCCGTCTCGACCGAACTTTGAAAGTGATGGAACAGTGAGTGCACCTGAGTATTGCTCTTACACTTGTGCACTATAATATCTCCGGCGTAGTTGGCTGATCTCTGTTGAGATTGGCAGCCGTGGTCGAAATCGGCCAGGCGGACTATTACTCGTATTATTATTCAATAAATTACAAATACTCATCTTGTACGTAAAACTTAGAAAAGCTGTTTTTAAGAATAATAAATAATGTTTGACTAAAATAATTTAAAGTGGAAACAGGAACGGCTTACATAAATACAATCGAGCCGGCTAGCGATCAAATTCAGGATGCTGTTACTGCTCGCCCGTACGAATGGAATGCCTCAGAGCGAGGTAACGCCGCATGCGTCATGTTTTTTGGTGCGTGCAGCCGGCTCCATCGATTTATAAGACGTTGTCACGTCAAAAGAACCCCGTTCTTATCGTTGTAGTCCCGTTTTTTAAAAGAATCCATCCATATACTTAGTCTCACTTGACGGTAAGTGACGATGTGGTCGAGGATGGATCAGGTCCTTCTAGTAGCAGCCTATTCACTCTTTTCGAGATTGTTTGTTCTTTATGCCTTACAAATCATGTGGCAGGTAGCATAATAACGCGTCCAAGCAAATGCATAAATCGCCCAATATATAAGAAGACATGTTCAAGTCTATGAAAATGTATTTTTGACAGTCATAAATGACATGTTAAGTGTCTTGACCTGAATAAATGATGTTGCAAAAGAGTGAAAAATAAAGCTCAATTCAAATTTTACAAGAATCTTTGTATACCTATGTTTATGGAAATAAACAATCATGATTATGATTATGAATCGTCTCAAATTTTTTTTCGAGCTGGTCACCCTACACGCAAAACCACATGGCCGGGGCGCGTGCGCGGAAACAAGCGATAAACCGTATTAAACAACCTGCACGAAAATAACCACGTTTTACGGGCTGAGGGAAGCGTGTTCGAAGAATCATGTATTAATTTGGGTTGTTAAATGTTGCTTCTGCTTGAAGTTCTGTGTTGTATTAAAAAAAACAACCATAGAAATTTGTTTTTTTTTTTCGGTTTTTACGCGAACAGTAGACATTGAAATGATACACTTTTTGACGGTTATTTCGCGATCAATTTCGGACCCTTTTCAGCGTCCGTGGTCACAGGTAGACTATAAATCGCGAAATAATCTGTAAAAAAAAGTGTATCTATTCAATCACTTTAATCAACTATCGAGATAAATTTTATCATTCGAATAAAAAAAATACACTTCGAAATTGGTACATCTGTTCGGGGGCTATAATGCCAGATTTTGACACACACAAACAGAAACATTCACACGCATACAGACTTAGGGGTCAAACATATAAAAACACAACTTTAATTATTAAGTTTTTTTTTCTGCGTTCACATCGCTATTTTTCAATTCAAAAAGACAGAACACTTAAAAAATTCTTATCGGCTCCAGTCATCAGGGAGGATTCGAAGCCCCGTCCTTTTTTATGTGTTGTCTTTTCAAATATAACACCCCTCTTTAGTCAGGGGTTGAAAAATTGGAACTTGCACACCAAGGATTTCGCCAAATGCCTGTATGGTAATTAACTAATGACATTCGCCTTCGATGAGTCACGATGACGTGACGACTTGAATGTCAGTATCGGCGACATCGACTTACAAAATTTAGCTTGGTCTAGGCTTTGTTTGGGCCCTGTATCCTTTGCCATTGGTTTAAAAGAGAAGAAAAAGCAAGGTGCTATGGTTGCGGTGATTACGGAGAAAAGACATTTACTTAAAATACCTCTTCGGCTCCGGTCATCGGGGAGGATTCGAACCCACGACCTTTGGAAGTCCGGTCCAATGCTCTAACCAACTGAGCTACCGAGAACCTTAATGGAGTCGTTGAATTCTGTAAGTATTTTTTTTAACGCTTTGAACCAGCGTATGTTTCATCAATGATTGTGGGAGACACCCTCAAATCACCCGAGAGAAATATTTTTACAAATATTTAACAATCGGTTAAGATAAAACAGGCTAAATTTTAGATATAAAGTATTTTTGGCGTTCAAAATCCTATTCTTAAATGCGAATAGACATTAAACTTAAAAAAATATTTTCGGCTCCGGTCATCGGGGAGGATTCGAACTCCCCCGACCATTGGAAGTCCAGACCAATGCTTTAACCAACTGAGCTACCGAGAACCTTATTGGAGTCGTTGAATTCTGTAAGTGTTTTTTTCTATTGGATTGATTAAGGAGATTGGATAGGCGTTACAAATTTTTCCTAATCATTTATTTTATTCAATTTTCCAAATTGCAATTTTCCTTCATCATCACACTTTTCACCTTATAGCTGTTATTGACACGAAGTGTCTCATGTGCTAGTTGTATCCCCTGTCCCTGTTACACTTCCATTTTTACCATCTGTCAATTCAGTATTAACAGCACTCTTAGTCTCCGACTCATTATTAGACTCTGCTGCTTCAGACTGAGAAATGCTGGATGTAGACTGGGCAGTAACATTAGTTGCTTGAATATTGCTTGCGGTTGCATGCATGTCATTGCTGATTAGAGTATTGTTATTTGTAGATCCAATTTGATCTGTCGAGTTCTGACCGGCTGGTTTCTCATATTTGATGATCTTAGTCACTTTCTTAGCCGTATGAGACTTCGTTACATTTTGAGTCGCCGTATGTTTTGTCTCCATAGTAACCTGTGTTGTTTTTGCATTCGTATTTGGATGATTGTCTTGTTTGTTCTCATCGCATTTAGCATCTTTGCGTTCGACGTTTGCTGTTCCTACAACTTGGGTTGGTTGCTTTCCACCTTGGTGTTTCTTACCACCGTGTCCTCCCTTGCGATGCTTTCTCCTTTTGCCATGCCCTTTTCCGTGGCCCTTGTGTTTCCCATGACACGTGTCACCCTGACTTCCTACCGATTGAGAATGATCTGTGTTAGTAACTTCTTGTGTGGTGGTACTAGTGGTGTCAATTTCAGACTCAGAATCGTATTCGTAGTCGTAATAGTAGTCTTCTTCGATGATGGTTTCTTCTAGTTCGGTGCCAGGAGGAGCTGTGCTTGGGGCTGGCGTGGCTGGACCTGAAACTGTGAGGAAACTAAATTTTCGTTGAACTCGTTATTGGAATTTGCAGGTGGTTGCAAACACACGGTGGAGTGCTCCTCAATAATTTTTCTTCTTTTTTTTTGACGAGACAACGTCTTATAATTCGATGGAGCCGGCTGCACGCATCAAAAAACATGACGCATGCGGCGTTACCTCACTTTGAGGCGTTCCATTCAAGGCTTGAAATGCAAGCGAGAGCGCGGAACGAGCGACAAAGAGGCAACGTGACAAAGACGTTGTCACGTTCAACTATCGTCAGTAAACCGACTTTACAGACAACCGATTTTTTTAATGTATCCATTTTTAATTTCCTGATCTTCTAAGTAAGCCCTCTAGACCTACCTCTCACCCAACATCTATGGAGAGATGGGTGTGGCTGAAAACCAGCGCAGTTTGGGATCATATCCCAAGACAGCACAAGCTTAGCCACCTCCAATTGCTTGTTAGGTTTATTTACGTTTGTAGTGTTTTAGTATATTACGGATTTAAAATAACTAGCGGCCACCGATCTTGTCCGCGTTAAAGTTCGAACAAATGTCAGAGTTTTGGCCCACTCTACTCGCTGAGATCTTTAAAACGGTACCTTATTATATTGTTAGGCCCTAGCACCGCGACACAAACTGGTGGAAAAGGAAGCAGTGCACGCCATTTATTAGCAAATTGATCTTCTTATTTAAATATTATATTGAGCATCTTTTTATTTAAGAGTTGAAAGCTGAATCTATTAAAAAATGAAGAATCACGTTTTGCTAGCTCATTAAATTATTAATTTTTTTATTCAAGCTTTATTGCACAACATGCCTTAGGGCATTCTGTACCAGTCATATCTTTGGACTTGAATGAACGTGAATGTTTCTCACGAAAAATCATTAAATCACATCGAAATTTTACTTACTTGCATCAGGTGCGGCCTGCGCAGCCATTAGGTGCTGAAACGAAAATAAAAAACATATGACTTCAATGCGACCACTTTGGTGTAATGGTCAAGAAGTTGACAATTAACCAAGAGGTAGCGGGTTCGATCCGAGCACTGTACAAACATTTGTGTGCATTAACATGTCTGTTTGTACTGGTCAGGGTGTTAGGTATATGTATTTTTTTAAGTTTATTTGTAATACCACTGTTTGATTCTGATATCTGTAACAAGTGCTTTAGCTACTACCACGGAGTAAGATCAATGTATGTGATTTTTTTAAAGCGCAAAACGTTGTTTGCTTTGGCCCTTAAGGTAAACGTCCACGAGCTCGCATCGGACACATCGCACCTAACGAATTTCACTTTGCGTTTGACGTGACAACGTCTTATAATTTGACGGAGCCGGCTGCTCGCACCAAAAAACATGACGCATGCGGCGTTACCTCGCTCTGAGGCGTTCCATTCAAGGCTTGAAGTGCAAGCGAGAGCGCGGAACGAGCGACAAAGAGGCAACGTGACATAGACGTTGTCACGTTTAACTACCGTCAGTAAACCGACTTTACAGACAGCCGATTTTTTTAAATAAAAACAGCGGATCAGTAGATGCTGTTGTGTGCATTGCGTCCGATGCGTGCCATGCGGACCTTTGGATGCATACCTTTAGAGAGTAGAAGAAGAACATAACCTTTTTTGAAACACATTACTTAAGTTTGCTTTAATATTAAGGTGATATGCATTGATTAAAAGAAAATAGAAGATGTTAGTACATCTTTACAAAAAGAATTGAAATAACATTACATGTAAGAAGGAGATAATGGTGCTGGTTGTACAATAAGTAATATTAATGTACAGTGTACAGTTTTAACCTGAATTTTGTCTGCCCATGTACAAACGCCAAAAAGGTAGAAATAAGTATCTTCTAAGTTTTTTTTAATTAACGGGTATTTACAGTAATAGGCTGATTTCACAGCTATCCGGAAGGCCCGTACGGTCCGTTCATCCGGGCGCCCGGAGCGGAAGCGCATATAGGGTTGCCACCCGTACTTTATGAGAACAATACACGAAAATACTTTATTTCGCATGGTTTGGTTTCTTTGTGATTTTGAAGTTGAAGTTTGGTCTTAAGTATTAATATAATTATACTTTGGAAGCATAATTATTTGTTGATATGTTTTCAAATATAAAGAAAAATAAAGTGTACTTTATTTTCATACTATGTACTTATTTTCGTACATATAATAACCAATGTACGTTATTTGCAAAAGAGAAAGGTGGCAACCCTATATGAGACGCTAGAACACCGTTTTACAGCGACGCGGATTGGCGCGCACGAAACCCGCTCCGGGTAGAGCACTGAGCACTAAGCGTACTGAACCCGCTTTCGCAGCAGTGCGGGCGTGACCCGTACGGGTCTCCTGGATAGCTGTGAAATCAGTCATAAACAATAAACATACACAACAGTACCAAAAGTTATCACCTGATAACTAAGTAATTCTCATCTCTCATGCATAGGCATGGCATAGATACGCCTCACTGCTGCGTACAGGCCACAACTCGACTATGTGGTACGTACGAGCCATACTCCACCACGCGGGCTCAGTGCACCGCGGTGCTGGAGAGGTTGTTTATAAGTGTTGAAATAAGACACTTTTTACAGATTATTTCTCGATTTATTTACATTTTATTTTAACCAGCCGTTTCGGACCCTTTTCAGCGTCCGTGGTCACAAGTAGACAGTAGACAGGAAGGACAGTCTACGTAATAATCCGTAAAAAGTGTCTCATTTCAATGTCTACTGTTTGCGTAAACCAAAGAAACAAATGTTTGTAATTGACCAATTTTACGGGATGTTATAAGACCGCCTGTGATATAACCTCTTTCTGTCTATAGAAGAAAACGATATGATCTATGAAGTTTGGTATTGTCACTTATGATTGTGTCATTCTATTCGATATTTACATTTCCTTTGCATGTCGTATTTTATTGTTGAATAAAGCCAATATTCCGTTTGGTTTTGTCTTAATATGTATCAATTTATTCAACAATAATTTTTTCGTATCACCAAATGTTACAATGTCGAAATCTGACGAAAAGTCTTCGATGTCCCGCTACCTACGCCCCGAACGGTTTGATGTGGAACCCTCGATCTCAGGTTCAGACCTCAAGTGGGCCCACTGGAAATATTCTTTCGACAATTTTATCAGACTGGAAGCCAATATTCCGTTTGGTTTTGTCTTAATATGTATCACCGCCCGAGGGCCTCTGTTATTTTAACTAAGTAATTAATTACTTACCACTAAAGCCAATAATAATACGATCTTCATAGTCGCCTATTGGATGCGCCTCGCCCACTTAAAATGCACTTATAAGAAGGTAGCGAAAACATTTGCTTCGTAGCACGCAAACTGAATAAATATTTGTTAAAAAAAACAGCCAAGTGTGTGTCGGGCTCCGATATAAGTAGGTACCTAGGCAAATTACTGTATGTAGTTTACCTACTTATCGATTTTAACTGACAAAAATTAAGTCTCAGTTTTCAACCCCCGACGAAAATATATTATTAAACTAGTGCTACCCGCTGTTTTCTAAATTTTTCTTTTTTTTTGAATCGTTTAAATCTTCACTGGCCTTCCACTAATATTTCAAGATTATTCAAATCGATTCTTCTGTTCTCGAGTTTTAGCGAGACTAACGAACAGCAATTCATATTTATATATGACTAGTGGACCCCGCAGGCATTGTCCTGCCCTTTACATTAATTTAGGATTTTCTGATCTTTTAAACCTTCCCTGGACTTCCACGAATATTTCAAGGCCAAAATAATTCAAATCGGTTCAGCCGTTATCGAGTTTTAGCGAGACTAACGAACAGCGATTCATTTTTATATATAAGACTAGCAGACCCGGCAAACGTTGTTTTGCCATATAAATGTAAAGTGTGGACTACCCTTATCACTAAAAAAGGTATGAAAAATAGATGTTGGCCGATTCTCAGACCCACTCAATATGCTCACAAAATTTCATGAGAATCCGTCAAACCGTTTCGGAGATGTACGGGAAAGAACATTGTAACACGAGAATTATTTAAATATGTCGGCGCGGCACTATCAGACGTGACGTATAGCGTGACGTTAAACGTCATCTGTCACTCTGACAGCTGTCACAGTGGCAAACGTCAAGCAAGGATCGGGCCTACCTCCCTCCGCCGGCTCGTCTGGGTGCACTTCCGTTTCCGGCAAGGACGAACACACACTTTTTCACGAAATAAAACTAAATCCAATTCCATTGCGATAAACGCGTGTTATTTTAATTGTTAAGAGACTGTGATTGATTAAATCGATATCGAGAAGACGTTGGAGTATTTATTTTGGAAATCCTATCGCCATGGATGACGACACCGACTCTGCACCGAAGAACGTAGCGGACGCCCTTCCGATATCAGAAGCGGGATTGCGCACGTACACAAGTGGCGACAAATTATCCTGACGACAAATGACGAATGTTATTGGAGCAATAAAATCAAAACTTCCTGACTTTAATACAGGCCATGAAGGGCCCGGCTGCAAACCACGTCGTACACCTTCCTGAGTTCGACCCTGACAAGCGAGAAGCGGATCCTCTAGCGTGGCGTGTGACTGCTGACATGTGCCTCTCGGATAATCCACTACTAGGAGCCCTAATCATTGCCCTGAGTAAGGCCCTAAAAGGATCATCATCAACCTGGCTTTCACACCGCTCCCCTCTGCGTCAAGAAAGGCGGCAACGTAGTCGGCGCATCAAGCAAGAACGTCGGCGTCGGCGTCGGCGCCGGCAGCGGCGGCGGAGGTGCCAGCGGTGCCTCACTCGAGTGACGAGTCAATTTCTGCGAGGTGCGCGGTGTTCGCGGCGAACTAACACAATCCGGTGAGTCGTACCCTTTTTATTGTGATAGTGGTGCTGAATGTTCTCTTGTAAAGCAAAGTGTAGCAAACCGGTTTTCTGAAGTTCGTATTGCAACTAACGTGCGTCTTTCAGGCGTCGGCAACGCTCACATTTCTTTACCGAACAGATTTCGTGCACGGTAGTTATTTACCGGCATTGTTTAAATTTGTTATTCTTATCTTGCCAGACGATAGTATGCCGTATGATATTATAATAGGTTCGGGTATCTTAAACTTAGGTCTGACCGTAAATCTATCAAGTGCGCGGCTATCAAAACCGGTTGTCTGTTTTAGTGCAATTATAGAAATAGATTTTCGGTCAATCAATACCAATATCTTACCTGCGTTACGAAATTAGCTAGTAAATTTTCTATCAGAGTTTTCGTTTGCTTTTATTGAAGGTTTACCGCAAACGCGTGTGACAACAGGTGAATTACCTAGTCATTCAGCCCGGCGCGTACGGTATATCGCCGTCCCTGTCGTCTGAGTTCACAAGAGCGAGATGTAGTGCCTACTAAACGAACTATTAAAGGCGAGCATAGTAAGACCAAGTAGTTCTCCTTTTTCGAGTCCCATAGGTATTACTCGTAGATTATCGTGACGAAGCAAATAGTATGGTGGTCGATTACCGCGAATTTAATGAAAATACGGTTCCGATCGATTCTCACTGCCGCGTATTGATGACCAATTAGCTCGTTTGCATGGTTTAAATTTCATTTAACGTGTTTAGATTGGTTTGACAAAATAGCAAAGTATGTTTGAAAATTTATTGACAATTGTATCACTTGTAAAGTTTCAAAGTCTCATTCAGAGAAAGTATCCGCCGAACTTCACTCAATACCAAAAGTAACTATTTAGTAATCTGTGCCAAAACTAGCTGTCCCGTGGCACACGGTGTACGTAGATATTACCGGCAAATTAAGTGGCAAAAATGACCAAAAAGAGTATGTAATAGTTTTGATAGACGCATTCACAAAGTTCGTTCTCTTGTATCACACTATGCGTATTGATACTCCCAGTGCCATTGTAGCTTTAAAGTCAAGTATCTCCTTTTTTTGGTACCCCTACGCGCGTCATAGCAGATCAACGTCATTGCTTTGCGAGTAACGATTTTAAAGAATTACGTGATTCACAAGGCATTCAGTTGCATTTAATCGCGACAGGTTCGAGTCGTGCGAATAGTCAAGAGGAGTGGAAAGGGAATGTTGACCTCTGTGGAGACTTCAGATAGGTTGTGGTAAGACGCACTTGAAGAAGTTCAGTTTGCATTTAATTGACAACAATCCACGTGACTAAAGCGAGCCCGATTGAACTTATGATCGGCCGTGTAGCACAACCTCTATTTTTTTGACTGTTATCGATACTGAAACTGAGATCGATCTTACTAAAGCAAGAGAACAAGCAAGCAGCCCAAAATATCGAAATTAGTGCTTCTTACGCAAAATCTCGTTTGATAGAAATAAGGCTAGATTTGATAATTTTGTACTTAGTGATTTGGTCCTTATCCAAAATGAGGAGAGGAACCAGACCAAACTTGACCCTAAATAAAAGGGTCCATTTAAAATTGTAGAAGTACTTGATGGTGATCAACACAAGTTAAAATCATTGACCAGTAACAGAACTTATAAGTACGCTCATGATCGCCTACAAAGAATGCCTCGAAGTTGCATCCCCGATGAATATGACTTAGAAAATAATGATTCTTAGACCGTGTGTTAGATTGTGTTTTAATAGAGAGTTTATTTAAAATGTTTGTGAATTATACCTGCCATTGTTGTTTGATTTGATGGAGAAAGTTTTAAATGATTTCATGTTTTTAATTTTGTGTTAAAAGTAACGTTGGTAACTGGATTCATTACCTCTTTAGTCTCACTTGTGAGTTGTAGCCGTAGCTCATGCAGTTTCTGTATAGAGTGCGCGGTGCGCATCTGACTCGTGAATGATGTGAATTTTAACGCTGGTGAAGTGTTATAGAATGGTTGTCGCTGGGTAAGTGACGAACCAAATAGTAACGTCAAGTCGCTGGTGAAGTGGCTATGACGATACGTCGCTGGTGAAGTGACGAACCAAATAATTACGTCAAGTCGCTGGTAAAGTGGCTATGACGATACGTCGCTGGTGAAGTGACGAACCAAATAATTACGTCAAGTCGCTGGTGAAGTGGCTATGACGATACGTTGCTGGTGAAGTGACGAACCAAATAATAACATCAAGCCGCTGGTGAAGTGGCTATGACGATACGTTGCTGGTGAAGTGACGAACCAAATAATTACGTCAAGTCGCTGGTGAAGTGGCTATGACGATATGTCGCTGGTTAAGTGATTGTGTAAAGCGAAGCCGCTGGTTAAGCGACTGAGCATAGGTTAATGAATTCAGTTCTAACAAAGATCTTTGTCTCAATTTGATGTCAATGAGTATCCGTTTGATTGGAATAATAATGGACGCTATAAAAATGAAAGTTATGAAGTTGAAAATAATTTTATTTGGTAACTCCATCATTCTTTCCACTTGGGCAGGAAAGGCCGAGAGAATGTGTTACTTTCTTGGTATCGTTTCCATTCCAGGTGAACAACACGAGGACGTGTAAGCCGTCAGAATGGCCATGTCGGCGCGGCACTATCAGACGTGACGTATAGCGTGACGTTAAACGTCATCTGTTACTCTGACAGCTGTCACAGTGGCAAACGTCAAGCAAGGATCGGGCCTACCTCCCTCCGCCGGCTCGTCTGGGTGCACTTCCGTTTCCGGCAAGGACGAACACACACTTTTTCACGAAATAAAACTAAATCCAATTCCATTGCGATAAACGCGTGTTATTTTAATTGTTAAGAGACTGTGATTGATTAAATCGATATCGAGAAGACGTTGGAGTATTTATTTTGGAATGCCTCAGAGCGAGGTAACGCCGCATGCGTCATGTTTTTTGGTGCGTGCAGCCGGCTCCATCGATTTATAAGACGTTGTCACGTCAAAAGAACCCCGTTCTTATCGTTGTAGTCCCGTTTTTTAAAAGAATCCATCCATATACTTAGTCTCACTTGACGGTAAGTGACGATGTGGTCGAGGATGGATCAGGTCCTTCTAGTAGCAGCCTATTCACTCTTTTCGAGATTGTTTGTTCTTTATGCCTTACAAATCATGTGGCAGGTAGCATAATAACGCGTCCAAGCAAATGCATAAATCGCCCAATATATAAGAAGACATGTTCAAGTCTATGAAAATGTATTTTTGACAGTCATAAATGACATGTTAAGTGTCTTGACCTGAATAAATGATGTTGCAAAAGAGTGAAAAATAAAGCTCAATTCAAATTTTACAAGAATCTTTGTATACCTATGTTTATGGAAATAAACAATCATGATTATGATTATGAATCGTCTCAAATTTTTTTTCGAGCTGGTCACCCTACACGCAAAACCACATGGCCGGGGCGCGTGCGCGGAAACAAGCGATAAACCGTATTAAACAACCTGCACGAAAATAACCACGTTTTACGGGCTGAGGGAAGCGTGTTCGAAGAATTATGTATTAATTTGGGTTGTTAAATGTTGCTTCTGCTTGAAATATTGTCTTGTATTTAAAAAAAAAACAACCATAGATATATTTTTTTTCGGTTTACGCGAACAGTAGACATTGAAATGATACACTTTTTATATTTTATATACTCAAGTCCAGGCTGTATGGATAAAATCCTTTGCATTTTCCAGAACGGAACTTAAAGAACCCAAAAAAAAACACTTTATTACGGATAATTTCGCGATTTATTTACATTTTATTTTAACCTGACGTTTCGGACCCTTTACAGCGTCTGTGGTCACTGTAGACTAAGGTGTTAGTTGCCATTAAAACTTCAAAGTCAGGTTAAAATAAAATGTAAATAAATCGCGATATAATCCTTAAAAAAGTGTATCATTTTATCATATAAATATCGTAATTAATTTTATCATTTGAATAAATAATAAAACACTTCGAAATGGTCCATAAGATCGGGAGATACGATCCACAGCCAGACCCACACAAAAACACAACAACAGAAACATACAGACACATACAGACTTAGGGGTCAAACATAATTAACACCCCTTTTATTTATTAATTTTTTTTTCTGCGTTCACAACGCTATTTTTCAATTCGAAAAGTCCGGCTCAGGAGTCCGAGCTCGGACTTCCAAAGCCGAAAAGATTTTTAAGTGTTGTCTTTTCGAATATAACACCCCTCTTTCGTCGTGGGTTACAAAATTGGATCTTGCGCACCAAGGATTTCGCCATATGCCTGTATGGTAATGAACCAATGACATTTTCCTTTGATGAGTCACGACACATCACACAATAATTTAGCTTGGTCTAGGCATTGGTTAGACCCTGTATCGTTTGACATTGGTATAAGAGAGAAGAAAAAACAAGGTGCTATACCTACTCGTAGAATTGCGGAGATTAAGGAGAAAATAAATTCACTTTAACCGCTTAAATAGAATTTTTTATCTCTCAATATTGAGTCAAAAAATTTAATTATTTTTATTTCCGAAATATCAAATATAATGTCTAATCTAACTCTGATAAGTAACAATTAACGTTCTTAAAAAATATTTAAAAGAAAATAATAGTTTTTAATAAGTCTTTTCCTGATTTTCTTGGAGATATTTGCTCTTAGTAAATTCTTCTTGTAGTTGAAAGCTCTCTTGGCCATAGATTCTCAAAATTACATCTGGAGTACACCTCGAGTCTTGTGTTATTTGACTTCCAAGATATTTAAAAGACTGTACCTGTTCTAAATCTGCATTATTGAGTTTTATTTTAATACTGAATGGGCTGGTCTTTGATGCACACATAGTTTTCGTTTTATTGTGGTTAATCTTTAGGCCAAATTCTCTAAATACCAAATCCATTTCCTCTATGAGGTTTTTTAACTGTTGGGGACTTTCTGCTACGGCTGCAATATCGTTTGCAAACCGTATGAACTTTACTATTTTTCCATTAATTTTGATCCCACTCTTGTCTGACTCTGCAATTTTTCTTATCGCGCTTTCTATAAATATATTGAATATCATTGGCGATAGTGGACACCCCTGCCTGACTCCTTGTCTAATCTTTGCTCTTGCTTCCTCATCTCCAATTTCTATCACTATTTCTTGTTCTTTATATAGTTGGTATATAATCGAATCCTGTGTTTTTTAGTATCTTCATCATCTTTTCCCAATCTATTTTGTCGAACGCTTTCTCTAAGTCGACAAACACAATAAATGTGTCTAAACCTACATCTTTTTCTTTTTCGCTTCTCTTGTTCCTTTCTTTTCACGAAATCCGAATTGATCATCTCCCAACACACCTTCGGTGATGTGTTTGGATAGGTTTTCAGACTGATGCTGGTGTCTCATTGTTTTGAAACAAATTTTCTGACTGATCACTTACCCTCGAATGATTACTGACGGTGTCTTGTTGTAGATTACCTGCTTCATTATTATCTGCTGCTTCAGTCTCCTCGCCATCTTCAGCACCTGAATTTTGGGTAGACTCAGCAATCTGAGCATCGCCGCCTTCAACATCGTTCGCATTTTGAGAATTCTGAATATTATTGTCGCCGTCCATTGAAACATCCATATCGTTACAACATTCACTTACTTGAGCACAAGGATTGGGAGGAGTACCTTGACTATGATCCTCTTGCGAATGCAAAGATTCAGCATCATCACCATCAGCTGCCTGAGAATCCTCTTCATCCGAATCGCCTTGGGACAAACTCCTTCGCATCCGATTTCCAGTTTGAGAAAATCGAGGCCGAGTGTCAAAAATACTATCACTGGAGTCAGACTCGTCTTCTGGGGGCTCAAAGGATCATGATTTTCAGACTCTGATACTTCTTCTTCGGGCACCGGTGACCGTTTTCTTCGTCTAGAAGACATCTACGAAAAGGTAAGCAAAGTAAGTATAACCATAAACACCACAGTAATACAAAGATTGCATAATGTGTAACACTATAGAAATTACAAGGATTTCGACAAGATTTAACAACAATATTTACATTTTATACGTTTGTACTTATTCGTGAACACATTTAATGACAAAACAACTATAAAATACAAGTAATTATGAAATAATACCTACGGTTTTGCGATCGTATTCCGTGGCATTGACTCGAGCGACGCGAGGCTCCCGCGCAATGACACAGTTCCGACTGAAGTGGGGGGATGCATATACGCGCACCCGGCCCAGGCCGTTGTGTCACAACACGAGACAAGTTTTCATGTGTGCGTGTAGTTTACTTGTGTGCTCGTAAAACTTCACGATGTGACACTAGATAGTTCTAAGTTCTTGTAATACGACACTAATACGTCAGCCTACTGTATATTCTATGGTTGACGCCCGTTGTTCGACGGGCTGTCATATTTCGAAGCTCAAAATCAGCCGTCGACAGACGTTGCGTCGTAATATATAGGAATTTGCGGCCCGCCTCTCGACGTACTGTCCCGGAACGTGTTAAAATACCTTTTCGGCTCTGGTCATCAGGGAGGATCCAAACCCCCGACCTTTGGAAGTCCGATCCAATGCTCTATAACCAACTGAGCTACCGAGAACCTTAATGGACTCGTTGAATTATAATAATAATAATAAATTTAAGTGACCAGGACTCAATTTGCTAGTAACATTAATTAAACTTAAACAAAGTAAGGTTAGTCAGAAATTATGTAAGTGTTTTTTTTGGATTGATTGAGGAGATTGGATAGGCGTTACAAATTTTTCCTAATCATTTATTTTATTCAATTTTCCAAACTTGCAATTTTCCTTCATCATCACACTTTTCACCTTATAGCTGATATTGACACGAAGTTTCTCCTGTGCTAGTTGTATCCCCTGTCACTGTTACACTTCCATTTTTACTATCTGTCAATTCAGTACTAACAGAACTCTTAGTCTCCGACTCATTATTAGACTCTGCTGTTTCAGACTGAGAAATGCTGGATGTAGACTGGGCAGTAGCATTAGTTGCTTGAATATTGCTTGTGGTTGCATGCATGTCATTGCTGATTAGAGTATTGTTATTTGTAGATCCAATTTGACCTGTCGAGTTCTGACCGGCTGGTTTCTCATATTTGATGATCTTAGTCACTTTCTTAGCCGTATGAGACTTCGTTACATTTTGAGTCGCCGTATGTTTTGTCTCCATAGTAACCTGTGTTGTTTTTGCATTCGTATTTGGATGATTGTCTTGTTTGTTCTCATTGCATTTAGCATCTTTGCGTTCGACGTTTGCTGTTCCTACAACTTGGGTTGGTTGCTTTCCACCTTGGTGTTTCTTACCACCGCGTCCTCCCTTGCGATGCTTTCTCCTTTTGCCATGCCCTTTTCCGTGGCCCTTGTGTTTCCCATGACACGTGTCACGCTGACTTGCTGCCGATTGAGAATTATCTGTGTTAGTAACTTCTTGGGTAGTGGTGGTACTAGTGGTGTCAATTTCAGACTCTGATTCGTATTCGTAGTCATAATAGTAGTCTTCTTCGATGATTGTTTCTTCTAGTTCGGTGTCAGGAGGAGCTGTGCTCGGGGCTGGCGTGGCTGGACCTGAAACTGTAAGGAAACTTAATATCCGTTGTAATCTCGTTATTGGAATAAATTTGCAGGTTGCACACACACGTTGGAGTTGTTTCTTCTTTCTTTGTTTTTATGTATCTGTCACCGGAAAATAACAAGATCCGCAAGTTTATAAATTTCCTAGGAAATTTATAAACTTTACCTGACAGTCGAACCGAAACTGATAAAATAGTTTGGCAAGTCTGATTGCACTAAAGTCTATGGACTCAAGCATTGCGACTGTCAACATCGAACCAATCAGAGAGCAGTGTGTTATTTGCCGTATTTTGAAAAAGCGTAAAATTAAAAACTCTTCTGTGATTGGTCAAACCGTTTAAAATCTTACGTATGGATATCCGTAAGTTTATAAATTTACCACGAGATGTCGCAAATTGATAAGTTTCCGAAAATATAGGCGTAATATAGTAATACAATTTTTCTCCCGTTTAGAATCCTACGAAATTTTATAAATTTCCTAGGAAATTTATAAACTTGCGGATCTTGTTATCTTCCGGTGACATATCCATTGTTTATAGTATAGTCCGACAAGGAACCCTTATAAGATAGTTCAGTCCGTCCTAGTCTGCCACAGCAGAATATCTTCTACGTTTATGGACTGATTTGCATGTAACTTGGTTCGACGATACTTCACATATAGATCTCATTTTAAAAAATACGATAAATTAAAATTACCCCTTTTTAAGGGTACCTCCCTATACATGTAAAAGGGGGGTGAATTATTTTTTGAGTGCACCCCCTTGTGTGGGGTATCGTTGAAAAGGACTATGAAAATAAGATAGGGTTTCCATACAACACTTAAAAAACTGTGCTAATGGTAAAGCTGATAAAAATCACCTTTACCATTACATTACGAATCACGTTTTGCTAGCTCTAGAATAAACTTATTTATTTTTTTATTCAAGCTTTATTGCACAACATGCCTTAGGACATGCTCTACCAGTCATACCTTCGGACTTGAATGAACATGAATGTTTATCACGAAAAATCATAAAATCACATCGAAATTTTACTTACTTGCATCAGGTGCGGCCTGCGCAGCCACTAGATGCTGAAACGAAAATAAAAAACTTATCACTTAAATGCGACCACTTTGGTGTAATGGTCAAAAAGTTGACTATTAACCAAGAGGTCGCGGGTTCGATCCCCGCACTGTACAAGCATTTGTGTGCATGAACATGCCTGTTTGTACTGGTCCGGGTGTTATATGTATTTATTTAAGTTTATTTGTAATACCACTGTTTGAGTCTGATATTCGGACGCTGAAAAGGGTCCGTAGGTTAAAAATAAATCGCGAAATAATCTGTAAAAAGCGTTTCATTTCAATGTCTACTGTTCGCGTAAACCAAAGAAACAAAATATTGTTTGTAAGTGACCAATTTTACGGGATTAGGGCCTCTATTACTGTAACTAAGTCATTAGTAATTAATTACTTACCACTAAAGCCAATAATAACACAATCTTCATAGTCGCCTATCGGATGCGTCTCGCCCACTGAAAATGCACTTATAAGAAGCTAGCGAAAACATTTGCTTCGTAGCACGCAAACTGAATAAATATTTGTTAAAAAAACAGCCAAGTGTGTATCGGGCTCCGATATAGGTACCTAGGCAAACTACTGTTTATTAATTCGAAAAAACATATGACACTTAAAAAAATCTTTCCTGATGACCGAAAATAATCTTTTAAGTGTTACGTCTTTTCGAATTTAAAAAATACTTAGCTTTGTGACCGCAAAAAAACTTAATAAATACTGTTTATAATTTACTTACTTATCGATTTTTAACTGACCAAAAGTAAGTCTCAGTATTCAACCTCCGACGAAAATATATTATTAAACTAGTGCTACCCGCTGTTTTCGAAATTTTTGTTTTTCTTCTCTTCCCTGGACTTCTACTAATATTTCAAGACTAAAATTATTCAAATCGATTCTTCTGTTCTCGAGTTTTAGCGAGACTAACGAACAGCAATTCATTATCTAATATATAAAAGTCTCGTGTCACAGTTTTCGTTGCCATACTCCTCCGAAACGGCTTAACCGATTTTGATGAATTTTTTTGTGCTTATCCGGTATCTATGAGAATCGGCCAAGATCTATTTTGCATCCCCCTAAATGTTAGGGGTAGTCCACACTTTACATTTATACGGCAAAACAACGTTTGCCGGGTCAGCTAGTTTTATATAGCAGACATGGCAAACGTTGTTTTGCCATATAAATGTAGTGTGGACTACCCTTATCACTAAAAGGGTTATGAAAAACAGATGTTAGCCGATTCTCAGACCTACTGAATACGCTTACAAAATTTCATGAGAATCGGTTAAACCCTTTCGGAGGAGTATGGCAACGAAAACTGTGACACGAGAATTTTATATATTAGATATAATATATAGAAATGACTAGCGGTCACGGCAGACATCATCCTGCCCAGTCTTTTCGCAATTTTTTAAATAATTTCTCACCATTTAAACCTTCCCTGAACTCTCACTAATAATTCAAGATCAAAATTAGCAAAGTTAGTACAGCCATTCTCAAGTTTTAGCTAGACTAACGAACAGCAAATCATTTTTATATATTACATTTAATATTAATTTGGCCCCTATTCTGTTTGTGTGTGTCTAGTGCGAAGGATGGACCGATTTCAGTGCCCTTTTTTTTAAACCGAGAGGTAATTTAATCACAGTGGTAATTAGCTGTGGCTGGTCAAAGTCAGTGTAGCCATTGAAGTTCACCAGCTAATTTCCTGGCTCATGTCGGAAATGTTTATTTTTACGTCCCAGCGCAGTATGTAATAATAATCTATACATATAATAAGACTGTAAAAGATCGATTTCTGTACATTGAAGATTTTTATGAAAAATTGTTACAGGGGGTCTTAATTACCGTAATAGAAGCCAAAACAACAATTTTTAAAATTTTTGTCTGTCTGTCTGTCTGTCTGTCTGTCTGTTTGTCCGGGCTAATCTCAGAATCTACTGGACCGATTTTGACGGGACTTTTTTTATTTGACTCAGTATCACCTGGAGAGTAAACTGGGATATAAATAATCACGCCGATGAACTTAGGGGGCAGGCAGGAAATTGAATCTCAGAATCTACTAAACCGATTTTAATGGGACTTTTTTTTATTTGACTCAACATTACTTGGAAGGTAAAGAAGGATAGAAATAATATTACATATTGATAAATTCTGCCCCCAATTGCGAATTTGTATGAAGCCCGGTCGCAAAAAACTAACATCCACGCGGACGAAGTCGCGGGCGGCCGCTAGTTATAAATAATTGAATAAAGCCCTAAAATTGATTCGGTCAAATTAAGGTTAATTAAACTGTTTAAATATCCTTTTTTATCAATTTTAATCAGTCTCTTTATGTTAAGATTACATTTATTCGCCATTCATAGTCGTTATTATTATTTTTGAGTTATAATTTGAGAGTCGGTTATTGTAAGCATTATAAAACGAAGTGTCGTGTTGTGAAAGTTGTTATTCATCTGTTTGAATTGTAATGGCGTAACTCTGCCCAAATAAACAGCGGTACATAATTATTGAAGTGCAGTGTAATTATTTCGCCACCCTGACCTCTGTTATCATCATCATACTAGACGTACCTATATAGTACAAATTGGCAGATATAATCAGTAATTAATCACATTCAAAAGATTTTGGAGCGGGATAACTTTAGACCAAAGATTAAGAAATGAAAGACGTCAAAATTCATCAAATGGTACTATCTACTCTATGTAACATATAACATTTTAAAAATTACTCTTAAGTTTAGGTAGTTAAACTGTAAAAGCATTTTACATAATTAAAAAATATTTTTTACCTATTTAGATCATACAAAAATACCTGCAGCGAATCAAACGCGCGCGGCCGTTTGGTTGGAGCACAGATTATGAAAGGAGGCCGCTTTTTTATTTGGGATAGGTTCGCTCTTGACCCAAGACTAAGCCCAACGAGACAAAGACTGAGTCTACGATGGAGCGAGCTCACCTAGAATAAAATGATCTTCTTCAAAACCTTCACAAACATACATGTTCAAAGCTGCCCCTTATAAAAGCTTCCCCCCTCTACCTGATGTACTTTTTCTCCCCCATCTACCTGCAAAAAATATTTTCATTTTCAAGTGACTTTATTGTTTTAGATTGTTGTTAAAAGAACGTCATTTGTCGTGCATCGTCTGTCGTGCATTGAATTACCTACCACTTACGTCATATTAAATTTAAATAAAAAATGTTATTTGTTTATTTATTGTAAACACCCTCGCTGATGTTATAATCATGCATAGTATATAAGTTGCTAGGCAAATAAGGTCGACCGCAATAGAGGTAAATGAAAATCGGAGAATACTGATAGGTATATACATTTCTCAGTTATAAGCACATGGAGAATTTCAGGAAAAATGCAAGAGTTATCCTATTCCCATTGAACTATAGTCTCAACTCATATAAAATGCTTTAAATAGTTACAATAACTCATTGGCCTATTCCTGATGTAAAAACGTAGGTATCCCGCCATCTAGTGATGAAATAATAGGGGAGACCAAGGGGATTTGAAACAAATGTGATTTGAAACAGTACCTATTTTTCGGAACTCTAATCAGTTATCAAGCTGGCAACGTCGCTATTCAAACACTCCCCTCCACCCGCTCATGTGTCAGTTGGCGCCATTGGGCTAAGGCGCGCGGTTGTGGAGTTGTCCGTGACATGTGATAAAAATTGTAAAAAGTAAGTTTTTAACGTTTTTTTACGATGTCTATAAGTTGGTATTGGTTTCACATTATGGTTTACGTTATGTATGTATCGAAAGCTTATTGATTTACCATGTATTATGTAAACTTAGTACCATTGATTTCTGTGTATTAACTTCTTGATTGTAAGTTGAATACAAATTGGATGGATTATTGTTACCGAGGAGATTTGAAACAGACTGTTTCAACTACCCTCGTCTTTATTTTGTTTCAGCATGCCTACCGATTACAAAAGGAAGACCGACCGAGGTATGGCAAGTGGCGTCAAAAGAGTCTTCGTGATGCGGCTGCCAGTTACAACTTAAACCATACGTCCTTCTACAGTAGTGATGTACAAGGCTCGAGGCTTCCGAGCCCTTTTGCCGAGAGCTCAGAGCCGTTTACAGGGCTCGCCTCATTTATATGAAGCTCGACGACTCGGAAGTCTTTTTTAGAGTTCGAGCCTTTTTCGGGGCTTGCCTCTTTTGTATGAAGCTCGAGCCTTTTTGAGAGCTCGAGCCTTTTTGAGAGCTCGACCCTTTATGAGAGCTCGAGGTTTTATGAGAGCTCGAGCCTTTTTGAGAGCTCGAGCCTTTTTGAGAGCTCGAGCCTTTTTGAAAGCTCGAGCCTTTTCGAAATCCCTAGCCTATGTCACTACTGCAATTAAGACAAATCCAACGACACCTCATATGTCAAAAACCGTCCAGCCGTTTGGGCTGTAGGGCGTGCCAAGGAAATGGACATACAAAGATACATACATACATGCGCTCGAAAAACATTACCCTCCTTCTGGCGCAGTCGGGTAATAATGTAGCTTTATATATTATATTTTACTTAGTTATGGCGATATTAAAGTCATAAACATAAACTTGAGCTTTTATTGCACGACAACATCACTAGGCTTTCGTTCATTTTAAGACTCGAGCTCTTTCGAAGGTTTGAGCTCTTTTGAAGGTTCGAGCTCTTTCGAAGGCTCGAGCTCTTTCGAAGGTTTTTGAAGGTTCGAGCTCTTTCGAAGGTTTGAGCTCTTTTGAAGGTTTGAGCTCTTTCGAAGGTTTGAGCTCTTTTGAAGGCTCGAGCTCTTTCGAAGGTTTGAGCTCTTTTGAAGGTTCGAGCTCTTTTGAAGGCTCGAGCTCTTTTAAAGCCTCGAGGCATGGCTCAGAGAGCTCGCAGCTCGGCTAAGCTCGGGGGGATGGCACTTTAAACTACTTTAAGAGTTGATTATTTTTAGTTATCTAAGTAGGTACTTAAATATAAATATAAAAGTTGATTGATATATAAAAAGTTTTATTTTACTTCATACCTTTAAATTTTATTATCGTCAGACAAATTTTAAAGAACTAGGTACGAGTATATCTCAATTCACATTGTGTCAAGTCTCCTTGACCTTTGTTTTATCTTACCTCGGTACGAGGGGAGTTGCAACAAGTTAACTGCTTATGGTTAAGTTGATTTTTCACCACTATAATTAACGCTTACACTCTCTTTATGTTCACCATTCGTAAGTATACATAATAATCTATCGATTAGTACTAATATGTTGAGATTTCTATCTATAGAATTTGGTATATAAAACAAAATGTCGAAATTGTTTCAATACCCCTCGGTCTCCCCTACAGTAGCTTCTAAGCATGCAAGGTCGGCAAAACAGCAAGATTTATTATAGAACCTTCTTAGTGTAAAACAAATGATGAAAGAAAGTTAAAAGCATCAGTATTTATTTTACAAAATGTTTTTACTCTTAAATCGTTTATAAAGCCTCTTACCGTCTTTATTGCCCTAATTGTAAACTTGGAACTTTGTTTAAGCACAAGCGAGAATGGGCTTGGTTTAAAGTCCTAATATTAAAAGGCGATTGCGTGAGTTTTAAACAACCGTCGAAAAAGAGAGGTATTATAAGTTTGACTCCTTTTCTGGTGAAATGTGTTTGTGTGTGTCCCTCTCTGGCATCGTAACTCTCGAACGAATAGACCGACTTCAGTGCGTTTTTTTGACGTGACAACGTCTTAAATTAGGTTGTGGCTCGGAGTCACTCATGAAAAAGTGTAACGCCCGCTCACGTCTGTTACGATGAGTCACCGAACGAGAGAGAGGCCCGCCGGACCGGCGAATGCCTTGCGTCTCTCTCCCACTCTAACATGATCGGTGTCACGTAAAATCTTCGCCCGTAAAACCGACTTTACAGGCAACTGTGGCGACCTCTACCATTCGCCATCACAAGTGCATGCCTAACGGCAAGCACAACAGCGAGAGCTAATACGGTTCCATAAAGCTAGATGGCGCTGTTAGCCTAGTACCGGCCAAATGATACCGGCCTAGTACCGCACATGAACCGCGGTATATAAGATATCGATCCAGAATAATATAGATAGACAAATCAAGATGATGTCTATCGGACCTTGGTCCCTGACCATAACACCTGGTCGGTAGGAAGCGCTTCCCTTTAGCTTCCTAACTCGAAATCTGTTGCGCCAAAGCAACCATTTTTGTTTTAGTAAGATAATTTTATCATGGTGACTCTTAGCTATGGTTGGTGAAAATCCATCCAGCCGTTGAAGCTCACTAGCTGTTTCCAAGCACTTAATAGGGTTTCTTAAATTTTGAATATTAGTTTTTATATTTTAAAATTTATTGCACTGACAGCGTTCAATTGTGACATAAGGCATTCTTTACCAGTCAACCGAGTAAAGGTTTTGTCATGAGTAAAAACAAAATCTTTTTGAACGCAATCTTAGACTATAAATACCTAAAAAACTTTATAAAATAACTAGCTGTCCCGGCAAACTTTGTTTTGCCCTTTAAATGTAAAGTGTAGACTACCCCTAACATTTAGGGGGATGCAAAATAGATGTTGGCCAATTCTCATAGATACCGGATAAGCACAAAAAATTTCATCCAAATCGGTCAAGCCGTTTCGGAGGAGTATAGCAACGAAAACTGTGTCCTGAGAATTTTATATATTAGATAATCCTTACTAATATTATACATGTAAAGTCAGTTTGTTCGCTTGTTTGTTTATCCGTCTAACACGACACACGTAGCAATGTTTTTTTTTAATTTTTTTTTTCTCTTTACTTGACTGATTACAATGATTTTGCACTAATAAGGTATAATCATAAACATTGACTACAAAACATGACGGCAAAGTGGGACCTACCCTCCGCGCTTAAGGTTAGTTATTCACATTTACTACGCGAAGGTCACGGGTAAGTAATCGGCAATAATTTAAAATAAATGTGAAGATAAAAACTTAAAAAGGGGTTTCCACGCAGACGAAGTCGCGTTCGGCCACTAGTAATAATAATAATAATAAAATTTATTCAGTTTCAAAAGGTAATTTACAATTAATTTGTGCTTAGAATCAAAACTTACTATAGTTGATGGAATCAGGCGTTACTTTGCGGAAATCCATGACTAAAGCTGAAAAAGATGATTATTTTGCTTTAAATTTCCACTAGACGACGCCAGCGCAGGACCCAAAATACATCCAACTGTAATCACCTGAAAAGGTAGAGCTGGAAGTCGCAGGACTTACAATACCTACAAATCACAACGTGACACAGAAGATGCACCCGGAATCACAACACTGACACCAACAAAACACTCGACGCGTTTCGCCACTACACGTGGTATCCTCAGGAGATGTTGTCGCTTCGACAGACTACGAGCGACTTGCAAATTAATCATCTTTTTCAGCTTTAGTCAAAACTTACTGGCTACTTGCTTTCTTTACCTGAACTAGGTTAGATATAAACCTGTATCTCAGGCTAAAGAGAGCACACATTTATTATTACAAAAGGTATAGGCTAATTAACAATATCTTGAAAGTACAAACTTAATACGCTATAAAAACAAAGAAATGATCTAAATTATGTCAGTAACTAAGCGCCACCACAACGTCAGCACTTTGCAACTCTACACAAGTAAACAGCGTCAGCAGTTTTCTCACGTAACCAGGCTAAGTATATTATTGTATGCATCACGTTTACATTATTTCTACTTATATTTAAATTATTGTTTAGTGTTAGTAACGTATTATTTTGCCTAATTAGCACAAACATGTATGGGTTAGGAGGACAATGTTAGGTCAGATCTTATTGCTAAAAAAATAAATTTTACGCTATTACATAATTACTATAACATTATGTACATCAAGTGATTAAATAAAAATGTTCAAAAACTAGAATTTTACGAAATGGTTCCTTCATAATCGATGGAGTTAATGTATCGGTTCTCGGCAGCTCTTCTGGCGGGACATTCTTTATCTCCCGTTTTGTGCGCGCTTGGCTTACGGAAGCGCACGCATGTAGCACACTTCGGCGGCTCGGCTTTCTGCGCACAATCCCTCATAGCGTGGCCCATTTCACCGCAGTGGCCACAAGTGATGGCATCTTCTCGGCATGTCTTGGCCGCATGACCGTATTGTTGGCATTTAAAACACCTTGTTACCAAGGTGTAAACTCTCACAGGGCACGACGACCAGTTCACAAAAACTCTATTATTATTTACTAGGACTTTACGAATTTGAGCGGGGACTTGGACGATGTAATTGCAAGTCTCGGCATCTTTTTTCCATGATTTGTGGCTAAGCTTAATACATGACAAAAACGACTCGAGAGTTATTGTATCTTTAAGGTTTTCAACCAGATTTGTAAATGCAGCTGAAGACTTCAGTCTCTTGCATTGACGTGGGCACTCCAATGATGGCGATTCTAAGCTAGCGTTTATGAGGCTCGTCTACAGTGAAACACGAGGTCATCAGTTGCGATGATTGCTTCAGCTTCTCGATATCGTCTTTGGTATCAGTGCTTATGATAACGCCTCCATTTTTCGTTTTACGCAGTCCTCTCACGTGCAGCTTCATTTCATTAGGTCGGATGATTTATTGAACCAGAGTTTTGGTCTCCCCGCTCGTCTTTCCTTTGTCGTTTGGATATATAGCTACGGAATTTATGGCGCTGGGTTGAATAAAGTCTTTAGAGCTATTTTTCACCATGTCGGCCAAAGAAACTGTTTTCTGGGTAGGCCTTAAAGTTTTTTCAACGCTTACTTTGAGGTTATCAAGTATTTGCGAAAGGTTGCATTTTTCTTGAAGGGCATCAATACACGTGTGAGCTTGAATGGCCTTCTGCTTAACGGATTGGTACTCCACTGCTAGCTGTGAGGTCCCATGGCTCACTTTCCTGCACAAAATGTGAATTCGCACTTTTTGGTCAGAGTTTAGTTTTCCTTCGGCAGCGATAGTACACACTTCGTTTAGGCTCTGCTCGATAGTCCTCATCCAGTTCTGGATCTCAGCTGTCGGCACTATTTGTATGGGCTCATTTTTCTGCTGGGCGGGCGGTGGAGGAGCGGGCAAGGGCGGCGCGGGCGCAGGCGAGGGCGGCGGGCTGCGAGGAGTTCGGCTACTTCGGTTGAAGGGACTACTTTCCATTATTATTGTCTTTAATTAATCGCAATAAACATGTTGAGCACAAAAAGTCAGATGACACGAATTCCGCGTGATGTTTATCGAGGTCGCAACTTTGCAGTTTATTGTTAATTTTGCTTTTTTGAAATTAATAAAGTGGACACGTCCGATCGCATTGTCGGCTAGGTGTGAAGGAACTGAGGCGATAGATTTTGCTGTTTTGTCGACCACGCACGCTTAGAAGTTAGTTTATTATTATCAACACTAGATGGCGGGTTTGTTCTAATCATTTTATTTAAATAAAAAAATTGAAGCATAGCTTGATGTAAGTATGTTCTAATGTGTCTACTAAGGTACAATAAAGTGCCATCGAAATATGATCCTAAATCTTTGATAAGTTTGGAAGCTTGTCGTGATATGTTTTATGAATACTAATAATATACAACAACATCACATATATTATTCTTCGTGGTAAGTAGCTTAAGCACTTGTGTTACAGAAACCAGAAACAACTGTGAATTGTACAAATAAACTGAAAAAAAAACACCCAGACGAGTACAAAGTTTGTACTAGAAACAGACATGTTCATGCACACAAATGTTTGTTCAGCGCGGGGATCGAAGCCGCGACCTCTTGGTTAATAGTCAACTTCTAAACCATCGCACGGACGAGCTTGTTTGTATGAGTGACTGGGATAGCTACATCTAAAACTACGGCTAACGGCTTAGAGAGTAGGAATGCTATCGATCGACGATGGAGTGAAATCACCAAGAATTTGCTTGTTCACTGTAACTTTAAAGGTTTTGGTTGTAACTACATGTAACTACATCCACCATAACCTCTGCCCTCATGTAGGAATGCCACAACGCACTCCAACACATTGCAAGGAAAAATAAGATAACCTTGCAGTGGATCAAGGGACACAGCAACTCTCTCAGCAACGACGCAGCCGATGAACTCGCGAAAAAGGGATCCGCGACAACAGTGTTTGGCCCGGAACCGCTACTACCTATACCGCAGGCCCAAATAAAAATATGGCTGCGAGAAGACACCGCAAAAAACCATCTGCTAGAATGGACAAACAGTGAAGGCTGCAGGCAAAATAAAAATGCAGTTCAGATGCCATCTAAAAAGCTTGCCCGCAACCTCGCCAAACTAACGCGCGACAATCTACGCAGAGTTATAGGGATAATAACAGGCCATTGTCTCCTAAACAAGCACCTTATTTAACATAGGTGTAACAAACAGCCCTCGATGCAGAGGATGCCTCGAGGAAGAGGAAACGCCACAGCATGTACTCATGGAGTGCACAAGCGTGGAAAAACAGCGAGCAGACATTCTAAAAAACCCAACATCATTCCAGGAAATCTTTAGTGGCCTAGGCAGGCTGCTAGCCTTCTGGGAGAGCTTGGGTTGGTTGGAATAGAGGCAAACACGCACAATGGCCCAATCGTGAGGCTAAGTGCGGAAAAAGCCCTGCAGAACTAACTAACTATCTACATCCACGAATGTGTGTTTTATTCCTTTGTTACGCATTATGAAAGTAGAGGAGAAGCGCTTTGTTCGTATACATATAGGATGGAACCTCAATACGACAATAATTAATACTAGCGGCTCACCCGCGACTACTTTTGCGCTAACGAGTTCAAGTTCAGTGTGTGTGTGTGTATCCAAAACTTAAATTTTTGACGTGACAACGTCTAAATTGGTTTGCCGGGTGACACTTCAAGAAACTGCGTTACGCTCCGCTCACGTTATGCGCTCACAATGAGAGCGAGTGAGAGGCACGCGTCCCTTCGACTCGGGCATGGTTAGCCCGCCTAAGAGCGAGTGAGACAGACATAAAAAGTGAAAGGCACGCGTCCCTTCCACTCGAGCACAGTTAGCCCGCCTAAGAGCGAGAGAGGCAGAGCGAGAGAGAGAGAGTGAGAGAGATAGGCATACACACCGGTTCATGTTATACGAATGAATATTCACATTAAAATTATTTTACCACTCAAAGTCGTTGTCACGTAAAACTTTCGCCCGTATACCGACTTTACAGGCAACCAATTTTTTTTTCTTGATATGATCATCTTCATCATACACTCTCGTCATTAACTATCACCGCTGTCAGGGACAAAAACATCCTTTTAATAACGTTCATACAACGAGTTGGCCCGCAGTGGTAGAGACGTTAATTTGTTTAATGACAGTGATTAGATACCCTCGACCCTTTTTTTTTTTTTCGCTGTGGAAATGCTTTTACGCATGCCCCCCACACATCTGCAGGGGGGTATGTGGGACTCACCGGCTGGTGTGCAAGGCCGTAATACCCACTAAAACCACAGCGCATTCCACCACTCCGCCATTGTGGGGGGTGCCATGGGGTCGCGTGAGCATTCACCACGGCACCCCGGCGGATAGCCCGAGGGCCACAAACTCCTTGGCGGCGGAGCAAGGTGTTGGGCTCCGCCACCACCCGGCCGCAGAGGATAGGGAGGACGGCAACGACACACCGCATCTCCTCTTCCTCTGCGGCCCCACCGCAGCGCCTTCCAACGGTGCGCCCCCGTTTGGTCACGGGAGATAGGCCGCACGGCAACGACACACCGAGACGTCTCTCCTCCCGCGACCGCACCCGACTGCGAGGGACAGCCAAAACCGTCCCCCACACCCGCACCCTTGGACGCATCCTGCGCAGGCCTCCCCAAGCCCACGTGGAGCGTCCCCTCCCGGGATCCCGCTTAGCTTCACCGTGGGTGGCAAAGCCACGGTTACTGAGCCCCCCCACCACGACAAGGTGGAGATCCCACAGGGGGGAGATACCCTCGACCCTGCTCACACACATTTACATAGATTTTAGAAATAGTAAATTAAATAGTAGTGTAATAATATATAATGTAGCGTTATTTTATTAATTATATTGTAAACATGTGGTGTACACTGATTCTGGATTTCTGTACTGTTTGTAATTTTTTTGGTTTATGTGTATTGCATTATGTATTTACAAATATCTATTTGTGTACCAAACTTAAATAAATAAATAAATTTTGCCCTTCGATTCAGAGTACGCCTGAGTAAACTCTGTCTCCTAGATGCTGCCATTGGCGTTCCTCTTCACTGAAAATCTCGCAGCGCCCCTTGCATGGGAGATAGCAAAATCTGATTATGAAGTGAAACTGTTTGAGGTCTTCGCGGACATCTCTGCTGCAGCAAACGCATCTGCTATGCCACTATTAGTAAGTATTGTATCAGGGACTTAGAATCGCTAGGGTTTGATGAAGAGGTTTTTTCATAGATTTGCTATGGAGTCTGGACTCAATGGAGAAGCCCGAATCGACGTTGGAGCGAGGTGATCAAGAATTTGTCTGTTCACTCTTATCTTTAAAGTATTTTGGTTTTAACTAGGTACTTATCTACGTGTTTCATGGAAATACTAACGATGGTTAGTTCCACTCATTTGAAGTGCGCATTAAGAAACTAAATAGAAACGATTTGTTCGAATAAGTGGGACATTAGAAGGTATTGATTAAATGGCGTGGCACGTTTGGAAGTACGATTCAGACCAAAGAAATACTAAACTAGGTAAGTTGTATCATTGTTTATTTTATTCAATTTACAATTTTTATCAGATTTCTTTACATGATTACGAGTATCATACCTTATTTTTAGTTTACTTTATATTTAGCTGTTACTGACAATAACCTTCTTTTGCTCACTCTTCGATTCAGTGGTCGTCTGAGTATACGCCGACTCACAAATGCTGCCATCAGCGTTCCTCTTCACTGTAGAACCCGCAGCGCTCCCTGCGTGCGATTCAGCCTGATCCGAGTTTGAAATGTAACCGTTTGCGGTCTTCGCGAACGTTGTTGCAGCGGCATACGCGTCGGCTTGGGCTTTGGAAGACGAGTCTGTTTCAGTGCTATCACTACTCTTAATTACTTTCGTATCAGTCTGGGACTTAGAATCGCTAGCGTTAGATGAAGTTGTATTATAAGATTGCACGTTCTTAGCAGTTATTTTCGGCGCTCGCAGCATCAGACGCAGTTGCGTTGGCAGCGGTAGCTGACGTCTGATCTCCGTTAGAATCGCCTGTAGTTATAGATGAACTAGCACCGGAAGCTGAACCACTTCCAGACGAGCTTCCGATCGTTGTAATGTCACCCTCGCGTCTGACAGTTTGCCCTGACTGCGAGTTTTGGGACTTGAACATGCTTTCTTTCCTCGTAAGCTGTGAAGCGTTGTTATGTTCACTAGACTGCTAATTTGTTCCTGTCGTGGTAGTTGCAGTATTTTCTCCAACTTCTGTGTTGGATACGTCAGCATCACCGCTTCCAGCGGTTTGAGTTTCAGACTGCTCAGTTTGAGTAGCTTAACCTTCAGTTTTTGATGAATCGATTTGACTCTCCTGTTGAGTGGCAGTTGTGCTCGCGGAATTATTGTTTTCTGCTATTTCTGACTCGGCTCCGTTGTATGTAGACGTGTCGGTTTCCGATTCTCCTGATTGTGAATTGTTGTTCTCGGAATTGTCATTTGTGGTTACTGTTTGACCTTGCACGGACTGATCAGCTGCTTCGGTATTGTGGACTCTTGTTTTAGTAATCTTAGTTTGTGAATTCTCTTTTCGTTTTTACTTTCAGTGTGTTTGCTGTCTGTAATAACTTGAGATACGTTTTCATTGCGTTGATTTTGGTTTTCACAGCTAGTGTTTGTATTAGAAGATCCAGAATCAATGTTTTCATTGTTTTCAGACTTATTTCCGTTACGTTGTTTTTCTTGGCTGCATTTGTTTGAATTGCTCTCCTTTTCTTTGTAGTCTTTGTCTTTATGACATCCGTGATCTTCATGACAATTTTTCACTTTGTCTTTATATTCATCTTTCACTTCGTGACTGCCATTATCTTCGTGTTCTTTATGACAATCTTTCGCTATGTGGCCATCATTATGACAATTGTGATCTTTATGGCAATTTCTGTCCTTATGGCAGTCGTGTTCTTTATGCCCACCGTTCACTTCGTGTTCTTGACCTCCACAGCTATGATGTTTTCCACTTTGGCGCAACTGATTTCGAGTTAGGAAGCTAAAGGGAAGCGCTTCCTACCGACCGGGTGTTATGGTCGGGGACCAAGGTCCGATAGACATCATCTTGATTTGTCTATCTATATTATTCTGGATCGAAATCTTATATACCGCGGTTCATGTGCGGTACTAGGCCGGTACTAATTGGCCGGTGCTAGGCTAACAGCGCCATCTAGCCTTATGGAACCGTATCAGCTCTCGCTGTTGTGCTTGCCTTTAGGCATGCACTTGTGATGGCGAATGGTAGAGGTCGCCACACCACCAAGACCGCAACCATGAGACAGGCCATGACAAGGATCTGAAAAAATGTAAGTAATTAGTAGGTATGTCTGCCCAATAATTGTTCTTTATTATTATTATTTATTTGGAGGATTTACAGTTTTAATAGACACTATGAGTAAGTAACAGTAATCTTTTAGGAAGTAGGTATCATTTGATTAGCATTTTCTTTTTCGTTCCCGCTCTTCAATGTGCATCGTCTGTATTTTCTCTGCTTGGACTTATAATTGCACACAAGTTCGTGCAAAAGTTTTAAAATATAATAATATAAAGTTTTAAAACTTCTAGAACCAGCTAACATAATATATGGTAATGTGTCGCCAGGACTTTTACTTAGATAAATATCCGATATTAGCTATATATCGGATGTATTGGTTTTTATTATAAATATAATTAATTATATTCAACCCTTGAGTTGAGGTGAGAACTGTACCCAGCAGTGGGACGTATAGGCTGATGAGATGAGATTCGTTTACCTGGTCGAGGCACAGACTCCACAGCCATCAGCGCCTAAAAGGAATGTTTATCAGTATATCTTCATTTAGTATTCAATTAAACTACGTAAAAAGAAATCGAAAACCACGAGACATTAAGTGGCGTCTATTTACAAGCATCACCGTGCTTCGGAAGTCACGTTTAGCTGTTGGTCGACATTAATATCTCGGGTTTTTTATAACCACCGACATACAAACAAAACCGTGATTATAATACTAAGTCATTAGATCTGACTTGTTATAACACACCACAGAAAACCAAAGTACAGACAAGGTAAATAATGAAATATGTGCAATTGTGTCGGTCTTATCGCTGGGAGCAATCTCCTTCAGACAATTTTCGGGTAAAGGAACATGTATTTTTAATAGGAAGACGTAATTCACTGTAACAATAAATTATCGTACTCACCGCTAAAACGAGAAACACCAAAAGTTTCCTTATTCTTAATCTTTGAATTGATACGTTACCCACATGCTCTTGCATTTTATACCTTAAGTTATATCATTATTATCAGTGATCGGAATAGGGTGAGTATATTACGACTAAAAATTTTTTACCGGTAAATTTACCGGAACTTTGATATGAAAGTTTTTAATAGCTAAATGCTTCAATAAATCTTAATTAATGTTAGATAAAAATAAAATAACGCATATTATAAAAAAAAAATTATTAAAAAAAAAATTTGTTTGAACATTTCAATATAACATATAACATGAATATAATATATTAATGACTTTCTTATCCTAAAACATAATTATTTTAAAGTATAAATAAATATAAAGTTTTAAATATTACACCTTTTTACCAACACAGCGGATTTATACAAAATGTAATTCAATACTTAATAAAACGCGATTACTATAAAAAAATTTACTGGTAAATATGCTGAAACCTTAATGTGTAAATCTTTATATCGCATTTTTAAACATTCTTGTTTGGTTCATTTTACACATCCTTTTTCAAATTAATTAAAAATGCACATGCATTATTTTTCAGGTAACGATTTTGACAATTATTTTAAACTTTTTTGTTCATTTTGACTAATTTTTGCTTGTGGTTCCGTCCGCGTGACTGTCAATCAAGGCGTAACTCTCAAAAGATGTATTTCTCGATTATGCATCGACTTTTGTTGATGCCTTGGTCCTACCGATCTTTTACTATGAAATATCCAACACGAATTTTTCATTTCGATCTATTAGTTTTAGTTAAGGATCTTGAAGCAAACAAGCAAAGTCTTCAACTTTATAGTATAAATATATAGACATGCATATATTTGCTAATTTTTTATTATACTGAATAGTGACAGTACCGCGGTAAAGGGGAGGCTTTTGCGGGGGGTAATCAGGTGAAAGGTATACCTGTTTACCCCGCGCTCGCGCACACTCCTTCCCACCCCCTGTCACTCGTCCCTTGGCTTTTGTCTTGTGCACGCGTATTTCTGTTTTCTGTTCTTGGAGTTTAATTATTTTTGACCTGGCTTTGTTTTGGTATTCCGATTTGCAAGTGTATTGGCTGCTGTTGTTTGAACACGGATAAATAACTTTGGCTGTCGTTTACTGGACCTGGAAAGTGTTTGTGATTTGGATACCGTTGAATTGGACTTTTATCCTGTAATTGCTGATTACACGGTAAGTACAATTTCGTTGTGAATACTTTTTACTCTTAAAATTAATAAATTTCTTAAAAATAAAGTAAGGTTTCGCAACGGTGGTAATGCAGCTTATTCGACCACTCAGAGAATAGACAGCCGAAATATCGAGTTCCGATTGGTCAAGTAAGCGTCAAAACGTAACCGCGTTTTATGTTAAGTGTGCATAACAAAATGGCCGACGCATCGTAGTTCAATTTTTTGTTTTTGTTTGGCTAATTTTTACTTTAATTATTTATTAAGATTTTAATAAAGTGTGGATTTCACTTGACGAAACTACCGATTTTATGGGTAGATATGTCGTTCATTTATTGGTGATGCCTCTTATAAAAAATGTTGCAACTCAGCCGTACCTGATTGCTTGTAAAGTACTAGAAACAGTTAACGGAGAAACAATAGCCCAGTTTGTTACAGACTCTTTGAGTGAAATGTGGGGGGAGTCATTTTTGGATAGATTAAATAATGTTTTAGTACTATGCACTGACAGCGTGGCATATATGCTCCGAGCCGGACGTTTATTAAAACATGACTTTCCCAATATGCTGCATGTAACATGTTTGCCCCACGCTCTCAATAGAGTATCCGAAAAAATACGTTCTCAATATGAAAATGTTGACACCTTGATTGCCAACATAAAAAAGATTTTTTTAAAATCGCCCAACAGGGTAAACATATTTAAAAGAATGTACCCGAACCTAGCCCTTCCACCACAACCTGTGATAACAAGGTGGGGGACATGGCTGAAGGCAGCTAGTTATTTATCGAAACACTTTGAGGAAATATCCCATGTATTAAACAGTCTCAATAGCAATGAAGCCTTGTCGATAAGGAAAGCAAAACGAGCTATTAATGACGAAAATATACGTGCTGATCTGAATTTCATCAATGAAAATTTCACTATTATACAAGAGGCACTCACAAAACTTCAAGAATCTAAGTTATCTATATCGGAGAGCTTAGAAATTATAGACAACGTAAGGTGTGTTTTGATGTGGTCTTCGAAAAACATCATTGAAAATAAATTGGAACAAGTTCTAGAAAGAAATCCTGACTACGATAAGATCAGCGAAATAAGTGAACAATTAACAAAAGGAATTGAAGTAGATGATTCTCTTTTCCTTAAATTTGCACCACTCACGTCTGTGGACGTTGAGAGGTCATTTTCTATTTATAAATGGATTTTAAGTATAAAAAGGAACAGACTTAAAGTTGAAAATATTGAAAAATTAATGATCATCTACTTCAATTTCTTACAGGATAACAAAATTTGTCACAGTACCGATGATGAAAATATTGAAGACTAATGTATTTGTTTTCATTTGTTAGATATGTGACTTAGTTTCATTTTAATTTCAAGATTATTTGTAATTTCGAAGCGAGTGTCTGCACCGAAGTGTCGCTCCGGAAAAACTGCTGACCTTCTCGAATCCAAATATATGCTACTATATTTGCCACAAACGCTCACTTCGACCGAAATTTTTGCTTTCAATTGGTATTGATTGTATTAATTAGCCAAAAAAATAATAGTAAACACTTCAAACTTATTTGTTCCTAAATGTCTGTATTTTATTGTTTGTTTGTACTTAGAAAGCTATAACGAATGTCACTCATTCAAATATTTTTGTTTAGTTTTGAATATTAAAATTAACTTTTTGTGAAAATCGAAATACTTTTTTATTGTTTTTGTACATACGAATGGGAGAAGTCACTGATCTCTAAGATACAAGTTGCTGTCTAGTTTAGGGTCAGAAAATTCATTTAAATAAAGTAAATTATGTTTTTAATAAAGAATTAACGTAAAAATTATAAATAATTAATTATTATTTTTACGTTTATAGTAATCGCGTTTACATTTTGTATAAATCCACGGTGTTGGTAATTGTGCAGCTACAAACGTAGCTGCAAACCCAATTACAAAAACTGTAAAAAGGTGTAATATTTAAACTTTATATTTATTTATACTTTAAAATAATTATGTTTTAGGATAAGAAAGTCATTAATATATTATATTCATGTTATATGTTATATTGAAATGTTCAAACAATTTTTTTTTAATAATTTTTTTTTATAATATGCGTTATTTTATTTTTATCTAACATTAATTAAGATTTATTGAAGCATTTAGCTATTAAAAAGTTGCATATCAAAGTTCCGGTAAATTAACCGGTAAAAAAATTTTAGTCGTAAGGAAGTCTCCGATTTCCGTCTCTGTTCGTCAAACTGTAGGTAAATATACTCACCCTATTCCGATCACTGATCATAACAAACTGAATAAATATTTGTGAAAATTTGTATGCAAACCATATTGTTTATTTGGCTTTTAGACATTTAAAATTAATAATTATGATAGCACATCCTTATACTTAACAAGTGGCCGAACGCGACTTTGTCTGCGTGGAAACCCCTTTTTATATTCACATTTATTTTAAATTATTGCCGATTACTTACCCGTGACTTTCGCCTAGTAAATGTGAATAACTAACCTTAAGCGCGGAGGGTAGGTCCCACTTTGCCGTCATGTTTTGTAGTCAATGTTTATGATTATATATACCTTATTAGTGCAAAATCATTGTAATCAGTCAAGTAAAGAAAAAAAAACACGGGTTGCACTCCGGGAGTGCCGGCAGAAGTGAAAACTTGATTATTGACGTTGTGCATTTTTGATTTATTTGAACCGTCTTACGGTTTTTCGATCAGCATCACGTGACCTGACGCGAGTTTCACAGTTTCTACCCATGCCACAAAAGTGCTCAACGCCGCTAAAGAAGTTTTCACTTCAAAAAAAAATAAAAAATATTAAAAAAACATTGCTACGTGTGTCGTGTTAGACGGATAATCAAACAAGCGAACAAACTGACTTTACATGTATAATATTAGTAAGTATTATCTAATATATAAAATTCTCAGGACACAGTTTTCGTTGCTATACTCCTCCGAAATGGCTTGACCGATTTTGATGAAATTTTTTGTGCTTATCCGGTATCTATGAGAATTGGCCAACATCTATTTTGCATCCCCCTAAATGTTAGGGGTAGTCTACACTTTACATTTAAAGGGCAAAACAAAGTTTGCCGGGACAGCTAGTTATTTTATAAAGTTTTTTAGGTATTTATAGTCTAAGATTGCGTTCAAAAAGATTTTGTTTTTACTCATGACAAAACCTTTACTCGGTTGACTGGTAAAGAATGCCTTATGTCACAATTGAACGCTGTCAGTGCAATAAATTTTAAAATATAAAAACTAATATTCAAAATTTAAGAAACCCTATTAAGTGCTTGGAAACAGCTAGTGAGCTTCAACGGCTGGATGGATTTTCACCAACCATAGCTAAGAGTCACCATTATAAAATTATCTTACTAAAAAAAATGGTTGCTTTGGCGCAGCATATTTCGAGTTAGGAAGCTAAAGGGAAGCGCTTCCTACCGACCGGGTGTTATGGTCAGGGACCAAGGTCCGATAGACATCATCTTGATTTGTCTATCTATATTATTCTGGATCGAAATCTTATATACCGCGGTTCATGTGCGGTACTAGGCCGGTATCATTTGGCCGGTACTAGGCTTACAGCGCTATCTAGCCTTATGGAGCCGTATTAGCTCTCGCTGTTGTGCTTGCCGTTAGGCATGCACTTGTGATGGCGAATGGTAGAGGTCGCCACAGTTGCCTGTAAAGTCGGTTTTACGGCCGAAGATTTTACGTGACACCGATCATGTTAGAGTGGGAGAGAGACGCAAGGCATTCGCCGGTCCGGCGGGCCTCTCTCTCGTTCGGTGACTCATCGTAACAGACGTGAGCGGGCGTTACACTTTTTCATGAGTGACTCCGAGCCACAACCTAATTTAAGACATTGTCACGTCAAAAAAACGCACTGAAATCGGTCTATTCGTTCGAGAGTTACGATGCCAGAAAGAGACACACACAAACACATTTCACCAGAAAAGGAGTCAAACTTATAATACCTCTCTTTTTAGACGGTTGTTTAAAACTCACGCAATCGCCTTTTAATATTAGGACTTTTAACCAAGCCCATTCTCGCTTGTGCTTAAACAAAGTTCCAAGTTTACAATTAGGGCAATAAAGACGGTAAGAGGCTTTATAAACGATTTAAGAGTAAAAACATTTTGTAAAATAAATACTGATGCTTTTAACTTTCTTTCATCATTTGTTTTACACTAAGAAGGTTCTATAATAAATCTTGCTGTTTTACCGACCTTGCATGCTTAGAAGCTAGTGTATTATTTCATCACTAGATGGCGGGATACCTACGTTTTTACATCAGGAATAGGCCAATGAGTTATTGTAACTATTTAAAGCCTTTTATATGAGTTAGACTATAGTTCAATGGGAATAGATAACTCTTGCATTTTTCCTGAAATTCTCCATGTGCTTATAACTGAGAAATTTATATACCTATCAGTATTCTCCGATTTTCATTTACCTCTATTGCGGTCGACCTTATTTGCCTAACAACTTATATATTATGCATGATCATAACATCAGCGAGGGTGTTTTCAATAAATAAACAAATAACAATTTTTATTTTAATTTAATATGACGTAAGTGGTAGGTAATTCAATGCACGACAGACGATGCACGACAAATGACGTTCTTTTAACAACAATCTAAAACAATAAAGTCACTTGAAAATGAAAATATTTTTTTGCAGGTAGATGGGGGAGAAAAAGTACATCAGGTAGAGGGGGGAAGCTTTTAAAAGGGGCAGCTTTGAACATTTGTGAAGCTTTTGAAGAAGATCATTTTATTCTAGGTGAGCTCGCTCCATCGTAGACTCAGTCTTTGTCTCGTTGGGCCTAGTCTTGGGTCAAGAGCGAACCTATCCCAAATAAAAAAGCTGCCTCCTTTCATAATCTGTGCTCCAACCAAACGGCCGCGCGCGTTTGATTCGCTGCAGGTATTTTTGTATGATCTTAATAGGTAAAAAATAATTTTTAATTATGTAAAATGCTTTTACAGTTTAACTACCTAAACTTAAGAGTAATTTCAAAATGTTATATGTTACATAGAGTAGATAGTACCATTTGATGAATTTTGACGTCTTTCATTTCTTAATCTTTGGCCTAAAGTTATCCCGCTCCAAAATCTTTTGAATGTGATTAATTACTGATTATATCTGCCAATTTGTACTATATAGGTACGTCTAGCATGATGATGATAACAGAGGTCAGGGTGGCGAAATAATTACACTGCACTTCAATAATTATGTACCGCTGTTTATTTGGGCAGAGTTACGCCATTACAATTCAAACAGATGAATAACAACTTTCACAACACGACACTTCGTTTTATAATGCTTACAATAACCGACTCTCAAATTATAACTCAAAAATAATAATAACGACTATGAATGACGAATAAATGTAATCTTAACATAAAGAGACTGATTAAAATTGATAAAAAAGGATATTTAAACAGTTTAATTAACCTTAATTTGACCGAATCAATTTTAGGGCTATATTCAATTATTTATAATTATTAGCGGAAGTGTTGTAGGTGGAGCGAGATGCTCCGCCAGAAATGTTCGTCAACAAGTACGTGTAAGTACTTAGAATAATAAAGTAACTACAAAGAACGCTAAGTCCACCAACTTAAGCGAGATTCTCCTCTGTCGATCGGACTTAATATTGTGTTAATTTTGGATAAGAAATGACAATGCTTTATGACATTAAACGAAAAAAATAATGTCAGGAATGTGAAATAATGGTCCATGATATTATGGCATAGAGTTTCAGCCTTACCACAAAACAATAAGCCAGCGTTTTAATTAACAGCTTTACAATTTTCACTGAAGAATGAATTTATCATAATGAGACACCGAATTCAAAATTAAATGACGTGTGTATTAAACTGGTGACGTGACATTGAAAATGATGAATGAAAGGAATGATTATGTTTTTTTTGTCGTTAGGCTGCAAGTTTCTGAACCTTGATTTAGAATCTAGCCAGATCTAACATAGGCCGAAGATTGGCTACCACTAGAAGCGTAGGCACTTGACTGAGAGGATGAAGACGATTGAATTTCGCTCTTTACATATAGTTTCGTGCTAGAATGAATGTCTTTATGGGAACAGGCGATTTTCTTAGCTGAATAGGTTTCAGCCGAAGACTGGCTATTGCTAGAAGCTGATGCTTGGGCATACTTGTACCCGTGAGACTCTGAAGTGGCGGTACTTTGTGACCCTGAGCTACTCTGTGAGCCAGTTGAGTGAGTGCTACTTTGTGATCCTGAGCTGCTTTGTGACCCTGAGCTACTCTGTGAGCCAGTTACGTCAGTGCTACTTTGTGATCCGGAGCTGCTCTGTGACCCTGAGCTACTCTGTGAGCCAGTTGAGTCAGTGCTACTTTGCGATCCTGAGCTGCTTTGTGACCCTGAGCTACTTTGTGAGCCAGTTGAGTCAGTGCTACTTTGCGATCCTGAGCTGCTTTGTGACCCTGAGTTACTCTGTGAGCCAGTTACGTCAGTGCTACTTTGTGATCCTGAGCTGCTCTGTGACCCTGAGCTACTCTGTGAGCCAGTTGAGTCAGTGCTACTTTGTGATCCTGAGCTGCTTTGTGACCCTGAGCTACTCTGTGAGCCAGTTGAGTCAGTGCTACTTTGTGATCCTGAGCTGCTCTGTGAGCCTGAGCTACTCTGTGAGCCAGTTGAGTCAGTGCTACTTTGTGATCCTGAGCTGCTTTGTGACCCTGAGCTACTTTGAGAGCCAGTTGAACCACGAGTATCGGTACTGGTTTGTGATCCTGAGCTGCTCTGCGACCCTGAGCTACTCTGTGAGCCAGTTGAGTCAGTGCTACTTTGTGATCCTGAGCTGCTCTGTGACCCTGAGCTACTCTGTGAGCCAGTTACGTCAGTGCTACTTTGTGATCCTGAGCTGCTCTGTGAACCTGAGCTACTCTTTGAGCCAGTTGAGTCAGTGCTACTTTGTGATCCTGAGCTGCTCTGCGACCCTGAGCTACTCTGTGAGCCAGTTGAGTCAGTGCTACTTTGTGATCCTGAGCTGCTTTGTGACCCTGAGCTACTCTGTGAGCCAGTTACGTCAGTGCTACTTTGTGATCCTGAGCTGCTCTGTGAACCTGAGCTGCTCTGTGAACCTGAGCTACTCTGTGAGCCAGTTGAGTCAGTGCTACTTTGTGATCCTGAGCTGCTCTGTGACCCTGAGCTACTCTGTGAGCCAGTTGAGTCAATGCTACTTTGTGATCCTGAGCTGCTTTGTGACCCTGAGCTACTTTGAGAGCCAGTTGAACCACAAGTATCGGTACTGGTTTGTGATCCTGAGCTGCTCTGCGACCCTGAGCTACTCTGTGAGCCAGTTGAGTCAGTGCTACTTTGTGATCCTGAGCTGCGATGTGACCCTGAGATACTCAGTGAGCCAGCTGAGTCAGTGCTACTTTGTGATCCTGAGCTGCTCTGCGACCCTGAGCTACTCTGTGAGCCAGTTGAGTCAGTGCTACTTTGTGATCCTGAGCTGCTCTGTGACCCAGAGCTACTCTGTGAGCCAGTTGAGTCAGTGCTACTTTGTGATCCTGAGCTGCTCTGTGAGCCTGAGCTACTCTGTGAGCCAGTTGAGTCAGTGCTACTTTGTGATCCTGAGCTACTCTGTGAGCCAGTTGAGTCAGTGCTACTTTGTGATCCTGAGCTGCTCTGTGACCCTGAGCTACTCTGTGAGCCAGTTGAGTCAGTGCTACTTTGTGATCCTGAGCTGCTCTGTGACCCTGAGCTACTCTGTGAGCCAGTTGAGTCAGTGCTACTTTGTGATCCTGAGCTGCTCTGTGACCCTGAGCTACTCTGTGAGCCAGTTGAGTCAGTGCTACTATGTGATCCTGAGCTGCTTTGTGACCCTGAGCTACTCTGTGAGCCAGTTGAGTCAGTGCTACTTTGTGATCCTGAGCTGCTTTGTGACCCTGAGCTACTCTGTGAGCCAAATGAGTCAGTGCTACTTTGTGATCCTGAGCTGCTCTGTGACCCTGAGCTACTCTGTGAGCCAGTTGAGTCAGTGCTACTTTGTGATCCTGAGCTGCTCTGTGAGCCTGAGCTACTCTGTAAGCCAGTTGAGTCAGTGCTACTTTGTGATCCTGAGCTGCTCTGTGAGCCTGAGCTACTCTGTGAGCCAGTTGAGTCAGTGCTACTTTGTGATCCTGAGCTACTTTGTGACCCTGAGCTACTCTGTGAGCCAGTTGAGTCAGTGCTACTTTGTGATCCTGAGCTGCTCTGAGACCCTGAGCTACTCTGTGAGCCAGTTGAGTCAGTGCTACTTTGTGATCCTGAGCTGCTCTGTGAGCCTGAGCTACTCTGTGAGCCAGTTGAGTCAGTGCTACTTTGTGATCCTGAGCTGCTTTGTGACCCTGAGATACTCATTGAGCCAGCTGAGATAGTGCTACTTTGTGATCCTGAGCTGCTTTGTGACCCTGAGATACTCAGTGAGCCAGCTGAGTCAGTGCTACTTTGTGATCCTGAGCTGCTCTGTGACCCTGAGCTACTCTGTGAGCCAGTTGAGTCAGTGCTACTTTGTGATCCTGAGCTGCTCTGTGACCCAGAGCTACTCTGTGAGCCAGTTGAGTCAGTGCTACTTTGTGATCCTGAGCTGCTCTGTGAGCCTGAGCTACTCTGTGAGCCAGTTGAGTCAGTGCTACTTTGTGATCCTGAGCTGCTCTGTGACCCTGAGCTACTCTGTGAGCCAGTTGAGTCAGTGCTACTATGTGATCCTGAGCTGCTTTGTGACCCTGAGCTACTCTGTGAGCCAGTTGAGTCAGTGCTACTTTGTGATCCTGAGCTGCTTTGTGACCCTGAGCTACTCTGTGAGCCAGTTGAGTCAGTGCTACTTTGTGATCCTGAGCTGCTCTGTGACCCTGAGCTACTCTGTGAGCCAGTTGAGTCAGTGCTACTTTGTGATCCTGAGCTGCTCTGTGAGCCTGAGCTACTCTGTGAGCCAGTTGAGTCAGTGCTACTTTGTGATCCTGAGCTGCTCTGTGACCCTGAGCTACTCTGTGAGCCAGTTGAGTCAGTGCTACTTTGTGATCCTGAGCTACTTTGTGACCCTGAGCTACTCTGTGAGCCAGTTGAGTCAGTGCTACTTTGTGATCCTGAGCTGCTCTGAGACCCTGAGCTACTCTGTGAGCCAGTTGAGTCAGTGCTACTTTGTGATCCTGAGCTGCTCTGCGACCCTGAGCTACTCTGTGAGCCAGTTGAGTCAGTGCTACTTTGTGATCCTGAGCTGCTCTGTGAGCCTGAGCTACTCTGTGAGCCAGTTGAGTCAGTGCTACTTTGTGATCCTGAACTGCTTTGTGACCCTGAGATACTCAGTGAGCCAGCTGAGATAGTGCTACTTTGTGATCCTGAGCTGCTTTGTGACCCTGAGATACTCAGTGAGCCAGCTGAGTCAGTGCTACTTTGTGATCCGGAGCTGCTCTGTGACCCTGAGCTACTCTGTGAGCCAGTTGAGTCAGTACTACTTTGTGATCCTGAGCTGCTTTGTGACCCTGAGCTACTCTGTGAGCCAGTTGAGTCAGTGCTACTTTGTGATCCTGAGCTGCTCTGCGACCCTGAGCTACTCTGTGAGCCAGTTGAGTCAGTGCTACTTTGTGATCCTGAGCTGCTTTGTGACCCTGAGCTGCTTTGTGAGCCATCTGAGCCACAATAATAAGGTGTTTTTTTTGATTTGGAGCCGCTTTGTGAGTCTGAGTTGCCCTTTGACACAGTTGATCCACTTATAGCTTGTGATTGACTGTTAGAAGCGCTACTCTCTGACGCGGAACTCGACTCACTTTCCAAGTGACTAGACGCGGCATACGCTTGGCTGTTAGCGCTTGAAGAACTTTGAGAATAACTGTCATAGTTAGCACCTTTGCTGTAAGCGTTCGAGCTACTGTAGCTGTCAGATGACACGTAGTTAGATTTTGCTACGGAGTTTGACGTTTGATATGTCTTGGCGGTGTAAGGGCCGGAGTAGTATTCGTTGACTTCGTAAACTTCGTAGGGGATTGCTGCAATTGAAAAGAGAGGGATATAGATATGAATAGGCTAGATGACACCACCAATCGTTGACATACTTTTTAGTATCTTTCAAAACGGCCACTATAAATTTTGTATGGGAATCATTGATGGGAATACAATAACGGGACGTCATGGTATCACGTTATCAGAAATTTGAGTAAATTGATCGAATATTTATTGGATTTTGTATGTTAAAAAATTGGTTTCTACAGCTTTTTGGAAATATACTGGTTGTATTTACTTCATAGGGGCTATGTTTTTTGAATGCCATGGTCTTGAATTTTTTTAAGATAGGTGTCATCATGCAAATTTTTGTCAGTTAGGTAAGCCGTGTTAACTGATTCATTACGATGCCTGCTTTTGCAAATTTCTAACGGTTGCGCCGAACAAAAATGTTATGGCACACCTAGCGTGCTCAACACCATACGATAAGATGGCACGACTCTTCAGCCATGCGGAAAAGTAAAAAGTATTTTGGCCATTTTTACATGTTGCAAGCTTGCATACTTTTAACAAATCAATGGCGGGAAATGAATTTCGTCATGGCTATGCGAATAACTTTGTTTCTTTAGATGCTCAGATCTCCACTGCAGTGAAAATAGGCAGGTAGCTAATCTTAACATTTAAACTTATGAAGTTAAGCAAGAGTACATAAAAAAAACCAATATAATACTTACGCCTTGGCAAGGCCTGTACGGCTGCAACAGCCTGAAAAAGAAAACATTTGATTTGTGAAGTAAAAATTAAGTTTACAAAAACAGATAACCAAAACAAAGGAAATAAAATTTTTAACTGGCTTTAAAGAAGAAAAAATCATCCCCCAGCGCCGCCATTGGGTATGATGCCCAAAAGACTGGCAGCGTTTCCTCTCTGTATTTTTGTAGTTTAAAAAATATGTTTTCATATCTCATACTCGGAAAGTAGTGTTTGTTTGATCAGAGCAGCGGGTCGAAAACGATGCTTCCCTCCCTTAGGCGGGAAAGACTCATAGTAATTGCTTCCCACCCTAGGGCGGGAATGAATTTTAAAAATAGAACTAAAATTGGTTATTTAGTCGGCTATAATTTTTTTTACATAATTAAGAAAAATATCGATAAAAAAAATGCTGCGGTCTTGTGAGTGTATACGGCCAATGTGAATTAAAAAAAAAACCTATTAAAGTGGGATGGCCCGCGGCGGTGACGCGGGCGGTGTGTTCCATATTTGAAATTTAAATTAAAAAAGACTATTTTTTACTTTCCTTATATTTGAAATGAAAAGTAGAGTGTTTAACACGGGTGAAAGTCATCAATTCCCACTCGGACTATATCCGCCCTCGCTTCGCTCGTGCGTCTAAATACCTCGTATGGGAATTGATTTCTTTCCACCCTTGTATAACAATCTACTATTAATATTATATATAATATTCAGTCTGGGATTTCTTTAAAGCCCAGGGAACACCTGCGGCGTACAGTCGCCGCGCCGCGCCGCGACACACGACCGACTGTCGCCGCCGGGCATGATTGGTTGACACTCTGTCAATCTCGAGTGAAGGCAACAGATCCCTTTCAGCACAGATAAATACGATCGGGCGTTCAACTTTAAAATTTTGAAAAAATAAATAAACAGTTATTACCGCGCCAAAACCATCTCACACGACAGTGCACTTCTTTAGCTTTCTGATAACAATAGTTGTTGAGTCAGTGTAGTGACGAGCGACAAGCATGGGGTGAACCCCCAATGTGTTAATATTTGCACGCTGACTAAAATGTAGCAAATTTTGGTGAACTTAAACCACTTATAACTTTATCTACAAGACCTATATTGTAACCCCCAAAATACGCAAATAAACGCATTTGTATTTGTACCTATCAGTTGCGAGGGCAAAAAGTAAGCAGTTGTATAAATATCTAAATAAGTGGTTCATAACATCGTTTGCTGATTATTATTTTGTTTATATGCCGTTTATTTTTTCAATAAAACATAAATACTTTTGATAAAAGGTATCATTAAAGTTATACGAGTAAAACATGATCGTGCTTGCCAGGACGGTGTTCGTAATTTAATTACTTTTAATAATTTTTTCGACATACGGATTTAAATGCTTTCAAGGCCTTTAACTTCAGATTTAGTGCATTATATTTCTGGAAATGGCTGCAATTCGGACCTTGAAGACTCGGATGGCGAATATCTTTACTGCAGATTAGCTGAGGTGATTGAATCACAGTCAGATGAGAAACTGAATTATATATAAATTACTAGCGGGCCCGCAGACGTTTCCTGTCTGTTGCTTTTTTAAATCATCTTTTAAACCTTCCCTAGACTTCCACGAGATTTTAAGACAAAAATTAGGCAAATCGGTTCAGCCGTTCTCGTGTTTTAGCGAGACTTACGAACAACAATTTATTTTTATATTATATGAAATTATAAAAAAATTAGCGAGTTTGTTGGGGGAACAAACCCCCCTAAATATTTTTTTTATTTTTCTCATAATACTGATACTGAAAGCTTTTTTACTCAGAAAATTTACAACAATAATAAAAACAAAAAAATCGTGCCGTAGTGTCCCCTGGGCCCTATATTCCGGCTTAAAATGCCGCTGTTTTTTTTTCTCTGACACATAAACAATATTTAGTAGGTACTAAACCCGAATTAAAAATAATATCCATGGATCCCTCAAGAACCATTAAATAAACAAGAAGTTAAACTTACCAGGACGAGGAACACGATTGAAGACATCATTGCAAGTAGCACAAGGCTGTACAGACCTATTCCTTTGCCTTCAAGTTTTTATACTCACCAAAAACAATAGCTAAATATAAACCATAGACATCATTTACACTTTAGGTCCCTTTTATAATCTGTGCAAACTAAAATGTCGTGATTGTTAACACATTTGTGTAAATATGGTACCCATATAATTGTTTTAATTAATGCCTTATTATATTATTATTTTATTTAACAAAAGGCACGTCACTTTATTGTTAGGTAAATAACCTGGTGGTATTGCTATTAATTGCAATTTGAAAAGTGTTTACTTATCATTATTAACTGTTGTTAATAAATGAGAACAATGTAATATAAGTCACTGAGCCCGCGTGGTGGAGTATGGCTCGCACCACATCATAGTTGAGGTGAGGCCTTTTTTTTTTTCGCTGTGGAAATGCTTTTACGCATGCCCCCCACACATCTGTAGGGGGGTATGTGGGACTCAACGGCTGGTGTGCAAGGCCGTAATACCCACTAAAACCACAGCGCATTCCACCACTCCGCCATTGTGGGGGGTGCCATGGGGTCGCGTGAGCATTCAACACGGCACCCCGGCGGATAGCCCGAGGGCCACAAACTCCTTGGCGGCGGAGCAAGGTGTTGGGCTCCGCCACCACCCGGCCGCAGAGGATAGGGAGGACGGCAACGACACACCGCATCTCCTCTTCCTCTGCGGCCCCACCGCAGCGCCTTCCAACGGTGCGCCCCCGTTTGGTCGCGGGAGATAGGCCGCACGGCAACGACACACCGAGACGTCTCTCCTCCCGCGACCGCACCCGACTGCGAGGGACAGCCAAAACCGTCCCCCACACCCGCACCCTTGGACGCATCCTGCGCAGGCTTCCCCAAGCCCACGTGGAGCGTCCCCTCCCGGGATCCCGCTTAGCTTCACCGTGGGTAGCAAAGCCACGGTTACTGAGCCCCCCCACCACGACAAGGTGGAGATCCGACACAAAAATATAAACATTGACATCACTTGTCATACACTACCTACTACACTGTCGTACATATATAAAAACACAAACTAAAAAGAACATTATTAACTCTCAACTCACTTGACACAAATCGCTTAACATTAGAGAAACAGTTTTAATTTTTGACTAAAATAAACCAGTAGGGAGATCCTGGTCTAGCCATACCTTAGCCAGTCGCAAACAAATTGTAGGTATACTATGGCCAAAGCACGGTAGGTTTCCCTATAACCTCTCACAATCATTATACTATGCGTTTAGTACTGCACAGTGTGAAATCAAGGGTCCCAGTTAGGGTTGCCACCCGTACTTTATAATAAAGTATTGTACGTTATTTCAGGCAATTGTACCTACTCTGTGCTTTATTTCGCATTATTTGGTTTCTTTGTGATTATGAAGTGAAGTGTAGTCGTAAGTATTAATATAATTATACTAGGGAAGTATAATTATTTGTTGAATAGGTTTTTAAATATAACGATAAAGAAAAATAAATTGTACTTTATTTTGATACTAGTACTTTTTTTCGTGCCTATAATAACCAATGTACTTTATTATTTGCAAAAAAAGGTGGCAACCCTATATACAAAACTTATTACTATGCGTACTGCATTGTGTGAAATCAAGGGTCCCAGTGTCTCTCTCCCATCAGAATTCAATTACGAAAATGGCGACCGAAGTGTCAAAACATTTGCAAACACCAATAACGGGCGGGAATTCCGCCAAGATAATTGAATTAGGAAGATATACTGGGGGTTATAATCGTATTGAGTAATCTTAGCTCATCTAAACACTGTTCAAAATCAAACGTGGGACGAAGCACGTGTTAAATGTAATTACTTACTTATTTATTTTCCGTTGTTCATATCTCTTTGGTGTAGTGGCAAAGTTCCGGCAAAGGTCCTGGATTCGAATCCCAGGTCGAGCCAAAATTGTTTGTTGTTAGCGGTAAAAGTTGGCGGTGTCACACCCCCGTGCCTCGGTGCGCACGTAAAGCCGTTAGTCTCGCCGAACTTTGATAGTGATGGAACAGTGAGTGCACCTGTGTATTGCGCTCACACTTGTGCACAATATTATCTCCAGCGCAGTTGGCTGATCTCTGTTGAGATTGGCCGCCGTGGTCGAAATCGGCTAGGAGGACTATTACTATTATAAATAATACCTAATACTCATGATGATGAGCCTATCACACGTCAGCCTATATACGTCCCACTGCTGGGCACAGGCCTCACTTCAACTATGAGGTGGTGCGAGCCATACTCCACCACGTGGGCTCAGTGCGGATTGGTGGAGGGGTGTGTGAAAGGTAAGTGACCACCTTTCTGTCAGATGTTATTAAGCCGCCCGAGAGCCTCCGACCAGGCTTAACAAGTACCTAATATCCATCGATATTAACCGGGACCAACAGCTTAACGTGCCTTCCGAAGCACGGAGATGCTTGTAAATAGACGTAACTCTTATGGTCAGAATGGTCATCCATCCCAAAAATGACCGCGCCGTAGGTTACTTAACTTTTGGTATCCCTACCAAACCGATGCAACCACTGCGCCACAAGCACCTCTGTCTACATTTAGTGAAACACTTTAAGAATGGGCATTCACTCAGCAAATGCCACCGAATCGAGGTGGAGGAAAAGTTCTTTGGACAGTTCTGATGCCGCATATGTTTACGCTGGTGGATAACAGGATAAGGGCTTCACACACAGGTAGCGCGACGCTACCTTAAGTCACAATTTTTTATCTAACTTAGAGCCGAATTTTATACGGCAGTTTATACTTTGTCAGTGTCAGGTCAGTGACCTTTTCCGTGGGTCTTCCGTAGGTTCAAAAGTCTGCGTATCTACTCGGAAATACGCTTCACCAATGGAAGTTTAAGGATGGTTTACTAAGCACCTAATCACGACAATAACCGTTCGATTGATGGTGAACTTGGGTCTCGTTATCTGGAACAACCGGCAGGGGCTCGCTGCAAAGTGAGTCGGCCGAGTCCGCCGAATTGCGGTGAATGTCTATGGCCTCTCGGCCTACGGTGGACCCGTTACGTCCTCAACTCACATGGAACCGTCAGGTTTTTAGTGGGTAAGCGGGTTCTCTCTCCGAGGTCTGGAGTCCCACATAACCGCCAGTTGCCCCCACGGCTGGTGGGTATGCGTAACAGCATTTCCCTGATGTTAAAAAATAAATATGTAAGTAAAAAGGTCATCTGGAACATAAAACATTGCGTTGCTTAACGAGTTACGCATGGCGCTATCGACTTTATTTGTGAAATGTTTGATAATTGCAGTTAGAAGTCACGAGACTTCGCGATGGCGAACGTGATATCAGCCATCAGCCAACATTATGTTGCCTTCTACTAAACAGTAAAGACATCATAATTTTAATTTGAACGGATGAAGTCGCGGGGGACCACTAGCCCATGATAATTTAATACTAATATAACAGTTATTTGACACCAAGGGCCGTATATTGTAATTAGATGTTATCATTTTTATCTTTGCACGTGCGGGAGAGACCGATTAGGGAATTGAAAATACACTAGGGTGTATAATTAAAGTACAGAGTACTATCAAGTCGATTTAAGGGTAACTGAGATAAATTTTTTCTTCGTTTTTTTTCAACGACAGGCAAGACTAGATTAATCCAAGAGGGAATAGGGAATGAAGCCGATGTAATGTTTTTCTAAGGACTTGGTGGGCCCTGGCCTCCGTCTGCCGTGTCCGAGGTTAGTTGTGTCATTTTAAAATGTTTATATATTACCTATATTAAAATGATTAAAGCAATAACAAAATTTAAGTTAAACAGTCAAAACGTAGAATAGAATAGAATAATTTATTTGCTTAGTTCGAAAGCGTAGTTCGAAATACCTGCTATTTTTACTGATTCATCGGAACATGTAAGCACATCACTATTACAAAAACATCTGACGAGAATCTGTCATCGTTTGTTGTGTTGACGTTGATCGAGTTGGTGATGCAATTAAATGACACTAAATTAAACAAAAATGCCACCAAAAAAGAAAAAGGAAGCCGTATCTTTGGACTCTTCTAGCAGTTTAAATAAGCACTTCGTTTGTGATTACTGTAAAAAGTTTTTTAAGTGGAAAGGGAATTTGCTAAAACACATTAAAAAATGCGCGCAAGAGAGAGAGGAAAGGCTAAAGAAAATAACTTGCAAATGGTGTAACGTCGTTTTTAAGAGTGCAGCTAACTTGGCCCAGCATGCAGAGAAACTCCATGGTGATAAACGGTACTAATTATTTTTTTATTGTAATAAGTGTACACATGTCAGTTCACTGATTACTACATTTAGTAATAATTTTTTTTGACTCAATATTGAGAGATAAAAAATTCCATTTATAAAATTGGTTTTAAGTTAAAACCAATTTTATAAATGGTATTTATTTTTATAACTAAGTATTGGGGTCTGACCACTAAAGTGGCTCTTTAAGAAACTGTATTGTTGTATACACACATCAAAAGTGTCTAGGGATCAACATATATTTTTGCAATAACTTTTCTCCTGATTGATATTAATTAAAATTTTCTTTTAGGATTCATCAAATAAAGTGTTTTCGTTTGTCTACAGTAACGATAAACCAAGTCACCTTTGCATTAATAAAGAAATTTGCCATTTTCCTTATAAAGGGATTTTTGACATTTGAACCACTAACATTAAAGTTCGAAAAAAAAGATTGAAATAACAGTTTTCTTTAAAATTTTATTAGGGACTTAAACAATTAATAATCCGTGTTTCTACCGCGAACACTAACAACACAAGAACATCGGTTTGGCATGCTCATAATGAGTTCATCCAAATCACGCTGTGGAATGGCCGCCCATGTTCATTGCAACAACAAAAAAGGTCTTCTTGCGACTGGATACCCTCCATATTCGGCAGAGCTCTTCTCTGTAGCATATCCCATGCATGCTCAATCGGGTTCAAGTCTGGCGACTGAGCAGGCCAGGGCATGACATTGATGTTAGCTGCGGCGAGAGTCTGTCTTACAACTCTTGCGGTGTGCGGTTGTGCATTATCATGCATTAACTGAAATAAGGGACCGATTTGCTCTTGTAGAGGAACGATGACGTCTGATACAATCGTCTCAGCATAAATTTGAGCGTTGAAGTTGCCTCTGATCCCAATCAACTCAGTTCTTCCGCCGATCCAAATACCCGCCCATACCATGATGGTTCCACCACTATAAGAATGGACTTCCTGGCAGGATTTTAATCGCTGTTGGCGTCCAGGGGTTCTCCAGTGTCGTATACGTCTTGTATCCGGTCTCATACCAAAACGAGACTCATCAGAAAAGCACACGAAACGCCATTGTTCTTCTGCCCAATTTCTGTGTTCAAGAGCCCATTGATATCGAATCCTACGATTGTGCATTGCTATAGGTGGTACTTTAGCGGTCTTCGGGAATGCAGGTTCACTTCATGCAAGCGGTTTCTGACTGTTTGGTCGCTAATTAAGTTCCCTGAAAAGTGATGAAGCCTCACGGCTAACATCATGGCGGTTATTGTTGGAGCTCTTCGAGTTGTGATTTGAATGTATCGGTCTTGTCTCCGTGTGGTGCAGCGATACCGTCCTCCATGGCGCTCAGCCACGGTACCAGTGCTTCGGTAACGTGTCCAAAGTCGACTGATAACACTCTGACTTGTATTCAGAGCTAAAGCCACAGTACGTTGCCGGGAACCAGCTTCTATCATTCCCACGGCTCTGAGCATTTCTTCCCTGCTTAAATGACGTCGCCGCTCCATAATAACGTTGGTTTTAATCAGTAGTAGGGAAACAGTAGCACTAATAATGTCTTCAATGCGTTGTATGTTTTTATAGGGAAAATATTGACAGCTGATTTTCATGTTTTACTCGAATTTGATTTCAAATTATGAAATGCACCAAAAAGGATCCATATAAATTTATAAAATCATAAATTTATTAAAAAGCTACATCTCAATCTCAAGAAATCCGCATAAATATGCTTGATCCCTAGACACTTTTGATGTGTGTAGTTTAGATTACTTTAAACACACTAATTAGGTTGTTTATAAGTAGCCACTATGTACAGTACTCATTTTTTATTTTACTGACTGTGCTTAAAATTATAGGAAATAAACCATAATGTTTCACAGCCTACACTAAGTTATAATTGAAATCTATTTACAAGCATCTTTGTGCTTCGGAGGGCATGTTAAGCTGGGTTAATACAGATAGATATTAGTCGTAAAGCCTGAGAGGCCCTCAATCCATAATCCAACAATTCCACACCAAGCCCAGCAGTGGGACATATTTGGGCTGATGAGAGATGAGACGAGAAAAGAAATAACACAAAATTTTATACTAACGAAATATTTATCTCAGTTACAGGGATCCCATAAATAAAAGAGTGCAGAAATGTGATGTATGCTATGAAATGTTCACACACCACATAGAAGTGAGATACCACATACGAAAGCATCATTTCAACTTGAAGTCCAAAGTCCCTTACTGTAATCAGAAGAAAGTCAACCAAGTGTGGTTCGAGAGAGTTCACAACTCAAATAATGTTATGGAGATCAAGAAAACTGGACCGAACACATTGGTTATGAAGAAACTGGATGATAACACAGCTATCAGGGTTGCTGAGCAGGAGACTGAGGTATGATTCTCTTCTCTACACTAATAATATAAAGAGGAAATATTTGATTGTTTGGATTGGAAAGGCTCCAAATCCACTGAACCGATTTGAAAATCTTTAACTTATAAAATCCTACATTATTCCTGATGAACATGGTAATCAGTAACAATAAAGGTTCACACAGCTACATGTCAAACTAATTACGTAATCTCGATTATGTAGACCCAGTAGATCACCCAGACCCTTGATAACGTAGAAAATTGGTTTTCTACATTGTCACCATCTGGGGATCCAACCCTAGACCTTAACGACGGAGGCACTGTGAAACCGGTGCGCACGCCACTACACCACAGAGGTCGTTCTTATGTCAGTTTACGGTGTACAGAAGACAACACATTCAGCTACGATATTTTATTTGCAAAATCGCCCATATTTACATATGCATAAATAAATAAATAAATAAATATTTCACAACAATCACACCAATTCTCTAGTCCCAAATTAAGCTACGAGGCTTGGTTTATGGGTACTAGACAACGGATAAACATACTTAAATACTTTTTTTTGTAAATAAATACATAGTATTTGAAAACACCCAGACCAGTACAAACACAGATGTTCATGCACACATATGCTTGTACTGTGCGGGGATCGAACCCGCGACCCTTGGTTTTAGAAGTCCGACACGTAGACCACTGCACCAAGCGGTCGTCGCCATAAGATGCCATAGTTATTACTTGACGTGCTGACATATTGCTTACGTGTGTTATGTAATGTAACAAAATAACAATACGGTAGTTGACACCACCAATCGTTGACGTACTTTTTATCAACTGTCAAAACGTTTTTCTTCATAGAGTTTGTATGGGAATAACACACTTTGACGTCATCGCGTGCAATGCCGACTGAGTGACTAATTATCATTTGAATTCCAATTAAAAATCAAATAATACGAACTGCAGAAAAATATTAGTGTAAAGGCATCTGAAATTATGAATTATTTTAGAGAAAATCAGTTTTTGAATATTTCTTTCATAGTGGAAACAAGCCTATTAAAAAGATGGATGTTATAAGTTTGTGGCATCTTAGCTTCCGAACGGATGGACCGATTTTAGTGCGTATTAATTTATTCGAAAGGTAGTTTTTTCACGGTAGTTCTAAGCAATGAGGTGCTTGTGGCGCAATGGTTGCAGCGCTTTGGTAATGATACCTAAAGTTAAGCAACCTAAGGCGCGGTCATGTTTGGGATGGGTGACCATTCTGTCCATTTAAGTGACGTCTATTTACAAGCATCTCCGTGCTTCGGAAGGCACGTTAAGCTGTTGGTCCCGGTTAATATCGATAGATATTAGTAGTTAAGCCTGGTCGGAGGCCCTCGGGCGGCTTAATAACATCTGACAGTAAGGTTGGTCACTTACCTTACAAACACCCCTCCACCAATCCGCACTGAGCCTGCGTGGTGGAGTATGGCTCGGACCACCTCATAGTTGTGGTGAGGCCTGTGCCCAGCAGTGGGACGTATATAGGCTGATGAGAGAGAGAGTTCTAAGCAATAGTTGTTGTTCAAAATCCCTCCGGCGTTTGAAGCTCACCAGCTCTTGAAGAAGTTATCTTGGCTCATTTCGGGGATTTTATTTTATTTTAGTTTTTTTGTAATAAACCTCTTTACCTTTCAGGAAATCGACTTGACCAATGTTTACCCAACGGTCTATAGAAGCGCCTCAACCAAATGCAAGATATGCTTAAAGAAATACAAGACGCGAAATTTGAAAAAGCATATTGAAGAGGTATTTTATTTACCTATGATTTCATTTCATTTTGCTTGTATTTTTTCCATATTTTTTTTAATTTTTCTTTTTGTTAGTGTTTAACAATTACATAAAATAAATTATATTAAATATTATAAATATAACTAGTTAGTTTTAATATTTATTTAATGTGCACTGAGTGCCCGATTTTATTAGCTAAAAATGAGTGTTGTGGCATGTTTTCCATTGTTTCCCATGACATATATGGACTGTTTTAGCACTAATTTATATTTCTTTATTATAGTTTAAAATTGTTATTATGTTTTATTTATTTATTGAGAAGTTCAACAGCCCTTTTCAAAATTAACATTACATAGTAAACAGTATTCTTATAACTTAAGCCAAACATAGAGTTTCATTAATAACAACTTTATTTAATTATATTGTACCTAACAACGTATGGACTTTGTTCGCAATAAAACCATTTTGGTTTTATTTTTTATCTTCAGTCTACCTTATTCATGAGCAGATAAAAAATAAAATAAATAAATAAATATTTTATTAATTATTATTTTTTATTTTTTTTTAATGTGTCAAAAATTTTTTTTATAAATATATTTTTTATTATTCTAGGTACATTACAATAAAATGAAGCACCATTGCAATAACTGCAATTACAGTTTCAAACGTTTGTATCAATTTTTGAAGCATGTCTGTCAAAAGCAACGGAGGAGGGCGAGACCCCGAGGCGTCAATCAGGTATGTTGTCCCATTTTTTTACTCCCGACAAAAAAGAGGTGTTTGACTCCAATTATGTTTGTGTTTTTAGAAATTGAAATAGTTTATTTGCAAGAATACAAAGGTCATAGAAATAAAAGTCATGTGTATTCAGCCTGCGTACAGGCATGCAAATATTAGTAGTAGACTTTACATTTTGATTATATTATGTTAATTATATTAAGTTATTTATAAATTAAATATCATAGTCATTAAATTAGTCAGTACAATAGGCTTGTTTCCACTATGAAAGAAATATTCAAAAACTGATTTTCTCTAAAATAATTCATAATTTCAGATGCCTTTACACTAATATTTTTCTGCAGTTCGTATTATTTGATTTTTAATTGGAATTCAAATGATAATTAGTCACTCAGTCGGCATTGCACGCGGTGACGTCAAAGTGTGTTATTCCCATACAAGCTCTATGAAGAAAAGCGTTTTGACAGTTGATAAAAAGTACGTCAACGATTGGTGGTGTCAACTACCGTATTAAAATATTCACGTTTTGTGTGTGTCTGTCTATGGTATGGTATGGTATCGTAGGTTCCGAACAGAATATACCGTTTTCATTGCGGTTGTTTATTATTCGAAAGATAATAATATTATAACTGTGATTCTGTTAAGAAGCTTTGTTCCTTCAAATACGAACACTTTGGTGTAATGGTCAAGAAGTTGACTATTAACCGCGTCGAGGTCGCGGGTTTTATCCCGCACTGTACAAACATTTGAGTGCATTAACATGTCTGTTTGTACTGGTATTAAAGTTTATTTGTAATACCACTGTTGATTCTGATATCTGCAACACAAGTGTTTAAGCTACTTACCACGGAGGTCAGATCAATTTATATGAACAAATTTTATGGTGAAAAAAGCATATCATTGAATTTCGAATTACACTTTTAAAAAAGTCCTTAATTTTTTTAATAAATATTTGATCAATATTTAAAAAAAGTTTTTCTTACACATGGCTGGCTAATTTCAGACCAGCTATAAAAGATCGCCAGCTGTTTTCTTCAGGCTTTAGCTTAGGTTATTTTTTTTTTAATTTTAGTAATTTTTATTTTGTAATTTACAAGGTCAGCGAAGATATCATCATAAGCAGCGTTGGAAGCCTTGCGTCGGTCAGCTGAAGACTTGTGTGCCTCTAGCAAACACATTTACTGTCAGGGCACATATGTGAGTTTCTGTCGCCGCGACTCGTTAGTGACAGCGCGTCGACCAATGGCCGCGGCAAAATAATAAAAAAGCAGTCATACTGAACACTTGCAGAACAGTCCGTAAATTTCTACAGAACTATGAGGAGCTCCAGCAGCAAACAGAAAACCATTCACAACCACATACTTCTAGCACCTCACACGCACTACACTCTCTCACAAGTCGAACTATACCGATAGTGTCATAATTTGATTTTATTGGAAATGTACTTGGCTTTGGCCCGTACATCTCTGTAATACCAGCTACATGCTGAGACACAAAAGTGTACCTACAAACAATAATAATAATAATAACATACCTTGCAATAGTCTTACACTATTCGGGGGTTGTCTTTGCACTCACATAGTGCATACGAGAATAATGGCCGGCTAGTGTCACACTTCATTTTGATTAGTGTCTAACGGGCCTCTGCGTGTTGGCTTCGGCCCCACGCATGCTTTCCAAAGGTCCGGGACCCTGTGGTCCCGAGATTGGAAATGACCGACATAATAATAATATAAGAAAGAAAGAAAGCATGTTTATTCAGTATCACATACTTTACTAAATAGAAAAACACATCCCACCAAAAACATTTTCATGTAAAATGTTGCCAAGACGAGCCCATATGACTCGCACTGTCAAAAAGTTATCAGATCTCATGTAGAGCCAAGCTTCTCACTACACGCCCTAACTCTACAAGGCCTAACTTCACAAACTCTACACCTTAGTAAAAATATGTGGCTTGGCCATTTCGCTACATTCACATCGGCGTAAGGTGAAAAATCAATTCACTGTTCATTACTTTTGTGTTATACAATACTTCTTGTAGTAACGAACGGCCAAGCCACATATTTTGACTAAGGTGTAGAGTTTGTGAAGTAAGGCCTTGTAGAGTTAGGGCGTGTAGTGTTAGAAGCTTGGCTCTACATGAGATCTGATAACTTTTTGACAGTGCGAGTCATATGGGCTCGTCTTGGCAACATTTTACATGAAAATGTTTTTGGTGGGATTTCATTTCTTTTTGTAAGTTGTTTGTAATATTTTTATTTTTTTTCTTCTTTTTTTGGGGTGTATTTCTTGCACATCAGAGACGCCTTTTTTATAGCCCACTCTCTATCTTTGCCTTTTTTGATTTTAAATTGATACTTTGTCTCAGCCCCCTGGTCTCATACAAACTCCCATCCCCTAGTTTAAGGGGTTGGGGGATGAAAGTTACAAGTTTTATAATTTTTTTGTTGTTTGTGTGCTAATACTAGCTTACATACAAAATTTCAGCTTTCTAGGACATTAGGAAATACCTTAATAATTTTGATGATCATCAGTGAGTCAGTGACGAAATCAGCGTTTTTTAGATATAAATAAAATCTGAAGTATAAAAGCTAATGTAATTAAAACTTAATATGTTCAATAAGTCCGCTATTGACAATATATCCCGAAAATTTTGTTGATCTAGCATAATCCAAACCCAAGTTATGAGGGTTCAAAAAAACGACGAAGCGCTTCGAGAAAAGGTAGGTAGTGCCCGTGCGCTTCGCTTGGCTCGTCTTGGCGGGGGCACTACCGTGCCCCCAGATATTCAAAAGCAATATCATAATATAATAATCATTATTTATTTATCACCAAAATACCTAGAAGAAATACATAGAGCATAAAATAAATTGATAACTGATACCTGAACTATCCTAGTTCCTGTATCTCTTACAATTACAAATTAACAACATTAAAGAATCCGAAACAAATAACATAAATAGCATCAGATGACATTCTTTCTAGGAGGGTAGTATCAAATGATTACAACACACTAGCGACCGCGCGCTAAGTAAATAATCACTTACAGTCGCGAGTCGCGGCGACAGTACACAGCAAGTGTGCTCTGGCCTTAACTGTCCATAGGTATAATATTGAAACACTATCAACAAGCAATGGGCATGATGACACCTATCCTAAATATTTTCAAGACCATGGCGTTAAAAAAGCAAAGCTCCTATGAAGTTAATACAACCAGTATATTTTCAAAAAGCTGTAGAAACCAATTTTTAAACTCACAAAACTCATTAAATATTTGGTCAATTGACTTCGATTTCTGAAACATGACCGTGACGTCACGTTCTTGTGTTCCCATACAAAATCTATGGAGGCAGACCGTTTTGACAGATAATAAAAAGTATGTCAACGATTGGTGGTGTCATCTAGCCTATTCTTTCATCACATCGTTATAGCATCACCCGCAATAATTATCATTTTTTAAGATTAAGTATACAAAAACTAACATCAATAAAAAATATTATTCCTAAAAAAAATGAAGCCAGCTCACAAATACTGTATATAAGTTGAACATTTGTATTTTGTATATAAATTATTTGAGATGTGTTTGGCTGGCTGGGATTGACCAAATGTGTTTTTTTTAATATTATTAGGTTACTAGGAATACTAAAGAAAAGCTTAGGTACTACTTGAAGTTAACATTGCATCACACATTTAAACCTAAGCATCACTTTTTTTATCGTGTCAAAAATAACCTATATGTTCTTGTTTATCAATAAGATGCCTTATTATTAATATTAAAAGTTACTAGTTAGTAAGAAATGGGTTATTAATAAAATCGGAAAACGTTTTGAAGGGTTATTTATAGCGTAATGTAATAAAATTATTGAATATATTGTTAATATTTAAATTAGACAATGTATAATTATTATTAAAGACTTCACCGAATAATACATTTTATTTTTCAAACACCCGTATTAGTAATATTCTACAATTAATCAAGAATACAAAATATTGCGATGAACGCGTTTAACCTGTGGTCTACATTACAACAGTATGTAATTTATTTTGTATAATTAATATAAATAATTTCACTGAAAACCAGTGACGGAAATGTAACAGTGCAATTAACCGATAAAAATTAGTTATTGAAAAAGGGTACAAAAACCTAGTATAAATATCGTGTCATATCATTACGTAGCAATGTAGCTCCGCTGATCCAATTCAAAGCACTATCTAAAAAATGTTGTTTGTCTATGAATTATAAGTTGCCAAGGTGAAAAAAAACCCTAAATGTTTACCAAACCCACTTTTATATGGAGCGTTTTTTTGCATACTAACATTATTAAGTAAATAGACAAATATTTATTTTAATGATGAATTATTTGAAAGTATATCAGATCTAAATAGCCCAACCTAACCCTACTAAACCTAAATAAGGAACAAAAACTAGAATCCGTTGACTTCAATACAACAAGCTCCCTTCCTAATGAAAAGGGTATGTTTTGGAAACTTTACTCTGGCAACTGAAAATTTGACATTTGTACGGTAGAAACCATAGAGTTAAAAAATGCTAGAAATTTTGACGTTTTATTGTTTACATTTCCTTCTTCAGATACTTGCATTTGCATAGTTAGTAGTTACAGATTTTTAAATCAAAATGTTTGAATACAACTGTGTAAATGTATCTATTATGAATAAAAATTGCCATGGGTGTCTCAACACTGGAGACAATCTGCGAATTATGACGCCTGAAGAACGAGATGTTTATTTGAAAGTTGTACAGGTTAGATCAATATTAATTTAATAATTGTAAATAAAAAAGGGTGAATTTTAAATTTATGAGTATTATTAAGGTATTTCAATAGCTGCTGAGCGCTGAGCTGTAACCTGAATTTCAGGTTTTAATGTATCCTAATTAGATGAACATATTTGCTCAATAAAAAAACACAATAATTCACTTTTTCAGGTATCTGACGAAGTTGCAAGCCTCCTAACATGTCGGATCTGTGCTCATTTGATCAGAAAACTTGGCAAGTTTATGTTACAATGCCAGGAAGCTTATGACATTTTAAATGGCTCACTTTTAGAGGTAAGTTATCAGTTTTGTTATATGAATGAGTTAATATAGGATCGGTAATGGTTTACTTTACATTTCAAATTGGTTGGGTATCTTCAATGAAAAATTGAACACTGTCTCATTGATTTGTGGCTACCTCTACCGTTCGCCATCACAAGTGCATAGCCTAGTACCGCACATGAGCCGCGGCATATAAGATTTAGATTCTGAATAATATACATAGACAAATCGAGAAGGTGTCTATCAGACCTTGGACCCCAACCATAACACTCGCTAGTAAGCGCTTCCCTTTAGCTTCCTAACTCTTGTGGCGACCTCTACCATTTGCCATCACAAGTGCATGCCTAACGGCAAGCACAACAGCGAGAGCTGATACGGTTCCATAGGCTAGATGGCGCTGTAAGCCTATTACCGGCCAAATGATACCGGTCTAGTACCGCACATGAACCGCGGTATATAAGATTTCGATCCAGAATAATATAGATAGACAAATCAAGATGATGTCTATCAGACCTTGGTCCCCGACCATAACTCCCGGTCGGTAGGAAGCGCTTCCCTTTAGCTTCCTAACTCTGGATCAGTTGCGCCAAACTCTAAATCTGTTGTGCCAAAGATTAATTGATTTGTGTTACAACCAATGTTGTCAATAAAAAGCTATTTAAAATCATAATATTATTTTAATCTTACAGCACTCCAAGCCACACTGCATTATCTCACAAACAGTACATAACTTAAGCACCACGGAACCACAAATAACAGAGTGCTCAGACAATTCTTTTGATTTTGAATCAGAACTTATAACATTTGAAGAAGTATTTGACGATGAAGACATACCTCTAGTTCTATTGAAGAAAGATGACAGTGATCAGAGTGACCATAGAGTTAGGACAAAGAAGAAGGTTAAGAGAAAATTTCTTAATGTAAGTTATATCTAAAATAGTTTTTTAAATAGTAGGCTTTAGAATAGAATCATTTATTAGCATTTTAACGACCCGGTTTTACCCGAAAAGAAGGTTTTCGATCAATTTTATGGAAAGCCCATTTAGCCACTGACAAATAGCATGCAAAATATTTTTTTGACAATAATAAACTTTTAATAAAATTATTTTACAGTCAAAATGTCGGCTCTTGAAATTATTAGTAACATATCATTTTTTATTATATTAAAACTTGATTTAATTATCCATGTCATTCATTAACTCTAATGAATTTCAAATACATCAACAAATTAATCTGATTATTAAATGTTTAATATATTAATGATAAGAAAGATTTGAATGTCATTCATTATTAAATTATTATTTTCAAAAAAATATATTTTTTAAATTAATTAATAGTTCAGTGTCATCCAAACATTTAGTATTTGTACAAAATAATCTATCCTAATCTGTTATGATTTCTAGGCTGAAAAAAATGCTTCCACAATAAAAATAGAAGACGAAAAATCACAGTCCTCATGTGAGAAGGAAAATAAAAAAATCAAATGCAAAAGTAAACAGAAAAAAGAACTGCGCGAAGGATTCAGTTCGAGAATGGTTCAAGAAACAGAAGAATATGTTGTCATCAAACTCAGCAAAGAACAGGTAATAAAAAACACCTTCTGAAATTAAGGTATACTTTTTGTAGTAGGACAAATCAACTTTCTTACAAATCAATACAGGGATTGGACCTTCGACCATGATCATCCGCTAATTGGCCAGACATTAGCAAAGCCTGAAGTTGCAAGCCTCAAAGGCAGTAGCAAGTCTGCTAAAGCATAGGTTGCATTCTTAAGTTACTTAAGTTCCTCCTAGCCGATTTCAACCAGAGCGGCCAATCTCAACAGAGATCAGTCAACTGCGCAAGAGATATTATAGTGCACAAGTGTGAGCGCAATACACGGGTGCACTCACTGTTCCGTCACTCTCAAAGTTCGGTGAGAAGGCAATCTGACATGACCGGAGAGAGATCAGGCGCAGGACCAACGGCTTAACGTGCGCACCGAGGCAAGGGGTTGTAACACCGCCAAGTTCCCGACTAGGAGCTGTTCTGAAAGAGTCTTTATATATTATTTGAGAGGAAGTCTCAATATATTGTAAGAGCATTCCTTTCCCGCCAGCCTGTGTCGCGGTGCTAGGCCCTGAAAACATAATTCAGATACCGTTTTAAAGATCTCGGCGAGTAGACTGGGTAAAAACTCTAACATTTGTTCGAACTTGAACGCAGACGGAGCAGGCGACCGTTAGTATTATTTTTTACTTTTTTTGATTGGTTTACTCTAACCACCAAATCTAAGCCCGACGAGCCAGAGACTTTAATTTTCATAATGAGACAGAATTTCAACGTTATATACAGGTGCTACAAGAAATGGCCGAGCGCTCGCAGCGAGAAGAGTACCGACGTACGCTGTTCAAATGCGAGCGATGCGTCAAAGGGTTCAACTTTGAAGACGTGCTGCGAACACATATGGAAAAACATTCTATGGTGAGTGGTGATATTTACTGAAAAACATAAGATGTGCTACGGACCTATATCATACAACTTTGAAGACGTGTTAGGGTCCTATATTATACAACTTTAAAGACGTGCTATGAACCCATATTATACCACTTTAAAGACGTGCTACTACTTTGAACACGAGCTACCGACCCATATTATACTATTTTGAAGACGTGCTACGTACCCATATTATACTACTTTGAAGACGTGCTACGGACCCATATTATACTACTTTGAACACGTGCTACGGACCTATATTATACTACTTTGATAACGTGCTGCGGACCCATATTATAAAACTTTGTAAACGTGCTATGGACCCATATTGTACCACTTTGAACACGTGCTGCGGACCCATATTATAAACCTTTGAACACGTGCTACGGACCCATATTATACTACTTTGAAGACGTGCTACGGACCCATGTTATAAAAGTTTGTAAACGTGCTATGGACCCATATTGTACCACTTTGAACACGTGCTGCGGACCCATATTATAAAACTTTGTAAACGTGCTATGGACCCATATTGTTCCACTTTGAACATGTGCTGCGGACCCATATTATACTACTTTGAAGACGTGCTACGGACCCATATTATACTACTTTGAAAACGTGCTACGAACCCATATCATACTACTTTGAACACGTGCTATGGACCCATATTGTACCACTTTGAACATGTGCTACGGACCCATATTATACTACTTTGAAAACGTGCTACGAACCCATATTATACTACTTTGAACACGTGCTACGGACCCATATTATACTAAGTCGGGACGAGCAGCTAGTATTGAAGATGGCCTATGTTCATCAGGAGTAATGTAGAATTCTAAACATTTTTTTTTAAATCGGTCCAGTAGTTTTGGAGCCTATTCAATTGAAACAAATAAACAATCACATCTTTCCTCTTTATATTATTATATATACTAGCTGTCCCGGCAAACGTTGTTTTGTCATATGAATGTCAATGGTGGATAACCCTTATCACTAAGAGGTATGAAAAAAAAAGATGTTGGTCGATTCTCGGAATTACTCAATATGCCCACAAAATTTCATGTGAATCGGTCAAACCGTTTTGGACGAGTACGGGAACGAACATTCTGACACGAGAATTTTATTTGTATAGAGATTTAAGCTTTATTGCACAACAGAACTATGTGCAAAAAGTAACCTAACGCCGTAGGGCATTCTCTACCAGTCATACCTTTGGGCTGAGCAGAAATGATTATAAGTGTAGACGAAATTTATTATCGTAAAGAAAATGTTTAGTTTTAGATATAAATATTTTGTTTCACAGGAAAATGGTTCTCTCCAATGCGATATATGCACACAGTACTGCCCTAGTCCAGTTTCTCTCAGGGGTCACATGAAGTCTCATACAACGCGGTGAGTCGTAAACTTAGTTTGTTATAAGGCATAATAATTTTCAAGAAGTTTGTTACAAGGTGGCGACCTCTACCGTTCGCCATCACAAGCGCATGCCTAACGCTGGCAAGCACTTCAGCGAGCGCTTATACGGCTCCATACGCTAGATGGCGCTGTTAGCCTAGTACCGCACGTGAACCGTGGCATATAAGATTTAGATTCTGAATAATGTAGATAGACAAATCAAGATGATGTCTATCGGACCTTGGTTGCGCTTAAGCTTAAGCGCTTCCCTTTAGCTTCTTAACTCTAAATCTGTTGCGCCAAAAATATTTTTAAAACATATTTTCAGTTTCTTGTGGCGCAGTTGTTGCAACCGTTTTGTTGTTATACCGAAATTAAAACACACTCAAAGAAAAATGGACTGCTACAGGCGGGACTCGAACCCGCATCTATCGCAAGGCGTTTGCTCTCCCAATTTCATCTTAATTTGCTGATTCATCTTAACCGATTGTTAAACAGCTGTAAAGGTGTTTTATTCGGATGTTGTAGGCATCTAACCGCATCAGTGATGAATCATGGCTGGCAACAGCCAAAGGAGGTCTTAAAGAAATTCGGATCGATCTATCGATCGATCGGCACCATCCGTTATGAGCAGTGATCGGATATTCGGATGCATATTTACCTAAAATTATTTTTTGGCACAGATATTCTTTAAAAAATATATTTTTAATTAGAATCCCGGGAGCGCCGTATCTTCGGGAATGCAAAACTATTCTTTTACATGGTAATTTGATTCTATAATAAAACACTAAATTTGACGATTCCAAAATCCCAAGATTTTTTCGTTATTAAAGTGCTTTCCATATAAGCCAAAACATTAAAATAAGTAAAATATCCTGTTTCAATTTGATTCAATAGTAAAAAAAAAACTAAATTTGTCAACCCCGCATTCCCAGGATTTTTACGCGCAAAACGACAAACGACGATTATGAGTGGGAAGAAGAACTGTCAACTGTTTCAACAAAGAGTGTCGTTAAAGTACTTGTTATTTTTAAAACATTTTTTTTAATAATCAAAAGATACAGATTATTTTATACAACTTATCTTACAAAAGGTTGGTCACTCGTTTATGGGGACAAGTATCATATTTTTTTAAATAAATTACCACCAAACGTTATTACTTATCTATTTATAAAAAAATACCTTCATGTCAAATCGCGTCGCACTCGTAGCACAACGAGTAAATCAAAAGCATTCTTTAAGGATTTCATAATTGATAATATGAATAGCTTGGAGTCGGTAAGATGGCGGTGTTACACCCCCGTGCCTCGGTGCGCACGTTAAGCCGTTTGTCCTGCGCCTGATCTCTCTCCGGTCATGTCGGATTGCCGTCTCACCGAACTTTGAGAGTGATAGAACAGTGAGTGCACCTGTGTATTGCGCTCACACTTGTGCTCTATGATATCTCCTGCGCAGTTGGCTGATCTCTGTTGAGATTGGCCGCCGTGGTCGTAATCGGCCAGGAGGACTATTGTTACTATTTTGGCGCAACTGATTTCGAGTTAGGAAGCTAAAGGGAAGCGTTTCCTACCGACCGGGTGTTTTGGTCGGGGACCAAGGTCCGATAGACGCATCTTGATTTGTCTATCTATATTATTCTGCATCGAAATTTTATATACCGCAGTTCATGTGCGGTACTAGGCCGGTACTAGGCTAATAGCGCTATCTAGCCAATGGAGCCGTATCAGCGCTCGCTATCGTATTTGCCACCGTTTGGTATAAGCTTCTGATGGCGAACGGCAGAGGTCGCCACACTATTAATTGATTATCGATCAAAATGTTATTATATCTTCTTGTTTCAGGTACAAGTGTAAAGTGTGCGGCTGCGTGCGTCAGTCGCGGCAGCACCTCCTGGAGCACCACAGCACGGCGCACACGGCGGGCGCGCTCACGTACACGTGCCACCACTGCGACTTTAGCACTACGTGAGCAAAGATCATACATATACTAGCTGTTCCCTGCGGTGATCAACAGATGGCGCTGTGTGTATATTAAATCTCGCGAACGTTCGAGTTCGCTGTTTTAATAAGTACTACTGAGGTATGGAAAAAAAATTTGTCTCCGTTCGGAGTTGGAAGTTTTATATCAACTCGTGTCTTTGGGATCCAGTACAAGGTCAAGGATGATATTGTACAAGGCACACACGTACACATGCCATCACTGCGACTTTAGCACTACGTGAGCACATACACATTTATACATATATATGTATACATATATACATATTTATACATATATATTTTATTGTTATACAGAAATCTACGTTCGAAGATAAAAAAAATATGGCCTTTTGGTCACTATAACGGTCTACCTACACATGCGGCATAATTTTAGACAGTTCTTCTTTCTATAGGTACGTATTGTTAGTTTAAAAATGATAGGCACGGGCTGTTACACCCCCGTGCCTTGGTGGGCACTTTAAGCCGTTGGTCTAGCGCCTGGTCTCTCTCCGGTCATGTCGGATTGCCGGCTCGCCGAACTTTGAGAGTGATGGAACAGTGAGTGCACCTGTGTATTGCGCTCAAACTTGTGCACTATAATATCTCCTGCGCAGTTGGCTGATCTCTGTTGAGATTGTATTATCAAATAAATTATTTGAATTTGAACTGGATTTTTTTTTCAGCAAACGCACGTCGATGCAACGCCACGTCAAATCCCACCGCGAAGGCGAGAAACACGCGTGCCACCAGTGTGGGAAGCTGTTCAAGAGCGAGGAGACATTACGGGTGCACACTATGTGAGTGATCCATCATCATCATCGACGACCGCTTGGTGCAGTGGTCCGCATGTCGGACTTCTAAACCAAGGGTCGCGGGCTCGATTCCCGCACAGTGCAAGCGTAAGTGTGCATGAACATGTGTGTTTGTACTGGTCTATTACTGGTACTGGTATACAGGGTGTAAAAAAAACCTTAACGAAGCCGTCAACCACGCGTTCAGTACATCAAACCAAATCGTATGGAAAATAAATTTTGGCTGGGAAACAACTTTTATTTTTTGACATCAAAAAAAATAATTTAATTCTAACCCGCAATGTACAGCGCCCACGCGGAAAAGTCACCGCCGGGGCGTGTTGCTTTACGCCGCCGCGACGCGGTTCGGTTCGAGTGTGCGCTGTTCATTGCGGAGTGTGCCATTTAGAGGCTTTTTATGAAAGAACTAGTGAAAATTTGTATCATGTTTCTTTGGAAAAAAGTTCAGTTATAACGGACAGAAGTCATTTCTGTAACAATCATAAATTTTTTTTCAAACTTTAACCATCAATATCTCAGTAACCGTTAACTTCCCAGGTATGGTGTAAAGGAAAAAAATGATCGTAAGAATTGGTAGAATATGTGGTATTCGGCTTCGTTAAGGTTTTTTTTACACCCTGTATGTATTTATTTATAATTTAAGTATGTATAACCGTTATCTAGTACCCATAACACAAGCCTCGTAGCTTACTTTGGGACTAGAGAATTGGTGTGATTGTTGAGAAATATTTATTTATTTATTTTATCATCATAATCAGCCAAGGGACGTGACTGCTGAACATAGGCCTTCCCCACAGTTTTCCACATCGACCGATTACAAGCGGTCTGCATCCAGTGTGATCCTGCGATCTTTTCAAGGTCGTCTGTCCATCTTGTCGGTGGACGCCCTACGCTGCGCTTTTGGTCGAAGGGTCTCCAATCCAGAACATTTCTGCCCCAACGGCCATCAGTTCTTCGCGCAATGTGCCCTGCCCAAGTAATCCATACTAGTATTATAAATGCGAAAGTAACTCCGTCTGTATGTCTGTTACTCAATCACGCCTAAACTACTGACGGTTCAGTGTGTGTGTGTGTGTTGTCTTTTCGAAATTATAAAAAATAGCGTTGTAAACGCGAAAAATACTTAACAAATAAAATTATAGCCTGTTTCATCTTAACCGATTGTTAAAAATTTGTAAAAATATTTATCTCGGGTAATTTGAGGGTGTCTCCCACAATCATTGATGAAACATACGCTGGCTCAAAACGTTAAAAAGCACTTACAAAATTCAACGACTCCATTAAGGTTCTTGGTAGCTCAGTGGTCGGAGCATTGGACCGGACTTCCAAAGGTCGGGGGTTCGATTCCTCCCCGATGACCGGAGCCGAAAATAATTTTTTAAGTGTTGTCTTTTCGAAATTTTAAAAAATAGCGTTGTAAACGCGAAAAACACTTAACAAATAAAAAGATAGTATGAGACTTAACAATAGCCATGAGTTACTATTGACTGAGTACTGAGTCAGATCAATCAATGTATGTGATGTTGTTGTATATTTCATTTCATACTAAACATAGTTAGTAAATATTCAAGTCAGAGGGTGTTTGGGGCCAAAATTTATACAGGCCACGAGCCTCAATAAGTCTTATTTTACTTCAGACAATCTTTGTCATTACAAACCGTCTTCTTTCCCAGGCGTCACGACAAGTCCAAGCGCCTGCAGTGCGAGGAGTGCAGCCGCATGTTCATCTACCCATCTCTGTTGCACCGGCACGTGCAGGCGGTGCACGTCAGGAAGGACTACTACTGCGTCGAGTGCGACGTGGAGTTCAAGTCGCGGGTGAGTCACTTAGTCACTCAAAGCATCTCCAGTGCAGTCACTCAGTCATAGCGTCTCCAGTGCAGTCGCTCAGTCACAGCGTCTCCAGTGCAGTCACTCAGTCACAGCGTCTCCGGTGCAGTCTCTCACTCACAGCGTCTCCAGTTCAGTCACTCACTCACAGCGTCTCCAGTTCTGTCACTCACTCACAGCGTCTCCAGTGCAGTTGCTCAGTCACAGCGTCTCCAGTGCAGTCACTATCTCACAGCGTCTCCAGTGCAGTCACTCACTCACAGCGTCTCTAGTGCAGTCACTCAAACACAGCGTCTCCAATGCAGTCACTCACTCACAGCGTCTCCAGTGCAGTCACTCACTCACAGCGTCTCCAGTGCAGTCACTCACTCACAGCGTCTCCAGTGCAGTCACTCACTCACAGCGTCTCCAGTGCAGTCACTCACTCCCAGCGTCTCCAGTGCAGTCACTCACTCACAGCGTCTCCAGTGCAGTCACTCACTCACAGCGTCTCCAGTGCAGTCACTCACTCACAGCTTCTCCAGCATAACTAAGCCAATTATATTATTTAAAAAGTTACTGCTTGCTCTCTTTAATTTGTATAGCGAAATAATGTTTACATTTATTTGTTTCTTTGATTTAACAGGAGAATCTCAGGCTGCACTTCAAGAAAGCGAAACGGCATAGGGATGCATCGTCATACCAGTAAGTCTTTCACCGTTTCTCTTTTTTGTCAAGAGCTGAATCTATTGTGTTTTTTTAAATATATTTTTTTAACTAGCAAACCCGGCGAACTCATTTTCGGTAACAGATAGCTTCGTTTTGTGTAACATTATGGCGCTGTATGTGAACAGTTATTATCCCTGTTTTCCTGCTTTTCTGTTGAATTTTTCCTGAATTTTGTTTGCTATAAACCTCACGGAGCCCGAGACCTTTCCAACGAATGCAAAACCGTGGAAATCGGTTCGTGCGTTCTGGAGTTCTAGCGTCAGAAAGGAAAACCCGACTTATTTTTATACTATAAATAACAAATCCGAAATTCCACGCCAAGTGTCTTCGGTAATTATCAAAATCCGGTCAAGTGCGAGTTGGACTCGCACCCCTCGGTGCCCCTCCGTACAAACCTGTAGATAAGGAGTAGTAACTTTGAAATTTTCAAAATTGTCAAAAATATTTTTTTTCTATGATGAAACTGAAAATGTACGGTTTTCGTAATTTTTCCTTTATCTGTATTATAAGACGTGACTTCGTACTAAATTTCAAGATTCTAAGTTTACGGGAAGTACCCCGTAGGTTTTGATTCCCGTGCGAGTTTCGAAAATTTGCGGAAATTTGCGGCCTAAATGGCTGTATCTTTTGATTGCGTTGGCTTAGAAGGTTGATTTTTCATTATTTTTTTTTTAATAATGTTTGAACATATTCAATCCCAAATCTCTTCTCAGCAATATGTAGATTTATTTATTATTATTCGATTCTCAGATACGAATGTACACAATGTCCTGAGAGGTTTGTCTCTCCATCAACGTTATCTACCCACGTGACGTCGGTGCATGGCGAACAGAAAAGACACGCGTGTAACACTTGCAGGTAAAAAGGGATTTTATTTGGACGACCACTTTGGTGTTATGGTCGAGAAATTGACGATTAACCATGAGGTCGTGGGTTCGATCCCCGCACTGTACATTCATTTGTGTACATGAACATGTCTGTTTGTACTGGTCTTGGTGTTATATGTATTTGTTTAAGTTTATTTGTAATGCCACTGTTGATTCGGATATCTTTTACACTGGTGCTTAAGCTACTTACCACGGAGTCTATTCAATGTATGTGATGTTGTTGTATATTTATTTATTTGTGGCGACCTCTACCGTTTGCCATCACAAGGGCAAGCCTAACGGTGGCGCACGACAGCGAGCGCTGATGCGGCTCCATAGCCTAGGTGGCGCTGGTAGCCTAGTACCGCACGTGAACCGCGGCATATAACGTTTAGATACAGAATAATATAGATAAACAAATCAAAATGATGTCTATCGGACCTTGGTCCCCGACCATAACACCCGGTCGGTAGGAAGCGTATCCCATTAGCTTTCTAACTTTAAATCTGTGCGACAAATATTTATGGGTATTTAAAACTTTTTTTAGCTATCCAATAGGCTAGATGACACCACCAATCGTTGACATACTCTTTATACAAATACAAAATATTTATTTTTCTTTTACAAAGATAAGCCTTACAAGATGTGGCCAGTATCTCCTTTTAAGCTTGATAAAGCCTGTGCCAGGAGTTACTGCTCTTCCTGAAAAAGATAGAACTATCTAAGTGACATTAAATAAAATTTAAAAATAAACATAATGTGCCTGAGAGTGAGTATGTGTGTGTTACTATTTGTGTGTGTGTGTGTCTGTTTGTGTGTGTTGTGCGCCTATTTGCAATTTAATAGTGCCTCTATCTCTTCGTATGTCTTTTGCTTCATCCATTTGGTTAGCATCTTTTTACACTCCGAGTATTGTTTACTATATATATCTAACTCCCTATTTACTAAATTGTAAATTTATCATCTGTCAAAACGATCTGCCTCCATAGATTTTGTATGAGAATACTGTAATTTGATGTCATAATTTAGTATCAGAAATCAAAGTCAATTAACTGAATATTGATTGAATTGTGTTTATAAAAATTGGTTTCTACAGCTTTCTGGTGGTTTCACTAGCTTCATAGAGGTTATGTTTTTAAAACGCCATAGTCTTGAAAATATTTACGATAGATGTCATCAGGCCTATTGTCTTAACATAGGATACCGGACTATTCAATATAAAACGACTCTGATTATGTAGATGAATTATTACGTAGAAGAAGCAGCTAGCCCTTTGAACAACGCTATTCAATCACACGGCTATACGTTATTTAGCCGACTTCTTGACAGCACAACATTACAGCTACATTTTGACGTGACAACGTCTTATAAATTGGTTTGCCGGGTGACACAACAAGAAACTGCGTTACGCTGCTCCGCTCGCGTTCCGCGCTCACAATGAGAGCGAGTGAGAGGCACGCGTCCCTTCGACTCGGGCATGGTTAGCCCGCCTAAGAGCGAGTGAGACAGACATAAAAAGTGAAAGGCACGCGTCCCTTCCACTCGAGCACAGTTAACCCGCCTAAGAGCGAGAGAGACAGAGCGAGAGAGAGAGAGTGAGAGAGATAGGCATGCACACCGGTTCATGTTATACGAATGAATATTCACATTAAAATTATTTTACCACTCAAAGTCGTTGTCACGTAAAACTTTCGCCCGTATACCGACTTTACAGGCAACCACTGTTTTTTTGAATCAAATAATTGGAATTAAATATGTGTCGGAGTCGTTATGATTTCGAGCCGAACCTTCAGACATCGTGTGGGCAGACTTGGGTATCGTGCAATGAGAATACGTTTGATTTAAACACTTGTACGAGCTGCTTGCTGCACATCTTTAGAAAATGATAGGAAATGATAACTAATTGATAGAATTATTTATTTGATAACGATTTGATATGAGTACACCGTATGGCGGTCTTATTAGTACTAATTGATGAGCGTCAAAAATGATACATCGAAGTAAAATGCTGATGGAACAAAATGTGCGGTCAAGACCGTACATGCTGCGGGGGCGCAAATGATGAGGGTGAATGATATAACAATAAATGCTTATAAATGCTTAAATATTTCATGCTTAGAGTCTCTATGATAGTTAACACTTCTCTACACCATCACTATTCACACTCGGAAAAACGTTTGCAAATAACTGGTGACGTAGACTGATCTCGTACGCATGCACTTGATGTGTCCGTCGCCGCTGCAGTTGCATTAATTTCGTGATGCCCAGGTTCAACTTTTGATGTGTCTGCACTGGGGCCTGCTCGTGTGAAGTGGACGTGGAAGTCGGCTGATTTGTCGCTCTGCGGAGCTTGTTGTACACGAGCGGAGCATCTTAGCCGCAGGCGCCGCCACGCGTATGTCGCGACAGCAGCAATGATTACCCCTATTAGGATGTACAACATCACATATTGATGTAGGTCGTGACTTGACATTTGATCTTCTATTAGAGGGTTTGCTTCATTGACCTTCATGTTTTCAATTCGTTGGCCAATGCTTGATATACGTTTCTGATGTTCCTCATGTTGTGTATCGTTGATAGTCTCAAGTTGTTGGATTGGAATTGATAAATTGATAATTGTGTTGATCGGAGGGATGCCCAGTTCAGCGACGTCTGGCTTGATATTCAGGTTAGTCACTTGACTTCTGTGCGTAAATATCGTAAAATCTTCGTTTTTCACGATACAGCCCTCTCTGAACGTGATGATACCGGCCTTGCTTAACCGATGTGCTGTGACTTCACGATCACAAATAAGTCTAATCGCACATTGATTACAACAGAAGTACAGGTAAGTGTTTATTTTATTTATTTCTACCCAAGTATCTTTACATGTTGTTGTTGTAACTTCACATTGATTGGTGTTAATGTTTTTCTTGCAGAGGTTGTCATCTGATTTCAAGTGATTTATGGGTTTTTGCAGGGGACAAAGATGGGTCTCGGCGTCGTATGTCATGCATCTGTGGACTTCCTCTTCTGATAGTGGTATGTATGAGTCCTTTTTGATGTTAATTGCTAGGTAATCGGCGACAGGTGTGAGACGGACCATGTCTTTCTGCGTTTGCTGTGGTACGGAAATAAGCCTGTACATGTCGAAGTTGTCTCTGCTTACTAGTGGGACCAATATTTCAAAGATGAAGTATTGATTGGTCATTCTTGCTTTAACTTTTAATAGATGATAGATGTTCCGTAAGTTGGCCTGTATGTTATCTATCGGTAGAACCAATTCCTGTGACAGTTGACCAGAGATGATATTTAACTCCTTACGTAATTGATCAGGTGTAAGTAAGTGCATGTTAAACTTCCCATAATAAATATTCGTGACTGTATCTAACAGTGTCTCTTGAATATTTTTCAGGTTTGCTACGATGCTGTTAGCGATAACGGAGGACATCATAAACTCGTTTGTGTTTTCTACATTCTGTAGTTCCTTTGCTATGGTGTTGCTTGCGTTTTCTAAGGCCATGATGTGCTTGTTTAATATCTTATGCTGCTTATCCATTGATAGTTCAATTCTGCTTAGTAGATTATTTTCGGCCTCTACTATCGAAGTTTGATTCTTCCATAGCTGGGCGAGATGTTGTTCGTTTTTTCTGATTAAATTGATGTCCTTTTCATATTGTTGCGCGAACTCGTCTTCCAATACCCCGAACAGACTGTGTGCGAGATATCCGACACCGTTGATAAGCCCGCGCCGGCGCCGGGAGTGTGTGAGTTGCTGACCAAGCAACACACTGTTGTAGTACTCGAGCTCGGCGACCTCGTGACGTAACTGTAGTAATACTACGTCGCATTTTGTTTGCTTTGATTGTTTCGAACATATGTTTTCTAGGCCCTTGATATATTTTTCAAACATATGCAGTCCTTGCCAGTACGGGTCCATATCGTAATAAACAATGAGCTTCCACTGGTCTCGTATAAGGTGCATGTTCGAAACTTTGTCGAAGTAAATGCTTTGACTGCTATTTAAGCTCACTAAGTTGTATGCACACTGAACTGGAGATAGTAGAGCAACAAATAGGAGCGTCATTGCTAGTGTAACAAAGTTACATGATCTTTTTCTTCTTGCTCTTCTTGTTTTGACTTCGGGCTCTGTATCAGGTTGTGGCTTTTTATCTATCGACGTCTCAACTCTAGTGTTTGGTAGAAGGAGAGATATCTTTGTGATAGGTCTTTTGATGATGTTGGTTTTTGTTTTGATAGAAACCACGCGCACAAAACTGTCCTTGCCAGGGTGAAGTTCTACAATTCTCCCCAACGCCCACTTGCCAGGTGGTAGGTTAGCATCATGTATAACGACAATGTCACCGGTCTTGAAATTTTCTTGTTTTTGTTGCCACTTGCTTCTGGCAGATAGCTGGCATAAATATTCTGCTTGCCATCTCTTCCATGTGTCGGTGAATATCTTTTGCACAAGTTGCCACCGTGTTCGTCCGTCCTTTTCAGTCTCCATGATATTTAAGGTGTGACCACTTGATAGAAAGTGTGACGGCGTGAGAAAGTTGATGTCATCTGGATCCTCGCTCAGAGCATAAAGTGGCCTTGAGTTGAGGCATGCTTCCAATTGAGACAGGAGCGTTGCTAGTTCTTCGTACGTGAGTTTTTGGGTGCCAAGGACTCTTCGAAGGTGGTACTTCAGGCTTTTAACGCAGCTTTCCCATAGGCCACCCGCGCTGGCCCAGGTCGGTGCATTAAAATGCCATTCTATATCCATGTCCGCGATTGCTGCGAAGAATTCTTCGTCCAAAGTGTCTTGAAGATTGACGAATTCTTCTTTTAAGTGTCTGCTTTCCCCGACAAAGTTCTTCCCATTGTCACTGTACATGTGACGTGGGGCTCCTCTGCGGGCTGCTAGTCGTCGTAGGGCTGCCAGAAATGATGAAGAGCTGAGGTCTGACACCAGCTCCAGGTGTATAGCTTTTGTGGCCATACACACAAAGACGGCAACGTAACCTTTGGTGGTTTTAATGCCACGTCCCTTGTTTGATTTGATTTCGATGTGGCCCGTGTAATCAACACCGGTGTGATAAAATGGTCGGGTTGGGTTACATCGCGCCGCCGGCAGGTATCCCATGATTTGTGTATGTTTGATAGGGTTGTGCTTTCTGCATACAACACACTCACGAAGGCGTTTTTTGACAGCCCTGTTGCCGCCAATGATCCAATAGTTATATCTTAGCCGTGCTAAGGTAAGACGGGCACCACCGTGGAATGTTGTCTTATGTGCTTGATCGATTAATAGATTGGTAATATGTCCACTGTGAGGTATGATAAGTGGGTGCTTCATATTTTCATCGATGTTTGCTTGATTGAGTCTGCCACCAACTCTCAAAAGATCTTGCTCATCTTGGAATGGATTGAGTGGCAGTAATTTGCTGTCTCGTTTTACACCACCATGCTGCTTAATGGTAAGTATTTCATCTTCAAAATACGAGTTTTGAACATGCTTTATAATCATATTTCTTGCTTTTCTGATTTCAGGTGCTGTTAAGTGCGGCGTCGACGGTTTGGAACGTGACACCGCGCGCATGACCCAGGTAAGTATGCGCGTCACTCGTGACATACAGCTGTGTCTGTTGATAAGACGCTCGATGATGTCATCGTCGTGACGTAACGTCGTGACGTTAGTCTGACGCGCTTTCTTCACTTCTTGATCGGTTGTGTAGGTTTGATTGATTTCTTTTTCAGGTCGATGATAGGTTCTGAGCCATTCTGGCCCTTGCCACCACAAGGGGTGATCTTTTAGGTTTGATGCGTAGATACCACGGCTCGCACAGTCAGCTGGGTTATCGATTGATTTGACATAACGCCAGCTTTCAGGTGGTATGATTTCTCTGATCTGTTGTACGCGGTTGGCGACAAAAGTTTTCCAGCGGGTGATATCACCTTGTATCCAACCAAGCACTGCTGTTGAGTCTGACCAGCCGTAGATCTTGAGTTTCATATTTGATAGACTGCATTGAACAATTTGCATGAGTTTTGATAAGAGAAGTGCAGCACATAGTTCCAGTTTCGGCAGAGAGATGCTTTTTGATGTCGGAACTAGTTTTGATTTTGCTGCTACCAAGGTAATTGCTTCAGATTTAATCTTGCTGTAAATTACGCAAGCATAAGCTCGCTCTGACGAGTCACAGAATCCGTGTAATTCGATCTCATCGTTTTCTCGGCTCTGCAACCATCTTTGTAGTTGTATTTGATTGATGTTTTCAAGGTCATGTTTTGTTTTAGACCATTCATTCCCGATGCTTTCCGGAAGTTGGTCATCCCACTGCAGTTCTTGTTGCCAGACTGATTGAAATAGTAACTTTAATTTCGTAGTTACTGGACACAGCCAACCGGAAGGATCGAAGATTCTCGATATATCTGATAGAAGCGAGCGCTTCGTTGCTGGTTTCGTGGTTGATGTATCGATCTTTAGTTTAAAGTAGAAGGCGTCTTCTTGTGGGCTCCAACTTAACCCCAAGGTCTTGGTTGGCGCTGCTGATTGCTTGAACTCAAATGCTGGTTGCTTTACATCTTTGATTTCTGTTTGTAGTAACTCATCACTGTTTGAGCACCACTTTCGGAGATTAAATCCCCCTAATTTCAGTAAGTTGATAAGATCTTCTTGAATCTTTTTTGCTGAAGAGATGCTGAGATGGCCACTAAGGAGGTCATCCATGTAGAAGTCATGTTCAAGTATTTTTGCTTCTTCCGGAAATTTGTGACCTTCATCGCGTGCCAATTGTTTAAGTGTGTTCATTGCTAAGTAAGGCGCGGCCTTCATTCCATACGTCACTGTTGATAACGCATAGTCTTGGACCGGTTCATTAGTTGATTCGCGCCATACTATTTTTTGATATGCTTTGTCATCATCATGACAACGAATGGCCCGAAACATTTTCTCAATGTCTGCTGAGAAGGCGATTTCATATTGTCTCCATTTGATAATTAAAGATAGTAGATTTGCTTGTAAATTGGGGCCACTGTACATAAGATCGTTTAAACTGTACTCTGATGACGTTTTCGATGACGCGTTGAAGACGACACGTAAAGCGGTAGTTGTTGATTCAGCGCGTTGCACACAATGATGCGGTAGATAGCAACCCGGAGTCGTGATACTTCGATTGCATTTCTCCATATGATTGAGTTCTATGTACTCGTGCATGAAGCCCTTGTACATTGTTGCTAAATCTTCATTTTTGGCGAATTTTCTTTCTAGTTGATGTAATTGTGCAACGGCCTTGCGCTTTGAGTCACCCAATTTCTCCTCGCAATCTGGTTTGAGAGGTAGGCGTACAACGTAGCGTCCATCATTCTGTCGTGTAGTTGTTGCTTGGTAGTAATCGAGGCAATATTGATCTTCTGATGAAATGTTGTTAGAACTGTCTGGTATATCTTCTATTTCCCAGAAGTTTGATATGTCGTTTAGGTTGTGTAAAACGACGTTGCAATGATAGTATGATGTTAGACTGCCACAAATGATCCAACCGAGGCGTGATTGCTGTGCGATCGGTAGATTTTTATTTTCTCTGATGATTCCACTTAGGATGATATTACAGTAGATATCAGCACCAAGAAGTATGTCGATTGGTCGACTGATATTGAAGTCTGGATCCGCAAGCTGTATGCCATCCAGATGCTTCCATGCTGGCTTGTCAAATGATCGGTTTGGCAAGTTACTCACTAGACTTTTCATGATGATAGCATCGGTACTGAAGGTGTAGTCACTGTGCATTGCGATGGCTGTGATGTTAATGACGCCTTTGCAATTGTTACCTTTGGTTCCGATCCCAAAGATCACTCCCTTGCAGTGTTGTCTCGGCAAACCAAGTCTCTGCGCGGCGTTCTCGGTGATCAGAGTTGTTTGAGATCCTTGATCGATCAATGCTCGCATAGTGAGATAACTTCCATCATTTGATCGTACTTTGATTTGTGCCGTTGCTAAGATGATTTCGGCGATACATTCTTGTGACACATGATTCACGTTCTTTGATTGCGCGAACTTGCCGCTGACGCAGGGCGCATGCTCTTTGTTATTTGATACGTATGCTTCATGCAATAAAGTGTTGTGTTCACTTTTGCATTGAGTGCATCGTTTGTCAGAAAAACAAACCTTGCCTTTATGATCGAAAAGGCAGTTTTCGCATAACTTCAATTTGGCGACTGTTTTGCGCTTGCTGTCAGGTGCTTGGTTAAGGAACATTTTGCAATGATAAATTCCATGATTTTCGTTGCACAACGGACACCTGTTTTTTGGTTCCAGGGATTTTGCACTGGTGTGGTTGATGAATGCTTTGTTCGATGTACTTTGGTTTGATTTAAAAATATAACCTTTTTTAGGCTCGTTGGTCATATTTGAGGTTTTAGGTACATCTTGCTTGCGCCGAGACGATTCTAATGCTGTGAATCGCATCTCGATGAATGATAGAAATTCTGATATTGATGGTAGAGCTCTGGGATCTTCAATATACTCGAAGTAGTCATTGTGCGTGTCTGTGTCTAGTTTTTGAAGTAGCAGATGTACAACGAGAGGGTCCCAGTTTGATATATTCACACCCAAGTTTTTGATAGCGTTGAGGCACTCTTTCGTTGTGTCATGAAGTTTTTTCAGAGATGATGATGATTGATTTTGTATTGTAGGTATTCCGAGAAGAGTGTTGAGGTGAGAACTGAAGATTAGGCGTTTGTTTGTAAATCTGTGATTTAGTATATCCCAGCAGGCTTCGTAGTTTTCGGTACTGATGTTGAGGTGTTGAATGAGCTTTTCAGCTTCACCTTTGACCTTGCTTTTCAGATATTGCATTTTCTGTGCAGGCGACATTGATGTATTTTTATGTATTATTTCTGTGAATAAGTCTTTGAACGAAGACCACTGCTGATAACTGCCACTGAATACAGGAATTTCCATTTTGGGTGTTGACTGCTCGCGATGAGACGCAGCCCACATCTTGCTATTGATTGCTTTTTTCATCTTGTTGTAGCTCTCCTCATACATAAAATAGGTTTGCTCATATTTTCTGTGATAATTTGTCTTCGGTGATAAGCTCGCTATCGATCTCCCAGTGTAAGGAGTCCACAGCATTCCACCGACCTTGTATGTTGCGAAGAGCGTCCTCGAACTCCCACTTCTCACTAAGCAGCTCGAGGTTGATCGTGTTTATAGCGCGTTCAAATGCTTTGAAGTTGCTTTTTTGCTTTCGATACATTTCACTGAGTTTGCTTGAGTTACCTCTGTCTACCTTGGTAGGCATTGGTTGTTGTACCGAAGGGCTTGGTTGTTGTTCTGGAGTAGATGCTGGAGGTGGCATCCAATCCGAGGATACGCCAGCCATTGGAATAGCGGGCCTTAGGATGGATTTTGCCTCTTGGTCTGCTTGTAAATGTTTTTGAAACACTTGACGACACTCATTATAAAATGACGAGGTTCGGTCATAGTCTTTTTCGGTGAAATATGTAAAGTCACGTCCGTCGTACTCACATATTTTGATATGATTGCTTTGAAACTCACACCAATACTGGTCAAGAGTATCCAAGCGTCGTTTAATGTTCGATGGAGTTTTTCTCTCTGCTCCATCTTTTTTGAAATTTATCATCAACTTATCCATGGCTTCCATGAGCTGATGTTGAGCTGATATTAAGTTTTCCATTTTTGATGGTGGAAAATACGATTGCTAATGATAATGATGCTGCGACTTCGTGCTCAAGTATCCTGAGTGTAATAAACGCGACGTCTCAATCTTGTCGGTGAGACCCGCTGGTGGGAGGCCGACTCAACCGATTCGCTACTACACTTTGGACACAAGATTACTTAGTCTTTGCTGTTGATATTGATAGCTGCTTGATAAATCACCATTGCTGATGATGATGATGATTATGATATTGCTTGATAGTTGCTCACAAATATTCACTGATGGTCACCTTGATAGTTGCTCACATATGTTCACTGATAGTTACACGTGTAAGAGTTTGATGGGCGGTAATTCACGGAAACACACTCTTGCGAAACGCAGTCACGTTGTCGAACCGTGTGGTCCCGCTTTTTGATCTTACCGCGCGCTAGATCAAAACGCTCGAAGGACCATAAAGATGTACGAGCTGCTTGCTGCACATCTTTAGAAAATGATAGGAAATGATAACTAATTGATAGAATTATTTATTTGATAACGATTTGATATGAGTACACCGTATGGCGGTCTTATTAGTACTAATTGATGAGCGTCAAAAATGATACATCGAAGTAAAATGCTGATGGAACAAAATGTGCGGTCAAGACCGTACAACACTATTGAATTACAACGTTTGGACAATAAAAACCTGGCACTTTTAGTGATTAAGTTAGGCACTAAGCGAAACGTAGGACAGTTCTGTGACGACTACTTCACTCTGTGGCGTCTCGATCCAAACTGAGCTCGGTCGAATCGGCCATTGACATCACGACTCTGTCGAAGCACTCCCGAAGTGTAGTTGCTCGATTACACCGCTAGGGGGCGCGCTTGCGTTCCGATCAGTGTCCATACTAATGACCGTCTACGACATATTTATTATGAGAAAACGATGCGCTTCAGCGCAACACAATCCTCAGGGTATTTGTTGACTGGTGGAAGTCACTCCTCCTTAGGTGGATGACAATCCAACAATAAACACTTAAATCAAACTCAATTTGTACTTACTCACATTAGTTTAAAAAAAAAATTGTTACTAACTTTATATGGGCTCCTCGGCCTGAAATAAAATATTTTGCATTTGTAGGCGAGTATACAGCAGCAGAGACGCATTGAGGGCGCACGCGAGATCAAAACACGCGCCAAGTTCCAACGTCCACTGTGATCTGTGTGACAGGAGTTTCGCTGTAAGTACCTAGCAGATTCCATCAAATTAGTAATGTAAACAGGTGGTGTTATGTAGCCAGTCTAGCTTAGTCCCGCACTCAGTTCCGAGGACGCACAGGCAGGCGCAAAGCTGACGTGTGGCTTCACAACGAAGTTAGAGTGTTCTCTAGTGGAATCACTCAAGCAAAACGCTGCTCACACTGCGAGAGGTGAATTGACAAAATTTACTATACTGCCGGGTAGTCAATCTCCGGCAAATCCACACTGCCGTTTAAGGTAGATCAGCGCCATCTAGTGTTGAGTAGTGGCAATATCCTGACTAAATGACGTTTCAATTAGTTGCTTTGTACATTGTTGTAAAGATTACCTACTATATTCTACCAATAGTTCCGACGCTACCCGATAGGTGGCGTTGATAGTTTCTTGTTACAGTAATAAATTTCAACGAACACACCAATTACACGTAAATTTCTTTACAATGTTAAATTAAAACACACTTAAAGAATAATGTTTCGCCACAGGCGGGACTCGAATCCGCACTTCTCGCAAGCCGGGCGATTGCTCTCCCAATTGAATTGCCTAAAGATATTCGGACCGATGAGTGAGTGTCACGGTACCTCAACTGGGAGAGTGATCGCCCGGCTTGCGAGAGGTGTGGCGGTCCATTTTTCTTTGTGTTTTAATTTCACAATGTATACCTAGGATTAAGCGGCGTAGCTTTTCTTTTAAAATAATAACTCTTTGGTTTATATTTACGCAGCGCAAGAGCGTTCTCACAGCACACATGCGGGCTCACGGCTCCAACGATCCGCTCCACAAGGCAAGTTACAATAGGGATGTGGACTGTACTCAAATAAGTATATAATTTTACCACAAAAGGGTACTTTCTATAATACAAATCATAAAAAACACAAAATTTTCTTCAATAAACAAGGGAATATTTATTTATTTAATAAAATGTAATTAAATATTTCACTCTCAAGTCACGTGACAATGAACACCAATCAAAATTCGTCACGTCACCTGTTGCCAAACAAGAATTTTCACTGTCAATTACTATGGTGTTTGTTGATATTTGGATAATATTATTGTTGTGATTCCTGTGAAATTTCTTCGAAATTCGTTAAATTTTCTTATTGAATCGATTTTTAAAGGCTTTCCCATAATGGACAGTGGATTTATAAAGGCAGATAAGTTCAAATTTGCCAAGAATCGATTGCTTAACGGTGGCTAATTTCTTCGCAACAAATAGTAACTTCTGCTCTGCTGAATTTAGAAATGTGAAGACCTCCATGTAAGTAATATACTCAGGATACATTATAATAGCAATCGTAGGTATTTAAACTGGAAAAGTTATATTGATTAAATTAAATGATTGATGTATGATTTTGAGGTTATGTTTTATCTTTATAACAAATTGTTTCATTTCTTTTTAGCTCCTCGAGGCGGTCACATGGAGACGAAGCTGTGGGATATGTCCAACTTCGTCGAGATTCAAAATTGTGCACAGTTAAGTGCAAAATTTGCCCGGAGCATAAAGTTCGTAGCAAACCATATTCAGCCACTATGGTTGTGGATGAAGATGCTGTTCGCAAAATCGTAGAGATTAAACTTGGAGCAAAAATAGGAAAATGTGGATTAATGATTTCTCAAGAGTATTTGATGATCGCTGGTTCACCAGATGGTATAAGTGATGAATTAATTTGTCATCGAAATTAAGTGCCCAACTAGTGCCAATAATTACAAGAACTATGTTCAGGAAGAACAACCTACAAAATTATATTATGCACAAGTGCAGTTACAAATGTTTTTGTCTGACAAGAAAAAGAGTTATTTTTGTGTAGCAGATAATAACTTTGAAACCAATGAATATGTGAATATCATTTGTGTTCACTTGGATGTTGACTATGTTAATAATTTACTAGTTCAACTTTCAGCATTTTGGAAAGAGTATGTCTGTCTACCCATTGTTGAATAAAAGTGTACAATAAAAAAATTAAACAATACTTTCCGTTAACAATGTTTTATTTTCAAACAGCCTTTCTAATATTTAAAATGATAGTTACTGTTTCACGGAAATTGTGAAATGTTCAAAAGTTACACTTAAATTTTATCTAGACTACTGAACCGATCTGAATGAAACAAAGCTCAGGACCATCTCGATTAAATTGGCTTCAAAATAAAGAAAACTGCATTAAAATTGGTCCAGCTATATGGGAACTACGGTGCCACAGGCAGACATACAAAAGTCTGTTTGTATGTCACACTTTTAATACTCTCCTTTTTGTAGGGGGTTAAAACATTACATAGTAAAACTTAAGTCTAAACCTATCAGATATGATTCTCATCATCCTATAGTATAAGTCCCACTGCTGGGCACAGGCCTCACCTCAATTATGAGGTGGTCCGAGCCACACTCCATCACGCGGGCTCAGTGCGGATTGGTGGAGGGGTGGGTGTGTGTAAGGTAAGTGACCAATCTTACTGTCAGATGTTATTTAGCCGCGCGAGGGCCTCTGACTAGGCTAACGGCTAATATCTATCGATATTAACCGGGACCAACCGCTTAACGTGCCTTCCGAAGCACGGAAATATTTGTAAATAGACGTCACTTAAATGGTCAGAATGGTCACCCATCCCAGACATGACCGCGCCTTAGGTTGCTTAACTTTTGGTATCACTACCAAAGCGCTGCAACCACTGCGCCACAAGCACCTTATTTAGGTGTGATGATTGTAATCAAACTAAACATGGTCGTTTTTGTACGTGGAACGTGAATAAATAGTTTTTTAGGTGTTTTAATAGTAGTACTTTCACACTGCGGCACCGCACAATATTTATAAAATTTAGAATCCATCTTAGTAGCACAAAACTACGAAATAGCTTTCTTTTACATACAACTTCGACAACGTTTTGGAACAGGTGACGTCACAGCGGTATTTTGACAGGTTCGTTCGTTCTGGCGCGAAATTTGTAATACAAACAATTTTAAATAATTAATTTTAAAGGTATTTGTTGTATTAAAAAAATAAATAAAAATATTTAGTGCTATTTTTGGTACTTATATATGGTTTTAAACACTTTCCCAAAAATAGTCCACATCCCTATAATAATAGTCCTCCTGGCCGATTTCGACCACTGCGGCAAATCTCAACAGAGATCAGCCAACTGCGCAGGAGATATTATAGTGCACAAGTGTGAGCGCAATACACAGGTGCACTCACTGTTCCATCACTCTCAAAGTTCGGTGAGACGGCAATCCGACATGACCGGAGAGAGATCAGGCGCAGGACCAACGGCTCAACGTGCGCACCGAGGCACGGGTTTGTAACACCGACAATTTCCCGACTCCGAGTTTGAGAAATTCATAACAGAAAATCTCAGAAACAATTTTGGCTCGACCTGGGATTCGAACCCAGGACCTCTCGGATGTAAGGCAGAAATTTTGCCACTACACCAACGAAGCAGTCCTGTGTATAATACCAACCAAGTGTGTTTTAATTTCACATTATAAAATCTCTATCTCTATATATATAAAATTCTCGTGTCACAATGTTCGTTCCCGTACTCCTCCGAAACGGCTTGACTGATTCTTATGAAATTTTGTAAGCATATTGAGTAGGTCTGAGAATCGGCCAACATCTATTTTTCATATCCCTTAGTGATAAGGGTTGTCCACAATAATTGCCATATAGGCAACAGCGTTTGCCGGGTCAGCTAGTTATATGATAATATTTGTTTTACAGAAGTTGGACGACGGAATGCTGACTGATCTACCCCAAGCAGCGCTACTTGAAAGCTAATTTTAATGTAATTGACGAAATGTGGTGTGAAATAAAATGCATGAAAACATTTTCTTATATTTTTATTATTAAAAAAAAATAAACTCTTTATTTATAATTGCGAACAATGCACCATATTTACAAATTAACTAACGTGATATAATAGGCTTGTTTCCACTATGAAAGAAATATTCAAAAACTGATTTTCTCTAAAATAATTCATAATTTCAGATGCCTTTACACTAATATTTTTCTGCAGTTCGTATTATTTGATTTTTAATTGGAATTTAAATGATTATTAGTCACTCAGTCGGCATTGCACGCGATGACGTCAAAGTGTGTTATTCCCATACAAGCTCTATGAAGAAAAGCGTTTTGACAGTTGATAAAAAGTACGTCAACGATTGGTGGTGTCAACTACCGTATTAATTATACCTATCTACTCTAACGTACATAACATTGTCGTAACGTATTCGTGTCGTCCAAACGTCAGAAACTGACAGTGGGGTGAGCACGAACAACTATCGTAATGTATTCGTAGCGTTTACCTATCGTTGACTTGTCAATTTGTATGGGGAAACTGTCAGTTTTTGACGTTTGGACGACATGAATACATTACGATAATGTTCGTGCTCACCCCACAGTTTCCCCATACAAATTGACAAGTTAACGATAAGTAAACGCCACGAATACGTTACGATAGTTACTCGTGCTCACCCCACAGTACGCCTAGCACGGGCAACTATCGTGACGCATTCTCGTATCGTCAATATGTCAAACTGTCAGTTCCCTATACGAATTGGCAAGTTAACGAATAGTAAACGATACGAATACGTTACGATAGCCATTCGTGCTAGGCATATTGCTCTCACGGATCCTATAGAAACATGTTCCTTCATTTATAATTTATGTGAGCCGATTTTTTGAAGTGAAAACTTCTTTAGCGGCGTTGAGCACTTTTGTGGCATGGGTAGAAACTGTGAAACTCGCGTCAGGTCACGTGATGCTGATCGAAAAACCGTAAGACGGTTCAAATAAATCAAAAATGCACAACGTTAATAATCAAGTTTTCACTTCTGCCGGCACTCCCGGAGTGCAACCCGTGTTTTTTTTTTGATAGCCAGTGTAATTTGACTTAATTTAATTAATAATTGAAGAACATTTATGATGTTGCAATTTTTTCAGTAGAAACAACAAAAATATTGCAACGTGAATGCTTATTAACGCAATAAATCAATAAACTATTTGATAGACAATTGACGAAATTTTATATTATCCTTATTTTTTTTTAATTTTGATTCAATAAAACTTACGTCAGTTTTTATCAAAGACTCATTGATTTATCATTGAGCACCGAACATATATAACTACAGCCCATATTAATTTTGTGAACAATTATTAAAGTGTTTTTTTTACCAGCAAAATATATATATATCTAGTGGAAATATTATGCTACATAATCAAATACTAAAGAGTTGGCATGGCACCACTCCATTTACAACTTCTCTAAGGCCCAGAGTACAATAGGCTAGATGACACCACCAATCGTTGACATACTCTTCATTATCTGTCAAAACGATCTGCCTCCATAGATTTTGTATGGGAATACAAAAACGTGACGTCACGGTCATGTATCAGAAATCGAAGTCAATTGACCGAATATTTATTGAGTTTTGTGTGTTTATAAATTGGTTTCTACACCTTTTTGGAAATATACTGGTTGTATTAACTTTATAGGGACTATGTTTTTTAAGTGTGCGTTACCCCAGCCAGATTTTGTCGAAAATCACATTTTTTTTTAGTAGATAATTAGAAGTCCAACTTCTTCAATTGTTGTGCTGATTTTTAAATTTGTTTTGCTTATGGTTTTTTAGTTATTTGACAAAAACAGATCTGGCTGGCGTAACGTTACCCCAGCCAGATGTTTTATTAATTAAAGGGTTTATTGAAATAAACTTTAGGTACATAATTAGTATTCTGAACGAGGTAAATGTTGCCACAAAATTTGAATTTGTATCGTTTATGGTTTCGGAGATATTCAAAATCCTGCTGGGGTAACGTTTACGTGTTCGCTGTATCTCCGAAACGGCTAAGCGAATATGTATAATTTTTTGTACACAGCTTCTATGAATTTGTTATAATTTGTTTGCCAATAAAGAAAAACAAAATAATGCACCGTTTAGAAGTATTTTAATTAATAAAAAAACTCAAAAATAGCTCCTAGCTCTTCAAAAAAGAGCTCTAAAGCCTTATTTGAAACGTCATTTTGTAGCTTACAACTGCCTTCAAATGTTTGTAAATTTTCATTAGAATCCTGTAGGTATTTATTAAGTTACAACGATATTTAATTCAGTTCTCGTAACGATGCGCTCCGGAGATTTTAAGCCTCCGATTTACTGAGTTCCTTGTGGATTTAAAAGTTGAATAAGATATCATTAATTAGTATTTTAGTTCAATTTTCTACCTGTAAAATTTCAGCGTAATACGATTTGTAATTACCGAGATAATTAAAAGAAAGACATTAGGTAGTGCATGATCATGGCAACCCGACCAAGTATAGATGGTTACGAAAAAGCGGCCGCGTAGTACTTTATACTAACTTTTGAAATTAATAGGATAGTTTTAAACGTAAAGTACAGTTACGTACAGAAGTGTAAAACGAAAACAATATCATCTTAATTTGAGTATTTTTATTTACAAATCATGTCTTATAAACTTACAAAGAAAAATGCGAAGTACCTAAACACTTTAATTTAGTTATATATTTTCTTATAGCAGCATAATAAATGTCCATTGGCTCAACATAATTATAAATTAACTTCCAAAAGATTAACATTGATTTTCAAATCATGAACTAACAATCACATAATAAATTATTGACTGACATTATTATTTTAAGAGCACATTACGATGACTGGCTGGCTAGTATTCTTATAAAAATAGTTTTATTATTAAAATCACAGATCAAACACACAAACAATCATCCGCCCTCCGTCCCTCGTCTCAAGGACGCGTTATCGACGCTCTCTTTCTTTCTTCAGTAACATAGAACACGCGCGAATGCAGCGCGCTAAGTACAAAGTCTTCTATCTCTCTATCTATATTATTTTAAAACTGCAACGGGACCGTGTTTGTGCCAATTAAATATTTCACTATTTTGTTAATAAATATATAAGTTTAGCGCTTACGTCACAACAGGTTAAATAAGATAGGTAATGAATGGTACAGTATTTTAAGTAGGTAACATAAATAAGTAGACACAAATTAAAAATATATAATTTAATTCATTTCAAGATATATACTATGCTATAGGCTGAATAGTTTAATTCTGTACGCGACTGTATTGAGCATGTAGCGTTATTATACTATACGTTTTAAAAGGTAGGCATAAAGTACTACGCGGCCGCTTTTTCGTAACCATCTATACTTGGTCGGGTTGCCATGATCATGCACTACCTAATGTCTTTCTTTTAATTATCTCGGTAATTACAAATCGTATTACGCTGAAATTTTACAGGTAGAAAATTGAACTAAAATACTAATTAATGATATCTTATTCAACTTTTAAATCCACAAGGAACTCAGTAAATCGGAGGCTTAAAATCTCCGGAGCGCATCGTTACGAGAACTGAATTAAATATCGTTGTAACTTAATAAATACCTACAGGATTCTAATGAAAATTTACAAACATTTGAAGGCAGTTGTAAGCTACAAAATGACGTTTCAAATAAGGCTTTAGAGCTCTTTTTTGAAGAGCTAGGAGCTATTTTTGAGTTTTTTTATTAATTAAAATACTTCTAAACGGTGCATTATTTTGTTTTTCTTTATTGGCAAACAAATTATAACAAATTCATAGAAGCTGTGTACAAAAAATTATACATATTCGCTTAGCCGTTTCGGAGATACAGCGAACACGTAAACGTTACCCCAGCAGGATTTTGAATATCTCCGAAACCATAAACGATACAAATTCAAATTTTGTGGCAACATTTACCTCGTTCAGAATACTAATTATGTACCTAAAGTTTATTTCAATAAACCCTTTAATTAATAAAACATCTGGCTGGGGTAACGTTACGCCAGCCAGATCTGTTTTTGTCAAATAACTAAAAAACCATAAGCAAAACAAATTTAAAAATCAGCACAACAATTGAAGAAGTTGGACTTCTAATTATCTACTTAAAAAAAAATGTGATTTTCGACAAAATCTGGCTGGGGTAACGCACACGTTTTTTAAACGCCATGGTCTTGAAAATATTTAAGATAGGTGTCATTATGCCTATTGGCGCTTGCGTACAGCATTGGTTGACACGCCGTCACCAGTCGCGAGTAGCGACGAAAGCTAATCGCATATGTGCCCTGGTCCGTATAATTTCTGTTACCTTCTTATCAATAAATGCAATGGAATGTAAAACTTAATAATATTTGCATTAAACAAGTATAGTTGAGATAAATGAATGTATTGCTCGTTTGAGAATTAGCAACACTTCACTATACTACTACTGAGGATATAGCACGTTATAAAAAAACAAAGACAAAGATCCATGCCTTATCTAAATGCACGATTCAATACAATCCGCGGTTCATGTACTGTAGTCGGCTAACAGCGCCATCTAGCCTACGGAGCCGTATCAGTGCTCGGTGTCGAACACGCCACTGTTAGGCATGAGCTTGTGAAGGCGAGACTGTCAAGAACTTATCCAGAGGTGGTAAAACTACCTTTTTTTATCGTCAGGGAAATGCTGTTAGGCATACCTGCCAGCCGCGGGGGTAGCTGGGGGTTATGTGGGACTCCAGGCCTCAGACAGAGAACTCGCCTACTCACTAAAAACCTGACGGTGCCCTCCGGTGCCATGTGAGTCGTGTGAGGGGACGTGGCGGGTTCACCGTAGGCCGAGAGGCCACAGGCATTCACCGCATTTTGGTAAAAATAGCTAGATAAAAACTTGGATTTGGACAAAAAAATTTAGGAAAATTCGACGTCCATATTCATTTTTTATCATGTCCAAACGTTAGGTCATTCATGTTTAAATTTGAAGGTCGAAGCTATATCCTCAGTTAATTGACGACCACTTTGGTGTAATGGTCAAGAAGTTGACTATTACCCAAGAGGTCGCGGGTTCAATCCCCGCACTGTACAACATTTGTAAACATAAACATGTCTGTTTGTACTGGTACTGTTATATGTATTTATTTAAGTTTATTTGTAACACCACTGTTGATTCTGATATCTGTAACACAAGTGCTTTAGCTACTTACCACGGAGTCAGATCAATGTATGTGATGTTGTTATATATTAATTATTTATTTTAAAAAATGTTATCTTAACAAACATGCAACAATTTTTTTTTCAATAGCAACAGTTCTTGGGCCTACCCCCAAGAATACAAATGTCAATCCTTCCTCATACATTTCCTCTTCTCTAAAACGATTAAACTCTTCAAAGCGCTTGCCACTACAAACCTTAGCTCGTGGAATTTGTTTATAGATAACCTATAGGCCCTGATCTGACCGTCAGTAAGTTTGAGAATTAGTATTATGTGAGTATCACGACGAAGTATCTCCTTGCCTCTCTGGAGATTCGCATGTTCTGACTGTATGCTTGATTGGCTGCAATGAAATTAGAATTATTTAGATTCAATTCTTTTGTACTCATGACAACCACTTTGGTGTAATGGTCAAGATGTTGACTATGAACCAAGAGGTCGCGAATTCGATCCCCGCACTGTACAAACATTTGTAAACATAAACATGTCTGTTTGTACTAGTCTGGGTGTTAATGTGTTTATTTAAGTTTATTTGTAATACCACTGTTGATTCTGATATCTGTAACACGAGTGCTTCAGCTACTTACGGAGTGAGATCAATGTATGTGATGTTGTTGTATATTTATATTTATTTATAATAATAGTCCTCCTGGCCGATTTCGACCACGGCGGCCAATCTCAACGGAGATTAGCAAACTACGCAGGAGATATTATAGTGCACAAGTGTGAGCGCAATACACAGGTGCACACACTGTTCAATCACTCTCAAAGTTCGGTGTGACGGCAATCCGACATGACCGGAGAGAGATCAGGCGCAGGACCAACGGCTTAACGTGCGTACCGAGGCACGGGGGTGTAACACCGCCAACTTCCCGACTCCGAGCTGTTTTCGAGAAATTCATGACACAAATCTCAGAATAAATTTTTTTATTCAACCTGGCATTCGAACCCAGAACCTCTCGGATGTAAGGCAGAAACTTTGCCACTACACTAACGAGGCAGTCATTTTAGTCATTTATAATAATAATAATAAGCCTTTAATTCCTTCATATCCTTAACTCTATTACAATTTGCCTTGTTAGTATCACTTAATCATTTGCACAATGGTTAGTATATAATTATTATTTATTTATTATTGGATATGAATCCCATTCTTGGGTGAAGGCCTCCTCCATTTTCTTCCACTCTTTCCTGTCTCTACCCTTTTCCATCCAATCTTTCCCAGCAATTTTAATTATATCATCGACCCATCGTTTGGTAGGTCTTCCAACTTTCCTTTTCCCCTCTGGTCCTTTCCACTGTGTAGTTCTCATTGTCCATCTGTTATCAGTAAGACGTGAAACATGTCCCGCCCACTGCCATTTCATTTTTAATGCGTGTTTCAACACGTCCGTTACCTTCGTCTTACTTCTTATAATATCGCTTCTTATCTTGTGAATTTTTCTAATTTTTAGGATACTCCTCTCCATTGCTCTCTGACAGGTCTTTATTCTAGATTTAATTTTGTTTGTGTATACCCATGTTTGGCAGCCATAAGTAAGACTAGGTAGTAGGCAGGTGTCCATTATTACCTTCTTCATATTGAGACTGTATTTCCCTTTAAGCACTTCTTTATGTGACCAGAATTTTTTCCAAGTTATATTTATACGTCTTTCTATTTCTTCCTCGTTACTTTTTTTGTGGAATGAAACTTGCTTCCCCAGGTATATATAGTTATTAACATACTCAATCTCTATTTCTTTCACCTTGATTGGTCTTCTGTGGCTGTTGGTTATTATTTTAGTCTTGTCAGCATTCAACTCCAAACCCACTTTCGAGCTCTCTAGGGCTAGTGAATTAATCAGTTGTTCTAATTCCTTAGCGCTTTCTGAGAATATAGCGATATCATCTGCAAATCTTAGGTGGTTTAAGCGGCTGTTACTTATTCTAATACCTTTTCTCTCCCAGTTAATTTTTTCAAATATTTGTTCTAATACTGCAATAAATAACTTAGGCGATAATGGATCACCTTGTCTGACACCTCTTTCTTTATTTTGATGATCCCACCTCTTTTTTCTAATTTTAATCTACTTGAACTATTTTTATATATATTTTTGATGATGGCTGTATATTTGCTAGTGATACCACAAGATTCCAATGCTTCCCAAATAGCATTGTGACTTACGCAGTCGAAAGCCTTGCTGTAGTCTATAAATGCTATATATAGGGGTCTGTCGAATTCTTTGAATTTCTCTATTACTTGCTCTAATGTATGAATTTGGTCTACTGTTGAAAACCCTGAACGGAAGCCCGCCTGTTCCACTGGTTGGTGCATGTCTATGTCTCTGGTTATTCGATTTAACAGAATTGATGAAAAAAGTTTGTAAATGGTTGGCAATAGGCTGATTGGTCTGTAATTGGCTATATCTTGTGGGTTTCCCTTTTTGTATAAAAGTATGATATCGGAGCTGCACCATTGTTGGGGCACTGTTTCTGTCTCAAGAATCAAGTTAAAAAGGTCTGTTAACATACTAGTGAGGATAGGAGATCCAAGTTTTAGTGCTTCATTACTAATCCCTTCGGGCCCAGAACTCTTCTCTGTTTTCAGTAGTTTAATGTGTATAATCACTTCACTTTCGTTTATTGGCTCTATACTATTGTCTACCTCTCTGCAACTACTGTTCTTTTGTATTTCTTCGTTTTCGTCCTTCTCATTATGATTACTCTCCTCATATAATTTTCTGTAGAAATTCGTTGCGCTTTCCAATATTTCTTCTCTTGATGTTGTTCGTTTAGAGTTTTTTTCTAGGTTCTGTATCCAGTTCTTATATAATGTCAGTTGTTTGTAGGCCCTTTTAGTACTTCGATAGTTTTTCAGATTTTCTTCTATGATTTTTTGTCGATGTAAGAGGTAGTCTTTTTTAATGGATTTACTAGTTTTTTTGAATATAGTTCTTAGTTCTGTCTTTTGCTCTTTGGTTTTTCCTTTTTGTATTTAACAGTTCTGTGCGTTTCCTGATCAGCATTTTGGTATTGTCACTGAATACTTTGTGGCTTTTATTCTCTTTTTCTTTTATCTTCAGACTTTCTACAATGGCATTTTGCAGTATATCATAATATTTCTGAACACTCATTGTTTCTTTTTGGCCAGCTGTGCTGATGTCTCGAATAGATTCCTTGAGATTTTTAAGGAAGCTCTTTATTTCACTGACCGACCTCGGTGTCTTAGGCATTTTACGGAAGTTTGCTCTGCTTATTTTCGGATTGGTCAGTAGAAAAGTCGCCCGCACTAGTCTGTGGTCTGAAGGGAAAGGGACATTGTTCAGGATTTCTAGGTTGTTTATTAAATGTGGCTTGTTTGTTAATATAAAATCAATTTCGTTTTTGACTTTGTGGTCTGGGGATTGCCATGTCCATTTCCTGCTTAATTTCTTCTTGAAGAAAGTATTCATAATTGACAGTTTATATTCATATGCATAGTTTATAAGTTGCTCACCCCTTTCATTTCGTTCTCCGTAACCATAGTTCCCCATAATTAAGTTTTCCTGCTGAGTAGGAATTCCTACCTTCGCGTTAAAATCTCCTGCAACTATAACAGTATTATCTGCGAGTGCATGTGCCTGTCTAACATTATTGTAAAATTTTTGGAGTTCTTCTTCCGTTGCACTTTCTGTAGGTGCATAAGCTTGAATAATGGTAGTCATTCTGCTGTCAATTTGTATTTTTAATACGGCTACCCTTTCTGAAATTCCAATGAAATCCGTAATGTTATTCTTGAGTTTTTTCTTTATTAAGAAGCCAACCCCATAGAGTCCCTTTGTCTCACCCACATAGCATAGAATATAGTCTTGGTATTCCTCTATTTGGCAGCCCATTCTTCTTACTTCTGCAAGGCCTAGTATATCGAAGTCAATCCTCTCAAGGACATGTGTCAGTTCAAGGTATCTTTCCGTAGATAGTAGTGATTTCACGTTATAAGTACATATTTTTAGTGTATTGGTTTTGTTTCTGTTTTTTGGTTTTTTAATTGGAGGGTTGTGGTCTTCTTCCCCCACGATGACCAATCGGCTTGGGGGAGATTCAAGTTGTGATGTTTTTGTTGCTTTGTTTCTTGTTTGTAATGTTTTGTTCTGGTTCCGGTTGGAGAAGGGGGTTTCTAGTTTTTTGGAGGTTCTGATGCTGAGAACGATCTGCCACGCGCAACAAAGTTAAGTATGTTTGGTTTGATAATTTTCTTTATACTATTAGCTGCCGTATCGCTTTGGTCTTCTTTTGGAGGTGACTTTGATAGCGATCGTTTCCTTTTGGCTGCTGCTGTGTCCTTGTCTTTTACTATAAGTTTATCATATCTTATAAAAGCTATTTTCCCTTTCTTTTCTTCCTGTTCTTTTTTTTGTTTCAATTCTTTTCTCTTTATGAGGATTTCTTTCGGATAGTCTTCAGTGGCATATATATCCGAGGGAAAGTTTCTTTTGTTTTTTATACTTGCGCCATGTCAGTGAAAGTGTTAAAAGTATTGGTCGTTTTTTCTCAGCATTTCTCGTTCCAAGTCTTCTCACGCTGCTTATTTCCCATTCATCCCAGTCCTGCATTCCTTCTACCTTTTGGCTTATTGTATTTAGGATTTCTATTACGTTTTGCCTTAGTTCGCTTTCGTCGTTTTCGTTTTCGGCGACTCCATGTAGTACTACGTTGTTTTTCCTTGCATTTCTTTCCAGGTGTTGCACTCGTGTTTTTAAGTTGTTGACTTCTTGTTTGAGTTTTGTATTCTCTTCTATCAATGGTTTTAGTTTTTCTTCAATTGTGATCGAAAGACTTATCTTGAAGTCTTCGGCTAGTTCTTCGTTTTGTTTTTTGAAATCTGCTTGCATTCTTTCCATTCTTTCTAAAATTACACTCAGGTCTGTTTGTTTATCCATTTTTCGTTTCGTTTTTTACTTTCTTCGTAAACGGCGTAGGTGAACGTTATAAATAACGTTATTGTTATTTATATTTAACTGACCGTGTAAACGCTCCTTTTACCAACTAACTTCGTAAATGCTCGATTGCATTGGTAGATTGTTGTGGGTAATTGGAAAACAAATTTTTAAAAACTTCAAATTACGGTTTTCGATCACACATATTTCACCAATTTTGCACTATTCTTCTGAGATTATTTGCACAAAACTTGATATTTGTTGTTTGCTGGAGTTATCTTGCGAAATTCACACTGTTATTGCGGTAATTGCGCGTTTTCGGAATTAAACTCGGGAGACGAAAATTTCGTGTGTTTAGCTGTCAAGTGCCGGAACCGTAATCATTTATTTTAGTCATTTATTTATAAACAAACATACCTGAGGGAAATGTCTATTTTCCACTGCAAACTGATCAGCCCGGGTTTCACTCTCAAATGTGTAGGAATGTTCTCGTAGATCTGGTCCACGCACACCAGAGATGCCAGCTCCAACACACATTCCGGTGAAAACCTGGAAGATTTTATGAATTTCTTTAGAAGTTTATTAATTGGCATGATGACACCTATCTTAAATATTTTCAGGACTATGGCGTTTGAAAAACATAGCCCCCATGAAGTTAATACAACCAGTATATTTCCAAAAAGCTGTAAAAAAATTTTTTTAAAAAACAAGAAACTTAATAATACAAATACAAATATCTTTATTTTTAATAACATTACATTTCTATATCACAATCGAGGATTTCTTTTAAGTAAATAAATACTTGTGGTAGAATATCCCTGCTCTCCATAATAATTTAACATAGACAATATTAAAAAAAACAGTTTTATGTTATGCAATATAATAACAGCTTAATATAATAATAATTGAGTATAAATATTGTGTATTAATAATTATTATTATGTATATAGAAATGTAATGTTATTAAAAATAAATGTTTATTTATCATGACATGTTCAAGCACTCAAATATGTATTTGTAATAAATATTTGGTCAAAACTTTGATTTCTGATACATGACCATAGTAGTAGTCCCATACAAAATCTAATTCTTGATTGTGATGTAGTTGTATATATATATATGTTCATCTTACTTCAGTCCTTCTAAGAATGTGACGACATCATTGTGACTCCAAGCTTCTTTGCATGCAGATCTTGATCGGGCGAAGTGTCGCACCACAGAGCGCACCGCTGAAAATTTGTCTGTACTCATCAGACTCTTCAGGCGGCTATCCGGTTTGCCTTCTAACTCTTTTATGGCCACTAGAAAAAAAAGAAGAGATATCTACGGGAATATTTTTTACGTGTTCGGACGTTCCTTATGAATGAAGCTTATGTCATAGTCGCTAGGGGTCAGTTTTATTGTGTATGAGCAAAAAATTATTAATTACTCTAGTTTATTAATTTTGTGTCCGAAATCCGGAAATTGGAAGTAAATAATTGGTAATTAAGACTTACAAGCAACAAATGGTTTGATCTCCTTTTTTTGAATTTCAGGTGTGACGAAACTCACTGTAGTCCATTGAGAAGTGTTTTCAGTTAATAATTCTAACTGTTGCGACATTTTAACTAGATTATAAATCACGATAAAACTTAGGAAACGCCGAAGTTTTTGGAAAAATATATCAACATCAAACAGCTGATTGTGACATAAATAAATGACAAACGTGACCGTTTAACGTCACAGACGTTACAGATTAAAAAAAATACCGGTGTTTTTGATGACTCAACTATTAACCGGTAAGAGATCACAGTTAAAATAACACTATTAAAATCAAATGACAAAGTAACGTCTCTACAATTTGTTAATGGCTGCCGGTTCAGATCATGTACTCTTTGGTTCGGATGTTTGGCCAGGCCTCTCTCACTCGATGTACTTGCGCGCGGTAATAGCCTACTCTCGCCGGCACCGACTGCAGTGCCGATTCAGTAGGCTGCCAACAACCGTCGGACGCGCTCACGACGCACTATAATACATGATCAAACGAACTTCCAAGTGAAGTTCGATCAGTATTATATGAGTCACTTTATTCGAAGATATAGATGATAATATTATATGTATTTTAATATACATATAATATTATCATCTATATCTTCGAATAAAGTGACGAAATAATAATTATTCGTGTTACGCTTACGTTTAATTTAGTTTTCATACGAACCAAATAAGTAATCTGTGCTTGTGAAACGTTAACTTTATTACGTGGTGGTTTAGTCGACTAATAATTAATTAATTAGCGAAATGACTAGGTAGGTAGGCAGGTACCTACGTAGTTGACAATAAAATTTACCGATTCTCGAAATGTACCTACCTACTAATAATAAACGACAGATTCCACAAATGACAGATTCTACTAATGACCAATTTGCGAAATGATCGTTTTTTATTTTATTGTATGAAAATAGTAAGTACCTAGGAATTTTTGTTAGAAAATTTAGGAATATGAAAAATAAAATGAAATGTAGATAAAGAATAAAGAATCATTTATTTTAAATAGTTTTCATTATGATCACAAATAATAGAAAAAAACATGGCGCGTTTGTACGTATGTACCTACGTATGTACACAAAAATAAGGATGATAGATAATATAAATACAAATATCTTTATTTCTTCTCTGACACAAATATCACTACAAAGTAGTTACAATCGAAATAATGTTTCCTTAATGCAAAATCTAGTAGTAGGTAGGTACCTACACTTTTTTAACTCAACAATAAACATTGTGTCAACCCTAGTTCGATTGTCGCTGGGTCTCACGTCACTTGGTCTCGCGCAGCTGCGAAGCAATAGTGACTTTATACTCAAAGATGTAGGTGCATTTTTTTACGCGGCAGAAAAAGTAGTCTATTAACGCTGTAGGTATTGAAATTTCTCTATGGAGTGATTTATCTGTACGTAGTAACTATTATTTAGTAATCTGTGGTTTGGCGTCTTCGGAAATATTTATTGTTCGCGTATCTAGTCTAGTTTTTAGATTTACTATTCGTGAACGACGTACGCGTTACTAAATACCGTGGTAATTTATTAGTGTTTAGTGATAATTATGGCCGCAGTGCAACAAGGACAACCGGGCAACAAGCAATGGCCAGCCCGGCCTGGGATTCAGCATCAGAACAGCCAAAATAACGCCAGTCTAACTTTGAACAGAACAATCAACTTGTATCCCCTTACAAATTACACTTTTGGCACCAAAGAGTCTCTGTTTGAGAAGGATGCATCGGTTCCCGCCAGGTTCCAGAGGATGCGAGAAGAATTTGTTAAAATTGGAATGAGAAGGTGAGGTTATGTTTCATATGCTATGAAGAGTTTGTATGGGGTTCTATAGCCGCAGCGGATTCGCTGTATTGATCACATCTCAGTATATTGTATGTACTTAGCTAAAAACTGAAGCCCAATAGTTATTATAGTTAATGTTTTTTAATTATTTAATTTAAAATTATATTATTTAGTTAAAAAATGTAATGAGATTGGATATTTCTGCTAAATCGAATGCCGTCAGTGATAGCTGTTCAAAGAAGCATAAGGCTGCGTATTATTATGTTTTTTTACGACATTCAAGTCAGCCATCTGATACCTGCTGTGCTGTGTTTGACGGCTCAATGAAGGGTCGGCTGTAACTATGAGTATTCTTTTAGTTATATTACACGTCATGTACGATTTCTTGTAGTAACCATGTAATGGAACTCTGTAATTAGCTTTGGTAATTTATTTTATAGTATATATTGTGTCAACAAACTGTAAAAAAGCTGTAGTTTCTTAATAAATAAAAATTTAAATTTTAAAAATTTAATTTATTTTTAAAATTTGCATGCTGTTAATAAGGGCTGAGTAAGCAGTTTTGCTTAGTTATCCTAAAAATATGTCATCTTCAGTGTACCTTATTCATGACCAGATAATAAATTTCATTAATTCCAATACAGAGGTGCTTGTGGCGCAGTGGTTGCAGCGCTTTGGTAGTGATACCCAAAGTTAAGCAACCTAAGGCGCGGTCATGTTTGGGATGGGTGACCATTCTGACCATTTAAGTGATGTCTATTTACAAGCATCTCCGTGCTTCGGAAGGCACGTTAAGCTGTTGGTCCCGGTTAATATCGACAGATATTAGTCGCTAAGCCTGGTCAGAGGCCCTCGGGCGGCTTAATAACATCTGACAGTAAGGTTGGTCACTTACCTTACAAACACCCCTCCACCAATCCGCACTGAGCCTGCGTGGTGGAGTATGGCTCGTACCACGTAGTTGAGGTGAGTCCTGTGCCCAGCAGTGGGACGTATATAGGCTGATGAGGATTCCAATACTAACAATTTTATGTTAGGTATTGAAAAAATAAGTGTTATTTTTTCTTCAACCACTCACTACTAACTAATTTTAGTATTAGTAATAAAATCAAAAATTGCTTTTAAATGTAAAGTTTATAAAATTTTTAATGTTAAGTTAATCATGCAACAATGCTTGTTCATATAGGCCCTATATGAACAAGCAAAAAAAGAAACCACAATTAATTATCTCAAACTAGCTGTCCCGGCAAACTTCGTACCCCCTTAGCGTTGCAATGATTGAACAATGTCATAGAATGACACAAAAATAAATGTATATCTTTCAATATTTCTGAGAGATTTTCTTTTTTTTTCGTAAGAACCTTCTCCTAATAATAACAAATACAACAAAAAAAGAATTAGTGAAATCGGTCCAGCTATTCGCGCGTGATGCCGTGACCAAGGAAAACGGGTTTCATTTTTATACAGGGTGTAAAAAAAAACCTTAACGAAGCCGAATACCACATATGCTACCAATTGTTACGATCATTTTTTTCCTTTACACCATACCTGGGAAGTTAACGGTTACTGAGATATTGATGGTTAGTTTTAAAAAAAAATTATGATTTTTACAGAAACGTCTTCTGTCCGTTATAACTGAACTTTTTTCCAAAGAAACATAATACAAATTTTCACTAGTTCTTTCATAAAAAGCCTCTAAATGGCACACTCCGCAATGAACAGCGCACACTCGAACCGAACCGCGTCGCGGCGACGTATAGCAACACGCCCCGCCCGCGGTGACTTTTCCGCGTGCGCGCTGTACATTGCGGGTTAGAATTAAATTATTTTCTTTTGATGTGAAAAAATAAAAGTTGTTTCCCAGCCAAAATTTTCTTTTTCATACGATTTGGTTTGATGTACTGATCGCGTGGTTGACGGCTTCGTTAAGGTTTTTTGTACACCCTGTATATATAGATGACCACTAATTTCAGAACTAACTCATGAATAACAAATGTTACACACACCACAACAACAATCCATCCTATAACTAGATTGAGAGATTAACACTTTATTGTACAACACAAAACATAAATTACAGACAAGTTTAACAAAGAAAGATGTACAATTTAGGAGGTCTTATCGCTTGTAGCGATCTCTTCCAGACAACCTTCGGTCAAAGGAACATTTTAATTAACTAGTTTTTTTAAATGTGCAGATCAGTGGAAGGAGTCCTTCTAGTCCACGAGCACGGTCTGCCCCATGTGCTGCTCCTGCAGCTCGGAACGGCTTTCTTCAAGCTGCCTGGTGGTGAATTGAATCCCGGTGAAGTAAGTACTGAAACTAATTTATGGAGCTTTAGTTTTTTTTTTAATTCGAATAACCAGACATTTGGCCGCGATCTTACCTGATGGTAAGCGACGATGCGACCGAAGATGGATCATGTCTGGCTATTGACAGCCTATTCACTCTTTTCTTGAAAGCATCCAAATCATAATGTTCCAGAAATATTTTAGGCGGCAGCAAATTCCACTCCCTTATTGCACGCATAAGGAACGTAGATTCAAAGCGTTTTGTACGTAATGTAGGCATGTCTACGGCATAAGGGTGGAGACCTCGACTGCGTCTTGTGTCCCGGTAGTGAAAAGGGGCTGGGTGAATTAATTCGTGCAATTCTTTAGCACACTCCCCGAAATGTAGCCTGTAGAACACTGAAAGACACGCCACTTTACGCCTGTGATCAAGGCTTTGCAGCTTGCGTTCACAGAGTTCAGCATCTCCAATAATTCCAATTGCTCTCTTCTCTATCGATTCTAAAGTAGCTGATATTTGGCAGATCCATCCCAAAGGTAACTACACCGAAGTGTTTTGCACAGAATCAAGAGATCATCACAGATCAATTTTCATTTCCTAGGTGATTTGCAAAGTAATCTGGATTAACAAATTATTATTATTATCAAACTTGAGTGTAAGGCTCTAGGTAGTTTTAACTAATGCAAAGTCAATATTGATACAACTACTTTGGTGTAATGCTCAAGAAGTTGACTATTAATAATAATAATCCTCCTGGCCAATTGTGACCATGTCGGCCAATCTTAACAGAGATCAGCCAACTATGCAGGTGATATTATAGTGCACAAGTGTGAGCGCATTACTCACTCACACTCACTGTTTGGTGAGACAGCAATCCAACATGACCAGAGAGAGATCAAGAGACTATTAACCAAGAGGTCGCAGGTCCGATTTCAGCATTGTACAAACATTTGTGTGCATGTACATGTCTGTTTGTACTGGTTTGGGTGTTATATGTATTTATTTAAGTTCATTTTTGTCAGTGGGTTGCTGCGAGCATATGGCTATGTCCATTCTTATGTAAGATGGCCTGTATTATAAATACAAAATTATAAATAAATAAATATACAACAACATCACATACATTGATCTGACACTGTAGTAAGAATCAACAGTGGTATTAAAAATGAACTTAAATAAATACATATAACACCCAAACCAGTACAAACAGACATTTACATGCACACAAATGTTTGTACAGTGCTGAAATCGGACCTGCGACCTCTTGGTTAATAGTCTCTTGATCTCTCTCTGGTCATGTCGGATACATGGTTGATGATTACAGTTTGATATATTTGGGTCCTGCGCTGGCATATTTTAGTGGAAATTAAAACGATTTTTTTTTGTGCTCATATATTTGCAATCAGTCTTTGGTCTTTGAGCGAATCTATTCTGTGATGGATGGTGGCTTGCTGAGCTGCTTCCCATTGGATGCATTTACTCAACTGCTGCCCAGAGTTACTGACGGTCTTCTAGCTCTAGGATACGGTGACGTTTTAGCCATCTCACATAGTGAGTTGGCGAGCAAGTTCGTTAGGGTGATGGATTAGCCGCTCTTTATTACTTAGCTGGCAGCTAAGTAGAATAATCCTCTCCTCTCCGCAAAACAAAATAATTCTCTTTTTTAACCTCCAGCTAAAAACTGGTGTTTTAGTGTAAGAAAGAAATAAACATATTAACTTGATTAATTTTAAACATTCTACTTTTCAGGATGAAATTGAGGGCTTGAAGAGGCTGCTGACCGAGACACTAGGCAGGCAGGATGGTGTCAAACAGGATTGGCTGATTGAGGACACAATAGGTAAGTTATGATAAAAGATTTGTGAGACATTGTCCGTGTTCAAATTCTAACAAATGTTAAAGTTTAGGCCCAGTCTACTTGCAGAGATCTTTAAAACAGTACCTGAATCATATTTTTGCCGCAATTATATTTCAGTCTGGTGCTTTTACACAAATTATATATTGCGATTCAAGGCATTCATGGCATTAGTCTCCATGGCAACACAATATAAATTGGGTTTGGTGGTTTGACACCAATCAAAACAAAATTCCAATATCCATTTTTCTTAATTAACATGGAGATATTATAGTGCACAAGTGTGAGCAAGAAATACACAGGTGCGCTCACTGTTCCGTCACTCTCAAAGTTCGGTGAGACGGCAATCCGACATGACCGGAGAGAGAACAGGCGCAGGACCAACGGCTTAACGTGCGCACCGAGGCACGGGGGTGTAACACCGCCAACTTCCCGACTCCGAGCTGTTGCAGAGAAATTCACGACAGAAAATCTCAGAAACATTTTGGCTCGACCTGGGATTCGAATGCTGGACAACTCGGATGTAAGGCAGAAACTTTGCCACTACACCAACGAGGCAAAACACTAATAAGCATATTATATTTCACAGGCAACTGGTGGCGTCCGAACTTCGAGCCTCCGCAGTACCCTTACATTCCGCCCCACATCACCAAGCCTAAAGAGCACAAACGCCTATTCCTGGTACAACTCCAAGACAGGGCCTTGTTCGCTGTGCCTAAAAACTACAAACTTGTAGCAGCACCGCTGTTTGAGTTGTACGACAATGCACAGGGGTATGGACCAATCATATCATCGTTGTCCCAAAGCTTGTGCCGATTCAACTTTGTGTATATGTGAGGGTTGAATGATATTGATTACTAGATGTGTGTTGTGGTACGGTTCAAATGCTAAAATTGAGATCTTTTTCATGTTAAATAAGTTATTTTTTTGCGTTCACAACTCTATTTTTAAATTCGAATAGATATAACACTTAAAAAATTCTATCCTCGAATCGAAGAGATTTTTGTAAGTGGTTTATCTTTTTGAATCTGTTTCGGGTCAAAAATTTTCAAATTTTCTGTTACTTAATATTAGGATAGCCCTTAAGTGTTGAACTACCCACAACAAGGACACTTAATTATAATGAAATATCTAGTATTTTGTTAGTGACTTACTTGCATAGTTAAAAATTAAAGTACAGATATACTTTTTTTTTAAATTGTAAACTTGGGCAAAGGTTGAGACAAAACTGCCGACTTCAATTTTGTATTTTCATTTCTTATCTTTCAAATTGACTTTTTTAAACTTTGTTTTTAAATACCAATAAAAACTTTGCGATCAAATCTAGATAATGTTAGCAAGTTACTTTTGCTCCTTACAGCTACCTAGAGAGCGCCACTAGCATTCACAGTAAATAAAAATACTATATTACTGAAATTGTGGGCATGTTTGACATCTGCGCTTGAACAATCCCTAATAAAAACGTAATTGAATTTCCTGATTTGGTTTAGTATAGTAAAAAATAGGATATTTTTTGCAAAATATTTGAAATAAAAAAATCTGTTTGCAATTTAATCTAGTGCTACTCTCAAGCTGAAGAGCATTGTAGTTAAAATCTAATGACTTGTCGTCTTGGAAAAACATTTATTAAAAAAAAACATTGTAATAATTTTAAATATAGATTATAAGATTTATGACTAAACAACACTGAAGAATACATGGAGTTTTATTTTATTGTACCTCAAGAAAGAAGACTGTTACTAGTTTTAAGTGTTACTAGTTTAAAAAATATATATATTGTTGCCATACTGAATAATGTAAGTATGAATTATGTGACTTAAAAACAGGTGTGTTAGTAATCTAAATTCTTTACAATTTTAAATTAAAACAGACTGAAAGAAAAATGGAATTCCACAGGCGGAACTCTAACTCGGGTGTTTTTTTTTCGCATAGTAAAGAAATTCGCATTGTTAATGCTATAAACATAAAACGGCTAGATGACACCACCAATCGTTGACATACTTTTTATTATCTGTCAAAGGGAGCGTTCAAGTATTACGTAACGCAAAATATGAAGATTTTTGACCCCCCCTCCCTCCCTTGTAACGCACCGTAACGTTTTTCTGTACTCCCCCTCCCCCTCTCTAAACGTTACGTAACACTCAAGTGACCATTTTTACCCCAAAGTTGCAAAAAGTTAAGTTAGGTATAGTTTTTAATTTTAACCTTGATAAACTTTCAAAAACGAAAAGGTTGCAACTTGCAACAAAGTAAAATTGACGACCAGAATATACAATCGAGGGATTCCCCGTAAAACGTATATGGGTTGCCAACTTGGGAGTTTTAATTCCCTAATTTTTTGTTTAAGAAAAACAATGTTACGTAACGTGTTGTAAGAAAGACCCCCTCCCGCCCTTGTAACGCATCGTAACGTTTCACGAGACCCCCCCCTCCCCCCAAATTGCGTTACGTAATACTTGAACGCTCCCAAAGCGGTCTGCCTCCATCGATTTTGTATGAGAATACATGAACGTGACGTCACGGTCATGTATCAGAAATCGGAGTCAATTGTCCAAATATTAATTGAGTTATGTGTGTTTAAAAATTGGTTTCTACAGCTTTTTGGAAATGTATTGGTTGTATTAACTTCATAGGGGCTATGTTTTTTTAAACGCCATGGTCTTCAAAATATTTAAGATAGGTGTCATCATGTCAATTTACTTAATAAATTAGTTGATTCATCTTAACCGATTGTTAAACAGCTGTAAAGGTGTTTCATTCGGATGTTGTAGGTATCTAACCGCAAGTGATGAATCATGGCTGGCTGCAGGGTAAGCACTTAAAGAAATTCGGACCGATGAGTAAGTGTCACGGTAGCTCAATTGGGAAAGCAATCGCCCGGCTTGCGACAGGTGTGGGTTCGAGTCCCGCCTGTGCAGTCCATTTTTCTTTGCGTGTTTAAATTTTACATTGTAAAGAAATTGGCATTGTTAATGCTAACAATAAATTAACATAATCTAAATTATGTTAAAAAATAACACATGAAAATAATATTTGTATCAGAAATGCATTTTGTCCTATTGTTTAACAAGCCATGTAGATAAATTTGAATACTTTTGATTCATTCAAAACAACTCATGCATTTCAATACAGGCTTTTGGTTAAATATAAAAATATTTGCCGGTACCATTAAAATAAATGTATTATGTCTCGGTTGATGAGATGTGTCTCGGTGTTTGACATATTGAGATTAAGTATTATTCATTATTATTTGTAAGTCTTAACGCTATTTAATAATATTAGATAGGAATACATACTGTGATAAGTCTACTTATATTTCTTACAAATCAATTGAAAATAACAAGACTAATATTTAAAAAGTTATTTAGAGTTTGAAATGTATAGATAGATAAATCTTATTAAAAAATAACGCATTATACACAGACACATGTAAATCTAGTGAGAATAATCAATAAGAGCAAATATCTTCAAGCAAACCGTTGTCTTGAGGTAATCATCTTGAGATGATGATGTACTGTAGATAAAATGGAATGGTTACATGACATTATGAACTATTCTTTATAAGTATATTTAATACGACTATGGTGTAATGGTCAATAAGTTGACTATTAACCAAGAGGTCGCGGGTTCGATCCCCGAACTGTACAAACATTTGTGTGCATAAACATGTCTGTTTGTACTGGTCTGGGTGTTATATGTATTTATTTGTAATAGCACTGTTGATTCTGATATCTGTAACACAAGTGCTTAAGCTACTTACCACGGAGTCAGATCAATGTATGCGATGTTGTTGTATATTTATTTAAAAATATATATTTACATTCTTCCTCCTTTGTGACATTCTAGTCAATCCAACTGTGATATAACAATAATAAAACATTTTTTTTTCATATTTTAATCCGAATAAACCCTGTATACGATTTATAATCGCAAAAAACCTTTCCAACTAATCGAAACGTATTTTATGACTCCATAAAATGCAATATAAAGTCAGAACCAATATGTTTGCATTGGTGATTGGCACGTTTTTAATAGATTATGCGACTGCCAATCTATGGCCGCAGGGCATAGTGCACTATGCTATAAATGCGAAAGATTATGGTGAGTTTTTTTTTTCATATATTTTTTTGACGTGACAACGTCTTATAATTCGATGGAGCCGGCTGCACGCATCAAAACATGACTCATGCGGCGTTACCTCGCTCTGAGGCGTTGCATTCAAGGCTTGAAGTGCAAGCGAGAGCGCGGAACGGGCGACAAAGAGGCAACGTGACAAAGACATTGTCAGTAAACCGACTTTACAGACAACCGATTTTTTTTCAGAAAGTTGTATGTTTTATTGTGGTAGCTGGTAAGCATTGTGTTGAGAACTTGTGAAAATATCGATAATATAATATACGGGCGAAAGTTTTACGTGACAACGACTTTGAGTGGTAAAATAATTTTAATGTGAATATTCATGTCTTTCTCACTCGCTCTTAGGCGGGCTAACCATGCCCGAGTCGAAGGGACGCGTGCCTCTCACTCGCTCTCATTGTGAGCGCGGAACGTGAGCGGAGCGTAACGCAGTTTCTTGAAGTGTCACCCGGCAAACCAATTTATAAGACGTTGTCACGTCAAAAATAGGTCGGGTTTTCCTTCCTGACGCTAGAACTCCAGAACGCACGAACCGATTTCAACGGTTTTGCATTCTTTGGAAAGGTCTCTACTCGGGCTAGCTGATAGCTCCGTTTATAGCAAATAAAATTCAGGAAAAATTCAACAGAAAAGCAGGAAAACAGGGATAGTGATTTTCACATACAGCGTCATAATGTTACAAAAAAATGAAGCCATCTTGGTGGCGAAACGGAGTTCGCCGTGTTTGCTAGTAATATTCTTGCATAAGAAAAATAGTTCAGGAATTGAACCCGCCATTTATAGAACTTTGAGAGTGAAGGAACAGTGAGTGCACCTGTGTATTGCGCTCACACTTGTGCACTATAATAATATCTCCTGCGTAGTTGGCTGATCTCTGTTGAGATTGGCGGCCGTGGTCGAAATCGGCCAGGAGGACTATTATTTTATTATGTTGTTTAACTATATTTTAAACCCCGACCAAAAAGAAGAGTGTTTGTCCCTATTCTGTATGTGTGTGTCTATCTGAAGCATCGTCGCTCACGAAAAGATGGATGAATGGAGGTTTTTAGCTATGGTTGAGCGAAATCCGTCCACCCCATGAAGCTCACCTGTTTTTTAACACGCATTTATAATCTCGGGCTGTACGTATGTCCGTATGTAACGCGGTATCTTGGAGCTCAATTTTCACCAACTTCCAGAAATCGGATTAATTTGAAACTTTGCACACGTATCAAGTACCGATGACAATGCAATAATTTGATAAGAGAGTTTTGCATTATCCTTAAATAATATAAAAAACTAAAAAAACACGCTTTTATTGCTAACTAAAAAAGAGAAAATATATATTCTGAGTACGAAGAATTTGTATTACTGTGGCGACCTCTACCATTCGCCATCACAACAGCGAGAGCTGATACGGTTACATAAGGCTAGATGGCGCTGTTAGCCTAGTACCGGCCAAATGATACCGGCCTAGTACCGCACATGAACCGCGGTATATAAGATCTCGATCCAGAATAATATAGATAGACAAATCAAGATGTTGGTCCCCGACCATAACACCCGGTTGGTAGGAAGCGCTTCCCTTTAGCTTCCTAACTCGAAATCAGTTGCGCCAAATTACATTAGAGTAAAAGGGGTGCTTAGTACCTATAGTATATAGGTACCTATTATTGGCAACAATAACAAGAGTAGGTATGTACTATGAAAACGACATAAGGTGCTCCCCACGATTTTTATCGCCATTACTTCCCATTCAGATCTCCACTCCCAAGACGTAATAAGGAGCACGCTATCGCGCATACAAAACGAAATATGCGTTAAGTTCTTCAGCACGCCGGCGAATTACAGCGCATCGCCACAAAACAAGATACTGTACGTGAGCAATCCTGACAAGCGGAAGGATTGTCCGCCCGTCAGCTATGACTTCACAGGGAGCGTTGTGGTAAGTGAAAATAGTTTCTGATATTCACTGCAACAGCTCGGAGTCGGCAAGTTGGCGGTGTTACAGCCCCGTGCCTCGGTGCGCACGTTAAGCCATATATACAAAAATATTCAACAAATAATTGTACTTCCTAAGTATGATTATATTAGGTCCTTACCTATGAAATTGGCGTTTTGTATGGGAGGAACAAAAAGTCGAAATTTTTTTATATAGCATATTTATTTAATCAAAGTATGAGCCATTGTAATCTATGCACTTTTGCCATCTCATAGGTAGTTCATTGATCCCTTTACTAAAAAAACCATTCGAACGGGAATCAATAAAATCTTTGAAGGCGACTTGGACTGCCCCATCTGAGTTGAACTTTTTCCCTTGCAAGAAGTTATCCAAATTTCGAAAAAAATGGTAATCTGTTGGAGCAAGGTCCGGGGAGTACGGTGGATGCCTTAGAGATTCCAATTGAAGTTCTTCTAATTTGCTAGCCGTCTGTTGTGCAGTGTGTGGTCTAGCGTTGTCGTGAAGCAGCAGTGGCGTAGAGCGATTGACCAGCCTTGGTTGTTTAGCAACTAGCTTTTCCATCATGGTTTACAATTGCTGACAATAGATATCGGCCGTAATCGTCTGGCCAGATTTGAGAAAACTGTAATGAACGACACCGGCGCTAGTCCACCAAACGCTTACAAGTAACTTTTTATTGGTCAATTTTCGCTTGGAGCAGGCTTTGGCTGGCTTGCCAGGGTCCAGCCATTGCGATGAGCGCTTCCGATTATCGTAGAGAATCCACTTTTCATCACAGGTAATGATTCGATTTAAAATCCCTTCGTTATTGTGCCGGTCAAGTAATGTAACGCAGCAGTTGACGCGCGTTTGCCGGTTTGCTTCACTCAATTCGTGAGGAACCCACCTTTCAAGTTTTTTAATCTTCCCAATTTGCTTCAAGTGGATTAAAACAGTTTTATCACTAACGCCAAAGCCTGCAGCTAACTCGGACGTGGTTTGCGATGGATCCGCTTCCACAATAGCCTTCAATTCTTCATTATCAACTTGGGTCTCCGGCCGTCCACGGGGCTTGTTTTGCAGGTCGAAATTTCCAGAACGAAAACGTTGGAACCAAAAACGCACTGTGTTTTCTTTTGCGACACAACCGCCATACACATCATTAACCCTTCGAGCCGTTTCCGCAGCACTGGTGCCACGGTGGAACTCGTACTCGTAAATAACGCGATATTTCAAATTTTCCATTTTGTAAATTGAGCGATGCAAACAGAAAAAAGATAAGTAAAAAAACAAATGAATGACGGTTTACGAAACACAACTACATGTGGAAATAGCTGTATAAATTTGAATTTCGAATTCCTAACCAAATAGGAAAAATTTGTGATCAAAGTGGCCAGTACGACAAAACGCCAATTTCATATGTAAGGACCTAATATTCATACTTACGATTAAACTTCGATAAAGTATAGAGTACAATTGGCTGAAATAACGTACAATACTTTATTATAAAGTACTGACTATGTTTCAACAGTGTAGTGCTTAAAGTTTCGGAATAAGTGGCTGTGACATACGGACAGACAGACCGACATGACGATTCTATACGGGTTCCGTTTTTTGCCTTTTGGCTACGGAACCCTAAAAGAGATGGTTTTAATGGTTTAATACTTATTGGCTACTTATAATAACTTTATTTCCAGGACATGCCCATTGGATACAGATGCATCAATGAGAAGGAGATCGCTCGGATTGTAGTTGAGATGCTTCGAGCGAGCATAGAACAAAATTGTAAGTTATCATCGTTCACGTCGGATTGCCGTCTCACCGAACTTTGAAAGTGATGGAACAGTGATTGCACCTGTGCATTGCGCTCACACTTGTGCACCATAATATCTCCTGCGTAGTTGGCTGATCTCTGTTGAGATTGGCCGCCGTGGTCGAAATCGGCTAGGAGGACTTTTATATTACTTAGTTACATTTACGAGGTTCTAAATAATGTTATATTATTATGTTCAATAGGTGTGCCAAGAGCGAAAAATAATTTAGTCCCAAAGCTGAAAAATAGGATTATTTTGCTTTAAATTTCCAATAAACGACGCCAACGCAGGAACCCAAATACATCCATCTGCAACCACTTGAAAAAACTAGAGCTGAAAGACGCAGGACTTACAATACAACTCGCAACGTGACACAGAAGATGCACCTGGAACCTACTAGAGTTAGTCTGTCGAAGTGACAACATCAGCATCTCCTGGGGATGAAACGCGTCGAGTGTTTTGTTGGTGTCAGTGTTGTGATTCCATGTGCATCTTCTGCGTCACTTCCTTCTGTCCTGCGACTTCGAGTTCTAGTTTTTTCAAGTGGTTACGGTTGGATGTATTTGGGTTCCTGCGCTGGTGTCGTTTAGTGGAAATTTAAAGCAAAAAAAATCCTTTAGTCATGGATTTCTGCAAAGTAACGCCAGATTCCTTCAATTTAGTTCCACTTGCAAAAAGTTTATCGAATCATCTTTGTCTTAGAGTGAATCAAGGCCTGGGTTATTACCGCGACCTTTTAATGTTTCCAAATCACATTTAAGTAATGTGATGTCATCTACTTTGTCGGTAAAGTTTACGGTTTACTTTTTATTCACATTTAGACTTTACAGACCATTATTTTCATAAATTATCTTTATTACAACGACGATAACTTTTGTGTAATGGTCAAGAAGTTGACTATAAACCAAGAGGTCGCGGTTACGATCCCCGCACTTTACAAACATTTGTGTGCATGAACATGTCTGTTTGTACTGGTCTGGGTGTTATAAGTATTTATTTAACTTTACTTGTGATAGGTACATACAACATTTGATTCTGATATCTGTAACAAGTGCTTAAGCTACCACGGAGTCAGATCATTGTATGTGATCTTGTTGTATATTTCTTTGTTGTTGTATCTTTCAGGAATTAATGAAATGCTTTTGAATACAATTATGGTTTGCTTTGCTTAGCTTACAGTTATTTGTTTTATTTTTTTATCTTCTCGCTTAAGAGATAGCTGTTTGTATCTCGGCTCGTTTACATAATTTAAACAAGTTGTGATAACCTATAAACACTTCGATTTATATAAGCTCTGTAGCATAAGTGTAATGTACTCGTATTATGTGGTTGGTTATCCAATAAATAAAATAAAATAAAAATATATTTATTTATTTATTACAGCGTTCCCGTTCAACAGTTACGATTTAGTGAAAAAATTTCAAGAGGTGCGTAGGTACTTATATTATGATGTGTTATAGCTCCTCACTGACATAGAAAACCTGATATCGTCTAAGCAAATGCCTTTCGTGCAATTGGGATGATGACACCTATCTTAAATATTGTCAAGAACATGGTGTTTAAAAAACATAGCCCCTATGAAGTTAATACAACCAATATATTTCAAAAAAGCTGTAGAAACCAATTTTTAAACACACAAAACGCAATAAATATTCGGTCAATTGACTCCGATTTCTGACACATAACCGTGACGTCACAATCATTTATTACCATACGAATGGAGGCAGACCGTTTTGACAGATAATAAAAAGTATGTCAACGATTGGTGGTGCCGTCTAGCCAATTAGCTTAAAAAAATAAATTGATGTAGATTATATTTTTAACACGCTTTTATTAGATCGGGGTGACTAGATCGGTAGAACTTCCAGAAATCGGATTAATTTGAAACTTTGCACACGTTTTCTCGTCTCAATTACCTCAGTGTCTGAAGACGAAAGTCTTCAACCAGTGTGTGTTACCAGTGATGACATACGGATGCGAAACATGGTCTCTGACTATGGGCCTCATAAAGAAGCTCAAGATAGCACAACGAGCGATGGAGAGGGCTATGCTCGGTATTTCTCTACGAGATCGAATCAGAAATGAGGAGATACGTAGAAGAACTAAGGTAACCGACATAGCCTTGAGAATCAGTAAGCATAAGTGGCAATGGGCAGGGCACATAGCGCGAAGAACTGATGGCCGTTGGGACAGAAAAGTTCTGGACTGGAGACCCTTCGACCAAAAGCGCAGCGTAGGACGTCCACCGACAAGATGGACAGACGACCTTGTAAAGATCGCAGGATCACACTAGATGCGGACCGCTTGTGATCGGTCGATGTGGAAAACTGTGGGGAAGGCCTATGTTCAGCAGTGGACGTCCTTTGGCTGATAATGATGAATGATGATGACACGGAATTTATATTACAGTAGAGTAAAAAGCGTGGGGTGCTTAGTATAGTAGTATGTGAAAATCATCCTATTATTGGCAACTATAAAAAGAGAAGTATGAAAACGTCATAAAGTGTACCCCACGCTTTTTACTCTACTGTAATATAAATTCCGTGTACTCAGAAATTATTGAAGTGAAAACTTCTTTAGCGGCGTTGAGCACTTTTGTGGCATGGGTAGAAACTGTGAAACTCGCGTCAGGTCACGTGATGCTGATCGAAAAACCGTAAGACGGTTGTTAAGTTTTCACTTCTGCCGGCACTCCCGGAGTGCAACCCGTGTTAGTTTTTTTTCTCTTTTTTAGTTAGCAAGAAAAGCGTGTTTTTTTAGTTTTCAAACTATTATTTTTATCACACGTTTTCAATGTAATTGATCTCAAATCTCTTATGCACAGGAAGAGACAGCCTCCCGCCCCACCCTCCTCTCCCCTAGCGACCGGAACTACCTAAACGGCCATTACTACGCCGAGTGCGGCTCGCTCGCTGAGCACAAACCGTCGGCGAGACGGTTTGCTGACGGAGTCGGCTCGCTTCAGCTCACGGACGAGAACAGAGAATACTACAGCGGGAAGCTGTGGCCGCTGGGCGTCGTCATGTATTCCGTGCATCCTGATATAGGTATGACATATTAATATTTATTTCTCTCATCTCATCAGCCTTTATACGTCCTACTGCTGGGCTAAGGCCTCAACTGTGAGACCATGCGTCGTCATGCATTCTGTGCATCCTGATATAGGTATGAATTCATTTCTCTCATCTCAACAGCCTATATACGTTCCACTGCTGGGCACATGCCTCAACTGTGAGGTGGTCCGAGCCATACTCCACCACGCGGGATCTGTGCGGATTGGTGGAGGAGTGTTTTAAAAGTAAGTGGTCAACCTTACTGTCAGATGTTATTGAGCCGCCCGAGGCCTTCTGACCAGGCTTGACGACTCCTATCGATATTAACCTGGACCAACAGCTTAACGTGCCTCCCGAGGCACGGAGATGCTTGTATGGGACCATGCGTCGTCATGTATTCCGTGCATCCTGATATTGGGATGAATTCATTTCTCACATCTCATCAGCTCTCATCATCACATTAATTCACGGAATGTCTTGGTGAGATACACGCAGTGATTGAAAGCAGTGGGGTGGAATCGGTTTTCATTCTTGGAGATTTTAATGCACACCCCGGTGAGTTATTTTGTATTGAACTATTGAACTTTTGTTCTGAACAATCGTGGAAATGTGTGGACATGGACTTGTTACCAATAAATACTTTTACGTTTGTTAGTGATGCGCATGGCAGCCTTCGATGGCTTGATCACTGCGTCGTTACTAGTGCAGCGTGTCTTTCAGTTCGTAATGTTACTGTGTTGAATGATGTTTATTGGTCTGATCACTGTCCCTTATTAGTCGAGTGTGATTTGCAATTAATTCGACCGAAGACCATCTGTCAGATCCCTAGTTGTAATAAAATTATATGGGGTGAAAGGGACGTAGAACAGACCAAGGAATATTCAAAATACTGTTACTCAAAACTAAGAGAAATAGATTTTCCTGTTGAGTTCACCAATTGCGCCGGCAAACATTGTTCTGATGTCAGGCACAAAGGGATTCTAAAGAAAATGTATTCTGATATCGTGCGTGTACTGTGTGAGGCTTCTGAGTGTAGCTACAGGGCTCATACGGTGAGGAAGCACAGGCATGTGCCTGGTTGGAATAAACACGTTGGCGATGCTCACAGGGAGGCTCGACTGACGTACAAGAACTGGATAATGTTTGGGAAACCTAAGACTGGTTTTCTATTCAATAATATGTGTTCCGCAAGACGACGTTTTAAGGCAAAATTGAAGTATTGTCAGGATAACGAAAAACAAATTAAGCTTGACATTATAGCACAACATCATGCTAATAAACATTTCAATAAATTCTGGAAAAATACTAATAAATTAAACCCGAAGCCAAGTCTGCCTGTGAGTGTGGCGGGCGTGCAGGATCCTCGTGATATAGCTAACCTGTTTAGTAAGCATTTTAAGGTTGAACCTCCATCCGCTACATGCTCCAGCGATCAGGTGCTCGAGGCTGGTGTGTCTGACTGTGGTGATGAAATAAGAACATTGTTTTCGGCTAAGGAAGTAGCTACGGTCATACAAAAAATGCGTAGAGGCAAGTCACCCGGTCATGATAATCTTAGCATCGAGCATCTGAAGCATGCTGGATTTCATCTTCCCAGGGTGCTGGCTATGTTTTTCAGTCTGTGTATTAGTCACTGTTACTTACCAAGGGATCTTATGTACACGGTGGTAGTCCCTATTTTAAAAAATAAAACGGGTGATGTCGCGGACTTGGCCAACTATAGGCCGATCTCTTTAGCCACTGTAATAGCTAAAGTGCTGGACAGTCTGCTTGACAAACACTTGGATAGGCACATCGAACTCCACGACTCTCAATTTGGGTTTAGATCTGGTCTCTCGACGGAGAGTGCTATCCTGTGTCTTAAACAGACTGTCCAGTACTACACCGCCAGAAACACACCGGTCTATGCAGTGTACCTGGACCTGTCCAAGGCTTTCGATCTTGTTTCATACGATGTTCTGTTTCGAAAGCTGAGGGAAGAGACCAATGTATCACCTGACGTTGTTTCGACATTAAAATACTGGTACGGTAATCAAGAAAATACTGTGAATTGGGCGCGTGAGCGCTCTGATGTTTATAGGCTTGACTGCGGTGTGAGACAAGGTGGGATTTCTTCACCGAGGCTGTTCAACCTATACATTAACAGGCTGGTGGGTGAGCTCAGCGGCACCAATATCGGGTGTCATGTAGGTGGTTTATGTGTAAACAACATCAGTTACGCTGATGACATGGTGCTGCTGGCCCCATCGATCAATGCTATGCGTAGACTGCTACGGATCTGTGAAAGCTATGTAAGTGCCCATGGACTCAGATACAATGCGAGTAAGAGTGAGCTCATGGTCTTCCGATCTGGTCGCAAAACCTACACTAAAGTACCTCATTTGCATCTTTGTGGTACTCCTCTAAACAAAGTGGATCGGTTTAAGTATCTGGGTCACTGGGTATCGGAGGATCTGAGCGACAACTTAGATATAGAGCGAGAGCGCAGGGCGCTGTCTGTGCGCTGCAATATGCTGGCCCGGAGGTTTGCAAGATGTACGAATGAGGTCAAAATTATGCTGTTTAAAGCCTACTGCCAAACCTTCTACACTTGCAGCCTGTGGGTGAGGTATACGCGACGTGTATACAGCGCGCTGAGAGTTCCGTATAATAATGCGCTGAGGGTGCTGTTCGGGCTGCCTCGTTATTGCAGCGCGTCTACTATGTTCGCGGAAAAGCACATAGATGGCTTCCACGCAATAATGAGAAAGCGGTGTGCAGCCCTCCTGAATCGGATGAGGAGCAGCCCGAACCGCATCCTGGGCGCATTGGCTGAACGGTGGGACTCACCGATGCTGCGACATTGGATGCACCTGCACACCTGTCAAGGTGGGTAGATGCAGCCAATGAGCGCCGCACACGTAAATTTTCTTTTTTTGTTTTTTGTGTTTTAATGTTTAATTGCACTACTAACATTAGTTTTTAAGATACTTTGTAATACTAACAATTTATGGACATAGTCTGAAATAAAATGATTATTATTATTATTATTATTATTATCAGCCTATATCCGTCCCACTGCTGGGCACAGGCATCAACTGTGGGACCATGCGTCGTCATGTATTCTGTGCATCCTGATATAAGAATGAATTCATTTCTCACATCTCAACAGCCTATCTATGCGTCCCACAGCTGAGCACAGGCCTCAACTGTGGGACCATGCGTCGTTATGTACCTGTGCATCCTGATATAGATATGAATATTCATTTCTCTCATGTCATCAGCCTATATACGTCCCAGCGCTGGGCTAAGGCCTCAACTGTAGGACCATGCGTCGTCATGTATTCTGTGCATCCTAATATAGGTATGAATATTAATTTCTCTCATCTCAACAGCCTATCTATGCGTCCCACAGCTGGGCACAGGCCTCAACTGTGGGACCATGCGACGTCATGTATTCTGCGCATCCTGATATAGGTATAAATATTAATTCTCTCATATAGCCTATACATGCCCCGCTCTGCTGGGTACATGCCTTAACTGTGATGTGGTACGAGCCATACTCCACCACATCTGTGCGGATTGGTGGAGGGGTGTTTGTAAAGTAAGTGGCCAACCTTACTGTCAGATGCTATTAAGCCGCCCGAGAACCTCTGACCAGGCTTGACGACTCTATCGACATTAACCGGGACCAACAGCTTAACGTGCCTTCCGAAACAAGGAGATATTTGTATAAAGACGTCACTTCCCTAGACAATGACGACCGGCCGTTGAGCAGCTGTTTTTCTGGCTCAATAAAATTTAAGTTTTTTTTTAATTTAATTATTTTTCTTCTCTTTCTTTCGTGTCGGCAAGAACACGGGCTAAGTCCTTCTTGCCCAGAACTGGTTACTAACAAGTAAGTCCTCACGCGAGCAGGTGGTCGGGCACGCGAGACAGTTCACGAGGTGGACCATGGTTTGCAGGGGTTCTCCACATTCACAGCTGACGTCTGCGCTGCTTAAGTACCCCCACCGACACAGGTTATCTTTACTTCGACCAACCTGGGTCCTCAGCCTATTTAGACTTCTCCAGGTTGGCCAAGGTTCCTAACTAGTACTGGTTCTGTACTTAACTAGGCTAGGTACATATATCTTACATTCCAGATCCTCTAGACCCAGACTTGCTGTTCTTGCTTCAAACTCAAACGTTTATTTGCTAAGAACACGGTTCATAAAGACCACATTTTAAAGTTAGTAGCACATATGTGTTCAATCTGCTCGCAGATTGCTGCTTATTGCTTTTCCGTCATAGAATTGAGCACGTGTGTAGCCTTCCAGCGTATCTCGGCGGAGGATGTGTCGTGAACTTGCTCCGGTTGGGTTAGGAGGGGGAGGCTCTCCCCCCCTGTGGGATCTCCACCTTGTCGTGGTGGGGGGGCTCAGTAACCGTGGCTTTGCCACCCACGGTGAAGCTAAGTGGGAACCCGGGGGGGGGGGGGGACGCTCCACGTGGGCTTGGGGAGGCCTGCGCAGGATGCGTCCAAGGGTGCGGGTGTGGGAGACAGTTTTGGCTGTCCCTCGCAGTCGGGTGCGGTCGCGGGAGGAGAGACGTCTCGGTGTGTCGTTGCCGTGCGGCCTATCTCCCGCGACCGAACGGACCGCACCGGCGCACCGTTGGATGGCGCTGCGGTGGGGCCGCATAGGAAGAGGAGATGCGGTGTGTCGTTGCCGTCCTCCCTATCCTCTGCGGCCGGGAGGTGGCGGAGCCCAACACCTTGCTCCGCCGCCAAGGAGTTTGTGGCCCTCGGGCTATCCGCCGGGGTGCCGTGGTGAATGCTCACGCGACCCCATGGCATCCCCCACAATGGCGGAGTGGTGGAATGCGCTGTTGTTTTAGTGGGTATTACGGCCTTGCACACCAGCCGTTGAGTCCCACATACCCCCCTGCAGATCTGTGGGGGGCATGCGTAAAAGAGAGTACATCCGCGTGAAGACCAAATACACTCTGAGGGTCGAACGGTTGGAGTCTCGTCATAATACGAATTTCAATTCGTATGTTGTGAAGGTTCCCACCGAACAGCTGTCGACCTTCACGAAGGAAGAATTTTGGCCGAAGGGTGTTGTGTATCGTCGATTTCGTGGACGGATACCCGACACCAAGTTGCGTAACACTACGCCGACTAAATAGTGTATTGTTTTATTTTTATAAGTTATATTTGTATGTATGTTAGTCTGTAAGGTATTTATAATATGGGCCTATTGTAGCTCGAAATAAATAAATAAATAAAAAGTAAAAGCATTTCCACAGCGAGAAAAAAAAAGGAGGGGGAGGATCTGCCGATTTTTCCAGGGGAATCCGGGGCGAGTCAAAATTTGTGCCTGATCAGTACTTTGAGACTTTGCGAGTGAACGAACATAGAGTGCACCTGTGTATTGCGCTCACACTTGTGCACTATAATATCTCCTGCGCAGTTGGCTGATCTGTGTCGACTGTGTGAGATTAGCCGTCGTGGTCGTAATCGGCTAGGAGGACTTATATTATTAGTTACATTTACGAGGTTGTAAATAATGTTATATATTCAATAGGTGTGCCAAGAGCAAGAAATAATTTAGTCCCAAAGCTTAGGAGGACTATTATTATTATTACTATCTATTACATCTTACATTCCAGATCCCCTCGACCCGGACTTGCTGACGATAAAGCGCGCGATGTCCGTCATAGAGTTGAGCACGTGCGTCGTGTTCCAGCGGATCGCGGCTGAGGACGCGTTGGAGCCGGTGAACCTTCTCTGGCTGGGACTGGAGGGGGAGGATCTGCCGAATTTGGGCTTTTTGCACGGGAATCAGGTGAAACCTTTGTAACATTTATTTTTTTGGATAGGTTTGCTCGTATGGATGTAACATTTATTTATGATATAGACACAAAACAGGTAAAAACAGGTTAAATTATTAAACAAGAAAACTTATGCGCTAGATTACAACCCAAAATATGTATCTGAGTTTAGAGTTAGTAATATTTTGTTTTTAACAGTGAAAGTATTATCAAAAACATTTTTTTTTAAATAAAAGTCATAAAGTTTATTTTTTTATACCACTTTGTAAAGGTTAAGAAGTTGACACTTAACTAAGAGGTCGCGGTTACTTTATTTTTTATGCAAATTTCTTCAAAATGTAAAATCAAAACACACATAAAAGAAAAATAAACTGCCACAGGCGGGACTCGAACTAGGGTTGCCACCTATTTTTTTTTTCAAATAAAGTACATTGTTTATTATAGGTGCGAAAAAAAAGTACCTAGTATCAAAATAAAGTACAATTAATTTTTCTTTATTATTATTTTTAAAAAAATATTCAACAAATAAAAAATTATAAATCCAAAGTATAATTATATTAATACTTGCGACTAAACTTTTAAAAATCACAAAGAAACCAAATCATGCGAAATAAAGTATTTTCGTGTACTTTATTGTTCTCATAAAGTACAGAGTACAATTGCCTGAAATAACGTACAATACTTTATTATAAAGTACGGGTGGCAACCCTAACTGGGACCCGCACCTCTTGCAAGCCGGGCGATTGCTCTCTATATTTTTAGCATTAACAATGCAAATTTCTTAATATGGACCGACCCGCTTGTGGCAGTCTATTTTTTCTTTAATTGTGTATCCATCCTATGACAGTCCATCTTTCTTTAAGTGTGTTTCAATTCCACACAGCTAAATAATTGTTACTGTTTAAATGCCAAATTAATATTTGCATGCTATTAATAATGGCTGAGTAGGCCGAACTTTTGAAAATTTGAAATAACTTCAGTGTACTCTATTCTAAAGCAAATAAATTATTATATTTGTGAAGTTTTTTTTTTTGCGTTCACAACGCTATTTTTAATTTCGAAAAGACATAACACTTAAAAAATTCTTTTCGGCTCCGGTTATCGGAGAGAAATCGAAACCCCTTACCTTTGGAAGTCCGGTCCAATGCTCTGAGCATTTAAAAAAGAAAGAAATAAAAGATACATTTAATTTTTTAAGTGTTGTCTTTTCGAAATTTAAAAATAGCGTTGTAAACGCGAAAAATACTTAACAAATAAAATTATAGACTGTTTCATTTTAACCGATTGTTAAATATATGTAAATATATTTCTCTCGGGTGATTTGAGGGTGTCTCCCACAATCATTGATGAAACATACGCTGGCTCAAAGCGTTAAAAAGCACTTACAAAATTCAACGACTCCATTAAGGTTCTCGATGGCTCAGTGATCAGAGCATTGGACCGGACTTCCAATGTTCGGGGGTTCGAATCCTCCCCGATGACCGGAGCCGAAAAGAATTTTTTAAGTGTTGTCTTTTCGAAAAAAAAGAAAAGATTTATTAAAGTGTTAAATTATACTATTCTATAAACTATTTTCATATAATTCCCCCAGTCGCTAAACCTCCGTTCCATGGCCAACGGTGCGCCGGGGCACACAGCCCACGCGCTGGCGGGCCTGCTGCGCGCGCTGGGCGTGCACATGATGTCCAACCGATACGACCGAGACAATTACGTCACCATCAACTGGAAGAACGTTGCTAGCGGTGAGTTTATTAAGTCCTAGCTGTGCCCTGCGGTTTATTTATTTAAGCTTTATTGCACAACAAAGGTGGAATTAACGCCGTAGGGCATTCTCTACCAGTCATAAATTTGGGCTAAGCAGAAATGATTAGTGGGCGGTGCGACAAAATAAATAAAAAGAGAAAACACAAAAATAATAATACCAATAATATGACACATAAGATTAAATATAATATATATATGATTACATATTTAAAAATACACATAATATATACAAATGTACACTAAATAAATAAATAAATTTGACGAACTGTCAAAGAAAGATCTATAGGTTTATTACAATACAACTCACAATTTAACACAGATGATGCACCTGGAAACACAACACTGACACCAACACAACACTAAGAAATGATGAGTAATCCACGCTCTTGACGGATCTAGCACGACTTTTCCTGTAACCTGTATAACTTGACGACCGCGCTTGGTGCAGTGGTCCACGTGTCGGACTTCTAAAACCAAGGGTCGCAGGTTCGATCCCCGCACAGTACAAGCATAAGTGTGCATGCACATGTGTGTTTGTACTGGTCTGGATGTTTATAATGTTTAATATGTATTTATTTACAAAAAAAAGTATTTAAGTATGTTTATCGGTTGTCTAGTACCCATAACACAAGCTTCGTTGTCAATCATCAGCCTATATACGTCCCACTGCTGGGCACAGGCCTCACCTCAACTATGAGGTGGTGCGAGCCATACTCCACCACGCGGGCTCAGTGCACCGCGGTGGAGGGGGGTGTTAGGCAAGTGACCAACCTTACTGTCAAATGTTATTAAGCCGCCCGAGGCCCTCCGACCAGGCTTAACGACTAATATCTATCGATATTAACCGGGACCAACAGCTTAACGTGCCTTCCGAAGCACGGAGATGCTTGTAAATAGAAGTCACTTGTATGGTCAGAATGGTCACCCATCCCAAACATGACCGCGCCGTAGGTTGGTTGTTGGTAAGTGGTTGTTATTTCACTGCAATTAGACTAATAATGACACCTATAATCAAACTGTAACTTTTTCATTGCTATAACTCACTAGTGAGTGATAGATTAAAAAAAAGAAAACTTTAAAGTCCCCATTGGCAGAATAGGCGCAACCCCTATGCGCGGAAAATAATCTTTTTATCTACTAAATAAAATGAGATGTTATTGTTATTTTATTCACAAGTGTGTTGAAAAACGTCGTATGATACACGTGTGTTTTGATGATTACCATCCTCGACTCTCTTAAGACCCTCGCCTACGGCTCGGGTCTCAATGGCGCATCGGCGGTAATCACCAATGTTACACACTAGTACCATAATGTACTATTATTGTTATAATGTCAGGCAAGGAACACTACCTCGAGCTAGCCCCCGCGGAGGCGTGGGTGGAACAGATGCCGTACGACTTCGCGAGCGCTGCGCACGCGCCCGCCAACTACATGTGCGGGGACTGTGCGAGCCCGCTCGCCGCAAGGACTGTGGAGCCGCTGCAGGTAAGCACACAGGTGCACACACACACACATACACAGGTTATTATATCGGTGTGAGAGATACACCACTTATTTATTAATATGATTATATTATTAATATGATTGTCGTAGAATAAAAAAAGTTGAAAATTAAAATGTAGATTCGTTATTGACTGTAAGTTTAGTTATTAAGTTGAAACATACATTCTGTATTAGAGCTGTGAATCTTGTTATAAAATAAAATAAAAATAAGCGCGTTCACAAATAACGTCCACAGGATCAGTCGCTACTGGAGATAATATACACACGGCATTTGCAGGATCCGTCGCTACTGGAGATAGTATACACACGGCATTTGCAGGATCCGTCGCTACTGGAGATAGTATACACACGGCATTTGCAGGATCCGTCGCTACTGGAGATAGTATACACACGGCATTTGCAGGATCCGTCGCTACTGGAGATAGTATACACACGGCATTTGCAGGATCCGTCGCTACTGGAGATAGTATACACACGGCATTTGCAGGATCCGTCGCTACTGGAGATAATATACACACGGCATTTGCAGGATCCGTCGCTACTGGAGATAATATACACACGGCATTTGCAGGATCCGTCGCTATTGGAGATAGTATACACACGGCATTTGCAGGATCCGTCGCTACTGGAGATAGTATACACACGGCATTTGCAGGATCCGTCGCTACTGGAGATAATATACACACGGCATTTGCAGGATCCGTCGCTACTGGAGATAGTATACACACGGCATTTGCAGGATCCGTCGCTACTGGAGATAATATACACACGGCATTTGCAGGATCCGTCGCTATTGGAGATAGTATACACACGGCATTTGCAGGATCCGTCGCTACTGGAGATAATATACACACGGCATTTGCAGGATCCGTCGCTACTGGAGATAGTATACACACGGCATTTGCAGGATCCGTCGCTACTGGAGATAATATACACACGGCATTTGCAGGATCCGTCGCTACTGGAGATAGTATACACACGGCATTTGCAGGATCCGTCGCTACTGGAGATAATATACACACGGCATTTGCAGGATCCGTCGCTACTGGAGATAGTGTACACACGGCATTTGCAGGATCCGTCGCTACTACTGGAGATAGTATACACACGGCATTTGCAGGATCCGTCGCTACTGGAGATAATATACACACGGCATTTGCAGGATCCGTCGCTACTGGAGATATTATACACACGGCATTTGCAGGATCCGTCGCTACTGGAGATATTATACACACGGCATTTGCAGGATCCGTCGCTACTGGAGATAGTATACACACGGCATTTGCAGGATCCGTCGCTACTGGAGATAGTATATACACACGGCATTTGCAGGATCCGTCGCTACTGGAGATAATATACACACGGCATTTGCAGGATCCGTCGCTACTGGAGATAGTATACACACGGCATTTGCAGGATCCGTCGCTACTGGAGATAGTATACACACGGCATTTGCAGGATCCGTCGCTACTGGAGATAGTATATACACACGGCATTTGCTGGATCCGTCGCTACTGGAGATAGTATACACACGGCATTTGCAGGATCCGTCGCTACTGGAGATAATATACACACGGCATTTGCAGGATCCTTCGCTATTGGAGATAGTATACACACGGCATTTGCAGGATCCGTCGCTACTACTGGAGGTAGTATACACACGGCATTTGCAGGATCCGTCGCTACTGGAGATAGTATACACACGGCATTTGCAGGATCCGTCGCTACTGGAGATAATATACACACGGCATTTGCAGGATCCGTCGCTACTGGAGATAGTGTACACACGGCATTTGCAGGATCCGTCGCTACTACTGGAGATAGTATACACACGGCATTTGCAGGATCCGTCGCTACTGGAGATAATATACACACGGCATTTGCAGGATCCGTCGCTACTGGAGATATTATACACACGGCATTTGCAGGATCCGTCGCTACTGGAGATAGTATACACACGGCATTTGCAGGATCCGTCGCTACTGGAGATAGTATATACACACGGCATTTGCAGGATCCGTCGCTACTGGAGATAATATACACACGGCATTTGCAGGATCCGTCGCTACTGGAGATAGTATACACACGGCATTTGCAGGATCCGTCGCTACTGGAGATAGTATACACACGGCATTTGCAGGATCCGTCGCTACTGGAGATAGTATATACACACGGCATTTGCTGGATCCGTCGCTACTGGAGATAGTATACACACGGCATTTGCAGGATCCGTCGCTACTGGAGATAATATACACACGGCATTTGCAGGATCCTTCGCTATTGGAGATAGTATACACACGGCATTTGCAGGATCCGTCGCTACTACTGGAGGTAGTATACACACGGCATTTGCAGGATCCGTCGCTACTGGAGATAATATACACACGGCATTTGCAGGATCCGTCGCTACTGGAGATAGTATACACACGGCATTTGCAGAATCCGTCGCTACTGGAGATAGTATACACACGGCATTTGCAGGATCCGTCGCTACTGGAGATAGTATATACACACGGCATTTGCTGGATCCGTCGCTACTGGAGATAGTATACACACGGCATTTGCAGGATCCGTCGCTACTGGAGATAATATACACACGGCATTTGCAGGATCCGTCGCTACTGGAGATAGTATACACACGGCATTTGCAGGATCCGTCGCTACTGGAGATAATATACACACGGCATTTGCAGGATCCGTCGCTACTGGAGATAGTATACACACGGCATTTGCAGGATCCGTTTTACTCCCATCGAACAAGAGGGTGTTATAGATTGACCCCTATGTAACTCCCGAATGGATGAACCGATTTCGAAGCGGGTTTTTTTATTCGAATGATAGTTTAATCGCGCTGGTTCTTAACAGCTATGGCTGATTAAAATCCGTCGAGCCGTAGCCTACCAGCTGTTTTCTGGCACATACTTTTTAACTGGAAAGTTAGTTAAAACAAAATGTAATTAAATCGCGAAATAATCCGTAAAAGTGTCTCATTTCAATGGAAAGTTAGTTTTTCCTATACTGTTTCGGAAACCAGACTCTGCAACAATGTGGATCCTTTCGGCAATCCAAAATTATAAAAAAGTCAAATAATATAAAATATTTGAAAAAATATATAATATATACTTGAAGACTGACTTAAATACTATTTGTTTCAGGATCACCTTTGGCAACGCACGCTGTCTATGGGTCGTCGTAACGACTTGAGCGAGTCGGACGCAAAACTGATTGACATACTCTACGCGCAGCAGTGCCGTAATCGATTTCTGAGAGATTTAAAATAAATGGCTTTTGGAATCGTACAGGGCTCTGTTATTTCGCCTGTCTTCAATAAACATTAACCTTAGAAGATTAATTTCCCAAGCGAAAAGTTTTCAGTAACATTTCATCACCAACTCTCTAGTCAAATTAAGCTACGAGGCTTGTGTGTGTGGTACTAGACAACGGATAAACATACTTCAATACTTTTTTTTGTAAATATATATACATATACATATTATATAGAAAACACTCAGCCAGTACAAACACACATGTTCATGCACACTTATACTTGTACTGTGCGGGTATCGAACCCGCGACCCTTGGTTTAGAAGTCCGACACGTAGACCACTGCACCAATCGGTCGTCATACATGACTCGGAGGAGGCACATCTTTTTTAAATTGACAATTGAGGCTTTGAAGTTATGTCTAAAACGTGTTTTGAACACTAAAGTTTGTAATCTATCTGCCTTTTGCGATGTTAGTTCCTTATCAATAGCAGCGCTACTATCTTCCGTAAAAAAATCGGTTGTCGTAAAGTCGGTTTACTGACGATAGTTGAACGTGACAACGTCTTTGTCACGTTGCCTCTTTGTCGCTCGTTCCGCGCTCTCGCTTGGCACTTCAAGCCTTCCATGGAACGCCTCAGAGCAAGGTAACGCCGCTTGCGTCTTGTTTTTTGGTGCGTGCAGCCGGCCCCATCGAATTATAAGACGTTGTCACGTCAATAATAGGTGATAAAAGAGAATGGGTGAAATAACAGTTTTGTGCGCTGTTTTTTCATCCATTCTCTATTATCGCCTATTATTTTTTACAGACAAGTTTAACAAAGAAAGATGTACAATTCAGGAGGTCTTATCTCTTGTAGCGATCTCTTCCAGACAACCTTCGAGTAAAGAAATCACAATTAATTAACAGGAAGGCAGTTAGCTGATACTTCAATCATGTCTATAACGACAAAGTATTCAACTAAATAATTTCTTCTTAAGCACTTGTGTTACAGATATTAGAATCAACAGTGGTATTACAAATGAACTTAAATAAATACATATAACACCCAGACCAGTACAAACAGACATGTTCAAGCACACAAATGTTTGTACAGTGCGGGGATTCAACCTGCGACCTCTTGGTTAAAAGTCAACTTCTTGACCATTACACCAAAGTGGTTGTCGATTTGGACTGAATAAAACAGAATGTGCAGACAACTTGCGTTTAATACTTCATGATAACAGTCTACGGTCAATGAGCATACATACTAAATTAAACTTAAATACTATTTACATAAACGAATTATTAACAATTGAAAAAAAAACGTGTAAAACGAAAATCAAATAAACAAAATGTGGCGTACCTACATCAGTCAATTATTGAGATCTATTTACATTTCATATTCTAGCTATAAGAAAAAACAAAGAAACTTAACGCGACGTTTTACTGACGGGCCGTTATTGCTGATGGAACGTTATTGCTGACGGACCGTTATTGCTGATGGACCGTTATTGCTGACGGAACGTTATGTACGGCGCGTTAGCAAAACGGTCTTAATACAGATGACTTAAACGTAAGACTCATTTGTGAACCAATACAAAGCGTGATTGCGAACGACTATACAATTTGCCAAGTAAAACGCAAAGCTATGTCACATTTGCACAAAGACAGATTACGTTATATTTAAACAACACATATATACAGGTCCTGATGGTCACCTTATTAGTGACAGTTGTGGTATAAATAATCATGGCAAGCATATTAACCATTTTTATAAAATAATCTAGATTAATGTGTCATTACAAGGAACACAAACAAGTATTTGAAGTTAGTTGTAGTTGGTAGTTTTGATATCATTCTTTAGCTGATTTTGAGTGACCCTACTAGGCAAAAAAAATGTGTTTTACATATTTTTTTGCCACTGTTTATTGCTGGTTATAATAGTGACTGCCACTGTTTATTTTTGATAAAACTAAACATTTACAATAGAAAATCTAAACAATATTTTTCTTACATTATTCGGTATTAATTGACTGAAAAACAACAGCATATACTTGTAATACAAGCAGAAATAAAAAATATACTACCATACCACCACTGTCTCTAATTATGTGACAAATACTGTAAATAATATTAGTCTCCTAATCCGATTTCGACCCCGGCGGCCAATCTCACAGAGATCAGCCAACTGCGCAGGAGACATAATAGTGCACAAGTGTAAGCGATTGCGCTCACTGTTGTACGACGTACTCGTAGTACTCATGTTATAGTAATAATAATTGTCTTCCTGGCCGATTTCGACCACGGCGGCCAATCTCAACAGTGATCAGCCAACTACGCAGAAGATATTATAGTGCACAAGTGTGAGCGCAATTCACAGATGCACTCACTGTTCCATCACTCTCAAAGTTCGGTGAGACGGCAATCCGACATGACCGGAGAGAGATAAGGCGCAGGACCTACGGCTCAACGTGCGCACCGAGGCATCGACCTGGGATTCGAAGCCAGGACCTCTCGAATGTGAAGCAGAGAATTCGCCACTACTCCAACAAGGCAGTTTATAGATTAGACAGTGTTCAATACTTTTCTAGAAGATGACCTCACAATTTAAAATCTCTTTCTCCATCACACTAATGTTGTTTTTTTTCACTGTCTTTTAATTTGATAAGGCTTAAACACTCTCTTATTTAATTGTAGTAAAGTTGTTACTATTCAATAAAACAGTTGTTAAACTACGTTTTAGATTCCTCATCCATAACATGCTCCTCCAAATGCAAACTAACATTATTTTTGGATTCACCAACAAAGTCACATTTGTCACACATAAAAGATTTATCTGTTTCAACATTGTCAACTGACTTTTGAGTTTTTAAACAGTAACTACAATCTTCTGTATCAAATATGGATGAACACTTCATGCAGTATTTTACGTTCTCATCTTGTGCAACTGTTATTGATTTCTTAGGTGATTTACAAGTTTCACGGTCATCCATTCTGTCTTGTACCTCTAACCGTTTACGTTTCCTATTAGCGTTCTTGCATTTCTTGAAGAACGAGTTCAATTGCCCTTTCGTATCTATTGGTATATCAGGAATATCGTTTTCTAAACTCTCATCTGTGATTTCAGGTTTTGTCTCCGATTGAATCAAGTTTTCAACGTGATTCGAGTATTCTGGGATGTTTTTGAACTTATTCTTTGGTTTTGCATCGTCATTTGGAACTATTTTGTATACGGTTATATAAGATTCTTTCGATTTTGTATCGGTTGAATTGTTTATAACGGCTATTTCGTTCAATTCTGACAGGCTCTCGTTATTTGTATTGATTGCATCTTTCGTTTCATATTCTTTGTCTAACAAAGCTCCATCTTCCTTATTTTTGGCAGATATTTCATCTAAATCATCGTCAGTGATGAATTTAATGTTTGTATCTGATATTGTGTCCATTCCATCGACGCCAGAAACACTGGAGCTCTCTGTGACGTCATCGGAAATGCTTTTATAGGAATTTGGCGATAGGAAAACAGCATTTTCGATTTTGGGACATTTTATTAGCGGAGGCAAGGTTTTTGGCACTGCAGACGCTTCACTTACAACATCTATGACATTCGAATTACTTTCCTGTAATTCTGTTTTGATTGTTTCTTTATAAGATGCATTGCCATCATTTTTTATTTCTGTATTATCACAATTAGTACAGTCTAATTCATCGACATCGATGATTTTATTTGAATTATCGTCGTTTATGATAACACAATCCGGCGAATTCAAGTCGCCACTATCCCTTATAGGAATTTCAATATTTTGTAGATCTAACAACAGTTCGTTGTTCAAATCTAAAGACTCTTCAGTACTTTCGGATAGATTTTTGATTTTATGCTCATGAGTTTCGTCTTCTGCCTTGATGATATGTTTTGATTCTGTAATTTCAACATCGACGTTGGTTTTAAGCTTATTTTTATCTGTTTCTTTAATAACATCGGCGTTAGATGCAATACTATCAATATTACAAGATTTCTCATCGGATTTTGGTTCCGAATTCTCACTAACATTGTATATATCTGTTTTTTCACTATGTTTATCTTGTCCGCTTGTATCACTATCTTTGCGCACTTTATTTTTAATATTACCGAGTACATTTTCCAGTTTTTTACTTTTTTTAACGAACTTTTCATCTTTTTTACATTCCGTTTTGTTATTACTGTCAATATTGGACACTTGGGTTATGATTTTATCACCAACTTTTATTGAATTTCTCAAGGTGTTCATACACCTCTCACGGATTGGACTTTTAGTTTTACCCTCTGCATTCTCTTCTGAGTTTCTTGAGCAAATGGCTTCTGAAATGAAAAGAAAATGATAATTGTAGCATACTGGTATATTATAATTATATTTATTTAATTTATTAGTTACAACACACACATACACACAGGGATCTACACCCCACGCAAGTGCGGGGAGGGGGCGTGTCGACTGACGTAGCGCAAACGCAGTCGGTGATCGAAAGACGTGGTACAGTGAGAACCCCGAGCCGATACTTACATTGACAAACATGTAACACAAATTAGGTCACTTCAATAATTAATTAATTAAACTTCAACAAATCTTATGTCATGGCGTTCTCAACCTAGATCGCAAATACAGGGTGTTAGGCGGAATGTTGAACGTTCCTTAGTTGTCTCTACACATTGTCATTTTTACTGCACTAAAAGAAACCACAGCACCGCGACAGTGCTGTGTGGTCATCAGGCGTAGGACCAACGGCTTAACGTGCGCACCGAGGCACGGGGGTGTAATACCGATCAACTTCCCGACTACGAGCTGGTCTTGAGACAATTGCTCGACCTGAGATCCAAAACCTGGACCTTCTGGTTCAACTTGGAGTAAATCGACCACTAGATCAACGATACAGCTTGCCAACTCACTAAGCCGTTGTCTGTAGTGTCCCTAGGCATGTAAATAGCCATCCCTTCCACTTTTATAAGTTTCCGTGTGAGCGAATGCGCTGGCTAGACACGAAAATATGAACGAAACGAAAAAAGGAGTATGGTTTCAGACAATATTACCACATGTACCTTCAATATACATGTCACCGGGTAGTTTCTCCTACCACACGTGGCTGAAGCAGATGATTATCTCCATCAGGTCCTCGTCGTCGAGGCGTCTTAATAGTCCAGCGTGACCCCTAGGACGCTATATAGTCCAGAGTGACCCCTAGGACGTTATTATAGTCCTAAATGACTCCTAGGTCGCTATATTAGTCCAGCGCAACACCTACGTCGCTATAATAGTCCAGTGTGACCCCTAGGACGCTATATAGTCCAGAGTGACCCCTAGGACTTTATTATAGTTCTAAATGACTCCTAGGTCGCTATATTAGTCCAGCGCAACACCTACGTCGCTATAATAGTCCAGCGTGACCCCTAGGACGCTATATAGTCCAGAGTGACGCCTAGGACGTTATTATAGTCCTAAATGACTCCTAGGTCGCTATATTAGTCCAGCGCAACACCTTCGTCGCTATAATAGTCCAGCGTGACCCCTAGGACGCTAAAATAGTCCAGCGTGACCCCTAGGACGTTATAATAGTCCAGCGTGACCCCTAGGACGCTATAATACTCCAGCGTGACCCCTAGGACGCTATAATACTCCAGCGTGACCCCTGGGACGCTATAATACTTCAGCGTGACCCCTAGGACGCTAAAATAGTCCAGAGTGACCCCTAGGACGCTAATACTCTAGCGTGACCCCTAAGACGCTATAATACTCCAGCGTGACCCCCCAGGACGCCATAATAGTCCAGAGTGACCCCTGGGACGCTATAATACTCCAGCGTGACCCCTAAGACGCTATAATACTCCAGCGTGACCCCTAGGACGCTAAAATAGTCCAGCGTGACCCCTAAGACGCTATAATACTCAGCGTGACCCCTAGGACGCTATAATACTCCAGCGTGACCCCTGGGACGCTATTATACTTCAGCGTGACCCCTAAGACGCTCTAATACTCCAGCCAGCGTGACCCCTAGGATTCTATAATACTCCAGCGTGACCCCTAAGACGCTCTAATACTCCAGCCAGCGTGACCCCTAGGATTCTATAATACTCCAGCGTGACCCCTAAGACGCTTTAATACTCCAGCGTGACCCCTAGGACGCTATAATACTCCAGCGTGACCCCTGGGACGCTATTATACTTCAGCGTGACCCCTAGGACGCTCTAATACTCCAGCGTGACCCCTAGGATTCTATAATACTCCAGCGTGACCCCTAGGACGCTATAATACTCCAGCGTGACCCCTGGGACGCTGTAATACTTCAGCGTGACCCCTAGGACTATAATAGTCCAGAGTGACCTCTAGGATGCTATAATAGTCCAGTTTCCGTTTAGTGTCAGTAATGTATTCACGACCGGATGCGCCACATACACACCTTCAACATACATGTCGCCGGGCGGCTCCTCCCACCACACGGGGCTGGGGCAGGTGAGTATTTCCATCAGGTCCTCGTCGTCGAGGCTGTCGTTCTCTTCAACGATTCTGATGACTTCAGCCATGCTCAGATCAGCGTAGACTGGACTTCGACACTTGGGGGTCTTCACATCTGGCGATGAAGATTGCACGCCTGAGAAAATGAGAAAAAAAAATGTTCTTGCAATCTTTCGAAAGTTGACTGGTAGAAAATTCCATAAGCGTTAAGTTCGCAAAAATTTGTAGTCATCTTCGAAGGTAGACTGGCAGAAAATGCATTTAGCGTTAAGTCCGCCTCTTGCACAAATAAATTTGTCAACATTCAAATTTTGACTGGAAGAAAAGGCCTTTAGCGTTACATCCGCCTTTTGTACAACATAATATTTGTCCAATATAGTTTGTGATTGTCTATCAGAAAATGCATTAATACCGCCTTCTGTACAACTTTGTTTATCAAACAAAGTTTTCAATGAAATGTATTGTTGACCATCACAAAATGAATTAAGTCCGCCTTTTGCACAACTTTTTTTGTAAAATTTACCCAATAAAGTTTACAAAAAAATTATGGTTGACTATCAGAAAATGCTTTTAGCATTAAGTCCACATATTGACCAATCACTTTAGACTTAAGAGTTGTCCTATTAAGTTTTTGAATTAATTAATAAAATTGGTATAATATTTTATCACCACCCCCTACCCTAATTCAATATGTATGAATTCAAAATAGCTTAATGTTAAAGGTTTTTGACATTTGAAAATGGTACCCATTTTTAGGGTACCTGTTTCTTTGCTATTACTTGCTGAAACAAAGTAATACAATTATAATAAAATTTAAACACTTAATATTGGTGTTTCTGCATGACCTATGCAATTTAACATTATTAATTAAAAATTACAAAAATAAATATTTTTATTGCCAACAAGGTAATTGTAATTCGCGACAATTTTTTCCTATAAAATAAACTTAAAAATATTTACCTCGCTTAGGAGTGTTGAACTTTCTCTTATTAGTCCGAGCGATCATTGTTGATTTCTGTTTCGGTTTCAAAAACACCTTCCTCGTTCCAGGAGCTCTCTTCGGCTTGTCTGGATAATATTCCAGATTGTCATCCTCAATCAGTATTGGACTTTTAATTTCTTGTCTTTGATCTTTCTCTTTAATAATACTTTTCTTAGGTATACCCTTTTTTGAAGACTTACTCTTAGTTGCCACCGATTTCACAGTCTGTGACAATTTTGTTACCGTCTCCGGAGCTTTGGATTTGGTCTCCGGTGCCTTTGTAACAGTCTGCGGAGACTTTGTACGGATCAGAGTTGATTTTGACACATTTTGTGCTGTTTTCGAGACGTTGAGCAGCACTTTTGTGGTTGTAGTGGGATTGTGTGCAGTTTTAGACACACTAAGTAACGCTTTTGTATTTGTAGTGGGATTTTGTGCAGTTTTGGACACGTGCAGTACTTTAGTGTAACTCTGCTTGTCCGCTGATTGCTTGTGGTTCTGCTGTTTCTTTTGCTGAGCGGATTTGAATCGCGTTATTATCATCTCCTTTTTGGCTATCCTGGGGTCCTGGACCGGCGACGCCCGAGACATGATGGATGCTGGAAAAGAATTTTAGAATTTTAGTTTTCTAAGTTGCCAATAGATGGCGCTGTCTGGCACTTAGACTGCGATGAATGAACTCCACAAGTAAAAATATAACTATATTCATCTAAATAAGGCCGATTTTGTGCCAGATAGATACATATAATAAATACTATTTATTGCACACAACACACATAAGAAGATTATCAAATAAAATCAGTTTTACAAAAGTTGTACAACTTAGGTCTTAAGAATAGGATGTGGGATAATCATGATCACAGAGGCACACTCCACACTAAAATCTGCCAACCAGAGATATAAAATTAGAAAAATGTATTTTGCCTGGTGATTTTTCTTTTGAAGGTTTTTATCTTTACAGCACACTAATTTTGTATTTCAGGTTAATTTTGTAAGATTGTGCATCTCACAATATGCTAATACATGAAATTGAAACCAAAAGTTGATAGATGAGACAAAAACAAAAATTTTACTAAACTCTTTAAGTATTAAAATTGAAAACAATGTCACTTAAAATTATTTCTTCTCAGTTTTTTCTCCAGCTAAAGTTTTATCAAGAAGAGACCAGTTTTAACCAGTCTATTCTACAATGTCTAAATGAAATTTTAGGCACGTTTGGTCAATCACTATTCAAATAGATCCAAAATCCAAATGCATAGAATGTTCGAGTAAAATTAAAGCCTGTTTAAGCTTAATATTCTAAACAACTCCATAAAGTATGACTCATCATTAAAACAATGATAATTAAGAGGATTTAAAATGGCATATTATATTCTACTTGAAGAACCTTAGAGTCACCTAAGGTATAGGAAGTAATACCATGAGTCATGTTATGGGGATTTTAATGAACACAAATAGATATCAGTTACAGTTTATCATTAGGTTACCTACTTGGTCCAATCCAAATTTTTTCTAGGGTTCATACTTGTTTCATAATGAATAACTTAGTATTTCATAGTCACAATGACAAACTAAGCCCAAGATAAAGCATTGGTAAATAAATAAAAAAATAAAATGTTGTAGATAAAAAAGATTACCCATCAAATTGGGCTTAGTCACCTTAAAAGAGGAAACCAAGTCTGAAAACAGCATAGGTAATCTTATGTTTATAGGTGATGCAAAAGGAGATAGTCTTTTTATTGTAAATAACATTTACTATTTTATGAACATATTACATACCATTTATTATTAATTACAAGGATGCCAACACATGGTTGAAAAGATAAGTACCTATGTGGGTGTAATAACTTAGACAATTGAAAGTAAACATTAGCTTGTAACCTAAAACTAATGTTTAATTAGATAGAATAACTGCTTTTAACATTAAAACTAAAGTAAGTGTTTAATGTCACGCACGTTGTAAAAACTGTTAGCCACATCGAATCGCGAGGGTGTCTACATAGGTACCGACCATTTAGTTGATCAATAAACGAAAAATGAATATCAATATAAGCCTCATTTCATCAAAAAGTAGTTTTATAGGGCTTAAAACCTGTTTGAATTAATAAACCTAAGAATTTGAGACACAAGGCCACGAAATGAACGTAGGTAAGAGAGATCATGGTATTGGATAATACGCATGTTAAATACCAGACAGACTCACCTTTGTTGTAGCACCCAGATGAAATACGAATATCTACATGTAAGGTCACCTTTTTAATTCAGAACAAACACTTGCTGGATAGATATCAGTAAAATTTCATAGGAAAAACAGATTGTTTCTTCAAAGAATCAAGAAAGATGCATGCAACCGACGTAAAGGCTCAGTACATGGACCAAGTAATTCTTACGTTTTGTAGTGGAGTTAGAACCTTGTCACTTTAAGGTTTTATACTCTCAAATCAGGACATAAATATCGGATCTTTGTTTATTTCAAGCACTGCAAACATGTTTTAGCAAATTAAATATTAATCATACAATAATAACGCTTGAATCAGAAGAAATTGCGGTTTAAACAAATTATTTACATGTATCTGAGCTTTACTTTATGAAGGGAGTGAAAGGGTCGCTGTTTTTTTTATTGATAACATTTAACGTTATCCATAAATAAATAAACGTTTATTTTGAGCGAAGTATATGGAGACAATCACGTATGTATTCATGATAAATTGATAAAAATAAACTTATTGATATGAAATGTTACATCTCAAATGTATCCTTACATTTTAAATGTAACATTTCACAACCAACCAAACAACAACCAAACATTGAAATGATACACTTTTTACGGATTATTTCGCGATTTATTTACATTTTGTTGTAACCTGACGTTTCGGACCCTTTTCAGCGTCCGTGGTCACAGGTAGACTGGAAATAATCCGTAAAAAAGTGTATCATTTCAATGTCTACTGTTCGCGTAAACCGAAGAAACAAATAAACAACCAAACAGTTTGGTTTAAGGACTATTTATGTAAGCCTATGGATTTTTTTCTTATTTGATTTCTATAATATCTTATTTGATAGCAAAGTAAGCAAACTACTAACTGATATAAATAAAAACGATAATACAAGGAAACTTGTAACGGTATTAATAACTTTTTTTAATAGTCTTCTTTTTCTTGCTTTCGATCGGCGTTTGCTTGGTTATCTTATCATCATGAAGTTTTAAAAAAAAGAATGTCAATCAGTCGATTGACGTGACGATTGTCAAAGTTCGTGTTTTTGAGTCAACTGTCAAACAAAAATTTTGACTGGGTTTTCCGATTTGCATGGTGTGATTTTCTCTAATTTAATAAATAAAATACGTTTTAGTATACACATCGCAATCTAAGTAAAAGCTACGTCTTCGCACAGACGATGTTTCACTACCATAGCGATGTACAGAGACCAGCAGCATCGAATTCGAAGCCAGACGAGAGAACGCAAGAGAGTTCCGCTGTGTATGACTGCGATATGTGTGATTCCGGTGATTGGTTGAGCGAAACCGAAGTTGAAATACATAAAAAAACAACGCACGCACGCGCCATAAAAAAAGAAATACTGAATATGCCTCACGTTTGCTGGGTAAGCTTTTTTTGATACCACACTACTAAGATTTGGGAAAACTACTTATGTTGCCTAGTTTTATACTTCGTGATTCCCATAATGCAACAATCTGCCTCGTTGGTGTAGTGGCAAAGTTTCTGTCTTACATCCTAGAGGTCCTGGGTTCGAATCCCAGGTCAAGCCAAAATTGTTTTGAGATTCTGTCATGAATTTCTCAAAAACAGCTCGGAGTCGGGAAGTTGTCGGTGTTACACCGCCGCCGCGGCGCCACTGCGCGCCGTGCCTCGGAAAGCATGTTAAGCTGTTGGTGCTGCGCCTGATCTCTCTCCGGTCAAATCAGATTGCCGTCTCACGGAATGTTGAGTGCACCTGTGTATTGCGGTCACACTTGTGCACTATAATATCTCCTGCGCAGTTGGCTGATCTCTATTGAGATTGGCCGCCGTGGTCGAAATCGGCTAGGAGGACTACTACTACTAATGCAACAATTAATTCATAAATATGATCTCAAATGTTGCATTAACTGGTCAAGCTCAAAGATTTCCTCAAAAACCCATATTTTATTGTTATGGTGCCAGTTTTGTCCTAACCAGGCGTAATGTGTCAACAAATGTCTATAATATCTAATTGATACCTAAATTTTGTTTTCAGTCATGCGCCAAATCCTTCCCAGACAACAGTAAACTGATTGAACATATAAAATATTATCATTTGTACAGTTCGAAGACAGCTAGACGCATCGAAAGAGAGATATTCATATGCTATTATTGTGGGCAGATATTCTTTAACAAAGAATTGTTACAAGTGCACATTGCAATCCGACATCGCCATAGCACGTCATTAGTATTAAAATGTCCATTGTGTCACAAAAAGAAGAAAGTCAGAGCTATGTACTCGCACATAACCGGCAGTCATGCACTCACGAGTGTGTCTGTGTGTAGAATATGTTTAGCCAAACAAGAAAACACTACAGCACTGATTAAACATATAGATACACACACAAAACATTTACATTGCAATATATGTGGTTATGTGTCCCTAAGAGAAAAAGATTTCAACTTCCATCTAGATCAGTACGAACGAAAAGTGAAACGGTTCGACATTAAGAATTATAAGGAGTACTTTTTGTATCCATGCAAAAGGCTCAAACACTCGTTCTTTGCAAAACTGGGTCTTAGTGGAGTGAATATTTTTAACGAGTTGTATATCTGTGTATTGTGCAGACAACTATGTACAAGCCATTCTGAGATGCAGGAGCATATACTAAGAGATCACACGTCCGATCCTGTTATAATTGAGGCAACTAAAAAAGTGTGTACCTGCGGAGAACAATTTTCTACTATGATTCTATTGAAACACCACATGCTTAAGAGTGAAGGGGATCATAGAATAATGTGTAAGTTTTATAATTTATCGTAATAAGATAAACAGTTAAGTTAAGATAATATTTTTGCAGTAGGAAAAATCAACTCTCAGATACTTTATGAAAGCAGTAGCAAATTGCAACAGGCTTTGCTAATGTCTAGGTGGTTAAGCCATTTAGGCTAACTAACTAAATATCTTTGGCAAAGTATGATAGTTTATTTTTTATTTCATTTGTGGCGCATCCCAAGAGGCTAAATCCACCTTGGATATTGTGTAAACACTTCAACACAGGCAGATGATGAAGAATATTTTTATGGCATAATACCTATGTCACATTAGAGAATTCATCGGTCTCAACAAACACTTTTTTTCACTTGTGATATTCCATCTTTTGTGTATAATAATTTAGGTATCCCTTTTTTTCGCCTAACTTTTTTGTCATAATAATAAAGTGCCATAATTGTATTTTGGCATACTGTTTTATTAAGCATAAATATTATTTATCCTATTGTTTTTATCCATAACCGTTATATGTAATAAAGTTGTAAGGCAAAATATTTATTGGTTTAATAATTTTTTGGCATAATGATAAAGAAGCATAAAGGAAACATGCATTAAGGTGCATTCGGTTAATTCCGAAATTCGGGTTATTCCGATAATTACTAATTTCTACTAAACGCTGCGACTTTTATTGCTCTGGTATCATTCACCTAGACGCCATCTTACCGCGCTCCCCCGCTTCAGTTGCGTCAGGCTGCTATGAGCGAGTAAGCGTGTCCTACATCGACACTTCTGCAAACGAGTGCTATTTCCCGCGTTTTTGGATTACCAGAATTACCCGAACATCTGTAATTAAGAAGTCTGGTAAGTTATTACACTGATTGTTTTTAAATCTGATAGATTATCGTTTTAGTGCACTACAAAGTTGGTTTAGAAAACTGTAGCTCAAGGTTTTTTGTTATTTTCGGATTTAGCCGACAAGGGCAAATCCGAATTCGGATTTACCCGATGTTGATTTTACATAGTACTGGTCAGTGGTTCTCAATATTTATATTTTTAATTGTGGAACAAATGAATTTGTTTTCAAATCGTAATTTTTGTTTCAGGTACGCTTTTTTTAAATAGCTACAAAAGTGCACTCATTACAAATCACCTGATTGTTGCTTGTCAAATGGAAGGATATGGTTAATGTGATACGTAAGTAAAATGATATAAAGAAAATACAACATAGGTACATATTATAACTGACAATCTGCTTAGAAATATTGAAAATACTCAAAATGACGAGACTGAAAATAACAAGACTGAAAATAGGAACAAGACTGAAAATAGAAACAAGACTGAGGAACAAACAACCAAAGATAAACAACTACCTGATAATATGTATGTATACAAAATAGAAGGAGCGATTGATGAAGAGAAAGAAGACTCCATGATTAATGAAGGTGGAGCAATTAATGAAGAGAAAGAAGACTACATGATTAATGAAGAAGGAGCGATTAATAAAGAAAAAGAAGACTACGTGATTAATGAAGAAGGAGCGATTGATAGAGAGAAAGAAGACTACATGACCAATGATGCAGTACTTGTAAGGTATTTCAGCAGAAAAAAATGGACCTATTACATTGGGTTTATTGAGAATGTATTTCAAAAAAATAACGAGACATATTACACCGTTGATTTCTTGAGAACAATTAAAAGGCCACATCTTACATTTATCCAGCCGAAAAGAAAAGATCGCGACGAAATAACGAAACTATTAATCATAAAAAAAGTAGATTTAGAAAGAAACAATGAAAATTTCAGAGAATTTAGCTTGTTGGATGAAAGTGACAAAGTGTATTTTTAATAATAATATATTGCAATCCTCGTTTCGGACGGATTTTTGATAAGTAACTTATTGATTGATTGGTAATTTTATAAGTTTCACAAATATGGTCCAAGAATATATCAATAAAAAAAATTTGATCTGTTTTAACTCAATTTAATTGAAATTTTATGTTGTGTTTTTGAATAAAACTTTTATTAGATTTGCAATTTTTTCCTTTTATTTAAACACCTTTTCTGAACCGTATACAAATAAACAAAAAGTTTGAGATCCGTAGACTACATTTCGGGTAATTCCGAAATATAAATATCACGTATTGATTGATATGATATTCAATGGCAATTATGGAGAAAATAATGTTGCGAGGGTAAATAAATATGGACGAAAAATTAATATACACCTTATTTTATAATTCAATAAAACCCACTTTTAAACGTCTTTCGGAATTACCCGACCATACTTCGGAATTGCACTCAAGTAAACCAAAACGAATTAGGTTTTTGACAAGATTTTTTTTACAGATGCCGAAGATATATGTTAAAGTCCTTGAAATAGACGTTTAGGCTGTGCATTAAAGTAGACAAAGTGACCTACGACAGTAGCATTAACTGCACCATTCTAACAGGGTTACTAAAAATACAAACATCCCGCCAACTCTTCAAAAATCCTTTCGTATTTACCCGAATGCACCTTACAACTTTTTCTTTTTCACTTTTTTTAAGTTACGATAGCCGAATTTCTGAAAGCATTTGAAGTGGCTGCCGGACATTTACAATTTCTAAAGGTAAATTTTATGGAAAATGGAATTCTTAAATTTTGAATCATCACTGTTTGACAGGATACTAGTTGGATGACAGAAAACTAGTATAGGTTATGTTAGAACAGTGACCCGACAACGACGAGCCACATTCGACGTAATAAATACCAAATTGGCTTGGGACAATCAGTTGTTATGCTTATAATAATTATGCTTATACGTCATTATGCGTAATGATGATAATGATTATGTGTTGGGATAGTATGCGCAGTTATTATTATGCTTATAGTGGTTATGACTTTCAAAAACATGGTTAAAAATTTATGGCAAAATAGTACTATGCGTAACTAATATTAGGACAAGTAGCAGTAGGTATGCCATGTTAAATTATGACTTAAAATTTTATGAATGAAAATAGAGAACCAATAATTTAGCCACTTGCCATTCTTATCATCTTCTTCACACGTTCTCTATTGTTAATAGAGACACATGTTGTAAATTAACTGTACAGATATTTTGTACATAAACCGACACAGTTTTTCTCTACCCTAACTCAGCAACAGCATCATACTTTGTCCAAGATATATATGGCTTGGAAAAAACAGGATGACCTACACTACCACCACATTCAAGCTTTGCACCCTACTACCTAACACCCTGTATAAACACTTTACTAATCAGTATAAGCTTAGCCAACAATTTAGAAAAAAAATATATATTTGTGATAGGTTTGCTCTTGACCCAAGACTCAGCCCAACGAGGTAAAGACTGAGTATTTGCAGATTAATATTAATATTAAAATTGACATAAACTAATTAATAACTTTACTACAATTTATTTGATTTAATTTTTTATTTTTGTCATGTTTTATTTGAATTTTAATTGTATTTAATTGCATAAGATTAATTGATTATATTTTAATAGTACTGGACTGGTCTTATACCTTTGATTGTTTATGATTTTATTATTATTGACATTGAATTATATTGCCTTATTTAATTTGCCATGCCCAAATGTGCTTCATGATGTACCTACTTAAACTGTATTTGTCACCTATTATAATAATATAATATAATAATAAGCCTTTAATTCCTTCATATCCTTAACTCTATTACAATTTGCCTTGTTAGTATCACTTAATCATTTGCACAATGGTTAGTATATAATTATTATTTATTTATTATTGGATATGAATCCCATTCTTGGGTGAAGGCCTCCTCCATTTTCTTCCACTCTTTCCTGTCTCTACCCTTTTCCATCCAATCTTTCCCAGCAATTTTAATTATATCATCGACCCATCGTTTGGTAGGTCTTCCAACTTTCCTTTTCCCCTCTGGTCCTTTCCACTGTGTAGTTCTCATTGTCCATCTGTTATCAGTAAGACGTGAAACATGTCCAGCCCACTGCCATTTCATTTTTAATGCGTGTTTCAACGCGTCCGTTACCTTCGTCTTACTTCTTATAATATCGCTTCTTATCTTGTGAATTTTTCTAATTTTTAGGATACTCCTCTCCATTGCTCTCTGACAGGTCTTTATTCTAGATTTAATTTTGTTTGTGTATACCCATGTTTGGCAGCCATAAGTAAGACTAGGTAGTAGGCAGGTGTCCAATATTACCTTCTTCATATTGAGACTGTATTTCCCTTTAAGCACTTCCTTATGTGACCAGAATTTTTTCCAAGTTATATTTATACGTCTTTCTATTTCTTCCTCGTTACTTTTTTTGTGGAATGAAACTTGCTTCCCCAGGTATATATAGTTATTAACATACTCAATCTCGATTCCTTTCACCTTGATTGGTCTTCTGTGGCTGTTGGTTATTATTTTTGTCTTGTCAGCATTCAACTCCAAACCCACTTTCGAGCTCTCTAGGGCTAGTGAATTAATCAGTTGTTCTAATTCCTTAGCGCTTTCTGAGAATATAGCGATATCATCTGCAAATCTTAGGTGGTTTAAGCGGCTGTTACTTATTCTAATACCTTTTCTCTCCCAGTTAATTTTTTCAAATATTTGTTCTAATACTGCAATAAATAACTTAGGCGATAATGGATCACCTTGTCTGACACCTCTTTTTATTTTGATGATCCCACCTCTTTTTTCTAATTTTAATCTACTTGAACTATTTTTATATATATTTTTGATGATGGCTGTATATTTCCTAGTGATACCACAAGATTCCAATGCTTCCCAAATAGCATTGTGACTTACGCAGTCGAAAGCCTTGCTGTAGTCTATAAATGCTATATATAGGGGTCTGTCGAATTCTTTGAATTTCTCTATTACTTGCTCTAATGTATGAATTTGGTCTACTGTTGAAAACCCTGAACGGAAGCCCGCCTGTTCCACTGGTTGGTGCATGTCTATGTCTCTGGTTATTCGATTTAACAGAATTGATGAAAAAAGTTTGTAAATGGTTGGCAATAGGCTGATTGGTCTGTAATTGGTTATATCTTGTGGGTTTCCCTTTTTGTATAAAAGTATGATATCGGAGCTGCACCATTGTTGGGGCACTGTTTCTGTCTCAAGAATCAAGTTAAAAAGGTCTGTTAACATACTAGTGAGGATAGGAGATCCAAGTTTTAGTGCTTCATTACTAATCCCTTCGGGCCCAGAACTCTTCTCTGTTTTCAGTAGTTTAATGTGTATAATCACTTCACTTTCGTTTATTGGCTCTATACTATTGTCTACCTCTCTGCAACTACTGTTCTTTTGTATTTCTTCGTTTTCGTCCTTCTCATTATGATTACTCTCCTCATATAATTTTCTGTAGAAATTCGTTGCGCTTTCCAATATTTCTTCTCTTGATGTTGTTCGTTTAGAGTTTTTTTCTAGGTTCTGTATCCAGTTCTTATGTAATGTCAGTTGTTTGTAGGCCCTTTTAGTACTTCGATAGTTTTTCAGATTTTCTTCTATGATTTTTTGTCGATGTAAGAGGTAGTCTTTTTTAATGGATTTACTAGTTTTTTTGAATATAGTTCTTAGTTCTCTCTTTTGCTTTTTGGTTTTTCCTTTTGTATTTAACAGTTCTGTGCGTTTCCTGATCAGCATTTTGGTATTGTCACTGAATACTTTGTGGCTTTTATTCTCTTTTTCTTTTATCTTCAGACTTTCTACAATGGCATTTTGCAGTATATCATAATATTTCTGAACGCTCATTGTTTCTTTTTGGCCAGCTGTGCTGATGTCTCGAATAGATTCCTTGAGATTTTTAAGGAAGCTCTTTATTTCACTGACCGACCTCGGTGTCTTAGGCATTTTACGGAAGTTTGCTCTGCTTATTTTCGGATTGGTCAGTAGAAAAGTCGCCCGCACTAGTCTGTGGTCTGAAGGGAAAGGGACATTGTTCAGGATTTCTAGGTTGTTTATTAAATGTGGCTTGTTTGTTAATATAAAATCAATTTCGTTTTTGACTTTGTGGTCTGGGGATTGCCATGTCCATTTCCTGCTTAATTTCTTCTTGAAGAAAGTATTCATAATTGACAGTTTATATTCATATGCATAGTTTATAAGTTGCTCACCCCTTTCATTTCGTTCTCCGTAACCATAGTTCCCCATAATTAAGTTTTCCTGCTGAGTAGGAATTCCTACCTTCGCGTTAAAATCTCCTGCAACTATAACAGTATTATCTGCGAGTGCATGTGCCTGTCTAACATTATTGTAAAATTTTTGGAGTTCTTCTTCCGTTGCACTTTCTGAAGGTGCATAAGCGTGAATAATGGTAGTCATTCTGCTATCAATTTGTATTTTTAATACGGCTACCCTTTCTGAAATTCCAATGAAATCCGTAATGTTATTCTTGAGTTTTTTCTTTATTAAGAAGCCAACCCCATAGAGTCCCTTTGTCTCACCCACATAGCATAGAATATAGTCTTGGTATTCCTCTATTTGGCAGCCCATTCTTCTTACTTCTGCAAGGCCTAGTATATCGAAGTCAATCCTCTCAAGGACATGTGTCAGTTCAAGGTATCTTTCCGTAGATAGCAGTGATTTCACGTTATAAGTACATATTTTTAGTGTATTGGTTTTGTTTCTGTTTTTTGGTTTTTTAATTGGAGGGTTGTGGTCTTCTTCCCCCACGATGACCAATCGGCTTGGGGGAGATTCAAGTTGTGATGTTTTTGTTGCTTTGTTTCTTGTTTGTAATGTTTTGTTCTGGTTCCGGTTGGAGAAAGGGGTTTCTAGTTTTTTGGAGGTTCTGATGCTGAGAACGATCTGCCACGCGCAACAAAGTTAAGTATGTTTGGTTTGATAATTTTCTTAATACTATTAGCTGCCGTATCGCTTTGGTCTTCTTTTGGAGGTGACTTTGATAGCGATCGTTTCCTTTTGGCTGCTGCTGTGTCCTTGTCTTTTACTATAAGTTTATCATATCTTATAAAAGCTATTTTCCCTTTCTTTTCTTCCTGTTCTTTTTTTTGTTTCAATTCTTTTCTCTTTATGAGGATTTCTTTCGGATAGTCTTCAGTGGCATATATATCCGAGGGAAAGTTTCTTTTGTTTTTTAGAAGTTCATACTTGCGCCATGTCAGTGAAAGTGTTAAAAGTATTGGTCGTTTTTTCTCAGCATTTCTCGTTCCAAGTCTTCTCACGCTGCTTATTTCCCATTTATCCCAGTCCTGCATTCCTTCTACCTTTTGGCTTATTGTATTTAGGATTTCTATTACGTTTTGCCTTAGTTCGCTTTCGTCGTTTTCGTTTTCGGCGACTCCATGTAGTACTACGTTGTTTTTCCTTGCATTTCTTTCCAGGTGTTGCACTCGTGTTTTTAAGTTGTTGACTTCTTGTTTGAGTTTTGTATTCTCTTCTGTCAATGGTTTTAGTTTTTCTTCAATTGTGATCGAAAGACTTATCTTGAAGTCTTCGGCTAGTTCTTCGTTTTGTTTTTTGAAATCTGCTTGCATTCTTTCCATTCTTTCTAAAATTACACTCAGGTCTGTTTGTTTATCCATTTTTCGTTTCGTTATTTACTTTCTTCGTAAACGGCGTAGGTGAACGTTATAAATAACGTTATTGTTATTTATATTTAACTGACCGTGTAAACGCTCCTTTTACCAACTAACTTCGTAAATGCTCGATTGCATTGGTAGATTGTTGTGGGTAATTGGAAAACAAATTTTAAAAACTTCAAATTACGGTTTTCGATCGCACATATTTCACCAATTTTGCACTATTCTTCTGAGATTATTTGCACAAAACTTGATATTTGTTGTTTGCTGGAGTTATCTTGCGGAATTCACACTGTTATTGCGGTAATTGCGCGTTTTCGGAATTAAACTCGGGAGACGAAAATTTCGTGTGTTTAGCTGTCAAGTGCCGGAACCGGAAAAAAAATCACCTATTATACAGGTGTAAAAAAACCTTAACGAAGCCGAATACCACATATTCTACCAATTCTTACGATCATTTTTTTCTTTACACCATACCTGGGAAGTTAACGGTTACTGAGATATTGATGGTTAAAGTTTGAAAAAAAATTTGATGATTGTTACAGAAATGACTTCTGTCCGTTATAACTGAACTTTTTTCCAAAGAAACATGATACAAATTTTCACTAGTTCTTTCATAAAAAGCCTCTAAATGGCACACTCCGCAATGAACAGCGCACACTCGAACCGAACCGCGTCGCGGCGGCGTAAAGTAACACGGCCCGCGGTGACTTTTCCGCGTGCGCGCTGTACATTGCGGGTTAGAATTAAAATATTTTTTTGATGTCAAAAAATAAAAGTTGTTTCCCAGCCAAAATTTATTTTTCATACGATTTGGTTTGATGTACTGAACGCGTGGTTGACGGCTTCGTTAAGGTTTTTTTTACACCCTGTATACTCATGAATGCAATAAATGAATATGAATTAGACTGAGTATAACGTAAGTTAGTGAGCCTAATGTGCTATTTTTTTTTCAGGCCCACAAATGAACAAAACGGATCCGAACTCAGTGGAAATTAAACTGGAGCCTGAAAAAGCGGTAACAGAGAGTTCTATAGTTATTGTACAGCTGTAACCGATAATATAACTGGCTGTAGTCAAGATGTCAACCTGTGGGGTGGGTGGTCCCCGACCATAACACCCGGTCGGTAGGAAGCGCTTCCCATTAGCTTCTTTACCCTAAATCTGTTGCGCCAAATTGGTGACCAAAGAGGTGCTTGTGGCGCAGTGATTGCAGCGCTTTGATAGTGATACCAAAAGTTAAGCAACCTACGGCGCGGTCATGTTTGGGATGGGTGACCATTCTGACCATAAAAGTGACGTCTATTTACAAGCATCTCCGTGCTTCGGAAGGCACGTTAAGCTGTTGGTCCCGGTTAATATCGATAGATATTAGTCGTTAAGCCTGGTCGGAGGCCCTCGGGCGGTTTAATAACATCTGATAGTAAGGTTGGTCACTTGCCTTACACACACCCCTCCACCAATCCGCACTGAGCCCGCGTGGTGGAGTATGGCTCGCACCACCTCATAGTTGAGGTGGGCACAGGCCCAGCAGTGGGACGTATATAGGCTGATGATGAAATTGGTGACCTTAACGCACTAGTATATCAAACAAAATGGAACTGCGTTGTCTGATTTCCTATAAAATATTAAATAAAATAAAAAGTAAAAAAATATATCGTCCAGTCGCTTATCGGGGTAGATATTAACGCATCCACGTTACTTACTTATCGCTCGCAGTGACTCGCGATTTGACTGTTTTGTTTTGTAAGATACCGTCATTTGTGGTATTATTTTTTAGAAGCTCACGTCGCTCAGACAAATTATGTAAAATTTTAATTTTTTAAGTTTCTCGTAAGTGAAATGTATTTTCGATTGGGAAATAAAGAATCTTTAACCATTAAGTGCAATACAAGATACGACCCCGTACCAAACCACAATAAAGTAATATTGGCTCACATTCCAAAACGGTAGCAACGATAATGTTTATCGTTACGTTGTCTGTCTGTCCCATAAAAATTGACAAGTTTACGATAGGTAAACGCTACGAATACGCTACGATAGTTGTTCGTGCTCATCCCACTGAAAACGCCTAGACGCTTCCAAAAAGAACCAGTGGGATGAGCACGTACCTAATCGTAACATGTTCGCATCGTCAAACCGTCAGAAACGGACAGTTTCCCATACAAAATTTTAATTTTACTATAAGTAAACGCTACGGATATATTACGACAGTTGTGGGGTGAGCACGAACGTTTTCGTGTCGTCCAAACGTCAGAAACTGACAAGTTTACGACAGGTAAGCGCTACGAATACGCTACGATAATGTTCGTGCTCACCCCACTGTACACGTTATAGTTTTAACGGATACCGTTTCCGCAGTACACGTTCAGACACGACAATTGGCTAGACGCCACCACCAATCGTTGACATACTTTTTATTATCTGTCAAAACGGTCTGCCTCCATAGATTTCGTATGGGAATAAATGATTGTGACGTCACGGTCATGTGTCAGAAATCGGAGTCAATTGACCGAATATTTATTGCGTTTTGTGTGTTTAAAAATTGGTTTCTACAGGTTTTTTGAAATATATTGGTTGTATTAACTTCATAGGCGCTATGTTTTTTAAACACCATGTTCTTGACAATATTTAAGATAGGTGTCATCATCCCAATCCTCAAATATTTACTAGTGAACACACTCTTCTCTCTTATGAAAGTATTTTTAACGTTTAGCATGTAAGATAAATCATGTATAGATAAATAGAAAATTAATTTTGGCTATCCCTTAGCCTTGGATAGCCCGTGGGATCGAATAACCCCACAAATGGATCCTGTTTTGCAGAAAAGATCCATAAAAAGAGACCGTGTGTCGTGTGTACATTCTTATTTAGTGTTAATATTAATCAAATAAACTGCAAATTGACAAACTATTGGATTGTATTGAAAATATCATTTTTCTTAGAACAGTTGTGGCAATTCTCCAACTTTTTTTTATATAATCAATGCATATATGTATAGATAGGTACCTGTTGTATTATATTTTACTGTAAATAAATAGATTTGGTATTTACTTAAATTGTTTTTTTTTGTCTAGATACACACTTTTTTATTTTTTAGATACGACTCCATTGCACTCAAAAATGCCTTAAGACAAATATAATATTAGGTCCTTACCTATGAAATTGGCGTTTTGTATGGGAGGAACAAAAAGTCGAAATTTTTTTATATAGCATATTTATTTAATCAAAGTATGAGCCATTGTAATCTATGCACTTTTGCCATCTCATAGGTAGTTCATTGATCCCTTTACTAAAAAAACCATTCGAACGGGAATCAATAAAATCTTTGAAGGCGACTTGGACTGCCCCATCTGAGTTGAACTTTTTCCCTTGCAAGAAGTTATCCAAATTTCGAAAAAAATGGTAATCTGTTGGAGCAAGGTCCGGGGAGTACGGTGGATGCCTTAGAGATTCCAATTGAAGTTCTTCTAATTTGCTAGCTGTCTGTTGTGCAGTGTGTGGTCTAGCGTTGTCGTGAAGCAGCAGTGGCGTAGAGCGATTGACCAGCCTTGGTTGTTTAGCAACTAGCTTTTCCATCATGGTTTGCAATTGCTGACAATAGATATCTGCCGTAATCGTCTGGCCAGATTTGAGAAAACTGTAAAGAACGACACCGGCGCTAGTCCACCAAACGCTTACAAGTAACTTTTTATTGGTCAATTTTCGCTTGGAGCAGGCTTTGGCTGGCTTGCCAGGGTCCAGCCATTGCGATGAGCGCTTCCGATTATCGTAGAGAATCCACTTTTCATCACAGGTAATGATTCGATTTAAAATCCCTTCGTTATTGTGCCGGTCAAGTAATGTAACGCAGCAGTTGACGCGCGTTTGCCGGTTTGCTTCACTCAATTCGTGAGGAACCCACCTTTCAAGTTTTTTAATCTTCCCAATTTGCTTCAAGTGGATTAAAACAGTTTTATCACTAACGCCAAAGCCTGCAGCTAACTCGGACGTGGTTTGCGATGGATCCGCTTCCACAATAGCCTTCAATTCTTCATTATCAACTTGGGTCTCCGGCCGTCCACGGGGCTTGTTTTGCAGGTCGAAATTTCCAGAACGAAAACGTTGGAACCAAAAACGCACTGTGTTTTCTTTTGCGACACAACCGCCATACACATCATTAACCCTTCGAGCCGTTTCCGCAGCACTGGTGCCACGGTGGAACTCGTACTCGTAATAACGCGATATTTCAAATTTTCCATTTTGTAAATTGAGCGATGCAAACAGAAAAAAGATAAGTAAAAAAACAAATGAATGACGGTTTACGAAACACAACTACATGTGGAAATAGCTGTATAAATTTGAATTTCGAATTCCTAACCAAATAGGAAAAATTTGTGATCAAAGTGGCCAGTACGACAAAACGCCAATTTCATATGTAAGGACCTAATATTTTCAAATCGCAGCGTAGTTTTAAGTTAAGTCTTCTGTCTCGGCGCACTACCCACTTGAAAAAGAAACAGTCAAAAAATATACGCACAAACAATCATTATGTGACGTGACGACGGCGCTGCGGAACACAGTTTGTGAAATCCAGCCTTAAGGGATGCTCTGTCAGCGAACTAGATAATGTTTAAAGAATCCAAAATAATGCGCGACAGAGTGATGAGTGTAATCTGTATATTGCGCTCACACTTGTGCAGAAGGGAAATATCACATTTCCCTTCTTAGCACATATAGATAGGGTGAACTCTTTATTGTACATCACAAAAAAAAACAGACAAGTTTAACAAAGCAAGATGTAAAATTGAGGCGGTCTCATCGCTTGGAGCGATCTCTTATCTATGACCTTATATCGATATCTTTGACCATAGGACAATTACTTTGAAGTCAGGGCTTAAGCCAGCTGGCAAGTCTTTATTGAGATTTTAGAAGCTGCGGTAGGTAATTTAAAATGTAAAATTATTGCTTTCTGCAAAAATGTAAGACAACAATTCCAGATGGTACTTCATCAAATGGCGACTGCGTTTATACAATATAGCTTATTTATTTCTTTGTCCAAGTGTTTCTTCGTAACTATTTGCGTCAATGCGATATTTGTATGAGGTCGATTGTGGGATATTGGCGATGTTTATAGTAGGGATTGTATTGGGGCTGAGTCAGAAGACATACCTACTCTCCCTAACGTCTCGTTCATATTTTCGGATCTATCTCTAAAAGTCCAAAAAATTCTGGGATTTTCTGTCATATATTTCTCAAAAACAGCTCGGAGTCGAGAAGTTCGCGGTGTGACACCCACGTGCCTCGGTGCGCACGTTAAGTTGGTCCTGCGCCTGATCTCTCTCCGGTCATGTCGGATTGCCGTCTCACCGAACTTTGAGAGTGATGGAACAGTGAGTGCACCTGTGTATTGCGCTCACACTTGTGTACTTTAATATCTCCTGTGCAGTTGGCTGATCTCTGTTGAGATTGGCCGCCGTGGTCGAAGTCGGCCAGGAGAACTATTCAAATCTTTGGTAATTTAGGAGTGAAAGCAATCGAGGGAGATTCCCCGGAAAGTACCTAATTTTTACAATGGGAATGCGTTGTGTTCCCTCAGTCAAAAGTAACTTATGTCCTTTCTTAAGTCTCAGACTATCTCCTTACCAAATTTCATTTAAATCTGTTCAGAACTTTCAGCTTAATAGCGATCGGCCCACTTGAATTTTCCCATGCGAATGCGTCATTTTCCCGCGGTAAAAAGTAGCATATGTCCTTTCTCGGGTATCAAAATATCTCCATACCAAATTTCATGCAAATTTGTTCAGTAGTTTAGGCGAGATTGACTAACAAACAGACAGACAGACTTACTTTCGCATTTATAATACTTATAAGTATGGAAGTATGGATGTGGGCTAGAAGTTTGATATTAGTGGCTAACGTCCTAATTTCAGCATTGACTCAGCGCGATCGCTGGTACCTACGGCTTAGTTTGTAAGAGTGTCAAGCAGGAGGAGCTCCATCCTAAAATAAGGACAATGGCTTAGAGTGTAGGCAAGTATGAAATTTCTGCGCTATAATAATTAAATTAATAGTTTATATCGCATGTAAGAACTACTCCAACTCGAAATTTGAATTTATGGAAATCTATAATTAGCTGTATGCAGCACATGATCATTATGTCAAACAAAATATATAGCTGTTGATGTCCTGAATAAAAAAAAATTATGCCCGCAATCCACTGCGAGCGAAGCAGGCTAGGTACGTTTGTCTCGCAATAGCGCGTAGCAATCTTCATAGAAGTTGACGAGACGCATAGATCGCTCGTTCTCTTCTTTTTAAGGTGGTTGGAAACTGATGGAAGCACTCGTATTCCGCCGAAGTGTACTTACTGCGCTCGTTCGTCGTGCTGACCAAGGCTAACCCCAGGATCGACATACAAGTGGTAAGGGAAAGTTTATATCCGTCATCATTAGCATAATTAGATAATAAGCTGATCATTTCTAAATATGAAGCGACATAGAAGAATCTAATCAGTCGGTGGAAGCACTCGCATTCCGCCGAAGTGTGCTGCTTCCTGCGATCGCTCGTCGCTCTGTCCAAGGCGTGCCCTAGGGTCGACGTACAGGGTAACAGTCTATTTCACAGTGACGCGCTTGACTGCGAACACTGATACGGCTCCATAGGCTAGGTGACGCTGTCAGCCTAGTACCGCACATGAACCGCGGTATAGATGATTTAGATCGAGAATAATATAGATAGACGTATCAAGATCTTGTCTATCGGACTTTGGTCCCTGACCGTAACACCCGGTCGGTAGGAAGCGCTTCCCTTTAGCTTCCTAATTCTAAATCTGTAGCGTCAAAGATAAATCGAAAATCGGAGGCCGCTACAAAATAGGAACTACTTAATTAGGTACTAGAGATGGGCCGAGTAGTGGTTTTACCGAGTACCGAGTATTACCCGGCTTAAAGCTTGCCGAGTACCGGGAACTCGGCCGAGTTACTCGGTTAAATTTGAGGTCCTAAAACAAGATCAAACATGACCGCAACGCGCTGCCAGCAATACCTACTCACTGTAATTTTGAATTAATAAATCATGACTTCACTAATCAACTTAATAATTGATTTTATGATATATCCCTTGAACTACATACAGTTTGTCGATCCGCAGCGGCCTGGGTGTCCTATAATTAACCAATAGGAATTGACAAATGCCAAATTAGGGGCTTGTTCATTGACTTAAGTATGTGGTCATTTAGGTACATACTTTAATTCCTCCAGTTGGCCACTAGCAAGCTTATTCCAGACTGGTGTTTATTAAATTTACTTAACCGAGTACTTGTCACTTGAACCGAGTTATTCGGCCGAGTACGAGTATTAATAAAACCACCGAGTACGCCGAGTACCGAGTACTAACCGAGTACTCGGCCCATCTCTAGTAATTACATATTAAGTAATCTACTGCGTGAAAACATTTTCAATGTACAAATCGATGCACTGCCTAGGTAAATTTACTACTGTAATGTAATGTCATTTAATTTAATTAGGTTTTGTTTAACAAATTATGACAAACGTCGAGTAAAATGTGTGAACACCTGCTTATGATTAATATTGATTAAATTAGAATCGCACTACATCTTAATTATTTCTTTATTCCTAACTCAGAAACATGATTTATTATTAACAAATTTCTATCTTGATATAATTTTAAATATATTCAAACTAGGTGTATATTTCAGTGTACACACTGAAGAATTGTTTTTTTTTTGGGTATCAATACCTTTCATCGACAATTATCACTAATTATATTTGTGCTTTGTGCTACAAGCTAAATTTGTTCTTAAATTAAATAGTTTTAACACAGTTTTTCGGGTGTAAAAATTTAAAAAATCACCTGTTACAATAAAGTTTTGAGGGTAAACACGATATGTCAACATGTAAGATGTTATAAATTTCAGATACATTATTTGTTCGTGATATTTTGCCATGACATAGTGTTTTAGTTAACATTCATGGTTAAAATACATTTAAAAATGACGTTTTTCAAACTGCTTGTGTTTTGTCTGGTGAGTTTTTGAAATTTTATTAACTTAATTGGTGCATATTTTAACTATAGGATATGTTCTGAAAAGAAGATTAACTTAAGTAAGTACTTTATAAGTGCCTGTACTGTTGTGAAATGTCAGTAAAAAAAACATTACCTAAGTTTTTTTTAATGTACATATTTGTGATCTCGATTTAAAATTTGATCTTATTTTTAATTCTTTTTTTAGGTAAGCACGTGTTTCGCTACACCCAATTACTACAATAATTATGGTAAATATTTGGCGATTGATTTATTGGAATTCTAAAACTAAGTATTGTGACAACACAAAAATTGAGTCATTTTTTAATAGAGTTTGTAACTATTTTCTTAACCCTGTCTTTACAAAAGAGAATGTTATTAGACTACCTCTGTAGTGTGGTCAGTTGAGAACTAAGGATTTCTAAGTGCTCCCATTTACGGGTTCCCGGCTACGATCAAGAGTGATTGATTGATGACGACTTTGGTGTAATGGTCAAGAAGTTGACTATTAACCAAGAGATCGCGGTTTCGATCCCCGCACTGTACAAACATCTGTGTGCATAAACATGTCTGTTTGTACTGGTCTGGGTGTTATATGTATTTTTTTTAAGTTTATTTGTGATACCACTGTTGATTCTGATATCTGTAACACAAGTGCTTCAGCTACTTACCGCGGAGTCAGATCAATGTATGTGATGTTGTTTAAAAAAAGAATCAGGACAAATAGATTTCAACAGGCTTTGCCAATGTCTGGGTTGTAGAAAGGCCAACACGGGCTGCATACCCGATGGATGCGGGTTCGACTCCTGCCTTAGACCGTTAATATTTTTAACCCCCGATGAAAAAGAGGGGTGCTTAAGTTTGACCTCTATTCTGTTTGAGTGTTTATTTGTGTGTTGATCTGTGGCATCGTAGCTAGATCCCGTACGAATGGTTCGATTTTTTTATTCGAAAGATAGATAATTCAATCACGTTAGTTTGCCGGTCAAAATCCTAACAGTAGTTGAAGCTTAACATCTGTTTTACTGGCTCATTTTGTATTATATATACTATACAAGAACAAAAATCTAGAATAAAAACTGTTTTCGTAAAGCCAGTTTTCATCTCGCCTATCAATAATAACCTAAATGAAATCTTTTTCAGCGCGTAACAATGCGAAACCGGCGAACGCATTCGAAGCTGATCCGAGAGAGACTTTTGGAACTGGGCAATTAAACCAGCCGAACCAAGCTCAGTATTTCAATAAAGAGAACCAAGGCAATCTATTGAACCAGCAAAACCAAGCTCGAGTATTAAACGAGCCATATCAAGCAAGCCGATTGAACCAGAACCAAGCTAATCTATTGAACCAGCAAAACGAAGCACAGCAATTGATCCAGAAAAATCAAGCAGCTCAAAATTATCAGCCAAACCAAGCACGCGTATTAAACGAGCCATATCAAGCAGGCCCATTGAACCAAAACCAAGCTAGTCTATGGAACCAGCAAAACGAAGCACAGCAATTGATCCAGAAAAATCAAGCAGCTCAAGATTATCAGCCAAACCAAGCACGCGTATTAAACGAGCCATATCAAGCAGGCCCATTGAACCAAAACCAAGCTAGTCTATTGAACCAGCAAAACGAAGCACAGCAATTGATCCAGAAAAATCAAGCAGCTCAATTTTATCAGCAAAACCAAGCACGCGTATTAAACGAGCCATATCAAGCAGGCCGTTTAAACCAGAACCAAGCTAGTCTATTGAACCAGCAAAACGAAGCACAGCAATTGATCCAGAAAAATCAAGCAGCTCAATTTTATCAGCAAAACCAAGCACGCGTATTAAACGAGCCATATCAAGCAGGCCGTTTAAACCAGAACCAAGCTAGTCTATTGAACCAGCAAAACGAAGCACAGCAATTAATCCAGAAAAATCAAGCTGCTCAAATTATCCATCAAAACCAAGCCCGCATTTATAACGAGCAGAACCAAGCTACTTTATTGAATCAACAAAACCAAGCTCGTGTTATTAACGGGCAGAACCAAGCTCCTCTATTAAACAACCAAAACCAAGCATCCAACTACATATACAATTACCAACGTCCACCTTTAGCCTCTGAAGGCTTACCTACTCAAACTGTTGTCTCAGGTGGCACGAACAACCAATACCGTCCTTACGTCCAAAAAGTCGCTCCTATTTCTTCTAATACAGCTTCAAGCCAACCAGCTCTAAAGGTTGAAAGAGTAAACCCAACAACATACACCTCATTCCCTCAAAATATTCCATCAGCCCATCCGTACTACCCCCCAAACTACCAATACGCGACGCAGCAATATGTGCATCCATACTTGTCTCATCCGTACTTCAATAACTATCCACAATCTTATTCTTATCCACAAGGCATACCAACGCAACCACCGCAAGGATACCCAGTAAATCATCTTCAGCATTATTACCCAGCTCCGAACTATGGGTCGAACCAGGCACTACCACAGAACTTCCCAGGTAACTACCAAGCACCAACGCCCTATAAACCACAGTACCAAACGCCCAACCCCTCGGTCGTGGTTTCCACAAATCCAGGATCAGTACAGTACTACCCGGGATCATATTTGGCGCCAAAACCTGTCCCAGTCGCGTCTGTTCCGTCAGGAAGTTCACCAATTTCGGTAGCTACGCCCAACGTATCAGCAAACGCCGTTGCCCAAGCTTCTACCAACCCAGGAAGTGTACCGCAAGCTGTGACATTAGCTTCCCCACCTGGTCATTTACCAGCCATTCTCGTTGAAGTTGGTCCTATACCGGGCGTTACTGTTGTCGATATTTCGAGTCCTGGAAGTACAGCACAGGCGACAGCAGTGGCTAATCCTGTCCTAGTGGTCCCACCTGTGGCGCCTGCCCCTGTGGTTCAACCTGTGACTCCTGTCCCACCTGTGGCACCTTCAAACCCTGGATCATCTGCTACAGCAGTAGCTGGTCCAGGTCAAGCCGTAGCTATAGCTGGTGGTGCCCCAGTGGTACCTACGCCAGCCACTGTGGCTGTGACCCCTTGTCCTGAGGCTCCTATTCCAGCCCCAGGAAGCCCCTCTACAACAGTAGCTAGTCCAGGCATTGCAGAAGCTGTTACTGGTGGTACCCCAGTGGAACCTACTCCTGCTAAAGTATCTGTGGCCGCTGCACCTGGTTCTAATACCTCAGCTTCAGCAGTTGCCGGGCCAGGTCATGCAGAAGCTGCCGCTGGTAGTGCCCTAGTGGATTCACCTGTGTCTCCAATTCCTGCGCCTGTGGTGGAGGCCCCTTGTCCTGAGGCTCTAATTCCAGCCCCAGGAAGCCCCTCTACAGCAGCAGCTAGTCCAAGCAATGCAGAGGCTGTTGCTGGTGGTGCCCCAGTGGAACCTACTCCTGCTCAAGTATCTGTGGCCGCTGCACCTGGTTCTAATACCTCAGCTTCAGCAGTTGTCGGGCCAGGTCATGCAGAAGCTGCCGCTGGTAGTGCCCCAGTGGAATCACCTGTTTCTCCAATTCCTGCCCCTGTGGCGGAGGCCCCTTGTCCTGAGGCTCCTATTCCAGCCCCAGGAAGCCCCTCTACAGCAGCAGCTAGTCCAGGCAATGCAGAAGCTGTTGCTAGTGGTGCCCCAGTAGTACCTACTCCTGCTCAAGTATCTGTGGCCCCTGCACCTGGTTCTAACACCTCAGCTTCAGCAATTGCCGGGCCAGGTCATGCAGAAGCTGCCGCTGGTAGTGCCCCAGTGGAATCACTTGTTTCTCCAATTCCTGCCTCTGTTGCGGAGGCACCTACTCCAATCCCAGGAAGCTCTGCTTCAGCCGTAGCCGGGCCAGCTCATGCAGAAGCTGCAACTGGTGGTGCCCTAGTGCTATCTCCTGCGGCTCCAACTCCTGCCCCTGTTGCTGTAACCTCTATTCCTGCTCCTAGCACCTCTGCTACAGCAGTAGCCGAGCCAAGTAAAGCTGAAGCTGTAGCTAATGGTACTCCAATCGCATCTCCAGTGGACCCCAAACCTTACCCTGACGCTGTGGCCCCTGTCCCTGGGGCCCCGACTCCTACTCCTGGTACCTCTGCTACAGCAGAAGCTAGTCCAGGAAATGCTGTAGCTGCAGCTGGTGTTGCCCCAGTGCCATCTCCTGCGGCTCCAACTCCTACCCCCGTTGCTGTGGCCCCTGTCCCTGGGGCCCCGACTCCTACGCCTGGTACCTCTGCTACAGCAGTAGCTAGTCCAGGAAATGCAGAAGCTGCAGCTGGTGGTGCCCCAGTGCCAACTTCAGTGGCTCCAACTCCTACCCCCGTGGATGTGGCCCCTATCCCTGAGGCCCCTACTTCTGCTCCTGGCACCTCTGCTACAGCAGTAGCTGGTCGAGGTCAAGCAGAAGCTGTAGCTAATGGTACTCCAACCGTATCTCCAGTGGACCCCAAACCTTGCCCTGAAGCTGTGGCCCCTGTCCCTGGGGCCCCGGCTTCTACTCCTGGTACCTCTGCTTCAGCAGAAGCTAGTCCAGGAAATGCAGAAGCTGCAGCTGGTGGTTCCCCAGTGCCATCTCCTGCGGCTCCAACTCCTGCCCCCATTGCTGTGGCCCCTATTCCTGAGGCTCCGACTCCTACTTCTAGTACCTCTTCTACAGCAGTAGCTAGTCCAGATGATGCAGAAGCTGCAGCTGGTGGTGCCCCAGTGCCACCTCCTGTAGCTCCAACTCCTACCCCCGATGCTGTGGCCCCTATCCCTGAGGCCCCGGCTCCTTCTCCTGGTACCTCTGCTACAGCAGTAGCTAGTCCAGATGATGCAGAAGCTGCAGCTGGTGGTGCCCCAGTGCCACCTCCTGTAGCTCCAACTCCTACGCCCGATGCTGTGGCCCCTATCCCTGAAGCCCCGGTTCTTTCTCCTGGTACCTCTGCTACAGCAGTAGCTAGTCCAGATAATGCAGAAGCTGCAGATGGTGGTTCACCAGTGGTCCCGTCTGCAAGCAACTCTCCTGCCCCAGTAGCCGTGGCTTCCTCTCCTGCCTCAACTACAGCAGAAGCTAGTCCAGATCATGCTTAAAACACGGCAATTGATACACCACCGACCCCAGTTGTTAACCCAACATTACCACTTCCTGTTCCCGCCCAAGCAACTGTCACACCGAGTATTGGTGCCTTAACTACGGCATAACTACTTGACTGTGGCACCAATAGTACCATCATTGCCTACTCCTACTGTGGAACCTAGTGCTGCCCCAGTAGTAAAACCTACTGCAGCCCACCTGTTCCTAGAACTAATCTAGTGGTAGCTCCTACTATACCCCCCACTGCAGCCCTCACTGAACCCTCTACAGAAGCCCCTACAGTAGCCCCCACTATACCCCCTAATGCAGCCCCCACTGTACCCCCTACTAAACCCCCCACATAACCCACTACTAACCGCCTACAGTAGCCCCCACTATATTCCCTACTATACCGCCAACTGTACCCCTTACTGCACCACCCACTGCTTCCCCTACGGTACCGCCTATAGCAGCCCCTACTGTACCCCCTAGAGCCCCCACTAACCTCCCATTGTCAGAGTCAAGAATTGCTCGCGGTGGAGTGCAGCAGACGCAAATTCCGCGTGCATCTCTACGTTTCGGATTTAATAACCGCGAGGTTGGTATGGCCATGGGAGGTTGGTGGGTTTGTACCTCCCACTGTACCCCCTACTGCATCCCCCACTGTAGCCCCTACTGCACCCCCAACTGCAGCTCCTACTGTTCCATCTACTGCAGCCCTCTACTGAAGCCCCTACTAACCCTCTACTGATGCCCCTAATGTAGCCCTAGAAAACGAAATGGACTAATACACTCGACATGCTAAAAGTTTTAATTAACATAAGCATTTATTAAATTCACAAAAATACAACAGAGCAAAGTTATTTCCTTAATTGCGAGAATACAAAGTTTATTAGTTTGCTGGTGTTTTTATTTTAGTTGGAATTTGATTTTTTATTTGCCTGAATTAAGTACCTCAATGCAAAAAAGAGAAACTCTACAGCATGATTTACCTATAACCCAATACAAACTACAAATACATGAGGATGTGTAAGAATATAACAAAAAAAGTTTAAAATACACAAAATACAGAGTACATTTCAAGTTAATAGATCTTCTATATTTTAGAGAAACTCGCTACACTGTCGAAATCCTTTTTTTTTGGTGAGAATGCTATTGGAACCTTCAGACTCAGAGCCCTATGCTACGAGATAGTAGAAAATCATTGTTTAAGAAAATAACTCCAAAACAATCGTCATTTTTAAACTTTTAATTTAATATTATTTAAGTAATTTGAAACGTATGTCTCATTTAACCTTATACAGGGTGTCGGAATAATGTATTTTATTTTATTTATTTAAAAAGGAACACCAACAGTATACGAGTACAATATATACATTGCTCATCTTAAATTTAAACCTTAGTATTCAAATCTTGTATGTATACCTATTATATGTATAAACATTAAACTGCGGGTAGCTTGACCATTGCCCTTTTTAAAAAAAAAAAGAGCTTCGTATTTTTTTTACATCCTGGGTGCTAATGGACAGAAGTACAAAAGGAAAATGACAAAATTTTCCAACAAGACTAATGAATAATGCCGATGCAGGAAGCACATGAGCGATCGCGGTGGAGATCCTTGGGGGAGGCCTAAGCTCAGCAGTAGGCCTTGAACGGCTGATGTAGAGTACCTACCTATTGGGAAGAAGAAGGAATGTATCATCATACGTGTCTATCAAAAAAAGACTAAACTGAGACTGGGCTCAAATCGTCACACAATGGATACCAGCAGATGGCTATCGCCGTAGAGGTAGACCCAAAAAAAGATGGTGTGACGATTTGGCGAGTTTTCGAACAGATTGGGAATCCTTAACCGCCAATAGGGAACAGTGGAGGAGTTTGGGGGAAACCTTTGCCCAGCAGTGGGATGACGTTAAGTAATTAAAAAAAATGTGTCCTAAAACGCTTCCTGCTAGCGCCTTCGCCCGCGTGGATTACAAATCTTGAAATTAACAGTGGTTCTCTAATAAACTAAGCATGCAATTAAACATACAAACCCCTTTATTCTGTTGATTAGTTTTGGAGATGTTGTTGAGCATACATACATACAGACTTTGTCCGGACAGACGCGGGAAGCAACTTTGCTTTATTCATATGTAATAATAGTCCTCCTGGCCGATTTCGACCACGGCGGCCAATCTAAACAGAGATCAGCCAACTGCGCAGGAGATATTATAGTGCACAAGTGTTAGCGCAATACACAGATGCAGAGATCAGGCACAGGACCATTCTGAGGCACGGGGTGTAGCACCGCCAACTTCCCGACTCCGAGCTTTTTTTGAGAAATACATGACAGAAAATCATGAATTCAAGACAGGTATCTTGGTTGACTGCCTCATTGATGTAGTGGCAAAGTTTCTGCCTTGCTTCCGAGCTGCCTTGCTGGTCCTGGATTCAAATCCCAGGTCGAGACAAAATTGTTTCTGAGATATTCAGAAAGCACGTTAAGCTGTTGGTCCTGCGCCTGATCTCTCTCCGGTCATGTCGGTTTGCCGTCTCACCGAACTTTGAGAGTGATGGAACAGTGAGTGCACCTGTGTATTGCGCTCACACTTGTGCACTATAATATATCCTGCGCAGTTGGCTGACCTCTGTTGAGATTGGCCGCCGTGGTCGAAATCGGCCAGGACTATTATAACATATGAATAAAGCAAAGTCGCTTCCCGCGTCTGTCCGGACAAAGTCTGTATGTATGTATGCTTAGATCTCTATATATCTTGGAATTTTATCGAAGAGCATAGCCTAGCTTATACTTTGGTGCATGATTAAAACCTTGGAAGTATTCGTAGGTAATTATTTGAATGGATCGCATAAACATGTATCAATACGTTTCACTCTAATGCGTCAATAGTTTGCAATTTACATTGCGGCTCGCTCACCATTTGTATAAATAAAACTGTTGGTTTTTGCAGTTCCTTAGCTAAATGACTAAAAATAGGGGGGGGTCCGTCAGTTTTAGTTTTAGTTTCCGTTCAGTTTGTTTTCAGTCCGAGTGATCACTCACTTCGGTGTCCGTCTGTCTGTGCTCTGTCATTGCCAGATTTAAAGTCGGGATTCTGAAACTTACTGAGTAAAAAATGTGGGATTTTCTCGTCAAAAGCGGGACATAATTAAAAAAAAAGTAAAAAATCGCGATCAGAAAAGCAGTTCCATGTTGGGATACTTACAAAAAAAAAACACTAGTTTAAACATATTTCTGTCAAAGTTCTGTTATCCTCGAAAGCGGGACTGAGCCTACCTACCCCTCGTGGGACATCTCATGCTTTCAAAAAAATCGTGACGCCCCATCAAACGCGTCCAAAAATATATATATTTTTTGATTGTAATAGTCCTCCTAGCCGAATTCGACCACGGCGGCCAATCTCAACAGAGATATTATAGTGCACAAGTGTGAACGCAATACACAGGTGCACTCACTGTTCCATCACTCTCAAAGTTCGGTGAGTCGGCTATCTGACATGACCGGAGAGAGATCAGGCGCAGGACCAACGGCTTGACGTGCTTTCCGAGGCACGGGGGTGTAACACCGCCAACTTCCCGACTCCGAGCTGTTTTTGAGAAATTCATGACAGAAAATCTCAGAAACAATTTTGGCTCGACCTAGGATTCGAACCCAGGACCTCTCGGATGTGAGGCAGAAACTTTGCCACTTCACCAACGAGGCAGTCTAAAACCGTTATTGTAGTCAATCAAAATCGTGTGCGGAACCCTTCGTTAGCCACTTAAACTTGCAATTGGCTGGTTTTTATTGTTTGTGCCTTTAATAAATCAGTAAAGGAAGTCAATTCTGTATGTACATTGAAGAAATACAAGAAAAATACTATAAGGTGTTTTTAGTACACAGGCTGAAATAGGTAAGGTTTTTAACCATCGACTAAAAAGAGGGGTTATAAGTTTAACCCCTATTCTGTTTGGATGTTAACTATGTCTGTTTGTGTTTTTGTGCCATCGTAGCTCCATATTCAGCATTGGGACGCCGCGGGATTGGAACGTTCCAATACATAAATATTTAAATAAATAATATTTCACAACAATCACACCAATTCTCTAGTCCCAAATTAAGCTACGAGGCTTGTGTTATGGGTACTAGACAACGGATAAACACACTTAAATACTTTTTTTTTGTAAATAAATACATATTATACATAGAAAACACCCAGACCAGTACAAACACACATGTACATGCACACTCATGCTTTTACTGTGCGGAGATCGAAGCCGCGACCCTTGGTTTTAGAATGCTGGAATAAGATAATAAACCTGGAAGTAAGATAATTAGATTTGTCCAAGTGGCTTCGTACAAATTTTTCGAAAAAAAAAACCATTATTACTTGGTTTTTTGGCACAATCAACTCTGGTATTATTTTTGTATAAGAGAATAACTAATGGAAGCGGTAAGTGACCAAAAATCCGTCACTTTACAATTTAAGTTCCTATGTTCCTATGAAAGACAATTTTCAGCCCACTGTGCGCTGGTAGAACTGGTTAAATGTTTTTGTGTGTTTGTTACATTCTTTGCAACGAATAAAAGATTTTTCATTTTTTTTACCCTAACTCTAAATCTGTTTCGCCAAAATTATCATCTTTTTAATTGATAACTGACTGAAAATAAATAATATGAAAAAACTAAAAAAAACACGCTTCTATTGCTTTAAAAGAGAATATAATATCTGAGTACAAAGATTTGATTAATATCTGAGTACAAGAATTTATATTACAGTAGAGTAAAAAGCGTGGGCTGCACTTTATGTCGTTTTCATTGTTCTCTTTTTATAGTTCTCAATACTATAATGATTTTAATATATACTATCCCAAGCACCCCACGCTTTTTTCTCTACTGTAATAAAAATTCTTTGTACTCAGAAATTATTTTCTCTTTTTTAGTTTGCAATAAAAGCTTGTATTTTTACTGTTTAAAACTATTATTTATTTTCATTTTTTTAGTTAATAAGGATATGGAATAGTAGATTGTTATACAAGGGTGGAAAGAAATCAATTCCCATACGAGGTATTTAGACGCACGAGCGAAGCGAGGGCGGATATAGTCCGAGTGGGAATTGATGACTTTCACCCGTGTTAAACACTCTACTTTTCATTTCAAATATAAGGAAAGTAAAAAATAGTCTTTTTTAATTTAAATTTCAAATATGGAACACACCGCCCGCGTCACCGCCGCGGGCCATCCCACTTTAATAGGTATTTTTTTTTAATTCACATTGGCCGTATACACTCACAAGACCGCAGCATTTTTTTTAATCGATATTTTTCTTAATTATGTAAAAAAATATAGCCGACTAAATAACCAATTTTAGTTCTATTTTTAAAATTCATTCCCGCCCTAGGGAGGGAAGCAATTACTATGAGTCTTTCCCGCCTAAGGGAGGGAAGCATAACACTACTTTCCGAGTATGAGAAATGAAAAACTCTTATCAAATTATTGCATTGTCATCAGTTCTTGATACGTGTGCAAAGTTTCACATTACATGCAGCCCGAGCTAATAAAAGCGAGTTAAAAAGGACGCGGTGGGGGACTACTCTCTGAAAACATTGAAAGAAATGTAGAAAGAAAAAAGCATTTGACTATTTGTTATCAAATTCAACGGGCGATGGACATGTTATTTACTTTTTTTAATTGACGTGTTTCGGGTAATCGTCCGCATATTTATTAGTTCAGATTGAAAAATAATCATAAATGTTATTATATTAACACCTATATTAATCGCAATAATAGTCTTTACAAATCAATGTTTGTTGTGTGTACAACTCACACATCAAACACACATCTGTGCAAACAAAAACATGTGCACACAAAAGCACTGCAGTATCTTATGCACTTGTAATATGGGCAATTTTTTCCAATAAACATTGGATACCTTCCCTATTGTGCTGTCTGAAGGTAAATAAAGATTGTTATAAAGTGCCTAGCCGGCCCTTTGACATTCGCTATTAAAGAACAACCACCGTTATAAGTGGTTCTTTCGCTTTAGTTAGGTGTCGTTATATCTTTTCAATTAATAGCTATAGCAGATTTTTGTCCTAGTGATTTCATGGGACACCAAAACAAAGTTTTTGGGTCTCACTTTTCGATTCTTTCATTAATTCTTAACGAGCGAAAAAAGTTACTGGCCCGTTCGAGAGTAGCGCTTAAAATCTGTTGATAGAGCGCGAAACATTTTTTAAGGCTATTTTTTGATAATAATGAAACCATGAAGATTTTGGTGGTATTATTTTTGGTAAGTAAATTTAAACTGTCATATCGAGTGTCATTTTATGTGTCTGCGAATAAATGAATGCCTTCACTGTATTTAATCATCACAATATTACAAAGCGGTTGACGCTTTATATAGAAAAAAATAATAATACTGAAAGTATCTCCACATATGTGAGGTATGGCATGGTGTGTTGTCGACCATAAAGTGTTTGAATGCTTTTTATAAGAACGTAACATTTTATTTAATTTTAAAGCATATTTGATTGAAATGCCTAATCATCATTTTATTTTTTATTTTAGGTCATCTACTGCGAGTGCCGACCAAATAGCGGTAAAATCGCCCAATAGTCATTTTCCTAAAGTTTTGAAAGTTTGAAATACAAATCTTGGTGGCGTTAGACCTATCCCTCTGACTTTTCTCTGAACGAAAACCAAAATGAGGCACTCTTTGAATAAAATCAGCTAGTAGGCAATTATTTAATTTTGTTTTTTCATGCCACCAATGAAGAAAAAACGAAATTTAAAATGGATTACCGCAATTGAAGTAAATTAGCATTTTTAATAAACAAAATGTATATTTTTTCAGCACCCAAAGATTCAGTAACAACAACGCCATGTCCGACAACCGTGAAACCTTCCACTACGACCAGCGCTACGTCGACGATCACTAGTACTACAACCCCCAAGCCTACCACTACAACCCCCAAGCCTACGACTACAACCCCCGAGCCTACCACTACAACCCCCAAGCCTACGACTACAACCCACAAGCCTACGACTACAACCCCCAAGCCTACCTCTACAACCCACGAGCCTACCACTACAACCCCCAAGCCTACGACTACAACCCACAAGCCTTCCACTAAAACCCCCAAGACTACCACTACAACCCACAAGCCTACGACTACAACCCCCAAGCATACCACTACAACCCCCGAGCCTACCACTACCACCCCCAAGCCTACCACTTCCACCCCGAAGACTACCACTACCACCCTCAAGCCTACCTCTACAACCCCCGAGCCAACCACTACCACCCCCAAGCCTACCTCTACAACCTCCAAGACTACCACTACCACCACCAAGACTACCACTACCAACCCCAAGCTTCCCTGTACAACCCCCGAGCCTACCACTACCACCCCCAAGCCTACCACTACAACCCCCGAGCCTACCACTACCACCCCCAAGACTACCACTACCACCCCCAAGACTACCACTACCACCCCCAAGCATACCACTACAACCCACAAGCCTACGACTACAACCCCAAAGCCTTCCACTACAACCCCCAAGACTACCACTACCACCCCCGAGCCTACCACTACAACCCCCAAGCCTACGACTACAACCCACAAGCCTACGACTACAACCCCCGAGCCTACCACTACAACCCACAAGCCTACGACTACAACCCACAAGCCTACGACTACAACCCCCGAGCCTACCACTACAACCCACAAGCGTACGACTACAACCCCCAAGCCTACCACTACCACCCCCAAGCCTACCACTACCACCCCCAAGACTACCACTACCACCCCCAAGACTACCACTACCACCCCCAAGCATACCACTACAACCCACAAGCCTACGACTACAACCCCAAAGCCTTCCTATACAACCCCCAAGACTACCACTACCACCCCCGAGCCTACCACTACAACCCCCAAGCCTACGACTACAACCCACAAGCCTACGACTACAACCCCCGAGCCTACCAAAACAACCCACAAGCCTACGACTACAACCCACAAGCCTACGACTACAACCCCCGAGCCTACCACTACAACCCACAAGCGTACGACTACAACCCCCAAGCCTACCACTACCACCCCCAAGCCTACCACTACCACCCCCAAGACTACCACTACCACCCCCAAGCCTACCTCTACAACCCCCGAGCCTACCACTACAACCCACAAAACTACGACTACAACCCCAAAGCCTTCCACTACAACCTCCGAGCCTACCACTACAAGCCCCAAGCCTACCTCTACAACCCACGAGCCTACCACTACCACCCCCAAGCCTACCACTACTACCCCTTCTACAACTACACCTAAAGTCAGTTCTACTACGACCTCTAAATCTAGCACTACTACTAGCCCTTCCCCTACTACTACCACGGCAACCAAAAAACATCATACCACCCACAAAACTCATCACCATAGTCGTAGAAAACATCATAAACCACACACTCCCCATTACTTACACCCGCACCATAAGGAACCATCACATCAACCGCATCACAGACACCCTGACTTACATCATCCGCATCAGAAACACCTTGACTCACTTAATCCACATCACTACCACCCCGATTCACTTCACCCGCATCAAAGACACCCTGTCACACATGATCCTCATCACAGACACCCCCACTCACCTAATCCACATCACAATCACCCCGATTCACTTCACCCGCATCAGAGACACCCTGACTCACATCATCCTCATCACAGACAGTTCCATTCACCCCCTTTTGATCAAGAGAACCACCCAGGTCTTCTCGAACAGCTATTACGTGTGCAAGAAGTTTCGTCGGGAATTTTTTGACATCAAACTAGCATAAGCAAATAAAACATTTTTTAAATCAATTACTTTTTTTATTAGCAAATCACAAGTAATTGTTAGTGCATATTACAAATTAAAGTTGTGTGGAAGTCCTAAGGATATTGCATTGTTCTTTATAAACCACACCAGAGAATAACGCGGTATCATTATTATACAAGATCAACATAAAAATGTGGGACTAATTATTATAAACTATTAGAACAGCTATTAAAGAAAATTTAAAGTAAAAAAACGAGCTATTGAGAGATCTATATAAATCGTCATCCGCTTAACGTGAACAACGCTCCGTTTAATTTATTTAAATACTAAAGTTCAAGTGATAGTTTCCGGACTTATCGTATATAATAACATTTCTAAGACTGAGTACTGCAGGATTGTGAAGTTAGTTTTAATAAAGATACAGTAAATCTGTCGTAATCAGTGTGATAATGAATGTGATTGCAAAACTGTGAATAAGTGTTCGAGCTGTGGCTAGCGAAACCGGTCGCGTCATCGTTCAACTGGTGAATCAACAGACAATTTTCGACCTTAACGCCGCTGCGAACTGAGTGCGTGCATTGATTGTCCCTTGCACTTGTAAATTGTGTTTTACCTACAATACGGAATAACTCTGACTTCGTGACGACCGCTCGCTTGGACAATATTTGCATTATGAACTGTTTAGGCTGCAATAAAACGATTGCGCGGGGAGAATTATTGTGCTGTAAGACATGTCGTGGAGTTTATCATTTTGCTTGTCTCGGGATGACGCCGGCTTTCTTCGAATCACACCACAAAGAGTTGGGCCAAACATGGAAATGTCACTCTTGTAACAACAACGTAACCCGGCGAAAAAATGATAGTACGCCTGTAAGCAACCGGTTCGAGTTACTTCGTGAGGATGCAAACATGTCCTGTGAAGATATGCAGCTGGGAACTGGCGGCGACGTCCTTATCCAGCCGACGTCAGTGGCGGCTGCCGCTAATTACGCCCTGCGTCCCGGAGCCCCCGACGATTCACAATCACCAGCTGTTATCACATATGAACAGTTTGCCAAACTACTTGATACCAAACTTGACACTTTTAGGTCATCCGTAGTTAGTGAAATTAATACAATTAAAAAAGAGATATCATGCGCAATCGAACGTTTAAAGTCTGAGTTTTCAGTAACCACTGACTTTTTAACGGCTGAACAAATAGACTTAAAGAATGAAATGCAGAATGCTAATATAAAAGTCGCATCGTTAGAAGCTGAAAAAAGTAAGATGCAGTCAGAAATGAATGAACTGAAAAGGCGTATGATGACGCTTGAAAAATCCTCCAGAAGCCGTAATATTGAGATCCAAATGCTCCCCGAGAGGAAAAGTGAAAATCTGACAGTGGTTTTTAAGAAGCTGTGTGATGTTATTCAGGTCCCAATCTCTGAAAGCGACATTTGTGCGGTGCGAAGAGTGGCAAAGTTCGACGCCTCATCGAAACGACCCCGCAATGTTCTGGTTACGCTGCCGTCGGAACGCCATCGCGATTATATTTTATCAGGTTTTAAAAGATACAACAAGGCCCACAAAAACGAGCCAGTTAGTACCAGACATTTGGACTTGCCCGGGGAAACCCATACCCTATACTTCGCCGAGCATCTGGCCCCAGATTGTAAAATGTTGTACGCAGCAGCCAGAAAGTTAGCTAAGGAACAGAAGTACGATTTTGTATGGGTCAAGTTTGGACGCGTCTATATTCGTAAAAATGAGTCATCACCAGCTACTGTTATTAAAGATATGGAGTGTCTAAACAAATTGGCATTAGGTTGAAATTTGTCAAAACGAACGTTCTTATATTTTGTCATCAAAACTTAATATTATGTTAGTATATTATCAGAATGCAAATAGATTAAGGACTAAATTAAGTGACCTATATCTGAATACACTTAACTGTGATTATGATGTTATTTGTTTGACAGAAACCAACCTCAACTCTGACTTTTATGACACAGAACTCTTTGACCAGCGTTTTAACATATTTCGCAGAGATCGTGAAAATTCTTGTATAAGCAAAGTAGAGGGTGGTGGAGTCCTAATAGCAATTAATAAAAAATTTAATGTTATCCGTCAATCATCATGGGATAGCTCAGTGGAGGATGTATGGGTAACTGTAATGTCTAATGAAAAAAATGGTTCTGTGATTAATTTTTGCGTTTGTTACTTACCCCCGGACCTGCCCATGGATTCTTTAAAGCGGTTTCACTCTAACTGTCTTAAGGTTTTGTCTGCCAGACGGGACAACGATATAAATCTAATTATAGGTGATTTTAACGTCCCTAAGCTTACATGGACTGCTTCACCTGGTACAACTTATATGGTTCCTGGCAACCCAACAGACAATAAGGCACAATACCTCTTGGACACCATGGCTGTCGGTAGTTTGTCTCAGTTTAATGGCATCCCAAATATGAATGGCAGGTTCTTAGATCTCGTGTTGTGCAACGTCAACCAAGTAACAGTATATGGAGCTGAATCTCTCACTCGTATGGATAATCACCATCCGCCATTGTGCATTGAGTTGGATACTAACGATATAAATAAAAAATTAAAAAACAAAAGAATCCCTAAATTAAATTTTAACAAATGTGACTATAATAATATTTGCCTGTCCCTAGATAATACAAACTGGTCGGAAATTATGTGTGGTGACAATGTCGACGACGTCGTTACAAAATTTTATAATCGCCTAAATAATATTATTAATGAGTATACGCCTGTTATGTCTGCCAAACTTAGTCAATATCCTGGCTGGTTCTCACGGGAATTGATTAAACAGCTGAAAGAAAAGAACAAATATCACAAAAAGTTTAAAAAATACAGAAACCCCAGAGACTATGACCAATTTTCCAAGCTTCGATCCATCTGCAAATCACTTATTAAATCCTGTTACGCTGCTTATGTGACTTCAGTTGAGAACGCTATTAAAAGCGACGTAAAGCCCTTTTGGCGCTATGTTAATAGTAAAAAAGGCTCTAGTAGTATTCCGCAAACTATGAAGTATGGACAAACGGTGGCTACTGACGGCAGGAGTGTGTGTGAACTCTTCTCCAGTTTTTTCAGTTCAGTGTTCGATGCTAGTCAATCTTCATCCGTTAGCCTCAATGACAACGGTGCTTTTTGTGGTGGCTATTTCTCTGACTTAATATTGACGCACGATGAGGTTCTTCTCAAGTTAAAAAAGCTTGACCCTAACAAAGGGGCTGGCCCTGATGGTATACCATCTAGGTTCTTGAAAACATGTGCTAATGAATTGTGTTTTCCACTATTAATAATTTTTAATATGTCTCTTAAATCAGGGGTTTTTCCAACCTTCTGGAAAACAGCGCATGTGGTTCCAATTTACAAGTCAGGTGATAAATCTGACTGTACCAACTACAGGCCGATAAGCATTCTTTCAGGGATGGCGAAGCTTTTCGAGAGTGTTGTCTATGACCACATCTATAATCATGTGGGACCTTTCCTTACGCAGGACCAGCACGGCTTTATGCGGCATAGGTCTACTGCGACAAATCTCCTCGAATACAAAAACTACCTCTGTACGGCATTCGCTAATGGTGGTCAGGTCGATTCTATTTACACCGATTTTAAAAAGGCATTTGACAAGGTCAATCATTCACTGCTCTGTCAAAAACTCTCCTCGTGGTATGGTTTTCATGGTAGTTTGTTGAGATGGATTTGCTCCTACCTTAATATGCGGAGTCAACTTATTAAGCTAAAAGGTTTCACATCAGCTCCTGTTACAATTACATCTGGGGTCCCTCAGGGCTCACACTTGGGGCCTCTTCTCTTTTTGATATTTATCAATGATCTGGCTTCATGCTTAGTTTCCCCATGTCTTCTCTACGCTGATGACTTAAAAGTTTTTTCTAACATAAGGAATATAAATGATTGCCTCATTCTCCAGCGTGATCTCGATACGATATCGATGTGGTGCCAGCAAAATATGATGTACCTGAGTATCAGTAAATGTCAAGTCATTTCTTTTACAAAAAAGAAAATACATAAAATAATATATGATTATCATTTGGATGGTCAAACGCTGCAGCGTTCTTCCACAGTGAGAGACTTAGGAGTACTGTTCGATGAAGAGCTATCTTTCCGGGACCACTATGAACATATTATATCAAAAAGCCTTAAGTCACTAGGTTTCGTTGCAAGGAATACTAAGCATTTTGCTAACCCGCAGTCACTTCTTTTTATTTACAATAGTCTTGTCAGAAGTTGCTTAGAGTATTGCTCGGTGGTGTGGTCCCCTTGTTATGCCGTTCATATTAAAAGAATTGAAAGTGTTCAGAACAAGTGTCTCAAGATATTGTCTTTCAGGCATGGACTTGGGCGCACACTTGCATCATATTCTGACAGGCTTCTTCATTTCAAAGTAACCTCCCTAGAAACACGACGAAAGCAACAAGATCTCCTTCATTTGCATAAAATTTTACACTTCACATTTGATTCCTCTAAACTACTATCTCTCCTTAAATTTGACGCTAGAATACACTCTCGCAACCGTAGAAGGACTTTCGTTCTGGACATCTTTCGTAACAACACATCGTATTATAATCCCGTGGTGCGGATGTGTCGTCTTTGCAACGAATTGGTACAGAGTGACAATCTTGATATTTTTAACTCCAAATATGTTACATTTAGATACAACGTCAGACGTATCCTCCACTGAGTTACCTGCTTCCTTCTTTATATGTTTCTGTTTAAAACAATATGTTTTGACTTTAAACAGCATTGCAATTATAACTATTACCTTTCTTTTCTTCATGTTTGTCTGTTAATTCAACATAAATTATTATTGTCTTTGTAAACTGATTGCTATGTAGTGTTTTGTTTACGTATTGCCTGTTAATGCTGTGTATACACGTTTTTAGGTTGCAATCTAGTTCTCTACTTAAGTTAGTTACATGCTTGATACTGTTGATTGTTACCTGTTGTGTATGCCAATAAAGTAAAATAAAATAAAATCTATGCTTGGACTTTCTCTAGGAGTCCTTTGGGAGGTTACATAGAAGAAATAAACATATCCCAGCGGATTAGTAAGCTGAAATGGCAGTGGCAAACATCTCGAAGAACTGATTGGCTGTCATGCGAAATTCCTAGGTGTAGCTTATAAAAGGGCCTATCAGTTTGACCCAATATTTCGCTATATTTAATAAGCTATTTATTTATTATTTTAATCGTGCTGACGATCAGTAAGATCACCTTAACCAAATTTTAAAGTTTTTTAGTGGTTTCGGTTTTACCCTTTTTCCTCAATTCTCCTACTGTTCTAACTATTTTTAGAGTTAGGCGAAAAATCAAAGCGTTCATTAGTAAAAATACTGCAAAATACCTACTTTAAACTAACATTTTAACTAGGTACTATTGTGAAGATCATTATTTTACATTACAATATAAAGCAAGTATTGTACTTTCAGAAAAACCTTACACTCAAATAATTTATTACATTTTTTGAGCATATATTGAAGAAAATTTTGAAGTTAAACAAAGTAACTTTGAACGAGTGATAATTTTAGATAAAAAAATTACTATAAAATAGTTATGAAGTTATTACATACGTTATTATGAAGTTATTATATACGGGATTTATACCTTCTACAAGTGTCACAATCATGGGGTAACTGGTAATAGGGCGAAATATCGAGATCTCAAAAACCAAAAGGTACTTGGTATGAATCCCGTATATCATAACTATTCTAATGTCAGTGACCATGTAAATTCAAACAACAATATAATAATTTAGCAATTACACTAAAAATTTGCTAGTGAATACTGAAAGTTGCAAATTTTAGATATAACTGACCGAGAAATTTAAACAGAAGCAATTTTTAGTGCATTTATTTAGTCAGTGCTGCATCAAAACTTCAAAAGAGTAAAGAGTACTTCTATTAAGTATCAGAAAGTTTGATATGATATAAATATCCTAATTCAATTTAAATAAAACTCTTATCTTCTAAAAAAGAGAAATTTAAATTTAATTGGGAGATATATAAGATCGAAAATAGAATATCAGAACATAAATATACGTTACAGCGTTTTGTTATAAAGTTTCTCAATTAAATTTAAGATTTGCCTAGTCAAGATTATGTGAATGAACAACAATATTTACCTGCTAACCTTATTTTCATAAAATAATTTGATATTATACTTCTATGCCAATTTACACTGGTATTCCTTCTAATTTTTTCATGATACTTAATAATGATAATTACTTAATTAAAAAAGTCATTCTATGAATAATTTTAAACACGTTTTGTGGCTCAATCATTCAAAATATTACAGGTTGCTACAACACATTTCCATCATTTCTATTAATAAAAATATGACCTCCAATCGCAAAGAAAATAAAAATGTAAAATACTTTATTCTTAACTAAAATCAAAATGTCATCATTATTACTAGGGAAATTTTGATTCAAGATCGTAAGATTGAAAAAAGCATAAGCTAGTGTATATTTTAAAATCTACATTTAAATCTATACTTTTGCCAAAATTAAAAACGTAAAATCATTGTCATTGTTTTAATAAACCTCTTTGTAATTGTGCATTTTTTTTTGTATTTAAAAGTCAGTGTTCAGAAATCTTAAGGAATAATGTATGTCGTGAGTACTAGAGTACATGATTACATCGTCAATATACGCAATGCCAAGTGGAACAATATAAAATTTGGTTTATTTCCGATTTTTTTGTCAATGTCGTTCAAGGAACGTAGGGGAATACTTGCGTCACCCGTCCGATGCCCCTGGAACAAAAATTATACAGGGTTACGTACACAGTAATCATTCATTATGGAAATTGGCATTTGCTTATAGTTATTCAGACAAATTAAAACAAAATAATTCAATTGTATTGGCGAAGCCCCTTTTGCTGCACGCTGTTTTAGAATAACCCAGTTAATTAGGAAAGCGATGCCATGTTCGTTGACACTGATAGACAAAGGATAGCCCAGGATAATTTAGCAAGGTTTGCATTGCGTAGATCAATAAGCCTTATGATTTGCCAGGGCCGTTTAGGCACACACTCGGACCCTATTGCAGTCTTGCTATGTACAATGTGTACTCTTTGCAGATGATACGACGATCGTAATAAAGGGAAATGAAAATAATCTGATGGACTCAATCGCAAATAGGGCTCTAGAAAATATTATGGGCTGGTTAAGTGCTAATGACCTTCGGCTACAATTCAGTAAATGAATCATATTTAAGATGAAACATCAAATGCGGCCGTTTTAGACCTGCTGCTGAGTATAAATACCAGTAAAACTGTAGTCATGCATTTTCGGTCATATAATACTCAAAAATAATCATTAAAAATTAAATATAATGGCGAAAAAATTGAAGCGGGAGATAATTTTAAATTCTTAGGACTTTATATTGACACACATTTTAATTGGAATAAGCACATTGACTTTATATGTAAAAAGACAGAGCGATTTGCTTTTGCTATAATAAAATGCGACAAACGATATCGACTGAGGCTGCACTCACGGCTTACCACTGATAAGTGTCATCAGTGCTGAGTAATGGCATAGTTTTGTGGGGCAATTCAGTAGATATAGAAAGAGCCTTCAAAATACAGAAGAGATGCATTCGAGCTCTGTGTAACGTCTGGTATCTGGACAGCTGCAGACCCCTCTTTAAACAGCTTAATTTGCTTTCACTTCCTTGCATTTACATCAGAGAAGCTTGTCTCTTTTTAAAGTTATTTCCAAGCTATTACAAATCACGCATAGAAATCGCGGGCAGGCAATTAAGGCAGCAATACATTAACCTAATGCATCAACCTCCCTGTCGCAAGGACATACAGGGTGTCCCAGAACTCAACGTCAAACCGAAACGGGGTGACAGGATTGATCGTAAGCATCATGACAAAAATCCGAAAAAAATTCTATCCCATGCAGTTTGAAAATTATGGGCATTTTAAGAAAAACCTAGAAATTTAGTCAAACTGTAACAATTTTGCGGTTATTATGGTTATTTTTTTTTATTTTTGTTCATTTATACTTTGGAACCATAACCCTAAATAGCATTTCAGAATGACAGTCAAAAATGATGACACAGTTGCCCCAAGTTTCCTAGAAATGAGACTGATTTGTTAAACTATGAATTTAAAATTTTCACAATTTGTCGACTTTGGAAGGCCCTCCTTTAAAAAAAATGTACTAGAGTGCCTTGGCAAGTGCCATTAAAAGTTGGCGCATTTAATCAGGAATCTAAAATGGTACAATACTTGTTAGTTTCATACTAAAAAAACGAGTAAAAAATAAAAACCTCATGTTACCCGATTTTTGCTAACCAATTTTACTCTGTTAAAATAATTTTTGATTCGCACAAACTCATGACAGGATCTTAATTTTACGGCAAAATGATGACAGAGATGGATACTGGACATGTTGGCCATGAGTGAGCGAGACAGATAGTGACGCCACTTTTACAACAGTTAACAAAGTAAGTAAAATTAATAAAATAATGAAAAATCTTGACCTAGTTTAGTTCAATTTTATTGGAATAAAAGTCAGATAGGGAAATAACATTGTTTACTACAATAAATGTTCAAATTGTTTTCCATCAGCTTCAATACAGGCCCTACATCTTCTTAAAAAAGATCTACTTATTACTCTAAAAGGGGTCGCGGGTTCGATCCCCGCACAGTACAAGCATAGGTGTGCATGAACATGTGTGTTTGTACTCTGGGTGTTTTCTATGTATAATATGTATTTATTTACAAAAAAAAAGTATTTAAGTATGTTTATCCGTTGTCTAGTACCCATAACACAAGCTTCGTAGCTTAATTTGGGACTAGAGAATTGGTGTGATTGTTGTGAAATATTTATTTATTATTTATTTAACTTTAAAATGTGATCTTTATTATCTGTGTTCTTAGCAAATAAACGTTTGAGTTTTGACTAGTTTGACTACAAGATTGTCTGCACTTTTTTTTGTTTATTTCCTATTTGTCATTAAAGATATTCATAAATGTAAATAATATGGTTTTCATTTACCTGTACGTAAATTTGTATGACTGAATCAATATACATATGTACATTAGTTCGATTATCCGAAAATACCGGTTTTCCGAACACCCACGTCCCCCAATTAGTTCGGATAATCGACGCTCTACTGTATTTACAAAAGAGAATGTTATTAGACTACCTCTGTAGTGTGGTCAGTTGAGAACTAAGGATTTCTAAGTGCTCCCATTTACGGGTTCCCGGCTACGATCAAGAGTGATTGATTGATGACGACTTTGGTGTAATGGTCAAGAAGTTGACTATTAACCAAGAGATCGCGGTTTCGATCCCCGCACTGTACAAACATCTGTGTGCATGAACATGTCTGTTTGTACTGGTCTGGGTGTTATATGTATTTTTTTAAGTTTATTTGTGATACCACTGTTGATTCTGATATCTGTAACACAAGTACTTACCGCGGAGTCAGATCAATGTATGTGATGTTGTTTAAAAAAAAGAATTAGGACAAATAGATTTCAACAGGCTTTGCCAATGTCTGGGTTGTAGAAAGGCCAGCACGGGCTGCATACCCGATGGATGCGGGTTCGACTCCTGCCTTAGACCGTTAATATTTTTAACCCCCGATGAAAAAGAGGGGTGCTTAAGTTTGACCTCTATTCTGTTTGAGTGTTTATTTGTGTGTTGATCTGTGGCATCGTAGCTAGATTCCGTACGAATGGTTCGATTTTTTTATTCGAAAGATAGATAATTCAATCACGTTAGTTTGCCGGTCAAAATCCTAACAGTAGTTGAAGCTTAACATGTGTTTTACTGGCTCATTTTGTATTATATATACTATACAAGAACAAAAATCTAGAATAAAACTGTTTTCGTAAAGCCAGTTTTCATCTCGCCTCTCAGTAATAACCTAAATGAAATCTTTTTCAGCGCGTAACAATGCGAAACCGGCGAACGCATTCGAAGCTGATCCGAGTGAGACTTTTGGAACTGGGCAATTAAACCAGCCGAACCAAGCTCAGTATTTCAATAAAGAGAACCAAGGCAATCTATTGAACCAGCAAAACCAAGCTCGAGTATTAAACGAGCCATATCAAGCAGGCCGATTGAACCAGAACCAAGCTAATCTATTGAACCAGCAAAACGAAGCACAGCAATTGATCCAGACAAATCAAGCAGCTCAAAATTATCAGCCAAACCAAGCACGCGTATTAAACGAGCCATATCAAGCAGGCCCATTGAACCAAAACCAAGCTAGTCTATTGAACCAGCAAAACGAAGCACAGCAATTGATCCAGAAAAATCAAGCAGCTCAATTTTATCAGCAAAACCAAGCACGCGTATTAAACGAGCCATATCAAGCAGGCCCATTGAACCAAAACCAAGCTAGTCTATTGAACCAGCAAAACGAAGCACAGCAATTGATCCAGAAAAATCAAGCAGCTCAATTTTATCAGCAAAACCAAGCACGCGTATTAAACGAGCCATATCAAGCAGGCCGTTTAAACCAGAACCAAGCTAGTTTAGCTAGTCTATTGAACCAGCAAAACGAAGCACAGCAATTAATCCAGAAAAATCAAGCTGCTCAAATTATCCATCAAAACCAAGCCCGCATTTATAACGAGCAGAACCAAGCTACTTTATTGAATCAACAAAACCAAGCTCGTGTTATTAACGGGCAGAACCAAGCTCCTCTATTAAACAACCAAAACCAAGCATCCAACTACATATACAATTACCAACGTCCACCTTTAGCCTCTGAAGGCTTACCTACTCAAACTGTTGTCTCAGGTGGCACCAATAACCAATACCGTCCTTACGTCCAAAAAGTCGCTCCTATTTCTTCTAATACAGCTTCAAGCCAACCAGCTCTAAAGGTTGAAAGAGTAAACCCAACAACATACACCTCATTCCCTCAAAATATTCCATCAGCCCATCCGTACTACCCCCCAAACTACCAATACGCGACGCAGCAATATGTGCATCCATACTTGTCTCATCCGTACTTCAATAACTATCCACAATCTTATTCTTATCCACAAGGCATACCAACGCAACCACCGCAAGGATACCCAGTAAATCATCTTCAGCATTATTACCCAGCTCCGAACTATGGGTCGAACCAGGCACTACCACAGAACTTCCCAGGTAACTACCAAGCACCAACGCCCTATAAACCACAGTACCAAACGCCCAACCCCTCTGTCGTGGTTTCCACAAATCCAGGATCAGTACAGTACTACCCGGGATCATATTTGGCGCCAAAACCAGTCCCAGTCGCGTCTGTTCCGTCAGGAAGTTCACCAATTTCGGTAGCTACGCCCAACGTATCAGCAAACGCCGTTGCCCAAGCTTCTACCAACCCAGGAAGTGTACCGTAAGCTGTGACAGTAGCTTCCCCACCTGGTCATGTACCAGCCATTCTCGTTGAAGCTGGTCCTATACCGGGCGTTACTGTTGTCGATATTTTGAGTCCTGGAAGTACAGCACAGGCGACAACAGTGGCTAATCCTGTCCTAGTGGTCCCACCTGTGGCGACTGCCCCTGTGGTTCAACCTGTGACTCCTGTCCCACCTGTGGCACCTTCAAACCCTGGATCCTCTGCTACAGCAGTAGCTGGTCCAGGTCAAGCCGTAGCTGTAGCTGGTGGTGCCCCAGTGGTACCTACGCCAGCCACTGTGGCTGTGACCCCTTGTCCTGAGGCTCCTATTCCAGCCCCAGGAAGCCCCTCTACAACAGTAGCTAGTCCAGGCATTGCAGAAACTGTTACTGGTGGTGCCCCAGTGGAACCTACTCCTGCTAAAGTATCTGTGGCCGCTGCACCTGGTTCTAATACCTCAGCTTCAGTAGTTGCCGGGCCAGGTCATGCAGAAGCTGCCGCTGGTAGTGCCCCAGTGAATTCACCTGTTTCTCCAATTCCTGCGCCTGTGGTGGAGGCCCCTTGTCCTGAGGCTCTAATTCCAGCCCCAGGAAGCCCCTCTACAGCAGCAGGTAGTCCAAGCAATGCAGAGGCTGTTGCTGGTGGTGCCCCAGTGGAACCTACTCCTGCTCAAGTATCTGTGGCCGCTGCACCTGGTTCTAATACCTCAGCTTCAGCAGTTGCCGGGCCAGATCATGCAGAAGCTGCCGCTGGTAGTGCCCCAGTGGAATCACCTGTTTCTCCAATTCCTGCCCCTGTGGCGGAGGCCCCTTGTCCTGAGGCTCCTATTCCAGCCCCAGGAAGCCCCTCTACAGCAGCAGCTAGTCCAGGCAATGCAGAAGCTGTTGCTAGTGGTGCCCCAGTAGTACCTACTCCTGCTCAAGTATCTGTGGCCCCTGCACCTGGTTCTAACACCACAGTTTCAGCAATTGCCGGGCCAGGTCATGCAGAAGCTGCCGCTGGTAGTGCCCCAGTGGAATCACTTGTTTCTCCAATTCCTGCCTCTGTTGCGGAGGCCCCTACTCCAATCCCAGGAAGCTCTGGTTCAGGCGTAGCCGGGCCAGCTCATGCAGAAGCTGCAACTGGTGGTGCCCTAGTGCTATCTCCTGCGGCTCCAACTCCTGCCCCTGTTGCTGTAACCCCTATTCCTGCTCCTAGCACCTCTGCTACAGCAGTAGCCGAGCCAAGTAAAGCTGAAGCTGTAGCTAATGGTACTCCAATCGTATCTCCAGTGGACACCAAACCTTACCCTGACGCTGTGGCCCCTGTCCCTGGGGCCCCGACTCCTACTCCTGGTACCTCTGCTACAGCAGAAGCTAGTCCAGGAAATGCTGTAGCTGCAGCTGGTGTTGCCCCAGTGCCATCTCCTGCGGCTCCAACTCCTACCCCTGTTGCTGTGGCCCCTGTCCCTGGGGCCCCAACTCCTACGCCTGGTACCTCTGCTACAGCAGTAGCTAGTCCAGGAAATGCAGAAGCTGCAGCTGGTGGTGCCCCAGTGCCAACTCCAGTGGCTCCAACTCCTGCCCCCGTGGATGTGGCCCCTATCCCTGAGGCCCCTACTTCTGCTCCTGGCACCTTTGCTACAGCAGTAGCTGGTCCAGGTCAAGCAGAAGCTGTAGCTAATGGTACTCCAACCGTATCTCCAGTGGACCCCAAACCTTGCCCTGAAGCTGTGGCCCCTGTCCCTGGGGCCCCGGCTACTACTCCTGGTACCTCTGCTTCAGCAGAAGCTAGTCCAGGAAATGCAGAAGCTGCAGCTGGTGGTGCCCCAGTGCCATCTCCTGCGGCTCCAACTCCTGCCCCCGTTGCTGTGGCCCCTATTCCTGAGGCTCCGACTCCTACTTCTAGTACCTCTTCTACAGCAGTAGCTAGTCCAGATGATGCAGAAGCTGCAGCTGGTGGTGCCCCAGTGCCACCTCCTGTAGCTCCAACTCCTACCCCCGATGCTGTGGCCCCTATCCCTGAGGCCCCGGCTCCTTCTCCTGGTACCTCTGCTACAGCAGTAGCTAGTCCAGATGATGCAGAAGCTGCAGCTGGTGGTGCCCCAGTGCCACCTCCTGTAGCTCCAACTCCTACCCCCGATGCTGTGGCCCCTATCCCTGAGGCCCCGGTTCTTTCTCCTGGTACCTCTGCTACAGCAGTAGCTAGTCCAGATAATGCAGAAGCTGCAGATGGTGGTTCACCAGTGGTCCCGTCTGCAAGCAACTCTCCTGCCCCAGTAGCCGTGGCTTCCTCTCCTGCCTCAGAAACTACAGCAGAAGCTAGTCCAGATCATGCTTAAACCACGGCAATTGATACACCACCGACCCCAGTTGTTATCCCAACATTACCACTTACTGTTCCCGCCCAAGCAACTGTCACACCGAGTATTGGTGCCTTAGCTACGGCATAACTACTTGACTGTGGCACCAATAGTACCATCATTGCCTACTCCTACTGTGGCACCTAGTGCTGCCCCAGTAGTAAAACCTACTGCTGCCCCACCTGTTCCTAGAACTAATCTAGTGGTAGCTCCTACTATACCCCCCACTGCAGTCCTCACTGAACCCTCTACAGAAGCCCCTACAGTAGCCCCCACTATACCCCCTAATGCAGACCCCACTGTACCCCCTACTAAACCCCCCACATAACCCACTACTAACCGCCTACAGTAGCCCCCACTATATTCCCTACTATACCGCCAACTGTACCCCTTACTGCACCACCCACTGCTGCCCCTACGGTACCGCCTATAGCAGCCCCTACTGTACCTCCTAGAGCCCCCACTTACCTCCCACTGTCAGAGTCAAGAATTGCTCGCGGTGGAGTGCAGCAGACGCAAATTCCGCGTGCATCTCTACGTTTCGGATTTAATAACCGCAAGGTTGGTATGGCCATGAGAGGTTGGTGGGTTTGTACCTCCCACTGTTCCCCCTACTGCATCCCCCACTGTAGCCCCTACTGCACCCCCAACTGCAGCTCCTACTGTTCCATCTACTGCAGCCCTCTACTGAAGCCCCTACTAACCCCCTACTGATGCCCCTAATGTAGCCCTAGAAAACGAAATGGACTAATACACTCGACATGCTAAAAGTTTTAATTAACATAAGCATTTATTAAATTCACAAAAATACAACAGAGCAAAGTTATTTCCTTAATTGCGAGAATACAAAGTTTATTAGTTTGCTGGTGTTTTTATTTTAGTTGGAATTTTATTTTTTATTTGCCTGAATTAAGTACCTCAATGCAAAAAAGAGAAACTCCACAGCATGATTTACCTATAACCCCATACAAACTACAAATACATGAGGATGTGTAAAAATATAACAAAAAAAATTGGTTGCCTGTAAAGTCGGTATACGCGCGAAAGTTTTACGTGACAACGACTCTGAGTGGTAAAATAATTTTAATGTGAATATTCATTCGTATAACATGAACCGGTGTGTATGCCTATCTCTCTCTCTCTCTCTCGCTCTGTCTCTCTCGCGCGAAACGTGAGCGGAGCAGCGTAACGCAGTTTCTTGAGGTGTCACCCGGCAAACCAATTTATAAGACGTTGTCACGTCAAAAGTTTAAAATACACAAAATTCAGAGTACATTTCAAGTTAATGGATCTTCTTTATTTTAGACATACTCGCTACACTGTCGAAATTTTTTTTTTTTTTTCTTTTGTAAGAATGCTATTGGAACCTTCAGACTCAGAGCCCTATGCTACGAGATAGTAGAAAATCATTGTTTAAGAAAATAACTCCAAAAAAAACGTCATTTTTACACTTTTAATTTAATATTATTTAAGTAATTTGAAATGAATGTCTCATTTAACCTTATACAGGGATCGGAATAATGTATTTTATTTTATTTATTTAAAAAAGAACACCAACAGTATACATATATATACATTGCTCATCTTAAATTTAAACCTTAGTATTCAAATCCTATATGTATACCTATTATATGTATAAACATTAAACTGCGGGTAGCTTGACCATTGCCCCTTTTTTTTTAAAAAAAAGAGCTTCGTATTTTTTTTACATCCTGGGTGCTCATGGACAGAAGTAAAAAGGAAAATGCCAAAATTTTCCAACAAGACTAATAAATAATGCCGATGCAGGAAGCACATGAGCGATCGCGGTGGAGATCCTTGGGGGAGGCCTATGCTCAGCAGTAGGCCTCGAACGGCTGATATAGTGTACCTATTGGGAAGAAGAAGGAATGTATCATCATATGTGTCTATCAAAAAAAGACTAAACTGAGATTTGGGCTCAAATCGTCACACAATGGAAGCAGATGGCTATCGCCGTAGAGGTAGACCCAAAAAAAGATGGTGTGACGATTTGACGAGTTTTCGAACAGATTGGGAATCCTTAGCCGCCAATGCCAGGAAGCAACTTTGCTTTATTCATATGTAATAATAGTCCTCCTGGCCGATTTCGACCACGGCGGCCAATCTAAACAGAGATCAGCCAACTGCGCAGGAGATATTATAGTGCACCAGTGTTAGCGAAATACACAGATGCAGAGATCAAGCACAGGACCATTCTGAGGCACGGAGTGTAGCACCGCCAACTTCCCGACTCCGAGCTTTTTTTGAGAAATACATGACAGAAAATCATGAATTCAAGACAGGTATCTTGGTTGACTGCCTCGTTGGTGTAGTGGCAAAGTTTCTGCCTTACATCCGAGAGGTCCTGGGTTCGAATCCCAGGTCGAGCTAAAATTGTTTCTGAGATTTTTAGAAAGCACGTTAAGCTGTTGGTCCTGCGCCTGAACTCTCTCCGGTCATGTCGGTTTGCCGTCTCACCGAACTTTGAGAGTGATGGAACAGTGAGTGCACCTGTGTATTGCGCTCACACTTGTGCACTATAATATATCCTGCGCAGTTGGCTGATCTCTGTTGAGATTGGCCGCCGTGGTCGAAATCGGTTAGGACTATTATTACATATGAATAAAGCAAAGTCGCTTCCCGCGTCTGTCCGGACAAAGTCTGTATGTATGTATGCTTAGATCTCTATATATCTTGGAATTTTATTGAAGAGCCTAGCCTAGCTTATACTTTGGTGCATGATTAAAACCTTGGAAGTATTCGTAGGTAATTATTTGAATGGATCGCATAAACATGTATCAATACGTTTCACTCTAATGCGTCAATAGTTTGCAATTTACATTGCGGCTCGCACACCATTTGTATAAATAAAACTGTTGGTTTTTGCAGTTCCTTAGTTAGCTAAATGACTAAAAAGGGACCCGATCACTCACTTCGGTGTACGTCTGTCTGTGCTCTGTCATTGCCAGATTTAAAGTCGGGATTCTGAAACTTAATGAGTAACAAATGTGGGATTTTCTCGTCAAAAGCGGGACATAATTAAAAAAAAGTAAAAAATCGCGATCAGAAAAGCAGTTCCATGTTGGGATACTTAATAGAAAAAAACACTAGTTTAAACATATTTCTGTCAAAGTTCTGTTATCCTCGAAAGCGGGACTGAGCCTTTTTTTTTTCGCTGTGGAAATGCTTTTACGCATGCCCCTCACACATCTGCAGGGGGGTATGTGGGACTCAACGGCTGGTGTGCAAGGCCGTAATACCCACTAAAACCACAGCGCACTCCACCACTCCGCCATTGTTGGGGGTGCCATGGGGTCGCATGAGCATTCACCACGGCACCCCGGCGGATAGCCCGAGGGCCACAAACTCCTTGGCGGTGGAGCAAGGTGTTGGGCTCCGCCACCACCCGGCCGCAGAGGATAGGGAGGACGGCAACGACACACCGCATCTCCTCTTCCTCTGCGGCCCCACCGCAGCGCCTTCCAACGGTGCGCCCCCGTTTGGTCGCGGGAGATAGGCCGCACGGCAACGACACACCGATACGTCTCTCCTCCCGCGACCGCACCCGACTGCGAGGGACAGCCAAAACCGTCCCCCACACCCGCACCCTTGGACGCATCCTGCGCAGGCCTCCCCAAGCCCACGTGGAGCGTCCCCTCCCGGGATCCCGATTAGCTTCACCGTGGGTGGCAAAGCCACGGTTACTGAGCCCCCCCACCACGACAAGGTGGAGATCCGACAGGGGGGGAATTGGGACTGAGCCTACCTACCCCTCGTGGGACATCTCATGTTTTCAAAAAAATCGTGACGCCCCATCAAACGCGTCCAAAAAAATGATATTTTTTGATTGTAATAGTAATAGTCCTTCTGGCCGATTTCGACCACGGCGGCCAATCTCAACAGAGATCAGCCAACTACGCAGGAGATATTATAGTGCACAAGTGTGAACGCAATACACAGGTGCACTCACTGTTCCATCACTCTCAAAGTTCGGTGAGTCGGCTATCTGACATGACCGGAGAGAGATCAGGCGCAGGACCAACGGCTTGACGTGCTTTCCGAGGCACGGGGGTGTAACACCGCCAACTTCCCGACTCCGAGCTGTTTTTGAGAAATTCATGACAGAAAATCTCAGAAACAATTTTGGCTCGACCTAGGATTCGAACCCAGGACCTCTCGGATGTGAGGCAGAAACTTTGCCACTTCACCAACGAGGCAGTCTAAAACCGTTATTGTAGTCAATCAAAAGCGTGTGCGGAACCCTTCGTTAGCCACTTAAACTTGCAATTGGCTGGTTTTTATTGTTTGTGCCTTTAATAAATCAGTAAAGGAAGTCAATTCTGTATGTACATTGAAGAAATACAAGAAAAATAATATAAGGTGTTTTTAGTACACAGGCTGAAATAGGTAGGGTTTTTAACCATCGACTAAAAAGAGGGGTTATAAGTTTAACCCCTATTCTGTTTGGGTGTTAACTATGTGTGTTTGTGTTTTTGTGCCATCGTAGCTCCATATTCAGCATTGAGACGCCGCGGGATTGGAACGTTCCAATACATAAATATTTAAATAAATAATATTTCACAACAATCACACCAATTCTCTAGTCCCAAATTAAGCTACGAGGCTTGTGTTATGGGTACTAGACAACGGATAAACACACTTAAATACTTTTTTTTTTGTAAATAAATACATATTATACATAGAAAACACCCAGACCAGTACAAACACACATGTACATGCACACACATGCTTTTACTGTGCGGAGATCGAAGCCGCGACCCTTGGTTTTAGAATGCTGGAATAAGATAATAAACCTGGAAGTAAGATAATTAGATTTGTGGCTTCGTACAAATTTTTCGAAAAAAAAACCATTATTACTTGGTTTTTTGGCACAATCAACTCTGGTATTATTTTTGTATAAGAGAATAACTAATGGAAGCGGTAAGTGACCAAAAATCCGTCACTTTACAATTTAAGTTCCTATGTTTATGAAAGACAAATTTCAGCCCACTGTGCGCTGGTAGAACTGGTTAAATGTTTTTGTGTGTTTGTTATATTCATTCTCATCAGCCTATATACGTCCCACTGCTGGGCACAGGCCTCACCTCAACTGTGAGGTGGTCCGAGCCATACTCCACCACGCGGGCTCAGTGCGGATTGGTGGAGGGGTGTGTGTAAGGTAAGTGACCAACCTTACTGTCAGATGTTATTAAGCCGCCCGACGGCCTCTGACCAGGCTTAACGACTAATATCTATCGATATTAACCGGGACCAACAGCCTAACGTGCCTTCCGAAGCACGGAGATGCTTGTAAATAGACGTCACTTAAATGGTCAGAATGGTCACCCATCCCAAACATGACCGCGCCGTAGGTTGCTTAACTTTAGGTATCACTACCAAAGCGCTGCAACCACTGCGCCACAAGCACCTCTGTTATATTCATTGCAACGAATAAAAGATTTTTCATTTTTTTTTACCCTAACTCTAAATCAGTTTCGCCAAAATTATCATCTTTTTAATTGATAACTGACTGAAAATAAATAATATGAAAAAACTAAAAAAACACGCTTCTATGGCTTTAAAAGAGAATATAACATCTGAGTACAAAGATTTGATTAATATCTGAGTACAAGAATTTATATTACCGTAGAGTAAAAAGCGTGGGGTGCACTTTATGTCGTTTTCATTGTTCTCTTTTTATAGTTGCCAATACTATAATGATTTCAATATATACTATCCCAAGCACCCCACGCTTTTTTCTCTCTTACCTACTGTAATAAAAATTCTTTGTACTCAGAAAAAGCGTGTATTTTTAGTGTTTAAAACTATTATTTATTTTTATTTTTTTAGTTAATAAGGATATGGAAAACTCTTATCAAATTATTGCATTGTCATCAGTTCTTGATACGTGTGCAAAGTTTCACATTACATGCAGCCCGAGCTAATAAAAGCGAGTTAAAAAGGACGCGGTGGGGGACTACTCTCTGAAAACATTGAAAGAAATGTAGAAAGAAAAAAGCATTTGACTATTTGTTATCAAATTCAACGGGCGATGGACATGTTATTTACTTTTTTTAATTGACGTGTTTCGGGTAATCGTCCGCATATTTATTAGTTCAGATTGAAAAATAATCATAAATGTTATTATATTAACACGTATATTAATCGCAATAATAGTCTTTACAAATCAATGTTTGTTGTGTGTACAACTCACACATCAAACACACATCTGTGCAAACAAAAACATGTGCACACAAAAGCACTGCAGTATCTTATGCACTTGTAATATGGGCAATTTTTTCCAATAAACATTGGATACCTTCCCTATTGTGCTGTCTGAAGGTAAATAACAAAAAGATTGTTATAAAGTGCCTAGCCGGCCCTTTGACATTCGCTATTAAAGAACAACCACCGTTATAAGTGGTTCTTTCGCTTTAGTTAGGTGTCGTTATATCTTTTCAATTAATAGCTATAGCAGATTTTTGTCCTAGTGATTTCATGGGACACCAAAACAAAGTTTTTGGGTCTCACTTTTCGATTCTTTCATTAATTCTTAACGAGCGAAAAAAGTTACTGGCCCGTTCGAGAGTAGCGCTTAAAATCTGTTGATAGAGCGCGAAACATTTTTTAAGGCTATTTTTTGATAATAATGAAACCATGAAGATTTTGGTGGTATTATTTTTGGTAAGTAAATTTAAACTGTCATATCGAGTGTCATTTTATGTGTCTGCGAATAAATGAATGAATGCCTTCACTGTATTTAATCATCACAATATCACAAAGCGGTTGACGCTTTTGATAGAAGGAAAAAATAATACTGAAAGTATCTCCAACTATGTGAGGTATGGCATGGTGTGTTGTCGACCATAAAGTGTTTGAATGCTTTTTATAAGAACGTAACATTTTATTTAATTTTAAAGCATATTTGATTGAAATGCCTAATCATCATTTTATTTTTTATTTTAGGTCATCTACTGCGAGTGTCTACCAAATAGCGGTAAAATCGCCCAATAGTCATTTTCCTAAAGTTTTGAAAGTTTGAAATACAAATCTTGGTGGCGTTAGACCTATCCCTCTGACTTTTCTCTGAACGAAAACCAAAATGAGGCACTATTTGAATAAAATCAGCTAGTAGGCAATTATTTAATTTTGTTTTTTCATGCCACCAATGAAGAAAAAACGAAATTTGAAATGGATTACCGCAATTGAAGTAAATTAGCATTTTTAATAAACAAAATGTATATTTTTTCAGCACCCAAAGATTCAGTAACAACAACGCCATGTCCAACAACCGTGAAACCTTCCACTACGACCAGCGCTACGTCGACGACCACTAGTACTACAACCCCCAAGCCTACGACTACAACCCACAAGCCTACGACTACAACCCCCGAGCCTACCACTACAACCCACAAGCCTACGACTACAACCCCCAAGCCTACCACTACAACCCCCGAGCCTACCACTACCACCCCCAAGCCTACCACTACCACCCCGAAGACTACCACTACCACCCCCAAGCCTACCTCTACAACCTCCAAGACTACCACTACCACCCACAAGACTACCACTACCACCCCCAAGCCTCCCTGTACAACCCCCGAGCCTACCACTACCACCCCCAAGACTACCACTACCACCCCCAAGCCTACCTCTACAACCCCCGAGCCTACGACTACAACCCACAAGCCTACGACTACAACCCACAAGCCTACGACTACAACCCACAAGCCTACGACTACAACCCACAAGCCTACGACTACAACCCCCGAGCCTACTACTACAACCCACAAGCCTACGACTACAACCCCCAAGCCTACCACTACAACCCCCGAGCCTACCACTACCACCCCCAAGCCTACCACTACCACCCCGAAGACTACCACTACCACCCCCAAGCCTACCTCTACAACCTCCAAGACTACCACTACAACCCACAAGCCTACGACTACCACCCACAAGCCTACGACTACAACCCCCAAGCCTACCTCTACAACCCCCGAGCCTACGACTACAACCCACAAGCCTACGACTACGACCCCCGAGCCTACCACTACAACCCACAAGCCTACGACTACAACCCCCGAGCCTACCACTACAACCCACAAGCCTACGACTACAACCCACAAGCCTACGACTACAACCCACAAGCCTACGACTACAACCCCCGAGCCTACCACTACAACCCCCAAGCCTACGACTACAACCCACAAGCCTACGACTACAACCCCCGAGCCTACCACTACAACCCCTAAAGCCTACGACTACAACCCCCAAGCCTACCACTACCACCCCCAAGCCTACCACTACCACCCCCAAGACAACCACTACAACCCCCAAGCCTACCTCTACAACCCCCGAGCCTACCACTACAACCCACAAAACTACGACTACAACCCCAAAGCCTTCCACTACAACCTCCGAGCCTACCACTACAAGCCCCAAGCCTACCTCTACAACCCACGAGCCTACCACTACCACCCCCAAGCCTACCACTACTACCCCTTGCCCTACAACCACGACCATGACCACTACACCCAAACCAAGCACTACTACAACCCCTAAGCCTACCCCTTCTACAACTTCACCTAAAGTCAGTTCTACTACGACCTCTAAATCTAGCACTACTACTAGCCCTTCCCCTACTACTACCACGGCAACCAAAAAACATCATACCACCCACAAAACTCATCACCATAGTCGTAGAAAACATCATAAACCACACACTCCCCATTACTTACACCCGCATCATAAGGAACCATCACATCAACCGCATCACAGACACCCTGACTTACATCATCCGCATCAGAAACACCCTGACTCACTTAATCCACATCACTACCACCCCGATTCACTTCACCCGCATCAGAGATACCCTGACTCACATCATCCTCATCACAGACAGTTCCATTCACCCCCTTCTGATGAGGAGAACCACCCAGGTCTTCTCGAACAGCTATTACGTGTGCCAGAAGAAGTTTCGTCGGGAATTTTTTGACATCAAACTAGCATAAGCAAATAAAACATTTTTTAAATCAATTACTTTTTTTATTAGCAAATCACAAGTAAGTGTTAGTGCATATTACAAATTAAAGTTGTGTGGAAGTCCTAAGGATATTGCATTGTTCTTTATAAACCACACCAGAGAATAACGCGGTATCATTATTATACAAGATCAACATAAAAATGTGGGACTAATTATTATAAACTATCAGAACAGCTATTAAAGAAAATTTAAAGTAAAAAAACGAGCTATGGAGAATTGGAGAGATCTATGCTTGGTCTTTCTTTAGGAGTCCTTTGGGAGGTTACATAGAAGAAATAAACATATCCCAGCGGATTAGTAAGCTGAAATGGCAGTGGCAAACATCTCGAAGAACTGATTGGCTGTCATGCGAAATTCCTAGGTGTAGCTTATAAAAGGGCCTATCAGTTTGACCCAATATTTCGCTATATTTAGTAAGCTATGTATTTATTATTTTAATCGTGCTGACGATCAGTAAGATCAACTTAACCAAATTTTAAAGTTTTTTAGTGGTTTCGGTTTTACCCTTTTTCCTCAATTCTCCTACTGTTCTAACTATTTTTAGAGTTAGGCGAAAAATCAAAGCGTTCATTAGTAAAAATACTACAAAATACCTACTTTAAACTAACATTTTAACTAGGTACTATTGTGAAGATCATTATTTTACATTACAATTAAAGCAAATATTGTACTTTCAGAAAAACCTTACACTCAAATAATTTATTACATTTTTTGAGCATATATTGAAGAAAATTTTGAAGTTAAACAAAGTAACTTTGAACGAGTGATAATTTTAGATAAAAAAATTACAATAAAATAGTTATGAAGTTATTACATACGTTATTATGAAGTTATTATATACGGGATTTATACCTTCTACAAGTGTCACAATCATGGGGTAACTTGTAATAGGGCGAAATATCGAGATCTCAAAAACCAAAAGGTACATGGTATGAATCCCGTATATTCGTATCATTACATCGAATTTTAATATACGTTACAACGTTTTGTTGAAAAGTTTCTTAACTAAATTTAAGATTTGCCTAGTGAAGATTATGTAAATGAACAATATTTACCTGCTAATCCTATTTTCATAAAATAGTTTGATATAATACTTCTAAGCCAATTCACACTGGTATTCCATCTAATTTTTATGTTATTTAAAAAAGTAATTTCGTAAATAATTTTAAACACGTTTTGTGGCTCAAAAATTCAAAATATAACAGGTTTGTACAACACATTTCCGTCATTTCTATTAATAAAAATATGACTTCCAATTGCAAAGAAAAACAAAAATGTTAAATACTTTATTCTTAACTAAAATCAAAATGTCTTCATTATAACTAGGAAAATTTTGATTCAAGATTGTAAGATTTTAAACAAGCATTAGCTAGTGTTTATTTAAAAATAACTAGGTACATTTAAATCTATAAACTATTGCTAAAATTAAAAACGTTTAAATCGTTCCATGTCATTGTTTTAATAAACCTCTTTGTAATTGTGCATTTCTTAAAGAATAATGTATGTCGTGAGTACTAGAGTACATAATTACATCGTCAATATACGCAATGCCAAGTGGCATAATATAAAATTTGGTTTATTCCCGATTTGTTTGTCAATGTCGTTCAAGGAACGTAGGGGAATACTTGCGTCACCCGTCCGATGCCCCTGGAACAAAAATTATACAGGATTACGTACACAGTTATAATTTTTTAGGAAAATCGGTATTTGGTTATAGCTATAGTTATTCAGACAAAGTTAAACAAAATAATTCAATTGTATTGGCGAAGCCCCATTTGCTGCAAGCTGTTTTAGCATAACCCAGGATGATTTAGCAAAGCTTGCATTGTGAAGATCAATCAGGCTTATGATTAGACAGGGCCGTTTGGGCACATACTCGGACCCTATTGCAGTCTTGCAATCAGCGTATCATAATAATCGTTGAGTGGTAAGCAAGATTGCAAATGTAACTTTGTACCTAACATATTCGTCAAAGGCGGAGCCACACTCTGGCCAAATTGCCTTAAAAGAAACGCTATTGGCATTTAGATAAACACACCATTTTGCGTTGAGCCCCATGCTTTTTTTCCACTTATTTGACGTTAGATCTTTGGGCCCACTATTCGGCCAGAGTGAAATAGTCAAGTAAGACTTACCTGGTCCCCTGCCCAGCCGTGAGCAGTAGCCGTCGTCCAGTCACCAGGTACTCTGGTGCGCGCGTGAAACGGAACACGAGCGACGCGCCGCACCCCGCGCGCACTTCGTTATTGCGGGATAGTATGCCCTGGAAATATTATTGTAAATAATAAATAAATAAATATACAACAAAATCACATACATTGATCTGGCGTGGTAACTAGCTAAAGCACTTGTGTTACTGATATCAGAATCAACAGGTATTGCAAATAAACTTAAATAAATACATATAACACCCAGACCAGTACAAACAGACATCTTCATGCACACAAATGTTTGTACAGTGCGGGGATCGAACACGTGACCTCTTGTTTAATAGTCAATTTCTTGACCAAAGACCACCAAAGTGGTCGTCATAATTATTATTATATTAGATTATTCAATAGCTCCACAATAAACATATAGTTAGTTAGTTTTGCAGGGCTTTTTCCGCACTTAGCCTCACGATTGGGCCATTGTGCGTGTTTGCCTCTATTCCAACCAACCCAAGCTCTCCCAGAAGGCTAGCAGCCTGCCTAGGCCACTCAAGATTTCCTGGAATGATGTTGGGTTTTTTAGAATGTCTGCTCGCTGTTTTTCCACGCTTGTGCACTCCATGAGTACATGCTGTTGCGTTTCCTCTTCCTCGAGGCATCCTCTGCATCGAGGGCTGTTTGTTACACCTATGTTAAATAGGTGCTCGTTTAGGGGACAGTGGCCTGTCATAATCTCACAATAAACATATATATTACAGTATTTCATATTACTCATCTAACAGAATAACGCTAACAGTTAGGATGAAAAGCGACGACTAGAAACAAGTATCACTAGCTAGTCAGGCGCACAATTTTAGCGACTTACTTTCCAGCGCCAAGAGTTATTATGCTATTAAATAAAGTAAAAATATAAAGTTTTGAGCAAATTTTTGTAACTAACAACATATGGTCTGTGTCCGAAATAAAAGAATTTTATTTTTTTAAATCAAACAGGCACTTTTTTAAACGTGGCGTGAATGTTGCTAGCCGATTAATGTATTAATTTTACGAAGCGAAGATAAGTCACTGTTCTGTAAGAGGTCGGCAATGCGGTTAAATTAAGGTTTCCCATAATTTCCTAAGGTGCGCTTACATCCTTTCATTTTTGGTAATAATTAGTGCAAAGGCGTTACGATTCCGCTTATAAAATCTTAACAAAACCGGTATTGAATAAGTTTGTTTCCAGTATAACAGAAATATGCAAAAATTTTAAATTATTTTATAATTTCCTCTTTCATTGTTTTTTTTATATCTGCAGTTTGTAATAGTTGATGTTCCATTGAAATTAAATCGATAAATAGTCACCTACTCCCATTCCCATACAAGTTTTATGTACAAAAGCGTTTGACGTCAACGATTGGTAGTGTAAACTTCCCTGATGCATGATTTTGACAGATCTAGTAAGGCCAAAATGTCAAAACAGACAAGTCGAATAATTTGGTAGTAGGTATTAGCCGGTATTAGGTATGTAGACACTACTGAGAATATAAATACAACATCACATACATTGATCTGACTCCGTGGTAAGTAGCTAAAACACTTGTGTTACAGATATCAGAATCAACAGTGGTATTACAAATAAACTTAAATACATACATATAACACACAGACCAGTACAAACAGACATGTTCATGCACACAAATGTTTGTACAGTGCGGGGATCGAACCCACAACCTCTTGGTTATTAGTCAACGTCTTGACCAAAGACCACCAAAGTGGTCGTCATAATTATTATTATCTTAGATTAAATTAAATAGCCTCATGATATACATTTATATTATAGTATTTCATATTAGGATGAACAGCGACGAGTAGGAACAAGCATCACTAGGTACAAATTTCACACAATTTTTTTCCAGCGCTAAAAGGCATAAATAATAAAAGGTTTGAGCAAATATTGTAACTAACTTCGTCCGAAATAAAATAATTTTATTTTATTTAAAATAATTTTATTTTATTTACAGAAATTAAATAAAGTGCTATTTTTAAACTTGGCGTGAATGTTGGAAGACTGCTGCAAGAAGTCGGCAATGCGTTTAACTTAAGGATTCTGTAAAGTGAGTATTATATAATGTAATGGATAATCTTGTAAAGTTGCACTGACATCCTTGAATTTTAACAATACTTGTTTTTTAATTATTTAATTTAAAATTTAAAATGTTATGAAATCTTGACATTTTGCTAATTGTAAATTAAATCCATTTTTAAAATTTGCATGCTGAGTAAGAAGAACAACCTAAAAATATGTCATCTTCAGTGCTAGTAGCTTATTCATGAGCAGATAGTAAATTGCATTAATTCATTTGGTAACAATTATACAAGGGCGCTATGATTCTACTTAAAAAACCGTAACAAAACCGGTATTTAATAAGTTTGCTTCCAGTATAACAACTAGGAATATTCAAAAACAGTTTTTCCATAGTTTCCCCTTTCATTGTTATTTTTTCTGTAGTTCGTAATATTTGATGTTCAATTGAAATTGAATCGATTTAGTCCCCATTCCCATATAAGTTCTATGCACATAAGCGTTTGACGTCAACGATTGGTAGTTTTTTTTTAAGTTTATTTTTCAAAAGTAACATACTACAATTCATTTGCACTATTCTGCCAAACTGTGTAACAGTTTGCAGTATAAACTTCCGTGATGCATGATTTTGACAGATCTAGTATGGCCGAAATGTCAAAAAACAGGCAAGTCGAACAATTTGGTATCAAAGCTGAAAAAAAGAGGATTATTTTGCTTTAAATTTCTTTGCTTAAAATAAATGTAGTGGCGAAACGCGTGGAGTGTTTGTTGGTGTCAGTGTTGTGATTCCAGGTGCATCTTCTTTGTCACGTTCTGAGCTGTAGGTATTGTAAGTCCTGCGACTTCCATTTCTAGCTTTTTCAGGTGGTCACAGTTGGATGTATTTTGGTTCCTGCGCTGGCGTCGTTTGGTGGAAATTAAAAGCAAAATAATCCTCTTTTTTTTCAGCTTTAGTCATGGATTTCCGCAAAGTAACGCCTGATTCTATCAACTATAATTTGGTATTAGGTATTATCCGGTATAAGTTATGTAGACACTACTGAGAATATAATTATAAAACATATTTCATTATATTATACTCACTTCAATGATGGCGGTCTGTCGCACGTTGCCCACGTGGACCGTGCACTGGAAGCCGGGGTAGATCGCCGTCGAGTGCCTCAACACGTGCACCGAAGCCTGTCGAAGACATCGTCATAAAGTTTTCAATAGAGATGGGCCGAGTACTCGGTGTTTTTTTAAATACTCGTTCTCGCCCGAATAACTCGGTTCAAGTGTCGAGTACTCGGTTATGTAAACTTAATAAACATCATGTCTGGAATAAGTTTGCGAGTGGCCAACTGGAGGAATTAAAGTATGTACCTAAATGATCACATACTTAAGTCAATGAACAAGCCCCTAATCTGGCGTTTGTTGATTCCTATTAATAAAATAAATAAATAAATAAATAAAATCTGTATTCATCAACTAGGTAACAAAAATATGTTCAGTTGCTGGGACCGACCTAGTAAGTAAAAAATATACTTGTGGCAGGAGGCCCCGCTCTCTGTACACAGGGGCCTGTGATATTTGGGATTTACAATCAAAAGTTTAAAATAAAAAGAAGTTATTTCTTAACTATTTGTGGTGTGTGTGTGTGTGTGTGTGTGTGTGTGTGTGTGTGTGTGTGTGTGTTTGTGTGTATGTGTTTTTGTGTATGTGTGTGTGTGTGTGTGCACGCGGGCACGCGTAAGTGTTTAGTAGCCCTACGATGTTAAATCTTGGGATCGGTGATGATAACCGCATACTCAACAACTTACAAAGAGTTTTGACCTCCTTTGTGCTATTGCACTAGTCAACAAGTCCTCTGTATCACAATAGCCAAGAGTGTTAAGCTTCTTGACTAATTTTTCTTTGAGTTTATAATACAGCAGGTTATAAATTTTATATTTTGTATGAAGAACGTTATGCAGTAAAGCAGACTGAGAACAGAATTGACGCCTGGCAAAAACTGTTCTGCAAGGAGGAACCGGGGCAACCCTGTTCTGCAAGGAGGAACCGGGGCAACCCTGTTCTGCAAGGAGGAACCGGGGCAACCCTGTTCTGCAAGGAGGAGCCGGGGCAACCCTGTTCTGCGAGGAGGAACCGGGGCAACCCTGTTCTGCAAGGAGGAACCGGGGCAACCCTGTTATGCAAGGAGGAACCGGGGCAACCCTGTTCTGCAAGGAGGAACCGGGGCAACCCTGTTCTGCAAGGCGGAACCGGGGCAACCCTGTTCTGCAAGGAGGAACCGGGGCAACCCTGTTCTGCGAGGAGGAGCCGGGGCAACCCTGTTCTGCGAGGAGGAACCGGGGCAACCCTGTTCTGCAAGGAGGAACCGGGGCAACCCTGTTATGCAAGGAGGAACCGGGGCAACCCTGTTCTGCAAGGAGGAACCGGGGCAACCCTGTTCTGCAAGGCGGAACCGGGGCAACCCCGTTCTGCAAGGAGGAACCGGGGCAACCCTGTTCTGCAAGGAGGAACCGGGGCAACCCTGTTCTGCAAGGCGGAACCGGGGCAACCCCGTTCTGCAAGGAGGAACCGGGGCAACCCTGTTCTGCAAGGAGGAACCGGGGCAACCCTGTTCTGCAAGGAGGAACCGGGGCAACCCTGTTATGCAAGGAGGAACCGGGGCAACCCTGTTCTGCAAGGAGGAACCGGGGCAACCCTGTTCTGCAAGGCGGAACCGGGGCAACCCCGTTCTGCAAGGAGGAACCGGGGCAACCCTGTTCTGCAAGGAGGAACCGGGGCTACCCTGTTCTGCAAGGAGGAACCGGGGCAACCCTGTTCTGCAAGGAGGAACCGGGGCAACCCTGTTCTGCAAGGAGGAACCGGGGCAACCCTGTTCTGCAAGGAGGAACCGGGGCAGCCCTGTTCTGCCGTCTAGCTATTAATAAATTTGAATATTGGTTAATTATAGGACAGCCAGGCCGCTGCAGATCGCTAACTTATATGACAAACTGTATGTAGTTCATCCATTCATCATTAATCCAAAATTACAGTGAATAGGTGTTGCTGGCAGCGCGTTGCGGTCATGTCATCTTGTTTTAGGGCCTCAAATTAAACCAAGTAACTCGGCCGAGTTATACTCGGTACTCGGTTACTCGGTACTCGCTTACTCGGTAAAACCACTACTCGGCCCATATCTAGTTTTCAACTATAGACACGATGACGCCTATATTATATAATTTCAAGACCATATGGCGTTTAAAAAACATAGCCCCTATGAAGTTAATACAAAGCTGTAGAAACCATTTTTTCAAACACACAAAATTTAATAAATATTCGGTCAATTGAATCCGATTTCTGAAACACTACACCGTGTGCAAACGGCACGTTTTTAGTAAGCGTCGATGGAACTCACACTCGCACATTTTACGTTTACTTTGCGTGCACGTTTAGTCGGTTACTTCAAAGCTACGTTATCGCCATTTTACTGCAAAACTCACACTCAGCATACAGATCGATAGGCCGAAAGAAAAATTCAGTTCAGTGCGTCGATCTGTACATTGACAATGTTTTCACGCAGTAGATTACTTAATATACAGGGTTACAGGAAAAGTCGACCTAGATCCGTTAAGGGCGTGTAGTACACATCATTTCTGAATGATTTTACTATGGAACCCCCAATCCTAAACTTAACCGTTTTCGAGATTTTCGAGTTTTATTTTTTTTTATGAAAATGCCCAATTTTTCGGCGGAATTCGGAATATTTTGAATTTTTTTGACTCTTATGATTATTTTTTTGGTTTTTTACATGAAGAATGAGATGCTTAATGACCTCAATGACTAAAACTGCACGTAAGTTAACTAAATAGGTCGTTGTAGACGATCGAAACTTAAAAAAATAAGTGCAAATTTAAAAAAAATATTTTTCTTTCTGTATATCGCAAAAAATTATTATGGTACTTGCTCTGCAGATGTGCTTAAAAACATCTACATTTTATCAGCTATCCAACAAGGTATAACAACCTAGGGTTGTATTTAAAGTCATAGAAAAAAACATAGTTAAAAACGTTCAGGTAGTAGGTCTAACGGGTCCCTCGGCTATTGTCCTTCAAGTTAATCCTTCAAGGTAATCGATAAGGACGGGATTACTAATTACCATAACGCACACTATTGGGCTCCTAAAGAACTAGGCAATCCAAATAAGAAAAGAGTAAAGGGGTCACAACGACGATTTAGTGTAAATGTATGAATGGGCATCATTTCCAACCATTTGATTGGGCCTTACTTTCTTCCAGACAATCTGAATGGTGAAACTTATGAAAATTTCTTAAGAGGTGACTTAGGTGACCTACTAGATGATCTCCCATTACAATTACTGCGGGACATGTGGTTTCAACATGATGGCTGCCCTGCTCATTTCAGAAGAAGCGTTAGGGAATTAGGGAATGGTTGGACACTAACTATCCTAACAAATGGATTGGACGAGGTGGGCCTTTACCCTGGCCAGCCAGAAGTCCCGACCTGACCCCCTAGGATTTTTATGTATGGGGGCACATGAAGAGCCTCGTTTACAGTGAGCCCAACCCCATATCGTCAGTGGAAGTTCTCAAAGAAAGGATAATTAATGCTGCTAACGACATATGAAGAACATTAACCACTGGTGTAGTGATAAGTGGACTACGTGAAAGAATGAGAAAATGTGTGCGAAATAGAGGTGGACACGTAGAACATGAACTATAAAAATTTATTCAAAAACATTAGGTGAATAAATGTTATTTTGAACTGATTTATTGTTTCATTTAGCTTACTACAATCACCGACGATCTGTACGCCAACTATGAGTTGAGCGTGAGTGACTTTGTATGCGAACTAGCGTTAACAACGCACCGATTACGTTATTTTCCAAACAAAAGCCAGTAACTAGTCACTTACGCTCAACTAATGGTTGGCGTACGGTCATTATTTGTACGATCGACGATCTGAACAAAAAAAAATGCTATAAAAACTGAATGATCTCCTAGGTCAGGATAGCGGGACATCGATGGATGCATGAAGGTTGTACCTAACCGAGGGAGGCCTATGTTCAGTAGTGGAAGCCAGTAGGCTGAAATGATGATGCTGAACTTAAGTCAAATTAATTAGATTAAATAAGCGCTATTTATTCTGACTGCCATGTAGCCTTAGAAACTAAGTTTCACCTTTGAGGGAAATAAATACCCTAGAGTGTTATACCTCGTTGGATAGAATGTAGATGTTTATAAGCATATCTGCAGAGCAAGTGCCATAATAATTTTTTGCGATATTACAGAAAATAAAAATATTTTTTTATAATTTGTACTTATTTTCTTAAGTTTCGATCGTCTACAACGACCTATTTAGTTAACTTACGTGCAATTTTAGTCATTGAGGTCATTATGCATCTCATTCTTCATGTAAAAAACCAAAAAAATAATCATTAGAGTCAAAAAAATTCAAAATATTCAATTCAATAGCCGAAAAATTGGGCATTTTCATAAAAAAAATTAAAACTCAAAAATCTTGAAAACGGTTAGTTTTAGGATGGGGGGTTCGATAGTGAAATCATTCAGAAATGATGTGTACTACACGCCCTTAACGGATCTAGGTCGACTTTTCCTGTAACCCTGTATAAGTAATTACGTAGTTCCTACTTCGTAGCGGCCTCCGATTTTCGATTTATCTTTGGCGCAACAGATTTAGAGTTAGGAAGCTAAAGGGAAGCGCTTCCTACCGACCGGTTATGGTCGGGGACCGAGGTCCGATAGACATCATCTTGATTAGTGTGAAATTAAATTAATTATTACAATTTTAAATTATATTCTATATTAGCAAAATGGAAAAATTATTAAAGTAAAATAAGCAAGAAAAATGGTAAAATTATAAAAGTAAAATAGTTAAAGTAAAATTGTAAAAGTAAAAATGTAAAAGTAAATTCGTAAAATTTTAAAAATTCTATTACAGTGTATAAAATCTGAACAATAATGTTAACCACCGAGGGAAAGAGCGAGTTATTCCCATTACAAGTGTCACAGACTACTTACCGGGAAAACTCAGTAACATTGTGTAAAAATACTTTTGGAAATAAACGAATTTATTATTATTATTTTTAAGTTTTTCTTTTTATTATTATATTATTCTGTATATAAACGTTATATGCCGCGGTTCACGTGCGGCACTAGGCTAATAGCGCCATCTAGCCTATGGAGCCGCACCAGCGCTCGCTGTCGTGCGCCGCCGTTAGGCGAGCGCTTGTGATGGCGAACGGTAGAGATCGCCACATGTCCTTTGAAATTCTATTTTTGTGATATTTTATTTTAGAAAACCAACAGCAACAATATCTTATGCTAATTTGTTAAGTACTAGTTTATAAATTGGCCAATTCTAGGTTCTCCTTAAATAACAAACAGTGTAAAGCTGTACGACTAATGTTATAACAAAATCATTAAATTTGAATCAATGATATCGAATCATTTCTTTCAATGTAGTATGTAGTATTTAAGTATGTTTATCCGTTATCTAGTACCCATAACACAAGCCTCGTAGCTTAATTTGGGACTAGAGAATTGGTGTGAAATATTTATTTATAATGATATCAAGATCATCATAACAAGAAAATTTGAAACACGAAACAAGCACGAGAAGACTTCTTTTGACAATAGGTATTTGTGATACGACCAATAACGTTGATGTCGATCAATTTCCCCCCAGTGGGCTGGGATTTTTTTAAGGGTTTTATATTTTTAGGGTTTTTCTGAATATATAATATTCTGAATATAATAGAACTATCCAATGCAATAATCAATTACATTTATTTTTTCACCTAGCGAATGACTTAGGACTGGGTGACATTTCCCGGTATCGTGAGACAGTTTATGTATTTGTTAGGTAAAGTGTATTTACAGTGTTATTTTTGTGTTATAATTGGTTTTATGCTTTTAGACTGATTTTGAAGTAAAGATTAATGTTGTTTTCACGTCGTATTTTTGTAATTTAAAATAAAAACCTTGTAGTGTAAGAAACTTGATTTTTTTTAAATAAATTCCTACTTCTGAAGCTAAATCTACTATTAATATCGTTTGAGGTGACAACTTACTTGGAAAAACATGCATCCTCTTGGATTGTTGGGATCTTCTAGAAGAACCGCGTCGTGGCACGAGCACTCGCCATCCGTTAGCTTTTCTCGCTCGCACTCATCTTCTGATCTGAGATGGAAATAGACAATGTAAAATTTACTTCATTTCAAACAGTGTATCCTACTAACAGATACATTTACGTACAGAAACAATCGTATCGTTATCTTAAATAAAAAAATCTCATGTCACAATATTCGTTCCCGTACTCCCGAAACGGCTTGACCGATTTTCATGAAATTTTGTGAGCATATTGAGTAGGTCTGAGAATCGGCCAACATCAATTTTTCATACCCCTTAGTGATAAGGGTTTTTTACCCTTACCATTTACTCGTATATGGCAAAACAAGGCTTGCCGGGTCAGCTAGTTTTTAAAAAAAAAACAACCTCTAACAATAACATTAATTACATCTAATATATAAAATTCTCGTGTAGCAGTTTTCGTTGCCATACTCCTCCGAAACGGCTTGACCGATTCTCATGAAATTTTGTGAGCATATTGAGCAGGTCTGAGAATCGGCCAACATCTATTTTTCATACACCTTAGTGATAATAATTTATATGGCATAACAACGTTTGCCGGGTCAGCTAGTTTACTACAAAATTGACCTACAATTGAGAATTTATGTTGAGCGAGTTATCATTTAAAGATATCAATGAGTTAAGTGACTTTATTTTTTAGCATGAAAATGCAACATTCTCACATTGTGAAATTAAAACACACAAATAAAAATGGACTGCCACAGGCGGGACTCCAACAAGCACCTCTCGCAAGCCGGACGATTGCTCTCCCAATTGATCTACCGTGACACTTACTCATCGGTCCGTATTTCTTTAGCTGCTCCTTAGGCTGCAGCCAGCCATAATTATGCACAGACATTTAAAGGTTTAACACACTTTTAAAGGTATTTCATTCGGATGTTGAAATTACAAAAGTTGATTCCACCAAATACTTAGGAATAATAATTGATAAACACCTAACTTGGTATCCTCAGTTAGAAGCTATCACAAGTAGGGCAAAAAAATTAATCTGGATCTTTAAACACCTGCGAAATGTTACTGATAAACCACTGCTTACAAACATCTATGTGAGCTTGGTGCAATCTATTTTGCTATACTGTATTAAAATATGGGGTGGCACACACAAAACAAAATTCATAACATTAGAGAGAGCACAAAGATCAATATTAAAAGTAATGTTTAAAAAGAACCGCTTACCTACTGATCTTTATAAGTATGCAAATGTTCTTACTGTAAGACAACTATATATACTGCAATGTACACTAAAAACTCACAACTTAACTCCAATTAATAATGATATATTAAATAAAAGAAATCGTAACTATGTAATAAAACCCGTAATAGTTCGTACAACCTTTGCTCAGAAACAATGCATTTCTCAGTCTGCAAAGATATATAATATTGTAAATAAAGTACTAAATATTTATTCTTTACCCATAAATAAATTTAAAAAGACTGTTACTGATTGGTTAAAATCCCTTGGCTATATACAAACAGAAAATATTATGTAGTTTATATTATATTATGTAGTTAATAATGTGTAGGTTTACACGCACAACAAAAAATAATAATAATAATAAAAAAAGACACGCACATGCACTCGGAACGCGGAAACGCTCAAACAAACAAACACACCCACAGCCAGACTCACACACACACAAACACACATACAAACACGCACACACGCACACTTAAACGCACACGCATGCATATTATGTAACCACCACTATGTAATTTTAATTTACCTAAGATCACTTACAAGTATTACATGTACCTTAGAAAAGCGGGCTTCTCCTAATACAAGTATTTCACTTAAAAGTAGAACCTCGACATAAATTGTAATTGACCACTTAAGTGATTAAAGAAATTTTGTATTTTTTTGTATTTTGTATTTGGATGTTGTAGGTACGTAACCGTAACAATGATGAATCATGGCAGGCTGCAGCCTGAGAAGTACTTAAAGAGATTCGGATCGATGAGTGTCACAGTAGCTCAATCGGGAGAGCAATCGCCCGGCGTGCGAGAAGTGCGGTTTCGAGTGCCGCCTGTGGCAGTCCATTTTTCTTTAAGTGTGTTTTAATTTCAAAGCAATTAGTTATTTAAATTCTCGCAGAACATACATAGTGGTGATTCAGATAATATTCACATAATTTCTGACCACCCTGTATACTAATATTTAATACTAGTATAGTATTATTTGATAGTAACCATAAATTTCCGCTTAAAGCAACGAGAAAAATATGCCCATTGTGACTCGAACCTTCATATATGTATTTAAATGCCCACAAAAACAGCTCAGAGTCGGGAAGTTGGCGGTGTTACACCCCCGTGCCTCGGTGCGCACGTTAAGCCGTTGGTCCTGCGCCTGATCTCTCTCCGGTCATGGCGGATTGCCGTCTCACCGAACTTTGCGAGTGATGGAACAGTGAGTGCACCTGTGTATTGCGCTCACACTTGTGCCTATAATATCTCCTGCGCAGTTGGCTGATCTCTGTTGAGATTGGCCGCCGTGGTCGAAATCGGCCAGTAGGACTATTATAAAAATGCCCACAATATACTCTATATATATTAATCACTGCCTCCAAAATACTCAAGTTTAACGATTTTACTACAACTGAGTATTAAGGCAAATTTTTAAATAATTTTCGTAACCTTTGATTTTCAAACGAGAGGTGCTTGTGGCGCAGTGGTTGCAGCGCTTTGGTAGTGATACCCAAAGTTAAGCAACCTACGGCGCGGTCATGTTTGGGATGGGTGACCATTCTGACCATTTAAGTGACGTCTATTTACAAGCATCTCTGTGCTTCGGAAGGCACGTTAAGCTGTTGGTCCCGGTTAATATCGACAGATGTTAGTCGTTAAGCCTGGTCAGAGGCCCTCGGGCGGCCTAATAACATCTGACAGTAAGGTTGGTCACTTACCTTACAGACACCCCTTCACCAATCCGCACTGAGCCCGCGTGGTGGAGTATGGCTTGGACCACCTCTTAATTGAGGTGAGGCCTGTGCCCAGCAGTGGGACGTATATAGGCTGAAGAGATGATTTTCAAAACGAAAAACAGAGAAATAACAATATCCTTAACCCGAAGGTTGTTTGGAAGAGATCGCTCTTAGCGACAAGACCGCCTAAGTTGTGCATCTGTTTTTATGCAATAAAGTGTTATCTATGTAAAGCGCTGGTGGAACCCAAATACATACAACTGTAACTAATTGAAAAAACTAGAGGTGGAAGTCGCAGGAATTACAATACAGCTCACAACGTGACACAGAAGATGCACCCGGAAACACAACACTGACACCAAAACAACACTCGACGCGTTTCGCCACTACACGTGGCATCCTCAGGAGATGTTGTCGCTTCGACAGACTATGAGCGACTGAGACTGTATTTGGGTTCCTGCGCTCGCGTCGTTTGATGGAAATTTAAAGCAAAATAATCTTCTTTTTCAGCTTTAGTCATGGATTTCCGCAAAGTAACGCCTGATACCATCAACTGTATCCGTCTATCTAACAGGGAGTAAAAGGAATCAATCTAATAAGATTCACAATTTTCAAACTAATTCTGTACCTATAATCGTCTATCTTGTCGCCCTCACTGTCCGACTTGTAAATATTCTGGTCATTGTCTATGCTCTTCGTCAAAGAGCTCTCGGCATTGGCTATGTCTTGTAGCAAGTTCTTGTTTTTCCGACGTACGTTCTTGCGGTTCTTCTTGTCTATGGCGTTTTGTTGATGGTTTAGGACTATCTCTTTCGCCTGAAACAAGATAAGGTTGTATTAAAGATATGTATAGGTCTATGATTAATTAATTGATTTGAGAGATTATAATTATATCGTTAGATAATAGTCGTTAAGCCTGATCAGAGGCCCTCGGGCTGCCTAATAACATCTGACAGTAAGGTTGGTCACTTATCTTACACACACTACTCTACCGCGGTGCATTGAGCTAGCGTGGTGGAGTATGGCTCGTACCACCTCATAGTTGAGGTGAGGCCTGTGCCCAGCAGTGGGACGTATATAGGCTGATGAGAATGAGAGAGTTATGTGAGCCTGGTAGATAAGACGTAGACTGTAGCGTATTACGACCGCGTCCAATGCTACGGAGTCGTAGTATGGTAATTGCTACGGAGTTATAGCATGGTACTTGCTACGGAGTTATAGCATGGTACTTGCTACGGAGTCATAGTATGGTACTTGCTACGGAGTCGTAGTATGGTACTTGCTATGGAGTCGTAGAATGGTACTTGCTACGGAGTCGTAGAATGGTACTTGCTACGGAATCGTAGAATGGTACTTGCTGCGGAGTCGTAGAATGGTACTTGCTACGGAGTCGTAGAATGGTACTTGCTACGGAGTCGTAGTACGGTACTTGCTACGGAGTCGTAGTATGGTACTTGCTACGGAGTCGTACTACGGTACTTACTACGGAGTCGTAGTATGGTACTTGCTACGGAGTCGTAGTATGGTACTTGCTATGGAGTCATAGTATGGTACCTGCTACGGAGTCTCTATCATCTTTCTTGCTTAACCGTGTGAGCGAGCGGGCTGTATAGACCCGAAAATGCGGACGAAACGTCAGGGAGAACGGTCACTGTTTGTTCAATGCTACGAACTTGCTACGACCGCGCTCAATGCTACGAATCCATTGCGACGACACTGCTACGAAAATTTGGAGCTTAGTAGTATCTCTTCAGAAGTTATGAGAGCCTGGTACTTTGCAAGCTGTAACGCATCATGAATGAGACGAGATGGTTGCTATTTTAAATTGCTTGTTGTACCTCCTTCATGCTGTGCCTGTAGTGTCCCGTATAGTGTCGTAGTGTCCCGTTTAGTGTTGTTCTTGTAGTGTCCCGTAATATCGTCCTACCTTATTATCGCTCTTGCAGGCCCCAACACACGCGCCAAACTTGACCGGCCTCTCCTCCCCCTCGGGCTGTCCCAGCAGCACCATCCCGGCGCGCAGCCGCATGTCGGCGGCGTGTCCCGGCGGCACGAGCAGCCCCAGGCTGGCGCAGTGTCCCGCCCGCACGCCGCCGCACCGCGCGCGGTTGCGGTAGATTGTGCGTACCGAGATCTGGCGGAATTCGCCCGTTTCGAATGGCCCTGAAGAAAGATATTGTAGATTATGCATTGAGGGCGTAAACGACTGTCATATGTCACGGGCGTTGGATCCTGACCGTAGCGAGGGACATATAGTCCTGAGTGAAGCGAGGGACTCAATCAGCCCAAGACATCCACAGACACAGACATTCCTTTACTGTAAAAGTGAATACTCTACATAAATTATTTATTCTCTCTAAAGCATATTTTAATAAACTGCTCAATAAAATCATTATCACTTATACACATTTTTGTAATACTTTCATTTTAATGACTATTGGAACCAAATGTCTATAAGATTTGACTCGACTCCCTTCCCTCCTCAAAATCTCACGTAATTAATAAACTCTTATGGACAGTGATGATAAAAAAAAAATCTTAGCTGAATGGTTATTTAATTTTCACTGCACCCATTGCCTTCTTTCTGCATGACCTTGAGGTTGACTGGCAGAAAATGCTTTTAGCTTTAACTCCACTCTTTCCGAGAGATCAGCCAACTGCGCAGGAGATATTATAGTGCACAAGTGTGAGCGCAATACACAGGTGCACTCACTGTTCCATCACTCTCTAAATTCGGTGAGACGGCAATCTGACATGACCGGAGAGAGATCAGGCGCAGGACCAACGGCTTAACGTGCGCACCGAGGCACGGGGGTGTCACACCGACAACTTCCCGACTCCGAGCTGTTGCAGAGAAATTAATGACAGAAAATCTCAGAAACAATTCGCGTAAACTAATGATTATGAGGGATGGCGTCGATGATGATGAAGTCTACTCACCAATGATAAGGTTGTCTCCCTCGTACAGCTGCCCGCGAGCCATAAGTCCGCCCACCACGGGACCCGCGGAGTCTCCTACATGGAAGATCTCGTCGATTTGGAATTCGCAGCTTTCCTGAAATAATGATTTCGGTTAGGGAATTTCCTTTGTCACTTGTATCTTACTCTCTACGCCGATGTCTAGGGTTGCCACCCGTACTTTATAATAAAGTATTGTACGTTATTTCAGGCAATTGTACTCTGTACTTTATGAGAACAATAAAGTACACGAAAATACTTTATTTCGCATGATTTGGTCTCTCTTTTTTTTAGGTGTGAATATGCATTAGATACACCCAACCACTTCATACGCTTTGACCAACGAAACGATAGTCCTCGCAAGAGAACGTCGTTTTCTTACGCGTATGCTCCGTGAGGCCATTGAAATTTGAAGACACCGATGATTTACTCTTGATGAATGGAACCAAAAAAAAGAGTAAAAAATTCTTTTGGACGATTTTACTCTTGGTGTACGAAACCCTAAAAATAGAGTTAAAAAAAATTCTGGACGATTTTACTCCCCGTGTATGGAACCCTAATAATAATAATTCATTTGTTTCGGAAAATCATTCAAATTAAAATTACATTTCCATATCGTTGTTAGTTAAATTTTACTTAAAATTATGTTAGTAACAATTCGATAAAGTAATTCAGTAATAATAATAATTCAATGATAATAATTACATAATTCAATAAGAGCTGGAAATACCTCCCGATCTACTTTTCATTTACTTTGCAGCTATGTTTGATGGCCTAACGTGAACTATCGTCCACTATTTCACGAACAGCCCGTCAAACCTATCTGCAACAGTTCGTAAGATGCTTTTGGGCGATGATGCTAAAAAAAGAGTAAAAAAATTGGTTGCCTGTAAAGTCGGTATACGGGCGAAAGTTTTACGTGACAACGACTTTGAGTGGTAAAATAATTTTAATGTGAATATTCATTCGTATAAAATGAACCGGTGTGTATGCCTATCTCTCTCACTCTCTCTCTCTCGCTCTGTCTCTCTCGCTCTTAGGCGGGCTAACTGTGCTCGAGTGGAAGGGACGCGTGCCTTTCACTTTTTATGTCTGTCTCACTCGCTCTTAGGCGGGCTAACCATGCCCGAGTCGAAGGGACGCGTGCCTCTCACTCGCTCTCATTGTGAGCGCGGAACGTGAGCGGAGCGTAACGCAGTTTCTTGAAGTGTCACCCGGCAAACAAATTTATAAGACGTTGTCACGTCAAAAAATATCCTGGGCGACTTTACTAATGGTGTATGTAACCCCAAAAAAAAGGGTCCAAAAATATTCTAGACGATTTTTAATTTTCTCAACTAACCTGATTCGCAGCGCGCTTCGTACACGGCGGCTGTAGCGCTAACAGATAAGCGTGTAACGCGTTTAGCCCGCTGCCACGAACACACGACACGGGGAACACGCAAACGCGCTCCATTGATGGCCTGAGGGAATTAAGTAATTATAATAAACATATTTCTTTTGGGAAACATACAATTTTAACATTACATAACAAAAAAGGTAGACATGGGCCGAGTACTCGGTTAGTACTCGGTACTCGGCGTACTCGGTGGTTTTTTTAATACTCGTACTCGGCCGAATAACTCGGTTCAAGTGACGAGTACTCGATTATGTAAATTTAATAAACAGCATGTCTAGAATAAGTTTGCTAGTGGCCAACTGGAGGAATTTAAGTATGTACCTGAATGACCACATACATAAGTCCCTAACTGTAAAATAACAAGACCCTAATCTGGCGTTTGTCGATTCCTATTGGTTAATTATAAGACAGCCACGCCGCTGCGGATCGACAAACTGTATGTAGTTCAAAGGATATATCATAAAATCAAATACATATTATGTTGATAAGTGAATTCATGATTTATTAATTAAAAATTACAGTGAGTAGGTATTGCTGGCAGCGCGTTGCGGTCATGTTTGATCTTGTTTTAGGACCTCAAATTAAACCGAGTAACTCGGCCGAGTACTCAATACTCGGCCAGCTTTAAACCGAGTAATACTCGGTACTCGTTAAAACCACTTAAAAATCCCATCTTAAAAATAAGTAATTAAAATAACACATAAACCAATTAAGTTTCCTCAGCTTAAATAATACATGGAGTAAACCGATTAAAATTTTGTTGAAAAGGTTAAAATATGTGAAACTATAAAATTATAAAAATATGACATAATAGACCAAAGAAACAACATAACTTATTATTGAGGCAAGTTATAAATTTCTTTTTTAAACTTAAAGTTGACGCAAAAATGTCAACTGACTGAAAATTATTATATTATAGCTACGACAAGTCGTATAACCTATGTTTAATGTAACCTTTTTTATGAGCAAATAAATAAATTTCTTTCTTTCAATAAACAACAACATCACAGACATACATAGATCAGACAACGTCGTATGTTTTATGATGAGTTTGTGTAAAAGTGAATGTAAAAAAAAAACGAAATCGATATGATTTTTCTCAAAGTAATCATCAATTTTTGGATATTTGGCGTTTTTGTGCATTTTGGTGCATATAAAGGGCAATTTTCTGGCATATTTGCATGCATATAGTGGCTATTCTACGTTGCTTATAATCCTGTCTCTAGTTATTAGCATTGATTTAAGGACCACTTTGTTGTAATGGTTAAAAAGTTGACTATTACACCAAGAGGTCGCGGGTTCGATCCCCGCACTGTACAAACATTTGTGTGTTTGAACACGTCTGTTTGTACTGGTCTGGGTGTTATGTGTATTTATTTAAGTTTACTTGTAATACCACTGTTGATTCTGATATCTGTAACACAAGTGCTGAAGCTACGTACCACGGAGTCAGATCAATGTATGTGATGTTGTTGTATATTTATTTATTTATTGATCTATAATTTTGTTACTCATTCATAGTGTCTATTGAATCTGCAAACCTTCCAAATCTTGTATATAAAAGAAAGTGGTGTTAGTTACACTATTTAAAACTCAAGAACGGATGAACCGATTTGGCTGAAAATTGGTGGAGATGTAGCTTAGAACCAGGAAACGGTCATAAGATACTTTTTATTTTGTTCGACTGCGATTGTGAAAACAAAGGGATTCCATGCGGACGAAGTCGCGGGGGGCCACTAGTAAATAATAAATAAATAAAAAGTCAAGTTATTAACAATTACACCAAAGTGGTCGTCAAATAAAACAACTCACTCATCTTCCTGCTTTATGGGCGTCCTCTCGTCGTCTCCGTTGTCTATGGTGTCCAGTATTAGGTTCTGTGGCGCCACGCAGTTGCGTGCCAAGTTCTCGTCGGTTATAAGAAGTGGTTTCTGTTAGAAAATTGAAAAATATCAACAAGTTCTCGTCGGTTATAAGAAGTGGTTTCTGTTAGAAAATTGAAAAATATCAACACATGACACGATCATGATATCACTACATAGTATGAAGCAAAGTCGCTACCCGCGTCTGTCCCTACGTCTGTACGTATTCTTAGATCACTAAATCCATTTAACGGATTTTGATGCAGTTTTTAAATAGCTATAGTGATTTAAGAAGGTTTATATGTATGATAATAATTTTGCTTTAAATTTCCACTAAACGTTCAGTTGGGAATTACTTGTATAACTATTTAAAAAACTGCTTGATTCCATCAACTATACACGTCAAGTTTCGATGACAATGGATAGTTTGATTAGAGAACTTGTTCCATCACTCTCAAAGTTCGGTGAGACGGCAATCCGACATGAACGGAGAGAGATCAGGCGCAGGACCAACGACTTAACGTGCGCACCGAGGCACGGGGGTGTAACACCGACCAACTTCCCCGCTTCGAGCTGTTTCTGAGAAATTCAGAACCAATTTTCGGCTCGACCTGGGATTCGAACCCAGGACCACTCGGATGTAAGGCGGAAACTTTGACACTACACCAACTCACTTTATTATGGGGCTGTAACAGTTCCGCCAGTCGTTTCATCACAGGTTGAACGCCAGCCGCTGCGATATCGCACTTGGAGACCACAGCGAAGAATGGCAAGTCCAAGGCAAGAAGTAGACCCAGGTGTTCTTCAGTGATTCGTGTTATACCCGCTGTGGCTGAGATCTGAGGCAAAATATATAGGTTACAATCATAACATCTATATTCAATACAATCATAACTTCTATTCCTGAGGGCTATTGCAGAGAGGATATACAGCCCTATCACCGCTTACTGGACATCAATCCACGTTCGGTCCAATCCTAGCTTTAAGTTCTATTAGAACTTGAAGCTGGGAATGGTTTCGGACTGTTTTTAAATGGTTTTTTTTTAATCTCTTTATAGTTGGTTTTAGGTAAAGAATGTATGGAAATTGTTTCTGAAATAAATGTTTCATTCATTCATTCATTCATTCTATACTTTTAATAGATCTAAGATTTTAATTTTTCGCGTTGCATTGTAACAATAATTACATGTACAGTAGAATCCCGATTATCCGAATCAATTAAAACCAGTGGTAATTTGGATAATCGAAAATTCGGATAAGATTTAGTAGTCATATCAAACAATATTTGTTCGAATGTTATATTATGTAATGAGTTTGACATATTAAACAAATTATATAAATTATATTACTAGGACAGCAAAATAAAGATAATATAAATATACACTCACTTCACCTAAGCTTCTCATTTCACTAGACATGACTGATTGTTTCAATTGTACGTTAACTGCCAAATTTGTATTCTTTTTTTTGTTAGGAAAGTAAATAAATATATTAAGATGATTTATGAATTATACTGTATAAGTACCTATTTTGATTAAAGCAATTGTTGTGCAAAGTAATGCTATCTTTCTCTCTGGGTGGCAACGGAAGACCAGCGTCGTGGCATTCCTGGGATGCTACGACACGAGCTGAGTGGCCCCCCTTTCAGTATCTTGTATATGTGATTTTTAAATGTGTTTTTTTTCTATTTGGTAAAAATGTGATACTGAATAAAAATGTTTTCTTCTTCTTCTTCTATATTTACCTACGTCGTTTAGAGAAAACGATATAAAAAACAATTAAGAAATATTAAGAAATATATTTATTGACAACTAAAAACATACATGTATTTCATATAAATTATAATATAAAGAAAAAGCTATAAATTCTCAGAGTTACCAAAGGCTCTCAAACTAGGCTATGCCGGTATCTTGAGAGACCAATTATGTTTAATAATCTGGGGTATGTGGCACTTTAATACTTTAATTATATATGTGGTTCAAATACAGGGTGTAACAAAAAACCCCGTTATAACTGAAGGGTGTTGTTGTGCCCGTAAACCTGAACAACTTTCGCTAAGAAACCTAGGTCGAAATCTCAAAAAATCTTTTGGCTCTCCCATAGTAAATCGATCAGCTGATTGGCAATTTTGTATGGGAGGTCCGTTTTTTTTTGAGATTTTGACCTAGGTATCATTGGGAATGTTGTGCAGTTTTCCGGGCACAACAACACCCTTCAGTTATAACGGGGTTTTTTGTTACACCTTGTATAATGAATGACATTGTAATATGTTGTTATATCGGTATAGTTGCGCGTTATAAAATTTCAAGCAGTAGCTAGAGCCGTGACGCGAATCCGAATAATCGGTAGACATGGGTAGTTCCTGAATGAATGACACAATTGAAGTACATTTAGTTCAATGAAGTTCGTTCAGTGATATGAGAGTAAAACGTACGGATATATTTTGTTAGTACAGTAGTTTTGATTTTTAATTACGCCAACCTAATGTAATTATGGCTAACTAGTGGCCGCCCGCGACTTCGTCCGCGTGGAAAGCCTTTATCTTAAAAATTCTTTATGAATTGTAGCCTATATGTTATTCTGATGTATAAGCTATATTGTGGTAAAGTTTCATTCAAATCCATTCAGTAGTTTTTACGTGAAAGAGTAACAAACATCCATACATCCATACTTACAAACTTTCGCCTTTATAATAGTAGTAGGATTTCTAGGTTGACAGTCCTAAAGCTTGTGATAAGTATGAAGGAAAATCAGTTTCTATGTAAAATTTACGTTTTTTTAATTAATCCTAAAAAATCTTTAAAAGAATTGGTTTTTTTGTTTGTAAAGTAGGTTTACGATCGAGATGCTTACGTGATAACGTCTTACGGCTATTTTATTCACCTTTTTTTGTTGCAATTGTTGTAACACTTCACTTGCACTTCACATTTTGTTTCACTGTTAAACATTCAACGAAAACTTAACCGCACGAGAAAATCTCCATTTGTTTGTATGCCGCTAGAGTGAGAGAGACGGAAGATCGGTCCACTCACTCGAACGCTATGCCAGCCTCCGCTCGTGAGGATTCCGCGTGACAAGTTTCACGGAATGACTGGCAGCGCTCGAGATGAGACGGGAGATCGGTCCGTCTCTCTCTCGTTATACCTGCGATCGCGCTCGTGAGGTTTTGGTGTGACACAAGTTTCTGAACATGTCACCCGACTAAAACGATTTTAAAGACGTTATCACGTCAAAAAAAACAATAAAGTCATTAGAATAGTCAACAATTGTTCACAATACATAATTATGCAACGCAATTATAGCACTACTTCATTATTTAGTTCAATAGAACGTAATAAAAACCTTTATAGATCTACTGAACTAAATGAACTAGATGAGTGATACATATCTTCAACTCCCACTGAACTATATCACTCTTTTCAGTTCAGTGAACGATTTTGCGCATGTCTAATAATCGGATGTTCGGTTAATCGGGATTCTACTGTATTCGGGTCTAAACGCGATACGGAATTTAATGATTATTAGGTACTCACTGATCGACGTTTCGGCTGGATTGTACGCAGCCGTGGTCACGAGCTGACTGACTACGTGACCACGGCTGAGTGCAATCCAGCCGAAACTTCAAGCAGAAAATTGTATTTTTCGATTCAGATACCAGTTTGGCCGAACGCTTGCCTTTTCGTTTAGCCGCTTTAAGCTTTTGCTGTACTGCTATTAACTCACTAGTATTGCTACCGGCTCACTAGTATTTCTCCCGAGTCACTAGTATTTCTACCGAGTCAGTAGTATTTCTACCGAGTCACTAGTATTTCTACCGAGTCACTAGTATTTCTACCGAGTCACTAGTATTTCTACCGACTCACTAGTATTTCTACCGAGTCACTAGTATTTCTACCGAGTCACTAGTATTTCTACCGAGTCAGTAGTATTTCTACCGAGTCAGTAGTATTTCTACCGAGTCAGTCGTATTTCTACCGAGTCAGTCGTATTTCTACCGAGTCACTAGTATTTCTACCAAGTCACTAGTATTTCTACCGAGTCAGTAGTATTTCTACCGAGTCACTAGTATTTCTACCGAGTCACTAGTATTTCTACCGAGTCAGTAGTATTTCTACCGAGTCACTAGTATTTCTACCGAGTCACTAGTATTTCTACCGAGTCAGTAGTATTTCTACCGAGTCAGTAGTATTTCTACCGAGTCAGTCGTATTTCTACCGAGTCAGTCGTATTTCTACCGAGTCAGTCGTATTTCTACCGAGTCAGTAGTATTTCTACCGAGTTAGTAGTATTTCTACCGAGTCACTAGTATTTCTACCGAGTCACTAGTATTTCTACCGAGTCACTAGTATTTCTACCGAGTCACTAGTATTTCTACCGAGTCACTAGTATTTCTACCGACTCACTAGTATTTCTACCGACTCACTAGTATTTCTACCGACTCACTAGTATTTCTACCGAGTCAGTAGTATTTCTACCGAGTCAGTCGTATTTCTACCGAGTCAGTCGTATTTCTACCGAGTCAGTCGTATTTCTACCGAGTCACTAGTATTTCTACCAAGTCACTAGTATTTCTACCGAGTCAGTAGTATTTCTACCGAGTCACTAGTATTTCTACCGAGTCAGTAGTATTTCTACCGAGTCACTAGTATTTCTACCGACTCACTAGTATTTCTACCGACTCACTAGTATTTCTACCGAGTCAGTAGTATTTCTACCGAGTCAGTAATATTTCTACCGAGTCAGCAGTATTTCTACCGAGTCAGTAGTATTTCTACCGACTCACTAGTATTTCTACCGACTCACTAGTATTTAGTATATGACTGTTGGAGACCAAGACCATCTTCGAGGTAGATTTAAGTTCTTTAGTTAGTTTTATTGAAGTAATCCTTACGCCTAGTAAACTTGTAATAGCAATGCAACGTTTCAGTGTTGATACTTGTCAATTAGTCTATTCTTCTTTTATTACACGTCTTTGATACCGACCAGTCACGTCTTTATTATTTAATCCCAAAAATCCTTAAAAAGTCATCAAGATCCCCAACAATGACTCACTTGTATTTTTTTACGGCTCACTAGCAGAAAACGGTTTTTTCTGACTCACTTGTATTTTTAACAGTTATTTCTATCGACTCACAAGAAGCATAGCCCAGTGCGGACAGTAACCGGAGAGGCCGTGTAACGTCGTCCGCTGGTACTGGCTGTGTCCGGCCAAGTCCAAGAAAGATACCAGTTTGGCCGAATGCTTGCCGTTTCGTTTAGCCACTATAAGTTTTTGCTGTACTGCTATTAACTTACTAGTATTTCTACCGACTCAATAGTATTTCTACCGACTCATAGCATAGCCCAGTGCGGACAGTAGCCGGAAAGGCCACGTAACGTCGTCCGGCCACGTCTAAGAAAGATACCAGTTTGGCTGAACGCTCGCCGATTCGCCTCCATAAGTTTTTGCTGTGCTAGTATTGCTACTGACTCGCTAGTATTTAGTAAATGACTCACTTGTATTATTGTACGACTTACCAGCAGAAAACGGTGTTTTTCTGATTCAATAGTTTTTTTTTAACAGTTATCTCTACCGACTCACCAGTAGCATAGCCCAGTACGTCGTCCGCTGGCACTGGCTGTTTCCGGCCAAGTCCAAGAAAGATACCAGTTTGGCCGAACGCTGGCCGTTTCATTTAGCCGCTATAAGTTGTTGCTGTACTGCTATTAACTTACTGGTATTTCTACCGGCTCACTAGTATATAGTATGTGACTCACTTGTATTTTTTACCGTTTACTGCTATTGAGCCCGACAGAAAACAGCATTTTTCTGACTCACTAGTATTTTTAACAGTTTATTTTACCGACTCACCAGTAGCATAGCCCAGTGCGGACAGTAGCCGGAGAGTCCGTGTAACGTCGTCCGCTGGTACTTGCTGTGTCCGGCCAAGTCCAAGAAAGACACGAGCTTGGCCGAACGTTCGCCGATACGCTCGGCCGTCATCAGCTCTGAACACCCGTAGTTCACTACGTTACCCTGGGAAACGTGTGAAGATTGATAATACTTTAGAAATAAAAATTCGAGGTCATGCAAAAATAAATATACGAAATCGGGATACGCGACTGATCTCTAGAGTGCCATAAAAAACATTGGGCCGTTAAAAAAATTGACTGTGAAGCCAGTATCACGTGGCTCAGCGAAGACTGGCTCAGAGGACTAGTACGAGAGAGCGAGAGGTCACTCACTTAGTTACTGACTCAAATAACGTATCAATCAATGAGTCAGTCACTCACTCAGAAACAAACGTACACCGTTTGTCATTCAATCACTCACTCACTCTGTCAATCACTCACTTACTCTGATAATGACTCACTCACTTACCGAGTCACTCTCTCACTCATCACAAAAGCTACGAGCAAGCGTGCGAGTAAGCGAAATATACTACATTCTTTATCTCTGACATTCTTCATTTCTTTACATCTTATCTCTGTCTCACCTGGGCACCGAAGCCGAGTATCTCGTGGCTGAGTGACGAATTCCGACCACTCTTCACCTCGTGCAAGTGCCGGAACATGTTGAGCCGTGCACTACCTCGTCCGTTGTCTAGTTCGCCTGCGTGCGAGCGAGACGAAATAGTGCGAGCGAGAGGTCACTCACTTAGTTACTTACTCAAATAACGTATCAATCGTTGAGTCAGTCACTCACTCAGAAACAAACTTACACCGTTAGTCATCCAATCACTTACCTACTCTGTCAAACACTAACTTACTCTGCTAATCACTCACTTACTCTGTCAGTCACTCACTTACTCTGTCAATTACTTACTTACTATATCAATAACTCACTCACTCTCTCAATCACTCACTCACTAACCGAGTCACTCTCTCACTCACTCATCATAAATTCTACGAGCAAGCGTGCAACTGAGCGAAAAATAACCACATTCTGTATGTCTCACCTGGGCATCGAAGCCGAGTATCTCGTGGCTGAGTGACGATGTCCGACCACTCTTCACCTCGTGCAAGTGCCGGAACATGTTCAGAAGTGCACTTCCCCGACCGTTGTCTAGCTCGCCTTCATGCGAGCGAGACGGACTAGTGCGAGCGAGAGGTCACTCACTTAGTTACTTACTCAAATAACATATCAATCAATGAGTCAGTCACTCACTCAGACACTAACTTACACCGTTAGTCATTCAATCACTCATTTACTCTGTCAATTACTCACTTACTCTGCCAATCACTCACTTACTCTGTCAATCACTCACTTACTCTGTGAATCACTCACTTACTCTGTCAATCACTCACTTACTCTGTCAATCACTCACTCTGTCAATCACTCACTAACTCTGTCAATCATAAAATCTACGAGCAAGCGTGCAACTGAGCTAAAAATACCATATTCTGTATGCTTTACCTGGGCATCGAAGCCGAGTATCTCGTGGCTGAGTGACGATGTCCGACCACTCTTCACCTCGTGCAAGTGCCGGAACATGTTCAGGCGTGCACTCCCCCGACCGTTGTCTAGCTCGCCTGTAAGAAATAAACTTTGATAAAGTCTTCTATTTTATTTTGAATTAATTTAAATTGAATCAAAAACTATCTTTCCAGTTAAATACCCCCGAATGAGTCCGGAAAACAGCTGTTGACTTACAACGGCTGAACGGATTTTAGTGAAACATAGTTAAGAACCACAGTGATTTAATTATCTTTCGAATAAAAAAAACCGCTTTGAAATCGGTCCATCCGTTCGGAAGCTACGATGTCCCAGACAGACACACAGAAAAACAATTATACACACACACAAACAGACATAGGGGTCAAACTTATAACACCCCTTTTTTCGTCGGATGTTAAAGATAATGATATCGGTCGATAAGCTTAAGAATTTCAAATTTTTTGTACAATCCAAAGCAGTTTCATAGACACTGGGCTACTTTTTTCCCGGATTTTTTCGATGGGATTCTCGTAACCGTGATATCAGATGTACGCGCGGCCTATGCGCGGCGAACGAATGCCGAGGCGGGGATCCGACGCTGCGCCCACGCCGCCTACCGGCGATCACTACAAACTCACTTTCGGATATCATTCGCGACGCCCATGTCGCACCTAACAATATTTTTGTATCCCCCCATTTACGACAATTAAATACATCGTCTTGAAATACGGTGTTTTCTTTATGACTAGCTCCTACATAAGAGGCAAATAATAAAATACTCACCCTGCGTCAAAACGCCGATAAGTGTGGATTTTCCCGCCTCGTTCGCCCCCATCACTGCCACCCTTAACTCGACACTCTGTTGAGTGTCAGCTAGCTGTAACAACGGAGCAATTTATAAGAACACCATCACTAGAGAGCGGATTATATAATAATAATAATAAAGTTCATTTATTAAAGTGACCATTTGACTCATTTTTGTTAATAACAATACACTTATCCTATGTTAGTTATTCTTAATTATATGCAATTGCATATTTGCATGCATTTTTTAAGTTTAAGAACTTTTTATTCTTCGAACTCCTCAAGAAATATGCTATCCTGGTACATAAATCCGAGACGCAGCACATTGTAGGGGCAGAAATGTCCTGAATTTATATGTCAGGGGTGTCCAAGACCCAGAAAGGGCGAAGTCAGGGCTGCCACAAATAATGTTTCAGGGGTGTCACAAAATGGTGCTATGCGGGGCTACCTGCCTGGCTGTCACATGTGACAACGTGGCATCTAGCGCAATCGCCATCCGCCGCAGCGAGTGCAGCGAAGCCCTGAGCGCTAGTAACCTAACTAAAATACCTTTGATGGTTTCTGCTTAGAACTCCTTACGAAGTCTGCTACCCTGGTACTTCGATCCAATTGGCAGCATATCGTAGGAGCTGAATTGTGCTAAATTTTGATGTCATAGATGTCTTTTAGTTTATGTCAGGGTTGTCACCCAAAAAAATGATCAGTCAGGGCTATCAGGAAAATGCTGTCAGCGTTGTCAAAAAATATGTTCTTAAGGCTTCTTACATTTCTAATGTAGACCTCGGCTACAGCCCTATGCGGGGCCACTCACCGCGCTGTGACATGTGTCAAAGTGGCATCTAGCGCGGTCGCCATTCGCCGCAGCGAGTGCAGCGAAGCCCTGAGCGCTAGTAACCTAACTAAAATACCTTTGATGGTTTCTGCTTAGAACTCCTTACGAATTCTGCTACCCTGGTACTTCGATCCAAGCTGCAGCATGTTGTAGGAGCTAAAATGTGCTAAATTTTGATGTCATAGATGTCTTTTAGTGTATGTCAGGGTTGCCTCCTAAAAAAGTGTTAGGTCTATCATTAAATGCTGTCAGGGTTGTCACAAAATATGTTTTTCAATCTTACCTTCCTAATGTAAACCTCGGCCACAGCCCTATGCGGGGCCACGCGCCGTGCGGTGACATGTGTCAAATTGGCATCTAGCGCGGTCGCCATCCGCCGCAGCGAGTACAGTGAGGCCCTGAGCGCTAGTAACCTAACTAAAATACCTCTGATGGTTTCTCTATAGTTAGTTTCTTCTGAGAACTCCTTACTAAATCTGCTACCCTGGTACTTCGATCCAAGCTGCAGCATGTTGTAGGAGCTAAAATGTGCTAAATTTTGATGTCATAGATGTCTTTTAGTGTATTTAGGGTTGTCACCTAAAAAGTGTCAGAGTTATCAGGGTTGCCACAAAATATGTTTTTAAATCTCACCTTTCTAATGTAGACCTCAGCCACAGCCCTATGCGGGGCCACGCGCCGTGCGGTGACATGTGTCAACGTGGCATCTAGGGCTGTCGCCATGCGCCGCAGCGAGTGCAGCGAAGCCCTGAGCGCGCGCGGCCGCAGCCCGCGCAGGGCGCCGCAGTCGCGCACGCCCAGCACGTACACCGCGCTGCCCCCGCCCGAGCGCAGACGCCATTTTAGCTGGAGGGGAGAGGGTGTTTTTAATGTGGCGTATTTTTTTTGCCCGAATATAGCCTAAGAGCTTCTTGTAGCGTCTTTAAATAAATATGTAAGTTTTATTTGATGTGTTAATGTCGATGCCATTTAGTGCTTGTTCACGTAGACTCGCGGGCAAGAAATATCATACATATGATGTATATCTCATACAACAACATCACCTACATTGATCTGACTCCGTGGTAAGTAACTTGAGCACTTGTGTTACAGATATCAGAATCAACAGTGGTACAAATACCCTTAAATAAATTCATATATAACCCAGACCAGTACAAACAGATATGTTCATGCAAAAAAATGTTTGTACAGTGCGGGAATCGAACCCGTAACCTCTTGGTTATTAGTCAATTTCTTGACCTTTACACCAAAGTGGTAGGAAGGTAAGAAATATACAGAAACGGATAAAAAAGGCGGTTGGACCCACCCCGCATAGGGCTGACGCAGTTGTTAAAATCTCAAACTACCTGCGTCACCAGATGCTGGAATCTTCTCTCGCACGGCGCCACAAGTTGCAACTTGTATTCGACGTTGCCGAAACGCGGCTCGGGGGGGTAGACTTCCGTATATATACCTCTTAACTAGAATCGTCTACCGACAGCTAGTCTATTGATTGAACTCCTTATAAACTATGCTACCCTGGTACTTTAATCAACGCACCAGCATATTCTAAGGTCCTGAAATGTCCTGAATTTTCATGCCAGACGATGTCACTACTAACAAATTATTGTTGTCAGGGTTGTCCCCAAAAAAGTTTGCTGTCAGGGTTGTCACAAAAAACGTTTTTATATATCACTTACCTTACAACCACTTTGGTGTATAATGGTCAAGAAGTTCACTATTAACCAAGAGGTCGCGGTTTCGATCCCTGCAATGTACAAACATTTGTGTGCATGAACACGTCTGTTTGTACTAGTCTGGGTGTTATATGTATTTATTTAAGTTTATTGTAATACCACTGTTGATTCTGATATCTGTAACACAAGTGCTTTAGCTACTTACCACGGAGTCAGATCAATGTATGTGATGTTGTTGTATATACCTGCGTCACCAGATGCTGAAATCTTCGCTCGCACGGCGCCACAAGTTGCAGCTTGTACTCCACGTTGCCGAAACGCGGCTCGGGGGGTAGACTGCCGTATACCTCTTCACTCGAATCGTCAGGCTCGGATGATCTTTGTTAAAAAAAAGTTTTTTTTTTATTATAACGCGATCGGAACAAGTAACTAACAAAAGATAATATTTTTGCAGTTGAAAAATTCAACTGTCTGAGGCGTGAATCGAACACGTGTCCATGGGAATATTTTTTTTTTACTAATATGGGTTCGCTCTTGACATCATTCTCCCTCTAAGAGGTAAAGAAGATGTCGACGATGTAGCGACTTTCGCTTTGAACGAACTCAAGTAATAAGAAAGAGGGAACACCGTCGGCGGAAGCGCATTCCATTCCTTGGCTGTGCGCATTAAGAGGGATGAAGCGAAGCGCTTAGTGCGTATATTTGGTATCTATCTAGACCTATGTGTGTATGCCTATACCACTCGGCAAGGGCGTGCATTCCATATAGGCAGTTAAGCAGTGCCTACCTCATCATTATGCCCATTTTATATTACAATATAGCTGCATAAACTAAGCTACAAAACAAAACTAATTTTAATTATTAACATATGTGAAAAACTGTCGTCAATTAACACGCATTAGTACCACGCGCTCAAGTAAAAACAGAAAATAATCAGGCAGCAGGCTGCCGAGTGATTGCTTGCTAGATACACGCACACATTTGAAATCCCGTCTCCTACCTACAACGACACACATACAAATTAAAAACCCGAACAAATTAAAAATGACACATTGTTCATACAACTGAAGGTGACAGGTGACATACGCATTTTATACCCCTAAAGTAGGCATGCATACTGAGTGACGTAGAATACTTCGGAGTCTATTTAAAACACAACTTATTACTTTATACTTTTGGATTGAAGTATGTTCAAATATTGGTTTCAAATTGGTAAATCATGTTTTTATTTAAACATTAATATTGTATTGACAAAGTAATAAAATATAGAAAATTTGAGATAAAAATCTTTAAAAGAAGATCGTGTGTGTGTAGGCGGAAATAGAAAACGTCCCGCTATCTAGTATCGGGTTAATCGGGTAATTGAGCTAATAGAGCTACCCGATACTAGATGGCACGACTGTAGCTGTTTCCTGCATGAAGCAAAAACAAAGAGGAGTCGTAACAGTCAAATTTCTTTATGAAACGACGCGTGATATTTTGCGGGGTGCGGGGGTGTTCAGCTCTGCCCGTGGCTCCGCCCACTTCGCAATATTTAATCTATCGGCTAATAGCAAAACTACTAGTTTAGCTGTATGTTGATGTTACTACTAGTTCAGCTATCTCACACTAGATGTCGATAGTCTTGAATATGATGGGACGTACTCAGAACTTTAAGCTTAAAAAAATGTAATATGTATTTTTTTCTCTTTATTATCATGTAAAAAACCGTCACTTTACAAAACACTTAACTAACATACTTAGTACAAGTGAACCACTTGGGTTTGTAATAATTATACTAAGGGTTACAAATAAAGTTAATAAATACATAAAAAACAAGAATTGGACAAATAATGTATGTAAGCAGTTTGGTTATCTCGTAATTCTCTTGATAGTTTATTTATTAGGCGAGGCACAATAAAATCAGAAGTTCGCTTACCGTAGTCATTATTTACGCGAGTCGAGCTGCACCTCAACTCACGCCAAGCTACCGATCGTGTGTATACAGGGTTGTTTGTTTGTGGCTGATTTTTACACGTCTTGAAGAACAGATTTTTTTAGCAAAATGAATTTAACTTGGATTTGAACAGGTTGATTACTTTACAATATTCAAAAAGGCCGGAATAGTCATCACTATATTGTTGCCTGATTCCTTTTGGTACTATATTCTTTAGTATTCTTACTTGAAGATTGTATATTTTATTTAAGTATGTATTATAGGTGCGTCCATAGCTGCATACACCGTATTGGATGTACGATTCCGCTAGAGAATTATACAGCATCATCCTCACCTTGTACGGGATCCGGTTTTTAAGAATAATTATGTTTGCCAAAACCTATCTCAACTTATTACACACATATTCATTATGATTGTACCAGTTAAATTTATTGTCAATCTGTAGACCTAAACATGTTTGGCAATCTACTATTTCTACGGGAGTACACATACTATTAAGCGAAACAGATGAGTGAAAGTATTTATGGTCATGGGCCAGAATGCCCTTTAAGGGAACGCGGAACGCTTTTAATATAAGGTGATTTAATCGGCAGTAAATTTGTTTTTGAAGCGTTGACAACTAGTCCTACATCGTGACGTACATCAAAAGAGCGTTAAAGTCCGATTGCAGCATAGCCCATGCTTCATTAGGGCCACTATGGGCAGCCACTAGGCAGGTGTCATCAGCAAACTGATAGCATTTACTATTTTTATTGTAATTGTTCATGTCGTTGACATATGAAAGAAAGTGTAGGGGCCCTAAGACCGATCCTTGGGCCTAAATAAGAGATGGTTTGGCATTTTGACCGAGTAAACTTAATTTTAAAATATTTAGAGTAGATTATGTTTAAAAAAATCAATTACCAGTAAAAATAATAGTTTTGGTTAGTTGTTGTCGGTTAGTTGCCCGTTCGTTTTGTATTGTTGTAAAGTGCTTAAAACGAATATCAATATATTTTTCTGCAATCGATTTCATCAGAAGTACAATATGATGAGCTGTAGGTGATTGGTCAAACATATGATTGGCCGATGGTTTGAAACAATCTTGTCCAATAAGAGATTGTAATGTATACGATACAATGGTATGTTTACGAAAGTTAGGAGTATTCAAAGATTGCGATTTAACAGAACGAATACTGCATTCGGTCCGAATACATATTTTTATGACATCTCTAGATGGCAAAGTAAGACCACCCTTATTTTTTGTATTTATCAAATCCAGGTCACTGTCATTATAATTATCAGCATATAACTCTTTGCCTTCATTTACCTCATTTACCTACTTTTTCAAGCGCTTAACTTGCATTTGTAGTCTTCTGATTTTTAATCCAGCCCTTTTTTCTTTAGATCGAAGTTGTCCTATTTCTTGCTTTAGCTTCTTTTTTCTAGGCAAATCATTTAGTATCAGAAATTCATTTAAATCACTTGTGGTAGGGTCTACAGATGATTTTACAGGCTCTGGTAATTTTCTTATAAGCTGTAGTATAAAAAAATAAAATTAACTAGTTATTTTTTCAAAATAAAACTCGGTCACGCAAATAACATTTAAACAAACCGATAAATCCAGTTTTAAAGTAGGTAAAATGCCCTTTTTCAATTTTTTAAGGCCCTTTTTTGTCACTATGAAGTCCACGTCAATGAAATGGCCAGAACAAATCTTTGTATATTTTGTTGGTGTCCAATCTGGTCTATTAAGTTTTGAAATCCATTGCTATTTTAAATTTTGGTCAGATTGAAATCTGAAACGAACATATAAAAATAAATATTTTTTCACAGGATCATTTAATTCTTAATACGGCCCTGGATATTTGTTATATTTAAAATAGTTATTCTAGACGACGACAGATAGCGGCCCGTTAGTAATATAATAATAAAAGCTATAAAAGTACTGTTTTAGCTACTAAAAGGTATTTAATACTAAGTTTATAACAGTTTTCAGTTTAAACGCATGAGTATTACAATATACTACTGCAAAATGATACGTAAACTTATGTTTTTACTTCCCAAAACTGTCGCCATCTAGTGTCAAATAGAATAATTTGAACTGAACTGAAGCTGAAAGCTGAGAATATTATAGACTTTTTATTTTTAATTTACGATTAAAATTACTTACAAATGAAATGTGATGCCATCCATATTATCAGAACGTCTGTCTGAGTAACTTTGACATTGTAAAACACAACACTTCATCCTTTTTTTTGTTAAAACGCAAAAAACACACTTACAATGCGAGTCTCGTTACGTGTGCGTCTGACGAACGCTGACAACAAACTAAGCTAGGCCCCGCCCACAATGATGACGTCAGGACCTAGTTGAAAATCACAGTGCACAGTTGCTTAGGCCAGCTCCTCTTTGTTTTTGCTTCATGGTTTCCTGCGCCTAGAATTTTCTTACTTTTATGAAATAAAACTTCACAAATGATTTATTTATATGATTAAAATAAATGATATTTTTATAATTTGAATACTAAGCATTTTCTTGTGAAATTAAGTAGCGCTAGTATGAATTTTTTGTTTAAAAGTAATGCAAAAATTGTTTTTAAAGATATTTTTCGCCGGCCATTTTTTTCTATGTAGTTTCTTTCGACTTTATCTCTGCGAGTGTTTATAAAGTTGTTAATTACTAAAGATTCGTTTATTAGGTGCTTTTCAAGTGTATGAAAGTGTTTCTAAGTTTTGTTTTGCATTCGAAACGATGGAGAAACTGCAGTGTACCGTTTGTGTTGGCAATTCTAGTGTTTGTCTTGACAAGTTACGCGTAGAAAGTAACAATTTATTTATTTATTTATTTATTTAAGTTCTGCACAAACATGTGTACAATAGTGGACTTAATGCCGAAGGCATTCTCTACCAGTCAACCATAGGGCCAAGCAGAGAAAATTCAGGCAGTGCACATGCAGTAAAAAGTAAAGTAAAAAGTTAACTGAAGTTATTTAAGTACAAAATAAAATTATAAACATACATACTAATTACTTATATAAAATTAAATAAAAATACATAAAAATTCATAGACATACATTGTTACGTATACATAATAAGGATGGTACACATGGTAAGAACACAGTGTCACTGAGACAGGAGAGACAGTTCATTCCTGTAGTGGGACTGCAGTGACTTTTTAAATGATAATTTCGACGTCGACCGCTGGATTTCTTTAGGGAGTCCGTTCCAAAGTCGAGTAGCAGTGAGAAAGAGAGTAACAATTAACAACGGCTTTTCTCTTTCTCAAAGCCACTATGGATATCAGTTATATAATATGTCATTTTGTATATAATAATTCATTTCCTTGATGCCTGTGGTGGTAAAGAACATACTGCACTGAACATCAAGAAAATTTGGTAAGTCATTTTTTGTTTTGATGGTGTTAGCCGTCATTTAACAGAGCTTTTACTCAAAATTTGTATGTGCCCACTTCAATGAAAATCCACTGCACGCCCTTGCCACTGGGCCAACCAGATGGTTATATCCATGAGAAATTTAGATTGTGTTTATAATTTATTTTATTTTTTGCTGTTATAGCGATAGCAATCATAACCTGGTGACGGACAGACGAACAGCGATCACTCAGACATAATTATTTATTTTATTTAAAACTAGTGGCCCTCCGAGACTTCGCCCGCGTGGAATCCCTTTGCTTTCGAAATCGCGGTCGAACGGGATAAAAAGTATCCTATGTCCGTTTCTTGGTTCTAAGCTACATCTCCACCAATTTTCAGCCAAATCGGTTCATCCGTTCTTGAGTTATAAATAGTGTAACTAACACCACTTTCTTTTATATATAGACTTGATTGCACAAGAAATGTACAAAGGGTGGACATAATGCTAAAAGCATTACATAATTCATCCTCTTCTGTAAAGCACCGTTATGCAATAAATAAAAAATAAATATTGATGTATTATTTATTTAAGTTCTGCACAAACATATGTACAATGGTGGACTTAATGCCGAAGGCATTCTCTACCAGTCAATCATAGGTCCAAGCAGAGAAAATTCATGCGTGCGTGCGGTGCATGCACATAAAGTAAAAAGGAATGTATGGTACTTGGGGCCTATTGACTTCCTACCATTTTGGGTACATTTGTGTAAAATGCTCTACTTACGTATCATCGAAAGAGTCTTCAAGATCATCAGAGCTGTAGAAGAAATCGTTCTCCAATTCTTCCGTGTTGAAATCGCCGGCCAAGTACATGTCGTCTTTTAGACCTACTTTTTCTAGTTTGTCTATTACCTGAAACGAGTAATGCATAGGTTAGACGTTTTGTATGGTACTGAAAGCACTTAACTTAGCCAACACTACGTGCGAGTCAACTTACAACAGCGCCATCTAGCGGTGTGGTGAAGAACATTTATAAACGTATTTTACAAAAGAAAAATCAACGCTTGTTGCATAGGAGAGCCATTGAATATTCTGTCTTTAGTATTTTTGTTGTAAAATATCACCAGTGGGGTGAGCACGAACGTTATCGTAACGTATTCGTATGATCAAAACGTCAGAAATGACAGTTTTTCCATACAAAATAACAATTTAACGAATAGTACACGCTACGATAGTTGTTCAAAAGTGGCATACGGCAGGTATTGTTTACTATATGTATAAGTAAAATTAGGTCCCGCAATTATTTGTTATGATATTATAGAGATTTTTTTCTTATTTTGCCACCTTTAGTGAGGTTCATTTGTGGCGACCTCTACCGTTCGCCATCGCACGCGCATGCCTAACGGTGGCGCACGACAGCGAGCGCTGATACGGCATAGGCTAGATGGCGCTGGTAGCCTAGTACCGCACATGAACCGCGGTATATAAGATTTAGATCCAGAATAATATAGATAGACAAATCAAGATGATGTCTATCAGACCTTGGTCCCCGACCATATCACTCGGTCGGTAGGAAGCGCTTCCGTTTAGCTTCCTAACTCTAAATCTGTTGCGACAAACATTTTTTAAGAGATTTTTTTAAATATTTAGCATAGCATTTTTTAGCATTGTTTGTTAGCAAGATCTTATGCATCATGTAAAAGTTAAAACCATACCAATTACCTTGTAAACAGTTTTATCATACTCCTCATCTTTAATATTGCTCTTATCATTCAGATCGTTAACATTTTTCCCCACACTATCGTCCGCCATCTTGGCCACAGACAACTGATTGTTCCACGCCGTGACGTCAGATCCGTCGGACCACGCCTGCGTCATAGGCAAATCTTTGGCTGGTGAGATCTTGTTCTTTTTCCGTCTACCCTTGCGGCCGGAGTTGCGTCTTTTAGGTCTGACGTCATCTTGCTTATCTGTGGAATATAAAAAAAAAACTAATTATGTTACTGGCAAAAAGTATTTAAATAAGCATATAATTCATAATATTTGCGTAAGAACATGGTATTATGGATGTACCAATAAATACAGTGCATATGTCGTGTCAAAATGGTTATGATATTCATGTTTTCAGTTACATTATAATCGGTCAATGTATTTCTTGAGATATAGGGCTTATGCACACTAATATTATATGCGAAAGTATCTCTGTCTGTTACTCAATCACGCCTAAACGAAACTACTGAACCAATTTGCATGAAATTTGGTATGGAGATAATTTGATATCCGAGAAAGGTCATAGGCTACTTTTAACCGCGGGAAAATGACACGAATGATGAAAATGACGAGACAAGCTTAAGATGCCATATTTATTTGTTTTATGCGACCCAGCTTTCCTAGATCCGTACAACGCAAGTCTTGAAAGGTCATAGGCTATTTTTAAGCGCGGGAAAATGACACGAATGATGAAAATGACGAGACAAGCTTAACCCAGATAAGCCTACTGTCCTATATTTAGGACAGTAGAAATAAAAAAAAATATCAGAATACCCTCTTTATCTAAGATTATTTAGTCTTATGATTTGCAGTAAGAAACGTGTCAGCTTTATTAGAAAAAATAAAAAGACAGTTATTTTAACAGTTTTTACCTTATATTTTACCTCATAAGTGTGTAATAAAAGTGCGTTGCAGACATGGCAAATGACAGGTATGTATAAAAAGTTATATTTTACTCGTGAGTTGTTTTTTTCTGTGTTAATATCTAGTTGATAACCTTAACTTTTGTACTAAATAAATATTCTAGCAAAATAATATAAATAAATTACGTATAACTTGTTACAAATACTAGCGTACTATATATAGGACAGTAGGATAATATACATGATTTTAGTACAATAATACAACTTTTTCTTTACAGACCGTTAGCTGCGCATGAAATTTTAGATGCTTTAGAAAATGTTTCTGATAATGAAGAAGATTATAGAGAACGACTGATATGTATTCTACCTCCTCCTGTTGATCCTGACTGTCTCACTGACGAAGATTCGGGTGAAGAAGATAATGTAACTTTGAATAATTTGCCACGAAACATTCTGCTTCAACCGGCTGAAGTAATAATTCAAGGGCAGATTATGGTGAGTGATACAGAAGAAGAACCTTCTGATTCTACAGGTCGAACTAAACGTAGGCGTACCTACGCATGGAGAAAACGGGACTTGGCAAAAAATCCCGTGAATTGGCCAGATGTTCAAGGCACTTGCTAAGATAAGCGCCCAATTGAGTGGTTTGAAAACTTCTTAGATGAAGATGTTATTTCGTTGTTGGTGTCAGAGAGCAATAAATATGCTGTCAAAAAGAATTTGCCTGGAGACATAACCACTGAAGATATGAAATGTTTCATCGGCATATTGTTGGTTCGTGGTTATTCATGGCTCCCCCGTAGAAGAATGTATTGGGAAAACTCCCCTGGGATAGATTTGACTTTATTTTTCGCCACCTTCATGTCAATGATAATCTGGATTTGCAAGACAAATACACAAAAGTACGCCCCCTAGTTACACTTCTAAATAAAAAGTTCTTAGAGTTTTCTCCTCTTGAAGAGCATTACAGTGTAGATGAGGCCATGATCCCCTACTATGGTAGACATGGCTGCAAACAGCACATAAAAGGTAAACCTATTAGGTACGGGTTCAAAGCTTGGGTTGGTGCTACACGGTTAGGGTATGTTTTATGGATGGAACCATACCAAGGTGCTACAACTATGTGCAATCCAATATATAAAGAATTGGGGCTGGGAATTGCAAGCGTTGTTCTCACTTTTTGCGATGTGCTGAATCAAACAGAAAAAGTGCCAAAAGAGGGCCTAGCCGACCCTCCCATCATGAACATGCTGATAGTCGTAAAGACCAAATGAATCATCTGGTTATTCCTCAATCGAAGCAAACACGCTGTCGTCAATGTCACAAAAAATGTTTGACACGTTGCAAGAAATGTGATGTTGGAGTGTGTGTCAAGTGTTTTGAAACATATCATTCATAAATAGTGTTAATCTAGTAAATTACATATAACAATGGGTAATATAATCAATAGTTATCTAATAAACTACACTTTTTGATTACACTCTGTTTTGTCATAAATGGTCTTTTATTTCCTCTTATTATCCTACTGTCCTACATATAGGACGGCTGTTTCCCTGAAAGCCTTACACTTAATTTTTTTTTCATATTTTTTTTTATGTTGCATAAGATCTAATAAACTAAATAATGTAACTTTTTTCAAAATTTTCAGAAAATTTTAGTTTCAGGCTTATCTGGGTTAAGATGCCATATTTATTTGTTTTATGCGACCAAGCTTTCCTAGATCCGTACAACGCAAGTCTTGAAAGGTCATAGGCTATTTTTAAGCGCGGGAAAATGACACGAATGATGAAAATGACGAGACAAGCTTAAGATGCCATATTTATTTGTTTTATGCGACCCAGCTTTCCTAGATCCGTACAACGCAAGTCTTCAACTCATGTTAAGTGTAGGTGGAAGCTTTATTTTATTACCATCGTCTTTCTTATTGACTTCAATGTAACTCTCTATGTAACTGCCATCCTTGACAAGCACGTCGGTACTAAGTTCCGGCTCGCATAGAAAGGAGGATTCCTCCGGGAGGGTTTCGTTCTTGTTACTTTTGCGGCCTCTGCGTCTGCCTGGGAAATGGAAAGAAGATTTTGATTGTTAAAAAAATAAAATAAATAAAAATAAAATAAAAAGTCGAAAAGACATTACTTAAAAAATTCTTTTCGGCTTCGGTCATTTTAGGGAGGATTCGAACCCCCGACCTTTGGAAGTCCGTGGGGTGAGCACGAACAACTATCGTCACGTATTCGTAGCGTTTACCTATCGTTAACTTGTCAATTTGTATGGGGAAACTGTCAGTTTCTGACGATTGGACGACACGAATACGTTACGATAATGAACATGCTAACCCCACAGGTCCAATGCTCTTCAATGTCAATCAGAACATTGGACCGGACTTCCCAAGGTCGGGGACTCGGGGTACTTTCAAGCCACGGAGTCTGATCAATGTGTGTTGTTGTAGTAAATTCGAGCCAAAGCAAATATGTGTATATTGTCTCAGCGACTCGTGTCTGTGACTGACTCCAGCCCGGGTATTGTCTAGCATAAGACCTGCTATAATAGGCTTGTTTCCACTATGAAAGAAATATTCAAAAACTGATTTTCTCTAAAATAATTCATAATTTCAGATGCCTTTACACTAATATTTTTCTGCAGTTCGTATTATTTGATTTTTAATTGGAATTCAAATGATAATTAGTCACTCAGTCGGCATTGCACGCGGTGACGTCAAAGTGTGTTATTCCCATACAAGCTCTATGAAGAAAAGCGTTTTGACAGTTGATAAAAAGTACGTCAACGATTGGTGGTGTCAACTACCGTATTATGTATGTATTTAACACTTAGTTGGCAAATAAAAGAATATGAATATGACTCGCTATTAGTGGCGACAGTATATGCCACATAATTGCACTGACTCTGAAGATCGGAGATAGAGTTCACTCTATCTCAGTGTTTCCCTGCAATTACAACCTAGGAATCTTCAAAGCTAGAGTGAACAGGCATCTTCTAGGTGAGCTCGTTACTCCTTTGCCTAATTGGGCTTCGTCTTGGGTTAAGGAGCTACCTATCCAATATAGAAAAAAAACTTTGGGGTACACGAATACACCCCTACAGTCATTTGAGGTAAAGAAATCAATTTATTATTACATATAGAAATTTAGAGTAACAAGAAATAAAGTCATTAACTTCTCATCAGCCTACTGCTGTATACTGCTGGGCACAGGCCTCACCTCAACTATGAGGTGGTACGAGCCATACTCCACCACGCGGGCTCATATTGCGAATTGGTTGAGAGGTGTTTATAAGGTTAGTGACCATATGATGACCTTACTGTCAGATGTTATTACACCGCCCGAGGGCCTCTGTCCAGGCTTAACGACTAATATCTATCGATATTCACCGAGCGAGACCAACAGCTTAACGTGCCTTCCGAAGCACGGAGATGCTTGTAAATAGACGTCACTTAAATGGTCAGAATGGTCTGCCATTCCCAAACATGGCCGCGCCGTAGGTTGCTTAACTTTTAGGTATCACTACCAAAGCGCTGCAACCACTGCGCCACAAGCGCCTCTGAAGTAATTAACTTATTTTTCAGAATTTTAAGACTTCAATTATAAATACTTATAAATGTATTCCATGGACAAAGTGAAAGTGGTTACTCCTATCAGAAGCATAACCTGCATAACAGGAGTTTCCCATAACAAACATTTATGTGCCATTTATAATATTTCAATAAATCTTTAAGTATGTATAAAGGTAAAGGTGCTTATCTTCGGATTTCCACTTGACAAAGAATACTTGAAAGAAAGACCCTATTGCGAAATTGCTTTAAACTCAATAACAGCGCTGATTTTAAAAAAAAATGCAGAAATTATGATCAGCAGCGCTGCGGTTGAGCGGTCTCACCTTTAGGAGCGTCAGTTTTCTTCTTCACATTGTCGAGATCTGGCCTGTGTTTCCTCTTCGGCTGCGTTCCACCTTCAGACGGGTCGAATAGACTGAAGAAAGAGTCCATGGTTCTGCAACAATTATTGGAATTTATTGGAGTTTACTCCTTAAGAATCGATTGTTATACTCGTATATAAGGCCGAGTTATGAAAATATACGGGAGTAAAATCAAATTCCCGATGTTATCCGATGTCACGCGATGTTACACGAAAATGTCACACGACGATGTCACAAAATGTGACCCGAAGACGCATACATGGGAAACTACCCACACGACACTGGCGGAACAGTAAGCCCATGGTGGCAAGCTTAAGTTCGCTCGCCAAAAAAGTTAAGAAGAAGAAGAAAAATATTTTCCGAAGAATCCGATCGCTTTTACTCCTAAATTACCAAAGATTCGAATTATATTTGGATAAAATTGGTATTACGAGAAAACAACGCATTCGAAAAAAACTACTTAATGCGGACCAAGTCGCGGGTAAAAGCTATTTAATAAAAACATGAGCCTAAATTATTGTACCACGATATACAGGGTGAATACGAAATCGTGTAATTCCTTTAAACGACATGTTCAGCTGCTTATATAGAACGATTCTGCAAGGGTCATTTGCCCATCAGAAATCACAAGAATAAAAATCAATTTAAGATCGCAGTAGAGAAGATGAGTGCTTACTTAATCATATGATATCATTTAATGAGAAAAAAAAGTAAAAAAAAAAACTACCTATCAAACTAATTCAAAATTATTCTCAATTTATTACGCGCAGTGGACGGTTACCTTTTCAATGACCTTGGATTTCAATGCACTCGGGCGTTTGACAGGACGCGAGGTGCGGGCCGCGCGCGCAATGATCAAAACAGTCTTCAGATCTTTCTTTTTATGTGTAACTTATCGATACGACTAATGACTAGTTCCTCAGTTAAAAAAGCCACAAAAGACAAACAATACCATAAACTTGCTTGATTCCATTAATTTATCGTCAAGCTAGAGTCCCAAATTGTGTTTCGAAACAAGAAACTCATACTGAGAGGCAAGAAAGAACGTCTGTTTTAATGAAATGTGTAATTCCAGCTTGCTTAGTAAAACAATCTCTAAACATTGCTCACTTAAGCTAAACGTAAACTCCTAAATAAACCTAGCAGGAATTAAAGCTCAGCTCGTGATAAAATAAGACTGATTGATTGAGCACGTAGGTACACCACAGACCAGTCCCTAGTCTAGTCACTGAGCACTACATACTGTGTTGTTTACACCAAATAAACTAATCGAAAAAAAAAACTTACATGTAGTTCCATGGAATATTCACTTACACAATCATCACCACACGTGCACGTCCTTTTGTGACATACCTTATGATAAGAAAATACACCACACAGCACTAGCTAAACAATAATGAACTAGGTATTGTTACAGTATCGTAACAACCTCTAAAACACACAAAATTTACGTCGACTGCGCAAGCGACGCGGGCTTCCGGGTGCAGTGCAATGTCAAACTACGACATCAACGACATGTTAATTAAAATTTCACTAACTGATAATCTCCATTAAACAAAACCTCAAAACGCGAGATGCAACGCGACGCGGCGACGTTCCAATCTGCACTACTGCATGCTTTCACATTTATTATTAATAACAACAACAAACCAGTAACAATTTGAGTTTATGCAAAAAATAGCAAAATTAACTCTTATTCCCTTGACATAGGATAGTTATGGACGCTTTGGCGGCGAAATGCTTTTATGACGGCACGAGTATTTGCAAGAGTATTTTTTAGGCGAAATTATGGCAAGGCAATAAAAGTGATTTCAGTTGTTTCTTATCTTACTCATTTCTTCAAACACTTGCTCACAGGCTTTTAAGTATTGCAAGGCAATAAAAGACCACTTTTATTGCCTTGCAATAAAAAATACTCTTGTACAAAGCAGCCGCCTCGACACGTGCTATCATGAAGGCATTTCGCCGCCATAGCATGCATGACTATCCTATGTCAAGAGAATAAGAGCTAGTTTTGCAATTTTTTGCATAAACTCAAATTAAATTTAAATTGTTACTGGTTTGTTGTTGTTAGTAATAATCAGTGTGAAAGTTCAGTACGAAGAATGCAGTAGTGCAGATTGGAACGTCGCGTTGCGTCTCGCGTTCTTAGATTTTGTTTAATGGAGATTATCAATTAGTGAAATTTTAATTAACATGTCGTAGTTTGACATTGCACTGCACCCGGAAGCCCGCGTCGCTTGCGCAGTCGACGTAAATTTTGTGTGTTTTAGAGGTTATTGCAATACTGTGACAATACCTAGTGCTTTGTGGTGTAATTTCTCTTCATAAGGTATGTCACAAAAGGACGTGCACGTGTGGTGATGATTGTGTAAGTGAATATTCCATGGAACTACATGTAAGTTTTTTTTTCGATTAGTTTATTTGGTGTAAACAACACAGGTAGGTAGTGCTCAATGACTAGGAACTGGTCTGTGGTGTACGAGCTCAATCATTCGATCTTATTTTATCGCGAGCTGAATCTGTTACAATAAAAGTGATTTCAGTTGTTTCTTACCCATTTATCCAAACATTTGCCGACTGGCTTTTTGCAAAAGACCTTATGGACTATGCAATAGGGTTTTTTTTGATATGTGAAGGTACTCTAATGTTAGTACAAATTTTGCACTTGTTTCGATCGGTTGAATAATTTATCGCGATGCCGCTCACGAATCGGGAGCTCGCAGAACTTGTGTTTGAGTACTCTCGCACTCAAAATATGAGCGAGACTAGGGAGTGGTTCCGGGTTCGATACCCAGAGTCGCAAGTGCCATCTGCTCGACGAATTTTGAGAATGGTTCAAAATCTTCTCGATTTCGGCCAACTAACCGTCCCTGGCCATGCACAAGCGCGTGGCCGTGCACCTGTGTACCCTAGGGCACTTTATCGAGCCATACGCCGATTTTTTATGGCAAATCCAATGGCAAGCACACGGGAGGCGGCACGGAGGTTTAGAGTCAGTCAGGGCTACGTCTGGAAGTTATTGAACTTATCGGGACAGCACCCCTACCATTTCCAGCCAGTCCAAGACCTTACCCTAGCTGATTATCCTGCCCGTGTATCGTTTTTTTAAATACGCCAAAATTATGATAAGCCTTATTTCTAAATAAGATTCAGTAGAAAATACTAAGAGTAATAGTTTGTATTTTTTTTTATTGACAATTTTGACCGTCCTAAGCCGGTAAAAAGTATGAAGGGAAAGTTGGAATTCAATGTAAACAATACTAAGAAGTCGAGAAGCCCGTGGTTGTAGATTAACAAAGAGACTATTCGTAATTGCGCTTATCGCAATCGAGTTGGTAGGTACCTATCATGAAACCTAATTCACTGCTTTTTTAAATTTCATTCGAATTTTTTACACATCAATTACCAAACCAAACATTTGTACAAGTAAAAAAACCTTCTAAGTATTCTTATTTTTCAGTAAAGCATTGTTTTATTACTTATTTCTTGAAATAAAACAAAAGAAATAGTAGGTTTCCAGTGAGTTCGAACCCATTGTTATTAACTGACAAAAGCCCCAATGTTATCCTCCGAGCCATAAGAACACGTGCGAAAGTGGCTAAAAATGTTCGTTATTAGCGCCTAGTTTTGTGAGTCAAATATCGGCGAGCTATCAACCGTCTGGCAAAAAGATAAGATTTAAATTTGCTTGCGTATTCATTTTGGGTTGGGAGCAGACAGCCTACTCCTAAACAACGCGGCAACGCTTCATTCGGCTCTATCCGTCCCTCTCGCACATGTCTGCAGATGAGTGCGAGTGAAGTGCCAGGTAGATCCGACAATAACGCTTTAGGGGTAGGGCCTCACTCAGGAACAAAATGAGAAATTAAAACTAACAATATCAGTGACACAAGTTAACGACAAACAATGGCAACGATTCATGAGCGAGTCTTTATTTCCAAATGTACGAATGTGAGTCGTGTGATGTGATAGTATGTTGCAAGTGTCGAATTAGGTTAATTTATGTTAAGTGTACAACATGTGTTATGGTGGTAAGTGATATTTAAATGCCCTATTGATTTACTTACATTGGAGTACAGTGATCGTGTTCATTACTCACACATTTGTCTTATTGTGGTGTAAACAACACAGGAAGGTAGTGCTCAGTGACTAGACTAGGGACTGGTCTGTGGTGTACCTACGTGCTCAATCAATCAGTCTTATTTTATCACGAGCTGAGCTTTTAATTCCTGCTAGGTTTATTTAGGAGTTTACGTTTAGCTTAAGTGAGCAATGTTTAGAGATTGTTTTACTAAGCAAGCTGGAATTACACATTTCAGTAAAACAGACGTTCTTTCTTGCCTCTCAGTATGAGTTTCTTGTTTCGAAACACAATTTGGGACTTTAGCTTGACGATAAATTAATGGAATCAAGCAAGTTTATGGTATTGTTTGTCTTTTGTGGCTTTTTTAACTGAGGAACTAGTCATTAGTCGTATCGATAAGTTACACATAAAAAGAAAGATCTGAAGACTGTTTTAATCATTGCGCGCGCGGCCCGCACCTCGCGTCCTGTCAAACGCCCGAGTGCATTGAAATCCAAGGTCATTGAAAAGGTAACCGTCCACTGCGCGTAATAAATTGAGAATAATTTTGAATTAGTTTGATAGGTAGTTTTTTTTTTTACTTTTTTTTCTCATTAAATGATATCATATGATTAAGTAAGCACTCATCTTCTCTACTGCGATCTTAAATTGATTTTTATTCTTGTGATTTCTGATGGGCAAATGTCCCTTGCAGAATCGTTCTATATAAGCAGCTGAACATGTCGTTTAAAGGAATTACACGATTTCGTATTCACCCTGTAGTATGTAGTTGTTTACTATCCCACATAAACAGAAGAAAAAACTGAAGGATAACGATGAGGTCAGGTCGTAAGTAGTACTAGAAGTCAAGCACAGTCTGCCAAACACAGTGGCGATTGCTGCACTGTCAAGAGCAAGGCTCTTCAATTTAAAGAACAAGAAGACATGCTGAATTGCGGTGCTAACATATATCACGCCAGTTTTAGGCTACATGTTGCCAGACCGCAACCACGCGTACACAAATAAATATAGCGCTGTGGGGTGAGCACGAACAACGATAGTAACATATTCGTAGCGTTTACCTATCGTTATCTTGTCAATTTGTACGGGGAAACTGACAGTTTTTGACGTTTGGACGACACAAATACGTTACGAGAATGTTCGTGCTCACCCCACTAATGAGCCGGACCGACACCGTATATTCATTGGGTCCTCTTTCGCCACATTCGGTTTCGGTCCAGCACCGTTGCGGTTCCGGCGTCGTCTTCATAAGGCTGATTTCACAGCTATCCGGAAGGCCCGTACAGTCCGTTCCGTCCGGGCGCCCGAAGCGGAAGCGCATATGAGACGCTAGAACACCGTTTCACAGCGACGCGGATTGGCGCGCACGCGACCCGCTCCGGGTAGAGCACTGAGCACTAAGACCTTGTCCAGGCGGGCGAATTCGTCGCGAATCTTACGCGCCTAGAATCATACGCGTGTTGGCGAGATTCTAGCAGCCAATACATTGCGTCCACAAGAAACGCGGGAGTTGAAAATTCGCGCGTAAATCGCGTGCACTACGCCAGACTCTCGACTCGCGCGCATTACGCGCGAGTTGAGATACCAGGGACGGCAATTACCGTGTTCTACGGCTTTCAGGTCAGAAAATCACTAAATCTACGGGCTACGGCCTTCACTCTAAGGCCGTAGCAGAATCTACGGCTTTTCGCAAGTTCTACAGTTATTAATTAATTGATCCTACAGTATAACCGTGAATTTCGGAAATTTAAAAAGGATCGGTCTGAGACGAACTGGAGAAACTTTAAGGATGCTAGGAACCGCTGCAATCGGATGGTGAGATCAGCCAAACGCCGGTATATACATGACAACATTTCTGACTCTTCCCCAGCAGACGTATGGAAGTTTCTTGGTACCTTGGGCATTGGCAAGAAAAATGTTAATCTTCCTCTCCCACCTTCTCTCTCACCTGATGATTTAAATATTCATTTTTCTTCTACTCCCATTTTAGACCCAGGTATCAAATCCAGCACGATCCATGAAATTTCATCTTACTCTTCTCCCCAGGTTGAGCCTCTTTCTTTTTCCCAGGTGTCATCTGATGTGGTCAGGAAATGTATTCTGTCGATTAAGTCTGGAGCTGTTGGTTTTGATGATATTAGTCGGGCCATGATTATCATGGTTTTAAACCAAGTCCTACCGTACATAACCCACATTATCAACTTCTCCCTCAGCTCTGGATCATATCCTGACGTATGGCGTAAAGCCTACGTCATTCCGCTACCCAAAATCACAAATCCTGTCTTGCCAACTAATTTCAGACCAATTTCTATACTCCCTTTTCTTTCAAAGGTACTGGAAGCTGTTGTTCACTCCCAAATTTCTAAATTCTTTCTTTCTAACAATCTGCTGTCCCAATTTCAATCTGGCTTTCGACCTGGCCACAGTACCTGCACTGCCCTACTCAAGGTCACTGAAGACATCCGTGAAGGTATGGAATACGGTAAGGTTACTGTACTTGTCCTTATTGATTTTTCAAACGCCTTCAATACTGTCGACCACAGTATCCTTCTCGCCCTATTAGCTCACTCCAAGATATCCTCACAAGTTTTGGAATGGTTTGCCGCCTATCTGCGGGGTCGTCAGCAGGCTGTGCGCGTAGACAAGACTGTCTCCAACTGGTGTGACTTACTTGCTGGTGTACCCCAGGGCGGCATTCTGTCTCCATTACTCTTCTCCATCTTCATCAACTCCATCACTCGCGACATTGGCTGTTCCTACCATCTGTATGCTGACGACCTTCAGCTTTACGAGCAATGCTGTGTCAGTGAAGTTAGTCAAGCTGTTCACAAACTTAATAACGACTTGAACAAGATACTTGCCTGGTCGAATCGTTTTGGTGTTGCAGTAAACCCGTCGAAATGTCAAGCAATTATCATCGGCGGTCAGCGGCGAATATCTCTGCTTGATCATTCTTCCGTTCCTCCGGTTCGCTTCAACGGGGTCAATATTCCGTTCTGTACGAGCGTTAAAAATCTTGGACTTCACATGGATCAAACTCTCAGTTGGTCTGTTCATGTAGCAGAAGTTAGTCGGAAAGTTATGGGCACACTGCGTTCTCTGTGCAGATATAAAAACTTCCTTCCTGTCAAGACCAAAATTTCCTTAATCCAATCCCTTGTTCTTCCTCTCATTGATTATGCTGATGTGTGCTACCCTGACCTTAATCAAGCCCTTGTAAACAAGCTGGACCGCCTGATCAACTGCGGCATTCGTTTCATTTTCTGTCTTCGTAAATACGATCATATTTCCGCTTTTCGCTCACAGCTTGCTTGGCTTCCTCACCCGCTTCGACGTAATATTAGAATTCTTTTGAGTACTTTCTCCATACTTAACGATCCCAATTCCCCTTCTTATCTCAAATCTCGATTTTCACTTCTCAGTTCGACACATTCGCGTCAACTCCGTTCCTCTAATAAATTGACCTTGGCCTTTTCACTTCACCGCACCAATTTTCAAGCCAACTCCTTCCACATTCAAGCCATCAGACTCTGGAATGCTCTTCCCGAAAATATAAAACAGGCTCCCAGCAAATTATCATTCAAGAGACTCATTCGCACCCACTTTCTTACTTTATCGCAACCGTCATTATAGATCTTTCTTTAACAGTTCGTCAAATTTATTTATTTATTTAGTGTATATTTGTATATATTATGTGTATTTTTAAATATGTAATCATATATATATATATATATTATCTTATGTGTCATATAATTCTTATTTTTTTTTCGTTTTCTCTTTTATTTATTTTGTCGCACCGCCCACTAAACATTTCTGCTTAGCCCAAAGGTATGACTGGTAGAGAATGCCCTACGGCGTTAAGTCCACCTTTTGTACAAAGTATTGTTGTGCAATAAAGCTTAAATAAATAAATAAATAAATATATCAATTAATTTATTGAGGGTTTACTTTTAGAGTAGGTATAGGTCTACCAGAATCTCATGACAAATAAGGAAATTAAATTTTGCAGTGCGCAACACTAGGGAAACTAGAGTGTGTTCCAAAAAGCGAAAATCACTGGGGTGAATGAATCGACAAGAATATATATATCCTTGTCAGTGATTGCTGTTCTAAAAGAGACAGACTGTTGTCAAAATGAAAAAAAAATTGGTTGCCTGTAAAGTCGGTATACGCGCGAAAGTTTTACGTGACAACGACTTTGAGTGGTAAAATAATTTTAATGTGAATATTCATTCGTATAACATGAACCGGTGTGTATGCCTATCTCTCTCTCTCTCTCGCTCTGTCTCTCTCGCGCGGAACGTGAGCGGAGCAGCGTAACGCAGTTTCTTGAAGTGTCACCCGGCAAACCAATTTATAAGACGTTGTCACGTCAAAAAAATGACGTGACAACGTCTTATATTTCGATGGAGCCGGCTGCACGCACCAAAAAACATGACACATGCGGCGTTACCTCGCTCTGAGGCATTCCATTCAAGGATTGAACTACAAGCGAGAGCGCGGAACGAGTGACAAAGAGGCAACGTCACAAAGACGTTGTCACGTTCAACTATCGTCAGTAAACCGAATTTACAGAAAGCTGATTTTTTTTCTAAACAATTACATATGATCGGCTAATGACACGGCCGACAATCGATGCTTTTCCTTATAAACACGGCTTTTTTATGTAACGTACACGGCCGCCTCAAAATTTGCGTTGGCAACACGGCAGGGAACTCTGTGTTGCGTCCAGTAAACGCGCGAACGTGACGGCGAGTGCACGTATCTAGGGATCATGGAGCGGCAAAATTTTTATACTGAATTGTTCATAGATGAAGTGGAGAAAAGACCGGCAATTTGGGACATGGAGTCATCCGCTTATGGGACTAGAACTTTGAAACGGAATGCGTGGGAAGAACTAGTACTAATATTTTCTGATAGTAATGACCTGAGTTTCCCTTCGTTTTTGTCTTTTCCAACGGCGGTAAGCTAACCACAACACGATCGCTTCGTCCAACTCCATGTTTTGCACTTCTTACTGAATCCCTCCCCAAACGCTAGCGTTTCGAATCGCGTCTCTGGACGCAATATACGCGAAGACATTCGCAACAAGGCCTAAGCGTACTGAACGCACGTTTCACAGCAGTGCGGGCATGACCCGTACGGGTCTCTCGCGCACGGACGAGTCGTACCGGTCTCCCGGATAGCTGTGAAATCAGCCTAAGGGTTACAAGGGTTACACGCGGACACAAAATGGCATCCATTCATGTTTACGATGAAGGTTAGACACGACACGAGTGAATGACCTCCAATGATAGATAAAATCAATAAAATCAATAAAATCAATTTATTTTTGTAATTAGGCTAACAAATTAGCACTTTTACACGTCCCAACATATAAATTGACCCTACCACCGCTTCGGGACAGTTTGGGCCAGTGCTGAGAAGAAGCGGCGCAAGAAACTCAGTCACTATTGTCATTGCCTCTTTTCAAAATTGATTTACAATAATTGTAATTGTTTGCATTTAAACATTTCCATATATCTTTGTCATTTATATAATCATCAATTTTATAATATCCTTTCGACATTAATACATCTTTTACAACTGTTTTAAATTTATCTAAAGGCAATGAAATTAAATTTTCAGGTAATTTATTAAAAAATATTACACATCTACCCATAAATGAGTGACCAACTTTATGAAGTCTAAAATGTGGAACGGCAAGCCTATTTTTTTGTCTTGTGTTGAAGTTATGCAAATCGCTATTTTTAGGAAATAAGTGTAAGTTTTTTCGAACGTAAATTAGGTTTTCGTAAATGTATTGCGAGTAAACTGTAAGTATTTTAACTTCTTTAAACAATTCTCTAAGTGTTTCATTTGATTTAAGTTTATAAATAGCCCGCACGGCTCGTTTCTGCAATACGAAAATTGTCTCTATATCTGCAGCTGAGCCCCATAGTAAGATGCCGTATGACATGATACTGTGAAAATAACTAAAATAAACTAGTCTTGCCGTTTCAACATCAGTCAGAAACCTTATCTTTCTTACAGCGTATGCAGCGGAGCTTAGTCTCTTTGATAAGGTCATGATATGAGGACCCCACTGGAGCTTATCATCCAAAGTAATTCCCAAAAAAGTTGCAGTATTTGAAGTAACTAGTTGTTCATCCTTAACAACAACCCTTGTTGGAACTTGTCGGACATTGGGCATTGTAAACTTAATGCATTTAGTTTTGGTCGCGTTAAGCAATAAATTGTTAACGGTGAACCAATGAAGTACTCGCGAGAGAGTACCATTTACATCGTCAAACAACTCTTTACCCCTTGGAGTTTTAAAAAGTAGTGAAGTATCATCAGCAAATAACACTATCTCACAAGCACCGTCGACAAAGTATGGAAGGTCATTAATATATATTAGAAACAGTAACGGTCCCAATATCGAACCCTGGGGCACACCCATAGTGAGAGGTGCTCCAGGAGACTCTGCTCCATTGATAGAAACCTTTTGTGTTCTCTCAGTGAGATATGAATTAAATAAGTTACATGCATTAGTTGATACACCATAATGGCGTAGTTTTCTCAACAGGGTCTCATGGTCAACACAATCAAACGCTTTAGAGAGGTCACAAAAGATTCCCACAGCATCATGCTTACTATCATAGGCATCAAATATATGTTTCAACAGAGCGACTCCAGCATCAGCAGTACTGCGACCCTTTGTAAAACCAAATTGTTTATTATGCAATAAATTGTTTGATGTGAAGTGAAATAGTAGCTGATTGAATATAATCTTTTCAAAAATTTTACTTAGAACCGGTAAGATTGATATCGGTCGAAAATTTGAGGGGTTATTTTTGTCACCAGATTTAAATAACGGTACTATTTTACTAAATTTCATTAAATTTGGGAATTTTCCTTCATCAATACATTTGTTAAAAATGATCGCTAAAAGAGGTGCTATGATTTCAATAATAGTTTTAATTATACATACGGATATTCCCCAAAGATCCTCGGTTTTTTTCATATTTATTTCATTGAATGCGTTCATAATTACATCGGTGCTTACGTATCTAAAGTATAGTGGTGAATCACACTCATCAATATTGGATTTGAGAATGGATTCAGACAGTTCTGCAGAAGAGTTAAGTTCTTTAGTAGTAGATGGTGCTATATTAGCAAAGTACTTTTCAAAAATATTAGCTACTTCTGCATCAGATTTAACTAGTTTACCTCCATCTTTTAATGAATATGAACGATCTTTTGTTTTATCTTTACCGGTTTCTTTGTTAATGATATTCCAGGTAGCTTTGGCTTTATTTTTTGAACCTGAAACTATCCTACGAAGATGATTCGTCTTTGCTTGGGCACAAACTTTTTTAAAGATTTTTGAATATTTTTTAACATATTCTATAATATGTGGGTCCTGAGAATGTTCTCTAATACTATACAGATCATATAACTTGTTCCTGCTTTTATAAATACCTGGTGTAGCCCATTCATTAAACTTACTTGTAAACCGATTAGACTTAACCTTTTTTTTTGTGAAAATAGATGCAAATTCGCTTTTAATTAAGTTAAAAAGATCTTCATATAAGTTGTCTACGTTACTACTACTGTTTGGTATTAATGTTTTCACACCATCAAAAATCCTATCCTTAAATCTATTTATCCTGTTTGCAGTGACTGGTCTATAAACTATATCTACTACGCTCAAGGCCGGACCAGACGGAAATGTGACCTTTTGTCCTCTATGGTCGGAGCTTAGACATTGTAAAATAGATTTATTAGTTATTTTGACATCACAAAAAATATTATCTATGCAAGTAGCCGTTGTTGGAGTCACTCTGGTAGGTTCTTCAAAAACATTATTTAGGTTATACGATTCAAAGAGATTAAGAAATCTCATAGAAATTTGTGTTTTTTTTAATATGTCTATATTAAAATCACCGCATACTACTAAATTCTTTTTTGATTTTGATGCTTTTGATAAGACTTTATCCATAGTGTCTTCAAAAAGTTGGTAATTAGCGTCTGGCGGGCTATATACGCTTATGACAATATATTGATCTAGTTCAACACATGCAAGTTCAATAGTTCGCTCAATGGAGAGAGATACAATATCTTTTCGTTCTTTACAGTTAAATTGATTTTTCAATAGAATAAGTGACCCACCTCTAGTTGTAGTCTCCCTTGTGAACGAACTACCGACCCTATAATTGTCAATACTTAACATTAATTCATAGTCCCTATACCAGTGCTCAGTCACACACATTACATGGGCGTTTAAATCTTGCAAAACTAATGATAATTCTAATTCTTTGCCAGCTAGGCCTTGTATGTTTTGATGTACAACAATAAAACTAGACCCAGCCTTTGTCTTCCCCCTTAGTTTAAAGTGTCAGAGGTTGTCAAGTTAATAATATCTAGATTAGTACTATTACTAATATGTTGACAACCATGTGATATGGTTGAGTTTAAAATACAATTAATATTATAAGCTAACAAAGTAGCTATTCGTTTTTTAAATTTAATAGGCAAGTGTAAAGAGCTGCCAGTCAAATGAAATGAATTATTAATGAATTTATTCGTGTCAAAAAACACAAATTTGTCACTGTGACGCTGAGATAAATTAAATAACAAAGTATTCAGCATATGAATACTGTTATTTTGTGTTACCGTATAATATTTTGAAAATGGTAGGGAACAGAGGATAATTTTTTTGACATTTAAATTTGTCAAAATGGTCCAATTCTTTATAATATTTTTCTTACTAACGTTTTGACTGTTCCCTAACATTAATACAATAATCGAGTTTGAGTTGAAAGAGCTGTTTCGTATACTATTTACAATTTGATCCAGTGATGTGTCTGGCATACAGTTATTAATAATTTTACAGCTCAATGACCTATTCAATAAGGAACCATAACCAATTCCTAGCTTATCTGAATAGTAATTATTTTTATCTGACTTCACGCAAGTTTGTACTCGTATAATCGTATCTTTTGATAAAACTGCTTGGCATCGTGCCTGATTCCAAAAGTTTGTTGCAAAACAAAACATTATAAATACAATGTCATCCACCATTTTTTATAGTAACGCCACCAATACCTCATTAAATTTCATGTTTGATTTTTAATTTGCCTAGATTATATTCAATTGAGTTATGCTTGATAATAAAATTTAATTAATTTTATGCTTAATAATTTAATTTAAGTTAATTTTGACTGACCTTAAGCATAGATTCTAAGTGCATGTGTATTTAAATGTTGTTATAAATAAGTTTTGTTTATATAGAAAGTATAAATTAGTGAGTATCTAACCTACTTAATATTATGAAGAAACAAGTAGACTGTTACTACGTTTCTTTGCTCAGAGACTTAACGGCGATGTACCTTTTGATAATTTAATTTAAGTTAATTTTGATTTCAAATTTTACTAAGTTGCTGTGCCCTAGCCGGGCGTCACTGTACTAGTTTACTCATAACTTTCATAAGACTGTAATGTGTGACTTGCAATAAATATTATGATTATTATGATTACCTCTTCGTTAACAATCTCTAGTAAAATAATCTAATAGTTAAAGTAGCTCAGTCTTTTACGCTTTCTTTCACGCCTTAATTAGAGAACCGATTTAGATGAAATTTGGTACACATGAGTTGGTCAGTATTTTTAAATGTAGCCATCATTGTTACTCTTACAATCTTGACCGTGCTCTCTCTCCGACGCGCTGGCTAGACACGAAAACAACGACTCCGTAACGTTTCGTTACGGAGTAACTGCTAGGCTTGGTACGAAAAATAAAGTACATAGTATCAAAATAAAGTACTATTTATTTTTCTTTATTACTATATTTAAAAATATATATTCATCACATAATTATACTTCCAAAGTATAATTATATTAGTACTTACGACTAAACTTCAACTTCAAAATCACAAAGAAACCAAATCATGCGAAATAAAGTATTTTCGTGTACTTTATTGTTTTCATAAAGTACTCTATACAATTGACAGAAATAACGTAAAATACTTTATTACAAAGTACGGGTGGTAACCCTAGTAACTGCCCCCTGTACTTTCTACACCGTATAACCTTTAAGAGCGTATGACTCACTTTCTTCTGTTTAAAAACACTGTACGTGTACGTACATAGGCGCGCAATAGTATTGTGTGACGTAAAACTTGTATGGCTACAGCTAGCAAGGTAATATAGCATTGGCTAGTGATAAGATAAGGCATCGTTCACATATTATTTGTGGCCAACTAAAATGCTTAAACTAGTGCTTTCCTGTTCGTCCGCTTGATTTATTGTAATAAAATAGAGGAAAAGCGATAAAACGCCAACTATCGTAACGTATTCGTATCGTCAAAACGGTCAGTTTCCGATACCAATTAACACTTTAACGAAAAGTAAACGAAACGAATACGATAACGATGGTTGTTCGTACTAGGCCTACTGTACCATCATCGCAAGAACACGACCCACTTTTGAAGGCGTGACGCGGTCGCCCAGTACCGTCAATATTCCATATAAATCCATTCTTAGTGTGACCCGACGTCGACACAGTCGCCGGTCGCTAGGAACCGACTATCTAACCGACATTATTTAGTTTGAGTCAACACCTAACAATAATGTATGGTGTGAGTGAACAATGCTTTAGACAAGAAAAATAATCAGAACTCTAAAACTACTAAAATAACATTTAGACAGAGCAGTTTGGCAGCAAAGTGGACATGAGTTGGGATTATTTTGGCAATGTCTGAATCTGAACGTCAAACTTTTTTTATAAGAAAACACTTACGCTTCCCTTATTGCCAAATTGTTTATGTAATGTTTATTTACAGTTTGCATAACGAAATATTAATATTTCTTGGTTTATATTGTTCATCACTGATTGAATGAATAGTAAAATGAAATACTTTTACTTCTCTAGCTTGAAGCTTGAGCAAGAAGGTTTAGTGGATAAGTGGACGCCCGTGAACTTCATTAGTCTAATTTGGGGCTTACATATGTTTTTAGACAGAAAGTGTAGTCACACTGAACTTCTATTCTAAGGCGTCAAATTTGTACCTCTTATTATTGATCTGGATTACTAATTTTCATTTTTGTTACATGTAAATGGTTTGTGATTATGAACATATTTTCTTTAGGCGCTATATTCATACTTCTTATGGTTTAGCTGGGCTCCTGTGTGTCACATCAGGTACTCCAGATCTTATTATTTTTATGAGAAAAGTGCTTGTCATGTCGAATTATTTTTCCTATGCTTCATATTCATAACTCTTATAGTTAAGCTTGGCTGCTGGGGTTCCATCTCAGATATTCTGATCTTCAAAATAAATTGTAGCCATCAACATTAACATTATTAATAAATAAATTTGCATTATTCATAAATCATTGCATTATTAATAAATAAATGATTTAAAATATTATCATCCCAGCCTAATTCTTATTTACCCTCTGAAAGACTGGGATATTCAATCAAAGACATTTTACTAGTAAAATCACTACATACATACATACATTTATACTAATACATAAATGTACCCAATAGGGGTGAGCGTTGAATGAACGAACCGTTTTGTTAAACTGTTTATTGGGCATCAACCGATAAACTAGTTTATGGTCTACTGATAAACTGGTTTATGCGTGAACGGGTTCTATGCCAGTTCTCTGCTGAAACGGAACAACCGAGTGACGACGCGACGGACGACGGGCAGGCATACATAAATAAACAGTTTACGTTGCGTCAACGGATAGACTAGTTTACGGTCCACTCGTAGACCAGTTTACTCATGAACGACATTTCGCATCGGCCGACGGGCTCATTCGTTATATATAATGATATAAATAAATACACAAATCAAGTAATTTATACCACAAAACAAATAAATACGTAGATAAATATTTATTAATATCAAAGAACATATATTAACATTTATTATGAAATTAACCTGCCAGCCTGGAAAAAGTATGAAGGAAGGTTCATTTTAATTTCGTTAACTTCGAAATTCTATAAAAAATAGTATAGTTGCGTTTATATACGCCGTTTAATTTTCTAGTCATCGTTTATCAACCGTTAAATGAACTTCGACTACTTATGATAGTCATAGTTTACACGTTCTCAATGTTCCGTCAACGACGTAAACTAGTCGAAAAAAAAACTGTTTTTTCGACTAGTTTACCACAAACGATAAACGGTCTCGTTTCGTTGACAGAGAAAGCGTCGACGACCCACCACTAGTACCCAAAGAGGTTTTACTAGTAACTTAACACTAACAAATTAGGCACTTACAAAGATACCTATTACTCATTCCAACTACCAAAATACCACACAAAAAATTTTACTCCAAGACAATGACTAACAATTATTTTTGTAAGAACCTCAAACTATAACAACACAATGGTGTTTGTTGTGCAAGAAGTATGTAACAGTAATATATTATCTAGAGTGCAATCCAAGGCAATTATTGCGACATATTAGAAAGGGGTCCGAAATATTAATTGGCAAAGACAAATTGGCGGGAACCTATTACAACCAGGAAAACCATCGAGAAAACCAGGAAAGTAGATTCTTATAGGAAAAAAAATAAGTTTTTACTTTTTAAACTTGAAAAAAAGGTTTACTTACGAACAGCTGCTACTACAGGTTCAAGGTCAACATAAACAGGTCTTCTGCTACCAGCTTGGCGTCCAAAACGTTTATGAATAAACAGAAACGCGCAAAACAAACAAGGGAACACTGCCAAATTATTTATCGTGACGCGAAATCAAGATAGCAACTGTTTAAATACAAATCGATTTGCTTTGCACTTGACTGACTTTGTTTACACAGAACACATCATCGGCTTACGTTACGCGTAGGTTATTACGTTTGCAGGCACACAAGATTCCGATAAGACTATTTTGTAACGGTTGTGAAATTATATTTGCTGAAGTTATTTTTTTATTTTCTACTGAAAATAACACGGTAGATTTTCCGTAAATACTCGGCCCCGTTTGACGTTTAAGCAAGTTCTTTAATCTATGGCTGTATTTGACATTGACAAATCAATTGTGATAGTCACGTTCCGAATTCAGATTAATATGTATACAACACAAAACATTTTCTTCTTCTTTTTAATTTGTAACGACAATTACAACCATTTCACTGAGCAAAATCTAGTTTAATTAACTTAAAAAAATTGTTTGCTTCCATATTTTTCCTCTTTTATTTAAGGAACATATATTAAACATAAGTTTAAAACAATACGAGAATGAAATCGGAACACTACTATGTACTGCTTCAATAAAAGTAAAATTGTCTATTGTTTGTGTCACTATTGACGTAAAACAGCTGTAGGTAGCGTAGCGGTTATTGGTTTAGCCCGCGTAAAATAGTACCCTTTTTCATTTTTCGTAAGAAAACTCCTCAAAAAATGTCCATTCAAGTAGAAAACAACTTAAAAAACACAGGAAATAAGGAAATATTCGAACAACGGGCCCATTACGTACCGTGCAAAATAAATGAAGATGGCCCAGCTAACGTGAAGAAATATTTTGAGCCCTACGTAGTTGCAAATGATGAAGGAGGTATTCTTTTTAAAAAAAACTTGGTAAAACTAAAATTTATCTCAACAGTGCTAGTGAGTTTGAAATAAGGCTAATAATAATCAATAATGAAGAAATTGTTTCAACAAATACACCAATTACCTAGCCCCAAACAAAGCGTTATTTACAAGTGCCGACAAATGTTCCCCACAAGACAGACATTTCTACCATGGGGACCGGCAAAAGCTGTCTTTTGAGAACTTTTCTTATATAGGTTAACAGACATTATTTTCATTTTATTTAGAAATAACCATACAGCAGACAGGAATGCAAACCTAAGCTTTGTCGGTGATTGGTTTAAATATAGTTTATGCAATTGGTAAAATAATGCTGTTATAGAAAAACAAATTTAATTGGCGGTAATCCAGCAAAGTTGCTTTCTGGGAAAGCATGGGTTGGTTGTAGTGGTGAAGGGAACAGAAATACCCCCAATGGCCCAATCAAGCGGCTAAGTGGGGAAATAGCCCAGCTAAACTAAACTCAACTAAAACAAAGTTGTCTTTAATAATTTTGGGACATTTAAATGCATGGATTCCCCTTACCTCATTAATCAGTGACCATATATCAAGCCTTTTTGTCCGAGATTTCACTGGGTGCCCAGATAATATGAAAATAACAATCTTTTTCAGATATGACTGCAACATTCCGAGGCCACGGACTGGACGGAACTAGAATTGAGCTGCCTGAAGGGTACAGAGCCGTGCTGGTAACTGAAGCCAAAAAACCATTAGCTGAAGATGCCGATAGGAGGTTTCAGGTTTGATCTAAAGTAATGAACACTAAGGCTGATTTCACAGCTATCCGGGAGACCCATACGACTTGTCCATGCACGGGAGACCCGTATGGGTCACGCCCGCACTGCTGTGAAACATGCGTTCAGTTCGCTTAGTGCTGAGTGCTCTACCCGGAGCGGGTAGCGTGCGCACCCATCCGCGTCGCTGTGAAACGGTGTTATAGTGTCTCATATGTGCTCCCGTTCCAGGCGCCCCATACGGACGGACCGTACAGGCCTTCCAGATAGCTGTGATATCAGCCTTAGGGTTCCCCTGTGATTTCTTTTATTAAAACTCTTATACCACCTTAGTTACTGCCTGCCTAGGACTTGCAGATAACAAAGATTGTCAATACACTTTAAAACAAGTTCAGTTTTTTCCGTCTTTAAAGTTTAGGCAAATAAGCACTACCTATTCCTATCACTGTTTATAATATAAGTATCATCATCATATTTTGTTTGCCCTTTACCCAGGTTATCTAGGGGTGGCACAATATGTGTATCCTTTAATAATAATAATAAATAAATATTTCACAACAATCACACCAATTCTCTAGTCCCAAATTAAGCTACGCGGATTGTGTTATGGGTACTAGACAACTGCCTCGTTGGTGTAGTGGCAAAGTTTCTGCCTTACATTCGAGAGGTCCTGGGTTCGAATCCCAGGTCGAGCCAAAAATTGTTTCTGAGATTTTCTGTAATGAATTTCTCAAAAACAGCTCGGAGTCGGGAAGTTGGCGGTGTTACACCCCCGTGCCTCGGAAAGCACGTTAAGCCGTTGGTCCTGCGCCTGATCTCTCTCCGGTCATGTCGGCCGTCTCACCAAACTTTGAGGGTGATGGAACAGTGAGTGCACCTATGTATTGCGCTCACACTTGTGCACTATAATATCTCCTGCGTAGTTGGCTGATCTCTGTTGAGATTGGCCGCCGTGGTCAAAATCGGCCAGGAGGACTATTATTATTATTATTACTAGACAACGGATAAACATACTTAAATACTTTTTTTTTGTAAATAAATACATATTAAACATAGAAAACACCCAGACCAGTACAAACACACAAGTTCATGCACACTTACTTGTACTGTGCGGGGATCGAACCCGCGACCCTTGATTTAGAAGTCCGATCTGTGGACCTCAGCACCAAGCGGTCGTCCTTGCAATCCTTCCCTTCAATACCATTCTATATTTTGTCACAGTATCATCCATTCCTTTCACACTCATATCATACCATCTCTTCTCTTCACACTGCCTATCCATAATCATCTTTTCGACCAGCCATAGCTAAGAAAGAACCACCGTGTTCAAATTATATCTATACGAGTATACATATATAAATAATTATGAATTGCTGTTCGTTAGTCTCGCTAAAACTCTAGAACGACTAGAACGGCTTTTGATAGTTTTGGCTTTGAACACAGATGACCTCCAATAGATTCCGTATAGAGGGCCATCAAAAGTCACCGCACATGGTTGTTTTTGCTACCATCCGATCATCAGTGCCGATCTCTCGAGACGCGAAGTTAGTAGCGACCAAACATTGGACCCGTGCGTTACGCGTGTTTTAATACCGTAGAAAATATTGATAGCATAATAAAGTGTTTCAAAATGTCTACATGTTCAATAAAATGGTGTGGAAAGTCAAAGAGAACATCAAATATGAAAAAAGATGGTACCACATTCCATCGGTAAGTATAATAATTTGTAATTACCAGTCTCAAGCAGCTCAAGTTATAATGGTCGAAAAAAGTAATCGTGCATTTTAAAACAAGCGCGCGTTGAAGTCTTTTTGAAAAGTCTCTTTCTCTCAAGTGAAATTTATAAAAAGCTATCTCTTTCTTACGTAATACTAGTGATTGCTCAGTACTGACAAAAATATTTATCGATGTATTTTGTTAAAGTGCAATAAAATTTAAACTGTGTGGTGAAATTGCGATTATCGATAAATTTATATCAAGGTATAAGTAAAGTCAATCAGTAATGATTAATTTTCGGCTTCTTACTGCTAATATGATGATGAATGATTAATTTCAAATCACTTTGTTTGAATTCATACAACATCTCAAAAATCGGTCTGATTTCGTACTAAGTAGCGTAAACACTTGTGTTACGGATATCAGACAACAGAGATATTACAAATACATATTTTGGAACATAGAACAAACGCAAATGTTCATCACATGAATGTTTGCCCCAGGTGGAGATCGAACCCACGACCCGTGGCGCTCAAGGCAGGGCCACTACCAATTGCGCCATGGAGCCCGTCGTTTTAATCCATAACTGCAATATATTTATAAAAAAATGTGAAGGGCTAAAAATTTATTTCATGATTTATTTTGAAATGTTTGGATTTGTGCACCTCATTGAGTTCAGTATATGTAGACTATATTGTATGTAAATTGTTGATCAAACATATTGAATGTGTATGGTTTTTTTTACTTATCTTATCCAGTAAGTTATTGTGACAATGCGATAGCTCGTTTTGCATAATTAAATCAAAACTGTCGATACACCGTGTCCCATCACTATTTGATTACGGGGGCGGAGCAAATGCAAGTTTGACCTTGAACTAACCAATCATAGCAATATGGTCACGCTTCCCGCAACCCGCACCTTCCTCAAACTTTGGTGACTTTGAGACAATACAAAACAATCAACATACGGAATCTATTGGGGGTGATCTGTGGCTTTGAATTATTTGTGAAAGTTCAGGGTAAGCTTCAACGGTGAGAAACTATGGAAAAATTGTGTCCGCTAGTTTTGAATAAAAAAAACACTTTGAAATCGGTCCATCCGTGCCGGAGCTACAATACCACAGACAGACAAACAATAACAGAAACACAACAGACAAAGCACGCGGGACAGTCCAATAGGGAACTGTCCCGCGTGCCCGACCACCGGCTCGCGTGAGGACTTACTAGTCAATAACCAGAGGGCTACCACGGCAGCCGCTTTCTGGGCAAGTAAGATCTAGCCCGTGTTCTTGCCGACACAAAAGAAGAAGAAGAAGAACAGACATAGTGGTCAAACTTATAACACCTCTTGTTCTGTTTGGGTTAAAGAGATAGGATGATAAATTTAATTTTTTTATTAAGGTGGCTGGAGGGTTCAAAGACATTATGTACTGGAATTGGGATAAGAAGCCTTCAAAAAACGATAACCTTGTAAAAGCTATGGACTGGATTGATATAGCAGAAGCGGTAAGTTATCAAAAATATACTCCCGGTTTTTTTAATACCGTGCGGATATCTTTCTCGCACGCGGGATTACACCGCATGCGTGACACCCGCAAATGTCCTCTTTATACAAGTATTTATTGTAGTTACTTTTTAATGTAATGTTATATTGAATTGAATTTATTTGTAATTAATGTAATGATATATTTTAATTGATTCACTAATTCTGACCTGTACCTATCGCATTGGAATTTATTCTGTAAAGATAGATGTACTATGTATGAAATAAAAAAATTGTAGTGCATGCACTACACACAATACGCACGCGGGACGCGGGCTGCCATGCGTGACAACAGCCCCGCATGCGGGCCCACTCCGCGTGCGTAAAGAAATCTGCAACGTTAACGTCTTAAATTAGGTTGTGGCTCGGAGTCACTCATGAAAAAGTGTTACGCCCGCTCACGTCTGTTACGATGAGTCACCGAACGAGAGAGAGGCCCGCCGGACCGGCGAATGCCTTGCGTCTCTCTCCCACTCAAACATGATCGGTCCGCCGCGCGCGCAGCACTTGAGAATAGGGAATATTCATGTTTTTCTTTTTTGCCTTAAATTAATAGTTTACTATTTTATAACATAGAAAAAAATATTAATGGGCTTCAAAATACTCTAGATATTTATATAAATGAAATTTAAAACTCTTAAAAAATTTAAGCAGTTCAAACGCCGTCATTTTGCGCGCTTTGCGTGATGTCACATGACACGTCCAGTCGGTGTTTACCATCGACCACACAGCCTAATAGACGCCTAATGTAGTAATTTCTCGAAACAAATAACTCTGTCAATGCGCTGAGGTAAGCGGGGCGGGAGGAGAAGGAAGAAATGCGTGCTGATTGGCCAATTCAAGATCACGGCATGTCATAAAATGCAACTAGTGATGGGAAGTATAAGAAGTGCTTGTCACAAGTAATAAAAATACCAGTGCTTATTTTATTCTAAAGGGCAGGATAAAGAAAAAAACATAAAATACTTTTATCATTTAAAATTATTTTAAGAAAGAAATTTATAATTATATATTCAATCATTCTTAAAATGAATTAACTTTGTATAAATTCTTCGTACTGCGCGTTTGTGAACCGAAGATTTTGTGAGAAATACCAACCTTGTAGTTATGTATTTATACATTACACTATTTGCTAAATCCACCACATGATTGGTTTCTTCACAATGAAATTGATGGAAACTTATTTCTGCAAAAAGTTGTTCGCCTATAAAACTGCTGGAAGTTTTGTTGACTAAAAACTCTGCTTTGCGTGGTTCACTTTTCTTTACGCTCCCAAGATAAGATTTTATGATTACTTCACAGCGCCGACAAATTTTAACAACGCTTTGTGACGGGTAGATTAAACCACCCATATCTCTGTAGGCTATAAAACTACTTTTGTCTTCATTTAAAGTAATCAATGCCCCTGTGCAGGTTTTACATTGCAAATGCTTTATTAATGAGCTAGCAACAAAACCTGCAATGTACTCAATAGCACTTTCGGCAAACTGAGATAGACAAATCGATGCTATGGCACTTTCTAAATCTGGTTGGCTTTCGGTGCCGAGCTGAATTTCACTCTTATCTTCTGCCGTCGTAGTTAAATTTATTCTTTGCAGTGCAGATGAACAGTTTAGAATTGATATCTTCTCCAAAGGTACGCAGTTACCTGTAGATACTTCAACCAATTCTGTGTGTATCAATATTTTTTTATAAATGGATTCAAATAAGCGTGGCGTCGGGTTATCATTGCTCCCACCGTGAGATCTCATACTTGCAAATAATAACTCTATGTGATCTTGTGAAATCTTGTGGAATGGCACATATTTGATACAGGAACTCTCGTTTACAATCAAATCGTTATACATTCCTTTCACACTTTCTATTGCTACGCAAAATCCAAGAAATCCTGTGCTTCGTGGCGATTCAATCAATTTTATGTTTGTGTTTTGGTCTTTTTTTGTAGTCACTGTTAAAAGAAATTCTTTGCACTGTTCTAATTTCTCAAAAACAGTGGGCGCGTTCTCTTGATTAAGAGCCCGTTTAAAGCTGTAGCCATGAACTTTGGAATCCAATATGTCGAATAAATCATTGATGATAAGGAGCATATCAGCTGTCGCATCGACGTCCTGGAATGCAGGTAGTTTTAGTTCCATCTTGCAAAACTGCAAAGCTGTAGCTACGCTGCGGCTAAAAAGTTGGGCGGCTAGTTTGACTTTCATGATGTTTTGTTTAAATTGAATGTGTGTAATACGTAATTTGTTCGCCAAATGAAATTGTTCCTTGTCCTGTAACTCTTGTAAAAATTTAATATAGTCCCATTTGATTTTGCGTCCTTTGCTATCGTTAAAGATCTTGTAATGTTCAAATGCATTTCTAACAAGCTTCAGCATGTGTACTGGATCAAAGAAAACAAAGATGTCAGCGTTTGTAGTCGGGTGTTTAAAGTTTGTTTTTAGGTTTTTCGGGTCAAGAACGCATCCTAGTTTCTTAGCCATTGATATATTTGCCGGACATCCATCAAAGGTCAAAGCTTTAATAATCACATTACTTTCGTGACACAACTGAATTGCTTGTAATACCAAATTGGCTTTCTGGTCTGCTTTAGTACCTTTTGTTAAAAAATACCCTACAGGAACTTTGAATCTTTTATTCAATCCTACCACAAGCAGTACTAAAGCTTCGGTGCATTCGTCATTGCAGTCAGTTTGAATTTCACCACCAAAGTCTACGTATCCAAAGGTACGTTGAGTCGATGGGACGTACTCAACTTTATTTTTTATTTTGATCTCATCAAATACCAAGGTTCCTATTAAATCATCTTTGCACTGACTAGCCTTGTGTTTGAGGGCAATAAATGCTTCTTTGGTAAATCCTGGCTTACCATCCACTGTCTGATACCATTTGCTAATGGTTTTTATTGATGGTAAACAGGTTTGAAAGGTTTTTCTGACGTAATTGTAAGCTTTTGTGGAATAAAAATTTAAAGTAAGTGCAAATGTTCTTAATTCTGCTGAGTATTTTTTTCTTATAATGCATCCGTTTTTATTCGATTTTATAATTTGTCTTTGTACTAGTTCTTTGTTAGTCACTCCAATTTTATTTAAAATATCCATATTTTCTGAATTTATGAAACTTTTCTTTTCTAACTCTTTCAATATAGATTTCAAAGTAGCAATTTTCTTCCGCATATACGAAGTTTTTTGTTTTAAATTTTTAATCTGTCTATTTTTTTGGACGACTTTCTCAGATAGTTCAATAACTCTTCGACATAAGCGTTTTTTAGTCGGTGAATTGTAATTGGAGGGACTTTCGGTGGTAGTTATTTTTCTTTTTGGCGTGTCTGGGAGATTCGCATTTGGACCAGATTGATCTGAGCTAGTACTGGGCATCATTGAAGCGGATTCAACTGTGTTCGTCTGAAAATCAAATGGAATAAATGAGTCATTTCAATCATAATGAACCCTAATGTATGATTCATGATACCAAGTTCGCTTAGATATTATGTTTCTTGAATCTTACCAATATTGGCAAAAACAGTGTTGGTACTGCGGAGCTCAGTAATCGCCGACTATTTTTCGTGCTAATTAAACAGTCCTCCTCAAAATGACGTGAGCAAATCACGCTGTATTGCGACGGAAACCAATTATCGCGTCTTGTAGCAACTATCCACTTTTCTTTTATATCTGGATCTTTTGGATACCTATAAATTTAAAATGATAACAATTTGTTAAAAACATTTAAAAAAACAATTTATAACTAGGTATCCCTGATAGATAAAGAAAACTCACAAAGTATCACTATATATTATCATTTTCAATCGAATGTTTTCACAAGAACAATTAACTTCATTCACAATCGCGCGGAAACCAATAATCGAGCAACTAGGATTTGTAATAAGACACTTAACATTTTAACATTAATTACTAGTTACTTCGTTCATCAGTTGAGTAGTGTCACAGCACTAGTGACGCTTAACAATAATGAAAGAAAGGATAAGCAGTACTTATTTGTGTTTGGAAGAAAGGGACGTACTGATAAACAAATGGTTACGTCACGGACTCGGACCAGCGTAATTTGAACTCTGAATAAATTGATTCTTGACAATAATAATCTTGAAATTGGCTTACCTATGAAAAGTTATGCCGTCTTTTTTGAAACTAGACGATTGGCTACATTTTCCACACCATTTTATTGTACAGGGAGCCATGTTTCTCCTCTTTCGTATTTTATTTTGTGATAAACGCACGAGATGTACACGGGTCACAGATGTGGTCGATACTAAGGCAGATTGCGCGATCGGTGTCTTAAGTAAGACGTATTTGTCTAACGTGTTGCCAGAAAGTGTTCGCCTTGCATTAGGCGTCTAGTAGGCTGTGTGGTCGATGGTGTTTACCTTAGTGTTTACTGTGGACTTTTCAGTTACTTTGTAATTTTTACAATACAATGTCGTGTCAGATGACGTCACATTTCGTTCGACCTATGGTGGCGCGTTTTGGAAGTTTGAATTTCACTCCCTTATTTTGCACTTTTTGAATATTATTTTAGGGGTTTAAATGATAAGTAAATAAATAAAAAATCTTTTCATTATAATATTACGATAATAAGTATTCAAGAAAAAAATATTTTAGGCCATTTCAAATTTTATGCATATTCCCTATTAGGCGCGTTGAAAAGACGTTGTCACGTAAAATCTTCGCCCGTAAAACCGACTTTACAGGCAACCATTTTTTTTGAATGCGTTGTATTCCCGTAATACCAATTTTATCCAAATATAATTCAAATCTTTCGTAATTTGGGAGTGAAAGCGATCGGTCCACTTGAATTTTCCTTTAGTAACCTAGGTATGTCCTTTCACGGGTTTTAAAATATCTCCATACCAAATTTCATGCAGATTGGTTCAGTAGTTTAGGCGTGATTGAGTAACACATAGATAGGTAGTTACTTTCGCATTTATAATATAAGTATAGTATGGTTGTATTTTTATTTAAATTTATTGTATATTTTATATTTAATCTCATGTGTCATATTATTGAGCACAGGGCAGGCCTCCATTTTTATAAATTCTTATTTTCACCTTTTTTTCATACACAACAACATCACATACATCGATCTGACTCCGTGGTAAGTAGCTTGAGCACTTGTGTTACAGTTATCAGAATCAACAGCGGTATTACAAGTAAACCTAATAAATACATATGACACCCAGACCAGTACTTACAAACAGACATGTTCATGCACACAAATGTTTGTGCATTGTAGGTATCGAACCCGCGACCGCTTGGTAAATACTCAACTTCTTGACCAAAACACCTAAGTGGTCGTCAATTGGCTAGACGACACCACCAATCGTTGACATACTTTTTATTATCTGTCAAAACGGTCTGCCTCCATAGATTTCGTATGGGAATAAATGATTTTGACGTCACGGTCATGTGTCAGAAATCGGAGTCAATTGACCAAATATTTATTGCGTTTTGTGTGTTTAAAAATTGGTTTCTACAGCTTTTTTGAAAAATATTGGTTGAATTAACTTCATAGGGGCTATGTTTTTTAAACACCATGTTCTTGACAATGACAATATTTAAGATAGGTGTCATCATCCCAATTGTCATTGGTATTATTATTATTGTTTTCTCTTTTATTCATTTTGTCGCACCGCCCACTCATCATTTCTGCTTAGCCCAAAAGTATGACTGGTAGAAAATGCCCTATGCATTTATTTATGGCGTTAAGTCCACCTTTTGTACATAGTTTTGTTGTGCGATAAAGCTGAATTAATAAATATTTCTTACATAGCCGTAAGGCAATAAACGAGTAATACCCAATACAAGTGTCTTTAAAAAATTGAGGTGGACTTGGCCCCGTATGTAACAAAAAATGAAGTAATAAATTAATTTTTATTTTTATTATTTATCTATAAAGCCTTGGGCTCGATCCCCTGAGAGAGACGATGTTGGAAACCAATTTTCAATGTTGTCAAATGTGTGGTCAGGGTGTTTGTGGTACCTTCGTTCGTTGTTTCTGATTTTCGTAATAGGCATGATGACACCTATCGTAAATATATTTTCAAGACCATGGTGTTTTAAAAACATAACCTCTATGAATCTAGTTAAACCAATTTATTTCCAAAAAGCTGTAGAAAACAATTTTTATTTCATCATCATCATCATCATCAGCCTATACATATACGTCCCACTGCTGGGCACAGGCCTCACCTCACCACGCGGGCTCAGTGCGGATTGGTGGAGGGGTGTGTGTAAGGTAAGTGACCAACCTTACTGTCAGATGTTATTAAGCCGCCCGAGGGCCTCCGACCAGGCTTAACGACTAATATCTATCGATATTAACCGGGACCAACAGCTTAACGTGCCTTCCGAAGCACGGAGATGCTTGTAAATAGACGTCACTTGTATGGTCAGAATGGTCACCCATCCCAAACATGACCGCGCCGTAGGTTGCTTAACTTTTGGTATCACTACCAAAGCGCTGCAACTACTGCGCCACAAGCACCTCCTAATTTTTATTTACGTAGAATTAAATAAATATTCAGTCAATTGACTTCGGTTTCTGATACTGTATTATGACGTCAAATTATAGTAATAGTCCTCCTGGCCGATTTCGACCACGGCGGCCAATCTCAACAGAGATCAGCCAACTACGCAGGAGATATTATAGTGCACAAGTGTGAGCGCAATACACAGGTGCACTCACTGTTCCGTCACTCTCAAAGTTCGGTGAGACGGCAATCCGACATGAACGGAGAGAGATCAGGCTCAGGACCAACGGCTTAACGTGCTTTCCGAGGCACGGGGGTGTAACACCGCCAACTTCCCGACTCCGAGCTGTTTTTGAGAAATTCATGACAGAAAATCTCAGAAACAATTTTGGCTCGACCCGGGATTCGAACCCAGGACCTTTCGGATGTAAGGCAGTAACGTTGCCACTACACCAACGAGGCAGTCAAATTATAGTATACCCATACAAAATCTATGGAGGCAGATCGTTTTGACAGATGATAAAGAGTATGTCAACGTTTGGTGGTGTCATCTAGCCTATAAAACAAGTGCCTAAGCTATTTAGATCAGCAATGTAAGTGTCTGATGTTGATAAATATTTTACAACCTAAGTATGTATTTCTGAATTACAGTTGCATGGCGATTGAGGAGCGAACTGTTGGAAAAGGAGTTAATTTAAGAAGAATACTTGTAGATATAAGTAAATATAATGTAATTCAATCAAATAAAATTATTTTTCACTTCTCATGCTCGAAAAAGTACTACTTTATGCAGGATCTAGGCGACATAAAGTTGAATTTTATGCACTTGTGCATAAAAGTAGCTTTTTAAATGTGTCTACACTAAGGCAGTGACCATTTAGCCCATACAGCCAAAAACAATTAGTTGTACATGGATAAAACTTGCTAATTTATAATATTTCCTTCCCTATTTGCATTTTTGACTTATAATAAGATAATACGAAAAAGAAACTAAATATCAAAACGTGTTTACCACAAAAAAAAAACATTATTCCAAAATAATTTAAGAATAGGCTGTATATTTTTTTTCTTTGCCCGAAAATTATGCAGGAAAATTAAAAAAAGTAAAGTAGCGGGAAAGAAGCCGTGAAATTTTCGTATTGAATTTTCTCAAATTATTGTTTTATTTTCTCGCAATCGAAGTGAAAAGCAGAGTTTACAACTCGTGCACAAATCCTCGACTTCATCATCTGCCCTCGCCCTGCGGGCTCGGGCATATAACGATCTCGGATAAAAATGATTTGTGCTCTCGTTGTAAAATCTACTATTCTATTATATTGTTTTTTTTTTAAACTAAAATCAAGTTATACTCGAACGATTCCTCCCTCGCGACTTCGTCCGCGCAAATTAAAAAGTTCAATCATGTTCTTTCATCAGCCTATATACGTCCCACTGCTGGGCACGGGTCTCACCTAAACTATATAGAACTATATAACTAAATGTAAAATTTGTACAAATAAACTTTATTTTATTATTATTATTATATTTGGTTAAAATTAAATGAAACATACATATCCTTTGAATATTTTATTTTGTTCAACAAACAACTAAGTCTATATAACCAACTAAATGTGCTCAACCTTACCTAGACATTTATTTTTCATAAACTTAACTTTGAAATTAGAAGTACCTATGTATGTACTGAGAAATTATTTATAAAAACAAATGTTATCATTTCAATATGAACAAAAACTTTTACACAACCGAAAATATACATTTTAATTTGGTGAAATATTTTCAACGCATCATTTCATTTTCACTTTGATGGAAATACCTAAATATCTGTAATTGCATAATTCCCTTTTCAATATATTGGTTGCGCTGATACGGCTCTATAGGCTAGATGGCGCTGTAAGCCTAGTACCGCACATGCACCGCGGCATATAACATTAACATCCAGAATAATATAGATAGACAAATCAAGATGATGTCTATCGGACCTTGGTCCCCGACCATAACACCCGGCCGGTAGGAAGCGATTCCCTTTAGCTTCCTAACTTTAAATCTGTTGCGCCAAAAACCTATAACTAACTAATAATTTGCCTAAATCTTTCAAATAACACACTCAATTCAAGATACATACTTCAATAATACATAAAATTACACGATTTCATTATGGGAAATTAAAAATGGACTGCAACAGGCGGAACTTTAACCCGAACCTCTCGCAAGCCGGGCGATTGCTCTCCCGCCCGTGGCAGTCCATTTTTCACTTTTTGAAGAAATTTGCATGGTTAATGCTTAAAAATAAAGTAACGTAATACGATTTAATTAACTAATCTAATAGTTTGGGATTGGCAAGTTTTTCACGCAACTCTTTCTGCACCATCTTCCTTCTAATATGCTCCTTTCGACTTATCCTAACAGTTCTAGTGAACTTATTTTTCGCGTTGGTAACTTTATTATTTTTCATTTTAGGAGCTTTCTTATTTTTCTCACTGGACACACTAATCAACTTCTTGCTTTTAGGTGTTGTTTTGCTATTCATTGGAGTAATTTCCTTGGGTTTGTCAACTTTCTCATTTTTCTTACTGGCAACACTTATTGATTTCTTGCTTGTAGATGTTATCTTTGGAGTTACTTCCTTGGGTTTATTATTATTTTGATTTTCTTCAATGTGATGACCTAATCCATAGTCATAAGTCGTCTTCAAATCGTCAAAATCATTAATATTTTCCCTGTCCATCTTATTGTAAATTTTCAAAAACTGCCAAAACTCGATATTCAGGCCTCTAATGTTATTCTCATAAAACTCTTTGAGTTTCGGATCACATTTATGATTATTCACGATGGGACTTGGTTTGACTGTTCGATTTTTCACATTAATAGCGTTATTAGTCACTTTATTATCATCAATAGCGTTGGCTTCTTTCATTTTGTACTTATACACTTTTGGAGCAAATGGTTTCTTGTTTGTCGTATGCCGACGACTGTGTAATGTCAAGGCACTGAGATTCTGACAAACTTTCTCGCATTTATTACACGGGAACAACATTTTTCTGCCATCACTCTTAGCTTCTATGCTTAATTTCTTCAACTTCTTCAAGTAATCGACGTCGTTTTTATCCAATTCCTTGGAATTGGGCATGACATAGCCACTTAAATCAAATTTGGCTTTCTCTACTATCCATTCTTTGCCTTTTTTCACTAGTTTCGGTACGCTCATGGTTTTATTCTTCTTTTCTCTGTTTCTCTTATCTAAGTCCATACCTGAAAGAGAGAGAGACACTATAATGTACTGTTTTTTTTGTTAATAAGCCTTTTAATTCCCTCAAATCGTGAAATTATGAAAGAACTGTTTTTTTTTGGAAAATAAATAGTAAACAATTTTTTTTTTATTATTAAAAGATTGTCATGTTATTAAATAACAATAATAAAGAAACCAACATGTCAATTTTTCAAATCAATTATAATAAAAAGTGTATAACCTCATCACACACACACACACACATACACGCACGCACACACATGCTATCCACGTTTAGGATTTAGACATTTTAACAACAATTGTATGGAGAGCGGGGTTTTCAAATGTAAAAAACTTGGTAATTATTAAAGAATTTAAATTTTGGAAAAAAAGTCCATAGAAAAAATACATGGTTTATGACGTCATAAGAACAATTCACACGCATCAATAAGTGTACTTTAAATCATTAAAAGAGCCCTAACCCTCCTGCTGACGCAATCGGGTAAAAAAACAATTTGCTAATAAACATATAACTAAATTCTAAAAAACCACGAGCTTAGAAAACAACTGTTGATTTTTTAATTTTAAATTGTAAAGAAATCCGCATTGTAAATGCTAACAAAATAAAGTTACTTAACATATATTATCATACAAACAGACATACGAGTCAAACTTGGTAACACCCTTTTTTTTCGTCGGGTTAAAAAAGGAAACTTTAATAAGTATTTGTATGTGGCGACCTCTACCGTTCGCCATCACAAGCGAACGCCTAACTATGGCAAGCACGACAGCGAGCGCTGATACGGCTCCATACGCTAGATGACGCTGGTAGCCTAGTACTGCACATGAACCGCGGTATATAAGATTTCGATCCAGAATAATATAGATAGACAAATCTAGATGATGTCTATCGGACCTCGGTCCCGGACCATAACACCCGGTCGGTAGGAAGCGCTTCCCTTTAGCTTCCTAACTCTAAATCTGTTGCGCCAAACGTAGTAAGAGACCATACCTGCTTTATTATGCAAGATCTTCACACTGGGTATAACTTCCATCTCCTTAGCGGTTTCATTCTTCGTATTATAATAGTATTTAGAACCACTCTCATTCGGTTGCCTGTTCAATAAATTATGAAACGATATACTAATATCCTCCTTGTGTTCTGTGCGAAAATGTTTCACAATTCCTTTATCCGATACAAAGTTGCATAATGGACATTTAAAGAGAGTAGATTCATTGCACAAATCGAAATGAGATTCACAGTGCTCTAAAAGATGTGGTTTTGATTCGAAGAGCTGTAAAAAAAAAGATTAATTTAAGGCTGGATACAATAAATAAATAAATAATAATTTAATTTGAGGTTGGATACAATAAATTGCCTTCTTTCTGCATGACCTTGAGGTTGACTGGCAGAAAATACTTTTAGCATTAAGTCCACCCTTTGTACATTTCTTGTGCAATAAAGTTTTGAATAAATAAATAATAATTACTTTGGTGATAGAACATTTAAGAAACGGTTGCCATACCTATTGAATAGTTTGCCCGGGGATATACGACGGGAACAAGATAAAAATGTTTGTAAAAAAAAAACCAAAAAGTATTTTCTAGCTAACTTCACTTAGTATTTAAGATTTATGATATGTTAGAGACTCGTGATCCCACAGACAACTGTGAAACGTTGATTGTTTAATAAATAAGCAAATTATAAAAAATAAATGTTTCACAACAATCACACCCATTCCCTAGTCCCAAATTAAGCTACGAGGCTTGTGTTATGGGTACTAGACAACGGATAAACATACTTAAATACTTTTTTTTGTAAATAAATACATATTATACATATAAAACACTCAGACCAGTACAAACATACATGTTCATGCACACATATACTTGTAATGTGCGGGGATCGAACCCGCACAGTACTAATCATCTCTTGCTACATATTAAATACTAGATAAATTTTCCTGCCCGATAAATGAAAAAAAATAAGTCTTTATTTTTAATTTTTAGAATTTTTGCTCAGTCTAGTCTCCCATATATATTTAAAACGGTGTACCTCAATCATATTTTTAGGTCTAAACGACATAGGCTGGTGGGAAAGGAATGCTCTTACACAATAAATAAATAAATACAATAGAGAATTACTGGTACCTAACAATCGCTAATTCTAACTCTATAATTTTGGGGAAAGAGTTCCAGGCTTATGGGTATGATAACAAATAAATTAAAAATATATAGGTATTTTTAATAAATATAAAAATAAGCAAGGATATGAATTGATATATTAAATGGAATTAAGAAGGAGATATCAAAAATTTTGTCAACAGTGGTATATTCGGATATCTGTAACACAAGTGCTTAAGCTACTTACCACGGAGTCAGATCAATGTATGTGATGTTGTAATATATCAAATAGATTATAAAGAAAAGAAATAAAATAATTAGTCACATATATATATATATAAAATTCTCGTGTCACAATGTTCTTTCCCGTACTCCTCCTAAACGGCTTGACTAATTCTTATGAAATTTTGTGAGCATAGTATTGTGTACGTCTGAGAATCGGCCAACATCTATTATTCATATCCCTTAGTGATAAGGGTTGTCCACAATCATTTATATGGCAAAACAACGTTTGCCGGGTCAGCTAGAAGTTAATAAATTTAACTACAGGGTGTCCCAGGAAACCTGTACCAGCGAAGGTTTGGGGTTAGGGGACACTAATACAAAACGTTTGACCCTAATGTATGTTCCGCGATATTTAACAGTTCTCGAGATATGTTTTTTTTTGTTTATTTAAATTTCACGGGTATTAAGCAATAAACTATTTCTGTATGGTGTTTCTTTTATTTATTTTTTGTGAATATTAAAGCTGGAGTCTTTGCTCACCTGTTCGAATAAAAAAAACACCCAAATTCTATCTCCTAGCAGGATTAAAATTTTGCACTTGATTACAAGCTCAAGAAAAAAAAATTGAAAAAAAAAGAAAACGGTGTCAAAAGTTAGGTATAAGTGTCCCCTAACTCCAGACCTTCGCTGGTACAAGTTTCATGGGACACCCTATACATACCTTATAACAAACGTTACATTGGAATGTGTTCAACATGAACTTATTACTGTTCTTCACATTTGCGTCACTGTTCTTTTTTTCGCGTATAATTTTTTTTCTCTCCTTTCTAATTCGCTTATGAACTTTTGATTTATTCGATCTCATTCCATCTTTGGTGACACGCTCTTTATTATTTTGCTCCACATTTTCACCAACATCTTGCCTTAAATTTTCACCATCAATTTTACTGCCATTTTCTTCATCATTCCTCCAAACTTTTCTTTTCTTATAATGACTTTGTGTCTCCACTTCAAAATATTTCGGTTTCTTTATCTGCCTTTTACCGGATTCCCTTTTGATTTCGAAAATTTCCGTTTTAGGTTCCATCAGTTCGATTATAGGTTCCAATTCCCAGATCTTTCGTTTTCTTTTTTGAGTTTTTGGTATTGTTTCGCAATTTTGGTACGTGAGTTTCGTGCGCGCGACCGTTTTTGTTGGGATGGCGTCTGTAAGATTAAGTAGAATAATAAAAATTATTGACGTTACAACGTCTTATAATTCGATGGAGCCGGGTGCACGCACCAAAAAACATGACGCATACGGCGTTACTCTGAGGCGTTCCATTCAAGGCTTGAAGTGCGAGCGAGAGCGCGGAACGAGCGACAAGGAGGCAACGTGACAAAGACGTTGTCACGTTCAACTATCGTCAGTAAACCGACTTTACAGAGAACCGATTTTTTATTATCATTTATTTCTCACCAGAAGACATAGATATCAAAAAAATAAAATAAATTAGTTTAAAAATTTGTGGTGGGCTGATACCTAAACTAGGATGGTTCCTGTATATATATGTTATGGTTGTATTGTGTTGTTATTGTTGTATATGTTATGGTTTCATAGCGAGCACTGATACAGCTCCATAGCGAGCACTGATACAGCTCAATAGCGAACACTGATACAACACCATAGCGAGCACTGATACGGCTCCATAGCGAGCACTGATACGGCTCCATCGCGAGCACTGATACGGCTCCATAGCGAGCACTTATACGGCTCCATCGCGAGCACTGATACGGCTCCATAGCGAGCACTGATACGGCTCCATAGCGAGCACTGATACAACACCATATTAAGCACTGATACGGCTCCATAGCGAGCACTGATACAACACCATATCAAGCACTGATACGGCTCTATAGCGAGCTCTGATACGGCTCCATAGCGAGCACTGATACAACACCATATCAAGCACTGATACGGCTCCATAGCGAGCACTGATACGGCTCCATAGCAAGCAATGATACAGCTCCATAGCGAGCACTAATACACCTTATACGCGAAACATCCAGCCGTATCAAATTGAACGTTTTTTTTCTCGTACAATACTACATTAGGCGCACTGCTCACGAAGTTGATGGCCCATTCTCTTACCTTCCGGGTTGATTCTAGCCAGTCTCCGTCCGAAGGGACTCTCAGCGGTATTCTGGCTTCGCCGTTGACTCAATATAAGTTCCTTTATGCGTTTCTGTACATATTCGTCTAAGTTTTTGTCTACGGCGATCAGCTCTAGAAATAAAACAGCGTATATTATTGAGTTATTATATTTTTTTAGCATTAGCAATGCAAATTTATCCACAATGCAAAATCAAAACGTATTAAAAAAAAATATAGGACTGTAACAGTCCGATATTTTCTTGTTTCTGATTTCTGTGGGACTTGAACCCGCTCCCATCGCAAGCCCGCCGATTGCTTTACCAATTGAGCTACCGTGACACTTGCTAATCCGTCCGAATTTCAAGTGTTTATATGCTGCAGTCAGCCATGATTTATCGATATTGCGGTAAGATACCTACAACATCCGAATGAAACACCTTTTTAACTGTTAAACAATCGGTTACGATGAATCAGCTAATTAATTAAGTTAATATACCTTTATTTTGTAAGCATAAACAATGCATATTTCTTTAAAATCTTAATTTAAAATACACAAAGAAAATCTACTATACATACCTTCCTTCTTTGGTTTCGGTTCCTCCATATTTCCAACGACTTGTTGTAAGAAATCCTCAACGTGAATCGCACCGTTACGTGTGTTGGTTCGATTCTCTGTCACTGTCAGATTCTGTGATGATTCTGTCAGATCTTTGTCTGCTCCTGACAGATTTATGTCTGAATCTGTCAGATGATTGGGTGAACTTGTCAGATCTTTGTGTTCTTCTGAGAGATTATTGAGTGATCCTGTCAGATTATTAGGTGACTCTGTCCGACCTTTTTCTGCTTCTGTGAGATTATCGAGTGATCCTGTCAGATTATTCTTTGACTCTGTCGGATTTCCGTCTGCTCCTGTCAAATTATTGGATTTTCCTGCCAGATCTTTGGACGATTCTGGCGTTTCAGCTTGTAATTGTGAGCTTGAATGTTGTGCAAATCCATTATATCTTCTTGATTTTCCATCGCCTACAACTAGCACAAACATATCTTGCTCTATCAACTCTTCCAACGGCATTGGTCTCTGTGGAGCGATGTCTCCGGTTCTATTCTCGACTTTAGCGCTCGTGGTTGGGTCTGTGAAATGAGGACATAGATTATTAAGAGTTTTGTCACAAAATGTTGATAGCTGAGCAGTTTTTTGTCGAATAAAGTAATTTTAAAGGATAAATCGAAAATCGGAGGCCGCTATGTAGTAGTAATTACTTATTATTAAATAATATTAAACAAGTAATAAGTTATTAATATTAAAATTTGAAATTAAATTTAAAAATAATTGAATTCAAAATTTAATAATTATTTTTTATTACATAATTAAATATAAAAAAATAATTTAATTAAATCAAATTAATAATACTCTTAAATATTTTTTTTCGTAAAAACATCTTTTCATCCGTCCAGTCGGCTATCTTGTATATTTTAAACTGTGCCTCAAAGGATACTAAGGAGTTCTATCAAAATAATTACCTATATCATTTTCCACATCACACTCCGGGTCGTGTATCATACTCTTGAACAGTTCGCGCATCTTGTCCTCGTTCGATTCGGCCATCTTGTATATTTTAGAAGGACCGGCTGAGTATTCCGTTTCGTATTCTAAAACAATTGGATCTAATAACAATACATTTATTTATTTATTTAAGGTACATATTACATACAGATTATAGTTAATTCTCGTTCAACATACAAATCTTAATTAAATTAGCGAAACTATAATCCACGAATTGTATAATTTGGCGCAACTGATTTCGAGTTAGGAAGCTAAAGGGAAGCGCTTCCTACCGACCGGGTGTTATGGTCGGGGACCAAGGTCCGATAGACATCATCTTGATTGGTCTATCTATATTATTCTGGATCGAAATCTTATATACCGCGGTTCATGTGCGGTACTAGGCCGGTATCATTTGGCCGGTACTAGGCTAACAGCGCCATCTAGCCTTATGGAGCCGTATCAGCTCTCGCTGTTGTGATGGCGACTGGTAGAGGTCGCCACACACAGCATGGATAAGATTATTAGATAAAAAAAAAACAAATATAAATTTGACGACCACTTTGGTTAAGAAGTTGACTATTAAACAAGAAGTTCGATCTCCGCACTCGGTACAAATATTTGTGTGCATGAACATGTCTGTTTGTACTGATCTGGGTGTTATATGTATTTATTTAAGTTCATTTGTAATGCCACTGTTGATTCTGATATCTGTAACACAAGTGCTTAAGCTACTTACCACGGTGTCAGATCAATGTACGTGATGTTGTTGTATATAAATACTGGGTGTTACAAAAAAACGGGTAATGGCTAAAGGGTGTTGTTGTGCCCGCATAACTCAACAACTTTCCCAAAGAAACCTATCGCGAATTCTCCAAAAGAAAGTTCGCTCTCCCATAGTAAATCGATCAGCTGGTTGACAGTTTTGTATGGGAGGTCCAAATTTTTTTGGTGAATTCACCTTAGGTTTCTTGTATTGTATTGTATAAACTCTTTATTGCAATAAGAAAATACATTTAAACATAACAGAAATACATTGATGAGCAAGGGCGAGCTTATCCCTGGCGAGATCTCTTCCAGCTAACCCAGAAAGGGCATGCAGAGGAGTTACATTGGGCAGGGTTCATACAATATTCTACATATTCATTAACTAAAAGAACTAGGTATACTATAACATAATATATATACATAAACATACATACACACATATACAAAATACATAATGTATAATAAATATTTATTTGTATAGACTTACTTAAACTAAATATAATATATACTTTATATGTATATCATCAAAGAAAATTAATTTATTTTATTCCATTTTATAGCTCAGTTCTGTGCTGTAAGAAGTACCTTTTTAAATTTGCTTTAAATGCTGCAAAGGAAGGAGCTTGCCGCACCGTGTCAGTCAACAGTTTCTTTGGGAAAGAAGTTGTTGAGTTATGCGGGCACAACAACACCCTTAACCCATTACCCGTTTTTTAAATAACACCCTATATAACAAAACAGGTGTGCTTATGATTAGTGGACATACTATAAAGAGGAAAGATTTGAGTGTTCGTTTGAATTAAATAGGCCCCGAAACTTCTGAACCGATTTAAAAATAAATCTTTTACTTTTATAATTCCACATTATCTGAAGGCTATTTATTATTTATATATTATATATATTTTACTTATTATATTAGAGAACCGAATTCCACGCGAACGAAGCCGCTGGCAAGAAGCTAGACTTTGATACTTATGTGCATATATTTTTTTTAAATACATATACAACAACATCACATACATTGATCTGACTCCGTGATAAGTAGCATAAGCACTTGTGTTATAGAGATATCAGAATCAACAGCGGTATTACAAATAAACTTAAACAAATACATATAACACCCAGACCAGTACATACAGACGTGTTCTTGCACACCACACAAATGGTTGTACAGTGCGGGGATCGAACCCACTAATCATTTCTGCTTAGCCCAAAGGTATGACTGTTAGAGAATGCCCTACGGCATTAAGTCCACCTTTTGTACAAAGTATTGTTGTGCAATAAAGCTTAATTGAATGAATGAATGAACCCGTGAACTCTTGGTGTAATAGTCAACTACTTGACCATTACACCAAAGTGGTCGTCCTCGTAAACACACCTGTGATCGGTTCCTCCTTGTCTATGTCCAGTAGATCGATCTCTAAGTCTGAAATGGGATCCATCGGTTCCTCTTTAATCTGCACATTAGGCATTGCTCTCGATTTGCTGAAATGACAATAAATATTAAAATACTCATCAGCCTATATACGTCCCACTGCTGGGCACAGGCCTCACCTCTACTATGAGGTGGTGCGAGCCATACTCCACCACGCGGGCTCAGTGCGGATTGGTGGAGGGGTGTGTGTAAGGTAAGTGACCAACCTTACTGTCATGTTATGGAGCAGCCCGAGGACCTCCGACCAGGCTTAACGACTAATATCTATCGAAATTAACCGGGACCAACAGCTTAACGTGCCTTCCGAAGCACGGAGATGCTTGTAAATAGACGTCACATAAATGGTCAGAATGGTCACCCATCCCAAACATGACCGCGCCTTGGGTTGCTTAACTTTTGGTATCACTACCAAAGCGCTGCAACCACTGCGCCACAAGCACCTCAAATATTAAAATAACTGTATAAAAATTTACAACAATTACTTCTCTAAACTAACTCGACTAAATGTATAGTTAATGGTTGACTGCCTCGTTGGTGTATTGGCAAATTTTCTGCCTCATTTCCTGGTCCTGCGTTCGAATCCCAGGTCGAGACAAAATTATTTCTTGAGATTTTCTGTCATGAATTTCTCTGCAACAGCTCGGAGTCGGGAAGTTGGCGGTGTTACACCCCCGTGCCTCGGTACGCACGTTAAGCCGTTGGTCCTGCGCCTGATCTCTCTCCGGTCATGTCGGATTGCCGTCTCACCGAACTTAGAGAGTGATGGAACGGTGAGTGCACCTGTGTATTGCGCTCACACCTGTGCACTATAATATCTCCTGCGCTGTTGGCTGATCTCTGTTGAGATTGGCAGCCGTGGTCGAAATCGGCCAGGAGGACTATTATTAAATAACAATTGTAATCACACTTACGTTTTAAACCGGACATCATGACTGGTCTTGTAATGCAACTTTAGGTGAGCATTCCTCTTGTATGTTTTTCCACATATTTGACAATCCATCTGCGGAATATGAAATAAAATATTATTAACTGATTGGTTGAATCTTATTTATAGTATGTCATATCATATCTTATTAACATTATGTCATGTTGCGGAATTTAGTTTTCCCGTGCACCGGTAGATGGCGCTGGGTGTACATTGGCTCGCGATATGTATGCGATTTTTCGGAAACCCTATATTAAATTATTTTCTTATTAATTTAAGTAATTGCCTGTAAGTGTATCAGTTAATAAAGAGAGTTCTAAGTGAGTGAGTGTCGAGTTTGAATTGAAGTGCGCAATGCCCCCTTCATGTCATCTTTATATAATTTTAGGGTTTCACATATTTTAACCTTCTCAACAAAATTTTAATTGGTTTACTTCATGTATTATTTGAGCTGAGAAAACGTAATTGGTTTATGTGTTATTTTATAAAATAAATAAATATTTCACGACAATCACACCAATTCTCTAGTCCCAAAGGCTTGTGTTATGGGTACTAGGCAACGGATAAACATACTTAAATATACGAGTATATATTTTTTTTGTAAATAAATACATAATATAGAAAACACCCAGACCAGTACAAACACACGTGTTCATGTACACATATGCTTGTACTGTGCGGGGATCGAACCCGCAACCCTTGGTTTTAGAAGTCCAACATGTGGACCACTGCACCAAGCGGTCATCAAAATACCTAATTTGTTATGTATTGTAAATAAATAAATATACAACAACATCACATACATTGATCTGACTCCGTGGTAAGTAGCTTAAGCACTTGTGTTACAGATATCAGAATCAACAGTGGTATTACAAATAAACTTAAATAAATACATATAATACTTAGACCAGTACAAACAGACATGTTCATGCACACATATGTTTGTACAGTGCGGCGATCTAACCCGCGACCTCTTGGTTAAAAGTCAAGTTCTTGACCATTACACCAAAGTGGTCGACAGTACTGTTAAAACTGTATTATCACTTTTCATACACTCTCTTACCTTATTGCTGGTATTGTGTCCATGTTTGATATGCATCACTATACTAGGTTTGTTGTGAGTCTCAAAGTCACACATGTCACACACATACTTTTGGCGGTTACGCGCGTGTTTTTGGCGGATATGTTTCGACAGGTAGTTCTTGGTTAGGAAACTGTGGGGAAGAAAGACATTCGAATGTTATTATAAGTAATCTAGGCAGAAAAAATTAAACAATGAATAGCAGCGCTGCTTTTGAGCGGCGAGCAATATTAAGATAGAAAAAACGGCGACGTTTGTTCAAAAACGCATAAGTGGCGCAGTGCTTTTTAGGGTACACTAGTAGGCATGATGACACCTATCTTAAATATTTTCAAGACCATATGGCGTTTAAAAACATAGCCCCTTTTAAGATAATACAATCAGTTTATTTCCAAAAAGCTGTAGAGACCAATTTTTAAACACAAAAAATTCAATAAATATTCAGTCAATTGACTCTGATTTCCAGATTTGAGGTTCCCATACAAAATCTATGGAGGCAGACCCTTTTGACAGATAATAAAGAGTATGTCAACGATTGGTGGTGTCATCTATTCTCTTCGTTTTAACTGTGACAGTAGGAATCGTGTTTTACAATGCTTCCATAAATAATTTGATTTTAACAAATAGTTTTTTTAAGTTTTTGCTAAGCATCAAGTGCACCCTTTGTACATTTGTGCAATAAAGTTTTAAATAAATAAATAAAAAAAGCAAAAAAACTAAAACATTTGTGGCCCATGAGGGGATCGAACCCGCGACCTTCGCGTTATTAGCACGACGCTCTAACCAACTGAGCTAATGGGCCGATGATAGCTAGCATGAAAATATAAAACATACTCAACCTTTTCATTATAAGCAAATTCATATTAGGTCCTTACATATGAAATTGGCGTTTTGTCGTACTGGCCACTTTGATCACAAATTTTTCCTATTTGGTTAGGAATTCGAAATTCATATTTATACAGCTATTTCCACATGTAGTTGTGTTTCGTAAACCGTCATTCATTTGTTTTTTTACTTATCTTTTTTCTGTTTGCATCGCTCAATTTACAAAATGGAAAATTTGAAATATCGCGTTATTTACGAGTACGAGTTCCACCGTGGCACCAGTGCTGCGGAAACGGCTCGAAGGGTTAATGATGTGTATGGCGGTTGTGTCGCAAAAGAAAACACAGTGCGTTTTTGGTTCCAACGTTTTCGTTCTGGAAATTTCGACCTGCAAAACAAGCCCCGTGGACGGCCGGAGACCCAAGTTGATAATGAAGAATTGAAGGCTATTGTGGAAGCGGATCCATCGCAAACCACGTCCGAGTTAGCTGCAGGCTTTGGCGTTAGTGATAAAACTGTTTTAATCCACTTGAAGCAAATTGGGAAGATTAAAAAACTTGAAAGGTGGGTTCCTCACGAATTGAGTGAAGCAAACCGGCAAACGCGCGTCAACTGCTGCGTTACATTACTTGACCGGCACAATAACGAAGGGATTTTAAAAGTGGATTCTCTACGATAATCGGAAGCGCTCATCGCAATGGCTGGACCCTGGCAAGCCAGCCAAAGCCTGCTCCAAGCGAAAATTGACCAATAAAAAGTTACAGGTAAGCGTTTGGTGGACTAGCGCCGGTGTCGTTCATTACAGTTTTCTCAAATCTGGCCAGACGATTACGGCAGATATCTATTGTCAGCAATTGCAAACCATGATGGAAAAGCTAGTTGCTAAACAACCAAGGCTGGTCAATCGCTCTACGCCACTGCTGCTTCACGACAACGCTAGACCACACACTGCACAACAGACGGCTAGCAAATTAGAAGAACTTCAATTGGAATCTCTAAGGCATCCACCGTACTCCCCGGACCTTGCTCCAACAGATTACCATTTTTTTCGAAATTTGGATAACTTCTTGCAAGGGAAAAAGTTCAACTCAGATGGGGCAGTCCAAGTCGCCTTCAAAGATTTTATTGATTCCCGTTCGAATGGTTTTTTTAGTAAAGGGATCAATGAACTACCTATGAGATGGCAAAAGTGCATAGATTACAATGGCTCATACTTTGATTAAATAAATATGCTATATAAAAAAATTTCGACTTTTTGTTCCTCCCATACAAAACGTCAATTTCATAGGTAAGGACCTAATATTAACTAAAAAGTAAATTCGTTATTGGCTGTACGTTTAGTCTGTACATATTTAGTGTACTAGTGAACGCGGCAGACGCTGTCCTGCCCGCTGTTTTCGCATTTTCCCTATATTCTTATACAAATAAACTTTCCTCTTGGATCACTATCTATTTAAAAAAAAACCGGTCAAGTGCGAGTTGGACTCGCGCACCGAGGGTTCCGTACAAACCTGTAGATAAGGAGTAGTGACTTTGAAATTTTCAAAATTGTCAAAAAATATTTTTCAAAAATATTTTTTTTATATGATGAAACTGAAAATTTACGGTTTTCGTAATTTTTCCTATATCTGTACTATAACACGTGACTTCGTACTAAATTTCAAGATTCTAAGTTTACGGGAAGTACCCTGTAGGTTTTGATTCCCGTGCGAGTTTCGAAAATTTGCGGAAATTTGCGGCCTAAATGGCTGTATCTTTTGATTGCGTTGGCTTAGAAGGTTGATTTTTCTACAGCTTCCAGGGACAGTAGACCTAAGTATCATATAGAAATTTCAGTTTGATACCTCTACGCGTTCCTGAGAAAAACGGTCTTGACAGACGGACGGACGGACGGACAGACGGACAACAAAGTGATCTTATAAGGGTTCCGTTTTTTTCTTTTGAGGTACGGAACCCTAAAAACGCATCAAATCCGTTGAGTAGTTTATTATTTTACCCCAAATGAGGGATTTTTACCCCAAAATAGTGTAATTTGTAGCCTAAATCGTGGTAAATTACCAATTTCCTACCAAAACTGTTTTTTGGTTAAAGGTTTTTAACAGTTTTGACAAACAGGAAAAATTACCCTAAAATTGAGATAAATGTGAAAAAAGTAAAAAATCATATCCACAATGATGACAGCGATGTACTTTTTTAATTATTCGTTATTTGCTGATGTGGCTCGCGAGATGTGACTTCCTATTGAACGCGCGGTTGCAGAGCGCGAAGTCGACATGGTTGGAGGAATTGAGGACCAAAAGGACTTTGTCGGCGACGACACAGATAGATATTTACTTTGCTATACTGTATCTTTACCTCAAAATCGGGAAAATTTACCCTAAAGCGGGGATAATGATGCATGGACTGGGGAAAATGAATAATTTTACCCCAAAACAGGGAAAATTACCCTAAAATGGAGAAAAATGCGGGAAAGATTACCAACTTTACCCCAAAACGGGGAAAATTGTTGAGGAGAAAGTGAAAAATCATACCAAACTCCACAATGATGACAGCGATGTACTTTTTTATTATTCGGTTTATCGTGCATTTTCCTGATGTGGCTCGCGAGATGAGACTTTCTACTGAACGCGCGGTTGCAGTGCGCGCAGTACACGTGTTTTTCGGGTAAGTGGATCGCTGTATGCTTTTTCAGGTCGCCCTGTAAGGAAATGGGTTGGATTTTATCATTAGAACACTATGAGCGTTTTGTTCACCACCGCCCTCACCGACACGTCATCGAGAAAATTTATTTGAATACCGTTCTGTTACTTCGGTGCTTCTTTTCTCTTTATCTTTTGTCTTTGTATTTTGTTTAGAATGGCTGGCGACATAAACTCTAGAGACCAACACAGGCTCGTACTTGTTGGCACCCCAAGTCAAAAAAATATGGTAGGAGCCTGGCTATGTGTGTCAAAATTTATAACTGTATACCGTAGGATATTAAAGCTCAAAATGTTACAATATTCAAAAGACATTTATTTCGGTGGTTAAATGACAAGAATTTCTACAGTGTTAAGGAATTCCTTGACTGGAAAAAGTAGCTTTAGACATATATTTGTACTTTTCTTGATGATGACATTTTATTTTAATTGTGTCATTTCACGATGGGACCTTGACATATTATCATATACAGGGTGTAAAAAAAACCTTAACGAAGCCAAATACCACATATTCTACCAATTGTTACGATCATTTTTTTCCTTTACACCATACCTGAGAAGTTAACGGTTACTGAGATATTGATGGTTAAAGTTTGAAAAAAAATTGATGATTTTTACAGAAACTTCTTCTGTCCGTTATAACTGAACTTTTTTCCAAAGAAACATGATACAAAATTTTCCTAGTTCTTTCATAAAAGCCTCTAAATGACACACTCTGCAATGAACAGCGCACACTCGAACCGAACCGCGTCGCGGCGGCGTAAAGCAACACGCCCCGCGGCGACTTTTCCGCGTGCGCGCTGTACATTGCGGGTTAGAATTACATACATTATTTTTTTTGATGTGAAAAAATAAAAGTTGTATCCCAGCCAAAATTTCTTTTTTATACGATTTGGTTTGATGTACTGAACGCGTGGTTGACGGCTTCGTTAAGGTTTTTTTTACACCCTGTATAAGAATAATGATAGGACATTTCGTATTGTACCTGAACAATTAATGAATTGTAACTTTTATTTCTTGTAACATTTGCATGCTAATTCCTGTAGCATAACATGTGACTCAAATTGTAACGAATATCTATTTACACCATGTTGGATGAAATTATTATTATTATTATTATCATTTGACGTGACAGTGACGGCGGTGATGGATAAACGCCGCAACTTATTAGGTTACATGCAGACGAGGCCGGAACCGCACCAGCGCCAAACCGAAACCGCGAGAGACCCTGTATTTCGGCTGTCAAAATTACCCCTGTATCGGATTGTCAAGGTAACCAACACCTGAATCCGGTTTCAGCCAATGTCGGCTGTCATAATTACCCCTGCATGGGATTTTGGTTGTCAAAATGACCCCTAAATTGAATCGGTCTTACCTTCCTCTTAAACTTGGCATTGCACCCTGCATGAGTGCAGCTGTAAGCCGCTACGTCCACGTGTGTCGCCATGTGATCAGCCAAATTGTACGTACTGATGAGAATTTTGCCGCACACGACACACTCGCACGACGTCGCTCGCTCGTGTACCACTTTCTGGGGGTAGAAAGGAAAAATATTGGAGGTGAAAAAATAGCGGAAGATTGCCATTCAACTGTAGCGATACAGCATCAATGCTACGGGGCTTGCCACGACTCGAAACGTATTTTTTTTTAATATACAACAACATCACATACATTGATCTGACTCCGTGGTAAGTAGCTAAAGCACTTGTGTTACCGATATCAGAATCAACAGTGGTATTACAAATAAACTTAAATCAGACAAATGTTTGTACAGTGCGGGGATCGAACCGGCGACCTCTTGGTTATTAGTCAACTTCTTGACTATTACGCCAAAGTGGTCGTCATTTTAATCTACGTTTGCATATATGCGGTCGCGATGCAGCATAGATGCTGCGTTTCGTAACATATTGCACATTAGTGAGTGAGTTGTGGGTGCAAAATGCTTACATTTTTGAGTAAAGTCGAAATCGAATTACGATAGATAGCTTTTTATAACTCAGCTACTAACAAGCACCAATCGGATGTAATTAAAAGCTTTTGTTCACTGATTATGTAGCTTCATTTCATCATATCAGCCTGTTACAGTCCACTGCTGGACATAGGCCTCCCCCAAGGAGCGCCACAGCGCACGAACTCCCGTCCCTGGGATGTAGTTTCAGACAAGATCTGGTCTGGTGGAATAAGCCGACGTCCAACACATTTAAGCCTAGCTTAGCCACCAGATCCAGTCTATTTTGCCTGTACTGGACACACTCCAATAAAATATGTTGTACGTCTTCCACTTGATTACAAATTACACAATTTCGAGAGTCAATTTTTTTCATTAAATGCTCTAACGTACCTTATGATTAGTAAGCGCCCCCTTAGTTTTAAAGGTCCTCGCACACTTGTCGCACTCGTGATCTCTCACGCCCGGCGCGGTGTGCGTTATCTTTTTGTGTTCTATCATTTTGTGTTTAGATTCGTAGCTGTGAACAGAGGATCCTAAATTAACTACTCTACTACAAAACGTGTACAGGTAGTGGGGATATACAGGGTGTAAAAAAAACCTTAACGAAGCCGTCAACCACGCGTTCAGTACATCAAACCAAATCGTATGAAAAAGAAATTTTGGCTGGGAAACAACTTTTATTTTTTGACATCAAAAAAAAATAATTTAATTCTAACCCGCAATGTAAAGCGCGCACGCGGAAAAGTCACTGCGGGGAGTGTGCCATTTAGAGGCTTTTTATGAAAGAACAAGTGAAAATTTGTATCATGTTTCTGTGGAAAAAAGATAAGTTATAATGGACAGAAGTCATTTCTGTAAAAATCATAAATTTTTTTTCAAACTTTAACCATCAATATCTCAGTAACCGTTTACTTCCCAGGTATGGTGTACAGGAAAAAAATGATCGTAACAATTGGTAGAATATGTGGTATTCGGCTTCGTTAAGGTTTTTTTTACACCCTGTATAGGGTGTTACAAAAAAACGGGTAATGGCTAAAGGGTGTTGTTATGCCCGTATAACTCAACAGCTTTCCCAGAGAAACCTAAGGCGAATTCTCCAAAAAAAGTTTGTCTCTCCCATAGTAAATCGATCAGCTGGTAGACAGTTAAAATTTATTTTGGACCCGTTGCATGGGGTATGAAAAATGGATGTTGTTGGCCGATTCTCAGACCTTGTAAAATATAGGCCCAAATCTATGAAACAAAACTGCCTGCTTTCCTTAAGACAGAACTGCTTTATGTATTGCAATAGCGAACAAAAATATTTCGGCACCGAACACTTATAAGGCGATAGTAAGATCTAAACATTGTCGCGAGTTAAATAGGCACAGCGCCATCTATTGGTGAAACTATGAACTAATTATTGTAAACAAACATTGTGTTGGTTATTCAAATCTCACAAATTAGACAGACCTAATCAATATGCGCACAAAATTTCATAAGAATCGGGCAAGCCGTTTCGGAGGAGTACAGGAACGAACTTTGTGACACGAGAATTTTATAGTATAGAGATATAGAGTACAAGTCAAAAGGTTATATACTCACGGTTTATTGCAGATGTCACACTTGTAACGTTTTATGCCTAAATGTCGCTCATGGTGTTTCCTGAGTGTCGAACTGTCGCGGCAAGCGTACTCGCAGTACGAACACTGGAATGGCTTCTCGTCTGTAAACAAAACATTTTGGGTTTAATACCAAACTAAAATTTTAAAAAATACCGGTCAAGTGCGAGTTGGACTCGCGCACCGAGGGTTCCGTACAAACCTGTAGACAAGGAGTAGTAACTTTGAATTTTTTTTTAAATTGTCAAAAATAATTTTCATTTTTTTTTATATGATGAAACTGAAAATTTATGGTTTTCGTAATTTTTCCTATATCTGTACTATAAGACGTGACTTCGTACTAAATTTCAAGATTCTAAGTTTACGGGAAGTACCCTGTAGGTTTTGATTCCCGTGCGAGTTTCGAAAATTTGCGGCCTAAATGGCTGTATCTTTTGATTGCGTTGGCTTAGAAGGTTGATTTTTCTACAGCTTCCAGGGACAGTTGACCTAAGTATCATATAGAAATTTCAGTTTGATACCTCCACGCGTTCCTGACAAAAACGGTCTTGACAGACGGATGGACGGACGGACAACAAAGTGATCTAAGGGTTCCGTTTTTTTCTTTTGAGGTACGGAACCCTAAAAATGGTTGACCGTAAAGTCGGTTTTACGGGCGAAGATTTTACGTGACACCGATCATGTTTGAGTGGGATAGAGACGCAAGGCATTCGCCGGTCCGGCGGGCCTCTCTCTCGTTCGGTGACTCATCGTAACAGACGTGAGCGGGCGTTACACTTTTTCGTGAGTGACTCTGAGCCACAAACTAATTTAAGACGTTGTCACGTCAAAAACCCGACATTAACCAGGCAAACAGCTGGTGAGATTTAAAGATTGAATGGATAATAAATAAATAAATAAATAAAAATAAAATACTTTTATTTCAGACAAAGTCCATAGAGCAATAATCACAAATACAATTTATACAATTTCCAATTACAATAGATTATAATTAAATTAAAATACATGAGATGAATTAAATTAATATAATTACAACACTACAAAAAATGGACATGAAATTAATGTTAAATAATAAAATTAGTATTAATTAAGATATCTGCCACGCTCTGGGGCACCGGGTACACGTACTTGTGTTTGCACCCAGTGCCGCAGAACGGGGCAGTTCGGCTTGTCGCTCAGGACACCCAGGATAGTGTTAGGGCTCCCGCGCGCGCGGAACATCAGCGAGGCTATGCGGCGCCGCAACACGGTGTGGAAGCCATATAATGACAAGCCATATATAAGAACAATCGTGATTAAATTATATTTCGAATGAATAAACCCGCACTGAAATCGGTATAATCCGTTCGGGAGTTACGATGCGACAAACAGACACAGACATACAAATAGACACAAACAGAATAGGGGTGAAACTTATAAAAACCACTTTTTTGTCGGGGGTTGAAAAGGGGAGTAAAAAAATAATGAAACTTTAGTAGTTTTGCAACTACTGTAGATGTGAGTTTTTCATTATGTATTAATATCCTCAAATTCAACCTGTAGGTACTATCAGGAGATGATTAATTTATATTTATTATTTATGACACTAATATTATAATTGTGAAAGTTTGGTATTTGGATGTTTCCATCAATCACTCTGACTGAAACTACGGAATGGATTTTGAAGAAATTTGGTTTACAGACAGGGTATGAGCTGATTCGGGTGTTAGAATACTTTTTAGCCCGATTTAGATACAACGTTTAATCCCAAGGGATCATCTCGGGATAAAACGTTGTATCTAAATCCAAATAAAAGGCGAACGAAGTCGCGGGCGTCCGCTAGTATGTAATTCGAATTTCAAACTGTAAGTACCATCTAGAGAGGACGAAAATAGTAGTAGTTTGCTCAAATAATAACGCTGTTGGCCTTAAGAAGCATGCAGCAACCAACGTTGAAGATCTATTGGGCGATAGGTCTGAGGCACAACTTTACGGCTCGGGGTTATGAATGCCAAATAAAAAGTCATTGTAAGGAGGTGAGGTGCTTGTAGCGCAGTGGTTGCAGCGCTTTGGTAGTGATACCAAAAGTTAAGCAACCGGTCGCGGTCATGTTTGGGATGGGTGACCATTCTGACCATAAAAGTGACGTCTATTTACAAGCATCGGAAGGCACGTTAAGCTGTTGGTCCCGGTTAATATCGATAGATATTAGTCGTTAAGCCTGGTCGGAGGCCTTCGGGCGGCTTAATCACATCTGACAGTGAAGGTTGGTCACTTGCCTTACACACACCCCTCCACCGCACCGCACTGAGCCCGCGTGGTGGAGTATGGCTCGCACCACTTCATAGATGAGGTGAGGCCTGTGCCCAGCAGTGGGACGAGTATAGGCTGATGATGATGAAGAAAAGCAGGAGCCCTGTGAAGTGCCTAAACGAAGGATGAATCCTTACATGGGTCTCGACAAGTAAACAGGTAATATTTAGTGCACAAGTGTGTGCGTAGGTATAATAACACAGGTGCACAATCTGTTTGTTTAATCTCATCAGTACTCATCACTCACTCTTAAATTATATGTGTGAGTGAGTGTCTTAAATTTGGATATTCGTCCGCCAATCACGCTGAAACTACTGAACGGATTTTTATGAAATTTGGTATACAAAACTGCTAAACGGATTTTGATAAAAATTAGGATACAGACAGAGTATAAGCTGACTTGAGTGATAGAATACTTTTTATCCCTATTAATAGCTCCTTTGGGATAAAACAGGAATCTTGGAAAGTCACATTCTTTCTCTAAGAACAACGGGTAGGACAAGGTCTGCGGGGTCTGGCCTGGTCTGGTAATAAATACGGCAGAAAATGCCTTAGAATAGAATAGAATAGAATCGTTTATTTGCTCTTGAATACGGTACATGTCAGATCTTTAAAATAACGCATATAGTTCTCACATATTCAGCTATATAAAAAGCATGCAAATATAAACATAAAATTAGAAATATAGATACCTATCAAAACAATAGGTAGGTACTATTAAATCAGAATGCCAATATCATTCATTTATGTCAGTTTACAAAATCAATACAATTAAAATAAAATGTCAATATTAATCAAAATGAATGTCCTTACATACGTATAATTAGTATTTTTTAATGTAGAATAGTTTAGTATTTAAGTGCAACCTGTACCTAGATTAAGATTAAGATTCGATGGGGCTGACATGCCAATCTGGTAAAAGCCTCTAAAAAATAAAAGATAATAAAAAAAATGTCCTTACACTCAAGGGCGTGCATTCCATACAGGCAGTTAAGCAGTGCCTACCTCATCATTATGCCCATTTTATATTACAATATATCTGCATAAACAAAGCTACAAAACAAAACCATTTTTAAGTACATATGTGAAAAACCCGTCAATTTACACGCATTAGTACCACGCGCTCAAGTGAAAACCGAAAATAATCAGGCAGTAGGCTGCCGAGTGATTGCTTGCTAGATACACGCACACATTTGAAATCCCGTCTCATACCTACAACGACACACATACAAATTAAAAACCCGAACAAATTAAAAATGACACATTGTTCATACAACTCAAGGTGACAGGTAACATACGTATTTTATACACCTAAAGTAGGCATGCATACTATCCTCTTTCTCTGTCAGTTCACTATTGAGAAGTATTTTTGTCCTACTCGTGCAGTGACGTAGAATACTTCGAAATCTAATTAAAACCGCCATCTAGTATCGGGTAATTGAGCTAATAGTACTATTACAACCCTATAATAGTAGCTACCCGATACTAGATGGCACGACTGCAGCTGTTTCCTGCGCCTAGAATTTTCTTACTTTTATGAAATAAAACTTCACAAATGATTTATTTCTATGATTAAAATAAATGATAATTTTATAATTTAAATCCTAAGCATTTTCTTGTGAAATTAAGTTGCGCTAGTATGATTTTTTGTTTAAAAGTAATGCAAAAATTGTTTTTAAATAAATTTTTCGCCGGCCATTTTTTTTCTATGTAGTTGCTTTCGACTTCATCTTCGCGAGTGTTTAGAATATTGTAATTTACTAAAGATTCGGTTATTAGTTGATTTCCAAGTGTAGGAAAGTGTTTCTAAGTTTTGTTTTGCATTCGAAACGATGGAGAAACTGCAGTGTACCGTTTGTGATGGCAATTCTAGTGTTTGCCTTGAAAAGTTACGCGCACAAAATAACAATTATCAACGACTCAAACTCTCAAAGCCGCTATGGGTATCAGTTAAATGATATGTCATTATGTATTTATTCATTCATTTCCTTGATGCCTGTGGTGGTAAATTAAATCATCAATTAAAGAACATAAATTTCACAGATCAAGGAAACTTGGTAAGTCATTTTTTGTTTTGATGGTGTTACGCCGTCATTTCCCAGAGCTGTTACTCAAAATTTGTATGTGCTTACTTAAATAAAAATTCAATGCGCGCCCCTGCTTACACTACAGTGCTGTTGTTTTAGTAATATGAAAAGTATATTTGTTTCATCGGTTTACGCGAACAGTAGACATTGAAATGATACACTTTTTAAGGATTATTTCGCGATTTGCTTACATTTGATTTTAACCTGACGTTTCGGACCCTTTTCAGCGTCCGTGGTCACAGGTAGACTAAGGTGTTAGTTGTCATTACGTCATAGTTTTGTAAGAAAAATTAAAAAAACTTCCATCACTACCATCATTCATCGCCACCGTCATTATTATAAATCATTCTTTAACAGATCGTCATATTTATTTATTTATTTAGTACATATTTTGTGTATATTATGTATTTAAAAATATGTATTTTTATATAAAATTTATTGTATATTTTATATTTAATCTCATGTGTCAGATAATTGGTATTTTCGTTTGTTTTCCCTTTTATTTATTTTGTCGCACCACCCACTAATAATTTCTGCTTTGCCCAAAGGTATTACTGGTAGGGAATGTTCTACGGCGTTAAGTCCACCCTTTGTACATAGTTTTGTTGTGCAATAATACTTAAATTAATAAACAAATAAATCATTCAAAAATATTAAGTTACGTTCCTATCTACACAAAATGACCTAATAATAATAGTCCTCCTGGCCGATTTCGACCACGGCGGCCAATCTCAACAGAGATCAGCCAACTGCGCAGGAGATATTATAGTGCACAAGTGTGAGCGCGATACACAGGTGCACTCACTGTTCCATCACTCTAAAAGTTCGGTGAGACGGCAATCCGAAATGAGCTAATAGTACTCCTATCGTAATACACGTGAGGCAATTAGTTAAAAAAAAACGTAAATTGATCAAGCTCAATTTGGTTTTATAGCTCTAATAATGACGTTAATTTTAAGAACACTACAAGAGTAAATTTGTACGATGTACCAACTTTGTTGCGTGATAGTTTTATGCTGTGGTTTTGTTTTAACAACAGGTAGGTCTTAAATATACAGGCGTAACAACTGAAACAGCTTTACATTTTAACATAAAATTTTAGGGAGCGATAAAATCTCATTCGTCAAATTCATTTAATGTAGGCAGGTATTAATATATTTTTTTAAATACAGTTTTAACATTACATAACAAAATAGTTAATTAAAATAACACATAAACCAATTAAGTTTGCTCAGCTTAAATAATACATAGAGTAAACCAATTAAACTTTTGTTGAAAACATTAAAAATTATAAAAGATGACAAAAAAGATTATACCAAAGAAACTACACAACTTATTATTAGGGCAAGTTATGTTTTTTTTAAACTTGACAAAAGTTGACACAAAAATGACAACTGACTGAAAATTATTTTAATAGGTATATTAAATTATTTTTATTATAATTTTTTTATTAAATATACAACATCACACACTTTGATCTGACTCCGTGGTAAGTAGCTTAAGCACTTGTGTTACAGACATCAGAATCAACAGTGGTATTACAAATAAACTTAAATAAATACATATAACACCCAGACCAGTACAAACACACGTGTTTATGCACACAAATGTTTGTACAGTGCGGGGATCGAACCCGAGACCTCTTGGTTAATAGCCAACGACTTGACTAACACAAAAGAAGTCGTCAGTTTGAATATGGTGTCCAAAAAAAATTGTGAATAAAGTTAAAATTATCGGTTACGGTTTTTTCAGAAGGGAGAGTGCTCTGTAACGACCCAAACGCGTCACCATGGAAACCGTTGGGCTACTCGTGCCCTGTAAACTGTTATAACGTCCGTTATGCTATAGAAAGGTAATTTAATCATTCTATAATATAAAAATAAGTCGGGTTTTCCTTCCTGACGCTGTAACTCCAGAACGCACGAACCGATTCCCACGGTTTTGCATTCGTTGGAAAGGTCTCGGGCAATAATGTTACAAAAAACGAAGCCATCTGGTGGCAAAACGGAGTTCGCCGGGTTTGCTAGTCAATTACACATTGTGAGATTTTGTAAATGACAGATTTTTTTAATGTAAGCATTCAACCCTAATTTCAACCCACTTAGTTTTTGGTAGCAACAAAAATGAAAAGTTCATCTTTATGTACCTACTTTAAGTGCGAATTTTATAATAGTAATTAGTTAAGCTTCCGGCCTTACGACATATACAAAAAGTATGAAAGACTTAATAATATCACGGTAATATTATCTATATAATATGATTGAGGACAATGGTGACCCACTATTACGGACACCAATGTAGATTTAAACGAGTCTTGTATAAAAGACACTCAAAGAAAAAATCGGACTGCTGGGCTCAAACCCACACCTCTCTCAAGCCGAGCAATTGCTGTATCAATTGAGCTACTGTGACACTTACTCATCTGACCAAATTTCTTAAAGTGATCTTTAGGCTGCTAGCTATAACATTACTTAAATTTTATTGATAGGTTAGGTAGGACCTACAAAATTCGTAAAAAACACATTTTCAGCTATCAATCCGTTAAGTTGTCAGCTAATTTATTAAGTTATTTCTTTAATTTTAGACTAAAAATGAACGACTACCAAAACTTTATATCCAATGATGTGATTATAAGAGAAGACGACAGAACTTCTATACACCTGATGACCGCCCTCCGTCAAAATGTGACTGGGAGAAACACCCTTTTTAACGACAAACTTAGCGGGAGAAAAGCTTTTAATTTTGTTAAAGCTGGAAAGAGCAAGTATGATAAGTATAAAGGTGAGTATTAAATCTTCAAAATCCCTCTCTTTTAAACCACATTTTACCGTTTTGAAAAAGAAGGTTGAAAAGGGGTTGAAATTAAGAATGGAAATCGTACACCATCGGACTGTTTTTTTTTTATAAAATTGGTAGGTGTCCAAAAAACAATAAAACTTGGATGGATACATAGGATAACTTTTATCCTGAAACTATGTTTGCAATATACGCACAGGCAGGTCTTTTAATGTCTACATCCACCGATGGAAAAATAATCTAATCGATTCGAACTATTACCTTTACTTTATTTTTGTCTGTTATTTAAGATAAAGCATTTTGTCTTTCTAAACTAATTGTTATGTAGTATTTTTTTACGTATTAACTAATTGTTATGTAGTGTTTTTTTACGTATTGCCTGTTAATGCTGTGTATACACGTTCTTAGGTTGCAATCTAGTTCTCTACTTAAGTTAGTTACATGCTTGATATACTGTTGATTGTTACCTGTTGTGTATGCCAATAAAGTAAAATAAAATAAAATCCCTTTCCAGAATTCACAAGACTTCTACATAACGCTAACATCGTATCCGAAATACAAGCAAAACTTGACGAGATGTCATCATATGCTTCAAGAAAATGTGGCAGGATTGTAAAGAGGGCTTTACTTAAACCTTATGTACTAAACGACGTGTTAAACAACTGTACGAGACGATCAAACGTAGAACTGGACTTCATGACTGGATTGACTAACATTCTGAATAAGCATTCTAAGCAGTTTAAATTCAATTTGGATATGACTAGGGTAAGTAAAGACATTCTAAATTAAACATAATCCCTATAACTGTTACATACTAATTTAAATGTCAAGCGCTACAAGTTTTGATTATTCATTGGATTTTAATGGACTTTAGTAAAAAGTTAGATTTGACCTAAAAAAAAGGGGTTGAAATCAAATAGGGGTTAAAACTTTGACGGAAACATAAAACATTGAATCTATTTTCATTAAATACAGACTGATTAGGTATATCTTGCTATAACTATTTATTTTGAGATCAAACAGCAATGCCACACACGTGTTACCCTTATTTATTTCATATAATGCTAATGAATTTTATCCAATTATCGTTAATGACGTTAACTGAGATTGTTTTTTTTTCGCACTTGCCAAAATGTCTGTTTTTTCTGAGACAACAAAAAATAAGGAGACTAAGAAAAAAGGGAGGAGACGAGTTCAAGTAGAATGGGAAAAGATATCTCGACTCACAACGTTTAGAAGTAACACCCATCGTCTAAGTTTATTTTAAATAAACTTCACTAGCTGTGCCCGGCGGTCTCATCAGCATTGAATCCTTTTTCTACGTGTGCCATAGGAATCGTTAAGTTTTACAGGTTAAAAAGTATAAAAAAGTTATTCCAGGCTATAAGAATCTATCTATGTTTAACATTTTAGCCAAATTAGCCCCGTAGTTTCGGTTTGAAAGAGTAACAAACAGACAAACTTTCTCATTTACAATATACGTACGATTTACTTTTACAGATACTCCTGCAAAAGATACTTGGCTCGGATATGGACCTTCGCAATGGAGTGTTCGACATACATCGCATACTGCTATACCTGAAGAAGGCAGTAGATAACACAGTGCACCCGCTCCCGGATACGCACCCTCTCACTTTCAAGTTGCGCTCCACGCACTGTCTGAGCGCACATGTGGTCGGCTGCTTTTGTAAGAGAGGGTAAGTTTTCTTGGAAGTATATGCTACGAAACTGCACATACTTACCACGAAATCTCAATGTTTTTAGAACCTATTTGGTCACAAATACGAATATTGCAGAATTCAACCCTGGGCACTGAGACTTATTTTACGAATTTCAACCTCTAAAGATTGTTTTTGGGGTTGAAAGATTGCATCAGGCTTATTTAGTACAATTTGTATACGAGGGCCACACCGAAAAGATCGGGAATAGAATACTCAGGAATAAATTAGATTAAAACCTCTTTGGTGTATGAAACGTTATGTCATTCTTAACATTATTCCATTTTTGAAATTTAAAAAAAGTAAAAAACAAAAGAGTAGTTGTCATTTGAATTTGATAAGTCGGTGAGGAAAATGGAGCGTACGCGGGAACATTTTCGTGCGATAATTTTTCACAACTTTCGTCGAGGTTTATCTCAAGAACAATGTCTTGGCGAGCTTATTTCTATTTATAAACTTGAAGCACCTATTAAAACGACTATATATCGTTGGTATTCTGAGTTTCGTCGTGGACGTTCCTCTCTCACCACAGTTCCTTCTACTGGTCGGCCAAAAACAGCAGTAACACAAGAAAACATCGATGCTGTTCGTCAACTAATAATGGAAGATAGCGCGAATCTGCTCGTATGTCACAAATACGAGCAGATTCGCGCTTCTATCAGCATTGGTATGACAGCCATTCAAAACATTTTGCACGAAGAACTGGGTGTCAAAAAGTTAGTTCCCCGTTGGGTGCCCCATCGTTTGACCGAGGAACAGAAGTCGGCTCGTGTTAATTGGTGTCGGTCTGCTCTACGACGGTTCAACGAAAGGAGCTCAAATGCAGTGTACAACATCGTTTCTGGTGACGAATCATGGATTTATTCATATGAGCCAGAAAGGAAACACCAATCGGCTGTTTGGGTCTTCGAAGGTGAGGTCAAGCCGACAAAATTTGTTCGCTCGCGTAGCGTATCAAAAAAAAAATGGTCGACACTTTTGTATCGAAAACTGGGCACGTGGCTACGATCCCTTTACAGGAAAAAAGAACGGTTACTGCAGATTTGTAAACAACAGTTTGTTTGCCGGAAGTCATAAACGAACTACGTAAAAATAATCCGAACCGTCGCATAATCCTTCACCACGATAATGCGAGCTCACATACCGCTGGCAAAACGATTACGTTTTTAAATCAGGAAAACGTGGAGTTGATGGACCATCCTCCGTACAGCCCTGACCTAAGCCCCACTGATTATTTTACATTCCCAAGAATCAAAGATATGTTACGTGGTCGACGGTTTCAAGGCTCAGAAGTGGCAGTCGAAGCTTATAAATCGGCCGTTTCGACTATGTCCACTTCAGACTGGAATTACTGTTATAACAATTGGTTCGATCGAATGCAAAAAAGCATAGAATGTCAGGAAGAATACTTTGAAAAACAATAAAAATAAAACTTATTGTATTATCTTTATACTTTTTTCTATTCCCGATCTTTTCGGTGTGGCCCTGTTAGTTACATTTTGGTTGCAAAATCGCCAGTGTAACAAGCGCATAAGATACAGCACTATTTACCGAGACATGCTGGCCACAATACAAGTGCTAGGAAGTAAAAATTTGCATTTTAGTACTTACGTTCTTACTGACAAGATTTTAAAAAAAATCGACCCATAAGGGTATGTTACTGGTTTTAGGGTTCAAAATTTTCGTGGAAGAAATCACTAGAATCCGTTAGTGGTGTATTAAATTAAGTAGTCAAGCAACGTAGTTCTACATCCAGCGCATAGTGCTGTAGCTGAAGGCAGTATGTCTACTGCCTTGTGCTGTCGCACAGTGCAGCCGCTTCACGCACTGTCTGAACGCGCATGTGATCGGCTGTTTTTGTAAAAAGGGGTAAGTCACTATTGGAAGTAACTGTTAAATAAAAGCAAAAGGTCACTACCCATCACGGAATGACAGAAACAACATGTTTCAAATAAATAATATAATAAATTTCAAAGCATAGGTAGGGTCATTAAAATATTTTTTCAATATTCATTCCCTAAAGGTTGGGGTTGAAATTTTGTACGAAAACTTATTTCTTCAATTTAACCATCATAACGTACTTGAACGGGCTTAGGTTTTATCTGTGACACAATTCAACCCCTAGCAGCGTCTTGGGGCATATAGTTAGAAAAGGCAAAATTACTATCATTACTCACTCACTAATATTACTACTAGCTGACCCGGCAAACATTGTTTTGCCATATAAATTATTGTGGACAACCCTTATCACTAAGGGATATGAAAAATAGATGTTGGCCGATTCTCAGACCTACTCAATATGCTTACAAAATTTCATAAGAATCAGTCAAGCCGTTTCGGAGGAGTACGGGAACAAACATTGTGACACGAGAATTTTATAAGAGAATAGCTGACCCGGCAACCGTTGTTTTGCCATTTAATTTTTTTTTATCACTTAGAGGTATGAAAAATAGATGTTGGCCTATTCTCAGACCTACTCAATATGCTCACAAAATTTCATGAGAATCGGTCAAGCCGTTTCGGAGGAGTATGGCAACGACAACTGTGACACGAGAATTTTATATATTAGATTTGTGCAATCCAGTAAGCGGTATTCCGTATCAGTAACTAGTTTTTACCCGCGACTTCGTCCGCATTAGGTAGTATTTTTGGAATGCGTCGTTTTTCCGAAATACCAGTTTTATCCAAATATAACTCAAATCCTTGGTAATTTAGTAGCGAAAGCGATCAAATTCCCCGGAAAGTAATTTTTACAATGGGAATGCGTTGTTTTGCCCGCGGTCAAAAGTAACTAATATCCTTTCTTAAGTCTCAAACTAACTCCTTACAAAATTTCATTGAAATCTGTTCAGTAGTTTAGGCGTAAAAGCGATCGGCCCACTTGAATTTTCCCATGGGAATGTGTCATTTTACCGCGGTAGAAAGTAGCCTATGTCCTTTCTCGGGTATCAAAATATCTCTATACCAAATTTCATGCAAATGCAGTTTAGGCGTGATTGAGTGACAGACAGACAGAGTTACTTTTGTATTTATACCCGTAGTCCTCCTGGCGGCCAATCTTAACAGAGATCAGCCAACTACGCAGGAGATATTATAGTGCACAAGTGTGAGTGCAATACACAGGTGCACTCACTGTTCCATCACTCTCAAAGTTCGGTGAGACGGCAATCCGACATGACCGGAAAGAGGTCAGGCGCAGGACCAACGGCTTAACGTGCGCACCGAGGCACAGGGGTGTAACATCGCCAACTTCCCGACTCCGAGCTGTTTTTGAGTAATTCATGCCAGGAAATCTCACAAACAATTTTTTGCTCGACCTGGGATTCGAACCCGGGACCTCTCGTATGTAAGGCAGAAACTTTGCCACTACACCAACGAATGCAAACTGCATTTATATTTTTTTTTTTTTTTATAAATATTTCACAACAATCACACCAATTCTCCAGTCCCAAATTAAGCTACGAGGCTTGTGTTATGGGTACTAGACAACGGATAAACATACTTAAATACTTTTTTTTGTAAATATATACATAATATACAGAAAACACCCAGACCAGTACAAACACACATGTTCATGCACACTTATGCTTGTACTGTGCGGGGATCGAACCCGCGACCCTTGGTTTAGAAGTCCGACATGTGGACCACTGCACCAAGCGGTCGTCATTTGGTATTGGTATGGAAGTATGGATAAAATCTCTGGATTACTTTTACTATATATCTTTCTATTCTATTTGAACTTTCAGGTTCGTAGAGCGATCCGGGCGTTGCGTTGAACCTAGCAGCTGTCTGAAGGACACGACAAACGTCAAGTACTTGCCACGGATTACTGTATATTAAAGTGAATTAATTAAAAAAAATGGTCTCAATTAAACAACAACCTATGAATGAATAAGTGGTTAAAATGGCATTAATGAATCAACAACTTATAAACTAATAAGTGGTTTACATTTAAATTAACTAACCAGATCTAACTTTTTTTGGTGAGGCCATTAGTGGGTATGTAAAGACACATTGAAATGAGACACTTTTATGGATTATTTCGCGATTTATTTACATTTTGTTTTACGTTTGACGTTTCGGACCCTTTTCAGCGTCCGTGGTCAAAGGTAGACTGTAAAAGTGTCTCATTTCAATGTCTACTGTTCGCGTAACTAACCAAAGAAACAAATATGTAAAAACACAGTTTAACTAAGCAACCTACAATTTTTTTAAGAACTACCAACTAGTAGCAGAACCAAAGGTCCCTAGGCGTTGGACATTTCATGCCCATTCCGCCGAATTGGTTCCAAAATTAGTAGCGGCTCTAGCTCGTTTGCTTCTAATGATTTAAATACGCGAAGTAGCGTACCGATATATCATGGAAAATTTTAATATCAATGCCGAAAATTCGCGTCCCATTCGCCACTTACTTACACCTTGGGCATAAAACTGATCAGTTGTCTTAAAATACCTTATAGAGTAACCGACCTAATAATAGTCCTTGCATGACACCGTGTGTACTAACCTGAATACATTTAATTAGTAGCGGCACTAACTGCCCCAATAATGGTCCTTGGATGACACTTCACTTACCCATTTGTTTACCATCACCAGCAGTAAATAAGTTACCTTATACAGTCACAGACCTAATACTGGTCCTTTCATGGCACCGTGTGTACTAACCTGTATGAATGAATTTGTTTTTTTAACCACATGCGTTAAATTCATATAGTAAATAGGATATATTTAACAATAACAGCCCCAATACTAATCCTTGCATGACACCATACGTAAACTAACCTGTTTAAAGGAGTTTGTTTGTACTTTATAATAATCATTTTATTTCCATAAAGTGATGTTGAAGGCGTAAAGTTGTACATCTACAGTATACTGTATAAGTTACTAGCTTTTACCCGCAACTTTGTTTTTTTTGGAATGCGTTGTTTTTTCGTGATACCAATTTTATCCAAATATAATTCAAATCTCAATAAATTTAGGAGTGAAAGCGATCACATTCCTCGGAAAGTATTTTATTCCATGGAAATGCGTTGTTTTCCTCGCTCAAAAGTAGCCTATGTCCTTTCTCGGGTATCAAAATATCTCCATACCAAATTTCATGCAAATCGGTTCAGTAGTTCAGGCGTGATTGAGTAACACCCAGACAGACAGAGTTACTTTCGCATTTATAATATTAGTAGTTAATGGATCTTAAACAGTAACGGCCCAAAAACTAGTCCTTGCATGACACCACATGTACTAACCTGTATGAATGTACTTGTGCGTCAACAGCGAATACCGGGAGTTGAATGCCTTGCCGCAAACATCACATTTGTTGGGTTTTTCACCTAAAAACAAAAGCACACAACTAATAAACAAGCAAACTGAAAATTATTGTAGAATTGACACTAGAATTTTGAGCACAGAGGTATTTTAATAAGACAGGTAAGCCAGGCTTGTTTAGAAAGAGAGAGAGAATGAGACAAACAGGTTTTGCTCTCATCGCTCTCTTGCATATCTTTGGATCTGACGTTTTATGGCAGGAGTCTTTTTTTTTTTAATCCAATAAACTTTCAATATTATAGAAATGTCACTTAAGAGTGCATATCTCTGCTAATAAAACTTTTTTTTTATTTTTTGGTTGTAAAATTTAAAATTTTGATTTAAATACACAATGACTAGGATAAATAAATGAATTGTTTCAACAAACAAATCAATTTCCTAGCATCAAACTAAGCGTTAGCTTATGCTATGGTAGCTAGAAATACTTAAATACATTTACACCCATGACTCAGGTACAAATGCTTGTGCTCAATACAGCTTACAATAAATAACAATAGCATTTGTAGCAGTCCGATTATTTTCACAAATCACAGAATTAGGATGAATAGCTGCCAGTTCTGTCAACAATGGTATACTCATAGTCCTTCTGGCCGATTTCGACCACGGCGGCTAATCTTAACAGAGATCAGCCATCTATGCAGGAGATATAGTGCACAAGTGTAAGCACAATACAAAGGTGCACTTACTATTCCATCACTCTCAAAGTTCCGTGAGACGGCAAGCTGACATGACCGGAGAGAGATCAGGCGCAGGATCAACAGCTTAACATGCGCACCGAGGCACAGGGGTGTAACACCGCCAACTTCCCGAATCCGAGCTGTTTTTGAGAAATTCATGACAGAAAATCTCAGAAACAATTTTGGCTCGACCTGGGATTCGAGCCCAGGACCTCCCGGATGTAAGGCAGAAACTTTGCCAGTACACCAACGAGGTAGTCTGTCAACAATAGCTCTATGGTTAAAAATGTTAAATCTTTGACTTGAATTTCAAATTCAAATATTTACGAGGGTGAATCAAGAAATTCTTGGAATCAATATTAAAAAATGCAAAGATTTAAATAATAATATTTTATTTTTCTACATAATCTCCCTCCAATGCAATGCATTTAGAATAACGCGATTGTAACTTCCTTATTCTTTGTGAAAAAAAAATATTTTCTTGACTCTCGAAAAAGTCCTCTACGGCAGCTATAACCGCGTCATTATCGTGAAATTTTGTTCCACGAATTTCCTCTTTTAATTTTGGAAATAAGTGAAAATCACTTGGGGCTAAGTCCGGAGAATATGGTGGGTGGTCAAGGAGATTGAAGCCAGCACAGCGGATTGCGTTGAGCGCAACTTCCGATCGATGAGCAGGAGCGTTATCTTGATAGCACAACACGCCCAACGACAGTTTTCCACGACGTTTTTCTTTAATCGCTTCACGTACTTTCGGGATTAAATTTGCATAATAGGGTCCAGTAATCGTCTGGCCTTTTGGCATGTAATCAATAAAAAGGATTCCTTCACTATCCCAGAACACAGAGGCCATAACTTTGCCAGCGGTAGGAGCAACTCGAACTTTTTTAATGGATGGAGAGGATGGTCGTTTCCAAGACATGCTTTGTCTTTTAGTTTCAGGATCAAAATGGTGGACCCACGTTTCATCCATGGTGACAAGACGACGGCAAAAATTATCCGAATCACGCTGGAACATTTCGAGATTACGCTTGGTTTCCAAACGTCGCTTTTTGTTTTCGTCGGTTAACATTCGTGGCACCCATCTTGCAGACACTTTTTTGAACCCCAGTGAATCAATTAAAATGGATTGAACGCTACCAAAAGATATCTTTAGGATCTCAGCTATATGTTTTATAGTCATTCTTCTGTCTTCCAAAACCAGATTCTCAACCTTTTTGACATTTTCTTCTGTAACGGAGGTTGAAGGCCGCCCAGAACGCGGGTCATCTTTACAGCTTGATCTACCTCTTTTAAATTCAGCCACCCAGTACGCAACCGTAGAATAGGGTACAGCATCACCCCCTAATGTCTGCTGAATGTCCAAAAATATTCCTTCGTAGACATTTTTTTCAAACTGAGATATTTTATCACCGCACGTAACTAACTTTTATCCATAATTTTGACTTTTTAGCAACTCGTTGCACAAAAAAATTTATTACACACATATTATAAACTGACAAAAACAAGTGACTTTTTGATTCACCCTCGTATATTCACCCTACATAATGCATGTTGAAGCCAAGATAGTGAGGGCTGGCGTCAGAAATAGGCTTCGAGGACAAGCCTGTGCTAAGGTCACCAGGCCACACCCTCGGACCACACTAGACATTGAAGTCTCTAAGCCTAGATTTACATGAAGCTTTAAAGATTTACCTGTATGCACCCTCTCGTGGTTGACCAGATCAGCTTTGAACCTGAAGATTTTACTGCAGTACTTGCAACTATGGGTCTTCGTAGGAGCCTTGTGTATGTTCGCCACATGACGGTACAAATACTTGCGAACCTTCGCTTTGTACGGACATAGAGTGCAGTGGAAGGGATAGACGTTGCCGTGAGTCTTTATGTGGTCTCGTAAAGCTGCTCGGTCGCATACGCTCTGTGAAAAGAAAAGGAATAAGCAATTTTATTTTTAAGAGACTTAAAAAAAAAACAACTTTCTTATTCAAAAAAACCTAGCCTGTGCCTTGAAAAGCGCTAGTGAGCTTCAACAGCAGGATGGATTTTTATGAACCAGCCATAGCAAAGAACAACTGTGATGATATTATCTTTTTAATAAAATAAAAAACTCTTCAAATCGATTCATCCGTTTGGGAGCTATGATGCCACAGGCACACACAGAAACAGACCAACACAAACACATATAAGCTCACCAACAGACATAGAGGCCCAACTTTTATCACCCCTCTTTTTCATTTTTCATTATCAGGATGATATCAAGCTGATGCCACAACAGGTGTGTTATTTGAGGATGATTTCACTGAGACTTAGAATGTAGATTCTGTAGTGTATGACGCACCTCTCCTCATATAAACCAATGTCATCTAGTTTTTAAGGGCAGTAATAAATCAATTATTGGACATTCAACACCTATTTCAGTCGTACCTAGGCTCCCGCTAGTACAATTCAAATAATAATTATAATAAAATGATCATGTGGTCACTACCAACAAAAAAAAACATATTTGCTATGATAAGTCAGCAACTATGACTATCTATGCTGTGTTCAAAAGCTAAAAAAAACAAGTTTATAATACCTTGCCACATTGGGGGCATTTATACTCAGGCTCTGTAAATGGTTGAAAAGTTCTTCTTTTTCTTTTCTTCTTCAAGTTTTCGCGCAATATCTCGTGCGAGGGCAGGAACCCGGTCTCCTCGTCAACCTGAAAAATTTGTGATTGGAAATAAGACACAAAAATAACGTACCTAGATTTTAAGTAAGTAATTATTAAAAACTCACTGAGATAATTTCTCACTGAATAATTCTGACTGAGAGTTGTTATTATAATTCCATTAAGTTTTGGTTTCAAACAATATTTAAAACAATTTATTTCCTCGATGGCTAAAAAAAGCCGACAAATAAAAATAAACATTGATTTTAGAAAAAGAATTTATAATTTTGTTTCTGTGTAAAAAAGGTATTATACTTACTTTTTCCACGGATATTGATGTCTCCATTTTATACTAAAGTATGAATTGAAAAACTGAATACATTGTCTGTTCGTAAATTCTTAGACAAAATTTTATTGTTCTAAACTAAACACAAATCGCAATTTTTTACAATAAATAATCCACATTCTTTTTTTTTAAGTTTGACGGCCTTGGACGGTTCCATACAGCCTATCTCTAGAGAGTAGTATATTCCTTGCTCTTATGTGCTGCCATTAGGGATGGGAAATTAAATTAGTATTTACTCAAGCTAGAGTAGATACTCAGCATAACCTATTTTATATGCTTTTTTAACTTTATACTGTATTTATGTATTAACTCAACAAATGAATGAAAAATTTATTACAAACCAATTTTTATCTAATATTTATTCATACGATTCTACTCCTTTGTATCTCACTCAGTGGTTCTCTAATATATTAAGCATGTTTTTATACATTTAAAGTCTTATCTTGAACTACTCTATCTATTTAAAATAGCGCATCAAAACCCGTTTAAATAGTTTTGAAGATTTAAGCATACATTTTTATTACATACATAGGAACAGACGTGGAAAGCGACTTTGCTTTATACTATGTAGTGATAAATAAAAATTAAAAAAAAGTGTGGTATTATTGCAATTGTTATTCATTTGTCGTTTTGTTGTTTGTTGTTTTTTTTTCATAAATTTACATGTCAAATGCGTGGCGCAGTGGTGGCAAAGCTTTGGTAGTGACACCAAAAGTAAAGCAACCTAAGGCGTGGCCATGTTCGGGATTGATGACCATTCTGACCATTTAAATTTTGGCGCAACAGATTTAGAGTTAGGAAGCTAAAGGGAAACGCTTCCTACCGACCGGGTGTTATGGTCGGGGATCGAGGTCCGCTAGTCATCATCTTGAATGTCTTTCTATATTATTCAGAATCTAAATCTTTTATTACTAGACCGGTACTAGGCTAACTGCGCCATCTAGGCTATGGAGCCGTATCAGCGCTCGCTGTTACGCTCGCACCGTTAGGCATGCGCTTGTGATGGCGAACGGTAGAGGTCGCCACAAATTATAAAGGAGAGATATGTCTATTGAGTCTATTGAAACCGGTTGCTTGAATTATACTTCAGTATTCGTCCTCGATATTAGTATTATACACATGTAGTATCGCTTGAACTTATTACCACATAGCACAATTTTAGAGCTAGAAAAAATAAAGCTTACTTCCGGCAAAAAATAAAATATTAATTCAACCTTTTTCCGGTTCCGGCAAAATTGAATTAATATTTATTTGGACTGTTTCCGTTTCCGTTCCCCACTTTTACTTTTAGATCGTTACACGTGAAGTCTTCATTCGCTAATTGTGCTTCGCCACAAACGCACGTCATATTTTCGTTTCGTCACGAGTAAAAAATCGAATAAGTTACAATGCCTAAGCGCAAAAGTGATGATCAGTTAGATTTCATAGTGAAAAAGTTAAAATATCTAGAAAAGAAAATTGATCGACGTTCGCGATCACGTCGTCGCCGACATATTTCTTCATCATCAAGTGACACATCAAGATCGGAATCGTCGAGCTCAAGAGCTTCAGGAAGAAGCGAAAATTACGGTTAGTAATTAAAAAAAATTGAGGCCTTCTTTTTTCGGATTAATTTGTAGGATTAATCCATCGCTAAGTGTTCAAATACGCATTCGATTCAGTTTTTGGGACTGATTCACAGCGTAAGATACAAGGTTTTATGCACTCGAAATAGTTACTAGGACTATTTTATCGCTAAAACCATAACAGTTTCGTCCTTTAATTCCAGAACGAGCTTTGACTGAACACGGCGAACGGCCACACGCGTTGACGGACAATATGGAGGATCCTCCGCCCTCACAAACTGCAAGGGCGGCGTCACCCCTGCCATCTACGTCCAAAGCTGACGTAGTCCTGCCAGCGCCAACGTCACCGCAGCCGTGCACCTCCCGTGATGCTGCTGCGACGATAACACAGGAACCGTCAACACTACCAGAAGCCGGTATACAACCACAAGAAGGTCAGTCCACAAATAATACTGCAAGTGATGCTGGTCTGAATCCAGAAATTCTGGATATTTTTGGAACTGATCCTAATACGGTCGTAGACCTTGGCCCTCCCATAAATACGGAATTGGCTAATAGACTGAGTTACATAGCAACGTCAGGGCTTAAAAAAGAAGAGCGCAAGGAAATTTCAGCGAAGTATTTAGTTCCAGATAATTGCCAGGCTATAAAAGCGCCGGAATTGAATCCTGAGATAAAGGCAGCACTATCGGAAGGACTAATAAAACGTGATAAAGCACTCGAATCTCGACAAAAGAGCGTAGCAACTGTCATATCTTGCCTTACTATGGTGATCACCACACAGATCAACTCAACCGAGCCTGATCATGAAATGCTCAAACATTTGTTTGACGCTGCTCGCCTTCTGAGCGATATACAGTATAACGATTCGGCGGCTCGCAAATCGTTTGCCCTGAATACGCTGAACAAGGAGCTGAAAGAGCAACTTGCCAACACAAAAATCGGCAAACAGTTGTTTGGTGAAAGCCTCGGAGAAACTATAAAAACGGCGAAAGCAGTCTCCAAATCGGGCGCAGACTTAAAAGAACCAGTGAAAAAACCAATGAACCCGACAAGGAATTTAAACTGGAAGACGACGGGTGGACCGCGCAGGCAGGCAGCAGCTCCATCATCGTCACGCCGCCAGCCACTGCCAGCCCCGCGGACCTCGGCCAACACCTACCAGAACCAGCACCAGCGCCATCCACCGCCGCCGCCGCCGAGGACCTCCTCCAGCGCGTCATCGCATCGGCCGAGACACATCCGCAGACGTTAACTGCAGAACACGAGGTACGCTATGCGGGTCGACTGAGTCATTTTATTAAACAATGGCAAATGATCACCCCTGACCGAACGCTCCTATCGTGGGTGAAGGGATACAAAATATTTTTTGATAAACCAGTGACTCAGCCGAATCCACATGTTACAATGGTCAACTCAGATAGCGAACGAGCACAGTTCGATTTGGCCATATACAAATTGTTGTCCATCGGGGCTGTAACAGAATGTTATCCTTGTCCTGGCCAGTTTGTTTCTCGAGTTTTCCTTATTCCTAAACCAGACGGTACCATGAGATTCATATTAAATTTAAAAGAATTAAACAAATATATTGCAACAAAACACTTTAAAATGGAAGACATTCGCACAGTATTAAAACTAATATCAAAAGATTGCTTCATGGCCACAGTTGACTTGAAAGATGCATACATGTTAGTTAAAATAGACCAAAGTTCACGTAAATATTTAAGATTTTGCATAGCTAGTGAAAGTGATCCGGATTCGCAAAGATTATATGAATTTAAAGTCTTGCCATTTGGTTTGTGCACTGCGCCATATATTTTCACAAAACTCTTAAAACCTGTGCTTAAGTTGCTGAGAAGCTGTGGGTTTTTATCCTCATGCTATTTAGATGACATTTATTTATTAGGCAATACATATAAAGAGTGCCATGATAATGTTACAATTACAAAAAGCTTATTAGAATGTCTAGGTTTCATGTTAAATACAGAAAAAAGTTGTGTAACACCTTCTCAGAGTTGTAAATATTTAGGTTTTTTGATAAATTCTAATCTTTGGCATGTAAGTCTGCCACAGGAAAAAAGGACTCGAATCAAAGTCAAATTGGAAGCTTTTTTGAGGTTAAAAACATGTAAAATAAGAAAATTTGCACAAATCGTTGGTTTGCTAGTGTCTGCATGTCCTGCTATCGACTATGGCTGGATGCATACAAAAGAAATGGAAAGATGTAAATATTTAAACTTGAAAGATCATGACGACTACGATCGTCGTATGAATATACCAAATTGCATTTTACCCGATATTCATTGGTGGTTAGGTGTTATTAACAATTCGGTCCACAAAATAAGGGATAACACTTTCTGTTGCGAGATTTATTCTGACGCCTCAACAACGGGGTGGGGCGCGGCCTGTGGAGACGAATCTGCTAACGGTCGATGGTCAGAACTCGAAATAAAATGCCATATAAATTATCTAGAGTTGCTAGCGGCATATTTTGCACTGAAATTATTTACAAAAAATTGTTATAATTGCCAAATACTTTTGAGAGTAGATAACACAACAGCTGTTAGTTAGCTACATAAACCGTATGGGTGGTATACAATACCCTCACCTAAACAAAATTACACAATCTATTTGGAAATGGTGTGAACAACGGAAAATTTTCATTACGGCCTCATATATAAAATCAGTTGATAATGTTGTTGCGGATAGGGAATCTAGGCGCTGTCACCCGGACACGGAATAGGAACTTTTAGATCAGGGCTTTCAGAGTGTAGTTGCTAATTTTGGTACACCTGAAATAGATTTATTTGCCAACCGAATTAACAACAAATGTGTTAAATATGCATCGTGGCGATTAGACCCAGATGCATTCGTTATAGATGCATTCACAATTTGTTGGCAGAATTTTTTCTTTTACGCGTTCCCTCCAGTTTCTTGTATACTCAAAAGTTTAAGAAAAATTATTAATGATAAAGCAGAAGGAATATTTATTGTACCAAATTGGCCTTCACAACCTTGGTATCCACTCTTCAAAAAATTAGTTATATCAGATATATTAGTGTTAAATTCATCGTATTTTATTATTCCCAGTTCCAACGCGCAGAACATCCAGTCCACGACTACCCTGGTTGCCGCCAGATTATCCGGACGGCGTTATTAAATAAGGGCGTCCCAGTATCTGCCATTGATATAACGATGGCTTCTTTGTCTAGCAACACTTTCAAACAGTATGAGGTTTGCATCAAAAGATGGTATAGTTATTGTCACACTAACCATATTGATTTATATAATCCCAATATTTCGTCAATATTAGATTTCCTCACAATTATATTTAACAAAGGAAGCCAGTATGGCACGATTAATAGTCACAGGTCAGCTTTATCGTTAATATTAGGTAAAATTATGGAAAATGAACTAATTTCAAGATGATTGTAAGGGAGTTTATAGATTGCGGCCAACATTACCAAAATATAATATGACATGGGATGTCAGTATTGTTTTAGAGTATCTTGGTTCGTGTTTTCCACATGATCAAATTTCATTAGAACAGATGACTAAGAAATGTGCGACTCTTATTGCTCTTGTTACAGCCCACAGAGTACAAACAATTTCAAAAATATATTTGAAAAATGTAGTTGTGTCTGACAACCAAATTCTCATTAAAATTACAGACTTAATTAAAACATCTCGTCCAGGAACATCTCAACCAATATTGCGTTTACCTTATTTCTTAGACAAACCGCAAATATGTCCAGCTAAAGCTTTAACGTCATATATTGAAAAAACTAGACCTATAAGAAAGAATGACAACCTATTCTTATCATTTAAAAAACCTTATAACTCTGTAACATCCCAGACGTTAAGCAGATGGATCAAAAACGTGTTGCAAGCTAGTGGAGTTGACGTATCAATATTTTCAGCGCATAGCACTCGTCATGCTTCGACGTCCACAGCCTATAGTCGAGGTGTTAATGTGGACCTTATTCGTAATACGGCAGGTTGGTCGGGCAACTCCACTACCTTTGCACGTTTCTATAACAGAGTTGTTTTAAACACTGCAGATGGTTCAGATTTTGCTCGATCTGTTTGTATATTAGATAAATAATATGATTAATTGATAAAATTAAATAAGAAACTGTTCTGTTAAATATAATAAATCATTATTACCTCATCATACATGATATTTCCTTCTTATGCTCTAAACATCTACATGTGTATAATACTAATATCGAGGACGAATACTGAAGTATAATTAATGATAAAACGAACTTACCTGTACGTGAAGTTCTATCATAATTATACGAAGTATTCGTCCGAAGATATTAGTATAAAGTCCCACCCACCCAACTTCTATTTTGTATAAACAAAAACCCATTTTATAGGAAATATCATAGTTAACTCTAAACTAAATGAAGACTTCACGTGTAACGATCTAGAAGTAAAAGTGGGGAACGGAAACGGAAACAGTCAAAATAAAATTTGACGACCGCTTGGTGCAGTGGTTCACATGTCGGACTTCTAAACCAAGGGTCGCGGGTTCGATCCCCGCACAGTACAAGCATAAGTGTGCATGAACATGTGTGTTTGTACTGGTCTGGGTGTTTTCTGTATAATATGTATTTATTTACAAAAAAAAAGTATTTAAGTATGTTTATCCGTTGTCTAGTACCCATAACACAAGCCTCGTAGCTTAATTTGGGACTAGAGAATTGGTGTGATTGTTGTGAAAATATTTATTTATTTATTTATTTATAAAATATTAATTCAATTTTGCCGGAACCGGAAAAAGGTTGAATTAATATTTTATTTTTTGCCGGAAGTAAGCTTTATTTTTTCTAGCTCTAAAATTGTGCTATTTGGTAATAAGTTCAAGCGATGCTACATGTGTATAATACTAATATCTTCGGCAGTGTTGCCAATGCTACGGCAATTACCGTGTTCTACGGCTTTCAGGTCAGAAAATCACTAAATCTACGGGCTACGGCCTTCACTCTAAGGCCGTAGCAGAATCTACGGCTTTTCGCAAGTTCTACAGTTATTAATTAATTGATCCTACAGTATATCAATTAATTTATTGAGGGTTTACTTTTAGACCTATACCTACTCTAAAAGTATTAGAGTAGGTATAGGTCTACCAGAATCTCAGGACAGGCAACACTAGGGAAACTAGAGTGTGTTCCAAAAAGCGAAAATCACTAGGTGAATGAATCGACAAGAATATATATATCCTTGTCAGTGATTGCTGTTCTAAAAGAGACAGACTGTTGTCAAATTGTTCACTGAGTGATTTTCACGTTCTCGGCAACGCGCTCTCCATAGATAAAATGTGATATGACAATGGATATGACAGTATTCAGTGGACAATGGATATAACACAAAAATAAAAAAAAAATACGTGACGACGTCTTATATTTCGATGGAGCCGGCTGCACGCACCAAAAAACATGACACATGCGGCGTTACCTCGCTCTGAGGCATTCCATTCAAGGATTGAACTACAAGCGAGAGCGCGGAACGAGTGACAAAGAGGCAACGTCACAAAGACGTTGTCACGTTCAACTATCGTCAGTAAACCGAATTTACAGAAAGCTGATTTTTTTTCTAAACAATTACATATGATCGGCTAATACCACGGCCGACAATCGATGCTTTTCCTTATAAACACGGCTTTTTTATGTAACGTACACGGCCGCCTCAAAATTTGCGTTGGCAACACTGATCTTCGGACGAATACTTCGTATAATTATGATAGAACTTCACGTACAGGTAAGTTCGTTTTATCATTAATTAGTGCCTTGCTCATTTAGCTGGTTTGATTGGGTGGACGTGGCGTCTGTTTATTGCATTATTACCAGTTTCTCTACTAACAGAACTATAAACCATTCCATTAATATTGTATCAATGGTACCTACCAAATAAATTATTATTATATTATCAGTGACGTCTATTTTACAAGCATCTCCGTGCTTTGGAAGGCATGTTTAGCTGATGGTTGGGGTTAATATAGGCATTCGCACGGCTTAATAACATCTGACAGTACCAACCAATCCGCACTGAGCCCGCTATGTGATTTTGAATCATCATGCACATGAATGCATGAATCACATGATACACATCAAATAAGTAACAGCTCGATCAGCTGTCAGTTTTACATCAACATGACACATGACAGCCAGAGCCAGATATCTGTCAAAAACGTGTGCTCGCTCAACATGGGTCACAAGGTGCGCGCTCTTCGAATTTTTTATTGATCTTATTGATTTTTAATACGAACATCAGTTATTTATTGCGCAAAAATCGATCCGAACGACATTTCCGATCGATTCAAGTCTTAATATTGTTTATTTGAAGTGCAAAAACGTAGCTGCCGAAGTGATATTGAACTTTAGCTTTACAACCTTGAACAAGGTTTTTCTAATCATTAGACTCGCTTAGCTTTTTTATACGGTGTTTTTATACACTTTTGTGCGAAGACACGTGTATTTACAATCAAACTTTGTACAGGTAAGTTGTTTTTTTATTTAATTACACTAAGATTATGTAAACCATGCTAGAGGTTATGTTTTCTTGTTTTCTTTTGTAATCTGTCCGTTTTAAATTCACGTTGCATTATTTACGTTCATATGAACGTAAATAATGCCTTTTAACGACACTAGCACTTCAGTTGTGTATTCTTAATATCTATTTGTTTCTTCGGTTTATGCAAACAGTAGGCATTAAAATGATTCACTTTTTGACGTGACAACGTCTAAATCGATGGAGCCGGCTGCACGCACCAAAAAACATGACGCATGCGGCGTTACCTAGCTCTGAGGCGTTCCATTCAAGGGTTGAAGTGCAAGCGAGAGCGCGGAACGAGCGACAAAGAGGCAACGTGACAAAGACGTTGTCACGTTCAACTATCGTCAGTAAACAGACTTTACAGACAACCGATTTTTTTTACGGATTATTTCGCGATTTATTTACATTTTATTGTAACCTGACATTTCGGACCCTTTTCAGCATCCGTGGTCACAGGTTATACCTATTTTAAACGACATTCACAAGTGACTTTGTATATCCAAGACTGAATAAAGATAATTCATTTCATTGCTAGTTTGGTGCTGTATTATAGCCAACACATAACTTTTGGCAGAAAAAATATAAACTGTCTGAAGTGTGTCTGGGTGGCCAAGTGGTATAGGCACACAGGCCAGATTCCCGTGGACATGGGGTTTGATCCCTGCCTCTAGACAGTCAATATTTTGTACTGTAAAAATATTATCTGCAGTTTGCAATGGGAATGTATTATGTCCAAATCACAATAATAACCACAAATTAGGGTAGCACTGTTTATTAGGCTACATAGCCAGATGTCAAGAGGTTTATTGACCTACCTTCATTATTTAACTTTATTTTATAACAAATTAAACATGTATCTACCTATGCAATGCATACCATTTACACAGATTACTACACTAAGATTGTGAAGAAGAATATTTATGATGAAAAATCAATAAACTATTTTGTTCATATTTACTAAACATTGATAAGAATATTATTTTAAAATTCAGGAGACATGCTGTAACATCCGCAATACCGACACAATGCTCAACACAACATTGCGGCAATGGAAACCTTCGCAAATCAAAACGTTACTCCAATACAAAAACATCTGCCTATCATCCAAACAAAAGATATTAACAGCAACTCCATATGCTTGCATATGCCAAAACGGAAACGATTACTTCAAAAATGCACGTGAACATTCAACGCAAAGCGATCAACATAGACAGAAAGTAGTAATTGAGACAACGGAACCAAAAATCATAATAGACAATAAAGTGCTGCCAGATGAGAAAATACTTGATGAAAAGACATTGCAAGAGCTGTGGAAGAGAAAAGTGTTGCCGTACATCCAGTTAGCAAGATGGGATAGGCCTATAGGTTTGTACAATATTTTTTTAATTATGGGATGTTGATGGAATCAGGTGTAACTTTGCGGCAATCCATGACTAAGCTGTAAAAGTGAATTCTTTTGTGTCACGACGATGCCAGCGCAGGAACCCAACTGTAACCACTTAAAATAAAATAGATCTGAAAGTTACACACAGGACTTACAATACAACTCAACAACACTGACACCAACAAAACACTTAACGCGTTTCATCACTACTCGTGGCATCCTTAGGAGATGTTATTGCTTCAACAGATTATGAGCGAATGATAATTTACATACTATTTTTGATTCCTTTTCAAATCTTCATAATTAATCCTTAAAATTTATTAAACTGTATCTATGTTTGAGATCATCAATTAAATCATAGTGAAAAAGTATACAAAAACATAGTAAAAGAGATTGCTTCTAGTGATAAGATTGCCTGTAAGCATATTTTCTGTGGTGTACAAATAATTATATCTGTTCATAGTGGCACACTTGTTTATCTTAAACAATAAATTGAAATTTCTTCGGTTTACGCTAACAGTAGACATTGAAATGATACATTTTTTAAGGAATTATTTTGCGATGCTTTACATTTTTTAACTGGACGTTTCGGACCCTTTTCAGTATCCATGGTCTACCTGTAGCCTAGTAGCATATTGTAGGATGACACTTCATGTAACTATTATTCAAATAATTAACAACAATGTTTTAAACTATGTCATGTGACAAGGTCAGACATTTAAGAGTATAGTGTTTTTAATACTTAAGATTTATTTCACTCAAGGGTGACTTACTTAACTGACTGACTTATTTGGATATTATGTTTTACACTGTTCATCGTTCAAACTATGCGTAAGCGGTGAGCGTCCCTGGTGGGCAGGGTGCGGGCGAGCAGTTACAGCGTGCTGAATAAAAAAAGAAAGAATACATGTTTATTTGGCTCATAAACTACACTTGAACATTGACACAGGACTAGCACTAAGTATATTATTATGAAAAGTCATGGCCCTGGTTTTCTGTGGGTACCATTGAGATTTGGAGGTGGCACCACCAACAAAACAAACTAAATTGACTTAACATGAAATAACTAAATTCAGGGTGTAAAAAAAACCTCACCGAAGCTGAATACCACATATTCTACCAATCGTTACGGTCATTTTTTCCTTTACATCATACCTGGGAAGTTAACGGTTACTGAGTTATTGATGGTTAAGTTTAAAAAAAAATTGATGATTTTTACAGAAATGTCTTCTGCCCGTTATAACTTAACTTTTTTTCCAAAGATGATACAAACATGATACAAATTTTCAGTAGTTCTTTCATAAAAAGCCTCTTAATGGCACTCCGCAATAAACAGCGCACACTCGAACCGAACCGCGTCGCGGTGGCGTATAGCAACACGCCCCGCGTGCGCGCTGTACATTGCGGGTTAGAATTAAATTGTTTTTTTTTTTGATGTCAAAATATAAAAGTTGTTTCCCAGCCAAAATTTCTTTTTCATACGATTTGGTTTGATGTACTGAACGCAAGGTTGACGGCTTCGCTAAGGTTTTTTTTACACCCTGTATATATAGGATATGATCTCTAACCGGTTCAATTTTATTGTATTTATGTGAGCCGTTTCTGTTCCATTTCTGAAACCATAAATTATTTATTATTCGTACTAATATAGTTTTTTTTTAAGTTCCACTAGCAGCAAGATGAGTCTTTGAAACTTTTTGAATATATAATACAATACACTTTCGCGCGACACACGCCTGATCCTTGAACAGAGGTCGTACTCTTCACTATTCTGTTCGTATTTTCAATAAAACATGTTGTTATTGTCCCATTAAAAAAACCGAGACCCCAGAACTCACTGGGATGCGACAAAATCTGCCACTTTCACTATTCTCTTATAATAACATACAATTTTACTACAATTCCAGGCGTCTACCTACTCTACTGGCCGTGCACATGGTCCATAGCCTTAGGTTCGGTTCCGGGCAATGTACCACTCGAAGCGACGTTGCAGACCGCCGGCCTGTTCTTAGCTGGTGCGGGCCTGATGAGGGGAGCTGGTTGTACAATTAACGATATGTGGGACAAGGACGTGGATAGGCAGGTTGGTGTTGTCTCTTTTTTGGTTGGATCATACGCTTATGAATGTTAAAGGCTTCCTGACTAAGGAGTTTATACAGCCAAAGCGGGACACCAAGTGAGTCTATCCTTTTTCAGCCCTCTGGTTTAGAAAGAGACACTTCTTTCTACATCATTTGACACTGAAATGGTAGACGATAAGTCTTAAGATGGAAAGAGAGTCATGGTCCAAGAAGAATGTTACCACCAGGATTTTAAGAGAATGTAGGATAAGAAATGTTAGCGGTGCTACGGCTACGAGTCTCGTAGCACAGTGCTACAGACTTTCGTAGCAACGCGCTACGCCGTTATAGCGCTCAAGGCCAGTGCTACGATTTTGCTTAGTAAAGATCTCCTTACAAATTGTGATACCCTGGTACTTCTAGAAGTATAGACCTTTAAGACACTATAGTACATCAACTTCGCCAGAGCGGGACAACAAGTGAGTCTATCCCTTTTCATCCCTCTGGGTTAGAAAGAGACAATGGTTCAAGAAGAATGTTACCAGGATTGCAGAAGTTTTAAGGATAAGAAATAGTAGCAGTGCTACGCGTGTCGTAGCATGAGACGACAAACCAGCAGCACTGTGCTACGGAATTTCGTAGCAACGCGCTACGCCGTTACAGCGCTCACGGTCAGTGCTACGATTTTACTTAGTAACGATCTCCTTACAAATTATGATACCCTGGTACTTATGGAAGTAAATACCTCTAAGAAGTCTTAGACACTATATAGTCCATCAACTTAGTGCGTGACCTTTAAGACACTACAATTGGCTAGACGACACCACCAATCGTTGACATACTTTTTATTATCTGTCAAAACGGTCTGCCTCCATAGATTTCGTATGGGAATAAATGATTGTGACGTCACGGTCATGTGTCAGAAATCGGAGTCAATTGACCGAATATTTATTGCGTTTTGTGTGTTTAAAAATTGGTTTCTTTATATATTGGTTGTATTAACTTCATAGGGGCTATGTTTTTTAAACACCATGTTCTTGACAATATTTAAGATAGGTGTCATCATCCCAATTGCCTTATCGACTCGGTTCTGTTTTTAGCACCGGCAACACGAAGCGACTGTGCCATAAAGACTAATTTTTTTGGGGGCCGTCATGAAGATTTAATGGGTACTACTAAGGCACTCCACATAAAATGTAATTCCGAAAAAGCTGAATAAATAAATATTTCACAACAATCACACCAATTATCTAGTCCCAAAGTAAGCTACGAGGCTTGTGTTATGGGTACTAGACAACGGATAAACATACTTAAATACTTTCTTTTTTAATAAATACATATTATACATAGAAAACACCCAGACCAGTACAAACACACATGTTCATGCACACTTATGCTTGTACTGTGCGGGAATCGAACCCGCGACCCTTGGTTTTAGAAGCCCGACCTGCGGACCACTGCACCAATTATTATCTCATAATTTCGTGTAAATTAAAGTTTTGAAAATCCTTTTTTTAGGTAGAAAGAACAAAGAACAGGCCGCTCGCTTCCGGCATGATAACAGAAAAGCAAGCGGTCGCGTTTCTAGGCGCGCAGCTCACATTGGCGTTAGCAGTGCTGCTGCAGTTGAACTGCTATAGCGTGCTGTTGGGCGCCAGTAGTATGTGTGAGTTGGCTTTTATTGTTTAATCTTTTGTAGTTCCTATCATAGTCAGACCGGGACACCAAGTAAGTCTATCCTTTTCTAGCTCTCTAGGTTATAAAAAGATCTTATCTCTATATATGTTTTTGTACGCTAACACATTAAACTAAATAATCCTTTTTTACAGCTTTAGTCATGGATTTCCGCAAAGTAACGCCTGATTCCATCAACAAATAAATAAATCTCTTTGTGTATGGAAAGATAGATTCATAGTTAATAAAGTATTGTACTAGGATTCCAGAAGTTTTTAGGATAAGAAATAATAGCATTTCCGTGCTACGAATCTCGTAGCCGATTTTCGTAGCAACACTACTACGTTGTAACTGTGCTCGAGGTCAGTGACACGATTTTGGCTGGAAGTGGGAAATATCTCCTTATTAGTCATGATACCCTGGTACTTTAAAGAGACCGTTAGTAGGCGCGATTATAGTGAGTGAATGAGTAAATCAGTTTGTGGAGTGTGAGTGAGAATCACTAGCATCTAAAAAGACAAGCAAGCAGTCACGTTCTTAAGCGCGCAGCCCAGGTTAACTGCTTTAGCGTGCTGTTGGGCGCCATTAGTATATTTGAGTAGGCTTTTATTGTAAATCTTTTGAAGTTTTTATCATAGACCGGGACACCAAGTAAGTATTCTTTTCTGGCTCTCTAGAAGTAGGAAAGATCTCCTTATCAGTCATGATGACCTGGTACCTTAAACATAGCAAGCCGTTAGTAGGCGCGATTAGAGTGAGTGAATAAGTTTGTGGAGTGAATGAGAATTACTAGCATCTAAAAAGACAGTTTTATCAATATGGGTTCGCTCTTGACATCATTCTCCCTCTAGGAGGTAAAGAAGATGTCGACGATGTAGCGAGCTCACCCAGAAGGTGCCTATTGACTTTCGCTTTGAATGAGCTCAAGTTGTAAGAAAGAGGGAACACCGTCGGCGGAAGCGCATTCCATTCCTTGGCTGTGCGCATTATGAGGGATGAAGCGAAGCGCTTAGTGCGTATAGTAGATATATCAACCAAGTATGGATGGTAACCCGCCGTACGTCTGGTGGCCCTCTGGTAGAATGGACTTGGTGGAATGAGCATATGGAGCTCATGAGCACACTCCCCGAAGTAGAGTCTGTAGAAAACCGACAAGCAGGCAACTTTACGGCGGTGGTCTAGACTATGAAGCTTAGTCTCCACCAGCTTCCTGTCACCAATCAGCCTCCTGGCTCGAAGCTCCACGGAGTCCAGAGCGGCTAGTTGGTATTTAGCTGAGCCATGCCACAGGTGAGAGCAGTACTCCATGCAGGACCGAACTTGTGCTTTGTACAAGGTTAAAAGCTGTTAAGGGGAGAAGTACTAGGGCGGTTTGATAAGTCCATGACTTCGAAAAGTAAAACATATATTTTGTGTACAAAAACATTTTATAAAAATAAAATGTTTGTAGAAAACTACATACTCTCCTTTCAACTCTACACTCTTTTTCCAGCGATGCTCCAATCTCTTCAACCCATCCAAAAAATACTTTTTGTCAAAGCCTGCAAAATAGGCCTCGGTTGCATCTATCACCTCTTCATTGGATGAAAATCTTTGCCCAGCAAGCCATTTCTTCATGTTTGGGAAGAGAAAGAAGTCACAGGGGGCTAAATCTGGTGAATATGGAGGGTGCGGCAATAATTCGTATCCTAATTCGACAAGTTTTGAAGTCGCGACTGCAGACGAGTGGGCCGGAGCATTATCCTGATGAAATAGAACTTTTTTCTTTGCTAGATGCGGTCGTTTCTTCATCAACTCTTCATTAAATCTTTCCAGCAATGCAGCATAGTAAGCACCGGTTATTGTCTTGCCTTTCTCCAAGAAATCGATGAAAATAACCCCTTGACTGTCCCAAAATACTGTTGCCATCACTTTACCAGCCGAACATACCGTTTTTGCCTTCTTTGGTGCACGTTCGCCGGTAGAAGTCCACTGCTTTGACTGTTGTTTAGTCTCTGGCGTATAATGGTGGACCCACGTTTCATCCACGGTTACATACCGACGCAAAAATTCACTTGGATTGCGATTATACATAGCCAGACATGCCTCAGAAGTAGTCACGCGTTTTCGCTTTTGGTCGACTGTCAGTAAGCGCGGCACCCATCTTGCAGAAAGTTTTTTCATTCCCAAAATATCGTGCAAAATATGAAAAACTCGTTCAGTTGAGATGTGCACAGCCTCAGCTAACTCGCGTATCTTTACTCGACGGTCAGCCAAAACAATATCGTGGATTTTGTTAACAATGTCCTCAGTGGTTACCTCAATCGGCCTTCCTGGGCGCTCGGCATCATTGGTTGTAATACGTCCACAACGAAACTCAGTAAACCATTTATGTACCATTCCATGAGACGGCGCTGAATCCCCGTAATATTTTTTCAACTTGTCTTCGGTCTGCTTAATGGTTTTCCCGCGTAAAAAATAGTGTTTAATCAAGACTCGAAACTCGGACTCGACGAAACGAACGGCTTCACTGCTATAGCGTGCTGTTGGGCGCCAGTATTATGTGTGAGAGGAACTTTATTTAATCTTATAAAGTTTTTTTTTTAAAGACCACACTTAAAAAATCTTTTCGGCTCCGGTCATCGGGAAGGATTCGAACCCCCGACCTTTGGAAGTCCGGTCCACAGAGCTGTAAAAGTAACAAGAAAAATCGAACCCGTATGTATTCGTTACTATTATATACTCGGTACTCGTTACTATCGTATCGTTACTCGGTACTTTTGATACCTCATCATGACTCACATTCAAGTTTCGTATCAAATCGCGTTGTTAGTGTTTTGCAAATTTTAAACAAGTGATTATTCGTCATAATTGTAGCTTTTAGAGACAAGCTCTTTGACTTTCATAAAAATATACTGAGTACGTTTAAATCAACTCATTTGAATCACAAAGCATCATGCATCAGTAGCGAAATCGTACGATTTGTTAAACTTTCAAGCACATGATCAGCCAAAACGCATCAAAACCGTATCCGTAACAACTTACAACAACGTTACTTGTGCGTACCGAACAATTTTGTATCCAAAGTTAGTAGGTAACGAAAGATGCGAGTAACGACTTAGATTCGTGAGTAACGCTTCGGTACTCGGTACTCGCGGCGGTACCCGTTACTCAGTACCGAATACATGCGGTTTGCTACAGCTCTACCGGTCCAATGCTCTGAACTCTGAACCTTAATGGAGACGTTTATTTTTAGGGTTCCGTACCTCAAAAGAAAAAAACCGGAACTCTTTTAAGATCACTTTGTTGTCCGTCCGTCCGTCTGTCAAGACCGTTTTTCTCAGGAACGCGTGGAGGTATCAAACTGAAATTTCTATATGATACTTACGTCTACTGTCCCTAGAAGCTGTAGAAAAATCAACCTTCTAAGCCAACGCAATCAAAAGATACAGCCATTTAGGCCGCAAATTTCCGCAAATATTCGAAACTCGCACGGGAATCAAAACCTACGGGGTACTTCCCGTAAACTTAGAATCTTGAAATTTAGTACGAAGTCACGTCTTATAGTACAGATATAGGAAAAATTACGAAAACCGTAAATTTTCAGTTTCATCATATAAAAAAAAATTGACAATTTTGAAAATTTCAGTTACTACTCCTTATATACAGGTTTGTGAGGAACCCTCGGTGCGCGAGTCCAACTCGCACTTGACCGGTTTTTTTAAGTATTATAAAGTTCCTAAGATAACGAAGGCGGGATACCGAGCAAGAAGTATATCCCTTTTCCTCCATCTCTACATATATTCATACACTATTGGCATGTCTCAATATCCTATCTATACCATTGACTAAAAGTTAAGTAGCTGTCAGATTTATACCACAAGCAATCTGAACTTGCAGATTTTTCTATAAATGTGACAGCAATTTAACTTTTAGTCAATAGTAGATGAGAGGTGTTTGTGGCGCAGTGGTTGCAGCGCTTTGGTAGTGATACTTAAAGTTAAGCAACGTAAGGCGCGGTCATGTTTGGGATGGGTGACCATTCTGACCATTTAAGTGACGTCTATTTACAAGCATCTATGGTGTAATGGTCAAGAAGTTGTCTATTAACCAAGAGGTTCGATCCCCGCACTGTACAAACATTTGTGTCAGACATGCGCAAAATCGTTCACTGAACTGAAAGGAGTGATATAGTTCAGTGGGAGCTAGGGATATGTATCACTCATCTAGTTCAATTAGTTCATTTAGTTCAGTAGATGTATAGGGGCTTTTCTTACGTTCCATTGAACTAAATAATGAAGTAGTGATATAATTGCGTTGCGTAATTATATATTGTGAACGATTTTTGACTATTCTAAGGACTATTGGTTTTTTATAAGATTCCGGCAGCAAAGAATTGAAATAATAAAACGTATTAATTAAAAAGCCGTAAATGTTACATAGAAAACTGATTTTCCTTCATACTTATCACAGGCTTAGGACTGTCAACCTAGAATTTAGTCACATTGATTAATTACACTAGGTTGGCGTATTTAAAAATCAATTTCTATGTACAATGATTAAAATGTAAATGCAACTGGCAAATTTCAAAACAAAATTAAAAAGCATCCAAAAACCATCTATCATTGTCAATGAAAAATAACATCTATACTTGGCAGGTACTCAAGCAATACTAAGTCTTATTCTAGACGTGTTAAAGAATATTTACGCTTACATTGCCTAAAACATTAAGGAGTCTGATTAGGCGCGAAAATGGAATCTTTTACTGGACGTATAATCCTAACAACTAAAATAGCCAATTACTTGTATCAAAACTTTGACAGTTTATGAACATTGAAAACAGTCGTGTTATTTTACACGGCTAGTTTAAGTTGGTAATTTTTTACCTAAGGATTGATACAAGTGAACAGCTATTTTAATTAGTTGGGTTCGGTTCAGACTTCAGCTCTACTAGGCAGGAATTTGCCCGTATTTTCGAGTCTTATCGTCTTTCTTGCTCAAGGTGGAAGCGGGCCTGTGTGAGTGAGATGACAAGCGTCGAAAGTACGTATATATTTTACAGCAGAGTACGGCCTCTGGGCCGTGCAACTGTCTCACTCCTCTGTACTAACAAAATATATCCGTACGTTTTACTCTCATATCACTGAGTTATTGGAACTACATTGAACTAAATGAACTAAAGGAACTGCTTTGAACGTAAGTGAGTGAGTGATATATGTGGACTAGATAGGTGAAGTACTTCTTTTGTGTCATTCATTCAGGAACTACCCATGTCTAATTTGTGTGCGTGAACATGTCTGTTTGTATTAGTCTGGGTGTTATATGTATTTATTTAAGTTAATTTGTAATACCACTGTTGATTCTGATATCTGTAACACAAGTGCTTTAGCTACTTACCACGAAGTTAGCTCAATGTATGTGATGTTGTTGTATATATTTATTTATATATTTAATATCGAACCAAATTGAAAGGCCTCCTTTAGGATATGTCATTTGCGATATAAAGGCCGGCTTATATTTAAACACGGGATAATCACTGCCTAGTTATTTTGTTGTAGAGTAGTGAATCTAGAGTGATATTAATCTACACATCTCTTTACAGTATTCGTGGTCACGTACCCGCTAGCGAAGCGATTCACAAACTACCCGCAAATATTCCTAGGCGCCACCTTCAACTGGGGCGCCCTACTGGGCTACAGCGCTCTGCAGGGCTCCGTAGACCTCGCCGTGTGTGGTCCGCTGTACTTGGGAGCCCTGGCGTGGACTGTCGTCTATGATACGATATATGCACATCAGGTGGGTTTGAATCTTATTAAAATAGAGAAAGAGTGCTTGTTACTAAGATAGTCAGAGCGAGACACCAAGTAAGTGTATTCCTGTTTAGCTCTCTAGGTTAGAAAGAGATGCCTATCTCAATATACATTAGTACACCAAAACATAAGACGGTAAGAATTATATCTGTGTTTCGAAATAGATGCATAGTTCATGAATAATACCAGGATCCCAGAAGTTTGGAAGATAAGAAATGCTAGCAGTGCTACGAGTACGGATCCGTAGCGCTAGCTAGCGTTGCTACGAATCTCGTAGCCGAATTTCGTAGCAACTACGTTGTAACGGTGCTCGTGGTCAGTAACACGATTTTGGTTGGAACTGGGAAATATCTCGATATCAGTCATGACACCCTGGTACTTTGGTTAGCAAACCCGCAAATATACCCGCAACTGGGGTGCCCTACTAGGCTACAGCGCTTTGCAAGGCTCCATAGATCTCGCCGTGTGTGGTCCGCTGTACTTAGGAGCCCTGGCGTGGGCCGTCGTCTATGATACGATATATGCACATCAGGTGAGTTTGAATCTTATTAGAATGGAGAAAGAGTGTTTGTTACTAAGATAGTCAGAGCGGGACACCAAGTAAGTGTATTCCTTTTTAGCTATTTAGGTAAGAAAGAGATCCCTATCTCAATATACTTCGGTACACCAAAATATAGACGGTAAGAATTATCTCTGGGTATCGAAATAGGTGCATAGTTCATGAATAATACCAGGATTCCAGAAGCTTGAAGGATAAGAAATACTAGCAGTGCTACGAGTACGGATCCGTAGCTTTAACAGTGCTACGAATCCGTAGCGTTAGCTATCGTTGCTACGAATCTCGTTGCCGAATTTCGTAGTAACTACGTTGTAATGGTGCTTGAGGTCAGTGACACGATTTTGGCTGTAACTGGATATCTCCTTATCAGACATGACACCCTGGTACTTTTAAAAGTTAGCAAAACCGAAAATATTCTTAAGCGCCACGTTCAACTGGGGCGCCCTATTGAGGGGTGAGCACGAACAACTATCGTCACATATTCGTAGCGTTTACCTATCTTTAACTTGTCAATGTGTATGGAGAAACTATTAGTTTCTGACATTAGAACTACACGAGTACGTTACGACCCTCACGATGCTCACCCCACTGTTCTACAGCGCCCTGCAGGGCTAGATGGATCTCCCCGTATGTTGTACTTAGGAGCCCTGGCGTAGACAATAGTCTATGATACGATATATGCTCATCAGGTGTACCTTTTAAGAGATATTTAAAAAAATCAAATAGTAATAAATCCTAATGAAAAATGATTTTTTGGCATACGTTTTTGGTTACACATTGATAGGGAAAATGCCAAAAAGCGCTACTAGATCACTATATTTTTGAGCGAGCTATAGCACTTGTCTGCGAGTCTTCGCACCTGACCCCGTAGGGATCTGGGGAGAAACCGTACGGGGCAATGGCCCCTTTCGGTGGGTTCTACCGCCGCCCGTGAAAACGGGCGGGTGGTTGGGTTGGCAGGAGCGAACTCAACTGCTGTGGTGGTAGCGCTGGCGAGCTTTGCAGCTACCAGCCAGCGTCCTGGGTCGTGATGGGTTGGCAGGAGTGATCTCGACTGCCGTGGTAACGGCGCTAGCGGGCTTTACAGCTACGAGCCAGCGTCGTTGGTGGTGATGGGTTGGTGGTGTCATATCCGGTGTTTCGCTGGGGGTAGTTCCGGCGGGTTTCTTCCAGGAGAGTGATGTCTGTCTCCTGCTCTTTAAGGACCGCCTTAAGGAGTTCTTGAGTTACTGAAACGCCCGTCGGCGTTCCAGGACATCACTCTTAGGAGGGGACTACACATCACTGTATAGATCAGCCAGCCCTCTAAGGACTATCGGCACGGGGTTTAGCCCGGCCTGTATGGCGTCTAATACTGCGTGAAGTACTTTCACGCAGTCTGTGATGGTATCCTTCTGCTCTTTCGGTTGCACTGTCCGTCTAACTGCCCCATCCAGCCTAGCCTGGCTAGGGCTGGTGCCGGCGCAGGGACGGATGGCTGTTCCTCCTCCTTCTCTACCCCGCGCCGTCGTCGGCGTCGTCCGGTGCTCCTGCCGGTGGTTGCAGGGGGATTTGCCGCGGCCATGAGGGAGGACTGTGCGTTCTCCTCGTCAGACACGGTGTTGTGTGAAGGTTTCGTGGTGGCGGTGGTGCGCGCGACAGTGCTGGCCCTCCTGTTCTTAAGTTCCCTGAGAAACACTGTGCACCTAGTGCTTTTCGCAGTGTCTGCAGCACCACAGTTGGCACAGGTCGGCGGTTCTTCCACCGGCCGCGGGCAATCCCTGGCGGAATGTTCCTCGCCGCAACGCACGCACGCCAGGGGGCGGTGGCAGTTGTGCGAAGAGTGCCTGAAGGTCTGGCAGCGGTGGCACTGCGGTGGCCCCTTCCTGCCCCTCCAGGCCTCAATGCGGACTCCTGGCATGCACAGGAGCTCCGAGATCTCGTAGATCGCCGGTGTCAGATCCGGTGTTCGGCGCAGCTGGGCGAAGAACAGGCATCCCGGTCTGCCCTTACGTGCAGTGATCCTCCGCACGTACTCGGGGTCGAAATCCTGCTCCCGGAGAGCACTCTCAATGTCTCCTGGCTCTGTGTTCTCAGGGAGGCCTCTGATGGCCACCTTGAGACTCTGCTCCGTCGGGAGTGAATAGCAGAACCAGGAGATGCTGCTATCTGCTGCCGAAAGTGGGTTAGGTACCGCTGTAACACGCGGTACTCCTCCTCATCCTTGGGGAGGAAACGAATTCCCTTCCCGAAGATTCTCGCGTTCGGTGTCCGCTTGAGGAACTTCTTCAGCTCCTTGAAGTGAGTCGCCCAGTCCGGCAGCCTTTCCACTATCAGAGGAGGATACCTCCTCTGCAGGTTAGGCGCCGCTTGGGTGGTCGAGCGGGGAGCGGGGGCTGGCACGATGGTGGCGGTAGGGGCGCTGCCGTCTACAGACTCCGCAGTGTCCATAGGCGCAAGTTAAGGCGCGGTAGTGAGTGTGGGTTAGCGTCTGGGGATGCTGAGTCCAGATTGCGTTTCGCCGTAGGCGAGAACGGAGGACGCAAGTTTGTCGGCGGCGTGTAGCGCGCCGGCGAGATAACGCGCACAGTTTGCGGCGTCTGCTCAGCCGGAGGCGCAAGCGAAGAGGTCGGGCGAGGCGGAGATAGTGCCGGGGTAGGCACAGGCGCGGGCGCGGGGCGGACGCGCGGGTCGCGCGGGTGACGTTGGGGCAGCGGCGCGGCAGGTGGCACGCGCGCAGCCGCACGGGCGGCGGTCGCAGTCGGCACGGCGAGCTCTCGCGAGGGAGCTCTAGCCGCGGATGCGGTCGCGGTCGGGCGGCTCGTGGTGGCCCTAGAGGTGGTGGTGGAGGCCGCGGACGACGCAGCTCGCACGGGCTGCGCGGTGCGCGGTGGCGCGCCGGAGCGCGGTGCGGACGCGCTGGTGTTAGTGCGCGGCGCGGGCGCAGTGCGCGTTGTGGTCGCGCTGGTTGCGGCCGTGGCCGCATATGTGCGCGGCGGCGAGGTACGCGCAGCGGGCACGGGAGGCTTCTCGGGCGCGGGTGAGCTGGTTGTCACCACAGGCGCTTGACGTAGTGGGGCGATTGGAGCTGCTGGGCGTGCGGTAGACGCACCGTCGCGGCGGGCATTGTCCAGAAGCCGGAGGATGGTATCCACCGGCGGGAACGGATGCGGTTTGAGACGGTGGAAGATCCGCGGCCTGGTACGGCGGCGGACCCCGCCCGGGGGTTGCGCTGGCATCCTAGCGAGACGCCAGCCGGGGCACAAAAATAAATAAAAAAATTTGGGTACGTAAACAAAAAAGTCGTTCGGCGCGCCGACGAGTGGGTGCACGTGCGACGTTGTCGCGCGCTCGAACGAGACTCTGTTTGGTTTATAGCACTTGTATATTTTAAACGCTGTCTGTACTCATTCAAAAAAACTACGCATTGCTGCGAGTCATCTTGAAGCAGCGCCATCTAGCGAAGCGAAAAATATCCGCGCTTACTAAACAAATCACGTTTAGAGAATGGACAGGTGAAACTTTTAACACTTTGGTTATTTATCACAATTAATGATATTTTTTTATTTCTAAAGTCTTTTTATTGCTCATTACTTAGTGGTAGCGTCCGCCACTCGCATCAGCTCAGGAAGGGGGGGGGGGGGGGCGAGGGAGGGCTTCCCGTAGGGACCATTTATGAATTCGTGCGCGCCTCTTCGCGAATCAAACATATTGTCGTGGCGTCATTATTCCACTGCTTTGTAATTTCATACAGTAAACGTAATAATCCTCAAATTTTGGTTATTATTTATCTACCTGGAGTAGGTACACACATACGCTGAGCATTCGAACACTTAGGGTCGCTTACTTGAAGCATTTATCGTTCTTTTCAGTACTATTTAATTACGAATTGCATATAAATAATAAATAAATAAATAACCAAACCCATACTCTTTTTCCAAGGACAAAGAAGACGACGCTCGGATCGGTATGAAATCAACCGCGCTTACGTTCGGGGAACGTACCAAGCCACTACTCTCCGCTACGCTAGCCGCTAGTACTGTGTGCCTGGGCGCAGCGGGCCAGGCCGCCATGTTGGATTGGCCTTACTACGCTGCTTTAGGCGTGTACGCAGTTAGAGCGGGACACCAAGTGAGTCTATTCCTTTCTACGTAACTCGTAACGGTAGACGATACGTACAAGTATCTCTCTATGGATGCTAAGAGAATCATGGTTTGAGAACAAATATAACCAGGATTCGAGAAGTTTGTAGGATATGAAGAATTAATACTATGCGTTTCGTAGCACGAGATGACAAAGTAGCAGCACAGTGCTACGTAATTTCGCAGTGACGCGCTATGGATTTTCGTAATAACTTGCTACGCGATTATGTTGTTCAAGGTCAGTGCTACGATATCGATCTGTAAAGATCACCTTACAAGTTATGATAACCTGGTACATCTTTTCATTTCTTTTTAAACAACAACATCACATACATTGATCCATAAACTTAGGATATAAAGACGAACAGAGCGTGTGAGGGAAAATATTACGCTTATGGAAATATAACATACTAGAAAAGGAGGGGGAGTCTAATGTCACTGCAACGATTTTAAAATGACAAGCTGGCACAATTTCGCATAGAGAAAATAACTCCACACTATTTTTTTTTGTATCAATTGCTAGTTATTTCAAGTAAATACAATTATTTTCAGCAATAGTGACTGTGACGTGAGCCATAAAATAAATCAGGAGGAATGCACGTTTTAAAGGAAAATACACAGGATGTGATCGTTTTTTGAAGTGTTCATTTCTGGACAAAATTTTCCGCTTTTACATGCTTTAAACAACAAAGTAATTTCAATCCTTTCGTTGCATTTAATGCTGTGTGTAGATAAATGGCTATTGGTAGATAATTCACAAGATTTTGGTGAAAATAATTGGTTTTACTTGTACACTAGGCATTGAGTCAAATTTATCGATTTAAATACTTAGGTTGATTTTGTGGCGACCTCTACCATTCGCCATCACAAGTGCATGCCTAACGGTAAGCACAACAGCGAGAGCTGATACGGCTCCATAAGGCTAGATGGCGCTGTTAGCCTAGTACCGGCCAAATGATACCGGCCTAGTACCGCACATGAACCGCGGTATATAAGATTTCGATCCAGAATAATATAGACAAATCAAGATGATGTCTATCGGACCTTGGTCCCCGACCATAACACCCGGTCGGTAGGAAGCGCTTCCCTTTAGCTTCGTAACTCGAAATCAGTTGCGCCAAAATTTGATTTGTTCAAAATTCTCTAGTTTTTAGGAAAATTTTTGAAATCAATTGTGTGCGTCATTTAGAATTTGAACACTTTATTGACATCTATAATAATAGTGCATTCACTGGGTTGTCTTATATTGCATTTACTTTTATTTCAAGCAAAACACATGTCCATAAATTATTTACATGTGCGTAATGCTTGACATTGTAAATAGCCTGCTACTAACCAACGTGTGCACAGGTGGGCTATTTATTCAATTGTAAAAAAGATATTGTATTTTAAATTATTCTCGATTTTTAATAAAAGTCTAGTTTTATATAAAAGGTGTTACAAAAAAAACCGTTATAACTAAAGGGTGTTGTTGTGCCCGGAAAACTGCACAACATTCCCAAAGATACCTAGGTCAACAACTTTTTTTTTTAAATCGGACCTCCCATACAAAATTGCCAATCAGCTGATCGATTTACTATGGGAGAGCCAAAAGATTTTTTGAGATTTCGACCTAGGTTTCTTAGCGAAAGTTGTTCAGGTTTACGGGCACAACAACACCCTTTAGTTATAACGGGGTTTTTTGTTACACCTTGTATATGTATTTGTTTAAGTTTTTTTTATTTTTTTTTATTTAGCCTATATCATCCCACTGCTGGGCAAAGGCCTCCCCCAAATCTCTCCACCTGTCCCTGTCCGTTGCCAACGTTTCCCAGTCCCTTGTTGTATTGACCAAGTCGTCACACCATCGTTTCTTGGGTCTGCCTCTTCGGCGATAGCCGTCTGTAGGCACCCATTTGGTGACAACTTGGGCCCACCTCTCTGGATGCATCCTGCAGATGTGACCCGCCCAGTCCCACTTCAATTTCGCGGCTTTGTTGCCCACATCAGCGATACCAGTCTTGGAGCGGATGATAGTATTTCGGATCCTATCACTCCGTTTTATACTTAATATGCTCCGCTCCATGGCCCGTTGGCAAACCTTGAGTTTTTGCTTTTGACTTTCAGTCAATGACCAGGTTTGCGCCCCGTAGGTAAGAATGGGCAGAATGCAAGTGTCGACGAGTTTTCGTTTCAGCGATATAGGCAAGTTGCCTTTCATATACGCTTTCATGGACCAGAAGCTCTTCCAGGCGTTATCGATGCGGCGCTCGATTTCTTTATCCTGCCTGTTTCCGAAGGAGACTATCTGGCCCAAGTATACGTACTCGTCAACGTATCGCATCGCCTGCCCATCCAATACCACAGTGTTTTTGGTAGCGTTTGTCAAGATTTCGGTCTTTGACCTATTCATCCTCAGCCCAACTTCAAGGCTTGCTGATCTCAACTGTTCGAGCATGGTCTCGAGATCTTCAGACGTATTGGCAAATAGTACGATGTCGTCAGCGAATCGGAGGTTTGTGAGCGTTTTGCCTTCGATGGTTACTCCTTTATTGCTCCAATCGTCTGTTACCCGTCTAAAAACCTGTTCTAAGGCACTGGTAAATAGCTTTGGTGACAGTGGATCTCCCTGTTTGACGCCTTTATTTATTTGGAATGATGGTCCAGGTGCTTGTAACTTTATGTCGGCAGTGCTTTTCTCATAGATTAGCTGGAAAAGCTGTATGTAAGTAGGTGGAATGTCTTGGTTTCTAAGCGCATTAAAGATCGACCCGTGATCTAAGCTGTCGAACGCCTTGGAATAATCGACGAAGGCTAGGTATAATGGTTTGTTAAACTCATTAAATTTCTCTATAATTTGATTAATTACATGTAGATGATCGGTGGTAGAAAAGTGTGAGCGGAAACCTGCTTGTTCAGGGGGCTGATGTTTGTCTAATATGTGTGCTATTCTGTTTTGGATTATTTTGGTGAACAATTTATAAATATGGGATATCAGACTGATCGGACGGTAATTATTTATATCGGACTTGTCACCTTTTTTGTGCAGCAAAATTATATTCGAATGGCAGTAATTTCGTGGTAGTGAACCAGTTAGTAAAACTGTATTGAAGAATTTTGTAAGATGTGGTCGCAAAATTCGTTTTCCCAGCTTTAGGGCTTCTGTGGTGACACCGTCTCCCCCGGGGCTCTTACCGTATTTAAGGGTTTTAATGGTGGCGTTGACTTCTTGTTCGGTTATCATAGGAATATTATCGCTGCTTTGATACTCGATGGGCTGATGGATGGACAATGTGTCTGCTGAGTACAGGGACTTGTAAAATTGTGTACATATATCCATGATCTTATCTCTGCTACTGTGCTTTTTTCCGTCTGTATCTTCCAAGCTAGTAATCCAAGTCTTGCTTCGCGAGAAACCCTGTTTTGCTGCTCTCAGCGATGTGTTTCTTTGGAGAGCTGTTTCAACCAAGTGGGTATTGTAGTTTCTTAGGTCTTTTCTAATATTCTTCTTTACTTGTCTGTTTATAACCCTGTACTCGTCTGTCCCAGGCTTTGTCGCGAGCCTTTGTTCAATTAAATCTTTTGTTTTTGTTGTTAACTTATTACCGTTTTTTCTTGCTATGACAATTTTACTACTTGCGGTTTTTATGCTTGATAAGATTGCTTCGTATTGGCTATTAACATCAATGTGATTTATGGTACCTAGCTTGTTAAAACAATTGGAGAGCTCTAGATTAAAATGTTCATAGTTATTTGAGATGCTTTGTTTGTCTAGTGGTTTTATTTTTGTCTTAAAGAGTTTGACTCGGTCTAGTTTAAAATCAAAACGTATTTTAGCACGTACTGGCCTGTGGTCTGAACTGAATTTTATTTAGTTCACTACATTGACGTCTTTTATGATGCTTTGGTCGGATACTAGTATGAAATCAATTTCGTTTTTATATTTGTTCCCAGGTGAAGCCCAGGTCCAACGACGTTGTGGTTTTTTGTAGTAAAGTGTGTTGGCCACTTTAAAGCTCTGCCCAAACGCAAAAAACATCAGTCGAGTTCCACTATCTCCTAGTCCGTGTGGTCCTATTACTTCAGAAGTATCGGTAGGCTGCTTGAGTCCGATTTTTGCATTAAAATCTCCAAGAACCAGGGTCCACGATCCCCGCTGTTGGTCGCAGGCTCTGTTGAGGATATCATAAAAGTCTTCCACATCCTCGTCGCTATGACCAGAAGTCGGAGCATATGCTTGGATGAGGGTTAAAGACTTTTTGGATGTCAGACGCAATCTAAGAGCTGCAACTCTTTCAGAGTAACCAACAAACTCTATGATATTATTCTTTCATTTTTTAGATACTAGGAAGCCTACGCCGTAAAGCCCATTTGTTTCGCCAAAATGGTAGAAAATGCTATTTTCTCTTTCTTCGGTTCGTTCCCCATTTCTTCTTACCTCCGACATACCCACTATATCCCATTTAAGGTCCTGCAGTGCGTTTTCCAACTCAAAAAGGCGTTCGTCGGAAAGAAGCGTTTGAACATTGTATGTTAATATATTCAATGTATCGGTGTCCATTTTATCGTTAGCCTGGGTCGTTTGACGGAAAGTCAATCCCGCCCGGAGATTTTTCGCACCCCTGGCTCCAGAAGTGTCGCCACTACCGTCATTGTTAGGACAACCTCTGTTGCCGCCGGGAACTTGGGGCCGTTGTTTTGACTGAACTGGCATTTTTGTTTTGTTTGGAGGGTTTTGGACCATGACCCACCACGCTGGTCCAATGCGGGTTGGCAGGTTTTATTGAACGTCAGAGCCTCGTTCGTTATTCGGCAGGATGCACCGCGAGCAGGTGAGGTTGGCTTGGATTTATAGGTTTTATTTAAATCCCTTACATCCCTTTAAATCCCTTACATCCCTTTAAATCCCTTACATCCCTTTAAATCCCTTACATCCCACCATCCCACATTTGTTTAAGTATTAAGCAAAAATAAAAATTGATAGGTCATTCTCTTTTTTTGGGAATCCAGTACACTTTTCTCAGGACAAAACTATTTTTCCAGTTAAAAAAACCCGAAAAAGCCGGGAAAGCAGCAGATACGTTTCAACGGCTGGACGTCTGGCTGGTTTTGACCAGCCGTGATTAAATTATCTTTCGAAATAAAAACGCTTTAAAATCGGTCCATCAGACAGACACACAAAAACACATACACACATTTGGCGCAACAGATTAAGAGTTAGGAAGCTAAAGGGAAGCGCTTCGTACCGAACAGGTGTTATGGTCGGGGACCAAGGTCCGATAGACATCATCTTGATTTGTCTATCTATATTATTCTGGATCTATATCTTATATGCCACGATTCACGTGCGGTACTAGGCTAACAGCGCCATCTAGCCTATGGAGCCGTATCAGAGCTCGCTGTCGTGCGCCACCATTAGGCGTGCGCTTGTGATGGCGAACGGTAGAGGTCACCACACACACAGATATAGAGGTCAAACTTATTACACCACTCTTTTTCGTCAGCTAAAAATGTGGATATAAATATTATTTTCCTTGTTTCAGATATACACACTAGACGTGAACAATCCGGATGACTGCGCGAAAAAGTTCAAATCGAACTCTCTGGTCGGTCTCATTGTTTTACTGGGCATCCTCGGAGGCGGGTATAGACAATACTCGGAGAATAGACAAAAGCATAGAGGGAAAGAGGATTTGAGCGTCACCAAGAGCTGCGTGTTTAGTTGAAATCTAGTTTAATAGACACGGTTTAGGTTTTCATGGGTTTTTTTATGTGTAGGGTAGTTGACATTTGAATTTTAGTTGGAGTTTGAAAGGACGATGACCAAAAGTATAAGGGCTCTGACCAAACAAAAAAGTAATCTATATGTTAGAACTTGCATTTTATTTTACAAGATTATTTCAATCCGTTTGAAACCGCGGCATATAGTGTATTTTTTAACATAGTCCAAAATGTAAATATAACCATCGACAAACAATCGTAGATTTAAGGGACGTACGATTATGAAATCCATAGGTTCATTTGACGACCGCTTGGTGCAGTGGTCCGCATGTCGGACTTCTAAACCAAGGGTCGCGGGTTCGATTCCCGCACAGTACAAGCATAAGTGTGCATGAACGTGTGTGTTTGTACTGGTCTGGGTGTTTTCTATGTATAATATGTATTTATTTACAAAAAAAAGTATTTAAGTATGTATATCCGTTGTCTAGTACCCATAACACAAGCCTCGTAGCTTACTTTGGGACTAGAGAATTGGTGTGATTGTTGAGAAATATTTATTTATTTATTTATTTTTATTTATAGGTAAGTCATAAGAACACACCATCACCATAAACTGCTACACAATATCAAAACAATAACCATGTGTTTTTAAATAGTTTTGCACTTGAAACGTAAAAGTAAGCCGCCATGTTTGTTCACATTTTTGAATTTGTGCTTAAAAATAGACTGTTCTCGCCAAGATGTATCGTGACGACCACTTTGGTGTAACTTACCTTACAGTCGAACCGAAACTGATAAAATAGTTTGGCAAGTCTGATTGTTCTAAAGTCTATGGACTCAAGCATTGCGACTGTCAACATCGAACCAATCAAAGAGCACTGTGTAATTTGCCGTGTTTTGAAAAGCGTAAAATTAAAAACTCTTCTGTTATTGGTCAAACCGTTTAAAATCTTACGGATGGATATCCGTAAGTTTATAAATTTCCCATGAGATGTCGCAAATTGATAAATTTCCGAAAATGTAGGCGTAATATAATACAACTTTTTGTCCCGATTAGAATCCTACGTAAGTTTATAAATTTCCTAGGAAATTTATAAACTTGCGGATCTTGTTATCTTCCGGTGACATATGTATGTATTTATTCAAGTTTTTTGGTAATACCACTGTTGGTTCTGATATCTGTAACACAAGTGCTTAAACTACTTACCACGCAGTCAGATCAATGTGTTTAAATTAGAGATGGGCCGAGTACTCGGTTAGTACTCGGTACTCGGTGGTTTTTTTAATACTCGTACTCGGCCGAATAACTCGGTTCAAGTGACGAGTACTCGGTTATGTAAATTTAATAAACAGCATGTCTGGATTAAGTTTGCTAGTGGAGGAATTAAACTTAACTGGAGGAATTCAAGTATGTACCTAAATGACCACATACTTAAGTCAGTGAACAAGCCCCTGATCTGGCGTTCGTCAATTCCTATTTTTTAATAATAGGACAGCCAGGCCGCTGCGGATCGACAAACTGTATGCAGTTCAAGGGATATATCATAAAATCAAATACATATTATGTTGATTAGTGAAGTCATGATTTATTAATTCAAAATTACAGTGAGTAGGTATTGCTTGCAGCGCGTTGCGGTCAGTTTGATCTTGTTTTAGGACCTGAAATTCAACCGAGGAACTCTGCTGAGTACTCGGTACTCCGCAAGATTTAAACCGAGTAATACTCGGTACTCGGAAAAACCACTACTCGGCCCATCTCTAATTAGAATACTAATACATTTCTGCGGGTCAGAAGTCAGAAACGGTCATAGTTCTTTAAAATGTTAACTACCCTACATTATTCTAATTTATTTCAAGCAACATTTTTTTTGCGGCTGTGATCCTCATATGACGTCACTTAGATATGTTAATTTATAACACAAATTAAATAAAGTCATAATAGTTCCTTAAATGTAAATATTCTATTGCACACGTTGAGCCGTTGGTCCTGCGCCTGATCACTCTCCGGTCATGTCGGATTGCCGTCTCACCGAACTTTGAGAGTGATGGAACAGTGAGTGCACCTGTGCATTGCGCTCGCATTTGTGCATCTTAATTTAATGAGACGTGTCCAAAAAATGCCGGCGAGAGATCGCTATACTATAGACAAAGTTACGCATAGTTGCTGATGTAAGTTGATGGTGGTTGCCACACCTCTTTCGCTCCAGTGCTGTGACAAGGTAAAACATTTATTTATTTACTTATATTTCATACATAATAATAATAATGGTCCTCCTGGCCGATTTCAACCACGGCGGCCAATCTCAACAGAGATCAGCCAACTGCGCAGGAGATATTATAGTGCACAAGTGTGAGCGCAATACACAGGTGCACTCACTGTTCCATCACTCTCAAAGTTCGGTGAGACGGACCCCCGTGCCTCGGAAGGCACGTATAGCCGCTGGTCCTGCGCCTGATATTTCATACATTTGATCTGTAACCAATGGCGACATACAGGGTGTTACAAAAAAACCCGTAATAATTGAACGGTGTTGTTGTGCCCGGAAAACTGCTCGACATTCCCAAAGATACCTTGATCAATATCTCAAAACAAACATCGAACCTCCCATACGAGTCATGCATCCCATATCAGCTGGTCGATTTACTATTACTATTACGAGGGACAGCCAAACATCTTTATGAGATTCATTTAATTTCATTCATTCATTTCATTTATTCAATAAACAATATGCATTGTGTTTGAATTTTTACATAGTAACTTAACTAGCTGTCCCGGCAAACGTTGTTTTGCCGTATAAATGTAAAGTGTGGACTACCCCTAACATTTAGGGGGATGCAAAATAGATGTTGGCCGATTCTCATAGATACCGGATAAGCACAAAAAATTTCATAAAAATCGGTCAAGCCGTTTCGGAGGAGTATGGCAACGAAAACTGTGACACGAGAATTTTATATATTAGATTACATATAAGAGGTATGCATGCAAACTTATAACTAAAAATCTTCTATGCTATACGGACACCTTTTCAATAGAAATGTCTTTAATTAATTTTAAAAAACGCTAACCCTAGTCTTTTATTTTAATTCCTTTGGCAGTCTGTTGAAAAGCGTTACAGCTCGATTGCGTGGACAATGTTTCACAACCTTGATGCAAGGTGTGACATATCTTTTCAGGTTTTCTTCTCAGAGTTTTGTGCCTTTCATGCATTACGGCTTCTGTCTCGTATCTATTCCTATGCTTAACCAGGTCAGTTATTTCGACCTTCTTTGCGAAAGTTTAGTTTTCCGGGCACAGCAACAACACCCTTCAGTTATTACAGTTTATTTTGTAACATCCTGTATAACATATAACATGCGTCTTACTTGTACGTTTAAACGTGTATGTTATTAGCATATATGTAGTTGTTTGAGTGAGTGAGTTCACACATAATACAGTATACCGGATCCAGTAAAAAATATCGATCCGACAAAGTAATCAGCAATTCATTTTTTTAACGAGATCAGATAACGCAAGGCTATATCCTGTAAAATTTTGTGTGGACACTATCTCCAGTGGCGACGGATCCGTTAAAACGGTTCCTGTAAATGCCGCGTGGATACTATCTCCAGCAGTGACGGATCCGTTGCCAGTAGCGGCGGATCGGTTAAAACGGATCCTGTAAATGCCGTATCCGTTAAGGCGGATCCTGTAAATGTTGAATGGATACTATCTCCAGTAGCGACGAATGCGGTAAAGCGGATCCTGTTAATGTTGCGAGGATGCTATCTCCAGTAGAGACAGAACCGGTGAAACGGACGTTATATGTAAACACGCCCTAAAGGTGGAATTCCGAGACAGACTGCAAACTGCAAATGCTAGCGACAATGCAATGCCGGTTCAGTTGCAACTCATTATTATAGGTTGGTGCCTACTGACTGGTGACTGCCTCGTTGGTGTAGTGGCGAAGTTTCTGCCTTACATTCGAGAGGTCCTGGGTTCGAATCCCAGGTCCACATTGCGAGCCTAGCGCGGTTGCGTTGGCGGAAGCGAAAAATCAGACACAAGACGACAGCTTTGGTCTAGTGGTCTGAGTAGGGAATGCAATCTCGACTCGGCGTCTTAAATTCGGGATCCCTTGGGATTAGAAATATCAATCCAGTGTGCAGTTTGCAGTCTGCAGTCCGTCTCGGAATTCCACCTTTAGCGTGAAAATTAAAACTTCTATTTAATTTCATCATCCTGTATATAGTTGTATTAGTATTAGTCTCTAGATAGCAACAAAGCGCTGTGAGTTGGCGCCATATTGTTTTTTTTTGTGATAGATCTAGTATTTTAGTTAGGTTTGCTATTTTTATTAAATTGTGAGTTATAATTTATTAATATCTTATGTAGACGCCCTGACAAAACATTGCAATAAATATGTCTGGTGCTGACCAGTCACGAATTATGTTGGAGCTGTCATTAAATGCACCTGTTAACAGTTATTTGTTATTATTTCTTTTTTAAGTTACTAGCTCTTAACCGTGACTTAATCCGCATACCTAATGCGGACGAAGTCACGGTTTTGACGTGACAACGTCTTATAAATTGGTTTGCCGGGTGACACTTCAAGAAACTGCGTTACGCTGCTCCGCTCACGTTCCGCGCGAGAGAGACAGAGCGAGAGAGAGAGAGTGAGAGAGATAGGCATACACACCGGTTCATGTTATACGAATGACTATTCACATTAAAATTATTTTACCACTCAAAGTCGTTGTCACGTAAAACTTTCGCGCGTATACCGACTTTACAGGCAACCAATTTTTTTTTGGAATGCGTTGTTTTCCCGTAATACGAATTTGATCTAAATATAATTAAAATCTTTGGTAATTTAGGAGTGAACGCGATCAGATTCCCCGGAATGTAATTTTTCGCAATGGAATGCGTCGTTTTCCCGTGGTCAAAAGTAACACATTCTTAAGTCTCAAACTATCTCCTTGCCAAATTTTATTTAAATCTGGTCGGTAGTTTAGGCTTAAAAGCGATCGGCCCACTTGAATTTTCTCATGGGAATGCGTCATTTTCTCGCAACAACAAGTAGCCTATGTCGTTTCTCGGGTATCAAAACATCTCCATACCAAATTTCATGCAAATTGGTTCAGTAGTTTAGGCGTGATTGAATAACAGACAGACGAGACAGAGTTTCTTTCGCATTTATAATATTAATATGGATTATTTCCTATACACCTAGGCTTAGCAGGCTTCATACGCATAAACTGGCGTATAAAAAGATACGATTCTTAGGTACACAATGTTTTCGGCAAATGTTCAAGCATCTTCCTATTTTATTTATATCGTCGGTCGGCCATTTTTTCTGCTCTTAAGGAATATTTGAATTGGCTAGATGACACCACCAATCGTTGACATACTTTTTATTATCTGTCAAAACGGTCTGCCTCCATAGATTTTGTATGGGAATATGTAATCGTGACGTCACGGTCATGTATCAGAAATCGGAGTCAATTGACCGAATATTTATTGAGTTTTGTGTGTTAAAAAATTGGTTTCTACACCTTTTTGGAAATATATTGGTCGTATTAACTTCATAGGGGCTATGTTTTTTAAACGCTATGATCTTGAAAATATTTAAGATAGGTGTCATCATCCCAATTGCTAAAACCTGTAGATAATTTAAACTAAATACACCATTTTGTGTGCGAATGTATTTTTTTTTGTGCTAGCGATACCAAAAATGTTTTAGTTAGGGTACTAAGTTACTAAAATATTTGTAAATGTCGTTGATAAAATAAAGAAAATAATCTTGCCAATGTTATTTTTTATTTCCTGTCCAAATATTTGCTAAAACGGGTAGTTCCGTCTTCATCCTATGTTACCTCATCCTATTTATTAACTCATTCTAAGCGTTTTGGCGCATCAGATTTAGAGTTAGGAAGCTAAAGGGAAGCGCTTCCTACCGACCGGGTTTTATGGTCGGGGACCGAGGTCCGATAGACATCATCTTGATATGTCAATGCCTCCATAAAACACCATAGACAATATTCACCATAGTCTAGAAACACCATAGACTAGAAACACAATAGACCGAAAACACCATAGACTAGAAACACCATCGATTAAAAACCCCATAGACTAGGAACACCATAAACAACGGACACTAAAGACTTAAAACACCATAGACAAGAACCACCATAGACTAAAAACACCATAGACTAGAAAGACCATAGACCTAAAATCCCATAGATTAGAATTACCATAGACCACTGATACTATAGACTATAATACACCATAAACAAGAAACCCCATAGACTGAAAACACAATAGACTGCAGACACTACAGACTTAAAACACCATAGACTAGAAACACCATAGACTAGCAACACCATAGACTAGAAACCCCCTAGAATATAAACACCATAGACTAGAAACACTATAGACTATAAAACACCATAGAGTACAGACACTACAGATTTGAAACACCATTGACTAGAAACACCAAAGACTATAAACACCATAGACTAAAAACACCATGGACTAGAATCACCAGTATTTAAAACCACTATAGACTAAAAACACCATTGACTAGAAACACCATAGACTAAAAACCTCAAAGACTACAAACTCTATCGACTATAAAACACCATAGTCAAGAATCACCATAGACTAAATACACCATTAACTAAAAACGCCATAAACTAAAAACACCATAGACTAAAAACACCATAGACGAAAAACACCATTGACTAAAAACACCATAGATAAGAAACACCATAGACAAGAAATACCATAGACAAGAAACACCATAGACTAGAAACAGCATAGACTAGAAAAACCATAAACTACAGACACTTCACACTAAAAACACAATAGACTTGAAACATCATGGACTAAAAACACCGTAGTCATGAATCACCATAGACTAGAAATTCCATTGACAAGAAACACCATAGAAAAGAATCACCATAGACTTAAAACATCAAAGACTAAAAACACCATTGACCTAAAACACCATAGACTAGAAACACCATAGACTAGCAACACCATAGACTAGAAACACTAAAGACTATAAAACACCATGGACTACAGACACTACAGACTTGAAACACAATTGACTAGATACAACAAAGACTATAAACACCATAGACTAAAAACACCATGTACTAGAAACACAATAGACAAGAAACATCATAGACAAGAAACACCATGGACAAGAAACACCAGAGACAAGAAGCACCATAGGCTAGAAACACCATAGACGAGAAACACCATAAACTACAGACACTAAAGACTATAAAACACCATAGACAAGAATCACCATAGACTATTAAATAAACACCATAAACTGAAAATACCATTGGCTAAAACACCATAGAATTAAAACAACAAAGACTAAAAACACCATAGACTAAAAACACCAAAGACTAGCAACACCATAGTCAAGATACACAATAGACTAAAACGCCAAAGACTATAAACACCATAGATTAGAAACACCATAGACTACAGTTGCAATAGTCTAAAAACACCAAAGAAAAAGTGAAAAACCATAGACTACAGACACCATAGACAAGAAACACCATTGACTAGAAACACCATAGACTAGAAACACCAAAGATAAGAATCAGCATAATCTTTAGACACTGTACACTATTAAACATAATAGACAAGAAAAACCAGTGACTAAAAACACCATAGACTCGAAACACCATAGACTAACAACCCCATAGACTAAAACACCATGGACTTGAAACACCATAGACTAAAAACACCATTGACTAAAAAAACATAGACTAGAAACACCACAGACTAGAAACAGCGTAGACTATATACACTGTAGACTATGAAACACCATAGACAAGAAACACCATAGACTAAAAACACCATTGACTACAGATACTATAGACTTTCACACACCATAGACAAGAAACACCATAGACAAAAAAGACAAAGACTATAATCACCATAGACTAGAAAGAGCTTAGACTACAGACAGTGTAGAATATAAAACACCATAGACAAGAAACACCATAGACTAAAAACGCCGTAGACCAGAAACACTATGGATTTAAAACACTGTAGACTAGTATCAACATTGACTGGAAACACCATAGACTAGGAACACCATAGACTAAAAATACCATAGACTTGAAACACCATGGACTAAAAACACAATAGACTAGAAACACCATAGACTTGAAACACCATAGTCTTGAAACACCATAAACTAAAAACACTATGTACAAGAAACAACATAGACTAGCAACACCATAGACAAAAAAAACATTGATAATAAACTTGATTGACACCATACACTTCAATCACCACAGACTAGAAACACCATAGACTAGAGACACCTAGTCTAGAAACAGCATAGACTACAGACACTGTAGACTATAAAACACCATAGACTAGAACCACCATTTACTAAAAACACCATAACACCATAGACTAAAAACACTAAAGAATAAAAACACCAAAGACTAAAAACCACCACTGACTAAAAACACCATAGAATAGAAACAACATAGACTACAGACAACAAAAACAAGAAACACCATAGACAAGAAACATTATAGACTAAAACACCATCGACTAGAAACACCAAAGACTAGAAACACCATTGACTAGAAACGCCAAAGAACACAGACACCAAAGACTGGAAATACCATAGACTAGAAACACCAAAGACCAGTGGGGCGACCGCCTAACGTGATAGCTATTGGAATCGCAATCGTTTATGACGTCACACGAGTATTTCGTACCGCCGATGAAAGCTATTAGCTAGTCAAGTGTGGTCACGTGACCTTAACAATTTGAAAGCTATTGAACGAATGGATATGTAAAGATTTGACAGATAACCCGACCGCCTAATTTTTTTGAAAGCCAGAGTAGCTATCATGAAAGCTATTCCTTATGTCATCGAAAGCAGTTACTAATCTACTAACTGCTATCATAGTAAGTAAGTGATTTTGCTTTGTATTTAATTACAAATGATGATAATTTGAGTTAGTTGATTTATTAAGTTTAATATATGTGGTAGCTTATATTTTATCATTTTTCAGTTGCGAAAACAACATTTGGCGCGTCTTGGGGCATTAACCTCTCGTGGACAGACTGTAGAGGAAAACAAAGAGTGATAACTACAATGGGGTCTACATAGGTATTCAGAATTTGTCAGGAAGACTAAGCTTAGCTGCATTGCTGTGTGAAAGATGAGGCTAGTATGTTAGTACTAAAAATAGGTACCCCAAGTAATAAATGAAACCATTATATAAATCAAGACTTTTATTTTTGATAAGGCGTCAGGAACGTGTTCACGGCCGCGCCGCTCTTGCACCGCCTGCGCACGCGTCTCCTCGAGCGCAAGTCGGCGCTCCTCCAGCCGCAGGCGACGCTCGGCCGCGGCCGCCGACGAGCGCCTACGTCCCTCGAGCTCACGCGATTTTCTAGGTCCCTAGCCCACTGTGGAGGACATGCTGCAACATCTGCTGTAACAACATAATATGCGTTAGTGACTGCATTGTGGGATTACACAGTTGAGGCATTTATATTATTCCAATACTTACATTTTGAACCATACTTTTTTTCCGGTTACAGTCACATGTTTTCTTTTGGCTGAAATCATAGAAACTTTTGTTAGACATCAAAGTTTTCGAATATACTTTATTGTGTTAAATAATAAATTGTTTAAGAAAATTCTTACTGGGTTCTTTTAACTTTTTCCACTCCTCGCTTGTGTCCGTGGCTGTGGCTGCTGCAATCAAACATATTCATAAGCAATTGCATTTAAAATTACAAAGTAAGTTTATTAAAAGTAATCTCATCCATCTACAGAATACTTACATTTTGTTTTGATTCTAGTTGTTTTGGCTGGTGTCTCAGCTGAAATTAAGGAATTTATTTTTTACTTGAAATAATAATATAAAACTTTTACATACAACAATTATTCATAATTCTGTACGGAATACTTACTGGGTATATAAAGGCCACATTCTCTTCTTCTACTTCAGGGACAGGTGCCGGTGGCAGGGCCTTTGAGGTTGAGGGTTGGTCCAACCCCATCTGTAAAATAGCATGAAAGTATTTTTACAACATTAATTAAGCAACTGTATATGCCTACTTATTTGTATGATGTATCTGAGAATTGTATCATAAGCTCAGGCATCATTAAATTATAACAACATAAAAACTTTCCTATATTATACATATACAGGTGTTAGAAATGTAAGTATTAAGAAATTTGCTGTCCCAAAGCAGTGTCGCCTCATAGCCAACACCTTCTTTTTTAGTTTTGACTTTAAACCATTCCAATACTAAAGCACACCACAAACACAAATGTTAGTCACCTCAACGCATCAATAATTGAACATATTTCCATGAATAGGATCTAACCCACCCACAACTGTGCTCAAAATCACTTACTCATAAGTAAACTAAAATGTCTAATAATTAAACAGATAGACATAAAATGAAATAATTGCAAATAGATTTTTCTTTATATAACATGAAAGGATAGCAGCTTTTCATGGAATTACGCCCAATTGTTTTGCTATGTTTACAAACCAAATAAAGCACTATTAGTGAGTTACATGCTTGGTTAACAGACTTCTTAACATTAGTTGTGTTGTTAGTATGAATCATTCATGCAATAATAAGAATCACTAGGCTTTCGCCTCTGAGTTTTATAACAACAAACAAACAAACAAGATTCACATCAATGTACACAAAATGTTTGTACCTAGGTACTTTTGTGGGAAGTTTAACTTACTTGTCTCCAATCTTTGGGGCTTTTCGACACGCCATCACTCACTGCGTTCAGTCGAGAGGCCATTTCACTCCACAGCTGGAGGCCCATTTGTTTCCCCTGTGTCTGTGGAGTGGCAAATTGGGTTCCTCTGGCCTGCAGTGGGTGCGCCTCCATCCACGATACCAATATTTCCAGTTGGTAGACACAGACGCGTCTCGATGAAGGCATTCTGAAAATGTGATAAATGCACTGTAAAAAATACTCAAATGGAAGTTCCATTACATGTTTTACCCGTGAAAGTATACAGAAAGTACTTACTTTACTTGGAACAATTTGTAGAAGTTTCTTCCGAGCGAGATTGAGCGAAGAAAGTTTTATCTTTTATTTATCAATATTGCGTGCGCGAAAACTAAACTTCATAAGCAGTGCTGCCAACTTTTTTTTTTTATAAATCTACCAAAATTATACGTCAAAATAATTCAATGAGATTTTACAAACAAAGGACGTGTGTATATTTTAGTAATGTTATCCTCTATTTTGTCGTAAAAATGTGAAATCATTCTGACCAAAATCAATACAAATTTTTAAAAAAAAATTAAAACGGGGCTTTTAAAGCTTATTTTGTCTTTGCAGGCACAATGTAGATAATTTTCTTTATCAGAAAAACCACGTTTGATAATTGCTCACAAAAAAAAGTATCACACTAAAAGGTCATATTTTAGCCCAAGAAACTACCATTTCAACAAGGTTTTTTTTTAAGGCAGCACTGGATATGTCCTTGCCACGCGTTTGGTTTTTACTTCGTTTGAAGTTTTTTCAATATGTGTAATTTTAATGTCTATACCTTTTTCTAACGCATTTCAATAGGTAAACTGATAATGCATCATCATTTCTCCAATAAATAGTAATTTTAAAATATTTTTCTTAGTATTAATTAAACTTGGCAGTACGCCAAGTTTTAACACCAACATAGATAAACAAAACGCCGTTATTCCATTCATTCACGAAAGCTATCGGGTAGGCAAAGCTATCGCGATCCTTAGGCGGTCGCTCCAAGGCAAAGCGATCGCTAGCTTATAGTCATCGTCAATAGCTATCGTAAATGAATAGCTTTCAGTTAGGCGGTCGCCCCACAGGAACATCATGGACTAGAAACACCATAGACTAAGAACACCATTAACTAGAAACACCATAGACAAAAAAAACCATAGACAAGAAATACTATAGACTAAAAACACCATAGACTAGAAACATTATTGACTATAAACACCATAGACTAGATAAAACATAGACTATGGACAACAAAGACAAGAAACACCATAAACAAGAAACACCAAGGACTTAAAAAAACCATAGACTCAAAACACCATAGACTAGAAACCCCACAGACTAGAAACACTATAGACTAGAATCACTATAGACTATAAAAACCATAGACTTCAGACATTACAGACTTGAAATACCATTGACTAGAAACACCAAAGACTATAAACACCATAGACTAAAACACCATGGACTAGAAACACCATAGACTATTCAATATATTTATAGAAAGCGCGATTAGAAAAATTGCAGAGTTAGACAAGGGTGAGATCAAAATTAATGGAAAAATAGTAAAGTTCATACGGTTTGCAGACGATATTACAGCCGTAGCAGAAAGTCCCCAACAGTTACAAAACCTAATAGAGGAAATGGATTTGGTATTTAGAGAATTTGGCCCAAAGATTAACCACAATAAAACGAAAACTATGTGTGCATCAAAAACCAGCCCATTCAGTATTAAAATAAAACTCAATAATGCAGATTTAGAACAGGTACAGTCTTTTAAATATCTTGGAAGTCTAATAACACAAGACTAGGTGTACTCCAGATGTAATTTTGAGAATAGCTATGGCCAAGAGAGCTTTCAACAACAAGAAGCATTTACTAAGAGCAAATATCTCCAAGAAAATCAGGAAAAGACTTATTAAAACTTACATCTGAAGTATAGCCTTATATGGAAGTGAGACGTGGACATTAACGCAGCAGAGAGATAGAGAGAGGTTAGAAGCATTTGAGATGTGGTGTTGGAGAAGAATGGAAAGAATCAGCTGGACAGAGAAAATAACAAACGAAGAAGTGTTAAAGATTGTAGATGAGGAAATAAATATTTTGAAAACAGTAGAAAATAGACGGGGAAATATGATAGGACAACTGATACGACATGACAGGTTCTTAGGAAACATCATAGAAAGAAAGAGGGGAAGAGGAAGGCCTAGAAGAAGTTATTTTGACCAATTAAAGGAAAAAGTCAGGGTCACGTCGTACAAGGAGGTCAAAAAGAAGGCAGAAAAAAGGTACGAATGGCGATTACTCCACCGACAAGAGCGCAGCTCTTAAGTTAAAGAAAGAAGAAGACGTGCCTGTCTTGCAGCCATATGTGGAAGTCAGTATAACGCATGTATCAATCACAATTTTCTTTAGATGAAGCGTCCTCCTTGAGGGACTAGTATTATTTCCAGCTCATACATATTCGGCCATTTACCTTTTCTTCTTCGTTCTGTCACCAAACGTCACCAAAGTCACTTTCTAAGGTGTTTATCTACATATTCCAACGTCTTTGCTTCGAGTTAAACAATGAGCTGTGTGCTGTTTTTTATAATTTTTGCGTAAAACTATGTCATCTCCATTTTTATTCCTTCGTTTTGCCATTTCAAACGCTTAAAGGTGTTTTGCAGCACTGAAACTTGTACTATGAAAATTGTAGGGGACAGAGGGTAACATTGTCTCACTCTGAGTAGTATTTGTATTTCTGGTTTTGATTTCAATACATCGTTCGTTATATATATTTCGTTTTAATATATCGATGTGATATTATGTGCACTTTACATAGACTCAAACGGTTATCTTAGTATATTCAAACTTCCTCTTACATGAGTCTGTATATTAGTGAAAACCGTATCAAAATTTTTTTTCAAACAGGCTGAATTTTAAGACTGATTCTGAGTACAAAACATGACAATTATTAGGTTATGGGCAGAAAAAGAAAACGATTAGACAATAGTTAGTAGATTTAATATAACGCGTACATAGTACAAATCTCAATATAATCGGAGTGACAGCATCTGTCCATTCGACACCAGCGTCATATTACCTTATTAGTTTACAAAGGTTTGTTTCAACACTGGCCCTTAAACTAATATAGGTAACCCTAACATAACCTTCTGTGAATTTGCCATGTTAAATAAAACAACACACAAAAAAAATTTACACTTCTAACATACCAACTAACAATATCACATTAAAATAAACTTCAAAACCAACAGTACACACTCAACAGTTAATAATGTAATAACAAAAAAAAAACTTATTGACATCAAGCCTATGTTGGAAACACATTTAAAAAGTTTATCATTGGCCAATGGTTTCGTCAACATATCGGCAGGCATTTCCTCAGTGCACAAATGATCTAACTTTACAATGTTTTCCTTAACAACTTGTCGTACAAAGTGATGCCTAATGTCTATATGCTTGCTCCTAGTATGGTTAACTTGACTATTACACATTTTTAGGGCGGACTGATTGTCGTTATACAATGTTTTTGAGAGCAGTTTGCCTAAACATTCATTTAAAAAACTTCTAAGAAATTTAGCTTCTTTTGCCCCTTCACACAAAGCTATGTACTCGGCCTCAGTACTGGATAGGGCCACAGTCCGTTGTTTCCGGCTCTCCCATGACACTACTGAATTACCCAACTTAAATACGTACCCCGTATAAGAACGCCTATCAACGTTTGAAGCCCAATCTGCATCTACGAATCCCGTTACAGATATCTCAGATTTTTCAAAAACTAAATGATACTCTGAAGTTCCCTTCAAATATCTTAATACTCGTTTTGCAGCTTTCCAGTGTGTATCTGCGTAACAATTATTAAACTGACTCAACAAACTAGCGGCATGAGCGATATCAGGCCTTGTACATGTTGCAATATACATTATACTTCCAATAATACTTCTGTACTTTGAATCAAGTTTGCATATATCTCCTTTTTCAAGTTTTATACCCAATTCTAACGGTGTATTAACAGGTTTACAATCGGTCATATTAAACTGCTCCAAAACCTTTACAATGTATGTCTTTTGGTCAAGAGTAATTTTGTCCTTTTCATGATTCAAACTCATTCCTAGCACATGTGTAGCTCTACCGAGATCTTTCATTTCAAATATCCTCATCAGATCCTCCTTTAGTTTATTTTTCAACGGTGTGTCCTTGCTAAAAATTAAGATATCATCAAAATACAGTGCTAGTATTATGAGGTTACCGGTACTGTCCGACTTTATGTAAACACAGGGTACGCTCAGTGATTTTTTGAAATTAAGGCTCAATGATGCACTGTCTATCTTATCATACCAGGATTTCGATGCTTGTTTTAGTCCATATTATACTGCCTTATTCAGTTTGAAAACATAGTTTTCTTTGCCTTTTACTCTGTACCCATCAGGCTGCTCCATATATACAGTTTCTTTCAGGTCGCCGTTCAAAAAAGCAGTCTTCACATCCATGTGATCTACGTTTATATCCAAATTAACGGCTACTGCGAGCAAAGTCCGTATTGTAGAATACCGCACCACAGGCGAATAAGTTTCTTGGTAGTCTACTCCATACTCTTGGGTAAACCCCTTGGCAACAAGACGAGCCTTATAACGAAGTAATTGACCTTCTGATCCTAGCTTCTTTTTGAAAATCCATTTACATTTTACAGCATTCTTCCCTTCAGGCAATAATGTCAGAGTCCAAGCTTTGTTCTTTTCGAATGAGTTATATTCATCTAAGATGGCTTCCTTCCAGTTGTCTCTTTCAGGTCCTGACAGTGCCTCTTTTATCGTCCGTGGTTCATCGCTGCAACCAGCTGCCATCATAACGACCACAGCGCTGCCAGCCTCTTCTGGCTTTGGACGAGACTTCTAGTGAATACTAGAAGTCTCGTCCAAAGCCATATCAGGAGTCCAAGTGATATCGTTAGGGTCATCGGCCAAACTAGAATCAGAAGTACTTGAGTCAGACATTTCTGCTATAGGCAACAAGTTCTGAACATTGTCACGTTCATCAGCACAAGTATGAGACACTTCGTTGTTAACAAGATTAATTGAATCTTTGGAACTTTTTAGCTTACTCTTTTCATTCATATCTTTAAGCCTTTCGTTCTCTAAAAAATGTACGTCTCTCGACCTTACAAGTATGGAAGGATTATCTGGATCTATTAATCTGTATCCTTTTGATTCACTACAATATCCTACAAAAATATGCATCTTACTCTTTGCATCTAATTTCTTTCTTTTTTTATCAGGAATCATCACATAGGCGATACAGCCAAATACTTTTAAGTAATCTAAATTGACTTTCTTACCAGACCATTTTTCTTCCGGTGTAAATCCTCTCACTGCCTATGTTGGAGACTTATTTTAATAAATATTGTTTGTTTTGTTTGTTTGTTTTTGAATTTGTACTTTCTGGTGCAATAAAGTTTGATTAAATAAATAATAGGTGATTAGGTTTTTGTTGATTATAATGCCTATAAATCCAAAGTTAATAGATAATGATATAAATTTATCTTTCTAAAGATTAATTTGATTCGTTTCATTTACGAGTGTTTACTAAAAATACATAATTATATAAGTATTAAAACTTTTGTTTTTACTGTCAGTTCATCAGAGTGATAAGGCAACATCGTATAATTTATACGAAAAATTCTATAAATTTTAATGAAATCCTTAACTTAAAGTTACTAGCAATAGAGTTCAAATTAGCGCTATAAATCGTCGAGTTTTGGGACATTTTAACGAGTGTTGGGACAAATGTGTCGAGTACTCGTACAAATGGCTCCTTTTTCAAAGTATTAATTATTAAATTTACTTATAATAACTATAGACATTTTTTTACATTCACAAAAAAGTTGAATAAAGTGCTTACCTTGTCATGTTATTAGATTGTGTCTAAATTGTATTAGATTTTATGCAACAGCGCTTCAAAGTTAGCAAATTACAGTTTCGCACGAGTATTGGGACATTTACCTTATTCCGATTTCATACCAATGTTTGAGTACTAATTATTGAGAAGGATGAGACGTCAAAAATGAATACGGAGCAACTCCGTGGCGGGAACTACACTGAAACGACGTTTTGAATGAAATCATTTATTTTCACACTTCATTACCCAGCAACTGTCATCCAAAATTACACAAATAAATTAAATAAAATTCGAACATAGAAAATTATGAATTTCTAAAAGGTAATTGTTTATCTAATCGCATTTATCCTTGCATTTTTCTTTGTTTTTCTTGCCATTGTTGCACGGGTTTCCGTTGGGTGGGTTACCGTTACCGTTACTTCCTGGAAATATTACTGGTCCAGTGTTATCGCACGGGTTTCCAATGGGTGGGTTACCGTTGCATGGTGGAACAGGAGGTGCAGGGTTCCCACATCCTGAAAATATATCGGTGTTATGTTATTTTAGAGTAAAGAATTAAATTGCCGATTTCATTCATCTTCCCAGCTTCGCACGGGTGGACAACTATTACACTCGTGCGAAGCCAGGACGGGCCGCTAGTATTAAATATAGCCTACGTTCATCAGCGATAATGTAGGTTTCGAATGCTAAAATATTACTTCAAATCGGTCCAGTACTTTCTGGGCCTATTCAATTTAAACAAACAAACAAATCCTTCCTCTATATAATATCCGTGTAGATGTGGATTAGAATGAATATGCCGAGAGTAAAATAGTCATCTCAGTTCACCGCCAGCGCACACCTGCCGCATATTGCCGCTGCGACTCGCGACCGGCAGCGTGTCTCGTGTCAACCAATCGCCGGGCGGCTACATCGAGTCATGGCGACAGTATGCCACGGCATTACTATGTATCAATGAGACTGCGTTCTGAATCAAAGTTTGTCTAAATATTACCCCACCAATTTGAATGTAGATATCTGAATTATATAACGTCACTAACTTTTATTGCATGTTCGTAGAAAATAAAAAACCAAATCTTAAGCAACCTGAGGAGCGGTCGTGTTTGGGATGGGTGACCATTCTGACCAATATAGGTAAGTGACAATTATTTACGAGAGTCTCCGTGCTTCGGAAGGTACGTACAGCTGTTGGTCCCGGTTAATATCGATAATATTAGATACCCTGAGGCGGCTTAATAACATCCGACGGTAAGGTTGGTCACTTACCTCACACACTTACCTCCACCGCGGTGCACCTCGCCCGCGTGGTGGAGTATGGCTCGTACCACCTCACAGTTGAAGTGAGGCCTATGCCCAGCAGTGGGACGTGGAAAGTTTGATTTAAAGAAATAGCATTACACAATGCAAAACTCTTTACCTCCTCCTCCTAAAATTCCGGTAGGGCGTGGGTTGGCCAGAGTGGAGCTTGCCTGAAACACAGAGGTAAAAGTTATGGGTAACGATGATACTTTAATATAATAATAATAAATTTTATTGATTCTTAAAACAAGTACAGATTATCTACATAAAAATAGAAGTCTAAGCAAAAATTCTCAGAAGAAAGATAGTGTTACGCCGGTGGGCTAGTGCTAAAACTTTGATCGTGTTTTTCCGTGCCTTGGAGGCGTTTTCAGCAGGCTGAAATACCATTTCAGGCCGTTTCAGAGAGTGCTCTAACACATACTAGTTTATCGAAATTTCACCCAAGTTGCCGTTGTTTTCAGGCGCCTGAAACATGTTTTCAGTCCGTTTCAGGCCACCCTCTATCAGATGACGCCATAACCTGAAAACCCGTTTTCAGGCGTTTTCAGGACCCCTTATGGGCCTTTGAAGCCCACTTCAGTATATGACGTAATTTTCAGTAGGAGTGAAAGAGATAGCACGATTAGAGAGAGGCAGCTATACTAAGAACATTCCAGAAAGGTGTGACAGAGACAGCACAAGACAAGGATAGCACTATGATGCCGAACATTCGAGAAAGGTCTAGGCTAGGCAAGACGGCATTTGGAAGGATCCCGAACAGTCTCGTACTGGGTAGTGGGTACCTACCGAATATTCGGGAGTCCTTGACGGCCGGTATATAAGGAACCCGGGAATGCGACCGAGTTAGAGTTTAATTTGGGAAAGTGACGAGTAAACATCGAAGCGAAAACTGCGACAAGAAGATTTTGGAGTGCGATATAAGTGTTTGTGTACTAAGTGTTGTAACGTAAAGTGTGTACAATAAATCCTACTCTACTTCATCGGTTTAGAAGTGCATTTCAATCTAGATCCCACACCCCTAGAACGTAACAATAGGAATTATTGACGTCTATACTAGTTTATACATATATAAACTGTGTGACAGACGCCAATACTTCCATACTGTTACATAAGAGAGGTAGGTAATAGTGCCTAACATATACTACGAGTAGGTATATATATTTATAAGTGATCCAAAAAGGGGATTTAGGTAGGTAAGTACTACACTGGTGAGTGTGTGTGTTGTGTGTGTAATATATTGCCTTAACGAACGACTGGTAATTGTACCAGGCACTCGGTAAGGCACGACTTCGCGGACCTTAAATCAGCCGGGTTTTCGTGAGTTTCAATTATATACAGGGTGTTAAAAAAACCTTACCGAAGCCGTCAACCACGCGTTCAGTACATCAAACCAAATCGTATGAAAAATAAATTTTAGGTGGGAGACAACTTTTATTTTTTGACATCAAAAAAAAAACAATTTAATTCTAACCGCGGGGCGTGTTGCTATACGCCCACGACGCGGGTCGGTTCGAGCGTGGCGCTGTTCATTGCGGAGTGTGCCATTTAGATGCTTTTTATGAAAGAACTAGTGAAAATTTGTATCATGTTTCATTGGAAAAAAGTTAAGTTATAACGGACAGAAGACATTTTTATAAAAATCACATTTTTTTTTCAAACTTTCACCATAAATACCTCAGTAACCGTTAACTTCCCAGGTATGGTGTTAAGGAAACAAATGATCGTAACAATTGGTAGAATATGTGGTATTCGGCTTCGTAAAGGTTTTTTTTTCCGGATGCGGAATCACCAGATAATTCCAGATAGTTAGATTAACACTTGTCTGTAAAAAAAATACAGACAAGTTTAAAAAAGAAAAATGTACAATTTAGGCGGTCTTATCGCTTCTAGCCATCTCTTCCAGGCAACCTTCGGTTGAAGGAACATTTAATTAACCGGAAGGGGGAATTTGAGCAAAATATATATTATTAAGGATGAATCAAAACACAATTTTTACGAAACAACTGTGGTAATGTAAGTGCGTGACGTCACGGGATTGATTGAACCACAAAACACAATGTTTATATTACAGTTACTGTTTATTTCACAAACGTCACAGGAAGTCTTACAACACAACAAAAAGATCTTCTATCTTCTATCGAGTAGGACGAACGGTTTTACATACAAGAAAACATAAAATATTAACGAATTGCGTTATAATATTAGCCGCGCGCGATCAGCTGTTGTCAAGAACCGATTATCACTCAAGGATAGATCTGACTATCGCGCGCGCGCACATTCCACAGCTCACGGGCGCTCGGAACTCCTCAGCAGAAGTCGCCGGCGCTCGGCCGTACTCCGGCCGGATTGATACATGACGCGCGGAGCGATAAGCTAGGCGTCCAAATCTCTAATACTCGTATGTATTAAATCAATATTGTAAATAGTAATTTGGATATTTAGTTAAGGTTTAGAATTAAGTGAGGATTACAGTTTAGGTATGCAAATGAATGTAAACAATAAATATTTTGAGTTAAAGTTTTTTATATAATGCAAAATGTTTGTAGTTAAATTGCCTAAAGAATTTTGTTAAATAAATATGGTGGTACGCCACACAACTATTGAATATTTATGACTACATACTTATATCTTCTATACATATAATAAGACTGTAAAAGAGCGATTTCTGTACATTGAAGATTTTTATGAAAAATTGTTACAGGGGGTCTTAATTACCGTAATAGAAGCCAAAACAACAATTTCTAAAAATTTTGTCTGTCTGTCTGTCTGTCTGTCTGTTTGTCCGGGCTAATCTCAGAATCTACTGGACCGATTTTGACGGGACTTTTTTTATTTGACTCAGTATCACCTGGAGAGTAAACTGGGATATAAATAATCACGCCGATGAACTTAGGGGGCAGGCAGGAAATTGAATCTCAGAATCTACTAAACCGATTTTAATGGGACTTTTTTTTATTTGACTTAACATTACTTGGAAGGTAAAGAAGGATAGAAATAATCACGCCAATAGACTAAGGGGGTAGGCAGAAAATTGAATCTAGGAAACTACTGGGCCGATTTTAATGGGACTTTTTTTATTTGACTCAGCATCACTTGCAATAATCACGCCAATAGACTAAGAGTGTAGGCAGGAAATTGAATATCAGAAACTACAGGACTGAATTTGATGGGATTTTTTCATTTGATTGAGTTTTACCTAGACAGTGAAATATATAATAACTCACGCCAAGTGACTAAGTGTTAACTGGCCTAAACTTGGGATGAATTAATCACCCTACCTAACTAAGGGAACTCATTGTGTGTACCTGTTATAGAGTCGCAGGTATGCCTGCATTTGGGTCATGTTAAACAGTAGCATAGGCTGGGAGTACCTCCACGCGGTGAAGGCGGTAAAAGTTAAAATTCCACGCGGACGAAGTCGCGGGCACAGCTAGTAGTATTATAATGACGCTAACCAGCTGGTTATTATTTTTGTAGTTGGACGGTTATTGTGAAAGCATCGGTATCTATATATAATAAAAATACTCACCAAAGCCAAAGTTAGGAGAATTATAATGAAGGTTTTCATTGTTAAAATGTTATTTTCTTTCCAAAACGATAAGAGATATCTGTTGGAGAAAGCGCTTGAAAGCTGAATGATATTATGGCTTCTCAGATGTCTTTTTATATGTGCAATCTAAAATAGTAAATAAAAAGTAAGTATTGAAAGATTTATGTGTTTTCTTATTTATGCATATTAATTTGTGTTTACCTACCTACTATGTACTTATAGAACCAATTTGCATGCGCGAGAAAAGCATAGACGTAACTAGATAACTGTTGGGATCGTTGGCTTCAGTTGGTAAAGGTACTTTATAAAAAGTAATTTATAATAATATTATTTTTGCCAAAAAACCGTTCATTCTATGTCGTTTATATCTGGCGGATATTTTATTTGAAATTACATGAAATACTGTAGTTACATTAGCGTGGACAATCGGTTATTTAGGTCCCACAAATGAACATAAACATGACGACAACAACTTACAAAATAATAACAGTATACATGCGTGCGTGCGTGCGTGCGTGCGTGCGTACGTGCGTATGTGTGTGTGTGTGTGTGTGTGTGTGTGTGTGTTTGTCGGTAAGGCAGTGAATTGTGAAGTGAAGAAAGTAAATCCTCAGTGTCAGAGTAGTCTAGCCTTTTAGCCAAACCACTATTTGAATTTTCAATTAGCTTTCCTAGTAGTACATAACCTTAGGAACATAACCTATTAGGGTTTTGGAAGGGGACTAACTGGACTGGTTGGGAGGTACACTTACAGCATTTTTAATTAGAAACATTACACTGGATTTTTAAGTTTTAACTTTAATGTTTTCTAATTATTTTTTCCCCAGACAAAAAAGAAGAGTGTTAAAGTCTGTTTGCGGCATTGTAGCTCCCGAACCAATGGATCGATTTCAGTTCGTCAAGTCGTCACAGTTTCGTCACACACAATTCATCAAGTTGTTGAAGCTTACCAGCTCTTGGTTCATTCGGTTTTTTTTTTAAACTGGAAAGTAAGTTTTGAATTTTATAAAACCAATTGCGACGACTTAAAATACCTAAATATTTTTACTGATGAGCTTTGGATGAAGTTTTCATTCTTATTAGTTATGTGCGCGGCTCAAGATCAAAGTATCTATGACAATACCGTTCACCAGTGTTCGAGACAAAAGAAGTTTATTTGCTTCATCACAGCTAATTAAACACATATTTCATAATGGCTTTCGAGCAGTTCTGCGAATTAGCATTATGACAACAAAAACAAGGGCAAATGAGACTTATGAAGGAGGTTTTTACTTGTCAATTTGTATGGGGAAACTGTCAGTTTTTGACGTTTTGGCGAAACGAATACGTTACTATAATGTTCGTGCTCACCCCACTGAGCAGTAGCAGTCCAGTAAGTAAAGAATAGTCCTCCTGGCCGATTTCGACCACGGCGGCCAATCTCAACAGAGATCAGCCAACTGCGCAGGAGATATTATAGTGCACAAGTGTGCGCGCAATTCACAGGTGCACTCACTGTTCCATCACTCTCAAAGTTCGGTGAGATGGCAATCCGACATGACCGGAGAGAGATCAGGCGCAGGGCCAACGGCTTAACGTGCTTTCCGAGGCACGGGGGTGTAACACCGCCAACTTCCCGACTCCGAGCTGTTTTTGAGAAATTCATGACAGAAAATCTCAGAAACAATTTTGGCTCGACCTGGGATTCGAACCCAGGACCTCTCGGATGTAAGGCAGAAACTTTGCCACTACACCAACGAGGCAGTCATAAGTAAAGAATATTGGACCATGGAATGACGTGGTTCCATTCAAACTTGGTAGACCTTTTTTACCCCTTTTGAACTCTGAAACACGTCATTTATTATTTCTAAACAATTACCAAAATACTTATTTGTATTTATTTTATGACTTCAAGACTAATGAAGTTTCAAACAAACTTCTCCCCCTTGTTCACTCTCTTAGGGGATGAATTTCCAAAATTCCTTCTGGTCTACGTGTATAAAAAAATGAATTTTGTGCGTTCTATTTTGTAAATATCATACGGCATAACAAAATAACAGTATTCACTTGTATAAACTTTTCTTTTTTATTTGACCCAACGTCATAGTGACAAGTTTGTGTTTTTTGACACAAATATAGTAATAATAATAGTCCTCCTAGCAGATTTCGACCACGGCGGCCAATCTCAACAGAGATCAGCCAACTGCGCAGGAGATATTATAGTGCACAAGTGTGAGCGCAATACACAGGTGCACTCACTGTTCCATTACTCTCAAAGTTCGGTGAGACGGTTTCTTCGTAAGAACCATCCACGTACCTACTTAAAGGAATACATTTTAAAAAAATCGTCAAATTGGTCCAAGCGTTTTTGAGTTACGCACTTCCTACACATACTGCGATTCGTTTTAGATTATAGAGTAGCGGACCACGCAGACGTTGTCCGTTTCCCGTTTTTTCTATATTTTATTCTTCGTAAGAAATGGTACTTACCACAGATATCTGTGGTACTTACGAAGAAAAAACCGCCCCGCGCTTTTAGGAATATCATGAAAAAAGAATTGGCCAAATTGGTTCAGGTGTTCTTGAGTTATGCGCTTACCAACACATTTTGGCATTATTTTTATATAATTGATAGATTAATAAAAAAAGACTGGCGACTCTATACTTCTACCTTATAAATTTAAAAAAAACGTGTGGCTACTTTGTTGGTCTTTAATATAAATTCACTTCATTTCTTTTCAAAACCCCAAGGGGTAAAGAGTCTTTTTGTCGAAATAAATGATACTCTCTCTAGGTACTACCAATACGCGAACATCACAATACGCGAACAAAACGAAATGCATTCAATTTACAATGCCTAATGTCCGTGAAGTCCCACAACATTTTATTTAGGTTAGGTACTACCCTAGATCATAAGTACGGTTGCCACCTTTTTTTTGCAAATAAAGAACATTGGTTATTATACGTACGAAAAAAGTACATAGCATCAAAATAAAGTACAATTTATTTTTTGTTTATTATTATATTTATAGGCGCAGGAGGGCCTTCATCAGAATCCATGTTAAAGTGGGCGTATGTAGGTAGGGTATTCAAATTCCAGTAACGATAACGTTTTTATCCAAATCAATTTAATTGGTCTTCGATTCACAAAATAACAATTCAGCAATAATCACTAGGTCTATAGATAGGCAATCACAAAACTGTGTCACGAATAATTCACCGATTTCTTAGAAATTAAGCGATTTGTCGGATCTATGTCGCGCGATCAGCAGCCATCTTTTTAAGTCAAAGTTGCCGCCGCACTACCACAGACAGTGACGTTCCGCTAGAGCCAATCACGTGAATCTTATTCTAAGACAGCTGTCATTTTTGACTAAAGGCAACTATTTGATTAACGTTAAAATAGCGAAGCGCCGTCATATTTAAAAACATGTTTACAAATAATTATACTTCCAAAATATAAATACTTACGACTAAACTTCATCTTCAAAATCACAAAGAAACCAAAACACGCAAAATAAAGTATTTTCGTGCATATACTTTATTGTTCTCTTAAAGTACAGAGTACAATTGCCTGAAATAACGTACAATACTTTATTATAAAGTACGGGTGGCAACCCTAATCATAAGCTTCAGTGGGATCCTCATATCGAGACTTTGTCTAAAAGCTTCGTAACGTTGAAACGGCAAGACTGGTTTACTTTAGCTGTTTTCATTATAATGTCTTAACAAGACTCAAGCTAGACCCCGCACTGCAAGATCTCAAGATATTGTTCACTCATTTTGTATGGATAGGAACGTAACTTGATATTTTTGAGTGACGGTGGTTTACATTTTTTTTAAAGCTATGTAATGACAACTAATACCTTAGTCTACCTGTGACCACGGACGCTGAAAAGGGTCCGAAAAACTGACCTCTATTACTACACACTGGACAGGCTGTTCCATACAAATGACAGCTAATTTTGTGTGCCAATTTGAAGCGCCACTGCGAGTGTCCCGAGAACTAATTTTGACGTTTATTGCAAATGGCCACCGTAGAAGATTGCAACAGCGTTGAGGTTTTTAAGTATTTTAATTTTATTTCGTGGTATTTCATATCATATAGTGAAAGTTAAGCTAAATAATCATGAGGAAATGTGTGTTTTGTAAAATTCGCTACAGAAAAGGGAGTAAAATCACAGATTACTTAATAGTTACTACGTAAAACGTCACTAATTTTAGTTCCATGGAGCATGGACACTCGTATCTGCCTACAGCGCCAAAATGGCGACACTCAAATAGGCACAAAAATATTGTGACAAAAACCTGCGAGTCTTCGCACCTGACCCCGTAGGGGTCTGGGGCGAAACCGTACGGGGCAATGGCCCCTTTCGGTGGGTTCTACCGCCGCCCGTGAAAACGGGCGGGTCGTTAGGTTGGCAGGAGCGAACTCAACTGCTGTGGTGGTGGCGCTGGCGAGCTTTGCAGCTACCAGCCAGCGTCATGGGTCGTGATGGGTTGGCAGGAGTGATCTCGACTGCCGTGGTAACGGCGCTAGCGAGCTTTGCAGCTACGAGCCAGCGTCGTTGGTGGTGATGGGTTGGTGGTGTCATATCCGGTGTTTCGCTGGGGGTAATTCCGGCGGGTTTCTCCCAGGAGAGTGATGTCTGTCTCCTGCTCTTTAAGGACCGCCTTAAGGAGTTCTTGTGTTTCTGAAACGCCCGTCGGCGTTCCAGGACATCACTCTTAGGAGGGGACTACACATCACTGTATAGATCAGCCAACCCTCTAAGGATTATCGGCACGGGGTTAAGCCCGGCCTGTATGGCTTCTAATACTGCGTGAAGTACTTTCACGCAGTCTGTGATGGTATCCTTCTCGTTCGGTTGCACTGTCCGTCTAACTGCCCCATCCAGCCTTGCCTTCGCCCCTGCGGGGGCGATGGGTAGGGCTGGTGCCGGCGCAGTGACGGATGGCTGTTCCTCCTCCTTCTCTACCCCGCGCCGTCGTCGGCGTCGTCGGGTACTCCTGCCGGTGGTTGCAGGGGGATTTGCCGCGGCCATGAGGGAGGACTGTGCGTTCTCCTCGTCTGGCACGGTGTTGAGTGCAGGTTTCGTGGCGGCGGTGGTGCGCGCGACAGTGCTGGCCCTCCTGTTCTTGAGTTCCCTAAGGAACACTGGGCACCTGGTGTTATTCGCAGTGTGCGCAGCACCACAGTTGGCACAGGTCGGCGGTTCTTCCACCGGCCGCGGGCAATCCCTGGCGGAATGTTCCTCGCCGCAACGCACCCACGCCAGGGGGCGGTGGCAGTTGTGCGAAGAGTGCCTGAAGGTCTGGCAGCGGTGGCACTGCGGTGGCCCCTTCCTGCCCCTCCAGGCCTCAATGCGGACTCCTGGCATGCACAGGAGCTCCGAGATCTCATATATCGCCGGTGTCAGGTCCGGTGTTCGGCGCAGCTGGGCGAAGAACAGGCACCCCGGTCTGCCCTTACGTGCGCTGATCCTCCGCACGTACTCGGGGTGGAAGTCCTGTTCCCGGAGAGCACTCTCAATGTCTCCTGGCTCTGTGTTCTCAGGGAGGCCTCTGATGGCCACCTTGAGACTCTGCTCCGTCGGGAGTGAGTAGCAGAACCAGGAGATGCTGCTGTCTGCTGCCGAGAGTTGGGTTAGGTACCGCTGTACCACGCGGTATTCCTCCTCATCCTTGGGGAGGAAACGAATTCCCTTCCCGAAGGGTCTCGCGTTCGGTGGCCGCTTGAGGAGCTTCTTCAGCTCCTTGAAGTGGGTCGCCCAGTCCGGCAGCCTTTCCACTATCAGAGGGGGATACCTCCTCTGCAGGTTAGGCGCCGTTTGAGTGGGCGAGCGGGGAGCGGGGGCCGGAACGGTGGTGGCGGTAGAGGCGCTGCCGTCTACAGACTCCGCAGTGTCCATAGGCGACAGGTTAAGACGCGGTAGCGAGTGCGGGTTGGCGTCTGGGGATGCTGAGTCCCGGTTGCGTTTCGCCGTAGGCGAGAACGGAGGCCGCAAGTTTGTCGGCGGTGTGTAGCGCGCCGGCGAGATAACGCGCACAGCTTGCGGCGTCTGCTCAGCCGGAGGCGCAAGCGAAGAGGTCGGGCGCGGTGCCGGGGTAGGCACAGGCGCGGGCGCGGGCGCGGGCGCGGGGCGGACGCGCGGGTCGCGCGGGTGGCGTTGGGGCAACGGCGCGGCAGGTGGCGCGCGCGCAGCCGCACGGGCGGCGGTCGCAGTCGGCACGGCGAGCTCTCGCGAGGGAGCTCGAGCCGCGGATGCGGTCGCGGTCGGACGGCTTGTGGTGGCCCTAGACGTGGTGGTGGAGGTAGAGGCCGCGGACGGCGCAGCTCGCACGGGCTGCGCGGTGCGCGGTGGCGCGCCGGAGCGCGGTGCGGACGCGCTGGTGTTCGTGCGCGGCGCGGGAGCAGTGCGCGTTGTGGTCGCGGTCGCGCTGGTTGCGGCCGTGGCCGCATATGTGCGCGGCGGCGTGGTACGTGCTGCGGGCACAGGAGGCTTCTCGGGCGCGGGTGAGCTGGGTGTCACCACAGGCGCTTGATGTGGTGGGGCGAATGCTGCTGCCGGGAGTGCGGTGGCCACACCACCGTCACGGCAGTTTTTCTTCATAACCTGAAGAATGGTATCCAACGGGTGCGGCTGGCGACGGTGGAAGACCCGCGGCCTGGTACGGCGGCGGGCCACCCCCGGGGGTTGTGCGGGCATCTCGGCGAGGTGCCAGACGGGGCACGGAAAATAAAAATTTCCGTGGGGGTAGGCAAACAAAAAAGTCGCTCGGCGCGCCGACGGGTGGGTGCACGTGCGACGTTGTCGCGCGCTCGAACGAGACTCCTCAATATTGTGACAGCAGCCAGTCCAGTGTAGTAATAGAGGTCAGTGGTCCGAAACGTCAGGTTAAAACAAAATGTAAATACCTAAATCGCGAAATAATCCTTAAAAATATTTAACATTTCAAAGTCTACAATGGGCTGAGCACGAACCACTATCGTAATGTATTCGTAGCGTTTACCTATCGTTAACTTGTCAATTTGTACGGGGAAACTGTCAATTTCTGACTTTTGGACGACACGAATACGTTACCAAAATGTTCGTGTTCACCTCACTGTTCGTGTCGTCGTAAGCCGAAGAAACAAATATAATGTCATGATTTTGATATTTTTATTATATTATTTCAAAGTGAATTTAGAGTCCTGTTTAGAGTAGTGAGAGAAAAAAGTGGGGCATATAGACGAGACGGGGCAGAGTGGTTGTCTGCACTGTTGCCAACTCCCACCTAAGGCTTGTAGCTAGACATATACCAGAAAGTTGCTGGATTGGGTATTTTTTTTAACCTAAAAAGTTGCTAGAAGTAGCTAAATTTCTCAATAAATTTTAAAATGTTAATTCACGAAATAAAACACATTTTTTTCATTAAATCAGCTGTTCTTTATCAAAATTACACAGTAAATCTATATTAGGTATACAAAGTTATTATTAAATTAGGAAGTATGGCAAGCGAGTTTTGTTCACTAGAGAAATAGCGGCAATTTGAAAAATCTTGCAGATATCAACGTCCTGTGAATGTTTATAGTTATATTTGATACTTGTATTTTAGTAAAGAAAGTAAGTACACAAATACGAGGAATAAACTTAGCTTCGAACGAAGACACAACGTTGATATTCTGAGAGATTTTAAAATTGCCGCCATATCTAGTGGATAAGACACGTTTGCCGAACTCTATGAAACATCATCTGGCTCACTCTGGTAGTTGTTTATAGCTACTAGTAAGTTTTTTTATTTTGGGGTTAAAAAATTTAAAGCTGTAAGCATATAAAAAAATCTCAAAACCAAAAGTTGCTAGAAAAAGTAGCTAAAAAGTTTAGCTACAACTTTTAAAAAAATGTAGCTGCCTAACATCAGAAAGTTGCCAAATCTAGCTACAAAGTTGCCAAGTTGGCAACACTGGTTGTCTGGCAAGGCTTTCTGTTCTCATAATCATAATAATTCATTGCAAGTCACACGTTACAGTAAGGTGTTACAGTCTCATGAGTAAACTAGTACAGTGACGCCCGGCTAGGGCACAGCAACTTATAGTTGATGGAATAAGGCGTTACTTTGCGGAAATCCATGACTTAAGCTGACAAAGTCGCTCGTAGCCTGTCGAAGCGCCAACATCTCCCGAGGACGCCACGTGTAGTGGCGAAACGCTTCGAGTGTTTTGTTGGTGTCAGTGTTGTGATTCCAGGTGCATCATCTGTGTCACGTTGTGAGTTGTATTATAAGTCTACGACTTTCAGCTCTAGTTTTTTCAGGTGGTTACAGTTGAATGTAATTGTGTCCCAGCGCTGGCGTCGGTCGTTTAGTGGAAATTCAGCAAAATACCTGAAATACCTGAATCGATCGTATATCGTATATCGAATATTTGAAAATTACGTGAAAAATGTCAAAATTAAAATTACAATGAGATATGTACTTATGAAAATGTGAACACAAAAATAATTCAAAAAGACCGCGTGTAATTTGTGCGTATGTAATATAATTGAAATAGAAAATATGTCAAATTGCATTAATTAGGTACTCAATATTTCTAAAATCTAATTAAAAAAATAATATAAAAATTAACTTTTCACTGTCACATCATAGGTATTATTATCAGTAAAATTCGTCATGAAATGATTTGTTCAATAATTTCTAATATCTTTTTTCTAATAACTTTAAGATAGTGATCAAATATCCACACATATCCTATGATATTTGATGATCAGCATTACATACCTCATTAAAGCGGCCTACAAAACCAATCTTATTTTTTTATAACAAAGAGGAAAATAGCGAATACCTTTAATTTATATGACACATGGAATGCTGAGCAGTCAGTTAGTGTTAAACATAAATCTTCGGATTAGTACAAAAATAAAAATGATCTTAACGTTTAAACAATGTCACACATTGTCAATAGACCGTAGTTACTTAAATTACGCTACGAAAGCACATAGAAAACATGCAATCCCTTAATTGAATATTAATCGTGTTTTGTATCAAAAAAATAATATTAAATTGTAGTATTTTTAAAATAGTACACCAAAAAACAGGTTAGATTATTTGTAAGCTTGGTAAGCCTTTTTACGTTAACTGGAGTAAAATTTAAAAACTTAAGGTACGGAATCATTAATCGTTGGTCGATGATACACATTATCTATGGGCGTATGTACAAATATGATACTTAAACTCCATGGGTTGGCGCAGCAGAGGTTCTCTAAATGCAGTGATAGAAGCACAGCGATTATATCCACTAGACCGGCACACATTGAGCAGTATTTACAAGTCTCACAGCTACATAGAGATCTATCAGGATGGTTATAATTTTTTTGCGAAAAAGTATCAAAATACCTGAATCGATCAATTTTGGTTTAGTAATTACATTGGGTTGAAATATAATTTAGAGTAGACACTAAAGTTAATGTTTCCAATGCTAATTCTGTAAGATAATTGATTAAAGAGAAAATAATCTAAAACTCATTGTAAACAAGAGGTTTCAGCGTTGTTTTGTTCTAATAACGAAAAGTCATGCATAATGGACAAAGGTTTTACAACATTTGAAACTAAAACAAATAAATAGAGTTTGCTCTTGTCAACCTTAAGTAGTTATTATAAAACTAGCGGTCACTGCGACTTTACCTGCGTGTGGTTCTCGTTCCGTGGAGACCCCGATGAGAAATTTAGATGTTGGCCGAATCTCAGATCAGTCAGATGTGCACGCGAAGTTACGTGGGGGATAAGTTGAATCGTTTCGGAGGAATATGTGAACATGTAATGCTAGAGTTTTATGTATAAAATAAAGGCACATATTCAAGCTAAACCAGTTGGTGGATTTATATTGTATTACAAAACTGTATGGATATTCCAGTAATTGGGTACCACAGCCAGGCATCTGCACTGTTATTTCAGCTGTGGGATAGTGGAATTGAGCGTTGTATACGATTAATGAAGTAATTTTCTAGCACATTCCATATTAAGAATAGATTAGTACACGCTTAAAACTTATTTACCAAACTTGGCTAAGATAACCTAAGGAACTGTAATGGTAGAAATGGTAGAAAGTGGATGTGTTGGGATGACAACACTGATCAGTTCAAGGAGATCAATGTTGGGGGAAAACCCTAACAACGCCTGTACTAGACGAACTTAATTATTATTAGCAAAGAGTATACAATATAGTACCTGCAGCGGGATATTTGGGCATTCAATTACGAATACGCGAGTGACAAGAGGTAGGCTGAATTTCTGTTTGTTAAGGTATGAAATGAAATATGGTTTTTGTGAAGGATCTCAGTATTTTAAATTGGTAGAGTTTTAGTGTGTTATTCCGCGAAAATATATAAGATCTTGACTGGTGGAAGCTTAGTTTTGCAGGATTGCGATGGATACAGTAGCCCGTAAAACTTGGTTTCGGTTAAAACGTAGTGAAAATCAAACTTTGGTATGTTGTGCATCTTCCAAGCCTAAGGTGGTTCAATTTGGGCTCACAACAAACAAAGTATGCCTAGGTGTCCTTGGTGAAAACTCCGACAGAAAAAAGGGAGTGGTTACCTAAAGAGTTAAGTGGTTCAGTAGTTAAAGTGTTCAGAAGCGGGTCACGATCTTATTATATTATTGAGTTGGTGCTCAAGCCCCGTGGCATTGAAATCCTAACTCCTCGTAATAGGGTGAAAGGTAGGAAGCTGGAATCATTCTGAGGGTAGGCAGGGTTTTATATGTATATTGGACTATATGGTTCCTTTGTATATTAGGTCCTTACATATGAAATTGGCGTTTTGTCGTACTGGCCACTTTGATCACAAATTTTTCCTATTTGGTTAGGAATTCGAAATTCAAATTTATACAGCTATTTCCACATGTAGTTGTGTTTCGTAAACCGTCATTCATTTGTTTTTTTACTTATCTTTTTTCTGTTTGCATCGCTCAATTTACAAAATGGAAAATTTGAAATATCGCGTTATTTACGAGTACGAGTTCCACCGTGGCACCAGTGCTGCGGAAACGGCTCGAAGGGTTAATGATGTGTATGGCGGTTGTGTCGCAAAAGAAAACACAGTGCGTTTTTGGTTCCAACGTTTTCGTTCTGGAAATTTCGACCTGCAAAACAAGCCCCGTGGACGGCCGGAGACGCAAGTTGATAATGAAGAATTGAAGGCTATTGTGGAAGCGGATCCATCGCAAACCACGTCCGAGTTAGCTGCAGGCTTTGGCGTTAGTGATAAAACTGTTTTAATCCACTTGAAGCAAATTGGGCAGATTAAAAAACTTGAAAGGTGGGTTCCTCACGAATTGAGTGAAGCAAACCGGCAAACGCGCGTCAACTGCTGCGTTACATTACTTGACCGGCACAATAACGAAGGGATTTTAAATCGAATCATTACCTGTGATGAAAAGTGGATTCTCTACGATAATCGGAAGCGCTCATCGCAATGGCTGGACCCTGGCAAGCCAGCCAAAGCCTGCTCCAAGCGAAAATTGACCAATAAAAAGTTACTTGTAAGCGTTTGGTGGACTAGCGCCGGTGTCGTTCATTACAGTTTTCTCAAATCTGGCCAGACGATTACGGCAGATATCTATTGTCAGCAATTGCAAACCATGATGGAAAAGTTAGTTGCTAAACAACCAAGGCTGGTCAATCGCTCTACGCCACTGCTGCTTCACGACAACGCTAGACCACACACTGCACAACAGACGGCTAGCAAATTAGAAGAACTTCAATTGGAATCTCTAAGGCATCCACCGTACTCCCCGGACCTTGCTCCAACAGATTACCATTTTTTTCGAAATTTGGATAACTTCTTGCAAGGGAAAAAGTTCAACTCAGATGGGGCAGTCCAAGTCGCCTTCAAAGATTTTATTGATTCCCGTTCGAATGGTTTTTTTAGTAAAGGGATCAATGAACTACCTATGAGATGGCAAAAGTGCATAGATTACAATGGCTCATACTTTGATTAAATAAATATGCTATATAAAAAAAATTCGACTTTTTGTTCCTCCCATACAAAACGCCAATTTCATAGGTAAGGACCTAATATTTGTGGTTAAGTCATAGGTGGCTTTCACTGCAGCTAATAGAAAATTAGGAAAATTTCTTAGGTAGGTAATGATCCAGTTGGTTAGGAAATATTTGATTTGGTTTTAGGAAGAATTTCAGGTAATTGAATAGGGAAAGTTTGGCTCAGAGTGAAGAGTTTAATGGTTCAATTCACAGTAAGTACTTAAATTAGAGTAACGAAAAATCTTGTGAATTCTTTCAATTTTATTGAATTATTGATATTTGTTTGAACAGGTTGGTCGTAGAGAAATATAACTTAAAGTTGACTAAGAAGTTTGTTTACTAAGTTGTAAAATAAAGGGCTTGCTCGCTTCCTGGAACAGGGGAAGCTCGCTACAAGTTTTTCGTGTGACTTTTCTTGTAGCCTTAAATAGGGTTTCAAGTCCACAATAAAGCTAGTTCTAAGTTAGAAAGGTTCTATATGAACTAGTTGGTAATGATAAATGCCCTGAGACTGTTCTGGAGGACTCGTATTTTATGGAAGTGGAAGTCCACAAGTTGTGCGTGGTTGGGGCACAAACTGTAAAAATAACCATTATGTGAATCTAATAAGAATTCTAATTAACATTTTATTCTGACTAATTAAGTATTGTTTTATTAAGTAGATTATGAGTAAAGCTAGTCATTACTGATCAAAACTCTAGGTCGGCAATAGTTATACATTTATTATACTTAAGTTACACACAGTATCACACAACAGCACACAGTATCCTTCTCGCTCTATTAGCTCACTCCAAGATATCCTCACAAGTTTTGGAATGGTTTGCCGCCTATCTGCGGGGTCGTCAGCAGGCTGTGCGCGTAGACAAGACTGTCTCCAACTGGTGTGACTTACTTGCTGGTGTACCCCAGGGCGGCATTCTGTCTCCATTACTCTTCTCCATCTTCATCAACTCCATCACTCGCGACATTGGCTGTTCTTACCATCTGTATGCTGACGACCTTCAGCTTTACGAGCAATGCTGTGTCAGTGAAGTTAGTCAAGCTGTTCACAAACTTAATAACGACTTGAACAAGATACTTGCCTGGTCGAATCGTTTTGGTGTTGCAGTAAACCCGTTGAAATGTCAAGCAATTATCATCGGCGGTCAGCGGCGAATATCTCTGCTTGATCATTCTTCCGTTCCTCCGGTTCGCTTCAACGGGGTCAATATTCCGTTCTGTACGAGCGTTAAAAATCTTGGACTTCACATGGATCAAACTCTCAGTTGGTCTGTCCATGTGGCAGAAGTTAGTCGGAAAGTTATGCACTGACAGAAAAAATGTCCCACAACGTCTAAAATAAGCGTTGTCGATTGTTTGTTGCTTGTGAGGCAATATTTATATAGTTACAGTTTCTATGTCAATGTTGTCAGACTAACGTTAACCTACACACAACTTGATTGTTGTCAATTTCAAGAGAAATTTACCACATTGCCGAGCGAACAAAAATAGATGTAGAATTTGTTAATGTTTAACGTTGTTCCTGAAAAAAACAAGTTAACAAAGTTAACTTCAAGAAATTAACAAAAGAATAAATTGTACTCGTACAGCAAAATCATCAAATCAACAAAGTTCATTATTGAACATTAATAGAGGCACAATATGCGCGGTATGAGGTGCGTGAGGGGGTGACGACGGCGCGGCGAAGCTTTGTCTATCGGATCGGTCATTCGTTCCCGTGACGGCTGAGTGGACGCGCGCGCGCAGTGATTTTCAGTTCATCACAAGACAAGATACATTAAAATGGAACAATTTTTAAACAATTCCGGATTAGCCCATCTTAAAGATAAGCTGTTGGGTAAGTTCACTTCTTAAACGTACTTAATATAGAAGAACCTTCTGTATTCCATTTTCAAGGTAATTGTGTTTTATAAAATTTTACTTCTTTTGTTTTACGTGAATGTAGGTTGAGTTTCACGATTTGTTCAATTTGTTTTTATGTGTGTAAAACCTAACCGCTTTAATTTAGTTAGGTTGATGAGGCAGGGTAAACAACTCCCTTCTCTTCCACTAAAAGAGCTGAGTTTAATTTTAACAATAACTAAGTGTCTAGGTATACGTTGTGATTATATACCCTATGTAAATTTTACCAAGCTAGAGTAAGTGCCAGACAGTAAAATCTTTAGAGTAAATGGAGCTTTTTTTTTGTAGTTTATCAACTCTGTAATTAAATTAGGTCTTATTTTTTTGCTACTAAACTCTAGTTTAGTAAAACTTATTCTAGTTTAGTAACAGTATTTTTAAGTTGTTCTTAAGCGATTTTATGAGCGTGTCATGTGAAACTGAACAATTTTCCCAAAGATAACCATATTGAAAAAAAAATATTTTTGATTCTCTATACAAAATTTAGTTCGTGACTATACATTTCTATGCGGGTACTGAAAAAATTGTTATAAGATATAAATAGGTATCATTGGGAAAGTTGTTCAGTTTCACGATTTGTTCAATTTGTTTTTATGTGTGTAAAACCTGACCGCTTTAATTTAGTTAAGTTGATGAGGCAGGGTAAACAACTCCCTTCTCTTCCACCAAAAGAGCTGAGTTTAATTCTAACAATAACTAAGTGTCTAGGTATACGTTGTGATTATATTTCCTATGTAACTTTTACCAAGCTAGAGTAAGTGCCAGACAGTAAAATCTTTAGAGTAAACGGAGCTTTTATTTTTTGTAGTTTATCAACTCTGTAATTAAATTAGGTCTTTTTTTTTGCTACTAAACTCTTGTTTAGTAAAACTTATTCTAGTTTAGTAACAGTATTTTTAAGTTGTTCTGAAGCGATTTTATGAGCGTGTCACGTGAAACTGAACAATTAATATATTGAAAAAAAAAAATTCGGTTCTCCGTACAAAATTTAGTACGTGACTATAAATTTCTATGCGGGTACTGAAAAAATCGTTATCCGATATTACATAATATGTATCATTGGGAAAGTAGTTCAGTTTCACGATTTGTTCAATTTGTTTTTATGTGTGTAAAGCATAACCGACGGAATAAAAAAACTGGTTTGATAGTAATTTCCAGTAATCCTAGATTATAAGTACTTACATATTAATTTGGTGATTCAGTGCTTAAATAAATGACATCTAATCCTTAAAATTGTTTTACTTACTTAATATTTACGACCCTTCATGTGTTATCGAAGTTAATTTTAAATATACAGACGTGAGAAAAATAATTATTTTATATAAGTTCTCTTTACTAGATTTCTGGTTCTCTATAGAGATTTCTCTTTGTAGTCAATTCCTTTAATGTTGTCAAACATAGAACTCTTTTAAAAGCAAATTACCCTTAACTATCTTGCAATGCATTTGCAGTTGTTGTTGTTAAAAAATTCTGAGAACAACAAATGCAATAATTAATTTGCAAATAACGTTAAAAGATAATTTGCTCTTTTAAAGAATTGTCCGTTTACAACATTGATGCATTGTTACAAAGACAATATGGACTAACAAAGTGAAGTAGAAAGTTTGTTTAAGTTTTATTGCTACAAAGACAACGCTCTGTTGTCAAAGGGACAATATGAGAGTTGTTAGACTAACAACGTGAAGGAGAAAGTTTGTTCAACTTTCATTGCTACAGAGACAACATTCAGTTGCCAAAGGGACAATATGAGAGTTGTTGGACTAACAACGTGAAGGAGGAAGTTTGTTTAAGTTTCATTGCTACAGAGACAACGCTCAGTTGTCAAAGAGACAATATGAGAGTTGTTGGACTAACAACGTGAAGGAGAAAGTTTGTTCAACTTTCATTGCTACAGAGACAACGTTCAGTTGTCAAAGGGACAAAGTAAAAGATGTAAGATTAACAACGTTAAAGAGAAGGTATGGGTGGGTTGCATTGCTACAGAGACAACGCTCAATTGTCAAAGGGACATTGTAAGTATTGTAAGATTAACTACGTTGAAGAGAACGTCTTCTAAGTTGCATTGCTACAGAGACAACGCTCAGTTGTCGAATTAACAAAGTCTGAGAGTGGGTTTGGTTACATTACATTGCTACAGAGACAAAATTAAGTTGGCTAAGTGACAAAATAAGAGTTGTTAAGTTGACCATGCAGAATAGAAGGATAGGTTAGGTTACGTTGTTACAAAGTTAATGTTTAAACATAAAAGAGACAATGTTACACTGTGATTTTATGACAACGTTTAACATTTTCTGTAAACTATGCACTACTGACCAAGTGTAATGTTGTCAATGAATGTTGTTGATTCAGCAACAAAAATCTGACAATAAAAACGTTGGTATATTGACAGCGTTACTTAAAGGGTTGTGTGTGGTTAATGTTTTGTTGCCAAATTGACAATAATTTTCGCTCAGTGTGGGCACACTGCGTTCTCTGTGCAGATATAAAAACTTCCTTCCTGTCAAGACCAAAATTTCTTTAATCCAATCCCTTGTTCTTCCTCTCATTGATTATGCTGATGTGTGCTACCCTGACCTTAATCAAGCCCTTGTAAACAAGCTGGACCGCCTGATCAACTGCGGCATTCGTTTCATCTTCTGTCTTCGTAAATACGATCATATTTCCGCTTTTCGCTCACAGCTTGCTTGGCTTCCTCACCCGCTTCGACGTAATATTAGAATTCTTTTGAGTACTTTCTCCATATTTAACGATCCCAATTCCCCTTCTTATCTCAAATCTCGATTTTCACTTCTCAGTTCGACACATTCGCGTCAACTCCGTTCCTCTAATAAATTGACCTTGGCCTTTTCACTTCACCGCACCAATTTTCAAGCCAACTCCTTCCACATTCAGGCCATCAGACTCTGGAATGCTCTTCCCGAAAATATAAAACAGGCTCCCAGCAAATTATCATTCAAGAGACTCATTCGCACCCACTTTCTTACTTTATCGCAACCGTCATTATAGATCTTTCTTTAACAGTTCGTCAAATTTATTTAGTGTATATTTGTATATATTATGTGTATTTTTAAATATGTAATCATATATATATATATATATTTTATCTTATGTGTCATATAATTCTTATTTTTTTTCGTTTTCTCTTTTATGTATTTTGTCGCACCGCCCACTAAACATTTCTGCTTAGCCCAAAGGTATGACTGGTAGAGAATGCCCTACGGCGTTAAGTCCACCTTTTGTACAAAGTATTGTTGTGCAATAAAGCTTAAATAAATAAATAAATTAAGTTGAGTCAGCGGTAGCGTATGAGGTTAGGTTAGGTTGAGTTCCCGTGTGGAGTTTCTGATCTCCCATCGGGCGCGTCCCCAGGTGGCGGATAGGGGAATGCCCCCCAGTAGGGGGTACCGGCCTTTGCCGGCGCGGACCAAAATCAGACGCGCGGCAGGTCCGTCAACTCGGCGGGCCTGTTCGGGCAACCCGTAACTCCCCAATTAAGGGGAGCCGGGGGTCCCAGCTATTGAAGTTGGGACCGAGACAAGGAAAAGTCTATAACACCACAGGTGGAGGTGTATTCTCCCCCTCTTCATAATGAAGAGGTTTCGAGAGTCCCTTCTGAGGTGTGGCGCTCTGTCGCCGTGCAGTTTTATACTGCGTGTGGAGTCCTATGGACTAGCGGAGCTTCGGCTCGTGGGATGGCGGGTCTGCAAGACCTGCGGCTGGACGGGCCCACCACTCGCGTTTACGCGACGAGGTGGGTGACTTCGGTCAACCGTCTGGCAACCTGCTCCCGAAGGGTGTTGTTTATTTATTTATTTATTTACTTTATTGGCATACACAACAGGTAACAATCAACAGTATCAAGCATGTAACTAACTTAAGTAGAGAACTAGATTGCAACCTAAAAACGTGTATACACAGCATTAACAGGCAATACGTAAACAAAACACTACATAGCAATCAGTTTACAAAGACAATAATAATTTATGTTGAATTAACAGACAAACATGAAGAAAAGAAAGGTAAGAGTTATAATTGCAATGCTGTTTAAAGTCAAAACATATTGTTTTAAACAGAAACATATAAAGAAAGGAAGCAGGTAACTCAGTGGAGGATACGTCTGACGTTGTATCTAAATGTAACATATTTGGAGTTAAAAATATCAAGATTGTCACTCTGTACCAATTCGTTGTAAAGACGACACATCCGCACCACGGGATTATAATACGATGTGTTGTTACGAAAGATGTCCAGAACGAAAGTCCTTCTACGGTTGCGGGAGTGTATTCTAGCGTCAAATTTAAGGAGAGATAGTAGTTTAGAGGAATCAAATGTGAAGTGTAAAATTTTATGCAAATGAAGGAGATCTTGTTGCTTTCGTCGTGTTTCTAGGGAGGTTACTTTGAAATGAAGAAGCCTGTCAGAATATGATGCAAGTGTGCGCCCAAGTCCATGCCTGAAAGACAATATCTTGAGACACTTGTTCTGTTGTGGACATGTCTCGCAGCCCTCGGGAAGTAGGGGCCTTGGCTTGGTCGCCCGGGCCGAGAGGAGACAACCTCAATAAAAAACCCCAAAAGGTTGGCCGTTTGTCGCGTGACGGTCGGCCGCCTCGGTCTCGAGGTGGTAGGATGGGTCAATGCCTACCCGCTAGCGCGACACCTGCACGAGACCGCCCGCCCTTGTGCAGTATTAGGGTTACTCAGGTGCAGGGGGCTCCGCCTGGGTGGACTTTTTATTTCCCCCATACTCGTGGGATCATTATGGATTTAGTTTTTAATAATAAGGGAAATCCAGGGGGGGGAAGCGAGAGCGATCTCGCCGTCCGCGGGAAGTCCGCGAAGCGCGAAGAAGGCACAAGTAGTGACTCATTCGCTATGCCTGAAGCCGCGAAAACAATTACAGGACAGGTGTCACTTGTCCCATCGCTGTCCGTTCAGGACAAGGGTGTATGTGCTGACACAAGCGCCATCGCAGGAGGCAGGGTGCTGCGGTCTCGTACCGTAGCTCCTGTTGCGGGTTTGAGCCCAACCGTGGTGCTCACCCGCTTGGATATGACGGGCCAAACCAGCCAAACCGGACTGACTAGCGGTGCGGGTTCTTCCCGCGCTGCAACACCTGCGGCTGGGGCTGCCACCCCTGAACTAAGGTCCAGGAGTGGAAGCTTGAGCTGTTCAGCTGCCCTGGGGAGTATGGACGTATCGGAGCTGTCAGACGCATCGTCCGCCAATGCCGGCAGAAGCCAGTCCCGAAAGCGGAGTCGCAACCAACGCGACCCAGACGCTTCGGACAGTTCGACGAGCTCTGTTCGTGCCATACCGGCTGGACCGAGAGCGCAGAGGGCCGCTGCGAAACAGGCCCGCCAAGAGGAGCGGCGGGCTCAGCGGTCCGCGGAGGCAGAAGCGGAGGCCGAAGTGTGGTCGGCCAAGCTCCGCCGAGAGCTCGGACGGGCGCAGTATCGCGCTGCAGAACTCAGCGCCGATGAGTTGGTTCGCCAGGTGACGGTGGCCACGGACTCTATTGTGTCCGGGGTTAGGAAGTGCGGCAACATTAAGGGTACCGTTCAGAAAAACCTGAACGATGCCGCCACCCTTATCCGTGCGACCGTGGAAGCCCTTACCAGGCGGACCGCTGACGAGGAGGTGCAGCGCCTTAGCGCTGAAAACAAGAGCTTCAGCGCGGAGCTGGCGCAGTTGCGCCGGGACTTCGAGGCCATGAGCCAGCGCCGCATTGAGCCTGCTGCCGCAACGGCACCCTCCGTTGAGGAGCTTAGGCGCGACATCATGGAGTCTTGTGGCTCCATGATGAATGCAAGGCTGGAGGGCCTCCAGGACCGGCTTTTGCCGGAGAGGACCTCCAGGCCTCCACTAGCCGCGGACAGGAGACGTCGGGAGGATTTTCCGGCTCTCCCCTCCGTCGCCCCACCCGGAACGACTGCCAGGCCGCGCTTCAGCGCGCCAGGCAATAAAGCGCCTGTGGCTGCTGCCCATCCGCCCAGTCGAATGCCTGCCAGGGCGCCTGCCCCACCACCGACTGGAAATTCGGCCAGGGCACCTGCCCCACCGCCAACTCAAATGCCGGCCAGGGTGTCTGCCCCCACCACAGCCACGACACTGCCTGGCGCAGCCGCACGAGCTCCTGCCCCAGCTGTGCCCACTTCCGGAGCTCCTGTGAACCAAAGCGCTCGTCGCCGGGCCCGAAATAGGGTGCGCCGCAGGCGTAAAACACCTGCCCCGACGAGACAACCCCGCCCCCTCCCACCGCCACCTTCGTCCATGGACGAGGGATGGACCACGGTTGTGAGGCGGGGTGGGACTAACGGGCGCGGTGCAGCCCAGCAGTCTCAGTCAGCCACTAGGCCAGCCCGACCTGCCCGTAAACTGAGGCTCCGCCCACCGCGGTCGTCTGCTGTGGTGCTGACCCTCCAGCCAGGGGCGGAAGAAAAGGGCGAAACCTACGAGACCCTCATCGGGAATATTAAGTCCCGCATCGACATGGAGGGTCTGGGCATAGAGGACATGCGCTTCCGCACAGCGCGCACGGGTGGCAGGCTCCTGGAAATTCCGGGAGCCAGCAGCGACACCAAGGCTGACGCTTTGGCCGCCAAAATCCGCGAGTGCCTCTCCGAGGACGTGATGAGGGTCTCCAGGCCCACTAAGACGGTGGACGTTCGTCTGTCGGACCTGGACGACTCTGTCACTCAGGCGGAAGTGGCGGCCGCTGTGGCCAAAAAGGCTGGCTGTGCGGAGGCCGCAGTCAGGGTGGGTGGTATTTCGCAGGGTCGTGGGGGCGCCGGTACCGTCGTGGTCAAGGTACCAGTGGCCGCTGCCAAGACCATTTCCGAAGGACGTCTTTATTTATTTATTTATTTATTTAATGAGGTTCACCTACAACTAGTACATTAATACTTATAAAAAAATAACATAAGAGAAATTATTGCTAAATGTACAGTCTCTTACAGGAGAACACAGCATGCACAAATGAAAAGTCACTTAATTAAATAAAAAAGACAATAGTCGTTCAAAATAATTAAAAAATTAAAAAAAACAAGTGCCCAAAATTCAAAACTCGAAAAATAGAGAAAAAAAAATCTTTAAATAGTGTGTGGGAATTCTAAAACTATAATAATTTAAAAAGAGACTTGCGAAATCTGGCCAGCGACATGGAACATAGGTCAATGTCTGTCGATTGGTGCAGCAAGTTGGATGCAGCAAGGACGTCTTCGCGTGGGCTGGATTTCAGCCCACGTGCAAATCTTGGAGGCCAGGCCCTTGCGCTGTGCCTGGAGCCTGGCCACGTCAGTAGCCTTTGCCCGGCTTCAGTCGACCGCAGTGATCTCTGCTATCGCTGCGGCAAGCCCGGGCATAAAGCGAAGGGTTGCGCTGCCGCGCCGCACTGTCCTATCTGTGCGAGCGCGGGCTTGGCTGCTAACCATAGGGTCGGGAGCAAAAGTTGCTCCCCACCGAAAAGGAGGGGCAGGGCAGTAGCCCGAACGCCGGCGCCCACTAGCAGAGGGGCCCACGAGCAGGCACGTATGGACACTGCCTGAAGATGGCCCTAACAGTCATCCAGGCGAACGTCAACCACTCCTCCAGAGCGCAGGACATCCTTGCGCAGCACCTGGTGGAGTGGTCGGCGAACGTTTCGGTGGTGGCCGAGCCCTATTTCGTGCCTGACGCAGATCGAGAGGACTGGGTGGCGGACCTTTCCCGGAGCGCCGTCTACATAAAGACGGAAGGCCTACGGTTGACTGTCATCGACAAAGCCGACGGCATTGTAGTTGACAAGTGTGGGGGTTTGCTGCTGGTCGGGGTCTATCTCCCGCCTAGCAGCAGTATCGCTGCAGTCGAGGCCGGCCTTGATTGGCTGTGTGCCGTCCTGCAGCGAACCGCACTCCCTGCACTCGTGTGCGGCGACTTCAACGCCAAGCACTCGGCTTGGAGTTCCCCGATGACGGACCCCAGGGGCCGCTTGGTTCTAGAGTGGGCAACGGCGGCGGGCATGGTTCTCCTGAATCAGGGCAACGTGGCGACATGTGTGCGACCGCAGGGCGAGTCTATAGTGGACTTATCGTTCGCTAGCGCCGCGGTCGCAGCGAGAGTGCCTCGCTGGATGGTGCTGGACGGTGAGGAGTCACTTTCCGAACATAGGTATATATGGTTGGAGGTGTCCTCCTCCCCCTTTCTACCAGCGCCTAGACTAGCTGCGCGCTCTCCCTATCCACGTTGGAGCCTTGGTGCCCTGGATCTGGAGAACCTTAAGGCGGCGGCTCTGGTCAAGGCTTGGCTACCCGGGCCTAGACAGCCGGTCGACGTCGACGGGGAGGCGGAGTGGTTCCGGAAGGCGATCTCGCAAGTCTGCGACGCATCCATGCCTCGGTCCGGACCCCCGCTGCCCCGGAGATCGGTCTATTGGTGGACCTCGGAGGTGGCACAGCTGCGACGAGAGTGCCTCGCAGCACGTCGCGCTTCGTCCCGTCATCTTCGCAGGCGCCGCAGAGACCCGGAACAGGACGCTCCTCTGCACGAGGCCTATCGAGTGGCCAAGAAGGCCCTCCAGGACGCCATCGCTAAGGCGAAGGCGAAGGCGCGAGAGGAGTTGCTGGCGACCCTTAACAGGGATCCGTGGGGACGCCCCTATCGCACGGTCAGAGGTAAACTCCGACCATGGGCACCCCCGGTCACGGAGACCATGGAACCAGCACTCCTGCAGAGTGTAGTGTCCGGCCTGTTCCCAGACCGGCCTGAGCATAGGCCGCCTCCCATGAGGCCACACCCCCCAGCCTCATCGGATGCTCCTGAACCCGTCTCAGAGGCAGAGCTCGGAGTAGCGATGATGCGCCTCAGAGCCAAGAAGGTGGCTCCAGGTCCCGACGGCATACCAGGCCGAGTGTGGGTCCTCGCCGAGGACGCCCTTGGAGACCGGTTGCGCCGCTTATTCAGCGAGTGCTTGGTCCAAGGGCGATTTCCGGAACTCTGGAAACGAGGACGCCTGGTACTGCTGAGGAAGGACGGCCGACCTGCCGACGCTCCGTCGGGGTACCGTCCCATAGTGCTGCTGGATGAGGTGGGCAAGCTCTTTGAGCGTATAATTGCCCGGCGCCTTGTCCGGCACCTAGATACTGTGGGGCCGAACCTGTCGGAGTTCCAGTTCGGGTTCAGGGCTGAGCGGTCCACGGTGGACGCTGTTCTTCGGGTCCGCGACCTGGCCGAGAGGGCGGTGGATAGCGGCGGGGTGCTGCTGGCGGTGTCTCTCGATATCGCCAACGCTTTCAACACCTTGCCGTGGTCCTGTATACGGCAGGCCCTCGTACACCACGGGGTGCCTGTCTCCCTCCAGGCGGTAGTCGCCGACTATCTGGCGCGGAGAACCGTGGAGTGGGCTACGGCAAGTGGTGCGATTGAGTCGCAAGCGGTGACGTGCGGTGTGCCACAGGGGTCGGTCCTCGGGCCGCTCTTGTGGAACATCGGCTACGACTGGGCTCTACGCGGGCTGCGAATCGCTGGGGTGGGCGTAACTTGTTACGCCGATGACACCCTGCTGACAGCCCGCGGTAGCGACTTGCACGAGGCGCTCCAGCGCGCGACGGCCGGCGTGGCGAGCGTGGTGAGCCGGATTCGGCAGCTGGGACTCGAGGTGGCGCTCGAAAAGTCGGAGGCCCTGTGTTTTCATGGGCCCCGGCGAGCGCCGCCGGCCGGGTCTCACCTGCTCGTTGGCGAAACCCGCATCAACGTCGCGTCGTCGATGCGCTATCTGGGTTTGTGGTTGGATGGGCGGTGGTCCTTCCGCACCCACTTCGAGCGCCTAACGCCGAAGCTCATGGGAGCTGCAGGGGCTTTAAGCAGGCTCATGCCCAATTTGGGGGGTCCCTCTGCGTCGTGCCGGCGCTTGTACATGGGCGTTGTCCGGTCCATGGCCCTTTACGGGGCCCCGGTTTGGGACGACGCCGTGTCCGGAGACAACGCCAGGCTGTTGCAGAGGGCACAGCGCCACTTGGCCATACGGGTAGTCCGCGGATACCGCACAATCAGTGCGGACGCGGCACTCGCGCTTGCCGGGAGCATGCCATGGGACCTCGACGCCCAGGTCCTCGCTGCCGTTTTTCGGTGGCGGGGAGACCTAAGGTCTCAGGGGCAAAGGCCCGCGCCGCGCGAAGTGGAGGCCGAGAGGGTTTGGCGCAACTGATCCAGAGTTAGGAAGCTAAAGGGAAGCGCTTCCTACCGACCGGGTGTTATGGTCGGGGACCAAGGTCCGACAGACATCATCTTGATTTGTCTATCTATATTATTCTGGATCGAAATCTTATATACCGCGGTTCATGTGCGGTACTAGGCCAGTACCAACTGGCCGGAATTAGGCTAACAGCGCCATCTAGCCTTATGGAGCCGTATCAGCTCTCGCTGTTGTGCTTGCCGTTAGGCATGCACTTGTGATGGCGAATGGTAGAGGTCGCCACACCACTCCCCTCCGAATAGCCGGAGGTTGGTTGAGACAGGATGAGCCAGCAGTCTGTGCGTCTTGAGCTTGCAAGTGCCAGTGTTCTCGGGTCCACCACGATGAGCCGGGATGAGTGTGCGTGATGTCCTCGGTGAGTCGGGATGTGCACACAGGATGTCCACGACGTGTAGGGATGAGCATGCGTGATGTCCACAGTGAGTCGGGATGAGCATGCGAAAGTCCACGATGGTCGGGATAAGCGGCCTGTACTCCACGGTGAGTCGGGAAGAGGCCCGCCTGTTGTCCACAGTGAGTCGGGATGAGGCGGTTGCTGCTGACCAGGATGTGTGGGGACGAGTCCAGAGTCCACGGTGAGTCGGGATGACCTGGATGAGGCTGCCGGAGGTACCAGGAAGATCCAGTGCGGGTCTGCGGATGGTCCTCTTGAGGCTGGTGCTGGCTTGCTGGAGACTGCTGGCTGGGTGCTGTTGGCGAGAGGAAGGAGAGGGCGACGATGATGATGACGGGCGGCTCCAGGGTGTTGATCACGTCGGGGTCACCAATTTGGCGCAACTGATCCAGAGTTAGGAAGCTAAAGGGAAGCGCTTCCTACCGACCGGGTGTTATGGTCGGGGACCAAGGTCCGACAGACATCATCTTGATTTGTCTATCTATATTATTCTGGATCGAAATCTTATATACCGCGGTTCATGTGCGGTACTAGGCCAGTACCAACTGGCCGGAATTAGGCTAACAGCGCCATCTAGCCTTATGGAGCCGTATCAGCTCTCGCTGTTGTGCTTGCCGTTAGGCATGCACTTGTGATGGCGAATGGTAGAGGTCGCCACAAGGGCGCAACTGACGCAGGTCGCCCTGCACCAGTGGAGACAGCGCTTGTCTGAGAGCCGCTTCGGTCGCAGCACCCCGGGGGCAATCGCCCCGGTCCTCGCGGAGTGGGTGCAGCGCCAGCACGGTCGCCTGACCTTCAGGCTGACCCAGATGCTCTCGGACCACGGCTGCTTCGGGTGGTACCTCTGCATGATCGGTCGCGAGCCGACGGCAAAGTGTCACCATTGCCCTAGTTGCGACAATGACACTGCGCAGCACACCCTCACGTCATGCCCGGCCTGGGCGAGGGAGCGCAGTGCCATGATCGCCGTTGTGGGCGGTGACCTGTCGTTGGCAGCAATCGTGCGGAGGATGGCGACCTGCGAGGAAGCGTGGCAGGCGGTGCTCACCTTCTGTGAGACTGTCATCTCGCAGAAGGAAGCAGCGGAGAGGGAGCGAGAGGCTTCGGCTGACGCCCCAATGATCCGCCGCCGGCGTCATGGGCACCGGAGAAGGAATTTCCTTCTCCACCTGCCCCTTCCTGGGCCCCGGGCTTCAGACACGGGGGTGTCTGTCGTCCGCTAAAGGGGGCCCGAGACGGCGTTGCGCGTGTTCCCGCGCGCCGTCTGTTGTTCCTGCGACGAGGTCGAGTTTCTCCCTCGTCGCAACCGGTAGGGGCTCGCTGCAAAGTGAGTCGGCCGAGTCTGGGGAACTGCGGTGAATGCCTATGGCCTCTCGGCCTACGGTGAACCCGCCACGTCCCCGTCTCACATGGCACCGGAGGGCACCGTCAGGTTTTTAGTGGGTAGGCGGGCTCTCACTCTGAGGTCTGGAGTCCCACATAACCCCCAGCTGCCCCCGCGGCTGGTGGGTATGCGTAACAGCATTTCCCTGACGTAAAAAAAAAAAAAAGGTTGAGTTAGGGTTTAGCTTCCCCCCCCCCTGTGGGATCTCCACCTTGTCGTGGTGGGGGGGCTCAGTAACCGTGGCTTCGCCACCCACGGTGAAGCTAAGCGGGATCCCGGGAGAGGACGCTCCACGTGGGCTTGGGACGGCCTGCGCAGGATGCGTCCAAGGGTGCGGGTGTGGGAGACAGTTCTGGCTGCCCCTCGCAGTCGGGTGCGGTCGCGGGAGGAGAGACGTCTCGGTGTGTCGTTGCCGTGCGGCCTATCTCCCGCGACCAAACGGGGGCGCACCGTTGGATGGCGCTGCGGTGGGGCCGCAGAGGAAGAGGAGATGCGGTGTGTCGTTGCCGTCCTCCTTATCCTCTACGGCCGGGAGGTGGCGGAGCCCAACACCTTGCTCCGCCGCCAAGGAGTTTGTAGCCCTCGGGCTATCCGCCGGGGTGCCGTGGTGAATGCTCACGCGACCCCATGGCGCCCCACAATGGCGGAGTGGCGGAATGCGCTGTGGTTTTAGTGGGTATTACGGCCTTGCACACCAGCCGTTGAGTCCCACATACCCCCCTGCAGATGTGTGGGGGGCATGCGTAAAAGCATTTCCACAGCGAAAAAAAAAAAAAGGGTTTAGCTTCCCCCCCCTCGAATAGAGCACGCTTTGCCGTGGCGAGGGGGCTCAGTAGTCCCTCCTGAGAGACGGCGCCAGTGTGCCGTCTGGAGTGGGATGAGATCTCCTCACCCCACTCCGTGGAGATCCGCCCTCCTGCTTAGAGGGCGGACGTTGCTGCTGGCAAGGGTCGCGGGACTGTTGAGACACCGCGGCCCCTGCTGTCACAGCCACACGCAGCGGGCTTCGTCAGGTTTTAGTGGGTATACCCGAAGACGGGGGAGTCCCACACACGCCCCTCCGGTCCCCGACGGAGGGGTACGGTGCGTAATTGACATTTCCTGACGTTAAAATAAAAAGGGTTTAGCTTCCCCCCTCGAATAGAGCACGCCTTGCCGTTGCGAGGGGGCTCAGTAGCCTGTCGCAATCCAGCGACAGGTGAAGCCAAGATGCTCTGTGGAGAGACATTTCCTGACGTTAAAAAAAAGGGTTTAGCTTCCCCCCCCTGTGGGATCTCCACCTTGTCGTGGTGGGGGGGCTCAGTAGCAGGGTTTTAGTGGGTATTACGGCCTTGCACACCAGCCGTTGAGTCCCACATACCCCCCTACAGATGTGTGGGGGGCATGCGTAAAAGCATTTCCACAGCGAAAAAAAAAGAAAAAAAAAGAGTTTAGCTTCCCCCCCTGTCGGATCTCCACCTTGTCGTGGTGGGGGGGCTCAGTAACCGTGGCTTCGCCACCCACGGTGAAGTTAAGCGGGATCCCGGGAGGGGACGCTCCACGTGGGCTTGGGGAGGCCTGCGCAGGATGCGTCCAAGGGTGCGGGTGTGGGGGACGGTTTTGGCTGTCCCTCGCAGTCGGGTGCGGTCGCGGGAGAAGAGACGTCTCGGTGTGTCGTTGCCGTGCGGCCTATCTCCCGCGACCAAACGGGGGCGCACCGTTGGAAGGCGCTGCGGTGGGGCCGCAGAGGAAGAGGAGATGCGGTGTGTCGTTGCCGTCCTCCCTATCCTCTGCGGCCGGGTGGTGGCGGAGCCCAACACCTTGCTCCGCCGCCAAGGAGTTTGTGGCCCTCGGGCTATCCGGCGGGGTGCCGTGGTGAATGCTCACGCGACCCCATGGCACCCACCACAATGGCGGAGCGGTGGAATGCGCTGTGGTTTTAGTGGGTATTACGGCCTTGCACACCAGCCGTTGAGTCCCACATACCCCCCTGCAGATGTGTGGGGGGCATGCGTAAAAGCATTTCCACAGCGAAAAAAAAAAAGGGTTTAGCTTCAACTCCACGCTAATAAAAGAGCTTAGGGTCACTGCGGAAACTAGGGTCCTCTCTAGAATCGATCACGGCCATATCAAGTTAACGAGCCAATAACATAACATTCAATAGTAATTAGACCAAAGGTAGTATCAAGTAGGTTCCTAGTAGTTCATATCCATAGTGCAGGCGGTTAGTGCGGACAAAAGTTTATAAATAGGATGTTTAGGAGGGGGCGGGTACAGTACCTACACAAAATAATTTTGGTAATTAGTTTAATGGTAACATACCACACTAGTCAACAGTACATACTTAAATACAATTTGGTTTTAATAATATAATAATGTATGTTTTGACTGCCCTAAGTTTTTATGCATCTGGGTCTTATCAAAGATATATGGGAGCTAGTGCACACCACAAGATGCATCAAGTCACTGTGTCCCAGCATACGTCGTTTCGCTTTATAAATTATTTCTCTAATCACTATGGGGTATGAAAAATAGATGTTGGCCGATTCTCAGACGTACTCAGTAAGCTCACAAAGTTTCATGAGAATCGGTCAAGCCGTTTCGGAGGAGTACGGGAACGAACATTGTGACACGAGAATTGTATATTTAAAGAGATATAGAAATGTGTCAAATAACCTCCTTCAAAAGTCTTATTTGCCCTTGTTTTTGTTGTCATAATGCTAATTCACAGAACTGCTCGAAAGCTATTATGAAATATGTTTTTAATTAGCTGCGATGAAGCAAATAAACCCCTTTTGTCTTGAAAACTGGTGAACAATATTGTCGTAGATACTTTGATCTTGAGCCGCATCCAAAGCTCATCGGTACTAATATTTAGGTATTTTAAATCGTCGATATTGATTTTATAACATTGAAAATTTATTTTCCAGTTAAAGAAACCCCTGATAATGCGTAATGAGTAATAATAATAAAGCAAAAATAATAGAGTCCATGAGGCAAAGAAAACACACTCGCACGCCCACACAAAACCTTATTTACTTATCTTTACTGTGACTTCTTTAATATAAGTAGTTGTCGTTATATTTATGTTTTTTCCCCGGTACTTAAATAAACCGAGCGTCCACGCTAATCAACTACATTATTTCATGTAATTTCTTATAAAACAGGCTGCTGCGATACAGGCTCGCTGAGTGCAAAAGATGTAAACGACACAAAATGTAACGGCAAAAACAAATTATCTGTAATATAATAAAAGTCGGGTTTTCCTTCCCGACGCTATAACTCCAGAACGCACGAACCGATTTCCACGGTTTTGCATTCGTTGGAAAGTTCTCGGGCTCCGTGAAGTTTATAGCGAACAAAATTCAGTAAAAAAGACAACAGAAAAGTTAAATGTTACAAAAAAAGGAAGCCATCTGGTGGCGAAACGGAGTTCGCCGGGTTTGCCAGTTATTTATAAAAAGTACCCATACCAATCGAGGCCAACGCTTGCAACAGTTATCTCGTTACGTCTATGCTTTTCTCGCGTACATAGCTAGGTAAACACAAATTAATATGCATAAATAAGAAAACACATAAATCATTCAATACTATTTTAGATTGTATTTTAGATTTACTTACTGTGTTCTTGGCAAATAAACGTTTGAGTTTGAGTTTACATATAAAAAGACACCTGAGAAGCCATTTTATTATTCAGCATTCAAGTGTTTTCTCCAACAGTTATCTTTTATCGTTTTGGAAAGAAAATAACATTTTAACAATGAAAACCATCATTATTATTTTCCTTACTTTGGCTTTGGTGAGTATTTTGACTAAAGACACCGATGCTTTTACAATCGTCGTCGTCGTGGTGCTTTAGTAACATGACACCAGTAACCAGCTGGTTAACGTCATTATTACCAACTTAATATATTTAGTCATACATATCTTAGTTTTTTGCGTAAAAAATGTGTTTTGATTTATCCATAATAATATATATTTTGCTCAAATTCCCCCTTCCGGCTAATTTAATGTTCCTCTAACCGAAGGTTGTCTGGAAGAGGTCGCTACAAACGATAAAACCACCTTCATTGTACATCTTTCATCACGAAAACTACCTACTATAAGAAAATTACCTACTATAAAATCGAAACACGAAAAACTGGCTGATTTAATGTCCACGAAATCGGGCCTTAGTGAGTGTCTGGTACAAATAATAATACTATTCCTCCTGGTCGATTTTGACCACAGCGGCCAATCTCAACAGAGATCAGGAAACTACACAGGAGATATTATAGTGCACAAGTGTAACAGAGCAGAGATACACAGGTGCACTCACCATCCATGTTCCATCACTCTCAAAGTTTGGTGAGTCGGCAATCCGACATGGCGCATTGAGGCACGGGGGTGTAACACCGCCAACTTCCCGACTCCGAGCTGTTATTGAGAAATTAATGACAGAAAATCTCAGAAACAATTTTGGCTCGACCTGGGATTCGAACCCAGGCCATCTCGTATGTAAGGCAGAAGCTTAGCCACTACACCAACGAGGCAGTCTGGTACAATTACCAGTCGTTCGTTAAGGCAATATATTAGAGTATCATCGTTACCCATAACTTTTACCTCTGTGTTTCAGGCAAGCTCCACTCTGGCCAACCTATCTGGCCTTACCGGAATTTTAGGAGGTGGAGGTAAAGAGTTTTGCATTGTGTAGTGCTATTATTTTAATCCAATACACGTCCCACTGCTGGGCACAGGCCTCACCTCAACTATGAGGTGGCACGAGCCATACTCCACCACGCGGGCTCAGTGCACCGCGGTGGAGGGGTGTGTGTAAGGTAAGTGACCAACTTTACTGCCAGATGTTGTTAAGCCGCCCCAAGGTATCTAATGTCATCGATATTAACCGGGACCAACAGCTGTTCGTGCCTTCCGAAGCACATATACGGTCAGTATGGTCGCCCATTCTAAACACGACCGTTCCTTAGGTTGCTTAGTTAGTGACTTACAACAACAACAACATCATCACATACATTGATCTGACTCCGTGGTAAGTAGCTTAAGCACTTGTGTTACAGATATCAGAATCAACAGTGGTATTACTAATAAACATAAATAAATACATATAACACCCAGACCAGTACAAACAGACATAAATGTTTGTACAGTGCGGGGATCGAACCCGCGACCTCTTGGTTAATAGTCAACTTCTTGACCATTACACCACAGTGGTCGTCAATCACATTCATCACTCAATCGACTTTATACATATTATAATTCAGATATGTACATTCAAATTGGTGGGGTAACATTTAGACAAACTTAGATTGCAGTCTCATTTATTCATAGTAATGCCGTGGCATACTGTCGTCATGACTCGATGTAGCTGCCCGGCGATTGGTTGACACGAGACACGCTGCCGGTGTGCGCTGGCGGTGACCTGAGCTGACTATTTTACTCTCGGAATATTCATTCTAATCTACATCTACACGGATATTATAAAGAGGAAAGATTTCATTGTTTGTTATTTGGCGCAACCGATTTAGAGTTAGGAAGCTAAAGGGAAGCGCTTCCTACCGACCGGGTGTTGTGGGGGCCCAGGGTCCGATAGACATTATCTTGAATTGTCTATCTATATTATTCAGAATCTAAATCTTATATGCCGCAGTTCATGTGCGGTACTAGGCCGGTACTAGGCTAACAGCGCCATCTAGCCTATGGAGCCGTATCAGCGCTCGCTGTCGTCCGTGCCACCGTTAGGCATGCGCTTGTGATGGCGAACGGTAGAGGTCGCCACAGTTTGTTTGAATTGAATCGGCTTCGAAACTACTGAACCGATTTAAAAAAGCTATTTTAGCATTCAAACCTATATTATCCCTGATCAAAGTAGGCTATATATATTTAATACTAGCGGCCCGTCCCGGCTTCGCACGAGTGTAATAGTTGTCCACCCGTGCGAAGCTGGGAAGTTTTATTAAATCGTCAATTTAATTCTCAACTCTAAAATAACAAAACACCGATATGTTTTTAGGATGTGGGAACCCTGCACCTCCCGTTCCACCATGCAACGGTAACCCTCCCGATGGAAACCCGTGTGGAAACCCTGCACCTCCTGTTCCAGGATGCAACGGTAACGGTAACCCACCCAACGGAAACCCGTGCAAAAATGGCAAGAAAAACAAAGACAAATGCAAGGATAAATGCGATTAGATAAACAATTACCTTTTAGAAATTCATAATTTTCTGTGTTCGAATTTAATTTAATTTATTTGTGTTTTTGGATGACAGTTGCTGGGTAATGAAGCGTGAAAATAAATGATTTTATCAAAAACGTCGTTTTAGTGTAGTTCCCGCCACGGAGCTGTTCCGTATTCATCCTTGACGTCTCATCCTTCGTCCTCATCATTAGTACTCAAACATTGGTATTAGATCGGAATAGATTGGGTTGGGTTGAGTTAGGAACTAAATAGATAGGTAGGTCTTTCTAATCTCATACTTTTGAGTACCTAGTCGGGTTTTAGTTTAGGAACTTTGTTTTAGGGAATAAAAGTCCCTCATAATTTACCAGACTCTGGCATACAAAATGAATATAGTTAAATGTCATATCATATGTCTATTGAATCCAGAGATCTATACATGTAAAGGGGGGGCCTTTTTACGTTAACTAGAGTAAAATTTAAAAACTTTAGGTACGGAATTATTAATCGTTGGTCGATGATCCACATTGTACAAATATGATACTTAAACTCCATGGGTTGGCGCAGCAGAGGTTCTCTAAATGCAGTGATAGAAGCACAGCGATTATATCCACTAGACCGGCACACATTGAGCAGTATTTACAAGTCTCACAGCTACATAGAGATCTATCAGGATGGTTATAATTTTTTTGCGAAAAAGTATCAAAATACCTGAATCGATCAATTTTGTTTTAGTAATTACATTGGGTTGAAATATAATTTAGAGTAGACACTAAAGTTAATGTTTCCAATGCTAATTCTGTAAGATAATTGATTAAAGAGAAAATAATCTAAAACTCATTGTAAACAAGAGGTTTCAGCGTTGTTTTGTTCTAATAACGAAAAGTCATGCATAATGGACAAAGGTTTTACAACATTTGAAACTAAAACAAATAAATAGAGTTTGCTCTTGTCAACCTTAAGTAGTTATTATAAAACTAGCGGTCACTGCGACTTTACCTGCGTGTGGTTCTCGTTCCGTGGAGACCCCGATGAGAAATTTAGATGTTGGCCGAATCTCAGATCAGTCAGATGTGCACGCGAAGTTACGTGGGGGATAAGTTGAATCGTTTCGGAGGAATATGTGAACATGTAATGCTAGAGTTTTATGTATAAAATAAAGGCACATATTCAAGCTAAACCAGTTGGTGGATTTATATTGTACAAAACTGTATGCATATTCCAGTAATTGGGTACCGCAGCCAGGCATCTGCACTGTTATTTCAGCTGTGGGATAGTGGAGTTGAGCGTTGTATACGATTAATGAAGTAATTTTCTAGCACATTCCATATTAATAATAGATTGGTACACGCTTGGAACTTATTTACCAAACTTGGCTAAGATAACCTAAGGAACTGTAATGGTAGAAATGGTAGAAAGTGGATGTGTTGGGATGACAACACTGATCAGTTCAAGGAGATCAATGTTGGGGGAAAACCCTAACAACGCCTGTACTAGACGAACTTAATTATTATTAGCAAAGAGTATATAGTACCTGCAGCGGGATATTTGGGCATTCAATTACGAATACGCGATTGACAAGAGGTAGGCTGAATTTCTGTTTGTGAAGGTATGAAATGAAATATGGTTTTTGTGAAGGATGTCAGTATTTTAAATTGGTAGAGTTTTAGTGTGTTATTCCGCGAAATATATAAGATCTTGACTGGTGGAAGCTTAGTTTTGCAGGATTGCGACGGATACAGCAGCCCGTAAAACTTGGTTTCGGTTAAAACGTAGTGAAAATCATACTTTGGTGTGTTGTGCATCTTCCAAGCCTAAGGTGGTTCAATTTGGGCTCACAAAAAACAAAGTATGCCTAGGTGTCCTTGGTGAAAACTCCGACAGAAAAAAGGGAGTGGTTACCTAAAGAGTTAAGTGGTTCAGTAGTTAAAGTGTTCAGAAGCAGGTCACGATCTTATATTATTGAGTTGGTGCTCAAGCCCCGTGGCATTGAAATCCTAACTCCTCGTAATAGGGTGAAAGGTAGGAAGCTGGAATCATTCTGAGGGTAGGCAGGGTTTTATGTATTGGACTTTGTATATTTGTGGTTAAGTCATAGGTGGCTTTCACTGCAGCTAATAGAAAATTAGGAAAAGTTCTTAGGTAGGTAGTGATCTAGTTGGTTAGGAAATATTTGATTTGGTTTTAGGAAGAATTTCAGGTAATTGAATAGGGAAAGTTTGGCTCAGAGTAAAGAGTTTAATGGTTCAATTCACAGTAAGTACTTATATTAGAGTAACGAAATATCTTGTGAATTCTTTCAATTTTATTGAATTATTGATATTTGTTTGAACAGGTTGGTCGTAGAGAAATATAGGTACCTAACTTAAAGTTGACTAAGAAGTTTGTTTACTAAGTTGTGAAATAAAGGGTTTGCTCGCTTCCTGGAACAGGGGAAGCTCGCTACAAGTTTTTCGTGTGACTTTTCTTGTAGCCATAGATAGGGTTTCAAGTCCACAATAAAGCTAGTTTTAAGTTAGAAAGGTTCTATATGAACTAGTTGGTAATGATAAATGCCCTGAGACTGTTCTGGAGGACTCGTGTTTTATGGAAGTGGAAGTCCACAAGTTGTGCGTGGTTGGGGCACAAACTCCAAAAATAACCATTATGTCAATCTAATAAGAATTCTAATTAACATTTTATTCTGACTAATTAAGTATTGTTTTATTAAGTAGATTATGAGTAAAGCTAGTCATTTTACTGAGCAAAACTCTAGGTCGGCAATAGTTATACATTTATTATACTTAAGTTGAGTCAGCGGAAGCGTATGAGGTTAGGTTAGGGTTTAGCTTCAACTCCATGCTAATAAAAGAGCTTAGGGTCTCTGCGGAAACTAGGGTCCTCTCTAGAATCGATCACGGCCATATCAAGTTAACGAGCCAATAACATAACATTCAATAGTAATTAGACTAAAGGTAGTATCAAGTAGGTTCCTAGTAGTTCATATCCATAGTGCAGGCGGTTAGTGCGGACAAAAGTTTATAAATAGGATGTTTAGGAGGGGGCGGGTACAGTACCTACACAAAATAATTTTGGTAATTAGTTTAATGGTAACATACCACACTAGTCAACAATACATACTTAAATACAATTTGGTTTTAATAATATAATAATGTATGTTTTGACTGCCCTAAGTTTTTATGCATCTGGGTCTTATCAAAGATATATGGGAGCTAGTGCACACCACAAGATGCATCAAGTCACTGTGTCCCAGCATACGTCGTTTTGCTTTATAAATTATTTCTCTAATCACTATGGGGTATGAAAAATAGATGTTGGCCGATTCTCAGACGTACTCAGTAAGCTCACAAAATTTCATGAGAATCGGTCAAGCCGTTTCGGAGGAGTACGGGAACGAACATTGTGACACGAGAATTGTATATTTAAAGAGTTATAGAAATGTGTCAGCATGCATCAAATAACCTCCTTCAAAAGTCTTATTTGCCCTTGTTTTTGTTGTCATAATGCTAATTCACAGAACTGCTCGAAAGCTATTGTGAAATATGTTTTTAATTAGCTGCGATGAAGCAAATAAACCCCTTTTGTCTTGAAAACTGGTGAACAATATTGTCGTAGATACTTTGATCTTGAGCCGCATCCAAAGTTCATCGGTACTAATATTTAGGTATTTTAAATCGTCGATATTGATTTTATAACATTGAAAATTTATTTTCCAGTTAAAGAAACCCCTGATAATGCGTAATGAGTAATAATAATAATGCAAAAATAATAGAGTCCATGAGGCAAGAAAACACACTCGCACGCCCACACAAAACCTTATTTACTTATCATTACTGTAACTTCTTTAATATAAGTATTTGTCGTTATATTTATGTTTTTTCCCCGGTACTTAAATAAACCGAGCGTCCACGCTAATGCAACTACATTATTTCATGTAATTTCTTATAAAACAGGCTGCTGCGATACAAGCTCGCTGAGTGCAAAAGATGTAAACGACACAAAATGTAACGGTTTTTGTCAGAAACAAATTATCTGTAATATAAAAAAAGTCGGGTTTTCCTTCCCGACGCTATAACTCCAGAACGCACGAAACGATTTCCACGGTTTTGCATTCGTTGGAAAGGTCTCGGGCTCCGTGAAGTTTATAGCAAACAAAATTCAGTAAAAAAAAATAACAGAAAAGTCAAATGTTACAAAAAAGGAAGCCATCTGGTGGCGAAACGGAGTTCGCCGGGTTTGCCAGTTATTTATAAAAAGTACCCATACCAATTGAGGCCAACGCTTGCAACAGTTATCTCGTTACGTCTATGCTTTTCTCGCGTACATAGCTAGGTAAACACAAATTAATATGCATAAATAAGAAAACACATAAATCATTCAATACTATTTTAGATTGTATTTTAGATTTACTTACTGTGTTCTTGGCAAATAAACGTTTGAGTTTGAGTTTACATATAAAAAGACACCTGAGAAGCCATTATATTATTCAGCATTCAAGTGTTTTCTCCAACAGTTATCTCTTATCGTTTTGGAAAGAAAATAACATTTTAACAATGAAAACCATCATTATTATTTTCCTTACTTTGGCTTTGGTGAGTATTTTTACCAAAGACACCGATGCGTTTACAATCGTCGTCGTATAGTGGTGCTTTAGTAACATGACACCAGTAACCAGCTGTTAACGTTACAACCAGTTAACGTCATTATAAGTACCTACTTTATATATTGAGTCATACATATCTTAGTTGTTTCGTAAAAATTGTGTTTTGATTTATCCATAATAATATATATTTTGCTCAAATTCCCCCTTACGGCTAATTTAATGTTCCTCTAACCGAAGGTTGTCTGGAAGAGGTCGCTACAAACGATAAAACCACCTTCATTGTACATCTTTCATCACGAAAACTACCTACTATAAGAAAATTACCTACTATAAAATCGAAACACGAAAAACTGGCTGATTTAATGTCCACGAAATCGGGCCTTAGTGAGTGTCTGGTAAAAATAATAATACTATTCCTCCTGGTCGATTTCGACCACAGCGGCCAATCTCAACAGAGATCAGGAAACTACACAGGAGATATTATAGTGCACAAGTGTAACAGAGCAGAGATACACAGGTGCACTCACCATCCATGTTCCATCACTCTCAAAGTTTGGTGAGTCGGCAATCCGACATGGCGCATTGAGGCACGGGGGTGTAACACCGCCAACTTCCCGACTCCGAGCTGTTTTTGAGAAATTAATGACAGAAAATCTCAGAAACAATTTTGGCTCGACCTGGGATTCGAACCCAGGCCATCTCGTATGTAAGGCAGAAGCTTAGCCACTACACCAACGAGGCAGTCTGGTACAATTACCAGTCGTTCGTTAAGGCAATATATTAGAGTATCATCGTTACCCATAACTTTTACCTCTGTGTTTCAGGCAAGCTCCACTCTGGCCAACCTATCTGGCCTTACCGGAATTTTAGGAGGTGGAGGTAGAGAGTTTTGCATTGTGTAGTGCTATTATTTTAATCCAATACACGTCCCACTGCTGGGCACAGGCCTCACCTCAACTATGAGGTGGCACGAGCCATACTCCACCACGCGGGCTCAGTGCACCGCGGTGGAGGGGTGTGTGTAAGGTAAGTGACCAACTTTACTGCCAGATGTTGTTAAGCCGCCCCAAGGTATCTAATGTCATCGATATTAACCGGGACCAACAGCTGTTCGTGCCTTCCGAAGCACATATACGGTCAGTATGGTCGCCCATTCTAAACACGACCGTTCCTTAGGTTGCTTAGTTAGTGACTTACAACAACAACAACATCATCACATACATTGATCTGACTCCGTGGTAAGTAGCTTAAGCACTTGTGTTACAGATATCAGAATGAACAGTGGTATTACTAATAAACATAAATAAATACATATAACACCCAGACCAGTACAAACAGACATAAATGTTTGTACAGTGCGGGGATCGAACCCGCGACCTCTTGGTTAATAGTCAACTTCTTGACCATTACACCACAGTGGTCGTCAATCACATTCATCACTCAATCGACTTTATACATATTATAATTCAGATATGTACATTCAAATTGGTGGGGTAACATTTAGACAAACTTAGATTGCAGTCTCATTTATTCATAGTAATGCCGTGGCATACTGTCGTCATGACTCGATGTAGCTGCCCGGCGATTGGTTGACACGAGACACGCTGCCGGTGTGCGCTGGCGGTGACCTGAGCTGACTATTTTACTCTCGGCATATTCATTCTAATCTACATCTACACGGATATTATAAAGAGGAAAGATTTCATTGTTTGTTATTTGGCGCAACCGATTTAGAGTTAGGAAGCTAAAGGGAAGCGCTTCCTACCGACCGGGTGTTGTGGGGGCCCAGGGTCCGATAGACATTATCTTGAATTGTCTATCTATATTATTCAGAATCTAAATCTTATATGCCGCAGTTCATGTGCGGTACTAGGCCGGTACTAGGCTAACAGCGCCATCTAGCCTATGGAGCCGTATCAGCGCTCGCTGTCGTCCGTGCCACCGTTAGGCATGCGCTTGTGATGGCGAACGGTAGAGGTCGCCACAGTTTGTTTGAATTGAATCGGCTTCGAAACTACTGAACCGATTTAAAAAAGCTATTTTAGCATTCAAACCTATATTATCCCTGATCAAAGTAGGCTATATATATTTAATACTAGCGGCCCGTCCCGGCTTCGCACGAGTGTAATAGTTGTCCACCCGTGCGAAGCTGGGAAGTTTTATTAAATCGTCAATTTAATTCTCAACTCTAAAATAACAAAACACCGATATGTTTTTAGGATGTGGGAACCCTGCACCTCCCGTTCCACCATGCAGCGGTAACCCTCCCGATGGAAACCCGTGTGGAAACCCTGCACCTCCTGTTCCAGGATGCAACGGTAACGGTAACCCACCCAACGGAAACCCGTGCAAAAATGGCAAGAAAAACAAAGACAAATGCAAGGATAAATGCGATTAGATAAACAATTACCTTTTAGAAATTCATAATTTTCTGTGTTCGAATTTAATTTAATTTATTTGTGTTTTTGGATGACAGTTGCTGGGTAATGAAGCGTGAAAATAAATGATTTTATCAAAAACGTCGTTTTAGTGTAGTTCCCGCCACGGAGCTGTTCCGTATTCATCCTTGACGTCTCATCCTTCGTCCTCATCATTAGTACTCAAACATTGGTATTAGATCGGAATAGATTGGGTTGGGTTGAGTTAGGAACAAAATAGATCCCCCTCGAATAGAGCACGCCTTGCCGTGGCGAGGGGGCTCAGTAGTCTGTCGCAATCCAGCGACAGGTGAAGCCAAGATGCTCTGTGGAGAGTGCCTCTGCGTCTGTTCCCGTATCGGGCGGCAGAGACACTAGTGAGTCGCGTCTGTCTCGCATCGAGCGGCGGCTCACCGAAGTGCTTGTGGCTCCCAGCACCCCTCTGGCTTATCAGAGGAGGCAGGGGATGTCCTTGGGACTCTGGTCCTCGTGGCGAAACGAGGGTCTTGGCCTAACCGCCCGGACCCTCCTGAGAGACGGCGCCAGTGTGCCGTCTGGAGTGGGATGAGATCTCCTCACCCCACTCCGTGGAGATCCGCCCTCCTGCTTAGAGGGCGGACGTTGCTGCTGGCAAGGGTCGCGGGACTGTTGAGACACCGCGGCCCCTGCTGTCACAGCCACACGCAGCGGGCTTCGTCAGGTTTTAGTGGGTATACCCGAAGACGGGGGAGTCCCACACACGCCCCTCCGGTCCCCGACGGAGGGGTACGGTGCGTAATTGACATTTCCTGACGTTAAAAAAAAAAAAAAAAAAAAAAAAAAAAAAAAAGGAACAAAATAGATAGGTAGGTCTTTCTAATCTCATACTTTTGAGTACCTAGTCGGGTTTTAGTTTAGGAACTTTGTTTTAGGGAATAAAAGTCCCTCATAATTTACCAGACTCTGGCATACAAAATGAATATAGTTAAATGTCATATCATATGTCTATTGAATCCAGAGATCTATACATGTAAAGGCCCCCGCCTTTTTACGTTAACTAGAGTAAAATTTAAAAACTTTAGGTACGGAATCATTAATCGTTGGTCGATGATCCACATTGTACAAATATGATACTTAAACTCCATGGGTTGGCGCAGCAGAGGTTCTCTAAATGCAGTGATAGAAGCACAGCGATTATATCCACTAGACCGGCACACATTGAGCAGTATTTACAAGTCTCACAGCTACATAGAGATCTATCAGGATGGTTATAATTTTTTTGCGAAAAAGTATCAAAATACCTGAATCGATCAATTTTGTTTTAGTAATTACATTGGGTTGAAATATAATTTAGAGTAGACACTAAAGTTAATGTTTCCAATGCTAATTCTGTAAGATAATTGATTAAAGAGAAAATAATCTAAAACTCATTGTAAACAAGAGGTTTCAGCGTTGTTTTGTTCTAATAACGAAAAGTCATGCATAATGGACAAAGGTTTTACAACATTTGAAACTAAAACAAATAAATAGAGTTTGCTCTTGTCAACCTTAAGTAGTTATTATAAAACTAGCGGTCACTGCGACTTTACCTGCGTGTGGTTCTCGTTCCGTGGAGACCCCGATGAGAAATTTAGATGTTGGCCGAATCTCAGATCAGTCAGATGTGCACGCGAAGTTACGTGGGGGATAAGTTGAATCGTTTCGGAGGAATATGTGAACATGTAATGCTAGAGTTTTATGTATAAAATAAAGGCACATATTCAAGCTAAACCAGTTGGTGGATTTATATTGTACAAAACTGTATGGATATTCCAGTAATTGGGTACCGCAGCCAGGCATCTGCACTGTTATTTCAGCTGTGGGATAGTGGAGTTGAGCGTTGTATACGATTAATGAAGTAATTTTCTAGCACATTCCATATTAATAATAGATTGGTACACGCTTGGAACTTATTTACCAAACTTGGCTAAGATAACCTAAGGAACTGTAATGGTAGAAATGGTAGAAAGTGGATGTGTTGGGATGACAACACTGATCAGTTCAAGGAGATCAATGTTGGGGGAAAACCCTAACAACGCCTGTACTAGACGAACTTAATTATTATTAGCAAAGAGTATATAGTACCTGCAGCGGGATATTTGGGCATTCAATTACGAATACGCGAGTGACAAGAGGTAGGCTGAATTTCTGTTTGTGAAGGTATGAAATGAAATATGGTTTTTGTGAAGGATGTCAGTATTTTAAATTGGTAGAGTTTTAGTGTGTTATTCCGCGAAATATATAAGATCTTGACTGGTGGAAGCTTAGTTTTGCAGGATTGCGACGGATACAGCAGCCCGTAAAACTTGGTTTCGGTTAAAACGTAGTGAAAATCATACTTTGGTGTGTTGTGCATCTTCCAAGCCTAAGGTGGTTCAATTTGGGCTCACAAAAAACAAAGTATGCCTAGGTGTCCTTGGTGAAAACTCCGACAGAAAAAAGGGAGTGGTTACCTAAAGAGTTAAGTGGTTCAGTAGTTAAAGTGTTCAGAAGCAGGTCACGATCTTATATTATTGAGTTGGTGCTCAAGCCCCGTGGCATTGAAATCCTAACTCCTCGTAATAGGGTGAAAGGTAGGAAGCTGGAATCATTCTGAGGGTAGGCAGGGTTTTATGTATTGGACTTTGTATATTTGTGGTTAAGTCATAGGTGGCTTTCACTGCAGCTAATAGAAAATTAGGAAAAGTTCTTAGGTAGGTAGTGATCTAGTTGGTTAGGAAATATTTGATTTGGTTTTAGGAAGAATTTCAGGTAATTGAATAGGGAAAGTTTGGCTCAGAGTAAAGAGTTTAATGGTTCAATTCACAGTAAGTACTTATATTAGAGTAACGAAATATCTTGTGAATTCTTTCAATTTTATTGAATTATTGATATTTGTTTGAACAGGTTGGTCGTAGAGAAATATAGGTAACTTAAAGTTGACTAAGAAGTTTGTTTACTAAGTTGTGAAATAAAGGGTTTGCTCGCTTCCTGGAACAGGGGAAGCTCGCTACAAGTTTTTCGTGTGACTTTTCTTGTAGCCATAGATAGGGTTTCAAGTCCACAATAAAGCTAGTTTTAAGTTAGAAAGGTTCTATATGAACTAGTTGGTAATGATAAATGCCCTGAGACTGTTCTGGAGGACTCGTATTTTATGGAAGTGGAAGTCCACAAGTTGTGCGTGGTTGGGGCACAAACTCCAAAAATAACCATTATGTCAATCTAATAAGAATTCTAATTAACATTTTATTCTGACTAATTAAGTATTGTTTTATTAAGTAGATTATGAGTAAAGCTAGTCATTACTGAGCAAAACTCTAGGTCGGCAATAGTTATACATTTATTATACTTAAGTTGAGTCAGCGGAAGCGTATGAGGTTAGGTTAGGGTTTAGCTTCAACTCCATGCTAATAAAAGAGCTTAGGGTCTCTGCGGAAACTAGGGTCCTCTCTAGAATCGATCACGGCCATATCAAGTTAACGAGCCAATAACATAACATTCAATAGTAATTAGACTAAAGGTAGTATCAAGTAGGTTCCTAGTAGTTCATATCCATAGTGCAGGCGGTTAGTGCGGACAAAAGTTTATAAATAGGATGTTTAGGAGGGGGCGGGTACAGTACCTACACAAAATAATTTTGGTAATTAGTTTAATGGTAACATACCACACTAGTCAACAGTACATACTTAAATACAATTTGGTTTTAATAATATAATAATGTATGTTTTGACTGCCCTAAGTTTTTATGCATCTGGGTCTTATCAAAGATATATGGGAGCTAGTGCACACCACAAGATGCATCAAGTCACTGTGTCCCAGCATACGTCGTTTTGCTTTATAAATTATTTCTCTAATCACTATGGGGTATGAAAAATAGATGTTGGCCGATTCTCAGACGTACTCAGTAAGCTCACAAAATTTCATGAGAATCGGTCAAGCCGTTTCGGAGGAGTACGGGAACGAACATTGTGACACGAGAATTTTATATTTAAAGAGTTATAGAAATGTGTCAGCATGCATCAAATAACCTCCTTCAAAAGTCTTATTTGCCCTTGTTTTTGTTGTCATAATGCTAATTCACAGAACTGCTCGAAAGCTATTGTGAAATATGTTTTTAATTAGCTGCGATGAAGCAAATAAACCCCTTTTGTCTTGAAAACTGGTGAACAATATTGTCGTAGATACTTTGATCTTGAGCCGCATCCAAAGCTCATCGGTACTAATATTTAGGTATTTTAAATCGTCGATATTGATTTTATAACATTGAAAATTTATTTTCCAGTTAAAGAAACCCCTGATAATGCGTAATGAGTAATAATAATAATGCAAAAATAATAGAGTCCATGAGGCAAGAAAACACACTCGCACGCCCACACAAAACCTTATTTACTTATCATTACTGTAACTTCTTTAATATAAGTATTTGTCGTTATATTTATGTTTTTTCCCCGGTACTTAAATAAACCGAGCGTCCACGCTAATGCAACTACATTATTTCATGTAATTTCTTATAAAACAGGCTGCTGCGATACAAGCTCGCTTAGTGCAAAAGATATAAACGACACAAAATGTAACGGTTTCTGGCAAAAACAAATTATCTGTAATATAAAAATAAGTCGGGTTTTCCTTCCCGACGCTATAACTCCAGAACGCACGAAACGATTTCCACGGTTTTGCATTCGTTGGAAAGGTCTCGGGCTCCGTGAAGTTTATAGCAAACAAAATTCAGTAAAAAAAAAATAACAGAAAAGTCAAATGTTACAAAAAAGGAAGCCATCTGGTGGCGAAACGGAGTTCGCCGGGTTTGCCAGTTATTTATAAAAAGTACCCATACCAATTGAGGCCAACGCTTGCAACAGTTATCTCGTTACGTCTATGCTTTTCTCGCGTACATAGCTAGGTAAACACAAATTAATATGCATAAATAAGAAAACACATAAATCATTCAATACTATTTGACATTGTACATATAAAAAGACACCTGAGAAGCCATTTTATTATTCAGCATTCAAGTGTTTTCTCCAACAGTTATCTCTTATCGTTTTGGAAAGAAAATAACATTTTAACAATGAAAACCATCATTATTATTTTCCTTACTTTGGCTTTGGTGAGTATTTTGACTAAAGACACCGATGCTTTTACAATCGTCGTCGTATAGTGGTGCTTTAGTAACATGACACCAGTAACCAGCTGTTAACGTTACAACCAGTTAACGTCATTATAAGTACCTACTTTATATATTTAGTCATACATATCTTTGTTGTTGCGTAAAAATTGTGTTTTGATTTATCCATAATAATATATATTTTGCTCAAATTCTCCCTTACGGCTAATTTAATGTTCCTCTAACCGAAGGTTGTCTGGAAGAGGTCGCTACAAACGATAAAACCACCTTCATTGTACATCTTTCATCACGAAAACTACCTACTATAAGAAAAGTACCTACTATAAAATCGAAACACGAAAACCTGGCTGATTTAATGTCCACGAAATCGGGCCTTAGTGAGTGTCTGGTACAATTAATAATACTATTCCTCCTGGTCGATTTCGACCACAGCGGCCAATCTCAACAGAGATCAGGAAACTACACAGGAGATATTATAGTGCACAAGTGTAACAGAGCAGAGATACACAGGTGCACTCACCATCCATGTTCCATCACTCTCAAAGTTTGGTGAGTCGGCAATCCGACATGGCGCTTTGAGGCACGGGGGTGTAACACCGCCCACTTCCCAACTCCGAGCTGTTATTGAGAAAGTCATGACAGAAAATCTCAGAAACAATTTTAGCTCGACCTGAATTTCGAACCCAGGCCATCTCGTATGTAAGGCAGAAGCTTTGCCACTACACCAACGAGGCAGTCTGGTACAATTACCAGTCGTTCGTTAAGGCAATATATTAGAGTATCATCGTTACCCATAACTTTTACCTCTGTGTTTCAGGCAAGCTCCACTCTGGCCAACCCATGCCTTACCGGAATTTTAGGAGGAGGAGGTAAAGAGTTTTGCATTGTGTAGTGCTATTATTTTAATCCTATACACGTCCCACTGCTGGGCACAGGCCTCACCTCAACTATGAGGTGGCACGAGCCATACTCCACCACGCGGGCTCAGTGCACCGCGGTGGAGGGGTGTGTGTAAGGTAAGTGACCAAATTTACTGCCAGATGTTGTTAAGCCGCCCCAAGGTATCTAATGTCATCGATATTAACCGGGACCAACAGCTGTTCGTGCCTTCCGAAGCACATATACGGTCAGTATGGTCACCCATTCTAAACACGACCGCTCCTTAGGTTGCTTAGTTAGTGACTTACAACAACAACAACATCATCACATACATTGATCTGACTCCGTGGTAAGTAGCTTAAGCACTTGTGATACAGATATCAGAATCAACAGTGGTATTACTAATAAACATAAATAAATACATATAACACCCAGACCAGTACAAACAGACACAAATGTTTGTACAGTGCGGGGATCGAACCCGCGACCTCTTGGTTAATAGTCAACTTCTTGACCATTACACCACAGTGGTCGTCAATCACATTCATCACTCAATCGACTTTATACATATTATAATTCAGATATGTACATTCAAATTGGTGGGGTAACATTTTGACAAACTTAGATTGCAGTCTTATTTATTCATAGTAATGCCGTGGCATACTGTCGCCATGACTCGATGTAGCTGCCCGGCGATTGGTTGACACGAGACACGCTGCCGGTCGCGAGTCGCAGCGGCAATATGCGGCAGGTGTGCGCTGGCGGTGACCTGAGCTGACTATTTTACTCTCGGCATATTCATTCTAATCTACATCTACACGGATATTATAAAGAGGAAAGATTTCATTGTTTGTTATTTGGCGCAACCGATTTAGAGTTAGGAAGCTAAAGGGAAGCGCTTCCTACCGACCGGGTGTTATGGTCGGGGACCAAGGTCCGATAGACATTATCTTGAATTGTCTATCTATATTATTCAGAATCTAAATCTTATATGCCGCGGTTCATGTGCGGTACTAGGCCGGTACTAGGCTAACAGCGCCATCTAGCCTATGGAGCCGTATCAGCGATCGCTGTCGTGCGTGCCACCGTTAGGCATGATGCGCTTGTGATGGCGAACGGTAGAGGTCGCCACAGTTTGTTTGAATTGAATCGGCTTCGAAACTACTGAACCGATTTAAAAAAAACTATTTTAGCATTCGAAACCTATATTATCCCTGATCAAAGTAGGCTATATATATTTAATACTAGCGGCCCGTCCCGGCTTCGCACGAGTGTAATAGTTGTCCACCCGTGAGAAGCTGGGGAGTTTAATTAAATCGTCAATTTAATTCTCAACTCTAAAATAACAAAACACCGATATGTTTTCAGGATGTGGGAACCCTGCACCTCCCGTTCCACCATGCAACGGTAAACCGCCCATCGGAAACCCTGCACCACCCGTTCCATCAGGCAACGGTAACCCTCCCGATGGAAACCCGTGTGGAAACCCTGCACCTCCTGTTCCAGGATGCAACGGTAACGGTAACCCACCCAACGGAAACCCGTGCAAAAATGGCAAGAAAAACAAAGACAAATGCAAGGATAAATGCGATTAGATAAACAATTACCTTTTAGAAATTCATAATTTTCTGTGTTCGAATTTAATTTAATTTATTTGTGTAATTTTGGATGACAGTTGCTGGGTAATGAAGTTTGAAAATAAATTATTACATCAAAAACGTCGTTTTAGTGTAGTTCCCGCCACGGAGCTGTTCCGTAATCATCCTTGACGTCTCATCCTTCTCAATAATTAGTACTCAAACATTGGTATTAGATCGGAATAGATTGGGTTGGGTTGAGTTAGGAACAAAATAGATCCCCCTCGAATAGAGCACGCCTTGCCCCCCCTCGAATAGAGCACGCCTTGCCGTGGCGAGGGGGCTCAGTAGCCTGTCGCAATCCAGCGACAGGTGAAGCCAAGATGCTCTGTGGAGAGTGCCTCTGCGTCTGTTCCCGTATCGGGCGGCAGAGGCACTAGTGAGTCGCGTCTGTCTCGCATCGAGCGGCGACTCACCGAAGTGAATGTGGCTCCCAGCACCCCTCTGGCTTATCAGAGGAGGCAGGGGATGTCCTTGGGACTCTGGTCCTAGTGGCGAAACGAGGGTCTTAGCTTAACCGCCCGGACCCTCCTGAGAGACGGCGCCAGTGTGCCGTCTGGAGTGGGATGAGATCTCCTCACCCCACTCCGTGGAGATCCGCCCTCCTGCTTAGAGGGCGGACGTTGCTGCTGGCAAGGGTCGCGGGACTGTTGAGACACCGCGGCCCCTGCTGTCACAGCCACACGCAGCGGGCTTCGTCAGGTTTTAGTGGGTATACCCGAAGACGGGGGAGTCCCACACACGCCCCTCCGGTCTCCGACGGAGGGGTACGGTGCGTAATTGACATTTCCTGACGTTAAAAAAAAAAAAAAAAAAAAAAAAAAAAAAAAAAAAAAAAAAAAAAAAAAGGAACAAAATAGATCCCCCCTGTCGGATCTCCACCTTGTCGTGGTGGGGGGGCTCAGTAACCGTGGCTTTGCCACCCACGGTGAAGCTAAGCGGGATCCCGGGAGGGGACGCTCCACGTGGGCTTGGGCAGGCCTGCGCAGGATGCGTCCAAGAGTGCGGGTGTGGGGGACGGTTTTGGCTGTCCCTCGCAGTCGGGTGCGGTCGCGGGAGGAGAGACGTCTCGGTGTGTCGTTGCCGTGCGGCCTATCTCCCGCGACCAAACGGGGGCGCACCGTTTGATGGCGCTGCGGTGGGGCCGCAGAGGAAGAGGAGATGCGGTGTGTCGTTGCCGTCCTCCCTATCCTCTGCGGCCGTGTGGGAGTTAGTTTTGGTGGCGGAGCCCAACACCTTGCTCCGCCGCCAAGGAGTTTGTAGCCCTCGGGCTATCCGCCGGGGTGCCGTGGTGAATGCTCACGCGACCCCATGGCGCCCCACATTGGCGGAGCGGCGGAATGCGCTGTGGTTTTAGTGGGTATTACGGCCTTGCACACCAGCCGTTGAGTCCCACATACCCCCCTGCAGTTGTGTGGGGGGCATGCGTAAAAGCATTTCCACAGCGAAAAAAAAAAAAAAAAAAAAAAAAAAAAAAAAAAGGAACAAAATAGATGGGGTGCCAGGTCAGACAGCCTCCTCGTGGCGCACCCCGAGCAACTGGCGTCGAACGGTTTTCGGCGTCAGGCTGATGGTCTGACAGCGGCGGTGGCGGTTGAGCCCACATCCAGCTGGGCTCCCGCGGGGCATCTACGCCCCGGTCTTGGGTTCTACTCCCTTTCTCTCGTCTCGGAGAGGATCGCGCGGAGTGGCCCGTAATTGGTGGAGCGCTTGGCGCTCAGCAGGTTTAGCCTGCGAGGCAAGTAAGGCCGACGGGGCATCTGCCCGGGTCCGAAGTGCGGTGGCGCGGCAGGTCTCGTCAACTCGGCGGGCCTGTCGGGCAAGCCGTTACCCCAGTGGGGCCGGTGGTCGTCGGGACGTTTGTCCGGGCCGAGAGGCGGGGGATCCTCACTAAAAAGCCCCCCTGTTACCTCACTGAGAGGCCAGGAGCCTACGGGCTGAGTGGTAGAAAACCACAATAAAAAGTTACCCCTATTTCCAGAGTCACGCAGAGGGGCTCTGGGGCGTATGACTGATGGGGTCACACCGGTCTCGACATCTCTCCTGAGAGACGGCGCCAGTGTGCCGTCTGGAGTGGGATGAGATCTCCTCACCCCACTCCGTGGAGATCCGCCCTCCTGCTTAGAGGGCGGACGTTGCTGCTGGCAAGGGTCGCGGGACTGTTGAGACACCGCGGCCCCTGCTGTCACAGCCACACGCAGCGGGCTTCGTCAGGTTTTAGTGGGTATACCCGTATCCGGGGGAGTCCCACACACGCCCCTCCGGTCCCCGACGGAGGGGTACGGTGCGTAATCGACATTTCCTGACGTTAAAAAAAAAAAAAAAAAAAAGGAACAAAATAGATAGGTAGGTCTTTCTAACCTCATACTTTTGAGTACCTAGTCGGGTATAAGTTTGGGAACTTTGTTTTAGGGAATAAAAGTCCCTCACAATTTACCAGACTCTGGCATACAAAATGAATATAGTTAAATGTCATATCATATGTCTATTGAATCCAGAGTAGTTAAATATTGTTACTGTTACTGTTACCGGATAATACTAGATTATGCACCGAGGGCGTAAAGGACTGTCGTGAGTCGCGGGCGTTGGATCCTGAGTGATGCGAGGGAAAAAAAGTGACTTAATTAGGTTTTTAGGGTTCCGTAGTCCGACAAGGAACCCTTATAAGATCGTTCAGTCCGTCCTAGTCTGTCACAGCAAAATATCTTCTACGTTTATGTACTGTTTTGCATGTAACTTGGTTCGAGGATACTTCACATATTGATCTCATTTTTGAAAATACGAAAAATTAAAATTACCCCTTTTTAAGGGTACCTCCCTATACATGTAAAGGGGAGGCCTTTTTACGTTAACTAGAGTAAAATTTAAAAACTTTAGGTACGGAATCATTAATCGTTGGTCGATGATCCACATTGTACAAATATGATACTTAAACTCCATGGGTTGGCGCAGCAGAGGTTCTCTAAATGCAGTGATAGAAGCACAGCGATTATATCCTCTAGACCGGCACACATTGAGCAGTATTTACAAGTCTCACAGCTACATAGAGATCTATCAGGATGGTTATAATTTTTTTGCGAAAAAGTATCAAAATACCTGAATCTATCAATTTTGGTTTAGTAATTACATTGGGTTGAAATATTTTAGAGTAGACACTAAAGTTAATGTTTCCAATGCTAATTCTGTAACATAATTGATTAAAGAGAAAATAATCTAAAACTCATTGTAAACAAGAGGTTTCAGCGTTGTTTTGTTCTAATAACGAAAAGTCATGCATAATGGACAAAGGTTTTACAACATTTGAAACTAAAACAAATAAATAGAGTTTGCTCTTGTCAACCTTAAGTAGTTATTATAAAACTAGCGGTCACTGCGACTTCACCTGCGTGTGGTTCTCGTTCCGTGGAGACCTCGATGAGAAATTTAGATGTTGGCCGAATCTCAGATCAGTCAGATGTGCACGCGAAGTTACGTGGGGGATAAGTTGAATCGTTTCGGAGGAATATGTGAACATGTAATGCTAGAGTTTTATGTATAAAATAAAGGCACATATTCAAGCTAAACCAGTTGGTGGATTTATATTGTACAAAACTGTATGCATATTCCAGTAATTGGGTACCGCAGCCAGGCATCTGCACTGTTATTTCAGCTGTGGGATAGTGGAGTTGAGCGTTGTATACGATTAATGAAGTAATTTTCTAGCACATTCCATATTAATAATAGATTGGTACACGCTTGGAACTTATTTACCAAACTTGGCTAAGATAACCTAAGGAACTGTAATGGTAGAAATGGTAGAAAGTGGATGTGTTGGGATGACAACACTGATCAGTTCAAGGAGATCAATGTTGGGGGAAAACCCTAACAACGCCTGTACTAGACGAACTTAATTATTATTAGCAAAGAGTATATAGTACCTGCAGCGGGATATTTGGGCATTCAATTACGAATACGCGAGTGACAAGAGGTAGGCTGAATTTCTGTTTGTGAAGGTATGAAATGAAATATGGTTTTTGTGAAGGATGTCAGTATTTTAAATTGGTAGAGTTTTAGTGTGTTATTCCGCGAAATATATAAGATCTTGACTGGTGGAAGCTTAGTATTGCAGGATTGCGACGGATACAGCAGCCCGTAAAACTTGGTTTCGGTTAAAACGTAGTGAAAATCATACTTTGGTGTGTTGTGCATCTTCCAAGCCTAAGGTGGTTCAATTTGGGCTCACAAAAAACAAAGTATGCCTAGGTGTCCTTGGTGAAAACTCCGACAGAAAAAAGGGAGTGGTTACCTAAAGAGTTAAGTGGTTCAGTAGTTAAAGTGTTCAGAAGCAGGTCACGATCTTTATTATTGAGTTGGTGCTCAAGCCCCGTGGCATTGAAATCCTAACTCCTCGTAATAGGGTGAAAGGTAGGAAGCTGGAATCATTCTGAGGGTAGGCAGGGTTTTATGTATTGGACTTTGTATATTTGTGGTTAAGTCATAGGTGGCTTCCACTGCAGCTAATAGAAAATTAGGAAAAGTTCTTAGGTAGGTAGTGATCTAGTTGGTTAGGAAATATTTGATTTGGTTTTAGGAAGAATTTCAGGTAATTGAATAGGGAAAGTTTGGCTCAGAGTAAAGAGTTTAATGGTTCAATTCACAGTAAGTACTTATATTAGAGTAACGAAATATCTTGTGAATTCTTTCAATTTTATTGAATTATTGATATTTGTTTGAACAGGTTGGTCGTAGAGAAATATAACTTAAAGTTGACTAAGAAGTTTGTTTACTAAGTTGTGAAATAAAGGGTTTGCTCGCTTCCTGGAACAGGGGAAGCTCGCTACAAGTTTTTCGTGTGACTTTTCTTGTAGCCATAGATAGGGTTTCAAGTCCACAATAAAGCTAGTTTTCAGTTAGAAAGGTTCTATATGAACTAGTTGGTAATGATAAATGCCCTGAGACTGTTCTGGAGGACTCGTATTTTATGGAAGTGGAAGTCCACAAGTTGTGCGTGGTTGGGGCACAAACTCCAAAAATAACCATTATGTGAATCTAATAAGAATTCTAATTAACATTTTATTCTGACTAATTAAGTATTGTTTTATTAAGTAGATTATGAGTAAAGCTAGTCATTACTGAGCAAAACTCTAGGTCGGCAATAGTTATACATTTATTAGACTTGAGTCAGCGGAAGCGTATGAGGTTAGGTTAGGGTTTAGCTTCACCCCCTCGAATAGAGCACGCCTTGCCGTGGCGAGGGGGCTCAGTAGCCTGTCGCAATCCAGCGACAGGTGAAGCCAAGATGCTCTGTGGAGAGTGCCTCTGCGTCTGTTCCCGTGTCGGGCGGCAGAGGCACTAGTGAGTCGCGTCTGTCTCGCATCGAGCGGCGGCTCACCGAAGTGGTTGTGGCTCCCAGCACCCCTCTGGCTTATCAGAGGAGGCAGGGGATGTCCTTGGGACTCTGGTCCTCGTGGCGAAACGAGGGTCTTGGCCTAACCGCCCGGACCCTCCTGAGAGACGACGCCAGCGTGCCGTCTGGAGTGGGATGAGATCTCCTCACCCCACTCCGTGGAGATCCGCCCTCCTGCTTAGAGGGCGGACGTTGCTGCTGGCAAGGGTCGCGGGACTGTTGAGATACCGCGGCCCCTGCTGTCACAGCCACACGCAGCGGGCTTCGTCAGGTTTTAGTGGGTATACCCGAAGACGGGGGAGTCCCACACACGCCCCTCCGGTCCCCGACGGAGGGGTACGGTGCGTAATTGACATTTCCTGACGTTAAAAAAAAAAAAAAAAAAAAAAAAAAAAAAAAAAAAAAAGGGTTTAGCTTCAACTCCATGCTAATAAAAGAGCTTAGGGTCTCTGCGGAAACTAGGGTCCTCTCTAGAATCGATCACGGCCATATCAAGTTAACGAGCCAATAACATAACATTCAATAGTAATTAGACTAAAGGTAGTATCAAGTAGGTTCCTAGTAGTTCATATCCATAGTGCAGGCGGTTAGTGCGGACAAAAGTTTATAAATAGGATGTTTAGGAGGGGGCGGGTACAGTACCTACACAAAATAATTTTGGTAATTAGTTTAATGGTAACATACCACACTAGTCAACAGTACATACTTAAATACAATTTGGTTTTAAGGTTTTGACTGCCCTAAGTTTTTATGCATCTGGGTCTTATCAAAGATATATGGGAGCTAGTGCACACCACAAGATGCATCAAGTCACTGTGTCCCAGCATACGTCGTTTTGCTTTATAAATTATTTCTCTAATCACTATGGGGTATGAAAAATAGATGTTGGCCGATTCTCAGACGTACTCAGTAAGCTCACAAAATTTCATGAGAATCGGTCAAGCCGTTTCGGAGGAGTACGGGAACGAACATTGTGACACGAGAATTTTATATTTAAAGAGTTATAGAAATGTGTCAGCATGCATCAAATAACCTCCTTCAAAAGTCTTATTTGCCCTTGTTTTTGTTGTCATAATGCTAATTCACAGAACTGCTCGAAAGCTATTGTGAAATATGTTTTTAATTAGCTGCGATGAAGCAAATAAACCCCTTTTGTCTTGAAAACTGGTGAACAATATTGTCGTAGATACTTTGATCTTGAGCCGCATCCAAAGTTCATCGGTACTAATATTTAGGTATTTTAAATCGTCGATATTGATTTTATAACATTGAAAATTTATTTTCCAGTTAAAGAAACCCCTGATAATGCGTAATGAGTAATAATAATAATGCAAAAATAATAGAGTCCATGAGGCAAGAAAACACACTCGCACGCCCACACAAAACCTTATTTACTTATCATTACTGTAACTTCTTTAATATAAGTATTTGTCGTTATATTTATGTTTTTTCCCCGGTACTTAAATAAACCGAGCGTCCACGCTAATGCAACTACATTATTTCATGTAATTTCTTATAAAACAGGCTGCTGCGATACAAGCTCGCTGAGTGCAAAAGATGTAAACGACACAAAATGTAACGGTTTTTGTCAAAAACAAATTATCTGTAATATAAAAAAAAAAGTCGGGTTTTCCTTCCCGACGCTATAACTCCAGAACGCACGAAACGATTTCCACGGTTTTGCATTCGTTGGAGGGGTCGGGTTCCGTGAAGTTTATAGCAAACAAAATTCAGTAAAAAAAAAATAACAGAAAAGTCAAATGTTACAAAAAAGGAAGCCATCTGGTGGCGAAACGGAGTTCGCCGGGTTTGCCAGTTATTTATAAAAAGTACCCATACCAATTGAGGCCAACGCTTGCAACAGTTATCTCGTTACGTCTATGCTTTTCTCGCGTACATAGCTAGGTAAACACAAATTAATATGCATAAATAAGAAAACACATAAATCATTCAATACTATTTTAGATTGTATTTTAGATTTACTTACTGTGTTCTTGGCAAATAAACGTTTGAGTTTGAGTTTACATATAAAAAGACACCTGAGAAGCCATTATATTATTCAGCATTCAAGTGTTTTCTCCAACAGTTATCTCTTATCGTTTTGGAAAGAAAATAACATTTTAACAATGAAAACCATCATTATTATTTTCCTTACTTTGGCTTTGGTGAGTATTTTTACCAAAGACACCGATGCGTTTACAATCGTCGTCGTATAGTGGTGCTTTAGTAACATGACACCAGTAACCAGCTGTTAACGTTACAACCCGTAAACGTCATTATAAGTACCTACTTTATATATTGAGTCATACATATCTTAGTTGTTTCGTAAAAATTGTGTTTTGATTTATCCATAATAATATATATTTTGCTCAAATTCCCCCTTACGGCTAATTTAATGTTCCTCTAACCGAAGGTTGTCTGGAAGAGGTCGCTACAAACGATAAAACCACCTTCATTGTACATCTTTTATCACGAAAACTACCTACTATAAGAAAATTACCTACTATAAAATCGAAACACGAAAAACTGGCTGATTTAATGTCCACGAAATCGGGCCTTAGTGAGTGTCTGGTACAAATAATAATACTATTCCTCCTGGTCGATTTCGACCACAGCGGCCAATCTCAACAGAGATCAGGAAACTACACAGGAGATATTATAGTGCACAAGTGTAACAGAGCAGAGATACACAGGTGCACTCACCATCCATGTTCCATCACTCTCAAAGTTTGGTGAGTCGGCAATCCGACATGGCGCATTGAGGCACGGGGGTGTAACACCGCCAACTTCCCGACTCCGAGCTGTTATTGAGAAATTAATGACAGAAAATCTCAGAAACAATTTTGGCTCGACCTGGGATTCGAACCCAGGCCATCTCGTATGTAAGGCAGAAGCTTAGCCACTACACCAACGAGGCAGTCTGGTACAATTACCAGTCGTTCGTTAAGGCAATATATTAGAGTATCATCGTTACCCATAACTTTTACCTCTGTGTTTCAGGCAAGCTCCACTCTGGCCAACCTATCTGGCCTTACCGGAATTTTAGGAGGTGGAGGTAAAGAGTTTTGCATTGTGTAGTGCTATTATTTTAATCCAATACACGTCCCACTGCTGGGCACAGGCCTCACCTCAACTATGAGGTGGCACGAGCCATACTCCACCACGCGGGCTCAGTGCACCGCGGTGGAGGGGTGTGTGTAAGGTAAGTGACCAACTTTACTGCCAGATGTTGTTAAGCCGCCCCAAGGTATCTAATGTCATCGATATTAACCGGGACCAACAGCTGTTCGTGCCTTCCGAAGCACATATACGGTCAGTATGGTCGCCCATTCTAAACACGACCGTTCCTTAGGTTGCTTAGTTAGTGACTTACAACAACAACAACATCATCACATACATTGATCTGACTCCGTGGTAAGTAGCTTAAGCACTTGTGTTACAGATATCAGAATCAACAGTGGTATTACTAATAAACATAAATAAATACATATAACACCCAGACCAGTACAAACAGACATAAATGTTTGTACAGTGCGGGGATCGAACCCGCGACCTCTTGGTTAATAGTCAACTTCTTGACCATTACACCACAGTGGTCGTCAATCACATTCATCACTCAATCGACTTTATACATATTATAATTCAGATATGTACATTCAAATTGGTGGGGTAACATTTAGACAAACTTAGATTGCAGTCTCATTTATTCATAGTAATGCCGTGGCATACTGTCGTCATGACTCGATGTAGCTGCCCGGCGATTGGTTGACACGAGACACGCTGCCGGTGTGCGCTGGCGGTGACCTGAGCTGACTATTTTACTCTCGGCATATTCATTCTAATCTACATCTACACGGATATTATAAAGAGGAAAGATTTCATTGTTTGTTATTTGGCGCAACCGATTTAGAGTTAGGAAGCTAAAGGGAAGCGCTTCCTACCGACCGGGTGTTGTGGGGGCCCAGGGTCCGATAGACATTATCTTGAATTGTCTATCTATATTATTCAGAATCTAAATCTTATATGCCGCAGTTCATGTGCGGTACTAGGCCGGTACTAGGCTAACAGCGCCATCTAGCCTATGGAGCCGTATCAGCGCTCGCTGTCGTCCGTGCCACCGTTAGGCATGCGCTTGTGATGGCGAACGGTAGAGGTCGCCACAGTTTGTTTGAATTGAATCGGCTTCGAAACTACTGAACCGATTTAAAAAAGCTATTTTAGCATTCAAACCTATATTATCCCTGATCAAAGTAGGCTATATATATTTAATACTAGCGGCCCGTCCCGGCTTCGCACGAGTGTAATAGTTGTCCACCCGTGCGAAGCTGGGAAGTTTTATTAAATCGTCAATTTAATTCTCAACTCTAAAATAACAAAACACCGATATGTTTTTAGGATGTGGGAACCCTGCACCTCCCGTTCCACCATGCAACGGTAACCCTCCCGATGGAAACCCGTGTGGAAACCCTGCACCTCCTGTTCCAGGATGCAACGGTAACGGTAACCCACCCAACGGAAACCCGTGCAAAAATGGCAAGAAAAACAAAGACAAATGCAAGGATAAATGCGATTAGATAAACAATTACCTTTTAGAAATTCATAATTTTCTGTGTTCGAATTTAATTTAATTTATTTGTGTTTTTGGATGACAGTTGCTGGGTAATGAAGCGTGAAAATAAATGATTTTATCAAAAACGTCGTTTTAGTGTAGTTCCCGCCACGGAGCTGTTCCGTATTCATCCTTGACGTCTCATCCTTCGTCCTCATCATTAGTACTCAAACATTGGTATTAGATCGGAATAGATTGGGTTGGGTTGAGTTAGGAACAAAATAGATCCCCCGCGAATAGAGCACGCCTTGCCGTGGCGAGGGGGCTCAGTAGCCTGTCGCAATCCAGCGACAGGTGAAGCCAAGATGCTCTGTGGAGACTGCCTCTGCGTCTGTTCCCGTATCGGGCGGCAGAGGCAGTAGTGAGTCGCGTCTGTCTCGCATCGAGCGGCGGCTCACCGAAGTGGTTGTGGCTCCCAGCACCCCTCTGGCTTATCAGAGGAGGCAGGGGATGTCCTAGGGACTCTGGTCCTCATGGCGAAACGAGGGTCTTGGCTTAACCGCCCGGACCCTCCTGAGAGACGGCGCCAGTGTGCCGTCTGGAGTGGGATGAGATCTCCTCACCCCACTCCGTGGAGATCCGCCCTCCTGCTTAGAGGGCGGACGTTGCTGCTGGCAAGGGTCGCGGGACTGTTGAGACACCGCGGCCCCTGCTGTCACAGCCACACGCAGCGGGCTTCGTCAGGTTTTAGTGGGTATACCCGAAGACGGGGGAGTCCCACACACGCCCCTCCGGTCCCCGACGGAGGGGTACGGTGCGTAATTGACATTTCCTGACGTTAAAGAAAAAAAAAAAAAAGGAACAAAATAGATAGGTAGGTCTTTCTAATCTCATACTTTTGAGTACCTAGTCGGGTTTTAGTTTAGGAACTTTGTTTTAGGGAATAAAAGTCCCTCATAATTTACCAGACTCTGGCATACAAAATGAATATAGTTAAATGTCATATCATATGTCTATTGAATCCAGAGATCTATACATGTAAAGGGGGGGCCTTTTTACGTTAACTAGAGTAAAATTTAAAAACTTTATCGTTGTAACATTAATCGTTGGTCGATGATCCACATTGTACAAATATGATACTTAAACTCCGTGGGTTGGCGCAGCAGAGGTTCTCTAAATGCAGTGTTATATCCACTAGACCGGCACACATTGAGCAGTATTTACAAGTCTCACAGCTACATAGAGATCTATCAGGATGGTTATAATTTTTTTGCGAAAAAGTATCAAAATACCTGAATCGATCAATTTTGTTTTAGTAATTACATTGGGTTGAAATATAATTTAGAGTAGACACTAAAGTTAATGTTTCCAATGCTAATTCTGTAAGATAATTGATTAAAGAGAAAATAATCTAAAACTCATTGTAAACAAGAGGTTTCAGCGTTGTTTTGTTCTAATAACGAAAAGTCATGCATAATGGACAAAGGTTTTACAACATTTGAAACTAAAACAAATAAATAGAGTTTGCTCTTGTCAACCTTAAGTAGTTATTATAAAACTAGCGGTCACTGCGACTTTACCTGCGTGTGGTTCTCGTTCCGTGGAGACCCCGATGAGAAATTTAGATGTTGGCCGAATCTCAGATCAGTCAGATGTGCACGCGAAGTTACGTGGGGGATAAGTTGAATCGTTTCGGAGGAATTTTATTATTATTATTGGGTTTATGGGCCTTCTTATCGCCAACTCGACCAATTTGATCTATTGTGGCAGCCCTTTGTATTTACAGTTCACTGCTTAGTCCCGTTGAGTCTATAAATTGCCAGACTCTTTGGAGCGTGACTTCTGTTATCTCATCCGGGCGCATGATGTGCCGCCCGAGATGGATACTTCTTTTGCTCATAAGCGGGCCGCATGAGCAGAGAATATGCATGGCCGTTTCCTCCTCTGTGTTGCAGAATCTGCACAGAGCGTCTTCTGTCATATTCATGTTTGCCATGTGTTTGTTTAGTTTGCAGTGACCTGTTAGTATTCTGGTCAAAGCACAAGCTTTGTATCTTTTGAACTTTAACAGCTCTTTAGTTACTTTGTTGCTGTATCCCTGAATGAGTGCTTTTGAGTGTTCTTGTCTTGAAGTAGACTTCCACCACTCAATTGCCTCTTGTTTATAGAGAATGGTTAGTAGCGTAGTGGCTCGTTGCTTGGTGATGCCACAGAACGGTTCTACGCCGATTTGAGGGTTATCGGCGCCCTCTCTGGCGAGGTTATCAGCTACTTCGTTTCCTTCTATATTCGAATGTCCTGGTACCCACGTGAGTATGACTTTGTTGGTATTTCCCAGTACATTTAGTGTTTCAGTGCACGTTTGCACTAGTTTTGATGAATGTTCAAAGGATTTTAAAGCCAGCAGTGCTGCTTGGCTGTCTGAGTTGATGTAGATGTGTTGGTTCCGGAGTTTCTTCTCTAGGTTTATCTCTGCACATTTGTTTATGGCAAAGACCTCGGCTTGGAAGATTGAAGCTTCAGTCCCCATGTTAATGCTAACTTTGAGCCTAGGCTTCTCTCCGTAGATCCCACAGCCCACATCATTTCCCTTTTTGGAACCGTCCGTATACCAGACGTGACTACCTTTCTTAAATGACATTTGACCTTCTAGCCATTTGTCTCTAGGAGGTATGTTTACGGAGTATAACTTCGAAAAGTTGCATTCCGTATGCATGTCGTCACTAGGCATGCTTAGAAGTTTGTTTTCAAATACTGATTCCTTGAGTCTTATCAGAATTTGAGAAGCCCATCTGACTTTCGAGCGGGTGAAGATTCTGTATATGCTCTGCTTGGCTTCTTTTTCCACGTGCATATGCAGTGGTATAAGATCCAACAAGGCATTTAGTGCGGCTCCTGGTGTCGTTGATAGTGCTCCGGTTGCTGTGATGCAGGCTAGCCGCTGTAGGCTGCTCAGTTTCTGTATTGTTGTCGCTTGGTTGACCTTGCTGCACCAGACGGCGGAGGCATAAGATACTATAGGTCTCACGACCGCTGTGTACAGCCATAGGGCAATTTTGGGTTTGAGTCCCCATCTTGACCCCGCCATTCGACAACAGCTCCACAGAGCCATTTTGGCTTTTTGAATGATATTGTCTAGGTGCGAATTCCAAGTAAGCTTTTGGTCAAAAATTACCCCTAGATACTTGGTTTCGCTCGAGAAAGGAAGAGTTTTACCATTTAGCTTCGGATTCGCGAGTCTTTCTAGTTTTCTCTTCCTTGTGAATGGTATTATCACTGTTTTATCTGCATTAATGGATAATTCGTTTTCTCTACACCACCTACTTATGGTGTTGAGAGCTCCTTGCATCAGACATGAAATTGTGCTTAGGCAGGGACCTCTGATGATTACTACTATATCATCAGCATAGCCTTGTGTATCATAGTCTTTCTCTGCCATCTTAGCGAGTAGTTGGTCTACTGCTAGGGTCCATAGAAGTGGAGACAGTACGCCTCCTTGTGGACATCCTCTTGTGGCAAGGAATTCAAGCTTTGTGGCATTGAGGGTGATGTTTGCTACTCGGTTGGAGAGCAAGCTTTTAACCCATCTGATGGTGCTTTTATCTACCCCTTTTGCCTCCATTCCTTTCAGAATGGTTTCTATAGGGGTGTTATCAAATGCACCTTCAACATCTAGAAAAGCACATAGGGCCGTTTGCTTGTCCTCTAGGGCTTTTTGCACCTTGTCGACCAGATCGAGTAGGGCAGTTTCAGTGGATCTTCCCTTTTGGTATGCATGTTGGTTGGTGCTTAGTGGTCTTTCCACTAAGTGTTTGGCCCTAATGTGCTGGTCTATTATCCTTTCCATGGTCTTCAGCATGAAGGATGTTAGACTTATGGGTCTGAAGGATTTGGGTTGTGAGTAGTCCCTTTTCCCTGTTTTAGGTATAAAACGCACCTTGACCCGTTTCCATGGTTCTGGTATTATACCCCAGGCATAACTTGCTCTGAATATTTTTACCAGATGCGGAAGAAGCAAGTCATTTCCTTTCTGTAGCAGAGCAGGAAAGATGCCGTCTTCTCCCGCTGATTTAAATGGCTTGAATTTATCCAAAGCCCATCTAATTTGGTTGGGCCTAAAGATATTGGTGGCCTTATTCCAGTCTGAGCATTTAGCCCTATGGAATTTGTCATTCAAATGCTGGGTGCAGCTTTTTGTATTGATTTGGTACGAACCCGGAAAGTGTGAAGACCTAAGGAGATCCAGAGTCTCCATCTCAGTGTTCGTAAATGAGTTATCTGGCTTTTTTAGTAGTCCAAGATAGTTGTTAGGGGTCTTAGCGAGGACTTTGTGAATTCTTGCTCCTTTGTGTGTTTGGGCAATTTCTTCACAGAATCGTCGCCAAGAGGCTCTTTTAGCTTTTCTGATTTGTTTGTTATATTCTGTTAAGGCCTTGCCGTACTTGTCCCAATCGCACGGTTTGGTATGATTGAATATACGACGTGTGATGGTTCTGAGCTTTTCCAGCTTCTTATTCCACCACATTGGTACCTTGTTGGGTTTTAATTCTCTTTCGGGACAGCTCTGTTCGTAGGCATAAGTTATGCCATCGTTGAGCATTCTGACCGCAGCATTTAGAGAGTCTGGTGTTTTGATAGTTTTGGGTATTTCCTTTAGATTCTCACTGAGCAGGATTCTATACATATCCCAGGAGGTATCTTTTGGATTTCTTACTCTTGAATTTTGAGTTTCTACTGACCCTGAAACATCAAACAGTATATGTCTGTGATCAGACATTGAGTTTTCGCTACTGACGTGCCATTTTGTTACACATTTTGACACATTTTCTGTTGCGAAAGTTATATCTATTACTTCCTGTCTGGTTTTTGTTACGAATGTTGGCGTGTGGCCATTGTTCAGCACCCGTAGACAGTTGGTTAGTAGAAAATCGGATAGTATCTCACCTCTCCTGTTAGTATCCGAGCTCCCCCAGATGGTATGGTGGGCGTTAGCATCGCATCCCACAATCAGTTCCGACTTTTGTTTTCTAGAATATTCTAGGACGTTAGTCAGTTCTTCAGTGGGATCTTGCTGATCACCAGGAAGATATGCCGAGCAGAATAGTACTTTGGACCTGTTCGGCCCTTTGACTTCTACATATGCGGTGACGGTATCTTCGCTGCAGAGTTCTGGAACAGGTAAGAAGTTAATGTTTTTGTTAAACACGATACAGGCCCTAGGTTTACGGCCTTTTTCGTATACAAGGATCTTACCAGCGTTGTTCAGACCGGCTACCACGGATTCGGCATTTATCCATGGTTCTTGAATGAGAGCGATGTCCAGGCCACCTTCGCTGAAGATCTTCTCTATTACCGCCGATGCTGCGATAGCGTGGTGTAGGTTGGCCTGGAGCACCGCCAGCCCCTTTGGGCATCGAGGTTGGAGGGGCCTACTGACATTGGGAGCCGCGGCGCCCTTGTAGGCCCCGCCGCCCTCGGAAGGGTCCCCTGTGCTGCCCCCTTCCTCTGGGCGGATGTGCGCCCCTAGTGGTCCCCCTGTGGAGAGGAAACCGCTTTCCCTTTCCCCTGTTGGGTCCTGCGGAAGTGGAGGTGGTGGAGGTAGTGGGAGGAGGGTTATCCCGTTGTGGTCCTGCTCGGACCTGCACGGTACCTTCGGTCGATGTGGTTGGGGGTGTAGGTACGGACGTCGTGGTGGCAGGGATTGCGGCGGAAGTCGAGGGTTCAGCTGGGGGCTTGGACTTCTGAGTCATGGTGACAGGACCCTTGACTCTGAATTGAACCTTTCTGAAGCCAATGTTGGCCTTTAGGTCCGCCACCTTCAGGGCCTCAAACGAGTGGTCGTCTAGGGATACGGTCAGGGTTAGACCTCCCTTATCGACCTTCGTGTTGAGGACCTTCCAGTGTTCGGTGTTCAGACCCTCATTCTGAGCACCGAAGAGTTCTAAGGCCCGCTTTGCGCTGCTGGCCTCAGAGCTAGGTATAAATACCACCCCCACATTAGGCTTTTGGAGGTCCGACTCATTCATGAGAACAAGTCTCGCTTCCGGCCATGGTTTGAGGGGGGGTATTATATTTTCAAGCCAGGTTTTGGAGCGTTCATCCTCACACGTAATGAGGATCCATCCTGGCTTGAAGGAGCAGCCACTGAATTTAGGCCCTTCGCCCCTTCCGGTCTCGGCAATGCTTTGCAGGATGGTATTGCGCAGCGACTCCATTTGTGTGTTAGTCATCAAGGACTTGGAGTCTTTTATGCCGACCCGGATTGAGCGTACGGCCTCACTGTAGGCTACGGTGGTTGAGGTGTTTAAGGTCTCACTCACCTTTGGGACTTTGGTGATATGACCCTTTGGCGATTCTTCCTCCGAGCGAACCCGTTTGACCGGTTTACGCCCAGATTCCGATTGTGAGGCCTTAAACTTGTACCCCATCTGCTTTAGCTCAGCGAAGCTCCTAAACGCTAGTGTTGAAGCCAGATTCGGCTCCACTCCCAGCTTTCTTAGAGCTCCGAAGCGCTTTTTGGCAGCACTTGACATCTTTCTGTCAGTAGGTTTGGAGGCGGTGGATTCATCAGTCGGCGAGGGTGAGCCGCAAGCAGCCCTTTCCGCCGTGCTGACAGATTCCTCTGTCTCCATGCTTTGTTGCTCTGATATTTGGGCAGGTTGCTCTGCTCCTTCTATCAGTGGCATAAGTTCCTGGCATAGGTCTTCCAGGTTACCATTTTCAGTTTTGGGCAAACAGTTATTCATGTTGGTCCCACGAGTAGCTAGGGAAAGTAGGTCCACTCCAGCAGAGCCCCGCATGCCGGAGTAAGGCTAGATACACCTCGAGTTCGCCTGGTATCGAGGGTCCACCGTTCACGACTGAGCTCCCCCTCAGCCACGCATCTCTCGGCACGGTACGGATGACACCTTAGATTGGGTATTGAGTCTTTAGCCGCCAGATACCACTTCATTGAGATCCCAATGTGAGATTTCAACGCAGCACTACCTGACGTTGCCCAGGGTGAACCGCGACAGGCGCTACTGCTTCCCTTCTGACGTATCATGAGTGGATACAGTAACAGCCCAGTCGTCACGTGGAGGTAACTCAAACTGACACCCCTTTTTCGGAGGAATATGTGAACATGTAATGCTAGAGTTTTATGTATAAAATAAAGGCACATATTCAAGCTAAACCAGTTGGTGGATTTATATTGTACAAAACTGTATGGATATTCCAGTAATTGGGTACCGCAGCCAGGCATCTGCACTGTTATTTCAGCTGTGGGATAGTGGAGTTGAGCGTTGTATACGATTAATGAAGTAATTTTCTAGCACATTCCATATTAATAATAGATTGGTACACGCTTGGAACTTATTTACCAAACTTGGCTAAGATAACCTAAGGAACTGTAATGGTAGAAATGGTAGAAAGTGGATGTGTTGGGATGACAACACTGATCAGTTCAAGGAGATCAATGTTGGGGGAAAACCCTAACAACGCCTGTACTAGACGAACTTAATTATTATTAGCAAAGAGTATATAGTACCTGCAGCGGGATATTTGGGCATTCAATTACGAATACGCGAGTGACAAGAGGTAGGCTGAATTTCTGTTTGTGAAGGTATGAAATGAAATATGGTTTTTGTGAAGGATGTCAGTATTTTAAATTGGTAGAGTTTTAGTGTGTTATTCCGCGAAATATATAAGATCTTGACTGGTGGAAGCTTAGTTTTGCAGGATTGCGACGGATACAGCAGCCCGTAAAACTTGGTTTCGGTTAAAACGTAGTGAAAATCATACTTTGGTGTGTTGTGCATCTTCCAAGCCTAAGGTGGTTCAATTTGGGCTCACAAAAAACAAAGTATGCCTAGGTGTCCTTGGTGAAAACTCCGACAGAAAAAAGGGAGTGGTTACCTAAAGAGTTTAGTGGTTCAGTAGTTAAAGTGTTCAGAAGCAGGTCACGATCTTATATTATTGAGTTGGTGCTCAAGCCCCGTGGCATTGAAATCCTAACTCCTCGTAATAGGGTGAAAGGTAGGAAGCTGGAATCATTCTGAGGGTAGGCAGGGTTTTATGTATTGGACTTTGTATATTTGTGGTTAAGTCATAGGTGGCTTTCACTGCAGCTAATAGAAAATTAGGAAAAGTTCTTAGGTAGGTAGTGATCTAGTTGGTTAGGAAATATTTGATTTGGTTTTAGGAAGAATTTCAGGTAATTGAATAGGGAAAGTTTGGCTCAGAGTAAAGAGTTTAATGGTTCAATTCACAGTAAGTACTTATATTAGAGTAACGAAATATCTTGTGAATTCTTTCAATTTTATTGAATTATTGATATTTGTTTGAACAGGTTGGTCGTAGAGAAATATAGGTAACTTAAAGTTGACTAAGAAGTTTGTTTACTAAGTTGTGAAATAAAGGGTTTGCTCGCTTCCTGGAACAGGGGAAGCTCGCTACAAGTTTTTCGTGTGACTTTTCTTGTAGCCATAGATAGGGTTTCAAGTCCACAATAAAGCTAGTTTTAAGTTAGAAAGGTTCTATATGAACTAGTTGGTAATGATAAATGCCCTGAGACTGTTCTGGAGGACTCGTATTTTATGGAAGTGGAAGTCCACAAGTTGTGCGTGGTTGGGGCACAAACTCCAAAAATAACCATTATGTCAATCTAATAAGAATTCTAATTAACATTTTATTCTGACTAATTAAGTATTGTTTTATTAAGTAGATTATGAGTAAAGCTAGTCATTACTGAGCAAAACTCTAGGTCGGCAATAGTTATACATTTATTATACTTAAGTTGAGTCAGCGGAAGCGTATGAGGTTAGGTTAGGGTTTAGCTTCAACTCCATGCTAATAAAGAGCTTAGGGTCTCTGCGGAAACTAGGGTCCTCTCTAGAATCGATCACGGCCATATCAAGTTAACGAGCCAATAACATAACATTCAATAGTAATTAGACTAAAGGTAGTATCAAGTAGGTTCCTAGTAGTTCATATCCATAGTGCAGGCGGTTAGTGCGGACAAAAGTTTATAAATAGGATGTTTAGGAGGGGGCGGGTACAGTACCTACACAAAATAATTTTGGTAATTAGTTTAATGGTAACATACCACACTAGTCAACAGTACATACTTAAATACAATTTGGTTTTAATAATGATGTGGGATACACATATTTACATTATTTAATTATTTATAAAATACTTAACACTAACACTTATAAATTTATTTAATATTTATTTCACTTATATAATACAATACACTTACATACTAAACTCATTCGAAATGCTTACACACTAATATTTACATTTAAACACAAAACATAATTAAAATTAATTAAACAAGCAAACCCGAATGATACCCGTAGTATGCGGCGAGCGAAATAGATCGCCGCGCGATAAGAACTCGGCACTGATCGGGAATGATCGTGCGAGCTCGCGGCGAGCGCTCGCCAGTCGAGCGAACGCACTATAGCGCAAGACCCGTGTCGCCCGATGCGCCGCGGTCCGAACCTACCTACCGCGCGCGGCTACGTAACCAGTTTTGTAAATTCGTATTCGTCCATATCTGTTTGTTATTGTTTCGTGTCTTTAACTTTCATTCTTCGTATGACTCTGTGACTCTTTGTGTACTCCTTCTGTTCTTTCTTGTGTAGTTGTAAAATAAACTGTTATAACTGTGATTCCGGACTAAGTTATTTTACTCAACAAAACCTACACATATAAAATAAACCGGAGTAGCAGCCTCGCTACCTCCATACTGGTGACCTCCGAACGGAACTCAACCGAAGAGTCATGATGCTGAATCCAGATGACGACGACACGAACGGATCCAAGGTGAATACAATGCCACGACACCGCCCTGAAATGGTCGAAGCTTCTGCGCCGCCAGCCGTGCAGTTACGAATACCGCCATTTTGGCCAGAAAAGCCGGCGATTTGGTTCGCTCAAGTTGAAGGTCAGTTTGCTATAATGCGGATTACTGATAGTGCGACCAAATTTTACCACATATTAGCTACACTCGACCGACAGTATGCCGCAGAGGTAGAAGACATCCTTATCGGTCCAGCCGATTATGATAAATTAAAATCGGAGCTGATCAAACGGCTATCGGTGTCGCGAGAAAATAAGGTTAAGCAGCTTTTGATGCACGAGCAGCTCGGTGACCGGAAACCGTCTCAATTTCTCCGGCACTTGCAACACCTTGCTGGACCTGGCATACCTACCGATTTTTTGAAGACAATTTGGACGAGCTGTTTACCTGCGAGTATGCAGCCAATCATCGCATGCCAACCATCATTGTCTTTAGACGCGCTAGCGGAGCTAGCCGATCGCGTCAACGACATTGCAACGCCATCACAGCAGGTTGCAGCTACGAGTTCTTCGCCCATCAGTGAACTCACACGTCAGGTGGCGGAACTGACTAGACAAGTGAGTGCCATAACCACGCAAGTCAACCGCCGCCCACGATCCAGAGAACGACGTCAGTCACGTCAACGAGGCCGATCTCCGTCGTGTCGGTCACAGTCCAACTACAGACGGCACCCGCTTTGCTGGTACCATTACAAGCATGGTAACCAAGCCCACAAATGCGTCAAGCCCTGTGACTTCAAGACGGCGGAAAACACTCCAGGCAGTCAGTGATGGCGACAGATGACTGCCAGAGCTCACCGGGTCGCCTCTTCATCATGGACCGTAGCTCCAATATACAATTTTTAATAGACACTGGTAGTGACATTTGTGTTTATCCCGTATCTGCGCTCCGTGAGCGCCTGTGTAAAACTAATTATCAGCTAAGCGCTGCCAATGGTTCGACTATCGATACATACGGTTACATACAGCTCAATTTAAATTTAGGCTTACGTCGTAACTTCCCATGGCGTTTTGTGATTGCAGACGTAACGAAAGCCATAATCGGTGTGGACTTTCTTTCACATTACCGCCTCATCGTGGATGTGAGTAATCAAAAGCTGATCGATAGTTTAACCAATGTGAGCATAGTGACTTATATATCTAAGCCTGATTGTTTAGTTTCTAGTGTGAAAATTTTGTCTGGTGGCAATACAAGATTTCACAATATTTTGTCCGAATATCCGGATATAACACGCCCTGCTGGTACTCCGGGTATCATTCGACATAACACTACACACCACATTCGCACAATTCCAGGCCCCCCTGTATCTTGCTCACCTCGACGCCTCGCTCCAGACAAACTCAAGATAGCTAAGCAAGAGTTCGACGCTATGCTAGCCAACGGGACAGCCCGTCCCTCTGGTAGCCCATGGGCGTCGCCGCTTCACCTGGTGTCCAAAAAGGACAATGGTTGGCGTCCATGCGGAGATTATAGGTTACTTAACGCACGAACTATACCTGACAAGTACCCAATCCGACATATTCAGGATTTTTCACACAGTTTGTCTGGTTGTAAGATCTTCTCGACCATCGATCTGGTTAAAGCGTATAATCAGATTCCCGTCTTCGAGGACGATATTCCGAAGACCGCCATCACTACGCCCTTCGGATTGTATGAGTTCCCCTTTATGACGTTTGGTTTACGTAATGCAGGCCAAACTTTTCAGAGATTTGTCGACGAGATGACGCGTGGCCTCGACTTCTGCTACCCTTACTTAGACGATTTTTTAATTTTTAGCAGATCAGCCCAGGAACATGAAGACCACTTGCGCCAACTCTTCACACGCATGAAAACTTATGGTGTTCTGATAAATACTGCCAAATGCGTCTTTGCTGCTTCTGAAGTCACGTTTCTCGGCTACCAAATCTCTGAAAAGGGCACAAAACCTGTGGATGGTAGGGTTCAAGCCATTGCCGAATTCCCAGTCCCAAAGACGGTCAGAGAACTCCGTCGATTTTTGGGAATGGTGAATTTTTACAGGCGATTCTTGAAAAATGCCGCTCTAATCCAAGCACCTTTGAATGCTTTATTGACCGGTTCCGTCAAGGGTTCTCATCCAGTCGTCATAGAGGGAAACTCACTACAAGCTTTCGAGGACTGCAAAACCAGTCTTTGCAATGCAGCTCTGTTGGCTCATCCTGATTCTCAAGCCAAGCTAGGACTAGTAACTGACGCCTCCGACACGGCGATAGGTGGAGTCTTACAACAGCGTAAGGAGGATGGAGCCTGGGAACCGCTAGCATTTTTCTCCCGTAAGTTGAGCCCGTCACAAACGAAGTACTCTCCATATGACCGTGAGCTCCTTGCCATTTACGAGAGCATTAAATACTTCCGCCATATGCTAGAGGCAACTCATTTCACCATCTATACTGACCACAAACCACTGTGTTACGCGTTTCACGAGCGGAAAAGAAGCTGCACACCGCGTCAGTATAGACATCTCGATTTTATCTCGCAGTTCACAACTGATATTTTGCACATATCTGGCGCAAACAACGTTGTTGCTGACACTCTTTCCAGAATCAATGAACTGCAGATACCTGTCGACCTCGAAGAAATGGCCAAGCTCCAAGCCGCAGATCCTGAACTTGCAGCATACGTAGGTGGCGAATCTTCTCTTCGCCTGATAAAGACAAGTGTGCCTGGTAGCCGTACCGAATTGTACTGCGACGTCAGTACACCGGCTCCCAGACCTTTTGTCCCACAGCAACTGCGTCAGCAGGTATTCAATTGCCTGCATTCTTTAAGCCACCCAGGACCCAACGCTACAGCCAAACTTGTTGCTCAACGTTTTGTCTGGCCCCTCATGCGGAAGAATTGCCGCGAATGGTCTAAGGCATGTTTGACCTGCCAGCGCTCCAAGGTAAGTAGACACGTTTCTTCACCACTAGGTACACACACCTTACCTTCAGCGCGTTTCAAACATGTCCATATAGACCTGATCGGCCCTTTACCGCCTGCTGGTGATTTTCGGTATTGCCTTACAGCCGTCGATCGCTTCACGCGATGGCCGGAAGCTGTACCACTTACCGACATCACCGCCGAAACCGTGGCCAAAGCGTTTGTCTCCTGTTGGGTGTCCCGATATGGCTGTCCCACAAACGTCGTTACAGATCGTGGAGCTCAATTTCAGTCAGCACTTTTCCAGCAGCTGTCAAAGTCTATCGGCTTTGACCATCGCAGGACTACAGCATACCACCCACAATGTAACGGCCTAGTGGAACGCTTTCCTAGGCAATTTAAAGCGGCAATCACCTGCCACGCAACCTCTAACTGGGTTGAGGTCTTACCCCTCGTTCTTCTCGGCATCAGGAGCGCCTTTAAAGAAGACCTCCAATCCTCATCAGCTGAGTTGATGTTTGGTGAACCACTTCGTTTACCTGGTGAATTTTTTGGTCATGATATCACCGGATACACCACTGACATCACTGATTTTTCAGCGCGTATGAGGTCGTTTGCCGAAAATATACGCCCAGTTCCAACTCAGCATCACAGCAAAAACAAGATCTTCGTTTTCAAGGATCTCGCCACTTGCAGCCACGTATTTCTTAGGGAAGACGCGCTCCGTGGCTCACTTCAACCAGCCTACACAGGTCCACACGAAGTTTTAAAACGAGGTGCTAAATATTTTAGGATTAATATTAAAAACAAAGACGTGACAGTTAGTATAGACCGCCTTAAGCCAGCCTACTTACTGTCCGATGACAGATCCATAGCACCACAGGACGAACCGTCTTCGGATTCATCATCCACTGATTTATCCTTATCACCGCAACCCGATCACGATCCCTCAGTTGTCAGAACAACTCGTTATGGCAGGAAAGTTCGCTTTCCTGACTATTATCGCCCTTAACCAGGTCTCTGGAGGGGAGTGATGTGGGATACACATATTTACATTATTTAATTATTTATAAAATACTTAACACTAACACTTATAAATTTATTTAATATTTATTTCACTTATATAATACAATACACTTACATACTAAACTCATTCGAAATGCTTACACACTAATATTTACATTTAAACACAAAACATAATTAAAATTAATTAAACAAGCAAACCCGAATGATACCCGTAGTATGCGGCGAGCGAAATAGATCGCCGCGCGATAAGAACTCGGCACTGATCGGGAATGATCGTGCGAGCTCGCGGCGAGCGCTCGCCAGTCGAGCGAACGCACTATAGCGCAAGACCCGTGTCGCCCGATGCGCCGCGGTCCGAACCTACCTACCGCGCGCGGCTACGTAACCAGTTTTGTAAATTCGTATTCGTCCATATCTGTTTGTTATTGTTTCGTGTCTTTAACTTTCATTCTTCGTATGACTCTGTGACTCTTTGTGTACTCCTTCTGTTCTTTCTTGTGTAGTTGTAAAATAAATTGTTATAACTGTGATTCCGGACTAAGTTATTTTACTCAACAAAACCTACACATATAAAATAAACCGGAGTAGCAGCCTCGCTACCCCATAATATAATAATGTATGTATTGACTGCCCTAAGTTTTTATGCATCTGGGTCATATCAAAGATATATGGGAGCTAGTGCACACCACAAGATGCATCAAGTCACTGTGTCCCAGCATACGTCGTTTTGCTTTATAAATTATTTCTCTAATCACTATGGGGTATGAAAAATAGATGTTGGCCGATTCTCAGACGTACTCAGTAAGCTCACAAAATTTCATGAGAATCGGTCAAGCCGTTTCGGAGGAGTACGGGAACGAACATTGTGACACGAGAATTTTATATTTAAAGAGTTATAGAAATGTGTCAGCATGCATCAAATAACCTCCTTCAAAAGTCTTATTTGCCCTTGTTTTTGTTGTCATAATGCTAATTCACAGAACTGCTCGAAAGCTATTGTGAAATATGTTTTTAATTAGCTGCGATGAAGCAAATAAACCCCTTTTGTCTTGAAAACTGGTGAACAATATTGTCGTAGATACTTTGATCTTGAGCCGCATCCAAAGTTCATCGGTACTAATATTTAGGTATTTTAAATCGTCGATATTGATTTTATAACATTGAAAATTTATTTTCCAGTTAAAGAAACCCCTGATAATGCGTAATGAGTAATAATAATAATGCAAAAATAATAGAGTCCATGAGGCAAGAAAACACACTCGCACGCCCACACAAAACCTTATTTACTTATCATTACTGTAACTTCTTTAATATAAGTATTTGTCGTTATATTTATGTTTTTTCCCCGGTACTTAAATAAACCGAGCGTCCACGCTAATGCAACTACATTATTTCATGTAATTTCTTATAAAACAGGCTGCTGCGATACAAGCTCGCTGAGTGCAAAAGATGTAAACGACACAAAATGTAACGGTTTTTGTCAAAAACAAATTATCTGTAATATAAAAAAAAAGTCGGGTTTTCCTTCCCGACGCTATAACTCCAGAACGCACGAAACGATTTCCACGGTTTTGCATCGTTGGAGGGGTCGGGTTCCGTGAAGTTTATAGCAAACAAAATTCAGTAAAAAAAAAATAACAGAAAAGTCAAATGTTACAAAAAAGGAAGCCATCTGGTGGCGAAACGGAGTTCGCCGGGTTTGCCAGTTATTTATAAAAAGTACCCATACCAATTGAGGCCAACGCTTGCAACAGTTATCTCGTTACGTCTATGCTTTTCTCGCGTACATAGCTAGGTAAACACAAATTAATATGCATAAATAAGAAAACACATAAATCATTCAATACTATTTTAGATTGTATTTTAGATTTACTTACTGTGTTCTTGGCAAATAAACGTTTGAGTTTGAGTTTACATATAAAAAGACACCTGAGAAGCCATTATATTATTCAGCATTCAAGTGTTTTCTCCAACAGTTATCTCTTATCGTTTTGGAAAGAAAATAACATTTTAACGATGAAAACCATCATTATTATTTTCCTTACTTTGGCTTTGGTGAGTATTTTTACCAAAGACACCGATGCGTTTACAATCGTCGTCGTATAGTGGTGCTTTAGTAACATGACACCAGTAACCAGCTGTTAACGTTACAACCCGTAAACGTCATTATAAGTACCTACTTTATATATTGAGTCATACATATCTTAGTTGTTTCGTAAAAATTGTGTTTTGATTTATCCATAATAATATATATTTTGCTCAAATTCCCCCTTACGGCTAATTTAATGTTCCTCTAACCGAAGGTTGTCTGGAAGAGGTCGCTACAAACGATAAAACCACCTTCATTGTACATCTTTTATCACGAAAACTACCTACTATAAGAAAATTACCTACTATAAAATCGAAACACGAAAAACTGGCTGATTTAATGTCCACGAAATCGGGCCTTAGTGAGTGTCTGGTACAAATAATAATACTATTCCTCCTGGTCGATTTCGACCACAGCGGCCAATCTCAACAGAGATCAGGAAACTACACAGGAGATATTATAGTGCACAAGTGTAACAGAGCAGAGATACACAGGTGCACTCACCATCCATGTTCCATCACTCTCAAAGTTTGGTGAGTCGGCAATCCGACATGGCGCATTGAGGCACGGGGGTGTAACACCGCCAACTTCCCGACTCCGAGCTGTTATTGAGAAATTAATGACAGAAAATCTCAGAAACAATTTTGGCTCGACCTGGGATTCGAACCCAGGCCATCTCGTATGTAAGGCAGAAGCTTAGCCACTACACCAACGAGGCAGTCTGGTACAATTACCAGTCGTTCGTTAAGGCAATATATTAGAGTATCATCGTTACCCATAACTTTTACCTCTGTGTTTCAGGCAAGCTCCACTCTGGCCAACCTATCTGGCCTTACCGGAATTTTAGGAGGTGGAGGTAAAGAGTTTTGCATTGTGTAGTGCTATTATTTTAATCCAATACACGTCCCACTGCTGGGCACAGGCCTCACCTCAACTATGAGGTGGCACGAGCCATACTCCACCACGCGGGCTCAGTGCACCGCGGTGGAGGGGTGTGTGTAAGGTAAGTGACCAACTTTACTGCCAGATGTTGTTAAGCCGCCCCAAGGTATCTAATGTCATCGATATTAACCGGGACCAACAGCTGTTCGTGCCTTCCGAAGCACATATACGGTCAGTATGGTCGCCCATTCTAAACACGACCGTTCCTTAGGTTGCTTAGTTAGTGACTTACAACAACAACAACATCATCACATACATTGATCTGACTCCGTGGTAAGTAGCTTAAGCACTTGTGTTACAGATATCAGAATCAACAGTGGTATTACTAATAAACATAAATAAATACATATAACACCCAGACCAGTACAAACAAACATAAATGTTTGTACAGTGCGGGGATCGAACCCGCGACCTCTTGGTTAATAGTCAACTTCTTGACCATTACACCACAGTGGTCGTCAATCACATTCATCACTCAATCGACTTTATACATATTATAATTCAGATATGTACATTCAAATTGGTGGGGTAACATTTAGACAAACTTAGATTGCAGTCTCATTTATTCATAGTAATGCCGTGGCATACTGTCGTCATGACTCGATGTAGCTGCCCGGCGATTGGTTGACACGAGACACGCTGCCGGTGTGCGCTGGCGGTGACCTGAGCTGACTATTTTACTCTCGGCATATTCATTCTAATCTACATCTACACGGATATTATAAAGAGGAAAGATTTCATTGTTTGTTATTTGGCGCAACCGATTTAGAGTTAGGAAGCTAAAGGGAAGCGCTTCCTACCGACCGGGTGTTGTGGGGGCCCAGGGTCCGATAGACATTATCTTGAATTGTCTATCTATATTATTCAGAATCTAAATCTTATATGCCGCAGTTCATGTGCGGTACTAGGCCGGTACTAGGCTAACAGCGCCATCTAGCCTATGGAGCCGTATCAGCGCTCGCTGTCGTCCGTGCCACCGTTAGGCATGCGCTTGTGATGGCGAACGGTAGAGGTCGCCACAGTTTGTTTGAATTGAATCGGCTTCGAAACTACTGAACCGATTTAAAAAAGCTATTTTAGCATTCAAACCTATATTATCCCTGATCAAAGTAGGCTATATATATTTAATACTAGCGGCCCGTCCCGGCTTCGCACGAGTGTAATAGTTGTCCACCCGTGCGAAGCTGGGAAGTTTTATTAAATCGTCAATTTAATTCTCAACTCTAAAATAACAAAACACCGATATGTTTTTAGGATGTGGGAACCCTGCACCTCCCGTTCCACCATGCAACGGTAACCCTCCCGATGGAAACCCGTGTGGAAACCCTGCACCTCCTGTTCCAGGATGCAACGGTAACGGTAACCCACCCAACGGAAACCCGTGCAAAAATGGCAAGAAAAACAAAGACAAATGCAAGGATAAATGCGATTAGATAAACAATTACCTTTTAGAAATTCATAATTTTCTGTGTTCGAATTTAATTTAATTTATTTGTGTTTTTGGATGACAGTTGCTGGGTAATGAAGCGTGAAAATAAATGATTTTATCAAAAACGTCGTTTTAGTGTAGTTCCCGCCACGGAGCTGTTCCGTATTCATCCTTGACGTCTCATCCTTCGTCCTCATCATTAGTACTCAAACATTGGTATTAGATCGGAATAGATTGGGTTGGGTTGAGTTAGGAACAAAATAGATAGGTAGGTCTTTCTAATCTCATACTTTTGAGTACCTAGTCGGGTTTTAGTTTAGGAACTTTGTTTTAGGGAATAAAAGTCCCTCATAATTTACCAGACTCTGGCATACAAAATGAATATAGTTAAATGTCATATCATATGTCTATTGAATCCAGAGATCTATACATGTAAAGGGGGGGCCTTTTTACGTTAACTAGAGTAAAATTTAAAAACTTTATCGTTGTAACATTAATCGTTGGTCGATGATCCACATTGTACAAATATGATACTTAAACTCCATGGGTTGGCGCAGCAGAGGTTCTCTAAATGCAGTGTTATATCCACTAGACCGGCACACATTGAGCAGTATTTACAAGTCTCACAGCTACATAGAGATCTATCAGGATGGTTATAATTTTTTTGCGAAAAAGTATCAAAATACCTGAATCGATCAATTTTGTTTTAGTAATTACATTGGGTTGAAATATAATTTAGAGTAGACACTAAAGTTAATGTTTCCAATGCTAATTCTGTAAGATAATTGATTAAAGAGAAAATAATCTAAAACTCATTGTAAACAAGAGGTTTCAGCGTTGTTTTGTTCTAATAACGAAAAGTCATGCATAATGGACAAAGGTTTTACAACATTTGAAACTAAAACAAATAAATAGAGTTTGCTCTTGTCAACCTTAAGAAGTTATTATAAAACTAGCGGTCACTGCGACTTTACCTGCGTGTGGTTCTCGTTCCGTGGAGACCCCGATGAGAAATTTAGATGTTGGCCGAATCTCAGATCAGTCAGATGTGCACGCGAAGTTACGTGGGGGATAAGTTGAATCGTTTCGGAGGAATATGTGAACATGTAATGCTAGAGTTTTATGTATAAAATAAAGGCACATATTCAAGCTAAACCAGTTGGTGGATTTATATTGTACAAAACTGTATGGATATTCCAGTAATTGGGTACCGCAGCCAGGCATCTGCACTGTTATTTCAGCTGTGGGATAGTGGAGTTGAGCGTTGTATACGATTAATGAAGTAATTTTCTAGCACATTCCATATTAATAATAGATTGGTACACGCTTGGAACTTATTTACCAAACTTGGCTAAGATAACCTAAGGAACTGTAATGGTAGAAATGGTAGAAAGTGGATGTGTTGGGATGACAACACTGATCAGTTCAAGGAGATCAATGTTGGGGGAAAACCCTAACAACGCCTGTACTAGACGAACTTAATTATTATTAGCAAAGAGTATATAGTACCTGCAGCGGGATATTTGGGCATTCAATTACGAATACGCGAGTGACAAGAGGTAGGCTGAATTTCTGTTTGTGAAGGTATGAAATGAAATATGGTTTTTGTGAAGGATGTCAGTATTTTAAATTGGTAGAGTTTTAGTGTGTTATTCCGCGAAATATATAAGATCTTGACTGGTGGAAGCTTAGTTTTGCAGGATTGCGACGGATACAGCAGCCCGTAAAACTTGGTTTCGGTTAAAACGTAGTGAAAATCATACTTTGGTGTGTTGTGCATCTTCCAAGCCTAAGGTGGTTCAATTTGGGCTCACAAAAAACAAAGTATGCCTAGGTGTCCTTGGTGAAAACTCCGACAGAAAAAAGGGAGTGGTTACCTAAAGAGTTAAGTGGTTCAGTAGTTAAAGTGTTCAGAAGCAGGTCACGATCTTATATTATTGAGTTGGTGCTCAAGCCCCGTGGCATTGAAATCCTAACTCCTCGTAATAGGGTGAAAGGTAGGAAGCTGGAATCATTCTGAGGGTAGGCAGGGTTTTATGTATTGGACTTTGTATATTTGTGGTTAAGTCATAGGTGGCTTTCACTGCAGCTAATAGAAAATTAGGAAAAGTTCTTAGGTAGGTAGTGATCTAGTTGGTTAGGAAATATTTGATTTGGTTTTAGGAAGAATTTCAGGTAATTGAATAGGGAAAGTTTGGCTCAGAGTAAAGAGTTTAATGGTTCAATTCACAGTAAGTACTTATATTAGAGTAACGAAATATCTTGTGAATTCTTTCAATTTTATTGAATTATTGATATTTGTTTGAACAGGTTGGTCGTAGAGAAATATAGGTAACTTAAAGTTGACTAAGAAGTTTGTTTACTAAGTTGTGAAATAAAGGGTTTGCTCGCTTCCTGGAACAGGGGAAGCTCGCTACAAGTTTTTCGTGTGACTTTTCTTGTAGCCATAGATAGGGTTTCAAGTCCACAATAAAGCTAGTTTTAAGTTAGAAAGGTTCTATATGAACTAGTTGGTAATGATAAATGCCCTGAGACTGTTCTGGAGGACTCGTATTTTATGGAAGTGGAAGTCCACAAGTTGTGCGTGGTTGGGGCACAAACTCCAAAAATTACCATTATGTCAATCTAATAAGAATTCTAATTAACATTTTATTCTGACTAATTAAGTATTGTTTTATTAAGTAGATTATGAGTAAAGCTAGTCATTACTGAGCAAAACTCTAGGTCGGCAATAGTTATACATTTATTATACTTAAGTTGAGTCAGCGGAAGCGTATGAGGTTAGGTTAGGGTTTAGCTTCAACTCCATGCTAATAAAGAGCTTAGGGTCTCTGCGGAAACTAGGGTCCTCTCTAGAATCGATCACGGCCATATCAAGTTAACGAGCCAATAACATAACATTCAATAGTAATTAGACTAAAGGTAGTATCAAGTAGGTTCCTAGTAGTTCATATCCATAGTGCAGGCGGTTAGTGCGGACAAAAGTTTATAAATAGGATGTTTAGGAGGGGGCGGGTACAGTACCTACACAAAATAATTTTGGTAATTAGTTTAATGGTAACATACCACACTAGTCAACAGTACATACTTAAATACAATTTGGTTTTAATAATGATGTGGGATACACATATTTACATTATTTAATTATTTATAAAATACTTAACACTAACACTTATAAATTTATTTAATATTTATTTCACTTATATAATACAATACACTTACATACTAAACTCATTCGAAATGCTTACACACTAATATTTACATTTAAACACAAAACATAATTAAAATTAATTAAACAAGCAAACCCGAATGATACCCGTAGTATGCGGCGAGCGAAATAGATCGCCGCGCGATAAGAACTCGGCACTGATCGGGAATGATCGTGCGAGCTCGCGGCGAGCGCTCGCCAGTCGAGCGAACGCACTATAGCGCAAGACCCGTGTCGCCCGATGCGCCGCGGTCCGAACCTACCTACCGCGCGCGGCTACGTAACCAGTTTTGTAAATTCGTATTCGTCCATATCTGTTTGTTATTGTTTCGTGTCTTTAACTTTCATTCTTCGTATGACTCTGTGACTCTTTGTGTACTCCTTCTGTTCTTTCTTGTGTAGTTGTAAAATAAACTGTTATAACTGTGATTCCGGACTAAGTTATTTTACTCAACAAAACCTACACATATAAAATAAACCGGAGTAGCAGCCTCGCTACCTCCATACTGGTGACCTCCGAACGGAACTCAACCGAAGAGTCATGATGCTGAATCCAGATGACGACGACACGAACGGATCCAAGGTGAATACAATGCCACGACACCGCCCTGAAATGGTCGAAGCTTCTGCGCCGCCAGCCGTGCAGTTACGAATACCGCCATTTTGGCCAGAAAAGCCGGCGATTTGGTTCGCTCAAGTTGAAGGTCAGTTTGCTATAATGCGGATTACTGATAGTGCGACCAAATTTTACCACATATTAGCTACACTCGACCGACAGTATGCCGCAGAGGTAGAAGACATCCTTATCGGTCCAGCCGATTATGATAAATTAAAATCGGAGCTGATCAAACGGCTATCGGTGTCGCGAGAAAATAAGGTTAAGCAGCTTTTGATGCACGAGCAGCTCGGTGACCGGAAACCGTCTCAATTTCTCCGGCACTTGCAACACCTTGCTGGACCTGGCATACCTACCGATTTTTTGAAGACAATTTGGACGAGCCGTTTACCTGCGAGTATGCAGCCAATCATCGCATGCCAACCATCATTGTCTTTAGACGCGCTAGCGGAGCTAGCCGATCGCGTCAACGACATTGCAACGCCATCACAGCAGGTTGCAGCTACGAGTTCTTCGCCCATCAGTGAACTCACACGTCAGGTGGCGGAACTGACTAGACAAGTGAGTGCCATAACCACGCAAGTCAACCGCCGCCCACGATCCAGAGAACGACGTCAGTCACGTCAACGAGGCCGATCTCCGTCGTGTCGGTCACAGTCCAACTACAGACGGCACCCGCTTTGCTGGTACCATTACAAGCATGGTAACCAAGCCCACAAATGCGTCAAGCCCTGTGACTTCAAGACGGCGGAAAACACTCCAGGCAGTCAGTGATGGCGACAGATGACTGCCAGAGCTCACCGGGTCGCCTCTTCATCATGGACCGTAGCTCCAATATACAATTTTTAATAGACACTGGTAGTGACATTTGTGTTTATCCCGTATCTGCGCTCCGTGAGCGCCTGTGTAAAACTAATTATCAGCTAAGCGCTGCCAATGGTTCGACTATCGATACATACGGTTACATACAGCTCAATTTAAATTTAGGCTTACGTCGTAACTTCCCATGGCGTTTTGTGATTGCAGACGTAACGAAAGCCATAATCGGTGTGGACTTTCTTTCACATTACCGCCTCATCGTGGATGTGAGTAATCAAAAGCTGATCGATAGTTTAACCAATGTGAGCATAGTGACTTATATATCTAAGCCTGATTGTTTAGTTTCTAGTGTGAAAATTTTGTCTGGTGGCAATACAAGATTTCACAATATTTTGTCCGAATATCCGGATATAACACGCCCTGCTGGTACTCCGGGTATCATTCGACATAACACTACACACCACATTCGCACAATTCCAGGCCCCCCTGTATCTTGCTCACCTCGACGCCTCGCTCCAGACAAACTCAAGATAGCTAAGCAAGAGTTCGACGCTATGCTAGCCAACGGGACAGCCCGTCCCTCTGGTAGCCCATGGGCGTCGCCGCTTCACCTGGTGTCCAAAAAGGACAATGGTTGGCGTCCATGCGGAGATTATAGGTTACTTAACGCACGAACTATACCTGACAAGTACCCAATCCGACATATTCAGGATTTTTCACACAGTTTGTCTGGTTGTAAGATCTTCTCGACCATCGATCTGGTTAAAGCGTATAATCAGATTCCCGTCTTCGAGGACGATATTCCGAAGACCGCCATCACTACGCCCTTCGGATTGTATGAGTTCCCCTTTATGACGTTTGGTTTACGTAATGCAGGCCAAACTTTTCAGAGATTTGTCGACGAGATGACGCGTGGCCTCGACTTCTGCTACCCTTACTTAGACGATTTTTTAATTTTTAGCAGATCAGCCCAGGAACATGAAGACCACTTGCGCCAACTCTTCACACGCATGAAAACTTATGGTGTTCTGATAAATACTGCCAAATGCGTCTTTGCTGCTTCTGAAGTCACGTTTCTCGGCTACCAAATCTCTGAAAAGGGCACAAAACCTGTGGATGGTAGGGTTCAAGCCATTGCCGAATTCCCAGTCCCAAAGACGGTCAGAGAACTCCGTCGATTTTTGGGAATGGTGAATTTTTACAGGCGATTCTTGAAAAATGCCGCTCTAATCCAAGCACCTTTGAATGCTTTATTGACCGGTTCCGTCAAGGGTTCTCATCCAGTCGTCATAGAGGGAAACTCACTACAAGCTTTCGAGGACTGCAAAACCAGTCTTTGCAATGCAGCTCTGTTGGCTCATCCTGATTCTCAAGCCAAGCTAGGACTAGTAACTGACGCCTCCGACACGGCGATAGGTGGAGTCTTACAACAGCGTAAGGAGGATGGAGCCTGGGAACCGCTAGCATTTTTCTCCCGTAAGTTGAGCCCGTCACAAACGAAGTACTCTCCATATGACCGTGAGCTCCTTGCCATTTACGAGAGCATTAAATACTTCCGCCATATGCTAGAGGCAACTCATTTCACCATCTATACTGACCACAAACCACTGTGTTACGCGTTTCACGAGCGGAAAAGAAGCTGCACACCGCGTCAGTATAGACATCTCGATTTTATCTCGCAGTTCACAACTGATATTTTGCACATATCTGGCGCAAACAACGTTGTTGCTGACACTCTTTCCAAAATCAATGAACTGCAGATACCTGTCGACCTCGAAGAAATGGCCAAGCTCCAAGCCGCAGATCCTGAACTTGCAGCATACGTAGGTGGCGAATCTTCTCTTCGCCTGATAAAGACAAGTGTGCCTGGTAGCCGTACCGAATTGTACTGCGACGTCAGTACACCGGCTCCCAGACCTTTTGTCCCACAGCAACTGCGTCAGCAGGTATTCAATTGCCTGCATTCTTTAAGCCACCCAGGACCCAACGCTACAGCCAAACTTGTTGCTCAACGTTTTGTCTGGCCCCTCATGCGGAAGAATTGCCGCGAATGGTCTAAGGCATGTTTGACCTGCCAGCGCTCCAAGGTAAGTAGACACGTTTCTTCACCACTAGGTACACACACCTTACCTTCAGCGCGTTTCAAACATGTCCATATAGACCTGATCGGCCCTTTACCGCCTGCTGGTGATTTTCGGTATTGCCTTACAGCCGTCGATCGCTTCACGCGATGGCCGGAAGCTGTACCACTTACCGACATCACCGCCGAAACCGTGGCCAAAGCGTTTGTCTCCTGTTGGGTGTCCCGATATGGCTGTCCCACAAACGTCGTTACAGATCGTGGAGCTCAATTTCAGTCAGCACTTTTCCAGCAGCTGTCAAAGTCTATCGGCTTTGACCATCGCAGGACTACAGCATACCACCCACAATGTAACGGCCTAGTGGAACGCTTTCCTAGGCAATTTAAAGCGGCAATCACCTGCCACGCAACCTCTAACTGGGTTGAGGTCTTACCCCTCGTTCTTCTCGGCATCAGGAGCGCCTTTAAAGAAGACCTCCAATCCTCATCAGCTGAGTTGATGTTTGGTGAACCACTTCGTTTACCTGGTGAATTTTTTGGTCATGATATCACCGGATACACCACTGACATCACTGATTTTTCAGCGCGTATGAGGTCGTTTGCCGAAAATATACGCCCAGTTCCAACTCAGCATCACAGCAAAAACAAGATCTTCGTTTTCAAGGATCTCGCCACTTGCAGCCACGTATTTCTTAGGGAAGACGCGCTCCGTGGCTCACTTCAACCAGCCTACACAGGTCCACACGAAGTTTTAAAACGAGGTGCTAAATATTTTAGGATTAATATTAAAAACAAAGACGTGACAGTTAGTATAGACCGCCTTAAGCCAGCCTACTTACTGTCCGATGACAGATCCATAGCACCACAGGACGAACCGTCTTCGGATTCATCATCCACTGATTTATCCTTATCACCGCAACCCGATCACGATCCCTCAGTTGTCAGAACAACTCGTTATGGCAGGAAAGTTCGCTTTCCTGACTATTATCGCCCTTAACCAGGTATCTGGAGGGGAGTGATGTGGGATACACATATTTACATTATTTAATTATTTATAAAATACTTAACACTAACACTTATAAATTTATTTAATATTTATTTCACTTATATAATACAATACACTTACATACTAAACTCATTCGAAATGCTTACACACTAATATTTACATTTAAACACAAAACATAATTAAAATTAATTAAACAAGCAAACCCGAATGATACCCGTAGTATGCGGCGAGCGAAATAGATCGCCGCGCGATAAGAACTCGGCACTGATCGGGAATGATCGTGCGAGCTCGCGGCGAGCGCTCGCCAGTCGAGCGAACGCACTATAGCGCAAGACCCGTGTCGCCCGATGCGCCGCGGTCCGAACCTACCTACCGCGCGCGGCTACGTAACCAGTTTTGTAAATTCGTATTCGTCCATATCTGTTTGTTATTGTTTCGTGTCTTTAACTTTCATTCTTCGTATGACTCTGTGACTCTTTGTGTACTCCTTCTGTTCTTTCTTGTGTAGTTGTAAAATAAATTGTTATAACTGTGATTCCGGACTAAGTTATTTTACTCAACAAAACCTACACATATAAAATAAACCGGAGTAGCAGCCTCGCTACCCCATAATATAATAATGTATGTATTGACTGCCCTAAGTTTTTATGCATCTGGGTCATATCAAAGATATATGGGAGCTAGTGCACACCACAAGATGCATCAAGTCACTGTGTCCCAGCATACGTCGTTTTGCTTTATAAATTATTTCTCTAATCACTATGGGGTATGAAAAATAGATGTTGGCCGATTCTCAGACGTACTCAGTAAGCTCACAAAATTTCATGAGAATCGGTCAAGCCGTTTCGGAGGAGTACGGGAACGAACATTGTGACACGAGAATTTTATATTTAAAGAGTTATAGAAATGTGTCAGCATGCATCAAATAACCTCCTTCAAAAGTCTTATTTGCCCTTGTTTTTGTTGTCATAATGCTAATTCACAGAACTGCTCGAAAGCTATTGTGAAATATGTTTTTAATTAGCTGCGATGAAGCAAATAAACCCCTTTTGTCTTGAAAACTGGTGAACAATATTGTCGTAGATACTTTGATCTTGAGCCGCATCCAAAGTTCATCGGTACTAATATTTAGGTATTTTAAATCGTCGATATTGATTTTATAACATTGAAAATTTATTTTCCAGTTAAAGAAACCCCTGATAATGCGTAATGAGTAATAATAATAATGCAAAAATAATAGAGTCCATGAGGCAAGAAAACACACTCGCACGCCCACACAAAACCTTATTTACTTATCATTACTGTAACTTCTTTAATATAAGTATTTGTCGTTATATTTATGTTTTTTCCCCGGTACTTAAATAAACCGAGCGTCCACGCTAATGCAACTACATTATTTCATGTAATTTCTTATAAAACAGGCTGCTGCGATACAAGCTCGCTGAGTGCAAAAGATGTAAACGACACAAAATGTAACGGTTTTTGTCAAAAACAAATTATCTGTAATATAAAAAAAAAGTCGGGTTTTCCTTCCCGACGCTATAACTCCAGAACGCACGAAACGATTTCCACGGTTTTGCATTCGTTGGAGGGGTCGGGTTCCGTGAAGTTTATAGCAAACAAAATTCAGTAAAAAAAAAATAACAGAAAAGTCAAATGTTACAAAAAAGGAAGCCATCTGGTGGCGAAACGGAGTTCGCCGGGTTTGCCAGTTATTTATAAAAAGTACCCATACCAATTGAGGCCAACGCTTGCAACAGTTATCTCGTTACGTCTATGCTTTTCTCGCGTACATAGCTAGGTAAACACAAATTAATATGCATAAATAAGAAAACACATAAATCATTCAATACTATTTTAGATTGTATTTTAGATTTACTTACTGTGTTCTTGGCAAATAAACGTTTGAGTTTGAGTTTACATATAAAAAGACACCTGAGAAGCCATTATATTATTCAGCATTCAAGTGTTTTCTCCAACAGTTATCTCTTATCGTTTTGGAAAGAAAATAACATTTTAACAATGAAAACCATCATTATTATTTTCCTTACTTTGGCTTTGGTGAGTATTTTTACCAAAGACACCGATGCGTTTACAATCGTCGTCGTATAGTGGTGCTTTAGTAACATGACACCAGTAACCAGCTGTTAACGTTACAACCCGTAAACGTCATTATAAGTACCTACTTTATATATTGAGTCATACATATCTTAGTTGTTTCGTAAAAATTGTGTTTTGATTTATCCATAATAATATATATTTTGCTCAAATTCCCCCTTACGGCTAATTTAATGTTCCTCTAACCGAAGGTTGTCTGGAAGAGGTCGCTACAAACGATAAAACCACCTTCATTGTACATCTTTTATCACGAAAACTACCTACTATAAGAAAATTACCTACTATAAAATCGAAACACGAAAAACTGGCTGATTTAATGTCCACGAAATCGGGCCTTAGTGAGTGTCTGGTACAAATAATAATACTATTCCTCCTGGTCGATTTCGACCACAGCGGCCAATCTCAACAGAGATCAGGAAACTACACAGGAGATATTATAGTGCACAAGTGTAACAGAGCAGAGATACACAGGTGCACTCACCATCCATGTTCCATCACTCTCAAAGTTTGGTGAGTCGGCAATCCGACATGGCGCATTGAGGCACGGGGGTGTAACACCGCCAACTTCCCGACTCCGAGCTGTTATTGAGAAATTAATGACAGAAAATCTCAGAAACAATTTTGGCTCGACCTGGGATTCGAACCCAGGCCATCTCGTATGTAAGGCAGAAGCTTAGCCACTACACCAACGAGGCAGTCTGGTACAATTACCAGTCGTTCGTTAAGGCAATATATTAGAGTATCATCGTTACCCATAACTTTTACCTCTGTGTTTCAGGCAAGCTCCACTCTGGCCAACCTATCTGGCCTTACCGGAATTTTAGGAGGTGGAGGTAAAGAGTTTTGCATTGTGTAGTGCTATTATTTTAATCCAATACACGTCCCACTGCTGGGCACAGGCCTCACCTCAACTATGAGGTGGCACGAGCCATACTCCACCACGCGGGCTCAGTGCACCGCGGTGGAGGGGTGTGTGTAAGGTAAGTGACCAAATTTACTGCCAGATGTTGTTAAGCCGCCCCAAGGTATCTAATGTCATCGATATTAACCGGGACCAACAGCTGTTCGTGCCTTCCGAAGCACATATACGGTCAGTATGGTCGCCCATTCTAAACACGACCGTTCCTTAGGTTGCTTAGTTAGTGACTTACAACAACAACAACATCATCACATACATTGATCTGACTCCGTGGTAAGTAGCTTAAGCACTTGTGTTACAGATATCAGAATCAACAGTGGTATTACTAATAAACATAAATAAATACATATAACACCCAGACCAGTACAAACAAACATAAATGTTTGTACAGTGCGGGGATCGAACCCGCGACCTCTTGGTTAATAGTCAACTTCTTGACCATTACACCACAGTGGTCGTCAATCACATTCATCACTCAATCGACTTTATACATATTATAATTCAGATATGTACATTCAAATTGGTGGGGTAACATTTAGACAAACTTAGATTGCAGTCTCATTTATTCATAGTAATGCCGTGGCATACTGTCGTCATGACTCGATGTAGCTGCCCGGCGATTGGTTGACACGAGACACGCTGCCGGTGTGCGCTGGCGGTGACCTGAGCTGACTATTTTACTCTCGGCATATTCATTCTAATCTACATCTACACGGATATTATAAAGAGGAAAGATTTAATTGTTTGTTATTTGGCGCAACCGATTTAGAGTTAGGAAGCTAAAGGGAAGCGCTTCCTACCGACCGGGTGTTGTGGGGGCCCAGGGTCCGATAGACATTATCTTGAATTGTCTATCTATATTATTCAGAATCTAAATCTTATATGCCGCAGTTCATGTGCGGTACTAGGCCGGTACTAGGCTAACAGCGCCATCTAGCCTATGGAGCCGTATCAGCGCTCGCTGTCGTCCGTGCCACCGTTAGGCATGCGCTTGTGATGGCGAACGGTAGAGGTCGCCACAGTTTGTTTGAATTGAATCGGCTTCGAAACTACTGAACCGATTTAAAAAAGCTATTTTAGCATTCAAACCTATATTATCCCTGATCAAAGTAGGCTATATATATTTAATACTAGCGGCCCGTCCCGGCTTCGCACGAGTGTAATAGTTGTCCACCCGTGCGAAGCTGGGAAGTTTTATTAAATCGTCAATTTAATTCTCAACTCTAAAATAACAAAACACCGATATGTTTTTAGGATGTGGGAACCCTGCACCTCCCGTTCCACCATGCAACGGTAACCCTCCCGATGGAAACCCGTGTGGAAACCCTGCACCTCCTGTTCCAGGATGCAACGGTAACGGTAACCCACCCAACGGAAACCCGTGCAAAAATGGCAAGAAAAACAAAGACAAATGCAAGGATAAATGCGATTAGATAAACAATTACCTTTTAGAAATTCATAATTTTCTGTGTTCGAATTTAATTTAATTTATTTGTGTTTTTGGATGACAGTTGCTGGGTAATGAAGCGTGAAAATAAATGATTTTATCAAAAACGTCGTTTTAGTGTAGTTCCCGCCACGGAGCTGTTCCGTATTCATCCTTGACGTCTCATCCTTCGTCCTCATCATTAGTACTCAAACATTGGTATTAGATCGGAATAGATTGGGTTGGGTTGAGTTAGGAACAAAATAGATAGGTAGGTCTTTCTAATCTCATACTTTTGAGTACCTAGTCGGGTTTTAGTTTAGGAACTTTGTTTTAGGGAATAAAAGTCCCTCATAATTTACCAGACTCTGGCATACAAAATGAATATAGTTAAATGTCATATCATATGTCTATTGAATCCAGAGATCTATACATGTAAAGGGGGGGCCTTTTTACGTTAACTAGAGTAAAATTTAAAAACTTTATCGTTGTAACATTAATCGTTGGTCGATGATCCACATTGTACAAATATGATACTTAAACTCCATGGGTTGGCGCAGCAGAGGTTCTCTAAATGCAGTGTTATATCCACTAGACCGGCACACATTGAGCAGTATTTACAAGTCTCACAGCTACATAGAGATCTATCAGGATGGTTATAATTTTTTTGCGAAAAAGTATCAAAATACCTGAATCGATCAATTTTGTTTTAGTAATTACATTGGGTTGAAATATAATTTAGAGTAGACACTAAAGTTAATGTTTCCAATGCTAATTCTGTAAGATAATTGATTAAAGAGAAAATAATCTAAAACTCATTGTAAACAAGAGGTTTCAGCGTTGTTTTGTTCTAATAACGAAAAGTCATGCATAATGGACAAAGGTTTTACAACATTTGAAACTAAAACAAATAAATAGAGTTTGCTCTTGTCAACCTTAAGTAGTTATTATAAAACTAGCGGTCACTGCGACTTTACCTGCGTGTGGTTCTCGTTCCGTGGAGACCCCGATGAGAAATTTAGATGTTGGCCGAATCTCAGATCAGTCAGATGTGCACGCGAAGTTACGTGGGGGATAAGTTGAATCGTTTCGGAGGAATTTTATTATTATTATTGGGTTTATGGGCCTTCTTATCGCCAACTCGACCAATTTGATCTATTGTGGCAGCCCTTTGTATTTACAGTTCACTGCTTAGTCCCGTTGAGTCTATAAATTGCCAGACTCTTTGGAGCGTGACTTCTGTTATCTCATCCGGGCGCATGATGTGCCGCCCGAGATGGATACTTCTTTTGCTCATAAGCGGGCCGCATGAGCAGAGAATATGCATGGCCGTTTCCTCCTCTGTGTTGCAGAATCTGCACAGAGCGTCTTCTGTCATATTCATGTTTGCCATGTGTTTGTTTAGTTTGCAGTGACCTGTTAGTATTCTGGTCAAAGCACAAGCTTTGTATCTTTTGAACTTTAACAGCTCTTTAGTTACTTTGTTGCTGTATCCCTGAATGAGTGCTTTTGAGTGTTCTTGTCTTGAAGTAGACTTCCACCACTCAATTGCCTCTTGTTTATAGAGAATGGTTAGTAGCGTAGTGGCTCGTTGCTTGGTGATGCCACAGAACGGTTCTACGCCGATTTGAGGGTTATCGGCGCCCTCTCTGGCGAGGTTATCAGCTACTTCGTTTCCTTCTATATTCGAATGTCCTGGTACCCACGTGAGTATGACTTTGTTGGTATTTCCCAGTACATTTAGTGTTTCAGTGCACGTTTGCACTAGTTTTGATGAATGTTCAAAGGATTTTAAAGCCAGCAGTGCTGCTTGGCTGTCTGAGTTGATGTAGATGTGTTGGTTCCGGAGTTTCTTCTCTAGGTTTATCTCTGCACATTTGTTTATGGCAAAGACCTCGGCTTGGAAGATTGAAGCTTCAGTCCCCATGTTAATGCTAACTTTGAGCCTAGGCTTCTCTCCGTAGATCCCACAGCCCACATCATTTCCCTTTTTGGAACCGTCCGTATACCAGACGTGACTACCTTTCTTAAATGACATTTGACCTTCTAGCCATTTGTCTCTAGGAGGTATGTTTACGGAGTATAACTTCGAAAAGTTGCATTCCGTATGCATGTCGTCACTAGGCATGCTTAGAAGTTTGTTTTCAAATACTGATTCCTTGAGTCTTATCAGAATTTGAGAAGCCCATCTGACTTTCGAGCGGGTGAAGATTCTGTATATGCTCTGCTTGGCTTCTTTTTCCACGTGCATATGCAGTGGTATAAGATCCAACAAGGCATTTAGTGCGGCTCCTGGTGTCGTTGATAGTGCTCCGGTTGCTGTGATGCAGGCTAGCCGCTGTAGGCTGCTCAGTTTCTGTATTGTTGTCGCTTGGTTGACCTTGCTGCACCAGACGGCGGAGGCATAAGATACTATAGGTCTCACGACCGCTGTGTACAGCCATAGGGCAATTTTGGGTTTGAGTCCCCATCTTGACCCCGCCATTCGACAACAGCTCCACAGAGCCATTTTGGCTTTTTGAATGATATTGTCTAGGTGCGAATTCCAAGTAAGCTTTTGGTCAAAAATTACCCCTAGATACTTGGTTTCGCTCGAGAAAGGAAGAGTTTTACCATTTAGCTTCGGATTCGCGAGTCTTTCTAGTTTTCTCTTCCTTGTGAATGGTATTATCACTGTTTTATCTGCATTAATGGATAATTCGTTTTCTCTACACCACCTACTTATGGTGTTGAGAGCTCCTTGCATCAGACATGAAATTGTGCTTAGGCAGGGACCTCTGATGATTACTACTATATCATCAGCATAGCCTTGTGTATCATAGTCTTTCTCTGCCATCTTAGCGAGTAGTTGGTCTACTGCTAGGGTCCATAGAAGTGGAGACAGTACGCCTCCTTGTGGACATCCTCTTGTGGCAAGGAATTCAAGCTTTGTGGCATTGAGGGTGATGTTTGCTACTCGGTTGGAGAGCAAGCTTTTAACCCATCTGATGGTGCTTTTATCTACCCCTTTTGCCTCCATTCCTTTCAGAATGGTTTCTATAGGGGTGTTATCAAATGCACCTTCAACATCTAGAAAAGCACATAGGGCCGTTTGCTTGTCCTCTAGGGCTTTTTGCACCTTGTCGACCAGATCGAGTAGGGCAGTTTCAGTGGATCTTCCCTTTTGGTATGCATGTTGGTTGGTGCTTAGTGGTCTTTCCACTAAGTGTTTGGCCCTAATGTGCTGGTCTATTATCCTTTCCATGGTCTTCAGCATGAAGGATGTTAGACTTATGGGTCTGAAGGATTTGGGTTGTGAGTAGTCCCTTTTCCCTGTTTTAGGTATAAAACGCACCTTGACCCGTTTCCATGGTTCTGGTATTATACCCCAGGCATAACTTGCTCTGAATATTTTTACCAGATGCGGAAGAAGCAAGTCATTTCCTTTCTGTAGCAGAGCAGGAAAGATGCCGTCTTCTCCCGCTGATTTAAATGGCTTGAATTTATCCAAAGCCCATCTAATTTGGTTGGGCCTAAAGATATTGGTGGCCTTATTCCAGTCTGAGCATTTAGCCCTATGGAATTTGTCATTCAAATGCTGGGTGCAGCTTTTTGTATTGATTTGGTACGAACCCGGAAAGTGTGAAGACCTAAGGAGATCCAGAGTCTCCATCTCAGTGTTCGTAAATGAGTTATCTGGCTTTTTTAGTAGTCCAAGATAGTTGTTAGGGGTCTTAGCGAGGACTTTGTGAATTCTTGCTCCTTTGTGTGTTTGGGCAATTTCTTCACAGAATCGTCGCCAAGAGGCTCTTTTAGCTTTTCTGATTTGTTTGTTATATTCTGTTAAGGCCTTGCCGTACTTGTCCCAATCGCACGGTTTGGTATGATTGAATATACGACGTGTGATGGTTCTGAGCTTTTCCAGCTTCTTATTCCACCACATTGGTACCTTGTTGGGTTTTAATTCTCTTTCGGGACAGCTCTGTTCGTAGGCATAAGTTATGCCATCGTTGAGCATTCTGACCGCAGCATTTAGAGAGTCTGGTGTTTTGATAGTTTTGGGTATTTCCTTTAGATTCTCACTGAGCAGGATTCTATACATATCCCAGGAGGTATCTTTTGGATTTCTTACTCTTGAATTTTGAGTTTCTACTGACCCTGAAACATCAAACAGTATATGTCTGTGATCAGACATTGAGTTTTCGCTACTGACGTGCCATTTTGTTACACATTTTGACACATTTTCTGTTGCGAAAGTTATATCTATTACTTCCTGTCTGGTTTTTGTTACGAATGTTGGCGTGTGGCCATTGTTCAGCACCCGTAGACAGTTGGTTAGTAGAAAATCGGATAGTATCTCACCTCTCCTGTTAGTATCCGAGCTCCCCCAGATGGTATGGTGGGCGTTAGCATCGCATCCCACAATCAGTTCCGACTTTTGTTTTCTAGAATATTCTAGGACGTTAGTCAGTTCTTCAGTGGGATCTTGCTGATCACCAGGAAGATATGCCGAGCAGAATAGTACTTTGGACCTGTTCGGCCCTTTGACTTCTACATATGCGGTGACGGTATCTTCGCTGCAGAGTTCTGGAACAGGTAAGAAGTTAATGTTTTTGTTAAACACGATACAGGCCCTAGGTTTACGGCCTTTTTCGTATACAAGGATCTTACCAGCGTTGTTCAGACCGGCTACCACGGATTCGGCATTTATCCATGGTTCTTGAATGAGAGCGATGTCCAGGCCACCTTCGCTGAAGATCTTCTCTATTACCGCCGATGCTGCGATAGCGTGGTGTAGGTTGGCCTGGAGCACCGCCAGCCCCTTTGGGCATCGAGGTTGGAGGGGCCTACTGACATTGGGAGCCGCGGCGCCCTTGTAGGCCCCGCCGCCCTCGGAAGGGTCCCCTGTGCTGCCCCCTTCCTCTGGGCGGATGTGCGCCCCTAGTGGTCCCCCTGTGGAGAGGAAACCGCTTTCCCTTTCCCCTGTTGGGTCCTGCGGAAGTGGAGGTGGTGGAGGTAGTGGGAGGAGGGTTATCCCGTTGTGGTCCTGCTCGGACCTGCACGGTACCTTCGGTCGATGTGGTTGGGGGTGTAGGTACGGACGTCGTGGTGGCAGGGATTGCGGCGGAAGTCGAGGGTTCAGCTGGGGGCTTGGACTTCTGAGTCATGGTGACAGGACCCTTGACTCTGAATTGAACCTTTCTGAAGCCAATGTTGGCCTTTAGGTCCGCCACCTTCAGGGCCTCAAACGAGTGGTCGTCTAGGGATACGGTCAGGGTTAGACCTCCCTTATCGACCTTCGTGTTGAGGACCTTCCAGTGTTCGGTGTTCAGACCCTCATTCTGAGCACCGAAGAGTTCTAAGGCCCGCTTTGCGCTGCTGGCCTCAGAGCTAGGTATAAATACCACCCCCACATTAGGCTTTTGGAGGTCCGACTCATTCATGAGAACAAGTCTCGCTTCCGGCCATGGTTTGAGGGGGGGTATTATATTTTCAAGCCAGGTTTTGGAGCGTTCATCCTCACACGTAATGAGGATCCATCCTGGCTTGAAGGAGCAGCCACTGAATTTAGGCCCTTCGCCCCTTCCGGTCTCGGCAATGCTTTGCAGGATGGTATTGCGCAGCGACTCCATTTGTGTGTTAGTCATCAAGGACTTGGAGTCTTTTATGCCGACCCGGATTGAGCGTACGGCCTCACTGTAGGCTACGGTGGTTGAGGTGTTTAAGGTCTCACTCACCTTTGGGACTTTGGTGATATGACCCTTTGGCGATTCTTCCTCCGAGCGAACCCGTTTGACCGGTTTACGCCCAGATTCCGATTGTGAGGCCTTAAACTTGTACCCCATCTGCTTTAGCTCAGCGAAGCTCCTAAACGCTAGTGTTGAAGCCAGATTCGGCTCCACTCCCAGCTTTCTTAGAGCTCCGAAGCGCTTTTTGGCAGCACTTGACATCTTTCTGTCAGTAGGTTTGGAGGCGGTGGATTCATCAGTCGGCGAGGGTGAGCCGCAAGCAGCCCTTTCCGCCGTGCTGACAGATTCCTCTGTCTCCATGCTTTGTTGCTCTGATATTTGGGCAGGTTGCTCTGCTCCTTCTATCAGTGGCATAAGTTCCTGGCATAGGTCTTCCAGGTTACCATTTTCAGTTTTGGGCAAACAGTTATTCATGTTGGTCCCACGAGTAGCTAGGGAAAGTAGGTCCACTCCAGCAGAGCCCCGCATGCCGGAGTAAGGCTAGATACACCTCGAGTTCGCCTGGTATCGAGGGTCCACCGTTCACGACTGAGCTCCCCCTCAGCCACGCATCTCTCGGCACGGTACGGATGACACCTTAGATTGGGTATTGAGTCTTTAGCCGCCAGATACCACTTCATTGAGATCCCAATGTGAGATTTCAACGCAGCACTACCTGACGTTGCCCAGGGTGAACCGCGACAGGCGCTACTGCTTCCCTTCTGACGTATCATGAGTGGATACAGTAACAGCCCAGTCGTCACGTGGAGGTAACTCAAACTGACACCCCTTTTTCGGAGGAATATGTGAACATGTAATGCTAGAGTTTTATGTATAAAATAAAGGCACATATTCAAGCTAAACCAGTTGGTGGATTTATATTGTACAAAACTGTATGGATATTCCAGTAATTGGGTACCGCAGCCAGGCATCTGCACTGTTATTTCAGCTGTGGGATAGTGGAGTTGAGCGTTGTATACGATTAATGAAGTAATTTTCTAGCACATTCCATATTAATAATAGATTGGTACACGCTTGGAACTTATTTACCAAACTTGGCTAAGATAACCTAAGGAACTGTAATGGTAGAAATGGTAGAAAGTGGATGTGTTGGGATGACAACACTGATCAGTTCAAGGAGATCAATGTTGGGGGAAAACCCTAACAACGCCTGTACTAGACGAACTTAATTATTATTAGCAAAGAGTATATAGTACCTGCAGCGGGATATTTGGGCATTCAATTACGAATACGCGAGTGACAAGAGGTAGGCTGAATTTCTGTTTGTGAAGGTATGAAATGAAATATGGTTTTTGTGAAGGATGTCAGTATTTTAAATTGGTAGAGTTTTAGTGTGTTATTCCGCGAAATATATAAGATCTTGACTGGTGGAAGCTTAGTTTTGCAGGATTGCGACGGATACAGCAGCCCGTAAAACTTGGTTTCGGTTAAAACGTAGTGAAAATCATACTTTGGTGTGTTGTGCATCTTCCAAGCCTAAGGTGGTTCAATTTGGGCTCACAAAAAACAAAGTATGCCTAGGTGTCCTTGGTGAAAACTCCGACAGAAAAAAGGGAGTGGTTACCTAAAGAGTTTAGTGGTTCAGTAGTTAAAGTGTTCAGAAGCAGGTCACGATCTTATATTATTGAGTTGGTGCTCAAGCCCCGTGGCATTGAAATCCTAACTCCTCGTAATAGGGTGAAAGGTAGGAAGCTGGAATCATTCTGAGGGTAGGCAGGGTTTTATGTATTGGACTTTGTATATTTGTGGTTAAGTCATAGGTGGCTTTCACTGCAGCTAATAGAAAATTAGGAAAAGTTCTTAGGTAGGTAGTGATCTAGTTGGTTAGGAAATATTTGATTTGGTTTTAGGAAGAATTTCAGGTAATTGAATAGGGAAAGTTTGGCTCAGAGTAAAGAGTTTAATGGTTCAATTCACAGTAAGTACTTATATTAGAGTAACGAAATATCTTGTGAATTCTTTCAATTTTATTGAATTATTGATATTTGTTTGAACAGGTTGGTCGTAGAGAAATATAGGTAACTTAAAGTTGACTAAGAAGTTTGTTTACTAAGTTGTGAAATAAAGGGTTTGCTCGCTTCCTGGAACAGGGGAAGCTCGCTACAAGTTTTTCGTGTGACTTTTCTTGTAGCCATAGATAGGGTTTCAAGTCCACAATAAAGCTAGTTTTAAGTTAGAAAGGTTCTATATGAACTAGTTGGTAATGATAAATGCCCTGAGACTGTTCTGGAGGACTCGTATTTTATGGAAGTGGAAGTCCACAAGTTGTGCGTGGTTGGGGCACAAACTCCAAAAATAACCATTATGTCAATCTAATAAGAATTCTAATTAACATTTTATTCTGACTAATTAAGTATTGTTTTATTAAGTAGATTATGAGTAAAGCTAGTCATTACTGAGCAAAACTCTAGGTCGGCAATAGTTATACATTTATTATACTTAAGTTGAGTCAGCGGAAGCGTATGAGGTTAGGTTAGGGTTTAGCTTCAACTCCATGCTAATAAAGAGCTTAGGGTCTCTGCGGAAACTAGGGTCCTCTCTAGAATCGATCACGGCCATATCAAGTTAACGAGCCAATAACATAACATTCAATAGTAATTAGACTAAAGGTAGTATCAAGTAGGTTCCTAGTAGTTCATATCCATAGTGCAGGCGGTTAGTGCGGACAAAAGTTTATAAATAGGATGTTTAGGAGGGGGCGGGTACAGTACCTACACAAAATAATTTTGGTAATTAGTTTAATGGTAACATACCACACTAGTCAACAGTACATACTTAAATACAATTTGGTTTTAATAATGATGTGGGATACACATATTTACATTATTTAATTATTTATAAAATACTTAACACTAACACTTATAAATTTATTTAATATTTATTTCACTTATATAATACAATACACTTACATACTAAACTCATTCGAAATGCTTACACACTAATATTTACATTTAAACACAAAACATAATTAAAATTAATTAAACAAGCAAACCCGAATGATACCCGTAGTATGCGGCGAGCGAAATAGATCGCCGCGCGATAAGAACTCGGCACTGATCGGGAATGATCGTGCGAGCTCGCGGCGAGCGCTCGCCAGTCGAGCGAACGCACTATAGCGCAAGACCCGTGTCGCCCGATGCGCCGCGGTCCGAACCTACCTACCGCGCGCGGCTACGTAACCAGTTTTGTAAATTCGTATTCGTCCATATCTGTTTGTTATTGTTTCGTGTCTTTAACTTTCATTCTTCGTATGACTCTGTGACTCTTTGTGTACTCCTTCTGTTCTTTCTTGTGTAGTTGTAAAATAAACTGTTATAACTGTGATTCCGGACTAAGTTATTTTACTCAACAAAACCTACACATATAAAATAAACCGGAGTAGCAGCCTCGCTACCTCCATACTGGTGACCTCCGAACGGAACTCAACCGAAGAGTCATGATGCTGAATCCAGATGACGACGACACGAACGGATCCAAGGTGAATACAATGCCACGACACCGCCCTGAAATGGTCGAAGCTTCTGCGCCGCCAGCCGTGCAGTTACGAATACCGCCATTTTGGCCAGAAAAGCCGGCGATTTGGTTCGCTCAAGTTGAAGGTCAGTTTGCTATAATGCGGATTACTGATAGTGCGACCAAATTTTACCACATATTAGCTACACTCGACCGACAGTATGCCGCAGAGGTAGAAGACATCCTTATCGGTCCAGCCGATTATGATAAATTAAAATCGGAGCTGATCAAACGGCTATCGGTGTCGCGAGAAAATAAGGTTAAGCAGCTTTTGATGCACGAGCAGCTCGGTGACCGGAAACCGTCTCAATTTCTCCGGCACTTGCAACACCTTGCTGGACCTGGCATACCTACCGATTTTTTGAAGACAATTTGGACGAGCCGTTTACCTGCGAGTATGCAGCCAATCATCGCATGCCAACCATCATTGTCTTTAGACGCGCTAGCGGAGCTAGCCGATCGCGTCAACGACATTGCAACGCCATCACAGCAGGTTGCAGCTACGAGTTCTTCGCCCATCAGTGAACTCACACGTCAGGTGGCGGAACTGACTAGACAAGTGAGTGCCATAACCACGCAAGTCAACCGCCGCCCACGATCCAGAGAACGACGTCAGTCACGTCAACGAGGCCGATCTCCGTCGTGTCGGTCACAGTCCAACTACAGACGGCACCCGCTTTGCTGGTACCATTACAAGCATGGTAACCAAGCCCACAAATGCGTCAAGCCCTGTGACTTCAAGACGGCGGAAAACACTCCAGGCAGTCAGTGATGGCGACAGATGACTGCCAGAGCTCACCGGGTCGCCTCTTCATCATGGACCGTAGCTCCAATATACAATTTTTAATAGACACTGGTAGTGACATTTGTGTTTATCCCGTATCTGCGCTCCGTGAGCGCCTGTGTAAAACTAATTATCAGCTAAGCGCTGCCAATGGTTCGACTATCGATACATACGGTTACATACAGCTCAATTTAAATTTAGGCTTACGTCGTAACTTCCCATGGCGTTTTGTGATTGCAGACGTAACGAAAGCCATAATCGGTGTGGACTTTCTTTCACATTACCGCCTCATCGTGGATGTGAGTAATCAAAAGCTGATCGATAGTTTAACCAATGTGAGCATAGTGACTTATATATCTAAGCCTGATTGTTTAGTTTCTAGTGTGAAAATTTTGTCTGGTGGCAATACAAGATTTCACAATATTTTGTCCGAATATCCGGATATAACACGCCCTGCTGGTACTCCGGGTATCATTCGACATAACACTACACACCACATTCGCACAATTCCAGGCCCCCCTGTATCTTGCTCACCTCGACGCCTCGCTCCAGACAAACTCAAGATAGCTAAGCAAGAGTTCGACGCTATGCTAGCCAACGGGACAGCCCGTCCCTCTGGTAGCCCATGGGCGTCGCCGCTTCACCTGGTGTCCAAAAAGGACAATGGTTGGCGTCCATGCGGAGATTATAGGTTACTTAACGCACGAACTATACCTGACAAGTACCCAATCCGACATATTCAGGATTTTTCACACAGTTTGTCTGGTTGTAAGATCTTCTCGACCATCGATCTGGTTAAAGCGTATAATCAGATTCCCGTCTTCGAGGACGATATTCCGAAGACCGCCATCACTACGCCCTTCGGATTGTATGAGTTCCCCTTTATGACGTTTGGTTTACGTAATGCAGGCCAAACTTTTCAGAGATTTGTCGACGAGATGACGCGTGGCCTCGACTTCTGCTACCCTTACTTAGACGATTTTTTAATTTTTAGCAGATCAGCCCAGGAACATGAAGACCACTTGCGCCAACTCTTCACACGCATGAAAACTTATGGTGTTCTGATAAATACTGCCAAATGCGTCTTTGCTGCTTCTGAAGTCACGTTTCTCGGCTACCAAATCTCTGAAAAGGGCACAAAACCTGTGGATGGTAGGGTTCAAGCCATTGCCGAATTCCCAGTCCCAAAGACGGTCAGAGAACTCCGTCGATTTTTGGGAATGGTGAATTTTTACAGGCGATTCTTGAAAAATGCCGCTCTAATCCAAGCACCTTTGAATGCTTTATTGACCGGTTCCGTCAAGGGTTCTCATCCAGTCGTCATAGAGGGAAACTCACTACAAGCTTTCGAGGACTGCAAAACCAGTCTTTGCAATGCAGCTCTGTTGGCTCATCCTGATTCTCAAGCCAAGCTAGGACTAGTAACTGACGCCTCCGACACGGCGATAGGTGGAGTCTTACAACAGCGTAAGGAGGATGGAGCCTGGGAACCGCTAGCATTTTTCTCCCGTAAGTTGAGCCCGTCACAAACGAAGTACTCTCCATATGACCGTGAGCTCCTTGCCATTTACGAGAGCATTAAATACTTCCGCCATATGCTAGAGGCAACTCATTTCACCATCTATACTGACCACAAACCACTGTGTTACGCGTTTCACGAGCGGAAAAGAAGCTGCACACCGCGTCAGTATAGACATCTCGATTTTATCTCGCAGTTCACAACTGATATTTTGCACATATCTGGCGCAAACAACGTTGTTGCTGACACTCTTTCCAAAATCAATGAACTGCAGATACCTGTCGACCTCGAAGAAATGGCCAAGCTCCAAGCCGCAGATCCTGAACTTGCAGCATACGTAGGTGGCGAATCTTCTCTTCGCCTGATAAAGACAAGTGTGCCTGGTAGCCGTACCGAATTGTACTGCGACGTCAGTACACCGGCTCCCAGACCTTTTGTCCCACAGCAACTGCGTCAGCAGGTATTCAATTGCCTGCATTCTTTAAGCCACCCAGGACCCAACGCTACAGCCAAACTTGTTGCTCAACGTTTTGTCTGGCCCCTCATGCGGAAGAATTGCCGCGAATGGTCTAAGGCATGTTTGACCTGCCAGCGCTCCAAGGTAAGTAGACACGTTTCTTCACCACTAGGTACACACACCTTACCTTCAGCGCGTTTCAAACATGTCCATATAGACCTGATCGGCCCTTTACCGCCTGCTGGTGATTTTCGGTATTGCCTTACAGCCGTCGATCGCTTCACGCGATGGCCGGAAGCTGTACCACTTACCGACATCACCGCCGAAACCGTGGCCAAAGCGTTTGTCTCCTGTTGGGTGTCCCGATATGGCTGTCCCACAAACGTCGTTACAGATCGTGGAGCTCAATTTCAGTCAGCACTTTTCCAGCAGCTGTCAAAGTCTATCGGCTTTGACCATCGCAGGACTACAGCATACCACCCACAATGTAACGGCCTAGTGGAACGCTTTCCTAGGCAATTTAAAGCGGCAATCACCTGCCACGCAACCTCTAACTGGGTTGAGGTCTTACCCCTCGTTCTTCTCGGCATCAGGAGCGCCTTTAAAGAAGACCTCCAATCCTCATCAGCTGAGTTGATGTTTGGTGAACCACTTCGTTTACCTGGTGAATTTTTTGGTCATGATATCACCGGATACACCACTGACATCACTGATTTTTCAGCGCGTATGAGGTCGTTTGCCGAAAATATACGCCCAGTTCCAACTCAGCATCACAGCAAAAACAAGATCTTCGTTTTCAAGGATCTCGCCACTTGCAGCCACGTATTTCTTAGGGAAGACGCGCTCCGTGGCTCACTTCAACCAGCCTACACAGGTCCACACGAAGTTTTAAAACGAGGTGCTAAATATTTTAGGATTAATATTAAAAACAAAGACGTGACAGTTAGTATAGACCGCCTTAAGCCAGCCTACTTACTGTCCGATGACAGATCCATAGCACCACAGGACGAACCGTCTTCGGATTCATCATCCACTGATTTATCCTTATCACCGCAACCCGATCACGATCCCTCAGTTGTCAGAACAACTCGTTATGGCAGGAAAGTTCGCTTTCCTGACTATTATCGCCCTTAACCAGGTATCTGGAGGGGAGTGATGTGGGATACACATATTTACATTATTTAATTATTTATAAAATACTTAACACTAACACTTATAAATTTATTTAATATTTATTTCACTTATATAATACAATACACTTACATACTAAACTCATTCGAAATGCTTACACACTAATATTTACATTTAAACACAAAACATAATTAAAATTAATTAAACAAGCAAACCCGAATGATACCCGTAGTATGCGGCGAGCGAAATAGATCGCCGCGCGATAAGAACTCGGCACTGATCGGGAATGATCGTGCGAGCTCGCGGCGAGCGCTCGCCAGTCGAGCGAACGCACTATAGCGCAAGACCCGTGTCGCCCGATGCGCCGCGGTCCGAACCTACCTACCGCGCGCGGCTACGTAACCAGTTTTGTAAATTCGTATTCGTCCATATCTGTTTGTTATTGTTTCGTGTCTTTAACTTTCATTCTTCGTATGACTCTGTGACTCTTTGTGTACTCCTTCTGTTCTTTCTTGTGTAGTTGTAAAATAAATTGTTATAACTGTGATTCCGGACTAAGTTATTTTACTCAACAAAACCTACACATATAAAATAAACCGGAGTAGCAGCCTCGCTACCCCATAATATAATAATGTATGTATTGACTGCCCTAAGTTTTTATGCATCTGGGTCATATCAAAGATATATGGGAGCTAGTGCACACCACAAGATGCATCAAGTCACTGTGTCCCAGCATACGTCGTTTTGCTTTATAAATTATTTCTCTAATCACTATGGGGTATGAAAAATAGATGTTGGCCGATTCTCAGACGTACTCAGTAAGCTCACAAAATTTCATGAGAATCGGTCAAGCCGTTTCGGAGGAGTACGGGAACGAACATTGTGACACGAGAATTTTATATTTAAAGAGTTATAGAAATGTGTCAGCATGCATCAAATAACCTCCTTCAAAAGTCTTATTTGCCCTTGTTTTTGTTGTCATAATGCTAATTCACAGAACTGCTCGAAAGCTATTGTGAAATATGTTTTTAATTAGCTGCGATGAAGCAAATAAACCCCTTTTGTCTTGAAAACTGGTGAACAATATTGTCGTAGATACTTTGATCTTGAGCCGCATCCAAAGTTCATCGGTACTAATATTTAGGTATTTTAAATCGTCGATATTGATTTTATAACATTGAAAATTTATTTTCCAGTTAAAGAAACCCCTGATAATGCGTAATGAGTAATAATAATAATGCAAAAATAATAGAGTCCATGAGGCAAGAAAACACACTCGCACGCCCACACAAAACCTTATTTACTTATCATTACTGTAACTTCTTTAATATAAGTATTTGTCGTTATATTTATGTTTTTTCCCCGGTACTTAAATAAACCGAGCGTCCACGCTAATGCAACTACATTATTTCATGTAATTTCTTATAAAACAGGCTGCTGCGATACAAGCTCGCTGAGTGCAAAAGATGTAAACGACACAAAATGTAACGGTTTTTGTCAAAAACAAATTATCTGTAATATAAAAAAAAAGTCGGGTTTTCCTTCCCGACGCTATAACTCCAGAACGCACGAAACGATTTCCACGGTTTTGCATTCGTTGGAGGGGTCGGGTTCCGTGAAGTTTATAGCAAACAAAATTCAGTAAAAAAAAAATAACAGAAAAGTCAAATGTTACAAAAAAGGAAGCCATCTGGTGGCGAAACGGAGTTCGCCGGGTTTGCCAGTTATTTATAAAAAGTACCCATACCAATTGAGGCCAACGCTTGCAACAGTTATCTCGTTACGTCTATGCTTTTCTCGCGTACATAGCTAGGTAAACACAAATTAATATGCATAAATAAGAAAACACATAAATCATTCAATACTATTTTAGATTGTATTTTAGATTTACTTACTGTGTTCTTGGCAAATAAACGTTTGAGTTTGAGTTTACATATAAAAAGACACCTGAGAAGCCATTATATTATTCAGCATTCAAGTGTTTTCTCCAACAGTTATCTCTTATCGTTTTGGAAAGAAAATAACATTTTAACAATGAAAACCACCATTATTATTTTCCTTACTTTGGCTTTGGTGAGTATTTTTACCAAAGACACCGATGCGTTTACAATCGTCGTCGTATAGTGGTGCTTTAGTAACATGACACCAGTAACCAGCTGTTAACGTTACAACCCGTAAACGTCATTATAAGTACCTACTTTATATATTGAGTCATACATATCTTAGTTGTTTCGTAAAAATTGTGTTTTGATTTATCCATAATAATATATATTTTGCTCAAATTCCCCCTTACGGCTAATTTAATGTTCCTCTAACCGAAGGTTGTCTGGAAGAGGTCGCTACAAACGATAAAACCACCTTCATTGTACATCTTTTATCACGAAAACTACCTACTATAAGAAAATTACCTACTATAAAATCGAAACACGAAAAACTGGCTGATTTAATGTCCACGAAATCGGGCCTTAGTGAGTGTCTGGTACAAATAATAATACTATTCCTCCTGGTCGATTTCGACCACAGCGGCCAATCTCAACAGAGATCAGGAAACTACACAGGAGATATTATAGTGCACAAGTGTAACAGAGCAGAGATACACAGGTGCACTCACCATCCATGTTCCATCACTCTCAAAGTTTGGTGAGTCGGCAATCCGACATGGCGCATTGAGGCACGGGGGTGTAACACCGCCAACTTCCCGACTCCGAGCTGTTATTGAGAAATTAATGACAGAAAATCTCAGAAACAATTTTGGCTCGACCTGGGATTCGAACCCAGGCCATCTCGTATGTAAGGCAGAAGCTTAGCCACTACACCAACGAGGCAGTCTGGTACAATTACCAGTCGTTCGTTAAGGCAATATATTAGAGTATCATCGTTACCCATAACTTTTACCTCTGTGTTTCAGGCAAGCTCCACTCTGGCCAACCTATCTGGCCTTACCGGAATTTTAGGAGGTGGAGGTAAAGAGTTTTGCATTGTGTAGTGCTATTATTTTAATCCAATACACGTCCCACTGCTGGGCACAGGCCTCACCTCAACTATGAGGTGGCACGAGCCATACTCCACCACGCGGGCTCAGTGCACCGCGGTGGAGGGGAGTGTGTAAGGTAAGTGACCAACTTTACTGCCAGATGTTGTTAAGCCGCCCCAAGGTATCTAATGTCATCGATATTAACCGGGACCAACAGCTGTTCGTGCCTTCCGAAGCACATATACGGTCAGTATGGTCGCCCATTCTAAACACGACCGTTCCTTAGGTTGCTTAGTTAGTGACTTACAACAACAACAACATCATCACATACATTGATCTGACTCCGTGGTAAGTAGCTTAAGCACTTGTGTTACAGATATCAGAATCAACAGTGGTATTACTAATAAACATAAATAAATACATATAACACCCAGACCAGTACAAACAAACATAAATGTTTGTACAGTGCGGGGATCGAACCCGCGACCTCTTGGTTAATAGTCAACTTCTTGACCATTACACCACAGTGGTCGTCAATCACATTCATCACTCAATCGACTTTATACATATTATAATTCAGATATGTACATTCAAATTGGTGGGGTAACATTTAGACAAACTTAGATTGCAGTCTCATTTATTCATAGTAATGCCGTGGCATACTGTCGTCATGACTCGATGTAGCTGCCCGGCGATTGGTTGACACGAGACACGCTGCCGGTGTGCGCTGGCGGTGACCTGAGCTGACTATTTTACTCTCGGCATATTCATTCTAATCTACATCTACACGGATATTATAAAGAGGAAAGATTTCATTGTTTGTTATTTGGCGCAACCGATTTAGAGTTAGGAAGCTAAAGGGAAGCGCTTCCTACCGACCGGGTGTTGTGGGGGCCCAGGGTCCGATAGACATTATCTTGAATTGTCTATCTATATTATTCAGAATCTAAATCTTATATGCCGCAGTTCATGTGCGGTACTAGGCCGGTACTAGGCTAACAGCGCCATCTAGCCTATGGAGCCGTATCAGCGCTCGCTGTCGTCCGTGCCACCGTTAGGCATGCGCTTGTGATGGCGAACGGTAGAGGTCGCCACAGTTTGTTTGAATTGAATCGGCTTCGAAACTACTGAACCGATTTAAAAAAGCTATTTTAGCATTCAAACCTATATTATCCCTGATCAAAGTAGGCTATATATATTTAATACTAGCGGCCCGTCCCGGCTTCGCACGAGTGTAATAGTTGTCCACCCGTGCGAAGCTGGGAAGTTTTATTAAATCGTCAATTTAATTCTCAACTCTAAAATAACAAAACACCGATATGTTTTTAGGATGTGGGAACCCTGCACCTCCCGTTCCACCATGCAACGGTAACCCTCCCGATGGAAACCCGTGTGGAAACCCTGCACCTCCTGTTCCAGGATGCAACGGTAACGGTAACCCACCCAACGGAAACCCGTGCAAAAATGGCAAGAAAAACAAAGACAAATGCAAGGATAAATGCGATTAGATAAACAATTACCTTTTAGAAATTCATAATTTTCTGTGTTCGAATTTAATTTAATTTATTTGTGTTTTTGGATGACAGTTGCTGGGTAATGAAGCGTGAAAATAAATGATTTTATCAAAAACGTCGTTTTAGTGTAGTTCCCGCCACGGAGCTGTTCCGTATTCATCCTTGACGTCTCATCCTTCGTCCTCATCATTAGTACTCAAACATTGGTATTAGATCGGAATAGATTGGGTTGGGTTGAGTTAGGAACAAAATAGATAGGTAGGTCTTTCTAATCTCATACTTTTGAGTACCTAGTCGGGTTTTAGTTTAGGAACTTTGTTTTAGGGAATAAAAGTCCCTCATAATTTACCAGACTCTGGCATACAAAATGAATATAGTTAAATGTCATATCATATGTCTATTGAATCCAGAGATCTATACATGTAAAGGGGGGGCCTTTTTACGTTAACTAGAGTAAAATTTAAAAACTTTATCGTTGTAACATTAATCGTTGGTCGATGATCCACATTGTACAAATATGATACTTAAACTCCATGGGTTGGCGCAGCAGAGGTTCTCTAAATGCAGTGTTATATCCACTAGACCGGCACACATTGAGCAGTATTTACAAGTCTCACAGCTACATAGAGATCTATCAGGATGGTTATAATTTTTTTGCGAAAAAGTATCAAAATACCTGAATCGATCAATTTTGTTTTAGTAATTACATTGGGTTGAAATATAATTTAGAGTAGACACTAAAGTTAATGTTTCCAATGCTAATTCTGTAAGATAATTGATTAAAGAGAAAATAATCTAAAACTCATTGTAAACAAGAGGTTTCAGCGTTGTTTTGTTCTAATAACGAAAAGTCATGCATAATGGACAAAGGTTTTACAACATTTGAAACTAAAACAAATAAATAGAGTTTGCTCTTGTCAACCTTAAGAAGTTATTATAAAACTAGCGGTCACTGCGACTTTACCTGCGTGTGGTTCTCGTTCCGTGGAGACCCCGATGAGAAATTTAGATGTTGGCCGAATCTCAGATCAGTCAGATGTGCACGCGAAGTTACGTGGGGGATAAGTTGAATCGTTTCGGAGGAATATGTGAACATGTAATGCTAGAGTTTTATGTATAAAATAAAGGCACATATTCAAGCTAAACCAGTTGGTGGATTTATATTGTACAAAACTGTATGGATATTCCAGTAATTGGGTACCGCAGCCAGGCATCTGCACTGTTATTTCAGCTGTGGGATAGTGGAGTTGAGCGTTGTATACGATTAATGAAGTAATTTTCTAGCACATTCCATATTAATAATAGATTGGTACACGCTTGGAACTTATTTACCAAACTTGGCTAAGATAACCTAAGGAACTGTAATGGTAGAAAGTGGATGTGTTGGGATGACAACACTGATCAGTTCAAGGAGATCAATGTTGGGGGAAAACCCTAACAACGCCTGTACTAGACGAACTTAATTATTATTAGCAAAGAGTATATAGTACCTGCAGCGGGATATTTGGGCATTCAATTACGAATACGCGAGTGACAAGAGGTAGGCTGAATTTCTGTTTGTGAAGGTATGAAATGAAATATGGTTTTTGTGAAGGATGTCAGTATTTTAAATTGGTAGAGTTTTAGTGTGTTATTCCGCGAAATATATAAGATCTTGACTGGTGGAAGCTTAGTTTTGCAGGATTGCGACGGATACAGCAGCCCGTAAAACTTGGTTTCGGTTAAAACGTAGTGAAAATCATACTTTGGTGTGTTGTGCATCTTCCAAGCCTAAGGTGGTTCAATTTGGGCTCACAAAAAACAAAGTATGCCTAGGTGTCCTTGGTGAAAACTCCGACAGAAAAAAGGGAGTGGTTACCTAAAGAGTTAAGTGGTTCAGTAGTTAAAGTGTTCAGAAGCAGGTCACGATCTTATATTATTGAGTTGGTGCTCAAGCCCCGTGGCATTGAAATCCTAACTCCTCGTAATAGGGTGAAAGGTAGGAAGCTGGAATCATTCTGAGGGTAGGCAGGGTTTTATGTATTGGACTTTGTATATTTGTGGTTAAGTCATAGGTGGCTTTCACTGCAGCTAATAGAAAATTAGGAAAAGTTCTTAGGTAGGTAGTGATCTAGTTGGTTAGGAAATATTTGATTTGGTTTTAGGAAGAATTTCAGGTAATTGAATAGGGAAAGTTTGGCTCAGAGTAAAGAGTTTAATGGTTCAATTCACAGTAAGTACTTATATTAGAGTAACGAAATATCTTGTGAATTCTTTCAATTTTATTGAATTATTGATATTTGTTTGAACAGGTTGGTCGTAGAGAAATATAGGTAACTTAAAGTTGACTAAGAAGTTTGTTTACTAAGTTGTGAAATAAAGGGTTTGCTCGCTTCCTGGAACAGGGGAAGCTCGCTACAAGTTTTTCGTGTGACTTTTCTTGTAGCCATAGATAGGGTTTCAAGTCCACAATAAAGCTAGTTTTAAGTTAGAAAGGTTCTATATGAACTAGTTGGTAATGATAAATGCCCTGAGACTGTTCTGGAGGACTCGTATTTTATGGAAGTGGAAGTCCACAAGTTGTGCGTGGTTGGGGCACAAACTCCAAAAATAACCATTATGTCAATCTAATAAGAATTCTAATTAACATTTTATTCTGACTAATTAAGTATTGTTTTATTAAGTAGATTATGAGTAAAGCTAGTCATTACTGAGCAAAACTCTAGGTCGGCAATAGTTATACATTTATTATACTTAAGTTGAGTCAGCGGAAGCGTATGAGGTTAGGTTAGGGTTTAGCTTCAACTCCATGCTAATAAAAGAGCTTAGGGTCTCTGCGGAAACTAGGGTCCTCTCTAGAATCGATCACGGCCATATCAAGTTAACGAGCCAATAACATAACATTCAATAGTAATTAGACTAAAGGTAGTATCAAGTAGGTTCCTAGTAGTTCATATCCATAGTGCAGGCGGTTAGTGCGGACAAAAGTTTATAAATAGGATGTTTAGGAGGGGGCGGGTACAGTACCTACACAAAATAATTTTGGTAATTAGTTTAATGGTAACATACCACACTAGTCAACAGTACATACTTAAATACAATTTGGTTTTAATAATATAATAATGTATGTTTTGACTGCCCTAAGTTTTTATGCATCTGGGTCTTATCAAAGATATATGGGAGCTAGTGCACACCACAAGATGCATCAAGTCACTGTGTCCCAGCATACGTCGTTTTGCTTTTATAAATTATTTCTCTAATCACTATGGGGTATGAAAAATAGATGTTGGCCGATTCTCAGACGTACTCAGTAAGCTCACAAAATTTCATGAGAATCGGTCAAGCCGTTTCGGAGGAGTACGGGAACGAACATTGTGACACGAGAATTGTATATTTAAAGAGATATAGAAATGTGTCAGCATGCATCAAATAACCTCCTTCAAAAGTCTTATTTGCCCTTGTTTTTGTTGTCGTAATGCTAATTCACAGAACTGCTCGAAAGCTATTATGAAATATGTTTTTAATTAGCTGCGATGAAGCAAATAAACCGCTTTTGTCTTGAAAACTGGTGAACAATATTGTCGTAGATACTTTGATCTTGAGCCGCATCCAAAGTTCATCGGTACTAATATTTTGGTATTTTAAATCGTCGATATTGATTTTATAACATTGAAAATTTATTTTCCAGTTAAAGAAACCCCTGATAATGCGTAATGAGTAATAATAATAATGCAAAAATAATAGAGTCCATGAGGCAAGAAAACACACTCGCACGCCCACACAAAACCTTATTTACTTATCATTACTGTAACTTCTTTAATATAAGTATTTGTCGTTATATTTATGTTTTTTCCCCGGTACTTAAATAAACCGAGCGTCCACGCTAATGCAACTACATTATTTCATGTAATTTCTTATAAAACAGGCTGCTGCGATACAAGCTCGCTGAGTGCAAAAGATGTAAACGACACAAAATGTAACGGTTTTTGTCAAAAACAAATTATCTGTAATATAAAAAAAAAAGTCGGGTTTTCCTTCCCGACGCTATAACTCCAGAACGCACGAAACGATTTCCACGGTTTTGCATTCGTTGGAGGGGTCGGGTTCCGTGCAGTTTATAGCAAACAAAATTCAGTAAAAAAAAAATAACAGAAAAGTCAAATGTTACAAAAAAGGAAGCCATCTGGTGGCGAAACGGAGTTCGCCGGGTTTGCCAGTTATTTATAAAAAGTACCCATACCAATTGAGGCCAACGCTTGCAACAGTTATCTCGTTACGTCTATGCTTTTCTCGCGTACATAGCTAGGTAAACACAAATTAATATGCATAAATAAGAAAACACATAAATCATTCAATACTATTTTAGATTGTATTTTAGATTTACTTACTGTGTTCTTGGCAAATAAACGTTTGAGTTTACATATAAAAAGACACCTGAGAAGCCATTATATTATTCAGCATTCAAGTGTTTTCTCCAACAGTTATCTCTTATCGTTTTGGAAAGAAAATAACATTTTAACAATGAAAACCATCATTATTATTTTCCTTACTTTGGCTTTGGTGAGTATTTTGACTAAAGACACCGATGCGTTTACAATCGTCGTCGTATAGTGGTGCTTTAGTAACATGACACCAGTAACCAGCTGGTTAACGTCATTATAAGTACCAACTTAATATATTTAGTCATACATATCTTAGTTGTTTCGTAAAAAATGTGTTTTGATTTATCCATAATAATATATATTTTGCTCAAATTCCCCCTTCCGGCTAATTTAATGTTCCTCTAACCGAAGGTTGTCTGGAAGAGGTCGCTACAAACGATAAGACGGCCTTCATTGTACATCTTTCATCACGAAAACTACCTACTATAAGAAAAGTACTTACTATAAAATCGAAACACACGAAAAACTGGCTGATTTATTTTCCACGAAATCGGGTCTTAGTGAGTGTCTGGTACAATTAATAATACTATTCCTCCTGGTCGATTTCGACCACAGCAGCCAATCTCAACAGAGATCAGGAAACTACACAGGAGATATTATAGTGCACAAGTGTAACAGAGCAGAGATACACAGGTGCACTCACCATCCATGTTCCATCACTCTCAAAGTTTGGTGAGTCGGCAATCCGACATGGCGCATTGAGGCACGGGAGTGTAACACCGCCAACTTCCCGACTCCGAGCTGTTATTGAGAAATTAATGACAGAAAATCTCAGAAACAATTTTGGCTCGACCTGGGATTCGAACCCAGGCCATCTCGTATGTAAGGCAGAAGCTTAGCCACTACACCAACGAGGCAGTCTGGTACAATTACCAGTCGTTCGTTAAGGCAATATATTAGAGTATCATCGTTACCCATAACTTTTACCTCTGTGTTTCAGGCAAGCTCCACTCTGGCCAACCCATGCCTTACCGGAATTTTAGGAGGAGGAGGTAAAGAGTTTTGCATTGTGTAGTGCTATTATTTTAATCCTATACACGTCCCACTGCTGGGCACAGGCCTCACCTCAACTATGAGGTGGCACGAGCCATACTCCACCACGCGGGCTCAGTGCACCGCGGTGGAGGGGTGTGTGTAAGGTAAGTGACCAAATTTACTGCCAGATGTTGTTAAGCCGCCCCAAGGTATCTAATGTCATCGATATTAACCGGGACCAACAGCCGTTCGTGCCTTCCGAAGCACATATACGGTCAGTATGGTCGCCCATTCTAAACACGACCGCTCCTTAGGTTGCTTAGTTAGTGACTTACAACAACAACAACATCATCACATACATTGATCTGACTCCTTGGTAAGTAGCTTAAGCACTTGTGATACAGATATCAGAATCAACAGTGGTATTACTAATAAACATAAATAAATACATATAACACCCAGACCAGTACAAACAGACACAAATGTTTGTACAGTGCGGGGATCGAACCCGCGACCTCTTGGTTAATAGTCAACTTCTTGACCATTACACCACAGTGGTCGTCAATCACATTCATCACTCAATCGACTTTATACATATTATAATTCAGATATGTACATTCAAATTGGTGGGGTAACATTTTGACAAACTTAGATTGCAGTCTTATTTATTCATAGTAATGCCGTGGCATACTGTCGCCATGACTCGATGTAGCTGCCCGGCGATTGGTTGACACGAGACACGCTGCCGGTCGCGAGTCGCAGCGGCAATATGCGGCAGGTGTGCGCTGGCGGTGACCTGAGCTGACTATTTTACTCTCGGCATATTCATTCTAATCTACATCTACACGGATATTATAAAGAGGAAAGATTTCATTGTTTGTTATTTGGCGCAACCGATTTAGAGTTAGGAAGCTAAAGGGAAGCGCTTCCTACCGACCGGGTGTTATGGTCGGGGACCAAGGTCCGATAGACATTATCTTGAATTGTCTATCTATATTATTCAGAATCTAAATCTTATATGCCGCGGTTCATGTGCGGTACTAGGCCGGTACTAGGCTAACAGCGCCATCTAGCCTATGGAGCCGTATCAGCGATCGCTGTCGTGCGTGCCACCGTTAGGCATGATGCGCTTGTGATGGCGAACGGTAGAGGTCGCCACAGTTTGTTTGAATTGAATCGGCTTCGAAACTACTGAACCGATTTAAAAAAGCTATTTTAGCATTCGAAACCTATATTATCCCTGATCAAAGTAGGCTATATATATTTAATACTAGCGGCCCGTCCCGGCTTCGCACGAGTGTAATAGTTGTCCACCCGTGCGAAGCTGGGGAGTTTAATTAAATCGTCAATTTAATTCTCAACTCTAAAATAACAAAACACCGATATGTTTTCAGGATGTGGGAACCCTGCACCTCCCGTTCCACCATGCAACGGTAAACCGCCCATCGGAAACCCTGCACCACCCGTTCCATCAGGCAACGGTAACCCTCCCGATGGAAACCCGTGTGGAAACCCTGCACCTCCTGTTCCAGGATGCAACGGTAATGGTAACCCACCCAACGGAAACCCGTGCAAAAATGGCAAGAAAAACAAAGACAAATGCAAGGATAAATGCGATTAGATAAACAATTACCTTTTAGAAATTCATAATTTTCTGTGTTCGAATTTCATTTAATTTATTTGTGTGATTTTGGATGACGATTGCTGGGTAATGAAGCGTGAAAATAAATGATTTCATCAAAAACGTCGTTTTAGTGTAGTTCCCGCCACGGAGTTGTTCCGTATTCATCCTTGACGTCTCATCCTTCTCAATAATTAGTACTCAAACATTGGTATAAGATCAGAATAGATTGGGTTGGGTTGAGTTAGGAACAAAATAGATCCCCCTCGAATAGAGCACGCCTTGCCGTGGCGAAGAGGCTCAGTAGCCTGTCGCAATCCAGCGACAGGTGAAGCCAAGATGCTCTGTGGAGAGTGCCTCTGCGTCTGTTCCCGTATCGGGCGGCAGAGGCACTAGTGAGTCGCGTCTGTCTCGCATCGAGCGGCGACTCACCGAAGTGATTGTGGCTCCCAGCACCCCTCTGGCTTATCAGAGGAGGCAGGGGATGTCCTTGGGACTCTGGTCCTAGTGGCGAAACGAGGGTCTTAGCTTAACCGCCCGGACCCTCCTGAGAGACGGCGCCAGTGTGCCGTCTGGAGTGGGATGAGATCTCCTCACCCCACTCCGTGGAGATCCGCCCTCCTGCTTAGAGGGCGGACGTTGCTGCTGGCAAGGGTCGCGGGACTGTTGAGACACCGCGGCCCCTGCTGTCACAGCCACACGCAGCGGGCTTCGTCAGGTTTTAGTGGGTATACCCGAAGACGGGGGAGTCCCACACACGCCCCTCCGGTCTCCGACGGAGGGGTACGGTGCGTAATTGACATTTCCTGACGTTAAAAAAAAAAAAAAAAGGAACAAAATAGATCCCCCCTGTCGGATCTCCACCTTGTCGTGGTGGGGGGGCTCAGTAACCGTGGCTTTGCCACCCACGGTGAAGCTAAGCGGGATCCCGGGAGGGGACGCTCCACGTGGGCTTGGGGAGGCCTGCGCAGGATGCGTCCAAGGGTGCGGGTGTGGGGGACGGTTTTGGCTGTCCCTCGCAGTCGGGTGCGGTCGCGGGAGGAGAGACGTCTCGGTGTGTCGTTGCCGTGCGGCCTATCTCCCGCGACCAAACGGGGGCGCACCGTTGGATGGCGCCGCGGTGGGGCCGCAGAGGAAGAGGAGATGCGGTGTGTCGTTGCCGTCCTCCCTATCCTCTGCGGCCGGGTGGTGGCGGAGCCCAACACCTTGCTCCGCCGCCAAGGAGTTTGTGGCCCTCGGGCTATCCGCCGGGGTGCCGTGGTGAATGCTCACGCGACCCCATGGCGCCCCACAATGGCGGTGTGGCGGAATGCGCTGTGGTTTTAGTGGGTATTACGGCCTTGCACACCAGCCGTTGAGTCCCACATACCCCCCTGCAGATGTGTGGGGGGCATGCGTAAAAGCATTTCCACAGCGAAAAAAAAAAAAAAAGGAACAAAATAGATAGGTAGGTCTTTCTAATCTCATACTTTTGAGTACCTAGTCGGGTTTAAGTTTAGGAACTTTGTTTTAGGGAATAAAAGTCCCTCACAATTTACCAGACTCTGGCATACAAAATGAATATAGTTAAATGTCATATCATATGTCTATTGAATCCAGAGTAGTTAAATATTGTTACTGTTACTGTTACCGGATAATACTAGATTATGCACCGAGGGCGTAAAGGACTGTCGTGAGTCGCGGGCGTTGGATCCTGAGCACAGATCACCCCCAATAGATTCCGTATGTTGATTGTTTTATATTGTCTCAAAGTCACCAAAGTTTGAGGAAGGTGCGGGTTGCGGGAAGCGTGACCATATTGCTATGATTGGTTAGTTCAAGGTCAAACTTGCATTTGCTCCGCCCCCATAATCAAATAGTGATGGGACACGGTGTATCGACAGTTTTGATTTAATTATGCAAAACGAGCTATCGCATTGTCACAATAACTTACTGGATAAGATAAGTAAAAAAAAACATATACATTCAATATGTTTGATCAACAATTTACATACAATATAGTCTACATATACTGAACTCAATGTGGTGCACAAATCCAAACATTTCAAAATAAATCATGAAATAAATTTTTAGCCCTACACATTTTTTTATAAATATATTGCAGTTATGGATTAAAACGACGGGCTCCATGGCGCAATTGGTAGTGGCCCTGCCTTGAGCGCCACGGGTCGTGGGTTCGATCTCCACCTGGGACAAACAATCATGTGATGAACATTTGCGTTTGTTCCATGTTCCAAAATATGTATTTGTAATATCTCTGTTGTCTGATATCCGTAACACAAGTACTTATGTTACTTAGTACGAAATCAGATCGATTTTTGAGATGTTGTATGAATTCAAACAAAAAAAGCACATTGCTCGGCGTTAGTGATTTGAAATTAATCATTCATTATCATATTAGCAGTAAGAAGCCGAAAATTAATCATTACTGATTGACGTTACTTATACCTTGATATAAATTTATCGATAATCGCAATTTAACCACACAGTTTAAATTTTATTGCACTTTAACAAAATACATCGACAAATATTTTTGTCAGTACTGAGCAACCACTAGTATTACGTAAGAAAGTGATAGCTTATTATAAATTTCACATGAGAGAAAGAGACTTTTCAAAGACTTCAACGCGCGCTTGTTTTAAAATGCACGATTACTTTTTTCGACTATTATAACTTGAGCTGCTTGAGACTGGTAATTTATCCAACCAAACAATAAGTTATTGAGGCTTTGTTAATTGAATTTGCATCACTCACTCGGGTGAAGATTTGATTACAAATTATTATACTTACCGATGTAATGTGGTACCATCTTTTTTCATATTTGATGTTCTCTTTGACTTTCCACACCATTTTATTGAACATGTAGCCATTTTGAAACACTTTATTATGCTATCAATATTTTCTACGGTATTAAAACACGCGTAACGCACGGGTCCAATGTTTGGTCGCTACTAACTTCGCGTCTCGAGAGATCGGCACTTATGGTAGCAAAAACAACCATGTGCGGTGACTTTTGATGGCCCTCCATACGGAATCTATTGGAGGTCATCTGTGATCCTGAGTAATGCGAGGGAAAAAAAGTGACTTAATTAGGTTTTAGGGTTCCGCAGTCCGACAAGGAACCCTTATAAGATCGTTCAGTCCGTCCTAGTCTGTCACAGCAGAATATCTTCTACGTTTATTTACTGATTTGCATGTAACTTGGTTCGAGAATACTTCACATAAAGATCTCATTTTTGAAAATACGAAAAATTAAAATTAGATGTAAAGGGGGGGTGGGTGAATTATTTTTTGAGTGCACCCCCTTGTGTGGGGTATCGTTGAAAAGGACTACGAAAATAAGATAGGGTTTCCATACAAAGTCGTTTACACCTATAAACTCCAAATCTCTCACGTAAAGAAACAGGCACGGAAACTCTTCCTTAAAATTGTTTCGGGTATCCTGTGATGAATACTTTCGAAATTATAAATAATATAAAATATATACTTTACAATGATGTCATTGACGGCTAGGGAGATGATGATGATGCAAGAAATGCAAAACAGCGCGGTGCCAAAATTGACTAAGGAACCCTACTTTATGCCTGGTCCGACACACACTTGGCCGGTTTTTTTATTGTTTATATTTTGCTTCTGAATGGCACTTTTTCTTATTTTTTATTTTGTTTATAATGGCCAGTTTGAAAAAAATGAGAGATTTATTTATTTTACTTTATTGGCATACACAACAGGTAACAATCAACAGTACATCAAGCATGTGACTAACTTAAGTAGCGAACTAGATTACTACCTAAAAACGTGTATACACAGCATTAACAGGCAATACGTAAACAAAACACTACATAGCAATTAGTTTATTTAAGAATAAAAACTCTTTGCAATGGCTGTATGCTAAGTCGTCATACGAATGTAAACGTTCCAAATTCAATTCAGTTTAATCTCCCCAGAATATAGAGACTTGCTTTAATTTGACATTTCTCAACATACAATTCGACTTTGCCGAGCACGATGTGTGAAAAGTTAAATAAAAACTCTATTTATAAGACTAAATAAATTTTAATAACATAGGTACAAAATAGTTAACAATTAGGTATTTGGTCCACAAACTTTTTTTTTAAATGAAAACCATCACATAGCAAAGGTACTTAATAACTAGCTAATTAAAATAAAACTACGGTTGTTCTTCGTGAGACAAGGGCGACGCGATGCAAATAGTACTTGTGACGTGTATAAATGTATCTGTTCATTTCTACTTTTTAATGATATCAAACTGTACATAACATATTTAAAACTTGAAACAACATATTATTTACACTTTTATTATTCATACTAGCGGCCGCCCGCGACTTCGTCCGCGTTCAAGTTCAAACAAATGTTAGAGTTATGGCCCAGTCTTCTCGCCACGATCTTTAAAACGGTACCCGCTACGCCGTTTATTGCAAGTGATGCTGAGTCAAATAAAAAAAGTCTCATTAAAATCGGCCCAGTAGTTTCCGAGATTCAATTTTCTGCCTACCCCCTTAGTCTATTGGCGTGATTATTTCTATCCTTCTTTACCTTCCAAGTAATGTTGAGTCAAATAAAAAAAGTCCCATTAAAATCGGTTTAGTAGATTCTGAGATTCAATTTCCTGCCTGCCCCCTAAGTTCATCGGCGTGATTATTTATATCCCAGTTTACTCTCCAGGTGATACTGAGTCAAATAAAAAAAGTCCCGTCAAAATCGGTCCAGTAGATTCTGAGATTAGCCCGGACAAACAGACAGACAGACAGACAGACAGACAGACAGACAGACAGACAGACAAGATTTTTAAAAATTGTTGTTTTGGCTTCTATTACGGTAATTAAGACCCCCTGTAACAATTTTTCATAAAAATCTTCAATGTACAGAAATCGATCTTTTACAGTCTTATTATATGTATAGATTTTATTATTCATATAACAGTAAATTATTTCCTTTTCATCCCATCTATTCGAAAAAGACGATTTTGGTCGCCTTTAAGTGCGCCCAAAGGTGATGCTTCTAAGCGACATAGGTACTATTACTCTACTCTTTGCCACAGACTGTCCAGCGGGCAGAAATGAGATTTTGGTCCTCTTTATTGAAATAAGTGCGAGCAAAAATTCTTTTGCTCGCACTTATTGAATTTGGAACATCTTAGAGTTTCCCGCCGAACGCAAGAGACTGACTGGTTAGACGGCACGTCCGTCGACCATCGCCCCGCCGCCGCCGCTGGCAACTGAGTAAAAAAAAAAAACGCGCGAACTACGGCCCGCGTTTTCATAAATTTTAACATTCAAGTTCTTGGTTTTGATAAATTTTATAAAAATGAGTTCGTCAAGTGACAGTGATATGGAATTAACTCCTGAAAGTATAAGAACCGACGCAAAAAATGTGATGGAGCCGCTTTTTATTTTCTCATAGAGGGTGATGAAAAGTAGAGTGTATCATTTGGACGCAAATATATTTTTGGCTCGGGCGACGTACTTTGAATCCCTCGCCGTAAAAATATTATTTTGCTTCCTCATGATACAATCTACTATTTTTGATCCTCCTTCATTCCCGGGTCCGAATAAATTTCCAATTTCCCTGTTTTCCTATTTTTTTAACTTGATAATGGGTAAGTCTCACAAAGCCAAAAATACTTGTGTCAATGTCATTCGCGCTTCGTCACGTAGGACACTGTCAATACAGTCATAAACCTACATAGGTACAGTACCTTACAAGTAACATTGTTCCCAAAGGGAAAGGCAACGGTCAGAAGCCATACAGCCTAATCTTCATTTATTACAATAGGCATGATGACACCGTGCTATCGTAAATATTTTCAAGACCATGGTGTTTTAAAAACATAACCTTTAAGAACCTATTTATTTCCAAAAAGCTGTAGAAATCAATTTTTATTAACGAAAAATTAGTTAAATTAATATTCAGTCATCGACATCGATTTCTGATACTATATTATGACATCAAGTTATAGTATTCTCATACAAAATCTATGGAGGCAGATCGTTTTGACAGATGATAAAGTGTATGTCAACGATTGGTGGTGTCGTCTAGCCTATTCTTAAAACTACTACAAACTTAAAAACTAACCTAACCTAACTCATTGAAATGCAAGGATGGTTCACATTTCAATGCTCAAGAAATGGAGATTAACGCGGGAATATCGATGAGATCAGTATGAGAGAGATGAGAGCACCTTACTCTATTTCTAACACTTACTCCATTGTTCTCCTTCAGTAACACATTATGACGATAACTCCACCTCACCATCACAATAATACGCCACGAAAAATCTTTTTTTTCTATTTGGGATAGTTTGCTCTTGACCCAAGACTAAGCCCAACGAGGCAAAGACTGAGTCTACGATGGAGCGAGCTCACCTAGAAGATGCCTGTTCACTCTAGCTTTGAAAATTCTTAGGTTGTATTTGCAGGGAAACACTGACGCAGGTAGTAAGTTCCACTCTTTTGCAGTGCGCATCAGGAATGTAGATGAGAAGCGCTTAGTTCGTATCAGTGGAACATCGGCAATTTAGAAAATCAGAAACAGAGCCCATGTTACTCCTTTCATTTCTCGCGTTAAACGTTAACATCATACATTTATATATTGTCGCATTGCGTAGCACTTGTTGCGTAGGACAAAGGGTAAGTTGCGTCGGGGTCAAATGGGAATACTTAACTGCTTGTCAGATTTAGATATCTATGGTTAGGGTGCGGAGCGGAGAACCGTGGTACGGCGGAGCGGAGTTGTGTACTGTGTCTATCCACTATAGCGGAGCGGAGTGAGCGGAGATTCTGGATGTATTTTTCTGTGTGCAGAGCTAGGTAATTAAGCTTCTCCGCTCCGCTTACCGATTTGTATGAATTTATACCGTGAAAATATTTTGTAGTTTCATATTATTGTTTGCTAGTTATTACACAAAAGAAAGAAATATAAGCTCTTTCTAGCCTGAGATACAGGTTCAACCTAGTTCAGGCAAAGAAAGTCTTCTATCTCAGTGTAATTTTAAGCTCTAATATATTCACTGAGGTTCATTGAAACTGAATTAATGATTTATTATTATTATCATTATACTAGTACGCAACTCTCTGTCCATAGAAGAGGAGCAGAGATTTTATATTAGATTAGATAACTCTATATTACACATCACGATATAATACAAACTCAACAAACACAGAAACACGTACAATTTAGGCGGTCTTATCGCTGAGAAAAATCTCTTTCATTTTTTACCCGACTACGGCGAAGCAATGAGGAGGGTTATGATTTTGACCGGTATGTATTTATATTTGTATGGTCACCTGTTCCCTCATAACTTCTAAACCTTTCGTCATATTTTGCCAAATGAGGTGTCATTAGATGCGTCTAAGCTGCCCCCTGGTTACAGGCTAGGTTATATTGCAATTATTGCATGTGGCACTCTCAAGGACACATTAAGTCATGAACGAAAAAAAATTTTTGTAACGTTTAAGGTCGTGTTAGGTATCAAATGAAAAAGCTTAATAAGTACAACTCAAAAATATTTACATTATCATAATAAATATGTCCCCAAAATAATTTAAATGAAAAATAAGTTTCAAATCCAAAAATCGACTATTTAAAAGTATGAACACTAGGGGACCTGGCAGATGCTGTCCTGCCCGCTGTTTTCGCTTTTCCATTTCTTTATACATATAAACCTTCCTCTTTAATCACACAATCTATTTAAAAAAAAAACTGCATCAAAATCAGTTGAGTAGTTTTGAAGATCTTAGCATACATACAGACATAAAGACGGATGCGGGAGGCGACTATTCTTTACACTATGCAGTGAAGATGCATGTTCAGATTAAGGGAAAGTGGCATACGACCACGGCCATCAGCTGTAAGCCGTGGTCGTATGCCACTTTCCCTTTTAACATTGGTGCTAAAGTTTGTTTTAACAGAAGTGGCAAACGACCACGGCTATCATCTGTTTGCCGTGGTCGTATGCCACTTTCCCTTTTGACATTGGTGCTAAAGTTTTTTTTAACAGAAGTGGCAAACGACCTCGGCTATCATCTGTTAGCCGTGGTCGAATGCCACTTTCCCTTTTGTTATTGGTGCTAAAGTTTGTTTTAACAGAAATGCCATACGACTTCAGCTATGCCACTATAGCCGTGGTCGTATGCCACTTTTTCTTTTGATATAAGTGACATTCTTGCTAAAGTTTGTTAAACAGAAGTGCCATACAACTACAGCTATCATTTGATAGCCGTGGTCGTATGCCACTTTCCCTTTTGACATTGGTGCTAAAGTTTGTTTTGACAGAAGTGGCAAACGACCACGGCTATCATCTGTTTGCCGTGGTCGTATGCCACTTTCCCTTTTGACATTGGTGCTAAAGTTTGTTTTAACAGAAGCGGCAAACGACCACGGCTATCATCTGTTAGCCGTGGTCGTATGCCACTTTCCCTTGTGATATTGGTGCTAAAGTTTGTTTTAACAGAAGCGGCAAACGACCACGGCTATCATCTGTTAGCCGTGGTCGTATGCCACTTTCTCTTGTGACATTGGTGCTAGTTTGTTTTAACAGAAGTGGCAAACGACCACGGCTATCATCTGTTAGCCGTGGTCGTATGCCACTTTCCCTTATGACATTGGTGCTAAAGTTTGTTTCAACAGAAGTGCCATATGACTACAGCTATGCCACTATAGCCGTGGTCGTATGCCATTTTCCCTTTTGATATAAGTGACATTCTTGCTAAAGTTTGTTTTAACAGAAGTGGCATACGACCACGGCTATAAGATAATAGCCATGGTCGTATGCCACTTTCCCTTTTGACATTGGTGCTAAAGTTTGTTTTAACAGAAGTGCCATACCACTACAGCTATGCCACTATAGCCGTGGTCGTATGCCACTTTTCCTTTTGATATAAATGACATTCTTGCTAGGTTGTTTTAACGGAAGTGGCAAACGACCACGGCTATAACATAATAGCCGTGGTGGAAAATAAAAATAAATAAATAAACAGAAGTGGCATACGACCACGGCTATCATCTGAACACCAATATGAATCTTGTTTCATACTTATAAGTAACTAGTCGAATTTAAGTTTTGGAATTTATATTTTTTTGGATTTTGTGCAATCCTATCGGTTAATATATCTCCGTTTCTCCTCTCCGCTCCGCACCCGTGGGCAGACTACTTAAGCAAACATTAGACTTTGACCTTTTTACTGGCGGGCATTTCTTCCAGCGTCAGTTCTTCTAAATCCCTCTTCATGGAGTTACGTTTCTCCGTGTTGGCGTCGATGTTTTCTTTATCCTTAGTTTTCTTGCCAACGCCTTTACCTTAAAGAGATAATAAAATAATATTAATATTGTACTATTTTTTACAGTTAGATATAAATTAAAGATAATAAAATAATATTAATATTGTACTATTTTTTACAGTTAGATATAAATTAAATACAAAATATAGGTTTTTTAACAAGCGGTTAAATAACAAAATATGCGGCAGCAGCCTGCTATTAGGCAAATATGTACATATAAATAAATAAATATACAACAACATCACATAAATTGATCTGACTCCGTGGTTAGTTTTTTTTTTAATTTATTGTTTTTCCAATATTTACAGAAATTATACATTGTTTTCACATCTGCCAAACTGCACAGCAGTTTGTCGGCAGTTGTTCTCGCTTAAATTATAATAATAGTTGCTTAATCACTTGTGTTACAAATATCAGAATCAACAGTGCTATTACAAGTAAACATATTAAATAAATACTTATAACACCCAGACCAGTACATTATATTATATTATAACTTATAACAACAGACATGTTCATGCACACAAATGTTTGTACAGTGCGGGGATCGAACCCGCGACCTCTTGGTTAATAGTCAACTTCTTGACTATTACACCAAAGTGGTCGTCAAATATTTACGTCACATAGGTGTTGGGGTCCTATCAATAAGTTAAATAAAATAGTGGACAGTAATTAAAAGGTGATGTAATTCGCCACTTAAATGATACAGATAACATCTTGGATCAAACTTATAAACTTAACAAAAATCATAAACGCGACAAAGGTGGAGGAGGTCCGAGTGCTTGTAGGCGAATGTGCGAACGTTCGGTTCGGCTGCGAGCTGGTCGGGCGCGATCGTGCACGCTCGGGTGACCTCGGTGTTCGCCGCCACCGAAAGCACAGATTATATATAATAGTTACTACGTAACAGATAAATTACTTCAAACAAAATGTTCCATACCTAACGCGTTAATAGCCTACTTTTTCTGTCGCATACCAAAATGCACCTACGGCTTTGAGTGTAAAGTCACTATTGCTTCGCAGCTGCGCGAGCCCTTGTGACGTCAGAGCGCACGCGATCGGACTGGGATTGCATCTTTTGGTAAAAATATATCAACCACTTTTTTTTTCACTGTGTTTTAGGAAAATAATAAGCATATTTACAAATGTTTTATTTTAATATACCTACCTAGTGTTTTACATTTTTTACTGGCGCGAAATACACAGTTTTAATAAGAATCGGACATACAGTTTTAATAAGTATTTATGTGGAAAACAAGGCCAAGGTGGTGTCAGGCCTCTCTCACTCGATGTACTTGCGCGCGGTAATAGCCTACTCTCGCCGGCACCGACTGCAGTGCCGATTCAGTGGACTGCCAACAACCGTCGGACGCGCTCACGACGCACTATAATTATTCATGTTACGCTTACGTTCAATTTAGTTTTCATACGAACTAAATAAGTAATCTGTGCTTGTTAAACGTTAGCTTTATTACGTGGTGGTTTAGTCGACTAATAATTAATTAATTAGCGAAATGACTAGGTAGGTAGGCAGGTACCTACGTAGTTGACAATAAAATTTACCGATTCTCGAAATGTACCTACCTAGTACCTACTAATAATCTACAAACGACAGATTCCACAAATGACAGATTCTACTAATGACCAATTTGCGAAATGATCGTTTTTTATTGTATTGTATGAAAATAGTAAGTACCTAGGTATTTTTGTTAGAAAATTTAGGAATATGAAAAATAAAATGAAATGTAGATAAAGAATAAAGAATCATTTATTTTAAATAGTTTTCATTATGATCACAAATAATAGAAAAAAGCATGGCGCGTTTGTACGTATGTACCTACGTATGTACACAAAAATAAGGATGATAGATAATATAAATACAAATATCTTTATTTCTTCTCTGACACAAATATCACTACAAAGTAGTTACAATCGAAATAATGTTTCCTTAATGCAAAATCTAGTAGTAGGTAGGTACCTACACTTTTTTAACTCAACAATAAATATTGTGTCAACCCTAGTTCGATTGTCGCTAGGTCTCACGTCACTTGGTCTCGCGCAGCTGCGAAGCAATAGTGACTTTATACTCAAAGATGTAGGTGCATTTTTGTACGCGGCAGGGAAAGGTAGTCTATTAACGCTGTAGGTATTTAAATTTCTCTATGGAGTGATTTATCTGTTACGTAGTAACTATTTAGTAATCTGTGGTGGTGTTAATTTGCTTTTATTAAGTGTTCAAATATGTTGCTGCCTGGTTTGCGTGCTAACTGAATTCCTAAATTTTTCAAAAATGCTACTTCGAGTCCCCGTGCATAGTTAAAAAAAGCATTTGAGAGAAGTTTCAGCCTGTCGTAAATTGGAAAAAGAAAATCTTAAATAAAACTAACGTTTAACAAATTCAGACTATTTATTAATTCGTATGAAAACTAATCGACCGTAACACGAATAATTGAACAGTGCGTGCGCGCGCGCCCGACGGTTGTTGGCGGCCTACTGATTTTGCATAGCCGGCAGTGCGGGCGAGAGTAGGCTAGTAACGCGCGCAAGTACATCGAGTGACAGAGGCCTGCCGAAAGTGCCAACGATGTTGCGCGAAATCCCAACAATATGCCTGTGCGAGGAGACTACGCTCCAACAGAGAGAATCACTAACTAATAGTACAAACTGACAAAGAGATTTTGTGCAAGAGCGTGTGTGTTGTGCGAGTGTATTCAGGCGAGAATCCACTGGGTAGTTAGTTAGTTAGCGTTCTGTATGAAAACCAGCTTACATTAATACTTTTAACATCTTAATCTAGACTAAAATTAAGTTTGTGTATGTGTGTGAATGTGTATGTGTGTGTGTGTGTGTGGGTCATATTTTTTTCACCAATAGCGCAAGCTATCCGCAGTTTATTTATTTATTAAAAGGTGGACTTAACGCCGTAGAGCATTCTCTGCCAGTCATACCTTAGGGATAAACAGAAATGATAAGTTAAAGGGTTATTCTTGCCTCAACACCCTGTATAATCTTATATATAAAAATGAATTGCTGTTCGTTAGTCTCGCTAAAACTCGGGAACGGCTGAACCGATTTGAATAATTTTGGTCTTGAAATGTTCGTGGAAGTTCAGAGAAGGTCTAAAAGGTAAGAAAGTAAAAAACAACGGGCAGGGCAACACCTGCGGGTCCGCTAGTCATAAATATAAAAATGAATTGCAGTTCGTTAGTCTCGCTAGAATTCGAGAATGGCTGGACCGATTTGACTAATTTTAGTCTTGAAATATTTGTAAAAGTCCAGGGAAGGTTTAAACAATTAAAATATATAGAAAAATTGCAAAAATAGCGGGCAGGACAACGTCTGCCGAGTCCAATACAGTTTTATAAATAAAAATGAATTGATGTTTGTTAGTCTCGCTAAAAGTCGAGAACGGCTGAACCGATGTGAATAATTTTGGTCTTGAAATATTCGTAGAAGTCTAGGAAAGGTTTAAAAGATCAGACAATTAGTTAACAAAGCAACGGGCAGGACAACATCTGCCAGGTCCGCTAGTATTTAGATAAATTTATTACTTACCTTTAGCATTTTTATCATAATACTCTTCTATTTTGTGACATTCCTCTCCATTTAATGGTTGCAACTCAATGGTTTCATCGAGCACTTTGTTTGTTGGTCGTTCCATTCCTTCCTCATCATCGGATATGATTGCGTTGCGTTTCGGTTTGGGCTTTGATGATCCAGCTGAGAAAAATATAATTAAGTAAGTTCTTTATTGTGTACGGATCATGGTTATATTATTATTATTTTATTATTGGGTTTATGGGCCTTCTTATCGCCAACTCGACCAAGTTTGATCTATTGTGGCAGCCCTTTGTTCACTGCTTAGTCCCGTTGAGTCTATAAATTGCCAGACTCTTTGGAGCGTGACTTCTGTTATCTCATCCGGGCGCATGATGTGCCGCCCGAGATGGATACTTCTTTTGCTCATAAGCGGGCCGCATGAGCAGAGAATATGCATGGCCGTTTCCTCCTCTGTGTGGCAGAATCTGCACAGAGCGTCTTCTGTCGTATTCATGTTTGCCATGTGTTTGTTTAGTTTGCAGTGACCTGTTAGTATTCTGGTCAAAGCACAAGCTTTGTATCTTTTGAACTTTAACAGCTCTTTAGTTACTTTGTTGCTGTATCCCTGAATGAGTGCTTTTGAGTGTTCTTGTCCTGATGTAGACTTCCACCACTCAATTGCCTCTTGTTTATAGAGAATGGTTAGTAGCGTAGTGGCTCGTTGCTTGGTGATGCCACAAAACGGTTCTACGCCGATTTGAGGGTTATCGGCGCCCTCTCTGGCGAGGTTATCAGCTACTTCGTTTCCTTCTATATTCGAATGTCCTGGTACCCACGTGAGTATGACTTTATTGAAATTTGCCAGTACATTTAGTGTTTCAGTGCACGTTTGCACCAGTTTTGATGAATGTTCGAAGGATTTTAAAGCCAGCAGTGCTGCTTGGCTGTCTGAGTTGATGTAGATGTGTTGGTTCCGGAGTTTCTTCTCTAGGTTTATCTCTGCACATTTGTTTATGGCAAAGACCTCGGCTTGGAAGATTGAAGCTTCAGCCCCCATGTTAATGCTAACTTTGAGCCTAGGCTTCTCTCCGTAGATCCCACAGCCCACATCATTTCCCTTTTTGGAACCGTCCGTATACCAGACGTGACTACCTTTCTTAAATGACATTTGACCTTCTAGCCATTTGTCTCTAGGAGGTATGTTTACGGAGTATAACTTAGAAAAGTTGCATTCCGTATGCATGTCGTCACTAGGCATGCTTAGAAGTTTGTTTTCAAATACTGATTCCTTGAGTCTTATCAGATTTTGAGAAGCCCATCTGACTTTCGAGCGGGTGAAGATTCTGTATATGCTCTGCTTGGCTTCTTTTTCCACGTGCATATGCAGTGGTATAAGATCCAACAAGGCATTTAGTGCGGCTCCTGGTGTCGTTGATAGTGCTCCGGTTGCTGTGATGCAGGCTAGCCGCTGTAGGCTGCTCAGTTTCTGTATTGTTGTCGCTTGGTTGACCTTGCTGCACCAGACGGCGGAGGCATAAGATACTATAGGTCTCACGACCGCTGTGTACAGCCATAGGGCAATTTTGGGTTTGAGTCCCCATCTTGACCCCGCCATTCGACAACAGTTCCACAGAGCCATTTTGGCTTTTTGAATGATATTGTCTAGGTGCGAATTCCAAGTAAGCTTTTGGTCAAAAATTACCCCTAGATACTTGCTTTCGCTCGAGAAAGGAATCATGGTTACTGATATATATTGTTGTCTTCGAGGGTATTCTTAATGTTGGTGTAGTGGAAAAGTGGTCTGCCTTACATCCGAGAGGTCCTGGGTTTGATTCCCAGGTCGAGCTAAAATTGTTTCTGAGAGTTATGCTTTTGTTAAAACAAACAAAGTGACATACAACCACGGCACGGCTATCATCTGTGTGTGTTTTGGCAAAAATAATTTTAAAAATGTCATTTTGAAATGCTACTAAATTTTTAAACGCTGATTGCACCACGAACCTACCCAGACTTGTGACAATATAGAAAATTGGTTATCTAGTCTCCTCTGCGAATCGAACCTATATGCCTAGCAGGAACAACCATTGTCATGTTTTTGTTATGTTTAGTTAGTCGGTGACAGCACCTCTTTTTATTTATTTCCCTATCCCTTATTCCTATCCTATGGTGACTAGAATAAAGCATAGAAATACTTAAATGCATTTATACACAGCCATGACTCAGATACAAATGCTTGTGCTCATGACACAAACATTTGCCTCTAGCAGGATTCCAACCCATGACAGCCAGTTTTGTAGTCTGGTCTTCAGACCAAAGCTATTGTCAACCTTGAAACCAGTTCGCACGCTTCTACACAACACACTTTATAACTTTTTATTAGGGATTTTACATTGTTTGTACATACCCATAGCATCATTGTTATCCTCATTCTCTGTATTGTCATTGGTCGGTTTATCTTTGCAAATGAAGAAGGTGGTGATAGGTTTCTGCCATTTGGGGGTCTCGCGGGGACAGACAGGGTTACCACCTGAATTACTTTTTGACTTCTCACTCCCTCCTGCAGGTTACAAATAAATAAACAATATCACATCCATTGATCCAAATTCATGGTAAGTAGCTTAAGCACTTGACTCAACAGTTGTATTACAAAATAAACTTAAATAAATAAATATAACATCTAGACCAGTAGAAACAGACATGTTAATAAACACAAATGTTTGTACAGTGCGGGGATTTAACCCGATAACTTTGGGTCTTATAGTCAACTTTTAAACTTAGCATCTATAGCTTAATCATTATTGATGAGTAAATAAATCTGCTGATGATAAAGTCACTGATAATCTTCTAAAATTAAACACGAGAAATCATTTTAAATTCAAAATGCTACAATAGGCTAGGTGACACCACCAATAGTTGACATACTCTTTATTATCATATTGAGTTTTGGGTGTTCAAAAATTGGTTTCTACAGCTTTTTGGAAATATATTGGTTGTATTAACTTCATAGGGGCTATGTTTTTTAAACGCCATGGTGTTGAAAATATTTAAGATAGGTGTCATCATGCCAATTGTGGGAGCCGGGACAATGTAAATTTTCAGCTTCATGGAAAATCAGCAGGTATTAGGAAAAAAGTTTTTTTTTTTCATAAAGCTTTTATAATCAAATTTTGCATTGGACATTAAAACTAAACGTGCATAAAAAATTTTAGCTCAATCGGAACTGGGAACTGGGTAAAATGCAGCTCGCAATATTTGATAACAGGCGGACCCATTACGGCCATTACGGGTAAAACTAAATAAAATCTTTAAAAAAAAACCTACCGGAGCTGGAGGACCCGCTGGTCACAGGCGCAACACTGCATCGGGCTTTGCTGCTCTTCCCAGACGCAACTGTAATCAGGATAATAACATGAGAAAAAGTTTAGGATGAAACCTAAGAGGTTATGTTTGATAAAAACATTTACCTTTAGCTCCAACTGACGCCTTCGTTCGGGCCATTTAAACTAACAGGTTACGTTCAGGTTACGGTTCACGTATGAAACTTATGACGGAACTTATGAAGATTTAGTTCTCTTTTTCGTTTGATTTTTTCATTAATTACAATGTTTGCAACAAACAAACACAAACAGCACAGCTGGCTGACATTGTATGTCAATGTCACATTTTGGCGCGAAATTGTATATATATATTTTTTTTCTTTACTTATGGCTTTGTTGTTAACCGTAGCAAAATTGTATATTGTAGTGTATAAGTGTAGTAGTTTTTTTTTTTCAAATTGTACGGCCTTGTATCATGCCATCTTACGAATTTAAAATATATAACTTCTACTATTTTCCTATTATCAATCAACTGATCTTTTCAAATCTGACCTGGCACTGTCTGGCAGGCAGCTTATTGATACATCCCAACTATCCATTTCAAAGTATGTACGAGTTGCTAAAACAAATGTGTCTCTTTAAAAATAATCATAATCAATTGAAATCCAAAACTGCTTAATTGAACATAGTACAACACTACTTCATTGTGTTCATTCGCTCATTCCATGTCAATGCTTCTCATTCATTTAAATGTTCATTTGCTCATTCTTTTGACTTTCGTGCAGCGACGAAAAAATTCCTAACCTCGACTTTTATAAAATTTTACTGTTATTTTCTGGAAACAAACAAAGTTATTTGATGATTTCACACAATTAAGTGCCAGTCAACGCTGGATCTGAAATTGTCTAACGGTAAGTTTATTATCTTTGTTATTCTGAAAATAAATTGCTTACCTAGTGCCAATAACAAGTTGGGAACGTATTTGTTTATAACACAAAAAGAAAGTATTTAACAACTTTAATTTATTTATTCTTATCTAAACTGTGAATTACTGCGATGTAATTTAACGATCCACTTCCAAGAGTTAAGAATTACAATATTCAAGTTTCGTGATTTTCTGGGTCAGTTAGGTCTTCTACCATTTCAACTAATAGTCATCAATTCTTGATTTTGCTTACTGAAAAATAAACGTGGATGAAAGAAATCTTATCATTCGTATCGATCGTGTAACATTTCTTTCAATAAGATTTAACTAACCATTATGGTTTTAGTAGAAAAATATTCTTAAAAATGTATTGTGTTTTCCATGCTTGTGGTTTATCTTAATACCCAATCCTGGCCAAACGAAATTATCCGATATCAAATGAAATCCATATTTGTTATCACCATTCTCATAGCTATAATTTAAGACTAATTTGAATTTTCAACTCCAGTCCCAGTCCAAAGATACTGGAGTGCCAAGTTACAGAAATAAAAATAGCAATTTCATAGGTTAAGACCTATTATTTTCTTTTGAAACAGGGTAATTTACCTGGTTAAATGTGACACTACTGGCCTAATACATATTTTTATGTATTTTACACTAGAGGACCCTGCAGACATTGTCCATTGTATATTATACATTTTTTTGATTGTATGAACCACTCTCATATTCAAGGTTCATAGAAAAAAAATAACGGAAATAGGTTGAGCTGCTATCCAAAATTGAGCTTATTGATTTATTTTTATTATTTTAAATTATGATGATCCAAATTCTTTTGATATTTGTTTGGTACTTAATAAAGAAGATGGCCATCTTGCAATACATTGTTTGCTCTAGATATGATCACCCTAAAAATCCCATCACATTGAAACAAGTATTAGTTGCTTCCGTTTTTGTCCTCTCTTAGGATATATATCACTCTTTGCTGTACCTAGCAGGATATAAGATATTTTGTATGATGCCTAACCTAACCTAACCTGTGCAAACTTAAGAGTTTTACTTTAAAAATTCACAAGACTGGAGCTTTGGGTAGCCACTGCTGTTGCAATCATAGCTCGCAAAATTGGCAGTTTACTTATAAATTTAATGCCTTTACATATATAATGACTGCCTTGTTGGTGTAGTGGCAAAGTTTCTACCTTACATCCGAGAGGTCTTGGGTTCGAATCCCAGGTCAAGCCAAAATTGTTTCTAAGATTTTCAGTCATGAATTTCTCAAAAAAACAGCTCGGAGTCGGGAAGTCGGCGGTGTTACACCCCCGGGCCTCGGTGCGCACGTTAAGCCTTTGGTCTTGCGCCTGATCTCTCTCTGGTCATGTCGGATTGCCGTCTCATCTAACTTTGAGAGTGATGGAACAGTGAGTGCACCTGTGTATTGCGCTCACACTTGTGCACTATAATATCGCGTGCGTAGTTGGCTGATGTCTGTTAAGATTGGCCGCCGTGGTCGAAATCGGCCAGGACGACTAATATATTTAATATAACGTCTTTACACAAGTTGTACTAATGCATTCAAATACTTACTAATTCAAGTGATACATACCTCTGATTTTTTTCTACTGCAAAAATATTATCTTTATATAAAATATTTGCTACAACCTACTAGCTAGACAATTTCGATTTTTATGGTTAATTAACACAATATTGTATCACATGTTTCACGTCAGATCTCTGATTATTTTGCTCTTAACAAGCATAAAACGACTCTGTGACGAAGTACAACCATTTTCTTTGTATGAGTAGCATATTTGGCTCACTGAAAAGGTCAGGGTGTCCAATTTCATCATGTAATACCTAAGACTATTTTCTTAATATTTTTTTGCCGTTGCTATCAAAATTAATTTAGATACTTACATATCTGTTTCATATTCATGCAAACTATGGACTGATTTTTCGATAGACAGATAGCACTAAAAAACTAATATTTTATATATTTATTTCATTGTTTCATCAAACACACCGACTACCTAGCCCCAAACTAACAAATTACATTAGCTGTCTTGGAACAGCTGATTTGAAATGTCAAACTTGATTATGCTGAAGTTCAAACTGAAGTCATCTTGGTCTGCTTATATTTAACAGTCCGATAACTATTTATCTGATTATTGAAAAACTAGCCATAAATAAAATATTAATGCAGTAGAAAAATCCACCTGTCCATTTGGTACCTGGCCCATGTGCATATGTACTTTGTATGTTGATAGTAGTTGTTACGAGTAAATTATGTTGAATTAAAATTGTGTTCTGTGTCTACCTTCAAAGAACAAAGTTCAATAATATAAGTGGCAGCGCACGTATCATTAGAAGAAGGTCATTTTAAAATCTATTTCATATTCAAAACTATAAAAATACAAAACATAACCTCAAAAAATTATATTTACTTATCTAATTTTATCTAAAGGTTTACAAACCTTGCATAAATTACGAAAGAAAATTACCTTCTTTTTTATTAGAAATTTATTTATATTATTTATTTGATGGGTTTTTGCCATTTTGATGCGTGGAAACACACTACACACTTGCCAAACAGATTTTTGTATCGGTAAAAATATTTCGGAGACCGCGACGGCCCCAATACTAACAAATCATTAAGTATAACTAAACATTATCGCCTAGCGAGTCCGTGTAAATTAGTATGCAGTGCCGCCGTCTCACCTAGCGAGTCCATCGTGAAATATAGGCAGCACATCTGAAGGAATTAAGAAAATTGTAGTGGCATTGAACGTGTTAAGTTTGTTTGTAATATCACTGTTGATTCTGATATCTGTAACACAAGTGCTTTAGCTACTTACCACGGAGTCGGATCAATGTATGTGATGTTGTTGATATTTTTTTTTCCAGATGGCTGACGACATTGACATAGAGGAGCATGACATTCTGGACAACCCACGGATCCAGGACATACTGCATATCAAGGAAGAACCGATTGACATCGGGGACCAATATGAAGGTAGAAATAAAAATAAATAAATAAATAATAAATTGTTTAAACGAAAACACCAATTACCTAGCTTTTGCTACGTTAGCTTGTGCTATGGCTGCTAGAATAACGGATAGAAATACTTAAATACATTTATAACACAACTTAAATACAAATGCTCGTGCTCATCACACAAACATTTGCCCCTAGCAGGATTCGAACCCGCGACAGCCGGTTTTGTAGTCTGGACCTCAGACCACTAGACCAAAGCTGTCGTTAATCTCTTTAGCTTTAGCCTCAGTGGTTGCAATGCTTTGGTAGTGATACCAAAAGTTAAGCAACCCAAGGCGCGGTCATGTTTGGGATGGGCGCCCATTCTGAACATTTAACTGACGTCTATTTACAAGCATCTCCGTGCTTCGGAATGCACGTTAAGCTGTTGGTGTCGGTTAATATCGATAGATATTAGTCTGTAAGCCTGGCCTTAAAGACTGACAGAAAGGTTAGTCACTTACCTGACCTTACACACCCCTCCACCAATCCGCACTGAGCCCGCGCGTATATATTTTTGTTTCAATAAGAAAAAGCGTGATATTTTCTAAAATCCAACCCACCCCCCCTCTCTCCAACGTAAGATTAGATGAGATTTGACTCGACCCAATCCCCCCTTAAAAATGTCACCTAATTTATGGACGCCCCCTTATCGATCGTCAGCGGGTTTGAATGTTGAACGACGCAGTTAGTAGATTTTTGTTTTATATATAAACTGGCAGACGCTTTCCTGCCGGGAAGCGATTTTGCGTTATATTATTTAGTGATATGCCAAATTTAAATTCAATACTTTATGTAAAAATTCCTTCACAAAAAACCTTTAAAGCGAGTAAAAGCTCTTAGAAACCATAAAAGGTATTAAAAAGGGCAAATTTTTGATAAAAAGTGCGAATCTCGAAAAAAAAAGCCAATCTTTTTTGATAATTTAAATTAAAAGTACTCATAGGTACTTTTTTAATTAGTAAATTATTAAAGACAGACAATTTCATAAGTACGTAAATTGAGCGCATATAAACTGAGATATAACGCAATTAGACAAAGCCTTTACAACAAAACAACGTAGCCAGCCTATACAAAAAAAGTTTGACTGGCGGTAAAAAAAACGAAAGGGGATAGACACGTCTAAAAGTGTTTTGTCGATAATTTTTTGCACGCACACACACACACATAGTATGTCAACCTGTGGACGGAAGCCCTTGTGTATTGTAAAGAATCAATACCTTTTTTCAATTTCAATCTTATTTACTTTACAGAACCCGCCGTCTCTCATGAGGAGTATAACCAATGCGACTACTACCACGAAGACGACCATGGTCATATTGACGACCAATTACCACAATACGACCAAGAACCCCCCGACAACCCACCCGATTATTACCAAGAACCTCCGGACGACACATCCGATTTTGACCAAGATCTATCCGAACACATTCAACAACCAAACGAGTTACAACCACCAGATTCGGAGTTCAGTGACCATGAGGATTTTATCCTCAAAAATACGGACTCGACTAAAACGATAGAACATAGTTACCAGCCAGATCTCTCAAACGAGATATATCACCATAACAATAAAATTATTCTGGGCACAAAGCCTTGTAGGAGACCGAAGAGAGACGTCAACGCTGCCTATGTGTCATTAGAAGACTGGGGCGTGCGACTTCAAAACAGCAATTGTTACTGCAATGATTGTCAGACGCTATTCGCTACACGGAACGCTTTAGACGCCCATAACATGATAGCTCATTCTTTCCTAGTAGCTCTCGACAGCCCGGAAAGCTCAGAGTCCGACACGGCTTTACAGGAGAAGTCTGAGACTGCCAAATATTGCGATCACTGCAAGAAATACTTTCCGAATGACCATGCGCTTATACAGCATCTATACGACCTTATAACAGCGAATAAACAGACAAACGTGACAGAAACGACTCCAAAAGACAACAAAGATACAAATCCAAAACTCCAAATTGCCTCAAACAGTGCCCCAGTCATGTTCTCATGCCTCGATTGTGGATGTTCGTACGTAGACGAAGCGTGGGCTAGAACTCACACTATCAATGTGCATAACAAAACTGATAGCCTTGAACACGTGCCTTTTAAAGGAATCTGCAAATTTTGCACATTCACTTCCTCTCGGGTGAAGAAGTTCAATTGGCATGTCAAAGAAATGCATCTTGGAATAAAACCTAGGACGGAAAAGGGAATGGCGAGGAGAGATATATTAGCAAATGTGCGGAGTAATCTGAAGCTTCGCAACGGTGAAACTAAAAGCCCGAATTCTACTGATAACCAGAAATGTGGGATTGAGTATAAGAAAGCGAAAAATTTCAAATGCGTCAAGTGTAAAACGTTTTTTTCATCAAGAAAAAGTATCGGCTGTCATCAAAAACGGTTTCACGAAGGCGAGGATGTCATTCGCGAGTGCGTACCCAGAAAAGTGGTGTCGGAAGTGCAAAACCTACCCGCGAAAGTGTCAAACCTACCCGCCAAAGTATCAAACTCACCCGCCAAAGTATTACCCCTACCCGCCAAAGTGTCAAACCTACCCGTGAACGTGTCAAGCGAAGTGAAGTCGAAGCCAAAAATTGAATTCGCCGATAGACTAGTCCCCAAAAACAGTGTTTTCAAATGTAATGACTGTGACATCCACTTTGTGACTTGCTGGTCAGCGATCCTTCACACGTGCGTTCCGATCTCTCGTTACGATTGTGACGTGTGCTCGAAACAATTCCCTTTAAAAGACTCCAAAATACACATAAACCAACACAAGTACAACGACGCTTTCAACACGTATTATATTTCAAAAAACATGAACACCAAAATGTTGTTTTGGTGTCAGAAGTGCGCGGTATATTTTGAGCTTCGCAAAATTCAGAATCACATCACTAAATGCACGGGAACCTCGTCCTCTGTCCGGTGCAAATTGTGCGAAATTGATGTTAATGATGTACTGACTCATATGAATAGTCATCAACTGCATCCCACCAAATCAGACTTTATATTCATCGACGACCTCTTACCCAATGAGGGGGAAACAGAGGAACTTCCCCGATTCTCCACAGCAACTCCTGAAAAGAGTTTAAAAAGAAAACTGCCAATGGAATCCGAGCCTTGGTCTAGTAAAACTAAAAAAATTGAGTCAAACCAGTTTTACTACTGCACTGAATGTCAGACGTGTTTAAGAACCACTAGTAAGTGTCACTTAAATGGCGATTGCAAAAACATTACAGCCAAAAAGAACTGCGAATACTGCGGCTTGATTTTCTTATCGACCGATGTGGTTTCTCACGAGAACTATCATAAAAAGTCAAATTGTCAATTAAAGGCTTTCGGTTTTATAAACATAGCTGATGACACACCAATAGTGCCTTTGATACCCGAATTTCCAAGGTGCCAGTCTTGTGACGTGCACGATTTTGCCAGTCACCAATGTGGGCCTTTTAAATCTTGCAAAACTTGCAATAAAAAATTCTCTCATCCAGTGTATGATTTACATTTGCTCCACCACAAACACCTCAGAGTAGACTCGGATGTTACGGAACTTATCAAAAAATACGAGACACTCTCTCCAATATGGAACATTCTGTATCTATGCAGAGCTTGTAAAGTGGCAACTGATTCGTATGACGACGTAGTACAGCACTGCCAAAACCATTACAACAATATTAAAGACGGTGTACGCTGTTGCAATATTTGCTTAGTTAAGTTGGAGGAGACTTGTTACAAACGACACATGGAATTGCACTCGCAATCTGTGACGAAGGCGTCTTTCAAAACTGTGATGTACGATTATAAGAATTTGCAAGTTACGAACGACGAGGTTTGGTTAAAACTGTTCCATACGCTAACAGAGGCGGAAAAACAACAAATAGTCACGCGGACTATCTACGTCACGCGACTTGTTAGAATGAGACTGATATTGAATGGCCCTCCAGAGCTTACAATTTACAAGTGTGAGACCTGTAAGCGATACGTGGACCCTAACTCCATTTATATGCACACAGCTAATTGTGTGACGTTACAGGATTGTAATAAAAAGTCCTATAGGTGTGAAATATGTTTGATTCCATTTAGTACAACAACGGCACGTAAAGAACACGAATTGTTGCATTCTAAACCTAATATCTCGGCAAATTCTTTTAGAATTGTAGCGTTCAATCACAAATCTGACAGACAGTTTAATTCCAACCTAAGATTGTCGAATCTTTGGAATTTGAAAACAGAAGGTTTGGAATCCAAACCTACGACATCAATAAATGTCAGACCGGCAGACATAATAGAGCCAAATCTAAAAAGCGTCGTGGTCTACCATTGTAAGCAATGTGATTGTAGTTCGCACAATGCCGAGTCGTTGATTCGCCACAAATGCGCTACTAAAAAGGAGTTGGTGAAATGTAGAATTTGCCAAATGCATATCCATATAAAGAATTACAAGAAGCATCGTAAATGGCATAGGCAGTACCCGCAAATCACTAAAGAAAATTTAAGTGTGCTTGCCATAGATAATAACACTCTTAAGAGGAAACATGAACCAAAATGCAAACGAACAGGTATTGCAATGCATAAGTTACATCGATGTAAGAAGTGCAAGACATGTTTCACGTATTGGGTCAAGCATGCGACGTGCATCAAAAACCAAAGGGAATGCCAAAAATGTGGATATTCATTCAGTCGTTGGAATTATGAACTGCACAAGTTGTGGCACAAAATGAACATGAATGCAACCAAAGCTGATATAAAAGTGGTCACTTTATCAAGCGAGGAAACCCCTCTACACAAATTGGAGAAGCGAATGTTTTTGAGGAGTTTAAACATAGACAACGTCGTCAATATACGAAAAGCATTACGCGGCAAATCGGAATCTAAGACGACGCTTTATCAATGTTACAATTGCGAGCGAACATCCTATGCACTACTGTTCATTAAAAGACATACGTCGTGCGTGCATTACAAAAACGTTACGTGCTGCAAAATTTGCGGCTTAAAATTCTCGCGCCCTAGCATGATTATCCATAAAAAATGGCACAATGACAACCCTAAAGCGACTATAGAGCAGTTCAAAATCTTGCAGTTTAAAGGTACAACCTTATTAAAAGGGAAAGACGAAAATACCTCCGATATAGTCAGCAGCAACGGCGTGCATAGGTGTAAAAGTTGCGGGGCAGCATCGAAAAAGTCAATTTTTCTCAACAAACACAAATGCAGCTATCGTGCATCGACCCAAGAGCAGACGGCTAAGACGGCGTGGACTTACTACCAATGCCAAAAATGTAAAATTTGTTCAGTAACAACACAACATAACTGCATACCGGCTCATCGGACCAGTGAGTGTCCGCATTGCAAGTTGAAGTTCACCTATAAAAATATTTACGTACACATGCAACAACATTTAGCAAACAAAAATATGACTAGAAGCAAAATTACCGTTATACCGTTCAACGAACGTGTCGTTCCTAAACCTGATTTGAACAAACCAGTAGATAAAGTCTCAGTTGTCTTCAAATGCTCTTGTGGTTTGCATTTCAATTCGCAGAAAACAATCGAAAGACATTTCACGGTGTGTTCACCCGACCACGATATACCGTCCGAAAATTGTAGCAAATGTGGCCTTCTGTTCCCAACGAATCATCTAGTGAGTCATCTTTGCAGTCACCACAGCTACGGAAAAGGGAATATTGAAATTAAAACTATACCAACTGTAACGTATTACAGATGTGGAAATTGTAAATGCGTGTTCATTGATAAGTCACGCGTTCTCAATCATATTAAACGTTGCGACGTAGCCAAAGTCAGGAGTGCTCGCTGTGACGACTGCGAGTTATATTTCCACAACAGTGAAATGAGATTGCACAAAGAGCAACACAAAATTACAGATGATTCGACGAAACCTCGTAGGATTTTGACCATAAACAACAAGGACGGTAAACGAAAACAAACTGAGGTCGAAGTTGTTACTCCTAATAAGAAAAAAACAGAAAGTGTAATCAGTTCTTCAGACAAAGTTAAATTATTGAAATGTCACATTTGTGACGTCCACTATTTGACCGGACTGGCTTTGCGAAACCATTACGTTGGCAAACATGATGTCGCGAAACATTACTGTCCGGAATGTAAAATACCGTTTTCTTTGAAAGGATTAGATTTCCATTTGAGAGTGCACCATGAAAGGATGAAATTGAAGCTGGAAAATTTCAATATAGTTGAGAGACCCGAATATGTGAAATTTGGAAGTAAACCAGATAAAATTAAAGAAAAATCAGCTTCACCGGTGTTAGTAAAAGAAAAACTTAGCACAACGCAAGATGACATAGAAAGATCACTAGATACGACTATCGAAAGCACCGAATGTCCTATTATTTACAACTGCGTTAAATGCAATGTACATTTCACTAGCACACGAAGCATGGATAACCATTTCGAGAACAACCACCGTATGGATTCCGTGGAAACCTGCAATTTTTGCGGTCTGACATTCCTTAGTTTATCGAATCATAAGAAACATCATCACCCATCAGCTCCGGGTGTATTACAAATACTGGATGTCAATGACGAGTCAGAAAGTGTCAATAAGTTGTTTAGGTGCCAGTGTGGCGTGCACTTCATGAAACCACTCAATTTGATCGCCCACATTGTTAAATTCCCGTCAAATCACATAATCGATATGCATTACACAAAAACGTGCTCAGAGTGTGGGTTACCGTTCACATGGAGAAGTTTGAAAAGTCATCAATTGATGCACCATAAAAAGAACTTTTTCAGCTTACAAGATTTGGTCATTGACACATCAATGGGAAAATATAGAACGTTAAAATTCAGCAGCGATGATGATATGCTACCGCAAAGTTCAGAGGAGGTTACTGATGTTAATAATTCAACAGAAAAAGCGGACGAAGAGATAAGTGAAACAAACGTTAGTTCGACAAATAAATCGCAAAGTACTTCAACAAAGCTGTACAAATGTGGCAAATGCAACGTTTACTTCCTAACTCAAGCCACTTGCTACAAACATACTGTCAAACATATTCCAATGGATCCCAGAGAGTATATAGAGTGCAAACTTTGCAGTTTTCAATTCAAAATCATTTCTTTGAATACACACATACGGAAACACCACAAAACCGATTTCGAATTTGAAAATGTTCTCATAGAGGAGTATCAACCTAAAGCAGACGATGAGAAGGCGCCCAAAATTGATATTTATTACGCCAAAGATAAAGTTCAGTCTCGCTTGATCAGTACTACAACTGAAGATAGTGTTGATAACTCGGTATCTCAAAGTGAAATTGAGCTTGCAAACGATATTGATGTTAGTATACATTCAAAAGAAACTGTTATCATTAGTAATACTGGTGTGAATACAGTAATAAATGAAAGTGAAAATGTAACTGATTCCACATCTTTGAACTGCTCTTTGGAGTCTGAAGTTAGCAACGATTCGAAAGATAGTTTAGTAATGATCAATTCTGATGATGTAACTAGTAAAACCATCATTAGTGCCGAAACGGATAAAGCGATAAATGTTGATAGTGAAAATAAGACTGATCTCTCGTCAATCGCTTTGGAATCTGAAGCCAGCGCTGATTCTAAAGATATTTTAATAATTACTAATTCAGTTAATGTTACCGAACCAACTACTAAAACTCACGTAGATGTAATTGTTCGAATACCATCGTTGACTTGTGATTTAAATGCCAGTACTGACTCTAAAGAGACGCCCGAATTGGTTATTAAAGAAGAACCAGATACAATAACCAATGTAAACTTATCATCAACAGTTATGGATGAAGAAACTGCTAGTTGTAAGGTAGTAGATAGCGAAGAAATTGTAAAGAAAACAAATGAAAGCAAAATAATTGATGAGACTCCACAAAAAGAAGGTGAATCCTCAAAAATTATATATCCTTGTGCGTTGTGTTCAGAAACATTCGCCAGTCGAAGAGCTAAGGAGTTTCACGAAAACCTAGATCATCTAGATACGATAAAAGAATGTCCTGTTTGCAAGAAAAGCCTACACGCGTCGCTTTTGAATCTAATGCATTTGCATATTAAAAATGGCTTTTTTACCTGTTGTGTCTGTCAAAATAAAGCGAGCATAGATCTAATGCAGCACCACGCATATTTACACCAACATATGTTATAGTTCATCAACTGTGTGCAATGGCGGAACTCTTATACAATATCTTTGAAAACGGGTAAAAATAATAGTTTTGATAATCACTTAAATAAGTTCAAAGAAACACATGCCTTTTAATAAAAATATATGTAGATAATGTCTTAATTTAGTACGTAAGTAATTCACCAGTGATTTTGATAAATTATTGAAGATATATAGAGTAAAAGAGTATTAGCAATGTGAATATTCAAAACTCGTGACCAATTTAAGCGTTTTCGATGCGTTGACTTTTTTGTAATTATTCTGAACGTTAAAAACAAATTGATGATTGCAAATGGCCTTACGAAGACTAAATGCTTTATCAAGACTTACACCGTATACAGGGTGGAGACCACAATACGACAATAAGTGAAAACATCGACTATACTAGGTCATATAGTTATGTTTCTACTTTAAAAAAACCTTACATTAAAGTTACAAATATGTTTTATTTTTAATTCAACCGACCTCAGCACGCCACTTCCTTATTCCGACCATATAGGACACACTCCTCTTATCATATTTTCGGGAAAAATATTGTCCTGTGACTAAATTATTGGGTAAATTTGATTGATTTTTTGTATCAAGACTAGGTTCATCATAAGACATGTATATTTTAATTTAATGTCGTATTGTGCTCTCCACCCTGTACAGGTGCACTTTAGCACCATGTCTAAATAACATTTTGAGCATACTTCTTGTAAATCAGTTCAAATATGACAAATTAGTTATTTTGGCATAGTACTGAAGCGCCACTCTTTTACGCTGATTGTATAGAAGTGTTAATTATTATAATTTGAGTTTTATTATAAGGTCACAGATGTGAAGGTTACGTATCGCATCGACTGAACTTTTCCCAACTATTTTCAAAATAAATACGGTCGATTCACCTATGTTCATTTCGAGTGGACGACTCACTACTGTTTAATTCACCTAAGTTGGTTTGAACTAAAATCGATTGTACTATCGAACGATTATTCTTATGGTTGTTTAAGCTATCGGATCTTTCTACTTAGTACGAAATCCCTGTGGTTATTTAATGCATCGCTTTTTTGTATTTTTTAACGTAAAAATATTTATAAGTAAGCAATAGTATGAAATATGCAACAGGTATGCAAGCAAGTATAATTACATGCATTGGATTTCCTCGTCTCTGGCCAAGGAATTGCTCTCTAGTTGTTTTCTAAACAGTAGCTGAATCGTCCGTTAGTTCTATCAACCTTAGCTTATTAAGTTACTTTTTTCAGCATTAACAATGCAAATTTCTTTACAATGTGATATTAAAACACTCTAAAAGAAAAATGGACTGCCACTCCGTCTCGCCTGTGTTGTAATTTCACATTGTAAAGAACCTTAGTATAATTATAATCATAGTTGAATGAACCAGTAGTTGAGTTAACCGTAGGTGAGTCATCAACAGGAGATTCAACCGTAGGTGAATTGTCCGTTAGAGATTTCGTCCATTTGTTAAAACAAAAATATGTGTAAACGACCTTTAGTTAAATTAACAGTAGGTCTATCGACCGTAAACATTTTGATAATAGTTCTAACAAGTTTAGTTGAAATAATACGTCACCAATGTGGAAGCAGTGAATGTGTAAATTATTTGTGTTTTTTTCTTCTAGAAAGTCTTAAAGAAATCATATGATCGATATTGAACTCTTATTTAAGTTAATATTAATGATTTTAATTATAAGATTAAAATGTTTTTTAGATTTAAATGGACTAGTCCACTTGTTTTTTTTTAATGTTCTTTGCAACTTTGATTAGTTTTTTATTTTTAAATTTGTATTTACGACACAGTAACGGAGTGTAAAAATGTTTTTGTGTCTACTGTTCAAATAATGAGCTACCTGTCATGCTATTATTATATGTTCCCTATTAAAAAAGAAGAAAATAAAAGGTTATTCTTTCCCCCCGTGCCGGAGAACCCCGAAGATGACTATTAATTGAGTACTTATCAGCTAAAATGGTTTTTGAAGCGTCTGCGTGCTTAAATTCTGCTCTTGGTTACCTTAGAGATTTGCTAAATGCTGTTCTGTGAAATTTACACACAAGCGATCGATTTCAGATTTTCATTTAATGGTGATCGCATAATTCTAGGTGCAACGAAGTTCTCTCACATTAACGTACTTTAAATCAAATGCGTAGAACCTCATCTTTTTCTACGTAGGCAATATCTTAGAGACCTGTATTTCATTACAATCCCTTAGTACTTATAATTCTCATACTCCTTTTGAATGAATGAAATATTTATTTTCAAAATTAAATACTCACCACACGTAATGCAGTCCTTACACGTAATTCAATATGTCACGAATTAAAATTGCATAGTTAAATAAAGAATAAATGTGTACTTTTTAGTTACCAAAAATTTATACGCCTCCCTAACTCTTTTGAAACCGTTCCTCTCAATCCTCTATTCCCGAACAGGCAATCGCAGGCAGCCGTTCAAGAACTCCACCATATTATGTCTGAACACTGGCAAGGCTGGCTGCCAATCTTCACAGACGCGTCCAAACTTGATGACACTGGATGTGTTTGCGCCGCGGTCTGGTTACATCCATTCAAAATTGTTTTAAGTGTAAAATGTCCCCCAGCTGTTCAGTATACTTACTCACTCTCCCTAAATAAATTCATTATTTTCACTGATTCATTAAGCTGTCTTAAGTCCATTTTATCTAACCCTTTCAAATCAAAACCAATGCCCCCATCATTTTTAAGCTAAAAGAAGCTCTTTTTGCCCTATTGAAGCAAAAAGAAAGGTATGAACATCGTTCTTTTATTTTATTTTATTTGGGATAGGTTTGCTCTCGACCCAAGACTAAGCCCAACGAGGCTAAGACTGAGTCTACGATGGAGCGAGCTCACCTAGAAGATGCCTGTTCACTGTAGCTTTGAAAATTTCAAGGTTGTAATTGCAGGGAAACACTGACGCAGGTAGTGAGTTCCACTCTTTTGCAGTGCGCATCAGAAATGTAGATGAGAAGCGCTTGGTTCGTATCAGTGAAACATCGACACGGTACGGATGGTATCCCGCTGGTCCGATGGTAAAATGGGGCGGAATAAGTTGGTGTAGTTCATGACCACACTCGCCGAAGTAAAGCCTGTAAAATATCGACAAGCAGGCGACTCTGCGGCGATGAGCCTCTCGTCACCTATGTCGTTCTTGCCTGGATTCATTTCCTGGTCACAAGGGAATCCCGGGAAACGAGACAGTAGATTCGTGCGCCAAGGTCTCGGTGTCAACCGGCTCATTAGAGTATTATAAACTTTATTCTGTTAACGATTATTCCTTACCCCGTCTTCACTTTCTTCCATCCTGGAACTCAACAAAAAGGATTGTTGGTAACTAATTATGCAGAGGTCCAACCAATCATTCCAGCAAAACCATGGTTCTTTTAACACATGAGGCTACCTAAGAATGTGTTCTCTATTAGCTTCGCATAAGACACTCTTGTACCCCGGTTAATTTGGCTTTGATTTGACTAAGCTTTATATTAAAGACAGTTCCATCTGCGAATGAGGGTTGGAGGAAGGATTTCCAGATCAAATCCTTGTTAATTGAACAAAATTGGCGCTTCTTTAACTAGATTTTCTTCCAAAAACCTTCCCCCTCCCAACTTATATAAAAAAACTCTGCAGCCATTCCCTACAATTATGTAAACGGAAAACTAACGTGTTCATATTGTGCACGAGAGTTTGCCGCGAAGATAGGCTTTGTGAGTCATCTTCGTGCGCATCAGCGCAGATCCGATTAGGGGTTGAAGTGGTTGCCATGCCCGAAATCGGTCGGAAGAGATAATAAAAAACTCTACTTTACTCTTTAAGACCCCCTGTTTTAAAATCTCTAACAAAATTTATTAATGTTAAAAATATTAATTAGTAACGTAGTAATTATTTAAACTTCTTATTCTCCCCACCACCTCTCTTCTCGTGTTGTTATAATAGTATTGTTTGTCCCTGTTGTTACTTAGTTTTTAATGTCTGTTTGTTTTGTTTAGATCAATTTTGCTCAGAATAAAATTTATTTATTCTCGTAAACATTCTTTTTGCCGTGCAAATGCTGCGCACGTGACATTGGCGGAACAAATGTACCCTTTGGGAAATTAAATTATTAACACAAACCGATGAAGAAGTAGAAGTTTTCATTTTTGGGTCCAAAACGCGTAAGTAAGTATCTTGGTCACCAAGAAGGTAAGGTAATTCAAGATATATGGAGCGTTTATTCCCTTTATTAGTCAGAATGCTTGATATACTTATCACGCAATAGACTGCAGATCAATACCATTTTTAAATAAAGTTTTATTTGTAAAGATAAATTCATTTTGCTGATCCAGAAGTATTAACTGTCAACTTTAAACTTATTCAAATTATATCCATTTACTTTTAAATGTTATATAACAAGTATTTTGTAATTTTTTTTTAATTACTTGCTATTGATATTTCATTTTCGTCTCCATTGTTTCTAATGCTGATTAAATTAATGTTGTAACTTGAAAGTGTAAGAAACCTTAAAATTTCAAAAGGATAACGTGTGCAGACGAGAGCATAACAAAATCGTTCTTAACACATGAACATAAGATTTACCTTTCACGTTTAGACGTGCTGTCATATGTACTAGTGTCGTTATCGAAAAATCGATTATCGTTCTGTAAGCACGAACAATTATCGTAAAGTATTCGTAGCGTTTCCCTACCTAGCGTTAACCTATCGTTAACTTGTCAATTTGTATGGGGAAACTGACGTTTGGACGACACGAATACGTTACGAAAATGTTTGTGCTCACCCCACTCATCCTTAAGAACACAAGCACGGAGATGCGTGTGTTCTTAAGGATGATACGATAGAATAAAAACAATAAATATTCAAACGATTTTTATTTAAAATAAAAGAAAAACGAAGCGAACTTTTTCACTTTAAAAAATGAAACCGCAGACAACCCTCATCAGAGTATACCACCCAGCCCAGCCAGGAGTCCTCCGCTTTTTCCACCAGCTAAAAAGAAAAAAAGAAAATTGAAATTACTGTGTCTATTACATTTTATTTGGAAAAAAAAACTATTGTACAATTCCACTTAGCATATGAACAGTCATGAGTCCACTGATATATATTATAGTACAATCAACAACATTGTTTACATATTGAAAAGCTGGCTTTTACTTATTGTGTTTAATTGTTTTCTGTTGGCTTATGTGTGTATTTAGAATTGTTTAGTTGGTCTTTCTTCCTTTCAATTAACTGTAAGAGTGCATTCACACAGGATACGTCATTGACAATAGGCTAGATGACACCACCAATCGTTGACAATATTCTCGTTATTATCTGACAGAACACTCAGAACGGTCTGCCTCCATAGATTTTGTATGGGAATACAAAAAAGGGACGTTCACGGTAGTGTATTAGAAATCGGAGTCAATGGACCGAATATTTATTGAATTTTGTGTGTTTAAATTAAAAGTTGGTTAATATAGCTTTTTGGAAATATACTGGTTGTCTTAACTGCATAGGGGCTATGTTTTTTAAACGTCATAGTCTTGAAAATATTTAAGATAGATGTCATCATGCCTATTCATCAAATGACACGATACGTCATTACGGATAAAATCTAGAAATTTGTATCAGTCAAATACTCTTGTACAAGTGTTACAAATAGACTGAAATAAATAAATAGGCACGTTAAGCTGTTTGTCCCGGTTAATATCTAAAGATATTAGTCGTTAAGCCTGATGAGAGGCCATCGGGTGGCTTAATAACATCTGACAGTAAGGTTGGTCACTCACCTTACACACACCCCAGCACCAATCCGCACTGAACCCGCTTGGTGGAGTATGCCTCGTACCACCTCATAGTTGAGGTGAGGCCCAGCAGTGGGACGTATATAGGATGATGAAAGAAATACATAAGACGCAGACCAGTACAAACATTAATTAAACAGTAAAGGTTTGTAGGTTGTATATAATGTGTTACAAATTTTTAGGGTTTGGCGCAACTGATTTAGAGTTAGGAAGCTAAAGGGAAGCACTTCCTACCGACCGGGTGTTATGGTCGGGGACCGAGGTCCGATAGACATCATCTTGATTTGTCCGCTTATGAACCGCGGCATATAAGATTTAGATCCAGATTCAATTCAATTCGTTTTCAATTCGTTTATTTCCAAAAAGTATTTTACATTTACATTATGTTACTGAGTTTTCCCGGTAAGTAGTCTGAGACACTTGTATTGGGAATAACTCGCTCGTTCCCACATTGGTTAACATTATAGTTCCGATTTTATACACTGTAATAGAATTTTTAAAAATTTTACGAATTTACTTTTACATTTTTACTTTTACAATTTTACTTAGATAATTTTACAATTTTACTTACGTTTTTACTTTAAACAATTTTACTTACTTATTTTATTTTAACAATTTTACAATTTTACTTACTTATAATAGTTACTTTAGAGAAATATGGAAAAGAATCAATTTATAAAGGGTAAGTATAGTCAAATATGCTCATTTGGTGTGTGTGTGTGTGTGTGTGTGTGTGTGTGTGTGTGTGTGTGTGTGTGTGTGTGTGTGTGTGTGTGTGTGTGAGTGGTGTGTGAGTGAGTGAATGTGTATGTATGTTTGAAGAATACCTACATGTTAATAGTTTGCACCAATCTTTCTACATCATCATAACTTTTGTCTGCAAGCCAAATGATCAGAGTCCTTCTGCAGTTGAACAGTGTCATTGTCAACAGTGTCTTTTTTCCTTCTACGTACTGTTTTGTCTTGAGTGAAATAGAGTGTCTTGTGTTTACGAACAACAATTAGTAAAAGATATAGTTTTCTCACGCTCAAGTGTCCAGAAAGAGAGTAGAGGTCATTTGTGGGAAATCGATAAGGCTTAAAATACATGAGTAAAATACATAAAATATACGAGTAGATATCTGGATCTAAATCTCATATTCCGCGGTTCATGTGCGGTACTAGGCCGGTACTAGGCTAACAGCGCCATCTAGCCAATGAGCCGTATCAGCGCTCGCTGTCGTGCTCGCCACCGGTAGACGTGCGCTTGCGATGGCGAACGGTAGAGGTCGCCACAAGGGGTTGGTCCTACGAGAGCCTAACGACATGACCAGACTTGCTTACCTCAGTTTTTCTTGAACCTAGAGACCTTAACTTAAAAAACGAGTGGCTAGTTGCCCTTGTCCGGGGTTTTTAAAGTTTCATAACTCTCCAAATGGTAAAAATGAAACCTTAACTAACACCTAGCAGCGTTACCTATCTATGTCTGACCGTCTTCTGTGCGTAGGTATATAAAATATAGAAAGACAAAGATTTAATAAAATACATAATGCAACAAAAAACATCGTGACTGACAAATTTTAACAGTGTTTTTTTTTTAAATTCATTTAGGGAAATAATCATTTTGCTCCTATGAGTTTTTATTATTTTTTACAGATAAGCACATGTTACTGTCGCTCACTCCGCAATCCCAGTAAGTATTTTATTGATTTTACATCAAACACATTACGTTTGCAAGACTGTGCATTTCCTATACTCACACAAATTCCTAAAAACAAGTTTTACCAGACTCTAACCAGACCTTAAAATAACTCTCCAGCGTAATTGGCATGATAACACCTATCTTAAATATTTTCAAGACCATGGAGTTAAAAAACATAGCCCCTATGAAGTTAATACAACCAATATATTTCCAAAAAGCTGTAGAAACCAATTTTTAAACACACAAAACTCAATAAATATTCGGTCAATTGACTCGGATTTCTGATACATGACCGTGACGGTCATGATTTTGTATGGGAATACGTTCATGTATTCCCATAACAAATCTATGGAAACAGACCGTTTCGACAGATAATAAAAAGTATGTCAACGATTGGTGTTGTCATCTAGTCTATTATTACAATTTTGTACTTTAAAATACTTTTTTCAGGTCCCACAGTGCCTGGAAGTGACGGTGATGGAAATGGGGATGGTAGCGGAGATGGCAACGGAGACGGTACCGGGAACGGAGACGGAGATGGTACCGGAGATGGCAAAGGGGGTTGCACAGGTGGCAACGGAGACGGCGACGGGGACGGTAGCGGAGATGGTAACGGAGATGGCAACGGAGACGGTACCGGAAATGGAGACGGTACCGGAGATGGCGAAGGGGATGGTAGCGGAGATGGCAACGGAAGTGGCAAAGGAGACTGCAGTGACAACCCTTATGGAGGCGGTCTCTTGGCTGGATTGGGCAGACTTCTCCGTTAAATTTGTACATTTAGAAACTCGTGCTTAGTCTTATTTGTATAGGTTAACGGTTAAAGATTTGACATATTACTCCTAATGTTTAAAATCCTCAGTAAATAACTTGAGTAACAATGTTTGTTTTTCCTTTTTTATTTTATTTGCACCGCCTCATTTTTTTTTACTTGGACCTATGGTTGACTGGTAAAGAATTCCTTCGGCATTAAGTCCACCATTGTACATCTGTTTGTGCAGAACTAATTAAATAAATATTAAAAAGTTATTTGTGACTTTATTTTGAATCCTGAAATTAAGATTATATACGTATAGGTATAGGTGCACTTTGAGTATGGGTACATACCTACACTATTAGGTCATCTTTTTTTATATAAATCTAATTTTATTTTCATCCCACCATCTCGGAAATAGTATTTTTGCTCTTCAATATCTGAGTGCAAAAGCCGTTTTTATCCACTAGAGGATAAAGTAAATTGAATTTAGAACATCGTGTGCACTAAGTTTGTGAATTCAAAAAAATCATTAAACCTATTTATTATGTACTACCTCTGTGGTGCCGAATATATCATACAACTTTTTTTTAATTTGTTAAAAACTCAGACTGAACCTTCTTGGGTGTTCTTTTTTCAATTTGCTTTGTAGGCGGTTCTTTACGCGGCATTTTTTCACGTCATTTTTAAACCTAATATTAAAAACAAGAAACTTGAAAATAAGTGAAAAAACTAAAATAAGTGATTCTAGCGACGAGGAAGTTTATTTGACGCCAACAAAATTGACTGAAACTGTTAATAATGCGTAAAACAGTACACAAGTGACTAACACCAATATTACACTACCAAACAAAAATATTACACTCAATTTAAATAACTGTAGCAACGTTACTTTAAATTTTTCTTAATTATACCTAAGTATTATTTTGTTATAATTTAAAGATTATTCTGTTATAGTTACCTGTCATAATGTAGTAGTTAATACCTAAATTGAAATAAAGTACCTACCTTGTGATTGTAAACATTTTTTTTTGCATTTAGTCATTTCCTCGCTGAGGTGGAATGAAAAGTTACGTGTTGCACTCGAGTGCAAAGATTTTTCACCTCGTGCTCTTTTGATTCCCCCGCTAACGCTCAGGATTCTAATTTTAGAATCCTTCGCTTGCTCGGTCATCAAACACGCGGTTAAAAAGCAACTTTGCACTCTTGTAACAAATAACTATTGTTTAACTACTATTTCAGTGGCATTTATGAAACACCTATCCATCTCCATCTCTCTCCAACATTCACGCCAAGGGAATCCGATGAATCGGTACAACTATTACGAGGGCCACACCGAAAAGATCGGGAATAGAAAAAAGTACAAAGATAATAAAATAAGTTTTATTTTTATTGTTTTTCAAAGTATTCTCCCTGACAATTTATGCATTTTTGCATTCGATCGAACCAATTGTTATAATAACAGTAATTCCAGTCTGAAGTGGACATAGTCGAAACGGCCGATTTATAAGCTTCGACTGCCTCTTCTGAGCCTTGAAACCGTCGACCACGTAACATATCTTTCATTCTTGGGAATGTAAAATAATCATTGGGGCTTAGGTCAGGGCTGTACGGACCCCCTCGAATAGAGCACGCCTTGCCGTGGCGAGGGGGCTCAGTAGCCTGTCGCAATCCAGCGACAGGTGAAGCCAAGATGCTCTGTGGAGAGTGCCTCTGCGTCTGTTCCCGTATCGGGCGGCAGAGGCACTAGTGATTCGCGTCTGTCTCGCATCGAGCGGCGGCTCACCGAAGTGCTTGTGGCTCCCAGCACCCCTCTGGCTTATCAGAGGAGGCAGGGGATGTCCTTGGGACTCTGGTCCTCGTGGCGAAACGAGGGTCTTGGCCTAACCGCCCGGACCCTCCTGAGAGACGGCGCCAGTGTGCCGTCTGGAGTGGGATGAGATCTCCTCACCCCACTCCGTGGAGATCCGCCCTCCTGCTTAGAGGGCGGACGTTGCTGCTGGCAAGGGTCGCGGGACTGTTGAGACACCGCGGCCCCTGCTGTCACAGCCACTCGCAGCGGGCTTCGTCAGGTTTTAGTGGGTATACAAAAGACGGGGGAGTCCCACACACGCCCCTCCGGTCCCCAACGGAGGGGTACGGTGCGTAATTGACATTTCTTGACGTTAAAAAAAAAAAAAAAAAAAAGGGCTGTACGGAGGATGGTCCATCAACTCCACGTTTTCCTGATTTAAAAACGCAATCGTTTTGCCAGCGGTATGTGAGCTTGCATTATCGTGGTGAAGGATTATGCGACGGTTCAGATTATTTTTACGTAGTTCGTTTATGACTTCCGGCAAACAAACTGTTGTGTACCAATCTGCAGTAACCCTTCTTTGTTCCTGTAAAGGGATCGTAGCCACGTGCCCAGTTTTCAATACAAAAGTGGCGACCATTTTTTTGATACGCTACGCGAGCGAACAACTTTTGTCGGCTTGACTTCACCTTCGAAGACCCAAACAGCCGATGGGTGTTTTCTTTCTGGCTCATATGAATAAATCCATGATTCGTCACCAGAAACGATGTTGTACACTGCATTTGAGCTCCCTTCGTTGAGCCATCGTAGAGCAAACCGACACTAATTAACACGAGCCGACTTCTGTTCCTCGGTCAAACGATGGGGCACCCAACGGGAAACTAACTTTTTGACACCCAGTTCTTCGTGCAAAATGTTTTAACCCTTTAACGGGCAGAATTTTTTTTGTTAGATGTTAAATATTTTTGATATGACGTTTCGTTAAGGACCTTTTATAGATGCTGAAAATTGAAAAATTGACTAGTTGTGTCTTACGGTTTTACCTGCAGGCCGTGGTTACATATGTAACCGAGACCATTTAGGGAATAAGTTAAGTGGTTACATGTGACTATGACCGTTTAGGGCCTAACTTAATTCCCCATAGGAATGCCTAACCTTTAGGTATTCCTGTGGGCAATTAGTAAGTGCTTATGATAAAATATACGTCATTTTTTATATAAGGGTATTTTAATGAGCACATAATTAAATAAAATATATGTTATTTAGGAAATCAAATTATTATATTTACTATTTCTAGTATAATACATGCAAAATCAACAACCTTTTTGCATTAGGCAGTCTTTGGATTTGTCTTCAGAGTGGAATAAAGTTTTCAGTCTCTCTCTAGTACACAATTACAATTCTTACATAACTAATTCACATGAAAAGTAACATGCATTAGCGACAAAAAATACTAATAAAGAATTAACAGCTGACTTCAGCCTGACTATCATCGATTCCTGTCATCATGGCCTCAAATTCCTCATCATCCATTTTGTCCAAATACAAAATATTTCTTTTAGACATCTAAAACAAACAAAATAAATTGTAATGTGGTCAAAACTCTGCACAAGTATTACCTAAAGTGTAGTACTTTTATAATGTAAAACCTCGTCATACAAAAAACCTGACTTTGGTGTTCAATAACATCTTTACCCGAAAACCTCAACTTATTGTTATGTTATTTTCGTAAAATATATTTATTTATCTTACTAATAACAACTAACAAACTTTTCAATTCATACAAAAAGTAAATTTTTGTTTCAATTAAAAAAAGAATCAAAAACTAACCTCAAAATTAACGAAACGTGCTCTTCATATTTAACTCGTTATAAAATTTGTCACACAAAGCTACATGCAAGAATTATATATCAAATTACTAGAAAAATAATAAATAAACTATTTACATACCTTATTTTATTCAAATATCACAATTTTCCACAAAAAACAATTAAAAAGCAGGGGAACATAGTCCACGTGCACATCGCAAACTCTGAATGGACAGAAGGCACAAACGTAACCACAAATATTTAGCGCCATTGCAAATAGTTCGAAACAACTTCACACCTGTGGGTACTGGGTACGATTGTGTGTTACGCCCGTTCAAGGACAACGTCCACGACGAAACTCAGAATACCAACGATATACAGGGTGTAAAAAAAAACCTTAACGAAGCCGAATACCACATATTCTACCAGTTGTTACGATCATTTTTTTCCTTTACACCATACCTGGGAAGTTAACGGTTACTGAGATAGTGATGGTTAAAATTTAAAAAAGAAATTGATGATTTTTACAGAAATGACTTCTTTCCGTTATAACTGAACTTTTTTCCAAAGAAACATGATACACATTTTCACTAGTTCTTTCATAAAAAGCCTCTAAATGGCACACTCCGCAATAAACAGCGCACTCTCGAACCGAACCACGTCGCGGCTGCGTAAAGCAACACGCCCCGCGGTGACTTTTCCGCGTGCGCGCTGTCATTGCGAGTTAGAATTAATTTTTTTTTTGATGTCAAAAAATAAAAGTTGTTTCCTAGCCAAAATTTCTTTTTCATACGATTTGGTTTGATGTACTGAACGCGTGGTTGACGGTAGTCGTTTTACTAGGTGCTTAAAGTTTATAAATACACTGCTCAACAAAGTCTAGGGAACAGGAGGTTTTTAGGGAATATTTTTATTTTTATATATTTTTGTTTTAAAGTTTATATACCAATCGATGCGCAATTGAATGCTTAATTAGTTGCGTATATAAATAAAGGATTCAGTTTTTGAATTACGAGGTAATTTTAATGAAAAACAAAGAAAGTGTATTACAGAACTACAGTTAAGAACAAATATGCGGGGACTTTTTTAATAATCAGTTGGACCCCCTAAGGCATTAACAACAGCTTGACATCGTCGTGGCATACTGATTATGAGACTATCGATTGTCTCTTGTGGAAGAAGACTCCATTCTCTGGAGAGATGTGAAAAAAGTTCATCTGCTGTGTTCAAATTTTGAGGGAGATTTCTAAAAGCCCTTCTCTTTAGTAAATCCCACGCGTGTTCAATGGGATTGAGGTCCGCGGACTGAGCAGGCCACTCCAGCACTTCGATGTTGTACTCGCGGAACACATCCATCACCTGACTCGCAGTATGTGGTCGTGCATTATCTTGCATAAAAATAAAATCTGCGCCCAGATTTTGTCGGTGCGGGATAACCACGGATTGGACTACCTATTCGCAGCATCGCTCTGCATTTAAATTTCCCCTGATCAAAACGAGATCCGTCCGTCCACCTAGGCGGATTCCAGCCCACACCATGATTGTACCACCTTGGTAGGGATGCACCTCCTGTGGGTTTTGAAGCCGACTCTGCCGACCAGGAATCCGCCAAACACGCACTCTTCTTGAATCTGGATGAAATCCGAAGCGAGATTCATCGGAGAACAGTACATGTGCCCACTAATCTACGGTCCACTGCAAATGTTCACGTGCCCACAATAATCGACGTCCTCGATTTCCATGACGCAGCGCGGGCACTCTTAGTGGTCTGCGAGCACGAAGATTAGCTTCATGGAGTCTCCTCCGAGCAGTCTGGTCACTGATAGCAACCTGGTGCTGCGACTGGAGGTCTTCTACCAACTGACGAGCCGTAATGGTGGGTTGCCTCCTTGCGACATTTTGCAAAAAACGGTCTTGCCTTTCCGTAGTAACCCTATACCTGCCTCTGTGCCTTTCGGCTACATCGCCAGTAAGTCTGTAACGTGCCCACAGTCTACAGATAACGCTCGCGTGAGAATTCAGAGCAGCTGCAACTTCGCGTTGGGGTAGCCCAGCTTCCAACATTCCTACAGCTCGAATCATTTCTTCCCGCGTTAAATGACGTCGTGACATAATGGCCGTAGTCGCAAAAGTTACGAATAACAACAGTTAATTTTGTTTTTCAATAAAATCATAAAACAATAAAACAAATTTTTATCTTTAAAATTCTCATACAGTATCACTACACAGCAATCAAAGTGAAAGATTCCCGCCTTTTACGAAAATTCTTTTGTTTCTTTTTTTTTTTTAAATTCGAACAACGTTTGATAAACATTCAGCCTACCTGTTTACCTCAAAGAGATCAGTACTTTTTTAAAGAAGATTTTACAAATAAAGTCATATAGTTGGCTTGTTCCCTAGACTTTGTTGAGCAGTGTAGAAACAACCTCGGCAAGACATTGTTCTTGAGATAAACCTCGACGAAAGTTGTGAAAAATTATCGCACGAAAATGTTCCCGCGTAAGCTCCATTTTCCTCACCGACTTATCAAATTCAAATGACAACTACTTTTTTGTTTTTTACTTTTTTAAAATTTCAAAAATGGAATTGTGTTAAGAATAACATTACGTTTCATACACCAAAGAGGTTTTAATCTAATTTATTCCTGAGTATTCTATTCCCGATCTTTTCGGTGTGGCCCTCGTAAGTATGACAGATAGTTTAGAGTACAAAAGTGACTAACACCAATATTACAGTACCAAACAACGTTTCTTTCAATTTTTCTACCTTTTTTACCTAAGTATTATTTTGTTATAAAATAAAGATTATTCTGTAATACTTACCTAAACTGAAATAAAAGTACTTACCTATCTTGTGATTGTAAATGTTTTTTTTGCATTTAGTTATTTCCTCGCTGAGGTGGAATGAAAATTACGTATTGCACTCGAGTGCAACGATTTTTTACCTCGTGCTCTTTTGATTCCCTCGCTACGCTCAGGATTCTATTGAACACGCGGTTAAAAAGCGACTTTGCACTCTTGTATAACAAATAACTATTACTCACTATACATAAAGTTTTAAATGGACACTTTCGCCTGCAAAACACCTAAAGCATCTATATTACATGAACAAAAATAAAAAGGTCAAAAAGAGGAATAAATGGCGATGGTGGATGTTATCTGATGATTCCTAATGTGATCGCTTGGTGCAGTGGTCCGAAGGTCGGACTTCTAAAACCAAGTGTCGCGGGTTCGATCCCCGCACTGTACAAGCATAAGTGTGCATGAACATGTGTGTTTGTACTGGTCTGGGTGTTTTCTATGTATAATATGTATTTATTTACAAAAAAAGTATTTAAGTATGTTTATCCGTTGTCTAGTACCCATAACACAAGCCTCGTAGCTTAATTTGGGACTAGAGAATTGGCGTGATTATTGCGAAATATTTATTTATTCGTGATAGGACGAACTCTTTGGCCAGACGTGACGCGACAGCGCAAATCTTCGCGTTATCGCGACTGTGTGGTAGCCATTTATAGTATAATACTATAAACGCGAAAGTTTCTAAGTATGATGTTGTACTCTTTTTCGTAAAAACTACTGTTTGAATTTTAATAAAATTTTACCAGAATGAAGCCTTAATACATCAGAATAACATATAATAGTCCTCCTAGCCGATTTCGACCACGTCAATCTCAACAGAGATCAGTCAACTGCGCAGGTGATATTATAGTGCACAAGTGTGAGCACAATACACAGGTGCACTCACTGTTCCATCACTCTCAAAGTTCGGTGAGACGGCTATCCGACATGACCGGAGAGAGATCAGGCGCAGGACCAACGGCTTAACGTGCGCACCGAGGCACGGGGGTGTAACACCGCCAACTTCCCGACTCCGAGCTGTTTTTGAGAAATTCATTATAGAAAATCTCAGAAACAATTTTGGCTCGACCCGGGATTCGAACCCAGGACCTCTCGTATGTATGGCAGAAACTTTGCCACTACACCAACGAGGCAGTCAGAATAACATAGGCTACCTACAATGAGAGTGTTTGCGTTTTTTTCTGCCACCAGGTGGCGTTATGTAGGCATCTGGTCCAAAGTCGTACTAAACTTGTAGGTAATTTTTTAAGAAAATTTTTACTGTTTTGGGAGTTTTGTTGATTTAATAAAGCCAGAAAAGAGTCGATGGAGCTCAAATACAAGCGAGCAATAGTTTCTGATACCAAAAAAAAAATATTTAAATATAATTCTGTAATTTGCAATTATTTTCTTTTTAGCAGTTGTTTATGTTTAAGTGTGTTGAAGTTGATTAATAAACACAATTAGTGGTTTGTCTGCGACCTATTGTCCGCGAAAATGTTGGATTATCATTCAAATATCAATTCCCCATCTATCACACGGTTTATTCGTTCGTTTGGTTTAAGAAAGAAAATGACCTCCGTGCATCTCTTTCGTACGTTATTTCAACCCCAAAAACACATTCAGGGGTAACAAATTAGGCAATAAGGTACTTGCGGCAAACAAGGCCCACCTAACTTGAAGCCCTCAAAAATCCTACATTTTCGGGTTAATATAAATAATTCAATCACTAATAATTAGAATATTTATTAAATATTTAGGACGCACTGAATTATTTTTGCTTTTTTAATATAAATACTTGAAATGCACATTTTTTTAAAAGCCTTCGCTGAGCCTTATTAAACTACTGTAGTATAATAAGGCCCAAACGATAAACAGACATTTTAAATGAAATTTTAACAAAAATAAACTTATAATAACAAATTAAACTAAATCCCTTCATAGAAAAACAAAATTGTTAATAAAACTCCGGTTTAAGCCGTAGCCCCTTGAAGATTATCATTGGTGGTATAAAATTTCCCACTGCATTTGCACACATGGCTAAGGTAACGTTCTCCGCATGCTCTGGAGCTATCATGTGAAGTCTCTTACTGCCTCTTTGTGCTTATACAGATTGTTGGTGGTGGATCGTGAGACGACAACCTTTTTCGTACATATTATAAAGACGTTCTGGGTGGTTGATAATGTCAAGTTCTTCATAAAGTTTCTTAACCTCGTCAAAATGTTGTTTCACTATGGGGCGGATAAGTTTCTGTGCACGAGCGGAGTTTATGAACTGAGCCTTTCTTTTAGAAATCTTTCTGTGTAATTATTCTTACAGAAAACAAAAGCCTGTCTTCGAATTTGCCTTGATGTCAAAGGCGTTCCGATTTGTCCGAATTTAATATTTTTTTCCACGAGGTCATTTTCTTGATCGGTACTCATTATAGAACTTCTACCTAAGCGTTTAGTAGGATCGCCTGTTCTTAAATGGTTTCTTAATGTACGCCGTGGAATCCCATGCCAATCCGCTGCAGCACGTTGAGAGAGCTGGCCTCGCTCCACTGCGGCCATAACCACTTGCAAGCTTGATTCTGACCACTGAGCACGTCTTTGAGGCATTTTGAAATCAGTCTGTAACAATCTGATACGAAATCCAGTTAGGAGTGTGATAAGGCCCAGAGCCAAAATCGGTGGGCCTTATTAAACCTACAACTTATCGGCACACTCATCGAAAAAAATTGAAAAATATGCAATTGAAACATAAAAACACGCTAATATCACAAACTAGAATATGTACTTAGTACAACAAACACATTATTTTATTAAACAGTAGGAAAAATACGTCAAAACTTACCTTTATTCTACAGTGAAAATTATAATTTGCGACGTAACCTCAAGTCAGCACGAGACCCGGCTCGCTACTGACGAAACGAAGAGCGCGGGGTGCGCGACGTTGCCAAACCGTGCATATTGTGACTCGTTCTATGTATGCGTAAGTCACACAGGAAAGAAATCACATTTCCGCGCGAAATACGAACTATGGGCCTTATTTAGCTCCGGGCCTTAATTACCTCCAGTACCTTAGTTATTTGTTATACAAGAGTGCAAAGTTGCTTTGTAACCGCGTGTTCAATTTTGATGACCGAGGAAGCGAAGGATTCTAAAATTGAATCACGAGCGCAGCTAGTGAGTGATTCGCAATTAGAATCCTGAGCGTTAGCGAGGGAATCAAAAGAGCACGAGGTGAAAAATCTTTGCACTCGAGTGCAACACGTAACTTTTCATTCCACCTCAGCGAGGAAATGACTAAATGCAAAAAAAAAAAAGTTTACAATCACAAGCTAGGTACTTTTATTTCAATTTAGGTATAAACTACTACATTATGACAGGTAAGTATTACAGAATAATCTTTAAATCATAACAAAAAAAAACAGTGGTTGCCTGTAAAGTCGGTATACGGGCGAAAGTTTTACGTGACAACGACTTTGAGTGGTAAAATAATTTTAATGTGAATATTCATTCGTATAACATGAACCGGTGTGTATGCCTATCTCTCTCGCTCTGTCTCTCTCGCTTTTAGGCGGGTTAGCTGTGCTCGAGTGGAAGGGACGCGTGCCTTTCACTTTTTATGTCTGTCTCACTTGCTCTTAGGCGGGCTAACCATGCCCGAGTCGAAGGGACGCGTGCCTCTCACTCGCTCTCATTGTGAGCGCGGAACGTGAGCGGAGCAGCGTAACGCAGTTTCTTGAAGTGTCACCCGGCAAACAAATTTATACGACGTTGTCACGTCAATAATACGTAGTTATAATTAAGGAAAATTGAAAGTACTTAACGTTGCTACAGTTATTTAAATTGAGTGTAATATTTTTGTTTGGTACTGTAATAATGGTGTTAGTCACTTGTGTACTGTTTTAAATACTTCTCGCGTGATTGTTGAGGGAGAAAACTTATTTGCGAATTATTAACAGTTTCAGTCAATTCTGTTGGCGTCAAACAAACTTCCTCGTCGCTAGAATCACTCATTTCGTTTATTCACTTGTTTTCAAGTTTCTTGTTTTTAATATAAGGTTTAACAATGACGTGAAAAAATGCCGCGTAAAGAACCGCCTACAAAGCAAATTTTATTGTAAAAAGAACACCAAGAAGGTTCCGAGTCTCAGACTCGGAACCTTCTTGGTGACCTTTTTGACAAATTAAAAAAAAATTGTATGATATATTCGGCACCATAGAGGTAGCAATAAATAGGTTTAATAATTTTTTAAATTCACAAACTTAGTGCACACGATGTTCTAAATTCAATTTACTTTATCCTCTAGTGAATAAAAACGGCTTTTCCACTCAGATATTGATGAGCAAAACTACTCTTTCCGAGATGGTGGGATGAAAAAATTGTTTCCATACAGAACTTACGTTTGAAAACAGAGTCCATAAGCAAAAAATGTTATTCAACACCAAAAAAAAACTTGATTCATAGACTCATGTAGAATGTAGAGAACTCAAGCCCTCCTGTTTTCTTTATCCTCACAGGCACTGCATAACGTGGTATAATTTTTAAAGACTTTATTCCTAAAAATATTACCTAACTGAATAAATAAACTAAATAAACTATGGAAAAATGCACAAAATATATGGATTTTGACACTTCATTGGACTGCTCGCTGTGGTGCTGCCATCTGACGTCGGCCTGTATAGAAAACCTTTTTTATAAAGAACTAGCTTTTACCCGCGACTTTGTCCGCATTAGGTAGTTTTTTTTGGAATGCGTTGTTTTCCCGAAATACCAATTTCATATCCAAATGTTATAAAATCTTTGGTACGTACGTACCTAATTTAGGAGTGAACGCGATCAGATTCGCCGGAAAGTATTTTTCCCAATGAAGGAATGTGTCATTTTCCCGCGGAGAAAAGTAGCCTACGTCCTTTCTTGGGTATCAAAACATCTCCATACCAAATTTCATGCAAATTGGTTCAGTAGTTAAGGCGTGATTGAGTATCAGACAGACAGACAGACTGGCATGTATAATACATATTAGTATGGATTGTGAAGGTTTTCCAAGGGGACGAAGTCGCGGGTGGCCACTAATTTTTGAAATATTCTTTCAAAATCAAACGTTTATTTGCCAAGAACACAGTAAGTAAAGATTACATTTTAAAGTCATTAGCGCATGTGTTCAATCTGCTCGCAGACGTGCAAAAATTCAGTTAGGAAATTAACAATACAAATTAAATTACAATATATTAATGTCAATTAAATGAAATATTAAATTATATTTAAATTAAAGATTGTCGCCAATTAAAATATTCATTATAACTATAAAAACATTTGTCCAAAAGCCAGTTGGTCAATCTCCTTTTAAATATTGGCCCTTGAAGTGATTTTATCTCTTCCGGTAGCATGTTATACCATACAATACTCTTATTATATGCATTTCTTTTATATATGTCCTTGCGACAGGGCGGTTGATGCATTAGGTTTATGTATTGCTGCCTTAATTGCCTGCCCGCGACTTCTATTCGTGTTTTGTAATAGCTTGGGAATAACCTTACAAATATACAAGCTTCTCTGATGTAAATGCAAGGAAGTGGAAGCAAATTAAGCTGTTTAAAGAGGGGTCTGCAGCTGTCCAGATACCAGACGTTACACAGAGCGCGAATGCATCTTTTTTGTATTTTAAAGGCTCTGTCTATATCTACTGAATTGCCCCACAAAACTATGCCATAACTCAGCACTGATGTCACGTATCCGTGGTATGCCGTGAGTGCAGCCTCAGTCGATACCGTTTGTCGCAATTTTTTTATAGCAAAAGCAAATCGCTCTAGCTTTTTACATATAACGTCAATGTGTTTTTTCCAATTAAGATGTGTGTCAATATATAGTCCTAAGAATTTAAAATTATCTACCGCGTCAATTTTTTCGCCATTATATTCAATTTTTAATGATTGTTTTTGAGTATTATATGACTGAAATTGCATGACTACAGTTTTACTGATATTTATACTCAGGTCATTAGCACTCAACCAGCCTATAATATTTTCTAGAGCCCTATAAGCGATTGAGTCCATCGGATTATTTTCATTTCATTTCCATTATCATTATTTTAAGTAATAATTGTAAAATTTTCATTCATTTTCATTATTTTCAAGTATGTACTACATACGAGGATGGTTCTTACGGAGAGAAAAATAAAAATAAAAAACAACCGTTAGTTCAAATAGTTCTGAACAGGACAATTTTAACTAGTTCCGTTTTCAACGTGTCAAGCCAGCATATGTCATTTCCACCTATTTTTACTTTTCTAATCTCGAATCGGAATACGCACAGAGTTCTGCTGCGTCTGCTGTGTGTTCTGCTGAGTCGCACACTCTAGCGGTTCTTTATTTTTAATCATACAATTTTAAGCTATAATTTAACATGGCATACTGCTACTTGTCCTAATATTAGTTACACATAATATGTACTATTTAGCCATAAATTTTTAACCATATTTTTTAAAGTCATAACCACTATAAGAATAATAATACTTAAGCATACTATCCCAACACATAATTATCATTACGAATAATGACGTATAAGCATAACAACTATACGCCGAAATGATTGTGCTATTTATTATGTCGAATGTGGCGCTCGGTGGCCGCTGCCGCGGCTCGCTCGCTGCAGCAGCACGGCGTCGCCTCGAATTTTGACTACGGCAAGCCGCCAGCGCGCCGGGCCGCGAAGTGCAAGCCCGGCGGGCTTCTGCACGTCTGCCACAAGATCCGTTATTTTGCTGGCGACTCGAAGTCGTCGCGTTATCTGCACGCAGTATCTGCGGCTTGCCATAAGCACGCCGTAAGCGCGCTGTAAGCCGCGAGCTGTGAGTTGAGGTGTAGTTGAGCGGTAAGCGTTTTGACTGCGCGCCGTTGGCTTTTGACGTGACAACGTCTTATAAATTGGTTTGCCGGGTGACACTTCAAGAAACTGCGTTACGCTCCGCTCACGTTCCGCGCTCACAATGAGAGCGAGTGAGAGGCACGCGTCCCTTCGACTCGGGCATGGTTAGCCCGCCTAAGAGCGAGTGAGACAGACATAAAAAGTGAAAGGCACGCGTCCCTTCCACTCGAGCACAGTTAACCCGCCTAAAAGCGAGAGAGACAGAGCGAGAGAGAGAGAGTGAGAGAGATAGGCATACACACCGGTTCATGTTATACGAATGAATATTCACATTAAAATTATTTTACCACTCAAAGTCGTTGTCACGTAAAACTTTCGCCCGTATACCAACTTTACAGGCAACCAATTTTTTCATGCAAAATGTATGGTACAACTAACAACTTAATGCTCTTCTTTGAATGGCAAGTTAACGTCCTTTATTTTGTCTAAGAGCTCTGTTTGCTGAGCCCTGTTTACTACTCTTTTCTTTAACGCTTAGCCGCGCTCACTTCAACAAAGGTATTAATTGTTGTTTGTGCTATGTTTGTGGAGTAGGTATACAAATTGAGCCATATAATTACGAATTACGCTGTCCGTCTGTCACCAGGCTGAAATACAGTTGATATTGCTGTTAAATAATGAATGAATTGATGTAAAATGTTTCCTATACAATGTTATTTTATCTCCCGACAGAAAGAACGGATGGACTAATTTCGGTTCGGTTTATTTTATTCGGATGATACCTACTTTAATAATGGAGGTTGAACCAAAAACTCTCCAGCCGTTGAGCTCACCACCTGTTTTCTGTCGGGGTTTTCTTTGAAATCACTTATAAAAGCTTAGGTTCTAAGTATTAGGGTACTTTGCAAATTCGAACCCCAAAAGTAAAAAGTTCCACCAGCCTAGGATCCTGTTATAGCCAAGACTCAAGCTAGACCCCACACTGCAAGACCTCAAGATACTGTTAGCTCATTTTGTGTAGGTAGATAGGAACGTAACTTAATATTTTTCAGTGATGATAGTTTACATTTTTTCAAAGTATGACAACTAACACCTTAGTCTACCGGTGACCACGGACTCTCAAAAGGGTCCGAAACGTCAGGTTAAAACAAAATGTAAATAAATTGCGAAGTAATCCGTAAAAAGTGTATCATTTCAATAAAATGTTGCTCTTAGCCGATTACGACCACGGCGGCCAATCCCAACAGTTTTACCAACTACGTGCGAGATATATTATAAGATTTATAAGTGATCGCAATACACAGTTGCACTTACTGCTCCTTCACTTTAAAAGTTCGGAAAAACGGCAATCCGGAGAGAGATCTGGCGCAGAACCAACAGCTTAACCAACAACTGCGGCACTGGGGTATACCACCAACTTCCCGACTCCAAGCTGTTAGGTACTGAGAAATTCGTCACGGGAAATCTCTCTTACAATTTCTGGCTCAAACCGGGACTTAAACACAGGATGTAAAGCAAAAAATTCGCCACTACACCAACGAAGCAGTTACGGAGATCAAATATCAAAAGCGACAATTGCAGGCAAAGTCACGGGGGGGCGTTAGTTTACGCAACAATAAAAGAACCCTTGTTTTTATTGCTATTGTTATTTATTGACCCATTCAGTATCACAAGTCTGAATTAAAAACAATTGTTTCTATTCAAAAAGGCTCTATAATGCACAATAGTTAAAAACGATTCATTTAGGTATTTACTTTTCTTTAACGTAAACAAATTATGATAAAAGCGAAAGCAGGATAGTTGAACCATTTCTGGGTATATAAAGTGAAGTTTCTTGGACACAAATCATACAACTCCTAGTGAGCCTAGATACGGTGCTAGACCTAAAAATATTTAAAAAAAACACTCAAAAATGGTTTCCGACAAAATTATCTACTTTTTCTACCTTTGCGCTATGGTGAGTGACTATTAATTACAAGCTTTTATTTATTATTTACCAGCTGATTCCGCAGACGTTGTCCTGCCTGTTCTTTTTTTTCGTTTTTGAGTTATGCGCTTACCGACACATTTTGCGATTCACATTTATATTATAGACTAGCTTTTACCCGTGACTTCGTCCGCATTAGGTAGTTTTTGCGTGAATGCGTTGTTTTCCCGGAATACCAATTTTATTCAAATATAATTCAAATCTTTGGTAATTCAGGAGTGAAAACGATCAAATTACCCGGGAAGATTTTTTTCCCATGGGAATGCGTTGTTTTCCCGCGGTCAAAAGTAACTCATGTACTTTCTTAAGTCTCAAACTATCTCCTCACTAAATTTCATTTCAAATCTGTGCTGTAGTTTAGGTGTACATGCGATCAGGTCAACTTGAATTTTCCCATGGGAATACGTCATTTTCCCGCCGCAATGTCCTTTCTCGGGTATCAGAATATATCCATACCAAATTTTTGCAAATTGGTTCAGGAGTTTAGGCGTGTGTGAGTAACAGACAGCCAGACAGAGATACTTTCGCACTTATTATATCAGTACAGTGGAATCCGTTTATAATGACATCGAAGGGAATCGACAAACACGTCATAATAAGCGGACGTCATACAAAGCGTTTTGTGAAAAAAAAACAACTTTTGCGTAAATATGTACTTATGTATGTATTTTAATAGAAAAGTATAGTATGTAATGTATTGTCGAATGACCAACGCCAAATTCCTTTGCGAGAGATGAGTTCGATTCTCTATTTTCTAATCTACAAATATTATTGCACCTTTCTCCCCAATCGTAAATACTATACGACGTTGAAATGACATTCTTTTCACAGTATAGACACAAACGACAAACGAAAAATAATGCGTGACCTTCAAGCGTCAATTACTCACTGAGATTCAAAACAAAAACGAGCCATGTGCCGAACGTCGTCGGGAATCAACGAGCATTACCGAAGGTGTAAACATGATACTTTGCAATGTAAAGTATCATATCGGTCATTATAACCGGACATAATTTATTAAAAATGGGTCATAATAAGCGACATGTCACTATAAGAGAAGTCATTATATCCGACTTTTTTGTAAAGAATTTTATATGAAAACAAAACTTCGTAGTATAATTATTACGTCATAAATCCAACCGCCTAGCCGTTTTTGACTCATAAGTAATAGGCGGTTGGTCAATGTAAGCGGAGGCATAATAATAAACGGATTCTACTGTATGGATTTAGTTTTACCTGTCCCGTGTTTGTTTGACTGGTATTTAGTAGTTAGGTATTCTGTTTTAATCTGTGTCCGATTGAACTCTTGTTTTGTATACACGTATAGTTTCCATGACAACGCACAAGTTGATAATAAAAGCATGTTCAATAAAAATCTTTAGTACTTCTTGGCTTTAAATTAGTGAAGGATATTATTTCATTGGCATATGAACAATACGCCATTGAAATCACAAAAATTAAAATTAATGGATACGTCTACTTCCCTTAGATTGGTAAAACGCAATACGTCACGATAAACACGGTATCATGTGCGCTTGTGACACGGGCGATTTTACAACAAAAATGGGTAGGCTGATGTACTGGCCACTGTTCCTACAATAAGTTAGTTAACTACTGGTTGTCGGGTCTAAACGCGATTTATTATAATGACATTTTCATGACTGCCTCGTTGGTGTAGTGGCAAAGTTTCTGCCTCACATCCGAAAGGTCCTGGGTTCGAATCCCAGGTCGAGCAAAATTGTTTCTGAGATTTTCTGTCATGATTTTCTCAAAAACAGCTCGGAGTCGGGAAGTTGGTGGTGTTACACCCCCGTGCCTCGGTGCGCACGTTGAGCCGTTGGTCCTGCGCCTGATCTCTCTCCGGTCATGTCGGATTGCCTTCTCACCGAACTTTGAGAGTGATGGAACAGTGAGTGCACCTGTGTATTGCGCTCACACTTGTGCACTATAATATCTCCTGCGTAGTTGGCTGATCTCTGTTGAGATTGGCCGCCGTGGTCGAAATCGGCCAGGAGGACTATTATTTAATTGAGTATTAGGTACTCACTGCAGTCAGTCAGTCAACTCGTGACCACGGCTGTGTTCCAGCCGAAACGTCGAGCAATAAGTACCTAATACTCAATTAAATATATCGCGTTTAGACCCGATAACCAGTAGTTAGTGTTAAAATGCAACGCGAAAGTTTAAAATCAAATATGTAAGTTACTTATGTCATTAACTTTTTTTTTTCAGATTGCAGTATGTGTCACTGCACCGGAACCTTGTAAGTATATCTTTAGCACTGAAACTGAAAAAGAAAATTATTTTGATTTAAATTTAAAGCAAAATAATTCTCTTTTTCAGCTTTAGTCATGGATTATCGCAAAGTAACGCCCGATTCCATGAACTATCTTTAGCACAGTCTTAAATTTATTACATAACGCCCCTAAGCCGTTGTCTTGCGTGAGCTACGCAAAGCGACAAGTGTGCTGCGACGCGATGCGACCAATACTGACGAGCAATTTGGTGGAATGGTCAAGAAGTTGACTATTAACCAAGAGGTCGTGGGTTCGATCCCCGCACTGTACAAACATTTGTGTGCACGTCTGTTTGTACTTGTCTGGGTGTTATATGTATTTATTTAAGTTTATTTGTAATACCACTGTTGATTGTGATTTCTGAACACAAGTGCTTAAGCTACTTACCACAGAGTCAGATCTTGTATATTTATAGTCCCTAGTCCCCATATACAGTCGTAAATGTAGTAGTAAAGGTCCCATCAACGAAGGGCCCTACCCTTCGTTGATGGGACCTTTTAATAGGAAATCACCTTTACTATAACTCTTTAGAAGGAATACGTCGAGTTACCAGTAGCCCTGTATAATGATGCTTAGTCGTACCGTTTAACATTGATAGAGTCGTGATACTGCATCGCTGCTTAAAGTCGCAGTGTGTAAAGTGTCTTTCAGAGGAGAACAACAATATCTGATAAATTTATTCAATCACTAGTTTCCGATCGTGGGTTCGGCTGTGTGCAGGACCGAATGGGGTCGAGTGAATTCAAAATTAAAGCAGTTCCAGCTTCTGATTAAGTTTAGTATTGAATAGTCAATTTATATTTAAAAAAAAAACTCCTTCAAAAAGTTCTAATCAAGGAATTTTACTACTCAAATGATTCTGAAGTCGGTGCGTTGCATCATTCGGTAATTTTGTCGAATAATGTAAAAACAGTATTACCTATGCAATGTGAACGTTTATCCGTAATGACGTATCGTGTCATTTGATGAATAGGCATGATGACATCTATCTTAAATATTTTCAAGACTATGACGTTTAAAAAACATAGCCCCTATGAAGTTAAGGCAACCAGTATATTTCCAAAAAGCTATATTAACCAACTTTTAATTTAAGCACACAAAATTCAATAAATATTCGGTCCATTGACTCCGATTTCTAATACACTACCGTGAACGTCACGTTTTTGTATCCCCATACAAAATCTATGGAGGCAGACCGTTCTGAGTGTTCTGTCAGATAATAACGAGTATGTCAACGATTGGTGGTGTCATCTAGCCTATTGTCAATGACGTATCCTGTGTGAATGCACGCTTACAGTTAATTGAAAGGAAGAAAGAACAACGTCAGAAATGGCATACAAATAAAATAATTCTAAATACACACATAAGCCAACAGAAAACAATTAAACACAATAAGTAAAAGCCAGCTTTTCAATATGTAGACAATGTTGTTGTTTGTACTATAATATATATCAGTGGACTCATGACTGTTCATAATTATGCTAAGTGGAATTGTACAATGGTTTTTTTTAAAAATAAAATGTAATAGACACGGTAATTTCAATTTTCTTTTTTTCTTTTTAGCTGGTTGTAAAAACAAAGGACTCCTGGCTGGGCTGGGTGGTATACTCTGATGAGGGTTGTCTGCGGTTTCATGTTTTAAATAAAAATCGTTTGAATATTTATTGTTTTTATTCTATCGTATCATCCTTAAGTGAACACACGCATCTCCGTGCTTCCGAAAAACGAAATCCGTCAGTGGGGTGAGCACAAACATTTTCGTAACGTATTCGTGTCGTCCAAACGTCAGAGACTGACAGTTTCCCCATACAAATTGACAAGTTAACGATAGGTTAACGCTAGGTAGGGAAACGCTACGAATACTTTACGATAATTGTTCGTGCTTACAGAACGATAATCGATTTTTCGATAACGACACTAGTACATATGACAGCACGTCTAAACGTGAAAGGTAAATCTTATGTTCATGTGTTAAGCACGATTTTGTTGTGCTCTCGTCTGCACACGTTATCCTTTTGAAATTTTAAGGTTTCTTACACTTTCAAGTTACAACATTAATTTAATCAGCATTAGAAACAATGGAGACGAAAATGAAATATCAATAGCAAGTAATTAAAAAAAAATTACAAAATACTTGTTATATAACATTTAAAAGTAAATGGATATAATTTGAATAAGTTTAAAGTTGACAGTTAATACTTCTGGATCAGCAAAATGAATTTATCTTTACAAATAAAACTTTACTTAAAAATGGTATTGATCTGCAGTCTATTGCGTGATAAGTATATGAAGCATTCTGACTAATAAATGGAATAAGCGCTCCATATATCTTGAATTACCTTACCTTCTTGGTGACCAAGATACTTACTTACGCGTTTTGGACCCAAAAATGAAAACTTCTACTTCTTCATCGGTTTGTGTTAATTTAATTTCCCCGCAAAGGGTACATTTGTTCCGCCAATGTCACGTGCGCAGCATTTGCACGGCAAAAAGAATGTAATACGAGAATAAATAAATTTTATTCTGAGCAAAATTGATCTAAACAAAACAAACAGACATTATAAACTAAGTAACAACAGGGACAAACAATACTATTATAACAACACGAGAAGAGAGGTGGTGCGGAGAATAAGAAGTTTAAATAATTACTACGTTACTAATTAATATTTTTAACATTAATAAATTTTGTTAGAGATTTTAAAACAGGGGGACTTAAAAAGTGAAGTAGAGTTGTTTATTATCTCTTCCGACCGATTTCGGGCATGGCAACCACTTCGACCCCTAATCGGATCTGCGCTGATGCGCACGAAGATGACTCACAAAGCCTATCTTCGCGGCAAACTCTCGTGCACAATATGAACACGTTAGTTTGCCGTTTACATAATTGTAGGGAATGGCTGCAGAGTTTTTTATATAAGTTGGGAGGGGGAAGGTCATCTAAGAAGGAAAATCTAGTAAAGAAGCGCCAATTTTGTTCAATTAACAAGGATTTGATCTGGAAATCCTTCCTCCAACCCGCATTCGCAGATGGAACTGTCTTTAATATGAAGCTTAGTCAAATCAAAGCCAAATTAACCGGGATACAAGAGTGTCTTATGCGAAGCTGACAAATAATAGAGACCACATTCTTAGGTAGCCTCATGTGTTAAAAGAACCATGGTTTTGCTGGAATGATTGGTTGGACCTCTGCATAATAGTTACCAACAATCCTTTTTGTTGAGTTCCAGGATGGAAGAAAGTGAAGACGGGGTAAGGAATAATCGTTAACAGAATAAAGTTTATAATACTCTAATGAGCCGTCTGACACCGAGACCTTGGCGCACGAATCTGCTGTCTCGTTTCCCGGGATTCCCTTGTGACCAGGAAATGAATCCAGGCAAGAACGACGTAGGTGACGAGAGGCTCATCGCCGCAGAGTCGCCTGCTTGTCGATATTTTACAGGCTTTACTTCGGCGATTGTGGTCATGAACTACACCAACTTATTCCGCCCCATTTTACCATCGGACCAGCGGGATACCATCCGTACCGTGTCGATGTTTCACTGATACGAACCAAGCGCTTCTCATCTACATTTCTGATGCGCACTGCAAAAGAGTGGAACTCACTACCTGCGTCAGTGTTTCCCTGCAATTACAACCTTGAAATTTTCAAAGCTACAGTGAACAGGCATCTTCTAGGTGAGCTCGCTCCATCGTAGACTCAGTCTTAGCCTCGTTGGGCTTAGTCTTGGGTCGAGAGCAAAACTATCCCAAATAAAATAAAATAAAAAAAATTCTTTTTGCTTCAATTCCCAAAAAAAAATTCCCAATGAAGGAATGTGTCATTTTCCCGCGGTGAAAAGTAGCATCTCTATACCAAATTTCATGCAAATTGGTTCAGTAGTTATGGCGTGATTGAGTATCAGACAGACAGACAGACTGGCATGTATAATATTAGTATGGATTGTGAAGGTTTTCCAAGGGGACGAAGTCGCGGGTGGCCACTAATTTTTGAAATATTCTTTCAAGTATGTACTACATAGGAGGATGGTTCTTACGGAGAGAAAAATAAAAATAAAAAACAACCGTTAGTTCAAATAGTTCTGAACAGGACAATAGGCTTGTTTCCACTATGAAAAAAATATTCAAAAACTGATTTTCTCTAAACTAATTCATAATTTCAGATGCCTTTACACTAATATTTTTCTGCAGTTCGTATAATTTGATTTTTAATTGGAATTCAAATGATAATTAGTCACTCAGTCGGCATTGCACGCGATGACGTCAAAGTGTGTTATTCCCATACAAACTCTATGAAGAAAAGCGTTTTGACAGTTGATAAAAAGTACGTCAACGATTGGTGGTGTCAACTACCGTATTTTAACTAGTTGCGTTTTCAACGTGTCAAGCCAGCATATGTCATTTCCACCTACACACATCAAAAGTGTCTAGGGATCAAGCATTTTTATGCGGATTTCTTGAGATTGAGATGTGGCTTTTTAATAAATTTATGATTTTATAAATTTATATGGAACCTTTTTGGTGCTTTTCATAATTTGAAACAGAAACTGTCAATCAAATTCGAGTAAAAGATGAAAATCAGCTGTCAATATTTTCTCTATAAAAACATTAGTACAACGCATTGAAGACATTATTAGTGCTACTGTTTCCCTACTACTGATTAAAACAAACGTTATTATGGAGCGGCGACGTCATTTAAGCCGGGAAGAAATGCTCAGAGCCGTGGGAATGATAGAAGCTGGTTCCCGGCAACGTACTGTGGCTTTAGCTCTGAATACAAGTCAGAGTGTTATCAGTCGACTTTGGACACGTTACCGAAGCACTGGTACCGTGGCTGAGCGCCATGGAGGACGGTATCGCTGCACCACACGGAGACAAGACCGATACATTCAAATCACAACTCGAAGAGTTCCAACAATAACCGCCATGATGTTAGCCGTGAGGCTTTATCACTTTTCAGGGAACTTAATTAGGGACCAAACAGTCAGAAACCGCTTGCATGAAGTGAACCTTCATTCCCGAAGACCTCTAAGGGTAACACCTATGTATAGCAATGCACAATCGTAGGATCTGATATCAATGGGCTCTTGAACACAGAAATTGGGCAGAAGAACAATGGCGATATATCAGACGTCATCGTTCCTCTACAAGTGCAAATCGGTCCCTTATTTCAGTATAAAATTTTATTGGGTAACTTAAACAATTAATAATCCGTGTTTCTACCGCGAACACTAACAACACAAGAACATCGGATTGGCATACTCAAAATGAGTTCATCCAAATCACGCTGTGGAATGGCCGCCCATGTTCGTTGCAACAACAAAAAAAGGTCTTCTTGCGACTGGATACCCTCCATATTCGGCAGAGCTCTTCTCTGTAGCATATCCCATGCATGCTCAATCGGGTTCAAGTCTGGCGACTGAGCAGGCCAGGGCATGACATTGATGTTACTTGCGGCGAGAGTCTGTCTTACAACTCTTGCGGTGTGCGGTCGTGCATTATTATCATGCATTAACTGAAATAAGGGACCGATTTGCACTTGTAGAGGAACGATGACGTCTGATACAATCGTCTCAGCATAAATTTGAGCGTTGAGGTTGCCTCTGATCCAAATCAACTCAGTTCTTCCGCCGATCCAAATACCCACCCATACAATGATGGTTCCACCACTATAAGGATGGACTTCCTGGCAGGATTTTAATCGCTGTTGGCGTCCAGGGGTTCTCCAGTGTCGTATACGTCTTGTATCCGGTCTCATACCAAAACGAGACTCATCAGAAAAGCACACGAAACGCCATTGTTCTTCTGCCCAATTTCTGTGTTCAAGAGCCCATTGATATCGAATCCTACGATTGTGCATTGCTATAGGTGGTACCCTTAGCGGTCTTCGGGAATGAAGGTTCACTTCATGCAAGCGGTTTCTGACTGTTTGGTCGCTAATTAAGTTCCCTGAAAAGTGATGAAGCCTCACGGCTAACATCATGGCGGTTATTGTTGGAGCTCTTCGAGTTGTGATTTGAATGTATCGGTCTTGTCTCCGTGTGGTGCAGCGATACCGTCCTCCATGGCGCTCAGCCACGGTACGGTACCAGTGCTTCGGTAACGTGTCCAAAGTCGACTGATAACACTCTGACTTGTATTCAGAGCTAAAGCCACAGTACGTTGCCGGGAACCAGCTTCTATCATTCCCACGGCTCTGAGCATTTCTTCCCTGCTTAAATGACGTCGCCTCTCCATAATAACGTTGGTTTTAATCAGTAGTAGGGAAACAGTAGCACTAATAATGTCTTCAATGCGTTATATGTTTTTATAGGGAAAATATTGACAGCTGATTTTCATCTTTTACTCGAATTTGATTGACAGTTCCTGTTTCAAATTATGAAATGCACCAAAAAGGATCCATATAAATTTATAAAATCATAAATTTATTAAAAAGCCACATCTGAATCTCAAGAAATCCGCATAAAAATGCTTGATCCCTAGACACTTTTGATGTGTGTACTTAAGTTTGACAAGAGCAAACCCTATTTATTTGTTTTAGTTTCAAATCTTGTAAAACCTTTGTCCATTATGCATGACTTTTCGTTATTAGAACAAAACAACGCTGAAACCTTTTGTTTACAAAGAGTTTTAGATTATTTCTAGATTTGAATATCATTCAGAGTTCAATATTGCCTCTTTAATCAATTATCTTACAGAATTAGCATTGGAAACATTAACTTTAATGTTTACTCTAAATTATATTTCAACCCAATGTAATTACTAAACCAAAATTGATCGATTCAGGTATTTTGATCTTATGCCCTTACTCTTCAACAAAACTACTAATGTAGAAACATTTTTTTGCATTACATCTCCATTTCCCTCGCTAGATTTCAAAGACATCTAGCGTGGAGTAACAGTACTTTTAAAACCAGGTCATACGTCTTGCGTTGTCTATCTTACTCTTTCCCATAGCCACTCAACTGCGTGCAAAAGAGACATCCATAGTCATTCGTAAAGAGTGCTTATTTTTGAGCGCCTTGCGAATATAGATGGCTCTCGTCTGTCATTTCGTTCGTACTGTGACCTGCCCTAGTATAAGGACATTTTTTTAATATTAATTCTCAACCTCCAAGAACATCTGAATAAGATTAACATTTAATTATAAAATGCAATAAAACAATTTAACATCTACCCAAATAACGCCAATATTGCTCGATAATCAATTAGTTTCACTTAAATACGTTTTAGCACTATGTCAAGTCAAAAATACTATTACTTCTTCCTTACATACGTATTTTCTCTTAGATGTAATCTTAAATGTATTTCAGTATTTTACAGGGAATAATCTCGCAACTACCGAGCCAAAATGTATTTTTAATTAATGTAAGAATCTTAAAATATTTCGATACGACATCTACAGAACATACTTCGAACTTCAAACTTCGAACCTCCCAAATCAAATAACACAGATCGGCAGTTCGTCACTGCTACAACTAGATGTCGCTATTCACTCATTTTCTTAATTTATTTATTTAATTCAGAACTTATTTAAAATATTTAGAGTCGATCTGTTACAGCTGTAAGCCGCGAGCTGTGAGTTGAGGTGTAGTTGAGCGGTAAGCGTTTTGACTGCGCGCAGTTGGCTTTTTCATGCAAAATGTATGGTACAACTAACAACTTAATGCTCTTCTTTGAATGGCAAGTTAACGTCCTTTATTTTGTCTTAGAGCTCTGTTTGCTGAGCCCTGTTTACTACTCTTTTCTTTAACGCTTAGCCGCGCTCACTTCAACAAAGGTATTAATTGTTGTTTGTGCTATGTTTGTGGAGTAGGTATACAAATTGAGCCATATAATTACGAATTACGCTGTCCGTCTGTCACCAGGCTGAAATACAGTTGATATTGCTGTTAAATAATGAATGAATTGATGTAAAATGTTTCCTATACAATGTTATTTTATCTCCCGACAGAAAGAACGGATGGACTAATTTCGGTTCGGTTTATTTTATTCGGATGATACCTACTTTAATAATGGAGGTCGAACCAAAAACTCTCCAGCCGTTGAGCTCACCACCTGTTTTCTGTCGGGGTTTTCTTTGAAATCACTTATAAAAGCTTAGGTTCTAAGTATTAGGGGACTTTGCAAATTCGAACCCCAAAAGTAAAAAGTTCCACCAGCCTAGGATCCTGTTATAGCCAAGACTCAAGCTAGACCCCACACTGCAAGACCTCAAGATACTGTTAGCTCATTTTGTGTAGATAGGAACGTAACTTAATATTTTTCAGTGATGATAGTTTACATTTTTTCAAAAGTACGACAACTAACACCTTAGTCTACCGGTGACCGCGGACTCTCAAAAGGGTCCGAAACCGCTCTAATTGAATCGAGATAATTGATCTCGCTTTCGCTTCTATCATAATTTGTTTACGTCAAAGAAAAGTAAATACCTAAATGAATCGTTTTTAACTATTGTGCATTAAAGAGCCTTTTTGAATAGAAACAAGTGTTTTTAATTCGGACTTGTGATACTGAATAGTACAATAAATAACAATAGCAATAAAAACAAGGGTTCTTTTATTGTTGCGTAGACTAACGCCCCCCCCCCCCCGTGACTTCGCCTGCAATTGTCGCTTTTGATATTTGATCTCCGTAACTGCCTCGTTGGTGTAGTGGCGAATTTTTTGCTTTACATCCTGTGTTTAAATCCCGGTTTGAGCCAGAAATTGTTAGAGAGATTTCCCGTGACGAATTTCTCAGTACCTAACAGCTTGGAGTCGGGAAGTTCGTGGTATACCCCAGTGCCGCAGTTGTTGGTTAAGCTGTTGGTTCTGCGCCAGATCTCTCTCCAGATTGCCGTTTTTACGAACTTTTAAAGTGAAGGAGCAGTAAGTGCAACTGTGTATTGCGATCACTTATAAATCTTATAATATATCTCGCACGTAGTTGGTAAAACTGTTGGGATTGGCCGCCGTGGTCGTAATCGGCTAAGAGCAACATTTTATTGAAATGATACACTTTTTACGGATTACTTCGCAATTTATTTACATTTTGTTTTAACCTGACGTTTCGGACCCTTTTGAGAGTCCGCGGTCACCGGTAGACTAAGGTGTTAGTTGTCGTACTTTTGAAAAAATGTAAACTATCATCACTGAAAAATATTAAGTTACGTTCCTATCTACACAAAATGAGCTAACAGTATTTTCGTAAATTAAAAACTCCACTGATATTTACACAGCACTTTATTCGTATAACACTGTCTTGCTTACAACAATTACAATAACGTATTCGTCCAGAGCTAGTGCTCGCTTCGTGCCACCGACTAGAATGACTCGAGAAAGTGTTGTCGGAACCATGTCACCACTCAACATCCCTCCCACCGTGCTTGATTCCGATTGGCTGTTCGCCAACCAATCAGAATCAAGCTCGTACTACAGAGTCAGTTAGAAACTTATTATTTTACTTATAATTTAAAATACAACAAAATATGTAAAATTACTGATAAAAATCAAATGACCCAAATATCGAAACAGTACGAATAATTAATTAAAAATAAACCCAATAAATTATCTAATAAATTTAAATACAATAATCAATAAAAAATCTAAAAGACATAATACTTATTCTAAAAATCACAACATTCGGCCGTCCTAATATGTGCAACCTCCCGGTGCACATCAGAATCACAACATTCGGAATAATAATAGGACAAGTTATGACCTAATTAAACCTAATTAAATTGTTTTTACTGTACAATTGTTTTATGTTGCTTTTGTCGTTGCAGCGCAGATAAAGGAAGATCATCCTCACTATCGAAACTAGAATCAGTTGTGTTTTCATCAGACTCATCTAAGGAATGGTACTACATACCAAGATTTATCCAAGGCCGATTTCTGTCTGCTGCAACGACACTTTCAAACTGTTTTCTTTTGACTGAATATCGGCAATTTCTTATCTACTATTACAATTTACAAATTTCCTAAAGTTCGGCCTACTCAGCCATTAATAGCATGCAAATAGTCATTTGGCATTTAAACAGAAACAATTATTAATACATTATCAGATATACAAGATGTCAGAATATTGTAATTTAGCATTATTGTCCGTATAAACATGATTGAACATAGGTATATATATTATATTTTTTTTTTACAAATTGGCGTAATTTGGGAACCAAAAGTTGTTCTGAACCTTCTCAACCGCTTTAGTTATACCTAAGTGACGAACGTCATCATGATTGGATAGACAATTTAAAAACGCGCACCACGGGGCCCAACGAGGCACAATTTTTCTCTTACTTTTTTTTGTACTTGATCACAAAATGCTTCTTAATACCTTTTAGTTCCTCATTGTTATTAGGCCTAAGGATTTTCACTATTCGCGATATGTCTGGCTCCGCGATTTGAAATGACAATAGCCAGTGTTCCTTTTTTAATATAGTTCAGAAAGATAAGGATTCCTACTCAAGCGTCAACGTGAGTCATATGAGTTCCTGATCTTTACTCTATATCAAAAGTGAATTCACTTATCTCTAGCCACCAACGCGCAATACGTGACGACATCAGAATAGCGTTTACCTCATCAAGTTTCAAAGAGATTGCACTTTTGTAGAGAAGTACAACTGCTGAATTCCTAAACCCTTCAACGCGGGCAAATTGTCCAAAGATTTTTTAAGTTCAGGATTTTTGTATCAGATACTCAAATCAAACTGCACTTGTTGCCAAAATCTATATAAGCGAGAATATCTGGTCATTAATTCAATTATTAACCATTGGTCTTTCCTAAAGAATTTATCATTACTATTGATGTGCGTGGAAATAGCCAGTGTTTTAAGAGTGTCTGACACAATTGTCGCAGTGTTATTGTTGGAAATCTACAAGTGGCTTCAACATGTCCCACTCAATGGCACGTTTGACATTTGATCAGTGGATTTGGGTATTTTATGTAAGTATGGCCTCTACTTTTACAGTTAAAACAAATTGGTACGTTACCAGTGCTATCATTCGAGGTAGGAGTGTAAGAAGCAATATTTTCGATACGTTTTTGACAAGGATATTGTCTGAAGGACGTTGAGAGCTAAGAAAGTTCAGAAGATCCTCCGGCTCCGCGCAATTTAGAGCCTGTGCGCCATTTGATTCCCAACTGATTTATCATTTATGCAGTGGATAACGCAGTCCACTGCCTTTTTCCCACATACTTTCACATCTAATAAAGTTAGTAAGTTTATCGTACAAATACTCTTTAAAGCTTTCGTTCTTTGAAGTACGTGCCAGCATTTCCTCGAGAAGTCGACCGTAGTTTTACTCGTTTGGGAGTGCTCACTTAAGTTTTATTTACCATTCACTCTAATTGTAGTTTACAGACGGTAAAGCCGCTGTACCATTTTTAGCTAATCCCACAAAATTTTACAAAGCAAAATGTACGGTTTACCTCTCGTCCTAATCATAGATGCTGGCACATTCATTGACCTTCCTTATCCATCCTTCAACACTTTTGAGTTTTACTAAAGGGGTCGAACTCCGGTATAACATAATTTAATTGGTTATTGCCCAAACAGTTAGATTCTTGTTTAACACTGTTTTTAATTAATGATAAAAGTTTTATGACATCGTCAAGACTAAAATAAACTTGATGATGGAACCTGCGTCATGTCATCAGTTTCAATAAGCGACCCATTTCTTAGATCTGACCTGTCATTGGAGCTCGGCGCTGGATTGATTTCTTCCACAGTCCACGACAAAGGTGAATTAGTTCTTCGCTTTTTAGCAGCGGTGACCTCTACCGCCGTCTTCTCTCATGGTAACCTCGCAAAAAGAAAGATAATCAATATACTTTTGATTATGTAAAATAAATATGATCTCATGACTCATAGATGTTATATAGGTGCATATAACCTTGTTAACCTAAAGGCGAATCTAGCCATGTGAACCTAAAGGCGCATCTAGCCTTGTAAACTTGAAGGCGCATCTAGCCTAGTAAACTTGAAGGCGCATTCAGCCTTGTAAACCTAAAGGCGCATCTAGCCTTGTAAACCTAAGGGCGCATCTAGCCTTGTAAATCTAAAGGCGCATTCAGCCTTGTAAATAATAAGCGCCTCTAAGATTTGGACCGTAACAACGTACCAGGACTATCACAGAACACTATCAAGGTGTAGCCTTGACCAGTATCCAGCGACAATCCAATACGAAGGCATGCATAGCACTGTTGAAGACTTGCTTCAACCAAGCGCCATCACACACCCCAAGTATCACAAGGGCAATCTTACACGAATTTCAGTGTAAGTAATGCACACACTAAATCCTAGCGACTTAATGGTTAAAATTCAGTTTCATAGTCGGGGCCATCATAATATATTATTAGCCTTGACCAAATATATCTAATGATGAACCTGATACGATAATATCGGCATAGCGCTGTCGAAGAGTTGCCTCGACCGGAAGCTATCCGACCATTTTACATGCTACAATGTACGTATAAAAAAATACATGTCACATTTTAATATATTTTGTAGCAAACGTTGCTTCTTACTCGTTTTTGGATCATACATAGATCCATACAGGCACACATGGCCTTTTATCAGTATTTGGAACATACATAGCTCCTTAACAGCACACATGGCCGTTTAACTAGTTATGGTGGAACATACATAGCTCCTGAACAGCACACATGGCCGTTTAACTAGTTGTTGTGGAACATACATAGCTCCATAACAGCACACATGGCCGTTTAACTAGTTATGGTGGAACATACATAGCTCCATAACAGCACACATGGCCGTTTAACTAGTTATGGTGGAACATAGATAGCTCCTGAACAGCACACATGGCCGTTTGTGGAAAATACATAGCTCCTGAACAGCACACATGGCCGTTTGTGGAACATAAATAGCTCCATAACAGCACATATGGCCGTTTGTGGAACATACATAGCTCCATAACAGCACACATGGCCGTTTAACTAGTTATGGTGGAACATACATAGCTCCATAACAGCACACATGGCCGTTTAACTAGTTATGGTGGAACATACATAGCTCCATAACAGCACACATGGCCGTTTAGCTAGTTGTTGTGGAACATACATAGCTCCATAACAGTACACATGGCCGTTATTTTACTAGTAATAAAGAACATCACAATTTATTTTAAATGTATTTTTTTCCATACTATGCCTTTTATTCATATGCAATTTTTACTTAATATCTTTCTTCTACAGACAGCTTGTTGGATAGTTTATCAAAGGTCAACATTATCAAGGAGTAGCCTCGACCGAATGGACCGCATGATAAATCATTCTCAACATGAGTAGTATTAACAGAGAGTCGCCCTGTTCGAATAATACTCACGCAAGTCCAACAATAATAATATCCAACAATAAAAAAAAAGTACACCAGCTCAGAGGTCTCAGGAATTCATCGCGAACTATTATCAAGGAGTAGCCTTGACCACATAGATTGCGCGATGAGTTCAGAGTTTCTTTGCATTTACTAGAATAGTACCATCAAAGAGTGGCCTTGACCAGATATTATTCAAGCTGCTGTCAGTGCTAGTGTAGGCCTCATTATTTTATAGAAATTGCGATATGTTTACAAGTTACATTATTAGGGAGTAGCCCCAACCAAATGCTCTTGGTAACACTGTTAAAATTCATTTCAAGTTTATAAAAGGCATAGCAAGGGTGAAATCGTATAGCTATCTTTTTATTGTTTAGAAATAAAGTATTTCAACTTACGTTTTTTTTGGACAGGACAGCAGGTCACGTTCCACTTCTGAGTTTTCGTAAATTAAAAACTCCACTGATATTTACACAGCACTTTATTCGTATAACACTGTCTTGCTTACAACAATTACAATAACGTATTCGTCCAGAGCTAGTGCTCGCTTCGTGCCACCGACTAGAATGACTCGAGAAAGTGTTGTCGGAACCATGTCACCACTCAACATCCCTCCCACCGTGCTTGATTCCGATTGGCTGTTCGCCAACCAATCAGAATCAAGCTCGTACTACAGAGTCAGTTAGAAACTTATTATTTTACTTATAATTTAAAATACAACAAAATATGTAAAATTACTGATAAAAATCAAATGACCCAAATATCGAAACAGTACGAATAATTAATTAAAAATAAACTCAATAAATTATCTAATAAATTTAAATACAATAATCAATAAAAATCCCGCGTGGTGGAGTATGGCTCGGACCACCTCATAGTTGAGGTGAGGCCTGTGCCCAGCAGTGGGACTTATATAGGCTGATGAGTGAGAATCAATAAAAAATCTAAAAGACATAATACTTATTCTAAAAATCACAAAAGTATCTTGAGGTCTTGCAGTGTGGGGTCTAGCTTGAGTCTTGGCTATAACAGGATCCTAGGCTGGTGGAACTTTTTACTTTTGGGGTTCGAATTTGCAAAGTCCCCTAATACTTAGAACCTAAGCTTTTATAAGTGATTTCAAAGAAAACCCCGACAGAAAACAGGTGGTGAGCTCAACGGCTGGAGAGTTTTTGGTTCAACCTCCATTATTAAAGTAGGTATCATCCGAATAAAATAAACCGAACCGAAATTAGTCCATCCGTTCTTTCTGTCGGGAGATAAAATAACATTGTATAGGAAACATTTTACATCAATTCATTCATTATTTAACAGCAATATCAACTGTATTTCAGCCTGGTGACAGACGGACAGCGTAATTCGTAATTATATGGCTCAATTCGTATACCTACTCCACAAACATAGCACAAACAACAATTAATACCTTTGTTGAAGTGAGCGCGGCTAAGCGTTAAAGAAAAGAGTAGTAAACAGGGCTCAGCAAACAGAGCTCTTAGACAAAATAAAGGACGTTAACTTGCCATTCAAAGAAGAGCATTAAGTTATTAGTTGTACCATACATTTTGCATGAAAAAGCCAACTGCGCGCAGTCAAAACGCTTACCGCTCAACTACACCTCAACTCACAGCTCGCGGCTTACAGCTGTAACAGATCGACTCTAAATATTTTAAATAAGTTCTGAATTAAATAAATAAATTAAGAAAATGAGTGAATAGCGACATCTAGTTGTAGCAGTGAGGAACTGCCGATCTGTGTTATTTGATTTGGGAGGTTCGAAGTTTGAAGTTCGAAGTATGTTCTGTAGATGTCGTATCGAAATATTTTAAGATTCTTACATTAATTAAAAATACATTTTGGCTCGGTAGTTGCGAGATTATTCCCTGTAAAATACTGAAATACATTTAAGATTACATCTAAGAGAAAATACGTATGTAAGGAAGAAGTAATAGTATTTTTGACTTGACATAGTGCTAAAACGTATTTAAGTGAAACTAATTGATTATCGAGCAATATTGGCGTTATTTGGGTAGATGTTAAATTGTTTTATTGCATTTTATAATTAAATGTTAATCTTATTCAGATGTTCTTGGAGGTTGAGAATTAATATTAAAAAAATGTCCTTATACTAGGGCAGGTCACAGTACGAACGAAATGACAGACGAGAGCCATCTATATTCGCAAGGCGCTCAAAAATAAGCACTCTTTACGAATGACTATGGATGTCTCTTTTGCACGCAGTTGAGTGGCTATGGGAAAGAGTAAGATAGACAACGCAAGACGTATGACCTGGTTTTAAAAGTACTGTTACTCCACGCTAGATGTCTTTGAAATCTAGCGAGGGAAATGGAGATGTAATGCAAAAAAATGTTTCTACATTAGTAGTTTTGTTGAAGAGTAAGGGCATAAGATCAAAATACCTGAATCGATCAATTTTGGTTTAGTAATTACATTGGGTTGAAATATAATTTAGAGTAAACATTAAAGTTAATGTTTCCAATGCTAATTCTGTAAGATAATTGATTAAAGAGGCAATATTGAACTCTGAATGATATTCAAATCTAGAAATAATCTAAAACTCTTTGTAAACAAAAGGTTTCAGCGTTGTTTTGTTCTAATAACGAAAAGTCATGCATAATGGACAAAGGTTTTACAAGATTTGAAACTAAAACAAATAAATAGGGTTTGCTCTTGTCAAACTTAAGTACACACATCAAAAGTGTCTAGGGATCAAGCATTTTTATGCGGATTTCTTGAGATTCAGATGTGGCTTTTTAATAAATTTATGATTTTATAAATTTATATGTATATAATGTTTCCAATGCTAATTCTGTAAGATAATTGATTAAAGAGGCAATATTGAACTCTGAATGATATTCAAATCTAGAAATAATCTAAAACTCTTTGTAAACAAAAGGTTTCAGCGTTGTTTTGTTCTAATAACGAAAAGTCATGCATAATGGACAAAGGTTTTACAAGATTTGAAACTAAAACAAATAAATAGGGTTTGCTCTTGTCAAACTTAAGTACACACATCAAAAGTGTCTAGGGATCAAGCATTTTTATGCGGATTTCTTGAGATTCAGATGTGGCTTTTTAATAAATTTATGATTTTATAAATTTATATGGATCCTTTTTGGTGCATTTCATAATTTGAAACAGGAACTGTCAATCAAATTCGAGTAAAAGATGAAAATCAGCTGTCAATATTTTCCCTATAAAAACATATAACGCATTGAAGACATTATTAGTGCTACTGTTTCCCTACTACTGATTAAAACCAACGTTATTATGGAGAGGCGACGTCATTTAAGCAGGGAAGAAATGCTCAGAGCCGTGGGAATGATAGAAGCTGGTTCCCGGCAACGTACTGTGGCTTTAGCTCTGAATACAAGTCAGAGTGTTATCAGTCGACTTTGGACACGTTACCGAAGCACTGGTACCGTGGCTGAGCGCCATGGAGGACGGTATCGCTGCACCACACGGAGACAAGACCGATACATTCAAATCACAACTCGAAGAGCTCCAACAATAACCGCCATGATGTTAGCCGTGAGGCTTCATCACTTTTCAGGGAACTTAATTAGCGACCATACAGTCAGAAACCGCTTGCATGAAGTGAACCTTCATTCCCGAAGACCGCTAAGGGTACCACCTATAGCAATGCACAATCGTAGGATTCGATATCAATGGGCTCTTGAACACAGAAATTGGGCAGAAGAACAATGGCGTTTCGTGTGCTTTTCTGATGAGTCTCGTTTTGGTATGAGACCGGATACAAGACGTATACGACACTGGAGAACCCCTGGACGCCAACAGCGATTAAAATCCTGCCAGGAAGTCCATCCTTATAGTGGTGGAACCATCATTGTATGGGTGGGTATTTGGATCGGCGGAAGAACTGAGTTGATTTGGATCAGAGGCAACCTCAACGCTCAAATTTATGCTGAGACGATTGTATCAGACGTCATCGTTCCTCTACAAGTGCAAATCGGTCCCTTATTTCAGTTAATGCATGATAATGCACGACCGCACACCGCAAGAGTTGTAAGACAGACTCTCGCCGCAGCTAGCATCAATGTCATGCCCTGGCCTGCTCAGTCGCCAGACTTGAACCCGATTGAGCATGCATGGGATATGCTACAGAGAAGAGCTCTGCCGAATATGGAGGGTATCCAGTCGCAAGAAGACCTTTTTTTGTTGTTGCAACGAACATGGGCGGCCATTCCACAGCGTGATTTGGATGAACTCATTTTGAGTATGCCAATCCGATGTTCTTGTGTTGTTAGTGTTCGCGGTAGAAACACGGATTATTAATTGTTTAAGTTACCCAATAAAATTTTATACTGAAATAAGGGACCGATTTGCACTTGTAGAGGAACGATGACGTCTGATACAATCGTCTCAGCATAAATTTGAGCGTTGAGGTTGCCTCTGATCCAAATCAACTCAGTTCTTCCGCCGATCCAAATACCCGCCCATACCATGATGGTTCCACCACTATAAGGATGGACTTCCTGGCAGGATTTTAATCGCTGTTGGCGTCCAGGGGTTTTCCAGTGTCGTATACGTCTTGTATCCGGTCTCATACCAAAACAAGACTCATCAGAAAAGCACACGAAACGCCATTGTTCTTCTGCCCAATTTCTGTGTTCAAGAGCCCATTGATATCGAATCCTACGATTGTGCATTGCTATAGGTGGTACCCTTAGCGGTCTTCGGGAATGAAGGTTCACTTCATGCAAGCGGTTTCTGACTGTTTGGTCGCTAATTAAGTTCCCTGAAAAGTGATAAAGCCTCACGGCTAACATCATGGCGGTTATTGTTGGAACTCTTCGAGTTGTGATTTGAATGTATCGGTCTTGTCTCCGTGTGGTGCAGCGATACCGTCCTCCATGGCGCTCAGCCACGGTACCAGTGCTTCGGTAACGTGTCCAAAGTCGACTGATAACACTCTGACTTGTATTCAGAGCTAAAGCCACAGTACGTTGCCGGGAACCAGCTTCTATCATTCCCACGGCTCTGAGCATTTCTTCCCGGCTTAAATGACGTCGCCGCTCCATAATAACGTTTGTTTTAATCAGTAGTAGGGAAACAGTAGCACTAATAATGTCTTCAATGCGTTGTATGTTTTTATAGGGAAAATATTGACAGCTGATTTTCATCTTTTACTCGAATTTGATTGACAGTTTCTGTTTCAAATTATGAAATGCACCAAAAAGGTTCCATATAAATTTATAAAATCATAAATTTATTAAAAAGCCACATCTCAATCTCAAGAAATCCGCATAAAAATGCTTGATCCCTAGACACTTTTGATGTGTGTAGGTGGAAATGACATATGCTGGCTTGACACGTTGAAAACGCAACTAGTTAAAATTGTCCTGTTCAGAACTATTTGAACTAACGGTTGTTTTTTATTTTTATTTTTCTCTCCGTAAGAACCATCCTCCTATGTAGTACATACTTGAAAGAATATTTCAAAAATTAGTGGCCACCCGCGACTTCGTCCCCTTGGAAAACCTTCACAATCCATACTAATATTATACATGCCAGTCTGTCTGTCTGTCTGATACTCAATCACGCGGCACGCCTTAACTACTGAACCAATTTGCATGAAATTTTGGTATGGAGATGCTACTTTTCACCGCGGGAAAATGACACATTCCTTCATTGGGAAAATTTTTTTGGGAATTGAAGCAAAAAGAAAGGTATGAACATCGTTCTTTTATTTTATTTTATTTGGGATAGGTTTGCTCTCGACCCTAGACTAAGCCCAACGAGGCTAAGACTGAGTCTACGATGGAGCGAGCTCACCTAGAAGATGCCTGTTCACTGTAGCTTTGAAAATTTCAAGGTTGTAATTGCAGGGAAACACTGACGCAGGTAGTGAGTTCCACTCTTTTGCAGTGCGCATCAGAAATGTAGATGAGAAGCGCTTGGTTCGTATCAGTGAAACATCGACACGGTACGGATGGTTTCCCGCTGGTCCGATGGTAAAATGGGGCGGAATAAGTTGGTGTAGTTCATGACCACAATCGCCGAAGTAAAGCCTGTAAGATATCGACAAGCCGGCGACTCTGCGGCGATGAGCCTCTCGTCACCTACGTATTCTTGCTTGGATTCATTTCCTGGTCACAAGGGAATCCCGGGAAACGAGACAGTAGATTCGTGCGCCAAGGTCTCGGTGTCAACCGGCTCATTAGAGTATTATAAACTTTATTCTGTTAACGATTATTCCTTACCCCGTCTTCACTTTCTTCCATCCTGGAACTCAACAAAAAGGATTGTTGGTAACTATTATGCAGAGGTCCAACCAATCATTCAAGCAAAACCATGGTTCTTTTAACACATGAGGCTACCTAAGAATGTGGTCTCTATTATTTGTCAGCTTCGCATAAGACACTCTTGTATCCCGGTTAATTTGGCTTTGATTTGACTAAGCTTCATATTAAAGACAGTTCCATCTGCGAATGCGGGTTGGAGGAAGGATTTCCAGATCAAATCCTTGTTCATTGAACAAAATTGGCGCTTTTTTACTAGATTTTCTTCCAAAAACCTTCCCCTCCCAACTTATATAAAAAACTCTGCAGCCATTCCCTACAATTATGTAAACGGCAAACTAACGTGTTCATATTGTGCACGAGCGTTTGCCGCGAAGATAGGCTTTGTGAGTCATCTTCGTGTGCATCAGCGCAGATCCGATTAGGGGTCGAAGTGGTTGCCATGCCCGAAATCGGTCGGAAGAGATAATAAAAAACTCTACTTCACTCTTTAAGTCCCCCTGTTTTAAAATCTCTAACAAAATTTATTAATGTTAAAAATATTAATTAGTAACGTAGTAATTATTTAAACTTCTTATTCTCCCCACCACCTCTCTTCTCGTGTTGTTATAATAGTATTGTTTGTCCCTGTTGTTACTTATTTTTTAATGTCTGTTTGTTTTGTTTAGATCAATAAATTTTGCTCAGAATAAAATTTATTTATTCTCGTAAACATTCTTTTTGCCGTGCAAATGCTGCGCACGTGACATTGGCGGAACAAATGTACCCTTTGCGGGGAAATTAAATTAACACAAACAGAAGAAGAAGTAGAAGTTTTCATTTTTGGGTCCAAAACGCGTAAGTAAGTATCTTGGTCACCAAGAAGGTAAGGTAATTCAAGATATATGGAGCGTTTATTCCCTTTATTAGTCAGAATGCTTCATATACTTATCACGCAATAGACTGCAGATCAATACCATTTTTAAGTAAAGTTTTATTTGTAAAGATAAATTCATTTTGCTGATCCAGAAGTATTAACTGTCAACTTTAAACTTATTCAAATTATATCCATTTACTTTTAAATGTTATATAACAAGTATTTTGTAATTTTTTTTTAATTACTTGCTATTGATATTTCATTTTCGTCTCCATTGTTTCTAATGCTGATTAAATTAATGTTGTAACTTGAAAGTGTAAGAAACCTTAAAATTTCAAAAGGATAACGTGTGCAGACGAGAACACAACAAAATCGTGCTTAACACATGAACATAAGATTTACCTTTCACGTTTAGACGTGCTGTCATATGTACTAGTGTCGTTATCGAAAAATCGATTATCGTTCTGTAAGCACGAACAATTATCGTAAAGTATTCGTAGCGTTTCCCTACCTAGCGTTAACCTATCGTTAACTTGTCAATTTGTATGGGGAAACTGTCAGTCTCTGACGTTTGGACGACACGAATACGTTACGAAAATGTTTGTGCTCACCCCACTGACGGATTTCGTTTTTCGGAAGCACGGAGATGCGTGTGTTCACTTAAGGATGATACGATAGAATAAAAACAATAAATATTCAAACGATTTTTATTTAAAACATGAAACCGCAGACAACCCTCATCAGAGTATACCACCCAGCCCAGCCAGGAGTCCTTTGTTTTTACAACCAGCTAAAAAGAAAAAAAGAAAATTGAAATTACCGTGTCTATTACATTTTATTTTAAAAAAAAACCATTATACAATTCCACTTAGCATAATTATGAACAGTCATGAGTCCACTGATATATATTATAGTACAAACAACAACATTGTCTACATATTGAAAAGCTGGCTTTTACTTATTGTGTTTAATTGTTTTCTGTTGGCTTATGTGTGTATTTAGAATTATTTTATTTGTATGCCATTTCTGACGTTGTTCTTTCTTCCTTTCAATTAACTGTAAGCGTGCATTCACACAGGATACGTCATTGACAATAGGCTAGATGACACCACCAATCGTTGACATACTCGTTATTATCTGACAGAACACTCAGAACGGTCTGCCTACATAGATTTTGTATGGGAATACAAAAACGTGACGTTCACGGTAGTGTATTAGAAATCGGAGTCAATGGACCGAATATTTATTGAATTTTGTGTGTTTAAATTAAAAATTGGTTAATATAGCTTTTTGGAAATATACTGGTTGTCTTAACTTCATAGGGGCTATGTTTTTTAAACGTCATGGTCTTGAAAATATTTAAGATAGATGTCATCATTCCTATTCATCAACTGACACGATACGTCATTACGGATAAACGTTCACATTGCATAGGTAATACTGTTTTTACATTATTCGACAAAATTACCGAATGATGCAACGCACCGACTTCAGAATCATTTGAGTAGTAAAATTCCTTGATTAAAACTTTTTGAAGGAGTTTTTTTTTTTTTTTTAAATATAAATTGACTATTCAATACTAAACTTAATCAGAAGCTGGAACTGCTTTAATTTTGAATTCACTCGACCCCATTCGGTCCTGCACACAGCCGAACCCACGATCGGAAACTAGTGATTGAATAAATTTGTCAAATATTAAATACGAGTATGTGTTACTGAATAAAAATGTTTTCTTTCTTTCTTTCTTTAGATATTGTTGTTCTCCTCTGAAAGACACTTTACACCCTGCGACTTTAAGCAGCGATGCAGTATCACGACTCTATCAATGATAAACGGTACGACTAAGCATCATTATACAGGGTTACTGGTAACTCGACGTATTCCTTCTAAAGAGTTATAGTAAAGGTGATTTCCTATTAAAAGGTCCCATCAACGAAGGATAGGGCCCTTCGTTGATGGGACCTTTACTACTACATTTACGACTGTATATGGGGACTAGGGACTATAAATATACAAGATCTGACTCTGTGGTAAGTAGCTTAAGCACTTGTGTTCAGAAATCACAATCAACAGTGGTATTACAAATAAACTTAAATAAATACATATAACACCCAGACCAGTACAAACAGACGTGCACACAAATGTTTGTACAGTGCGGGGATCGAACCCACGACCTCTTGGTTAATAGTCAACTTCTTGACCATTCCACCAAATTGCTCGTCAGTATTGGTCGCATCGCGTCGCAGCACACTTGTCGCTTTGCGTAGCTCACGCAAGACAACGGCTTAGGGGCGTTATGTAATAAATTTAAGACTGTGCTAAAGATAGTTCATGGAATCAGGCGTTACTTTGCGAAAATCCATGACTAAAGCTGAAAAAGAGAATTATTTTGCTTTAAATTTAAATCAAAATAATTTTCTTTTTCAGTTTCAGTGCTAAAGATATACTTACAAGGTTCCGGTGCAGTGACACATACTGCAATCTGAAAAAAAAAAGTTAATGACATAAGTAACTTACATATTTGATTTTAAACTTTCGCGTTGCATTTTAACACTAACTACTGGTTATCGGGTCTAAACGCGATATATTTAATTGAGTATTAGGTACTTATTGCTCGACGTTTCGGCTGGAACACAGCCGTGGTCACGAGTTGACTGACTGACTGCAGTGAGTACCTAATACTCAATTAAATAATAGTCCTCCTGGCCGATTTCGACCACGGCGGCCAATCTCAACAGAGATCAGCCAACTACGCAGGAGATATTATAGTGCACAAGTGTGAGCGCAATACACAGGTGCACTCACTGTTCCATCACTCTCAAAGTTCGGTGAGAAGGCAATCCGACATGACCGGAGAGAGATCAGGCGCAGGACCAACGGCTCAACGTGCGCACCGAGGCACGGGGGTGTAACACCACCAACTTCCCGACTCCGAGCTGTTTTTGAGAAAATCATGACAGAAAATCTCAGAAACAATTTTGCTCGACCTGGGATTCGAACCCAGGACCTTTCGGATGTGAGGCAGAAACGTTGCCACTACACCAACGAGGCAGTCATGAAAATGTCATTATAATAAATCGCGTTTAGACCCGACAACCAGTAGTTAACTAACTTATTGTAGGAACAGTGGCCAGTACATCAGCCTACCCATTTTTGTTGTAAAATCGCCCGTGTCACAAGCGCACAAAATACCGCAGTGTTTATCGTGACGTATTGCGTTTTACCAATTTAAGGGATGTAGACGTATCCATTAATTTTAATTTTTGTGATTTCAATGGCGTATTGTTCATATGCCAATGAAATAATATCCTTCACTAATTTAAAGCCAAGAAGTACTAAAGATTTTTATTGAACATGCTTTTATTATCAACTTGTGCGTTGTCATGGAAACTATACGTGTATACAAAATAAGAGTTCAATCGGACACAGATAAAAACAGAATACCTAACTACTAAATACCAGTCAAACAAACACGAGACAGGTAAAACTAAATCCATACTAATATCATAAGTGCGAAAGTATCTCTGTCTGGCTGTCTGTTACTCACACACGCCTAAACTACTGAACCAATTTGCAAATTTGGTATGGATATATTCTGATACCCGAGAAAGGACATATGCTACTTTTTACCGCGGGAAAATGACGCATTCCCATGGGAAATCTTAAGTTTACCTGATCGCATTTACACCTATACTACAGCACAGATTTAAATGAAATTTAGTGAGGAGATAGTTTGAGACTTAAGAAAGTACATGAGTTACTTTTGACCGCGGGAAAACAACGCATTCCCATGGGAAAAAATTCTTCCCGGGCAATTTGATCGTTTTCACTCCTGAATTACCAAAGATTTGAATTATATTTGAATAAAATTGGTATTCCGGGAAAACAACGCATTCACGCAAAAACCACCTAATGCGGACGAAGTCACGGGTAAAAGCTAGTCTATAATATAAATGTGAATCGCAAAATGTATCGGTAAGCGCATAACTCGAGAATGAAAAAAAAGAACAGGCAGGACAACGTCTGCGGAATCAGCTGGTAAATAATAAATAAAAGGTTGTAATTAATAGTCACTCACCATAGCGCAAAGGTAGAAAAAGTAGATAATTTTGTCGGAAACCATTTTTGAGTGTTTTTTATTTTATTTTTTGTGTCTAGCACCGTATGATAGGCTCACTAGGAGTTGTATGATTTAAATCCAAGAAACTTCACTTTATATACCCAGAAATGGTTCAATTATCTCGCTTTCGCTTTTATCATAATTTGTTTACGTCAAAGAAAAGTAAATACCTAAATGAATCGTTTTTAACTATTGTGCATTAATGAGCCTTTTTGAATAGAAACAAGTGTTTTTAATTCGGATTTGTGATACTGAATGGTACAATAAATAACAATAGCAATAAAAACAAGGGTTCTTTTATTGTTGCGAAGACTAACGCCCCCCCCGTGACTTCGCCTGCAATTGTCGCTTTTGATATTTGATCTCCGTAACGGCTTCGTTGGTGTAGTGGCGAATTTTTTGCTTTACATCCTGTGTATAAGTCTCGGTTTGAGCCAGAAATTGTAAGAGAGATTTCCCGTGACGAATTTCTCAGTACCTAACAGCTTGGAATCGGGAAGTTGGTGGTATACCCCAGTGCCGCAGTTGTTGGTTAAGCTGTTGGTTTTGCGCCAGATCTCTCTCCGGATTGCCGTTTTTTCGAACTTTTAAAGTGAAGGAGCAGTAAGTGCAACTGTGTATTGCGATCACTTATAAATCTTATAATATATCTCCCACGTAGTTGGTAAAACTGTTGGGATTGGCCGCCGTGGTCGTAATCGGCTAAGAGCAACATTTTATTGAAATGATACACTTTTACGGATTACTTCGCAATTTATTAACATTTTGTTTTAACCTGACGTTTCGGACCCTTTTGAGAGTCCGCGGTCACCGGTAGACTAAGGTGTTAGTTGTCGTACTTTTGAAAAAATGTAAACTATCATCACTGAAAAATATTCAGTTACGTTCCTATCTACACAAAATGAGCTAACAGTATCTTGAGGTCTTGCAGTGTGGGGTCTAGCTTGAGTCTTGGCTATAACAGGATCCTAGGCTGGTGGAACTTTTTACTTTTGGGGTTCGAATTTGCAAAGTCCCCTAATACTTAGAACCTAAGTTTTTATAAGTGATTTCAAAGAAAACCCCGACAGAAAACAGTCAACGGCTGGAGAGTTTTTGGTTCAACCTCCATTATTAAAGTAGGTATCATCCGAATAAAATAAACCGAACCGAAGTTAGTCCATCCGTTCGGGGGCTACTATGCCACAGTTGTTCTTTCTGTCGGGAGATAAAATAACATTGTATAGGAAACATTTTACATCAATTCATTCATTATTTAACAGCAATATCAACTGTATACTGTATTTCATCCGGTGACAGACGGACAGCGTAATTCGTAATTATATGGCTCAATTTGTATACCTACTCCACAAACACAGCACAAACAACAATCAACAAATAAGCACTCTTTACCTTTGTTGAAGTGAGCGCGGCTAAGCGTTAAAGAAAAGATTAGTAAACAGGGCTCAGCAAACAGAGCTCTTAGACAAAATAAAGGACGTTAACTTGCCATTCAAAGAAGAGCATTAAGTTGTTAGTTGTACCATACATTTTGCATGAAAAAGCCAACGGCGCGCAGTCAAAACGCTTACCGGTCAACTACACCTCAACTCACAGCTCGGGGCTTACAGCTAACAGGGCTAACAGATCAACTCTTAATATTTTAAATATGTTCTGAATTAAATAAATAAATTAAGAAAATGAGTGAATAGCGACATCTAGTGGTAGCAGTGAGGAACTGCCGATCTGTGTTATTTGATTTGGGAGGTTCGAAGTTTGAAGTTCGAAGTATGTTCTGTAGATGTCGTATCGAAATATTTTAAGATTCTTACATTAATTAAAAATACATTTTGGCTCGGTAGTTGCGAGATTATTCCCTGTAAAATACTGAAATACATTTAAGATTACATCTAAGAGAAAATACGTATGTAAGGAAGAAGTAATAGTATTTTTGACTTGACATAGTGCTAAAACGTATTTAAGTGAAACTAATTGATTATCGAGCAATATTGGCGTTATTTGGGTAGATGTTAAATTGATTTATTGCATTTTATAATTGAATGTTAATCTTATTCAGATGTTCTTGGAGGTTGAGAATTAATATAAAAAAAAATGTCCTTATACTAGGGCAGGTCACAGTACGAACGAAATGACAGACGAGAGCCATCTATATTCGCAAGGCGCTCAAAAATAAGCACTCTTTACGAATGACTATGGATGTCTCTTTTGCACGCAGTTGAGTGGCTATGGGAAAGAGTAAGATAGACAACGCAAGACGTATGACCTGGTTTTAAAAGTACTGTTACTCCACGCTAGATGTCTTTGAAATCTAGCGAGGGAAATGGAGATGTCATGCAAAAAAATGTTTCTACATTAGTAGTTTTGTTAAAGAGTAAGGGCATAAGATCAAAATACCTGAATCGATCTTTGGCGCAACTGATTTCGAGTTAGGAAGCTAAAGGGAAGCGCTTCCTACCGACCGGGTGTTATGGTCGGGGACCAAGGTCCGATAGACATCATCTTGATTTGTCTATCTATATTATTCTGGATCGAAATCTTATATACCGCGGTTCATGTGCGGTACTAGGCCAGTACTATTTGGCCGGTACTAGGCTAACAGCGCCATCTAGCCTTATGGAGCCGTATCAGCTCTCGCTGTTGTGCTTGCCGTTAGGCATGCACTTGTGATGGCGAATGGTAGAGGTCGCCACACCACTCCCCTCCGAATAACCGGAGGTTGGTTGAGCCAGGATGAGCCAGCAGTCTGTGCGGCTTGAGCTTGCAAGTGCCAGTGTTCTCGGGTCCACTACGATGAGCCGGGATAAGTGTGCGTGATGTCCTCGGTGAGTCGGGATGTGCACACAGGATGTCCGCGGCGAGTCGGGATGAGCATGCGTGATATCCTCAGTGAGTCGGGATGAGCATGCGGAAGTCCACGATGGTCGGTATAAGCGGCCTGTACTCGACGGTGAGTCGGGAAGAGGCCCGCCTGTTGTCCACGGTGAGTCGGGATGAGGCGGTTGCTGCTGACCAAGATGTGTGGGGACGAGTCCAGAGGCCAAGGTGAGTCGGGATGATCTAGATGAGGCTGCCGGAGGTACCAGGAAGATCCAGTGCGGGTCTGCGGATGGTCCTCTTGAGGCTGGTGCTGGCTTGCTGGAGACTGCAGGCTGGGCTCTGTTGGCGAGAGGAAGGAGAGGGCGACGATGATGATGACGGGCGGCTCCAGGGTGTTGATCACGTCGGGGTCACCAATTTGGTGCAACTGATCCAGAGTTAGGAAGCTAAAGGGAAGCGCTTCCTACCGACCGGGAGTTATGGTCGGGGACCAAGGTCCGATAGACATCATCTTGATTTGTCTATCTATATTATTCTGGATCGAAATCTTATATACCGCGGTTCATGTGCGGTACTAGGCCAGTACCAACTGGCCGGAATTAGGCTAACAGCGCCATCTAGCCTTATGGAGCCGTATCAGCTCTCGCTGTTGTGCTTGCCGTTAGGCATGCACTTGTGATGGCGAATGGTAGAGGTCGCCACACCACTCCCCTCCGAATAACCGGAGGTTGGTTGAGCCAGGATGAGCCAGCAGTCTGTGCGGCTTGAGCTTGCAAGTGCCAGTGTTCTCGGGTCCACTACGATGAGCCGGGATAAGTGTGCGTGATGTCCTCGGTGAGTCGGGATGTGCACACAGGATGTCCGCGGCGAGTCGGGATGAGCATGCGTGATATCCTCAGTGAGTCGGGATGAGCATGCGGAAGTCCACGATGGTCGGTATAAGCGGCCTGTACTCGACGGTGAGTCGGGAAGAGGCCCGCCTGTTGTCCACGGTGAGTCGGGATGAGGCGGTTGCTGCTGACCAAGATGTGTGGGGACGAGTCCAGAGGCCAAGGTGAGTCGGGATGATCTAGATGAGGCTGCCGGAGGTACCAGGAAGATCCAGTGCGGGTCTGCGGATGGTCCTCTTGAGGCTGGTGCTGGCTTGCTGGAGACTGCAGGCTGGGCTCTGTTGGCGAGAGGAAGGAGAGGGCGACGATGATGATGACGGGCGGCTCCAGGGTGTTGATCACGTCGGGGTCACCAATTTGGTGCAACTGATCCAGAGTTAGGAAGCTAAAGGGAAGCGCTTCCTACCGACCGGGAGTTATGGTCGGGGACCAAGGTCCGATAGACATCATCTTGATTTGTCTATCTATATTATTCTGGATCGAAATCTTATATACCGCGGTTCATGTGCGGTACTAGGCCAGTACCAACTGGCCGGAATTAGGCTAACAGCGCCATCTAGCCTTATGGAGCCGTATCAGCTCTCGCTGTTGTGCTTGCCGTTAGGCATGCACTTGTGATGGCGAATGGTAGAGGTCGCCACAGATCAATTTTGGTTTAGTAATTACATTGGGTTGAAATATAATTAAGAGTAAACACTAAAGTTAATGTTTCCAATGCTAATTCTGTAAGATGATTGATTAAAGAGAAAATATTGAACTCTGAATGCTATTCAAATCTAGAAATAATCTAAAACTCTTTGTAAACAAAAGGTTTCAGCGTTGTTTTGTTCTAATAACGAAAAGTCATGCATAATGGACAATGGTTTTACAACATTTGAAACTAAAACAAATAAATAGGGTTTGCTCTTGTCAACCTTAAGTACACACATCAAAAGTGTCTAGGGATCAAGCATATTTATGCGGATTTCTTGAGATTCAGATGTGGCTTTTTAATAAATTTATGATTTTATAAATTTATATGGATCCTTTTTGGTGCATTTCATAATTTGAAACAGGAACTGTCAATCAAATTCGAGTAAAAGATGAAAATCAGCTGTCAATATTTTCCCTATAAAAACATATAACGCATTGAAGACATTAGTGCTACTGTCTCCCTACTACTGATTAAAACCAACGTTATTATGGAGCGGCGACGTCATTTAAGCAGGGAAGAAATGCTCAGAGCCGTGGGAATGATAGAAGCTGGTTCCCGGCAACGTACTGTGGCTTTAGCTCTGAATACAAGTCAGAGTGTTATCAGTCGTCTTTGGACACGTTACCGAAGCACTGGTACCGTGGCTGAGCGCCATGGAGGACGGTATCGCTGCACCACACGGAGACAAGACCGATACATTCAAATCACAACTCGAAGAGCTCCAACAATAACCGCCATGATGTTAGCCGTAAGGCTTCATCACTTTTCAGGGAACTTAATTAGCGACCAAACAGTCAGAAACCGCTTGCATGAAGTGAACCTTCATTCCCGAAGACTGCTAAGGGTACCACCTATAGCAATGCACAATCGTAGGATTCGATATCAATGGGCTCTTGAACACAGACATTGGGCAGAAGAACAATGGCGTTTCGTGTGCTTTTCTGATGAGTCTCGTTTTGGTATGAGACCGGATACAAGACGTAAACGACACTGGAGAACCCCTGGACGCCAACAGCGATTAAAATCCTGCCAGGAAGTCCATCCTTATAGTGGTGGAACCATCATTGTATGGGCGGGTATTTGGATCGGCGGAAGAACTGAGTTGATTTGGATCAGAGGCAACCTCAACGCTCAAATTTATGCTGAGACGATTGTATCAGACGTCATCGTTCCTCTACAAGTGAAAATCGGTCCCTTATTTCAATTAATGCATGATAATGCACGACCGCAAACCGCAAGAGTTGTAAAACAGACTCTCGCCGCAGCTAACATCAATGTCATGCCCTGGCCTGCTCAGTCGCCAGACTTGAACCCGATTGAGCATGCATGGGATATGCTACAGAAAAGAGCTCTGCCGAATATGGAGGGTATCCAGTCGCAAGAAGACCTTTTTTTGTTGTTGCAACGAACATGGGCGGCCATTCCACAGCGTGATTTGGATGAACTCATTTTGAGTATGCCAATCCGATGTTCTTGTGTTGTTAGTGTTCGCGGTAGAAACACGGATTATTAACTGTTTTAGTTACCCAATAAAATTTTATACTGAAATAAGGGATCGATTTGCACTTGTAGAGGAACGATGACGTCTGATACAATCGTCTCAGCATAAATTTGAGCGTTGAGGTTGCCTCTGATCCAAATCAACTCAGTTCTTCCGCCGATCCAAATACCCGCCAATACCATGATGGTTCCACCACTATAAGGATGGACTTCCTGGCAGGATTTTAATCGCTGTTGGCGTCCAGGGGTTTTCCAGTGTCGTATACGTCTTGTATCCGGTCTCATACCAAAACAAGACTCATCAGAAAAGCACACGAAACGCCATTGTTCTTCTGCCCAATTTCTGTGTTCAAGAGCCCATTGATATCGGATCCTACGATTGTGCATTGCTATAGGTGGTACCTTTAGAGGTCTTCGGGAATGAAGGATCACTTCATGCAAGCGGTTTCTGACTGTTTGGTCGCTAATTAAGTTCCCTGAAAAGTGATGTAGCCTTACGGCTAACATCATGGCGGTTATTGTTGGAGCTCTTCGAGTTGTGATTTGAATGTATCGGTCTTGTCTCCGTGTGGTGCAGCGATACCGTCCTCCATGGCGCTCAGCCACGGTACCAGTGCTTCGGTAACGTGTCCAAAGACGACTGATAACACTCTGACTTGTATTCAGAGCTAAAGCCACAGTACGTTGCCGGGAACCAGCTTCTATCATTCCCACGGCTCTGAGCATTTCTTTCCTTCTTAAATGACGTCGCCGCTCCATAATAACGTTGGTTTTAATCAGTAGTAGGGAAACAGTAGCACTAATAATGTCTTCAATGCGTTATATGTTTTTATAGGGAAAATATTGACAGCTGATTTTCATCTTTTACTCGAATTTGATTGACAGTTTCTGTTTCAAATTATGAAATGCACCAAAAAGGTTCCATATAAATTTATAAAATCATAAATTTATTAAAAAGCCACATCTCAATCTCAAGAAATCCGCATAAAAATCTTAAACAAAGAATACCATAGACTTGACATCAGCGTATACCCGTAAGGGACAGACTCAGAGTCATCACACTTCGAGGTTGCCATATTATTAAAATTACCCATACCTAAATTGAAATAATTTGAACAGAATAGATATTATGAATATTATCAGATTTTACTCTTATTCCATTACATAGCATACATAAGAAAAAGATTAACGTCGTTACCCCCTAGTTTGGCTTGATTTTAAGCAATCTACGAAATTTATCAATTACTATAAATTAGTTAATTAGTTAAGCGTAGCATTTAATAATATCGAGTGAATGTAAATTAAAATGTTAAGTGTCAGAAGTAAATAATTTGTAATACAAAAAACACTAAGTTATCTATTTTAGACACAGCGCCATTATTTTGAAAATCTTAATTGTAACGAGTTAAATGAAATATTCTTAAACTTGTATTTTTGTTTCTTTTGTATAATACGTAGTATACATATTATATTATCGTGATAGTTCTTAATATAATAGATAATGAAAAGGTGACTGTGATAAAGCCTTACTTAACTATCTATTACTTACTAGTATGTATGGAGGATTTTAGGATCATTAAAAGTGTCAACAATGATTTTAGATATTTATTTCACAATCAGATTACAGTGATTTACCTATAATTATACAGAGTGTAAAAAAAAACTTACCGAAGCCGTCAACCACGCGTTAAGTACATCAAACCAAGTCGTATGAAAATGAAATTTTAGCTGGGAAACAACTTTTATTTTTTGACATAAAAAAAACAATTTAATTCTAACCCGCAAAGTACAGCGCGCACGCGGAAAAGTGACCGCGGGGCGTGTTGCTATACGCCGCCGCGGCGCGATTTTTAGATAAACCTTTTGCTCTGTCCTGCGGAAGAAATGATTTTCAAAATGCATGGAACATAAAATATTCGAGAATATTTAGTCGGCATCCAATTGAGTCACCCAGTAGCGCGCAACCAAATATTACGAATAGCTTCTTTTTGTGGAAATCTGAAATAAACAAACGAAATATAATCATAGTATCTATATATAAGATACTTGAAGCCACCGGTTTCTTTAGATTGTTTAATTGCTTCTTAAGAAAGTAAACAAGTTCTAATAAAGATATAATACTAGTCTCCTTAAAGAATTCTTAGTAAAAAAAACGGAGACTAGGACACAATAAGCTCAAACCGGCCTCAGCGTGTCGTCTATTGTTTGTACCGGTGGTGATACACGGTACACCACGGTACATAGCTACATAGGTAGCATAGGTATAGGTAGCTCGATAGTCGAAGGACGTAAATATGTATTTAGAAAAAGCCATGCATCGTTATTTATTAAAACATATTTTCACCATAAATACTTATTCACGTAAATATCCAAAGCAAGTAGTAATTTTATTAAAAAAATATATAAAAAAATAAAACGACAATATTTTATTTTTCATTTAATTTTTATTCAAGTAATATGAATTTAGTATTTTTCTATGATTATGGGTATCGTTATTCTTTTTCAACTGACAACACTAAGATGTTTATAATCCGCCTTAATTGAAGATCTCTTTCATTGTATGAAGTTAAACCACGCTGACTTTTGAACAATCACTTTTATTTCAATAATAGGCTTGTTTCCACTATGAAAGAAATATTCAAAAACTGATTTTCTCTAAAATAATTCATAATTTCAGATGCCTTTACACTAATATTTTTCTGCAGTTCGTATTATTTGATTTTTAATTGGAATTCAAATGATAATTAGTCACTCAGTCGGCATTGCACGCGGTGACGTCAAAGTGTGTTATTCCCATACAAGCTCTATGAAGAAAATCGTTTTGAGAGTTGATAAAAAGTACGTCAACGATAGGTGGTGTCAACTACCGTATTAAGTAACACCTTATTTTAAAGACAAGTTGCTCGTTCGAGAGCTAGCACTCGATTAAATTGACCCCCAATACCTCCTTCTTAACTGGGATCACATTTCCCCTTCCACCGAAGTGAAAGCGGAAACAAAAACCCGTTAAAAGTAAAAGTGGCGCGCTGTCGGTATTGTCATTTTAATAACGCACGATGTTCAAAAATAATATCGCATGATTTAGAAAATAAATCATAATATTTAAAAAATATGACATTCGGCCATCCGACAAACGTCCACCTCCTGGTGTACGTTTACTATTAACTGTACTTAAAGTAAATATACTTGAAAATATGACATTCGGCTTATCATTATTATGTCGTTAACTATAACAGATCATTATTTAAATATTTTCATTTACAGATTTCCTTGTAACATTATATTTGTTGTAGGTACTATTAATTAAAAAAAAATTTTTTTTTTAAATTCATTACATTGTATTTAGAAAGAGACTATATTTTAACATAACTAATAATATAATATAGCAAAAGAAAAATTATACAAATAAAACATTAATTATAAATTTACGGCTTATCATTATGATGTCGTTAACTATTACAGATCATTATTTAAATATTTTTATTTACAGATTTCCTTGTAACATTATATTTGTTGTACTATTAATTTAAAAAAAACATATTTTTTTTTAAATTCATTACATTGCATTTAGAAAGAGACTATATTTTTACATAACTAATATATATAATATAGCAAAAGAAAAATTATACAAATAAAACATTAATTATAAATTTTACAAAACAAAAAAAAACATACAATGTTGCACTTATTTTATCATATAACAAAAGGTATACAAAGAAAATATTTATTATAAGTTCAACAAACATTTAGGCATATTATAATGTTACCCTTATTTACAAAGATATATTAACATGGTACAACTTAAGCTCAATCATTTAATGGTACTTTATACGGTTATTCGCTATCACTAGTGATACTTTTGTCTGTGTCATGAAGTTCTAAACTTTTAATGTGAATCCACGGTCTCAATCTATCAAAAGCAATTACGATATTATAGGGCTTTCCCTTTTTACTAAATCCGGGTACATCTCCAATTCTATATCGGTCGTTACCGAGAACTTCCGTTATTTTATATGGTCCGACAAACTTCGACAGGAGCTTAGTACTTTTTTTATCATTATCAAAATTATTTCTTGAAATTTTTACCAAGTCCCCTACTTCGTATTTAAGTGCTGGAGATCGGTTTGCGTCATGCCTTTGTTTTTGTTTTGTCTGATCTTTTTTTATAGCGTCTGAAATATCATCTCGGATTTTATTTATATCTAACCTCAAAGGTTCATCTATCTTATTGTCGAGTTTGTTGGACAAGGCATCACGCATTTTGATTCCAAACATGGCTTCGGTTGGAGTTTTTCGTGTGGCGGTACTAACTGTGTTGTTAATTCCCCACTGAACCTTACCTAGGCACTTGTCCCAGTCACGCTCATGGCATGAAGCATTTTGCGCCGAGAGAGAATGTAAAATAGTTTGGTTATACCTCTCGGCCTGACCGTTAGCCCTGGGACAAGCAACCGCATTTAGTATATGTTTAATGCCGTGTGTTTCACAGAATACTTTAAAACCAGCGGAAGTGAAACTTGTTCCCCTGTCAGATATTACGCGAGCCGGGACACCAAAGTCATAAAATATTTTCTCTAAAACTTTAATCGTGGTCTTAGTTTTTACGTCTCTAACTGCTCGTACGAAGACGTACTTGGTAAATCCATCAACAACCGTAAGGATATAAGTATTCCCATCTTTACTTTTAACAAACGGTCCTAAATGATCAATGTGAAGCGTATGAAAGGGGATGTTATATTTTTCGATTGGAAATAAATGACCAGCCTTCTGTTTTGATGCATTATCTTTATTGTAAGCCACCACCTTGCTATCCGGGGAATCAGATCCCTTTTGGTTAATGTAGTCCTTAGAGCTGCACAGTCGGTGTATATTTTAAAATGTATACCTAACAGATAAACTCGAAATTTCTTAAGAGAACACACGACAGCCAATGTCTCCAGTTCGTAGGAGTGCAAATGTCGCTCTTCAGGAGTAGTTTGACGGCTGAAGTAACACACAGGTTTTAAAACGTGAGTGTCCTTTTGCCATTGCATTAGTATGCCTCCTACGCCCTGAGAGCTGGCATCTGTGTGAAGTTCGGTCTCTAATGTGGGGTCATACAGGGCTAGCACAGGTCTACTGACTAGTCTATCTTTCAAGAGGGAAAAGCCTTATCTTGCAAATCAGATCATTCCCACGACTTATCCTTTTTGAGTAAAGTGGTCAATGGTCGAGCAACCTCGCCATAACCTTTAATGAATTTCCGGAAGTATCCGGTGAGTCCAAGAAATTGTCGTACCTCATGGACGTTTTGAGGGGTTGGGAATTCCATGACGGCTAGTGTTTTGGCTTCACTAGGCCGTATGCCTTCGGAGGAGATATCATAGCCAAGGTAGCTCACAGTGGTGTCGAAAAATCGGCACTTTGAAAGTTTCAGCGTGAGGCCATGCTCTCGAAATAGCACCAATATCTCTTCGAGCCTTTGGAACATTTCTTCAAGGTCTCGGGCTGGTATAAGTACATCATCAAGATAGGCCAACGCGTATTCAAAACGCCTATTCCCGAGAACTTTGTTAATCATTCTCTGAAATATAGCCGGTGCATTTGCCGACCCGAACGGCATTCTCTTGAACTCATAATGCCCATCGGGTGTGACAAAACCCGCCAGATGTTGACTCTCCTTAGCCATTGGAATTTGATAATACCCAGACGCTAAGTCAAGGGTTGTGAAGAATTTAATGCCACTAAGGTTAGTCAGCTGATCATCAATTTGAGGTAGAGGGAATCGGTCTTTAAGTGTTTTATTATTTAATGCTCTGAAGTCTACACAAAGTCTTATTTCCCCAGTCTTTTTCTTAATCATCAGAATAGGACTCGCGTAATCTGAAGTAGATTCTTGTATAATATCGTTGCGTAGCAATTCATCTATTGTTTCGCGGACCTGCTTGCGTTCGGAATGTGACAAACGATACGGCCGATATACAACAGGCTTATTGTCGGTGAGATCAATTTTCATGTAAATGTCGGCCACACAACCTACTTCACTCAGATTAGTTGCAAAACAATCGCGATAATTTTGCAGAAGATTAAATAGCCTATTCGCCTGTTTGTCGTCGAGTTCAGGTCCAGTTTTTATATCTGATTTATTTAAAGGTTCTACGTTTGGATCGCCTATCATGACCCTATTAACCTGACGTAAGTATTGCTCAACGAAAGGTATCGCCCTTGCAACAGGGAAGTTTTCGCTAATTGTAATTGGACAGTGTGACAAGTTAGATATAACCACATGACCTTTACCCGCGTTAATATGGTATGCCCCTTGAAGAAGACGGTATTCATTGCCTAGCTCAACCCGTGTGTAACCCTCTACATACACATCCCCAGTATAATTTGATTCCAATTGTACTGGCACAGCTTCCATATTTTGGATTTTAGTTTGCGTTAATACGTGAAGCTTAAAATTCTCCCCATTAGAGGCAAAAAGGTTTTGAGACGGTGTCGCGTAAAATTTAAGGTTGTAATTATCTTTTAAAACAGTTACATTCGGGAGTTCCGTAAAGTTCTGGCCAATTAGGATAGACGTCTGTAAATACATGTCGTCGACGACCAATATCTCCGTTAGTGCTTCGATTTCATCAACCCTAAGATTCGCGGCTATTTTGTACAAAGGTACAACTGAAGATTTACCAAAACCCCTAATGATTGGTATGTTGTCGGTAATCTTCTCTAAGTGCAAAGCTTCTGCAGCAGTCTTACGCATGAGAGTGCACTCGCTACCAAAATCTATATAAGAGTCGTAAATTTTATCGTTGACCAGTGCTTTTTTTCAGAAATTTTGCATTATTGTTTACCGTATCGATTTTTAATGTTTTCTTTTCAGTGTTATTATCCGAGTGATTAGAATGCGAGCTAGATTCCGCAACACGAATAACTTCAAGTTTACAGGTTTCACTATCGTGCCCAACCCTTTTGCATCGTTTGCACCTAAGCAGGGGCTTTGGGCACTTGTAATATGGATGCCCGTGTGAGCGACAGTTGTAGCATATAACCAATGAAGACCTTGCACCTGCATTGTTTGCATTACTATTGCTAGTACTAGAACCACCTGCGGTGCTAGCTCTTTGAGGTACACGATCCCTAAACCTACTGTTGACAGTTATTTGAGGTTTTTGAGAAGAAAGAAAATTGAGTAAGTCCTCAGGTTCGGTACAATTTAAAGCTTGTGCCCCGTTTCGAATGGATCTGTCTGTAATGCCATGTATAATGCAGTCAACTGCTTTCTTGCTAGTGATATCACATCTATTTATCAGAGCTAACTTATCATAAAAGTATTCTCTAAGATTTTCGTCTGTACGTGAAGTTCGACTCAACATCTCTTCCAGAAGGCGCCCAAAGTTTTCTTCACTTGGAAAGGCCTTTTGGAGTTTCGCCTGCCACTCACTCCACGTATAGACAACAGTGGGCAAGGCCTCAAACCATTTCTTTGCCAAGCCAGCTAGTTTCTGAAGAGAAAAGTGGATTGTCTGTCTATCATCCCACCCGTATATTAAAGCACATTCGTTAACTTTCCTTAGCCAGCATTCCATGGTTTGAGCCCTATTTGATGGATCATACTCCGGTACAACATTATTTAAGTTGCTACCACTGAAAAACGAATTTTTACTGGGTTCCCCGTTCAACGTTTTAAGCAGCTTTAGTACATACTTGGAAGAAAGTTTGCTCGACGTCTTCCTCGACTTACGCGGAGGGGATTCTTCAGTGGTGGAGGATGAGGATGATGTCACTCTCCTCCTTCGCTTGGACTTCCTGGCTCGGTTTTTCTTGTCCCGAGATCTTCTCGGTGGTGTACCAGGAGGAGTACCGATTTCGACATCGGAAGTCATCTGAAATGCCAAAAAAATGATCGGCAACTAATCTGTTCTTATGCGTGTAAAATTGTGTTAACTGTGTCATGAGGCTTACTACATAATGAATAAATTATTCGTAATTGTTTGTGTAATACTTCGAGCATCAACCTTTAACCTAGCATAGTAGTTTAGAAGTTCAGGAAAACTTGGTCACCAGCATTAATTTAATATCTGAAGATTATTTAGTAATGCATATCTATACTTGCTATCGAACTGGAACAGTAAAAATATAACCGCTTCTACACCGAAAAGTTGCAAGCACACCTTTGAACTAAGAAATTGAGAAGCATACTCGCTTCTAAACTAGTATAGTGAGAAACATACTCACACCTTAACTATCGTAGTGAGAAACATACTCACTTTACTAATACAGTGAGAAACATACTCACCTACACACTAACAAAGTGAGAAACATACTCACTTACACACTAACAAAGTGAGAAACATACTCACTTACACACTAACAAAGTGAGAAACATACTCACTTACACACTAGCAAAGTGAGAAACATACTCACTTACACACTAACAAAGTGAAAAACATACTCACTTGTACACTATCGTAGTGAGAAACATACTCACTTCTAACTAATACAGTGAGATACTTACTCACCTTTAACTAACACTGTGAGACACATACCCACTTTTAAAGTTGTTAGTAAAGCAACACTAAACATTTCCTTAGTATTAAATTGGTAAGGTAAACTAAAGACAAGTTATGTAAATGAACAAATGAAACTGCCTTGTTTCATTTGTTTTAAGGTAGTTAAAAGGTTCGTTATAATGATGCCACTATTGCTTACTTACAATATTATATTGAAATTTTAAAAAAATATTTGATGCATGAATAATAAAAATGAAAGAAAAATCGATTTGTTGTTCTGCAATTCTTTGCTTCTAGCATTTTTGTGCAATTAAGTTTTAAATATAAATAATTAAATGATTCTAAAAATTTCACATTGCATACACACATGTCACGACCAGACAAAAAGTATTACCGGAGAGTAGCCCCGGTCAAACACTCAATGTCCAGAAAAATTATGTGAAAGGATTCACCGTAAACTACCAGGGAGTCGCCCTAGCCACGAGTTCAGAAAATCTACTTTCCCATAACAAAAACAAGATCAAGCATTATCAGGGAGTAGCCCTGATCGAACACTTCAAACTTTGCAATAAGTCCATGTATGTATACATATGCTGACGGAAGGAATTCCTACCTAAGTTCAAGATCTGGCAATAACTATGTATTGGATTCACGAAACACTACCAGGGAGTTGCCCTAGCCACGAGTTTCGAGAACCCTTCACACAGCAACGGCAAATTTTTACGCATTATCAGAGAGTAGCCCATGACCAAATGCTAATAATTCCGCATTGTTTCCATGCACGATCTTGCGTTCAGTAAATGAATTAGCCATTTCTAAGCGATTAAGTGATAACTGTGTAAAGGAATATACAAAAACTCTACCAGGGAGTCGCCCCAGCCAAGAGTCCGGCATAATACCTTCACACTGTCGAGGCAAAATTATTGCGCATATCGGGGAGTAGCCCCGATCAGATGGCAACAATTCCACACAGCTAAAACGCATTGGCTTAGAAATTCGTTTTTAGAGCAAATAATAAGATCATTTATTATTTTCTTAATTGTTCGAATAAAGAAATAATGGCATTAAAATAACTCTTATCGCTCAGTATTATATAAAAAAAGCAAAAGCGTACCTTATTAGCGTAGATTTTTCCACTTCTGATATATGTAGTTAAACCACGCTGACTTTTGAACAATCACTTTTATTTCAATAATTAAGTAACACCTTATTTTAAAGACAAGTTGCTCGTTCGAGAGCTAGCACTCGATTAAATTGACCCCCAATACCTCCTTCTTAACTGGGATCACATTTCCCCTTCCACCGAAGTGAAAGCGGAAACAAAAACCCGTTAAAGTAAAAGTGGCGCGCTGTCGGTATTGCCATTTTAATAAAATATCGCACGATGTTCAAAAATAATATCGCATGATTTAGAAAATAAATCATAATATTAAAAAAATATGACAATTGTTAGACATTTTTTGGGTAGTATGACCTCCTTAAATTGGGTGGATAATGCTACAAACCTTGTTTATTTCGCAGGCTACATAAATTATTTACCTAAGTCGATTACTATGTGTTTATTGTATAAGTCACATCAAAACGGTGTGTTGCGTTTATAATGGTTTAATAAATAATTTAAAGGATTTTGATGCACAGATATCAAGCCGAAATATGAGAAAACACTGTACTTACGTATGAAAGGTTATGTTTTCTTTTTGAGTCTCGCTGCGGCTTTTGCAGCCTAACAAAGAACAATTCACCATAGTTTGTGCTAAAACTAGCACCACTAAAGCTAATTCCAACAAAAGTTTACCAATCAGAGCACAATTTTTCCCAATAACCAATATTTATCGGAGACACAACACAACTTTGACGAGGTATGTACTCGACTGTTTGCCACAAACTTTTGTGGCCAACAATGAAAAAGGCGAAACTATGACAAAGACAAAAAAAGATCAGTGCTTCTCTTTCACGCTTACCGAGAAATGCATATTACTGTCTCATTCTTTCGTGGCATGACGTAGCAGATGTCAAGTCTATCGTATTCTTTGTTTAAGATAAAAATGTTTGATCCCTAGGCACTTTTTATGTGTGTAGGTGGAAATGACATATGCTGGCTTGACACGTTGAAAACGGAACTAGTTAAAATTGTCCTGTTCAGAACTATTTGAACTAACGGTTGTTTTATATTTTTATTTTTCTCTCCGTAAGAACCATCCTCGTATGTAGTACATATGTACTTGAAAGAATATTTCAAAAATTAGTGGCCACCCGCGACTTCGTCCCCTTGGAAAACCTTCACAATCCATACTAACATTATACATGCCAGTCTGTCTGTCTGTCTGATACTCAATCACGCGGCACGCCTTAACTACTGAACCAATTTGCATGAAATTTGGTATGGAGATGCTACTTTTCACCGCGGGAAAATGACACATTCCTTCATTGGGAAATTTTTTTTGGGAATTGAAGCAAAAAGAAAGGTATGAACATCGTTCTTTTATTTTATTTTATTTGGGATAGGTTTGCTCTCGACCCAAGACTAAGCCCAACGAGGCTAAGACTGAGTCTACGATGGAGCGAGCTCACCTAGAAGATGCCTGTTCACTGTAGCTTTGAAAATTTCAAGGTTGTAATTGCAGGGAAACACTGACGCAGGTAGTGAGTTCCACTCTTTTGCAGTGCGCATCAGAAATGTAGATGAGAAGCGCTTGGTTCGTATCAGTGAAACATCGACACGGTACGGATGGTATCCCGCTGGTCCGATGGTAAAATGGGGCGGAATAAGTTGGTGTAGTTCATGACCACAATCGCCGAAGTAAAGCCTGTAAAATATCGACAAGCAGGCGACTCTGCGGCGATGAGCCTCTCGTCACCTACGTCGTTCTTGCCTGGATTCATTTCCTGGTCACAAGGGAATCCCGGGAAACGAGACAGTAGATTCGTGCGCCAAGGTCTCGGTGTCAACCGGCTCATTAGAGTATTATAAACTTTATTCTGTTAACGATTATTCCTTACCCCGTCTTCACTTTCTTCCATCCTGGAACTCAACAAAAAGGATTGTTGGTAACTATTATGCAGAGGTCCAACCAATAATTCCAGCAAAACCATGGTTCTTTTAACACATGAGGCTACCTAAGAATGTGGTCTCTATTATTTGTCAGCTTCGCATAAGACACTCTTGTATCCCGGTTAATTTGGCTTTGATTTGACTAAGCTTCATATTAAAGACAGTTCCATCTGCGAATGCGGGTTGGAGGAAGGATTTCCAGATCAAATCCTTGTTCATTGAACAAAATTGGCGCTTCTTTACTAGATTTTCTTCCAAAAAAAAAACTCTGCAGCCATTCCCTACAATTATGTAAACGGCAAACTAACGTGTTCATATTGTGCACGAGAGTTTGCCGCGAAGATAGGCTTTGTGAGTCATCTTCGTGTGCATCAGCGCAGATCCGATTAGGGGTCGAAGTGGTTGCCATGCCCGAAATCGGTCGGAAGAGATAATAAAAAACTCTACTTCACTCTTTAAGTCCCCCTGTTTTAAAATCTCTAACAAAATTTATTAATGTTAAAAATATTAATTAGTAACGTAGTAATTATTTAAACTTCTTATTCTCCCCACCACCTCTCTTCTCGTGTTGTTATAATAGTATTGTTTGTCCCTGTTGTTACTTATTTTTTAATGTCTGTTTGTTTTGTTTAGATCAATTTTGCTCAGAATAAAATTTATTTATTCTCGTAAACATTCTTTTTGCCGTGCAAATGCTGCGCACGTGACATTGGCGGAACAAATGTACCCTTTGCGGGGAAATTAAATTAACACAAACAGATGAAGAAGTAGAAGTTTTCATTTTTGGGTCCAAAACGCGTAAGTAAGTATCTTGGTCACCAAGAAGGTAAGGTAATTCAAGATATATGGAGCGTTTATTCCCTTTATTAGTCAGAATGCTTCATATACTTATCACGCAATAGACTGCAGATCAATACCATTTTTAAGTAAAGTTTTATTTGTAAAGATAAATTCATTTTGCTGATCCAGAAGTATTAACTGTCAACTTTAAACTTATTCAAATTATATCCATTTACTTTTAAATGTTATATAACAAGTATTTTGTAATTTTTTTTTAATTACTTGCTATTGATATTTCATTTTCGTCTCCATTGTTTCTAATGCTGATTAAATTAATGTTGTAACTTGAAAGTGTAAGAAACCTTAAAATTTCAAAAGGATAACGTGTGCAGACGAGAGCACAACAAAATCGTGCTTAACACATGAACATAAGATTTACCTTTCACGTTTAGACGTGCTGTCATATGTACTAGTGTCGTTATCGAAAAATCGATTATCGTTCTGTAAGCAAGCACGAACAATTATCGTAAAGTATTCGTAGCGTTTCCCTACCTAGCGTTAACCTATCGTTAACTTGTCAATTTGTATGGGGAAACTGTCAGTCTCTGACGTTTGGACGACACGAATACGTTACGAAAATGTTTGTGCTCACCCCACTGACGGATTTCGTTTTTCGGAAGCACGGAGATGCGTGTGTTCACTTAAGGATGATACGATAGAATAAAAACAATAAATACTCAAACGATTTTTATTTAAAACATGAAACCGCAGACAACCCTCATCAGAGTATACCACCCAGCCCAGCCAGGAGTCCTTTGTTTTTACAACCAGCTAAAAAGAAAAAAAGAAAATTGAAATTACTGTGTCTATTACATTTTATTTGGAAAAAAAACTATTGTACAATTCCACTTAGCATATGAACAGTCATGAGTCCACTGATATATATTATAGTACAATCAACAACATTGTTTACATATTGAAAAGGTGGCTTTTACTTATTGTGTTTAATTGTTTTCTGTTGGCTTATGTGTGTATTTAGAATTGTTTTATTTGTATGCCATTTCTGACGTTGGTCTTTCTTCCTTTCAATTAACTGTAAGCGTGCATTCACACAGGTTACGTCATTGACAATAGGCTAGATGACACCACCAATCGTTGACAAACTCGTTATTATCTGACAGAACACTCAGATCCATAGATTTTGTATGGGAATACAAAAACGTGACGTTCACGGTAGTGTATTAGAAATCGGAGTCAATGGACCGAATATTTATTGATGTTGTGTGTTTAAATTAAAAATTGGTTAATATAGCTTTTTGGAAATATACTGGTTGCCTTAACTTCATAGGGGCTATGTTTTTTAAACGTCATAGTCTTGAAAATATTTAAGATAGATGTCATCATGCCTATTCATCAAATGACACGATACGTCATCATTACGGATAAACGTTCACAATGCATAGGTAGTACTGTTTTTACATTATTCGACAAAATTACCGAATGATGCAACGCACCGAATTCAGAATCATTTGAGCAGTAAAATTCCTTGATTAGAACTTTTTGAATTTTTTTTTTATATATTTTTTTATTTTTAAATATAAATTGTCTATTTAATACTAAACTTAATCAGAAGCTGGAACTGCTTTAATTTTGAATTCGCTCGACCCCCCTCGGTCCTGCACACAGCCGAACCCACGATCGGAAACTAGTGATTGAATAAATTTATCAGATATTGTTGTTCTCCTCTGAAAGACACTTTACACGCAGCGACTTTAAGCAGCGATGCAGTATCACGACTCTATCAATGATAAACGGTACGACTAAGCATCATTATACAGGGCTACTGGTAACTCGACGTATTCCTTCTAAAGAGTTATAGTAAAGGTGATTTCCTATTAAAAGGTCCCATCAACGAAGGGTAGGGCCCTTCGTTGATGGGACCTTTACTACTACATTTACGACTGTATATGGGGACTAGGGACTATAAATATACAAGATCTGACTCTGTGGTAAGTAGCTTAAGCACTTGTGTTACAGAAATCACAATCAACAGTGGTATTACAAATAAACTTAAATAAATACATATAACACCCAGACCAGTACAAACAGACGTGCACACAAATGTTTGTACAGTGCGGGGATCGAACCCACGACCTCTTGGTTAATAGTCAACTTCTTGACCATTCCACCAAATTGCTCGTCAGTATTGGTCGCATCGCGTCGCAGCACACTTGTCGCTTTGCGTAGCTCACGCAAGACAACGGCTTAGGGGCGTTATGTAATAAATTTAAGACTGTGCTAAAGATAGTTCATGGAATCAGGCGTTACTTTGCGAAAATCCATGACTAAAGCTGAAAAAGAGAATTATTTTGCTTTAAATTTAAATCAAAATAATTTTCTTTTTCAGTTTCAGTGCTAAAGATATACTTACAAGGTTCCGGTGCAGTGACACATACTGCAATCTGAAAAAAAAAGTTAATGACATAAGTAACTTACATATTTGATTTTAAACTTTCGCGTTGCATTTTAACACTAACTGGTTATCGGGTCTAAACGCGATATATTTAATTGAGTATTAGGTACTTATTGCTCGACGTTTCGGCTGGAACACAGCCGTGGTCACGAGTTGACTGACTGACTGCAGTGAGTACCTAATACTCAATTAAATAATAGTCCTCCTGGCCGATTTCGTACACGGCCGCCAATCTCAACAGAGATCAGCCAACTACGCAGGAGATATTATAGTGCACAAGTGTGAGCGCAATACACAGGTGCACTCACTGTTCCATCACTCTCAAAGTTCGGTGAGAAGGCAATCCGACATGACCGGAGAGAGATCAGGCGCAGGACCAACGGCTCAACGTGCGCACCGAGGCACGGGGGTGTAACAACACCACCAACTTCCCGACTCCGAGCTGTTTTTGAGAAAATCATGATAGAAAATCTCAGAAACAATTTTGCTCGACCTGGGCTTCGAACCCAGGACCTTTCGGATGTGAGGCAGAAACTTTGCCACTACACCAACGAGGCAGTCATGAAAATGTCATTATAATAAATCGCGTTTAGACCCGACAACCAGTAGTTAACTAACTTATTGTAGGAACAGTGGCCAGTACATCAGCCTACCCATTTTTGTTGTAAAATCGCCCGTGTCACAAACGCACAAGATACCGCAGTGTTTATCGTGACGTATTGCGTTTTACCAATTTAAGGGATGTAGACGTATCCAGTAATATTAATTTTTGTGATTTCAATGGCGTATTGTTCATATGCCAATGAAATAATATCCTTCACTAACTTAAAGCCAAGAAGTACTAAAGATTTTTATTGAACATGCTTTTATTATCAACTTGTGCGTTGTCATGGAAACTATACGTGTATACAAAATAAGATTTCAATCGGACACAGATAAAAACGGAATACCTAACTACTAAATACCAGTCAAACAAACACGAGACAGGTAAAACTAAATCCATACTAATATAATAAGTGCGAAAGTATCTCTGTCTGGCTGTCTGTTACTCACACACGCCTAAACTACTGAACCAATTTGCAAATTTGGTATGGATATATTCTGATAGGTACCCGAGAAAGGACATATGCTACTTTTTGCCGCGGGAAAATGACGCATTCCCATGGGAAAAATCAAGTTTACCTGATCGCATTTACACCTAAACTACAGCACAGATTTAAATGAAATTTATTGAATTTACATTTGAAATTTATTGATTGTACTTTCTTAAGTCTCAAACTATCTCCGTTTGAGACTTAAGAAAGTACATGAGTTACTTTTGACCGCGGGAAAACAACGCAATCCCATGGGAAAAAAATCTTCCCGGGCAATTTGATCGTTTTCACTCCTGAATTACCAAAGATTTGAATTATATTTGAATAAAATTGGTATTCCGGGAAAACAACGCATTCACGCAAAAACTACCTAATGCGGACGAAGTCACGGGTAAAAGCTAGTCTATAATATAAATGTGAATCGCAAAATGTGTCGGTAAGCGCATAACTCAAAAACGAAAAAAAGAACAGGCAAGACAACGTCTGCGGAATCAGCTAGTAAATAATAAATAAAAGCTTGTAATTAATAGTCACTCACCATAGCGCAAAGGTAGAAAAAGTAGATAATTTTGTCGGAAACCATTTTTGAGTTTTTTTTAAAATATTTTTTAGATCTAGCACCGTATGATAGGCTCACCAGGAGTTGTATGATTTAAATCCAAGAAACTTCACTTTATATACCCAGAAATGGTTCAATTATCTCGCTTTCGCTTTTATCATAATTTGTTTACGTTAAAGAAAAGTAAATACCTAAATGAATCGTTTTTAACTATTGTGCATTATACAGCCTTTTTGAATAGAAACAAGTGTTTTTAATTCGGACTTGTGATACTGAATAGTACAATAAATAACAATAGCAATAAAAACAAGGGTTCTTTTATTGTTGCGTAGACTAACGCCCCCCCCGTGACTTCGCCTTGTAACAGATCGACTCTTAATATTTTAAATAAAGTTCTGAATTAAATAAATAAATTATGAAAATAGAGTGAATAGCGACATCTAGTGTTAGCAGTAAGGAACTACCGATGTGTGTGACTTGATTTGGGAGGTTCGAAGTTTGAAGTTCGAAGTATGTTCTGTAGATGTCGTATCGAAATATTTTAAGATTCTTACATTAATTAAAAATACATTTTGGCTCGGTAGTTGCGAGATTATTCCCTGTAAAATACTGAAATACATTTAAGATTACATCTAAGAGAAAATACGTAAGTAAGGAAGAAGTAATAGTATTTTTGACTTGACATAGTGCTAAAACGTATTTAAGTGAAACTAATTGATTATCGAGCAATATTGGCGTTATTTGGGTAGATGTTAAATTGATTTATTGCATTTTATAATTGAATGTTAATCTTATTCAGATGTTCTTGGAGGTTGAGAATTAATATAAAAAAAAATGTCCTTATACTAGGGCAGGTCACAGTACGAACGAAATGACAGACGAGAGCCATCTATATTCGCAAGGCGCTCAAAAATAAGCACTCTTTACGAATGACTATGGATGTCTCTTTTGCACGCAGTTGAGTGGCTATGGGAAAGAGTAAGATAGACAACGCAAGACGTATGACCTGGTTTTAAAAGTACTGTTACTCCACGCTAGATGTCTTTGAAATCTAGCGAGGGAAATGGAGATGTCATGCAAAAAAATGTTTCTACATTAGTAGTTTTGTTGAAGAGTAAGGGCATAAGATCAAAATACCTGAATCGATCAATTTTGGTTTAGTAATTACATTGGGTTGAAATATAATTTAGAGTAAACACTAAAGTTAATGTTTCCAATGCTAATTCTGTAAGATAATTGATTAAAGAGGCAATATTGAACTCTGAATGCTATTCAAATCTAGAAATAATCTAAAACTCTTTGTAAACAAAAGGTTTCAGCGTTGTTTTGTTCTAATAACGAAAAGTCATGCATAATGGACAAAGGTTTTACAACATTTGAAACTAAAACAAATAAATAGGGTTTGCTCTTGTCAACCTTAAGTACACACATCAAAAGTGTCTAGAGATCAAGCATTTTTATGCGGATTTCTTGAGATTCAGATGTGGCTTTTTAATAAATTTATGATTTTATAAATTTATATGGATCCTTTTTGGTGCATTTCATAATTTGAAACAGGAACTGTCAATCAAATTCGAGTAAAAGATGAAAATCAGCTGTCAATATTTTCCCTATAAAAACATATAACGCATTGAAGACATTATTAGTGCTACTGTCTCCCTACTACTGATTAAAACCAACGTTATTATGGAGCGGCGACGTCATTTAGGCAGGGAAGAAATGCTCAGAGCCGTGGGAATGATAGAAGCTGGTTCCCGGCAACGTACTGTGGCTTTAGCTCTGAATACAAGTCAGAGTGTTATCAGTCGACTTTGGACACGTAACCGAAGCACTGGTACCGTGGCTGAGCGCCATGGAGGTATCGCTGCACCACACGGAGACAAGACCGATACTTTCAAATCACAACTCGAAGAGCTCCAACAATAACCGCCATGATGTTAGCCGTAAGGCTTCATCACTTTTCAGGGAACTTAATTAGCGACCAAACAGTCAGAAACCGCTTGCATGAAGTGAACCTTCATTCCCGAAGACCGCTAAGGGTACCACCTATAGCAATGCACAATCGTAGGATTCAATATCAATGGGCTCTTGAACACAGAAATTGGGCAGAAGAACAATGGCGTTTCGTGTGCTTTTCTGATGAGTCTCGTTTTGGTATGAGACCGGATACAAGACGTATACGACACTGGAGAACCCCTGGACGCCAACAGCGATTAAAATCCTGCCAGGAAGTCCATCCTTATAGTGGTGGAACCATCATTGTATGGGTGGGTATTTGGATCGGCGGAAGAACTGAGTTGATTTGGATCAGAGGCAACCTCAACGCTCAAATTTATGCTGAGACGATTGTATCAGACGTCATCGTTCCTCTACAAGTGCAAATCGGTCCCTTATTTCAGTTAATGCATGATAATAATGCACGACCGCACACCGCAAGAGTTGTAAGACAGACAGATCATTGTATGGGCGGGTATTTGGATCGGCGGAAGAACTGAGTTGTCTGTGTTTTTGTCAAAGCCCATCCTTCTTACTTCAAAAAACGCAGTGAGGTAATACCCCGTCAGGGGAGGGAAAAGTTTAAGAATTTACTTTATCAAACCCGATCCAAGAAGGCAATATATAGGGAAAGTGTTTATAGTATGTGTATTGTAGTATATAACAACTTACCCGAGGAACTTAAAAAACTTGAAGGAAATGTATTTAAGAAAAAGTTGGTTGACTGGTTGTTACAAAATAATTTTTATTGTATTAAAGATTATTTTAAAATTGTCAAATAATGTGTTATGAATTGTTATTATTATTTTTGTTTTTTTATACTATATTGCTTTTACCTGACTTTCAAATGACATTGACAATTTAATTTTATGACATTATTATTGCAATTTTTGACATTATTTGATTATTCAATTTAAACGGACCTATTTTTTTTATTGAATTGTTAAAATTACTATTAATATTTGCACGCCTGCATGCAGGCTGAATACAGCATCAACCTATTTTTAAGACCTGCAGTTTGTAACTTGCATATTTTTGAGTATTCTAGCAAATAATTTAATTATTTGCTAGAATACTCAAAAAGTATATGCAACCCCGCGCACTTCTAATATACACACATTCACATCACCTTATCAAGACCACTGCGGCTTAGCTTCTTGTCAGCGCGGGGATTTGAATAAATTTGGCTACACCTTCATTTGGAAGGTTCGGTTACTACTCTACAGTTTGATTTGATGATTTGATTTGATTTGATTTGGATCAGAGGCAACGTCAACGCTCAAATTTATGCTGAGACGATTGTATCAGACGTCATCGTTCCTCTACAAGTGCAAATATTTGAGCTCAGCATAAATTTGAGCGTTGAGGTTGCCTCTGATCCAAATCAACTCAGTTCTTCCGCCGATCCAAATACCCGCCCATACCATGATGGTTCCACCACTATAAGGATGGACTTCCTGGCAGGATTTTAATCGCTGTTGGCGTCCAGGGGTTTTCCAGTGTCGTATACGTCTTGTATCCGGTTTCATACCAAAACAAGACTGATCAGAAAAGCACACGAAACGCCATTGTTCTTCTGCCCAATTTCTGTGTTCAAGAGCCCATTGATATCGGATCCTACGATTGTGCATTGCTATAAGTGGTACCCTTAGAGGTCTTCGGGAATGAAGGTTCACTTTATGCAAGCGGTTTCTGACTGTTTGGTCCCTAATTAAGTTCCCTGAAAAGTGATGAAGCCTCACGGCTAACATCATGGCTGTTATTGTTGGAACTCTTCGAGTTGTGATTTGAATGTATCGGTCTTGTCTCCGTGTGGTGCAGCGATACCGTCCTCCATGGCGCTCAGCCACGGTACCAGTGCTTCGGTAACGTGTCCAAAGTCGACTGATAACACTTTGACTTGTATTCAGAGCTAAAGCCACAGTACGTTGCCGGGAACCAGCTTCTATCATTCCCACGGCTCTGAGCATTTCTTCCCTGCTTAAATGACGTCGCCGCTCCATAATAACGTTGGTTTTAATCAGTAGTAGGGAAACAGTAGCACTAATAATGTCTTCAATGCATTATATGTTTTTATAGGGAAAATATTGACAGCTGATTTTCATCTTTTACTCGAATTTGATTGACAGTTTCTGTTTCAAATTATGAAATGCACCAAAAAGGTTCCATATAAATTTATAGAATCATAAATTTATTAAAAAGCCACATCTCAATCTCAAGAAATCCGCATAAAAATCTTAAACAAAGAATACCAATGCTTGATCCCTAGACACTTTTGATGTGTGTATGTGGAAATGACATATGCTGGCTTGACACGTTGAAAACGGAACTAGTTAAAATTGTCCTGTTCAGAACTATTTGAACTAACGGTTGTTTTTTATTTTTATTTTTCTCTCCGTAAGAACCATCCTCGTATGTAGTACATACTTGAAAGAATATTTCAAAAATTAGTGGCCACCCGCGACTTCGTCCCCTTGGAAAACCTTCACAATCCATACTAATATTATACATGCCAGTCTGTCTGTCTGTCTGATACTCAATCACGCGGCACGCCTTAACTACTGAACCAATTTGCATGAAATTTGGTATGGAGATGCTACTTTTCACCGCGGGAAAATGACACATTCCTTCATTGGGAAATTTTTTTTGGGAATTGAAGCAAAAAGAAAGGTATGAACATCGTTCTTTTATTTTATTTTATTTGGGATAGGTTTGCTCTCGACCCAAGACTAAGCCCAACGAGGCTAAGACTGAGTCTACGATGGAGCGAGCTCACCTCACCAGAAGATGCCTGTTCACTGTAGCTTTGAAAATTTCAAGGTTGTAATTGCAGGGAAACACTGACGCAGGTAGTGAGTTCCACTCTTTTGCAGTGCGCATCAGAAATGTAGATGAGAAGCGCTTGGTTCGTATCAGTGAAACATCGACACGGTACGGATGGTATCCCGCTGGTCCGATGGTAAAATGGGGCGGAATAAGTTGGTGTAGTTCATGACCACAATCGCCGAAGTAAAGCCTGTAAAATATCGACAAGCAGGCGACTCTGCGGCGATGAGCCTCTCGTCACCAAGTCGTTCTTGCCTGGATTCATTTCCTGGTCACAAGGGAATCCCGGGAAACGAGACAGTAGATTCGTGCGCCAAGGTCTCGGTGTCAACCGGCTCATTAGAGTATTATAAACTTTATTCTGTTAACGATTATTCCTTACCCCGTCTTCACTTTCTTCCATCCTGGAACTCAACAAAAAGGATTGTTGGTAACTATTATGCAGAGGTCCAACCAATCATTCCAGCAAAACCATGGTTCTTTTAACACATGAGGCTACCTAAGAATGTGGTCTCTATTATTTGTCAGCTTCGCATAAGACACTCTTGTATCCCGGTTAATTTGGCTTTGATTTGACTAAGCTTCATATTAAAGACAGTTCCATCTGCGAATGCGGGTTGGAGGAAGGATTTCCAGATCAAATCCTTGTTAATTGAACAAAATTGGCGCTTCTTTACTAGATTTTCCTTCTTAGATGACCTTCCCCCTCCCAACTTATATAAAAAACTCTGCAGCCATTCCCTACAATTATGTAAACGGCAAACTAACGTGTTCATATTGTGCACGAGAGTTTGCCGCGAAGATAGGCTTTGTGAGTCATCTTCGTGCGCATCAGCGCAGATCTGATTAGGGGTCGAAGTGGTTGCCATGCCCGAAATCGGTCGGAAGAGATAATAAAAAACTCTACTTCACTCTTTAAGTCCCCCTGTTTTAAAATCTCTAACAAAATTTATTAATGTTAAAAATATTAATTAGTAACGTAGTAATTATTTAAACTTCTTATTCTCCCCACCACCTCTCTTCTCGTGTTGTTATAATAGTATTGTTTGTCCCTGTTGTTACTTATTTTTTAATGTCTGTTTGTTTTGTTTAGATCAATTTTGCTCAGAATAAAATTTATTTATTCTCGTAAACATTCTTTTTGCCGTGCAAATGCTGCGCACGTGACATTGGCGGAACAAATGTACCCTTTGCGGGGAAATTAAATTAACACAAACAGATGAAGAAGTAGAAGTTTTCATTTTTGGGTCCAAAACGCGTAAGTAAGTATCTTGGTCACCAAGAAGGTAAGGTAATTCAAGATATATGGAGCGTTTATTCCCTTTATTAGTCAGAATGCTTCATATACTTATCACGCAATAGACTGCAGATCAATACCATTTTTAAGTAAAGTTTTATTTGTAAAGATAAATTCATTTTGCTGATCCAGAAGTATTAACTATCAACTTTAAACTTATTCAAATTATATCCATTTACTTTTAAATGTTATATAACAAGTATTTTGTAATTTTTTTTTAATTACTTGCTATTGATATTTCATTTTCGTCTCCATTGTTTCTAATGCTGATTAAATTAATGTTGTAACTTGAAAGTGTAAGAAACCTTAAAATTTCAAAAGGATAACGTGTGCAGACGAGAGCACAACAAAATCGTGCTTAACACATGAACATAAGATTTACATTTCACGTTTAGACGTGCTGTCATATGTACTAGTGTCGTTATCGAAAAATCGATTATCGTTCTGTAAGCAAGCACGAACAATTATCGTAAAGTATTCGTAGCGTTTCCCTACCTAGCGTTAACCTATCGTTAACTTGTCAATTTGTATGGGGAAACTGTCAGTCTCTGACGTTTGGACGACACGAATACGTTACGAAAATGTTTGTGCTCACCCCACTGACGGATTTCGTTTTTCGGAAGCACGGAGATGCGTGTGTTCACTTAAGGATGATACGATAGAATAAAAACAATAAATATTCAAACGATTTTTATTTAAAACATGAAACCGCAGACAACGCTCATCAGAGTATACCACCCAGCCCAGCCAGGAGTCCTTTGTTTTTACAACCAGCTAAAAAGAAAAAAAGAAAATTGAAATTACCGTGTCTATTACATTTTATTTTTAAAAAAAACCATTGTACAATTCCACTTAGCATAATTATGAACAGTCATGAGTCCACTGATATATATTATAGTACAAACAACAACATTGTCTACATATTGAAAAGCTGGCTTTTACTTATTGTGTTTAATTGTTTTCTGTTGGCTTATGTGTGTATTTAGAATTATTTTATTTGTATGCCATTTCTGACGTTGTTCTTTCTTCCTTTCAATTAACTGTAAGCGTGCATTCACACAGGATACTTCATTGACAATAGGCTAGATGACACCACCAATCGTTGACATACTCGTTATTATCTGACAGAACACTCAGAACGGTCTGCCTACATAGATTTTGTATGGGAATACAAAAACGTGACGTTCACGGTAGTGTATTAGAAATCGGAGTCAATGGACCGAATATTTATTGAATTTTGTGTGTTTAAATTAAAAATTGGTTAATATAGCTTTTTGGAAATATACTGGTTGTCTTAACTTTATAGGGGCTATGTTTTTTAAACGTCATGGTCTTAAAAATATTTAAGATAGATGTCATCATTCCTATTCATCAACTGACACGATACGTCATTACGGATAAACGTTCACATTGCATAGGTAATACTGTTTTTACATTATTCGACAAAATTACCGAATGATGCAACGCACCGACTTCAGAATCATTTGAGTAGTAAAATTCCTTGATTAAAACTTTTTGAAGGAGTTTTTTTTTTAATTTTTTTTTAAAATATAAATTGACTATTCAATACTAAACTTAATCAGAAGCTGGAACTGCTTTAATTTTGAATTCACTCGACCCCATTCGGTCCTGCACACAGCCGAACCCACGATCGGAAACTAGTGATTGAATAAATTTGTCAAATATTAAATACGAGTATGTGTTACTGAATAAAAATGTTTTCTTTCTTTCTTTCTTTAGATATTGTTGTTCTCCTCTGAAAGACACTTTACACACTGCGACTTTAAGCAGCGATGCAGTATCACGACTCTATCAATGATAAACGGTACGACTAAGCATCATTATACAGGGTTACTGGTAACTCGACGTATTCCTTCTAAAGAGTTATAGTAAAGGTGATTTCCTATTAAAAGGTCCCATCAACGAAGGATAGGGCCCTTCGTTGATGGGACCTTTACTACTACATTTACGACTGTATATGGGGACTAGGGACTATAAATATACAAGATCTGACTCTGTGGTAAGTAGCTTAAGCACTTGTGTTACAGAAATCACAATCAACAGTGGTATTACAAATAAACTTAAATAAATACATATAACACCCAGACCAGTACAAACAGACGTGCACACAAATGTTTGTACAGTGCGGGGATCGAACCCACGACCTCTTGGTTAATAGTCAACTTCTTGACCATTCCACCAAATTGCTCGTCAGTATTGGTCGCATCGCGTCGCAGCACACTTGTCGCTTTGCGTAGCTCACGCAAGACAACGGCTTAGGGGCGTTATGTAATAAATTTAAGACTGTGCTAAAGATAGTTCATGGAATCAGGCGTTACTTTGCGAAAATCCATGACAAAAGCTGAAAAAGAGAATTATTTTGCTTTAAATTTAAATCAAAATAATTTTCTTTTTCAGTTTCAGTGCTAAAGATATACTTACAAGGTTCCGGTGCAGTGACACATACTGCAATCTGAAAAAAAAAAGTTAATGACATAAGTAACTTACATATTTGATTTTAAACTTTCGCGTTGCATTTTAACACTAACTGGTTATCGGGTCTAAACGCGATATATTTAATTGAGTATTAGGTACTTATTGCTCGACGTTTCGGCTGGAACACAGCCGTGGTCACGAGTTGACTGACTGACTGCAGTGAGTACCTAATACTCAATAGGCTTGTTTCCACTATGAAAGAAATATTCAAAAACTGATTTTCTCTAAAATAATTCATAATTTCAGATGCCTTTACACTAATATTTTTCTGCAGTTCGTATTATTTGATTTTTAATTGGAATTCAAATGATAATTAGTCACTCAGTCGGCATTGCACGCGGTGACGTCAAAGTGTGTTATTCCCATACAAGCTCTATGAAGAAAAACGTTTTGACAGTTGATAAAAAGTACGTCAACGATTGGTGGTGTCAACTACCGTATTAAATAATAGTCCTCCTGGCCGATTTCGACCACGGCGGCCAATCTCAACAGAGATCAGCCAACTACGCAGGAGATATTATAGTGCACAAGTGTGAGCGCAATACACAGGTGCACTCACTGTTCCATCACTCTCAAAGTTCGGTGAGAAGGCAATCCGACATGACCGAAAGAGATCAGGCACAGGACCAACGGCTCAACGTGCGCACCGAGGCACGGGGGTGTATCACCACCAACTTCCCGACTCCGAGCTGTTTTTGAGAAAATCATGACAGAAAATCTCAGAAACAATTTTGCTCGACCTGGGATTCGAACCCAGGACCTTTCGGATGTGAGGCAGAAACTTTGCCACTACACCAACGAGGCAGTCATGAAAATGTCATTATAATAAATCGCGTTTAGACCCGACAACCAGTAGTTAACTAACTTATTGTAGGAACAGTGGCCAGTACATCAGCCTACCCATTTTTGTTGTAAAATCGCCCGTGTCACAAACGCACAAGATACCGCAGTGTTTATCGTGACGTATTGCGTTTTACCAATTTAAGGGATGTAGACGTATCCAGTAATATTAATTTTTGTGATTTCAATGGCGTATTGTTCATATGCCAATGAAATAATATCCTTCACTAACTTAAAGCCAAGAAGTACTAAAGATTTTTATTGAACATGCTTTTATTATCAACTTGTGCGTTGTCATGGAAACTATACGTGTATACAAAACAAGAGTTCAATCGGACACAGATTAAAACAGAATACCTAACTACTAAATACCAGTCAAACAAACACTAGACAGGTGAAACTAAATCCATACTAATATAATAAGTGCGAAAGTATCTCTGTCTGGCTGTCTGTTACTCACACACGCCTAAACTACTGAACCAATTTGCAAATTTGGTATGGATATATTCTGATACCCGAGAAAGGACATATGCTACTTTTTGCCGCGGGAAAATGACGCATTCCCATGGGAAAAATCAAGTTTACCTGATCGCATTTACACCTAAACTACAGCACAGATTTGAAATGAAATTTAGTGAGGAGATAGTTTGAGACTTAAGAAAGTACACGAGTTACTTTTGACCGCGGGAAAACAACGCATTCCCATGGTAAAAAATTCTTCCCGGGCAATTTTATCGTTTTCACTCCTAAATTACCAAAGATTTGAATTATATTTGAATAAAATTGGTATCTCGGGAAAACAACGCATTCACGCAAAAACCACCTAATGCGGACGAAGTCACGGGTAAAAGCTAGTCTATAATATAAATGTGAATCGCAAAATGTATCGGTAAGCGCATAACTCAAGAACGAAAAAAAAAGAACAGGCAGGACAACGTCTGCGGAATCAGCTAGTAAATAATAAATAAAAGCTTGTTATTAATAGTCACTCACCACAGCGCAAAGGTAGAAAAAGTAGATAATTTTGTCGGAAACCATTTTTGAGTGGTTTTTATTTTATTTTTTTATGTCTAGCACCGTATGATAGGCTCACTTGGAGTTGTATGATTTAAATCCAAGAAACTTCACTTTATATACCCAGAAATGGTTCAATTATCTCGCTTTCGCTTTTATCATAATTTGTTTACGTTAAAGAAAAGTAAATACCTAAATGAATCGTTTTTAACTATTGTGCATTATAGAGCCTTTTTGAATAGAAACAAGTGTTTTTAATTCGGACTTGTGATACTGAATAGTACAATAAATAACAATAGCAATAAAAACAAGGGTTCTTTTATTGTTGCGTAGACTAACGCCCCCCCGTGACTTCGCCTGCAATTGTCGCTTTTGATATTTGATCTCCGTAACTGCCTGGTTGGTGTAGTGGCGAATTTTTTGCTTTACATCCTGTGTTTAAATCCCGGTTTGAGCCAGAAATTGTTAGAGAGATTTCCCGTGACGAATTTCTCAGTACCTAACAGCTTGGAGTCGGGAAGTTGGTGGTATACCAGTGCCGGACAGACGGACAGCGTAATTCGTAATTATATGGCTCAATTTGTATACCTACTCCACAAACATAGCACAAACAACAATTAATACCTTTGTTGAAGTGAACGCGGCTAAGCGTAAAAGAAAAGATTAGTAAACAGGGCTCAGCAAACAGAGCTCTTAGACAAAATAAATGACGTTAACTTGCCATTCAAAGAAGAGCATTGAGTTGTTAGTTGTACCATTTTGCATGAAAAAGCCAACGGCGCGCAGTCAAAACGCTTACCGCTCAACTACACCTCAACTCACAGCTCGCGGCTTACAGCGCGCTTACGGCGTGCTTACGGCACGCAAGCAGCAGATACTGCGTGCAGATAACGCGACGACTTCGAGTCGCCAGCAAAATAACGGATCTTGTGGCAGACGTGCAGAAGCCCGCCGGGCTTGTACTTCGCGGCCCGGCGCGCTGGCGGCTTGCCGTAGTCAAAATTCGAGGCGACGCCGTGCTGCACTGCCGTGCAGCGAGCGTGCCGCGGCAGCGGCCACCGAGCGCCACATTCGACATAATAAATAGCAAATTGGCTTGGGACAATAATTTCGGCGTATAGTGGTTATATGCTTATAATAATTATGCTTATACGTCATTATTCGTAATGATAATTATGTGTTGGGATAGTATGCTTAAGTATTATTATTCTTATAGTGGTTATGACTTTAAAAAATATGGTTAAATATTTATGGCAAAATAGTATTATGCGTAACTAATATTAGGACAAGTAGCAGTATGCCATGTTAAATTATAGCTTAAAATTGTATGATTAAAAATAAAGAACCGCTAGAGTGTGCGACTCAGCAGAACACACAGCAGACGCAGCAGAACTCTGTGCGTATTCCGATTCGAGATTAGAAAAGTAAAAATAGGTGGAAATGACATATGCTGGCTTGACACGTTGAAAACGGAACTAGTTAAAATTGTCCTGTTCAGAACTATTTGAACTAACGGTTGTTTTTTATTTTTATTTTTCTCTCCGTAAGAACCATCCTCGTATGTAGTACATACTTGAAAGAATATTTCAAAAATTAGTGGCCACCCGCGACTTCGTCCCCTTGGAAAACCTTCACAATCCATACTAATATTATACATGCCAGCCTGTCTGTCTGTCTGATACTCAATCACGCCTTAACTACTGAACCAATTTGCATGAAATTTGGTATGGAGATGTTTTGATACCCAAGAAAGGACGTAGGCTACTTTTCTCCGCGGGAAAATGACACATTCCTTCATTGGGAAAATTAAGGTAAGCCGATCGCTATTACGCCTAAAGTACTGAACAGATTTAAATGAAATTTGGTAAGAAGAAAGTTTGAGACTTAAGAAAGGACATGAGCTACTTTTAACCGCGGAAAAACAACGCATTCTCAAGGGAAAAATTACTTTCCGGCGAATCTGATCGCGTTCACTCCTAAATTAGGTACGTACGTACCAAAGATTTTATAACATTTGGATATGAAATTGGTATTTCGGGAAAGCAACGCATTCCAAAAAAAACTACCTAATGCGGACAAAGTCGCGGGTAAAAGCTAGTTCTTTATAAAAAAGGTTTTCTATACAGGCCGACGTCAGATGGCAGCACCACAGCGAACAGACCAATGAAGTGTCAAAATCCATATATTTTGTGCATTTTTCCATAGTTTATTTAGTTTATTTATTCAGTTAGGTAATATTTTAGAAATAAAGTCTTTTCAAATTACACCGCGTTATGCAGTGCCTGTGAGGATAAAGAAAACAGGAGGGCTTGAGTTCTCTACATGACTCTATGAATCAAGTTTTTTTTTGGTGTTGAAAAACATTTTTTGCTTATGGACTCTGTTTTTAAACGTAAGATCTGTATGGAAATAATTTTTTCATCCCACCATCTCGGAAAGAGTAGTTTTGCTCATCAATATCTGAGTGGAAAAGCCGTTTTTATTCACTAGAGGATAAAGTAAATTGAATTTAGGACATCGTGTGCACTAAGTTTGTGAATTAAAAAATCATTAAACCTATTTATTGCTACCTCTATGGTGCCGAATATATCATACAACTTTTTTTTTATTTGTCAAAAACTCAGACTCGGAACCTTCTTGGTGTTCTTTTTACAATTTGCTTTGTAGGCGGTTCTTTACGCGGCATTTTTTCACGTCATTGTTAAACCTTATATTAAAAACAAGAAACTTGAAAACAAGTGAAAAAACGAAATGAGTGATTCTAGCGACGAGGAAGTTTGTTTGACGCCAACAGAATTGACTGAAACTGTTAATAATTCGCAAATAAGTTTTCTCCCTCAACAATCACGCGAGAAGTATTTAAAACAGTACACAAGTGACTAACACCATTATTACAGTACCAAACAAAAATATTACACTCAATTTAAATAACTGTAGCAACGTCAAGTACTTTCAATTTTCCTTAATTATAACTACGTATTATTTCGTTATAATTTAAAGATTATTCTGTAATACTTACCTGTCATAATGTAGTAGTTTATACCTAAATTGAAATAAAAGTACCTACCTTGTGATTGTAAACATTTTTTTTTGCATTTAGTCATTTCCTCGCTGAGGTGGAATGAAAAGTTACGTGTTGCACTCGAGTGCAAAGATTTTTCACCTCATGCTCTTTTGATTCCCTCGCTAACGCTCAGGATTCTAATTGCGAATCACTAGCTGCGCTCGTGATTCAATTTTAGAATCCTTCGCTTCCTCGGTCATCAAAATTGAACACGCGGTTACAAAGCAACTTTGCACTCTTGTATAACAAATAACTATTGCCTAATTTGCTACCACTGAATGTGTTTTTGGGGTTGAAATAACGTACGAAAGAGATGCACGGAGGTCATTTTCTTTCTTAAACCAAACGAACGAATAAACCGTGTGATAGATGGGGAATTGATATTTGAATGATAATCCAACATTTTCGCGGACAATAGGTCGCAGACAAACCACTAATTGTGTTTATTAATCAACTTCAACACACTTAAACATAAACAACTGCTAAAAAGAAAATAATTGCAAATTACAGAGTTATATTTAAATATTTTTTTTCTTGGTATCAGAAACTATTGCTCGCTTGTATTTGAGCTCCATCGAATTCTTTCTGGCTTTATTAAATCAACAAAACTCCCAAAACAGTAAAAATTTTCTTAAAAAATTACCTACTAGTTTAGTACGACTTTGGACCAGATGCCTACATAACGCCACCTGGTGGCAGAAAAAAACGCAAACACTCTCATTGTAGGTAGCCTATGTTATTCTGACTGCCTCGTTGGTGTAGTGGCAAAGTTTCTGCCATACATCCGAGAGGTCCTGGGTTCGAATCCCGGGTCGAGCCAAAATTGTTTCTGAGATTTTCTGTAATGAATTTCTCAAAAACAGCTCGGAGTCGGGAAGTTGGCGGTGTTACACCCCCGTGCCTCGGTGCGCACGTTAAGCCGTTGGTCCTGCGCCTGATCTCTCTCCGGTCATGTCGGATTGCCGTCTCACCGAACTTTGAGAGTGATGGAACAGTGAGTGCACCTGTGTATTGTGCTCACACTTGTGCACTATAATATCCCCTGCGCAGTTGACTGATCTCTGTTGAGATTGACGTGGTCGAAATCGGCTAGGAGGACTATTTTAAGTTATTCTGATGTATTAAGGCTTCATTCTGGTAAAATTTTATTAAAATTCATACAGTAGTTTTTACGAAAAAGAGTACAACATCATACTTAGAAACTTTCGCGTTTATAGTATTATACTATAAATGGCTACGGCCACACAGTCGCGATAACGCGAAGATTTGCGCTGTCGCGTCACGTCTGGCCAAAGAATTCGTCCTATCACGAATAAATAAATAAATAAATATTTCGCAACAATCACACCAATTCTCTAGTCCCAAATTAAGCTACGAGGCTTGTGTTATGGGTACTAGACAACGGATAAACATACTTAAATACTTTTTTTGTAAATAAATACATATTATACACCCAGACCAGTACAAACACACATGTTCTTGCACACTTATGCTTGTACAGTGCGGGGATCGAACCCGCGACACTGGGTTTTAGAAGTCCGACCTGTGGACCACTACACCAAGCGATCGTCAAGATCACATCATGAATCATCAGATAACATCCACCAGCGCCATTTATTCTTCTTTTTGACCTTTTTATTTTTGTTCATGTAATATAGATGCAGTGTTTTGCAGGCGAAAGTGTCCATTTAAAACTTTATGTATAGTGAGTAATAGTTATTTGTTATACAAGAGTGCAAAGTTTCTTTTTAACCACGTGTTCAATAGAATCCTGAGCGTAGCGAGGGAATCAAAAGAGCACGAGGTGAAAAATCTTTGCACTCGAGTGCAATACGTAACTTTTTATTCCACCTCAGCGAGGAAGTAACTAAATGCAAAAAAACATTTACAATCACAAGATAGGTACTTTTATTTCAGTAGAGTAAGTATTACAGAATAATCTTTATTTTATAACAAAATAATACTCAGGTAAAAAAGGTAGAAAAATTGAAAGAAACGTTGCTACAGTTATTTAAATTGAGTAAATTATTTTTGTTTGGTACTGTAATATTGGTGTTAGTCATTTTTGTACTGTATTTCGGTAAACTATCTGTCATACTTACGAGTAATAGTTGTACCGATTCATCGGATTCCCTTGGCGTGAATGTTGGAGAGAGATGGAGATGGTTGGTGTTTCATAAATGCCTCCGAAATAGTAGTTAAACAATAGTTATTTGTTATTACAATAGTTATTTGTTATAACAATAGTTATTTGTTATAACAATAGTTATTTGTTATTCTAAAATTGAATCACGAGCGCAGCTAGTGAGTGATTCGCAATTAGAATCCTGAGCGGTAGCGGTGAATCAAAAGAGCACGAGGTGAAAAATCTTTGCACTCGAGTGCAACACGTAACTTTTCATTCCACCTCAGCGAGGAAATGACTAAATGCAAAAAACGTTTACAATCACAAGATAGGTACTTTTTTTTCAGTTTAGGTATTAACTACTACATTATGACAGGTAACTATTACAGAATAATCTTTAAATTATAACAAAATAATACTTAGATATAATTAAGAAAAATTGAAAGTAACGTTGCTACAGTTATTTAAATTGAGTGTAATATTTTTATTTGGTACTGTAATATTGGTGTTAGTCACTTGTGTACTGTTTTACGCATTATTAACAGTTTCAGTCAATTTTGTTGACGTCAAATAAACTTCCTCGTCGCTAGAATCACTTATTTTAGTTTTTTCACTTATTTTCAAGTTTCTTGTTTTTAATATTAGGTTTAAAAATGACGTGAAAAAATGCCGCGTAAAGAACCGCCTACAAAGCAAATTGAAAAAAGAACACCCAAGAAGGTTCAGAGTCTGAGTTTTTAACAAATTAAAAAAAAGTTGTATGATATATTCGGCACCACAGAGGTAGTAATAAATAGGTTTAATGATTTTTTTGAATTCACAAACTTAGTGCACACGATGTTCTAAATTCAATTTACTTTATCCTCTAGTGAATAAAAACGGCTTTTGCACTCAGATATTGAAGAGCAAAAATACTATTTCCGAGATGGTGGGATGAAAATAAAATTAGATTTATATAAAAAAAGATGACCTAATAGTGTAGGTATGTACCCATACTCAAAGTGCACCTATACCTATATAATCTTAATTTCAGGATTCAAAATAAAGTCACAAATAACTTTTTAATATTTATTTAATTAGTTCTGCACAAACAGATGTACAATGGTGGACTTAATGCCGAAGGAATTCTTTACCAGTCAACCATAGGTCCAAGCAAAAGAAATTGAGGCGGTGCAAATAAAATAAAAAAGGAAAAACAAACATTGTTACTCAAGTTATTTACTGAGGATTTTAAACATTAGGAGTAATATGTCAAATCTTTAACCGTTAACCTATACAAATAAGACTAAGCACGAGTTTCTAAATGTACAAATTTAACGGAGAAGTCTGCCCAATCCAGCCAAGAGACCGCCTCCATAAGGGTTGTCACTGCAGCCTCCTTTGCCACTTCCGTTGCCATCTCCGCTACCATCCCCTTCGCCATCTCCGGTACCGTCTCCGTTTCCGGTACCGTCTCCGTTGCCATCTCCGTTACCATCTCCGCTACCATCCCCGTAGCCGTCTCCGTTGCCACCTGTGCAACCCCCTTTGCCATCTCCGGTACCATCTCCGTTTCCGTTCCCGGTACCGTCTCCGTTGCCATCTCCGCTACCATCTCCGTCTCCGTTTCCGGTACCGTCTCCGTTGCCATCTCCGCTACCATCTCCGTTGCCACTTGCGCAATCCCCTTTGCCATCTCCGGTACCATCTCCGTCTCCGTTTCCGGTACCGTCTCCGTTGCCATCTCCGTTGCCACTTGCGCAATCCCCTTTGCCATCTCCGGTACCATCTCCGTCTCCGTTTCCGGTACCGTCTCCGTTGCCATCTCCGCTACCATCCCCATTTCCATCACCGTCACTTCCAGGCACTGTAGGACCTGAAAAAAGTATTTTAAAGTACAAAATTGTAATAATAGACTAGATGACAACACCAATCGTTGACATACTTTTTATTATCTGTCGAAACGGTCTGTTTCCATAGATTTGTTTTGGGAATACATGAACGTATTCCCATACAAAATCATGACCGTCACGGTCATGTATCAGAAATCCGAGTCAATTGACCGAATATTTATTGAGTTTTGTATGTTTAAAAATTGGTTTCTACAGCTTTTTGGAAATATATTGGTTGTATTAACTTCATAGGGGCTATGTTTTTTTTTAACTCCATGGTCTTGAAAATATTTAAGATAGGTGTTATCATGCCAATTACGCTGGAAAGTTATTTTAAGGTCTGGTTAAAGTCTGGTAAAACTCGTTTTTAGGAATTTGTGTGAGTATAGGAAATGCACAGTCTTGTTTGATGTAAAATCAATAAAATACTTACTGGGATTGCGGAGTGAGCGACAGTAACATGTGCTTATCTGTAAAAAATAATAAAAACTCATAGGAGCAAAATGATTATTTCCCCTAAATGAATTTAAAAAAAACACTGTTAAAATTTGTCAGTCACGATGCTTTTTGTTGCATTATGTATTTTATTAAATCTTTGTCTTTCTATATTTTATATACCTACGCACAGAAGACGGTCAGACATAGATAAGTAACGCTGCGAGGTGTTAGTTAAGGTTCCATTTTTACCATTTGGAGAGTTATGAAACTTTAGAAAACCCGGACAAGGGCGACTAGCCACTCCCTTTTTAAGTTAAGTTCTCTAGGTTCAAGAAAGACTGAGGTAAGCAAGTCTGGTCATGTCGTTAGGCTCTCGTAGGAGCAACCCCTTGTGGCGACCTCTACCGTTCGTCATCGCAAGCGCACGTCTACCGGTGGCGAGCACGACAGCGAGCGCTGATACGGCTCATTGGCTAGATGGCTCTGTTAGCCTAGTACCGGCCTAGTACCGCACATGAACCGCGGAATATGAGATTTAGATCCAGATATCTACTCGTATCTGGATCTAAATCTTATATGCCGCGGTTCATAAGCGGACAAATCAAGATGATGTCTATCGGACCTCGGTCCCCGACCATAACACCCGGTCGGTAGGAAGTGCTTCCCTTTAGCTTCCTAACTCTAAATCAGTTGCGCCAAACCCTAAAAATTTGTAACACATTATATCTACATTACAACCTACAAACCTTTACTGTTTAATTAATGTTTGTACTGGTCTGGGTCTTATGTATTTCTTTCATCATCCTATATACGTCCCACTGCTGGGCACAGGCCTCACCTCAACTATGAGGTGGTACGAGCCATACTCCACCAAGCGGGTTCAGTGCGGATTGGTGCTGGGGTGTGTGTAAGGTGAGTGACCAACCTTACTGTCAGATGTTATTAAACCACCTGAGGGCCTCTCATCAGGCTTAACGACTAATATCTTTAGATATTAACCGGGACAAACAGCTTAACGTGCCTATGTATTTATTTCAGTCTATTTGTAACACTTGTACATGAGTATATGACTGATACAAATTTCTAGATATGACGTCTGACATTGTGTAATTTTTAAATTTTGTTTAATTGTAATATTGTTAACATTTTTATTTTATTGCAATTTTTATTATTAATAAAAATTTAATCAAATATGTATCCAGCTTCTTATTTACCACAAGAAACATTAAATTAAATGACATTACTATTAAATAAATTGAATTGACACTGTAAAAATATATTATTTAACCGCAAAATGTAAAGATTTTGCATGCCATTAGGTTAAGTGATGAATATTCTGTACCTACATATACTACTATATGTGAACATCTTGTAACCACACACACTTTCGAAATAAATGAATTGAATTGAATCGTACTACTACTGATCCTGATTTCTGTATCACAAGTGCTTTTTTAAGCTACTCATCACGGACTCAGCTACTGAATCAATGTATGTGGTATGATTTAAGCCTTTGATAGCCGTGAGACAAGAAACAATAGAAATAATATCGTTAGGGGGTCACCGGTGTCCCCCCGGGGGTCACCCCCTAACAATATTGTATCTCGGTGGAAAAAAAAACAAAAAAACCTTTTTTGTGACTTACCACACATGAGATTAAGAAGAAAAGTATAATTTTATTAAAAGCCATTTTTAATTCTTAGCTTTTCTTGAATGTGCAGTTACTAAGCTTGGTTGTAACACTATAAGAGTTTCGACCTCCATTTCCCTATTTATACCGGAATATAACCTTTTTTTTAACTTATAACAATGCAAGATTAATAAATATTGTAATTGTTTTAAACAATATTGTTTTCATCAAATGTGAGGTATTATATGGCGGTTAAAAATAAATCATGCCTTGAATTAATCACTGTTGTGTAAATAAATGTTGTTATTTACTTCGAGGGTTTCGAACTAAGTATTTCTATTGAGTAAAATAACTTACTAGCGGTCCGCCCGCGAATTCTTTTAATGTAAGACACCAATTTTATTAATGTAAAATAAAAAACACCCTATTTCCCAAAATTTACACGTATTTAAACACCTTATCTGAGTGACAATTTATTATTATTCGTAATATATCTGATTTTAATAGGCATGACGACTCCTATCTTAAATATTTTCAAGACCATGGCCATCCACCATCAAATTTCCCATGGGAATGCGTCATTTTCCCGCGCTAAAAAGTAGCCTAAGTCCTCTCTCGGGTATCAAATATCTCTATAACTAATTTCATGCACATTATTTCAGTAGTTTAGGCGTGATTGAGTAACAGAGAGACAGAGTTACTTTCGCATTTATAATATTTTAGTTATGGATTAAATGAAAAATGATGGCGTTCAAACATAAAAGCTAGTTCTTGTCCGCACCACTAGATGTCGCTGTATCGAGTTAACTCGCTGCAAATATACAGTTTTACTTTTTAGCACAACTTCGATATTTTCCGCGTGTTAACAGTATTTTTATACTTTGATTTCAACCGAAACTTACATACCCTCGTAAGACCGAAGGTATATTTGTGCCGAATTCTACTTAACGCCTCATGTACTATAAGAAGAACAAATAATTTGTAGTCTGTAACGCCGAGCGCTTCAAGGGAGAATTTCTAGATGTTATTGATTTTCTACTGTATTCAAATTTACAGGGGCAATATGTAGTAACTTATAGAACACATTTTTGGTAAAAAAAGAAAAAAATATTTGTTCTTTTAAAAGAAAATTAGGCATATCTTACTATTTAATGAAAAATAACTTAATTGTTTTATAATTAAAAAGTAAAGGATTTGCAAATAATTCATAGTAAATAAATTCTACATTAATATAAGGTTCTGTAAGTAGTTAATGTATTTCAACTGATATTTCTTTTAAAATTATATTTAATGGTTTATTATTTGTTCTTTTGAAAGTACTATCGGTCTTAACGATATCTTTATTTGTGTAACTAGTTATAGGTATAGAGGAACTTATAATTGGGTATATTAGAACAATGACAGACACTCTTTTTTGCATAGCAATCATGATTATTAATTTTAATAAAAGTGTTCTCGACAGAGTGACATAAGACTTGTATCAAGTCTAACTGGCAGGAAATAAGTCAATGTAAGGACTTCTATAAAACCGATAGTTCTTTGCAAGGAACAAATTAATTAATAATTTTGTTCTCGGAATTACACATTGAATATGGAAATGTACTCTTTATGTTTAGTTACATCAAATACGATATTAATTTAATCATAATATTTTATATTCTATTCATATTTCGAAAAAGAAGACTACACAAAATCTTACTTAATCACGTCCGAATGTTCCTTTCAACGAACTATTAATATTCCAAACGAATTCTTGAACTGTAAACCACGCAAATCAATAAGATTTTCAGTTTTAATTGTTTGGTAGTATATATTTTTCAAAATATACTGGCTGATTTACTAATCAGACCACGTAAACATACAAAAAAATAAATAAATTATGTACCTAGTCTTCGTGTTGGTGGCATCTTTGAGGAAAAGACTGATCATTTCACATTTGACATTTTGTTTTTTGCGTAAAACCGTTCGGAAACATAAATTCAAATATTGTACGCCATAGACCAAAAGTGATTTTATCTATTAGCGCGATTTTTTGAACTCAAAATCAGCGTTAAAGTTTTAGTACCTCTGAAGGCACATCCGGCGATACTTCTAACTGTGTCCATCGGAGGTCTCGGTCTTAACGATTACAAAGTTTTTGTTCCTTCAAAGGTACATTAGGGCTTACGAGGATACTCTTCAATTCCTAAAACAATTTTTAATACACTGGTATTCTTCGTGTGCTAATCCAACTCACACTTGCCAGGTTTATTTTTTAATTAATAGCTACTTATTTAAATAGCACCAATAAAAACTAAGCAATTATATTAGTATGAAACCCTTTCAAAAAGGTTGCTAGTCTTAAAGTTTCAGTGGATGAAACTTGCACGAAGAAAATTTGGTTTCAGCACGTTAACGAATTGTTTTGAGCCGTTGAATTTTCGCTAGATTTCAAAATGGATTACTCCATCCTATTGTCGTATTTGTTGGTAAGTTATTTTTAGCTCAGCAGAGCGTTTCAGTAAGAGCTCATTTCAAACTTCGAATCTGAATCCGCCGTGAGTTTTGCGAATGGCATTCTATAAACACGATTGATAATTCAAACCTACGCTAGCGCCACATTTGCGAGTGTGGCAGTGAAATAAACTAAATATCTTTTGAGATTTTGACACTTCTGTCTGTTGTATGGGGTGACGTAGGTAATCATTGGCATTCCGTTAGGTTATTCCCCCATCAATTCCACGTTCACTGCGCACTCAAACTCGATATCAAGTGTAAAACATAATAAAAAACCGGTCAAGTGCGAGTTGGACTCGCGCACCGAGGGTTCCGTACAAACCTGTAGATAAGTAATAGTAACTTTGATATTTTCAAAATTGTCAAAAATATTTTTTTTTATATGATGAAACTGAAAATTTACGGTTTTCGTAATTTTTCCTTTTAACGGTCTTGACAGATGGGCGGACGGACAACAAAGTGATTTTATAAGGGTTCCGTTTTTTTCTTTTGAGGTACGGAACCCTAAAAAGTTAGTAAAACGAAAAGGATGGGTGTTAAGTTTGACCTCTATGTCTGTTTTGTGTGTTTGTCTGTGGCGTAGTAGCTCTAGATGGACCTACATTCCGCCGGCCCCCTTTAACCAACAAACCACCAGACGTACCACGGAATACCATCCGTACCGTGTCATGTTCCACTGATACGAACCAAGCGCTTCTCATCTACATTTCTGATGCGCACTGCAAAAGAGTGGAACTCACTACCTGCGTCAGTGTTTCCCTGCAAATCCAACCTAGAAATCTTCAAAGCTACTCTAGCTTTGAAGCAAACCTATCACAAATAATTAAAAAAAAAACCTATTTCAAAGCGTTTTTGTTTTATTCGAAAGAAAATTTAATCACGGTTCTTCTTAGCTATGGTTGGTAAAAATTCGTTTAACTGTTGAAGCTCACCAGCTGTCTTTTGACTCATTCGGGGGGTTTTAACTGAAAAATTTGTTAGATCGAAATGTAATGAAGGGTTGAGAAGTTGATCTACTTTAAAGTAAATGACATTGGTTTAAGGTAACTTTTTAAAGCTCTATTCTCAGGTGTAGTTAGGATCTACCAATTAAAAAAACAAAATTCCGGGAAAATTGCTGTTTGTTATAAAAATAAATTGAATTTATTGGTTATTATTGGCAAGTGTTTTTTTAAGGAATGGGTGTTAAATTGTGTATTTATCGTTTAATCTTTAAGATTCACCATTACCATATCATATTATTTTAATGTAAGTCTTTGAAAAAAATAAAGCATTTTTGATTTTAATTCTTTCGCTAAGTGGCAGCGTTCTTTTTGTGTGAATAAAAAATTAACAATAAAATTAGGTACGTAAAGGAAAGGAGGGCGCATTTCAACGCTAATTTAACTTTCTGTAATAAAGCCTGCCTCTATCTAACAAATAACAACAAGATCTTAAATCTATCTATACATATAATAAGACTGTAAAAGATCGATTTCTGTACATTGTAGATTTTTATGAAAAATTGTTACAGGGGGTCTTAATTACCGTAATAGAAGCCAAAACAACAATTTTTAAAAATTTTGTCTGTCTGTCTGTCTGTCTGTCTGTCTGTCTGTTTGTCCGGGCTAATCTCAGAATCTACTGGACCGATTTTGACGGGACTTTTTTTATTTGACTCAGTATCACCTGGAGAGTAAACTGGGATATAAATAATCACGCCGATGAACTTAGGGGGCAGGCAGGAAATTGAATCTCAGAATCTACTAAACCGATTTTAATGGGACTTTTTTTTATTTGACTCAACATTACTTGGAAGGTAAAGAAGGATAGAAATAAAACGGTTTTAGATACCAAAATATATATGAAAGAATTATTCCTCTTAAAATGACCTTAAAAAAAATGTCTGCGACAGTATATGTCTATGCCCAAAATAGTTTGGCAGAATAGTGCAAATAAATTGTGGTATATACATTTGAAAAATAAACTTAAAAAAAAAAAACTATTCCACGCGTACGAAGTCGCGGGCACAGCTAGTATTCAAATAATTGTAAATGGTCTGTGGCGACCTCTACCGTTCGCCATCACAAGCGCATGCCTAACGATGGCAAGCACGACAACGAGCGCTGATACGGCTCCATAGGCTGATGGCGCTGTTAATCAGCGCTGTTAGCCTAGTACCGCACATGAACCGCGGCACATAAGATTTAGATACAGAATTATATAGATAGACAAATCAAGATGATTTCTATCGGAACTTGGTCCCTGACCATAACACTATTACACCCTTATTCTAAATCTGTTGCGCCAAAGTTCTAAGCTACCTCTACCTAAGCTGTTCTAAGCTGCTCTCCCTACTATCTGCAAGGAACATCGTAACCTCTAGGTATATGCATGGGGTGCTTATAGTAGTATGTGAAAATCATCCTATTATTGGCACGTATAAAAGAAAAGCATGAAAACGTCATAAAGTGCACGCCACGCATTTAACCTAAATTCCGTGTACTCGGAAATTATTTTCTTTTTTTAGCTAGCAATAAAAGCGTGTTTTTTTAGTTTTTTAAACTATTATTTTTATTTTATTTTTTTAAGTTATAAATCGCTAATCTCTTGTTGGTCAGTTACCACCCGTTATAAAAACATGGTATTTTTCAGTTTGCCTGGTTCCCTAAAGGGTCAAAATGTGAAGGTAAGTGTTTTTTATGCATCAATCTAAAATTATAAGTAGTAACGATTTTGACTCATTAGCCAGAGTTTTGAAATAAGGTTTATAGCTAGTAAAATACGATGACTACAGTCCGCCTAATATTGGAAATCAATTTTCAATGTTGTCACGCGTCTGGGTGTTTGTATTACCTTCGTTGTTTCTGATTCCCATAAAGCTACTTTCTTCGGAATCGGAGCAATGTATGTGATGTCGTCCCAATTTATTTAATTTTTATAGTGTTATTCTTCGTTAAAATTTTTCAGGTGCAGGCGCAGAAGGGGGGAAGTCTCAGGGTGGGGGTGGAGAGAAGGGGGGAAAGGGAGGAATGATGGGAGGCATGTTGGGCGGTATAATGAGCGGTGTTGGCGGTAAATAGGGTGTAGTACTGTTAAAGCAAAGATTAGGTAAAAAAATATTTGTTTGGCACAAAAACAATACATAATTTAAATCATTTAATTTAACAAATACATGCAAGGATGAAACAAAAAAATGAAATAAGATAAATAAAGCAATAGAGTTCGACTCTACTACTTTAGTAGAACGGCGAGTGGAGGCTTTTGTTGAAAAATAAGTTGTTCTTATTTAAATTTCAAATTGAATCATAGTACAAAATATTTGTCATCCTGAGATACAGGAATCCTCCTAGTTCAGGTGACAGCCAGCCATATTGTTACGTTAAAACAAATTTATTAGTTAGCTACTATTTCCTTTCAGGTATGATGGGGGGAATGGGTGGAAGCGGAGGGAACGGAAACAGCGGAGGAATGATGGGGGGAAGCGGAGGGAACAATGGGATGATGGGGGGAAGCGGAGGGAACAATGGGATGATGGGGGGAAGCGGAGGGAACAATGGGATGATGGGGGAAAGCGGAGGGAACAATGGGATGATGGGGGGAAGCGGAGGGAACAATGGAATGATGGGGGGAAGCGGAGGGAACAATGGGATGATGGGAGGAAGCGGAGGGAACAATGGGATGATGGGGGAAAGCGGAGGGAACAATGGGATGATGGGGGGAAGCGGAGGGAACAATGGAATGATGGGAGGAAGTGGAGGGAACAAAGGGATGATGGGGGGAAGCGGAGGGAACAATGGAATGATGGGAGGAAGTGGAGGGAACAATGGGATGATGGGGGGAAGCGGAGGGAACAATGGGATGATCGGGGGAAGCGGAGGGAACAATGGGATGATGGGAGGAAGCGGAGGGAACAATGGGATGATGGGGGGAAGCGGAGGGAACAATGGGATGATGGGAGGAAGTGGAGGGAACAATGGGATGATGGGGGGAAGCGGAGGGAACAATGGAATGATGGGGGGAAGCGGAGGGAACAATGGGATGATGGGAGGAAGTGGAGGGAACAATGGGATGATGGGGGGAAGCGGAGGGAACAATGGAATGATGGGGGGAAGCGGAGGGAACAATGGGATGATGGGGGGAAGCGGAGGGAACAATGGGATGATGGGGGGAAGTGGAGGGAACAATGGGATGATGGGGGAAAGCGGAGGGAACAATGGGACGATGGGGGGAAGCGGAGGGAACAATGGGATGATGGGAGGAAGTGGAGGGAACAATGGGATGATGGGGGGAAGCGGAGGGAACAATGGAATGATGGGAGGAAGTGGAGGGAACAATGGGATGATGGGGGGAAGCGGAGGGAACAATGGAATGATGGGGGGAAGCGGAGGTAACAATGGGATGATGGGGGGAAGCGGAGGGAACAATGGGATGATGGGGGGAAGCGGAGGGAACAATGGGATGATGGGAGAAAGTGGAGGGAACAATGGGATGATGGGAGGAAATGGAATGTGTAGTGGGGGAATGGGGGGAAGCGGAGGAATGTTGGGCGGTGTGTTGAGCGGAGGTGGAAATATGGTAGGAGGTAAGTACGGGTTGAGTATGGTTGAAGCAATACTGTTCGACTTTACTACTCTTGGAAAGTGAAGGACCGGCGAGTGGAGGTTTTTGTTTAAAAATAAGTTGTTTATGTACATCTTAAATTGAATCATTGTAACAAAATATTTCCTTTCAGGAATGATGGGCGGAGGCGGCAGTGCGGGGTCGGGGGGAAGCGGAGGTAGTGGCGGAATGAGCGGAGGGAGCAGTGGCGGTATGAGTGGAGGTAGTGGTGGAATGAGCGGAGGGAGCAGTGGCTGTATGTGTGGAGGTAGTGGTGGAATGAGCGGAGGGAGCAGTGGCGGTATGAGCGGAGGTTCCATGGGTCCCCAGAACAACACGAAGTGTAGTATGCAAACTGTTAATACGACAGTTATTAAAACGACTGTTGTGAACACAACGACCATAACGACGAACGCAAGTACGACCGGAGGGGGGTGTACTGGATCATCTGGGGGGTCATCTGGCTCTTCGGGTGGGTCGTCCGGTTCTTCTGGTGGGTCGTCTGGCTCTTCTGGTGGATCGTCTGGTTCTTCTGGTGGGTCGTCCGGTTCTTCTGGTGGAAACTCTGGAGGTAATGGGGGATCATCTAGTGCGACTGCAACCGCAAAAGCAGATGCGTCTGCAACATCAAATTCTGGCTCTTCTGGGGGTAGTGGGGAATCATCTTCTGGAGGCAGTGGTTCAAGCGGAGGTTCAAGCGGAGGTTCCAGCGGAGGTTCAAGCGGAAGTTCCAGCGGAGGTTCAAGCGGAGGTTCCAGCGGAGGTTCAAGCGGAGGTTCAAGCGGAGGTTCAAGCGGAGGTTCAAGCGGAGGTTCAAGCGGAGGTTCAAGCGGAGGTTCCAGCGGAGGTTCTAGCGGAGGTTCAAGCGGAGGTTCAAGCGGAGGTTCCAGCGGAGGGTCGAGGGGATCCAAAGCGTCTGCATCAGCAAAATCAGCTGTGAAAGCAGCGTCAAAGTCCGCAGGAGGTGGAAATTCTCAAAACTCCTGTTAGAAGGATCTACCTCTAGTACCCAATTTTATGATTATTTTTAAACAGATTTTAAGTCGTGCGCATTGTATGATTTTTCTTTGCTTTTAACAACTTTTAATTGCGCTGCGCTTTGTGAGTGAGTTAAGGATCAAATTAAGCTCAGCTTTGCATGTAAAATAAGGTTATATAGGATTTTCTGGTGATGGGTATAGGGGTAAAACTTAGTAGGATACCCCCTTAGGTTAAGAAAATAATTATTACCTAGAAATAGAAAAGCGTTTGTCAAAAAGATGGTTTGAAGCGGTGCATTGACTGGATAGAGCTTACTACTACAGCTTTTGACTAAGCGTATTAATGTCCAACTCTACTGATTGTTTATTTTTTCATTATTATTTCAAAAGTTAAAGTCAATATTTATAGAAGTCATTTAGAATTTATATGTGGAAACACGTAAATGGTGTTTAGTGACAAGTATAGCTAGTAATTTAGTTTTTAAGATACTGTAGTGTTTTCCTAATAAAATGAAATAAAATAAATAAAATAATTTTAAGAGGTTGTGGGGAATTAAAGTTTATCAAGTAACAGGGTGGGATGATGACACCTATCTTAAATATTGTCAAGAACATGGTGTTTAAAAAACATAGCTCCTATGAAGTTAATACAACCAATATATTTCAAAAAAGCATGGTTAAGCAACTAGGGTCATAGCACGCACGACATTATTAAAACAAGATAACACCTGGTACCGGATATAGCTTACCTTCATTTTGTAAAGATCAATGTCAACATGTAAAATTCGTCTTCAATAAACATTGTTCTGAAACATTTATTTACATCTAAATTCTTAAACAATAGCCATAAGACCGCCTGCATTGTAAATCTTTCTATGTTAACATCTCTGTTTGTATTTTAGTGGTGTGCAGTAAAGACTTATGTAATCAAATCTAATGTAATTAGCATTAGTAAACGCACATAATTTTATCTTTTCATGACTAATCGATCCTAAACATCATATTTATAAGTGTGAACTACTTTATCGGACGATATATCGCGAATAATATTATTAATATTATTACAGTTGACGTTTGTCAACTTTGGTTATAACCTAAGTACAATAAACAAATTATTATACAACTAACTGATTTAATGTAACATTAAATACTTATTTTCTTATAACTAACTTATTTATAGCCAATAGTATACACACACTAAATCCATACTTAATAATATAAATACGGAAGTAACTCTGTCTGTCTGTCTGTTACTCAATCACGCTTAAACTACTTAACCAATTTGCATAAAATTTGGTTGGAGATATTTTTATACCCAAGAAGGGACAAAGGCGACTTTTTACCGCGGGATAATAACGCATTCCCATGGGAAAGATCAGGTGCGCTGATCGCTTTTACGCCTAAACTACTGAACAGATTTAAATGAAATTTGGTAAGGAGATAGTTTAAGACTTAAGTATTTATTTATTTTATTTATTAAAATAAAACAAAACAATACACTATTTATTCGGCGTAGTGTAACACTGTTCGGTGGGAACCTTTACCACATACGAATTGAAATTCGTATTATAACGAGACTCCAACCGTTCGACCCTCAGGGTGTATTTGGTCTTCACGCGGATGTACTCTACGATATCCTCAACCTTCGTAGAGAAATGAAGCCGGGACACGTACAGCGGCGTGACTGGTATCGCAGGTCGAAGCAGGTGGTTCGGCTCAGTCGGTGCGGTGCCGCACTGGTTGCGAGAAGACTTCTTTTTCTTCCTTTCAATCTTAGTAAAGCCGTCTTCATCACAATCAGCAGCCTGTGATGCTAGCTTTTTCGGAGCAACCGTAGTCTTGCTTTTTCCAGCGGCAGCTGCCGCATATGCCCGTGTTGGAGTTGATGTCATGACACGTGTTGCTTCCAGCGGCGCTGCGGGGCGAGCGGCGGGAATTATGTTTGGATAAAATTGGTATTACGGAAAAACAGCGCATTCCAAAAAAACTACCTAAAGCAGACGAAGTCGCGGGTAAAACCTAGTAAAATAATAAGCCGCGATCCAAATTGATGATTTTAAATATGCATCTTTATATAATGTGGTGTTTTTTTCCCGGTAGCGAGGGTTGGTGTCTTTTTTTGCCTAGCGACGAACGCCGGGTTAAACGGAAGTGTAAATAAAATAAGTAATCATTAAATACATGTCTTTTCTTTAGCACTAATATACCTTTAAGTATTCCTATAGAAAAGCGACTACTGGTAAAGCTATCTGCGAATACAGCTTCTTTCAGCAAATCTTTCAGTTATAGGTAGGTAGATAGAATAGAGACCATCCGGAACAGGCCATAAGCGAAATGTCTGCAGGACCCAAGATCTGATCAGCCTATATACCTACGTCCCACTGCTGGGCACGAGCCTCACCTCAACTATGAGGTGGTCCAAGCCATACTCCACCACGCGGGCTCAGTGCGGTTTGGCGGAGGGGTGTGTGTAAGGTAAGTGACCAACCTTACTGTCAGATGTTATTAAGCCGCTAAGGGTATCTGACCAGGCTTAACGACTAATATCTATCGATATTAGAGCCTAAGATGATTTTCCAAAAATGAATGACGAATATTGAAGATATTGTTCGCAAAATGTATGAAATTGCAATGCAACTACACACATTGCCATCTTTAAGACGCTAGGCGTTGTCCTACGCGAAAGCGTAACATAGTTAAAATACGATACAATATGAATTTATTGGACCACTGACAATCGTAGATCGTTGTGTGTGTAGGTGCGATGAACATATGAAATATACTCGTATAATACCTATTTTCATAATATTTTTGTTATTTATTGTACAATTTGCCGCCCCCTCCATGGTGCCGCCTGGGGTATGCCGGCCTCTTGCCCCTCCTACGCTACGCCACGGGTTTTAGTTCGTACTCAAGTGCTAGATTAAAATGTTAATTAAAAAAAAAACATTGCAAAGGTAATTACTTATGTTGCCGCACCCCGCTGGGTGTACTTACTTGTCTTCCTATTAATAGTATGCTGTATGTATATTTACAATGAATAAAAACATGATTAAGAATTAGTGTTTAATGACATAATCTGAACCTTCGAAACGGTACGATTTTCTTTTCTTATTGTCGTTTCGGCGACAACTAATAGCACATGTGGAACGAACAGGAAAAAGAGCAGAACCTGGTGAAACCACAATAAAAGTCGAATCGATAGTTCGGTCACTCGATTCAAAACTTTAATCGATTATAAAACCATAGACTAAGGAGAGCTTGTACAAACTGACAATTGTGTCAAAAAAATATTAGTTTACTTTAATCTGTGCATGTCGCGTAGTGTTTTTTGACACGCCTTGGTTATTGTACTCATATTTTTGTAAAATTTTGCGTTTTTATGGTGATCTGTGACATCGATTAAGTTAATTAGTGAGCGAGGACAATAAGTGCATAGATTCAATCTAATTGAAGTTAAATATATCGTCGAATTGTGCTGCTAAAACCAGTAAGTTTGATTTGAAGTATAACCTGGTGAAATTAAGTAGTCGGGTTTCAATCGACCATTCGGAACAAATTACTCACATCATAATTTGGCAGCCTACCCGTTTACCTTTCTCTCAAGTAATTTGTTTATTTATTCATGAATTGAGTCGATTTTCTAAGCAGTTTTCGTCTATAAGCTTCATTCAATCACTCTAGTGATACTTATTGCATAGTTTTCTAAATTAAACCAATATTTGCCACTGTGAGTCATCCATTCGTGTCGATACATTTGCATTCCTTGTTCAACAAAGGTTGATTTGATTACTCCCAAGAAACGAAACAGTTACCCTTACGACATTGATGATAAAATAACAGAAAAAGTATGGGGATGTAAAATACTTAGAGACTCACCATTTTACAACTTAGGTCAGGTTTTGCAATGCACTAAAATAATCATTTTAATATTTTTTTGCTGTATTTAGATCATAATGGTCTTTTACCTAACAGCAGTTTTGAAGTATTATTCCTTTTTAAAGTCATAACTTTTAACTGAGTGTTCTTACATTTGTAACTAATGCTCCTTAAATAGATCAGTAAATCTTTACATTCCTTTATGGGGGATGTGTCCCATTTAAACTATGATGAAATAATAATAAATAGCCTGACATTGTGGTAATCATGCTCGTGGATAGCACCAATCTGCATGACAAAAACTTCAAGTAGACTGAGAATGGCAAGCAAGCTTAGCTAGTACCTTGACTTGGCCCACAAGATGTCCGACATGTGGGATGTGGATTCAATGATCATGGCTCAATAGTCATGTCTGTGAACATTTTAATAGCAAAGAGGCTCAAAAAACACCTTAAGAGGCCCTCGCTGGATGTTTGGGTTAAGGGTCAGATGCAGAAGGCAGTACCTCTGGACACGGAGCGCATCATCGGGAGGTTTCTCTCTCTGCAGCCTTAACTGTCAGTAACTTGAGCCCTGCCTCGCTGCTGGCAGCCTTCTAGGGTTAGGTTTTTATAATATCGTTATGATTTGTATGAATTTATATTTTACTTTTATAATTATATTGTAAAAACCTTTTATAATTATATTGTTAGACAAAGTTTAAATAAAGTAAATAATTATAAAATAGGATATTGTAAAGAGAGATAGTAGGTATTAGTTATATTATGTAGATTTTACCTAGCTGTCAGGAAGCTAAATGTCAGAAAATACCACACATACAATTTACAAACAGAAAAACATTTTGAGTTGCTTTTGTATTTATAAGTAAGGACATGGGTTGCTCACTTGCAGAAAATTATTGATAAGTTTTAATAGCATTGCAAAATATGGAAGCAGAAAGGCGATGCCTTTGATAAACTTACTGAGCTAAGAAGTACAAACAATTGATATTTTATTATTATGGTCCTGATTGGACATCTCATTGAGCATTTCAAACATTTTTTTAATTTTTAATTTCAAACATTTCCAGTGGCCATGACCGATCCTTACGGCACGACGGGGACCCTGACCCTAAAATGGGACCCCAAAAACCTGGAGATTCGGACCACCTCGGTTGAACGCACTCTGGAGCCACTTGTTTTACAAGTGACAACACTCGTAAACAGCAAGGATAAGGCAGCTAAGAAGAAGAGGCCCGGCAAGTCTAAGAGGGCCAGTGCGCTCGTCGCTACCGTGGAGAGGGCAACGGAGATCTTCATTGAACGCGGGCAGACAATCGCTTATGAGAATCCGGAGATCACTCAGGAGATGTTAGCGGCTGTGGAGGAAGTTAGGAAAGCTGGTAAGTTGAAAGGTTTTTAATTAGCTACCTATATTTGTTTCTTCGGTTTACACTATTTACGGATTATTTCGCGATTTATTTACATTTTGTTTGGGGATTTATAAACCGAGCGACATAAAAAGAACTTGGCGACTGACGATGACTAAATTCGACGATGATTAAAATCAAAAATGAGCTTACAAAAAGCGGGTAATGCTAAATTAATTTGAGAAACTAAAATACTAACTGAGCTACTGAAATACTAAGTTAGCGACTCGAAATACAGAAAGGGCAACTTTATACTAAATTAGGGTCAATTTTTCCAATTGTGGTCTTATCTAACGAACTACTAAAAATTACACTTTGAGCATACTTTTTGAAGTGACTGTAATACTGATTGTTGGTTACTGTTTTTTTATTTGAGTTATTTATAAACATTTTATGAACATGCGTTTTTAATGAAAAGTACGGACTTCTTTGAATACGCGCGAATCGAAAGGTGGTTACATATAAATACATATATAAACGCGTTTTAGGTGTAGCTATTATACTCAAATTAACAATACCACCCTTAGAAGCCAAAATGATACCCCTTGGGCAAAAAAGAAAACGAGGTCATCCCGCCAAGTGTAAATCAGCACTTATTTATCAATAGACATAAAAATTTTGGATCTGATTACATAGTTTTGAAAAAAATGTAAACTACCATCGCCCAATAATATTAAGTTACGTTCCCATCCACACATAATGAGCTAACTGTACTTGAGATCTTGCGGTGCGGAGTTAAGCTTAAGTCTTGGCTAAAACAGGATCCTAAGCTGGTGGAATTTTAATTTTAATAGAGAAGATGGTTGGAAAATTGTTGTAAGTTGAAAGTACAGTGGCTAGCACGTTATGTTTCCCATTTTCGTTGCATAATCGCCCGTATCATACAAATATAAGACACCGTAGTAATTACCGTGACATTGGCGCAACTGATTTAGCGAGAGTTAGGAAGCTAAAGAGAAGAGCTGCCTACCGACCGGGTGCTATTGTCGGGGACCAAGGTCTGATAGACATCATCTTGATTTGTCTATCTATATTAGGCCTGAGCGTTTTTTGACAAAAGTGTTTTCAGAAACACTTATTGACTATGAAGTAACGAAACGCTTATTAGTCTCTGGCAATAACAGTTTTTAAAAAAACGTTTTTGTATCTGTATTTATTCGATACTAAGGCAATGTCAAAACGAAACGCGAGTGAAAAAAACTATATGCGTCTCATTCGAGCTTGTACGCTCTAATATTCTATGTAGCTCACGCAATGAAACGCTTTTTGTAACGGGTTTGATCCATATTTATAGAAAAAAATTGGTTGCCTGAAAAGTCGGTATACGGGCGAAAGTTTTACGTGACTACGACTTTGAGTGGTAAAATAATTTTAATGTGAATATTCATTCGTATAACATGAACCGGTGTGTATGCCTATCTCTCTCACTCTCTCTCTCTCGCTCTGTCTCTCTCGCTCTTAGGCGGGTTAACTGTGCTCGAGTGGAAGGGACGCGTGCCTTTCACTTTTTATGTCTGTCTCACTCGCTCTTAGGCGGGCTAACCACGCCCGAGTCGAAGGGACGCGTGCCTCTCACTCGCTCTCATTGTGAGCGCGGAACGTGAGCGGAGCGTAACGCAGTTTCTTGAAGTGTCACCCGGCAAACCAATTTATAAGACGTTGTCATGTCAATATGCTCTATGGTCCATGTAATAAGGTACATGATTTTTTTCAACAGTTTCAAAAAACTGGTTTGCGATGGCCTTTTTGTAAAATAGATCTTACTCATTTGAAACAAAGTTGATATTTTATTGGCTAAAATCGTAGGCCAGAGAAACAGGTTTCTTTAGCTGGACATTGCTAAGCCTGGATAAAGTGCGAAGGGAATTTCGTTTTTAAAACGAATTAGTCGAAGAAAGCGTTTTTTATGTAACTGTTTCTTGAAACTGTTTTTGTCCAAAAAAACTAGTTCGTTTCGTTTTTTATAAAAAGCGTTACTTCCCAGCACTAATCTATATTATTCTGGATTCAAATCTTATATACCGCGGTTCATGTGCGGTACTCGGCCGGTGCTAGGCAAACAGCGCCATCTAGCCTATGGAGCCGTATCAGTGCTCGCTCTCGTGCTTGCAACCGTTAGGAATGCGCTTGTGATGGCGAACGGTAGAGGTCGCCACACTGGCCACCATAAAAATGTTTTTCAGGATGGTCAGTCAAAAAAACATGTGAAAAATAGTTTTTCTAAACTTGCCTCATTAATAGAGAACAGTTCCTAAATAGCTGTAGTGATTAATAAATAAAATAATGTAATAAATTGTTTCAACAAACACATCAATTACCTAGCCCCAAACTAAGCTTGTGCTATGGTGACTAGGATAACAGATAGAAATACTTAAATTACATTTGCTACACCCATGACTCAGGTACAAATGCTCGTGCTGATTTCACAAAATGGAACAACATCACATACACATCATGGAAACATTTAAATGTAAACAATTTCAATGATTGTAAATCAAATTTAAAAACAGGCAATGACAATAGTGACTGCCGCTTCCTCTCAGAACTGGCCCAAATTGTCCCGAAGCGGTGGTAGGGTTCATTTATTATTATTAATGTTTATTTCATAAATGAAAATTTGGGTTAGTAAGTACAAAAGAAAGGACATTACACAAAATATGGCTTACTTAACATTTACCAAAGCAGGTCTGGAACCCAAATGGACGCTGTTCCAGTGCCTCAGGATAGGGCAGCAATAGCGACTCCCTATCGCCGCCAGGAGGCTGTTGGGGCTGTCTCGGATGCGGCGCCAGGCAGAGGCGACCCGCTTACACATGACAACTGGGAAACCGTCTATGCGAGCCTCAACAAACATCGCCGAAGCGCTGCAATACCGAGGCAGCCCCATCATTTATATGTTGGGGCGTGTAAAAGTGCTACTTGTTAGTCTATTTACAAAAATAAAATATTTTATTTTTCATTTCAACTCTTCATCCAGGCGCAGCGATGAGCGTGGCTGCGCGCGAATTCTCCGAGCAGCCGTGCGCGTCGGCCGCGCGCTCCGCCATGGTGCGGGCTGCGCGCGCGCTGCTCTCCGCCGTGACCAGGCTGCTCATACTCGCTGATTTGGTGGACGTGCATCTGCTGCTGGCTAGACTGCGTACTGTGAGTGCTTTAGTATGATCGTCTATATTAATTATAGTTTCCTAGCCAATTTCAACCGAGATCAGCCAACTGCTCAGGAGATTTATAGTGCACAAGTGTGAGCGCAATACACAGGTGCGACATCTATATTAATTATAGTTTTCCAGCAAATTTTTGCCACGGCGGCCAATCTTAACAGAGATCAGCGTCATCCAACTGTTCAGGAGATTTATAGTGCACAAGTGTGAGCGCAATACACAGGTGCACTCGCTGTTTCTTCACTTTTGAGTGAGACGGCAATCTGACAAGATCGGAGAAATATCAGGCGCAGGACAGATAGCTTATCGTGCTTTCTGAGTTACCGGATACCGAATGAAGAGGTTTAGGGTGGAACATCACCAACTTACTTAGGACTTCAACCAACTTACTTAGGTCGAACCCACGACCTCTTGGTTGTAAGGCAGGAAATCCGTCACTACACCAACGTCTCCGCCATAATGCGAGCGGCGCGCGCGCTGTGTAAAAATTAAATTGGAGGGGAGGAGTTTTGCGCATGGTAACAGTCGCTATCCCGCTCGCTCGCGGTCACACGCAGTACCACCCAATTATTGTGTTTCGAACATCGTGCGGATTTCATCACGCACGCTGGATTGCCCTGCATGCGACACGCGTAAATATCCCCTTTTTACACAAGTATTTATTGTAATTCGTGGAATAGGCACGCGGGGTTCGGGGTGTGATGCGTGAAAACAATCATACTGCTTTTTTACTGTTATGCGCTGTTATGTACGTGAGTATTAATCCCGCGTACGTTATGATAATCACACAATATAATAAAATAGTTTAACCCATGTCGGATAATGCCTTTAGTTAGACAGCCTTCTTGAAAAGTCCATCTCTAAGTTTTTAAGTAATTTTTCAATTGTATTACTAACTCACTTGCAGGTGGAAAACGATTTGGATAAGCTGAAGTCGGCGTCATCCCAATCTGAGCTGGTGGAATCGGCCAGGCAGTTTGGCCGCTCAGCCGACGAGCTAGCCGCCCAGGCCGCTAGGCGTCAGCACGAGTTGAAGGTGAGTGGAGAATACGGTAGTTGACACCACCAATCGTTCTTTCGGCGTGCGACAATCGTAAAGTAAACATCTCGCGTGCTTCGTCCGCAAATAATTAATCAAAAGTGGTGTTTGGAGATCTCTGATTTGCCTGTGATTTGTGTCATCACGAAGCTTGCTTGTTGATCCGCCTGTTCGTGTTATTATATCGCAGAAACATCAAGAATTAAGTGAGTAATAAGCAAAATCAAATATTAAAATTTTTGCTCATTGCACTACCTTGACCTACGACAACCCGCGGCGAGCTCACTGTGACGTAGTTGTTATATTGTCGGCAACTGACCGCTGTCTGTTACTTACAGTCGTCTTGCTATTGCATTGCTCTTATTTTGTGTAAGGCGCTAATTGTATAATAAGAATCAGTATGGATGACAATGTATGTGGAGGTTGCAAAACTACTATCAAGGACCAACAGTACATTAGTTGTCCTGGATGCAAGCAATCATATGATCTTCAGTGTGCAAGTCTCTCTCCCAAACGACTGAAGAAGATGAATGCTGAGAGTAGGCAAGCATGGCGTTGTATGGAATGCAAGAGTAAGAAACCAAAGACCGACAACACAAACACGCCAGTGCGTTCATCCGCCCACTGTGCGCCTGCACCTGCAACATGCGAAGAATCTGACTCGGAATACTGCTCGGACAGCAATGTAACGTTACGGAGGAAGCCGAATCTCATAACTGACCAAGGGCTGAAGGATATTTTGAAAGCTGAGAGGGTTGAAACAAAAGCGATTATAGAAGCTTCATGTAAGGGATTATTTGAAGAATTAAAAGGCATAAATGGGCAGTTTACTAGTTTTCAAGACTCTTTAGCTTATATAAATAATCAGTATGAAGATCTGAAAAAGGAAATTACTGACCTGAAAAAACTGCTCAAGACAACGTCTTCAGAAGTGAAATCCTTGAAGCAAGAAAACAACTCTTTAAAAGAGGATCTCGCCGCTTGTTCTGCCCGAATTAAAGAGTTGGAGGTAGATAACCGCAAACAGCAGCAATGGCAAAGATTACAAAACTTGGAGCTTGTAAATATTCCTGAAAATAAGGATGAGGTACTTCTGGACATCGTGCTGAAAACGGTGAATTGCGTTGGTGTTGCTCTACAACCCACTGACATAGAATTCGCCCACAGAGTACAGCCGAGGCGCGCTGCCAGCGCTTCTCGGGCGCGGCCGATCATCGTCAGGCTGAGACAGCGCTCTACAAAGGACCGAGTGATCGCGGCAGCTCGTAAACATCGCAACATTACTACCAGGGACATTGGAATGGGAGTTGACGAGAGTCGAATCTATATCAATGAACATCTCATCAGGGAAAACAAAATGTTGTTAGGTTCTTGTAGACAAAAGGCAAAGGAAACTGGATACAAGTATGTATGGACAAAAAACTGCCGAATCTACATCAGAAAGAACGACAACTCAACCCCTTTTGCGATAGACTCGACAAGCGATCTTGGAAAGATAGTGTAATTAAGGTTCTATTTCTCTATTTAGGTTATGGGAAACTCACACACACACATTTATTAACATTAATAAAACTCTATTATCATACTCTCACACAAACTAACACTTTTTCAAAAAATACTTTTAATCGTTCTCAAACGTTTAACTGCGTAAACTCGAGTATGTTCGTCGAGTATGTCGGATTTTCTGCGAACTATAATAGTAATAATCCTTCTTTTAATTTTGTATGTCTAATTCCAAATAACTACAACCATACACGTGTAATATATATGTTTCAACACACTCATTTGGGTCGAAATGGATGACAATAAAGTTGGTATGAAAAAAATAAAAATACTTTATCAAAATGTAAAAGGTCTTAGAACGAAAACGAATGAGTTTTTCAATAACATGTTAGTGCAAAACTCAGATATAATAATGATAACTGAAACATGGCTTTGTGATGGCATCTTTGATGCTGAGCTGTGCGATGATAGGTTTACAGTATTTCGTAGGGACAGGGGGGCGCTGGGAGGTGGTGTTATGATAATGTGTGATACCAAGTTACAGGCACGTGCCAGACCTGAGTGGCAATCTAGGGATCTAGAAGCTGTGTGGGTTACTATTCCCGCTACAGCAATCAAATCCACCAATAACTTACACATTGCTACTGTTTACATACCACCTGATAAAGTCAATCCAACAAGGTTACAACATTTTTTGGATCAATTGTCTGTAATAAAAAGTCATCACGGCAATGATCACTTTTTAATAGCGGGAGACTTCAACCTCCCTAATATAAGATGGCAAAACGGTAAGCCGACGATGCTAAAGAAAGGTACAATTGAACTTCAGAACGCAGCATCAAACCTTGTTGCCCAGTCTACCTACTTTGGTTTTTCGCAGTTTAATAACTTTGTAAATAAGTGTAATAACACATTAGACCTTGTTTTTTCAGATTCATCTATTGTAATACAGAAAACATTCCCATTAGTAAAAGAAGATCCTATGCATACTACACTTTCTATTACACTTTCCGACATTCTTATTCCACCAATCAAACCACCATGTCGCACAAAATATCAATACAAACGAGCTGACCTTGATGGTATGAACAGGGTGCTGAGTAAGCAGGACTGGAATTTTATTTTCGCAAGTAGAGACATAGAAGATATCATAGCTGAGTTTTATTCTGTTCTGAATTCTACAATACAAATGTTCGTGCCACAAGTTCGCTGCTCAAGTACCTATGTTTATCCAACATGGTATAATAGAGCACTGATCCAATTAATAAAAGAAAAAGATAAAGCTCATAGAAACTGGAAGCGCCATGGTAACCCTAATGATTATGCACAGTTTAGCATCCTTAGGCGAAGTATTAAGAAACTACAGGCCGAATGCTATCAGTCATTTGTTGACTTCTCACAACAGATAATTAAAACCAATCCAAAATATTTTTGGTCTTACATTAAGTCAAAGAAAAAAGTTGGATCAACCTATCCTCAACAAATGACCTATCAGCAGAGTCTGTTAAATTCACCATCAGATATTTGTTTTGCATTTAATAACTTCTTTGAGAGAAATTTCAGTAAACCAGCAGATCAATATCCAGATAACTCACCCAATGAATGTTCCCGCACAAGCCTAGATGCTATACATACCATTACTGTTAATGATGAGTACATTTGCAAATTGCTTAAAAAACTTGATATTTCAAAAGGAGCCGGTTGTGATGGTATTCCACCTGTGTTTTTCATGCAATGCGCAAAGTCACTGTCGGTTCCCGTGTCATGGCTTTTCAACAGGTGTCTTCGGGATGGATATTTTCCCAGTATTTGGAAAAAGGCACATATAGTGCCAATTCATAAAAAAGGTTTGAGAACGTCAATTGAAAATTATCGTCCTATATCTATTTTGAACGTGTTAAGTAAGTTGTTTGAGAGAGTTGTCCATAGTTTTATCTACCCTATATTATGTAAATCCATACCATTTGAACAGCATGGGTTCATTAGGAGTCGATCAACTGCTACCAATCTGGGAGTATTCGTAGATTATTTACTTAATAACATGGATGGTGGATCCGCGGTTGATGTAATTTACACAGACTTTGAGAAGGCGTTCGACCGCGTGGATCATGTTATTTTATTACGTAAACTATATGAATTGGGAATCCGGGGCAACTTGCTTAGGTGGTTGGAGTCCTACTTGTGCAATCGGTCTCAGGCTGTTGTTGTGGGAGGATTCCGTTCGGATTTTAGCGCCATACCCTCCGGCGTTCCCCAGGGATCTATTCTTGGACCACTTTTGTACGCTGCATACTTATATGACGTCGGTACTTGCTTCAAACATGCTCAGTTCCTCATGTACGCTGATGATACTAAAATTTTTATGAAAATTAAAAACGATATGGACCGCGCTGCCCTTCAAACAGATCTCGATCGCCTAGAAAAATATTATAATAATAACCGAATTGGTATTAATATAAGTAAATGTTGCTTTATATCATTTACTCGGAAAAAGCATCCATTCATTTCTGAATATTTCATCAACAACACTAAAATTGAAAAAGTATCATCAGTTAGAGATTTAGGAGTTCAAATGGATAGCAAGCTAACATTTTCTGATCATGTAGATATAATTAAAAATAAAGCTTACAGAAGTCTGGGTTTTATATTTAGAGTCAGTCGTCCCTTCTCAGACATAGATTGCATGAGGATCCTTTATTTTGCTTATGTTAGGAGTATTCTAGAGTATTGTAGCATCATCTGGAATCCGCTGTATACCACTTACATTCAAGAGATAGAAAAAATTCAAGAAAAATTTATTAAACACTTAAATTATAGGTCTCAATGCTTTTTTAAGACTTACCTTGAATCTTGTTCCCGTCACCATCTTATGACTCTCGAAAGTAGACGAATACTTGCTGATATGTCTTTCTTGCACGGAATATGTAATGGATACATAGACTGCCCTGAACTCACGGCAAAAATATTGAATTTCTGTGCTCCAAAAGTCAGAACAAGACATACTAAATTATTCGCAGTAAATTGTTTAAAAACTAAATACGCACAAAATGCTTTGGTGAATAGACTGCATCGTACTTTCAATAATAAATTTAATGTCACTGATATTTTTCACAATAGTAAAAGAGTTTTTAAGAAAGAAGTTATGAGGGTACTTGAGGAAAATGTTTAGAACACAAGACTAATACACACACACACACACACACACACACACACACACACACACACACACACAGGTAGTTATATCGTGTGAGAGATAAACCCACTTATTAATTAAAGATTATATTATTAATATGATTGTCGTAGATTATAAAAATTGTAAATTAAAATGTAGATTCGTTATTGGCTGTAAGTTTAGTTATTAAGTTGAAACATAAATGCTATATTAGAGCTGTGAATCTTGTAATAAAATAAAATAAAAAAATAAAAATAAAATAAAGTACTTTTTATCAACTGTCAAAACGCTTTTCTTCATAGAGCTTGTATGGGAATAACACACTTTGACGTCACCGCGTGCAATGCCGACTGAGTGACTAATTATCATTTGAATTCCAATTAAAAATCAAATAATACGAACTGCAGAAAAATATTAGTGTAAAGGCATCTGAAATTATGAATTATTTTAGAGAAAATCAGTTTTTGAATATTTCTTTCATAGTGGAAACAAGCCTATTCGCCGTGGTGTGTTAGTGCTCGCGTGGTGCGGTGGCGTACGTTTCGCCTCGCATACAAGAATCGAGGGTTCAAATCCATGTTGGCTTCTACAATTATTATTCATGGCATTTTGTTATATTTATTAAATAGTTTAGTACAGAAACATATTCGCAAACATACAAAATGGTTTGGAAATAAAAAAGAAGGTTCTGGAAATTAAGTGTGAAAGAAGGAGTTAGAGAATTATTAATAATTCAGTGAAAGTAAACGATGATTAAGAAGAAATTAAATCCCAAGATCAGAACATCTTCAGGGTCACAAATCTAGGAAGTCCCTGAGAAAATTTGCAAAAATCAAGTAGGGATATTTAATTCGTGATCCGAGCTGGGCCGACGAGCTGGCCGTTGAGTGGACAATAGTAGTTTATGCAACTGATACATAATGAGGGGCCTTAAAACACGAGTGTGGTTTTATGAAACGAGCGTCAGCGAGTTTCATAATAGCATCACACGAGTTTTTTAAGGCCTAATTATGTACAGTTGCATACACTACTTTATCTACACACATATCATATTTTAACTTTTCACAATATTTTCGTCACAGCGAAAAACCAACAAACAAATGAATGACAACAGTAATGGCGGGTAATTCTAACCTCCGTCAGGACGATTTTTTTTATATCATAGACAAACGAATGAAGTCCCTATCCTCATGTCACTCGTGATCATATGTCGTGCGATTTGGATTAAAAAACATACTGAATTTGACGTTTCATATCGATAACTGCTTTAATATCAATGGATACTAGAATAGAGACCTACTTTAGTTTTGACAGCTGTTCCAAATTTAAAGTCATAACCTTACAGAAATTGATACTGTTATAACATTACAGTACAGATTTTACCTACTGCCACAGATAAGAAAGTTCTCATAGTAAAATTGGTTGTAGTAATGCTGGTCATTTCCTACGGTTTCTGAACGCATTTTAGAGCACTAATGATATGTCCGTAGATAAAGTGTATTTAGTTTAGCTTTAAATTAAGAATGTTGTTACTAAGCGCATAATAACATCGCAATTGTTCTATCACAATACTTTTTTGGATGATTAAATTAAAAAAATAATAATAATAAATGACACCACCAATCGTTGACATACTTTTTATTATCTTTCAAAACGGTCTGCCTTCATTGATTTTGTATGGGAATACAAAAACGTGACGTCACGGTAGCGTATCAGAAATTGAAGTCAATTGACCGACTATTTATTGAGTTTTGTGTGTTTAAAAATTGGTTTCTACAGCTTTTTGTAAATATAGTGGTTGTATTAACTTCATAGGGGCTATGTTTTTTAAACGCCATGGTCTTGAAATTATTTAAGATAGGTGTCATCATGCCATTTCGCCGTGGTGTGTTTGTACAAGGTGTGGTAGTAAAATTCTTTGTACTCAGAAATTAATTCTCTTTTTTAGTTTAACTTAAAAAGAGAATTTACACGCTTTTAATGCTAATAGCATTAAAAGCGTGTTTTTTTTAGTTTTGTAAACTATTATTTAATTTTATTTTTTTAGTAAATAAGTATAGTGGAAAACATATATCAAATTATTTCATTGTCATACGGTACTTGGTACGTGTGCAAAGTTTCAAATTAATCCGATTTCTGGAAGTTGGTGAAAATTGAGCTCAAAGATTCCGTACATACAGCCCGAGCTAATAAAAGCGTGTTAAAAAGAAATTAGTTATTTATTATCTAAAATGCCGTTGTTATTATCAGGAGCCGGTGATGAAGGACTCCCTGGCCGCCGCAAGGGCTGTGCTGAAGAAGCATTCCACCATGCTGCTGACTGCTTCCAAGGTTAGTTAATTACAAACAGACTGATCAGCAGTCATGTTCTTAATTAAGCAAAAAAAAAATCGTCCGTCTGTAAAGTCGGTTTACTGACGATAGTTGAACGTGACAACGTCTTTGTCACGTTGCCTCTTTGTCGCTCGTTCCGCGCTCTCGCTTGCACTTCAAGCCTTGAATGGAACGCCTCAGAGCGAGGTAACGCCGCATGCGTCATGTTTTTTGGTGCGTGCAGCCGGCTCCATCGAATTATAAGACGTTGTCACGTCAAAAAAACACAGACATAAAATATTGGACCGGACTTCCAAAGGTCGGGGGTTCGAATCCTCCCTGATGACCGGAGCCGAAAAGATTTTTTTAAGTGTACATATCTTTTAGAACACAGATTTACATTGGGTGTGCACAAAGGAGACCAATAAACACGTTAATATCATGACCCCTTTTCTGCTTGAGTGTGTGAACTTATGTGTTTATCTGTGGCAATGTAGCTCCCAAAAGGATGGATTGATTAAATATAAATATTTCACAACAATCACACCAATTCCCTAGTCCCAAAGTAAGCTACGAGGCTTGTGTTATGGGTACTAGACAACGGATAAACATACTTTAATACTTTTTTTTTGTTGTAAATAAATACATATTATACATAGAAAACACCCAAACACACATGTTCAAGCACACTTATGCTTGTACTGTGCGGGGATCGAACCCGCGACCCTTGGTGTTTTAGAAGTCCGACATGTGGACCACTGCACCAAGCGGTGATGATTTCAGTGCGTTTTTTTTTTGTTCGAAAGGTAATTTAATCCCGGTGGTACTCGGCTATGGCTGATCAAAATCTGTTCAGCTGTTGAAACTCACCAGCTGTTTCTTCGGGCTCATGTCTGGTTTTCTTTTAATTTTTTTTTTGTCGCCTTAAAATTAAAAGTTTATTTTAGAGAACTCATACTAATTTCACATGTACGAGTATGGTTCAATTTGTGTAGGATATTCATTTATTTAAAATTCTATTGCACAAGAAATGTAAAAAGGGTGGACTAAATGCTAAAAGCATTTTCTGCCAGTCAACCTCAAGTTCATGCAGAAAGAAGGCAATGGGTGCAGTGAAATTTAAATGACAAAAGTAAATTGTGGTTAATAACGCAAAAAATTAATAAACAGATAGATATTATAATATCAATGAATATAAATGTAAATGTAATAATTATAAATAATCAAATATAATAATAATACGGATGAAGGAACTAAACGCAAGGTTTATGAAAGAGAATTTATGAAGTCAGACACAGTTAGAAAAAAAGAGCTTTGAATTCGAATGATGAAACACGACTACGTGTTTCATCATTATCACGGGTAAACTATTACCCGTCTAATTATTTATAATTAACCTATTTATTTTTTTATAATTATTAATTAATTATCGTTTTTTAATTATTTATTTAATAAATAAATATAATAATAATATGTATGAAGGAACGAAACGCAAGGTTTATGAAAGAGGATTTATGAAGTCTAGAGACTAGAAGAAAGATAGCTTTGAATTCGAATGATGAAACGCGTAGTTTGCCTGCGTGTAAACAATGTAATATGTGTAAATGTGTGTGTGTGTGTGTTTTTGACATGCGTGTGTGTGTTTTTGACATGTGTGTGTGAATGTGTAGGACAGTTTAAAGGAAGTGCTGGTGAAGTGTAAATGAACGAAGATGTAATGTTGAGATTGGATGCGCCTGCGCACCTGTCGAGGTGGGTAAATGCAGCCAATGTGCGCTGCACACGTATACTTTTTTATGTTATTTACACTACTTACATTTTTTAAGGTACTGTGTAATACTAACAATTTATACACATGGTTTGAAATAAAATTTTATTATTATGACTAGCTGACCCGGCAAACAATGTTTTGCCATATAAATTATTGTGGACAACCCTTATCACTAAGGGATATGAATAATAGACGTTGGCCGATTCTCAGACCTACTCAATATGCTTATAAAATTACATAAGAATCAATCAAGCCGTTTCGGAGGAGTTCGGGAACGAACATTGTGACACGAGAATATTTTTATATATAGAGATTATTATTATTATAAGCCTAACCCCTTTGTTTCCTTTCGATAAGCCCTTCCTTTTGCCCCTAATCCAACAAGCTCGCTTAGCGGGCACGTGTTTTGATATTCAATTAAGGCTCAAACTCTGTTTAATATATTTGTTTTACATTTTTACAACTTAGAATCAAATTCCGTTTAATTAATTGGTGTGTAGGGTTACATTACTGCTTTGTAAGCAAAAACATTGCCGAGACCGGGCGCACAACGAACACTCTTTAGTCGCCACCCGCCCGTTCCCGAATCTAGACACACTTAGATATACGTGCTAGGCTCATAACGCATAAATTATATTCGGATTGTGTAAACTCTAAAAACTGAAATAATATACCCGGACATTCGTGAACTGACTCTGTGTTTTCCATTATTATCCTAAAACCTTCTGATAGTCTCGGAGTGTAGTGCACACACACATGCGCCACAAACCCACACACTACAGGTGGTACTATTTTTTTTCTAACGCAGGTGTACGTCCGCCACCCGGAGTTGGCGGCCGCGAAGGCGAACCGCGACTACGTGCTGCGCGCCGTGTGCTCCGCAGTGGACACCATCTCCGCCGTGGCGCAGGGCAGGCCCACGCCCGCCAACGGTCAGTGATTGTATACAAATAAAAAAGAAACTTCTCTCCTAGCTCACAAGAGACTGATTTGTTCGGAACAGTACAAGGCTCTTTTAGAAAAACAAAGGCAGGCCCACGCCCGCCAACGGTCAGTGATTGTGTTATACACTGTACACTCGCGATCAGATAGTGTTTACCACCTCGAGTATCATCGTCAACACCATATCGGCCGTGGCGCAGGGCAGGCTCGCGCCCGCCAACGGTCAGTGAATGTACACTCGCGATCAGATAGTGTTTACCACCTCGAGTATCATCGTCAACACCATATCGGCCGTGGCGCAGGGCAGGCTCGCGCCCGCCAACGGTCAGTGAATGTACACTCGCGATCAGATAGTGTTTACCACCTCGAGTATCATCGCCAACACCATATCGGCCGTGGCGCAGGGCAGGCTCGCGCCCGCCAACGGTCAGTGAATGTACACTCGCGATCAGATAGTGTTTACCACCTCGAGTATCATCGCCAACACCATATCGGCCGTGGCGCAGGGCAGGCTCGCGCCCGCCAACGGTCAGTGAATGTACACTCGCGATCAGATAGTGTTTACCACCTCGAGTATCATCGCCAACACCATATCGGCCGTGGCGCAGGGCAGGCTCGCGCCCGCCAACGGTCAGTGAATGTACACTCGCGATCAGATAGTGTTTACCACCTCGAGTATCATCGCCAACACCATATCGGCCGTGGCGCAGGGCAGGCTCGCGCCCGCCAACGGTCAGTGAATGTACACTCGCGATCAGATAGTGTTTACCACCTCGAGTATCATCGTCAACACTATCTCCGCCGTGGCGTAGGGCAGGCCCACGCCCGCCAACGGTCAGTGAATGTACACTCGCAATCAGATAGATAGTGTTTGTGGCGACCTCTACTGTTCGCCATCAAAAGCGCATGCCTAACGGTGACAAGCACGACAGCAAGCGATGATACGGCTCCATAGGCTAGATGCCGCTGGTAGCCTAGTACCGGCCTATACATTGTACACTCGCGATCAGATAGTGTTTACCACCTCAAGTGTTACCGTCGACACCATCTCCGCCGTGGCGCAGGGCAGGCCCACGCCCGCCAGCGGTCAGTGAATGTACACTCGCAATCAGATAGATAGCGTTTGTGGCGACCTCTGCCGTTCGCCATCACAAGCGCATGCCTAACTTTGGCAACATAACAAATAACAACAAAATTAACAACGTTAGGGAAAGGCGGGCACATTTCAACGCTGATTAAACTTTCCGTAATAGAGTTGCCTCTATCCAAAAATAACCATAAGATCTTAAATATTCAAATAGTTGTAAATGTTCCGTGGCGAACTCTTTGCCTAACGGTGACAAGCACGATAGCGAGCGCTGATACGGCTCCATAGGCTAGATGGCGCTGGTAGCCTAGTACCGCACATGAACCGCGGTATATAAGATTTCGATTCAGAATAATATAGATAGACAAATCAAAATTTTCGGATTGCGAACTTACATAGAATTTCCTACATAATTTAAAGGCAAAAATCGGTCTTTGTTTTCTTGTTTCCTTTAGGGACTTGTAGTTTTTTACAAGCTTCTATTTAGTTTCACATGTTTAGTTTGCCTGCAAGCTAAATTGTACTCACTATACACAATTTGTACGCGCCTAGAAGATGCGCGGCCAGTGTGGCGGGGGCGCACGACGGTCGATTACACCCACCCTCCCATATACATAATTACTCATTGCCATATTATATTGTACTTACTTCATTGCAATAAAGTGAATTTTGTTACGTCGTATCATTTTCCTCTCATCAACACAATTCAATAATAAAAGCTATATTATTCCTCGTATGCTCCGTGAGGCCATTGAAATTAGAAGACACCCTTATTTTAATAGAGGGTTGAAATTTTCACAAAAAAAATTTGGTTTGCCATGCTGATGGAATTTTTCAACTAAATTGCATTCCACGCAAACGCGAATTAGTTTCCCGGCTGTATAACATGCAATCCCACTTGATAATGCATGATATGGCACAATCTACTCGCCCAGACACTACGCGCAGAATGCTTTTGGAGCTCCCACGGACACTGCTAAGCAGCGAAGCAGCTCTCTTCCGCATGATAGCATGGAAACCATCTACACTACAAGAATGCGATATATTTTAATGAGTATTAGGTACTCACTATTAAAAAGACTAATGAAGAAGTTTAGAACATCGTGGGAGAAAAGAGGGAAATCCTAAAGACCATTGAAAATAGGAGAGGAAAGATGTTAGGACACCTGATAAGGCACGACGACCTTATAAGAACGATAATTGAAGGAAAAATAGAAGGGAAAAGGAAGAGAGGAAGACCTAGAAGATCATACATGGATCAGATAAAAGAAAAATTAGGTGTCTTGTCATATCAGGAAGTCAAAGAAATGGCATTGAATAGACCAACATGGAAAAAACTCCACCGACAAGAGCATAGCTCTTAAATTTGATGATGATGATGAGGTACTCACTGCTCGACGTTTCGGCTGATTTGCACACAGCCGTGGTCACTATATCGCGTTTAGTCCCGATAACAAGTAATTAGTGTTACAATGCAATGCGAAAGTGTAAATCATACACTATAAGTATTTATTGTGTGAAAAAAAATAGCTGTAATGATTTTCCTTTTGCAGGTGGAAATCGTCCTCCTGTGGAGGGGCCCGGGGAACTGGCTCAGGCGCTCGATGATTTCGATGTAAGTTTTATTAAGATTTAAAACTTCTTTCAGGAACTAATAAGTAATTTGAAAAAAAAAAATTGGTTGCCTGTAAAGTCGTCATACGGGCGAAAGTTTTACGTGACAACGACTTTGAGTGGTAAAATAATTTTAATGTGAATATTCATTCGTATAACATGAACCGGTGTGTATGCCTATCTCTCTCACTCTCTCTCTCTCGCTCTGTCTCTCTCGCTCTTAGGCGGGCTAACTGTGCTCGAGTGGAAGGGACGCGTGCCTTTCACTTTTTATGTCTGTCTCACTCGCTCTTAGGCGGGCTAACCATGCCCGAGTCGAAGGGACGCGTGCCTCTCACTCGCTCTCATTGTGAGCGCATAACGTGAGCGGAGCGTAACGCAGTTTCTTGAAGTGTCACCCGGCAAACCAATTTATAAGACGTTGTCACGTCAAAAAGACGAGATCCTTTTCATTGGCGCAATTGGCGTCCGCGCGAAGCTGAGCCCTCTGACCTTGGCCTGGACCTTGTGACTAACACTACGTACACGTAACAAATTTTATTTTGCCTTATAGAAAAACTCATAGAGCAATTTTTTAATACAAGGCTATAACTACGGGCTCTACGCCTTATAGGAGATATACTCGCCGACGACTGCGATATTGATATATTTGCTGACAGTTTTGGCCAATTCATGCATAAAGCTGTTAATTATATAGAAAATTTGTGTTCCGAGTGTTTTAGAAATAGTATAATTATTTTTTTTTGTAATTCTGACTGACTCTTATGTGTATTTTTTCTGACATATTTAATATTTGTGACATATGATATGGTAATCCTGGTGTATCTATTTTTCTTTATTTGATTTTATACTATAAAATGTTTGTTTGACCATGTTAACTGTGCTACTAGCATGCTGACGCTGTGACGACTGTAAGTCAGTATGTTTTCTGTTAAATAAATAAATAAAATAAACTAAAATCCGTTACGTGCGATGCGTCCGGTGCGGGCCTCTGGACGCTCACCTTTAGCTCTCCGTTAGCTTTAAGTCTTATTTTAAATTGTTTTTTTTATCCCAGGAGCGCATGGTGATGGAGCCCCTTGCGTACTCGGAACTGCGCACGCGTCCGTCTTTAGAGGAGAGATTGGAATCCATCATATCTGGAGCGGCGCTGATGGCTGATAGCTCTTGTACTAGGTAATTGCTTTCATGTTTTATTTAGATTTTATTTAGTAGGTACTAGTGGACCCGGCAGACGCTGTCCTGCCCACTGTTTTCGCAATTTATCAATATTGTCTTATCGTTTACACCTTCCCTGGACTTCCACAAATATTTCAAGGCTAAAATTATTGATATTGGTTCAGCCGTTCTGGAGTTTTAACGCGGTAATAAGTAATTTATGTCCTTTCTCGGGTATCAAATTATCTCCATATGTAATTTCATGCAAATTGGTTCAGTAGTTTAGGCGTGATTGAGCAACCGACAGACAAACAGAGTTACTTTCGAATTTATAATATTATTATGCATTGTTACCATTGTTGCGATCCCTCCCGTTTGCCATCGCGAGCGCATGCCTAACGGTGACAAGCACAACAGCGAGCTCTGATACGGCTCCATAGGCTAGATGGCGCTGTTGGCCTAGTACCGCACATGAACCGCGGCATATAACATTTAGATCCAGAATAATATAGATAGACACATCAAGATGATGTCTATCGGACCTTGGTCCCCGTCCGTAACACCCGGTTGGTAGGAAGCGCATCTCTTTAGCTTCCTAACTGTAAATCTGTTGCGCCAACCTCGCAAACACCGCCGGTTTTTGAGTGTGTTTGAGTGTGTCTGGCATCGTAGCATTCTATTTTTGTGTTTGTCAGATACAACACCGACACAAATTCAATACAGGGTGTCCCAGGAAACCTTTACCAGCGAAAGTCTGGGGTCTTAACTGTCTCCTAAGACAATAATACCTAACGTTTGACACTATTATATATTTTTCTCTTGAACTTGAAATCGAGTGTAAAATTTAAATCCTGCTAGTAGATAGAATTCGGGTACTTTTTATTCGTACAGATAAGGATAGACTACGAGCCAAAATATTGAATTTAAAAAAAAAACAATATAATGAAATAAAAAAAATACAAAACAACAAATTAATGTTGTATTCTATTCCAGAGACGAGCGCCGCGAGCGCATCGTGGCCGAGTGCAACGCGGTGCGCCAGGCGCTGCAGGACTTGCTCCACGAGTACATGAGCAATGTGAGTTACTGCTCCCTCCCGCCATCTATCGACTATTAGTAACAACAGAACGAGCGTGGTGGAGTTGACGCGGATCGTGACGTCACTGGCAATGTGAGTTACTGTTCCCTCCCGCCATCTATCGACTATTAGTAACAACAGAACGAGCGTGGTGGAGTTGACGCGGATCGTGACGTCACTGGCAATGTGAGTTACTGTTCCCTCCCGCCATCTATCGACTATTAGTAACAACAGAACGAGCGTGGTGGAGTTGACGCGGATCGTGACGTCACTGGCAATGTGAGTTACTGTTCCCTCCCGCCATCTATCGACTATTAGTAACAACAGAACGAGCGTGGTGGAGTTGACGCGGATCGTGACGTCACTGGCAATGTGAGTTACTGTTCCCTCCCGCCATCTATCGACTATTAGTAACAACAGAACGAGCGTGGTGGAGTTGACGCGGATCGTGACGTCACTGGCAATGTGAGTTACTGTTCCCTCCCGCCATCTATCGACTATTAGTAACAACAGAACGAGCGTGGTGGAGTTGACGCGGATCCTGACGTCACTGGCAATGTGAGTTACTGTTCCCTCCCGCCATCTATCGACTATTAGTAACAACAGAACGAGCGTGGTGGAGTTGACGCGGATCGTGACGTCACTGGCAATGTGAGTTACTGTTCCCTCCCGCCATCTATCGACTATTAGTAACAACAGAACGAGCGTGGTGGAGTTGACGCGGATCGTGACGTCACTGGCAATGTGAGTTACTGTTCCCTCCCGCCATCTATCGACTATTAGTAACAACAGAACGAGCGTGGTGGAGTTGACGCGGATCGTGACGTCACTGGCAATGTGAGTTACTGTTCCCTCCCGCCATCTATCGACTATTAGTAACAACAGAACGAGCGTGGTGGAGTTGACGCGGATCGTGACGTCACTGGCAATGTGAGTTACTGTTCCCTCCCGCCATCTATCGACTATTAGTAACAACAGAACGAGCGTGGTGGAGTTGACGCGGATCCTGACGTCACTGGCAATGTGAGTTACTGTTCCCTCCCGCCATCTATCGACTATTAGTAACAACAGAACGAGCGTGGTGGAGTTGACGCGGATCGTGACGTCACTGGCAATGTGAGTTACTGTTCCCTCCCGCCATCTATCGACTATTAGTAACAACAGAACGAGCGTGGTGGAGTTGACGCAGATCGTGACGTCACTGGCAATGTGAGTTACTGTTCCCTCCCGCCATCTATCGACTATTAGTAACAACAGAACGAGCGTGGTGGAGTTGACGCGGATCGTGACGTCACTGGCAATGTGAGTTACTGTTCCCTCCCGCCATCTATCGACTATTAGTAACAACAGAACGAGCGTGGTGGAGTTGACGCGGATCGTGACGTCACTGGCAATGTGAGTTACTGTTCCCTCCCGCCATCTATCGACTATTAGTAACAACAGAACGAGCGTGGTGGAGTTGACGCGGATCGTGACGTCACTGGCAATGTGTGTTCTGTTCCCTGCCGCCATCTATCGACGATTAGTAACAACAGAACGAGCGAGGTGGAGTTGACGCGGATCGTGACGTCACTGGCAATGTGTGTTCTGTTCACATGTATCTGTATCTATATATATTTTGCTCAAATTGCCCCTTAAAAAGATCGCTACCAGCAATAAGACCGCCTATGTTGAACATCTTTCTTTCTCTTAAACTTGTCTGTAAATTTGTTTTGTGTTAAAATCTGTCGATCCAAATTATCAATTTATCGTGTGCATGTTGGTATTAAAGGATGAAGACGGCGGGGTTATATAAAGTGTGTTTTAATTTCTCTTTTTCACTTACTTCCTTCCCGTTTTTAAATATTTATTCTTATTCCAGGCCGGCAAACCCGAGCAGACTGAAGGCCTAGAGCGCGCGATCGAGCACATGTGCCGCAAAACACGTGACCTGCGCAGACAACTGCGCAAGGCTGTCGTCGACCACGTGTCTGACAGGTAAGATACAGGCTTGAGGACACCGTGTGTGTCTCAGGCGAGCAGTCTGAAGGGCTGGAGTAAAGCTGAAAAAGAGGATTATTTTGCTTTAAATATCCACTTAACGACGCCAGCACTGGAACCCTAAAACATCCAACTATAACCACCTGAAAAAACTAGAGCTGGAAGTCGCAGGACTTACAATACAACTCACAACGTGACACAGAAGATGCACCTGGAAACACAACACTGACACCAACAAAACACTCGAAACGTTTCGCCGACGTGAAGGGCTGGAGCTCACAGTCGAGCACGAGTGATGCACGACAGACAAACAACTGCGCAAGGCTGTCGTCGACCACGTGTCTGACAGGTGAGATACAGGTTTGAAGACACCCTGCATGACTCAGGCAAGCAGTCTGAAGGAGAGCTCACAGTCGAGCACATGTGCTGCAAGACACGCGACCTGCGCAGACAACTGCGCAAGGCTGTCGTTGACCACGTGTCTGACAGGTGAGATACAGGTTTGAAGACACCCTGCATGACTCGGGCGAGCAGTCTGAAGGAGAGCTCACAGTCGAGCACATGTGCTGCAAGACACGCGACCTGCGCAGACAACTGCGCAAGGCTGTCGTTGACCACGTGTCTGACAGGTGAGATACAGGTTTGAAGACACCCTGCATGACTCGGGCGAGCAGTCTGAAGGAGAGCTCACAGTCGAGCACATGTGCTGCAAGACACGCGACCTGCGCAGACAACTGCGCAAGGCTGTCGTTGACCACGTGTCTGACAGGTGAGATACAGGTTTGAAGACACCCTGCATGTCTCAGGCGAGCAGTCTGAAGGGCTGGATAAAAGCTGTACAAGAGGATTAATTTGCTTTAAATATCCACTCAACGACGCCAGGCGCTGGAACCCAAATACATCCAACTGTAACCACCTGAAAAAACTAGAGCTGGAAGTCGCAGGACTTACAGTACAACTCACAACGAGACACAGAAGATGCACCTGGAATCACAACACTGACACCAACAAAACACTCGACGCGTTTCGCCGACGTGAAGGGCTGGAGCTCACAGTCGAGCACATGTGATGCACGACAGACAAACAACTGCGCAAGTCTGTCGTCGACCACGTGTCTGACAGGTAAGATACAGGTTTGAAGACACCCTGTATGTCTCAAGGGAAAAGTCTGAAGCACATGTGTCGCGAGACACGTGTCTGACATGTGAGATACAGGCTTGAAGGACACCGTGTGTGTCTTAGGCGTGCAGTCTGCAGGGCTGGAGCTGACAGTCGAGCACATGTGCCGCGAGACACGTGTCTGACATGTAAGATACAGGCTTGAAGACACCCTGCATGTCTCAGGCGAGCACTCTGGAGGGCTGGAGCTCGCCGTCGAGCACATGTGCCGCAAGACACGTGTCTGACATGAAAGAGACAGGCTTGAAGATACCCTGCATGTCTTAGGCGAGCACTCTGGAGGGCTGGAGCTTGCCGTCGAGCACATGTGTCTGACATGTAAGAGACAGGCTTGAAGACACCCTGCATATCTCAGGCGAGCAGTCTGAAGAGCTGGAGCTCGTCATCGAGCACATGTGCCGCAAGACACGTCTCTGACATGTAAGAGACAGGCTTGAAGACACCCTGCATGTCTCAGGCGAGCAGTCTGAAGAGCTGGAGCTCGTCGTTGAGCACATGTGCCGCAAGACACGTGTCTGGCATGTAAGATATAGGCTTACAGACACCCTGTGTGTCTCAGGCGAGCAGTCTGCAGGGCTGGAGCTCGTCGTCCAGCACATGTGCCGCAAGACACGTGTCTGACATGTAAGATATAGGCTTACAGACACCCTGTGTGTCTCAGGCGAGCAGTCTGCAGGGCTGGAGCTCGTCGTCGAGCACATGTGCCGCAAGACACGTGTCTGACATGTAAGATATAGGCTTACAGACACCCTGTGTGTCTCAGGCGAGCAGTCTGCAGGGCTGGAGCTCGTCGTCGAGCACATGTGCCGCAAGACACGTGTCTGACATGTAAGATATAGGCTTACAGGCACCCTGTGTGTCTCAGGCGAGCAGTCTGCAGGGCTAGAGCTCGTCGTCGAGCACATGTGCCGCAAGACACGTGTCTGACATGTAAGATATAGGCTTACAGACACCCTGTGTGTCTCAGGCGAGCAGTCTGCAGGGCTAGAGCTCGTCGTCGAGTACATGTGCCGCAAGACACGTGTCTGACATGTAAGATATAGGCTTACAGGCACCCTGTGTGTCTCAGGCGAGCAGTCTGCAGGGCTAGAGCTCGTCGTCGAGCACATGTGCCGCAAGACACGTGTCTGACATGTAAGATATAGGCTTACAGACACCCTGTGTGTCTCAGGCGAGCAGTCTGCAGGGCTAGAGCTCGTCGTCGAGCACATGTGCCGTAAGACACGCGACCTGCGCAAACAACTGCGCAAGGCGGTCGTCGACCACGTGTCTGTCAGGTAAGATACAGGCTTGAAGATACCCTCACAGTCGAGCACTTGTGCCGTGAGACGTGTCTGACAGGTAAGAAGAAAGATATGTACAACCCTAAATTGTTACCCTACTAAGACCAAACCCAGATTTTAATATTAAAATATCTACGGGCAGGACAAAGTTTGTGGTTCCGTTTGTAATCTCTCAACATATATTATTTGTGTAAGAGCATTCCTTTCCTGCCAGCCTGTGTCGCGGTGCTAGGGCCTAAAATATGATTGAGGTACCGTTTAAGGGATCTCGGCGAGTAGACTGGGCCAAAACTCGGGTAATTGTCACCACCAATCGTTGACGTACTTTTTATCAACTCTCAAAGCTTTTCTCCCTATTTTTTTATGGTAATAACACACTTCACGTCCATCGCGTGTAATAAGGTTAACGTTAAAGAAGTTTATTCTCATAAGAACTTATATCTAGGATACATGTAGTTCACTTAAAATGAGATAACAACAGTTTTAAATATATTACATCGGTGCAGCGCAAGACGTTTGAAAGATAATATATACAACTAATACTAATTTACGGAAGCCAAGTACAAACAAAGAAAATACCTAATAATTATGACAAAGCCAACATAACATTCCGCAAAAATGCAGGTGGTAAAATAAACACACATTCATCCATTCGCATGTAGCTGCGTAGGTAAGTAACAAGACAACAAAACCACGGTAATCTATCTAATATATAAAATTCTCGTGTCACAGTTTTCGGTGCCATACTCCTCCGAAACGGCTTGACCGATTTTGATGAAATTTTTTGTGCTTATCCGGTATCTATGAGAATCGGTCAACATCTATTTTGCATCCCCCTAAATGTTAGGGGTAGTCCACACTTTACATTTATACGGCAAAACAACATTTGCCGGGACAGCTAGTCTAATATATAAAATTCTCGTGTCACAGTTTTCGTTGCCATACTCCTCTGAAACGGCTTGACCGATTCTCATGAAATTTTGTGCGCATATTGAGTAGGTCTGAGAATCGGCCAACATCTATTTTTCATACACCTTAGTGATAATAATTTATATGGCATAACAACGTTTGCCGGGTCAGCTAGTATTATCTATAACCGTGACAAACTGCTTGTGCGGTTAAACTCTGTGGGTTAAAAGTATTCGCCCGTATTATATCTATAACCGTGACAAAAATGCGTGTGCGGTTAAACGTATTCGCCCGACGAACATAGACTCCGTTGAGTCAATGAGTAATGCCGACTGAGTGAATATTTATCGATTGAATTTCAATTAAAAATCAAATAATACGAGCTGCAGAAAGATATTAATGAAAGGTGATCATAAATTATGAATTTTTTTATAGAAAATCAGTTTTTGAATATTTCTTTCATAGTGGATTTGGCGCAACTGATTTCGAGTTAGGAAGCTAAAGGGAAGCGCTTCCTACCGACTGGGTGTTATAGTCGGGGATCGAGGTCCGATAGACATAATCTTGATTTGTCTATCTAAATTATTCTGGATCGAAATCTTATATACCGCGGTTCATGTGCGGTACTAGGTCGGTATCATTTTGCCGGTACTAGGCTAACAGCGCCATCTAGCCTTATGGAGCCGTATCACCTCTCGCTGTTGTGCTTGCCGTCAGGCATGCACTTGTCGCCATCACAAGTACCGGAAATCGGATGGTAGAGGTCGCCACAGTGGAAACAAGCCAATTGGGATGATGACACCTATCTTAAATATTGTCAAGAACATGGTGTTTAAAAAACATAGCCCCTATGAAGTTATTACAACCAATATATATCAAAAAAGCTGTAGAAACCAATTTATAAACACACAAAACGCAATAAATATTCGGTCACATGACCGTGACGTCACAATCATTTATTCCCATACGAAACCTATGGAGGCAGACCGTTTTGACAGATAATAAAAAGTATGTCAACGATTGGTGGTGTCGTCTAGCCAATTGTTCGAACTAGGAAGCGGACGATGTCGCGGCTGGCCGCTAGTCAATTTAACTGACCTTGAATTTACCATTTCAGTTTCTTGGAGACAAACGTCCCACTGCTGGTGTTGATGGAGGCAGCTCGCAACGGCAACGAGAAGGAAGTCGAGGAATACGCCCTGGTCTTCACTGAACACGCTAACAAGCTTGTTGAGGTACGTTGTTTGGTGTAAGACGACTTTAGTGTAATGGTCATGAAGTTGAAGGTTGATTAAGAGGTCGCGGGTTCAATCCCCGCACTGTATATACTGTTGTGTGCATGAACATGTCTGTTTGTACTGGTCTGGGTGATATGTGTGTTTATTTGTAATACCACTGTTGATTCTAATATCTGTAACACGAGTGCTTAAGCTACTTACCACGGAGTCAGATCAATGTATGTAATGTTGTATATTTATTTATTTATTGTTTTTGCAATTTCCGAACAGAAATTGGTTGTTAAGTATGTTTTTGCGTTTACGACGCAATTTTTTAAATTTTCAAATAAAATTATAGCCTGTTTCATCTTAACCGATTTTTAAATATTTGTAAAAATATTTCCCTTGGGTGATTTGAGGGTGTCTCCCACAATCATTGATGAAACAAACATACGCTGGCTCAAAGCGTTTAAAAGCACTTACGAAATTCAACGACTCCATTAAGGTTCTCGGTAGCTCAGTGGTCAGAGTATTGGACCGGACTTCCAAAGGTCGGGGGTTCGATTCCTCCCCGATGACCGGAGCCGAAAAGATTTTTTTAAGTGTTATGTCTTTTCGAAAAGAAATTGGTTGTATACTAAATCAAGTTTATTCCAGGTGGCGAACCTGGTCTGCTCTATGTCCAACAACGAGGATGGTGTGAAGATGGTGCGCCAAGCGGCCAGCCAGATTGAAGCGCTGTGCCCGCAGGTTTGTCGCAGCAATATGTTATACAACGTCTAAAAACTGCCTCGTTGGTGTAGTGGCGAATTGACTGCATTATATCCGAAAGGTCATGGGTTCGAATCCCAAGTCCTCCTTACGTCATATCCACCACTTTGACTTATTGTTATAGTACCTCGTGGTCAACTGTAATTGGCTAATTAAGTTATTTCCTCATGTAATGTTTTAAGTTGTAATGCTGTTGTTGTCCCTAATAAATAAATAAATGAAAGTCGATGCCTCCGTGCGCACGTGAAGACGTTGGTCCTGCGCTTGATCTCTCTCCGGTCATGTCGGATCGCCGTCTCACCGAACTTTGAGAGTGATGGAACAGTGAGTGCACCTGTGTATTGCGCTCACACTTGTGCACTATAATAACTCCTGCGCAGTTGGCTGATCACTGTCGAGATTGGCCGCCGTGTTCGAAATTAGCAAGGAGACTAGTACAAAGTGTAATATTATAATTCTTTAACATTCTGACAGTCTTAAAATACAAATGTATGCATGTATAATGTACACAAACACACACACGCACACACTACACACTGAATAAATAAAATAATTTGAAATTAGACAGGATTATTTCGAGATTTACTTACATTTTATTTTAACCTGACGTTTCGGACCCTTTTCAGCGTCTGTGGTCACAGGTAGACTACTCAGAGTCCGTAAAAAGTGTCTCATTTCAATGTCTACTGTTCGCGTAAACCGAAGAAACAAATATGAAATAATTTGCTTTATTAAGCTTTTGAGGAGGAGCCTGTCTCTCGTAGCACAGGGCAACCTTATACGAGAGCAGATCTAATATTGTTCAATTCAAATATTGCGATTCATTCATTTTCATATTGTCAATATGTAAATTAATGAATGGTATGGTATGGTAGTGTCAGTAAATCCAATTTAACAAACAGTGTGTCGGGGTACACTGTCGGGGAATTTTATATATACAGTGTTCTAAATCACATGCCCCGATCTAGACTCTCAGAAGGTGCTACGAGTATAGGTGCCTACTAGGTATCACAAATTGTCTCACTGATGTCTCTATTCAAAGTCCACAATATTTATTTTTATTTATTTAATAAGGTTCATCTACAACTAGTACATTAATACTTATAAGAAAATAAACTTAATAGTAATTGCTAAATGTATATTCTCTTACAGGTTAACACAGCATGTACAAATAAAAAGTCACTTAATCTTAGAATAAAAAAGACAATAGTCGTTAAAAATAATTTAAAAAATAAATGCCCAAAATTCAAAACTAGAAAAATAGAAAAAAAAAACTTTAAATAGTGAGTGGGAATTCTTAAAACTATAATAATTTAAAAAGAGACTTGCGAAATCTGGCCAGCGACATGGAACACAGGTCAATACCTGTGGATTGGTGCAGCAAGTTATATTGCCTACATATTCTAGGAATAGGAGAGTTGGCACCCATAACTGTTCTCCTAAAAGGAATAATACTTGGCGTTATAAATATATGCTACTATAATTTAGAATGTACGAGCTAACTTCGGGTGGTGCAGGGAACGACTGGCGATCGCCGCCGAGCGCGTTCCGCACACTGGCACAAAATGTTTATTTAGCAAAATGCATGCAACTACTGTGTTCCTACAAGAGGTTTACATGAGTCTAAAGGGTGTGCGTTGCACTTAGCTCTGATGCATTTCTTTTGTGTTTTAAACAAAGCATCAATATCGCTCGTGTTCCCTCAGATTACTATTCCATATTAGACGCGACGTAGCCATGATACGTTTTTTTGTCCGGACCTCCTTTAACATATTATCTATCTACAACAAACACAAAACAGGCTCCCAGCAAATTATCATTCAAGAGACTCATTCGCACCCACTTTCTTACTTTATCGCAACCGTTATTATAGATAGATCTTTCTTTAACAATTCGTCACATTTATTTATTTATTTCGTGTATATTTGTATTTATTATGTGTATTTTTAAATATTTAATCATATACAGGGTGTAAAAAAAACCTTAACGAAGCCAAATACCACATATTCTACCAATTGCTACGATCAGAAATCAGAAATCAGAAATCAGACATTTTTTTCCTTTACACCATACCTGGGAAGTTAACGGTTACTGAGATATTGATGGTTAAAGTTTGAAAAAAAATTGATGATTTTTATAGAAACGTCTTCTGTCCGTTATAACTGAACTTTTTTCCAAAGAAACATGATAAAAATTTTCACTAGTTCTTTCATAAAAAGCCTTTAAATGGCACACTCCGCAATGAACAGCGCACACTCGAACCGAACCGCGTCGCGGCGGCGTAAAGCAATACGCCCCGCGGTGACTTCCGCGTGCGCGCTGTACATTGCGGGTTAGAATTAAATTATTTTTTTTGATGTCAAAAATTCAAATTTGTTTCCCAGCCAAAATTTCTTTTTTATACGATTTGGTTTGATGTACTGAACGCGTAGTTGACGGCTTCGTTAAGGTTTTTTTTACACCCTGTATATATGTCACCGGAAGATAACGAGATCCGCAAGTTTATAAATTTCCTAGGAAATTTATAAACTTCCGTAGGATTCTAAACGGGAGAAAAATTGTATTAACATTTTTTATTCTTCATTAATTTGCGACATCTCGTGGTAAATTTATAAACTAATGGATATCCATACGTAAGATTTCAAACGGTTTGACCAATCACAGAAGAGTTGTTAATTTTACGCTTTTTCAAAACACGGCAAATAACACACTGCTCTCTTTTTGGTTCGATGTTGACAGTAGCAATGCTTGAGTCCATAGACTTTAGTACAATCAGACTTGCCAAATTATTTTATCAGTTTCGGTTCGACTGTAAGGTAAGAAGTACCTCACAGTATCTTAAATTTAAAGCTAGATAGCTATTTATATTTATACTTTTAAGTTGAGCAAATCGGAAGCAAAATAGTTCATCTAGTTGCTAATCGATGCAAAAGAGTTCGTCTATCATTGAGTTAAATATTTTTTTCCTTTTATAAAATTTATTTTTAAAAATTTAAGTTTGGAAAAGTAATTCTTCAGTCATTTTGACAAGTGAGATCGTATAAATTCTGAAAAATTCTGTTAATTTCTTCAGTTTTCAAGTAAAAATGGGTCGTGGCAAACCAGTGGGAGAAGAACTTCGAAAGCGAATAGTTTATGGGATTGAGGCGGGCAAATCAAGTTACCAAATCTCAAAAGACTTGACACTGCCCAGATCTACAGTGCAATCTATCATTCAGCACTATAAAAAGAATGGAAATACTTTTTGCTTGGAGAAAACTGGCCGACCCCGTATCACCAGTAAAGCAGAAAACAGAATTCTTAAGAAAATTGTCAAAAAAATCGCCGTGTTCGAGCTGGAGAACTAACGGTGCAATGGAGAGACATGATTGACAAAGATGTTTCAGTTGATACCTGCAAAAGAGTGTTAAAAAGAATGGGCTTCGGATTTTACACAGCTAAGCAAAAACTACTATTGACTGCGTTACAGAAGAAAAAGAGATTGAAGTTTGCTCGTGATCACTTAAATTGGACTTCTGATCAGTGGCGTAGTATCATATGGAGTGACGAGTCTAAATTTGAAGTCACAGTCGGCGATGAAAGAAAAAAAGTGGTTCGAAATAAACATGAAGCATTTCATACTGATTGCATTAAACGGAAATTTAAGTTTCCAATGTCTCTCATGATCTGGGGCTGCATGTCTGCGCAAGGTGTTGGTGGGATGCAGTTTGTGGATGGTTCCATCAATGCAACAAGATATCAAAATATTTTGAAAGAAAGTCTACTGCTCTCCATTCCGTCACTCAAACATCAAGATTCTTTCATTCTTCAACGAGACGGTGCTTCCTGCCATACTGCAAGGACAACAAAGACATGGCTGCTGTCAAAAAGCATCCCAACCATCGAGTGGCCATCTAACAGCCCGGACTTATCGCCGATTGAGACCCTATGTTGAAAAATGAAGAAAGTCCTTCGCAAAAATCCATCAAGATCGAAGAGCGACTTGAAGGCTAAACTCTTGGCTGTGTGGGAGTCAACTACGACCGATGAGTGTGCAGCGTTGGTTGCGACCATGCCTCTTCGCATTAAAGCTGTAATTGAAAACAAAGGCGACATAACTAAGTGGTAGACGAACTATTTTGCGTGAGAGCCAGTGATAGACGAATACTTTTGCGACATGTGTTTCAGTATATTTTTTATTAATTTATGTTATGTAAGGTCATGAAAGATTTTGAGATACGTTAAAATAAACTTTGAAATGTTACTCAAATTGTGGTTTACTGTCTCCTTAACTTTTTTAGTTACTTTACCCAAATTCACTTCACATTATTTCATAATATCTTATTTTTCATACTAGACGAACAATTTTGCATCGGGGCTCGTATATTGTATATTTTATATTGTATGTATGTATATAACACTTAGTTGGCAAATAAAAGAATATGAATATTTAATCCTAAATGTCATATTACTGTTTTTTTTGTTTTCTCTTTTATTTATTTTGTCGCACCGCCCACTAATCATTTCTGCTTAGCCCAAAGGTATGACTGATAGAGAATGCCCTACGGCGTTAAGTCCCCCTTTTGTACAAAGTATTGTTGTGCAATAAAACTTAAATAAATTAATAAATATGTCCGTCCCTAGGTGATAAACGCAGCGCGCGTGCTGGCCGCCCGCCCCCGCTCGCGCGTTGCTCAAGAAAACGCTTCCGCTTTCGCTCGTGCCTGGGAGGCTGGCGTCAAGTTGCTCACCGAGGCTGTTGATGACATCACCACCATTGATGACTTCCTGGCTGTTAGCGGTAAGAATAGAATAGAAGAGAACGAAAAAAAAAACGTTTTTATCATTTTGTGTATTATTTTTATGTTTTGACGACCGCTTGGTGCAGTGGTCCACAGGTCGGACTTCTAAAACCAAGGGTCGCGGGTTCGATCCCCGCACAGTACAAGCATATGTGTGCATGAACATGTGTGTTTGTACTGGTCTGGGTGTTTTCTATGTATAATATGTATTTATTTACAAAAAAAAGTATTTAAGTATATTTATCCGTTGTCTAGTACCCATAACACAAGCCTCGTAGCTTAATTTGGGACTAGAGAATTGGTGTGATTGTTGCGAAATATTTATTTATTATTATTTATTTTTGTTTAAAGGTTTGTAAGGTAAGTGACCAATCTTACTGTCAGATGTAACCCTCCACCGCGGTGCACTGAGCCCGCGTGGTGGAGTATGGATCGAACCACCTCATAGTTGAGGTGAGGCCTGTGCCCAGCTGTAGGACGTATACCTCAGGTTGATGAGATAAGAGAATTTAAAGGTTTGGTTACATCTCTTAATCTCAATGGTTTCCACTGATAACCACATGGGTCACCATGACAACAAAGCTGAGTGGGATCCAATTTGGTTCTATTAATAATATTTTATTTTCATTGTTTTTTGTGTAATGTTAATTTTATACAAAAAAAATATTTTTCTTTCTTTCTTTCTTTATTGACTTGGACATCACATACACATTTGACAACCACTTTGGTGTGATGGTCAAGAAGTTGACTATCAACCAAGAGGTCGCGGGTTCGATACCCGTACTGTACAAACATTTGTGCGCATGAACATGTCTGTTTGTACCGGTCTGGGTGTTATATGTATTTATTTAAGTTTATTTGTAACACCACTGTTGATTCTGGTATCTGTAACACAAGTGCTTAAGCTACTTACCACGAGGTCAGATTCAATGTATGTGATTTTATTGTATATTTATTTATTTATATACACAGAACGATACAAGCATGTTTTCGCCTTAATTACATTTTGCAATCATCCAATCAAAAAAACCGGTCAAGTGCGAGTTGGACTCGCGCACCGAGAGTTCCGTACAAACCTGTAGGTATATAAGTAAAAGTTCACCCATCACGGGTATTATAGACTTAAGTATTTAATATAAATTTTAATTTAATATCTCAACGCGTTCATGAGATAAGGAGTAGTAACTTTAAAATTGTCAAAAATATTTTTCGATTTTTTTTTATATGATGAAACTGAAAATTTACGGTTTTCGTAATTTTTCCTATATCTGTACTATATATAAGACGTGACTTCGTACTAAATTTCAAGATTCTAAGTTTACGGGAAGTACCCTGTAGGTTTTGATTCCTGTGCGACTTTCGAAAATTTGCGGAAATTTGCGGCCTAAATGGCTGTATCTTTTGATTGCGTTGGCTTAGAAGGTTGATTTTTCTATAGCTTCCAGGGACAGTCGACTTAAGTATCATATAGAAATTTCAGTTTGATACCTCCACGCGTTCCTTAGAAAAACGGTCTTGACAGACGGACGGACAACAAAGTGATCTTATAAGGGTTCCGTTTTTTCCTTTTGAGGTACGGAACCCTAAAAAACATAAAATCTTATTTAAAATTGGAGTTGGGAAGTCCCAAAAAAAAATTTGAAAGAATAACAATAGCTCTCGAAAAAAAAACGTTGTATTGAACATTAAATTAAAAAGTTAAGTTTAGGTACAACAAAATGAACAAATGTTTTCAATTACATCACACGCACGTACGTTCACATACACACACTAAATGAATAAGTAAAATTACTTTACTAAGCGTCTGAGGAGGAGCCTGTCTCTCGCAGCACAGGGAAGCCTTATACGAGAGCAGATCTAATATTGTATACATGTAAGTGTGTGTGTGAATAAATAACATTTTCATTTTCATTTCGAACACTTGACTCAACATCTCTTCTCTATATATATAAAATTCTCGTGTCACAATGTTTGTTCCCATACTCCTCCGAAACGGCTTGACCGATTCTAATGAAATTTTGTGAGCATATTCAGTAGGTCTGAGAATCGGCTTACATCTATTTTTCATACCCCTTAGTGATAAGGGTTGTCCACCCTTAATATTTATATGGCAAAACAACGTTTGCCGGGACAGCTAGTTTTTTTTATAAATAAATATACAAACAACATCACATACATTGATCTGACTCCATGGTAAGTAGCGTAAGCACTCGTTTTACAGATATCAGAATCAACAGTGGTATTACAAATAAACTTAAATAAGTACTAATAACACCCAGGCCAGTACAAACAGACATGTTCGTGCACACAAATGTTTGTACAGTGCGCGGATCGAACCCGCGACCTTATGAACACTTAATTCTAAATGTCTGACTACGACCGTGGCAAATAAATAAAAAAAGTAATTATCCGACTTCACTCGTCAAACGTATCGCGTACGAACTTTAAACTTCTTGTACTAGCGGAAGCGTAGGTACGAATGAAATAGATGTTGAAAGTCCAATAATTGATTTATTACTATCCATAAAAATACTAGTGCTGTGTGAGGTGCTTGTGGCGCAATGGTTGCAGCGCTTTGGTAGTGATACCAAAAGTTAAGCAACCTTTAGCGCGGTCATGTTTGGGATGGGTGACCATTCTGACCATTTTAGGTGACGTCTATTTACAAGCATCTCCGTGCTTCGGAAGGCACGTTAAGCTGTTGGTCCCGGTTAATATCGATAGATATTAGTCGTCAAGCCTAGTGGGAGGAAATGGAGTGGCTTCATAACATCTGACAGTAAGGTTGGTCACTTACCTTACACACACCTCTCCAACAATCCGCACTGAGCCCGCGTGGTGGAATGTGGCTTGGACCACCTCATAGTTGTGGCGAGGCCTGCGCCCAGCAGTGGGACGTTTATAGGCTGATGACAAAAACACTAGATTACATGGGTTTATATGAGGAGAGGTGCGTCAAACACTACATTCTGGATACTGAAGACTGCCTCGTTGGTGTAGTGGCAATGTTTCTGCCTTACATCCGAGAGGTCCTGGGTTCGAATCCCGGGTCGAGCCAAAATTGTTTCTGAGATTTTCTGTAATGAATTTCTCAAAAACAGCTCGGAGTCGGGAAGTTGGCGGTGTTACACCCCCGTGCCTCGGTGCGCACGTTAAGCCGTTGGTCCTGCGCCTGATCTCTCTCCGGTCATGTCGGATTGCCGTCTCACCGAACTTTGAGAGTGATGGAACAGTGAGTGCACCTGTGTGCTGCGCTCACACTTGTGCACTATAATATCTCCTGCGCAGTTGGCTGATCTCTGTTGAGATTGGCCGCTGTGGTCGAAATCGGCCAGGAGGACTATTATTATTATTATTATTCTAGATACTAAACCTATTCCATTTCCCACAGAGAACCACATCCTGGAGGACGTGAACAAGTGCGTGGTGGCGCTGCAGGAGGGCGACCCCGACTCGCTCGAGCGCACCGCCGGCGCCATCCGCGCGCGGGCCGGCAGGTAACTTTGTTTATTAATAATAATAATAGTCCTCCTGGCCGGTTTCGAACACGGCGGCCAATCTCAACAGAGATCAGCCAACTACGCAGGGGATATTATAGTGCACAAGTGTGAGCGCAGTACACAGGTGCACTCACTGTTCCATCACTCTCAAAGTTCGGTGAGACGGCAATCCGACATGACCGGAGAGAGATCAGGCGCAGGACCAACGGCATAACGTGCGCACCGAGGCACGGGGGTGAAACACCGCCAACTGTCCGACTCCGAGCTGTTGCAGAGTAATTCATGACAGAAAATCTCAGAAACAATTTTGGCTCGACCTGGGATTCGAACCCAGGACCTCTCGGATGTAAGGCAGAAACTTTGCCACTACACCAACGAGGCAGTCTTATTTACCAACTTTATTCACCAACTTTATGACTTATCCATGACGCGTCATCAGGTAAACGTATTTACTTACCATAATACTTTTATATTGGTTTATCATGTATATTTGGTTTTTATTTTATATTTATTTCTACAGATTATATACAGGGTGTAAAAAAAACCTTAACGAAGCCGTGAACCACGCGTTCAGTATATCAAACCAAATCGTATGAAAAATAAATTTTGGCTGGGAAACAACTTTTATTTTTTGACATCAAAAAAAATAATTTTATTCTAGCCCGCAATGTACAGCGCGCACGCGAAAAAGTCACCGCGGAGCGTGTTGCTTTACGCCGCCGCAACGCGGTTCGGTTCGAGTGTGCGCTGTTCATTGCGGAGTGTGCCATTTAGAGGCTTTTTATGAAAGAACTAGTGAAAATTTGTATCATGTTTCTTTGGAAAAAAGTTCAGTTATAACGGACAGAAGTCATTTCTGTAAAAATCATCAATTTTTTTTTCAAACTTTAACCATCAATATCTCAGTAACCGTTAACTTCCCAGGCATGGTGTAAAGGAAGAAAATGATCGTAACAATTGGTAGAATATGTGGTATTCGGCTTCGTTAAGGTTTTTTTTACACCCTGTATGTTTCGCAGAATGTAGTAGAACATATGTTGTGTGTATTTATGAGTTTAAGTAGATGTATTAAAGTTTAGTCCTAAATAATAATAAATATTTCACAACAATCACACCAATTCTCTAGTCCCAAACTAAGCTACGAGGCTTGTGTTATGGTAGTACCCACAACGGATAAACATACTACCTATGCTACCTACTTATGCCGAACCTTACCCATTCAAAAACTGACTGCTCCGAACAATCAACCTTTATTCTAACTACAGGCTGCACCAAAAACTAACAGAGTAAAAACACTTCCAATAGCTACCTACTTATGCCGAACCCTACCCATTTAAATTTGACCGCGCCGAACAATCAACCTTCATTCTAACTACAGGCTGCACCAAAAACTAACAGAGTAAAAACACTTCCAATTGCTATCTACTTATGCCGAACCCTACCCATTTAAAAACAGACCGCGCCGAACAATCAACCTTCATTCTAACTACAGGCTTCACCAAAAACTAACAGAGTAAAAACACTTCCAATAACTACCTACTTATGCCGAACCCTGCCCATTCAAAAACTGACCGCGCCGAACAAACTTTATTTTAACGCCATGAAGTAGCCGACGAAGCCGTTATCTACCCATGTAAAAACTAACCTTTTGATTTTTTGATAATTAACTTGACCTTCTTCAAAGTTAATCATCAAAAAACTATTAATTCTAAAGTAAAGAACCATTATCTATCCAACTTGTTGCACCGAATGCCACCCATTCAAAAACTGACTGCCTTCCTAAATGCATTTTCATTAATATTAGAAGTTCGATTTTCGATTATTTAAGGATTAACAATTGTACACTCCAACGTTGCCGTTCCGCTTAGGAACGGCAACGTTGGAGGGACTACCATCGGCCAATCATGGGGAGAGTAACATAGTGCTTCGTCCTGATTGGTCCGTTTGAACCGGATCAACATTGATCGGAGCGGATTTGTATATTGGAGCCACATTTGACAAGCGTAACTTTCAGTCAAGTGACGTCACAGGAATGTCAAACGTTGATCCGATTGGAGCCACATTGGTATAAGGAAAAGGATAATGGATCAACATAAGGCCTTCGAATCAACTTTTGATTTTGGATCAACTTTTAACTGATCGTACGTCTCCAAAGATCAACATTTACCGTGATGCTATCTATATATATATTTTTTTCACAACATTCACACCAATTCTCTAGTCCCAAATTAAGCTACGAGGCTTGTGTGTACGTCTCCAAAGATCAACATTTACCGTGATGCTATCTCTATATATATAGTTATGGGTACTGGACAACGGATAAACATACTTAAATACTCATTTTTTTGTAAATAAATACATATTATACATAGAAAACACCCAGACCAGTACAAACACACATGTTCATGCACACTTATGCTTGTACTGTGCGGGGATCGAACCCGCGACCTTTGGTTTAAAAACCGACCTGTGGACCACTGCACCAAGCGGTCGTCGAATATCTTAGTTGTATCGTTTTATCGACCATATATATTTTGCTCAAATTCCCCCTTCCTGTTAATTAAATGTTCCTTTACCCGAACGTTGTCTAGTAGAGATCGCTACAAGCGAAAAGTCTGCCTAGATTGTACATCTTTACAATGTACTCTGTACAATTTGACGAACTGTTTAAGAAAGATCTATGACATTGGCAAAGCCCGTTGAAATTTGCTACTATTTTCAGACAGAATCTTTTTCCACTGCAAAAATATAATCATGCAACTTGTTTATACAGGGTGTGCTCAGTGGTGACGCAAGAAATGGATAACTACGAGCCCTGTATCTACACGAAACGCGTTCTGGAAGCGGTCACAGTGCTGAGGGATCAAGGTTAGTGACGTTTCGTTGTGTCAATTTGATGTGTGTGACTTTTCAGGTTTCACAAGCTTTTGTATGCAAAATGAGTTTGGTTTTTATTTGCTCAAAAATTTACGATTCTGCAGAGGGGCTACAGACGAAGCGGGGGGCGAAATAGCACGACATTTAATAATAATAGTCCTCCTGGTCGATTTTGACCACGGCGGCCAATCTCAACAGAGATCAGCCAACTGCGCAGGAGATATTAAGTGCACAAGTGTGAGCGCAATACACAGGTGCACTCACTGTTCCATCACTCTCAAAGTTCGGTGAGACGGCAATACGACATGACCGGAGAGAGATCAGGCGCAGGACCAACGGCTTAACGTGCGCACCGAGGCACGGGGGTGTAACACCGACAACTTCCCAACTCCGAGCTGTTTTTGAGAAATTCATGACAGAAAGTCTCAGAAACAATTTTGGCTCGACCTGGGATTCGAACCCAGGACCTCTCGGATGTAAGACTGAAACTTTGAAAAAATACTACACCAACGAGGCAGTCACACATCTACTGTCATTTTGACATATAAAAACTACATTTTCGATGTAAAGTCGGCGTGAGTGAATCGGTACTTAACACCGGCTGTCGACTTGCCATACGAGGGCCACACCGAAAAGATCGGGAATAGAATACTCAGGAATAAATTAGATTAAAACCTCTTTGGTGTATGAAACGTAATGTTATTCTTAACACAATCCCATTTTTGAAATTTAAAAAAAGTAAAAAACAAAAGAGTAGTTGTCATTTGAATTTTATAAGTCGGTGAGGAAAATGGAGCTTACGCGGGAACATTTTCGTGCGATAATTTTTCACAACTTTCGTCGAGGTTTATCTCAAGAACAATGTCTTGCCGAGCTATTTATAAACTTGAAGCACCTAGTAAAACGACTATATATCGTTGGTATTCTGAGTTTCGTCGTGGACGTTCCTCTCTCACCACAGTTCCTTCTACTGGTCGGCCAAAAACAGCAGTAACACAAGAAAACATCAATGCTGTTCGTCAACTAATAATGGAAGATAGACATGTGACATACGAGCAGATTTGCGCTTCTATCAGCATTGGTATGAGAGCCATTCAAAACATTATGCACGAAGAACTGGGTATCAAAAGGTTAGTTTCCCGTTGGGTGCCCCATCGTTTGACCGAGGAACAGAAGTCGGCTCGTGTTACTTGGTGTCGGTCTGCTCTACGACGGTTCAACGAAGGGAGCTCAAATGCAGTGTACAACGTCGTTTCTGGTGACGAATCATGGATTTATTCATATGAGCCAGAAAGGAAACACCGATCGGCTGTTTGGGTCTTCGAAGGTGAGGTCATGCCGACAAAAGTTGTTCGCTCGCGTAGCGTATCAAAAAAAATGGTCGCCACTTTTGTATCGAAAACTGGGCACGTGGCTACGATCCCTTTACAGGAACAAAGAACGGTTACTGCAGATTGGTACACAACAGTTTGTTTGCCGGAAGTCATAAACGAACTACGTAAAAATAATCCGAGCCGTCGCATAATCCTTCACCACGATAATGCGAGCTCACATACCGCTGGCAAAACGATTGCGTTTTTAAATCAGGAAAACGTGGAGTTGATGGACCATCCTCCGTACAGCCCTGACCTAAGCCCCAATGATTGTTTTACATTCCCAAGAATCAAAGATATGATACGTGGTCGACGGTTTCAAGGCTCAGAAGAGGCAGTCGAAGCTTATAAATCGGCCGTTTCGACTATGTCCACTTTAGACTGGAATTACTGTTATAACAATTGGTTCGATCGAATGCAAAAAAATGCATAGATTGTCAGGGAGAATACTTTGAAAAACAATAAAAATAAAACTTATTGTATTATCTTTGTACTTTTTTCTATTCCCGATCTTTTCGGTGTGACCCTCGTATAACTGAATCCCTAATTTGTCAAATACAACAATCTGACTTATATGACTCTCCAAGATGTTGTACACAATTTTTTTGGTTTTGGTTGATAACAACAGGTTTTTTTTGTGAAAATTATTTAATCACAACACAGTAACTGTATTCTTAACTACGAGTATTTGAACACATGATCATGGCGAAAAAAAAACTCAATTAAAAAAATAACTAAACTAAATAAAATAAAAGAAACTAAAATTGTAGAATAATACTTGATTGAACTCAAAAAAAGAATTAATACAAAATAAAGTACAAAATTAAGTAGTTATTTATAATAAATTTTATAATTAATAATTAAAATAATTTTGTACTTTCTTTTGTATTAATTCAATCCTTCAGTTGATATCTGTATTTTAATATACAGACAGCACATCAGGTTATACATCGCTGTTGCAAAATCGCACTTATTACAAGTGTATACGATGCCGCAGTGTCAACATTGATTTACTTTCGCGTGTAGTGTAGATTTTAAACCTTATCATCGCCAAATATTTGAATTTAACATCTAAAATGAGATTCCTTATTGTTAATTAACTAATGTTCGGCCAATTGAATTCGATTTCTGATACTATATTATGACGTCAAATTATAGTGTTCCCATACAAAATCTATGGAGGCAGATCGTTTTGACAGATGATGATAAAGAGTGTGTCAACGATTGGTGGTGTCATCTAGCCTATTTTAACATCTGAATGTATTACCAAAACAAAATATAAACAGTTTAAGTTAATATTTTTTGTCACTCTCACAAGATTAACTGCGCGAGCGCACGCACATGCTACTCTCGAAAATACGGACAAAACTTTAGGGAAGGACTCTGATTAGGATTAAAGACTACAATCTATTCTAGATTACTAAGAACTAAGACTTAAGAGCTAGGCTCCTCTTTAGGCGGATGTTCGGCCAAGTACTGCAGCGCTCGCTGGATCTCGATCGGGATGGGGGGCGGGGTGGGGATGTGAGAGCCCTGGAATAGATAAAAAGTATTCAAGTGTTTGTTGAAATTGAAAAATTAACCCTGCTACAAACAAAGTTTAAAATATCTATATACACTAAGCAACTACAACTATACGCACTAAGCGCTTCGCTTCATACTTCATAATGCGCACAGCCAAGGAATGGAATGCACTTCCGCCGACGGTGTTCCCTCTTTCTTATAACTTGAGTTCATTCAAAGCGAAAGTCAATAGGCACCTTCTGGGTAAGCTCGTTACATCGTCGACATCTTCTTTACCTCTTAGAGGGAGAATGATGTCAAAAGCGAACCCGAGTTGCAATACTCCTCCGAAACGGCTTGAACGATTCTCATGAAATTTTGTGAGCATATCGAGTAGGTCTGAGAATCGGCCAACATCTATTTTTCATACCTCTAAGTGATAAAAAAATAAATAAATGGCAAAACAACGGTTGCCGGGTCAGCTAGTTAATAATAAATAAATAAAACCCCCGACATGAGCCAGAGCTTCAACGGCTAGACATATCCTGATCGCCCATAGCTGAGACCCACCGTGATTAAATTATGTTTCGAATAAAAAAAACGCACTGAAATCGTTTCACTCGTTCGGGAGCTACAATGTCACAGAGCGACACGTATACACTCGCAAACAGTATAGGGGTTTAACACACCTGTCATTCGACGTGGGTTAAAAAACTGCATACATTTAGAACGCTTGCCTATTATATTTATATTATACTAGCTGACCCGGCGAACTTCGTACCGCCTTAGCGTCGTGGCAATGATTGAACAATGTCATCGAATGACATTGACATTAGTTACGCGCGCTTTTTAAAATATGCAAAATTAAATGTATATTTTTCAATATTTCTGAGAGATTTTCTTAATATTTTTTTCCGTAAGAACCTTCTCCTAATAATAACAAATACAACAAAAAAAGAATAAGTGAAATCGGTCCAGCGATTCACGCGTGATGCCGTGACCAAGGAAAACGGGTTTCATTTTTATTGTATACTAGCTGACCCGGCGAACTTCGTTCCGCCCATGTTCTAAATGTTGCGCGGTGCGCGGGCTGCTATACTAAAACCTTTCTCATGAATCAGTCGGTCTATTGGTGAAAACCGCATGAAAATCCGTTGCGTAGTTTTAAAGATCTAAGCATACATAGGGACAGACAGACAGCGGGAAGCGACTTTGTTTTATACTATGTAGTGATTTTACAATATGCAAAACACAAGTTAAATATACATTACCTTTGGTTCTTCCGGTTTGCTAGTTTCTTCTACCAGTTTAGAGCTTTGTTCGTCTTCGCTAATATTTGTATTACTAGCTTTCGCCCGCGGCTCCGCCCGCGTGGACTAATATTTTTCGTATCCCACGGGAACTGCATATTTTTCCGGGATAAAAAGTAGCCTATGTGTTATTCCAGACTATTATCTACCCCTGTGCCAAATTTCAACCAAATCCATTCAGTAGTTTTTACGTGAAAGAGTAACAAACATCCATACATACAAACTTTCGCCTTTATAATATTAGTAGGATAGATTTATTTACCTGGGGTTGGTAACCGTTCTCATCAGCTACATACTGCAGGCTGATCTGCTCGCCCTCCGGTGAGGTCCACGCGGCCTCCCCCTGGGCTACTTGCGCTGCGTTCTCCTGGGGAGAGGGAAATAAAGTGTGTTTATTTTTAGTGCTAGAAAACAAATAAATAAATATACAACAACATCACACACATTGATCTGACTCCGTGGTAAGTAGCTTAAGCACTTGTGTTACAGATATCAGAACCAACAGCGGTATTACAAATAAACTTAAATAAATACATATAATACCCAGACCAGTACAAACAGAAATGTTCATTTACACAAATGTTTGTACAGTGCGGGGATCTAATAAATTGACCTTGGCCTTTTCACTTCACCGCACCAATTTTCAAGCCAACTCCTTCCACATTCAGGCCATCAGGTTTTGGAATGCTCTTCCCGAAAATATAAAACAGGCTCCCAGCAAATTATCATTCAAGAGACTCATTCGCACCCACTTTCTTACTTTATCGCAACCGTCATTATAGATCTTTCTTTATCAGTTCGTCAAATTTATTTATTTATTTAGTGTATATTTGTATATATTATGTGTATTTTTAAATATGTAAATTTTTAATTATATATTTTATCTTATGTGTCATATAATTCATATTTTTTTTTCGTTTTCTCTTTTATTTATTTTGTCGCACCGCCCACTAAACATTTCTGCTTAGCCCAAAGGTATGACTGGTAGAGAATGCCCTACGGCGTTAAGTCCACCTTTTGTACAAAGTATTGTTGTGCAATAAAGCTTAAATAAATAAATAAAATCGAACCCGCGACCTCTTGGTTAATAGTCAACATCTGGACCATTACGCCAAAGTGGTCGTCAAGATATCATTATGATTACTGTGGCTTCTGGACAGACTTCTAACTAGATTGTTTTTGGTTCTTCGGCTTACGCGAACAGTAGACATTAAAAAGATACACTTTTTCACGAATTATTTCGCGATTTATTTACATTTCATTTACACCTGACTTTTCGGACCCCTTTCTGCGTGTGTGGTCACAGGTAGACTGACACATGGTCTCAGTCTACCTGTGTGTTCTTTGTCTCTTATTCCCACTTAATTACCCTTGACGCCCACTTCCAGCATGCGCTGCCATGGTTTGCATGAACCATCATAAGCTAGATACTAAGTTTGGGGTCTGTTGGTATTGGCACCAAATACGGTATCTTCCAAATTGTGAGGCTAATTTTCGAGGGTTTGTCGACAAAAGTGGTACCAGGGAACTATTTCATGGCTCCGGTAACACTACTCGAGCCTGATTACTCGCTCAGGTTTCGTATTCCAGTCTATATATTGTACTGTTTGGTACTATTATACTGGTCTCCTATCTGCCAACGAGCTGGCGTGTCTTGTCACTTATTAAGTAAGTTAGGCGAGGCTACTCCCGGTAATGGAGACTAGTGACTCACAACGATGGACCTCTATCTGAGGATACAGAAGTCTTATCGAAGGCATAAATTACTCACGGAATTAGGGTTGTTCAGTGTTCCGCGCTCCTGCGCCGAGATCCCGTTCTCTGTCTCGTACGCCCACTGGTAGTTCCCCTCGACGCCCACGTCCAGCTCCTGTTTCAAGATTCTGGCCTGCTGGTCCTTGTTGCCCACTATGTGGGAGACGTCGGCCCACGCGCAGGCCGCGAGGAGGGTGATGAGGAAGATCTTCTGTGGGAGAGAGAGAGGGAAATGTTAGGACATTGTTGAATGGGACTCATTGTACCACTTGCTAAAGCGGCCTGAGGGAAACAGCGGAAGTTTTAGTAGGTAAACCATTTTGCATGGGTTAACTATTAACAAGATCAATGGAATGTGCTGGCTTATTTATATCAATTGTAACACCATTTATGTACCATGTTCTAGCAAAAATAAAGATTTGATTGATTTGATTTAAGGGCGTCCCACATAACCCGTTGCTAACCTCACCGCAACTCAAAGCCTTTTATCCGTGGAAAAAAGGAAATTTTTGAATATTGTAGGTGGGCAGCCTAATACACAGTAAACATCTATACAAGGTGTAACAAAAAACCCCGTTATAACTGAAGGGTGTTGTTGTGCCCGGAAAACTGCACAACATTCCCAATGATACCTTGGTCAAAATCTCAAAAAAAAATCTGTCCTCCCATACAAAATTGCCAAACAGCTGATCGATTTACTATGGGAGAGCCAAACGATTTTTTGAGATTTCGACCTAGGTTTCTTAGCGAAAGTTGTTCACGTTTACGGGCACAACAACACCCTTCAGTTGTAACGGGGTTTTTTGTTACACCTTGTATATGTATCTACTAGTGATGTAACGAATGTTGGATTTTTCACATTCGCGAATGCGAATGCGAATATTCATATCCAATATTCGCGAATGCGAATGCGAATGCGAATGTTAAATTTAATATTATAATAATAATTAATATTATACTTAGATTTGATTGGATCTCTGAAGTTCTTTTTTCACAAAAGATACTTGAATTTAGAATTAGATTTTTTTTCAAAATGTATGTAAGGCATGGACATTCATTATTTTTTCTGTGGTGGAGTTGAGTTGTGATTTTGTTATTTTAATTGTTATTTTAATTAGACTATCAAGAACAAAAGAGAAAGTGTTTCTAATTTAGTTGCTTACCAAGACTGTTCCATTTTTTTTTAATTCAAGTATGATTAAATAAAAATATATAAATCTTATCAGTTGTGTTATCATTTCATATGCAACCATATAATAATTTCCTTTTTGTTTGTTAAATACATTCGCTAAATATTCGCATCGTTTTTTGCGAATAAGAATGCGAATGCGAATATCGAAAAATATGCGAATATTCGCGAATGCGAATGCGAATGCGAATATTCGTTACATCACTAGTATCTACACGAACACAGCCTAACCACAAATATATTTTTTCCGTACAACAAGCTTGTATAATCTGATCACACCTTAGCTAGGGTTAAAAAAGGAATTTGATTACCGATGAATCTGATGGCTTTCACTCTCTTTCCAAAGATTTGAATGAATAATTTTCGGGTAACATTGTTATTACGGGAAAACAACGCAAAAAAATTGGTTGCCTGTAAAGTCGGTATACGCGCGAAAGTTTTACGTGACAACGACTTTGAGTGGTAAAATAATTTTAATGTCATTCGTATAACATGAACCGGTGTGTTTGCCTATCTCTCTCTCTCTCTCTCTCTCCCTCTCTACCTCTCTCTCTCTCTCTCTCTCTCTCTCTCTCGCTCTGTCTCTCTCGCGCGGAACGTGAGCGGAGCAGCGTAACGCAGTTTCTTGAAGTGTCACCCGGCAAACCAATTTATAAGACGTTGTCACGTCAAAAAAACTATCTAACGCGGACAAAGTCGCGTGTAAAAGCCAGTTAGCAATATTTCACCGATTCCCGTGTTTGTGTACAAATACAGTAGAAACGAACCGAAAGACAGATAGTAAAATACAAACAAATAATGTTTAAACAATCTCTAATGTATCATAGGAGTATAGCTAAGGTCAGGTGAAGTTGACATTTAGTTGGTACGCCGTGGTTTGGACTGCGATACGTTCATAAGCGAACCGGATAACGGGTTGCCTGTTCTGCTAATTTAATTTTATTTATTTAGAAAACGAACAATGAAATAAATAAAATCAATAAGATCAATGAGCACTTTTACGCGTCCCAACATATAAATTAACCCTACCACCGCATCGGGACAATTTAGGGCAGTGCTGAGAAGAAGCGGCGCAAGAAACTCAGTCACTATTGTCATTGCCTCTTTTCAAATTTGATTTACAATAATTGTAATACAACGGCGTTATAGTTTTATTTGTTAGTTAAGAACATTGCTAAGTAAAGCTAATTATAGGTTTTTCCTTAAGAAAATCGACCTACTAGAATTTTCCCATGAGAATGCGTCATTTTCGCGCGGTAAAAAGTAGCCTATGTCCTTTCTCGGGTATTAATATATCTGCATACCAAATTACATGCAAATTGGTTCATTAATTTAGGCGTGATCTAGTAACAGACAGACAGACAGAGTTACTTTCGCATGTATAATATTATAGTATGGATTTATAAAATCTTAATGCAAGTTCCAAATCGTTGTCTCTCATATACAGTGACATACGTCCGCTTAAATGCCAAATACGATGAATTACAAGTAACAAGCCGAGATGCATCATTAGGCCTGTGAGTGACCCAATATCAAGACGCGCGGTAGCGTGTCCAGCCGAGTTACACTTAATCAAGAAGCCCCATGTGTTACACGAACCACTTGGAGCCACTTTTCACACACAAATGTGATAAGTCACTTAGTTTAGTTTACTAAATTTTTTTACAATGTTTAATGAAAACACACTTCAAGCAAAAATTCCGAAAGTCACATACTTTATTACTATTAAAATATAATAATTTGGCATTTTTCTAAAGAATAAAAAAGCTTTATACTCAGCTTAAATTGCAAAGAAGTAGCAAAAATAGCAATATAACATTCGCCTCTAAATTATCTAGTCAAATCTTCAGATGGAATTAAATCCCGACTGTTTATGACATAAACAACTTAGCATGTATCAAAACATCTCCATACCAAATTTCATGCAAATTAGTTCAGTAGTTAGACAGACAGAGTTAATTTGGCATTTGTAATATTAGTATGGATAATAATTTAAGTCACTTTTAAGATTCCTTTTATTGTAGATTTGTTGATTTTTATTACTTAATAACTATCTTCATACAAAATCTATGCGAGACTGGCGTTTTGACAGTTCAAAATACATGGCATGCACGTCACGATAAGCACTGAAGTTCTTACGCGTATGTGATACGGGCAATTTTGCAACATAAATGTGTAGCCTGATGTGCTGGTCACTTAAGTTTTTTTTTGTGGAACTCATCATTCAATATAGAACTTGGCTCTCATTTCGCATTCATGTTTTTGATGATATCGTGTTAACACGATGTCTTATGTGTAGTGATCGGATATTCGGATGCATATTTACCTAAAATTATTTTTTGGCTAAGATATTATGGAAATTATTTCTTAAAATAATATTTTTTTAATTAAAATCCTGGGAGCGCGGGATCTTCGGGAATGCAAAACTATCCTTTTACATGGTGATTTGATTCTTTAATAAAACACTGAATTTGACGATTATGAAATCCCAAGATTTTTTCTTAATTAAGGTGCTTTTCATAATCATGGATATACGCCAAAACATTAAAATAAGAAAAATATCCACTTCCAATTTGATTCTATGGTAAAAAAAAACTAAATTTGTCAACCCCTTATTCCCAGGAATTATTCGGTTCAAAAGCGCATTCCATATTAGACAACACCTCAGCTTTAGGTAAATATGCATCCGACTATCCGATCACTGCTTATGTGTTATCAAAAATAAATGCCAGCTTCTCTTAGACATACAACCTTTGCAGTGACTTAAATATTGAGCAATGCTTAGTAAAAGTACGTTTGGTACAATCTCGCGAGTTATGAAATGAGAGGAAAAATTTACTAATCGTTTTATCAGTACTATCAAATGATGGTAAATTGGTATTCTTTTTTATTTAATTATAAATACACAATAACATCACATACAATGATCTGACTCCGTGGTATGTAGCTAAAGCACTTGTGTTATAGATATCAAAATTAACAGTGGTAGTGGTAATTTGGTATGGAGATTTTTTGATACCCGAGAAAGGACATATTAGGCTACTTTTTACCGCGGGATAATGACGCATTCCCATGGGAAAATTCAAGTGGACCAATCGCTTTAAAGCCTAAACTACTGAACAGATTTAAATGAAATTTGGTAAAAAGGTAGTTTGAAACTTAAGAAAGGACATAAGTTACTTTTCACCGCGGGAAAACAACGCATTCCCATGGGAAAAATTACCTTCCGGAGAATCAGATCGTTTTCACTCCTAAATTACCAAAGATTTGAATTATATTTGGATAAAATTGGTATTACGAGAAAACAACGCATTCCAAAAAAACTACCTAACGCGAACGAAGTCGCGGGTAAAAACTAGTCTTAAATAATTACAAATAGGATGTTCAATAAATCAATCAACACCGTAAAATCTATGTGAGGAAGTCTTATTAAAACGCCATAAACAAAACAATATGTAAATTAAATTACCCAAACAGTCGTTTAAATGAACAAATTGGTCGAGGTCTGACCTCTCGCACTTGACCCTGACTTTTGACCATACAACATTAGGTAATAATAACTAAGGACGCACGCTTGTTGCAGTGGTCCACAGGTCGGACATCTAAAACCAAGGGTCGCGGGTTCGATCCCCGCACAGTACAAGCATAAGTGTGCATGAACATGTGTGTTTGACAAGTACTGGTCTGGGTGTTTTCTATGTATAATATGTATTTATTTACAAAAAAAAAAGTATTTAAGTATGTTTACCCGTTGTCTAGTACCCATAACACAAGTTTCGTAGCTTAATCTGGGACAAGAGAATTGGTATGATAGTTGCGAAATATTTATTATTATTCATATTAGTGAAACCATCTTTGTTTTGGTAAGAATCGATCTTGAGTAGTAGTTGTGATCTCAAGACCGTATACGTTTTTGGGTTTTTAAGGTTCCGCAACAAAAACCGCATTAAAATCGGTCCATCCGTTAGGTAGCTACGATGCCACCGACACAAAACACAAACAGGATAAGGGTCTTTGGTAAGAATCTTGAGTAGTAGTTGTGTACTCAAGACCGTATGTATGCGTTTTTGACTTTTTAGGGTTCCGCAACAAAAACCGCATTAAAATCGGTCCATCCGTTAGGTAGCTACGATGCCACCGTCACAAAACACAAACAGGATAAGGGTCTTTGGTAAGACTCTTGAGTAGTAGTTGCGTACTCAAGACCGTATGTAAGCGATTTTGGCTTTATAGGGTTCCGCAACAAAAACCGCATTAAAATCGGTCCATCCGTTAGGTAGCTACGATGCCACCGACACAAAACACAAACAGGATAAGGGTCTTTGGTAAGAATCTTGAGTAGTAGTTGTGTACTCAAGACCGTATGTATGCGATTTTGGCTTTATAGGGTTCCGCAACAAAAACCGCATTAAAATCGGTCCATCCGTTAGAGAGCTACAATGCCACAGACACACACAAAAACACAAATAGAATAGAAGTCAAACTTATAACACTCCTTTGTCGTCGGGAGTGTAAAAACGGAACCCTTATAGATTCGTTATGTCAGTCTGTTTGTCCGCCCGTATCACACTGGCACTTATTTTGCCACTTCTAAGAATTTTTAACAAAATGTAAGAAACTGTTGAAACTTGGGAAATAAATGTATTCTGAGAACTGAATTAAGACTACACAGAAATAGAAGAAAAAAAACTTATTTTTCTTTGTTGCATCTAACCCATATCAATATTTAGGTCTTAAAATATATGTATTTAGGTTTCTATTATTATACTCTTCTTAAATTGACCGGTGAATGAATAATGCTACATATCGCATCTCATGCATTTTATGATGTCAATATTTTACTGTAAACTAGCTGACCCGGCAAACCTTGTTTTGCCATATAAATTATTGGGGACAACCCTTATCACTCAGGGGTATGAAAAATAGATGTTAGCCAATTCTCAGACCTACTGAATATGCTCACAAAATTTCATTAGAATCGGTCAAGCCGTTTCGGAGGAGTATGGGAACAAACATTGTGACACGAGAATTTTATATATATAGAGAAGAGATGAAAAAATTTATTTATTTTTGGGTTTCATGTTGTTCTTGTTAAAAACTTGTGTGTAACAACTATGTGTTGCTTTTTGTCAGGAAAGGTTTTCAGAATTAAATTAATAATAAAAAGAATGAAATAAAAAAAAAAGTTAAAATAAAGGTGCGCAGACGTTGGTTCGCGTTCTGTTAGTCTATACTAGTAATATGAAATGGAAACGTTTGTTTGTTTGAATCGAATAGGCTCCGAAACTTCTGGATAGATTTTAAAAATCTTATACCATTAAAATCCTACATTATTGCTAATGAACATATATAGTCCTCCTGGCCGATTTAGACCACGGCGGCCAATCTCAACAGAGATCAGCCAACTACGCAGGGGATATTATAGTGCACAAGTGTGCGCGCAATACACAGGTGCACTCACTGTTCCATCACTCTCAAAGTTCGGTGAGACGGCAATCCGACATGACCGGAGAGAGATCAGGCGCAGGACCAACGGCTTAACGTGCGCACCGAGGCACGGGGGTGTAACACCGCCAACTTTCCGACTCCGAGCTGTTTTTGAGAAATTCATGACAGAAAATCTCAGAAACTATTTTGGCTCGACCTGGGATTCGAACCCAGGACCTCTCGGATGTAAGGCAGAAACTTTGCCACTACACCAACGAGGCAGTCATATATATCTAATGAACACAGGCTATATGTATATTGTATGTCTATATGTGTTGTAAAATTTGTAAAATTCATAAAGCTGGTGTACTGATTTTTTTAACATACCGCTGTTTATTACGCAATGTATGGGTTGTAAAGATATATGCTTACACTATGGCTTCATAGCGCACACAAAAACTTTACCCAATTACTTTTCCTTATGGTCCTCAATTAGTTTAACACACAAACATTGCGTCCTCTTTTAAAAACTGTTACAACCCAAATTTTCTTTCTTGGGCAGGTGTTTAGTATTTCAGTTTTTTTTTTTAAACTTTCACATTTTTTAAATAATTTTTTACCCCATTTTTTATGGGGTAGGTGTTTTTGTTTATTCTGTTTTTAGGGTTCCGTACCTCAAAAGGAAAAAACGGAACCCTTATAAGATCACTTTGTTGTCCGTCCGTCCGTCCGTCCGTCTGTCAAGACCGTTTTTCTCAGGAACGCGTCCTCCACGCGTCAATCAAACTGAAATTTCTATATGATACTAAATTCTATTGTCCATGGAAGCTGTAGAAAAATCAACCTTCTAAGCCAACGCAATCAAAAGATACAGCCATTTAGGCCGCAAATTTCCGCAAATTTTCGAAACTCGCACGGGAATCAAAACCTACAGGGTACTTCCCGTAAACTTAGAATCATGAAATTTAGTACGAAGTCACGTCTAATAGTACAGATATGGGAAAAATTACGAAAACCGTAAATTTTCAGTTTCATCATATAAAAAAAAATATTTTTGACAATTTTGAAAATTTCAAAGTTACTACTCCTTATCTACAGGTTTGTACGGAACCCTCGGTGCGCGAGTCCAACTCGCACTTGCCCGGTTTTTTAAACTACTTATCATATTTTTTAAAATTATTTTCCTATTTTCTCAAAACTTTCTGCCTTGCCTTGTTCAGAGTCCAAATAAATTAACCAACCAACCCAAACGACCCACCGAAAAAACCGACCAATAAAAACGATATCCTCCGCCAATGCAACAAAAATATTGCATATAAAAAAAAATTAACTAATTTTTCACTTCCATTGTACACATAATATTTCGACTTATCTCAACTTTGGCTACGGGTCGCGTATTTCCAAAACACTCACCATGTTTGCACGCGAGTTGCACGGTCACTGCGCACGTTTGTGAATCGGTGACCTTATATAGAGGATGCGCGGTGCCACTGCGCAGGTATGAAAGCGCGAGAAAAGTAGGTATATGAATCTGTATCTCGTTGCTGTAAGAATTCCTTAACCCGAAGGTTGTGTGGAAAATGTATAAATCTCTGTAATAATAATAAATAAATAATAATAATAAATAATTCACAACAATCACACCAATTCTCTAGTCCTACATTAAGCTACGAGGCTTGTGTTATGGGTTAGACAAGGGATAAACATACTTAAATACTTTATTTTTGTAAATAAATACTTACATATTATACATAGAAAACTCCCAGACCAGTACAAACACACATGATCATGCACACTTATGCTTGTACTGTGCGGGCATCGAACCCGCGACCCTTGGTGTTAGAAGTCCGACATGTTGACCACTGCACCAAGCGGTCGTCGAATACTACTATACAGCGCTATTTTTTAATAAGTACAAAAAATTCTGGACTGATTCTACTGCTTAGACACAACAACATTTTGTATTGGAGCAAAGACAAAATTAAAAAAAAAATCGACTTCGTCATACAAACTGGTCTCAGCAGATCGGCACTTTTTGTATGGAGAAGCAAAATTTTTTTTTGAGATTTCGATGTTGGTCTCATAAAAAAGTTGTGTTATAAGCAGAAGAATCAGTCCTTAAATGTTTGTACTAATTAAAACATTGTGGTGTATATGTCACCGGAAGATAACAAGATCGAGAATCAAACTTGCGGATCTTGTTATTTTCCGGTGACATAAATAAAAAATTCTCGTGTCACAATGTTCGTTCCCGTACTCCTCCGAAACGGCTTGTGACTCATTCCTATGAAATTTTGTGAGCATATTGTGTAGGTCTGAGAATCGTCCATATTTTCCATACCCCTTAGTGATAAGGGTTGTCCACCTTTAACATTTATATGGCATAACAGCGTTTGCCGGGTCCGCTAGTCTTTTTTTAATTATTTTCATTTTTAACTCCCGACGTTAAAGAAGGATGTAATAAGTTTGTCCAGTATTCTGTTTGTCTGTATATGTGTTTGTGTTTATCTATGGCATCGTAGCTCCCGAAAGAATGGACCGCATTTCAAAGCGGTCTACTTAATCATGATGGTTTTAAGCTGTGACTGTTCAAAATTCGTCCAGCCGTTGAAGCTTACCAGCTGTTGTCACGTCTCATGTGTCTGTCTGTTTCATGGTAGCTCCGGAATGAATAGACCGATATCAATGCGGTCTACTTAATCATGATGATTCTTAGCTATGACTGTTCAAAATACGGTAGTTGACACCACCAATCGTTGACGTACTTTTTATCAACTGTCAAAACGCTTTTCTTCATAGAGCTTGTATGGGAATAACACACTTTGACGTCATCGCGTGCAATGCCGACTGAGTGACTAATAATCATTTGAATTCCAATTAAAAATCAAATAATACGAACTGCAGAAAAATATTAGTGTAAAGGCATCTGAAATTATGAATTATTTTAGAGAAAATCAGTTTTTGAATACTTCTTTCATAGTGGAAACAAGCCTATTCGTCCAGCCGTTGAAGCTCACTGTTATCCCGTCTCATGTGTCTGTCTGTTTCATGGTAGCTCCCGAATGAATGGACCGATATCAATGCGGTCTGCTTAATCATGATGGGTCTAAGCTGTGACTGTTCAAAATTCGTCCAGCCGTTGAAGCTCACTGTTATCCCGTCTCATGTGTCTGTCTGTTTCATGGTAGCTCCCGAATGAATGGACCGATATCAATGCGGTCTGCTTAATCATAATGGTTCCAAGCTGTGACTGGTCAAAATTCGTTCAGCCGTTGAAGCTCACTGTTATCCCGTCTCATGTGTCTGTCTGTTTCATGGTAGCTCCCGAATGAATGGACCGATATCAATGCGGTCTACTTAATCATGATGGTTTTAAGCTGTGACTGTTCAAAATTCGTCTAGCCGTTGAAGCTTACCAGCTGTTATCACGTCTCATCCCTAACGGATGGACCGAGTGTTAGTGCGTTTCTTTATTCAAAAGATAATTTAAAAAGTAACATTGTTTTTCTTTTCTAAATATAATATTTCTGTCGACTGTACATACAGTAACATAAAGATGACCTAATGACTGGTCATTGCCATAAGTTTCCTGACGTCAAATATGATCAAAGGTCCCTAATTTATAATAACACCTTACAAATAAATTAATTACGACCTTTGAGCTATAACAGTTCATCGGTAACCCTTTTAAAAACTCTTTTACAATGATTAGATTTTGCTAGCCGATTTCTATGTTTTACCAGTGCGGTTTATTTATTGATTCAAAAGATGATTTAAAAAGTTTTTTTTTAATACAATATTTCTGTCGACTTTACATACAATAACATAAAAATGACCTAATGACTGGTCATTGCCATAAGTTTCGTGACGTCAAATAGGATCATAGATTCCTTATTTAAAATAACGTTACAAATAAATTTATTAAAAGAGTGGAACTCACTACCTGCGTCAGTGTTTCCCTGCAATTACAACCTAGGAATTTTCAAAGCTAGAGTGAAAAGGCATCCTCTAGGTGAGCTCGCTCCATCGTAGACTGAGTCTTTGCCTCGTTGGGCTTAGTCTTGGGTCAAGAGCAAACCTATCTCAAGTGAATAAATAAATAAAAATCTTATTTTCTCCTTTTTAGTTAGCAATACAAGCGTGTTTTTATTTTGTTTTAAACTATTCTTTATTTTTATTTTTGTGTTAATAAGGATAATGGAAAACTCTAATAAATTATTGCATTGTCATCGGTACTTAATACGTGTGCAAAGTTCCAAATTAATCCGATTTCTGGAAGTTGGTGAAAATTGAGCTCAAAGATTCCGTTACAAACATTCATACATACATACACCCCGATCTAATAAAAGCGTGTTAAAAATTACGTCTTTGAGATATAAAAGGTCATCGGTGACCTTTAAAAAAACCTATAACAATGATTAGAGGTCCTATTTTGCTAGCCGATTTCTATGTTTTAAGACGTAACGTTTCGTTCTCTGTCACTCATTTGAGCGCGTGCGTGCGAGCAAACGGGAAGGTAACAGTCGCATTTTCGTTTGTATGTTTAACCCCCGACGGTAAAATAGATGTGTTATAAGTTTGACCGCTATTCTGTTTGTGTTTGTGTCTATCCATAGCATTGTAGCGCCGAACGAATGGACCGCATTTCAAAGCGGTTTATTTAATCACAATGGTTAAGGACCTACCTAAAAGTTAAGCAACCTACGGCGCGGTCATGTTTGGGATGGGTGACCATTCTAACCATAAAAGTGACGTCTATTTACAAGCATCTCCGTGCTTCGGAAGGCACGTTAAGCTGTTGGTCCCGGTTAATATCGATAGATATTAATCGTTAAGCCTGATCGGAGGCGGGCGGCTTAATAACATCTGACAGTAAGGTTGGTCACTTATCTTACACAAACCCGTCCACCAATCCGCACTGAGCCCGCGTGGTGGAGTATGGCCTCATATTTGAGGTGAGGCCTGTGCCCAGCAGTGGGTCGTATATAGGCTGATGATGATGATGATGGTTAAGAACCATTTGGCCTAATGCATGTTCACACACCGCAGACTGCGTTCCGTTTATGTTTCCGTCCGAAACGTCAGGTTAAAATAAAACGTAAATAAATCGCGAAATAACCTGTAAAAAGTGTCTTATTTCGATGTCTACTGCTCGCGTAAACCGAATAAACAAATATGGCTTTGACTAGGGTATCAGGTTAAATCCTAAAACGCAAACAACTCACTCATTCAGAACTTTGAATGTTTATCGGCCGTGACATTTGATGAGAAAAGTACGCTCGTCTCGGCCTAAGGACAAAATCGGATCGGATTTGAACTCGAGTGGAGTTTGAATTAACATTTGAATTGTATAATGATAGTCGTCCTGACGGTTTCGACCACGGCGGCCAATCTCAACAGAGATCAGCCAACTGCGCAGGAGATATCATAGTGCACAAGTGTGAGCGCTATACACAGGTGCACTCACTGGTCCATCACTCTCAATGTTCGGTGAGACGGCAATCCGACATGACCGGAGAGAGATCAGGCGCAGGACCAACTGCTTAACGTGCGCACCGATTAACGGGGATTTAACACCGCCAACTTCCCAACTCCGAGCTGTTGCAGAGAAATTCATGACAGAAAATCTCGGTACTCGTAAGTAGGTATGAATTTAGATATTCCAAAGATAGCAGGAAATCTTCATGGTATAGAGCAGGGGTCGACAGACCGCGTCTCTTCCATAGGATTAAATAAATAAATAAATATATATTCACAAGAATAATAATTTATTAATATGGATCTTCTTACACGTGAGAAATAACTGCCTAACTATACCGCTTAAGCACAAAAAAAAACACCAAAACAATATGAAACAACGGAAATCATCGTCAACTTGCGCGCTCGCACTCTGTTACCCCACCGCCCGGCATTTCCGGCGGCTCTTTGAAAGTATGGGAAAATCTACAAACTGAATATTTGGCTCATCTGATTGGTAAGTCTGCCGACCCCTGGTATAGGGAAAGGGGAATTATTTTACTCCAAATTTACTCAGGGAATAATCCCCAATTGGTGCGGTTCTCTCGCCCGGGAAATGCCGCGGGTCGATATCTTCCCCTGCTGTTAATTTGTATTAAAAAGTTAAGATAATGAATATTCTATAAGACATCAACACTTAAAAAAATATTTTCGGCTCCGGTGTAATTTTTTAAGTGTTTATGTCTTTTCGAAATTAAAAATAGTGTTGTGAACGCGAAAAATACTCAACAAATAGAATATTCTATACTTAACCATATACAACAAAATTAGGTTTAAACAAACATCTATTCACGTTACAGTGTTGAGACATCGTCATAATCAGCTGTCAAAACGCAAGTATTTCGAAGAATTGATTTGACATTTGCTAGTTGCAATATTAGTATTACACATGTTTCAATATCGCAAAATATAGTGAACCTAATGCTGTGCTATGGATTAATCTATATCTTTTGCCGATAATAATCAGTTCTCAAGTTTTAACGAAACTAACGAACAGCAATTCATTTTTATATATAAGAATGATACCACTGTTGATTCTGATATCTGTAACACAAGCGTTTAAGCTACTTACCACGGAGTCAGATCAATGTATGTGATGTTGTTGTTTTGTTTATTTATTATCGGCAACTAAAAGTTATTACTCGTCCTGCCGACCCTTGACACACTTTTTCATGTGTTATCCCACTTTTGAACACGCCAGTGGACACCGTCGCTCATTCTGCGCGTGCGCATCTGTCAACAGACGGCACGGTGCCGAGGGATAGTGTGCCAATTTGAAAATGATTATTTTTGAACTTCGTTTAGTTTTATTAATTTTTAATTTTTATTTCGGACTGTAAATCCTAATCATTCAATTTGGTGCAGTCTGTATGAAGTTACATACATTTCGAAAGTTCATTTCTTTTTTACATTAAGATTTTAACAGTATATTGCTTTTTACATCTTGTCAAGGCCTTTTCTAGGTAAGCTGTATCCATCTGACTCAGTCTCTGCCTCGCCGGGCTGAGTCGTGGGACAAATTTTTAAAAAGGCACCTTCGTGTTTAATCAATTTATTTCCGAAATAGTTATGGTAGGTATTGATGCGATGTTTTTGTTGTACCTCTCCTGAATATGATCGGCAACTAAAAGTTATTACTCGTCCTGCCGACCCTTGACACACTTTTTCATGTGTTATCCCACTGTTGAACACGCCAGTGGACACCGTCGCACATTCTGCGCGTGCGCATCTGTCAACAGACGGCACCGGTGCCGAGGGATAGTGTGCCAATTTGAAAATAATTATTTTTAAACTTCGTAATTTTTTTTTTCGGACCATAAATCCTAATCATCCAATTTGGTGCAGTCCTTCTAAAGTAATTCGCGTACATATATTTCAGTTTTTTTGAAATATAGATTTTAACAGTATATTGCTATCTACATGGAATGCTATTGGCAGATAAAGGTTAGAGATTATAACGATGATGCTTAGAGTACACGTTTCGTTCAAAACCCGTCTGAAGTGATCCCAAAAACAAATCAATCAATTTCTTTCCGAAATAGTCATGGTAGGTAGTTATGCGACGTTTTTGTTGTACGGTGGCCAGCACTGCACGGTGAACACATCGGTATCTTATGCGCTTATGATACGGGTGATTTTGCCACAAAAATGGGTAGCTTGATGTTCTGGCCACTGTAACTCCTCTGAATATTATCGGCAACTAAAAGTTATTACTGCCTGCCGACCCTTGACACACTTATTGATGTGTTATCCCACTTTTGAACACGCCAGTAGACACCGTCGCTCATTCTGCGCGTGCGCATCTGTCAACAGACGGCACGGTGCCGAGGGATAGTGTGCCAACTTAAAAATGTACGTTCTTGGGCTTCGTTAAAAGCTTTGGTGTTTCGCCGGCAAGATATGACATCGTCAGGCACTTGTTAGTTGTAGCTTTTTTATTATTATTATTAATATGGGTTCGCTCTTGACATCATTCTATCTCTAAGAGGTAAAGAAGATGTCGACGATGTAGCGAGCTTACCCAGAAGGTGTCTATTGACTTTCGCTTTGAATGAACTCAAGTTATAAGAAAGAGGGAACACCGTCGGCGGAAGTACATTCCATTCCTTGGCTGTGCGCATTATGAAGGATGAAGCTGTAAAGAACTATCGAAAATTACACTTTAAATAACCTACATAATTGTTTTCTAATTGTAAGTTAATGTAAAAGCTTAAAGCTATATTAATCTCCATGAATTTGACATAAAATTATTTTTTTTTTTTTTACAAAAAATTAAAGAAATTCCGATGAGTTGAGTAAGTGTCACGGTGGCTCAATTGGGAGAGCAATCGCCCTGCTTGCGAGAGGTGCTGGTTCGAGTCCTGCCTTTGGCAGTCCATTTTTCTTTAAGTGTGTTTTAATTTCACGTTGTTAAAAAAAAGAAATTATCATTTATTCAACGTGTGTTTGAATAATTATTGTTGTTTTTTTGGGACCAATTATGACATAAGGCATAACAATGATGTAATTAATACATCATAATAATATTATTTATTTTTGCTAGACCAGTGTGGAACTATTTTAAAGCTATCTATTTATGTTTAGTGTTCACTGCCAATTCATAACTAACCATTTGTTCACATATCATCAAAAAGTGATTAAACTTTTTGCTTTTCTCTAATGCCTCCAATCCCTTATTACACCTAAAAGTGAGCTCGCTCCATCGTCCATCCATCCATCCATCCATCCATCCATCCATCGTTGCCTCGTTGGGCTTAGTCTTGGATCAAGAGCAAACCCAACCCAAAGAAATAAATAAAAGTGAATTATACTATTATTATTATGTCGGTCATTTCCGATCTCGGGACCACAGAGTCCCGGACCTTTGCGAGGCATGCGTGGTGGGGCCGAAACCAACACGCAGAGGCCCGTTAGACACTTTAATCAAAATGAAGTGTGACACTAGCCGGCTATTATCACTGTATGCACTATGTAAGTGCACCCAAGGACAACCCCCGGTTAGTGTAGGACTATTGCAAGGTATGGTAAAATAATACTGGGTTATGGGTTTAAGAGCTGGTGGACAAGGTAACTGGGACTATGGATGGCGAGACTACGGGACACCTGCCTGGTTCATAGCCTCGGCTGAAAAAATTGGCAGGTGGTGACTCGCCGACAACTAAATGGCCCCCCCCTGGCGCCGTGGGTCGTCTAGACCGGACTGAGGGGCAACACTAGCGTTATCGGCTAGAGGTGGAGAGGTGGTTCTGGACTTTCAACGACAATCACTTGCTTCCCTGAGGGTCCGGCATCATCTGCCCACTCGCCACTTACGAACCACATCCACCTTCGAGCATCACGCTCTCGCGACTCCACTCTGGCCGGCCGGTGAAGGCAAGCCAGAGGTGAGAGTCCTGCAGGCCCTCTTGGGTTCCACTTCGGCAGAGCCGAAGACAAGGGCCTTAACCGACTCTCAGGAGCACTCAGATTAACGACTGACCCCGTGGTGTCGCTACTCACCACAGCTCGCCACAAAGCTGCCCTGCTGGGTTTTATTATTATTATTATTATGTGACCACAGAAGCTGAAAAGGGTCCGAAACGTCAGGTTAAAATAAAATGTAAATAAATTGCGAAATAATCCGTAAAAAGTGTCTCGTTTCAATGAATTATACAATTTAAAATTCCTCAAATTAATAAATTTTCGAGTTGCTACATTCTTGCACCAAACACATTCGCTTACCGATGACATCTCCACTCTTTATAAGGAGAAAGCCAAATTATGGGCTCGCTTATGAAATGTCCATGCGTTTTGAGGTTATCGATTGCATGCGATAAAATCGATAATCGATAAACGTATTTTTTATTTTATTTTGGCCCTTTTTGAGTGATGATTGCGTCGGGTAGTTCGTCTTTACCAAACTTTTATGACACATTTACTTTAATAAGAGATGCTTGTGGCGCAGTGGTTGCAGCGCTTTGGTAATGATACCAAAAGTTAGCAACCTAAGGCGCGGTCATGTTTGGTATGGGGGACCATTCTGTGTGTGCGTCCAAAAGTGCCGTCTATTTTCAAGCATCTCTGTGCTTTGGAAGGCACGTAAAGCTGTTGGTCCCGGTTAATATCGATAGATATTAGTAGTTAAGCCTAGTCAGAGGCCCTCGGGCGGCTTAATGACATCTGACAGTAAGGTTGGTCACTTAGCCCGCGTGGTGGAGTATGGCTCGCACCAACTCATAGTCGAGGTGAGGCCTGTGCCCAGCAGTGGGACGTATATAGGCTGATGGTGATACTTTAATAAGCTGATTATGTAATTTCTTTATGCCATGGATATTACGCTTATTCTCTCATAGTGTTGCACATTCCTAAAGACTGGATGCTTAAATACCATCCATACTTCCATACTATATACAGGGTGTCCCAGAATATGTGAATCAAATTGTCATGGGAGATACCTTGGACAGTGACCTTTCAAAAAAAAATAAAAAAAAAATTTGAAGTTAAGTAACCTTTGAATAAATTAATTAAAGTTAAAATTTTGGGAAATGCACGACTTTTTTCAAACTTTCGACTACAGCGCCCTCATTTGGGATTTTTTTTTTATTTTTTTTAGCTATTTTTATTTGGGAATGACTGATCTCAGAAAACATCAGACTTTTTTTCTAAATATTGACGTCATTTTGAAATCTCAGCATTATTTTTAATTTTTTTTTACTGCACCAAAAAGTTTCTTGCAAATTTAAACAGTCGTGGTATAAAAAAAATGTATGAAACTTTTTGAGCAAACTAACCTGAAAAGTTGCCTATTAAATAAAGATTCTAAAATGGTATAAATTAGGTAAGTAGCATTAAAAGTTTTGGAGATATTAAATTTTTAAGAGTGTAAGGGAGCATTTCGTCAAACTAAACATTTACATGTTTAAGTCACATTTCCTAGTTCGTGTAAAATTAATTTTTGTAAGCTAATAATTACAATAAAAATGCGTAGAAGCGCTCATTAGAAATGATAAAACACATGCTATCTCACTCAAGCACGCATAAAATTACTTATTTTGTCACGCTCTTTCATGGAATGTACACAGGGAGTGAGACGCGCACGCAGGTAAAACTGGATCTCGATAACAATGGACACCGTATTTTTTGTTAACTACAAGTTCATTCAGTACGACGCTTGACGCCCCGTGCTACTCCTGTGTTCCGTTTTGTGCTCTGTGATTTTATTAACGAACTTTGCTTCACTTTGGACTTTGGATTTTGCATTTGACTTGGATTTCTTTGAACTGGACTCAACAACTTTGGCATTATTCTGGACTTCGATTTTCTACACGTTATGGCTAACCGTCGACAAAATGAGCATTTTTATACCCCAAGCGAGTATGCTGATATGCATCTCGTGTATGGAGAAACGAGGCGTATTAACGCCAGAGGCGGCGTTAGTTACTCTGCCAGAGAGGCTGCAAGGATCTACGCAGAGCGATATCCGAATCGACACCACCCAGCCTATGGAGTGTTTTTAAGAGTCAACAACTCTTACCGCCAAGGAAGAATCCCAGGTGGTCCTCGCAGCGAGGGAAGATACCAGGAGCACGACGTAGACGTAGTAGAACAGGAAGTCTTAAGGGATCCGTCTACATCGGTACGAGCAATAGAAAGACGTACTGGGATTGCAAAATCAACTGCGCACCGAATATTGAAAAGGTTAAAGTACCATCCTTACCATATTCAAAAAGTGCAGTCTTTATTAACACGAGATTATGCACCACGTGTTAATTTTTGTAGACGAATGATTGAAATTCATCGACAGGACCCAAACTTTTTTAATCGTATCTTGTGGAGTGATGAATCCAGCTGCAAAAAGGATGGCTACACAAATTTACATAACCTTCATAGCTGGCGGACATCAAACCCTCATTTGATAAGAGAGGAGCGTTCGCAATACCAGTTTAAAATTAATCTGTGGACTGGTATTTTTAATGGAAAAATAGTGGGTCCTGTCGAGTTGCCCGGGACTCTAAATTCGACCGGTTATTTGGATTTATTAAGAAACCAACTACCAGGTTTGTTGGAAAATGAACCACAAGAAATAGTACAAACAATGTGGCTGCAAAACGACGGCTGCCCAGCCCATTATGCTCGAGAAGTAAGGGCCTACCTTAATGAGGCCTTCCCCGAACGGTGGATGCCGTGAAGGCCGTATGGGGCCAATTTTATGGCCACCTAGGTCACCCGACCTTAATCCTCTGGATTTTTTTTATTGGGGCTGCTTGAAAGACAAAGTTTATTCGCAGCCCATCACATCTCTCGACCAACTGAGATCAAGAATCTTTCAGGCTGCTCAAGAAATAAGTACAATAAGCTTGCGACGGTTAAAACGTAATTTCTTAAGACGATGTGCATTGTGCATACGCACTGGAGGACGACATTTTGAACATCTTTTATGAGTTTACTAGAGTTTTTTTTTTCTAGAGTTTCGTGTTTTTTTTTTTTAAGTTTAAAATGTTGATTAATGTTTGTGGTTCAATAATTTCTGTCTTATTATTATTAAGTGTCAGTCTTAGCTTTTAATTTTTACTAATTTTGAGTCTTTTAAAATAGTTTGAACATAAAAATCTTTGTGGAATAAAAAATTTGACCTAAAACATGAAATTTTTATTTTAAAGAAAAACGCCCTTACACTCTTAAAAATTTAATATCTCCAAAACTTTTAATGCTACTTACCTAATTTATACCATTTTAGAATCTTTATTTAATAGGCAACTTTTCAGGTTAGTTTGCTCAAAAAGTTTCATACATTTTTTTTATACCACGACTGTTTAAATTTGCAAGAAACTTTTTGGTGCAGTAAAAAAAAAATTAAAAATAACGCTGAGATTTCAAAATGACGTCAATATTTAGAAAAAAAGTCTGATGTTTTCTGAGATCAGTCATTCCCAAATAAAAATAGCTAAAAAAAATAAAATAAAAATCCCAAATGAGGGCGCTGTAGTCGAAAGTTTGAAAAAAGTCGTGCATTTCCCAAAATTTTAACTTTAATTAATTTATTCAAAGGATACTTAACTTCAAATTTTTTTTTTTTTGAAAGGTCGCTGTCCAAGGTATCTCCCATGACAATTTGATTCACATATTCTGGGACACCCTGTATACTATATAATATTATAAAGGCGAAAGTAACTATGTCTGTCTGTCTGTAACTCAATCACGCCTAAACTACTGAACCAATTTGCATAAAATTTGGAATGGAGATATTTTAATACCCGAGAAAGGACATAGGGTACTTTTTACCGCGGGAATTTGACGCTTACACATGAGAATCAGGTGCGCCGATCGCTTTTACGCCTAAACTACTGAACCGATTTAAATTTAATTTGGTAAGGAGATAGTTTGATAATTAGGAGAATCAGTAACTTTTGACTGCGGGAAAACAACGCATTCCTATGAGAAAGTTACTTTCCGGGGAATCTGATTGCTTTCATTCCTAAATTACCAAAGATTTGAATAACATTTAGATATAATTGGTATTAGATCCATAAATTACGTCAACGTCACACGTTAAGGGGGAGGGAGGGGGTCGACGTAGTGTGACATGGGTTAATTTCGTGACGTCACATTCCAAAACTCATTATAATCAATCACAGAATGAGTTTTGTGCACTTTGGTTTACTTTCTGATTATCAATGTTTCTATATTCATATTCATTTACTGCATTCATGAGTATATAATAGGTGACAAATACAGATTAAGTAGCTACATCATGAAGCACATTTGGGCATGGCAAATTAAATAAGGCAATATATTTCAATGTCAATAATAATTAAATAAACATCAATCAAAAGTATAAGACTAGTCCAGTACTACTCGTATTATAATATCATCAATTAATCTAATCCAATTAAGTACAATTAAAATTATAACTAAACTTTAACTAAAAAAAAAACTAAAACTAAATTTTAACTCTTAGGGTTGGCTGGAAGAGATCTCTCTTTAGAGATAAGTCTTACATAATTTACATTGAAATAAAAAAAATACGGAACTGCTGTTTTAATTAAATAATTATTTCTAGGTGTAAAAATGTAAAATATGTGACGTCACACTAGGGAGGGGTCTCACAAATGTGACAAGACGGGAGGGGGGGGGGGTCAATTATAATGAAATTTGTGTGACGTAATTCATGGATAACGGGATTCCCTTACGGGAAAACTACGCATTCCAAAAAACCGACCTAACGCGGAAGAAGTCGCGGGTAAAAGCTAGTTGGCTATATGTGTTCGACACCTTTTTCGTTGCCGACTGCCCCATAAATGTGTGCCTATGTAGTTGTTTGGTGTTGTCTCTTAAATTTGTCGCGGTGCTAGTGCCTAAAAATATGATTGAGGTACCGTTTTAAAGATATCGGCGAGTAGACTAGACCAAAACTCTAACATTTGTTCGAACTAGAACGCGGACGAAGCCGCGGGCGGCCGCTAGTTGGTAGCAGTTCTCTCAGGTTCAGTTCAGTAGGTTACACATCTGGATTTTCAAGACGTCCGTAAATTACTCATCATCATTATCAGCCAAAGGACGTCCACTGCTGAACATAGGCCTTCCCCACAGTTTTCCACATCGACCGATCACAAGCGGTCTGCATCCAGTGTGATCCTGCGATCTTTACAAGGTCGCCTGTCCATCTTGTCGGTGGACGTCCTACGCTGCGCTTTTGGTCGAAGGATCTCTTATCCAGAACTTTTCTGCCCCAACAGCCATTAGTTCTTTGCGCTATGTGCCCTGCCCATTGCCACTTGCGCTTACTGATTCTCAAGGCTATGTCCGTTACCTTAGTTCTTCTACGTATCTCCTCATTTCTGATTCGATCTCGTTACAATTACTCAACATCAATTAAATCTCTATATTTGTATAAAATTCTCGTGTTACAAGTTCGTTCCCGTACTCCTCCGAAACGGCTTGACTGGTTCTTATGAAATGTTGTGAGCATATTGAGTAGGTCTGAGAATCGGCCAACATCTATTATTCATATCCCTTAGTGATAAGGGTTGTCCACAATAATTTATATGGCAAAACAACGTTTGCCGGGTCAGCTAGTCTTTTTCTAAGTTATTCATCTATTGTCTAACTAATATTATACAATTTACTTTCTATCTTGGTTGTAAATGAAAGCGTGTGAAGGTAAGAGAGATCTAATTCTTTATGTAAACTGAAATACTTCTTATTCTTTTTTTAAGCCGAAAAGCGGTAATCTCAAAAAAGTATATTTCGAATAAATCGTTCTTAATTTTTTTTTGATATCGTGTCAATTAAGGAAAAGTATTTCAAAAATTATTTGAACATAATGTTAGAAATTCTAAACCAAAATTTTTATTGATGTTTTAAAAAAAAACATATATTTGAGATACCGCTATTAGGGATAAAAAAAAGAATTTGATATTATGAGTTACCGCTTTTTGTTTAAGTTTGTCCATAGAAATTTACATACATATGTTTGTATTATTCATTTATGATTAAAAACCTTACTAAACAAAATAGAACGCGAAAAAAAAAAATTATGAATTTATTTGTAAATGTAATTCAGACAAACATACTTAAATATTTAAACGTTGGAAAATTAAAAACTTATCAATGACAGAAATCACTCGAAGTAGGTAGCTCGCTCCAGAAAAAAACAGTCTGTTGCCTGAATTATGAGAACTTTCTAAGCTATAACAATCGTATTGTAAGTAAATATACGGCCATTGTGCTTAAAAAAGTCAGTGTTATGTTTCCAGGTGCATTCTCTGTGTCACGTTGTGAGTTGTATTGTAAGTCCTGCGACTTCCAGCTCTAGTTTCTAAAGTGGTTACAGTTGAATATATTTGGGATCCTGCGCTTGCGTGTCGTTTGGTCTAAATTTAAAGCAAAATAATCCTCTTTTACTGCTTTAACATATAACCATTTTGTAAAGCGTACAAAAGTAGACCTTCAACTGTTAGACTTTATAATGCGTGTCAAAAGATCAAGGTGCCATCACACTATTCACCTTAATCAAGGCTTAAAGTTGGTCCGTTAATTGGCGGCGCTACTACAAATAAAACGGAAAATCAATGGTCAATATAATAGTAATAGTCCTCCTGGCCGATTTCGATCACGGCAAAACTCAACAGAGATCAGCCAACTACGCAGGAGATATTATAGTGCACAAATGTGAGCGCAATACAAAGGTGCACTCACTTTTCCATCACTTTCAAAATTTCCGAGGCAAGGGGGTGTAACACCGCCAACTTCCCGACTCCGAGCTGTTTTTGAGAAATTCATGACAGAAAATATCAAAAACAATTTTGGCTCGACCTGGGATTCGAACCCAGGACCTCTCGGATGTAAGGCAGAAACTTTGACACTACACCAACGAGACAGTCTTGAGATGGTCAATATCGTTATTATATGACTGCTGTTTAATGTATTGAGCAGGGCTTGGACCAGGACTTAACATTTCGTACTAAAAACGATTTTTACACTGATTAGTAGGGCAAATCCCGAGATAGATGCCCCAATGGTATAGATGACCCAAATTTAATTACATTAGTTTCGCAAATAAATTCAATCAAAAGAATCTTTAACATCTATCTTAATTGACTCCGTTGTATGTCTCGTAGCGACAGCATGCAATGCCAAAATGAATTCAATGATTTTGGAGGATAGATGCCCATTTTTCCGGTGAGTCATTTACCCTAAACGCAATTTATATGGGTCGGGCATCTATCCCCCCCCCCCCCCCCGGTGTGGGATAGATGTCACAAAATTAAGAGGTCCGCACTAAAGTCCCTAATACTTTCAACATATCGAAGACAACGTTTTTTACTTTTCATAAGTTTTATAGACACAAATCCCAAGAATAAATTGGTTTCATAAATAAATTGTTTTGATTTTTGTTAATGAAGTTATAAAGCAATTTCGAAAATCTATCTCGACGTTACCCTAAACCACGATCTAACCTGCAATCATTTACTCACCATTCATTCAATTCATTGAAAAGTTTTGTATGTGTTCTTTTTTGATGCTAAAATTGCTTTTGTGGTAGAAAAAAATTAACCAACTAAAAATTGGTAGCCAGATAAAATAAAAATAATAAATAAATATAAAACAACATCACATACATTGATCTGACTCCGTGGTAAGTAGCTTAAGCACTTGTGCTACAGATATCAGAATCAACAGTGGTATTACAAATAAACTTAAATAAATACATATAACACCCAGACCTGTACAAACAGACATGTTCATGCACACGAATGTTTGTACAGTGCGGGGATCGAACCCGCGACCTCTTGGTTAATAGTCAACTACTTAACCATTACACCAAAGTGGTGTAATAGTTAAGTAGTTGACTGTAATTGATAATATTTAAATGACATAATTCCTCTTACCCTGAACTTTGACACGTCTGCATAGATTAAGTAATGCAAAGGTCAGTTTTGAAACGCAATACTTTTCTATGATAATACCTTATTATACAGGGTTACTGGTTACTCGACGTGTTCCTTCAAAAGAGTTATAGTAAAGGTGATTTCCTACAAAAAAAGGTCCCATCAACGATCGAAAAATTACAAAATATTGCACTTCAAGCCCCTTTAACAAGAAATTTCGCAATCTTAAAAGTACGATATCTTAAAAATCAATAGGCTACAGACACCACCAATCGTTGACCCACTTTTTTATTATCTGTCAAAATGGTCTGCCTCCATAGATTTTGTATAGGAATACAAGAACGTGACGTCACGGTCATGTATCAGAAATCGGAGTGAATTGACCGAATATTTATTGAGTTTTGTGTGTTTAAACATTGGTTTCTACAGCTTTTTGGAAATATATTGGATGTATTAACTTCATAGGGGCTATGTTTTTTTAAAGGCCATGGTCTTCAAAATATTTAAGATAGGTGTAATCATGCCTATTGTATCTAACCTCTAGTCGATGGAACCTGTTTTGTTGTTGATTATCGCTTCTTTGGTATCTTTTTAAGGAATACGTCGAGTTACCAGTAACCCTGTATTATGTAGACCCGACGCACGTCAGTGTTAACTTTAGGATACCTTAATCGCTTGCAATAAGGCCGTTTTTGCAATAAAAACAGATACCTGACTTGCTTGTTGTCTTGTATGCGCATGAGACTACGCATTTTAGTTGTAAAAGCACCTTTATTACTTTATGGCATAAGAAGCCGAAATGCTTGCCTGAATATGCAGGCAATCCAATGAAATCCTTTGTTTTTGGGCTTTTGCGCTCTGACACGATTTTGCAATCAAACACCTTCATAGAATTTTGTTTTATTTTTGATACCTTTATATTAGTGGAAAAACTTTACAAATAAAAATACCTTTAAAATGTGGAGGAACTTAATAATAAAATGACGCAATAATTTAGCGAAGTTACTTCAGTTATGGATCCCTGACGGCTCATCTGATAGATACTTACATACTAGGGTGACTCAGCGACCCAAAGTGGGTCTTGGCCTCCGACACCAGATCACGCCATGCATGTCGGTCTTGCTACAGTTCTTCGCTATGGCCGAGGTTGAGCAGATCTTGAGCTACAACATCTTTCCAGCGGTACCTACGACGTCCAACCGGGCGTTTTCTATTTGGTTGCCCCAGGTACGCTCTCTTCACGGCACGATCCTCTCCCATTTTCTCTATGTGTCCGAGCCATCAAAGCCTGGCTGCTTTGGTCTCTCCAATAATGTTAGGTTCGGACACTAGGTCTTCAATCTCCGTATTCTTCCTGACTCTCAACATCCCATCTTACAGTTTCTTCGGTCCCAGAATCATTCGCAGAATATTCCTTTCTGCCACTAGCAGCTTATTCTCTTCTTTCAAGGTCAGTGTCCAGGCTTCGCATCCATACATTAAAATTGGCCCTAATCATCTGATAGATCACATAAATTACTTTTAAGAGAGGAATTAGGTTTTTTTAAGCGTTACTAAAAGCACATAGTTTTAATGGGTTATTCCCTGACTACCACGAGTCCCCCCCGATTTATTTGTATCTCGATGAAATCAATTAAAAGCCATCTTCGGGGTTCTCCGGAACGGGGCTTGAGAATTTTATTTTATTTTCTTTATTTAGGAAAACAAACAGCTGTGTTATAGTACATAAAGCTTATGAAATAAAGCGTCGTCCTTTAGCCAAACAGTTTTCACAACTAGTCATACAATTGGCTAGACGACACCACCAATCGTTGACATACTTTTTATTATCTGTCAAAACGGTCTGCCTCCATAGATTTTGTATAGGAATAATGAACGTGACGTCACTAGAAATCGGAGTCAATTGACCGAATATTTATTGAGTTTTGTGTGTTTAAAAATTGGTTTCGACAGCTTTTTGGAAATAAACTGGTTATAATTACTTCATAGGGGCTATGTTTTTTAAACGCCATGGTCTTGAAAATATTTAAGATAGCTGTCATCATGCCAATTATGATGTTGACGAGACGTAGATCATAAGCGCGTTTACAAATTTAAATTCACTAAATTTATATAATAAGCGATCGGGGTAGTCAGGTAATATCTCATTTTTATGAAGTGTTTTTTTTATTCGGTACGTGATTAAAGGCTTAGGGCAGCCACCAATCCGTTTGCGGGGCGGGTTTGGGCAATGTAGCGTGGTCCTTCTCGCACTTGCGATCTTTCCATACGTTGAAGTTTATCTTTGGGTAGCGGTCGCAGTCTGTTATCTCGTTTCTGAAATATAAATTTCATTTTGTTACTGCTTTGCCCAATTGTATGACTGGTAGAGAATGCCATATGGCGTTAAGTACCCCCTTTTGTGGAAATTTTATTGTGCAATGAAGCATAAATATATATATTAGTGGACCTTTTTATTATGTTTTTTTTCTCTAAGCTAAATTTGGCCGGTTTGGTTGGTATTTGCTACAAATAGTAAAATTGCAACCAGATCCCAGACAAATTTGACAGTTAACAGTTTAGTAAATCACGTTTCTTGACCGGCTTGGGATTCGAAACCAAGAACTTTGAATGTAAACCAGTAAGTATTAAGTTGAAATATTTGTGGAAGTCCAGGGAAGGTGTAAGCGATGAGAAAATATTGATAAATTGCGAAAACAGCGGGCAGGACAGCGTCTGCCGGGTCCACTAGTATTATAATAATAATAATCCATTATTCATTTAAGTTTATTGCACAACAAAACTATGAACAAAAGGTTGACTTAACGCCGTAGGGCATTCTCTACCAGTCATACCTTTGGGCTAAGCAGAAACGATTAGTGGGCGATAATTACGATTATTTCGTTAACCCTATATGGTTTTGAGGAGTTAGGGTATTCTATTCGATTTAAAAGTTACTACTTTGGTTACATAAGGGGTTTTAGCTGGTGGTGATGATGATGATCTTTCCGACCGTTTTCGGCCATGGCGACCACTTTTTAGCTGGTAACATACCCGTATCCAGGCAGATAGAACACGTTGGGCTGGATACCCTCCACTGTGTCGGCGTGTGTACACATTATCTTCGACATCGTGATCTTCTTGATCTCCAGCAGTTGATCTGTTGGAAAAACCGTTTAATTTGTAATAATAGTTCGAGATTCGTTTATAATCACATCCTGTATAAGTCGCGCCACCTAAATAGAACGCTGGTGGGGAGGAGTTTGCGCATGGGAGCAGTCGCTATCTCGTTCACTCGCAGTGGCGCGAACGTTCCGTGCGCGAGATGCATGGAGATGGAGTCACTCGTGGATTGCTTTGATGATTGAACTAACAAAAGATTACTAACAAAAGACTTAATACATGTCACGTTCTAATATTTGGAATTTTACTCGAAACACAGTGGCCAGGACTCTGTGGATACAAAAAGGTACATATCGTCGCTAACAACCACCATGGTTGGATACCAAGGTCTTATTTATAGACACAACTATGATTAACTCTGCTTTCCTGCTCACTAAGCCTTTGTCCGTAGTTTCAGATGTAGCCATCTCTGTCACTCTTACTAGCTTAACCTTGCGAGCGAACGCACTGGCTAGACCAGAAAACAAGGACGTAACGTACTACAAAAATATGGCTTGCCGTTCCACATTTTTGGGCTTCATAAAGTTGGTCACTCATTTATGGGTAGATGTATATATATTTTTTAATAAATTACCCGAACATTTAATTTCATTGCCTATAGATAAATTTAAAACAATTGTAAAATATGTATTAATGTCGAAAGGATATTAAAAAAATGATGCTTATATAAATGACAATGATATATGACAATGTTGGAATGTAAAAAGTTACAATTATTGTAAATCAAATTTGAAAAGAGGCAATGACAATAGTGACTAGAGTTTCTTGCGCCGCTTCTTCTCAGCACTGGCCCAAATTGTCCCGAAGCGGTGGTAGGGTTAATTTATATGTTGGGACGTGTAATAGTGCTCCTTGTGAGTCTATTTACGGCCTCTGTACGTACCTCTAGTAAAAGCCCCAGGGTGCCTCGTGTTCTCGTACCAGAACCGATCGGCACGGCGCCATCTCAGCAGCTGTTCCGTCATGATGCACGCCAGGGTTGGGCCCATGACGGCGCCCGGCATGGCCCTCTCGCCCAACATGCCCGCCATGAGGTCGACATCGTCAATATCCTCGTAGGCTGCTGTAATGGCTTCCACTTGCTGGAAATTTATAGAATATACAACAATATACGCATGATTTTAAAGTGAGTTGAGGAATAAAAGATCAGCATATCTTTGTGGAACAACACACTTCGAAATCACTATTACATCATAATATTGCGAGGTCGCGGGTTCGATCCCCGCACTGTACAAACATATGTGTGCATGAACATTTCTGTTTGTACTGGTCTGGGTGTTATATATGGTGTATTTATTTAAGTTTATTTGTAATACCACTGTTAATTCTGATATCTGTAACACAAGTGCTTAAGCTACTTACCACGGAGTCAGATCAATGTATGTGATGTTGTTGTATATTTATTTATTATGTGACCTATGCAACAGTTTGCGTTATTAATCAATATTTCCAGCTATAAGACCGCCTAAACTGTACGGTCGACATGACATCACGTTAAAGTAGACAGGTCTCTTATGCCCTCGTCATAGGGCGATTTTGCAAAAAAAAAGGTGGCCTGCCATGCGCTGTCTCTGAAAATGTTTCTTTGTTAAAACCTTTATGTGCTATAAAAAGTAAATCTATCTTTCTATCTACCTCATTCGGCAGCCAGTGGTGATCTCTAGATCATGAATTTTTTTTGTCCTACACATCTTACCACCTTCGGCAGCAGGTACATATCTTGGAAGTCCTTGTGGCATGACTCCAGGTATTGCTTTTACGGCGGCAAGCATCCCTTGTAACCTTCACATCATCAGAAGCAAAAAGCCCGCGTCATAGCCTTAAGATCTCGTCAACATAATGTAACCTGTTGCCTCTTGCGGCATCTACTAGTACAGATCTTGATAGAGCTCCTTGCTCATCTCTCGGTGTATCAGCAGTACGGCCTAGTTACTTCCTAACTCCTTACGGCTAACTTCACTGCCATAAGACCTCGTTACATCTTACCTCCTTTGGCATCCAATGGTACAGATCATCGAACTCCTTAGCGACGGGAAGCTTGCACAACTCTCTGTACCGGTTGTATGGGGGCAAGCCCACGTCACGAGTCTTCATGATGTCCGCTGCCATCACGTCAGATGCTCGCTGGAGTCGGCCTAGCGAACGTTCGCCCATCTGGGTAGGGGAAAAAATTATATTCAAATACACACACCGGCATAATTAGCGGAACAGAAAAAAGGGGGAAAAAGAGGGAATTCACAATAATTAATTAATCTAATTTTAAAACATATTATTTATTGAACATGAAACAACAATTAAATTTACATGTTTTGACATTAAATTGCAACACCATACTTGAAGTTTAATGAAAATTCTTTGCATCGCAAAAAAAATTCAATGAAAATTAAAACAGAAGAATGAAAAAAATGGCAGGCGCCTTGTACGCCATGGTGGTCACCGGTGACCCCCAAACAATATTATTTCTATTGTGTCAAAGGCTTAATATTTCATATTCAAACTAAACCCTAAATTTAAAAAAGCTTGTTTAGCCGACCAGTAATACGCAAAACCTTGTTTAGCCGGCCAGTAATACGCAAAAATGCGAAAATACTCCTTTTTTCTGTTCCGCTAATTATGCCGGTGTGTGTAGTACACGTAAAGGGAGGAGATGACATAAAGACAAAACAAACTTTCGAGTTGAAAAACTGCGGAATGAGCCAGGAAAACCGTTGGTGATCTTCAATGGCATGACGGATTTGATCAGCCATAGCTAAGTACCACCATGATTAAATTGTCTGTCGAATCAAAAAACCGCTTGAAAATCTGTTTAAAAGCTATGATGCCTCATACTGACATAGGGGTCAATCTTCTAAACCCCCTTTTTCGTCGGGGGTTTACTTTTTTAAAATAAAGTAATATTTTTTTTTATAACTTTTCATTTTTCAATAACTTTTCAATTGACGAAGACGTCTTTTTGAGAAATTGGCTTTTGTGATTTCGCTTTGTGCATAAAACCAAACCTGCTCAAAATCTGTTTACGGTTTATGACAATTAATTATTGTCACTTACTCGTAGACAAGTCTTATTCGTTGCTGTTTTGCTTGTCACATAGACCTATTTTTTATCGATGCCTGGTCAAGCTAAAAGCCAAATCGGTCCCGTCGTTTCGGAGCCTATTCAATTCAAACAAACAATGAAATCTTCCTCTTCAGAATATAAGTTTGGATTCACTTACTTCAGGGTCTATAATATAGTCATTACTAGCGCACGCCTGCCGGAACGCGCCCTGCGTGGCTCCCTCTAATGTATTGTTGACGGTCAAAGCGCCGGTGCGCAGTGTTAGATCCACCACAGATAGCTGGTTGAACATCTTCCCTTTTTTGTCGTAGAGGCTGGGAAAAATGAAATTAGTATTAAGCTGGAATGGACATCGCTACGGTTCCATATATTGGCGGCACCAAAAGATTTATTTATTATGCACCAATAAGTATAAATATTATTAATATGCAAAAAAAATATTATTTTATTTTTTATCTTTGATAATAGTTATCCATAGTTACCTGGACACCTGGTGGTTCAAAAATAAAAATTGCGTAACGACTAACACGATTTACTCTGTAATGTGTTCTCTCATTTGTTTAGTATTTTTTGCGTTCACAACGCTATTTTTGATTTCGACAAGACAACACGAAGCTAAGAGCCTCTCTTGCATGACGTGTAACCACTTGGCTGAACCACCTGGCCCCCAGCACGTTCTCCAAGGTTAGCCGAGGCTCCAGTGTCCCGTCGTAGTCTTCATAACTTTGGAGAAGAAGTTGTTATTTACTCACTTGATTTTTCCCTCTTGTGATTCGTGGAACCACCTGGCTCCCAGCACACACTCCAAGGCTAGCTGAAGCTCCAGTGTCTCGTCGAATCTTCCAGATGTATATGCCCAGGGAATATTACTTTGTACTTTGGTGAAATACTTCCTATTTACTCACTTGATCCTTTCCTCTTGAAAGACATAGAACCACCTGGCCCCCAGCACGTACTCCAAGGCTAGCCGCGGCTCCAATGTTCCGTCGTAGTCTTCATAACTTTGGTGAAGAACTTGCTATTTACTCACTTGACCCTCCCCTCCTGCAAGACGTGGAACCACCTGGCTCCCAGCACACACTCCAAAGCGAGCTTCGGCTCCAGGGTCTCGTCGTAGTCTTCCACGAGTATGTGCCCAGGCAATATTACTTAATACTTTGGTGAAGTACTTGCTATTTACTCACTTGATCTGTCCCTCTTATGATTCGTGGAACCACCTGGCTCCCAGCACACACTCCAAGGCTAGCTGAAGCTCCAGTGTCTCGTCGAATCTTCCAGATGTATATGCCCAGAGAATATTACTTTGTACTTTGGTGAAATTCTTCCTATTTACTCACTTGATCCTCCCCTCTTGCAAGACGTGGATCCACCTGGCTCCCAGCACGTACTCCAGGGCGAGCCAAGGCTCCAGGGTGTCGTCGTTATCTCCATAATTTTGGTGAATAAATTGTTATTGTAGAGTATTTATGACGTATGACTAGTTACACTTTATATTTGATTGATTACTTATTAATAAACCAGTATTGTACACGCATTTGAATCTATCATTTCATCTTCCCGAGCACCCAACCTTACATGGCGACCCTTGCCTTGTTCGGATTGTTGATGGCTCCGCGACACAGCGGCTCGCGTTACATATTCGATAGTTACGCAGTCACGTTACTCACTTGATCCTCCCCTCCTGCAAGACGTGGAACCACCTGGCTCCCAGCACGTACTCGAGGGCGAGCCGCGGCTCCAGGGTCTCGTCGTAGTCGTCAACATGGATGTGGCCAGGGAATATAACGTTATTCTTCTCCAGGTACTTTTGACCTGCAAAAACGTAGGACTTAAATCGAAGAACCTTTCCTTCTGAAACTCCTATGGGGTAGATTTGGCTTTTGACGCTTTCTTTGCTAGATGGACAGTGGATTTTATTGACACTGACAAGCTCTTGTTGTTTCTGAGATTTCGAGATGAGTGAGTGAGAATGAGCGTGGAGCTACTAATGACGGCATCCAACACGCCATGAGCACATCTTAAAAAACTGTAAAAATAATAATAATAGTCCTCCTGGCCGATTTTGACCACGGCAGCCAATCTCAACAGAGATCAGCCAACTGCGCAGGAGATATTATAGTGTACAAGTGTGAGCGCAATACACAGATGCACTCACTGTTCCATCACTCTCAACATTCGGTGAGACGGCAATCCGACATGACCGGAGAGAGATCAGGCGCAGGACCAACGGCTTAACGTGCTTTCCGAGGCACGGGGGCTTAACACCGCCAACTTCGAGCTGTTTTTGACAAATTTATGTCAGAAGTTCAAAGAAAAAATTTGGTCTCAACCTGGGATTCGAACCCAGGACCTCTCGGATGAGAGCACTACACCAACGAGGCAGTCAAATCAGTAGGACCCTAAGTTGTGTAGAAATAATACAAACTCACCAATAACAGCGGGCATTAGTTCATGGTATATAATGTGCTGGTACATAGCTATATTGATGTCCTTGGCCACAGTGTACAACTTGTGGTCGTCCCAGCAAGGGTTCAAGCGCTGGAGCTGGTCAGCCAAGTAGTTGTGGTTGCGGAACAGCCAGAGGAAGATCAGATTGATGCCGAGGAGGGAGTTGGCGCTGGCCTCTGGATAAAGATAAATAAAGTTGTGATGCTCTAAAATGACATTTTTCCCTATAGCCAAGAGAGAGCATAGATAGCCTACTAGGATAACTAGTAAACATTCGGGAGATACACTTTTATTTATACATTTCATCATCAGCCTATATGCGTCCCACTGCTGGGCACAGGCCTCACCTCAACTATGAGGTGGTGCGAGCCATACTCCTCCACGCGGGTTCAGTGCGGATTGGTGGAGGGGTGTCCTTACTGTCAGATGTTATTAAGCCGCCCGAGGGCCTCCGACCAGGCTTAACGACTAATGTCTATTGATATTAACCGGGACCAACAGCTTAACATGCCTTCCGAAGCACGGAGATTCTTGAAAATAGACGTCACTTTTATGGTCAGAATGGTCACCCATCCCAAACATGATCGCACCGTAGGTTGCTTAACTTTTGGTATAACTACCAAAGCGCTGCAACCACTGCGCCACAAGCACCTCATACATTTAAGTTCTGCAAAACATGTGTACAGTCTGCAGTCTTGTGTCTGAGAGGCAATAGGTACTTTCGGAGTTGAGGTTGATCCCGTTCTCGGTCTCGTACTATCCAATAATTTACCTGTACTATGGCACCTTGTCTCCAAAGGTGGCTGATTGTTGATGCACACAGCGGATCCGTTCGTAGGCCACTCCTTGCCCCTGATCAGCTCGGAGCTGAGCCGTCCCCCGCGCCCCTCACGGATCCGACGAGCGTCCTCCTCCTCTGTGCCGTATACGTTGGAAAGTTCCAGCATAGGGGGAGCTGTGTTGATCTGGAATAATTTGATATAGCATGAGCTGGCAGCGGTTAAAATGTATTGGGTCTCGATTGAGGGTGTTGCCCGGTAAAGTCAATAGCGCGATATTTACACCACTGTACGTACCTTGTACTATAAAGTTTTAACAAAAACAAAATCAGAAGTGTTTGCAAGATAATAGTACATTTTAAGGTTCTTTATATCCTGACAGAAATATTCTGAAAGAAAATTGTGTTTGTAGTCTTTTCTAGCGTAACTTCCTTAAATGACTGCTTTGAACCCATTCCATGACCAACAACTAAAGAAACTCGACCTGGCTTTTCGGGACTTTCATATACATTGTACTGATGCCCTCCTAGAAGAGGGTTCCCAATTATGATGTCACTTAAATTGATATAGGGTGTTGATCATTCTCTCCTAACTGTTGAAGTTCCTCAATGAGCGATTGATACTACGGCTAAAGTTTAAATTCTTATAATTAGAGATAAGAAAATATTGTAAGTTGAGATTTTATCCTATCCTACCTTCCCATTTCGGAAAATGCATTCAAGCACTTTTCAAATGTAGTTTCTTTTTTAAGAAATGAGCGTCATTTAACTCATAACAATTCAAAAAAAGGCACAAACCATAGAATTAATAATAATAAAAAATCTGTCAATAACCTATTTGCTAAGGAAAATACATACCCTCTCTCCCGGTACGTTCCTAGGCACGCAACCTAGCGTCTGGTAGGTGATGGACCTCGTCAGATTGAGGCATCGTATGTTGCTCCTGCGCAAGTGGACGTCATCCTCTGCCACTTCGATTGGTATGCACCTGCCATTGACATACAGTTTGATAAGATTTTAGGTCAACCTGTGCATTTGTTGTAAGTCCTGCGACCTCCAGCTTTAAATTTTTAAAGTGGTTACATTTGGATGTATTTGGGTTCCTGCGCTGGCGTCGTTATTGAAGTGGATATTTAAAGCAACATAATCCTCTTTTTAGTCATGGATTTCCGCAAAGTAACGCCGGATTCCATGAACTATCTCTATAGGATTCCATGCACGGAGCGATTCCGCGTTAGTAATACTCGTTCATTGTTGCGTTATTTCATTGGGTGTCAGACTTATCTTGTCCTGAGCGTTTTTTACTCCGTTAGAGATGATTATCTTGAAAAGGTTAAAACGGGGGCATGTCAACTAAGTTATTTGATACCTTGTGCTGATTTAAAAGTGGAAATTAGATAGTAGTTATATGTATACTGCAACAACTACTGGTGTGTATGCCTTTCTTATACTTTTACTGATATTTATGCATTTCTATCAACTTGAAATTCTCCCGTTGATCTTTGCGGGATAATCTTCATCATCACACCCAGCCGGAAGGTCGTCATCTGCTGAACACAAGACTTCCAGGGTTTCATAAATAAAATAAAAAAATAAATGGGGACAACATAACATACATTGGCCTGATCCCAAAGTAAGTAGCTTAAACACTTGTCATATGGAAATCTGAAACAACGAAAGTACCCATGACAATATTGAAAAATTGATTCCAACATTGTTTTCGTCCGGGATCGATCCCGGGACTTCAGAAATGGCGGCACCTTGAAACCGGTGCTCACGCCACTACACTTCAGAGGTCGTCGATTTCCACGTTGATTGGTTTGTGTGCGGCATACTCACCGGCCCTCAAATTGTACCGAAGTACAAATTGACGATTTTATGGATCGTGTAAAAGTACTCCCTGTGGAACTATTTACAGAAACATATGACTTTTATAGTAAAAAGAAAATATTACCTGGGATCCGTCCGGCCCGCTGGCGTGCAGCAGTGCCGCGTGAGCACGACGTAGTTGACGGTGTCGTGCACGCTCGTCACGTCGCCCACCACGAACACGTTCATGTTCGTGATCATGTGCGTAAACTGCTTGCTGGATACGCGCCCGTCTGACACTGCGTACAGAACGAGAGGGAAGAGGGAGTGAGCAAGAGAAGCAATCCTATACCTTTGGTTTCTCTTACGCCTATTTATGCTGGTATATCAGTAAGAGATGGGGCCTGTCAATATCAGAATGGACGAGCTACTGGGCTTCTCCCTAAACCCTATTGGGATTTTTTTGCGATTTTGTTTTGAATTCAGATATTTAAAAAGCTGTTCCATTTACCAGGAGATAGTCCGTGAAAGGCCCTAGATTTATCCCTAACAGAACGCTAACAGACGTAAAGCAGTGGCGCGTCAGCATGACGTAGTTAACGGTGTCGTGCACAGACGTCAGGTGGCCCACCACGACAACGTTCATGTTCGTGATCATGTGCGTAAACTGCTTGCTGGATACGCGCCCGTCTGACACTGGAAATCCGTGGCCACTTAGCCAAAAGAAAGGTTCTTTAATAGTCCTCCTGGCCGATTTCGACCACGGCGGCCAATCTCTACAGAGATCAACCAACTACGCAGGAGATATTATAGCGCACAAGTGTGAGCGAAAGCCACATTTGCACTCATTGTTCCATCACTCTCAAAGTTCGGTGAGACGCCAATCCGTCATGACCGGAGAGAGATCAGGCGCAGGACCAACGGCTTAGCGTGCTTTCCGTTACACCGCCAACTTCCCGACTCTGAGCTGTTTTTAAGAAATTCATGACAGAAAATATCAGAAACAATTTGGGTCGACCTGAGATTCGAACCCAGGACCTCTCAGATATAAGGCAGAAACTTTGCCACTACACCAACGAGGTAGTCAAAGATTAGAAGAAAGATGTAGCTTATACATCATAATAACACATAGAATATAATTTATAAAAATTATTGAAGACAAACGGTTTCCAACTCACCCAAAGCAACTCTCAAAGCCCTAGCATTGGGCAGGGGCAGCCCGCTCTTGGCGGTCCTCGGCCCCCCATCCGCCGCGTAGTTGGGGGGCAGCATCCGATGGTATGGGGTGATTATCGCCCCCCTCTGCGGGTGATGCAGGTTGTTGCACGAGTAGTCGAGACGGCGAGGCTCGTGCGGGTCGCAGTCTTTTATCTCGACGGCGCACCAACTGTGATAAGAATTGTATGGTTTTGATACATTGAACCGGTCAGAGAAAACTTTAACTTGGGTAGGTAGTGACCTAACACGAAACATCGCTCATCGCTTTATTACTCTTCAATAGGCTAAATTAAAGAAAGAAAGAAAGAAAACATGTTTATTTAGTATCACATACTTTACAAAATAGAAAAACACATATTCAAATGCACATACTTACACAAAATACTGAAAAGGTGGGCCACTCAGCATGTGTCGTAGCATCTCAGAAATGCCATAACGCTGGTCTTCCGTGGACACCCAGACAGAGAGAGAGCACTACTCCGCACCCTTTGCCTTTTACAGTATTTTTAATTAACCATCATGATATATAAATTTATTTTCCTTACAAAAAAAAGAATACAATTAGGCAGTTAGCACGAAGATGACACGACCAATCGTGGACATACTCTTTATCTTCCGACAAAAAAGCTGTCGCCATAGATTTCGTAAGGGAATATGAATATCAGAAACCAGAGTCAAATGACATTTTGGAATCAAATTGGTTTTAAAAATTTCATACATTTTTTTTTTCTTGATACGCCATGGTTTTTTTAATTATTTTAGTACTAATCGTTTCGTTCGTATTTTCGTTTCTACACAGAGTGTTCGCTCGCACGGTTAATTCTGTATGCGTGAGAGAGATGGGTACATCCGAAACTACGGAGAACAGCTTAGAGAGAGGGGGAGCTGAAACCATTTCTAAACGTTCATTTAGAAATACTCACGGTGTAAGATTGTTGGCTTTCAAAGCTTCCACCCTCTCATCAGTGATCTGGTTTCCGGTGAAGGTGTCGTACCATGCGCCCGAGACTGCCATCGCAGTGGCGACTAGCGTCAGCGCCCACCATGTCGTGGCCATGGTTTTAAAGCGCGATTATCTGAAAAGATAAAATTATAGGTTGAAAAATGGTAGAAACATATCTGCCTGAATGCCTTTTTTTTCAAAAGTCAAGCAAAATTGGAGGAGTAATGTCGAGTATGCTAGGAAAAGGTACTTTTTATTGACTGGAAAAACGGCCTAGTGTGAATTAATAAGTAAGTTAATCATTTGCTTAGTTTATATAAAAGGAAATAGCATATGAGCATAGTTTAGATAGAAGCACGCCGAGAGTTCTGCCCTAAATATCCAAATACATTAACTCGTAATGGCTGACATTTCCCCTGGACCAAGGATCACCAAACACCGCACCCAAAAAGTCTATTGAACTGTTTTGTCCATGCCCTAGATAGAATGTCTTTTTACCTAAATGAAATATATATATTTTTTTAAATCAAACAAAAAAAACTCACGTGCTCCACTTGAAGAAACCGACAGTTTAAAACCTAGCACAGTGTGCGCGAGCGCGCAGCTAATACCAATTTAAATCATCTCGGATTATTGTTCGCTTACACATTAATATTTATATCTATACTCACGCACCTCTAATTAAAATTATAACACTTGCATTTTTGCGTGAGCCGCCCTAATACATGCAATCACGGACATGGCCACTTAATAAGTGCTTCAAACTACTATGTTAGTGTATTTTTATATTGATGATCGCGTAAAGGTCTCAAGATCACTCTAAACTCCTTATTTTGAAGTTAAGTTAATAATAAATAGTTGTCATTGAACTGTCAAAACATGGCGCTAGCAACACTCTTTTGTTTTAATGATATACAAATTTCTAAATATTCTAAACTAGGCCTTCTTGAAAATGCATAAGTCAAGGGTAACGATTATTTTTTAAGTGTATATCAATCACAGCATAATGTATTCATAACATGTATTTCAGTACGATTTCACTTGCTTGCATTTTTAAAAATAATTTTCTTTAAATTAGCTGTGTTTATAGGGTTATGAAAATAACAAATCAAGTGGGTCGTCCTATCTTTACTCTAAAGTTATGACTCTTTTTTCCCTCCGACGGCCGGTTGAACTAGACATTTTTGAAATAACCATGCTATGATGAATTTCCTTGTGATTTATCCATTTATGAACCATTAAATTTTGTCAACAGTGATGTCAAAGTTTGCGGTGCGCGTCGACGCAGCCGTGTCCGCCCTCGGCGGCGGCGCAGGCGCAGCTCTCGACGAAAACGACTTCATCGACGCCTCTCGGCTGGTGTACGACGCCGTGCGCGAGATACGACGCGCTGTGCTCATGAACAGGGTATGTTTGTGACTTTTTAGATTTTTCACGTATATTGATGACGTGTTTTTTAAGTCTAAAATTTTTGATACAAATAAGTTGTCTTCCAAAAAGATCATGTTCTAAAATATATGGACACCGTACCCTCTCACCAAAAGACAAGAAATGAATATCATAAAAACTCTATTGATTGATGCTAGATGTTGCCTTATTATAAAATGATCTACTCGTTAAGTTGTATCCTCTAAATACAATTTTATTTCTGTTGGTGGGTGGAGACGAAAACTGTCATGGTCGCTTAGGACTGGGATGGAGGCATATTGCGCTATTGATTTCCGCTGAACAGCAGCACTGCCACTAAAAAAGATGAACGAAATCATTAGCAGCACCGCTTTCAAAGCAAGATGCAAAATAATACTAATAGGGATCGATTGGGGTCCCTATATCCAAATATATAATGTGTCCCGACACCAGTGTCGCAGTGGAATAAAATATGTCATTTTTGATCTACAAATTGCTGTTTGAAATGGTTTTTACTCTCACGGTTGTAAGTTGGTTGCCATTTGGACTCTAGAACTAATTTGACCACCAATAGTCGTGTTGATGTCGTATGGGCATGAAAAGGTCTCATTTAATAGTTTAACAAACATGTAGACATAATAATAATAACACATCCAAGTTGTTTTAATTATTATGAAGAAAGAAAACATTTAGGACTAAAAAAAATATTTTGTGTATTTTTATGATTGTTTAAAATTAAAAAAAGACCTTTCTTATGTTTAAAAAAAATCTAACAGTAATTTAAAATCAAAAAGCTATATTGTATACCATTAAAGTCTCCCACACTGGTTTGGTGACACATTGTATGTTCGTCAGGTTACCCATGTGAACTACGATAATAGTTTTTATTGCGAAAGGAACAGAGACGGTCTCATAGTCAAAGTGGGGTAACCTGATGTTTTGTTTTCTCTACGTTATCAAATATAATTAACTCCTTAATGCATTAGTTAAATATCGATAGATGTAGGAATGATTTTTCAATAGTCAGATAAATAGCTATCGGATTGTTAATAATTACCCGGCCTAATTAAAGATGGCCTCAGTTGTCATCATCATTATCATCATCAGCCTATATACGTCCCACTGCTGGGCACAGGCCTCACCTCAACTATGAGGTGGTGCGAGCCATAATCCACCACGCGGGCTCAGTGCGGATTGGTGGAGGGGTGTGTGTAAGGCAAGTGACCAACCTTACTGTCAGATGTTATTAAGCCGCCCGAGGGCCTCCGACCAGGCTTAACGACTAATATCTATCGATATTAACCGGGACCAACAGCTTAACGTGCCTTCCGAAGCACGGAGATGCTTGTAAATAGACGTCACTCTTATGGTCAGAATGGTCACCCATCCCAAATAAGACCGCGCAGTAGGTTGCTTAACTTTTAGTATCACTACCAAACCGCTGCAACCACTGCGCCACAAGCGCCTGCCTCAGTTGTAACTTCGTATAAAAGCAGTGATGACGTTTCAAATCCGCCATCATATAATTTTATCCGACTGTTATCGCTAGTCGACTATTGAAAAATCAGAGGTTAAAACAATAAGATTAACTCGAATTCTGCTGATCAGGAGGAGGAGGATTTGGACCCTGAAGACGTGGAGCTTGACGAGCACTATACGCTGGAGACGAGGAGCAAATGTGAGCGCGCGAGTGAGAGGGCGAGAGTTTGGGCTATTGATCGCGTGAGACAGCGATTGAAAGTCATTTTTTTGCAAATAGACCCATAAAACCCTACCACAGCTTTGAGAGTTTGTGGGTTGGTGCCGAGAAGAAGCTGCAGAAGAAACTCGGTTACCATTGTCATTGCATTTGGATCCAATCGGTTGCGACATGCCAATTGGACGATGGGAAGTGTGTGTGGCCAGCATAAAGGGCTTTTTGGGGGGTTAACGTTTGGTTTTAAAGTTTGAATTCCGAGTCACTTGTGTTACTCAATCAACAGCCCAAACTCGACTTGTATGTGTAGTGTATGTGTGTGTATGTGTCTCATCGATCCATTGTGGGGTTTATTGTTTCATGTTTTTGTGTGTAACATGTGTTGTGTGGTTTACTTGTTAAAAGCTCATTTTACCTGTACCTTTCAATCGCTTCATTTCTAAGGCCCGTGTAAAATTTTATTATTTGCATGTTTTAATTTTTTTTTTCTTTTGGACTAAAGTTACAAAAGTGAAGATAAAACTAATATAAAAAAGTTCTTACTTTAAAAGAAAAACTGACAACCTCAGTTTCTAACTGAACATGTTGTATTAACCTTTTGATGACGAAAGGGACATTATGTCCTTTTCGGTCAGGTCGTCAGGCGCCGTAACAATGAAATAATAAAAACAAGCGGCAGTCGGTTTCGTTTCGTTCGTATTTTCGCGTCTAGCCATCGCATTAGCTGGCACGCGTCAAGCTTTTTAGATTGACAGTGATGGCTACATCCGAAACTACAGACAATGGCTTAGAGAGTAAGGGATCAGGAATCAATAGCTACAGAACAACCAAACCGCACAACCAACCATCATCCACATCCCATGTTCGTCCGCCGCATGCGTTTAAATGTTTGTCAATGTCATTGTCGTGTGTGCATGTGTAGACAAGCGACGATCTGGACACGGATACCGAGTTCGAGCCGGTGGAAGACATGACCATGGAGACGAGGAGCCGATGTGAGTATTAGAACTTTTGCATTGACCTTGACCTTGGATTTGACCTTGACCTTAAGGTCAAACTAACTCTCGAGAAAAAATGGATAGAGTCGGGCGTGACTTTTCGTAAATCACGTACCGAATATGGAAAGCTTTAAATTCTATCGACTTTGTTGACAATTGACCCTTAACCTCTCACCTTTCCACCTCTATGACCTCTAAGTTGACCTCAGGCCCAAAAATTCGACTCGAAAAACTTTTCTTGCGTAAAAAAAATTATGTCTTAAAACCATTAAAAATTTTTGTTACCCTGTTTTAATAATTGACGTTAACAAATGATATTATGTCATCCCGGTATGTATTAAAAATACATCTCTTTCAATGTTAAAATTACGAGTATCACTTCAAATTAAATAAAATGATGTCAATTTTTATGATTTCTTGACCTACTATTATTATCTCTCTTTCTCCCTGAGTATCGGCATGTTCATTCACTATTTCACAAATTCAAAAAAAACCTGTAAATAGTGTAATTGTGGGTGGTACAAGGAGCACGTTTACACATCCCAACATGTAAAATAACTGCTTCGGGACAATTTGGGTTAGTGCCGGGAAGAAGCAGCGCAACAAACTCCGCCACTATTGTCTAACTTAAGATAAAATCATGTCTCTAACCGCGTCAATATCTTTTACGGACATATTTTCCTTGCTATTTCCTGTCAAATACGAGCCCCGATGCAAAATAGCTCGTCTAGTATGAGAAATAAGATATTATGAAATAATGTGAAGTGAATTTGGGTAAAGTAACTAAAAAAGTTAAGGAGACAGTAAACCACAATTTGAGTAACATTTCAAGGTTTATTTTAACGTATCTCAAAATCTTTCATGATCTTACTTACATAACATAAATAAATAAATAAATATACTGAAACACATGTCGCAAAAGTATTCGTCTATCACTGGCTCTCACGCAAAATAGTTCGTCTACCACTTAGTTATGTCGCCTTTGCTTTCAATTACAGCTTTAATGCGAAGAGGCATGGTCGCAACCAACGCTGCACACTCGTCGGTCGTAATTGACTCCCACACAGCCAAGAGTTTAGCCTTCAAGTCGCTCTTCGATCTTGATGGATTTTTGTGAAGGACTTTCTTCATTTTCCACCATAGGGTCTCAATCGGCGATAAGTCCGGGCTGTTAGATGGCCACTCGATGGTTGGGATGCTTTTTGACAGCAGCCATGTCTTTGTTGTCCTTGCAGTATGGCAGGAAGCACCGTCTTGTTCTAAAAATGGAAGAATCTTGATGTTTGAGTGACGGAATGGAAGGCAGTAGACTTTCTTTCAAAATATTTTGATATCTTGTTGCATTGATGGAACCATCCACAAACTGCATCCCACCAACACCTTGCGCAGACATGCAGCTCCAGATCATGAGAGACGCTGGAAACTTAACTTTTCGTTTAATGCAATCAGTATGAAATGCTTCATGTTTATTTCGAACCACTTTTTTTCTTTCATCGCCGACTGTGACTTCAAATTTAGACTCGTCATTCCATATGATACTACGCCACTGATCAGAAGTCCAATTTAAGTGTTCACGAGCAAACTTCGATCTCTTTTTCTTCTGTAAGGCAGTCAATAGTGGTTTTTGCTTAGCTGTGTAAAATCCGTAGCCCATTCTTTTTAACACTCTTTTGCAGGTATCAACTGAAACATCTTTGTCAATCATGTCTCTCCATTGCACCGTTAGTTCTCCAGCTCGAGCACGGCATTTTTTTTGACAATTTTCTTAAGAATTCTGTTTTCTGCTTTACTGGTGATACGGGGTCGGCCAGTTTTCTTCAAGCAAAAAGTATTTCCATTCTTTTTATAGTGCTGAATGATAGATTGCACTGTAGATCTGGGCAGTGTCAAGTCTTTTGAGATTTGGTAACTTGATTTGCCCGCCTCAATCCCACAAACTATTCGCTTTCGAAGTTCTTCTCCCACTGGTTTGCCACGACCCATTTTTACTTGAAAACTGAAGAAATTAACAGAATTTTTCAGAATTTATACGATCTCACTTGTCAAAATGACTGAAGAATTACTTATCCAAACTTAAATTTTTTAAAATAAATTTTATAAAGAGAAAAAAATATTTAACTCAATGATAGACGAACTCTTTTGCATCGATTAGCAACTAGATGAACTATTTTGCGTACGATTTGCTGTAGAAAAAATCTTTGTACACATTTTTCGTCCTAGACGAACTATTTTGCATCGGGGCTCGTATAAACTATTTCCTTTTTGACGTGACAACGTCTTATAATTCGATGGAGCCGGCTGCACGCACCAAAAAACATGACGCATGCGGCGTTACCTCGCTCTGAGGCGTTCCATTCAATGTGCAAGCGAGAGCGCGTAACGAGCGACAAAGAGGCAACGTGACAAAGACGTTGTCACGTTCAACTGTCGTCAGTAAACCGACTACAATTTTTTTTGTTAAACTTGTTAATCATAATATCATCTCATTACTTACATTGTAATTGTAACCTTGTGCATGTCCGTTCTTGTTATGTGTATATAACTGTTTTCCGTTTAATTCGTTTAGTTAGTAATCTAGTAATTAAAAATCTTAGTTTTGTCGATTATAAACCTATAATTTAGTATTCATCAGTCTGTTGTAGCGATATCTGTATTAGATATAAATGACGACCACTTTAGTGTATTGGTCAAGAAGTTGCCTGTTCACCAATATGTCGCCGGTTCGATCTCCGCACTGTACAAACATTTGTACTGGTCTGGTCTTGTATGTATTTATTTAAGTTTATTTGTAAGACCACTGTTGATTCTGATATCTGTAACACAAATGCTTAAGTTACTTACCACGGAGTCAGATCAATGTATGTGATGTTGTTGTATATTTATTTAATAATTATATTTTTGTGTGTTATGGCTCTTAAAACCTACGGAGGACCCAGAGGACGTCATGCGAATCACTAAAATAATAACATGATGATGATAGACATAACAATTGTCAGTAAACATACTGACTTGGTTGACTGGCAGAATAATATTAAGTCCACCCTTTGTACATTTCTTGTGCAATAAAGGTTTAAATAAATAAACAATACTTAGAACAAAAAAGAAAGAAAAAAATGTTTATTGGGCTTATAAACTACACTTGAAAATTGACACAGAAATAGGACTAAGTATATTATAAAACTTTAATGAAAGACAGGTGTTGGTATAACCAAATTGGCCCCCACTCAGCATTATTGCCATGACAAGCCATCGCGCTGATTTTCCGTGGGTTCCATTAAGGTTTGGAGATGGCACCACCAACATAGACTGACTACATGCCGGTGCTACCAACTATTTTATTTCGGTCCGAGTAAGTCATTATATGAAGGGAATCTATTCTAGTTTTACCCAAAGCGAAATTGAATCTAGAAAAATAAAATTTATTCCTTTATTATGGTTCACCAACAACAAATAAATACGTTAATGGGCACAACATCACATACATTGCTCTGATCCCAAAGTGAGTAGCCTGAGTACATGTGTTATGGAAATCAGAAACAATGAAGGTAACCACAAACACCCAGACCCTTTACAACATGGAAAAAACGTTTCCAACATTGTCTCCGTCCGGGGATCGAACCCGGGACCTCATTGATGGCGGTATCTTGAAATTTCTACCAACTACACCACTGAGGTCGTCAAAATGCATTAATGTTTACATTAAAAACGAGATATTCTAAGTACAGCCGCAGAATTCTTAATCGGCCACGTGATAAAACTTCTTTTTCAACACACTTGCTCATAAAGTGGTTGTACTCGTAATTACACTGCAATAGGCTTGTTTCCACTATGAAAGAAATATTCAAAAACTGATTTTCTCTAAAATAATTCATAATTTCAGATGCCTTTACACTAATATTTTTCTGCAGTTCGTATTATTTGATTTTTAATTGGAATGCAAATGATAATTAGTCACTCAGTTGGCATTGCACGCGGTGACGTCAAAGTGTGTTATTCCCATACAAGCTCTATGAAGAAAAGCGTTTTGACAGTTGATAAAAAGTACGTCAACGATTGGTGGTGTCAACTACCGTATTAGACTAATAAGGACACCTGTAAGCAAACTGTGACTTTTTCATTGCTATAACTCACAAGTGAGTTACAGATTTAAAAAAAGAAAACTTTAAAATCCCCGTTTTGTACGTGTCAGAATAGGCGCAACCCTTGTGCGCGGAAAATAAAGAATTAATTTTGATTCTAAGGCGCTTCCTACGGACGAAACACGAAGCACATCCAATGATTGGATTTCACCTACCTACACGAATAATGAGCCATCTCAAATTACAATAGAACATGAAAGTATTTCAAAAATAATTACAATAGAACATGAAAGTATTTCATAAATAATTACAATAGAACATGAAAGTATTTCAAAAATAATCTATCTGATGAGACCGCTATGCCATCAAAGCAGTTAATTATAATTTTACTAACTGCACATTTACTATTTTTTTTCTCTAAATAAACTTTTTATCATGAGTTTTTATTGTTATTTTATTCACAAGTGTGTTGGAAAACGTCGTATGATACACGTGTGTATTGATGATTACCGTCCTCGACTCTGTTAAGACCCTCGCCTACGGCTCGGGTCTCAATGGCGCCTCGGCGGTAATCACCAATGTTGCACACTAGTACCATAATGGACTATTTTTATAACCAAATTTGTGTTTGTTCTATGCTTATATTTAATATCATATATTTGCAGCATCCGCACACACCGGCGAGCATGGAGTGGACGAGTACCCCGACATCAGCGGCATCACCAACGCCAGGGTGAGTGGCTAAGCCCACTGCTGGGCATATGTACCTTGGCTTTTTTCTGGATTCTACGGAAGAACAGCGCCGCCGGATCATTAGGTTCTGCGGCATTGCTGAGTAGATTCACTTCATGCATGTCTAAGTAGGAAAAAATCTGTAATATTTTGTGTTTTTCTTTGTATTTGTGTCCCTGCTACATGTTTGAATAAATATGGTTCGTCATATCATCATATTAGCCCGTTGCATTCCACTGCTGGACATAGGCCTCCCCCAAGGAGCGCCACAAAGCACGATCTCCCGCCCTCTGCATCCAGTCACTACCAGCTGCCTTCTTCAGGTCGTCTGTCCATCTAGCCGGGGGGCGTCCCACACTACGTTTACCTAAGCGTGATCTCGATTCGAGAACCTTCCTGCTCCACCTCTCGTCGGTTCTGCGACAGATATGGGCAGCCCACTGCCACTTTAGCTTGCTACGAGGGTGGATTGAAAAGTTCGCGGCCTCAGCAAGAAAACAATATTAAATATAAGCAAAAGTAATTTTATTTTTCCACGTTATCTCCACTTAACTCTATGCACTTCTTCCATCTGGTTTCCAACGCCTGTATGCCGGTCATAAAACAAGTTTCTTTAGGGCCTTCAAAAAAGTGACCCACCGCAGCTTCAACCTCCTCATTTGATGAAAATTTTTGACCTCCAAGGTGTTTTTTTAGGTTTGGGAATAAATGAAAGTCTGAAGGTGCCAAATAAGGGAAATAGACGGGATGGGGCAGTAATTCAAAGCCACAATCACGAATTTGAGCCATAGATTCAACAGACATGTGAACGCGTGCATTATCCTGATGGAACAACACCTCCTTGCTGAGTAATCCTGGCCTTTTCTCTTTGATTGTTTCTAGCAAGCGACTTAAGAGGGTGCAGTAATAAGCCGAGGTTATAGTTTCACCTTTTGCAAGGTAGTCCACCATGATGACACCCTTCATCCCCTGCATCCCAAAATACTGACGCCATCACCTTGCCAGCTGACAAAATTGTTTTGGCTTTTTTGGAGTCGGTTCATCAGAATTTTTCCACTGCTTGGATTGCTGTTTTGACTCTGGGGTGTAGTGGTGTACCCAAGTTTCATCTATGGTTACAAATCTGGCCAAAAAATCTTGTGGATCAGTCTCAAACATGTCCAAACAGTCGCGAGAAATCGTGATGCGTATTCGTTTTTGTTCGGCTGAAAGCAATCTGGGTACCCACCGCGCACAAACCTTAGAAAATCGAAGTTCATTGACTATGAGGTTTTGTGAAGTTCATACGAGATGCCAATAGTGTCTGCAATCTCCCTGATGTTCAAACCCCGATCTGTCAATATCAGATCACAGATTTACCCGATGTTTTCTTCAGTCGTAGACGTCATAGGACGCCCAGAGCGAAGGTCATCTTCAATACTCTCTCGTCCGCGATTAAATTCAGCAACCCACTTTTTTACAGACGTATACGACGGAGCAGATTCCCCAATGTTGTTGACATATCTTCGTTAATCTCTTTTGGAGTTAGTTTTTTGTTGAACAGGTATTTGATGACCGCACGTTGCTCAATTTTCTCCATTCTTGAAAAACGCTCCACAAAGGCACAAAATTCAGTCTTAATTATAGACAGTTAATGCTATTGCGATAAAATTAGAGAGAGTAAACTAATCGAATGAGATCAGTTACAATAAAATAGTTCAAGTATTTATGTGTTGGCCGCGAACTTTTCAATCCACCCTCGTACATTTTTGGACAACATCAATAAATGAATATGGTTGATGAATGATTATAGATATGAATGATTTTCTATTCATATTTATAAACTCCTACTTACTATTGGATTAACTTCGTTTAAAGTCCCATTACAATTTAGATTTCTACTAGAACAACCTAGTTGTCTCTGGCTGGGGTCTTCAATTCGGCCATGTTGTACATGCTTTTATCTTGTCATTTTATCTAACAATAATCAATCATTGCTGTAGGAAGGCCTAGCACTGTCTACTTAAATGTCACTTTTACCAATAAATACATGAGATGGATAGATATAAAGATCAACACATTATTGTACAACACAAAACAACAATTACAGACAAGTTTAACAAATAAAGATGTACGATTTAGACAAAAGGTGGGCTTAACGCCGTAGAGCATTCTCTACCAGTCATACCTTTGGGCTAAGCAGAAACGATTAGTGGGCGGTGCGAAAAAATAAATAAAAGAGAAAACACAAAAATAATAATACCAATAATATGACTCTTGTATTGCATGGAGAATACCAGATGCCTATTTTATTCTATTTGTACAAATCTTACTATCCAAACTACAGGAAGCGATGCGCAAGATGACCGAGGAGGACAAACGCAAGATCCTGCAGCAGGTCGAGCTGTTCCGCCGCGAGAAGATGACGTTCGACAACGAGGTCGCCAAGTGGGACGACGCCGGCAACGACATCATCATGTTGGCCAAGCACATGTGCATGATCATGCTCGAGATGACCGACTTTACCAGGTACTTCACACATACTTCATCATCAGCCTATATACGTCCCACTGCTGGGCATAGGCCTCACCTCAACTATGAGGTGGTCCGAGCCATACTCCACCACGCGGGCTCAGTGCGGTGCGGTGGAGGGGTGTGTGTAAGGTAAGTGACCAACCTTACTGTCAGATGTTATTAAGCCGCCCGAGGGCCTCTGACCAGGCTTAACGACAAATATCTATCGATATTAACCGGGAGCAACAGCTTAACGTGCCTTCCGAAGCACGGAGATGCTTGTAAATAGACGTCACTTAAATGGTCAGAATGGTCACCCATCCCAAACATGACCGTGCCTTAGGTTGCTTAACTTTAGGTATCACTACCAAAGCGCTGCAACCACTGCGCCACAAGCACCTCTACATACTTCATACTTCACAGTTATAATATAGCCCGGCGTTAGTGGCGGCCCTCCTGCCGACAGAATCCGCTGCATCACACACAGTCGTACATCAACTTAATAGGGGGTTTCCTATTTTAAACAATCTGACATTTGCTTGTGTTAATCTTCTTATTTCCTTGTATTAATCTTTACATTTCCTTGCATTAATCTACACATATCCTTGCATTAATCGTCACATTTCCTTGTATTAATCTAAATATTTATTTGTATTCTGTCTTCATATTTTCTTGTTATAATCGAAATTTTTCCTTGTTTTTATTTTTATGAGGTGCTTGTGGCGCAGTGGTTGCAGCGCTTTGGTAGTGATACCCAAAGTTAAGCAACCTACGGCGCGGTCATGTTTGGGATGGGTGACCATTCTGACCATTTAAGTGACGTCTATTTACAAGCATCTCCGTGCTTCGGAAGGCACGTTAAGCTGTTGGTCCCGGTTAATATCGACAGATATTAGTCGCTAAGCCTGGTCAGGGGCCCTCGGGCGGCTTAATTACATCTGACAGTAAGGTTGGTCACTTACCTTACAAACACCCCTCCACCAATCCGCACTGAGCCCGCGTGGTGGAGTATGGCTCGTACCACCTCATAGTTGAGGTGAGGCCTGTGCCCAGCAGTGGGACGTATATAGGCTGATGAGGTTTATGAGGTTATTTTTATATTTCCTTGTATTAATCTACACATTTTCTCCGCAGAGGCCGCGGCCCGCTCAAGACGACGATGGACGTGATCAACGCGGCGAAGAAGATATCCGAAGCCGGCACCAAACTGGATAAACTCACCAGGGAGATTGCTGAACAGGTAAGCAGAAATTCGATAGACTAAAGCTGAAAAAATAAATAGATAAATTGTTTCAACGAACACACCAAATACCTAGCCACAAACTAAGCGTGAGCTTGTGCTATAGTGGCTAGAATAACGAATAGAAATCTATATATATAAAAATGAAACCCGTTTTCCTTGGTCATGGCATCACGCGTGAATGGCTGGACCAATTTCACTAATTCTTTTTTGTTGTATTTGTTATTATTAGGAGTAGGTTCATACGGAAAAAAATATTAAGAAAATCTCTCAGAAATATTGAAAAATATACATTTAATTTTGCATATTTTAAAAGACGCGCGTAACTAATGTCAATGTCATTCGATGACATTGTTCAATCATTGCAACGCTAAGGCGGTACGAAGTTCGCCGGGTCAGCTAGTACTTAAATACATTTATAATCTCCCATGTACGAATGCACGTGCTCATCTCACAAACATTTGCCCCTAGCAGAATTCGAACCAGAAAATTTTTTCGCTTTAAATTTCCACTGAACGACGCCAGTGCAAGTACCCAAACCAAACCGTAACCACTTCGAGAACTAGAGGTGGAAATAGCAGGACTTAAAATACAACTCACAACGTGGCACGGAAAATGCTACTGATACGACACTTCCTTGCAATTCTTTTACAGCTTAAATCATGTTATTGTTCACATTCCAAAATGTCCATATATCTTTGTCATTTATAATTATAATTATCAATTTTATAATATCAACATAAAAACACAATACATCTTTTACAACTGTTTCAAATGTATCTAATAAATTTAATGTTCAGGTAATTTATTAAAAAATGATATACATCTATAATAGTAATAGTCCTCCTGGCCGATTTCAACCTCGGCGGCCAATTTCAACAGAGATCAGCCAACCGCGCAGGAGATATTATAGTGCACAAGTGTGAGCGCAATACACAGGTGCACTCACTGTTCCATCACTCTCAAAGTTCGGTGAGACGGCAATCCGACATGACCGGAGAGAGATCAGGCGCAGGACCAACGGCTTAACGTGCGCACCGAGGCACGGGGGTGTCACACCGACAGCTTCGCGACTCCGAGCTGTTGGCGAGAAATTCATGACAGAAAATCTCAGAAACAATTTTCGCCTCAAACTGGGATTCGAACCCAAGACCTCTCGGATATAAGGCAGACACTTTGCCACTACACCAACGAGGCAGTCATAGATATACATCTACAAAATAAAATAAATAAATAAAAAAAAGTAAATTAAATAGTAGTTTATATTATATATAATGTAGCATTATTTTATTAATTATATTGTAAACACGTAGTGTACACTGATCTTGGATACCTGTACTGTTTGTAAATTTTTTAGTTAATGTGTATTGCATATGTAATTAATTACAGATATCTGTTTGTGTACCAAACTTAAATAAATAAATAAATAAATACCCAGTTGACTGTACTACAAATGTTTCTTTTTTTTTTAATTCCCAGTGCCCCGAATCGTCGACGAAGCAAGACTTGCTCGCGTACCTCCAGCGCATCGCGCTGTACTGTCACCAGATTCAGATCACCAGCAAAGTGAAGGCCGACGTCCAGAACATATCTGGCGAGCTTATTGTTAGCGGGGTAAGTGCTCTCACCCCCCCCCCCCTCTCTCTCTTTCGCTCTCTCTCTCTCAAAAGGCTGTATAAGTCCAACTGCTGGGTACAGGCGTCACCTTAACTATGAAGCGGTACGCGCCATACTCCACCACGCGGGCTCAGTGCGGATTGGCAGAGGGGTGTGTGTGTGAGGTTAGTGACCGATCTTACTGTCAGATGTTATAAAGTCGCCCGAGGGCCTCTGATCAAATGGTGAGTGCTATTTTGAGCTAAAATAAGCCGTCGACCGATGTTTCGGGTGTAGCCGTCCCTGTCACTCTTACGAGCTTGACCGTGCGAGCGAATCCGCTGGCTAGACACGAAGATACGAACGAAACGTTACGCAGTTCGGCGGCAGATATAGACTTCCAGCAAAGTAAAGGCCGACATCCAGAACATATCTGGCGAGCATATTGTTAGCGAGGTAAGTGCTCTCGCTCTCTCTCTCTCTCTCTCTAACTATCTCCCTCTCACTCTCTCATCAGGCTATATAAGTCTCAGTGCGGTGCGGAGATGAGGGGTGTATGTAAGGTAAGTGACCAACCTTACTGTCAGATGTTATTAAACCGCCCGAGGGCCTCTGACTAAGTGGTAAGTCCTGTTATGCCCTAATCTGTAAGCCGTTACCCGTAGTTTTGGTTGTAGTCATCCCTTTTACTCTTACGAGCTTGACCATAAGAGCGAACGTGCTGACAAAACCTAAAAATACGAACGAAACGTTATGCAGTAAAGAGAAGGCCGACGGCAAATATAGACTACCAGTAAAGAGAAGGCTGACGGCAAATATAGACTACCAGTAAAGAGAAGGCCGACGGCAAATATAGACTACCAGTAAAGAGAAGGCCGACGGCAAATATAGACTACCAGTAATAGTCCACTCAACAAAGCAGGTGTAGAGTGCGTGAGCTGGAACCTAAGAAATTTCTTCAGAAATTGGTTTAGAATGCTTAGAGAGTAAACATACTAAAAATCCCCCACTCTCGGGAGGGAGTGGGGGGAGGGGGTTAAAGTTCCCACTTTTGAGTTTTTCTCTAATATCTTTAAAACGGTGCGTCGTAGGGAAAAAAATGTCTTCTACGTAATGACAGCTAATAAAATTTCCTACAACTTTTGCCCGACACAATTTTTCGGATTCACAACCATTTTTGATCTACGCGTTCTGGAAAAGTGAAATTTTCGAAAAAAACACTAAAACACTACCTCTTGCCTGCTACTTCAATCGTGTTATTTCGGAAAAAAAAATAGACTGTATGGTAATCCAGGTCCTAATATATCTACATACCAAATTTCATACAAATCTATTCAACCATAGAGCTATCGATTTTTTTTTCCTTTTTTATTTTATATCTTCATCCGTTTAGGCCGTGAAGGTCCTGGCAACAGGTCTTCTTCCAAAGCACCCTCATCTTCAGTGGATGGTTCTTGCTGGAAGGCCTCTACGTCATCTTCAACAACGTCTCCGTCAAGAGACACGCCGTTGATACATTTCCCTTGGCAGTGGAGGCATGCCGCAGAACATTTGAGCATTGCTTTCCGACATCCACATTTTCCACTACCACAATCTCTTTCTCTACGACGCACCGTTTTTAAGATATTAGAGAAAAACTCAAAAGTGGGAACTTTAACCCCCTCCCCCCACTCCCTCCCGAGAGTGGGGGATTTTTAGTATGTTTACTCTCTAATCATTCTGAACCAATTTCTGAAGAAATTTCTTAGGTTCCAGCTCACGCACTCTACACCTGCTTTTGGAGTATTCTTTGAGCGGACTAAAAGACAAGGCCGACGTCCAGAAAATATCATTCGAGCTTATTGTTAGCGGGGTAAGTGCTTAATTGCTTTGACCAGCCACTGTAAGCCGTCGACCGTTGTTTCGGCTTTAGCCATCCCTGTCACTCTTACGAGCACGGCCGTGAGAGCGAACGCGCCGACTAGACCCGTTACGCAGTTCGGCGGCAGATAACCACGAACTTATTGTCAGCGGGGTAAGTGTTTGTTTGCTTCGACCAGCCACTCTAGTCAATATTAATAATATTGTCAAATATATATTGATCTCTTTATATGATTTTCTATATTAATAGTTAATAAACTACATACGAGTATTCTACGAATATTGATGACTTTCAACAATTTGTTTCATCGGTTTACGCGAACAGTAGACATTGAAATGATACACTTTTATTTTACGGATTATTTCGCAATTTATTTACATTTCTTAATTCATTTTAACTTCTCAACTCATTTTAACCTGACGTTTCGGACCCTTTTCAGCGTCCGTGGTCGCATGTAGACTAAGGTGTTAGTTGTCATTACATAGTTTTGAAAAAAAAATGTAAACTACCATCACTCAAAAATATTAAGCTACGTTCTTATCTACACAAAATGAGCTAACAGTATCTTGGTAAATATAATTTCTCAAAAATAGCTCGAAGTCGAGAAGTTGTCGATGTTACACCCCCGTGCCTCGGTGCGCACGTTAAGCCGTTGGTCCTACGCCTGATCTGTCTCCGGTCATGTCGGATTGCCGTCTCACCGAACTTTGAGAGTGATGGAACAGTGAGTGCACCTGTGTATTGCGCTCACACGTGTGCACTATAATACCTCCTGCGTAGTTGGCTGATCTTTGTTGAGATTGGCCACAGTGGTCGAAATCGGCCAGAAGGACCATTATTATTAAATAGAATGTAAATAAATCCGTAAAAAAGTGTATCATTTCAATGACTTTTAACAAGAATAGTCGCTAACATTTCAATATTTAGACAGGGCAAGAGGACAACTCACAAAATACAGGCGTTGTTATAAGTGGGGTAAGAATAACAATGTTGGTTTATATTGGGGTAAATTGTCAATGTCCTATGTCCATTACATGTTGTTTGTATAAAAGAAATAAGGCGCCAGGTGAAGGTATTTTTTTAATAAATATAATATATAACAACATCACATACATTGATCTGACTCCGTGGTAAGTAGTTTAAGTCTTACAGATATCAGAATCAACAGTGGTATTACAAATAAACTTAAATAAATACATATACAAACAGACATGTTCATGCACACAAATGTTTGTACAGTGCGGAGATCGAACCCGCGACCTCTTGGTTAATAATCAACTTCTTGACCATTTCACCAAAGTGGTCGTATTGTCACTGTTAAAAAAAATTGGACGCCACAGGTGGGACTCGAACCCACGACTTTCGAAAAATTAGTTGAATGCTCTCCCAATTGAAGAAAATCGGCCAATGCGTGAAGGTCACTTTATCTAAACAAAAGACTTGTTTCTACTATCAAATGAATATTCGAAAACTGTCGTTCTTAAAAATAAACCATTCCTATTTAAACCATGTTTTACGCAAATAAAATTTCATTCATTCATTCGTTTCATACAATTTTTTGACTTGACAACGTCTTTTAATTCGATGGAGCCGGCTGCACGCACTAAAAACCATGACGCATGCGGCGTTACCTCGCTCTGAGGCGTTCCATTCAAGGCTTGAAGTGCAAGCGAGAGCGCGGGACGAGCGACAAAGAGGCAACGTGACAAAGACGTTGTCACGTTCAACTACCGTCAGTAAACCGACTTTACAGACAGCCGATTTTTTTTGCACGTTATGACGTCAAAATGTGTTATTTCCATACAAGTTCTATTGAAAAAAGAGTTTTGACAGTTGATACAATGTACGCCAAAGATTGGTGGTGACAACTAAGAAAGAATCGGCTGTTGACGTAAGATCACTGTAGCTCAACGATTTTTTATTTATTTCTCTTTATTTAAGGAGCTTTGTCAATACTGACCATGTCACTCCGTCAGGTTTGCACATTGTACATTTTAAATATAAGATAATTCGCTAACAACAAGGTTAAGTATTAAAAAATAACATTTAGTACAGCTAGCTCAACGATTGGGAGAGCATTCAACTGGTTCGCGAATGATGGAATTTTTATCTCACTATCTTTTCTAAACTGACTTTATTTATTTAAATCTTTATTGCACAAGAAATGTACAAAGGGTGAACTTAATGCTAAAAGCATTTTCTGCCAGTCAACCTCAAGGTCATGCAGAAAGCAGGCAATGGGTGCAGTGAAAAATCATTTAATTAGACTTTATTGTTTATCCAATGCAAATGGCATTGAAGTTTCAAATACTTTTTGTAGAGACTGTACAAGATCACATATAATGTTCAAAATGTGAAAGCTTCGTTATGTGGAAACTATGTGGTTATGGTTTTTTTTTTGTAGGGCAACTTAAATTAAAAAAATGGTTGCCTGTAAAGTCGGTTTCACGGGCGAAGATTTTACGTGACAACGTCTTTTCAACGCGCCTAATTCTCTAGTGCTGCGCGCGCGGCGGACCGATCATGTTTGAGTGGGAGAGAGACGCAAGGCATTCGCCGGTCCGGCGGGCCTCTCTCACGTTCGGTGACTCATCGTAACAGACGTGAGCGGGCGTTACACTTTTTCATGAGTGACTACGAGCCACAACCTAATTTAAGACGTTGTCACGTCAAAAAAAACCGCCATGTACCATGAAAACAGCTGGTGAGCTTAAACGGATGGACGGATTTTGAATAGAACAGAAATCGTTTAATTGCAAGAATACAACAAATTTGCAATTCCACAAAGATCTTAGAAATAAAGACAATAGTCATGTGTATTCAGCCTGCGTACAGGCGTGCAAATTATAATAGTATGTATTTCACTAGAGATAGCTACGATGTCACAGACAGACACACACAAAAACACAACAACACACACATACACATACATACACACACACACATACATACGTACACATACACACACATACATACACACACACACACAAAATTTATCTTGCGTCATAGTCAAAAACACTCTGTTTTTGACTATGACGCAAGATGTGGGTTCTATGTTCGTTTTGCTTCAAAAATTGTTCTTTATGTGAAAGTCTTCTTTTTGCTTGAGTTATATCATTTGCTTTACATATAAGAATGTTTTATTTTATTTATCTTATGCTGCTATGCCCTGCTGGGTGTATACTTATTTGTTGTACTATTAATAGTTGCCTATTAACCCATTAGAGGTCACTGTACCCAATTGTGTACAGCGATATTCCTACCCACCATTCACACGTAAAGCAAAGTTTACGTAGGTAACTTCATTATTACACTTTGACAAATTACTGTTCATGTCAATTTATTTGAATTTCGCGGGTATTGTGACATTTTCGAATAAAAAGTGTCAGTTGAAGTTGTGCAACTAAAACTGTGTGGAGGTAAGTCAATGTTTTATTTATTATTTCAACAATTACTACATCAAAGTTGTTTGTTACGTTTGATTTGTATAAAATATATATCAGAGTAATTGATCAGTACTAATAATAATAAATAACTGTTATTGTGAGTAAGCTAGGGTCATATAAATAACGCTGTACTCGTTTGGGTACAATGACAACATGCATAAGTAAAATATCACATTTTTATTTCAGATTTGTTACAATGGAGAAACAGAGAAGACACTGAATTGTACTCCAGCAAATCATGAAGTTTTCTTTGACAACTTTTTTACAAGTTATGATCTGTTACTTGAACTGAAAAGCCTTGGTTACCGTGCTACGGGGACAATACGAGAAAACAGGACTAAAAAATGCCCACTAACCAGCACCCAGGATTTGAAAAAGAAGGAACGAGCTACTTATGACTACATGTTTGATAAGAAAGGTGAAATTTTACTAGTGAGATGGAAAGACAACAGCGTGTGCACAATGGCAACTAATTACGACACGATTGAACCCCTGGGGACTGTAAAAAGATGGTGTCCAGTAAAAAAAGAAAAGACAGACGTTGCAATTCCCCGTTTATTCCAAAGTTACAATAAAAATATGGGAGGTGTAGACGAGCTAGACCAGTCTGTGTCTTTGTATAGAATAGCAGTTCACGGCAAAAAGTGTAAGGGTATTGTTCACCTATATGTTGGATATGACTATTGCAAATTCCTGGCGCTTACATGTAATGAGTCACGATAACTCTATGGATCAACTGATGTTCCGCCGTCACATAGCACGATTTTATTTACGCCAAAGTGAACAAAGGAAATCACGCCCAACTGCTTCAATAGTTGAAGGCCTGCCTCAAGATGGAGTTGGTCACTATCCCATGAAAATTGAAAAACCGCTGCGGTGTGTCCTTTGTCACTCAAGAGTACGCTGGCAATGTAAGAAGTGCGTGAAAACACTTTGCGTCGAAAAACAATGTTTTGAAAATTTTCACTCATAGGCGGTCAGTGTACTCAAATGGGTACACCCCCTAAAATACCACAATAATTACAATTTTTTTATTTTTTTCTCTCATTTTGTATTTTTAGTGCCTATTTAAGTATAAAAATAAAGATAATTTTAAAAAAATGTTTGTGGTTTTCATTTGACCTCTAATGGGTTAATATTTGCAATAAATATGTACAGTAGAATCCGTTTATTATGACTCCGCTTACATTGACCAACCGCCTATTATGACGTAATACACTACGAAGTTTTGTTTTCATATAAAATTCTTTACAAAAAAGTCGGATATAATGACTTCTCTTATAGTGACATGTCGCTTATTATGACCCATATTTAATAAATTATGTCCGGTTATAATGACCGATATGATACTTTACATTGCAAAGTATCATGTTTACACCTTCGGTAATGTTCGTTGATTCCCGACGACGTTCGGCACATGGCTCGTTTTTGTTTTGAATCTCAGTGAGTAATTGACGCTTGAAGGTCACGCATTATTTTTTATTTATTTTTTTTACAATAAAATGAAAAAAAAGCAGACAAAAATTACAGATTTTATTCAAATACACTTGTATGTGTATCATGTGTACGTAATAAATGTGCAATTATGATTTTATTAGTTACACTATACTTTTCTATTAAAATACATACATAAATATTTACGCAAAAATGTTTTTTTTTTTCACAAAACGCTTTGTATGACGTCCGCTTATTATGACGTGTTTGTCGATTCCCTTCGATGTCATTATAAACGGATTCCACTGTAAATATTCTTTTAGTACAGCCATCTTACAAATAAACTGACAGATTTGGTCTAGTGGTCCGCGGTCCAGACTACAAAACCGGCTGTCGCGGGTTCGAATCCTGCTAGCGGCAAATGTTTGTGTGATGAGCACGAGCATTTGTACCTGAGTCATGGGTGTTTATATATAAATGTATTTAAGTATTTCTATCCGTTATACTAGTCACCATAGTACAAGCTAACGCTTAGTTTGGGGCTAGGTAACTGGTGTGTTTGTTGAAACAATTTATTTATTTTTTATTTATTTAAACGCACTTTAATTTCAGCTCGACAGCGCCACGTCCCTCATACAAGCCGCTAAGAACCTGATGAATGCTGTAGTGCTGACTGTTAAGGCGTCTTACGTCGCGTCAACTAAATACACGCGACAGGGGACTATTGCTGTAAGTGTAATACTTTTCTTGCTTCCAAAAAAAGCTGCTGTGCCGCCCCTAGCCCCTAGGGTTGCCAACCGTACTCTGAAAATATAGTATTGTCCTCTGTATCGTGTAGGCGTACTATATAATCTAAACACTAATAATAATAATGAAAAATTAAATTATGCTAAAAGTACAGAAATTTACAATTTTAAAAGTACAGTAAGTCTGTACTCTTTATTTACCTACTTTAAATCAGATATACTCCAATTCTCCTAAAAAAAAGTTGGCAACCCTATCTCCACCGTTCGCCATTACAGGCACATGCCAAACTTTGGCATATTCGTCAGTGAGCTTACTTAGGCTTACTTTGACAAATTTAAATTATGTCTATCGGACCTTTGTCCCCGACCATAACACCCGGTCGGTAGGAAGCGCTTACCTACTGCGCTTAGCTTCCTAACTCTAAATCTGTTAACTGTGTGTAAACCGATATATTTGTATATGGAACTTGAAAAAATAGAAATTCGGTTTGTTTCGGCTGAGAATGATACGCTTTTGATGAAGCTTATTGCAGTGATATTTGGCTTGTAAAAAGCTATTTATATATAATTACAGATTGCATCGTGAAACGATTGAAAATAATATTACTGCAGTTGTATTTTTAATTTGTCATTTGAGATATATGAACACTTTTTTACATTGTCAAAATAACTTATTTTTTTATGTTTGCAAACCTTTTCCAGGCCCTCAATTTTGTTTGCAAACTTCAAAATATATTGGCACTTTAGTACCGTACAAAAAAGAGCATTCTACTTGTCATTGTCAATCTGTTGAAATCCATTGTTATATTGACGATGTACACTTCTGACTGTGCCTACTAAAAAGCGTTTAGATATTTTTATCTGGTGACTGTATTCGTACTAATTTAAAAAAAAGGAAATAATTGTAATAAATCTGCTTATTAAATGGCCCCTTATCAGCAAATTATTTAAATATAAATACGCAAAGAATTTTATTATTGGAATGTTTTCACTTCAACATGCTTATTGGTATTCAATACTGACTATATATAACTTAACAATTGGCTTTTTCGCCTGCGGGAGCAGAACTATGTAAGTCGTAGATGTGTTTTTTATTTTATTTTTTCAAACTAAAATTTTCATTTTTTACGCCATACGTATCTACCCCGACCTGTCACACCATAGCCAATTGGCTAGATGACACCACCAATCGTTGACATACTTTTTATTATCTGTCAAAACGGTCTGCCTCCATAGATTTCGTATGGGAATAAATGATCGTGACGTCACGGTCATGTGTCAGAAATCGGAGTCAATTGACCGAATATTTATTGCGTTTTCTGTGTTTAAAAATTGGTTACTACAGCTTTTTGGTAATATATTGGTTGTATTAACTTCATAGGGGCTATGTTTTTTAAACACCATGTTCTTGACAATATTTAAGATAGGTGTCATCATCCCAATTGTGTATTTGACACCACAATTAGATGACTCACATTTATGTTCTGTCAAAACGCCTTCTCCTTAAACTGACAGGACCGGGGCAACCGCGATCCGGATCCGGATCCAGATCGTTTTGACAGATGATACAGAGTATGTCAACGATTGGTGGTGTCATCTAGCATATTGGCCTCCTCTACTACTTTATGATTAGTATAGCTGGAACACCGATAAAGTTTAGGGTACCTGTCCGGAGCGGAGAAACGGAGTAATAGGTATTAACAAATAAAATTTTGGCTGTTTCATCTTAACCGATTGTCAAATATTTGTAAAAATATTTCTCTCGGGTGATTTGAGGGTGTCTCCCACAATCATTGATGAAACATACGCTGGCTCAAAGCGTTAAAAAAAGCACTTACAAAATTCATCGACTCCATTAAGGTTCTCGGTAGCTCAGTGGTCAACGCATTGGACCGGATTTCCAAAGGTCGGGGGTTCGAATCCTTCCCGACGACCGGAGCCGAAAATAATTTTTTAAGTGTTGTCTTTTCAATATAACTTTTTTCACTGAAAAGGAGCAGCGATTTTGTGCAATTCTATTGGTTAAAATTTGTCCGTTTCCGAGTTTTCTGCTCCGCGCCGGTAGACAGGCTCAATTTTAACAGTTGAGAATAAATAAATATACAACAACACCACATACATTGATCTGACTCCGTGGTAAGTAGCTTAAACACTTGTGTTACAGATATCAGAATCAACTGTGGTATTGCAATTAAACTTATATAAATATCAAACAGGCATGTTAATGCACACAAATGTTTGTACAGTGCGGGAATCGAACCCGCGTCCTCTGTTGTTAATAGTCAACTTCTTGACCATTAACACCAAAGAGGTCGCCAAATGGGATGACAGAATGGAGAATGGTTTGACAGATTTGGGTAGGTTCGTTTGGTAGTGTATTTATAAGCGGTTGTATTACATTCATGCATGGCTTATAGAAAACTATTTTATAGATATGCATCAACTTTATACGCTTTACGCTTGAAGTGCCAAAATGAATACGGGGTGTAAAATTAAATGCCACTCTGACACTCGTGATGTAACGTACCCGAGTTATTTTTTTCTACATTGATCTGATCTAAAAGTAAATAGTGAGCTATTTACTTGTGTTATGGGAATCAGAAACAACGAAGGTACAACAAACACCCTGACGGAATCAGGGGTTACTTCGCGAAAATTCATGACTAAAGCTAAAAAGAGGATTATTTTGCTTTAAAACTCCACTAAACTGCGCCAGCGCAGGAACACAAATTACAAATAGGTACGTCCAACTGTAACCTCTTGAAAGTACTAGAGCTGGAAGTCGCTCGTAGTCTGTCGAAGCGACAACATCAGTAGTAGTGGCGAAAGGCGTCAAGTGTTTTGTTGGTGTCAGTGTTGTGTTGCCAGGTGCATATGTGTCACGTTGTGAGTATTGTAAGTCCTGCGGCTTCCAGCTCTAGTTTTTTCCAGTGGTTACAGTTAGATGTATTTGTAATTTCGGTTCCTGCGCTGGCGTCGTTTAGTGGTAATTTAAAGCAAAATAATCCTCTTTTTAACACGCTTTTATGAGATCGGGGTGTATGTATGTATGTATGAATGTAACGGAATTTTTGAGCTCAATTTTCACCAACTTCCAGAAATCGGATTAATTTGAAACTTTGCACACGTATTAAGTACCGATGACAATGCAATAATTTGATAAGAGTTTTCGATTATCCTTATTAACTTAAAAAAATAAAATAAATAATAGTTTAAAAAACTAAAAAACACGCTTTTATTCCTAACTAAAAAAGAGAAAATAATTTCTGAGTACACGGAATTTATATTACAGTAGAGTAAAAAGCGTGGGGTGCTTGGTATAGTAGTATGTGAAAATCATCCTATTAATTAATTAATTAATTTATTTATTTATTTATTCAGTCTTCTAAGGACCACATACAATTAATAAAAATGAAATTAGAATTAGATTAGAATTAGATAGAATTTACCAAAACAAATAATTAATAAGAATAATATAAATAGTATTTAAAATAATATTTTAGTATTAGCCAGTACATGCACCATGCCAAGGTGATACACGTACTGACAGTCAAAGCGCTCGGCAAATACTCTCAGGAGAGTGTTTGGGCTGGCCCGCACCCTGCGCCCCAGGGATGTGCACCTCTTGCGCATGATTGTGTAGAAGCAATCCACGCGCGCTTCAGCAAACATCCCTGAGGCGCTACAGAAGCGAGGCAGCCCCAACAGCACCCTGAACGCATTATTGTATTGTACGCGTAGGGCGCTATACTGCTTCTGCGTATACTTCACCCAGAGACTGCTCGTGTAGAAGGACGTGCAAAATGCCCTAAACAAAGTGATTTTGACGCCTCTTGAGCACCGACCAAATCTGCGGGCTATCATATTCGCACGAACAGACAGCGCCCTACGCTCCCTTTCTATGTCAGCATCATCTTTCAGGTCTGGGGTCAGAATGTGCCCAAGATATGTAAACTCTGTTACCCTATTTAGTGAGCATCCATTTAATTTCGGTTCAGTTGTTTGAGTTAGGAACCTTCCCCGAACCTGAAAGATCATCCACTCACTCTTCTTGACATTATACGTCAATCCGTGCCGCTTTGCATATTTTTCACATATGTCAAGCCGCTGTGACAGCCCACCTACTGAGGCACTCATATCGTCCGCGTTACTTATATTATTAAAGCAGACTCCATCAATATGGCACCCGACATGTGTGCTGCCGAGCTCCTCTACAAGCGCGTTTACATAAAGGTTAAAGAGTTTTGGCGATGTCAGCCCCCCCTGCCTCACGCCGCACTCCAACCTGTAAGGTTTTGAAAAGACCCCTGACCATCTTACAACGTTGATCTGATTCTCATACCAATATTTAAAAGTGCTAATTAGTTCCTTAGGCATCGATGTTTGGTATAGTTTTTGCCAAAGGATATCGTAGGAAACCAGATCAAACGCTTTCGACAAGTCCAGGAAGCACGCAAAAATAGGCAACTATAAAAAGAGAAGTATGAAAACGTCATAAAGTGTACCCCACGCTTTTACTCTACTGTAATATAAATTCCATGTACTCAGAAATTATTTTCTCTTTTTTAGTTAGCAATAAAAGCGTGTTTTTTAGCTTTTTAAACTATTATTTATTTTGCTTAACATCCAGAGCCTGGACAATTTTTTTAAATATTATAAATAAATACTTGCCCCTTACGCATTTTTGATAGCTCAAGCGTATCGCCAATGAACTCAGATTATAGTAAAATTTTAATTTGGAGATCTTGTCGTTTCACTTTTAGATTTTTATAAAATATGTTACATTCACCATTTTTTTATTAGTAATAGCAACCGAGGGTAGTATGTTATTTTTTATTATTTAGAAACTTTTTTTTTCATTTCTTGTTATGAAAATTGTGCCATTTTGTTCTTGTGTTCTAAAAAAATTAAGAGGCTCATTATTTGGCCCGATTTGGTTGGTTTGAAATTTAGAATTAATTCATTTTACACTATTTCAATCAGTTCTCTGTCACCACTCATATCGTTCTCACAATTTAATGTAGTGTGTGAATTATCTGTAATTCTTTTGAGAAATAAAGTTCTTTTTAAACCGTAATATTACCTCTTTCTCTCACAGTCGCCGATAGTGGTCTGGCGTATGAAAGCTCCCGAGAAGAAGCCACTCATTCGTCCCGAGAAGCCGGAAGAGGTGCGCGCGAAGGTGCGGCGCGGCAGCCAGAAGAAGCAGCCCAGCCCCGTGCACGCGCTCGCCGAGTTCCAGAGCCCCGCCGAGAGCGTATAAGGTACCTAATATTTTTTTACACATATCACATGATCGGTACCTAATATTATATCGCATGAATGGTATCTAGTATTTGACACATAATGAGGTACCAAATTTACACATATCACATGTTTGGAACCTAATATTATATCGCATGATTGGTACCTAATATTTGTCACAAGATCGCGATTGCCAAGTTCCATACTTCCAAAGCAAGGTACCTAGTATAATATCGCATGACTGGGCCCAAGTATTTTGCCATATGACTGGTACGTAGCATTTATTTCATTATCGCGGTCGTCGGGTTCCAGAACCCCGCCGACAGCTTATATGGTACCTTTTGTAATATATCATGACTGGAACCTAGTATTTACCTAGCATTTATCCCATGATCGGGATAATCACTGCCTAGTTATTTTGTAGTAGAGAGGATAGTGTGTAATTCTTTATAGGAAACAAATATCATTATAATAGTAATAATAATATCTTTATTTGCCAGAAGAGATCTAATTAATTGGGAAAAAACTAATTAATACACAAAAGCCTGTGTTGCCAAACTAGGATTTATATAACCTGTATTTCGGCAATCAGCGCTTTTCCACCTCGAATACCTCTTTACAATCTATTACTTTACATTACAGGTACTTATCGCCGGAGCGGGGTAAATTGCAAAAGCAAACTTATATTTAGTAAAAGCTCATATTTATTTTGTATCGAAATTCCCATGTCTTGTGATTATGATTAAAATAAGACGCTTATCAATAATTATGATTATATTTTCTTTTTCAAAATTGTGATTTCTTTGTGACGCATATTATTATTTTTTATCTAAACCTCCGATATGCTTAGCCATAGATTATTTTTTATATGTTTTTTTTTTATATTTTTATTGTGTCTTATTGGTAAGGATATAATGATATCCTCAGAGCCAAAGCTAACGATGTATTTTGTACGCACGTTTCCTCTAAGACCCTTAACATATTGCGACTTCAGACATCGATGCTAAAATCACGGGGGTAAATTCCGTTACTACTACTACTACTATTACTTCGCTGGCTCAGCGACCCGAAGTGGATCTTGGCCTCCGACATTAAAGTGCGCCATTCTTCCCTATTCTGTGCCAAATCTGACCAGTCGGGCACTTTTAGCTCTTTCAGGTCTTTGGCGACCTCATCCTTCCAGCGAAAAATTAAATTAAATAATTAGTAAATTCCGTTAAATCAATCTTAATTGAATTGCCCGCTTATAATATGAACAATAATATTAGTAGCATTTATTTTAGATAAGATCCATATTTTGTTAGTATACAGTAACTCAAAAACTAGTGTTAGTAACAAAAAGAGAAAATGAAAATTCAAAACCTCAAGGAGTGCTAAATTGGCACTCTGTACTACTTAATTGCATGCAGCGTGATTATGACAATAGGCTTGTTTCCACTATGAAAGAAATATTCAAAAACTGATTTTCTCTAAAATAATTCATAATTTCAGATGCCTTTACACTAATATTTTTCTGCAGTTCGTATTATTTGATTTTTAATTGGAATTCAAATGATAATTAGTCACTCAGTCGGCATTGCACGCGGTGACGTCAAAGTGTGTTATTCCCATACAAGCTCTATGAAGAAAAGCGTTTTGACAGTTGATAAAAAGTACGTCAACGATTGGTGGTGTCAACTACCGTATTGGTCAAAACGTGAACTGTCAGAAACAGGCGATTCTATTACGATTGGAAAGCGAAAGTGGCCATTGCCCGTGTCACGATGATGTCGCGAGTTTCACACAACCCACGACTGCATTGATGCTAAACTCGCAGTGTGTAAGGGGTCGTAAATGTTAAGTATGGCGTTTGAATTGACTTTAAAACTCGTGTAACTCACGTCAGAAGCGCGTCGAACGCACTTTTGTAGCGCGTCATACGTACGTTTGTAACGCCTCAAAAGTACGATTGTTGCGCGTCAAAAGTAGGTTTGTAACGCGTCAAAATTACGTTTGTAGTGTGTAAAAAGTACGTTTGTATCGCGTCAAACATACATTTGTAGCGCGTCAAACGTACCTACGTTTGTATCGCGTCAAAAGTACGTTCGTAGCGCGTCAAAAGTATGTCTGAAGCGCGTCAAAAGAAGGTTTTTATTGCGTCAAACGTACGTTTGTAGCACGTCAAACGCATTTCACAAGTGGCGTTTGAAGAGCGTAATACGAATACGTGCGTTTAATATACGCGTGCTGATGCTCTGATATTTAAGAAAAAATGTTGAAATTACCCTTTATTTAGTTAAAAGGAAATACGATGTATCCTTGTTTAGTGTAAAAGTATTTCTTTATATACCTGTATTCTTTAAATTTAAATGATATGACAATATAGATGATATTGTATTAATAGTGAAATTTTATATCACCGTAGTTAATGTATTGGCTAAAAACGTATTTAATTTACAATAAGCCTGATTTTTTGCCGCTTGATTGTAAAACGAGAACAGTTGATTTATTAATTTAACTCTGTCAAAGTGACAGTTGAATTAAAAACAGCGAATTAATTAATTACCAAGATTGGAATTGGCAATAATAATTTCATTCAGTAGAGAATCATCCGCCTTAGATATTTCATATTACATACATTTATGTAATGTAAGCTTCATAGAAATGTGTATACATGGGATTTTATTCTATTAGATAACTTTCTTAGGATGCTAAATATAATCTCTACATTTAAATCAACAAAAATCAATTTAATTTTAAGCAACATTGAAAAATATGTTCCGCAGAGCCTCGAGTGATATCTCCTTAAGAAGTTATTAATAAAATAAAATCTTATATATTAGGGATTGTCTATCCCTCTCACACGTCCTAGCGAATCTAGCGATAGAAAGAGATCAACGCTATTTTAGTAGCTCGTATTTTTTTTTTTGCTACAATTTGTACTAATAAATTGAACACACAATACGACGAATCATTTTTTACATAACTTTGTATTAAAGTAAGTTATGTAGTTTCCAACGTAATCAAATATCAAACACTTGAGTATTTGAACGACTTTAAAAATATCTATAACTGTTATAACAGTGTGTATGTTAAGGAAATTTACTTTGACGACCGCTTGGTGCAGTGGTTCACATGTCGGACTTCTAAAACCAAGGGTCGCGGGTTCGATCCCCGCACAGTACAAGCATAATGTGCATGAACATGTGTGTTGGTACTGGTCTGGGTGTTTTCTATGTATAATATGTATTTATTTACAAAAAAAAGTATTTAAGTATGTTTATCCGTTGTCTAGTACCCATAACACAAGCCTCGTAGCTTAATTTGGGACTAGAGAATTTGTGTGATTGTTGTGAAATATTTATTTATTTACTTAAACGTAAAACCGAAAACATTATACGATAATTTTTAAAGTCGATTAAATACTTTATTCACAAAAAAGCGTGTAGAATTGGAAGTGTCGGTTTTGCTCGCGAGATTTGGAATACTTTCCAAATTTAAAATAAATATTTCCAAGTAGGTAATAAATTGGCATGATGACAGCTATCTTAAATATTTTCAAGACCATGGCGTTTAAAAAACATAGCCCTTATGAAGTTAATGTAATCAGTTTATTTCCAAAAAGCTGTCGAAACCAATTTTTAAACACACAAAACTCAATAAATATTCGGTCAATTGACTCCGACTTCTAATATATGACCGTGACGTTACGTTCATTTATTCCCATACAAAATCTATGAAGGCAGACCGTTACAATAATAAAAAGTATGTCAACGATTGGTGGTGTCGTCTAGCCAATTGTAGACGTCTATTTTAGTTTATGTTAAACCATATATGATTTTAAACATTCGCGTTGCATTTTAACACTAACTATTGGTTATCGGGTCTAAACGCGAACTATTTTAATGAGTATTTAGGTACTCACTGCTGGCGACCGCAGTTCCCAGATCCACCCTCACATTTTCATTATTAAAAATGTTAGTGTGGCGACCTCTACCATTCGCCAACACAAGTGCATGCCTAACGGCAAGCACAACAGCGAGACCTGATACGGCTCCATAAGGCTAGATGGCGCTGTTAGCCTAATACATGCTAAATGGTACCGGCCTAGTACCGAACATAAACCGCGGTATATAAGATTTCGATCCAGAATAATATAGATAGACAAATCAAGATGATGTCTATCGGACCTTGGTCCCTGACCATAACACCCGGTCGGTAGGAAGCGCTTCCCTTTAGCTTCCTAACTCTGGATCTGTTGCGCCAAATTAGTACAGTCACAGCGACAAACAACACTGACGGTATCACTTTGTGTCTTTTTAGGTTAAAATCGCGGATTGCACTTATTAATAACTTATTAATAGTTCGCGTTAGACCCGATAACCAATAGTTTCTGTTAAACCTATGAAGGCAATCAGGCTGGCTGAGTGAATGAAATCAGCATTTAACAGTAAATAAAAAAATATGTCCTTTTTTTCAATGAATAATCACCCCATGACTTAAATAGTAAACTTGTTATTAAAAGACTTGTGAGCAAAAACCTAGTGAAGTATGTATTAAAATTCGATGAATGTACAATAAACGGCAGCCAAATTTTACTAGACGTATGTATTTAAAGCATTTTACAATAATTTAGGCGATAAGTGCTGTAAAGCTGTCATAATGGATATATTTAAACAATTTGCATTGTAAATGAGGCATAAAACCATCATTCGCAATAACCCAAACGATTGCTTAAGTCTTCAACTGAAACTTAAAATATGATCCCAAAAAACCCTTTGATGCTATCAAAGTCTTAAAAGTATTAACAAATGAAATTTCATACAAACTTTCAACCCCAAAACTCCTTTGGGGTTGAATTTCGCAAAATCCCGTCTAAGCGAGCTTCTCTGCCCTAAAAATAGAGAAATACATTTAGATTCCACCAAATAAATACCACAAAGCAATAGCTACTTTACATTATCAAGTACTTAATACCGATATAATAATAATAATAGTCTTGGCCGATTTCGACCACGGCAGCCAATCTCAACAGAGATCAGCCAACTGCGCAGGAGATATTATAGTGCACAAGTGTGAGCGCAATACACAGGTGCACTCACTGTTCCATCACTCTTAAAGTTCGGTGAGACGATGTACCTGGGTATCTTATATTTTACAACAAATATTTCCATTATGACAGCTTTAAAGCAAAATATTTGATAGTATTACAAGATGTATTAAGCATTTACACTTATCGTAGGTATATTATATGGTTAAACACATAGCAATACATAATAGGCCGACACGTTCGTGCGTGATCCTTCCTGCTTAAGGGCAATTTCACAAAAATTAGTTAACCAACCAGTTTTTGGATTTCAAAGGATATATCGAAAATTCGGAGGCCGCTCCGAAGTAGGAAGTTCGTTATTACATACATATTAACACATCCATGGAAAACGGACGGTTTCTGTAAAAACGGACGTTAGGGTAAAGCCGAGATAGATGCCGCCCCAGTGGTATAGATGACCCGATTTTAATTGCATTAGTTTCGCAGATAAATTCGATTTTTTTTTATATCTATCAAACGAATCTCTAACTCTTATATAAAGGACCCAATTGTATGTAGTATGGCTCGTAGCGACAGCATGCAATGCGAAATTGAATACAAAGATTTTGGAGGATATATGCCCATTTATACTAAACGCAATTTATATGGGTCCGGGCATCTATCTTTACCCTATATGCCATATAGTATATGGTATAGATGTCACAAAATTTTGAGGTCCGCAAAAGTCCCTGATACTTTTAATATATGGCAAACAATGTGTTTTACTTTTCATAAATTTGTAGACAAAACTCCCAAGAATAAATTTGTTTCATAACTAATTGTTTAATTTTATTTTATGTTATTTTGTTCATTGGATTACCAACCACATAATACATTACGCTTATGCTACAGAGCTCCCGTAAATAGGTTTCGTTTATAGGTTTTCACAACTTGTAAAATTTGATTTTTATAATTGAAGTTATAGAGCGATTTCAAAAAGTGGGGCATCTATCTCGGCTTTACCCTATATGTGAACGCGGCCTAAACTTCTAATAAAATACGAAAAGACAGATAACACTTAACAAATTCTTTTCGGCTACGGTCATCAGGGAGGATTCTAATAAAATACTTGCCGTCTTTTGTCGCCACGCAGGACACGATCAAATGTTAATGTTAAAACTTATTTGTAAACAATAACGGCATCAAAGCAAGCATATTCTTGGTTCTATTGTCACAGTGTTTATTATGTCGCAGACAATTGCTTAAATCATGCATTTAATTTAATTTTATTTATTGGAGAACACAACAGTTAAATCAGGTCTTAATCAAGAAGTACATTTATTTGATTTTAAATTGAATTGTTATGAATGAATGAATGAATGAATGAAATATTTATTTGCACAAAACATGGTAACAATAGTGACATCACAAATAGGTATAAGCTCAGCATGTTTTGTCTTGTCAGACATGCAAATATATGTGGTTTACAATTATATAAGTTTTCGGTACATTACAATTTATATTTAAAATTCAATTAAAATTTCAATCTCAAATTAATTACAATAATAATAAATTCAGTAGTTTAAAAATAATGTCGAACAAATTACAAATTACATAACAAATTCATTAATTGAATAAAAGCATTTATCTACAAGCCATTGGTACATTTTTTTCTTAAATTGATTTAAAGGTAGATCTGTTATCAAAGTTGGTAAATTATTATAAATTCTTATGGCCATAGGGTAACAATTCTTTCTAAACAATTCCGTTTTCATAATCGGAAATTTAATTATTTCAGGATGTCGTCTACTGTATAGCTGATTGTCTTTAAACTTTGTGAAGAAATGAGGATTTTTTTTAACAAACAATGCAACTTCGTAAATATATAGGCATGGTTGTGTCAATAAATTCAATTTAACAAACAGTGGTTTACATGAGTCTAAAGGGTGTGCGTTACACATGGCTCTGATGCATTTCTTTTGTATTTTAAACAAAGCCTCAATATCGCTCGAGTTACCCCAGATTACTATTCCGTATCTTAGAATAGACGCGACGTAGCCATGATACGCAAGAAGAGAAAGTTTTAAATTATTCGTCTGTTGAATACGATACAATACAAACACAAAACGGTTAAGCTTATTACATAAATTATTGATTTGTAATTTCCACGAACAAAATACGTCCTATCTATAATAGTCGACTGAGAGTAAGATAACTGTCACTTTTATAGAAAAATCTGAAACGTCAGGTAGTGTTCAGTGTGAAACTGACTGTTATTTAACTTTTGAGTCAGTTCATAAGATAATGAGACTGTCTTATAGTGTCAAACTGAAATCACACTGGTATTCTATAATATAAAAATAAGCATTTTCCTTCCTGACGCTATAACTCCAGAACCACTGAACCGATTTGAATAAATTTAGTCTCGTATTATTCGTAAATGTCTAGAGAAGGTTTAAAAGGTCGGAAAATTAAAAAGACAATGGGCAGGACATTGTCTGCCGGCCCCGCTAGTTGCGTATGAATATGTTGTTTTTAAATAAGTCTAATGATAAATCTAAGCAAGCGAATGTCTGATTTAAACAATTGTCTGCGACGCAACACTTAAGATAATAATTTTTGATACGAGTTATCAATTTATCCAATTTTGTATTCCTTTTACACACTATACAATAATGTTATTGTAAGTAAGTATATTTGTAATAAAACAATGAGTTTTCATGTAGTATGGTGTTCAACATTAAAAACCAAATGAATTTAAAGATTTCTCGTGTTAATTTGGAAGAGTTTTTTTTTTCAATGTAAAAGTACCCTACTTATATATATTTGTAATTTCTCAATTTTGAATATAAGTTTTTTTTTACTTTCACTATTATAATTTTCACAATTAAAAAAATAAATTAAAAAGCGCTTAAGCCTCGTATGTATATAATTTGCTAATCAAAGTGAATAACAACACTAGTTACTTCCGATTTGTACCTGTGGAGGTTCGTATTTTGGTTATTTGAATATACTATCTAGCGACATTTTATTTCATCAAAGGTTATTAATGTTGAATAGCGTACCGATGAGCCTTCATTCACGAGAAATGACTTAATTTACCACATTTGTGATATGGTATTCGATAAAAATAGGGCCCTAAACAAGTGAAAGTGATACCTTAGTGCCAAGTCACTGCCCTTTCCAATGAAGCAAACGTTGTGTCACAAAATGGTGTAAATAACGTCATTTACTCGCTAATGAACTCTACTAAACTCTTACGCTCTCAATATTCTATCTGCCTGTAGTTGAGTAAGCTAACTGTTAGTGTCATACAAATTCAAATTTCTTTATTTGCTTATAAATGGGGTAGATTTCATAAAATAAGTGGTCGTTAATACATAAAACAGAGCTTTGACCTATTTAGCTATAAAAAAATAGCATACAAATGTTTTAATAATAAATTTATGAAAAATTATGATTAATTGATTTTATTAAAATGTCAAGAGTAGAAAATTATATTTGTATTCTCTCACAAAATTATTATCAAAGAAGATTTTATTAAATTAGATTTTGCATCGACTGTATTAAGGCACTTTATGATTTACGAATTCCTTAATTAATTAGAATGTTTTATTTATCAACCATGAACGCAAAGAGATTTTAAATTGATCAAGAGGTAATTCTTTAAAGTGGTCGGGAATTTTCAGATAGGTTTTTGTATCACACTGACAGTTTTCTAGTTTTCAAATGTAGATAGAATATTGTAACTGGCACTTAATGAAGTATTTACTAGTTTATATCCAAATAATTTTAAAAGGTTAGAATCATGTATTGAACGTTAGTGGTTTTTCAATTTTCTACTGAATTTTAAACATTGTACTAATTTAGTTAATAGCAATAAAAGTGTACCTACCGATTTGTGGTTTTATTCAGTTATTTATAAATAATAATAATACAATATTAATATTATAAAACCGAAAGTAACTGTGTGCTACTCAATCACGCCTAAACTACTGAACCAATTAGCATGAAATTTGGTATGGAGATATTCTGATACCCGAGAAAGGACATAGGCTTCTTTTTACTGCGAGAAAATGACGCATTCCCATGAGACAATTCAGGTGGGCCAATTGCTTTTTTTTTAATAAAAATGAATTGCTGTTCGTTAGTCTCACTAAAATTTGAGAACGGCTGAACCAATTGTAATAATTTTAGCCTTGAAATATTTGTGGAAGTTCAGGGAAGGTGTAAACGATGGGAAAATTGATAAATTTCGAAAACATCGGGCAGGACAGCGTCTGCTGGGTTCACTAGTAAATAATATTTCCCGAAGTTAAAAAATACTCGTAGACTTAATAGAAAACTAGAATTTCTTCCGCGGTCTCTTTCGGTCGCGCTAATTTCAGACGTAACACACACATGGTCCACCAAACAATAATGTTTAGATGTTTACAACCTATGACAACGTTTTGCGAGAAAAAAACGCCAGGGTTAAGTCAGCTATTAAATTCAGGTTCACTACTCCATTTAGAAATACGTTTCGTCGAATTAAAATTCATCGATGACAACAAGTCGATTATTTATTTGAATCCATAAGACCCCGACCCGTAAGGTGTTACATCGACGGTTCATTTCATCAAATGTCTTTCGATGAAACGAACCATCGTTGTGTAATTCAACGAAACGTAGGTATTTCGAAATGGAGTAGTGAGCCCATTAAATTCTAGTCAGTGCCTTACAGTTAGGTACATAACGAGTCAAAGTTTCAGAGCTACTTTGTTAAAATTAGTAACTAATGATGACAGCGTAGCGTAGAGGTGCTTGTGGCGCAGTGGTTGCAGCGCTTTGGTAGTGATACCCAAAGTTAAGCAACCTACGGCGCGGTCAAGTTTGGGATGGGTGACCATTCTGACCATTTAAGTGACGTCTATTTACAAGCATCTCCGTGCTTCGGAAGGCACGTTAAGCAGTTGGTCCCGGTTATTATCGACAGATATTAGTCGTTAAGCCTGGTCAGAGGCCCTCGGGCGGCTTAAAAACATTTGACAGGAAGGTTGGTCACTTACCTTACAAACACCCCTCCACCGCACCGCACTGAGCCCGCGTGGTGGAGTATGGCTCGCACCACCTCATAGTTGAGGTGAGGCCTGTGCCCAGCAGTGGGACGTATGTAGGTTGATGATAATGGATGACAGCGTAAGGGGGTAATCAGTCGTTGAGAGAAATTGCGATGTCTTACAAATAAGGAGTGAAGAAAAGGAGCAATATAATATAATAATAGAGAATCACACGAAAAAATAGTTCAAAATGTAGCCTAGTGTTTTTTATTTTAAAATATCCTCATCAACGTCCAAAAAATTCATAGGATCCGAAGTAACATCTGATGGCATTGTGCCTAATGATGGAATCGTAGCATTTACAACTTGAGGTGTCGGAAATATACCTTTTAGACGCTCTAGCATTTCCTTCCTCACCAAATCGTGGGTCTTATCGTCGCCTCCAATGGGTTTCGTTTTGTTTAAATATCTCTCTAAATCTGCTATGCCTGTCATATTTACGTCTGGTTCTTTTAAATCATCGAAATAATCGAGTTCAGCCGAATTTTTCAAGTCCAGTACGTTTTCTGAATCATCGCGAGGTAGAGAATTTGTAAGATTTGTACGCGTTATAACCTTTTTTGCTTCAGTTGTTGGCGTTTGCTTCGTGGTGGCCTTAGTTTTATCTGATTTGTCATTTATTTTCGAAGTCTCTGTGGTTATTTCATCTGATATAGTGAAGTCAGCTTTATCTTCTTGCATCTCCAACATTTTCCTTTCAACATTACTTTCGTTCTTCGTTCTGAATACACCAACGAAGGTGTTGTTTAGAATTTTAGTCGGAGATTTTGTTGTTGTAATTGTTGTCGGTTTAGTTGTTGTTGTTACTTTGGTTGTTGTCGTAATTTTTGTTGTTCTTGCAGTCGTAGTAGTCACCGGTTCAGTAGCGGAACCCTCCCAGAAGTCTAAAGGTTCGTATTGTGGTTCGTTTGATTCTTTTTGTTCTGCTACTTTTATTTGTTGCTTAACGACTCTCAGTTCTTTTTCTAATTCACTTATTCTGTTCAATACATTCACATCCGGAGTTACTTGGCTATTTAGGTTAGCTTTTGTAATATTATGGAGTAGACTATCATTCCTGTTACTCTTTCTGAAGGAGTTAATATTATCGTCATTTTCAAAACTCTTAATAGGTATACCCTCACTGGATTCTGCTTGACTTTCTGTATTTACCAGGTCAGAGTTGACTCTCATGTTTGGTGTGTTCTTACGAACCTGGTTCAGGGTTACACGCTTAGGTCTCTTAGTTATTTTGTGGTTATCACGGTCTGAATCTGATTCACGACTTCTGTACTGTCTGCTCGGAGTACGATGACTGTAAAAAATATAGAACTTTTATTAATCCTTGTAAATTTGTGCTTCTGATTTTACCTTTAAAACTACGTCTTTAAATACCGTAATTTTAAAAGACAGCTAGTTTAAGGATTTGGTGGATTACCTGTCTCTCTGTTCTTTTCTCATCTTCTTCTTTTAATCTGCCTCTACAAACGTCGCAATGCTGGGCACAGGCCTCACCTCAAATATGAGGATTGCGGATGGGTGGAAATATTATAAGTACGTGTACTGACCAACCTTATTCTGTAAGATGTTATAAAACCGCCTGAGTGCCTCTGACCAGGCCTAACAACTCAAATTTATCGGTATCTATCGATTTTAGCTGGACCAACAACTTAACATGCCTTCCGAAGCCCGAAGGTGTTCGTTAACAGACGTCACTTATATTGTCGGAAAGGTCACCCATCCCAGACACCACCGCGTTGCTTAACTATGGTATCACTAATAAAGCGAGCTGCCACCACTGCACTTTGGTACTTACGAGTATATATGTATAAGCGCGTGTTCCGTACTACTCACCTGTTAAAAGATTTTCTCTCTTTCATAGTCGTTCTCGTTGCCATTCTCCCTCTGGACCCTAACAACTGATCAAGAGCTATGAAAACGTTGTTTAGGGAGTCTTTCTTCACGTTTATCACAGCTTCATGTTCTGCAATAATTTCTCTAGATCTTTTATCCTTTTTTATCCTTTCAAGATTACTTTTGTGATCATGTCCTCTCATATGCGTAACTAATCTTGAGGGCTTGATCGATTTCTTCTTGTGCCTTTTGTTATGCTTATTTTTAGTAGCAGTTACATCGTCTGAGAAAGCAGTGACCGTTTTTTTGTCTTTAGAAGATTCGTGCCGATGCCTTTTAGCTTTCCTCAGTCTACCTTTATTAATTTTCTCTTTGTTTGCTACTTTGAGATATCTAGACGGTTTTATTATCTCAACACTGGCGGAAACTGCATCTTTTAAACCGCGTTGTATATTTTTTTTGTTTATTAGCTTGAAATCCCACACATTATGTCGTTCTTTCTTTCCCGGGTTTGTGAGGGTGTTCCAAAAAGTTTCCAGTTTCAGCTTCAAATCTCGTCTGGTATCTTCATCGAGTCGACTGTAGTGATCGAAAATTACCGACCGAATTCCCGTTCTGACGATTTTGATTAAATTCAAACTGGTTCGTTTACTCTTACTCTTATAAGTCTCTAAATTGTCAATAACATCTTTAAATACGCCTGGAGATAAATCTCCATACAGGTTATTGACGTAATCAACGACAACCTTCTGCATGGAATCAAAGTTATTATCCTCGAAAGTTCGCAACATAGTTTTCAGATTGGCCTTCACTTCTTTGGCTGGTGCGTTTTTAATCTTATCCAAATTGCTTGCCATAACCCTTCGCATGTTTCTGTTTTCGAATAGCTCATTAATTTTACATCCGTCATAATCATACTTTCTCATTTCGTCTGCCGCAATGGATACAACATCTTCTAAATCTCCGTCGTCATAATGACTGAGTATGCCTAGCACTTGTTTGATAAAATCAGTAAACTTTATCTTCCCGGCAGCAAAGCTTCTTCGGTTACCCTTGTTTTTGTCTATAACGACTTTTACCTTGTCTAAAAATCTCCTCACTTTGTCTATTATTTGGACATCCGCTGAGTTTTCGTTGTTGTCGAATTCAACGATGGTTTCCAGTGCTAAATTCACACTACGTGGTTTTTGCAAAGATGTCTTGCATGCTGAAACAAGCAATAAATTATTAGTAGGTATAGTTTTAAGAATTGGGCGCCTACAAGGCACAATATCATTGTTTTTAAGAGCTGCCTATTTAACGTAAAACTCAATAAAAAAAAATTGGTTGCCTGTAAAGTCGGTATACGGGCGAAAGTTTTACGTGACAACGACTTTGAGTGGTAAAATAATTTTAATGTGAATATTCATTCGTATAACATGTACCGGTGAGTACGCCTATCTCTCTCACTCTCTCTCTCTCGCTCTGTCTCTCTCGCTCTTAGGCGGGTTAACTGTGCTCGAGTGGAAGGGACGCGTGCCTTTCACTTTTTATGTCTGTCTCACTCGCTCTTAGGCGGGCTAACCATGCCCGAGTCGAAGGGACGCGTGCCTCTCACTCGCTCTCATTGTGAGCGCGGAACGTGAGCGGAGCGTAACGCAGTTTCTTGAAGTGTCACCCGGCAAACCAATTTATACGACGTTGTCACGTCAAAATCAGCCAATTGACGTCATACACAAATAAAAATGCCTTCCTGAACAGCTTAACTAGAAAGAGTAGAACTAAATAAGAAGGAATTAATATTCTTCATCATAATTGCAAATATTTCAAATGTTTTGAGATAATATCACAATAATTTTTTTCATTGTAATATCTTAAAACATTTCAATGACTTATCAAAAACCGTCCAGCCGTTGAACTCACCAGTTGTTTTTTTTTAAACTGGAAAGTTAGCTTTATTCATTGGTTCGAAGTTCCTTTTAACGGTCTGTATAGCGATGTCAATTGAAGGTAGTACCAGCCTAGGTATCTCATCATATTAATAATATGTCTGTTTGCCTTCCTATTGCATAATATATACTTTTAACTCCTTAATCAGTAAATTTTTTGTGTTTTTTCGCAGAACTTCTATAATATTTTAGGAGCGATTTAAAGGAACCCGTAAATGTTTCTTGCTCCTTGGTAGTACCAACCTATATCTGTCAATATGTCTGCAAATTCTCCAATGCCTCGTTGGTGTGTGGCGAAGTTTCTGCCTTACATTCGAGAGGTCCTGGGTTCGAATCTCAGGTCGAGCCAAAAATTGCTTCTGAGATTTTCTGTTATGAATTTCTCCAAAACAGCTCGGAGTCGGGAAGTTGGCGGTGTTACCTCGGTGCGCACGTTAAGCCGTTGGTCCTGCGCCTGATCTCTCTCCGGTCATGTCGGATTGCCGTCTCACCGAGCTTTGAGAGTGATGGAAGAGTGAGCGCAATACGCTCACTCTTTGTGCACTATAATATCTCCTGCGTAGTTGGCTGATCTTTGTTGAGATTGGCCGCCGTGGTCGAAATCGGCCAGGAGGTTTATTACTATTTTGCCGTGGTCCGTTAGTATCACGGTCAACCATGACACGCTATCAGTCGCCAGTTGCGGCTACAGTATGCATGCGCTGGCGGTAATCCATACTTACTTATATTATAAATGCAAAAGTTACTTTGTCTGTCTGTCTGTTACTCAATCACGCCTAAAGTACTGAACCACTTTGCATAAAATTAGGTATGGAGATATTTTTGATACCCGAGAAAGGACATAGGCTACTAAGGAAAAATTCAGGTGCGCCGATCGCTTTTACGCCTAAACTACCGAACAGATTTAAATGCAATTTGGCAAGGAGATAGTTTGAGACTTAAGAAAGGACATGAGTTACTTTTGACAACGGGAAAACAACGCATTCCCATGGGAAAAATTACTTTCCGGGGAATCTGATTGCGTATACTCCTAAATTACTAAAGATTTCGATTATATTTGGATTAAGATTATATTAAGATTTCGATTATAATTAAGGGAAAACAACGCATTCCAAAAAAAAATATCAACGCGGACGAAGTCGCGGGTAAAAGCTAGTAGTAAAATATTTTTGGCAGCACTTCTAGCATATCTTTCCACCGGGAATCGAACTAGTTGGCACTTACCACAAGTTTGCAACAATGCTATAAACACAAGAGCACGCATTTCGCAAATCCAATAGCGCTTACATACAAATCTTAACATTTTAAGTTATGGGTTGTAAAATTTATTTTATCTTGAAATATTTTCCTGTTAACGCCGAGTAATGTTATTGTTTTTATTCTTTCTATTCAGTTGGCGAATGGCAACAGCAAATGTAGCGGTTTGTATGTACTTACTGTAAAATTTTATTTATTAACAATTTCAAACAGTTATTTATTCAAAAAAATCCGTGCTTTACCATACAAGTTCAGCTCGTTAGGCGAGGTTCTTAACAATTAATTATTTTGATCCCTAACGTTGTAATCACCTCGAGTATCGTCAGATGTGGGGTGAGCACGAACATTATCGTAACGTATTCGTGTCGTCTAAACGTCAGAAACTGACAGTTTCGCCATACAAATTGACAAGTTAACGATAGGTAAAAACGCTATGAATTACGATAGTTGTTCGTGCTTACCCCGCTGATATTATCCATTAGTACAGGGCACATAGCCGCATTATTCTTCTTTTTCTTCACTTTTTCGACGAGCGAACTTAGGTAAGCTTGCCACCATGGCTCACTGTTCCGCCAGTGTCGTGTGGGTAGTGTAGCGTTTACACGGTTCTTTTTTTTTAATCCAAAATTTAAAATAAATAATACATTAATAAACGCCAGACAAAACAACAATAACACACAGAGGGTTAGAGCTAAAATACAACAAGCGAACAACTTATTTACAAATAGAGAGGGATAGTTGAAGGTGTCATACAAAACAGTGGTATTCTGTCGCTAGGCACGACTAGCGAATGTCAGTGTTTTGGCCGCGTTGATTGGTTGCTGTCAAGTTGTCAGTCGCGACTCGAGGCAACAGGAAGTCGTGTAATATTTATCCTAGCAGTGATTCTACTTCAATTCAATTCATTTATTCAGAGCAAAATACATATTGCGTTGAACATTTCATTAAAATTAAGTAGGTATGGATATAGGTTAAGCCTAAATTAAAATGAATCACTAAACAATCAATAAACAATTGATAAAAATTGGTTGCCTGTAAAGTCGGTACCTATACGGGCGAAAGTTTTACGTGACAACGACTTTGAGTGGTAAAATAATTTTAATGTGAATATTCATTCACGTCGTATAACATGAACCGGTGTGTATGCCTATCTCTCTCACTCTCTCTCTCTCGCTCTGTCTCTCTCGCTCTTAGGCGGGTTAACTGAGCTCGAGTGGAAGGGACGCGTGCCTTTCACTTTTTATGTCTGTCTCACTCGCTCTTAGGCGGGTTAACCATGCCCGAGTCGAAGAGACGCGTGCCTCTCACTCGCTCTCATTGTAAGCGCGGAACGTGAGCGGAGCAGCGTAACGCAGTTTCTTGAAGTGTCACCCGGCAAACCAATTTATAAGACGTTGTCACGTCAAAAAGAAAAAGTTCAAATTTAAGGAATAAAAAAATGGACGGAATTTAAAAATGAATAACAATGAATAAGTCAATGAATAACAATGAATGACTAATCACATCATGCCCGAGTCATTCATTACATTACAGAATACATTACAATTATGTCAATTTACCTACTATGTAGAGTATCTACCTACTATGTTATCGAGTAGATAATATTACCAAACCATCGAGTAGTAATTGTCAATAATATTTTCTATACACAGCGACAAACTCCCTTATCAAAAACCGCCTAACCTCAAAACTAAACAGCAGGCGTGATTACCTCGATGGAGTATCCGTATCTCCTCCAATTGTCAGCCCTAACTTTACCCAATACGATTTGAGTTTAAGTAGCGAATCAGATGGACTTATAGAGGACACTCAGTACCTCTATGTAGATCCCTGGTGGGTTACTATAAGGGATAAGGCTAGAGAATTTACTAAACAACCGATTGTTGAACCCCTTCCGCCACCATCTAATGTAACCTCTGATGAAACAGGCAATAATATTGTAAGAAGCAAACACAGAACTAGATTAAGAAATCTAGAAGTCCGTAAAGCGAAACCTAACTTGCCAAATAAGCAAAAAGCTGACGACCGTTTCAAGATAGCTAATAGTGCTGATGATTTGACCAGTTTTAAAGCTAGAGATATAGCTATGGAGAGGAATAAACAAATACAGAGAATGCTTACTAACTTTACGCCAAAAGATGACACTAAAGTCATGATAGGTGGCGGTGATGTGAGAATTGTGAATGTAAATGGAAATGCAACGAAACACGACCAGAATTTGAGTTTGAGCTACAAAAAGATTGTGGAGACCCTGCAATTGAATTTTGGTAAAAACGAAATGGATGCTCTTGGCAAATTGAGTCTTAATGATATAATTAAATATCAGGGGGCTATTGGTAAGTCACAATTTTAGTAAAACTATAATTGAATAACATAAGAACATTGAAAGAAGCCCAAATGGACGCAAACACTGCACTAAATCGTGCACAGTGGAAAAGAAGGACGAGAAAGGGCGACCGCAAGTAGATGGGACTCACGGTCGAGGGATATATATATATATATATTAATTGAAAAACATAAAACATTACAGCAGCAATGACGACAGCTTTGGTCTAGTGGTCTGAGGTCCAGACTACAAAACCGGCTGTCGCGGGTTCAAATCCTGCTATGCTAAATGTTTGTATGATGAGCACAAGCATTTGTACCTGAGTCATGTGTGTTTATAAATGTATTTAAGTATTTTTATCCGTTATTCTAGCCACCAAAGCTTTTTCCATTATCTTTGCTAGCTACCTTAAAGCCCGTCGGAAATAGACAATAAATTCGCAAAGCGTGATTTAGTTTTGCATTTTTGGTATGTTGTATGGGTGTGTTAGGTTAGGTTAGGTTAGGTTAGGGTAGTTTAAATTAAAAAAAATGCAACTTCGAAAACCTTGTGGAAATCGAGAAAATCGAGAAAATTATCGAAATTGGCGATCTTTTTATAGTATTCGCCCTGCATGGCCTAAACTATGCATTTTTTGCGAACGATGTTATCTATACAAGTATATACTGTATTAAATTACCTGCAATTTGGATCCTATTTTAGCTCTATTGACCTTATAGGAACTTTTGGACAAATTTCGTAAGATATTTGCGAATATCTTACGAAATATGTCCAAAAAAGTGACGAGGAGCCAATTGATAGGGTTTTCAATTTCTTAGGGCCTAAAAATTTATGATTATATAAATGATAAAGATTATATGGAAATGTGTGAATGTAAACAATTACAAATATTGTAAATCAAATTTTAAAAGAGGCAATGACAATAGTGACTGAGTTTCTTGCGCCTCTTCTTCTCAGTACTGGCCCAAATTGTCCCGAAGCGGTGGTAGGGTTAGTTTATATGTTGGGACGTATAAAAGTGCTACTTGTGAGTCTACTTACAAAAATAAATTGATTTTATTGGCAAGGGCACACCTGCGGTATTGCCGCAACTCGCGACTGACAGCATGTTGTTGATGAAATAATATGATTACAGAAGCACCTACAACAGCGAAGATCACAGAGGTGTCCATTAAAAGCGTCGAATGGACAACGCGGGTCCACAGGCAGGGGCCCCTGGATGACGTCCATGAGACTCCCCCGCCGTCTAATGAAGAGACCCACATCCATGAGACACCCCCACCGTCTATTGAAGAGACCCCCCCACCGTTTTTGGGGGAAGATCCTGAGATGACCACGCGGAATCGACCCCCTTGGGTTCCAGAGACGTATACCACTGGTATGTGTTACCTGCCCCCCAGACAAAGTTATTTTGCATAGTTCAGTTTTAAAAACTTACGGTTCTACGCAACAGAGGCCTGTCAAAGTTTGCATTTTACAGCGAACCCTTTTACTAGTAAATTCCCCAAAAATTATTGTGATGGGTGTGCTTGTTTCTTGTCACAAATGGAGTCAAGCTTAAAAAGATAATAGTTGGTGGAATCAGGCGTTACTTTGCGGAAATCCGTGACTAAAGCTAAAAAAGAGTATAATTTTGCTTTAAATTCCCACTAAAAGACGCCAGCGCAGGAACCCAAATAAGTACATCCAACCGTAAACACTTGAAAAAACTAAAGCTTAAAGTCGCAGGACTTACAATACAACTTACGGCATGACACAGAACATGCACCTGGAAACAAAACACTGACACCAACAAAACACTCGAGCTTTTTGTTTTGAGTTCTTAAGCTCGCGTCGTTTGGTGGAAATTTAAAGCAAAATAATTTATCTGTCTGGGTGTCATATGTATTTATTTAAGTTTATTTGTAATACCACTGTTGATTCTGATATCTGTAACACAAGTGCTTAAGCTGCTTACCACGGAGTCAGATCAATGTATGTGATGTTGTTGTATTTTTTTTTTACTTACATATTTACAGAGCGAACGAGCTCTTTGGTGGACGAGTTGCAGCTAAACATGAAGCGGTACCACCTGGGCTACTTCTCAGTGTTCACGGCGCAGACCGCTCGAAGCGTAGCTAGGATGAAAGACGATGCTGTTCACAAGCTCACCACGGCGTTAGCGCAAGAATCTGTAAGGATGTAAGTGTAAGCCATCTACGCGCTGCCCCCCGACTCTAAGCTGACGTTTTTTTTTTTTCATTAAAAGAACCACAAACAAGTATACAAAAAGCGTAAATATGGTACAAAATTCAGTGCTTTTTTACATAGACTCGCGGGCGCGAACGCGAAATATCAAACATATTCAATGTTCCTGAGTGAACGAGCACTCAGTCAAATATGACTTAGTCACTAAGAAAATGGTTACTAGAAAATGCATTTTACTCTGTAGAGGAATTCCGGGGACATAAATAAAAAAAAAATATGTAGTTATGGTCCCAATGATATAGTAAGTAAATGGTAGATGCATGGACACAGTTCTTTCATTAAAATTATATCCAACTAGCGGACCCGGCAGACGTTGTCCTGCCCGTTGCTTTTTTTAAAATTTCTGATCTTTTAAACCTTCCCTGGACTTCCACGAATATCTCAAGACCAAAATTATTGAAATCGGTTCAGCCGTTGTCGAGTTTTAGCGAGACTAACGAACAGCAATTCATTTTTATATATAAGACTAGTGGACCAGGCAGACGTTGTTCTGCCCGTCCGTTTATTTTAAAATTCTCTGATCTTTTAAACCTTCCCTGGTTTTCCACGAATGTTTCAAGAGCAAAATTATTCAAATCGGCTCAGCCGTTCTCAAGTTTTAACGAGACTAACGAACAGCAATTCATTTTTATATATAAGATTACTTTTAAGACACAGTATATTTGCATGCTGTAGTTGTACGGCTCAATAGGTATAAGTGACTTTAAATTAAATGACCAACTTTGTTAAACCCTATTCATCGCAAATAAATAAATATTTCACAACAATCACACCAATTCTCTTGTCCCAAATTAAGCTACGAGGCTTGTGTTATGGGTACTAGACAATGGATAGACATACTTAAGTACTTTTTTTTGTAAATAAATAAGTACATATTATACATAGAAAACACCCAGACCAGTACAAACACACATGTTCATGCACACTTATGCTTGTACTGTGCGGGGATCGAACCCGCGACCCTTAGTTTTAGAAGTCCGACCTGTGGACCACTGCACCAAGAGGTCGTCAAATAAAAATGATTAATTGATTGAAACTGGCCGTTAAATTGCTGACAAGATTTGCGTCGACAGTTGTTATATGAAATGTCCCCTGGAACTAAATTATTATCGTTCCAGGTACAACGAAGAATCGTATATTTTGAGTTTTGGCAACCGGTTCATGAAAGCCTTTGAAAAGATGCTTATTCGGATCAGCGCGTGGCCGAGCGATTTCGTGAAACGTGAGTCAAAACTATTGATTACCTATTTAATAAGCCCTTCAGGTATTCCATTCGCAATCTTATTCTTTTATTGCAGCGCGTCTAGTATGTTTGTGTACTCAGGGGTTGACAGTTTCCCAACTATACTACGTAATAAAAAACTAAAAAACACGCTTTTATAGCTTACTATAAAAGAGAAAATAATTTCTGAGTACACGGAATTTATATTACAGTAGAGTAAAAAGCGTGGGGTGCACTTTATGACGTTTTTATACTTTTCTTTCATACGTGCCAATAATAGGATGATTTTCACATCACCCAACGCTTTTTACTCTACTGTAATATAAATTCCGTGTACTCAGAAATTGTTTTCTCTTTTTTAAGTTAGCAATAAAAGCGTGTTTTTTAGTTTTTTAAACTATTATTATTTATTTTAATTTTTTTTGCTAAAACTCTTATCAAATTATTGCATTGTCATCGGTACTTAATACGTATGCAAAGATTCAAATTAATCCGATTTCTGGATGTTGGTGAAAATTGAGCTCAAAAATACCATCATTACATACATACACCCTGATCAAATAAAAGCGTGTTAATAAAAAAAAGCAGGCTCACTTTAACGGCGAGTTCGTGGCAGCCGCAACAAAGTTCTGCAAGCCATCGCCGACAGCGGGGACTGTCCGCTTGTCGAGCACTTGTGTCAATTAACTCGCACTAAATTAGGTATTAAATACTAACATAGGTATAAGTATTTTTGTGCTACTAACTTTAATGGATCTCAGTTATACGATAAATAAAGATTTTTATTTTATTTATTTATTTAGAATAAATGAGGAGAAATATTGAACAAATATTAACATTGATCTGCTCAAGACGCAGTTTATGGGAAGAAATCGATAGGTTAAGATTTGAAATCATTTTATGATCAGCACACGTCCAGCAAGCAAGCAGCAAGATGAAATAATCTGTAATCATGGACAGGGCTATTGTTGCCAATAAGCCTTATATCGTGGTAATAGATCGATCAACACGCCAGGCGATGCTCGTCGATATTACCATTCCGTATAACGAAAACCTCGTGAAGTCCGAGAAGGACAAGCTTAGCAAGTACCTTGACTAGGCCCACGAGGGGACCGCCATGTGAAACCAACGTGTGCCTGTCCCGACAAGGTGCACAACCATCCTTTAAGTCCATAATTAACTTATTTATTTCTTGTTCATCGGTGTTTAAAAGAACAAAACTGTTTGGATTATGAGGAATTGCAACTGGCTGGTTGAGATTTTCTATCGGTATTCTTTCAGCAAGGGTTTGCAAAAAAAGGTATTGACTTGGTCCGCAGATGAAAGCGGTGAGGTTTGTGAAAGCAACAAACCTGAACTCGAATCGCGCTGTTTTGACAAAAATTCTTACTTTTTATGTGTCTCCAAAGTAGTTTACTATTATTCCCTATCTGCTTCGTTCATTTTTTTCGTATGCACATTTAAGATTATTTAGCAAATCGTTACAGAAGTTTCTGTATCGCTTGTAAGACCTGATGATGATGGCCTTTAACGAATAAAAGACTAAACTTAATGAAAGGCCAAAATCTAAAATAAACTATATTATTTGATTCCAGATCACGCTTCGGTCCTTCACCATACAATTCATTCAAGATATGAATACCTCGCAGAAGATCTGAATAAAATATTTGACTTCATTGACGATCTATTTGAAGACGATGAAGGTATAGATCTTTTCAGAATAAATGAACTGATAGACAAATATCCCAACACTACAGAATCAGCCCCAGAAGTTTTAAAAGCGACCACACGCGCGGTGTTTGCACCATTTAGAAGATTATCTGGATCTTACACTAGACAGATTCTGATCGATTCAATAAATAAATACATAGAAAAAAATCAAGGCTTGTCAGCAACTGGCGCAGAGCTTATGACATTAAACAAAACCATGATAATTGAAAGGAGGTTCAGTAATAAAACACGTTTTGCTGTTGTTGATAGAGATAACGTAACGAGGAAAGAAGAAGGTAAAAAGGCGACAGTAAAAGGTTGTTTCGGTAAATACTGTATTATTAATGAGAAAGTTAAAGATAAAGACGTCAAAAATAAAAGAAATATCAGTGATAATTATGTAGTACCTATGTATAAGCAACAATCAGGTAAATATTATTATTACAAAAAAGTAAGCTGTTTCTAATTGTTGATTATAAAATACTTACACTTTGACTTTTGCAGTGGCACCACTTCGGTTAACACAGAAGCATTTGACAACGAGGCAAAAATACCGCACAAAAAACGATTTCAAACAAAAACATCCGAATATTTACAAAAAATACATCAACCTCAAACAAAAGGTACACGAGAAACAGAAGAAGAAGGAAATGATGAAACAATTCAAGAGTAAATACTACAGCAAACGCAATCGCATTAATAAGCTGAAGGGGTATGAAAAATATTCTAAAATTAAAGCGGGAAAGCTTAAATATAAGCTGCTTCATAATATTTCTGAGAGTGATTTCAATGATCTTTACTACAGTGATGACAATGAATATGATCCTGATTACTATACCTATACAGATGGAACGAGAAATAAAGCACCTAGTTTAACATTTGAAGATAAAAGGTCGTTTAGTGGACTTTGGAACAACTCTATAAAAGAATTACTGAAGAAGACGTTATTCAACTTAAATAGAAACAAAAACTTCTCAGAAAAAACACCTAGACGTATAACTTCTAGAACAGGTGTTAAAAATATTGGTCTTGAGTTAAAGACAGATTTTAAATCTAGCAAAAAATACACTGATAAAATTTCTAACAATGCTAACGTTCGAAATAAATGTATTACAAAAAAATACAAAACCAACATTTATCACAGGAATGATGATGAAGCGAATAGAAAGTTAAAAACAAATAAAACTTACGAAATATCTCGTAAGCATACAAAAGCACCATTTAATTTCAGAAGTGTGACGTCTAAGAATAAAGTAATAGACGTATCATCTTACACAGATGATGAGGATATTCTTAAATTTCAAATATCTGATGCAATGAGACATGATAATACATTTGTGAGACCATTAAGAAGATCATACCACATACAGAACAGAGTTAAAAAAGGGATTAACCAGTATTCAAGCTATAGCAATGAAGAAGTCATTTTGAAGTCCAAAATTTATAAATCATTTGGATTTGGTAACTTCAGTAATCCCATAATACGTAGATCCAATATTAATAATGATGATGAAGTTGAGGTTAAGAAGATTAGAAGCCAAACATTTAAGCCAGTTAATGAAATGTCAAGTTATAGCGACGAGGAAAACGTTTTAAGGGAGAAATTAAAAGTTTCATAGTTAAACAAAAGTTTATAATAAAATTATTGTAGAACCTGCCACTTGTTTTTGATTCTGTATCGTGTAGGTGATACTTATTTATTTAAGTAAATTGTAAGATACAATTCAGATAAATTTCTCTATTTTATTGATAACTAATCATGTCAATAGTACATAAATCTAACATTATACGGAAGTGTCAGCCTTAATAGCACTCAGAATCAGCTTTGTTTAGGGTTAAATGTTTTTTTTTTTTAAATAATTTGTAATGTATTTGTTTATTATATCAGACTGATGTAACTTATTTTACCCTCGAAATTGTTAGGGATTTCATATGGAAAGTAGATCGAAAATGTAAGCCAAGAGCAAGATCCAAAAATGTATTTATATAATTTTGAAACGTGGGTTTATGGTAACTAACGTCTTGGAGCTGTGTTTACCACCAAATTGTAATAGGTTTGAAAGTAGGTATCGTGCGGTAAAGCAATGTTAGCAAGTAATAAATATTTTATGACCCAAATAATAAAACTACAATAATTTTCGACGTTGTATAAAAATGTTGCTTGTGTTGTGCTTTGGTCTTATATTTAATCAAATACTGATGACAACTCAAGGTATTTGTTTAATTTTGTTAGTAATATTTGAAAAAATACTCAAAGAAATTGGAAATAATCGTTTTAGCAATTTTCAGTTTATCAAAACAATTTCAAAGCTACACCTTCTCTTAAAATAACTCGCAAAGTACAGTCTCAGACATCATTTAATCAGAAATTAAGGAATGCTAGAAAGGTCTTAAGAAAAGTCAGAAGAAATCAACTTAATATGAATGTAAGAGATGATTTTGGGTACGAAGATGTCTCTGAGTTATTACAGTATAATTACAAAGACGTATGGTGGACGAATAAAATTCCAAGTACCACTACCAAACCTACAACACTATCTACGGTTAATGTTTACCATAGAACTTATAGCAAATCTAATGCACGTATATCTACTAGTAATTTGTACCATAGTACACTTTCAACTGAAATAGAAGTCACTGATTCAAAAACCGTTGATACTAAAGAACCCATTATCTTAACCGAACCTACATTTGACCCCTTTGAAAATAATACTAAAGCTACTGAAAATGAAACTCCTACCACTAAAAGCTATATTAGAAATGAAATCACAACAACTGCAAAACCATTACGTAGTTATGTTAGTAAAAGAAAAGGAAAAGGGATGTACGTTCCTGTGTTTAGTAAAGACGAAAATGGACAGTTTTCCATATTGGCTAACGAGTCGGATATCTTTGTCAAGCGAAACGATAACGATACTAATATGCACGCGTCGATAAAGAAGAATATATTCATTAGCGATGAATTAGAAGTAGGTATGTTCGATTTTATTGAAGTACGTGACCCAAAAACGAAGACCACTGAATTTATCAAGGTAGTATATGCTGATAATATTGCTGAGGGACTTAAAAAAGAATCTGAAGGAGCAAACATTATAATACACCCAAAACAAAGTGCAGTCCTGCCAAGTGTAGTAAGAGATGGAATTTATAGGATAGAATTACCAAATCCTGTGCTGAAGAAGACGACTACTACTAATATTCCCCAATTTAAGTCAGTAGGACAACAAATAGTACCCCCAAAAATGCAACCGTCACAACAAATGATTGACGACGCGTTAGCTTTTTATAACATAAACAGAAGTCAAGTGCCATTTCTTAAGGAAAACTCCGGTTCTTTTCGACCAAATTATCCGCAAAATGGACCAGGTTACTTCAACCAGGGTAATTACAACTACAGGCAAATGCCTTTCTACAGTCCATACAACTTGGAACAAAATGGGCAAGCGCCTTATTACAACCCACCAAATCCAGCCTACCGACAGAACTACTACGGCCCATATGGGCAAGGACCTCCCTATAATCCGAACAATAGACCAATGCCTTACATGTCAAACAATTTCGGGCCACAACCCCCAAACATGTATGCACAGAATCCAGCCAATAGAATGAGGCCTCTCTACCCTAACAACTATGGGCCTTTAAATCCACAGAACGTAAGACAGCGCTACACAAAATCCAATCTAAATCTCAAACCATCCACCTTTAATCAAGATACAACAGAACATGACATATATATAAACGAACCAGAGCACAAAAGGCAAGGTCACGGGACGACACTAGCTGATGAAGTATCCCCTTACATGATACAGGACATTATCGAGAGTGAAAAGAAGGTTCTTCTAGAAGGTAAAGAAGCAACGACTATAAACGAATTTGGAGAGCAGCCGCTACCAGTGACTGAGGTTGCTACAGAAATGACAACTATGGAAACGAGGAGTACCTTCGCTGAAGGAATCGGTCCGAGAAAAAGAACGGTCCATCCACATGATGACGAAATCGGTACGTCAGATTTTAGCTATTAGAATCTCTATACATTATTTGTGATAGAGCATTCCTTTTCTACGAGCCTGTGTCGCGGAGCTAGGGCCTAAAAATATGATTGAGGTAACGTTTTAAAGATCACGGCGAGTACACCGGGCCAAATCTTTAACATTTGTTCAAACTTGAACGCAGATGAATTCGAGGATTGCCGCTAGTTTGTGTAAGAGCATTCCTTAATAAATAATATAACAATTGCCGTAAAATATGATTGAGGTACCGTTTTAAAGATCTCGGTGAGTAGACTGGGCCAAAACTCCAACATTTGTTTGAACTTGAAAACGGACGAGGTCGCGGGCGGCCCGCTAGTTTCAAATTATAAAGTTATTAATGTTTTCAGTTACATCATAATCGGTCAATGTATTACTAATATTCTGTAATAACTCTGTCTGTCTGTTACTCAATCACGCCTAAGCTACTGAACCAATTTGCATGAAATTTGGTATGGAGATATTTTGATACCTTACATTCACATCTCCCATCTCCGCTTTACACGTCTCCGCTCGGCCCCGCCACTTTCCCGCGCGCGGCACAAGACCATATAAAAGTGAGACATATCTCCTCTCCGCTTAATCCGTTTCCACCGAAGCTCATCGGAGAGGAGATGTGGAAATAACGAAATCTCATTTAAAAATGTAATAATATATAATAATAATATAATTTACAACAACATCACAAACATTGATCTGACTCCGTGGTAAATAGCTTAAGCACTTGTGTTACAGATGTCAGAATCAACAGTGGTATTACAAATAAACTTAAATTAATACATATAACACCCAGACCCAGTACAAACAGGCATGTTCATGCACACAAATATTTGTACAGTGCGGGGATCGAACCCACGATCTCTTGGTTAATAGTCAACTTCTTAACCATGACACCAAAGTGGTCGTCAAATTCAGATTGGTTATTCAAAACACATCTCTCGTCTACTCTCTTCTCCGCTTTGCTGGAAACCGGGCCTAACACACCTGCTCCTTTTGTCGCTGCGACTCGCTTCTGACAACGAGTCAACGAATCGCCACACCCAAAGACAATCGCGAGTCACGGCGATAGTGTGGCCTGATCCTTTAACCAACTAACACTTTCTTGACAGGTCCCATAAGCCCATTTGTAAAGGAGTTGCTGAACGAGAAGAGAGGGCTGAAAGTCGGTTTCTTCTCCATGTTTCTCATCAAATTCTTCTTCATTGTGGCCAGAAAGGAACCAGTGGCGCTCCAGAAGTTTCTCGGGCAAGCGCAGATCGAAAGTACTATGTTGTAAGTACTATTTCGCACATCTATCTAGTTCTTTAAAGTCATAAATGTTAATCTAAAATTGAGTTAACAATGCCACAGGTTTTTTTTTACCTGAATAAGATTATTGTGTCTATGTTTCGCAGGTTCGATCAAGATCATTTTCTGGACGATTTTGGGGAGCCATTCGGCAAAAGTTTCCAACTAACCGCCAATGCAGTGAGTGGAATGCCTCAAGACGCTGTTCAGAGTAAGTTTGGAAAGCCAGCACACATATGTGGCATGCCGTCGCCACGAATCGCGAGTTACAGCGTAACTAATGAATGCGGCTAAATCAGTGACTGCGAGTCCAAACGTCAGTATCCACCATTTGTGCTGGCTCAGTCTTGTTGGTACGACAAAAAAAAGCTGATGACCACAGCAAACAACATGTAAACTTACTCTGTGACGAAAGACCAGCCTTTGTTTGTTGGCCAAACCTAGTGTTAAATTGCCTTAGGCAAATTGCCTGCCTGAGCAAGGAAAAGCAAGCAGTGAAGCTTGTTTTGCGATTCACTCTTAAGTCGAAACGGCACTTGTTAAGTATTCACATATTTGCCTCTTCACCTCAATTGACCAGCAACTATTTAAAGCATCATCAGCAATTATACTACTAGTGGACCCGGCAGACGCTGTCCTGCCAGCTTTTTTCGCAATTTATGAACAAACACTGAAGCTCTCTCCTCTCTTCAACATCAGGTGCAGCGATAATGCTCCACCACGCCATGGTGAACCGTCACGAGGGTGTGACTGCGGACATCAACTCTGTCATCGACTACATCGACTCCTTGTACGAGGAGAAAGAAGGGGTGGACCTGTTTAGGGTGTTAGAAGATATCAATGTATATGATAAAGGAGAAATAAACGTGTGAGTGTTTTTGCGCATTGTATTTCGAGCTGCTGGGCCTTACCAACCTGCATATCAGCTATGGATCAACGCGACCGCGAGACTGCGACTAGTGACGTCACGCGATTTACTTTTTAAGGTAGCCTTTAACGTGATTTGACTTTCAAATGTTAAGAATAGTCCTCCTGGCCCATTTCGACCACGGCGCGGCGGCCAATCTCAATAGAGATCAGCCAGCTACGCAGGAGATATTATAGTGCACAAGTGTGAGCGCAATACTCAGGTGCACTCACTGTTCCATCACTCTCAAAGTTCGGTGTGACGGCAATCCGACATGACCGGAGAGAGATCAGGCGCAGGACCAAAGGCGTAACGTGTCCAAATGCTAACTTAAGGCTCAGCTCACTTACCTATTTGTTGCATACTGTCGCCGAGACACGCAACTGTCAGCTACTTAGTCAAGGCCATTAGTTGACACGCTGTTAGTAGCATAATCGTCTTTACAGTCAGTAGCGTGATCTTAATCTGCCACCCCACTTTCTCATCATCATTCATAAATCATGCATCTCACTCATAGATATCCTCCAATAATGACCGTGACAACTTTCGTTCCAGGTACGATCTGTACAGAAAAATGTCGAGGGTCGTTTTTGCCCCAGTTAGAAGGCTATCGGGCACTGAAAAGAGGCAGATCCTCATAGAATCCTTAAACCGAGTTATAGAGAATCACGACAAGGCAGTCCCTGAAGATGAAAACATAGAAAACATGAGAAGACAAGGGCCCAAGTTTCATTTCAAATTTACATCAGTGGTACCTGTACAAAAGAAAAAAGTTTCTAGTGGTAGAATAAAAATTTATAAAGTTAAAGATAAAAGAGACGATAATACAATAAAAGCGACCAAAAAACGTTTTATTAGAAAAGAAATGAATACGATAAAAAGTATAGCTACTAGAACATTTCCTGTGGAAAGCGTCTTTAAATATGTTAAATCGAAGAAGTCAAACCAATTCAGACTGAAAGCTCCTGTGACTAGACAGTCGAATGATTTGAAGCAACTAAACAGAATAAAAGTAAAATATAACACAAATAGGATACAAAATAGTAATACCAACTTTCTTAAAGTTACAACAGTAATCAAAGACATGAGAGAAAAATCAGATCATGACAAAGCGAACTCAGATTTTCTTAAGAGATCAACAAACAACATAAGGTCACTGACAACATTTACCACAAAAAGTATAAATTACACAACACAAAATAATAACGAAAAATTAGAGTTAGTTAAAGAGAAGTTCAATGAATTACAAGACATTATCGCTGACAAAATATTCAAAGAAAGAACCAAAATAAAAAACCCAAAAGAAGTTTTTGGTGATAAAAATAATATATTAAAAGGTAATGACATGAATTTTATTACCCAAAGAGTACTGCCTAATACTTTTGGAAATAAAAATGGAACGTCTGTAAAAGAAAATGAATATTCTAGCGAAGAGGATTTTGACGATTATTTCAAGGAGGATGTAGCTGAACCAGAAATGTATATGCCACAAAAAAGTACTTTCACAGTAGGTAAGTAGTTATAAAATCTTAGTAGTACCGACTTATCTAATATCAGAATATTTGCACAATTAACAATGCAAGTCTTGCAATTTAAAACAGCAGATTTTAACTTTGTCATTTTCTTTTCTTACAGCAACAACCACTCCGGAACCTTTTGATGAAAAGCACATTTCAATGGAACTGCATATGAATTCGGAAGAAGATAAAAAACCAAACAGACCAATGCACTTTCACAAGCAAGAAATACGGCATTTACGACACAAGCACCCAAAAATGTATAAAAAGTACTTGAGACACATGAAAAGCATAAAATACAAAGGGATACGAAAGAATAAGTCACCTGAGCCAAAGAAAAAGAAAAGCCAACATTCCGAAAAGAAGATTCGGCATTACAAAAAGAAGAGTCATCATTTCAAGAAGAAAACTAATAAAAAAATTAAGAAACTAATGAAAATTAAGCACCAATACAGGCATATCCTAAAACACCATATGGTCAGAAAGAATCTCAAAGATGACACTAAACAAGATAGATCTGACGAAAACGTCATCTTCAATAATGTGGAAAGAGACAATCCTATCAAAAACTTTGAAAACAAGCCTATTTTCTATCCTGAATCTAACATAATGACCACCTCTCGCTTATTAGTGACATTTCCATACGATAATCTAATAGATACTCGAAATATTGACACAACCACAGAAAAATGGATCCATTTACCAATACCAACAACAAATATAGACTACTTAAAACAAGGTTTCCGATCAGAAAAACTAGCAAACAGATCAGATGGAAACTCTTTGGAATTTTTCAAGTTGAACATAACTGAAATTCACGAGGAGTCTAGCAGTTACAGCGGCGAAGAAAAAGATCTTAAAGATCGTTTAAACGATGCAATGCGGCACGACGATCTTCGAGTAATACCTCAAAGACGGTCTTATCACGAAGTCACAGAAAACAAAAACAAATTACGAGCATTTTCTAGTTATAGCAGTGAAGAGTTTGTTCTAAGATCTAACATTTACAAAGCAGTAGGATTCAATAACAGTAGAGCAAATTTCAGCGATGCCCTAAAAGGTACTAGTTCTAAAAAAGGAGAAAAAATCTTTTTTAGAAGTAGATTAAAACCTGTTAATGAAATGAGTAGTTACAGTGACGACGAAGACATATTAAAAGATAAATTATATGCTTGAAAAATAACGGTGTATATAGAAGTGATAAATAGATGTCAAACTCAATGAAAAGAAGCGAATTTTGGTGCTTAATCAAGGAAGTAAGTAATGGGTGATTGTAGCTGAGTTTTAACATGATATTGCATGTTTTCTAAAGAAAAGTGTAATGTGTATTGGAGCACTAATCTCCTTGTAATTTAAATTTAAAGCATCTTATAGGAACACAATCAGATTTTTGTTAAGCTTTCGATATCATAACATTTATATAAAAAAAATGCCTTTAAACTTTATGATGTAAGTAAACGCTTCCAAAAAATGTATGTTTCTGCTAATATTAATAAAGAACATTTGAACAAAATATTTGTACAATATCTACCTATTTGTTTTATTAACAGGAGTCCTTCAGGGCACGATTCTAAGTCCAATCTAATAAGACGTACATAATATCGAATACAGACAATGATACCTACGTAGCGCGTGTCAGTTTCTTGCGAATCAGTTCTCATGTTGTGTTGTCGATTGCCTTACTAACTGTTTATAACAATAAAACCAAATAACAATTTGTAAACAGTTTTCACCGACTTCAAAAAGGAGGACGTTCAATGTTCTACTGCTTTATTTTTATAACTGACAGTGACCATTTATTGTGAAATTATTTTATTTGTCAACCAGCAACACGACAATATCAAGCAAAAGGCTGAACAATAGGTTATTGTAAGGACAAACTTAGCAGTCTCTTGAGATCACTTGTAGTGATTGTCGTCCAGTGTGGGGCGAAGCGATGCGATGCGATACACAGGGTGGCGATTCATCCGTAAAAGATTTACGGTACCTTAAGAGCGTTCCAAGTCGTTTCATTGTAATTTTAACTACGTTCTTACTATGTTCTTTGGTTGTTTTAACCCGCGACGAAGAAGAATGGTGGTATAAGTTTAACCCCTATGTCTGTCTATGTGTATGTTTGTGTTGTTTTTAACGCAGAGCCGTTGAAGCTCTTCAATAGTTTTCTGACTCATGTCGGAGTTTTTTAGTTTCCTCTATCCCAAAAAAATGCGGTCACCCAAAAACAGGCTTTATATGTAAATTTAAAATAAATTTTAAGATTAAGTTTTTCGATCCCATTGGCATTCTACTCCAGCAGATAGCCGAAATTTAATTCGACACTAAATCCTTCGCACCAACGGCCTTCCGATCTGCATAGGTAACCCAACGACTAGACGGCTTTTGAAAGGGAGGAAGGAATATTATGAAAATAATAACAGAAGTTGTACAATTAAGACTGTATTATTATTTGCACCAATTTCTTACTTCCAGACAGTCATTTAGCAAAACTTACTGGCAAAGACTTTTTCTGAGGTTACAATATGTAGATCAGCCCTATTTTACGATCTTATATGATTTTTAACTTTCGCGTTGCTTGTTGTCGAGTCTAAACGCGATATATGTTTTAAATGAATCACTGCTCGACGTTTCGGCTGGATTGCACACAGCCGTGGTCACGTCGAGCAATGAGTATCTAACACCACTGAACTGACATCTATTTACACTGGACTGGCTGCTGTCACAATATTTTTGTGCTTATTTGAGTGTCGCCATTTTGGCGCTGTAGGCAGATACGAGTGTCCATGGAACTAAAATTAGTGATGTCTAAGTCGACTGTGGTAATGATAATATATCGTTTTACTTCCTTTTCTGTAGCGAGTTTTACAAAACACACATTTCCTCATGATAATTTAGCTTAACTTTCACTATATGATATGAAATACCACGAAATAAAATTAAAATACTTAAAAACCTCAACGCTGTTGCAATCTTCTATGGTGGCCATTTGCAATAAACGTCAAAATTAGTTCTCGGGACACTCGCAGTGGCGCTTCAAATTAGCACACAAAATTAACTGTCATTTGTATGGAACAGCCTGTCCAGTGTGTAGTAAAAGAGGTCAGTGATCTAACACTCATTAAAAAAATATATCGCGCTTAGACCGGAAAACAAGTAATTACTATTACCATCTTGTTTTTGTTTAACAGAAGCTCTCCGATAGCGCATAATCTTGATTTTGTTCTATTTATATTAATTAAGAACGCTGTCAGTAAGCGGACTGCAAGATAATACGGCGTAACACGGCCCGAAATCAAAGTTTTTGGTAAGACACTGGACGACAGTCCTAACGGTCCTAAACAGCCCTTTTGTGGCACTTCCGCTGGCTCGCCGGGGCATCGAACACGGCACTTAGCATATCCGAACACAAAGGCACTGTTCCCTGAATGTATACAAGAAGCTATGTTTTGGAACGGTTAAATGAGATGTTTGCTGGTGAGGTTGGAATGGGAGAGATGTAAGTGAATTGTGGGAGGTTCGGTAGCTAAACTGACATTAGTGACAGCTTCAGTCTAGTCAGTCACTCTAGGGGTTACGGGTTCGAATCCCGTAAGTGTGATGAGCACAAATAATGACTGCCTCGTTGGTGTAGTGGCAAAGTTTCTGCCTTACATCCGAGAGGTCCTGGGTTCGAATCCCAGGTCGAGCCAAAATTGTTTTTGAGGTTTTCTGTCATGAATTTCTCAAAAACAGCTCGGAGTCGGGAAGTTGGCGGTGTTACACCCCCGTGCCTCGGAAATCACGTTAGGTCGTTGGTCCTGCGCCTGATCTCTCTGTCATGTGGGATTGCCGTCTCTCCGAACTTTGAGAGTGAAGGAACAGTGAGTGCATACACAGGTGTATTGCGCTCACACTTGTGCACTATAATATCTCCTGCGTAGTTGGCTGATCTCTGTTGAGATTGGCCGCCGTGGCCGAAATCGGCCAGGAGGACTATTATTATTAGGTTTATCTAGGCGACCGCCCCGGCCGACCGGCCACAAGTGTCAGTGATTTAGCCAACGCCATCGATTTAGACGCTGTCAGTCGCGAGTCGCATATTTTGTGCCATGGCGGTAAAATATTGTTGTTGCATATTCTCAAAACTTCATATTTTTAGCCTACTGATAACAAGAGTGAAACAGTTGGAACTAACTGTCAACATTTTGGCGCCAACAAGACGGATAAGGATGCGCCCAACTTTTTTTTTTCACAAGACGGTTCGATCGCATTACAACCTTTTAATTGTCAAGAGGTATGTTTTTGTGTGTTTATTTGTAGAATTCCTTTATAAGGATGGGAACGTACAGGCTAAGTACTTGTCGGCAAAAGAAGATTCGCGCGTTTCGAAGAATCCTTGAGCTTTTTTTTTTAAATCTGTGAATGAACATCCGGCATTTTTGGCGCGCGTGGTTGACCAATTCGTTCGAATATTTGAATTTGGAAGCTATTTCTCTTTTGTACGATTGCCACCTACGATCTTTATGAGCGTGTTTGCTATTTTGATAGTTTTTTTTTTTAGTTGTGTTAAAGGAGTTTTGTTGTAGTTCCATTGTCGGTGTTTTACAAGAAGGCCAATTATTTGATATATTCCATGGGAATTTTCACCTTACCAACAATCGAAGATCGAATAGATTGGTATTTGGTACACTGGCAAAACATAACTTAAACAAAACTTAGACATGAGTCTAGTACCCATAACACAAGCCTCGTAGCTTAATTTGGGACTAGATGATTGGTGTGATTGTCGTGTTTGTGCGTCCATATAAATATCTGACTGGTTATTAATATTTTGAAGCTATTTTTTATAAAATAGGTCTAGCAATTGCCTTTATTTATAATTTATTGTCTTTCATAAGTTGTTATCAAAATACACATCGCTGTTTAAAAAACTAATTCAAAAAAACATTTCGCATTGTTCTACTAATTTCCGTTCGCTTTCCGGAACCCAGAATCAAGCTTTCTACTTTCACTAGTGTCAAGATTAGTTACGATTGGTATATTTCAATGCATACATTTTGAAGCCTAATAAATAAATATCATAATTCATATTAAATATTCTGTTTAAGTCGTGTATTTTCTTAGACAGAACGAAAAATATGAGCGTCCGTTAATTACGCATAATTTCCGACCCTATTGAATTATATTTAATATCTCGCTCGCAGATTAAGCTATTCGTTCAAGACAAGTTCAATATTTTTGAGTTCACATTTATCAACTTTTTTTCTTATATCTACAGTGCAATGCAAAAATATGTTTGTTTACTTGATATATTATGTACTATAATTAATATTATTAACTTATTTTTTATTTCTCCCGACAAAAGCCCTAAAATCCCGAAAAATCGGTTATTGATCCCGATAACAGGGAGAATCGATGTGGCAACCCTAGTTGTGTAGTAATGATACGTACTGAGTTAGTATTTATAACTGATAATCTCCTCCTATCGTGCTCTCCGGTTACCGAGTCCGTTGGTCATACGCAAAGCTCCATGTTCGAATCCTTCCACGTTATTGTAGACTAGCTGTTGCCCGCGACTTTGTCTTCATTAGTAGTTTTTTTGGAATGCGTTGTTTCCCCATAATTCTAGTTTTATCTAAATAATAAAATAATATAATAAATATTTCACAACAATCACACCAGTTCTCTAGTCCCAAATTAAGCTACGAGGCTTGTGTTATGGGTTCTAGACAACGGATAAACGTACTTAAATACTTTTTTTGTAAATAAATACATACTATACATAGAAAACACCCAGACCAGTACAAACACACATGTTCGTACACACTAATGCTTGTACTGTGCGGGGATCGAACCCGCGACCCTTGGTTAAGAAGTCCGACCAGTGGACCACTGCACCAAGCGGTCGTCAAATAGAATTCAAATATTTGGTAATTTAGGCGTGAAAGCGATCAGAAAGGAAACTAATTTTTCTCATGGGAATGCGCTGTTTTCTTGCGGTCAAAGGTAACTCATGTTCTTTTTTAAGTTTCAAACTATCTCCTTACCAAATTTAATTTAAATCTATTCAGTGTTTTGACGTAAAAGCGATCGGACCACTTAAATTTTCCCATGGGAATGCGTCATTTTCCCGCGGTAAAGCAGCCTATGCCCTTACCAAATTTCATACAAATTGGTTTAGTAGTTTAGCCGTGATTAAGTAACAGACAGAGTTACTTTCGCAATTATAATATTAGTATGGATTATGCAACGAGGGAATAAAGAACTGTCTTATGTCACGGGCGTTGAATCCTGAGCGTAGCGAGGGACTCTATTCAATTAAATTAGATTAATTGATTTTATTTAAATAGTACTGGACTGGACAATTTAATGTTATTTATTGACGACCGCTTGGTGCAGTGGTTCGCATGTCGGACTTCTAAACCAAGGGTCGCGGGTTCGATTCCAGCACAGTACAAGCATAAGTGTGCATGAACATGTGTGTTTGTACTGGTCTGGGTGTTTTCTATTTATAATAATATGTATTTATTTACAAAAAAAAAGTATTTAAGTATGTATATCCGTTATCTAGTACCCATAACACAAGCCTCGTAGCTTACTTTGGGACTAGAGAATTGGTGTGCTTGTTGAGAAATATTTATTTATTATTTATTTATTTTATTTACTTATTTGATTTTAATTTTTAATTTTGACATGTTTTATTTGAATTTTTATTGTATTTAATTGGATTAGATTAATTGATTATATTTTAATAGTACTGGACTGGTCTTATACCTTTGATTGTTGTTGGTTTTATTATTATTGACATTGAATTATATTGCCTTATTTAATTTGCCATGCCCAAATGGGCTTCATGATGTACCTACTTAAACTGTATTTGTCACCTATTATATACTCATGAATGCAAGAAATGAATATGAATATGAATATTGACTCCTGAACCTGAGTGAAGCAAAGAGGAGATAACTTTACGCCCTTGGTGCATAATCTACTGTTTAACACGTTTTTATTAGATCGGGGTGTATGTATGTATGAATATATGTAACGGAATTTTTGAGCTCAATTTTCACCAACTTCCAGAAATCGGATTAATTTGAGACTTTGCACACGTAGAGTTTCCATTATCCTTATTAACTAAAAAAATAAATAATAGTTATAAAAACTATAAAAAACACGCTTTTATTGCTAACTAAAAAAGAGAAAATAATTTCTGAGTACACGGAATTTATATTACAGTAGAGTAAAAAGCGTGGGGTGCTTGGTAGTAGTATGTGAAAATCATCCTATTATTGGCAACTATAAAAAGAGAAGTATGAAAACGTCATAAAGTGCACCCCAGTGCAGTTTTTAAAACCATTATTTATTTTTTCACGTTAAGCTCTGTAATTACTGCACCTCGTATTTTATCTAATCACTTTAGTTAGACAGAGTAGGTACACAGACCGACAAAAAGATCACCGTAACTGAGTTAAACGTATTTTTTTATACCACATTCCATCATTATTTCTTATCGATAGCCACAAAACGCAGGAAATCGATCAATTCCCCGAAATATACCAATTTGGACCCATAAAACCTATGACACACCGTCACGGGGTGGTTTTCAGGGTACATTAATACCCTTACAATGGATCTACCTGCCACATACTTGCGATTTCTGAACGAGCTGTCAGGAACAGGTAGGCAGTAGGTATAATCTATGGTTTTGAACTTTTGAATTATGGCGGGCGGGAGAAATGACCGCGTTTTTTTTTTCGTTTTTTTTTTATATACATACAATTTTATAGGGACCTCTGAAAAATGATACACTTCATTGTGTGCTTTTTAGGTTATTCTTAAATGTTCCCACAACGTTGGGCATAGTTAAATAAAGTCATTTGTCCGGTTTATAAATTATACCTCTCTTCAGAATTAGTTTCAGTTCTCCTGGCCGATTTCTATCACGAGGCCAATCTCAACAGAGATCAGCCAACTGCGCAGGAGATATTATAGTGCACAAGTGTGAGCGCAATACACAGGTGCACTCACTGTTCCATCACTCTCAAAGTTCGGTGAGACGGCAACCCGACATGACCGGAGAGATCAGGCTCAGGACCAACGGCTTAACGTGCGCACCGAGGCTCGGGGGTGTAACACCGCCAACATCCCGACTCCAAGCTGTTTTTGGAAAATTCATGACAGAAAATCTCAGGAACAATTTTGGCTCGACCTGGGATTCGAACCCAGGACCTCTCGGATGTAAGGCAGAAACTTTGCCACTACACCAACGAGGCATTAGTTAGCTTAGTTATACATAGCGCAGACACAAAAATCTCTTACAAAATTGTCAATGCGTGATGTGGGTATCTGGCAAAAAAGGAACTTCTCAGTTAAAGGAGCTTCAACGGCTAGACCGATTTTGATCAACAAAAGCTAAGATCACCCTCAGGATCACCCTCAGGCCGTCCTCACCATCTCATCGTGCTTCCAGTCGTCGTGTTTTGAACAGACCTTCTGTACGAGCTAGCATTGTACATGGAAATTGGCATGATGGCATCTTAAATATTTTCAAGACCATGGCGTTTAAAAAACATAGCCCCTATGAAGTTGATACAACCAGAAAATTTCCAAAAGGCTGTATAAATAAATTTTTAAACACACAAAACAAATATTCGGTCAATTGACTCCGATTTCTGATACATGACCGTGACGTCACGTTCATGTATTCCCATACAAAATCTATGGAAGCAGACCGTTTTGACAGATAATAAGAAGTATGTCAACAATTGGTGGTGTCATCTAGCCTATTGCCCAACCTCGGAGCGGCGTCAGCGACCCACATACAGCGGCTGGCCGATGGACCCTCAACGAGCACCGTCGGCACTCTACACCGACGGCACACATCTACTTAACTTTACTTGTTTACAGTCAATAACTTCATTATAAATACATGTTCATAAGCATTAATAAAACAGATACCAACCGACAGTGTTAGAACGGCATACAACGGGTTTGTTTCTTACCACAACTTTCCTCTTAAGTCATTAGCACTGAACACATCCCAAACTGTAGACACACCCTACACCTTCTATTAAATTGTATTATGTTGTATTTTGTGTAAATACTGGTTTCATCGACCCACAACCAAGTTCTCTGTAGGCAGGAGCCTAGCAGGCCGTCACAACCACAGATATATATTTACATAGATAACGCAAATGCATGCACTTCGCGTGTCCGAACCCCGACCAAACGTCAAGGTTGGTCGCCGCTAAGTTCAGTCCGCTCGCTCCGTTGCAGCTGGATGGGCCGCAAAAATTTAAAAAATGCCTCGTTGCGTGATAATTAACTGCAGTAGCTCAAAAATTTCAATCGGTTTGGATTGCCCGTCACTAAATTTCGCCTGTGACGTCACAGTAGGTGTTAAAAAGTCGGCACGCTTGGTTTCAATACAAATCGTGATACTTGCGTTATCTAGTGGTCACAACCTCCGGTATTAAATTTATCTTTTGAATTAAAAAAACCGCACTGAATTCGGTCCATCTTGTAAGCAACGATGACGCACACAAACAAAACAACACGTCAAGCCTATAACACCCATCTTTTTCGAGGATCTAAAATCAGCCGTTTCTTTGGAATATATTTTTCTTTTTTTAAGAACCCTAAAAACGTGGAGAAACATTTATCCAATCGTTTTGGAATTGTAATTAAGGTTTTTTTGTTCAATATACAACTCCCAGACCAGTACACACAGGCATGAAACACAAATGTTTGTACATTGCGGGGATCGAACCGCGACCTCTTGGTATAATAGTCAACTTCTTAACCATTTACACTAAAGCGGTCGTCATTTACACTAAAGGTGGGGGAATAAGTATCCACAGGACTAGCTTACCAAAAGCTAAATATATGCCTGCGTTTTTTCCTAGACCGCAACCATTTCTTGTCCAAAATTGTACGTCACACATATCAAGACTATAAACATATACTTAAATTAATTAATTACCACTAATTGCCACTATCGTATGTAACTTGTTTTTGAATGAACGGAGTGATCTCATTGAAACCTACACATAATTTTTCGTTTATTTAACTTATTAGGTTGGTATAAAAATAGACTAGAGGCTAAAATCTTTACATGTAAGAAGGGGATAATGGCGCTGGTTGTACAATAAGTAATATTAATGTAAAACAGTTTGTAACCTGAATTGTACAATTGTTCATTGTCATAAATAATTAAAAATAAATAAATAAGACGTAAAGTTTTTTAAAAAAGGCCATTGACTTTTATGTCATTGGAGTTCATTTCGCATAAATTATCTCCTTAATGAATGACTGACTGACGACCACTTTGGTGTAATGGTTAAGAAGTCGACTATTAATCAAGAGGTCGCGGGTTCGATCCCTGCATTGTACAAACATTTATGTGTACGAACATGTCTGTTTGTACTAGTCTGGAAGCTATATGTATTTATTTATTTATTTAGGTTTATTTGTAATACCACTGTTGATTCTGTTATCTGTAACACGTGCTTAAGATACTTACCACGGAGTCAGATCAAATTATGTGAGGTTAGTGTATTTATTTATTTATTTAACATGCTGTGTAACAAAATATCCTATTCTCCTTACTTATAAGTTACTTGGATATAGCTTATATGTAATGTCAAATTGCTATTTATATTATTAATAACTAATTTCTGAGTTTAGCCGTAGTAAGTTGTTCGAGCCTTATTATGACAATTTATCTGGCGATTACCTTATAATATGTTCGCCTTTGCCTTGGTTAATTTATATAAATCAAACATTATTTTTCTTCATCCAACAACATTCGTTTTTTTTTTACTTATTGAAAGCTTTTTATTGGCCTTAATATTTCTTAATAATCATGTACCCGTAAGGTAGAATTTTAGCAGCGTTGTTTTCCCATAATGTAATACATACCAATTTTATCCAAATATAATACAAATCTTGGGTAATTTTGGGTGTGAAAGCGATCAGATTCCCCGTTGTTTTCTCAAGTCTCAAACTATCTCCTTACCAAATTTCATTAAAATCTGTTCAGTAGTTTAGGCGTAAAAGTTATCGGCGCACTTGAATTTTCCCATGCGAATGCGCCATTTTCCCGCGGTAAAAAGTAACCCATGTCTTTTCTCGGGTATCAAAATATCTCCATACTAAATTTTATCCAAATTGGTTCAGTAGTTTAGGCGTGATTGAGTTACAGACAGACAGACAGAGTTACTTTCGCATTAATAATATTAGTATGGATAAATAAAAACTAACAATAATAGTCCTCCTGGCCGATTTCGACCACGGCGGCCAATCTCAACAGAGATAAGCCAACTGCGCAGGAGATATTATCGTGCACAAGTGTGAGCGCAATACACAGTGCACTCACTGTTCCATCACTCTCAAAGTTCGGTGAGACGGCAATCCGACATGACAGGAGAGAGATCAGGCGCAGGACCAACGGCTTAACGTGCTTTCCGAGACACGGGGATGTAACACCGCCAACTTCCCGACTCCGAGCTGTTTTTGATTCATGACAGAAAATCTCAGAAACAATTTTGGCTCGACCTGGGATTCGAACCCAGGACCTCTTGGATGTAAGGCAGAAACTTTGCCAATACACCAACGAGGCAGTCGAGAAAAAATAAAAATTAGTTCCGATTACCACGTGCCAAATTAACGTATTTATCGAGTAACAGTAAAAATGAGACGTCGATACTGTCGTCTCGGTTGGCAATGCGCTTTATTGCGTTCCGCCGTATAATTATAAAAGATTATGGTGCAATTCTGGAATCATTCGATATTTTATCACAAGCTTTTATTCAGTTTCACCAGCCGCCTTACTCTGTAAGCCGTTGTCCGTAATTTCGGATGTATAGTAGTTAAATGTAGTAATGCTATGAAGGATTATTACCAAAGGTCCACGACTCTATTGTTCTACTATTCCCACTGGGTCCATCCATATTCTTTTAAAATATATTTTAACACCTCCATGTATGCATTCCCAACGGGTCCACGAATCTTATCCGAGGTACAATCAACAAAAACGATACAAAAGGGTTTGTGCTATTTGTATCGCAAAGAACGAACGAAAAACAACAACTTGTAGTGTCGTTTCAATATCTTTGTAGAAAGGGCCGGTCATGAATTATTTAAGTTGTAAGCTAATTTGTGTGAGCTAATCAACACAAATAATACGTGACGATAGTAGCACTTTAAAAATTTATTGTTTTCTAAAGTTTACGCGATCACTACACATTGAAATAAAACACTCCGCCTCCCTGCAACCACGAATCCTGCAAAGGGTTCGAAACGTCAGGACTAAATAAACATAAAATAAACGCGAGTAGGTACGTAGAAAGTGTTTTATTTCATTTAAATGTTTTAATTCAAGAAGTTCATCTGTGGTCTAGCTGTTTCCGTTTAGCGTCACTTTGATAAGCAACACCTCGCTATGAAATTAGCTTTCGCTTTGATATCAAAAAAAGTTTATTTATTTGTGTTTTTTCACATTGGTTGAATTTAAACAAAATCGAACCAGACATTCAGTCAATAAATATGTATTTTAAAATAAAGATCATCGGTGACAAATATAAACAAAATTCAATAAGTATCATTGATGCTCTTAACAAATTTAATGGCCTTAATAAAGTTTTTTTTATAAGATTTAATCCAACAAAATACATGATGCGCATTTCGCGTTTATTCCTGTGATTGTTTTAAAATTATGAATTTTTCATGTTAATTCTATTCTAATCTTAGATTGAGATGATTTATTGTAATTTGTTATGATTGAATTGAATGATTTACTGTAATTATACCAAAACTGAGATTTTTAATGCTTAAGTCTATTTTAGTGTAAGATGATTTAGTGTTTATTATAAATCTGTGTCTTTTTTTAAGTACAGTCCAAAAACATTAAAAATAAAGACTCCTTGTTTAACCTATTCGCGGTCTTTTATTTTATAATCAATATAATGTCTATCCTTTTTTAACCCTCCTGCTTTTTACGCTGATTGTACCTAATATTCTCATGGACCCGCTGGGAAAGAAAATGTTTTATATTTTTAATGTCGTGGACCCGTTGGGAACCAAAATATTGAAACCTTATTTTTCGAAAACAATAGAGTCGTGGACCTTTGGGAATAAACCGCTATGACGAAGATAAAAATTATTAGCACCTGAGATAAGAACGATATGACCAGTAAAGAGGACAGAATGAAAATGATATATCTAGACACTCAGAAAACAGAAAACACTGACATTGGGTTTGTAAATTTAATATTGAATTATTGTAGCGATATGTAGAAACCTGGTCGCCATTTGAGAATTCACTGGCACATTGCGTTCCAAAGTTGAACCTTCTTCAAAAAGTCATAAACAATGAATTTTACGTAACCTACATAAAAACGGTCGGATTACCTTCTACTTTTTTAAATTAAATTTTCAAATCAATTCATTTATTTATTGCGGACAACAAAAAATCCATATTAAACGCTTAATAATCTAGGTGTTAGTACTTATTAATATATATCAAATTATATGACATTAAATTAAAATTAAAAACAATTCAAAAATAAAAAAATATAAAAAATATAAAAATAAATAAATATAAAAAGCAATTTGTCATGTACCTAAGAGGAATGTTAAACGGAATGATTTACTTTATAATATAATTATGTACCTCGTATGTCAAAAGTAGTATAGTCACTGTTTTTCTTAAAGGATTAACAAAGTATGATATTTCTTAAACTTACGACTATTAGAAAAGCAGAAGATATGCACACATTTAGTAGCTACCTTTGTTATATTTTGGACACAATCGCAATCTTCCTACTAAGTATAGGTACTTATGTAGATGGAGGTCGAAACAAGGACCACTCCGTCACAAGAAAAAAACAACGACAGAAGAAAACAATAAATGTTAAATATCCTCCTACAGCTCATAAGTTTTGTTACACTTGTTCTGGAACAAAATCCTTCTTATGATAAGCGATGTTGCACAGCTGAAATAAGAAATGTAGAGTGATAATTTTTAGATGAATTCATGCGGTGTGAGTGGTCCTAACCAATGGCTATATCTTTGGAATGTGAAATGCCAGTGAATTCTAAAATGGTAACCAGATTTCTACAGGTTTACCGAAAGAACCAGGGTTGCCAGAAGGTCGGGAATTGGCGGGATTCTCCTGCATTTTTGTATGTCCTCCCGACTCCCGACAAAGCAAATAATCTCCCGAAAAACAAGTTTAAGACCTTTTTGTATAGCGATAAAGCAAAAATAATAATAATAAATAAATAATAAATAAAAGTTTATTGGTACAAATTGTTACATCTGGTATCTTATAATAGTTACAAACAAAGTATTGGCGACACAATAATGAGATACGGTTGAACGTTAACGGCTGTACTAGTTTTTTTAAAACTGTATGACAGTCATTAGCGCCCTCCACCGGACTCAAAACAGGACTCAGATAAGCTATTGCCATCTCTAAAAATATATATCTACTTTTTTAAATTTAATTCAAAAGAAACAAAAAGAATTAGGTTTAACAAAATGTCTTAAATCAACAAAGGTGTGAGTGTGTGCGTGCGTGCGTACGTCGTGTGTGTGTGTGTGGTGTGTGGGTGTGCGCGCGCGTGCGTGTGTGTGTTTGTGTGTGTGTGTGTGTGTGTTTTGTATGCGTGCAAGAGTGTGCAGTGTGTTTGTAATTATGTGTGTGTATGTTCATTTGAGCATTGTTTGCCCTAACAATTATTATTTATTATTCTTTACAAGGGGAATATTTTCCCCAAAAAAAAGGACAAATACCTATGGCAAAAACAAAAATAATAAATATGCTTATTCGGTTCTTATCTTATGTGTCACAAATACCTACTATGTTTTTTTCTTATATCTACAGTGCAATGCATAAATATGTTTGTTTACTTAATATATTATGTATAATTAATTTTATTAACTTATTTTTTTATTTCTCCCGAACAAAGCCTTGAAATCCCGAAAAAACGGTTATTGATCCCGATTACAAGAAGAATCGATCTGGCAACCCTAGAAAGCACACGTCTTATTATAACCCTGTGATCTGTATTTATCGCTTTTAAAACGATCTTTCGCAAGGCTCCGTCGATTTTGACATATTTATTTCTAATCCAAATATTTTCAAAAACAAATAAAGACTATTCCCTATTAGTGTATTGGTATTTGAACTTTTCTAATTAATATTAAATTTGAGTTTATTGTTTTATGTAGACGAACTTGATTTAAAAAAAATGTCTTTGCTAATACTCTCACTGTTATAAACAAAAATTTGATATAACTTCACTCAGATAAAACTTAGTTATATCTTGTGGGTTGTAATCTAGCGTATAAGTTTTTCCTGTTTCATAATATTTTTATTTTCCTGATTATAACCTGTTTAGGGGCTACAATAAATAAAATAAAGTCGCAAGCCGCTATAGTTTTATATACTATGATAAGAGGATATATATACTATGATAATATACTATGATAATGGTAAGAGCACTTCCCAAAAGCTAAAGCTGACAAACTTTTATAGCCATGAATATTTTTTCATTGAATATGTAATATACTCATTCTCACCATTCCATAGACTCACAGTAAGTTCAAATTCACGGATGAACAGATCGCTACCAAGAAGCTAGTCAAGGATTTCTTTGGTCAATAAGTAGCCCCTAGTTTCCATTGTAAGTCTGCTTATTACCAAAAAATAAGCTCCATAATTCTAGCCATTTTTTGCCATCCCAAAGCCAGTTTTTGAAATAAATTTTGGAAGAGTTTTACTAAAATTAAAATAGGATTAGAACATACCGTCTTGTGAAAGGTGCCGCCATGTTTCATAGACAATGAAGACGTGATATTTGACAAAGGATACTTTTTCTATGGTTTTTAGCTTTTGAAAGTACTAATTTGCGCAGTAAACTGTAGCGGTAGAGTAGGAAGATAAAGAAATGCTCAGTATCCTATCCGTAGTTAATAATGTTTATGCATTGTTTTAGCTATTGCGTTATTTTTTTTTTTTTGATTGGCTATTACATTACGACAATCCAACTTCTCTTTGTCGAATAGGATAAAGGAAACCATTACAAGACCTACCTCTCACCCAACATATATGGAAAGATGGGTGTGGCTGAAAACCAGCGCTGCTTGGGATCATAACCCAAGTCAGCACAAGCTGAGCCAATTGCTTTGCTTTACTGTTACTGTCATGCACTCACAATAAAAGTAAGGATTAGACTCATATTGCTTTATGAAATATATTGTTATTTGTTTGAGCGATGAAATATCAGTTTTGTTGATAGAGAAAATAGAAAATAAATAATTCCATAATTTGAAATGAAGAAGCTACATGCCATTTTGAAACGAGCTCGGCTTTAAGAATCTCTACAATAGGAAGATCCTTAACTCTACCCAGAATTCGTTCATTGAAAGAGTTGAAAATCAGTATAACGGGCAGCTTCGATAAACATCTTAAGTCGAACGATACAATAATAGCGGCCGCGAACGCATAGCAACGAACCTGTTTCATCCGAATCGCCAAAGATGGCCGTCCAGTGCAAAAGCGCGCCAAAATCAGCTGTTCGCCCTCGTTTGCGGCCGGCGAAATGAGGCACCGGCCACGCCCGAACTCCTTGCTTCAACAAACGCACGAAGACAGTGGCGCCCTCTTTGTTTAGTGCGTATTCCACCGATTTGACGTGAGAAATCGCGTCTGGGCGACGACAAAAAGCCTATTGTTGCCCCGAAACATAATATTTAACAAGATATTTTGGACAAAAGCAATTATAAAAGGAGTTTTGTGCACTGACGCCGTGTTTGGCGGGAATCAGCTGACCGGACAGACTGGGTCCTTTATTATGAAACGAATCCTTTTTTTGCGTCGAAACCAGTTAGGTGCGTTTTAAAAATATAGCTTTGTCTTTAGTATAGACGACGAACGAGGGATTTTGTTTTTTTTTTACTAAGAACTTGAATTTGTTACTGTGTGAAATTGTGTTTTTGAAATGTAGAAATTCATCTATCCTTAAAGTTAAATAGTTGTATTTTATACATGTATGTATTTTAAACCATATTATCATAAGATCATCAGATATCATGATTCATGAAAAATATCGGTATGAATAACTTTAGGCCACATACCAATAACACAAGGTTTCACATTGTATTAAAATATTACCTTTTTTTAAATTTATTTATACATAAGTGAGTTACATTTTTTATCACAAAATCTCTCAAAAGGAGTCTGGGTGGCATGGTCTCACTTAAATGGTCTCCGTAAGTGCACTTTTTATGGGATAAATTCTAAGTGATGTGATGATGATGGTCAGCGGCTAGATAGGATTATGACCACCTGCCTGGACATTCCAACTAAATTATGCCAACAATCAGACTGATTGAATAGGCATGATGTGATGACACCTATCTATACATATAATAAGACTGTAAAAGATCGATTTCTGTACATTGAAGATTTTTATGAAAAATGGTTACAGGGGGTCTTAATTACCGTAATAGAAGCCAAAACAACAATTTTTAAAATTTTTGTCTGTCTGTCTGTCTGTCTGTCTGTCTGTCTGTTTGTCCGGGCTAATCTCAGAATCTACTGGACCGATTTTAACGGGACTTTTTTTATTTGACTCAGTATCACCTGGAGAGTAAACTGGGATATAAATAATCACGCCGATGAACTTAGGGGGCAGGCAGGAAATTGAATCTCAGAATCTACTAAACCGATTTTAATGGGACTTTTTTTTATTTGACTCAACATTACTTGGAAGGTAAAGAAGGATAGAAATAATCACGCCAATAGACTAAGGGGGTAGGCAGAAAATTGAATCTCGGAAACTACTGGGCCGATTTTAATGGGACTTTTTTTATTTGACTCAGCATCACTTGCAATAAACGGCGTAGCGGGTACCGTTTTAAAGATCGTGGCGAGAAGACTGGGCCATAACTCTAACATTTGTTTGAACTTGAACGCGGACGAAGTCGCGGGCAGCCGCTAGTCGTAAATATTTTTAAGACTATGGCGTTTAAGAATATATCTCTATGAAGTTAATAAAAGCAATTCCAGTCTAATTTTTATAATGATATTAGTGGACCCCCGGCAGACGTTGTCTTGCCCGCTTTTTTTGCAATTACCCCACTTTTTCTCATCGTTTAAACCTTCCCTGGACCTCCACGAATATTTTGAGACTAAAATTAGTCAAATCGGTTCAGCCGTTCTCGAGTTTTAGCGAGACTAACGAACAGCAATTCCTTTTTATATATAAGCTGACAAGAGGATATAACAACATCACATACCTACATTGTTCTGACACATAGCTTAAGCACTTGTGTTACAGAAATCAGAAATAATTGTGGTATTACAAATAAACTTAAACAAATACAAACACCCAGACCAGTACAAACAGCCATGTTACTGATGGCATAACCTATCTACGCGGCTGAAATATTAAGGTTTTATTGATAGGCAAGTTCAACTAGTCACTCGTTACTATCCGTCATATTGAGAATTTTTTAAATTATATTTTGACGCCTATTGTCACCTTAACTAGGTACCTACCATACTGTTTAATGCCATTAATAAGTAAACATTCCCTTCCTCGAAATTAAGAGATTTGAACATTAAAATAAGCGAGCGATAGATTTTGCGATACGAATCGAAAGCGCGATTTCTTGGTGCGCGGGCGCCTCAAAAGGGCGAAATCTGCTCAGCTGAGAGGCGCTTTTCCAGCGCCAGACGTTTTTGCTTCATTTATTTTAGGGCTGTCACTTGTCACTTTACGATTTTATTTTATTTGTAATGTTTTATCTTACTAAAAAAAAATATACAAAAATGTGTTGTCATTGTACAATGTCATTTGCTCACGGCAATACAAGCTATTTTTGAAGTGAAAACTTCTTTAGCGGCGTTGAGCACTTTTGTGGCATGGGTAGAAACTGTGAAACTCGCGTCAGGTCACGTGATGCTGATCGAAAAACCGTAAGACGGTTGTTAAGTTTTCACTTCTGCCGGCACTCCCGGAGTGCAACCCGTGTTAGTTTTTTTTTTAATTGAAACTTCTGCAAGAACGCGTCTCTACAGTAGTGGACTCAATGTCAAAGACAGTCTCTCGCACTTAACCAGTGTTAGCAGAGAAAACCTAGGCGACGCACAAAAAGTAAGAGAAAAACAGAGCAGTGAGCACATTGTATTCGTTTTGGTTGTTTATAATTCATGTGAAATAGAGTTAACGCACGGGGAAATGAAAGAAACAGCCTTATATTCCTTTCGTTCATTTTGTATTTCTCTTTATCATTATTTAGGTAGAGTTACTTAAATGTTAAATAAATGCTTTTTTATTCTATTCTATTCCTTCTCCTTACTTAGTTATTTGGTTATATTTTCTTCGTAAAAAGGCCCCATGTGTAGATTTAAAAAAAAAAAATTATGAAGTTTCAACTTTCTTTATGTATATGATTGTTCATTCCCTTGTTTGTTGTAATCAAATCTAAAGCTTACAATGTTCGATTAAGATGTGTACGTTTAGTTTCGTATAAAAAAGTTTGATAAAAAAAATGAGTGTTAATTTTTATTGTTTTTTTTATACAATAAAAAGTTTTAGCTGCCGCCAACCCTAACACCGCCAAACAGGTTGCATTCCTACCGCCTTCTCGGAACACTGCCTTTTTTCGATGGAGCAGGTACTGTAGATCTATTGGCGGCGGCCATTTTTTCTAAATCAGCTGATTTCTTGTCACGCTGAACACCAAACGGGATTGCTTTGTAGTTTACCTAAAGACTGATGTTTATGGTTACACTGGCTGTTTGGTAAAAATATGGGGTTTTTGGGTGAAGATTCTACGCCTAATAGCATGGGAACCTTCTTTTCCAAGGTCTCTATTATGTATTAATTTTTAACCTCCGACACAGAAGATGGGTTTTGCTGAGTTTGACCACTTTGTCTGTTACATTAACAGAACATTTCTGAACTGAACTGCAATCGGTCCATCCCTGCAGGAGCTGCGATGTAAGAAACAGGCAAACACAACAAACAGAACAGGAATCAAGAACATCAATCAATCAATCAATCCCTTTTTTCAGTCGGAAGTTAAAGATACCAAGCAAAGCTCGGTCACACAGATATTTTATCCAGATATACGGACTACCTACCCAAGTGAAGAATAAAAGTCATTAAAGTCATTTATTTGTGTACCAATTATACCCACATGGGGCACCTTAACACGTCCCATAAATATCGTACCACATCTTCATAATAATGCTTAGCTAATACTAATCAATGAAAAACTAAAATAAATCAAATTCTATTCTGTTCTCCTCTTTCCAATTCTATTTTAACACCCAACTAACAGCTGACTAAATTTAGTCAGTTGGTCAATTTAGGCAAGCAGAATTTACTTCACGTCCTGGCTGTATAGAACAGATAAGATAAAAAAAAATACATAAAAAAGTTCCTGCTATCTCCGGGTTCGCGATATCGCGTCTTTCACAAACTTTCATGTTCAAGGGAACAGTATCGATGGCAAACATCAAAATGTCAAATTTACACGTGTATATTACATTCAGTGCTACTCGAAAATCAACTTTATCATCCACAAGATTAGACCCACAAAAAAACCTGCACAGAATAATGTCGATCGTGAGAAAATTCGTACGCCGAATAAAAATACACCTTAATAACACCGTTTTTAATATTTAAAATCAATCGTGACACTATAAAATACCTGTTTCTTGACCGACAATGACCTCGTGAAAAAGCGAGGGAAACGGAATAACAATTTTAATTTTAACGTTGCGGTTGGCGCTACTGTCTTTGCGATCTGACAAAATTTTATAGGATTTTTTTAGTTCCTAAATTCGCCGTTCAAAAGCTCATTTTAAAGTGGCCTGCGAAAGCATGCTTATTGAATTCGCACCTTAATACAATCGAAATAAGAGCATTTATCTTTGTTTCGAAGGAAGCTTTTATTACGTAATAACCAGTCATTCAAATATGGATGACAGAAGTGATCCTGTAAATGTTCCGTTTTCAATTAAATGCAAAAAAACGTGATTTTCGTGCATCGGAATTAAGATCCATATTGTTTTTATTGGGCTCCTTGTTTAATTAAAACTGTAATTAAGTATGCAGGTTTCGCAAGCGCGAATGTAATCATCTTTTAGCCTAATTTGGCAAAGAATAGTGGAGGTGTTGAAAATAGCAGGACCGTGCAATTTTAATGACTATACCAACCCCAAACACGGTGAGTTGAGATGAGTTCTGTTAGCGTAAGGTCGCGACTTACATCATTTCAGTGCTAATAAATCGTAACAACTGTATTTGACAGTTTTAGTACGGACGAAATGTCAAATCGAAAAAAAACCGCGTAAGCCCTCATGGTGGACAGACACTTTAGATAATAATAGTCGTCCTGGCCGATTTCGACCACGGTGGCCAATCTCAACAGAGATCAGCCAACTACGCAGGAGATATTATAGTGCACAAGTGTCAGCGCAATACACAGGTGCAGTCACTGTTCCATCACTCTCAAAGTTCGGTGAGACGGCAATCCGACATGACCAGAGAGAGATCAGGCGCAGGAGCAACGGCTTAACGTGAGCACCGAGGTCAGGGGGTGTAACACCGCCAACTTCCTGACTCCAAACTGTTTTTGAAAACACTGACACTTTAGATAATATGCTATGGGATATCAAGTATGCGATACGTTGGTGATAGCACTGACGAGGAGGGGCACAATATCCATTGTTACGTAGCGTTTAAAAAATATATTTTCAACACCTCTTCGGCTTTGAAATGAGACACTTTTTACCGATTATTTCTCGATTTATTTACATTTTGTTTTAACCTGACGTTGTTTCGGACCCTTTTCGTCGTGGTCACAGGTAGACTAAGGTGCTAGTTGTCATTAAATAGTTTTGAAAAAATTCAAATCACTCAAGAATATTAATTACGTTCCTATTCACACAAAATGAGCTCACAGTATCTTGAGGTCTTGCAGTGCGGAGTCGAGCTTGAGTCTTGGCTAAAACAGGATCCCAAGCTGGTGGAATTTTCCAATCATCTTCCCTATTAAAATTAGGGTGTCTTCTAATTTCAATAGCCTCACGGAGCATACGAGGAAGAAAACGACGTTCTTTTGCAAGGACTTTCGCTTGGTAAAAGCGTATGAAGTGGTTGGGTTGGGTGTATCTAATGCATGTTCACACACTGTAGACTTTGTGTTCCGTCTATGTTTAACGTCGGCTATATGTTCTTTAATCCGTACGCTAATGCACCTCTTCGGCTACTTCAGGCGGATAGTGTACGAAATTGATGGACTATAACTTTAGCCGACGACAGTAGCTCTTAAAAGACGCTGCCTAGAAAGAGATAACTTTAGTTTTGCGAAGTACTCGCAACTGACTAAATATTAGTGCAAATAACTTCAAACGAAAACTTCAAACCAAACATCCCCTTGCAAACACTATATTCCTGTGGATTCGCCATTTCCTGCTAAAATATTTTTTGGTTATGTACACCTATGGATATTGCAGAAAGTAAACGATTTTACATCTACTATAGTTATAGTCCTCCTGGCCGATTTCGACCACGGCGGCGAATAACAACAGAGATCAGCCAACTGCGCAGGAGATATCATAGTGCACAGTCTGAGCGCAATACACAGGTGCACTCACTGGTCTATCACTCTCAAAGTTCGTTGAGACGGCAATCCGACATGACCGGAGAGAGTTCAGGCGCAAGACCAACGGCTTAACGTGCTTTCCGAGGCTCGCGTGTGTAACACCGCCAACTTCCCGACTCCGAGCTGTTTTTGAGAAATTCATGACAGAAAATCTCAGTAACAATTTTGGGACCTGGGATTCGAACCCAGAACCTCTCTGATGTTAGGCAGAAACTTTCACTACACCAACGAGGCAGTCAGAAGTACATAGGTACTATAATTATGTTGATAGAAGATGTAAACCGTTCTATTGAGACAGCTCAGATATGGATGGGGCGTTAATTTTTTCGTGTGATTGATGTTTCATTAATAACCTCCGCCGAAACAGAGTGGTGTTGTAAGTTTGACTACTTTTCTGTATGTGTGTTTTCCGAACGGATGGACCGATTTCAGTGCGTTTTTTTTTTTGAAAGATAATTAGTAATTTAATCACGGTAGTTTAAAAGTACGGCTGGTCAAAAACTCTCCAACCGTTGAAGCTCAATAGCTGTTTTCCTGTTTTAAGGGGTTCCTCAGTCCGACAAGGAACCCTTATAAGATCGTTCAGTTCATCGTAGTCTGTCACAGCAGAATATGTTCTACGTTTATGGACTGATTTGCATGTAACTTGGTTCGAGGATACTTCACAAATAGATCTATCTCATTTTTAAAAATACGAGAAATTAAAATTACCCCTTTTTAAGGGTTAATTATTTTTTTTTGTGTATCGGTGAAAAGGACTATGAAAATAAGATAGGGTTTTCATACAACACTTTTTATCAGCTTTACCATTTGCGAGTTATAGCACGCCAAAGTCGTTTACACGATGTCAAAATCTCTCACGTAAAGAAACACGGAAACTTTTATTTAAAATTGTTTCGGGTATCCTGTGATGAATACTTTCTATATTGTAAACTAACTTTACAATATAACTTTACAATGATGACATTGACGGCTAGGGAGATGATGATGCAAGAAATGCAAAACAGCGCGGTGCCAAAATTGACTACGTAACCCTACTTTATGCGTGGTCCGACACGCACTTGGCCGGTTTTTATAATATAATTTGAGTTTTCAAGTAACCACGCAATATTCGGGTAGATACTCCCACATCTTTGGTAGCTACCTTAGGCGGATCGTGGACGTAGTTTTTGGGCTATATTAGTTTATTAACCAAAGTGGTCATGTTACAACATTAGACACCAATAAAAACTTGAAAGGGAGGGATATTAATGGTAGAGTTTGAACCAAGAGTCAAACAAGACCGAAAACTTTACTTTTGTGTCACAATAATTAGCATTTAACTTTGACGACCACTTTGGTGTAATGGTCAAGAAGTTGACTATTAACCAAGAGGTTGCCGGTTCGATCCCCGCACTGTACAAACATTTGTGTGCATGCGTGAACATGAATGTTTGTTCTGGTCTGAGTGTTATAACTATTATGTATTTATTTAAGTTTATTTGTAATACCACTGTTGATTCTGATATCTGTAACACAAGTGCTTAAGCTGCTTACTACGGAGTCAGATAAATATATGTGATGTTGTTGTATATTTATTTATTTATAACTTGCTTGTTTTGTTGGTTCCATGTTTAAACTTAGTTTAGCTTCGTAAAGCGTGCTATATCCGTTATAGATGTAGTTTATCGTAGTTGAAGGCTTAAATGAGTTAAAATTACACATCAGAGTTGCCTTTTTAGTAAGTGTACCCACTTGTTTGGCTTTGTGGTTTGCTGGAACTTAGTAGAAAGCACTTACTAAGAACACAAGCTTGTGTTCTGTGTGGGATATTTCTTAGAAATAGAAGCATTTATTTGCGTAAATAGGGTACAATAACATGTGATTTGTTGGTCATCTTAAAATAGTGCTTAATCCTATTAAGCCGAGTCAAACAGCATGCAAATTTATAAATATTAATTAATTTAAATGACAATTTTAGGATGTAAAGTCCCCGTAAATGTTCCTATTTATTCTATGGTGGCATTTCAGCCTGCTATTTTACCGTGTCACCTTCAGATAAAGGCAAGTTTCTAGTAACCTAATACTAGAACCGGGCATTTTATGGGTTGATAAAAATATATCTTTAGCGCTTTTTGACCTCAAAATCCATTGCTGTAGGTACTACATAATTAAGCTTTGGGACGTGACCTTACGTCATAAAGATTATGACAAATGGCTGCACGTGTGGACTTGATTTCGGGGCTACAACTACCGAGAATTTAAAGAAAATCGCCTACTTTTGTCACAGACGTTAGCCGTTCAATGACTTACCCCGTAAATAGTCTAAATTCTCTTCGCAAGGAACAATATGCCTATTTATAGCTAACTAACCCACAGTCACGTATCCTTAAGCAGGAAACATTCGCGCGTTTTATAGTTAAACCGTTTTGCAGAAATGAGTATTCGTTAAATCTTATTCCGAAAGTTATACAGACGGATTTCGCACGAGCGGGCAAAGGCATCATTTCGGCAAAGCTTTGTTGTTTTATAATGTTGGCGGCACCGGAGTGGGTGCTTTTACAGGTCATTTTTGGAAACAGTTAAAACGGTGGTTAAAATGTAATAGTTTTCACTTCAAGCAGTAACTTTAACTAGCCGTTTCCTGTTGATGTTTCAAATAAGGAGTTTATTGTCTTAAGGCTCATAATATTCTATTTATCTTTGACTAAAAGGTAGAAAACTGTCAGTTTGTAATCGCAAAAAGATAAAACTGTCATTTACTTATTTAATTTTCAATAAAAGGGTTTGTAGGTACTATTTTACACTCGTAGAACGTTGAAACCGGCCATAAAACATATTTTCCATCTCCAGAACGGAGGCACACGATGTTATCAGTTATCAGACAGTTTGGTGAAAATTTTGACAAAAAACGGTGAAATAATAATAATATAATAATAATAAGAAATATTTATTGTCCCTTCACAAAATGGCCACTTACTATCTAATGTGAAAACATAAAATAAATAATAAAAAACATGATGCAAGATGTAGCCAAGATAGTGAGGGCTGGCGCCTGAAATAAGCTTTGGAAAGAAGCCTGTGCTACTGGTCACCTGTGCTACTGGTTTTTGACCTGTACTATCCCAAGGCTGAGCAAAAGTACCCCCAAACTTTTCCCCCCGACTTCGACGGTATCGCCAGACAGTCCCTGTCCTTGTAAACGTAACAAAACCCCAGGATCATTCTAAAATAGGACTACGTTTTCGGTGCCAATTGCAAATCCCTTCAAAAGTCATAAGGTACTAATTATAATCTATAATATATATTTTTTTCATTAACCTATGTCATCCCAAGCTGGGCAAATGACTCCCCCAAACTTTTCCACTGTTCCCTATTGGCGGCTAAGGATTCCCAATCTGTAAGAAAACTCATCAAATCGTCACACCATCTTTTTTTTGGTCTACCTCTACGGCAATAGCCATCTGCTGGTATCCATAATTTAAAAATAAGTCGGGTATTTCTTCCTGACGCTATAACTTCAGAACGCACGAACCGATTTCCACGGTTTTGCATTCGTTGGAATGGTCTCGGGCTCCGTGAATGAAATTTTTCTACATCTTTTAATCCTCAAACGCAATGTTACAAAAAACGAAACCATCTGGTGGCGAAACGGAGTCAGCCGTGTTTGCTAGTATGATATAATAGTAAATCGCTTCTTCAGTTACGTTACAACGCGTTTTCCTTACTCTTTCAACGAAAGCTGGAAAATCACCAGTGATTCGACCTTTGGGATGTACTGGCGTGCGCACCGGTTTTCAAGCCAATGTGGATAACCTATGTTCAATCTTGACACGGGTCTGATTGTTGGTGGTACCTCCGTTCTTTCTAATTTCTATAACACAAAAACTACTTAAAGTACAGTGGGACGTACGTATTGTTATCCCTATTTATTTAGTTTATTAACTAATTAATGTCGATTTCCGAAATTTTACCTTACAGTAGAATAAAAAGCATGGGGTGCACTTTATGACGCTTTCATACTTCTCTTTTTATAGTTGCCAATAATAGGATGATTTTCGCATACTACTACCAAGCACCCAACGCTTTTTACTCTACTGTAATATAAATTCCGTATACTCAGAAATTTTTTTGTTGTTTTTTTTTTAGTTTTTCAAACTATTATTTATTTTTTTAGTTAATTAATAAGGATAATGGAAAACTCTTATCAAATTATTGCATTGTCATCAAAGTTTCAAATTAATCCGATTTCTGGAAGTTGGTGAAAATTGAGCTCAAAAATTCCGTTACATACATTCATATGTACACCCCGATCTATTAAAAGCGTGTTAAAAACAGAAGGCCACAGGCGGGACTCGAACCCGCACCTCTCACAAGCCGGGCGATTGCTCTACTGATTAAGCTACAGTGACACTAAGGGCCGAGTTCACCAACAAGCACTAAACAAACAGCAAAATCAATTAATCAGCCACTTAAATTCTAAACGTTGTTTAAAGAACCGTTTAAATATTTACTGTTCACCAGTTAAATTTTAACCGTGGTTACAAAATCGGCCGATTATCTGTCGTTCAGAGTAAATGAACGAATGGTATTAGGCTAACGAATTGCGTAGGTAGCACTGTCATGTTCATATAGGTAGTTATCTTTCATAACATTAAATACAGACTGCATTTTACCTTTCTCACGACCAAAAATCCGTTTATGTTGACGCAAACTCAGACACAAATGTCAAAATGTTAGGTTAATCGACTGCTAAACGATGCTTCAGACCTCGGTTAAGTTAATCGGCTGATTAAGTACAGTAATCGTTGGTTAATGTGTGGTGAACACAAAAATATCTAAAATCAGCTGATTACTAGTTAAACAACTGTTTAGAAAGTTGGTGAACTCGGCCCTTACTCATCGGTTCGAATTTCTTTAATTAAGTGCTCCTTAGGCTGCAGCCAGCCATGTTTCAACTCATCACTGTTGTGGTAACATCATTCATCATTGTTTTAGTAAGATACTTACAACATTTATGTTATTTAAACATTTAAAAACATTATCGCGCTGAACCACTTGTTGCCTGGGCGTGGTCCGCCAAGTTCGCGGGAGGTCCCGGATTCGCATTCGCTCGGATCACTTTATATTATGGAATGTATCATTATACGCTTTGGGTTTTGATGTAAAAACTTTCTCGTTATGCGAGATGAGACTTAGATCTATTTTTTTTTAACCTCATTAAAGCTTGAAATTACTTTGTGAATTAATTGTTACCTAATGAGGCTGTGATTGCCTTAAGGATTTCGGGTAAAGGTCGCTTATATGGTATCGTTAACACCATATGTATCTAAATTGTTTGTATTTTTTTTATGGTAGCTAACTGACAGTTAACTAAATTTCAGTCAAAGGTTGAAAGAATATTGGTACTGGCTACAGCTACCAATCTCTATCTTTGCAACTTCATTATTTATCTATCTATATCTAAGGCTCAGGGCCCACCTGCGGTGTACTGTCGTCGCGACTCACGACTGTTAGCGATTTGGACGCGAAGAACTTTCAAGCGGATTTTTTTTTACTGATTGACACTTGACACGCGGTCAGTCGCGAGTGTTCCGCAGGTAGGGCACACCTGCGGACCTAACTAACAGGCAAGGTGAGTTAGATTCATATGTATCGTGTTTATCTAAGGAGTGGGCGTCACCACAAAAATCGTATTTCCGCAAATCCTCCACTATTAACAAATTGCAAATCATCCTTTCACAATAATAATATTTAAGTAAGTCTTTGATGGATAGTCGGCAAGATCGACAAACGATCACATGGTTCCCAGAAAGATATCGGGCGTCCATTGAAAAAAACCTTATCTGTCAAGTGTGCCTGTCAACCAATCAAACTTTTTTTAAACACAGGCAAAAATAAACCTTTTCACATACCAATAAAGTTTCTACCAAGCGCAAATAGACACTGGCAGGATGCAAAAGCGCGCGAAACCATAACGTCGGTTATGGTACCGTTGCGGCGCGTTGAGTAACTTTTTAAATCTGGAATGTAGTGTTGGCTTGCTCTCCCGACTCCCGCCAAGACTTCGAACGACAACTTTGAACATTCGACTCTATTAGAAGAGAGTTAAGATCCAATTTAGTGTAATGTAAAAATCGCGCGCTCAGCTGATGTGAGTGTTGACCAGTTTGTTTGCAGTCGTTATCATTATTTTATTCAAACGAAATGCGTAACTGGCCAGTATGAAGTTAGAAATTAGGTTTTGAAAAAAGAACACGTTCTTCTAACTTTCTGTAGTTGGAACTTAAAATATATCTGCTTTAAATAGTGTAAATTAACTTTGTTTCGTCTTCCCCACAATCTTAACCTGTTTTAATATCTCTTCTCTACATGTTCTCTACTTAGATAGTGGACTACTGAAAAACAGACAGCGAAGGTGGCGGAGGCTTATTGGTCCGCCGCGCCGGTTACCACGAAAAACGGAATATTTGTAAAAAAAAACCATCCTTTTTGAACGCTTGTAAAAATGGCCGACCATCCATGGAACTGGAAGTATGTTAAGTCTCTATCGGTCGGTTTCAATATTTAATCTACCTTTGATTTAAAAGTAAGTACCTAGGTATTAATCATCTATAAAACTGACAGTTCATTTTATACCAACAGCTGTTACTATGAAACTAACAGTTACGGGACTTGCAGTCAATAGTAGATAGAATAATGAACAGTTAGAATAATTACACATAAGAATAATTACAATGTGTAATTATTCTAAGGAAACATACCTATAATCTATCAAAGGGCAAGACCATCGGCTCAGCGAGTTATTCCCTTAATACCCCGATTTCGAAAGTCCCCGTCCTGGAAGACCCCGATTTATTTTTACCTTAATAAGGTCAAAAGTCATCTTCAGGGTTCTCGGGGATCGGGGTACTCAAAGAATAGCCCGACTTAGCTCTTGATGTGAATACCTATAGCTCAAAAAGATAGCGCAACTTCCGGAACGATATATCAGAATCCCGTGGGTACGGGGGTTATCACTGATAACTTTTATCACCGTCTGATTGGCGTCCGTGACGTAGTAACGGTCGGCCAGAAGACAACATCACAGAATAATAATTGCTTGCGAGAAAAAAAAAACATTACATTCGGTCATTTTCGCTCCATTCGAATCGACTTACCTAATATGACGAATGCATTCGTCGGAAATCTTACTGAAAACCTAAAAAAGTACGAACGAGAAAATATTTGAGGTACCTATTTTTACTTACACGATTTATTGCAACGACGGATTTATACACACAATCTGTAGTTCAGAACGTAGGTACATATTTATTAATACCTACTCGTATATTAAATGATTGTTTTAAGCCTTTTTTTTTCTTTATGGCTTTGTCGTTAACGTAGCCATTACAATTTTACAAAGAGAAAGGGTCCTAGTAGCCATTATCAAGTAAAAGTTTCAAGCCTTCACAAAAATTTATATTTTGACGTAAAAATGTTGCTGCCTTATAAAAAAGTGGAAAACTACCATTTAAAACAAAGTGGTAATATGAGCCGTATCGCAAAAATTTACTTTAACTGTGTACTAAGTACTAAATTTGGTTGTTGGTACTTAACCAAAGTAATTACAGAGTAGTTAAAACTAAGGAGGTCCTCGGATGATAAGATGACGATTCTCCAAAAGTTAGGTACAAATTTTATGACAGCTTATTAATATGTATCATTTTAATGCAGATATAAATTATCGGAATCCAGTAATAAATTAACGAGAATATGTAAATAATTAATATTTCTGTTGAACGCTCAATAACAAGCAGTCTTCTAAGAAACTAGCAATAATATAGTTTTATGTCTAACTGTTGGTTTGTGCTTTGAATAAGGTATTGTTGCCACTTGGGAGGTGCGGTTATAAACTTTGGACACACTATGCGCCGACCGTGGCGTTGCTTTCATCAATACTTACGAACATACAAAAAGTGCAAGGTTATCGGAGCCTTGTAGTCAAGTTACCATTACTTCAACACGTAAATCTTTTGCCTAAAAAGAACCCTCATTACTTACTGCACGTGCGAAAGTGAAAAAGTTATTAGTACACCTTTCTTTTCATTAAATAACTGCAAAACAAAGACAAAGCAATCATAGACAAAACCAGCCCAGTGTTCCCCATTTCTATGCACTCAGTTGTTCGACTGTTTACATTTTGAATAGACTGCTTTTGTCATTTCCAGCTACTATTTATGACAACAGTACTTATGTGTTGTGGTTAGTAGAGTTATGAAAACATTAATGACTTACTGTCTTAATGTCGTATCTCCCCAAGATGAGGCAGAGTTCGGTCTTAAGCTTTGCCCATCACTTTACTCCAATTCATACCGATTTCCTTCACCTTGTCTGCTACAGTGCGTCACCAAGTTTGGAGCGGCCACTTTTGCGTTTTCTTTGGAGATTCCAATCTAGAGCCTGCTTAGGGATGTAATCGAGCTCCCTTCGAGGGTGTAGCCAATCCATCTCCACTTGCGACGTTTGATCTGGTGGTCGATCGACATGGCTGCAGCAGGACCCAGGGTGGACGACGTGGACGTGGATGCCGTGGATTGGCCGGGGATGATGAACACAGCAGATGGTTGCTTAGTATTTTATAGGTAATGTCGACCTCACTAAATCAGCGATTCCCACCATTGGTCTTGGATCCCGCAAAACATTTATAAACCATGTGAAATAAGGATAGCATGTTGACCTGTTAACGTGATAGTGTATCTTTTTAAAATAGTTTTAAAAGTTACGATAAAAAGACAATACTTCTTTAATTCAGAATATATATTTTCCACACAAGCTTAAAATAGTAACAAACTAAAAACTAACTAACATAACTGCTTAACGGAATTTCTCGTTTTACTTGCTCCTTTGCTCTTATGTTAGAGTATTATATTATTTTATTTTCCGCCAACGCTATTTTATTCCCGACTTCAAATCGACCTTACACATCCTTGGTAAGGTATTCAAAAAGGCCATAATAAGACATTTGAGGTTCCATTTCTCCGAATATTACTCATGAATGCTAGGTCCTTTCAATGTCTTAATTTTCTAATCTTTAAAATTTTTGACACATAAGAATTTGCCAATGGTATCTTCACCTACGATTGAAATAGCCACCAACAAACATATATGCATCATTATGTTATTTTGCGATTTTTCCAATATATTCTAAAGCTGCGGGCCAAATACCATTTAATCAGTTTCAATTTTCTCCTAAATTTACGAATAAAATTAATAACACAATTTCTTTTCTTTCTTTCTGGTGGTGTTGAAATCAGTTAGGTCGTGATGTTTTTAATCTCAAATCTTCTCGTAACAATGGCCTTACGCACCTCCACTAAAACCATCTCGTAAGATACGACAAAGCTTGACTCCGGACAATCGGAGTGGTTTGTGAATAAAAAAATTCAAGCACGTTTATTGGAAAAAAAAGTAAGATAGAGCCGTGGACGAGGTTTTTTTGGAGCCCGGTAGGATCGTAAAGGATATACGTGGGTTAGGCATAAATACTATTATGTAGGTTTGAATCATTAGAGGAATGTTCTTTTTGAAAATACAAAGAGCTTACCTCACAGCACAGATTACTAAACAGTTGCCAGCGTAACTTACAGGTTGTTTGACTACAAATAGCACTTTACAACCGTTTGTGTAGCTGAATGTTTGATAAATAATTTTATACTACCTTATTTTTACTTAATCTCTAGTTAGTGATTTTGAGAAGAATAGCAAATTACATAACCTAATAAAATAACTTAAATCAACATTATAGGGTACGGTCAAGTACGGTGAAATTAAGTTGTTGTATTTGACAATGTACAAATGTGATCGATAAGAACTATAATCTTAAAAAAGCTTTAAAAAGCCGATAATCTATTCTTAGATATTACCACGAGAACCAATGCGATTCAAGCCATGACATAACCGTCAATCTTTATAGTCGATGGTCAAAGATAACTGACTGGAGCTATTAAGTTAGCGCCCAACCAGACCTCCCATCGTGTATCCTGTCAGTCCCAAATCTCAAACACTTGTTTTCGATAATACGCGGAATTTCCCCGTATGTAACACAAAAACATCTAAAACATATCCTGACTTAGATTATGTATTTAATTTACTCAACTTATAAATCTCTTAGTGAAAACCCAGTAGAGTAAGACATTAGCTGTTTGAACAATCTTATTTATTAAATTCATCTTCAGATGGACTTTATTTTAGCACATGAATATATTTATAAACCCTAAATTGAGGCGAGGAGTCAAACCGCCCAATGTGTTTCAAAAAGCCTAGGTGATCTTATTTGTTTCTTTGGTTTACGCGAACAGTAGACATTGAAATAAGACACTTTTTTACTTATTTCTGACGTTTCGGACTCTTTTCAGCGTCCCTGGTCACAGGTAGACTACGGTGTAACTTCACTATAAAGGTTATTTCTCATGTGACTGATTAAAGCAATGTGCTGATAAAGACAATATGCATGTAAGACAGAATGTCAATGACAACCTATTTCAAAAAGCAAATTATGCTGCCGAGCCTCAAAGCCCCCAAAGCGTGATGATGAGGCGGCAAGAAAAAGCATTCCTTACACCATATTGTGATTGCTTCGAATCATCTGACGTAGCAAACATATCCTTACATCTTACAAAACTTATGTAACACGAATAGTGACTTTCAACGTACGTGTTTAGACTCTCGTTATTCGAAACTTGGATTCATATCCTTTGGCCATCATATGGTCGTCAATTCAGTTTTTACAACACAGCTTTAGGATTATAAGCTTTGATTATGAACATTGAAGGTGGTGATTTGAGAAACAGTTCAGGAACAACCATATGATTTAACTTTGAATCGGCTCTGTTGACTGTGTGTGAAGTACCGGCTTTTTTGCCTGTCTTTAACTAATTGTGTACTCTAATGCTTATGACTTTAAAGCAAAATTTGTCTGCGGTGCTGATTTTGTGTGCGTGAAAACAGGATTTGCTTCCCATATGATTTTTGTATGACATTCCTTTGTAAACTTACTCAAAAGTATTCAGACTTTAAGTTTAGGGGTTTAAGATTGATTTTTAGTTGTTCGAAAGAGTATACAAGTCGATCTAGTTAGGTTGGGTCAGACGGTTCGTTTTGTAGCCAGGTAGTTGTAAGGAAATCTTACCAACGACATATAAAATTTGAATTCAACTGTTCTATGTTCTGTTTAAAAAGTCATCGTGTCTTGAGATGATTTTATTAGGTACTTAAAAGTTAGGTTACTTCACGTAAGGAGGTATCTGTAAAATTATTACTGGTTTGAGAATTTATTAGGTAAAAGCATAATGCAGTTTATTTAAAATTGTTGACTCTCGAATTGAATTAGTGAATTTTGCCACCAAAAATAAATACTGCAATAAGCCTTTACTTTAGTGAATTATAGCATTATAACATAGTACTTAGTAATAGGATAAAGAACTAGTCTTTTCAGATAGTAAATAAAGAAGCACTCCAAAAAAGTTTTAGTCTATTTAAAGCTATAACAAGTAAAATTAAACCCAAGCACGGAACTTATAGGGTAGGCGGAGGGTTATCGTAAATATATACTACCAAAAAAAATAACCTCATTCGAGGCGTGTTATATTTTATCGCAGTTTTTGTTGCCACACCTACAGACAAACATAGCTTAGAATACACGGGTTTTCCTTATTATATTCTGCTGTATAAATAGGTCAATACATACACAATCAACAATCCAAAAAGATATTAAACGAGTGAAATGCTCCTTAACTTTTTGGAAAACTACCATTATAGTAGAAATTTCCGAACGCCTCTTGCCAGGACCACAGGGGTGGCAACCGGCAGGACGAGAATTCGCGCCTTTCGGGATGCGTTGCGTTGGTTGGTGCCAGAATTTCAGTCGTTTGCCGGCCGCTGTGTTGATCGCGCGTCGGCCTGCGTGGTAAAACAGCTGAGAGAGATCCTAAGACTGATAAAGCCAATAAAAATGGACTTGTGATTGTGTAAATTTCATATTTGTGTCACGAACTGTGTCGTCTTATCAACATGTGGGGGGAAAGCAGCAAAAATTGTGAAAACAACTGCCAGTGCTCGGGGTAAGTTGTTTTTTTTTTTGTTTTGGGGTTGTTCTGTGAACGAAACTCTTGGACCATAACTTTTTTTTGTGTTTAAACCCCACTATGTTTACTATTTATCGTATTTGACAAACTTACGCTCTAATTGTTAGATGATACTTAAAGCTCAATAAATAACTAAAAAAGCATGCTTAATGTCAAAAGTTTTTATTTATTTGAGATAATATTGACTCATAATTAAGGAAACATAAGAACGTTTCCTCGAATTTAAGCCTTTACTAACAACTCGATATAATTGGACCCTAAATCCTAGCTTAATTTTAAGATAGACTTGAGGTTACCCTTTAAGTACGTTGCTAAGTGTCCTACTAACTTTTATACGTAAAAATTACAGCCTATTACAAATATGCGGAATTATATAACTTACTAAGGTTCCGTAGCAATACTACTGTAAACTGAAACTTTCGTCCAGCCGGGTGTCAAGTTAGACGTCAACGAATTTTTGACGTTTGATTAATTTTGGTTTCACCTCTTGAAGAACAAGATAACGATGATAACAGTCGGTCTATCTATTATATGACTTGTACAATGCAATCGCAGCCTACAAAAAATAAAAACTCCATTAATTAGGTGTCCACGTACAACAAAACAAAAAAGTCCCGACTCATCACATCGTGGTAATACTGGTCAGATATCTTCCCAGGATACCTGTCGACTGGATAAGGGAACGACAAGAACTACCTACGTCTAGCCAGGTTATCTAAGCAAAGTGATTTTACTGGTTCCGTGGGAACGTTCTTATTCCTAGCCTATCATGTTCGCAATTCTACTTAGTAATACAAGAGCACGGTATGTGAGAATAGCTCGGCGTGAAAACAGATTAGGGTTTTGTAAAACCGTTGAAATCGTGTTCCATGCATAAACTCCGATAGAACACGCATTTAAGTTCGAAACTTAAAAATAGCATAACGCAAAAAAAATCATAGCCTACGGAACTCTTTGGTTGTAATTAGCCACCTAAAAGCTGCAACCCGAATTCCAAATTCAAATCTTAAATTACGTCATTCTCTTAGATTAGGTAGCCTTGGCGCGAATTGGGGGCGTTGACCTTTTTCGGCTTTGTCTATAGTCGCGGAAACGCGCGAAAGTTTCCATTTCGTTTTGAATGAAAGGGAAGATAGTGATGAGCTTTCTCGCAGAGTAACTACTGTGTCCCTTATTTTTTTGAGAAAATTTAGGACTGTACTTACTACTTATTGAAGTGAAAACTTCTTTAGCGGCGTTGAGCACTTTTGTGGCATGGGTAGAAACTGTGAAACTCGCGTCAGGTCACGTGATGCTGATCGAAAAACCGTAAGACGGTTGTTAAGTTATCACTTCTGCCGGCACTCCCGGAGTGCAACCCGTGTTAGTTTTTTAACATTAACTAGTCAGTCAGAAGTGTTGTAACTTTTTTTTATCTATAGAGATTGAAGATTAGTAATTAAAATTTACTAATGTAAGTAAGTAAATTTATAAAAAGAAACAAACAATATCTAAGCTTCGCTAAGTTATGCCATTAAAGATTAAAGTAGATTTGTATGTAACATTGGTCCGTCCGTTTATAAACATCCTCTTATCCGAGCAGAGATGCTGACTGATGTTTGTATTGGCGTCTCGCTCTTTCTTACTCAATCACCGTGCTAGAGAGAGACACGAATATGGAAATGAAGAGAACTTGTTTCATTCTTTTTTTAAATCCATTCCATTACAATGATGATGTTATTGGGTGTGGTGTTCAAATATAGCTCTTATGCGTGTTTCACAAGGCAAGAACTCTATGAATGCTCAGTTGGGTTCAGTTGCTTATTGTTGTAAATAATAGGTAGAAAATCTGTGTAGGAGATAGATGATCTCCTTTTATTTTTATTTATGAGAAGTCGATGGATGAGCACTTTTTTACTTGAAGTTAGTGCTAAGAAACACAATAAAGTATATAGTCAAATTTAATATAAATACGAGTATAATAAATAAATATGTATACAACATCACATACATTGATCTGACTCCGTGGTAAGTAGCTAAAGCACTTGTGTTACAGATATCAGAATCAACAGTGGTATTACAAAAACCTTAAATAAATACATAACACCCAGACCAGTACAAACAGACATGTTCATGCACACAAATGTTTGTACAGTGCGGGGATTGAACCAGCGACCTCTTGGTTAATAGTCAACTTCTTAACCATTACACCAAAGTGGTCGTCAGTAATATAAAAACATTAACGTTCGATCTTAACGGCCTTATGATGTGATAGCTACAAATTAAAGCACTGGGTGTTTTTTATCAGAATGACCCATTTTCGACGTAATAAACACGCAAAATAATGAATTTGATGATGATAAGTTGACCCAAAAGTCCAAAGACATCATAAAACATTGTTTTCATTCATAAATGCACTCAATTCATAATAAATATATTAACTCTGGCATTAATAGTTTTTTTTTAGGTTACATTATTCACATTGTTTTTTTTTATCAATGACTTGCAAATTACGTGCAATCGATCAGGTTGTCTTTATGTAAAAAAACATTGTTCTGTTTCCACCAAATAACTAAAGCTTTTTTATTTAAATTTAAAAAAAATGCATCCACTTTACGACACATTAAGTTTAGGAGGTGGGCACAGACAATAGAAGCTGATACGGGTCCATTGTTCGGGCATAGACACCGCAAAGCCGTAAAACACCCTCGTCTATGACCTTTTTTACCCTCTTGCCTTTTTTGACCGTATAGTATGTTATGTCTAAATTCTTGTCAACGCCTTTATAGTCAGACCATAGTGGATTCACTTTACCTGGCCTGATGTTGACCAGGGAAATGTTTTTTTTAGAATATTACTAGCTCACCCGGCAAACGTTGTTTTGCCATATAAATTATTGTGGACAACCCTTATCATATCACTCAGGGATATGAAAAATAGATGTTGGCCGATTCTCAGACCTACTCAATATGCTCACCATAAGAATCGGTCAAGCCGTTTCGGAGGAGTACGGGAACAAACATTGTGACACGAGAATTTTATATATATAGATTAATATTACTAACCTAATGTAAAGAATAATATAAAGTACAAAACTAGCAGAATAGAGACACCTAATACTTACATCTAAAACATTACACTTACTCCACAAGCTTACCCTTAGAAACCTTAGAGTAACTCCATGTGCTGCCTTGAAAGGCCTCTCGTAATTTAATGTAAATATATTGTAATTGTACTTGGCAACGACCTCGACCCCCCCCTCTCAAGGGTGGAAACCCCCAACTACCCACCCGTGAAGCACGGACGGACAAATGGCCTGTTGTTGCTATCTATCGGCTACTAATCGCACATGGTGAGGTTTAAGGCTTCTACCAGCCATCAACGTCAAAATCTTATTTATTTATTTAATTATAATAATAATAAAGTTTTATTTGTACAAATTTTTAACATTTGGTATCTTAAAGTAGGTACAAGATATTGGCGACACAGTTTTAGATAAGAACTTTATTGCACAAGAAATGTACAAAGGGTGGAGTTCATGCTAAAGGATTTTCAGTCAGTCAAACTCGAGGTAATGCAGAAAGAAGGCAGAATGAATGCAGTGGAAAAAAATTGAATGAGAAAGGTTTCACTAGCCATCAACGTCAAAATCTTACTTTTAAAGCGGTTTTAACAATGGAGAAAAGACAATAGATCAATGTGACAATGCATCAAAACAAATATCTCAGTAGTTAACCAAGACAAGCTTCAATTATAGAAGGATCTTCTTACGGCGCTATAATTAAATTACCTATGCCCTGTTGGCTTGACCACCATAATCACAAGGACCAATTAGACACAGCGGATAATGAAGAGACCGATACCACATCTATGGGTTCCTTGTGAGGTGAGATTGTGCTAGAGCCTCAGCTTATAATAAGACCTTTGTAATAAAATATTGAATTAAGCCGAAAATAAGTCTCTGGAGTCTTTTCCAAAAGTTAAATTCTTACTTCTCTACTCTGGTCCACACACACGTAGTCCTATAAAGTTTTATTTATGTTAGCTGTATTGCACAAAAGGTGGATTTTCCGCCATGAGGCATTCTCTACCAGTTATATACTTGTGCCCAGCAGAAATGCAATGCTGCAAATCCGTCAGTAGTTAACAAAAACAGATTAACTTCTAGTGATCAGTTAATGATTGTGTAATAATTCTATACTCTAGCATTAAAGGGTATTGCAGTCGATGGTACCAGTTGCTGGACGACCAAAAATTACGGAAACTGATAAGAAAAGGTGTTCCACGGCCGACATCTGGTTAACGTGGTCGTACCGAACGTTGCGGAGACGTTAACGGTGCGTCATGGTTCCTGCGCAACCGTTTGGACCGAGGGACGGGAGGCAACGGTCTAGTTCAACTGTACGGTGTCCTAGCACGCAACCTAGAAAACAAAGGCCTTTTACGCTCACAGCCTTCGGATTTAGGTTAAAAAAAGATGAACGCCAGCTTTTTTTTCTTGTAACATTTGAATGCTAATTACTGTAGCCTAACATGTGACTCAAATTGTAACGATTATTTATTTATACCAAGTTGGATGAAAATAAAAATACATTATTATTATTATAGAAAAAGAGGCATGATCTTTACGGTTTTTCGGCCTTCGCGTTTAGGCTAAATGAGAAAAAAAAATGGTTTTTTACCCTTCGGATTTAAGCTAAAAAAAAGGATTATGTCTTCCATGTTTTTTTATTTCGATTATCAGGACAGTACGGAATTATTCGAAACGTTTGGCCACTGTATCTATTTTAAAATGGTTTCGCATTCGAGATGAAACAAAATTGGGCTTAATATTTGGTTATTGATCATCGAATTCATAGGCAACAATGGCATCCAATATTCCCGCTCTCGCCTCGATTTCAGACCGCGTACCAGTATACGCGGCGACTGCTGACATTTCACTTATGCGATTTGCCACGGCCATTGACTCTGCATTAATTAGCTCTTTAATATCAAATCTATTTTTTTTCTAGACCAGACAGACTTTAAATGGGTTTTTACATTTTTTTGGCCAGATTTTAGAGTCAATGGAATTTGATACAATTAATATTAAGCTGCCAGTCTGGATAGAAATTACGTCATGTTATTTAAAATTATTTGACTCAGTGGACAATGTTCTGCGATTCTTTTTCTTAAATAAAACAAGTATAAGAGGACTTGTATACTTTAACAAATGGAATTGATAAATTACACCAGTTGTTCATTTATCCACTGCTGTCCCACTGCTGGGCACACCTCTACAGTGAGGTAGGTATAACGAGCCATACTCTCCACGCGAGCTCAGTGCGGATTGGTAGAGGGATGTTTTAAAAGAAAGTGACAAACTTTCTTGTCAGATATTATGAAGCTGTAGGGCTTCTGACTAAGCTTAAAGACTTTAAGCTACCAACTATAAAATATTGGAGAGCTGATTGATAATTTAAAATGCAGCTTGAAGCCTGACTAAGATAGACCAAACTTTTTATTGCACACTACAAAAAAAAACACAGCAAGATGTACAATTTAAGCTGTCTTATCGCTAAGAGCGATCGTTTCCAGCCAACCTTAGGGTGAAGGATATTGTCATACAAAGAGACAGGGTAAGTTTGGTGCGCAAGTCAACAAAATTAAATAAATAATTTTAAAAGCAAATAATAGTAATACTACAAGATGATAAATTTAAATTTAAATTGTACAAAATTGATAAATAAATAGATCTTCTATGACACAAACAAAAAACTATTAAAGAAACAATGTACTGTACAGTTACTCATGTAGGAAGTCCCTCAACAAATCGACGCTACCCCTCGTGACTATAATAGCGAGGGTGCGCGCGCGCATCTGTTGAGTTCAACGAACTACGATCGATCTAGTATCGTTTGTTCGTCACTGTTAGGCAGTTCTCTTACTTTAGATATTATTTTTATATAAAATAAAAAAAACTTACTGTTATAATAATAAATCTTTATTTGCTTAACAACATGGTATTCGTAGGTGGAACAATAACATAAGTGCATATGTTTTGCTTAAGATTAGCATGCAAATTTAAATTTCAGTTACGTACATTTCCTGAATGAATAAATAAATAATGTCATGTTATGATCAATCATTGAAATAAGTGGCAAGAACTAGTCTAATGATACTAGAGAATGCACAATAGCGTTAAGTCCACCTGAACAACGTTTTATTGTGCAATATCGACCGTTTGGTGCAGTGGTCCACAGGTCGGACTTCTAAACCAAGGGTCGCGGGTTCGATCCCCGCACAGTACAGGCATAAGTGTGCATGAACATGTGTGTTTGTACTGGTCTGGGTGTTTTCTATGTATAATATGTATTTATTTACAAAAAAAAAGTATTTAAGTACATATGTTTATCCGTTGTCTAGTACCCATAACACAAGCCTCGTAGCTTAGTTTGGGACTAGAGAATTGGTGTGGTTGTTGTGAAATATTTATTTATTATTTATTATATCGCTTGGATAAAAAAATAAAAATGAAAAAATCTGATAAAATTACAAAAATGAGATAACGAATGCAGCATTATACATCTGCAAGTAAAATAAGTATGATTAACAAAAATCTGTATTTTTTATTACGTAAAAGTACCCAGCTCATTTTATTTTCAATGCAAAATCATTACGCTTTTGTATTTGGTAGTACTCAATACTTTAACAAAGAATAACTTAAACGGTCTTGCAAAAAAGGTTTTAGGCCTCCTACGCACTGGCGACCATGGTCGCCGCGACCTGGTCGCGGCGGCCAGTGAATTCTGGACTTTATATGGCAATCGCTATAGCCCCTACGCACTTAGCGGCCAGCGACCAGCGGCCACCGTTGGCCGCGGCGTCCAATTTGATGCCACGCGACCAGCGACCAATCGTGGCCGTCGAGAACATCACTTCTGTATTAAAATTCATCAGTGCTACCGCATCGGCTGCGGCGACCAGACGTGTAGCTAGTAGACATGCGCAAAATCGTTCACTGAACTGAAAGGAGTGATATAGTTCAGTGGGAGTTGAAGATATGTATCACTCATCTAGTTCAATTAGTTCATTTAGTTCAGTAAATCTATAGAGGCTTTTGTAACGGTCTATTGAACTAAATAATGAAGTAGTGTTAAAATTGCGTTGCATAATTATGTATTATGAACCATTGTTGACTATTCTAATGACTTTATTAATTTTATATTAGAAGTGTCAGTAAAGAATTAAAATTAAAAAATGTATTATTTAAAAAAAAACGTAAAATTTACATAGAAAACCAATAGAAAACTGATTTTCCTTCATACTTATACTAAGGCTTGGGACTATCAGCCTAGAATTAAGCCACATTTATTAATTACACTAGGTTGGCGTTTTTAAAAACAAAACTACTGTACTAAAAAAAATATATCCGTACGTTTTACTCTCATATCACTGAGTTACTGAAGGAACTACATTGAACTAAATGAACTGCTTTGAACGAAAGGGAGTGAGTGATATATGTGGACTAGATAGGTGAAGTACTTCAATTGAGTCATTCATTCAGGAACTACCCATGTCTAGTAGCTAGCTACAGAGTGATTATTTTACAATGGCCAATTTCGACAGGGAAAGGTTCATAATTGAAGTTGAAAATAGAAGAGGTTTATGGGATTTAGCATCAAATGATTACTCCAATAAAGATGTTAAGCGGCAGTTGTGGCTTGAAGTGGTCGATATATTAATTTTTGGTTTTATTGTATCCAGTAACAGGTTAAAAGTATTCGTTGACATTCTCATGTAATTAAAGAATTTCTTCTCATACATTTTTAAATCCAAAAAATAAGTATAATATAATCCTTTAGTCTTTCTCTCGCAAAGTAATGGATGCACCCAAAACTGTCTTTTACGTGAAATCTTCCGTTTTCGTTTTCGTAGTAAATACACAAGCACAGTTAGCGTGATTATTTTCTGCACGTCCATCTTGACACACCCTTGGAAGTCGACTGCAAAGTTTTCGGCCGTCCACATGTCGCGCTTGCCTACGCACCGGCGACCATGGCCGCGGCGGCCTGGCCGCGTCTATGGTCGCCAGTGCGTAGGCAGCCTTAACTCGTTTAGTGTCATTTGCTGCTAATTTCAGTTCGTATCCCTTTGAGAAGGATCTTTGTGCTTTTAAATAAATTGCTATAATTCTGTTCTTTTCAAAAAGCAAGCATTATCTTTAATAAGCTTAAGTTTTTTTTATTCATTATGACTACGACCGCTACCTATTTACACCAACACACTCACATAACAATATGATAGCGTAAAAATGTATTTTACATAACGTCACCAATTTACTTATTAAAAAAGTAAAGTATTCAAGATTTTAGAGATACCTAATATCTCTAAAATCTTGAATATTAAGAATGAAATATTTTTTCGGCGATGACTATTGTAATTTTAGATATAACCAATTTATGTTGATTTCTAATTTTCAAAGAGAGAAATAGAATAGCGATGATGACACCCATCTTAAATATTTTCAAAACCATGGCATTTAAAAAACATAGCCCATGTGAAGTTAATACAACCAGTATATTTCCAAAAAGCTGCAGAAATCAATTTTTAAACACACAAAACTCAATAAATATTTGGTCAATTGACTCCGATTTCTGATACATGGCCGTGACGTCACGTTTTTGTATTCCCATACAAAATCTATGGGGGCAGACCGTTTTGACAAATAATAAAAAGTATGTCAACGATTGGTGGTGTCATCTAGCATATTACTATGCCAAATTGACTCGATAAGGTTGTACTCTTAAGGTTCCTTTGCTAGATAGGTTATCTGTGGCTGCTATAAAGAATAGCTTGGATTGTTTATTTATAACAATAGCAGTAAATTACTTTGTGGCGAGGGTTGCGAAATATATGGCGTGAATTTAGATCGGGGTGTGTTGACACCTGCTTTTGCTTGGAGGGATGTTGATATTGTGGTCAAAGGGCTTTGAACTTTATCCCATTGTTAGTAGATATCAATTTAAGTGGCGATTCTTAATTGAATTGTAGGTCAATCGATCGCTAAATGAACATTTCGATTTGGATAAGTTTTTGCTGAAACCACTCGCAAAGTATACTTGATTAGAAAAATAATTTTATTCAATTGATTCATCTGAAATATCGCGTTAGATAGCGTTTATTTATGTCGTTTCGATACTTGACATTTTATTACCTAGTAAGATACAACGACCACTTTGGTGTAATGGTCAAGAAGTTGACTATTTCGTTGATTCGATCCCCGCACTGTACAAACATTTGTGTGCATTAACATGACTGTTTGTTCTGGTCTGGGTGCGATTATATGTATTTATTTAAGTTTATTTTACTACCACTGTTTATTCTAATATCTGTAACACATGTGTTTTAGCTTTACCACGGAGTCAGATCAATGTATGTGATGTTGTTGTATTTTTATTTATTTAGGTATATGTATGTTTTGTTATCCACTTAAAACATAACAATAAAAAAATGTAGGTAAACTTCTTAAGTCAAAAAACATAAACAAAAGAGATCTACAAGAATAAATGAATCTGAACAGTATCAAAAACATTACCATTACAGTTATGAAGTAATAGCAGTAACAGTTTGACTCTCCCTTTCTAAACTCTCGATTTCATTTCGCCGCATCCGCCGTCTGTGGTTGTCTATTGTGTTACGAAAAAATAAAAAAGTCAACCCAAGGATCCTGGTATTGAACCTGTATGTTAAGCTGTAAAACTTTTTCCATATCCGCTACGGCGCAAGTAAGCCTTTAAAAAGTTTTCTCATTCTTGTCTATGGTCATTTTGACAACGCGGGAAATGTGCGACAACGAAAAACTCCATGCGTTTGGGAGAAAATTTGGGATAACTTTTGTTGTAGAAGTAATGTTTTGTATTTAATTATTGTTTGTTTTATTTATTTCTTGTAGTACGAACTAATGAGGTAAAATAATATTTTGAACTGTATTTTGAATTTCCAAGTTGTATGAAGAGCAATACAAAACTTACTAGACAAGTTATGATTACTTCAAAGTCTCAAATAATCGTACCATCACAAACCATAATCTTCATGACGTAACCAGCCACCATGGAATGTGTGTGCAAGAGAGACAAGCGTACGCGCATGAGCGAGATAGAGAATAACCGTTGGATAATCAATGGAGCCTGTTTTCGTCACAGGTTTTTTTATTTGTACGTGATTTTGTTCTTGCTCGTAGCTCCGCAGGCTACAGGATGTCTCGCTTAGATTTTTCTATTTTCGTTTTTTGAATTTTTGTTCCATTCTAGGCAACATGTTTTATTTTTATTTTATTTTTATTTATTTAGGACAATAAACAATTGTACAATTCAGGTTACAAACTGTTTTACATTAATATTACTTATTGTACAACCAGCACCATTATCCCCTTCTTACATGTAAAGATTTGAGCCTCTATTTTTATACCAACCTTATAAGTTAAATAAACGAAAAATTGTGTGAAATGTTCATTTTGCTTAAAACGTTATCCAACTGAAATATAACTTTTTACCTTTTAGTTTACGTAGAGACCTCTTCGTTTGTTGTGTATGGACGACACACAAGACGACACGAACAACAATAGCGGCTAAATTCTAGTGATCAACTGCATAAATAAAACCCGGAATATTATTATTATTATTATTTATTTATTTGAGATCTTGACCCAAGACTTGACCAACAAGGTAGAGAGAGAGTGAGTCGATGGTGCTCGCCCAGAAAATGCCTACTCTACCTTTGAAAATTTCTAGATTGTAACTGCAGGGTAAAGTTCTCCTGGCCGATTTCGACCACGGCGGCCAATCTCAATAGAGATCAGCCAACTACGCAGAAGATATTAAACTGCACAAGTGCAGGACCAACGGCTTAACGTGCTTTCCCAGGCACGGGGGTGTAACCCCGCCGACTTCCCAACTCCAAGCTATTTTTGAGAAATTCATGACAGAAAATCTCAGAAACAATTTTGGCGCGACCTGAGATTTAAACCCAGGACCTCTCGGATGAAAGGCAGAAACTTTGCCACTACACCAACGAGGCAGTCATATATCGTATTGTCTTCGCATCACCCTGTATCATTCGCGTCCATCCTGATCCTTGCCGAGGAGCGATCTCAAACGTGACACCAACCTGATCTAAAATTGCTTTTCCTCACAAATTGCTGCTTTCCAAACGCATTTAGTGGTCTCGCCTAGCTCCGAAGATGGTGCATCTCGCAAGAAATGTGATGGATAGTCCCGCCGAGAGTAAAAAGAGACTAAATTGTTTATGGCTCGTGTTGTGTTGCCATTTGATTGAAAACAAAAAAAAAGTTAAGGTCTTGTTTCTTTCCAGACTGACAATCTGAGATATTATAGTAATAACTGCAAATAGGTAAATATGAGTGTTTTAAACGAAGATTTGACAGGTGATGTCTCATTCATGAAGAATTAAATGGACAAAATTTCGTCAAACTTAAAAATTGGACTTAGGTCTAATTACAATTCTCAGAATAAGATAAGCCTCCGACAGAATTCCTTCACAAGCAACACTTATCCCTGCGTCACTTCCTATTACATCATAGGAACTCGTGCGCATAAGAACGACTCCGCTAATTTATTGACATAGTAAGTGCCAACGGACACGTTGGGAAGACAAAAAACATGCATAGTCAATAAGTTTCGTGAAAAAACTGATTCGATGCTCATAAAAAAATCTTTAGTTCACTTTTTATACAAAATCTTTTGCAGGAGTTGAACACACTATAAAAGTTCGGTCGAATTGATAATCTCTTCCTTTTTTTTTGAAGCCAGTAAAATAAAACGGAATTTGGAAAATAAATTGTTTGCTTGAAAATAATCAATAAGTAAACATTTGACCATAATAGCGACAGCTAATTCTAACACCTCCACTCGAAAAATTATCATGTCGCATTGAAAAGTTTCATCATAGCGTGTAAACTCCATGGTAAAGCCTTTATGTGTTGAAAAGCGGTTGAAACTGCTTTCTATTTGAATTTCGAAAACCAGCCCGTTAGATTTTCAAAGGTAACGGCTGAGCACTCGATGCTTGGGTTGATAGGATAGATCATGCTCATCTTACTTAAAAATGGAAGGCGGTGAGAAAGTTTATTCGAATTTCGACTTTACTCATACGAAACTTGGTTTGCGAAATAATTGCATAAAAAAAGAAATTTTATTTTTTTTAAATATGATTTTCTACGCGATCGTTCTATTCGTACTAAGTATAAATTTTATCAATTTGCAACTAACAGTCATAGGTATAAATTTTTTTTCGTCTTATGGGAAAACATTTCCCGATTTCAAAATCATCGGTCGTTACTGCGTGAGTGAGAGGGTGGTGAGCTATTAGAAGGAGATAGTCCTCCAACGGCCGTTGAAGGAGGGCGACCACACGATTGTAGTAAGTTTCGGGATAACTTCAGGATCCTGTAGAAATTATGTCAGATGTTAAGTTAAAAATGTTAGTTAATAAAATACTCGTTGCTTTCAAAGGGTTTAGTACGAGTAAACCATTGTATGGATGTACATAATGTTGTAATGCTGACTTTAGAACGACGACTTATTAAGAAAATTATCTTTCCTACTCGGGAACCTTACAACAAAACCCGATAAATAAAAGCAATTCACACGATTTTTTTAATCTAGTATCTGTCCTAGAACCCGAAAAATACTCATTGCTTTATATCTCAATTTCAAATCAAGACACATCTATCTATTGCCGCCTTGTCGCCCTACCACAGATCCTGTTCCATAGCGGAGCGAGTTTTTTTCTCTAGGCTCTGATTTTGTTGTCTATGCCTCGGTTCGTTTTTTTTTGTTTTTTTTTTCTAATTTCTACTCCAAGGAACATCTGCCGTAACAGGTCTAATCTAATGATGCGTGTACAATCGAGTACGCAGCCTCTTGACTGTTTTTAACGTTAGATCCGAAAGCGCGATTTTACCAAGATTAAGCTAATATAGACTAGACTATAGACGACCACTTTGGTGTAATGGTCAAGAAGTTGACTTTTAGCCAAAAGGTCGCGGGCTCGGTCCCCGCACTGTACAAACATTTGTGTGCATAAACATGTCTGTTTGTACTGGTATGGGTGTTATGGATTTATTTAAGTTTATTTGCAATACCACTGTTGATTCTGATATCTGTAACACAAGTGCTTAAGCTACAGAGTCAAATGTATGTAATGGTGTATATTAAAAAATTAAAAAAAATTGTATTAAAATAAAGAAAATAGAATCATTGTAAAAAAATATCTTCTGAAATTCTATCCACACAATATTCTTAAAATTGAAATATAGTTTTGAAATTGAAATCAGTTTTGTTATTAGTAAAGAAATAAGTTCGGAGTTCGGACGTCCTATTATTTTCAAGAATTTAACAACCACAGCATTTTTACGTCCTAATTCAATTGGTTCAATCCTACGTCAATTGGTTTCTTTTAAATCAGAAGGCTCGGTTTCACCACAAATAAACCACAGCAAAGACATGTAGCTCCCAAGTATACCCATTGTGGTTTATTGCCTGCATCCTGTTGATAGAACGCAAACAGACACGGGCGACGACCTTAGTGCATGAGACAGGTTGGGATTATAATGTTTGTGTTGGTAAAAGAAAACACACTAGGCTGTAAGTATGCTTTTGTTCCTTGGACAAAAATTTTTGGGGAAAATAAATTGTCTCTGGGTGAAAAAATCTGATGGTCTCTTTTTTTAGTAAATAATTATTCGTAGTAGTATTTTGGTTTTATTACACCTTTTACTGTGTTCTTTACTGATTAATATTTCAATCTCTGCGATAATCTGCAAAATTTTGGCAAGAGTCTTTGTTTTTAATTTACATAACTTCGTGTCTTAATATTAAAATAACATGATTTTAATTTAAGTTTATCTTTAACAAAGCTATAGTTACCAAAAGTACACATAGCCCCATCTAAACAATTAAGTCTTCCGTTATTTAACACTGCCATCTTAATTGAACTATTTAACAACAGTTGTACAATTAAGGAAGTTAGCTTGAGTTATCTAACGAATCCAAGGAAATGTCTTCATTTTGTCTGGCACGACTATAAAGTCGTGAACTATGAAGAAAAATTGATTAGGTGATGTCAGATATAAAATCTTCCCATAAAACTTTTGCATCTGACCATGGTCCAGATGTCAATTCCATCAATACTTGTGGGAAAGATTGCACTAAGACGGTCCGTTATATTTAGCACCGAGATGTTACCCTTATTTAATTTTGCACCCTTATTTGCGGAAGCATGGGAACCAGGAAGATGGGCTGATGGGCTGAACAATGCGATTCCTTTGCCTAAAATACAATAGACAATCAGATGATCCAGATTCGCAAGGGAACGAGAGGTCGTGACCTGTTGCAGATTGCCGAAAAGGTACGCCAGCTGTTCTTGTGACCGCTACGTGTTTGAAAATGGAACAATCGTTTGAAAATCGAACAATTGTTTGCAAGATGTTGGTGGTACTGGCTACTATGATTTGACATCCATAGTTTAAAGATTGACACTTGAATGATGTTTGAGACATCAAAAAATAGTTTTCCTTTCTGACATCTTAGTTATACATGGATACAATTGCATTTTTGAATATGACGTCTTCAAAAACTTTTGTAGTCGATAGCTACCTAGTAGCTTACAATCTTACGATATACTAACGTGTCTCTCTATTACCTGTAATCAAGGCACAACATGGGAGTTCCCTATTTAAGAAGTGGACGTTAAAAATCCATATTTGGTTCGGCCGTTATATTTACTAACATTGGGTCATGAACTTTGCGGATGTGATAAAACGATAATGATTTTCCTGTTTTTTACATATTTAAGTCCAAGTTTTAGTATATAACTTTTTTTGATAAATGTCAAATGTTCGCACCTCATTCGTTTTTAATTAGGGTGCAGATTGTTTTCAAGCAACAAATTGATGCAAATGTTAAAATAAAATAAAAAAGGTTTTCTCACACTTTTAATGCGAATTTTTTGCTAATACATTGTTATTTTGTATGCAAAAAAGGGGTTAAGGCTTGAAACCAAAAAAAGACACGGTTTTTTGCAATGCGTCGAGGGGAGAGTAAGAAAATACACATTAAAATGACAAAAGAATCTGAACTCTTCTTCAAACCTACATTTCATCTTATAAAATTATTTTCTTTTTTTAATTACGGATTACCAATAATCTTCAATAAGTAAATAATTTATTTATTCAGTTGTATTTAACTCCCATATAACAGTAATGCGGACTATTTTGCACAGAAACTAATAATTTTTCCTTGTGTTATCATTATGCTATGTAAATATAATGGTTTGCCCCTTATCAGGCCCAAGGTTGTTTGTATTCTTATTTATTAATGTCAATGTGTTTAACAAAATTCAATAAACGAGATATTGTAACGGAAAATGTATTTATATACAAAATATGTATTATACTCATATCGTAACTTTATGTATTTATTTAAGTTTTTTGTAATACCACTGTTGATTCTGATTTCTGTAACACATGTGCTTAAGTTACTTACCACGGAGTCAGATCAATGTATGTGATGTTGTTATTTATTATAATGATTATTTCGTCCTTGTATTGTCCTGAGCCGGCAAAATTGGTGCTTGATATCCAGAAAGCAGAAACATATAATTCAAGTTTTATTACTTTTTAATCCCTTTCGGTAGGTTTTTAACGAATTATGTGAGTTATTTATTGCCTTAAAATTAATCTTCTCAATATCCGGTGAAGATCCAGTCTATGTTTAGAAACAAGCGAAAATTATTTAAATGTATTCAAAACAAATAAAATTAATATGATAATTTTAATCTTTTCTCACGGGGCTAGTGAATTTATGCGAATAAATTAAGAACAATTAATTCTCATTTTAAAAGCTAAAAGTTTGAAGTACTTATCTTGTTTAAAAAAATAGTGTTCAAGTAAAAACAAAATTGGATTACTTTTTTTATTAAAAACAAACACCGTTTAGTCCGAAAGCAAAGAAATTAGTGGACACACCAATTTGTTTTTTTTTTAACGAACGTGCAGATTCATATTCAAGTTCATTCTGTTCTAATTTTGAATAACCCAGTATTGTTTTCAGCTGGTGAAGTGGTGACCTCACCAACGGTTTTTAATGCACACGCATGCGCTCTGAACAGATATCGTTTTTATCTTGTTAATTCGCTAATTTGTGCTCTATTTCTTGTGCTGTTTGGTTCATTAAGACTTCAGCAGACATTCTAACATTTGCAGTGATAAATAAAGTTACGTTAGTTAGGTCAAAGTAGGTCAAAAAGTTCGTTAATACAAAAGGAATTAGTATGAAAGTTGTTTTTTACTGTTTTTCATTGAGAAAACAAAATGGATAACGAGCTTTTAAAATAAATAAACTACCTAGTGAAATTTGCTGCGTCCACTATGCTTGGCTGGAAGACTTTAGGGGTAGGGAATGCAAACCGGATTTACCGAAATTCGAAAACCTCTGTTTTTGTAATATTTTAAAATAAAAAACTTTTTTTGCTGTTTTCGGTGCTTTCGGTTTTTTAAATGGCAACTGTCAAAGTGACGTTTAAAATTTCATGAACCAGTCAAGCGCGTGTCGGGCCATGCGCATGGTAGGGTTCCGTAGTTGCGAGTGCCAACGTTCAGTTCACACTCACAAATATCTAAAAACAAGCCCATACATAAGATGATAAATACTTGTTTTACATAACTACCAACTGTCGAGTAATTTTCTATTAAATTTGTATGAAAATTTATTTTTTGTGTACATTTTATAAAGTAAGTTAAAAGTTTGTAAACTTAGTTTTACTGAATCGATTTACATATTTTTTACATTTTATTAATGACGTAGGTACACTTAAAAATGGTAAAACTTATGACCTTATCATATGACGATAATGCTTATCTAGCTGGGACTAAGCATAGCAGTTTTTTCTGGAATAGTGAACTTTGAAATTAGACCAATTTAGTTTTAATTATCTTCTGGCAAGGTTTATCATGCCTTTGTGTTTATTTTCTTTCATTTTTATTTTTCTAAAATAAAATTTGAACATAAAAAATCGTCATCTTCAAAATTCCTTACGTTTTGCTTTTTAAAATTTCTTTTCACCCTCCAGAACCAAATCACACTCGTAAACGAACAAATTCTATTTTTACGCTAACCGTCGCGCTAAAACGCCATAAATCATCAAAGTAAACGCCTCGAAAAGGTGTATTTTAAGTTTTTGCCGCGTTTTTCGAACTGTCAAAGCGCCCGCCATTTTACTAATCATGCGAAAACAGGATGTGGAACACTTGTGCGGGATTTTGTCTTAGTTATAATGAGGTTTTTGACTATTTCTAGATAAACGTTATCTAGAAATAGTTTACAGCTTAAAACAGGTTTGTTTTGAAATTCCGCAAGATTTTAACATCAGGTCCTGACTTCTTAGTAATGAGGTACTTATTCCAATTAAAATAATTACTAAATGCATTCAAATATATAGCATAGCTGTCCTAAATTTTCGGGTAGCAATTAAATATATTATTGTCCCGGAAAAAAATTGTTGTAAAGAAATCTCCATTTTCATTGTTCCGTTATTTTAGGCAAATAAGCACTACTTCTTTGGAATAATGAGATCATCATAAGAGAATTATGCCCTTAATCCAAAATACGAACGTATACAACTTTGTTCTTGTTGAATTCAGTCAAAAAGGACCATTATCATATCTGGGCCATTGTCATCTAGTTTAGGCTCATCTCCTCTACGATAGGCGATAGGATAGCGTTGTTGATCGTTTAAAAAAAGTTTTTTGTATAAGTATGAAAAAACTTTTTTTAAGAATAAATAATCTTTTTTTTTAAAGAATAAAAAAACTTTTTTTTATTTTAAATAAGAACGCTGCCAGTAAGCTGAAAGCGAGATCGCGACGGCCCCAGATCCAAAGGTAATCAATCAATCAATTTAAAAGAACAATTTCGAGTCGCTTACACGGATGCTTACACACTTAACCAGTAGTAAATAGTACATGCGTCTATTTGGGCCAAGGCTTCCGATATCTAACGCTGTATGATGATGACATCTCGTTGTTTATCGTGTTAACTCAATAGCATCACTGTTCCAAACGCAAACGGCCAGCTTTGTTTTTTTTTTGCGTATATCTACTGTTAATTTGATAAAAATTCTTAACAGAATCCATTTTTTTTGCGCATTGCGTATGTTAGCCACGGTTAATTTGATAAAAAATCTTAACAGAATCGAGTGTTATTATTTATACACACACTTCATTTATTGCAATGTTGTGTTTTGTTTATAAACTGACTCTGAAGAGATAGAAAGAAACCTAATTAAGAAGAAATATGAATAATTATGAGAATCAGGGCAATGAAAGAGAGTAATACGTTACGATAGTTGTTCCTCCTGAGACTACAGATACCTTTTTTGCAAGTCATTAAATACACAAGTGTATTTTACAAAACCGGATATCGGGTTGGCCATGGTTTCGTCTCACTTCCGGGCAGTTTGACCATTCCTTTGTAAAATACAGATGGTAACAAGTGCCTTTTGTTAAAAAAAAACTGAACATCTAATAATTAACTACTACAAGTTTTACAAGTAGTAAACCTCTTTGCCTTTTCATACCCACCGCAAATACAACGGCGCGAACAAACCTAGAGTTCTATTTTCAAAATTTCAAATTCGTTCTTCAACCGTTGGCGGTTGAACACGTGCACTTTACGTTCTAAGTTTAAACTTTGATTAGACAAGCTCCTTGAGGCATGTGTTGGTTGAGTTAGAGAGTTGTTTGTTTTTTAAACGCCATGAGATTTCGTTCGAGACTCTAGCGTACCAGTGTTTATTTACACTGAGGTGTTTCAAGTATGTATCTTTCTTAACGAGATACCTTTATGGCATTCGACGTGGCTGGCTGGTGAAGCAATGTAGAAAAAAAAAGTTTTTTTCTTAAATAGGCATACTGGCCAAGATATCGGTGTCCCAATACGTGGCTGGCTGGTGAAAAAAAAAAAACTAAACTAAAAAAAAATAGGCATTCTGGCCAGGACATCGAATGTCTCCCACTTTGTTTAAACACTTGAAATAATATATGCACTATTTTTATAATTATAACCATACTTACTACTCGTTTAACACAGACCTCCCGCATTGGCCTACAGGCGCCCACCAGATGGCATGGTATTGCGAATCATGAAAATGCATGAGTTGACGCCATATTGCTCACATGCCGCGCCATACAGGGTGTTGAATATGGTGATGATAACTTAATCGAGTCACTAAATTTTTTATGTAATTTAATGTTATTAACACACTTCGTTTACCTAAGCGTGGTCTCCATTTGAGAACCTTCCCGTTCCACCTCTCGTCGGTTCTGCAACAGACATGGCCAGCCCACTGCCACTTTAGCTTGCTACATTTTGGAATAACATTAGTTACCTTAGTCTTATGTCGTATGACCTCGTTCCGGATCTTATCCTTTAATGACATCCCCAACATATACCTTTCCATAGCACGCAGTGTGACGTGCAGTATGTGAGCCAGCTTGACTGTCATGTTCCTCGTTTCATTATTATTCCATTATTACATCATTCCATCCACGACATGCTATTCACAAAATATTTTAAATTGTGTTCATTCTTTCGCTTCCTCGAGATAAAACAGGGGTATTGTTTAACAAAGGACCACCCTGTATAATCAAGCCCTGAATATAACGTGATCATTGGTCTGTTCATTGAATTTTAAGGTCACACATGAGTAGGTACTTATTTTAAGGTTTAATACCTAAGTCTGTCGAAATAACCTAAAGTTGCCACCTACCAATAATGCGTCCTATAATATTACGGTTTTATTTTAAATCTAACCATTACAGCCTTACTTAGTATCTTTAAGGTCTTTCTTGGCCGTAGTTTTGGATGTAGCCAGGGTTGCCTACTTTTTTTTTAAAGTACATTGATTTTTATAGGTACGAAAAAAAAAGTACGTAGTATCAAAATAAAGTACTTTTTTTTCTTTATTTAAAAACATATTTATGACAACAAATATTTAATATTTATGGCTATACTTCAACTTCAAAATCACAAAGAAACCAAATCATGCAAAATAAAGTATTATCGTGTACTTTATTGTTCTCATAAAGTACAAAGTACAATTGCTTGAAATAACGTACAATACTTTATTATAAAGTACGGGTGGCAACCCTAGATGTAGCATCCCTCATGCCTCAGCCATGCGCTATTCTATTACAATGACGATTTCATCGATATATATATTTATTTACACTTTACATTACAAAATTCAAGAAAGCTGTATTCGAGAAGTTTTCTCTGTGAGATCGCCTCGTTCATCTTGTTAAGTATGTTGCTGGATTTTTAATTCTTTTTTTTCTTAAATGATAATTTTTTCTGTTTTTTTTCAACGCTCATTTTTAACTTTCATTTTTATTCATCGGCAGCTAGCGTCAGTTCAGATCAGTTATCTGTGAATGGCGCTGTGGACTGCGTAATTGCATGCTTGTATTTGTTATTATTACTGTATTTAAAAAAAAAAATACAGGGTGTAAAAAAAACCTTAACGAAGCCGAATACCACATATTCTACCAATTGTTACGATCATTTTCTTCCTTTACACCATGCCTGGGAAGTTAACGGTTACTGATATATTGATGGTTAAAGTTTGAAAAAAAAATTGATGATTTTTACAGAAATGACTTCTCTCCGTTATAACTGAACTTTTTTCCAAAGAAACATGATACAAATTTTCACTAGTTCTTTCATAAAAAGCCTCTAAATGGCACACTCCGCAATGAACAGCGCACACTCGAACCGAACCGCGTTGCGGCGGCGTAAAGCAACACGCTCCGCGGTGACTTTTTCGCGTGCGCGCTGTACATTGCGGGCTAGAATAAAATTATTTTTTTTGATGTCAAAAAATAAAAGTTGTTTCCCAGCCAAAATTTATTTTTCATACGATTTGGTTTGATGTACTGAACGCGTGGTTCACGGCTTCGTTAAGGTTTTTTTACACCCTGTATATATTATGTAATTGTAGGCTTTTCCTTAAAAAAAACCCTGTCACTCTTACAAGCTCTACTGTACTGGCTAGGCCAAAGAAAATAAATGTTAGGGAGTACGGCCTCAGGCTAGATCTCCTAGGTTTCTGGTCAATTGACAATTAGTATTATATAAAAACGTCTTCAAAATTATGGTATCTGAATCCAATGTTGACGAAAGCTACTCGTATTAAGAAAGCTTAAGATAATCAAGAAAAGAAAGAACATTAATAACCTCGCTGACAGTTGAGTAACTTGAACGGAAAATCTAGTTAAAAAAAACATTTTAGATACAGATCTACCAATAAAAACATAGCTATATCTCATCTACTTAACCGAACGATCGCTAGCTCAAAAACAAAAGACAATCACCGCCACTTAACCCACGTCCTGCGGAAAGGGATTCAAGCTTGGGTGCGCGTTCGCATGTCTTGTGTCGTACGTAGCGTAGGGTCTGTAGGAGGTTATACAATCAGAGGCCATACTCCTTGACGTTTCGTTCGTTTTTCGAATCTATCCATCGCGTTCGCACGCACGGTCGAGTTTGTAAGAGTGACAGAGACAACTACATACGAAAGGACGGGCAAAGGCTTAGAGAGTAGGGAGGCAGAATCAGAGGGCTAGGGCAAGTCAACTGCCTCGTTGGTGTAGTGGCAAAGTTTCTGCCTTACATCCGAGAGGTCCTGGGTTCTAATCCCAGGTCGAGCCGAAATTGTTTCTGAGATTTTCTGTCATAAACTTATCAAAAACAGTTTGGAGGCGGGAAGTTGGCCGTAAGATTTTCTCACAAAAATATATATAAAAAATTGGAGATTATTCTATACATACTTATGTGTCAGTTTCTTTTTGACCCCCGACGAAAAAGAGAGCTGTTATAAGTTTAGTCCATATGACTGTATGTTTGTGTGTTTATGTTTTTGTTTTAAAAATATCTACAGGGATGTGTTCCAGTACTTATCTTGTACTGAGAATGCTATTTTCAAGGAAGTAAAGTGTTTATTGTTAGAAACCAATTTTTTCAATTATCTAAAGACATGCATGGATTGTTTAGTAAACGTAAACGTGTTTAGAAGGTAACCGTAAAATTTGAAGATATATTTTATTAGACATCGAAATCTTATTGACATGCATCCTGGCTCCAGGCCTACATTGCACTGTGGTGGTTGCGGTTGACATTAAAATGTGTAATTTATACCACTTTGCGAAGGAAAAGGCTGTCATTTCAGATTCACTTACTACTTGCTATTTACAGTTACAAAGAACTTTTTCTTTTATGTTTTGTCCGCTCTAATGGATGGCTGACTCATAAACTTAGGATAAATGAGCATTGGCTGACTGTTACAATATTAACAAAACGATATGACTTCCTAAACTGCGAATCAATGTCTGTATTTATTATTAAACTAGCTTCCCGCCCGGGTGTATTAGAAATCTTGTAATTATCAATGGTTCTCTAATATATTAGGCATATTATTATACAGACAAACCTTCCTCGTGAATCAATCTACCTATTAAAAAAAACCGCATCAAAATACGTTGTATAGTTTAAAGATTGAGGCATTATTATAACAGACAGACAGACACGGCAAATGCGGAAAGCGACTATGCTTATACGAGTACTATGTAGTGATAAACTTTTTTTTTACCCTGTGGCCACCCCTAACAATGAACAATATACCGCCATGCCATCATCAACATCGATCGGTAACGGTCGCGGCGAGTTTGGCTGTATGTAGGAGATCCCTTTGCATTAAAAATGTGCTATTGCTTATGGCTTCGTTCGGAAATCAATTAAATTTTTGTAACTTGATCAGGTTGAGGCGTATATTGTGCTAAGTGTGAAATTCCCTTTTTTTTTACAGTGTAATGAATTTAATGTAAGATTTTAACATAATTATCTATCATTACTTTATTATTGACATTTTATAAAACTATTTCATTAAATCTAGATTAAAACTCCAAACAACTTTATTTTATAAAACAATGTCCACGTGTACTAATCATGTCGGGCACACGACACACAATCCACTTTCTCCAATTCAAACCAATAATAGTCAAAACACCATTACAACAAGTATTTAAATATGAATAGTTCAATTGATGAATCTCAATTGAACAACCATTATCTGTAAGCACGCGCACGTGCGTTTCCGGTTCCTGATTTTTTTCGTAAATAGAGCATGACTTGTGTAAAAAAGGATAACTCTCATTTTTGTCTGGGATCCGTTGTAAAAAATAGTCAAGCGTAATTAAATAGTTTTTCTTACATAATCAGAGTACTCGTATAAAAAATATGATACCTACTAGCTGTGTTCTGCGGTTTCACCCGCATAGAACCCGTTTTCTACGTTTGCCACAGGAACCACGAACTTTTACGGGATAAAAAAGTACCCTATGTGTGTTATTCCAGTTTATAATGTATGTTCTAAATTTCAGTCGAATCGGTTCAATAGTTTGGCGTGAAAGACAAACAATATCCATAAAGAAAAACTTTTGCGTTTATGATATTAGTAGGATTTCATTTAATTTAAAAAAAAATGGTTACTTCCAATTCACTCTTGTTATCTATTTCGTGTGATTTATTACCAATTTCTAACCATCACTATTAATTGCCTTGATACAGCTGACCCAAGTCGTTATTTCATCGCAAACACCTATCTATATCTATTGTTACTTATACCCGTAATCTTATCTTACCTTTACATCTGCCTTCCTTCCGATAGAGGTCAGTGTTCGCAAAAAAAGGTTTTTTTTTTCAATAAATAGGCCAGTAATTGTAATGTTCCATCTTAACTGGAAGTCAGCTGCCGTCTTACAGCTGCGTCAAATGCACTTGTCGTGATTTCTATTGTAAAAGCAGCTGGCATGGCACGCGCTTCTCTTGTGCTTTCTGACTTGCTGACTTTTAAGTTCTGACCATTAAGCCTTGATAAATTGATCATTGGCCAGATGTAAGATTAGCCTAATTTCTTTTTGATACAATCTTTAATTGGGCTGGCTCGATTGGTTTATTTGGATCAAGGTTAGGGATTACACTTTTATGGTCGTGTATCGTTAGATCATGGATCATATTGCCGTTACTACATTACGTCAAGTTATTTCAAGGACCTTTAATTTTTCCAACTACAGATATATTTATTATTTTTATTACGGTTTATGATTAAAGATGTGATGTGTCATTATATTATTAACTATTTTTGGGACAACTTTAATAATTAATTAATTTCAAGCTGAATTCATATTTGTGTTCTTCTGTTTATGACGTTTGACATAGCTTTCGCAAACAACTTAAAAAGAAATCAAAAATGTAAGCTAATTTTTTTTTTCATTTTGCAAACTGCAAGAAACCGTTACCCGAGAAAATGCACTGTTAATTTTCAAAGCCATTTCACGGGGATATCCCCTACGTCTAACCATTGTATCGATCCCTATTACTTCTCCACGCGGATTAGAAAGAAAAAAATCTCCAGCTGCGTTCATTGCACTTGTTACTTATTCATTGTGATTTCTTAGCTGCCTCCCCCGCACGAGCCAAAGTTATCTTTAAGATGAACCACCTTTGACCCGATTCAACTGTAGCCGTATTGTTGTCTTTTTTTGGCAGTTGTAACGGATTTTGAAACGATTTGTTTATGATTAATTATTCTTGAGAAACTTTAGTTTGATTTGCTTAACTGTTTGAAACAAATATGAGAACGAAAGGGTACAATTTATTATCTAAAAATCGTACATGATTTTGCCTCAACTATCTCACATTTAGTGTTTTTTATTTATTTAAACAACATAATGTTTTTACATATCAAAAGTCCTTTACAATAATTTTAATTATAAACTTAAGCTAGCATATTTCATTTGTATGGTTACATTTCATCATAGATCAAACATTAAATCATGGAATAGTAAATAGTGGTAGTGATACACACATACCACAAGTACTGTTTTGCACATAACAGTTTTGTTGATATCAAATTGTCAAACTGTATAACGTTATCGCGCTAGTTCAACCATGCAGCCATCTGTCGAAACCCCATTGATATGCTCATTGCTCCCCCATACTGAACCGGCGCCTACGCACCTATCCTTTATTTATAAGCCGTATAGTTCAAATTTGCTATGCAATTTCCAAACGTGGGTGTTTGTCGCGTGCCATAGTGCACGTGCGATAAAAACTACAAGTACCCTTATTGATACAAAAAACTGTTACGCAATTATTTCGGTTGATGTAATTCTGTTTCTTACTCAAAAAAGTTGCAGTCGCCGCCTACGTTCGGTTACTTTGAAAGATCGATAAATTATATATAATGACATTTTTTAATGACTCATAACGAGAAAAGGAAGATCTGTGCCTAGTTATTTCAAAAAAACCTGCGCAAGTGAGTTTTTTTCAAAACTTAACTGACACAAATCTTTCAAGTAACGTTTTTTTTTGTTAGTGAGTACATAATAAAAAGATTTCCCTATTTCCAATTTACATCAAAGTGAAATCTCAGTAACTGTGCTCAAAATGATAAAAAATAATTGCATTTTCCTAACGAACTTATCCAATTACTTGTAGCCGATCGGTTAACGTATTATACGTTCTAATGGCTGAAACGTCATGGTGCAACAACGACAATAATTGCACCGCCTAGCGCATGCGCGGTCGGTACCGACAACCGTTAACCGTTAACGAATATTTTTTTGCGGTTCCGATAGGGGATCGGGATTTACTGTTTGGTTTATCAAACATAATATCGTTTAATCGCTTTTTATGTTGATAGATTACGATGGGGCTGTCGAAAACCGTTCGGACACACATCAGGATCTGACATTGAGTGGAATGGTGAAATATTGGTGGACTAACGTGATTTTAATATTTCATCTAAAAAAAACAACCTAAATAAATATTAAGATTACAGCTAGTACTAATACAACTTTATAATATGAAAATCTGTGTACAAGATGTTGTCATAGAAACAAAAATAACTTCAACTGTAACTGTGAAGTCTAACTAATAGTTATTCATATTTCCTTATACATTTAATATAAAACAAAGATACGCATATATTTCCTGTAAGCTGTAAACAGGATGCTCGGTTCATTTGAGCTGATATCCTGCAACCTTGCGCGGTTTCGTCTATATTTAGTTACAGCAGATGTATTCTTTTTGCTCAAGCAATGTCATATGGAGTGATGTATTCGGTCTGCCTCAACGGTTTTGACGTTTCGCAATGATTTGAACATCAAACTTTGGAATTGTAACGATCTTACCAATTAGCGTTAGGGCATTCATTGCTCTAATTATTTCAGTCATCATTAAGTGTCACGATGCATCACCGTCTTAAACTTTGAACAAAACTTTTAAATCCTTTCCGAACTGTGATTTCAGATGACTCCGGCATTGATGATGTGCATAGTTCAGTAGGAATTAATCAAAGTCCTAAGATGAATTCAGTTTTAAGACATACGTAAGGTTCTGCTTACGATTATGCTTTCCACTTACTGGCAGCGTTTGTATTACAAAAAATTAGAACAACGATTAACAGCGCTATCACAGAGCTTCTGATGTGCCTAAACAAGACCGTATTTGGACCCTTAAGATGAGCTATATATGGATTTTTAGCTTTGACGAAATGGATTTTACTTTATTGATGTACTTGACTAGTGAGGATGCATTATTGGCGAACAATAAAACCTGTTTATATTAAACGGTAATCAGTAACTGACAGGAGTGCATCAAGGGTTGCTTTCGGAAGGGTGTTCCGAAAATGTTTATGTAAATCAGCGTTCGTTATGTTCCTTTGTGTGAGACACAAGTGGTGCATCGTCTTTGTCGGCATCCAGCCCAAAGCGTGTTCCGTCGCCGTCTTGACGGTTTCGAAACGGTTTTTTGACTAAACAAAAGTATTTTGACGAGGCAATTCAGTTAATTGCGGGGCAGTAAACGCCCAAAAATGAACGCGAAATTTCACTTCGTTAAGTGACTTCCAAACTATGGAATTGTAAAGGTATTCTTTTTATTATTTCTTATGAAATCTGCACTAAACCATATTGAACAATGGTATAAGTTTGGCAGTGACTCATTGCTGACTGGTCTACTAATTTTAATATTAACTTTAAATAAAATAAAATAAAAAAATACAATATTTGGGACGTTCTGTAACTTGAGTCCGCTGCACAATTATTTAAGCTCCCTCTATTCGAAAACGGGTAATCAAATCGCTTTGTCTCAACACTGTCGTTAAATTTGACTCCATTCCTATGGCATGCGCTGTACAAATCACACCTCTTATTAAGTTTGACGTCACGAACCGTTAAAAAAAGGGCTGAGACGATGCCATTTCTTCGACCCCACATCTCGCCGTTATGTTGACAAAAAACACCCCAGTCTGATAAGACGGTGCAGCCACTGCAGCTATTGTTAATGCCGAATGGGCACGGGCTAAGAATGAAGGCGAAATTGCCGGGTTTTGGCTGAATGTACTTTTTAAAATGGTTTTTGTACAACTGAAAAAATAATAAATGATGAAAATCGTTGCTGAAAATTGAAATCCGGTCTGTGTATTAACAATAAATACAATAATTTTATTTGAAATGTTAAAATTTGCATGTAAATAAAATTTGCATGTTTTTATTAGAATACACCGTATTTTTATGAATTTAACACCTGTAATAAAACTGTATTCTTACAAATAAACTATTACTTTACTTACTTATTGTGTACCCTTAGCGTACGGACATTTACAATGCATGAGCATTGGCAAAGAAAGTTATTTTTTTTGTCAAAATCCGTGTATTTTGTTTTAATTCTGCCATCGACTCAAAGATATTGTAATTATGGTATAATATAATAACCCTTTACATAAAATCCGTTAAAACCCGTACAATACTGTTCAGTTATATTCATATTTATTCAAAAAAACAACACGCCCGACCGACACCCTACGTAGAAAATCGTTGAATATTGATCGTCCAACGATCGCTACTCTAAGAGTAGCGATAACGCAAGACTTGCGTTGCTATTGTCATGATGATGCAAGTAATTGCTATGAATCGAAAGATGCTACTTATATGTAGAGAGTGATCTATTAGCAATGCGAATAACGGTCATTGCTATGTTAATTTAAAAAGAATCTTAAGAATATATTTACTGCCATATAAAATTTTAGGTCAAAATAATTTCAAATTTATTCACCTAGGTAAAAAAAATGGGGATCAAAATTTCTAAAATTAAACTTATCCCAACTTCTCAATAAGCCGCATGAACAGCTGATTACAGCCTACGATTTCCGAACGTTGACACTTGATTGATGTTTCGCATGTCAACAAAAAAAAAACAAAGCGCGCGAATTTATGTCCGATGATGAATCACAAAAAAAAGGTTTTCTACCTTATTTTTCTCAGTTACAACGCTTGAACCTAGTTCTTTGTGAAAACACAATCAGGTTTGATCAGTATATCGACAATCATTAGCAGTTCACATGGGAAATTAGTGTAAAATCACGATCGGTGCGGTGTCATAACCTTTAACGTGGAATCAATTGTTATTTTTGGATTTAAAGTGAACAATGTGTCGCCTCGTATCTGAGAAAGGGCTCGGAGGTATGTGAAACCAGTTTTTCGATATATTTACGACTGGCGATAGGTTATATCAAGACATTCGGTACCCTTTACTTTGGTTGTTGTAGCGATGTAAAAAAACGTTTTTAAAAGTCCCTTTATGGCTCCAGAAAGGGTTTATCATTGTTATCTTCGACTGCGGTGCCTTACGAAAGTGATGGACGAAAAAAATCACTTCAGTGGGGTTGAAACCAAACCCCAATCAATTCTTTAAGTTTGTTTGGTCAAAATTTTCACACGTTTTTTTTAGTAACAGCTTGACTACAGACTAAGCATGTTATGTATAAATTTTTATATTGATTAGGTACTTCAGTTAGGGGTATAAACTAGCCCAAGTAAACTGCCCCTAAATTGTTTTGTAAATCTGAAGTACCTATCTAGCAAATTATTTAATTCATACTTTATTGTTGTTAACTTTATTGTTAGTATTAAATAATCTTTCCCAAATTGTCTAGTAAATAATTTTATTTTTGTCATACTATTTTACTGTTTGCTTCTAACTTTTATTAGTATGCATGTCGTGGCAGCCTTTTATTGAAGCGACACTAATAAAATCTGGTTTATAAAATTGTTATAAGTGATTGTGACGTGTATGCTTTGTTGGTTGTCTTAAAATAAATAAAATAAAATAAACCAAACTAAATAAGGCATAGGTTGCTGTGGGTAGCAACCTATCAGGAGGCCAGAAGCACTGTCTATAGTTTTCATTCCTTGATTTCTCTACAAAATATAAGATTTAACAGTATGTCATGCTTTAAAGATATATACTTTGATGGCATTTTATAATTTTTTTATATTTTATATTATTTTTTATATTTATTATTATTATTACTTAATAACAAGTATAAAATATTTTTGATGAGTGTAATACAGGGCAAGCCTTTAGTAGATAATGTAGACATATATAAATTTATAGGTAGTCCCAAATTAAGCTATGAGGCTCGTGTTATGGGTACTAGACAACGGATAAACATCCTTAATTACTTTTTTTTCTGTAAATAAATTCATATTTATACTTATAGAAAACACCCAGACCAGTACAAACACACATGTTTGTGCACACTTATGCTTGTACTGTGTGGGGATCGAACCCGCGACCCTTGGTTTTAGAAGTCTGACCTGTGGACCACTGCACCAAGCGGTCGTCAATAAACATATAATAATGTAACTCTGGTCCCTTACTAATGGTACCTTTCTCATTTTTCCAGGCTCATAACAGAGAGCTTCAGAATCAACTCCGGCAACAGCGCAACCAAAAGGAAGCAAGAGGAGGCGTCCACCCACAACTACAAAATTAAAATGAACCCGCACCCTCTAAACTTCAATCAAACACCCTCACCGATAGCCACACCGTCCAAACGCAGAATTTTAGGAGAAATACAGAACAACTCACCGTTATTTAGGAAAATATCACCGACCATTGAGAGGTTAAAAAATTCTCCGCTAGCAAATAATTCCCTGTCACCATTGACCAGTAGGAGTTTCAAGAGGAGTACAAATAAGATCACAAGGATATTTGAGGAACGTTCTCGGTTTAAGATGTCTAATAAAGAGAATGAGTCGTTCAGTGAGACGTTTGTCAAGTTGGATATGGAGGAGGAGACGAGGGATTGCTCATTCGGTGAAAGCTTCCAATCCACGAAGAAAAGCAATTGGTCTACAACTAAGGTGATTATTTTGAATATTTAAAATTCTTGAACTATTTACTCAAGGCAAAACTTCATCCTATTAACTCTGAGTTAAAAAAAAAATAACTGTTTAACCACATCCCCTTTTTCATAAATATCGTATGGAGGATTCTCTTTTTTATCATGGTTTTCTAAGTAAATACTAAAAATAATTTCCATGAAAAAATCAACCTATTTTATTACATCTAGCCCAAAAACTTATACATATATGGTTTCATTATCTCTGGCTAACTTTTATTTATCTGCTAATTTCAGCTAAACTTCACCGACGCTCTCCAATCCACCTACCAAAAGAAAGACAAGGACGACATATTCGTGCCAGAAAAGGACGTCGATATGGACCCGGATTTCGAAACATTACACGATTTGGAAGAAGAATTCGAAAATGACAATTTTGACGAATGCACCAAGTATGAAATCATTTCTACGGACAGTCCTAACATTATATCTAAAGGACGAACATCTACGTATAGGAAAGTTGACTCGAGAAACTTCATATTTGGAGCTCCAATAGCAGAGACAGAACAGTCAACTTCATTTAACCGTTCAAACGTAACTGCCACAAGAATGTTGAATTTCGAAGACGAAAACTTCGAGTTCACCTCCCCAGCGGCTAAAAGACCATCCACCAGCAATGTATCTGTGAAAAAGTCATTAAAATTCACTGAAACTCCAACGAAAAACCCGTTGAGACACGAAAAGAGTGATTCAAGTATTGGATCGATGAGTTCATTTTCATCACCTGCTTCGAGTAGACTAAGAATATTCACATCGGAATCAACAACTTCTATGGAGAGTGGATTTATATCAGAATTAGAAGAACCATTCTTAGACCTAGAAGAAGCGTCCAACTCACCCAAAATGGCTAATTTCAACGATCTACTATCAGGACAGATCAAAAACAATATAGCCAGTGACTTTTTGAAACGACCACCACTGCATAGAAGTTTGAGTTTTAACCCGGAAAGTTCTAAAGCTAGAGTTTCACTGTTGTCTGTATTGGAGAATCCAGCGGAGAAGAAATCTCAGAAGAGAACAGAACGGGGGGACGACGAAGATGTAGTTAATAAGAGGAGGAAATCTAATTTGCTGGCTCCAGTGGAAAGGGTGCAAAGGCCGGTGCTTCAGAGAGCATTCTCGGAGAACAATGCTTCGATAATGTCTGCATTGGCTAGATGTAAGTAATTGCTATTTTTCTAAAAAGATTGGGTAGTTATGATTGTAATATTGGATCATATTATTGCAGCAGTTGACAACCACGTTGGTGTAATGGTCAAAAAGTTGACTCTTAACCGAGAGGTTGCCGGTTCGATCCCCGCACTATACAAACATTTGTGTGCATGAACACGTCTGTTTGTACTGGTCTGGGTGTTATATGTATTTATTTAAGTTTATATGTAATACCACTGTTGATTCTGATATCTGTAACACAAGTGCTTAAGCTACCTTACCATGGAGTCAGATCAATGATCGAAACATTTGTGTGCAACAAATGTTTGTATAGTGCGGGGACCGAAACCGCGCCCTCTTGGTTAATAGTCAACTTCTTGACCATTACACCAAAGTTATCGTCATCAGGATAAATCAGTTTAGCCTAGGCTAAACGAGTTCGTCCTAAGATAAGTACGTTTTCAAAGATCTAAGATGTAATAACAGTCCTGGCCGATTTCGACCACGGCGGCCAATCTCATCAGACATCAGCCAACTGCGCAGGAGATATTATAGTGCACAAGTGTGAGCGCAATACACAGGTGCACTCACTGTTCCATCACTCTGAAAGTTCGATTAGACGTACTATACTGTGATGTACTATATTCATAAGCAAATAAATGATTCATGATTCTTAAAAAATACTTTACGTTTTCATCCCATCAGACATTATTGGCACTATCTAACGAAGCATTTCTCTCCCCAGCGGCCGCCGAACCCGATCTAATAGGCGATTTCACGCGAACATTCTCCTTACCACTGATCGAGGGCGAACATTCGGACCTGCGCAGCATCGCGCCCGAGACGCTCGCCAAACTGCTGAGGGGAGAGTACAGCGACGTGGTGCCCGATTTCGAGGTAATTAAATATTTAAATGAATAAATCATTTATGTATTTCCAGAAAAGTAATTATCATTTATAATTTAACTGCTCACGCTTAGGGAATAAGCAGTTGTCCGTAGTTACGGCTACCGTCTAATGATTTCTACATTGCCAGAGATCGAATGCGAGACATAAAGCTCAGGCCATACCTGCGGTATACTGTGGCCGTGACTCGCGATTAGTCAGTTGTTGAGGTGCGGCTATATGTTGATGACACGCTATCGGAAGCGAGTCGCGGCGGCAGTACGCCAGAGGTGTGGCCTGACCTTAAAATATTATAGCACCACGATATAAGACCTCGCACGCCGCTACACCAACGAGGTCGTCTTTTTCATTTCATCGACTATGGCAACGAGACACAATAGATATTTCACGCGAACGTTCTCTCCAACGGCGAACATTCGGACCTAAATAGATGTTTCACGCGAACGTTCTCGAGGGCGAACATTCGAACCTGTGCAGCATCGCTCCGGAGACGCTCGCCAAACTGCTGAGGAGAGAGTACAGCGACGTGGTGCCCGACTTCGGGTTAATTAAATAAATCTATGTATAAAAATATAAAGAAAGTGGTATTAGTAACACTATCTATAACTCAAGAACGGATGAACCGATTTGGCTGAAAATTGGTGGAGAGGTAGCTTAGAACCAAATATTATTAAACTGCTCATCTCCCCCCTCCCCCCCAACAGGTGATCGACTGCCGCTACCCGTACGAGTTCACCGGCGGGCACATACGCGGCGCGCGCAACCTCTACACGCGCGCGCACATCAGCGAGCTCGTGGCCGCGTGCGCGCGCAGCCGCGCCCCGGTGCTCGTGCTGCACTGCGAGTTCTCGCGCGAGCGGGGACCCAACCTGTGAGTACTGCTACTAGCTACACACATCAGCGAGCTCGTGGCCGCGTGCGCGCGCAGCCGCGCCCCGGTGCTCGTGCTGCACTGCGAGTTCTCGCGCGAGCGGGGACCCAACCTGTGAGTACTGCTACTAGCTACACACATCAGCGAGCTCGTGGCCGCGTGCGCGCGCAGCCGCGCCCCGGTGCTCGTGCTGCACTGCGAGTTCTCGCGCGAGCGGGGACCCAACCTGTGAGTACTGCTACTAGCTACACACATCAGCGAGCTCGTGGCCGCGTGCGCGCGCAGCCGCGCCCCGGTGCTCGTGCTGCACTGCGAGTTCTCGCGCGAGCGGGGACCCAACCTGTGAGTACTGCTACTAGCTACACACATCAGCGAGCTCGTGGCCGCGTGCGCGCGCAGCCGCGCCCCGGTGCTCGTGCTGCACTGCGAGTTCTCGCGCGAGCGGGGACCCAACCTGTGAGTACTGCTACTAGCTACACACATCAGCGAGCTCGTGGCCGCGTGCGCGCGCAGCCGCGCCCCGGTGCTCGTGCTGCACTGCGAGTTCTCGCGCGAGCGGGGACCCAACCTGTGAGTACTGCTACTAGCTACACACATCAGCGAGCTCGTGGCCGCGTGCGCGCGCAGCCGCGCCCCGGTGCTCGTGCTGCACTGCGAGTTCTCGCGCGAGCGGGGACCCAACCTGTGAGTACTGCTACTAGCTACACACATCAGCGAGCTCGTGGCCGCGTGCGCGCGCAGCCGCGCCCCGGTGCTCGTGCTGCACTGCGAGTTCTCGCGCGAGCGGGGACCCAACCTGTGAGTACTGCTACTAGCTACACACATCAGCGAGCTCGTGGCCGCGTGCGCGCGCAGCCGCGCCCCGGTGCTCGTGCTGCACTGCGAGTTCTCGCGCGAGCGGGGACCCAACCTGTGAGTACTGCTACTAGCTACACACATCAGCGAGCTCGTGGCCGCGTGCGCGCGCAGCCGCGCCCCGGTGCTCGTGCTGCACTGCGAGTTCTCGCGCGAGCGGGGACCCAACCTGTGAGTACTGCTACTAGCTACACACATCAGCGAGCTCGTGGCCGCGTGCGCGCGCAGCCGCGCCCCGGTGCTCGTGCTGCACTGCGAGTTCTCGCGCGAGCGGGGACCCAACCTGTGAGTACTGCTACTAGCTACACACATCAGCGAGCTCGTGGCCGCGTGCGCGCGCAGCCGCGCCCCGGTGCTCGTGCTGCACTGCGAGTTCTCGCGCGAGCGGGGACCCAACCTGTGAGTACTGCTACTAGCTACACACATCAGCGAGCTCGTGGCCGCGTGCGCGCGCAGCCGCGCCCCGGTGCTCGTGCTGCACTGCGAGTTCTCGCGCGAGCGGGGACCCAACCTGTGAGTACTGCTACTAGCTACACACATCAGCGAGCTCGTGGCCGCGTGCGCGCGCAGCCGCGCCCCGGTGCTCGTGCTGCACTGCGAGTTCTCGCGCGAGCGGGGACCCAACCTGTGAGTACTGCTACTAGCTACACACATCAGCGAGCTCGTGGCCGCGTGCGCGCGCAGCCGCGCCCCGGTGCTCGTGCTGCACTGCGAGTTCTCGCGCGAGCGGGGACCCAACCTGTGAGTACTGCTACTAGCTACACACATCAGCGAGCTCGTGGCCGCGTGCGCGCGCAGCCGCGCCCCGGTGCTCGTGCTGCACTGCGAGTTCTCGCGCGAGCGGGGACCCAACCTGTGAGTACTGCTACTAGCTACACACATCAGCGAGCTCGTGGCCGCGTGCGCGCGCAGCCGCGCCCCGGTGCTCGTGCTGCACTGCGAGTTCTCGCGCGAGCGGGGACCCAACCTGTGAGTACTGCTACTAGCTACACACATCAGCGAGCTCGTGGCCGCGTGCGCGCGCAGCCGCGCCCCGGTGCTCGTGCTGCACTGCGAGTTCTCGCGCGAGCGGGGACCCAACCTGTGAGTACTGCTACTAGCTACACACATCAGCGAGCTCGTGGCCGCGTGCGCGCGCAGCCGCGCCCCGGTGCTCGTGCTGCACTGCGAGTTCTCGCGCGAGCGGGGACCCAACCTGTGAGTACTGCTACTAGCTACACACATCAGCGAGCTCGTGGCCGCGTGCGCGCGCAGCCGCGCCCCGGTGCTCGTGCTGCACTGCGAGTTCTCGCGCGAGCGGGGACCCAACCTGTGAGTACTGCTACTAGCTACACACATCAGCGAGCTCGTGGCCGCGTGCGCGCGCAGCCGCGCCCCGGTGCTCGTGCTGCACTGCGAGTTCTCGCGCGAGCGGGGACCCAACCTGTGAGTACTGCTACTAGCTACACACATCAGCGAGCTCGTGGCCGCGTGCGCGCGCAGCCGCGCCCCGGTGCTCGTGCTGCACTGCGAGTTCTCGCGCGAGCGGGGACCCAACCTGTGAGTACTGCTACTAGCTACACACATCAGCGAGCTCGTGGCCGCGTGCGCGCGCAGCCGCGCCCCGGTGCTCGTGCTGCACTGCGAGTTCTCGCGCGAGCGGGGACCCAACCTGTGAGTACTGCTACTAGCTACACACATCAGCGAGCTCGTGGCCGCGTGCGCGCGCAGCCGCGCCCCGGTGCTCGTGCTGCACTGCGAGTTCTCGCGCGAGCGGGGACCCAACCTGTGAGTACTGCTACTAGCTACACACATCAGCGAGCTCGTGGCCGCGTGCGCGCGCAGCCGCGCCCCGGTGCTCGTGCTGCACTGCGAGTTCTCGCGCGAGCGGGGACCCAACCTGTGAGTACTGCTACTAGCTACACACATCAGCGAGCTCGTGGCCGCGTGCGCGCGCAGCCGCGCCCCGGTGCTCGTGCTGCACTGCGAGTTCTCGCGCGAGCGGGGACCCAACCTGTGAGTACTGCTACTAGCTACACACATCAGCGAGCTCGTGGCCGCGTGCGCGCGCAGCCGCGCCCCGGTGCTCGTGCTGCACTGCGAGTTCTCGCGCGAGCGGGGACCCAACCTGTGAGTACTGCTACTAGCTACACACATCAGCGAGCTCGTGGCCGCGTGCGCGCGCAGCCGCGCCCCGGTGCTCGTGCTGCACTGCGAGTTCTCGCGCGAGCGGGGACCCAACCTGTGAGTACTGCTACTAGCTACACACATCAGCGAGCTCGTGGCCGCGTGCGCGCGCAGCCGCGCCCCGGTGCTCGTGCTGCACTGCGAGTTCTCGCGCGAGCGGGGACCCAACCTGTGAGTACTGCTACTAGCTACACACATCAGCGAGCTCGTGGCCGCGTGCGCGCGCAGCCGCGCCCCGGTGCTCGTGCTGCACTGCGAGTTCTCGCGCGAGCGGGGACCCAACCTGTGAGTACTGCTACTAGCTACACACATCAGCGAGCTCGTGGCCGCGTGCGCGCGCAGCCGCGCCCCGGTGCTCGTGCTGCACTGCGAGTTCTCGCGCGAGCGGGGACCCAACCTGTGAGTACTGCTACTAGCTACACACATCAGCGAGCTCGTGGCCGCGTGCGCGCGCAGCCGCGCCCCGGTGCTCGTGCTGCACTGCGAGTTCTCGCGCGAGCGGGGACCCAACCTGTGAGTACTGCTACTAGCTACACACATCAGCGAGCTCGTGGCCGCGTGCGCGCGCAGCCGCGCCCCGGTGCTCGTGCTGCACTGCGAGTTCTCGCGCGAGCGGGGACCCAACCTGTGAGTACTGCTACTAGCTACACACATCAGCGAGCTCGTGGCCGCGTGCGCGCGCAGCCGCGCCCCGGTGCTCGTGCTGCACTGCGAGTTCTCGCGCGAGCGGGGACCCAACCTGTGAGTACTGCTACTAGCTACACACATCAGCGAGCTCGTGGCCGCGTGCGCGCGCAGCCGCGCCCCGGTGCTCGTGCTGCACTGCGAGTTCTCGCGCGAGCGGGGACCCAACCTGTGAGTACTGCTACTAGCTACACACATCAGCGAGCTCGTGGCCGCGTGCGCGCGCAGCCGCGCCCCGGTGCTCGTGCTGCACTGCGAGTTCTCGCGCGAGCGGGGACCCAACCTGTGAGTACTGCTACTAGCTACACACATCAGCGAGCTCGTGGCCGCGTGCGCGCGCAGCCGCGCCCCGGTGCTCGTGCTGCACTGCGAGTTCTCGCGCGAGCGGGGACCCAACCTGTGAGTACTGCTACTAGCTACACACATCAGCGAGCTCGTGGCCGCGTGCGCGCGCAGCCGCGCCCCGGTGCTCGTGCTGCACTGCGAGTTCTCGCGCGAGCGGGGACCCAACCTGTGAGTACTGCTACTAGCTACACACATCAGCGAGCTCGTGGCCGCGTGCGCGCGCAGCCGCGCCCCGGTGCTCGTGCTGCACTGCGAGTTCTCGCGCGAGCGGGGACCCAACCTGTGAGTACTGCTACTAGCTACACACATCAGCGAGCTCGTGGCCGCGTGCGCGCGCAGCCGCGCCCCGGTGCTCGTGCTGCACTGCGAGTTCTCGCGCGAGCGGGGACCCAACCTGTGAGTACTGCTACTAGCTACACACATCAGCGAGCTCGTGGCCGCGTGCGCGCGCAGCCGCGCCCCGGTGCTCGTGCTGCACTGCGAGTTCTCGCGCGAGCGGGGACCCAACCTGTGAGTACTGCTACTAGCTACACACATCAGCGAGCTCGTGGCCGCGTGCGCGCGCAGCCGCGCCCCGGTGCTCGTGCTGCACTGCGAGTTCTCGCGCGAGCGGGGACCCAACCTGTGAGTACTGCTACTAGCTACACACATCAGCGAGCTCGTGGCCGCGTGCGCGCGCAGCCGCGCCCCGGTGCTCGTGCTGCACTGCGAGTTCTCGCGCGAGCGGGGACCCAACCTGTGAGTACTGCTACTAGCTACACACATCAGCGAGCTCGTGGCCGCGTGCGCGCGCAGCCGCGCCCCGGTGCTCGTGCTGCACTGCGAGTTCTCGCGCGAGCGGGGACCCAACCTGTGAGTACTGCTACTAGCTACACACATCAGCGAGCTCGTGGCCGCGTGCGCGCGCAGCCGCGCCCCGGTGCTCGTGCTGCACTGCGAGTTCTCGCGCGAGCGGGGACCCAACCTGTGAGTACTGCTACTAGCTACACACATCAGCGAGCTCGTGGCCGCGTGCGCGCGCAGCCGCGCCCCGGTGCTCGTGCTGCACTGCGAGTTCTCGCGCGAGCGGGGACCCAACCTGTGAGTACTGCTACTAGCTACACACATCAGCGAGCTCGTGGCCGCGTGCGCGCGCAGCCGCGCCCCGGTGCTCGTGCTGCACTGCGAGTTCTCGCGCGAGCGGGGACCCAACCTGTGAGTACTGCTACTAGCTACACACATCAGCGAGCTCGTGGCCGCGTGCGCGCGCAGCCGCGCCCCGGTGCTCGTGCTGCACTGCGAGTTCTCGCGCGAGCGGGGACCCAACCTGTGAGTACTGCTACTAGCTACACACATCAGCGAGCTCGTGGCCGCGTGCGCGCGCAGCCGCGCCCCGGTGCTCGTGCTGCACTGCGAGTTCTCGCGCGAGCGGGGACCCAACCTGTGAGTACTGCTACTAGCTACACACATCAGCGAGCTCGTGGCCGCGTGCGCGCGCAGCCGCGCCCCGGTGCTCGTGCTGCACTGCGAGTTCTCGCGCGAGCGGGGACCCAACCTGTGAGTACTGCTACTAGCTACACACATCAGCGAGCTCGTGGCCGCGTGCGCGCGCAGCCGCGCCCCGGTGCTCGTGCTGCACTGCGAGTTCTCGCGCGAGCGGGGACCCAACCTGTGAGTACTGCTACTAGCTACACACATCAGCGAGCTCGTGGCCGCGTGCGCGCGCAGCCGCGCCCCGGTGCTCGTGCTGCACTGCGAGTTCTCGCGCGAGCGGGGACCCAACCTGTGAGTACTGCTACTAGCTACACACATCAGCGAGCTCGTGGCCGCGTGCGCGCGCAGCCGCGCCCCGGTGCTCGTGCTGCACTGCGAGTTCTCGCGCGAGCGGGGACCCAACCTGTGAGTACTGCTACTAGCTACACACATCAGCGAGCTCGTGGCCGCGTGCGCGCGCAGCCGCGCCCCGGTGCTCGTGCTGCACTGCGAGTTCTCGCGCGAGCGGGGACCCAACCTGTGAGTACTGCTACTAGCTACACACATCAGCGAGCTCGTGGCCGCGTGCGCGCGCAGCCGCGCCCCGGTGCTCGTGCTGCACTGCGAGTTCTCGCGCGAGCGGGGACCCAACCTGTGAGTACTGCTACTAGCTACACACATCAGCGAGCTCGTGGCCGCGTGCGCGCGCAGCCGCGCCCCGGTGCTCGTGCTGCACTGCGAGTTCTCGCGCGAGCGGGGACCCAACCTGTGAGTACTGCTACTAGCTACACACATCAGCGAGCTCGTGGCCGCGTGCGCGCGCAGCCGCGCCCCGGTGCTCGTGCTGCACTGCGAGTTCTCGCGCGAGCGGGGACCCAACCTGTGAGTACTGCTACTAGCTACACACATCAGCGAGCTCGTGGCCGCGTGCGCGCGCAGCCGCGCCCCGGTGCTCGTGCTGCACTGCGAGTTCTCGCGCGAGCGGGGACCCAACCTGTGAGTACTGCTACTAGCTACACACATCAGCGAGCTCGTGGCCGCGTGCGCGCGCAGCCGCGCCCCGGTGCTCGTGCTGCACTGCGAGTTCTCGCGCGAGCGGGGACCCAACCTGTGAGTACTGCTACTAGCTACACACATCAGCGAGCTCGTGGCCGCGTGCGCGCGCAGCCGCGCCCCGGTGCTCGTGCTGCACTGCGAGTTCTCGCGCGAGCGGGGACCCAACCTGTGAGTACTGCTACTAGCTACACACATCAGCGAGCTCGTGGCCGCGTGCGCGCGCAGCCGCGCCCCGGTGCTCGTGCTGCACTGCGAGTTCTCGCGCGAGCGGGGACCCAACCTGTGAGTACTGCTACTAGCTACACACATCAGCGAGCTCGTGGCCGCGTGCGCGCGCAGCCGCGCCCCGGTGCTCGTGCTGCACTGCGAGTTCTCGCGCGAGCGGGGACCCAACCTGTGAGTACTGCTACTAGCTACACACATCAGCGAGCTCGTGGCCGCGTGCGCGCGCAGCCGCGCCCCGGTGCTCGTGCTGCACTGCGAGTTCTCGCGCGAGCGGGGACCCAACCTGTGAGTACTGCTACTAGCTACACACATCAGCGAGCTCGTGGCCGCGTGCGCGCGCAGCCGCGCCCCGGTGCTCGTGCTGCACTGCGAGTTCTCGCGCGAGCGGGGACCCAACCTGTGAGTACTGCTACTAGCTACACACATCAGCGAGCTCGTGGCCGCGTGCGCGCGCAGCCGCGCCCCGGTGCTCGTGCTGCACTGCGAGTTCTCGCGCGAGCGGGGACCCAACCTGTGAGTACTGCTACTAGCTACACACATCAGCGAGCTCGTGGCCGCGTGCGCGCGCAGCCGCGCCCCGGTGCTCGTGCTGCACTGCGAGTTCTCGCGCGAGCGGGGACCCAACCTGTGAGTACTGCTACTAGCTACACACATCAGCGAGCTCGTGGCCGCGTGCGCGCGCAGCCGCGCCCCGGTGCTCGTGCTGCACTGCGAGTTCTCGCGCGAGCGGGGACCCAACCTGTGAGTACTGCTACTAGCTACACACATCAGCGAGCTCGTGTCCGCGTGCGCGCGCAGCCGCGCCCCGGTGCTCGTGCTGCACTGCGAGTTCTCGCGCGAGCGGGGACCCAACCTGTGAGTACTGCTACTAGCTACACACATCAGCGAGCTCGTGGCCGCGTGCGCGCGCAGCCGCGCCCCGGTGCTCGTGCTGCACTGCGAGTTCTCGCGCGAGCGGGGACCCAACCTGTGAGTACTGCTACTAGCTACACACATCAGCGAGCTCGTGGCCGCGTGCGCGCGCAGCCGCGCCCCGGTGCTCGTGCTGCACTGCGAGTTCTCGCGCGAGCGGGGACCCAACCTGTGAGTACTGCTACTAGCTACACACATCAGCGAGCTCGTGGCCGCGTGCGCGCGCAGCCGCGCCCCGGTGCTCGTGCTGCACTGCGAGTTCTCGCGCGAGCGGGGACCCAACCTGTGAGTACTGCTACTAGCTACACACATCAGCGAGCTCGTGGCCGCGTGCGCGCGCAGCCGCGCCCCGGTGCTCGTGCTGCACTGCGAGTTCTCGCGCGAGCGGGGACCCAACCTGTGAGTACTGCTACTAGCTACACACATCAGCGAGCTCGTGGCCGCGTGCGCGCGCAGCCGCGCCCCGGTGCTCGTGCTGCACTGCGAGTTCTCGCGCGAGCGGGGACCCAACCTGTGAGTACTGCTACTAGCTACACACATCAGCGAGCTCGTGGCCGCGTGCGCGCGCAGCCGCGCCCCGGTGCTCGTGCTGCACTGCGAGTTCTCGCGCGAGCGGGGACCCAACCTGTGAGTACTGCTACTAGCTACACACATCAGCGAGCTCGTGGCCGCGTGCGCGCGCAGCCGCGCCCCGGTGCTCGTGCTGCACTGCGAGTTCTCGCGCGAGCGGGGACCCAACCTGTGAGTACTGCTACTAGCTACACACATCAGCGAGCTCGTGGCCGCGTGCGCGCGCAGCCGCGCCCCGGTGCTCGTGCTGCACTGCGAGTTCTCGCGCGAGCGGGGACCCAACCTGTGAGTACTGCTACTAGCTAGTAGCTAGCGCACAGCCAACGCGCGGAGAGACAGCGCAACGTGCGCACCCAGGTGGCCACTAGACCGGATAGCCAACAAGTAGGCGGGCGACTTGATAGGCACCGGATAGCCACTAGATAGGCACTCTTGATAGGCAGCGCAGGTAGGCATGATAGATAGGCACTCCAGATAGGCAGCGCAGATGGGCACGATAGATAGGCACTCCAGATATGTAGTGCAGATAGGGACGATAGATAGGCACTCCAGATAGGCAGCGCAAATAGACACTAGATAGGCACTCCAGATAAGCACTAGATAGGCAGCACAGATAGCCACTAGATAGACAGACGACCAGATAGGCACTAGATAGGCTGCAACTAGAGATAAGTCCTTCAGATAGGCACACCAGATAGCCACTAGATAGGCAGACGACCAGATGGGCACTAGATAGGCTGCAACTAGAGATAGGTCCTTCAGATAGGCACACCAGATAGCCACTAGATAGGCTGCGACTAGAGATAGGTACTTCAGATAGGCACACCAGATAGCCACTAGATAGGCAGACAACCAGATAGGCACTAGATAGGCTGCGACTAGAGATAGGTACTTCAGATAGGCACACCAGATAGCCACTAGATAGGCAGACAACCAGATAGGCACTAGATAGGCTGCGACTAGAGATAAGTCCTTCAGATAGGCACACCAGATAGCCACTAGATAGGCAGACAACCAGATAGGCACTAGATAGGCTGCAACTAGAGATAGGTCCTTCAGATAGGCACACCAGATAGCCACTAGATAGGCAGACAACCAGATAGGCACTAGATAGGCTGCGACCAGAGATAGGTACTTCAGATAGGCACACCAGATAGCCACTAGATAGGCAGACGACCAGATGGGCACTAGATAGGCTGCAACTAGAGATAGGTCCTTCAGATAGGCACACCAGATAGCCACTAGATAGGCAGACAACCAGATAGGCACTAGATAGGCTGCGACCAGAGATAGGTACTTCAGATAGGCACACCAGATAGGCACACCAGATATGCAGACACACTAGATAGGCACACAAGATACATAATCTTACGAAGACACATATGAACTTGATGAATTTTCCGTTTCTATAGATTCTACGACAGCAATGTTCCAAAAACGGCTAGTGAATTATTATTTAGCCTCATAAATGTTGACACTTTCTGAATTCAGCCTTAAAAAGGTTCAAATGAAACCTTGACACCCTTGTAGAACACTTATTGACTTAACTACTTAAAAAAAATTTAAAACGTGGCTTAAGACCTTAAATAGCAGTAGCGAATTTCATCAGGCTTTGCCAATCTCTGGGTGGGTGGCCGAGTGGTTTAGGCACACAGACCAGATTCAATAGACGCGGGTTCGACCCCGCCTCAGACAATTTATTTTTTCCACTGCAAAATAATTTACTTAAAAGTCGTTAACCTTTTGCCACTTTGTGTTCAAAATCGTTCAATCATTTGACTGCCTCGTTGGTGTAGTGGCAAAGTTTCCGCCTTACATCCGAGAGGTCCTGGGTTCGAATCCCAGGTCGAGCCAAAATTGATTCAGAGATTTTCTGTCATGAATTTCTCTGCAACAGCTCGGAATCGGGAAGTTGGCGGTGTTACACCCCCGTGCCTCGGTGCGCACGTCAAGCCGTTGGTCCTGCGCCTGATCTCTCTCCGGTCATGTCGGATTGCCGTCTCACCGAATTTTGAGAGTGATGGAACAGTGAGTGCACCTGTGTATTGCGCTCACACTTGTGCACTATAATATCTCCTGCGCAGCTGGCTGATCTCTGTTGAGATTGGCCGCCGTGATCGAAATCGGCCAGTAGGACTATTATTTAAATCGGAATGTGTTACTAAAACTCGTCTCCATCTTTACAGATCGCGTTTCCTACGCTCATCGGACCGCGCCAAGAACAGGGAGAACTACCCACATCTGGACTTCCCCGAAATCTATCTCCTCCACGAGGGCTACCGCGCGTTCTACCAGAAGTACCCTGAGCTCTGCACCCCTAGCGGCTACACGACCATGCTGGATCCCGCCCACAAAGATTCACTCAGGAAACACAGGTCAATGACACAACCTACGTCGTCTTCTACTCATAGGAAGCAGCGACTACTGCTTTGAATTGGAAAGGCTGAAGTCTTTTTGCAGTACGTGAGTGCTAGTACTTTTAAGAGACGGAAAATTGGTTAAAACTTCTTGGTCTACTGAGAAGACCGCGATCTTTTCGCGGTAGACTAGTGCTATAACTTGCAAGAGGCCGAAAAGTCTGCAGAATAGTACTATGACTTGCAAAAGGCCAAAAATTGGTCAAAATCCTTAACGTTCTGAGAAGACCACGGTCTTTTGCGGTAGACCAATACTATAACTTGCAAGAGACCGAAAATTAGTTAAAAGTCCTTGTTCTACATAGAAGGCTACGGTCTTTTTGGGCAAGAATAGTACTTTAACTTGCAAGAGGTAAAAAATGGGTCAAATAACATTGGTCTACTTGAAAAGACCACGGCCTTTTAAAGTATACTGGAATATAAAGATTACAGTGATATGCCAATAGACTAAATAGACTTTAAAATCCAGTCGGACGTCAAATATGCATGTATTTTTGGTCTTTTGCACAGATTCGATTGCAATGACGTCTTGTTAGATTGAAGTAGGTCTTGAGTAGATCTTTTTGGGTTTTCTAATAAACCTTTGTACAATATTTTTGATGATGTCAATATTGGAATGTTCCGTGGTCCTTTTAAAAAAATTAAAAAGTATTGAATTACATCGAATGTTATATAAGCTAGTTTGATAATGTAAATACAAAGAATTTCTATGCCATATTATTCTAAAATTAAGTTATTAGTACAAATAGTTTAAGGAAAGACATATAATATCCCACCTTTTTATTATTATTATGCCATTTATTTTTTAGTTTAATTATTGACTTGCAATATATTCTAGAGGAAAACAAAAAAAAAGTACTCTTAGAAGTTATTATTTTTAACGTTGGACGAAAAGCTTTTTATTTTGTAGAAAAAATAATAATTAAGAAAGTTTTTACGGTAATGTTTCTGATAAAATTTTCAAAATTATGTTTTAATTATTAATGGAAATCCGGTTTGGTTTACAACGGAAATATAAGAAATGCTGCCGGAGTTTTTTTAATTTAAAGTGCGTTTAGAATTTAATGCTACTCTCTAACTGCCTGAATACAAACTGAAAATTTTAAAAATTAGAATAGTTGTGATATATAGGATTTATATCCGTACAAATATCCCGTATATCGTAGCTATTCCAATGCTAGTAACCATGTTAGTTGAAAACAAATTAAAAAGTAATTAATAATTTTATCTTAACCATTCTTGGCATGATGTGTGAGTAGCATTATTTTGTAAAAAAAAAATTAATAACTAACTAATATTGTAATGTTTATTTTTATTCTTAAAAAGCATTCTTTTTTGCTAATGGATGTTACAGACCTTAGGTGGGTACATGTAACTAGGGCCTGTTCGATAAAAATAAACATTACAAATGAGATTATCACAAAACACATTTATTTTGCGTAGAAAATAAAGATTTGAGTTTCAATGTAAGAGACATTGAGAAGCAACATCTTTTTTTCTAAATGAAATAAATGACAACTTGCCTTCACAGTTATAATGTTACTGCTAAAATCATCATATATCAAACATCAATATGATTTTAATTCTTAATTTTTGGTTATTATCTTAACTATTGAAATTATACACTTTTTTAAGGATTATTTCGCGATTTATTTACATTTTTTTAAAACCTGAAGATTCCTTTCGTTCTGAAACGAAAGTTTAGAATAAAATATAAATAAATCGCGAAATAATCCATAAAAAAGTGTACCATTTCAATGTCTACTGTTCGCGCAAACCGAAGAAACAAATATATCATCATAACTGGCCAACGGATTAAAAATAAACCGAGAAAAAAAATCTAAATTTGTAGCCACATTTTAACAGTAATCTTTTATTGTAAAGGCGATAAAAGCTTTAAATACGATCTAAGTGCCGTGTAACACCCAAATTATGTAAATATAGAATAAGATTAGCCATTTAGTGTTGTAGATTTTAACTTGACTTGACACATCTCAAGTTATTGAGACCATAGTTTCACTGTCGCACTGTGTAGTTTTTTTTTTTAATTTTTAATTTTTTTAAATGTTCTACCCTTTTTTTATAAAAAAAATAAACCTTTGTAAAAGAACAGAAGTTATATTGGAAGTGCCTAATTTGACTGTATAAATTTAAAAATTAAAAATTAGACTACAATAAATTTCTATATGTGCGCCAGACCCAAAGTTTCGTTAAAATAACGATTAAAAATATACATAAGGCAATACTAATCATACGCTTGCTAAGTTGAGCAGGAAAACATTTTTATTTATTTAAAAATTATGACGTCACGTTCTTTTTGAGTAATACACATATATTCTATTAAATAAGTCTACTTTTATTTCCTTGATTTTAAGTCGTTTTAAGTGACGTCCGATGCTCTGAAGTTGGAAAACTGTAATAGCTATATAACTATAATAGCATTCTGGTATCATATAAAGAATACACTGTACATAATGTCAGAGTTTGGTGTGTCGGACGTATTAAATTAGTGAAATGTCATTTTTCCGAAATACTGGTTAATCTATAAATGTTTAAAACAACTTGAACTATCATTTTTAAACCAACATCGACGTCCACCGATGTATGGCTTTCGAAATTGATATGTGTTCATTATTAAACATTATCGGATGTAATTTATAAACCCAAGCGCTTATTTGCTTGTTTATTCAAAATTTGATTTCCAATTTTCTTTTTATCTTCTCATTATGACAGTTCTTACACTTGTTGGTTTAATAGTTCCTACGTCTAACCCACATTGAAAAGTTACATCAGAAAATTATATGTTCTACAGTGAAAGGCGCTTGAGTTTATCTATTGAATACTAGAATTTTCGTAAAACCTACGCTTACTAGACTTATATATGACGTAGTTGTGTAAATATAACGTTCTTTAATAAGTTTGATATTAATTTTATTGATATGCGATACAACTTTAGAATATTTTGGGTCCAAATTCCTTTTTGGTTAGAGGCATTTTTCATTGTTTTTTTTCTTCGCTTAACATTTGGTCTTAACATTTTATATTTCCCTATTTTTTCAAAATTCCGGTTATTTGTAAAGCGGAAGTTTAATATAATCAAATAAATAGTGGTCTGATATGTGTCATATAGTTTATAGTGACATTTTAAAAGTTAGTTTGGATAATAGGCTAGAAGACACCACCAATCGTCGACATGCTCTTTATCATTTGTCAAAATAATCTGCCTCCATAGATTTTGTATGGGAATACTATAATATGACGTCATAATATAGTATCAAAAATCGATTTCAATTGACTGAATATTTATTGAATCCTAAGTAAATAAAAATTGATTTCTACAGATTTTTAGGAAGAAATTGGTTTTACTAGCTTCATGGAGGTAATGTTTTTAAAACACCATGGTCTTGAAAATATTTACGATGGATGTCATCATGCCTATTCTCTGATTTTGTGAGAATCGTGTCTTGCTTTTGTGTTCAGATTTTATTTGTTATCTCTCTTCAAGATTATGCCCAAATCTTTTTGAACTATCATGTCGGATTGGTTTGATGTTAATATTTAAAATTGTGTCAATCGTCCTGTCGCACTGCTCGTAAATTCGTCAGTTAGACAGAGACGGATAATGTAATCGTTTATTTGATTTTGGTTCGATGAAATAGTTTATTTGATTTTTTTGTCTAAGCTCGTTTGTCTTTGAAAATAAATTCTATTTTTTGGCGAAATTTCGGAGATTTTCTAATATATTATTTTATATGCGTAACTATAGATTTAGAATTTGAGTATAAAATTGTGGATTTAGTATTTTAAGTTGAAATAAATTATGAAAATATAATTGGTTCTTTGATTTTACATTTATTTATTTATTAAGATTACCACAACATAGACGTGCTATCAACGGATTCAAGTTAACTACAAGACTAGCTTAGAAAGTGATATGTATGGAGTCGTCCTGGCCGATTTCGACCACGGCGGCTAATCTCAATAGAGATCAGCCAATACGCAGGAGATATTATAGTGCACAAGTGTGAGCGCAATACACAGGTGCACTCACTGTTCCTTTACCCTCATAGTTCTGTGAGACGTATCTCACGATGAGCCGAAAGGAAAATTTAATTATGTGCATCGATTTGTATATTGACAATGTTTTAACACAATATAAATATATAAATATTTCACAACAATCACACCTATTCTCTAGTTCCAAATTAAGCTACGAGGCTTGTGTTATGGGTACTAGACAACGGATAAACATTCTTAAATACTTTTTTTTTGTAAATAATTACATATTATACATAGAAAACACAATAGATAACTAATTAAGTATGTAATTACATACTTGTAGCGGCCACAAATTTTCGGTCGGCCTTTGAAATTCAAGTTTTCGGTAAAAAAAATATGCTTTGTGATATGCCTCTTAAGTGAATAGAAATGAATGAAATAAACAAATGTACGTCACGATCACATTTAATGACTAGAATCTGATAATAGTTTACAATAAATAACTTCTGTCGTACAAGAGGTAAAATTGGTTAGGACTTAATAACACTGGGCTGTAGTTACAGTATTATACACAGGTCTCCCTAGATTAAGTGCAACCCCGAGTGGCGACGGAACTAGACCTAATAACCATACAAATGCCTTTTTTAATTTTGAGTTTTTTAATTAAATTTAAGTTCGAAATAAGTATGGAAAAAGGACGTAATAACTTCGCAACATCTTAGAAAATTTGTTTTTTTTTCGTTGTTTAATCAAGCCCATATAAATGTATTAATGTAATTGTGTTAAAATAATTTAAAATGTTCAAATTATCAAAAAAAACTTTTTGCATTATTTTTGTCTAGTTTCACCTCCTTTCGGGGTTGCACTTTATCTAGTTACACCCTGTATTCTCTGTACTTATGTTCGACATACAATTAAACATCACATTCATTTATCTACTTCTTACTTGGTCAGGGGGATTAACTTACAACATCACAATCATTAATTTATTTTTACCCGAAATCCCGATAATGATATTTACCTAAACGAATGAGGATAATTCAATTGAAAAATAGTAACGGAATTTAAAGAGCGAGAAGATTATATTTTCTGAATGCTGAAAATGTCTTTCACTATTGATTTTTACCCTTTTTATAACCAGCCCTAACACTGTACCCTGTATGACACGGGACACCTATTGAATAGTACATAATACCTATACAGTCTGACAAGATCTTGCTCGACCATCCAGTCGCTTGTCAGATGTTGGCGGGAACGGGGTATATGCGTACTATTCGTAGTAGCAGGCAGGCAGTAATAATATTACTGCCGCCTTACCCTGCCCTTTTAAGTCGATCGCACGCAACTGAAATGTACACAAATACGAAGCGCAACACCGTAAATACTGCGGCATTTTAAGGCTTCAGCAGACCAAGCGCGGGGCAGAAGCAGTGCGGGTCAGTTGCAACGCGGGCCCGTGCTTAAACCGCGTTAGGCAGCAATATGTTGCAAGATGTTGAACGACTGTGTGCCTACTGCCGCGCTGCAACTGACACGCGCTTGGTCCGCCGAAGCCTTTTTTGCATTTGTAATTAGGTCAATATTGGATCAAAATGAGTAGCGTGTTGTGCTGTCGTCTTTACAAATATCGAGCTACTTCATCCCTAGATCGTCTAGGGATGATGTATCCGTATAAACCTTTCCGTGGTATCGGTCTTGCATAAACTGGTCAACTGTAGCAGCATTTTTTTACTACTCAAGTAAAGTTAAGCGTCTACATACCCGCATCGGACGTATCGTACATAACGGATTTTAGTTTGCCTTGTATAAAACCTGCGGACCAGTGGAGGCTCTTGTATGGGTTCTTATGTAAGTACGATGCAGACGCTTACCAAAAGTCAATGCAAATATCTAGTATTACATCTTATTGTTTTTGAGGCTCGTCTTCTTTCTTCTCTTCATTCGTCTTCTCATCTTTTTTTTCCTCCTTGATTTCCCCTTTCTCATTCTCGCTCACATTCATCGCTTTTATTCCCTCTTCGAGCGAACTCTTTGACAGTTGCCTTAGAATTTTCTCGAATATTCTCGGCGCGCTCTTTGTGTTCGGAAGCGATATGTCTGTTTGTGTTGTAACCGTCTCACATTTCTTTTCTACCTCAACTACTGCTGGTTCATTCGTCTCTTTCAGGTCGAGAGTTAAAGTTTTCTTCTTCGTTTCAACGGGATCTTCTTTTTGGCTACTCTCTTTAATTAACGTATCTTCTATTTCAGTTTTAACTTCTTCGATTCGATCTTCATCGTCGTCTTTTTCTTTGCATCGTCTTTCGATAGCTTTGGAGAGTACATTGCCGAGTATGTGGGCACACTTGATCATGTTTTGAGTCTCACGGGGGGTCAGGTGAAGACCTTCATTGCGGATTATGTAGTTGATGTGTTCGATGTTGCCAGGGGACCGCTTGCGGGAACCGGCTGTTGAGAATTCTGTGAAATAAAAAGGGACATGTTGAGAAGTTTGGAAGTGTTAGTACAAATGATAACTATGCGGTACAAAGGGACGATAAAACAACGAAAACCTATCTGAGTTTGACAGTAAATTAGTTCGAGAATCAGAGTTTAAATAAAGTGGATTTGATGCAAAGTAAAAATTAAGATTAAAACCTATTAAGCTCGCAGATCACCCATCGACCAGGAAATCGTTGGGGGAGGCCTAGCATATGCCTAGGTATGAGGACGTCTTGTGTCTGATTGTGATGGTGATGATGCAGGTATTAGTATTCGCTTTTTAAAGCCTACTGTCAGAGCCTGTACACGGGAAATCTTTGGGTCAAATACACCATGAAGTCGATGGAAACTCTAAGAATCCAGTATAATAATGTCTTTAGGTTGATGCTGGGACTGTCGCGTTTATGCAGTGCATCAGGAATGTTTGCGGAGTACTAAACTAATGGCTTTAATGCAGTACTCCGAATTAAAACTATGTCCCTAATTGCAAGGGTCAGAAGCAGTCCTAATAGCATCCTGAAGATATTTGCGAATCGCTACACGTCACCTCTATGGAGAGCTCTCGTGGCAAGAGTGATCGTCACTGGTGCACACCCTCATTTACTAACAATAGTCATTAAGTCATTTGTTTAGCTACTTACAATAATATGGATCTATGGTCTGAAATAAAGTTATTTTATATATGAGCTAGGCCACATAAATGCCTGCGGCATATTGTCACTGCGACTCACGACTGTTAGCGATTGAAGTGCGCCAATTGCCAATTGGTTAACACGCTATTAAGAGCAAGTTGCGACGGCAGAAAGTCACAGGTGTAGCCTGAGCTTTATTCATATGCATTCATGAAGAAACTGAATTGCACCTCTCTATCACTAAGCTCATAACGAGGTCTTTATAAACAGCAGGTCAGCACTTTATCCTTTATCACACAGACACATTATGCCATTGATGATCGTCAAGAGTTAATATTTACTTTTATTTATTGATATTATAATATTATATCTATATATCGCACATCAAGTTCCTTGAAGTCATAAATGACAAAAAAACGATCTTTAAGCACTCAATAGAACCGTATATAAGAAAAGTTGTGGCATGGTTTACTCAATTTAAGATTTTTCGTCATTTATGACTTTAAAGAACTGGATGTGCGATATTATGTTTATTTATTTTTGCGTCATAAACCACAATTTTCATTTCTCATTTAATTGCCACTGCACCCATTGAATAATTTCTGTATGACCTTGACTTGACTGGCAGAAAATGCTTTTAGCATTAAGTTCACCTTTTGTACATTTGGCCACTTTGGTGGTGATCAAGAAATTGCCTATTAAACAAGAGGTCGCGGGTTCGATCCCCGCGCCGTACAAACATTTGTGTGCATGAACATGTCTGTTTGTACTGGTCTGAGTGTTATTGGTATTTATTTAAGTTTATTTGTAATACCACTGTTGATTCTGATATCTGTTACACAAGTGCTTAAGCTACTTACCACGGAGTCAGATCAATGTATGTGATGTTGTTGTATATTAATATTATATTAATGTATTACCTTTCCAACACTAAGCTCAGAACAAGGTATTTATAAACAGCGGGGTAGCACTCTAGCCCTTATTACACCTGATTGATTCAAGATTCAATATTCAATGCCATAGATGATCGTCAAGAGCAAAGATAATGGAAAAAGGGTGAAAAGGTAAATCCATTATCTTTGTCAAGGGTGAGTAGCTGTGACTAGCATGTCGCAAGTCTAGCCATAGCCTTACCAAGATCAGCCAGGTCTATATTCTCCGTTCTATACGGCGTCGGGCACTGATCGTAATAGCTCTTCATCGGCACTTTGGCGGTCGAATTGTTGTAGTTCGCCCAGAAGTCGGACCACTCGCCGCTGTGACGGTCCACAGCGGTCGTCTCCACTTCGCTGCAGTCCTGCCAGCTGGATCCGCAGCAGCTGGGGATGGAGAAGACTGAGTGACTGAGATTGCCAAAGAAACAAAATATTAATACAGGGTGAAAAAAAAACCTTACCGAAGCCGAATACCACATATTCTACCAATTGTTACGATATTTTTTTTCCTTTACACACCTGGGAAGTTAGGTACTGAGGTATTGATGGTTAAAGTTTGAAAAAAATATATGATTTTTACAGAAATGGTTTCTGTCCGTTATAACTTAACTTTTTTCCAAAGAAACATGATACAAATTTTCACTAGTTCTTTCATATAAAAAATGGCACACTCCGCAATAAACAGCGCACACTCGAACCGAACCGCGTCGCGGTGGCGTATAGCAACACGCCCCGCGGTCACTTCCCCGCGTGCGCGCTGTACATTGCGGGTTAGAATGAAATTGTTTTATTTTTATGTCAAAAAATAAAAGTTGTTTCCCAGCCAAAATTTCCTTTTCATACGATTTGGTTTGATGTACTGAACGCGTGGTTGACGGCTTCGGTAAGGTTTTTTTACAGCCTGTATATTATAGGAAGACTAAATCAATGTTGTCCAAAAAATGGGCCGGCCATGTCTGTCGCAGAACTGATGAGGGGTGGAACAAGAAGGTTCTCGAATGGAGACCACGCTTAGGTAAACGTAGTGTGAGACGCCCCCGGCTAGATGGACATATGACCTGAAGAAGGCAGCTGGTAGTGACTGGATGCAAAGGGCGGGAGATCGTTCGCTGTGGCGCTCTTTGGAGGAGGTCTATGTCCAGCAGTAGACTGTAACAGGCTGATATGATAGGAAGACCAGCGCCGCCGGATCATTAGATACAGTAGATTCCATTTCATGCATGTCTAAGTTGGTACAAATCTGTAATGTTTTGTGTTCTTCTTTGTATTTGTGTACCTGCTACATGTTTGGATAAATAAATGATTTTCCCAATATTTTCTTCACTGCTCTGTTCCTATTGATTATAAAAGTTGTTGAGTTAAAGTGTTAATAATTGGGTTGTAAATTTCTCTTACATTCCATTACAGAAAAGCGCCACATTATAGGTCCAATTGCGGCATTTTTGACGACTGCAGCGTATAGTTGGTCATGATTGTATATTAAAAAGCGCAAAAATTAAAAAAAAGGTACCTAAAACCTACCTTGACAGCTGCGGCTCCAGACTCCTGGGCGTGGCCAGGTCGCCGCCCACTCTCGGGGAGAGCTCGCTCGACGATAACCCTGAGTACTCCGGCGACACGGAGGAGTAGTCCAGCTCGGTGACTGCATACCGGCTGGTGGAAGACAGTACAGCAATGTCCATTCAAGTTACTAGCTTGGCACAAACAAAAAAAAACTATTTTTTTCCATTTGTGTTCAGTTTTTTCCCCTATACAATCCCAACTTTGCAATTTGCATGACTCGTGTCCTTAAAAGTTTTATAAAAATTAAACTAAATACCCTAAACGCAAGCGCACAAATGCGGCTAAATGTCGCGCCCACTTGCTGTTAGACGCGTGTTGACCACCACGGCTTAAGCCTCGACTAACTGACATTCGCGAATCGCGGCGAAAGTGGCGATAGTGACTGTGAATAATAATGATAATAATAGTCCTCCTAACCGATTTCGAACACGGCGGCCAATCTCAACAGAGATCAGCCAACTGCGCAGGAGATATTATAGTGCACAAGTGTGAGCGCAATACACAGGTGCGCTCACTGTTCCATCACTCTCAAAGTTCGGTGAGACGGCAATCCGACATGACCGGAGAGAGATCAGGCGCAGGACCAACGACTTAACGTGCTTAAAAAATACCCTAAAAGCAAGCGCACAAATACGGTAAACTGTCGCAGCGACGTGCTGTAAGTAGCGTGTTGACCAATCGCGCGGCTTATGTCTCTGTGAATCACTGACAGTCGCGAATCCCGGCGATATAGTGACTGTAATTATTTGCGCTGGCACTTTTTACTTCGAAGCTCATTTTAATAAAACTAACCTTCCGGTCAAAACCCCCGAATGACCTAGAAAAACAGTTGGTGAGTTTCAACGGTTCAACGAATTTTGACCAGCTATACCTAAGAACCAGCGTGATTAAATTAACTTTCAAATTAAAAAAAAACTGCTTTAAAATCGGTCCATCCATTCGGGAGCTACAATGCCACAGACAATAACACAAAAACACACAAACAGATATAGATGTCAAACTTATGACCCCTCTTTCAGTCCGGTGTTAATAAAATATTATTGAACTATTATTGCCTTTGATAGGTAGTAGGTAGGTTTGGTAGGTCAGTCCACACCTATACACCTCGTGTGTTCATAAGTTTTGAGACAAACTTTGTGCTAAAAAAAAGAAATAAAAAATTACTGGCTGCTATTTATTTCTTTTTCTAATTTTGAATGTTAACTTTTAATTCCTTTGATTTTCAAATTCATTTCTTTCAATTTTCTCGTGATGGAGAGAAAAAAAGAATTGCGTGCGACCGTGATTTCGCTATTTAAGGCGGGAAAAAAACCAATGGAGATTTTCCGTGAGGTGAAAACTTTTGGTGTGAGCCGTAACTTCGTGTATTACACTATTAAACGATACAAGGAGACAAGTTCTTCGCAAGATCGCCAAAGGAGTGGTCGGCCGCGCTCTGTAAGGACGCCTGCGAACATCAAAATCATCCGAGAGGGACTTCGCCGAAATCCATGTCGAACTCAGAATAAACTAGCTCTGCAGACTACTGAAATATGATCTTAAGGTGAAGGCGTATAGCCGTAGGAAAGTTCATTTTTTAAACGATCGCCTTCGTAAATTGCGACGCGAACGTTGTCCAATACTGCTTAAGAGACACGATGCGAGGAAAATACTCTTCACCGATGAGAAAATCTTTACTGTCGAAGAAAAGTTCAACCGACAAAACAATAAAGTGTATGCAAAAAGTGGCAAGGACGTCCCAGCTTCAGCACGGAATGTCTCGCGTACTCATCATTCGGCTAGTGTGATGGTACGGTGTGGTAGTCCCACCCAAACTTGGAGTCACTGGAGCGAGCTCTTGTCCGAGAAGCGAAGTGAAACCCGCTGGAAAAGATTCGTGCCGTCATTGATGACTGGTCAAATCGTCTAAGGGCCTGTATTAAAAACAAGGGTGGTCATTTTGAATAATAATAATTATTTTTTGTTTATTATTATTATCTCCTAATTGCTTACTGAAAATTTTAGAAATATATGTTAATTATAAAAAAAGTTATGCAACTTTTATTTCATCTCAAAACTTATGCACACACGGGGTATATACCTATATGGCTCGGTCCAGACCATATGCCTTCTATATGCACTGGGGCTCTCTTACCCGTAAGGACTAGCAGACGATGACGACTTAAACACACTATCCCTCGAGTCCCGACTGCACGAAAACGTGTTGTCTCTCTCGAACCGTGCTCTCTCTTTCATGTGGGTCTGCAAGGAACCGCTGCGCGGCTTCTTCGGGACCTTGGGTGTGGAGGTGGCTAAGGGCGCTTTGTTCTTGATGCCATATTTTGAGTTTGTGTCTTCGAAGTCCGAGACCTGAGGAAAGAAAATGAAGTAAGAAAGTGATAATAGTCCTCCTGGCCGATTTCGACCACGGCGGCCAATCTCAACCGAGATCAGCCAACTACGCAGGAGATATTATAGTGCACAAGTGTAAGCGCAATACACAGGTGCACTCACTGTTCCATCACTCTCAAAGTACGGTGAGACGGCAATCCGACATGACCGGAGTGAGATCAGGCGCAGGACCAACGGCTTAACGTGCACACCGAGGCACGGGGGTGTATCACCGCCAACTTCCTGACTCCGAGCTGTTGCAGAGAAATTCATGATAGAAAATCTCAGAATCATCAACATAAAAAGCCGCAGGACGCCCACTGTTGAACAAAGGCCTCCCACAAATAATTCTAGGCCGACACTTATGGTCTTAAGTTTGGTCTATCCAAACATCGCCCATCTTAACCGGTGGTTGCCTTAACTCTGCATTTTAGTTTTTCTCGAATGATCGAACCAACAAATTTTCCGTTCCGATGGCTCTTTGAGCTTTGTAAATATCAACCCAAACCAAATGATAAAAGTTACTCAAAAGGTTAAAGAAACTAAAATTTTGATTTTTAAAAACCCTAAAATAAAATTTCGACCAACCATAGCTTGAAACCACCATGATTGTGATTGTTTTGAATGTATTTCATCTAAATAAAATACTGCACTGAAATCGGTCTATCCGTTTCGCCCTGATCCAAAAGTTAAGCGATACAGTTGGCCGAATCTATCACCCAATTAGCGGACCTTAAAAAATCGTTGACCTCGACGTTTATTGGTGCTTTGTTAGTGTTATATTCTAATGGAATGGCCAATAGGGTTCGTGTTTGGGTCGACTGTTTGCCCAGCGTGTGGAGCCGGCCTTACAGTAGTGTCTTTACTGTTACAAAAAAATATGATTCTCTGGCAACATAAGTCACAACGACCCGAGGATTTGAAGTGGACCCCCAGAGTCGTGTTTTTATTCGTTCTATACAAAGGTTTAAGAAACGTTTAAGAAGAAACTATATGATGACATAACGTGCTTTCCGAGGCTAGGGACCCGTTGGTCCTGCGCCTGATCTCTCTCCGGTCATGCCCGATTGCCGTCTCACCGAACTTTGAGAGTGTTGGAACAGTGAGTGCACCTGTGTATTGCGCTCACACTTGTGCACTGTAATAACTCCTGCGTAATTGGCAGATCTCTGTTGAGATTGGCCGCCGTGGTCGAAATCGCCCAGGAGGACTATTATTATTATTATGATGACATAACAGTACTGCCGCCATAAGAAAAAAAGACGTATCTACCTAAACCTCAATACCGAGAAATTAAATGATTTGTAATTTTTTTCGAAATAAAATCGCTGTGCGAAAATAAAGATAAAACATTAAAATTTTTGTATGCAAAATAGTAGAACATACTTTAAACTATTTGATGACATATTGAAATTGGTGTTATAAATATATTATATAATATATAAATGCGATTTTCCTTTTCTTCGTAGTAAATTAAATGTAAATAAATTCATTATACTACGATGAAAAGACGTACCTACGCAGAAGCGTCCTTTCTTTCTATGATCAGTATAACCCTTGTGTCGTAACTTTAATAACTTCTTTAAGTTTTGGCTGAAAGGATGTCTTTTACTATAAAATAAAACATAAAATATGGGAATCAGACTTTATTAAAGTATTATAGTATCATTTAAGATTATTTAATGTACAACTTTAATCCCAAAAACCTCTTCGGATACATTAATGTGTACTTAAAATTGTAAATATTTGTAGCCATAGTAATTAAATATCACTTTTTTAGGGTTCCGTACCTCAAAAGAAAAAAACGGAACCCTTATAAGATCACTTTGTTGTCCGTCCGTCCGTCTGTCAAGAACGTTTTTTTCAGGAACGCGTGGAGGTATCAAACTGAAATTTATATATGATACTTAAGTCTACTGTCCCTGGAAGCTGTAAAAAAATCAACCTTCTAAGCCAACGCAATCAAAAGATACAGCCATTTAGGCCGCAAATTTTCGAAACTCACATATCAAAATCAAAACCTACAGGGTACTTCCCGTAAACTTAGAATCTTGAACTTTAGTACGAAGTCACGTCTTATAGTACAGATATAGGAAAAATTACGAAAACCGTAAATTTTCAGTTACATCATATAAAAAAAATATTGTTGAAAAATATATTTGTCAATTTTGAAAATTTCAAAGTTACTACTCCTTATCTCATGAACGCGTTGAGATATTAAATTGAAATTTATATTAAATACTTAAGTCTATAATACCCTTGATGGGTGAACTTTTACTTATATACCTACAGGTTTGTACGGAACCCTCGGTGCGCGAGTCCATCTCGCACTTGACCGGTTTTTTTCATTTGACGCTACATCGCAGTTTTAATCACTAAAAAAAGCTGTAATAAAACTAAAAAGGCAGTATTGCACTGGTATCTTACAAATATTTTGTATCAAACAAAAGTAATCTTGACTACTCGTCTAAACAAAATCACATTATTACAATTCAATTAAACAAAAAATTAAATTCCGTGTACTCAGAAATTATTTTCTCTTTTTAGTTAGCAATAAAAGCGTGTTTTTTAGTTTTTAAACTATTTTTGTCACCTATTGGGACAAAACTTTCGTTAAAAGCGATAATTCTAGGGCAGAACATCACAACTTTAAATTCTTCTATGCGTGGAAGCATAATTACTTTCTCTAAATCAGCTGCAAAATACACGGTATCAGAGTTTATGTCAACATTGTTTTGGTTTTGAACATCAATATGATATGTTTGTCTAGCTATTGTATATATCTCCCGGTGAATTGCATAGTTTTGGCACTCATTAATATTTCTGTGACTTTTCTCTTTATACTCCGGATTGTGTATGAAATATATTTTCCAAACCTCACACTCTTCATGTCCAAGTTTAGTAAAAGATATGACGCTTCTTCCACTTGCGTCTGGCTGATTATATAGTTATACTACGATGAAAAGGCGCATCTACATATTTTTTTTAGCTACGTTACCCTAAAACTTCCTCCTTTACCCCGCACAACTAAGAATACGAAGTTAAAAAGACGCAACTGCCACTTGCGCCTGGCATTTTTTTTTGTAACACTAAAATGAAAAGACGCAGCTGCACAGAAGTGACCTTTCTTCCTATGACCATGTAGACGCGTCTTTTCATTTTATGACGAGACCAATATTTCTTAAAGTAGTAAGACGCATCTACTCAGATACGTTTTTTCTATCAAGTGTGCGTCAGAAGTGACTTTTTTTCTTCCTAAATGTTGTGTTTTAATGCAGATACGTTTTTTCTAACAGCGGGAATTTCAGGGTTGCGTCCACAAATATAGAATTTAAAAAATACTAACAGGCGCGTCTTTTTTTACTGATTTCAAATATGTATATAACTCAATTTTGGAAAAATTGATAGATACGTCTCTTCTTCTTATGACGGCAGAGTAGATAAATTGGATTAGGATTATAAAATATAGGTAAGTGGCATAAATCCATACTATAAAATAGTATTTCTGTGAAGAATAGTAATATACCCAGAAAAGTAATTGCTTTTAAGTTTACAAAAGGCGCTTTCTATGTTTTTGACGACCGCTTGGTGTTAACATCTCGGACTTTTAAAACCAAGGGTCGCGGGTTCGATCCCCGCTCAGTACAAGCATAGATATGTGTGCATTAACACGCGTGTTTGTACTGGTCTAGGTGTTGTTTTCTATGTATAGGTATGTATTTATTTTTTATATATGTGTTGTCTAGTACCCGTAACACAAGCCTCGTAGCTTAATTTGGGATTAGAGAATTGGTGTGATTGTTGCGAAATATTTATATTATACTTTATCTAAACAAGAACTTATTTCGAGAATTCAACTAACGAGTATACAAACATACACAAATACAAAGAGATACACCGACAAAAAACAAAAAAAAAAATTGGTTGCCTGTAAAGTCGGTATACGCGCGAAAGTTTTACGTGACAACGACTCTGAGTGGTAAAATAATTTTAATGTGAATATTCATTTGTATAACATGAACCGGTGTGTATGCCTATCTCTCTCTCTCTCTCTCTCTCTCTCGCTCTGTCTCTCTCGCGCGAAACGTGAGCGGAGCAGCGTAACGCAGTTTCTTGAGGTGTCACCCGGTAAACCAATTTATAAGACGTTGTCACGTCAAAAATAGTCAAAGTCATTAATTAGTAAATTCATATGCATATAAGTAGTTATTAAGATTAGATTTAAATGTAAATGTTTCTCCAATATTGTCTACTCAATAATTTACATCGACTAGCTGTCAAAGATCACCAATTTGCAACTTTCGTACTCAATAACTACTTCATTTTAACAATTCCTAATTCGATTCATAAACGAAGCCGCTCTTTTTCTCATTATAAGCATGAAGAGACCTATCTTAAGTATTTTCAAGACCATGGCGTTTAAAAACATAGCCCCTATGAAGTTAATACAAACAGTATATTTCCAAAAAGCAGTAGAAAACAATTTTTAAACACAAAAAATTCAATAAATATTCGGTTAGTTGACTCCGATTTCTGTTACACTACCGTGACATCACGTTTTTGTATTCCTATACCAAATTCTATGGAGGCCGTTTTGACAGATAATAAAGAGTACGTCAACGATTGGTGGTGTCATCTAGACTATTGCAAAGAATTATTCGGCCGACTGTTCGCTTAACTTCTGGATCAGGGGTAACACAATTTACTTCATCTCATCAGCCTATATACGTCCCACTGCTGGGCACAGGCCTCACCTCAACTATGAGGTGGTTTGAGCCGAACTCCACCACGAGGGCTCAGTGCGGATTGGTGGAGGGGTGTTTGTAAGGTAAGTGACCAACCTTACTGTCAGATGTTATTAAGCAGCCCGAAGGCCTCTGACCAGGCTTAACGACTAATATCTATCGATATTAACCGGGACCAACAGCTTAACCTGCCTTCCGAAGCACGGAGATGCTTGTAAATAGACGTCACTTAAATGGTCAGAATGGTCACCCATCCCAAATATGACCGCGCCGTAGGTTGCTTAACTTTAGGTATCACTACCAAAGCGCTGCAACCACTGCGCCACAAGCACCTCAACACTTCACCTCACACAATTTACTTACCTGTGACAAATCCAACGACATGTCATCTTCAAGTGACGTCTCCCTGCTCTTGGAACTCTGTGAGGCGTTCACAGCTTTTTTGGGCGATTCAAACAATTTCTTGTTTTTCGCGTCACTAGGCTGTCGCCGGTTGTAGCCTGGCAGGGAGTTTGCGCGGTCGCATCTAGAAGGAGAAATGATTTGTTTTAACTAAATTAGACTTGTTAAGTTACAGTCAAAGAACTTATGCGGTAATACTATTTGCGCGACTCGCGACTGTTAGCGATTGACTATAAGGGCGTGGCTAACTGTCAACCGGTCTTTAGTGTAATGTTTATGAAGATGACTATTAACCAAGAGGTCGCGGGTTCGATCCCTGCACTGTACAAACATTTGTGTGCATGTACATGTCTGTTTGTACTGGTCTGGGTGTCATATGTATTTATTTAAGTTTATTGGAACACCACTGTAGATTCTGATATCTGTAACACAAGTGCTTAAGGTCTTACCACGAAGTCAGATCAATGTGTGTGATGTTGTTGTATATAAAAAAAGGTGGATGCACGTAACTGACAGCGACTTAAGGCGTAACGATTGGTTGATACGCGATTAGAAACCACTCGAAGCGACATTATGTTCCTTTTATCAAAGGTTGTCTGGAAGAGGTCGCTACAAACGATAATAGTCCTCCTAGCCGATTTCGACCTCAGCGGCCAACGACGGCTTAACGTGCTTTTCGAGGCACGGGGGTGTAACGGCCAACTTCCCGACTCCGAGCTGTTATTGAGAAATTCATGACAGAAAATCTCAGAAACAATTTTGACTCGATCTGGGATTCGAACCCAGGACCTCTCGGATGTAAGGCAGAAACTTTGCCACTACACCAACGAGGCAGTCGATAATCGATGTCGATCGACAAGGGATGAGACCACCTTAATGGTACATCTTTCTTTGTGAAACTCGTTTGTAATTTTGTTTTTTGTTGTACAATAAAGTATTGATCTGTCTATTTATACAGGGTGAATACGAAATCGTGTAATTCCTTTAAACGACATGTTCAGCTGCTTATATAGAACGATTCTGCAAGGGTCATTTGCCCATCAGAAATCACAAGAATAAAAATCAATTTAAGATCGCAGTAGAGAAGATGAGTGCTTACTTAATCATATGATATCATTTAATGAGAAAAAAAAGTTAAAAAAAAAACTACCTATCAAACTAATTCAAAATTATTCTCAATTTATTACGCGCAGTGAACGGTTACCTTTTCAATGACCTTGGATTTCAATGCACTCGGGCGTTTGACAGGACGGGAGGTGCGGGCCGCGCGCGCAATAATTAAAACAGTCTTCAGATCTTTCTTTTTATGTGTAACTTATCGATACGACTAATGACTAGTTCCTCAGTTAAAAAAGCCACAAAAGACAAACAATACCATAAACTTGCTTGATTCCATTAATTTATCGTCAAGCTAGAGTCCCAAATTGTGATTCGAAACAAGAAACTCATACTGAGAGGCTAGAAAGAACGTCTGTTTTAATGAAATGTGTAATTCCAGCTTGCTTAGTAAAACAATCTCTAAACATTGCTCACTTAAGCTAAACGTAAACTCCTAAATAAACCTAGCAGGAATTAAAGCTCAGCTCGTGATAAAATAAGACTGATTGATTGAGCACGTAGGTACACCACAGACCAGTCCTAGTCTAGTCACTGAGCACTACCTACCTGTGTTGTTTACACCACAATAAGACAAATGTGTGAGTAATGAACACGATCACTGTACTCCAATGTAAGTAAATCAATAGGGCATTTAAATAACACTTACCACCATAACACATGTTGTACACTTGACATAAATTAACCTAATTCGACACTTGCAACATACTATCACATCACACGACTCACATTCGTACATTTGGAAATAAAGACTCGCTCATGAATCGTTGCCATTGTTTGTCGTTAACTTGTGTCACTGATATTGTTAGTTTTAATTTCTCATTTTGTTCCTGAGTGAGGCCCTACCCCTAAAGCGTTATTGTCGGATCTACCTAGCACTTCACTCGCACTCATCTGCAGACATGTGCAAGAGGGACGGATAGAGCCGAATGAAGCGTTGTTTAGGAGTAGGCTGTCTGCTCCCAACCCGAAATGAATACGCAAACAAATTTAAATCTTATCTTTTTGCCAGACGGTTGATAGCTCGCCGATATTTGACTCACAAAACTAGGCGCTAATAACGAACATTTTTAGCCACTTTCGCACGTGTTCTTATGGCACGGAGGATAACATTGGGGCTTTTGTCAGTTAATAACAATGGGTTCGAACTCGCTGGAACCTACTATTTCTTTTGTTTTATTTCAAGAAATAAGTAATAAAACAATGCTTTACTGAAAAATAAGAATACTTAGAAGGTTTTTTTACTTGTACAAATGTTAGGTTTGGTAATTGATGTGTAAAAAATTCGAATGAAATTTAAAAAAGCAGTGAATTAGGTTTCATGATAGGTACCTACCAACTCGATTGCGATAAGCGCAATTACGAATAGTCTCTTTGTTAATCTACAAACACGGGCTTTTCGACTTCTTAGTATTGTTTACATTGAATTCCAACTTTCCCTTCATACTTTTTACCGGCTTAGGACGGTCAATATTGTCAATAGAAAAAAATACAAACTATTACTCTTAGTATTTTCTACTGAATCTTATTTAGAAATAAGGCTTATCATAATTTTGGCGTATTTAAAAAAACGATACACTGGCAGGATAATCAGCTAGGGTAAGGTCTTGGACTGGCTGGAAATGGTAGGGGTGCTGTCCCGATAAGTTCAATAACTTCCAGACGTAGCCCTGACTGACTCTAAACCTCCGTGCCGCCTCCCGTGTGCTTGCCATTGGATTTGCCATAAAAAATCGGCGTATGGCTCGATAAAGTGCCCTAGGGTACACAGGTGCACGGCCACGCGCTTGTGCATGGCCAGGGACGGTTAGTTGGCCGAAATCGAGAAGATTTTGAACCATTCTCAAAATTCGTCGAGCAGATGGCACTTGCGACTCTGGGTATCGAACCCGGAACCACTCCCTAGTCTCGCTCATATTTTGAGTGCGAGAGTACTCAAACACAAGTTCTGCGAGCTCCCGATTCGTGAGCGGCATCGCGATAAATTATGCAACCGATCGAAACAAGTGCAAAATTTGTACTAACATTAGAGTACCTTCACATATCAAAAAAAACCCTATTGCATAGTCCATAAGGTCTTTTCCAAAAAGCCAGTCGGCAAATGTTTGGATAAATGGGTAAGAAACAACTGAAATCACTTTTATTGTAACAGATTCAGCTCGCGATAAAATAAGATCGAATGATTGAGCTCGTACACCACAGACCAGTTCCTAGTCATTGAGCACTACCTACCTGTGTTGTTTACACCAAATAAACTAATCGAAAAAAAAAACTTACATGTAGTTCCATGGAATATTCACTTACACAATCATCACCACACGTGCACGTCCTTTTGTGACATACCTTATGAAGAGAAATTACACCACAAAGCACTAGGTATTGTCACAGTATTGCAATAACCTCTAAAACACACAAAATTTACGTCGACTGCGCAAGCGACGCGGGCTTCCGGGTGCAGTGCAATGTCAAACTACGACATGTTAATTAAAATTTCACTAATTGATAATCTCCATTAAACAAAATCTAAGAACGCGAGACGCAACGCGACGTTCCAATCTGCACTACTGCATTCTTCGTACTGAACTTTCACACTGATTATTACTAACAACAACAAACCAGTAACAATTTAAATTTAATTTGAGTTTATGCAAAAAATTGCAAAACTAGCTCTTATTCTCTTGACATAGGATAGTTATGGATGCTATGGCGGCGAAATGCCTTCATGATAGCACGTGTCGAGGCGACTGCTTTGTACAAGAGTATTTTTTATTGCAAGGCAATAAAAGTGGTCTTTTATTGCCTTGCAATACTTAAAAGCCTGTGAGCAAGTGTTTGAAGAAATGAGTAAGATAAGAAACAACTGAAATCACTTTTATTGCCTTGCCATAATTTCGCCTAAAAAATACTCTTGCAAATACTCGTGCCGTCATAAAAGCATTTCGCCGCCAAAGCGTCCATAACTATCCTATGTCAAGGGAATAAGAGTTAATTTTGCTATTTTTTGCATAAACTCAAATTGTTACTGGTTTGTTGTTGTTATTAAATAAATGTGAAAGCATGCAGTAGTGCAGATTGGAACGTCGCCGCGTCGCGTTGCATCTCGCGTTTTGAGGTTTTGTTTAATGGAGATTATCAGTTAGTGAAATTTTAATTAACATGTCGTTGATGTCGTAGTTTGACATTGCACTGCACCCGGAAGCCCGCGTCGCTTGCGCAGTCGACGTAAATTTTGTGTGTTTTAGAGGTTGTTACAATACTGTAACAATACCTAGTTCATTATTGTTTAGCTAGTGCTGTGTGGTGTATTTTCTTATCATAAGGTATGTCACAAAAGGACGTGCACGTGTGGTGATGATTGTGTAAGTGAATATTCCATGGAACTACATGTAAGTTTTTTTTTTCGATTAGTTTATTTGGTGTAAACAACACAGTAGGTAGTGCTCAGTGACTAGACTAGGGACTGGTCTGTGGTGTACTTACGTGCTCAATCAATCAGTCTTATTTTATCACGAGCTGAGCTTTAATTCCTGCTAGGTTTATTTAGGAGTTTACGTTTAGCTTAAGTGAGCAATGTTTAGAGATTGTTTTACTACGCAAGCTGGAATTACACATTTCATTAAAACAGACGTTCTTTCTTGCCTCTCAGTATGAGTTTCTTGTTTCGAAACACAATTTGGGACTCTAGCTTGACGATAAATTAATGGAATCAAGCAAGTTTATGGTATTGTTTGTCTTTTGTGGCTTTTTTAACTGAGGAACTAGTCATTAGTCGTATCGATAAGTTACACATAAAAAGAAAGATCTGAAGACTGTTTTGATCATTGCGCGCGCGGCCCGCACCTCGCGTCCTGTCAAACGCCCGAGTGCATTGAAATCCAAGGTCATTGAAAAGGTAACCGTCCACTGCGCGTAATAAATTGAGAATAATTTTGAATTAGTTTGATAGGTAGTTTTTTTTTTACTTTTTTTTCTCATTAAATGATATCATATGATTAAGTAAGCACTCATCTTCTCTACTGCGATCTTAAATTGATTTTTATTCTTGTGATTTCTGATGGGCAAATGACCCTTGCAGAATCGTTCTATATAAGCAGCTGAACATGTCGTTTAAAGGAATTACACGATTTCGTATTCACCCTGTATATCTGTGTCGTACGTGTGCGCTGGCCTTTAGTCACTTATTTATTTTTATTAAAAAAACTTCTGCACAAACTTGTGTAAAGTGGCGGACTTAATGCCGGAGGCATTCTCTACCAGTCAACCACAGGTCCAAACAGAGAACATACAGGCGGTGTACATACAGAGAAAAAAGAAAATGAAAGTAAAATCTTTAGGTACCTACCTACTTAAGTGAAAAAAAACACTCAACTCACTTCTTCAAACACTGCTTCCCAGTGACAACGAAATCTAAGTTCTGCGGTTTGATCACCTTCTTTGGCGTGGAGTTGGCAGAACTAGGCGTCGTGTTCAAAGGGGACTTCTTCTTTCCCTCTTTCTCCTTCTTGCTGCTTCTTCTAGAAAGCGATGCGGAGTTCCTTCTGGACCCTGGACGGCTTTTGGTCTCTTCTGGATCGTAGTCGTCCGGCCAGCGGTCGTTGCGTTGCATTGTTTGTTTCTGATTATTGGATATTGGATTTAAAATATGAATAAAAAACCATCAGTACACGAAGAAGTAAATTGAGGTAGGTGCATTATTTTTCCACGTTTCAAGGGTAAACGAAAGAAATGCTGAAAACTAGGGATGGGCCGAGTAGTGGTTTTACCGAGTACCGAGTATTACTCGGTTTAAAGCTTGCCGAGTACCGAGTATTCGGCCGAGTTACTCGGTTTAATTTGAGGTCCTAAAACAAGATCAAACATGACCGCAACGCGCTGCCAGCAATACCTACTCACTGTAATTTTGAATTAATAAATCATGACTTCCCTAATCAACATACTTAATATGTATTTGATTTTATGATATATCCCTTGAACTACATACAGTTTGTCGATCCGCAGCGGCCTGGCTGTCCTATAATTAACCAATAGGAATGACACACGCCAGATTAGGGGCTTGTTCATTGACTTAAGTATGTGGTCATTTAGGTACATACTTTAATTAAAGTATGTACTTACCTAAATGACCTACCAATAACTGGAGGAATTGGACATGGTGTTGTACATAAACGTCACTTGAACCGAGTTGTTCGGCCGAGTACGAGTATTAAAAAAACCACCGAGTACTAACCGAGTACTCGGCCCATCTCTACCGAAAACCAAATCATAAATTACATGACATCAAAATACTTAGAACTCCGAGAATTAATTCACATCATATCTATTCATTAAAAGTAGGTGTTAAACGATTCGATTTTTAAATATTATTCCCCGAATTTTGTTTAAAAAATATCTACAAAAGTTACATACCTGCAAGATACTTATTATATCAATAAAAAATCCCAAAATACACTGATTTTATCACATCACAGTTCTAGAACACGCCAAAACTTTTTCTTTTAAATTCTTACAAACATTTCTACACTTTCTTCTACCGAAAACTACATAGAGGTTCAATTTCACATATTTAATGCTAAAATTCACTTCAAATTACACTTTACAATGTTTACGTACCACAGAAATTACTTTAAGTAATCTTTCGACCACCTGTTTACTCCAGACGTTTCATTAGATATCCACAAACTAAGCTAAACTAAACTAATAAAATTTATGCTTCTGAAGAGTACAGAAGCATAAATTTTATTTAAATTTAACACTCAACATAATTTTCACTACAGAATTTGATTCCGTATATCAACAGAATAAACACGTCACCACGTATTTGCTTTTAATGCTACAAACTTTTCCACAGACTAAGCTTCACAAGTAATTCTAGCCAATATTGTTCTGAGGCTGAGGGCGTCCTCCCTGCGCCCTCCTCTGTACAGGTCGGCTGTTACGACTGGGGCGGTGTGTGACATGCATGGGTGGATGTGAGCTGTGGAGTGGGCGACGAGCGGAGCGGTTAGCGAATTTGGGGATACCATCGGGTGTGGCTCTGGTCTAGTATTTTATTTTATTAATTTTTACGCCGTTTACTTATTTTATAAATTAAGTAAACGGCTGATAAAGGTGTACATATGGAGTATTGCGTTGTACGGCAGCGAAGCGTGGATAATGACCCAACGTGACAGAGAAAGAATAGAGGCGTTTGAAATGTGGTGTTGGCGGAGAATGGAAAGGATTAGTTGGATTGAAAAAAAGACTAATGAAGAAGTTTTGAACATCGTGGGAGACAAAAGGGAGCTCCTAAAGACCATTGAAAATAGGAGAGGAAAGATGTTAGGACACCTGATAAGACACGACGACCTCATAAGAACGATAATTGAAGGAAAAATAGAAGGGAAAAGGAAGAGAGGAAGACCTAGAAGATCTTACATGGATCAGATAAAAGAAAAGTTAGGTGTCGTGTCCTATCAGGAAGTCAAAGAAATGGCATTGAATAGACCAACATGGAAAAAACTCCACCGACAAGAGCATAGCTCTTAAATTTGATGATGATGACATTACAAAGGTAATTAAAATAACACATAAACCAATTAAGTTTCCTCAGCTTAAATAATACATAGAGTAACCCAATTTTTTTTGACATCATTAAAATATGTGAAACTATCTCTTATATACAAAAATGAATTGCTGTTCGTTAGTCTCGCTAAAACTCGAGAATGGCTGAACCAATTTGAATAATTTTGGTCTTGAAATATTCGTGGAAGTCCAGGGAAGGTTTAAAAGATCAGAGAATTAATAAAAAACTTATATATAAAAATGAATTACTGTTCGTTAGTCTCGCTAAAACTCGAGAATAGCTGAACCGATTTGAATAACTTTAGTCTTGAAATATTCGTGGAAGACCAGGGAAGGTTTAAAAGATTAGAAAATTAAAAAAAAAAGCAACGGGCAGGACAACGTCTGTCGGGTCAACTAGTAAAATTATAAAAAGATAATATAATGCTAGAGAAACAAAAATTACTTATTATTGCGGCAAGGTATGAATTTATTTTTTAAACTTTCCAAAAGTTGACGCAAAAATGTCAACCGACTGAATTATCAATATAGCTATTACAAGTACTGGCGTAAAGCCGGGTTTCCCGCAAGTGGTACTGACCAATTCATTACTTCTTTAAACTTGTAAGCGAAAACTGCGTACTTTTTGCATATTTCTTGGTGGAAATACAAGAATGGAGTTTACGCTTGCGAGTTCAACGAAGTCATTAATAGATCCGTTTCGCTTGCGGTGGAAACCGGACTTAATTCAGTATTTAAATTAGCATGTAAATAATGATTAAAGCCCTCGTTTACGGAGTGGAGGATCGGGAGGTGGCACTCCCAGTGTGATCAGTATCAGAAAAAACAGTTCCGATTGAAGCTATCCCTGTCAACTACGCCAGTTTCATCGTGCGAGTGAGCAGGACGCGCAGGTGTCAGAAATTTGAGCAAAAGTTATGCTCAGGTGACACCTGCGACGTTCTTTCTCTACTGCTCACTTTTGACAGCGTGTCAACCAATCGCCACGCCTCAATAGCTAACAATCGCGAGTCGCAGCGACAGTTTGTCGCAGGTGTAGCCTCGGTCATACTCAGTAAGACATTTACGGAAGACCCCGTTCACATCTAGCCCCAATTTAAAGGGTAAGGTAAGGTTTTAGGATTTATTTCGTCATTTTATCCTATCCTATCCCATACTCAGTAGGACATTTATTTGTTTATTTATTTCAAACCACTTGTAGCTTACAGTTTACACCAAGTCGCAAACAAGCTTAAATTTACACACTCATGCACAAAAATACTGCAAAGATTTTATACAATTCAAATTTAAAAGAAACTATGTCACACACAACATTGTCATTGAAGTCAAATAATCTCATGGATATAAACAAAAATTATTAGTTACTTTATACTAAAAAAAACAAACAAATTTTAAAATGTCAATGTCAAAATAAAACTTAAACGAGTAGTAGGTATAACCATTTTGTCCACAATTGTATGAAATAAAGTCAATAAATTAATTAGTCCATCAGCAAAATTTTCCAATTTCTCGACTCAAAGGAATTTACATTGTATTGTATTGGGAATTTATTAATTATTATTATTAATTATTATTTATTTATTTAATTACTATGTAATTAGATATACTTAAGTTAAAAACGTAATAAATTATTTATTATTATTATTTTTATACTGGGGACAAGGTTTTAGGATCTATTTCGTCATTTTATCCTTTCCTATCCCATACTCAGTAAGACATTTACGAAGGGCCCCGTTCTCATCTAGCTTTTCATACTGACGAGTTGACGACCGCTTGGTGCAGTGGTCCACAGGTCGGACTTCTAAAACCAAGTCGCGGGTTCGATTCCCGCACAGTACAAGCATAAGTGTGCATGAACATGTTTGTTTGTACTGGTCTGAGTGTTTTCTATGTAGGTATTATATGTATTTATTTACCAGAAAAAAGTATTTAAATATGTTTATCCGTTGTCTAGTAACCCTTAAAACAAGACTCGTAGCTTAATTTCGGACTAAAGAATTGGTGTGATTGTTGTGAAATATTTTTTTTCAATATTTTATGGACACATACATCTGAACACCATCGCATCGAGTGCATAATAAGGCAGCCAGCGCGAGCGCAGCAATATTTACGTTTGTGTGTGAGCAGGCAAGGTGTAGTGCCGTCCCTGTCAAGCATTCATATTAATTGTAAATAGTGAAGTGGTTTTTCGAAATAAATGTGTTTATCAGATCATCGCGTCTTTGACTCATGAACACCCAACAATTTTATATATTATACTGGGGGCAAGGTTTTAGGATTAATACCGTCATTTTTAACTATATAACCGCTTTCCGGTCCGCTCGTGTGCGAACAGCACCTTTAATTGAGGGTGTATTGGGCACTCGCGCGTGCAACAGGTGGCCAGGAGTCGGCGTGTTGACATTTAAACGAATAAATACCTATCTGCTTCACCGTATAGATTTTTTTCTTATGTCAAAAAACTGCTCTAAAATCGGCTCATTCAGGGTACAATGCACGACCACGAATGATATCCTTTATTTCAATAGCAGTAGTAGTAGGTACCTATATAAACGAGTATAAAAAATTCCTATAGAAAAACAAACACATACTCACAAGCAGTCAGATAAACTTATAATAGGCATGATGACACCTATCGTAAATATTTTCAAGACGCTAAAAGAAGCTAGTAAAATCAATTTATTTCCAAAAAGCTGTAGAAATCAATTTTCATTTACAAATAATTTAATAAATATTCAGTCAAGAAACTTTTTCTTTTTTTCTGCTACTATATTATGACGTCAATTTTAGTGTTCCCATACAAAATCTACGGAGGCGGATAAATAGTATGTCAACGATTGGTGGTGTCATCTAGCCTAATACCTTCTTTTTTGCTTCAGGGGTAATACTCGTTAGTATAGTGGTTTTTTTTCAACCATCCTCAATGAAATGACAACTCACTTCAGTCTTTTTTTGTGGATTAAACTACTGCAAGCTGGACGGGTTTTGATGATAGCTGAACTTTTACAGATGAAAGTTTCTACTGAAGCGCTGATGGAGATGAGATCTTAAACACTACTTCCCGACTCCGAGCTGTTTTTGAGAAATCATGACAGAAAATATCAGAAACAATTTTGACTACGATAGATAGACATTAGTGCAAATATATAGCCGTAAGGGAAGTTGCGAGTCATAACCAAACCAACACAAGTGTCTTAGACAACTTACTGGGTTGTTTCGGTCAAATTTATCAAAAATGATTATAGAAATAAATGAATTTTTATTTATTTATTATTATTAGTCGTTTAGTCAGAAGCTCTCGGGCGGCTTAATAACATCAGACAGTAAGGTTGGTCACTTACCTTAAACACACCCCTCCACCGCGGTGCACTTAACCCGCGTGGTGGAGTAGGTATGGCCCGTACCACCTCATACTTGAGGTATCCTATGCCCAGCAGTGGGACGTTTAAAGGCTGATGAGATGAAAACTGCTAGTACAATTTTAGACGCTTTTAGACTTTTTCTGCAACTTTGTACTTTTTTTTACTAAAAAAAATCTGTAAAAAAGCCGCTCCTCCGCACCTTTTTCTGTGTGTGACCCTGTCTAGAAGCAGTGGAGTGTACGCCCTTTGAGGGCTGACCGATTTCATACATACAGTCAGCGTCAAATATGTATATGTATAGCGGCTTCTCTAGTACTTTGTCAAAATTAAATTTTTGGTATCCCTCTCGTTAATCAGTTGTAATCTATGAAACTTGTTATTTTGACATGGACCTTACCGATATACCGGCTGACCGAATTTCATACAGAAACCGTCAGAAATAGAGTGTCCCTCTAAACTAGCGGAACACTAATTACACTAATAGAAATAGAAATATTTATTTGCGTAAATAGGGTACAATAAACATTTGATTTGTTGGTCATCTTGCAATAGTGCTTAAACCTATTTAGCCGTGTCAAGCGTGCAGAGTTATAAACACTATCCAATTTAAATTAATTTAATTTTGATAAACGTCAAATAATATGTCATTAATTATACCTTATATTATATTGATTACTACATCATTAGGGTATAATATGCATTGACTACGCCCCACTTCTATTTTCTTATAATTAAATTAGAATAACTATGACCATGCCAATATAACATTTGGAGCATCTTCTTTGTCAATCTGTTTAAACCTGTAAATTTTGACGAAACAGAAGGGTGTTATGAGTTTGACCATTTCTATTTGTGTTTGTTTGTCTGTGGCATCGTATCTCCCTAACGGATGGACCGATTTCAATGCGGTTTTTTTTCGAAACCTCTTTATTGACTGCCTCTTTGTTGTAGTGGCAAAGTTTCTGCCTTATTTCCGAGAGGATTCGAACCCAGGACGGGTTCGAATCCCAGGTCGAGCCAAAATTGTTTCTGAGATTATCTGTCATGAATTTCCCAAAAACAGCTCGGAGTCGGGAAGTTGGCGGTGTTACACCCCCGTGCCTCGGTGCGCACGTTGAGCCGTTGGTCCTGCGCCTGATCTCTCTCCGGTCATGTCGGATTGCCGTCTCACCGAACTTTGTGAGTGATGGAACAGAGAGTGCACCTGTGTATTGCGCTCACACTTGTGCACAATAATATCTCCTGCGTAGATGGCTGATCTCTGTTGAGATTGGCCGCCGTGGTCGAAATCTGCCAGGAGGACTATTATTATATTCGAAAAAATATTTAATCACAGTAGTTCTTAGCTATGGCCGGTTAAAATCCGTCCAGCCGTTATAACCAGCTGCTTTCCTAGGTCGTTCGGGGGTTATTTGACATAGTACTAAAGTAACACTTTATTTTTGACGCTAACTGTACACGCACACGAAGAGATACGTGGGAGATTCGTATGTAGGTACCTTCTTATAGGTGTTAAATACAAGAAAATCGTTTTACAAACAGTTCTCAACATTTCATATCTCAGTTTATTGAAAATGAAAAATGAAAATGAGTAATCTTTTATTCGTTGCAAAGAATATAACAACAAAATTGGCATCATGACAGCTATCTTAAATATTTTCAAGACAATGGCGTTTAAAAACCATAGCCCCTATGAAGTTAATATAACCAGTTTATTTCCAAAAAGCTGTCGAAACCAATTTTTAAACACACAAAACTCAATAAATATTCGGTCAATTGACTCCGATTTCTAATATATGACCGTGACGTCACGTTCATGTATTCCCATACAAAATATATGGAGGCAGACTGTTTTGACAGATAATAAGAAGTATGTCAACGATTGGTGGTGTCGTCTAGCCAATTAGATGTAGACTCGATCTTTTAAGTGCACCTGTGCCAGAAGGAGTCGCTCTTTCTTAACAATAGAAACTATACACTAAACAACAAATACTAATTAGCAAAACAAAACCTTATAGCTACAATCACAAAACGCATGTGTGAGTGTGTGTGTGTGTGTGTGTGTGTGTGTGTGTGTGTGTGTGTGTGTGTGTGTGTGTGTGTGTGTATATGTGTGTGTTGCTAAACTACTTTTACTTTTTTTATTGAAAAAATAACGTACTTATTTATTTATTTAAGCGTGATTGCATAACAAAACTATGTACAAAAGGTGGACTTAACGCCGTAGGGCATTCTCTACCCCCCCTGTCGGATCTCCACCTTGTCGTGGTGGGGGGGCTCAGTAACCGTGGCTTTGCCACCCACGGTGAAGCTAAGCGGGATCCCGGGAGGGGACGCTCCACGTGGGCTTGGGGGGGCCTGCGCGGGATGCGTCCAAGGGTGCGGGTGAGGGGGACGGTTTGGGCTGTCCCTCGCGGTCGGGTGCGGTCGCGGGAGGAGAGTCGTCTCGGTGTGTCGTTGCCGTGCGGCCTATCTCCCGCGACCGAGCGGGGGCGCACCGTTTGATGGCGCTGCGGTGGGGCCGCAGAGGAAGAGGAGATGCGGTGTGTCGTTGCCGTCCTCCCTATCCTCTGCGGCCGTGTGGGAGTTAGTTTTGGTGGCGGAGCCCAACACCTTGCTCCGCCGCCAAGGAGTTTGTGGCCCTCGGGCTATCCGCCGGGGCGCCGTGGTGAATGCTCACGCGACCCCATGGCGCCCCACAATGGCGGAGTGGCGGAATGCGCTGTGGTTTTAGTGGGTATTACGGCCTTGCACACCTAGCCGTTGAGTCCCACATACCCCCCTGCAGATGTGTGGGGGGCATGCGTAAAAGCATTTCCACAGCGAAAAAAAAAAAAAAAAAAAAAAAAAAAAAAAAAAAAAAAAAGGGCATTCTCTACCAGTCATACCTTTGGGCTATGTATTAATGATAAGCATTTCTCACTCGAACCGCCCGCGACTTCGTCTGCATGGAAACCCTATCCTATCTTCACAATTGTTTATAATTTGTAGCCTATACATGTGTGCTATTCTGAACTATAGTCTGGTAAAATTTCATGAATATCCATGCAGTAGGTAGTTTTTTTGTGAAAAAGCAAAAAATATCCATACTTACAAACTTTCGCGTTTATATGTATATTACCAGTAGGATATGATATGATTCTTATTCAAAAAAGTGACTCTTTACACACCCTCATACCTCAAATAAACTAACCCTCTTTTTACCAGTCAGTCGGCTAAAACAAGAAACACCTAACATATTACTGTGCCTTTTTATTTAAAAAATAAAACAAAAAAATGAATTTATACAGAAAAAAAAATTCTCAAAAAAAATGGGACTTTTACCAAATTTAAAATTTGCATAAATCAAGATAACATTTAATTTAAATTATTCGTATGCATATTTAAATTGCATCAAAGAAAGTCAAATGCTTTTCGTTTGATTAAGTTACAGCGTTCTCTGTATTTATAACGAGTTCGAATCAGCCAAAAATACTTATAAATAGTGATGCGACTTGTCCTATATCGATGTAAGGAATAATTTTGTGATGTTAATTAGAATGTTATAGACAGAGCGAGACTCACAACAGTAGGTAAATAAAATGAATAATATGTATTATTATTTTCTATTTATAATATGTATTTATTTACAAAAAAAGGGTATTTAAGTATGTATATCCGTTATCTAGTACCCATAACACAAGCCTCGTAGCTTACTTTGGGACTAGAGAATTGGTGTGCTTGTTGAGAAATATTTATTATTTATTTATAATAGGTTTTTTTAATCATGTACATCTATTGGAATTAAGTCAAAAACTCTCAATACCTATGTACTTAGAGCTAAACTCTTGTCGTATCGTTTAACCGGGTTATATACTCTTTTAAACTATTGTCTCTGTACACTTAGTTAAGGTCCATTTTTGAATGAGGGAACGGATGTAAAAACAGAACGTCCACTCGCTTTTTTGAAATGAAATGAAAATGAAAAAAATATTTATTTCTATAACAACAATTTTAAATAGTTATGCAGATGTGGTGCTTTGATTTGTTTATTTGAACTGTTTCATAAATTCGAACTATTGAGTTAAAATATGAAATGAATGAATAAGTTTTGGACAGTCTCTTAAGGTCTATCTTACAACTTATAGCAATCCCCATATGGTAGAAACCCCAGTCTAAATGCTAGATGTTAAAGATAAAATACACGACGTATTAAATGAGACCCACTGGGCCTCAATACCGCTAGTAAAATCGTAATAATATAATTATTGACGTTGCTCGATACTGAAATTCGCCATACTAAGTCTGCCGTATCCGTATCTGTCAAATTCAATGCAATATGATTTTGTTTTGAATGCATGTCGGAATTGGGGCCCTGTTCAAGAATATCAATAGGAGTTTGAAGGAGCTAAGCAACCCAATTCTAGCTGTGAAATGGCTAAACATCTTCATAAGAAAACAGAAATTACAATCAACAAAAATCCGAAAATATAGTCAACGGCTCAGAGAGACTAAGGCCACTGGTGAGATTACTGCCTAAGTGTTACCTCATTGTGTAATAACCCTTTCAGCCCCTTTGAGTTTGGCCGAGACCGGCTCCGTAACAATAGACTATCTATTAGATACTATTCCTGGCCGATTTCGACCACAGCGACCGATCTCAACAGAGATCAGTCAACTACGCAGGATATATTATAGTGCACAAGCGTGAGCGCAATACACAGGTGTACTCACTGTTCCATCACTCCAAAGTTTGGTGCGACGGTAATCCGACATGACCGGAGAGAGATCAGGCGCTGGACCAACGGCTAGACGTGCGCACCGAGGCACGGGGGTGTTACACTGCCAACTTCCCGACTCCGAGCTGTTTTTGAGAAATTCATGACAGAAAATCTCAGAAATTTTTTTTAGTTCGACCTGGGATTCGAACCCAGGACCTCTCGGATGTAAGGCAGAAACTTTGCCACAACACCAACAAGGCGGTTTAAAACAAAACTACCGATTATCGATCGGTTTAAAACAAAACATCGATATCTCGACCGTCGATATTTCCCATCCCTACCCACAACCCGGGCAGTATATTCTATCAACCAGTTATCCAACTATGTAGGTATTTGGCTTTCAACGAAAGTAAAACCAGTTTTATTATGTCGGAGAAATCGAAAAGACGTATCTTCAGAGTCGCTTGTTGACATTTCGAAGGCATACCAACGCCGAAATGTCGTTGGAAAATATTTATAAACTATATTGTATTGTAACTAAACTATATAGCTACGAGTATATTGGACCCGGCAGACGCTGTCCTGCCCGCTGTTATCGCATTTTATCTAGTTGTAACCGAAGGTAGATAGGATACACCTAAGATTAACCGCATGTGTCGGGCTGCACCTAGTTGTAGCCGGCTAAAACTAGATGTAGCCGCACTTCGGCTATTAGCCGTAACATATATACGAGTATATATAAAAATGAAACCCGTTTTCCTTGGTCACGGCATCACGCGTGAATGGCTGGACAGATTTCACTAATTCTTTTTTTGATGTAGGTATTTGTTATTATTATGAGAAAATTCTTACGGAAAAAAATATTAAGAAAATCTCTCAGAAATATTGAAAATATACATTTTTTGCATATTTTTAAAAACGCGCGTAACTGATGTCAATGTCATTCGATGACATTGTTCAATCATTGCAACGCTAAGGCGGTACGAAGTTCGCCGGGTCAGCTAGTTTATCAATATTTTCTCATCGTTTACACCTTCCCTGGACTTCCACAAATATTTCAAGGCTAAAATTATTGAAATCGGTTCAGCATTTCACGACTTTTAGTGAGACTAACGAACAGCAATTCATTTTTATATATAAAAAAGCGATCGGCCCACCTGAATTTTCCCATGGTCATTGTCCCGCGGTAAAATTAGCCTATGTCCTTTCTCGGGTATCAAAATTTATTCATACCAAATTTCATGCAAATTGGTTCAGTAGTTTAGGCGTGATTGAGTAACAGACAGAGTTACTTTCGCGTTTATATTATAGTATACTAGCTGACCCGGCAAACGTTGTTTTGCCATATAAATTATTGTGGACAACCCTTATCACTAAGGGGTATGAAAAATAGATTTTAGCCGATTCTCAGACCTACTGAATATGCTCACAAAATTTCATTAGAATCGGTCAAGCCGTTTCGGAGGAGTATGGGAACAAACATTGTGACACGAGAATTTTATATATATAGAGATATATACCAAAAAAAAGGGGTGGTGGCGCCAATCAACCACCACGGTGGCGAGGGCCGGTTCAAGAGTTTAGGGATGGAATCAACAATAATTTAAAAATGTTTCGATATAAATAAAGTGGACTGTATGTGCGGGAGGCGCGCATGAAAGTGTCCAGCTGTCCTAACAAATGAACAAATGCAAGCACCTAGGTTAAAGAGGACGAAGAAAACTGAAGTGCACGTGGAAGTGGAAGGAACATGCACACTCACCAAGAGTTCTCGTTCATTGGCCTCGTCCTTCAGCTGCAGCTGCTCACATAAGGCATCACTATTCACATACACAATTCACGTCGCAAGAATTGGGATGATGACACCTATATTAAATATTGTCAAGAACATGGTGTTTAAAAAACATAGCCCCTATGAAGTTAATACAACCAATATATTTTAAAAAAGCTGTAGAAACCATTTTTTAAACACACAAAACGCAATAAATATTCGGTCTCATGTTGCTGATGTCAAAACGCAATAAGTATTTAAGTATGTTAATCCATGTGAAACCTTTCTAACGGTACCTGAACCATTATTTTAGGTCTAAGCACCGCCACGCAACCTGTGAGCAATATGCTAGATGACACCACCAATCGCTGACCTACTCTTTATAATCTGTCAAAACGGTCTGCCTCCGTAGCTTTGTATGGGAATACAAAAACGTGACGTCACGGAAGAGTATCAGAAATCAGAGTCAATTGAAAATTGGTTTCTACATCTTTTTGGTATATACTGGGTGTATTAACTTCATAGGGTCTATGTTTTTTAATCGCCATGGTCTCGAATATTTAGGATAGCTGTCATCATGCCAATTATATTAGAGATATTTGCAGTAGAAAAAATAATTTGTCTAAAGCAGGGATCGAACCTGGGTTTATTGGAATCCGGTCCGTGTGCGTGAACGTAAAATTAATCTTGAGTGTGCAAAGCGAAAGCTTAACACGATGAAACATAAAACAGTTTTATAAATGTTTGCAAATACTGGCAATTTATGATGACAGAATTTTAACCAAACGCGGAAAGATATGTGCAAGCGATAATGTCTGGCTCCATCTGTCTTGATACAGATCTTGAATGAAAGTCTTCACTGTATATATACGAGTATATATTTTATATAAATAATAAATATACAACAACATCACAATCATTAATCTGACTCCGCGGTAAGTAGCTCAAGCACTTGTGTAAAAGATATCAGAATCAACAGTGGTATTACAAATAAACTTAAATAAATACATATAACACCCAGACCAGAACAAACAGACGTGTTCATGCACACAAATGTTTGTACAGTGCGGGGATCGAACCCGCGACGTCTTGGTTAATAGTCAACTTCTTGACCATTACACCGAAGTGGTTGTCTGGCTGGTCGTATCGCAAATCGGATTTGGACATAACGATAGGTCATCTTGCCGAAAAAATGGAGTGACATCTCTTAGGTTGAAGTAGAACGAGATCGCTTACGATCGCATACAATCCTCATGTTACTGATGTCAAAACTCGTGACGTCACGTGACTCACTTTTGAATGTGTCAAAAGTGAATCGCGTGACGTCACGAGACGCGGTCTTGTGGTCGCTTTGATCCGAAAGCTAGCTTAACCTAGCTAAAGAGCCCCAAAAACTAATTCCCTAGACTCCTAATTAATCGCTTCATAAACCCCAATAGTAAAAAAAGAGATAAAGTTGATGGAATCATGCTTTTGCGGAAATCCTTGACCAAAGCTGAAAAAGAGAATTATTTTGCTTTAAATTTCCACTAAACGACGCCAGCGCAGGAACCCAAAAACATCCAACTGTGACCACTTGAAAGAACTAAAGCTGGAAGGCGCAAGACTTACAATACAACTCACAACGTGACACAGAAGATGCACCTGGAAACACAACACTGACACCACCATAACACTCGACGCGTTTCGCCACTACACGCGGCATCGTCAGATGTAGTCGCTTCGACAGATTACGAACTACTGACAGTCGCTCTGTGACAGTTCTCTTAAACGTCAACTTGGCATCTTGCTTCTTCTTGTGATGACCATAACTAGAACAACGCACACTGCTATAAAAAAGCCTTCCCTTGAAACCTACTTAAACTGTCGCCGCAACACCAACACGCGACTGAGAGCGTATCAACACGGTCAACCAATCACCGCAGCCAAATCGCTGAGAGTCGCGAGTCGCGGCGACAGCATAACGCAGGTGAGCCCTGGGCCTTAAATTTCCAAAATTATAAATTCTAGCAGCCCAAATTGATTAATAGTCCTCCAGGCCGATTTCAACCACGGCGGCCAATCTCAACAGAGATCAGCCAACTGCGCAGGAGATATTATAGTGCACGAGTGTGAGCGCAATACACAGGTGCACTCACTGTTCCATCACGCTCAAAGTTCGGTGAGACGGCAATCCGACATGACCGGAAAGAGATCAGGTACAAGACCAACGGCTTAACGTGCGCACCGAGGCACGGTGGTGTAGTGTAACACCGACAACTACCCGACTTTTATTCTCTCCCCAACAGTGCGAAAGATGGTACTTTAAGTAATAAAATCTTGCTTAACAATTACGTAAGAACCGATATGGTGGTTTAAAAACCATAAAGGTTGTTAGTGTGGAATGCCGAGCTTCGACCGATGATTACAGAGTTATGTAACGCTAAAAAGTTTTGTAGAGACACCATGAGTTTTCGTACTGTACTTAGGACGGATACAACAACGCAGCTCCATAGCTTAACACATATTTAGTGTTAGGAAGCTAAAGGGAAGCGCTTCCTACCGACCGGGTGTTATGATCGGGGTCCGAGGTCCGATAGACATCATCTTGATTTGTCTATCTATGTTATTCTGGATCTAAATCTTATATGCCGCGGTATAACGACTATAGGTGTGCGGTGTCCGTTAATGTGTTAAATACATGTGCTTTCAAAGTATCGTATCGCAATTTACGTGAACCAATATGATATTGGGTGGAATTTATGGCTATTTAAAGACTCTTTTTAAAGAAAAATATTAAAAACTAGAATATGTTCCTAAAAGTTTTGAAATATTTCAGAGAAACCCGTATCATGGAACGTTTGGATTTTTTTTTATTGTTTAAGTGAATAACAGGATATTTTTTCAACTGCAAAGTAGTGGGCAGATTTGAAAAATGGATGACTATATGTAAAGAAGAACCTAAGAAAAACACATTTAAGTGAAAAGTGATGTTCCCAAAAATGTTTTGAATAATTTATTCATAAACAACGTTTTGCTACAAAAGAGAAGTTAAACCCGGAAAAAGATGCCATAAAAGACAGAAACACTTTTTTTTAATCAATTACACATTTCCAGCATATCAACTGTCGAGTCCTAATTTATCCCACCTCACGTATATACATATATTAATTTATTTTCATATTCTACTTACAATATTTTACAAACATTATTATGGTATTGTAATAAACCTTTGACGTGTATCCACAATGAAATGGTTTAGTCAGCCTGATAACATTTTCTCCACAAACAAACAATGTTATCGCAATGCAGATATTTATAGGATAATTTAAATGGATGGGGAAAAAAGACAAATGCACGCAATTTTAATTTGATAAGTGTAATTTTATTTCAGATTTAAGATTACTATTCAAGTCCTCTTTTTAGCTTGTACCTATAAGTTCTACAAAAAAGGCTTTGATAAATAGGGACTATTGAAATGAGACACTTTTACGGATTATTTCGCGATTTATTTACATTTATTTATTTAACCTACACAACGAAAGACGTTTCTGTCCCTAAAGAGCTTTTTAATGTAGCAGGTGACCCACAGACATCTGTTAACTGCATTAATAATTACTTTGCTAGTGTAGGACAAGGCTTGGCAAACAAAATACTACTGTCCTCTAATTCCTCTGCAAATGTCTCTTCCTCTAGGTCATATCCCTTTTCTTTTTTTCTTGATAGTACGGATGAAGCAGAGGTCGAAAATCTTATATTAGGACTAAAGAATGTATACTCCGTGGGCTGGGATAATATATTCAACAAAATTTTAAAAGAACAACGAAATATCCTTGTGCCGCACCTTACCTATGTCATTAACGTGTGCTTATCAAACGGTGTCTTTCCAAAGGCTTTGAAGGTCGCTGAGGTTCATCCGATTTACAAGGAAGTGGGAGAGAGATGGCGTGTGGAAGGCTACAGACCTATTGCATCCATTCTTTCATCGATCTCAAAAATATTTGAAAAGATAATTAATAACAAACTAGTTAACTACCTAGAAACTCACAACCTGCTATCGAACTCCCAATTCGGATTTCGCCGGAGCAAATCAACTAATGACGCAATTAATTATCTCACTAGCTATGTAGTTACTAATTTGGATAAGGGCAATAAATGTTTGGCAATATTTTTAGACCTGGCGAAAGCCTTTGACACTATATCAATCCCCATACTTCTCGATAAACTCGATAAAATTGGAATAAGAGGCACTCCGTATAGGCTTCTTGCTGACTATTTAAGGGATAGGTATAAATACGTCAGGGTTGCCTCATATACTAGCACTAAGCTTCCTATTTCTTACGGTGTCCCTCAGGGTAGCGTACTTGAGCCAACTCTTTTCATAATCTATATGAACGAACTGCTCCCGCTGGACTCTTTTCCGGGGAAAATTATCGCGTATGCTGACGATACTGCACTGATTTTCACGGCCAAAACATGGGCTGAGACTTACGATCTTGCGCAAAGTGGCTTTAATTCGGCAACAAGGTGGCTACTTAATAATTTTCTTACTTAGAATACAAGCAAAACAAAATATATAGCCTTCTCTATCAGAAATTACACTCATACTTTAAGCTTGGTAGGGCATGATTGCTCTACTCCAGGCCCTAACCATCTATGTCATTGCACGCCCCTTGAACGTGTTAATTCTATAAAATACCTCGGTGTTATAATAGATAACCATCTTAGCTTTAAACAGCACATCGAAGGTTTGACCAAAAGGGTTCGAAAGTTGTCTTGATTTCTTCTGCCAAATAAAGATATTATTATTATTTTTTTGTTTTCACCTGACGTTTCTGACCCTTTTCAGCGTCCGTTGTCACAGGTAGACCGACCTGAGGTAGTCTCGCGAAATGATCCGTAAAAAAGTGACTCATTTCAATGCCTACTGTTGGCGTAAACCGCAGAAACAAATAGATAAGGACTAGGCACGTTGATTAAGAACCATTGCATTGCTGTTAAAGGCATTGTACTGTCCCGATGCCAAAAATAATACTGTAGTAGGTACGTATTATTTAAGTTTATTATGACATGTATATTTTGAATTCAATCAATAATATTTAATTTAATGTGCATTTTGGAATAATATGACATTTGTATCTAAATTAATACTTTAACTTTTGACATTCAATTTAATTCAATTAATTATTTAAGTGTAAAATGAGTATATGGGTGTAATTTAACTGACAATAAAGATTTATTATTAGGTATTATTATTATTTAAACTCAGCAGTTTCGATTCCCAACCTGTCCCGCAGCATCCCACCTCACGGTCCGCCTACAATTTTCTCGCACGGTGAAAGTGCGGCCCTACGGCCTTGTGAAAGTTCACGGCGGTCAGCGGCCATCTTGGATATTCGCGGCGTGTCAAGGCGGCAATATAATGAATGCTATTTGATTAGAATACGAGAGAAAATTGAGACGGTGGGGTGTCTATTTTATTAAGAAAACACTACAATATCTTAAAAACTAAATTACTCGCTAGACTTGTACATGTTGTACAATAAACACCATTTACGTGTCCCACTAAGCTTAAATTGATTCTACTTATTATTTTGACGACGTGAAATAAGAAACAGCATTTGACGACAGCTTTGGTCTAATAATAGTAATGGTCCTGGCCGATTTCGACTACGGCGACCAATCAATCTTAACAGAGATCAGCCAACCACGCAGGAGATATTATAGTGCACAAGTGTGACCGCAATACACAGGTGCACTCACTGTTCCATCACACTTCAATGTTCGGTGAGATTGCAATCCGACATGACCGGAGAGAGATCAAGCACAGGACCAACGCCTTAACGTGCTTTCCGAGGCACAGCCAACTTCCCGACTCCGAGCTGTTTTTGAGAAATTCAGGATAGAAAATCTCAGAAACAATTTTGGCTCGACCTGGGATTCGAACCCAGGACCTCTCGGATGTAAGGCAGAAACTTTGCCACTACACCAAAGAGGCCGTCTTTGGTCTAGTGGTCTGGAGTCCAGACTACAAAACCGGCTGTCGCTGGTTAGAATCCTGCTAGTAGTATTTAGTAAAGTATTTCTGTTACTACCCGTGACTTACAAAAATTCAATGCATGCTAATTCTAATGTTATCGATTATTTTTAGAGTTTTTAGCAGACAGTATAAATAAATAAATTAAATAGAGTTATTTTTGTCTTTATTTACTAATTTAAATATTTTCTTATCGGACTGTTGGAATTTACTTAAGAACAGAGATGCGCTGTATTCTGTGCATCTTTTTTTACAAGATGTTAAAAAAATCTATACATATAATAAGACTGTAAAAGATCGATTTCTGTACATTGAAGATTTTTATGAAAAATTGTTACAGGGGGTCTTAATTACCGTAATAGAAGTCAAAACAACAATTTTTAAAATTTTTGTCTGTCTGTCTGTCTGTCTGTCTGTTTGTCCGGGCTAATCTCAGAATCTACTGGACCGATTTTGACGGGACTTTTTTTATTTGACTCAGTATTACCTGGAGAGTAAACTGGGATATAAATAATCACGCCGATGAACTTAGGGGGCAGGCAGGAAATTGAATCTCAGAATCTACTAAACCGATTTTAATGGGACTTTTTTTATTTGACTCAACATTACTTGGAAGGTAAAGAAGGATAGAAATAATATTACATATGATAAATTCTGCCCCCAAAGGGATAAAATAGGGGTTGCGAATTTGTATGAAGCCCGGTCGCAAAAAACTAACATCCACGCGGACGAAGTCGCGGGCGGCCGCTAGTACTGTAATAACTGAAGAATGTTGTTGTGCGCGTAAAACTGAACAGCTTTCGCAAAGAAACCTAGGTCGAAATGTAAAAAAAACTTTTGGCTCTCCCATAGTAAATCGATCAGCTGATTGGCAATTTTGTATGGGAGGTCCGATTTTTTTTTTGAGATTTTGACCTAGGTATCATTGGGAATGTTGTGCAGTTTTCCGGGCACAAGTTATTACGGTTTTTTTTTGTAACACCGTTTATAATCATGTTATTTTACTTGACTATAGGCCCAGAGTACATCTGCAAGATAATGTCGGCGCGATTCGCGATTGTCAGCGATTTGACAGCGGTGGTTGGTTGATACTAGTTGGCTGATATTGGTTGGTGCGCTGGCGTGAGGTCATAGGTTGGAATCCCTATTTACAGACAATTCTGCATGTTTTACTTTAACCGTCTTACTTTAATTAGTTCGCGCTTCTCGAAATTGTTATTTAATTATTATTATACCTTCATTTTCTTATTATTAAGTTCTCATGTAAGTTAAATGTAATTATTTCTTTTGCGAATAAATGTTCTGTAACCCTAATCCCAGCCTGCATCACTGAGTATGTATGAACTGGAGAAGAATTTCGAAATAAAATAAATATGAAACGGTATGTGGGTCTCAGTTTGGCCTCATATTATTCTTCGGAAGGGTAATACATAATCTATGACCTGCATTGCCATCAAAATCGGTCAACCAATTAGGTACATCACTTTGAAACTTCCTATGAAGACCTAAAGGTGAAGATCTAAAGTGATTATCATGTATTAAGGCTAATAGTCAGAAAACGAAAGTCAATTTTCTCGACCTTAATTTGAGCTGAAAATCACAAAAGAAATGTCATTAGTACCTACTATCTATTATGTAGGTACTGCCTCGTTGGTGTAGTGGTAAAGTTTCTGCCTTAACTCCGAGAGGTCCTGGGTTCGTATTCCCAAACGAATACCAGGTCGAACTAAAATTGTTTCTGAGATTTTAGGTCAGGAATTTCTCAAAAATAGCTCGGAGTCAGGAAGTTCGCGGTGTTACACCCCCGTCCTGCGCCTGATCTCGCTCCGGTCATGTCGGATTGCCGTCTCATCGAACTTTGAGGGTGTTGGAACAGTGAGTGCACCTGTGTTTTGCGCTCACACTTGTGAACTATAATATCTCCTGCGCAGTTGGCTATCTCTGTTGAGATTGGCCGCCGTGGTCGAATTCGGCCAGGAGGACTATTACACTGGGGCCTTATTCCGGTTATCAATCGTTATTGAATCGCCTGTTATTGATAGTTTTTTAGTATGGACGAAATCCGGTCGAATCAGGTCATTTGAAATTTGGAGGAATTAGACCCCGGAGTTAATTTTGGCCAAAGCTGTAGATTCGGGCTAAATAAAGCTGAAAAAGAGAATTATTTTACTTTAAATTTTCACTAAACGACGCCAGCGCAGGAACCCAAATACATCCTACTGTAACCACTTGAAAAAACTAGAACTGGAAGTCGCAGGACTCACAATACAACTCACAACGTGACACAGAAGATGCACCTGGAATCACAACACTGACACCATAAAATATGTCCCTAACGGGGTAAATAAGTCCCTAGAAAATAGTGCTAAATGTATAAAAATACTTAAGAACTACATACTCGTATTGTCTTAAAAATTGTAAGGAGTATTGTAGTGACTTATTACCACATATAAATCTGAATAGGTTTATGTTGGTATTTAAATATTTAAAAAAAAACATTAATGTAAATTGTTTTAACATAAATAAAGAAATAAAGAAAGAAAGAAAAAAATTTTCGTTTGTTTTTTTTACCATATCACGTAAATTAATCTGACTCCGTGGTAAGTAGCGTAAACACTTGTGTTACAGATATCAGAATCATCAGTGGTATTACAAAAAAACATAAATAAATACATTTAACGCCAAGACATGACAACAAACAGACATGTTCATGCACACAAATGTTTGTACAGTACGGGGATCAAACCCGCGACATCTTGGTCTAATAGTCAACTTCTAAACCATTACACCAAAGTGGTCGTCGAATGTCACTTTGGCTAGGGGCCGAGGCATAATAGTGGTGGGAAAGAGTCAGAAGTATGTAAGTCATAGTTTGACATACACTGCACAGATTGCGGTTTTTGTCATGCCGGATTTTCCTGTCATGGAATTACTCAGACGGTGTTTACGTCTACGTTACGTCGTGGCAATATTCAGTAGTAGGTCTCATCAGCCTATATAAGTCCCACTGCTGGGCACAGGCCTCACCGCAACTATGAGGTGGTCCGAACCATACTCCATCACGAGGGCTCAGTGCGGATTGGTGGAGGGGTGTGTGTCAGGCAAGTGACCAACCTTACTGTCAGATGTTATTAAGCCGCCCAAAGGCCCCTGACTAAGCTTAACGACTAATATCTATCGATATAAACCGGGACCAACCGCTTAACGTGCCTTCCGAAGCACGGAGATGCTTGGAAATAGACGTCACTTAAATGGTCAGAATGGTCATCCATCCCAAACATGACCGCGCCGTAGGTTGCTTAACTTTTGGTATTACTACCAAAGCACTGCAACCACTGCGCCACAAGCACCTCTTTCTCTCAGTAGTAGGTACACCTTCAATATTCAGTAGTAGGTACCTACACGAGTTTCTCAAGGGTGTGTCACATCCTCGATATCGTTTCGCCATCATTGAAATATTCACGTACAGTTGGCTTAATGACACCTATCTTAAATATTTTCAAGACCATGGCGCTTAAGAAACATAGCCCCTATGAAAAATTAATACAACCAGTATATTTCCAAGAAGCTGTAGAAACCTAGAAATTTTTAAACACTCAAAATTCAATTTCAACTATTCGTTCAATTGACTGACTCCGATTTCTGATACACTACCGTGACGTCACGTTTTTGTGATTCCATACAAAATCAATAGAGGCAGACCGTTTTGACAGATAATAAAGAGTATGTCAACGATTGTTGGTGTCATCAAGCCTAGTTTCCGCCCACACACAAACGTATTCTGCACATCACAATATGGCGTCAACTCCAAAATATCTGCTGTTAAAAACATAGAAAGCTTCCGGTTGTAGACCACTTTCGTTTATCGTCATTAATAGAGTTGAAAACACATTTAGACTTAGTGATAACTATTTATTATGTAAATTACAAACTTGACCGGCAATATAATGTAAAAACTTGTTAATACAAATTAGTCCGGCACTTCTTACATATTAATAATTAAACGAAGAAACAAAAGCGTTTTCATTCCACCATCTCGGAACGAGTATTTTTGCTCTTCAATATTTGAGTGCAGAAGCCGTTTTTATTCACTAGGGGATAAAGTAAATTGAATTTAGAACATCGTATGCACTAAGTTTGTGAATTAAAAAAACATTAAACCTATTTATTGTTACCTCTATGGTGCCGAATCTATCATACATATATTTTTTAATTTGTTAAAAACTGAGACTCGGAACCTTCTTGGTGTTCTTTTTCAATTTGCTTTGTAGGCGGTTCTTTACGCGGCATTTTTTCACGTCATTGTTAAGCCTTATATTAAAAACAAGAAACTTGAAAACAAGTGAAAACATTACGAGAAGCGTTGAAAGAGTTTTTTTTTTGCATTTAGTCATTTCCTCGCTGAGGTGGAATAAAAAGTTACGTGTTGCACTCGAGTGCAAAGATTTTTCACCTCGTGCTCTTTTGATTCCGTCGCTTGCTCGGTCATCAAAATTGAATACGCGGTTAAAAAGCAACTTTGCACTCTTGTATAACAAATAACTATTATTGATTAAGGACATCACATACACAGAACGAAAGGAAAAGTATAAACAAATACAAAATATACAGAATAAAAGAAACAGTAAAATTACGTATGGTTACGGTGTCATCAGCCTTTTTTTTATCGTCAGGGAAATGCTGTTACGCATACCCACCACCAGCGTGGGCAGCTGTGGGTTATGTGGGACTCCAGGCCTCAGAGAGAGAACTCGCCTACACACTAAAAACTTGACGGTGTCCTCCGGTACCGGTGTGAGTCGGGGACGTGGCGGGGTGGCCGTAGGCCGAGAGGCCACATGCATTCACTGAAAAACGGTGTCATAACACTATTTTAACCTCTTTAAGATCAAAAGAACGACACCGGACAACGTAACAAATAAATAAATACATATTTCACAACAATCACACCAATTCTCTAGTCCCAAACTAAGCTTCGTGACTTGTGTTACGGGTACTAGACAAACAGGGTTCTGGATAAACATACTTAAATACTTCTCTCTCAATAATCTCAGATAACACCTGCAACTTTCTGTTGCCACAACTCGCTTCTGTCAGCGTGACTACCAATCAAAGATTTAAATCAAATACGTTTCACGTAGGTTTCAAGTCAAATATCTTAACATAACAATAAAACAAGCTTGTCAGTCAACATGGTTACGAAAATGGAATTCGTTTTCAATGATTTCACGCATATTTTTTTTACAAACAATTATCATTTCGCATCGCAAATTTAAAGCGCAAACATGTTACGTAACGGCCATGTTTGCTTACGGAGTCTGTTGTACCGCTTTCAAAAATACCAATATTCTTACGTCATGAAGTTTCTCCTGTTGTTTGAGATACAGAATGGGGTGTCATGTGTTCGTTATGATAGTTCAATATTGTGCTTGCGCGTAACGAACCGCGGAAGACGGAAGTTACGCGCCAAAATGTGACTTGTGTTTTTTTTTTAGGTTATAGCAAACGATAGATAATAGGCATGATAACAACTATAGTAAATATTTTCAAGACCATGGTGTTTTAAAAACATAACCCTCTATGAAGCTAGTAAAACTAATTTATTTTCAGAAAGCTGTAGAAACCAATTTTTATTTACATTTGAATTAAATAAAATAGAATAAATATTAAGTCAGTTGACTTCGATTTTTGATACTAAATTACTAAGTATGTAACACTTAGTTGGCAAAGAAATGAATATGAATATGTATATGACGTCAAATTATAGTATTCCCATGCAAAATCTATGGACGCAGATCGTTTTGACAGAAGAGAAAGTGTTAATCAGGTTCAACCCTACGCTTTTGGTAGGTGCCATCTTATTTTTTAATTGACTTTTTCAACCATTTATCATATCAAGAATATGACATATTCTGTCTGGAAATTGATATTTTAAGAAAAGGTTTTTACGGTCTTTCTACTCCAAGGTTACTTTAAAATCAGACGGTTTAGAGTAGTATAACAACCCCGTGCCCACGAGACTCAGAATTAAGTTTATTCAAAACTCATTTCAACAGAGGTTCCCAAAGTTATCAGGTGGACCCCCTGGACTCGACAGGGGTCTACGAAGGCGTGGTCAATAATGGGGGTCCACAAGCTGTAAACGGGGGGCCACGCGAATTTATTTGGCTCATATAGTGAAAATCTAAAATCTTTGACTAAAGATGATGTCTATCGGACCTTGGTCCCCGACCGTAACGACTTTAAGAAGGACAGTAAAAATATTCATATGGGCTTTTAATTATTAATTATTATTAATATTTAATTCAGAAATAAACTTTCCATATAGTGGGTTAGTAGTTACAGAAAAAATATCTTACGAGCTAGGCTTAGTAAGTAGAAAAAAGGACATTACACAAAATATGGCCTACTTAGAATTAACTAAAGCAGGTCTAGAACCAACATGAACGCTGATCCAGTGCCTCAGGATAGGGCAGCAATAGGTAGCGACTCCCTTTCGCCGCCAGGAGGCTGTTGGGGCTGTCTCGGAGGCGGCGCCAGGCAGTGGCGCTCTGCTTGCGCATGACTACTGCGGGAAACTGTCTATTCGAGCTTCAGTAAACATCGCCGAAGCGCTGCAATATCGAGGCAGCCCCATCAGCATCCTGAAAACCATTATTATACTGGACGCGCAGAGCTTAGAGCGTCTTTTAATAAATAAATGAATAATAATAAATATTTCATAACAATCACACCCATTCTCTAGTCCCAAATTAAGCTACGAGGCTTGTGTTATGGATACTAGACAACGGATAAACATACTTAAATACTTTTTTTGTAAATATATAGATATTAAACATAGAAAACACCCAGACCAGTACAAACACACAGGTTCATGCACAACTATGCTTGTCCTGTGCGGCACATATGATCGAACCCGCGACCCTTGGTTTTAGAAGTCCGACATGTAGACCACTGCACCAAAAGGTCTGTTGTTTTCTGAACTAAGTAGAATAATAAATAAATATTTCCAAACAATCACACCAATGCTATAGTCCCAAATTAAGCTACGAGTAAGGCCATCCAATTTAAAATCAGGTGTATCGTTTTACCTGTTAGCCCACTCATATAATTCACAAAGGTATTGTATGTAAATTAAATGGGATAAACAGTGTATTACTTTCTCAGTCAATATCGTTGTCATGATAATTGGTAAGCCATTGATTGTCTCATTCATTGAAACGATAACTTTTGATTTTTAAGTATAGGTAATTTGTTTATAATCAACTGGTAATTAAATAACACTATTAACTGTATGCTTTTTTGTAACTAGGAAGGGCACATTTGCGCCATATGCACTTCCATTTTTAACTCCCGACGAAAAAAAGGGGTGTTATATGTTTGTTGTGTTTGTGTGTGTCTGTCTGACTGTGGCATCGTTCCGAACGGATGGACCTTTTTCAAAGCGGTTTCGATTTTATTCGAAAGATAATTTAATCACGGTGGGTCAATAATAATAGCTATAGTTGGTCAAAATTCGTCCAGCCGTTGAAGTTTGCCAGCGGTTTTCCAGGCTAATTCGGGGTTTTTTTTTAACCGGAAAGCTAGTTTTTGAGTGGGTTTGAGGCTGTTAACTGTTAAGGCCAGCGCACACCTTCGGCACACTGTCGCCGCGACTCCGCGACACCAACACCGCGGCCAAATCGCTGACAGTCGCGAGTTGCCGCGACAGAATGCTGCAGGGGTGTCCTGAGTTTTATGTAGGTATTACACAAACAGCACAAGTATGCGACAGACACATCGTGACACAATGGATCACATAAGCCAGCTTTTTAGAATGCATCAATTTATCTAGTTCCGCAGGAAGACAGTGTAAAACTATCGATGATTTGCTGTCGATAAAAATAAAATTATTATCGATAAAATTAATCCGGCAAGTTCTATCGTGAAATGGTAACTTAGTGGTGAGGCATTTGCCTGTATGCCAAAAATCATTATTAAGTCTATGATTTTTTAAGTATATTTATTTTACTTTATGTAAGTAAATTAGTTTGTATGTTTATAAATTTATCTTAGTATAGTATATGCACCGCCTGAATTTTCTCCGCTTGGACCTATGGTTGACTGGTAAAGAATGCCTCCGGCATTAAGTCCCACATTGTACACATGTGTGTGCAGAACTCAAATAAACAAACCGGTCAAGTGCGAGTTGGACTCGCGCACCGAGGGTTTCGTACAAACCTGTAGATAAGGAGTAGTAACTTTAAAATTTTCAAAATTGTCAAAAATTTTTTTTTTATACTTTTATTCTATTATTTATGATGAAACTGAAAATTTACGGTTTTCGTAATTTTTCCTATATCTGTACTAAGACGTGACTTCGTTCTAAATTTCGTGATTCTAAGTTTACGGGAAGCACCCTGTAGGTTTTGATTCCCGTGCGAGTTTCAAAAATTTTCGGAAATTTGCGGCCTAAATGGCTGTATCTTTTGATTGCGTTGGCTTAGAAGGTTGATTTTTCTACATCTTCCAGGAACAATAGACCTAAGTATCACCTATAAATTTCAGTTTGATACCTTCACGCGTTCCTGAGAAAAACGGTCTTGACAGACGGACGGACGGACGGACGGACAACAAAGTGATCTTATTAGGGTTCCGTTTTTTCCTTTTGAGGTACGGAACCCTAAAAAATGGACCAATTTTACCTCAGGCGGTGGATTACCTGTTATGGATCTTATTTGTGTAATATGAATAGGGGTGCGATTCTCATTCGTTGGTACATTTTTTTGCACGGTAGGTGACGTTTTAGTTTTAGGTTATATATAAGAAATTTACTGTTAGTACCGTATCTTGACTATCTGTCGACACAATATACCGTTGCCTGCAAAGTTGGCTTTTATTTAAGCAAAGCGACCGAGCATTCCTTCGACTGTGTGACTTGTCAAACTAGAGTTTGCCGCAAGTGTGCCCTAGACCTTAGTTTTATCGATAAAACTGCAGTATCGATTACTTATCGCAGTTTTTTTTATCACATTCGAGTGACAGGAAGCGTGTACTAAATGGTGGGAGCCGCTTTCTAAAGGGAAATCCAATTATTGTTTAATTACTGAGTAATTCGTTAAGTTGTTGAGATTACTCGATGAGCATCGTAATAAGCTTGAGGTATTCGCGAAGCCTTGTAGTTAAATAAATATAATATAATACTAATTTATTTTATATTTATAATGCAAACCAACAACCCTTACAACATCACAATATTATGAACTAAGCTTAAACTAGATTTTAATCCTAAAAATGCCTCTAGCGTGTATAATTATTATGATATTTACAATAAAAGCACATACGTTGATCTGACTCCGTGGTAAGCATTTGTGTTACAGATATCAGAATCAACAGTGGTATTACAAATAAACTTAAATAAATACATAAATATAACTCCCGGACCAGTAAAAACAGACGTGCTCATGCACACAAATGTTTGTACAGTGCGGGGATCAAACCCGCGACGTATTTGATAATAGTACTACTTATAACTTCTCAACCATTACACCAAAGTGATCATCTAAACAAATAAATAACTAAGGGGGCAACATCGAATTGCATTGCATTCCAAAGTTATCATAGAGAAACACAAATACCCAACCCCGTGATAACGTAGTAAATTGTGTTCCTAGTTTGACCCCGTCTGCGCATCGAACCGGACCTTGGACACCGGCATGCAACTACGCTACGGAGGTCGTCATTGTAAGTCATTGAGACGACAGACACGTCATTGTATATACTTGAAACAGAAAAAAACATTTAAGCCCTTCCTTGACAGTCGTTAGGTGAAAACAAGCTTTTTTAAAAGCTACATAAAGAATTGTTTTCCCTTACAGGATGACGCACAAAAAAAACATCAACATTTTGTTAAGTAACATATATATATATTAGGGTTGTTCTTGGGAGCCTCGATATACAATGTCCAAATGCAAAAGGCCTCCATTTTACGTTCATTTAAACCAAAACCAAATATTTTTTTTTGAAATCATCAATTTTATATAAAAAAACCATTGAAAAATCATCTTAAACATCAAAAAATTGATTCCTCTGGTGTGTCCAAGCTCCCGAATTTAAGGTGCTATCGTAAAAATCTTATTAACGCAATACTTATGATTCATTTTTTTTTTAAAGAACAAGTTGACGTGTGACCGCGCGTACGAAACGTAAGGGTACGGCTTGCCAAAGTTATAATTATTATTAATATTTATTATTTATTTATTAAACAAACAAAGTTTTAAAGTGAAATGACAATAGTCCCACAAAACTATTTACATAGTTTGTCTGTGGGATCACGAGTCTCTAACATATTACCTAAATCAAATCTTAAATACTAAGTTGATCAGACTTATTCTTAAGGATGCACTATCGCTGTCTGACTGGTAATTAAAATTACTTAGAAAAACTTGTTGGAAGTGTAAACCATCAACTTTACATTCTTTATCTCACGAAAACATCTCCAAGTATTAAATTACTTTTTTTAGCATTAACAATACAAATTTCTTTACAATGTGTTGTATATGAGGTATCTAACCGCAACATTGATGAATCATGGCTGGCTGCAGCCTAAGGAGCACTTAAAGATATTCGGACTGATAAGCAAGTGTCACGGTAGCTCAATTGGGAGAGCAAACGCCCGGCTTACGAGTGGTGCGCGTTCGAGTCCCGCCTGTGGCAGTCCGTTTTTCTTTAAGTGTGCTTTAATTTCACATCACATAAGTAATTTAATTATATTACAAGGTCAGCAGCTGTTTCGTACATTACCCTCATTTTGCAGTTAATAATATTTGTGCAAGAAACGTTTCTAAGCCTTCGGTCACACTGCGAACGCTAGCTTAATACAAATCCATATTTAATATTATAAACGCAAAAGTAACTCTGTCTGTTTGTCTGTTACTCAATCACGCCTAAACTACTGAACCAACTGCCTCGTTGGTGCAATGGCAAAGTTTCTGCCTTACATCCGAGAGGTCCTGGGTTCGAATCCCAGGTCGAGCCAAAATTGTTTCTGAGATTTTCTGTCATGAATTTCTCAAAAACAGCTCGGAGTCGGGAAGTTGGCGGTGTTACACCCCCGTGCCTCGGAAAGCACGTTAAGCCGTTGGTCCTGCGCCTGATCTCTCTCCGGTCATGTCGGATTGCCGTCTCACCAAACTTTGAGAGTGATGGAACAGTGAGTGCACCTGTGTATTGCGCTCACACTTGTGCACTATAATATCTCCTGCGCAGTTGGCTGATCTCTGTTGAAATTGGCCGCCGTGGTCGATATCGGCCAGGAGGAGTACTACTGAACCAATTTGCATGATATTTGGTATGAAGATATTTTGATATCCGAGAAAGGATATAGGCTACTTTTTACCGCGGGAAAATGACGCATTCCCATGGGAAAATTCAAGTGGGCCAATCGCTTTTACGCCTGAACTACTGAACAGATTTAAATGAAATTCGGTTATGAGATAGTTCAAGGCTTAAGAAAAGACATGAGGTACAAAACCGCGGGAAAACAACGCATTCCCATGGGAAAAAAACTTTCCGGGGAATCTGATTGCTTCCTCTCCTAAATTACCAAAGATACAGTTGGTATTACGGACAAACAACATAATCCAAAAAAAACTTCCTAATGCGGATGAAGTCGCGGGTAAAAGCTATGTGCTAGTGTCATAAATCTTTGACTTACGTCGATCTTTCGCAAAAAAGAAGAAAAGATGTGGTGGTGCCTACCCATACTACTCATACAGCCTTTGCCACTAGGCAATTTCTGAGCCAGTCTGCCCTTGTGTACAACAAAACTAATAAGCTACTTCAAATATATCCTATGCTACATACACTTGTAAAAGAACCTTAATTCAATGGCTTTGCACACTAAGCTATGACGAGGTTGAAAATTTACTCAAAAGAACATAATGAAGGCATTCTACGGAATGGTTCCTGAATGTGGCAAACTCAAGCTGATCCCAAGGAGTCACTTCCGTAGGGCATACAGGAACACATCACTGACTTCTCTCTCTTTTCTGCGCCTACTAATACACAAACTTGGGTACTAGTTGCCGTTACGAGCACGCTCTTATGCGTGGGTACGCTCGCACACTATACATACATGCTTTCGCACAACCAGACCCCACACGCACTCATACACACACACCAATGAGCATATTTAGACAAATATATAAGTATAGTCATACTTACCGTTTATAAATTGCTTCTTTTCCATATTTCTCTAAAGTATAATGTAAGTAAAATTGTTGAAGTGAAGAGAGTCGGTAAAATTGTTAAAGTAAAATAAGTAATGTTTTAAACTTTCCTGATGCATTTTTACAATAAACAAAGATTTTTAACGGTTTTTACGCAACATAAAACACTTTTTAAAGGTAAAACTTAGCATTTACCTTCCCGACGTTTCGATCTGGTTGCACAGATCATGGTCGCGGGCGAACTGGAGGCTGGCGGCGTCGTCTACTCGGGCGCGTCAAGTTTTCTTCTTCCACCCGCATCTGTTGGATATTTATATCTGCAGTACAGTCAGTCCGACAAACTACACTAACAACGTCCGGGTTTCTTAGGGACGGCCTAAAACGCGGTTTAAATTTTGTAATCACCGGATTCCACGCAGATGACAAGTTGAATCCATCGTCAAGATTGAAATTTTTGTGTTTTTTTTATTTCAATGGCTTCACGTACTAATCTGGTATGATAATGACGATCAGCTGAGAGGATTTTTGGGTCATGAAGTTCCATCCAGTGTTTAACGTTGGAATTTAGTAGATGTTCGGCTATTGCGGATTTGCACGTCTGTCGATTCTTTACAGCTGCGATATGTTCTTTTCCCTCTCGGCTATTGAACGTTTCGTTTGCCCTATATAAGAACTACCACAGCTGCAATCGATTTTATATACATCCGGCGTCTGCAAAGGTATCACGTCCTTTGGTGAGCGAATCTCCTTAGTAACTTTTGATAGCGGACTATATACAGTCTTAATGGAGTATTTGTGCAGTACTGTTCCAATCTTGTCCGTTATCCCTTTCACGTAAGGAAGAAAAGCTGGTTCCCGGCTCACCATTGGTTGTTTTAATTTCTTCTGTCTCCTCTCCATTTGACCTCTTTTTGTACTGTAGCCATTCGTTCTTAGTACCTCCTTTACATGGTTCAGTTCACCCTTCACATATTCAGGGTCATATAAGTCGTATGCCCTATTAACCAGGGAAGAAACAACAGCTTGAAGATGACGAGGGTGGTGATGAGAAGAGGCGTGCAGATACCTGTCCGTGTGAGTCGGTTTTCGGTAAACAGAGTGGGCCAAGGTTACATCTGGTAAAATAAGTAAGTAAAAATTGCTTAAAGTTAAATAAGTAAGTAAAATTGTAAAATTATTAAAGTAACATAGTTAAAGTAAAATTGTAAAAGTAAAATGCAAAAGTAAATTCGTAAAATTTTATAAATTATATTACAGTGTATAAAATCGGTTAATGTTAACTAATAACCGAGGGAAAATCAGTAACTTTATGTAAAAAATACTTTTGGAAATAAGTAAACGAATTTATTTATTTATTTAAGCTAGTTAGCTAATATAAAACAAAAGTTATTTCACATAAGCATATTTGGGTCAATCTTGAAATTGGGCGTATTTTGTTTATTTTAATTAAACTTACCAGTCTTTTGGTTTCATTTAAGTTCTTTATAGTCATCATTAATCCTAAAACTAGTTATTATAAAAACCTAAAACAATACCTTTCTTTAGGAACTATCAATCAACTGTAATATAATTGGGATGATGACACCTATCTTAAATATTGTCAAGAACATGGTGTTAAAAAAACATAGCCCCTATGAAGTTAATACAACCAATATATTTCAAAGAAGCTGTAGAAACCAATTTTTAAACACACAAAACGCAATAAATATTCGGTCAATTGACTCCGATTTCTGACACATGACCGTGACGTCACAATCATTTATTACCATACGAAATCTATGGAGACAGACCGTTTTGACAGATAATAAAAAGTATGTCAACGATTGGTGGTGTCGTCTAGCCAATTAAACCATCTAACGTGCCAACAACATCTAATACAAATCAATATTGTAGACGGTATTGTATGCATAAAAGTATAACACCTTTTCATGCGGCAACAATGACGCTGTAAAGTTTTCCAAAAACGTATAAAATTACAACAATAAAAAATGAATATGATTTGCAAATGTACAAACAATAAATAAAAACATATAGATATCATCTTAGAAAGCCATAGAAAGCAGACGTTACTACTTTACACATAGAATCGGAAATAAAGGTTTTATTTACTGAAGGCACATTAATCCAGAAGCTATCATAAAATGGAATATGAATATCCGATTGATCGCTCAACTTCGCTCGAACTTCATTTGTAGCTAGCTCATAATTTGGGTTTGAAGTAGAAGGTTGTATTGATTGAATCCATTGATTGTACACAATAGTAAAATTATTATTTAATCCGTAACCCATTTAATCATAATATGAAAGTATGATAAATTAAGGAACCGTTGATTCCTTTGCCATTTTGCCAGGGTAATCAATGCCAGGGGAGTCAAGAAAAGTTAATCTTCTTTCGATTCTGTTTAAATGGATTGATTTTTGACAATCCACCAAAAAAAAACGACAAAAGCCACCTTGTCGATGTGCACGCCTTCGGCGCAGACAATTATTAAGCGAGGCAGGTGGCATTTAGTGGCGCACCAAGGGAATCAATCGCTGTGCTCGGACAAACACAAACTATTTTTAAAAAAAACAGTGATCGGCACAGACTTTGTGTATTTACTAAATCTTTAAACAACTCACCCTTTGACTCTTACATTACAAAAAATCTTAAATTTATGACTATAGTTAGGTAAAAAATTAGTGGTTTGTTCAAAAAATGACAAAGGGACAGCCCAGGGGAATCAAATATCAAGGCTTCGAAGATTTTTTTCAGATGGTTCAAGCTAAAGTAAACACCGTTTTTGTTGTGCCCCATTTAATTTAAACATTAAAGTAACCGAAAAAATATATCTTACATTTAATTTTAAACGTTATGGGTAGTTTTCGCCCCCGGACATTGCTTTTTTTGGCTTTCAAGATTGACCCATTTACTTAGAATCCCCAATCCAACAATCGTGGTGCGAAAACTTAATCAAAATCGTTTAGTAAAAAACCCCCTACAATGTGTTCGAATAATAGAAACCGCTTTGAAATCGGTCCAGTCAGTCAGACAAACACAAACAGTATAGGGTTCTAACTTTTATATATAACACATCTCTCTTTTACGTCGGGGTTTGAAAAATGGACCTTGCGACCTTTTTGCACCCATGTCACCTCCTAGACAGGGAAGGGATACCGCAGGTTTTTGGTGGGTAGTCTCAACATCATCATCATCATCAGCCTATATACGTCCCACTGCTGGGCACAGGCCTCACCTCAACTATGAGGTGGTGCGAGCCATACTCCACCACGCGGGCTCCAAGAGTAAGTGGGGGTAAGCGGGTAAGTGACCAACCTTACTGTCAGATGTTATTGAGCCGCCCGTGGGCCTCCGACCAGGCTTAAAGACTAATATCTATCGATATTAACCGGGACCAACAGCTTAACATGCCTTCTGAAGCACGGAGATGCTTGTAAATAGACGTCACTTGTATGGTCAGAACCCATCCCAAACATGACCGCGCCGTAGGTTGCTTAACTTTTGGTATCACTACCAATGCGCTACAAGCACCTCATGGGTGGGTAGTCTCCTCTTTGAATTTTTCCCCGGAGCGGAGCCGTGTCCTTTTAAGGACGCTGGGAGTCGTCCCACACACAGCTGGGCCTCAGCTGTGTGTGGGACGATCCCAGCGTCCCTGGCCTCGGTTATGGTTCTTAAAAGGGTTATCCTGCTATTAAAAAAAAAGGTGACATACATTGGCTTTACGGTGAGGGGTACTCAAGATAGCCACATGTACGAGGAAGGGTCTCGTGCAACATCAACCCCGTACGTCTTACACCTCGTGTTCCAGGAGAAGTTTCACCGTTTTTCAAGTTTGACCATAGGATAATATTCATCTACTTACAATTATGTCAACTAACTAGGGACAATTTCAGCTCAAGCTTATTAATCGCAATCTGCATCTAAGACGGTTTGATAGCAGAATTAGGCCAACATAAGACAGTTTTTTTAAAATCCAAAATATACAACAACATCACATACATTGATCTGACTCCGTCTCGTAAGTAGCTAAAGCACTTGTGTTACAGATATCAGAGTCAACAGTGGTACATATTACAAATAAACTTAAATAAATACATATAACACCCAGACCAGTAAAAACAGACGTGTTCATGCACATTAATGTTAGTACAGTGCGGGGATCGAACGCGCGATCTCTTGGTTAGTAGTCAACTTCTTGACCATTACATCAATGTGGTCATCGAGACTCTGAAAATTATCCTAGAATTTGCAAGTGAAACTGATTGTCACAGAAAGTATATTAAGCTAGCTAGAGTTAAGATAACCCTGAACTAAGAAAATAGAGATAAAACCGTGTTGTATACGCTTTGGCCGAGTCTTTAGTGCTTAGCTAAGATAGCTTTCGTGTGAAATCATGTTTTTGTATAGGTGAAGCTAGGCTGCTGAATGCGGTGTCACATCGATTATTAGGTTTGTTTCCACTATGAAAGAAATATCGATATCGATCGATAATATCGATAAATAGTCACTCAGTCGGCATTGAACGCAATGACGTCCAAGTGTGTTATTCCCATAACAAACTTTATGGAGAAAAGCGTTTTGACAGTTAATAAAAAGTACGTCAACGATTGGTGGTGTCAACTACCCTATTGTAACTGGTTGACAAGTGTTTGAAACAGGATTTAGATATTGCTAGGTGGCACTAATGCTTTTATATAATTATTGTAATTAACTGATCGTAAGCCGGAATCGGAGTACTGACTTAGACATAATGTAGGTTAAGACATCATAGACAATAAGAAGATAAATGTAAAATTGCCATTTGTTTTTTTTATTCTCATGTGTGGCATTCTATTCTCAACCTTTGCCTCGTTGAGCTTAGTCTTGGGTCAAGAGCAAACCTATCCCAAATAAATTTTAAAAAACTTTTTAAAATAAATTCTTTAAACCTTACCTAAACCAATAATCACTCGCAACGGTAGCGAACAGCTAACCGCCAGCGCACACCTGCACCACAATGTCGTTGCGACCCGTAACTGACAGCTTGTCAACCTATTAGGTACCGCGGCCAAATCGCTAACAATCGCAAGTAGATGCGACAGTCTCGGTGGAGAGTAGTATATCCCTTGTGCGACAGAATACGGCACGTGTGCCCTGGCTCTCATAAATGACACAGTTCCTTGTGATTAGCGGAATAAGTAGAACCTTTAAATTCTGGACTCGATAACCTGATATATCCTAAGCAACAAGACCAAAAATAGACATTTTAATAAATAATAAATATTTCACAACAATCACACCAATTCTCTAGTCCCAAATTAAGCTACGAGGTTTGTGTTATGGGTACTCGACAACGGTTAAATATTTAAATACTTTTTTTGTAAATAAATACATATTTCACATAGAAAACACACAGACCAGTACAAACACACATGTTCATGCACACTTATGCTTGTAATGTGCGGGGATCGAACCCGCGACCCTGGGTTTTAGAAGTCCGACATGTGGACCACTGCACCAAGCAGTCGTCAAAATTTTAAATCGTCAAACTTTCTTTAAAATTATTACGTTTTTAATAACTTCTCAAATCTTCTAGAGTCTAGAAAATTCAAACCATAAAGATCAGCGTTCCATCTCTATTAACATTGAATTAAAATAGTACTCATCAGATTACATCTATTAATCAAATTGATTCGTTCATTATGCAAATGAAACGAAAAGTCTGCCAGTAGGACATTTAAAAAAAACTTGAGACCATAGCCAAATAAGTGAAAACTTCGTCGCATTCCAAAATATTGTTGTCAATATGCAAATAATATGTTCGTTTCGCCAAATTCTGAACACTTCCGCCACGCCTAGCGAGCGACAAATAAAAGAGAAATGTCTTAAACATGTATTAAGTATCCTGCTTTGCTCAAAAACACATCAAATAATAAAAATCTTTATTTAACAAACAGTAGAGCACAAAACTGAACGCGCTGGCTGTATAAGATGCTGCCATTGACTTAATATCGAATGAAAACAAACTTAATACTAAAAAGTTTTAATTACAATGCTTAGCACCTATGCAGTAAGGTTGAATATTAATCGCAATGCTCTCGCGAGAGAACGGCCTACAGGTTTCGACGACACACTGCCATATGGGAACTGAACACCCCACTTTCTTCGGAAACCATCTCTAGTACTCAGTCTCAAACTTACGTCCCAATCGATTGGACGTTAAAAAATGGACCTTCGTGTCGGCGGGTAAAAAAAAATAAGCTCCCGCCAAAAAGTGACAGTGACATTTGTGGTTTTTTTATTTACTCTTTTTAAAAATCGATCGTGTAGTGGTTCCCGAACGAACTTTTATTGTGCATTGGATACTTTTTTCTGCTGGGAAAATGGTCAGTATTTTTTTTTGTGCAATAAAATACATGAAATTACAGTGATTTTCGGTCTTAAAGTATAAGAATAGTTAGCTTTGATATACTCGTACAAACAATTATTTTTTAAATCATATTTTCATAAGTGAAAATACCTTGCGCTTTCAGTTTTGACCTGAAAAAATATCGTTAGCAGCTTAAATTACGCTTAATGATGTGATGAATTGAAAGAACTTTACATATTCTATGTACAACCACTTACTGAATTCACTTGCCTAGGATGTCCTACATAAAGTTATTAATTAAGATCAAACATCTATAAAAGTATTATTTTTTACTCAATGCTTAAAGCTCCATGTATGAGACATTTGAAGCTTTCGAGCAATGTTTTATTTTTTAATTTATACACCAACATTTTGATACTTTCAGTTCCAATTCTGACATATTTTTAGGTAACATAAGCTACGACAAAAAATAATTGAGAAAAAGTTTTGAACTTTAAAAAAACATAGATAAATATGCCAAGAGGTGCTATCTCTGGTCAACCGCTTGACACTACTTTCTGAGACAACTTGTACAAATATTTCATAATCAGGATAATATTTTATAATCAGGATGTCACCAACTTTCTTTTTACACACTCAATAAATTTTTAATTAATAGACGCATTCAGCTGAAATTCAGCTCATAAACATATTGATATACAGACTTTCATAGCAATTAATATAAATTTTACTAAATGTAAAATCCGGTTTGCTCAAAGCCTACCTACTTATGCTGGGTTACCTATGCAACCAACGCACAACTTCAGCATACTGGTTGCCGCGGCGTCGAGGTGACTGCCTCGTTGGTGTAGTGGCAAAGTTTCTGCCTTACATCCGAGAGGTCCCGGGTTCGAATCCCAGATTTTTGAAAACCGACAATTTACATTGTACAGTGACAGGATATTGTTAACAGACAGAACAATCCACTACAATAGAATAGACATATCACGTCATGACAAAACTCTTAAAACCATATACCTGATAGACATTGCAATACCCAACACTCCAAATATCCAAACAACCATTTCTTAATACAATTAAAAACTCAGTGGCACGCGCAAACTGAACACATAAGTTCCATAGTTATTTCGTCAACAGGAGTGGTTACCAAGCTACTAAAACAAAGCCTTGAAGTACAAAATATCCTTCAAAAAGTCATACACATCCTCCAAAAAGCCACAATTCTCAACACTTGTCGCATCACTCGCAAATTCTTGTCCTCCGGTTCTACAGCTTTACACCCTCTGACGCTTGGTTGAGACCGGCGTTGGTCTCAACCAAGCGTCAGAGAGGAGACACCCACATATGATAGAGAAAAGTATATCTTTAAAAATAAATAACAATAAATATATTTCAGACCATGTGCATAAATTGTTAGTATAACACAGTATCTTAAAAACTAATGTTAGTAGTGCAATTAACATAAAAAAGTATACGTGTGCGGCGCACATTGGCTGCATTTACTCACCTCGACAGGTGCGCAGGCGCATCCAATGTCGCAGCATCGGTGAGTCCCATCGTTCAGCAAATGCGGCCAGGATGAGCGGTTTTGAATACCAAACGAGAAAGATGTAGGCAAATTTCATTTCTCGTTAACGGATGACACATCGATTTCCATATGATAATCGTATACAGGGTGTATTTTAAATTGATGGTAATTAGAAAAGCTACATGCTTACATCCTCTTCGTAGAGCCTAGTTTTATTAATAAGGGTATTTACGTGTATGTGACATATAAGAGGTGCTTGTGGCGCAGTGGTTGCAGCGCTTTGGTAGTGATACCAAAAGTTAAGCAACCTACGGCGCGGTCATGTTTAGGATGGGTGACCATTCTGACCATAAAAGTGACGTCTATTTACAAGCATCTCCGTGCTTCGGAAGGCACGTAGATACTAGTCGTTAAGCCTGGTCAGAGGCCCTCGGACGGTTTAATCACATCTGACAGTAAGGTTGGTCACTTAGCTTACACACACCCCTCCACCAATCCGCACTGAGCCCGCGTGGTGGAGTATGGCTCGCACCACCTCATAGTTGAGGTGAGGCCTGTGCCCAGCAATGGGACGTATATAGGCTCATGATGATGATGACATACAAGAACGACGACACAAACAAACATTTTGTAACTAAAGATATGTGTTTTTTTGATTTTGTGCCGTGTGTTGCGTCCTAAATCTATTGATTTTAAAGCTTTTTCTTGCCCAAAAAAATAGGAATATTTACTTTTTAATGATGTTATTTTATTAAGCTGGTAAAAATTTATGATAAATAACTAAATAATAGTAAATGACGAACATCTCCTAAATTAAGGCCTGTGGACACCTGTGGCAAACTGTCGCCGCCACTGGCGTATGTCAGCGATTGTTTGACACGTTGTCAGTTACGAGTTGTAGCGACAGAAAGTAGCATGTGTCCCTTGGCGGTTAGGGTTTCAATTAGAAACTGGGTTATTTCAAATAATTTTAGACACCCTTTATAAAAATCTGACTAAGCGCACTCAATTTAAAAAAAGTTTTCTGTAATAAAACGTTAAAACTATTTCATTCATTAAGGCTATGTTGGTGAAAGTTAATTAAATTTTGAGTTAATTAATAAGAGTTTAACTTACTTAAATAAACTTAGTAGTTTTGGGGATGACCTTATTTTCTACTTTAAGACCCAAAGGAACATTCAGTTAGTACCGCCATTCTGTACAATGTCAATTTTACGCAATAGATCTTACTTGATATGGTAATTACAAAATTTCTTATTAATTGGTTCTTCACTATATTATGTTGAAAAATTGATTTCGCAAATGTGTATAGGCAAGGTATTTAAATTTAAGCCAATATATTTGTTTCTTCGGTTTACGCGAACAGTAGACATTGAAATGAGACACATTTTACGGATTGTTTCACGATTTATTTACACTTTGTTTTAACCTGACGTTTCGGACCCTTTTCAGCGTGCGTGGTCACAGGTAGACTAATGTGTTAGTTGTCATTACATAGTTTGAAAAAAATGTTAACAACCATTACTCAAAAAAACCAATGGTTAAGTAAATATAGTTAATAATATATAATATAAATTTTAGTAAATTCACTGACACTTTTTTTTAAACGCTGATTACGTCTTATTCGGCCATTTTAAAGCATTTTACCTTACTTACGAAACTTTTCATCATTTTTGAAGACGATGGAAATAGTTGTTGACTTTATTCCATCAATTTAACACAATGTCATTCAACCTTCGTGGTGTTTCGCCATAGAGTATAGAAGAACCACAAACAAGCTGACTTCCGTCGCAAGTTAACCGCTTCCGGCAGTATTCAATGAGAGGATGAGGCTTTAAAATGTTTTCCACTTGGATCGGTATGTCCGTTGTATGGGGAAAAGTCCGACGTGTACTTGACGACCACTTTAGTGTAATGGTCAAGAAGTTGAATATTATCCAAGAAGATCGCGGGTTTGATCCCCGCACTGCACAAACATTTGTGTGCATGAACATGTTTGTTTGTACTGGTCTGGGTGTTATATGTATTTACTTAAGTTTATTTGTAATACCACTGTTGATTCTGATATCTGTAACACAAGTGCTTAAGCTACTTACCACCGAGTCAGATCAATGTATGTGATGTTGTTTATTTATTATTATTTACGTATAAGCAGATATATTTAGGCGATCAAATGGATTGCTTAGCTGAAGTGGCAGTGGGTCGGACATATACACGCTATATGACGCCTCAAGCTTCTACATAGAAGACCGCTCTTAAAAAAATACTTAATAAATAAAATTTAGCCTGTTTCATCAAACCGATTGTTAAATATTCGTAACAATATTTCTCTCGGGTGATTTGAGGGTGTCTCCCACAATCATTGATGAAACATACGCTGGCTCAAAGCGTTAGAAAGCACTTACAAAAATCAACGACTCCATTAAGGTTCTCGGTAGCTCAGTTGGTTAGAGCATTGAACCAGACTTCTAAAGGTCGGGGGTTCGAATCCTCCGTGATGACCGGAGCTGAACAGAATTTTTTAAGTGTCATGTCTTTTCGAATTTAAAAATAACGTTGTGAACGCAAAAAATACTTAACAAATAAGACCGCTCTTATTTCTTACCACACACACACCCATTTCGTAATTTAAACACATGCAAATTAACGTTGTATGTACTAACTATTACTATAACCATCAAATTACTCTCACAAAGTGAAAGTCATATGAGCTGATGTAATGAAATCTTATATGAATGATTTAAAACAGGTCCTATTATACCATTCTCTAAGATTATCGATCTGAGATTTAAAGTTTTATGCCTCGGGGCATTTTAACTGGTATAGAAAATATTGATAAATAGTTTACAACATTAAAGTCGTTACTCTATGATTGTAGATAGATAAGACAAGAAATTTATAATTTTAACGCCAGCGCACACCTGCGTAATACTGACGCCGCAACTCCGCAACACCAATCACCGCGGCCAAATCGTTGACATACGCGAGTCTCGGCGTCTGTTGTCGCATATTGGGTCTTGGGAGTTGCCGAAATATTCACGAATAAAACCAGTAGGAGTGACATTTGACAATAAAACCGCAATTTAAACCTGTTTAACTTTCCCATGGACTGTACATTGAAAATTTGTGTAATGGTGGGAACAGGAAATTGTCATGGGCAATTCCTTATATCGTTGGTTTCAATCTTACATTTGGAGCTGTCAAAACGAATACTTAGCTTGGTTGGTGGTAGGACTTGTTTTTAGGGTTCCGTACCTCAAAAGAAAAAAACGGAACCCTTATAAGATCACTTTGTTGTCCGTCTGTCCGTCCGTCCGTCCGTCTGTCAAGACCGTTTTTCTCAGGAACGCGTGAAGGTATCAAACTGAAAATTCTATATGATACTTAGGTCTACTGTCCCTGGAAGCTGTAGGAAAATCAACCTTCTAAGCCATCGCAATCAAAAGATACAGCCATTTAGTCCGCAAATTTCCGCAAATTTTCGAAACTCGCACGGGAATCAAAACCTACAGGGTACTTCCCGTAAACTTAGAATCTTGAAATTTAGTACGAAGTCACGTCTTATAGTACAGATATAGGAAAAATTACGAAAACCGTAAATTTTCAGTTTCATCATATATATAAAAAATATTTTTGAAAAATCTTTTTGACAATTTTGAAAATTTCAAAGTTACTAGTCCTTATCTACAGGTTTGTACGGAACCCTCGGTGCGCGAGTCCAACTCGCACTTGACCGGTTTTTTTATTTAATACTCTGTGTATACAGTGTGATTTAAAACTTATTGTTAAAGCCCTCGTTACCCAACCCTCACAATAGACCTCAGAGGAGTGGGTGCGGCTGAAAATCAGCGCTGTCATATGTCAGCAATAGCTGAGCCACTTCCAATTGCTATCATCTTCTATTTTTTTATTTTATTTATTATTAAGTGCTAAACATTGTACCATTTACTGTTGTTGGAAGTAATAAACTCATTTTTTTTCGTCAGTCTGTCGCCATAACAATTGTGTTGAATGAATTGTTGTGTTAACTCATAGCTAAAGTAACATCATTTTAACTAAATTGTACGATACGTTTATACGCGTTTGTTTGTGTACAAATATAATTTCTACTCTTGACGTTTTAATAAAAAAATCCATAAATGTCAATTTTATATGGCTAAATAGGTCAAAGCTCTATTTTATGTATTTACGACCACATTTTTATGCAATCTATTCTATTTATAAGCAAATAAAGATATTTGAATTTAAATTTAGAATATAATAGACATCGTTTGTTTGCAAGAATACAACAAATTTGCAATTCTACAAAGATCTTAGAAAATAAGACAATAGTCTTGTGTATTCAGCCTGCGTATAGGCATGCAAATATTAATAGTAGGCACATTTTGTTGCTTCCTGCTGAAACGCCGGTAGTTACGCGAAAAGGGAGCATTTAAAAAAAAATTCTCCCTGATACGTTTTTCACCCCACAGGAAGACCTTCCACATACTAGTCGAACCTTAGCCATAACGTCTCCTAGTTATAATGTTGCCGTTGTATGTTATTAATCATATTTAATACAAGACTGTTTCATAATAACACATGAGTGATAAAATAATCGGTAACAGAAAATAAGTACTTCAGTGAAAATTTCACGTGCCTACCACTAACTATTACGCACAGACAGAATATAGCCTGATGCGTTACGATATGGGTGCGGAACCATAAAAAAGAATCTTTTCCCATGATAAATCACAAAATAATCCTATAAATAATAGTTTAAGAAACTAAAAAATACGCTTTAGTGTTTTTTTAGTTTTTTAAATAATAATTGTTTTTAATTATTTTTTTTTTGTTAATAAGGATAGTGGAAAACTCATAGGTATCAAACTATTGCATTGTCATCGGTACTTGATACGTGTGCGAAGTTTCCAATTTATCCGATTGCTGGAAGTTGGTGAAAATTGAGCTCAAAGATTTTGTTACATACATACATACATCCAGCCCGTGCTAATAAAAGCGTGATAAAAACTAACCTAACCATCTCTCCCATACAAAAGACATCAATGCACCACATTCACTTTAAAACCACATGGTTATTTGAAACTAAATTACGGCAATAATGTACACACGACAGCACATCAAAGATAAATACTGTGGCACCTTATGCTTTAGTGATAAGGGCGACCTTGCTACAAAAATGGGTAGACTGGTAAGCATTGAAATGATGTGGTTTGAATAAATAAAGAATTGTGTTGTACGTACGGTCTATGAACTTGGTCACGGTATAATAGTCCTCCTGGCTGATTTCGACCACGGCGGCCAATCTCAACAGAAATCAGCCAACTGCGCAGGAGATATTATAGTGCACAAGTGTGAGCGCAATACACAGGTGCACTCACTGTTCCATCACCCTCAAAGTTCGGTGAGACGGCAATCCGACATGACCGGAGAGAGATCAGGCGCAGGACCAACGGCTTAACGTGCTTTCCGAGGCACGGGGGTGTAACACCGCCAACTTCCCGACTCCGTTCTGTTTTTGAGAAATTCATGACAGAAAATCTCAGAAACAATTTTGGCTCGACCTGGGATTCGAACCCAGGACCTCTCGGATGTAAGGCAGAAACTTTGCCACTACACCAACGAGGCAGTCAAGGTCACGGTATAGATACGCGTATAAGCTTAGGCAGTACGAGAGCAATGAACAGATGCTCGCAAGATATTATGATGCGATTAGGTGGATAAACCGCAAAAACAAGCAGCCTCAAACCAGACTAGCGTTCAAATTCGAACAAATGTTAGAGTTTTGGCCCTTTCATTTTTAGAGACATCTTTAAAACGGAAATTCAATCATTTTCTTTTGATTTTATAAATTTTTGGGAAACATACAGTTTTAACATTTCATAACACAAATCAATTAAGTTTCCTCAGCTTAAATAATACATGGAGTAAACCAATTTAATTTTTGTTTAAAGGGTTATAATATGTGAAACTATAAAATTATAAAAAGATGACATAACTCCAAAGAAACAACATAACTTATTATTGGGGCAAGTTATGATTTTCTTTTTTAAACTTAACAAAATTTGATGCAAAAATGTCAACTGACTGAATATTATGTATTCTTATCTATCTTAATTAGCTTGTTGGTTACGAAAATGATCGCGAATGCGCGCAAATGTTCGCGGGAGACCCTCTAGTAACCTAGTTATTGATTTGACTGACAATACGTAATTCGCAAACGTTAGTGGTACCGTGTTCGCGAAACTCCATTTCAAAACTGTAACATTGTTCCAAATATCTAAGGAACTGTTCTAGTTTTTATTTTTTTAAATCACTTGCGTTTACGCATTGAGTCAAATTCGTTGCGGCCAGTTTTAGATACAGCGGAAATTGATATCAATTAACGAAATAGCCACGAATGTGGTGCTAGGTTAGAAACCAACTTGGTGGCTGTTTTTTTTTCTTTATATATCCACATTAATTTATATGTCAAACCAACGTTTGCCAGGTCAGCTTGTTTTTTTTTCATAAAAATACAATAACATACATTGATCTAACTCCGTGGTAAGAAGCTAAAGCACTTGTGTTACAGATATCAGAATCCACAGCGGTATTACTAATAAACTTAAATAAATACATATAACACCCAGACCAGTACAAACAGGAATTTCTTGCACACAAATGTTTGTACAGTGCGAGGATCGAACCCGCAACCTCTTGGTTGGTAGTCAACTTCTTGACCATTACACCGTTAGTTAGGTAGTCATATATTTTAAGTTGTATTAAGGTGCCTGCGGCGCAGTGGTGGCAGCGCTTTGGCAGTGACACCAAAAGTTAAGCAACCTAAGACGCGGTCATGTTTGGGATAGGTGACCATTCTGACCATTTAAGTGACGTCTATTTACATACATCTCCGTGCTTCGGGAGGCACGTTAAGCTGTTGGTCCCGGTTAATATCGATAGATATTAGTTGTTAAACCTAGTTAGAGGCCCTAAGGCGGCTTAATAACATCCGACAGTAAGGTTGGTTATTTACCTTACAAACACCCCTCCACCAGTCCGAGCTGAGCACGCGTGGTGGAGTAAACTCATACCTACCACCTTGAGGCCTGTGTTCAGATGTGGGACATATATAGGCTGATGAGATATTTCAAGTAACTATACTCATCTACTTCAACTACGCTTATCAATGCCGCATCCATTTCGCGCGTCGTAACATGTACTTATTTCCAACTTGATATAACTTGTCGGTTTCACATTGAATGGTCATCGGTCCGGACCGCCCGTCTAACAAAAAATTTACCTGTTTACCCATTAGTCTTATAATATTGCACGCTCATCTGATTTGATTGTATTTTTTTTTGTAAACCGTTTTCTCAGTAAGTGAATTTCTTTCTAATTCTTATGAGAAGTTAATATCTTTAAACCTAAGTTAAACTAAAACTATTTCACCAACCGTGCAATATGACGTCCAAAACTTTCGTCTCGGCGTGTCGTTGCCGACAATAATGCGAAACTCTAAACAATACCGCGTTTTGAATTAGTTAACTTTTACTTTTTACCTCGCACGAGATCCACGGTCATTGGCATGGATTTTCGGCTCCTAAAATAACTAGCCAGTCTCTTATGTTCGAAATAAGCAATAGGCATAATGACGCCTATCTTAAATATTTTTACGACCATGCCGTTTACAAAACATAGCCCCTATGAAGTTGATACAACCAGAATATTTCCAAAAAGAAATACTTTAAGCGCGTTAAGCCGTTGGTCCTGCGCTTGATCTCTCTCCGGTCATGTCGGATTGCCGTCTCACCGAACTTTGAGAGCGATGGAACAGTGAGTGCACCTGTGTATTGCGCTCACACTTGTGCACTATAATATCTCCTGCGTAGTTGGCTGATCTCTGTTGAAATTGGCCGCCGTGGTCGAAATCGGCCAGGAGGACTATTTCCAAAAAGCCAAACCAACCAACCACCAACTTCCCGACTTCGAGCTGTTTTTGAGAAATTCATGACAGAAAATCTCAGAAACAATTTTGGCACAACCTGGGATTCGAACCCAGGACCTCTTGATGCTGCTTTACACATACCCACCGTATTTTACATACGTCTTTACATATCTACGCGTACACACAAAAGAAACAGATGCAGGAGCCGACTTTTCTTAATAAGTAGATAGTAGATATTTGGTGATCGTGATCAGATAGTGGCGAACCTCTCATTAAAAGATGTATTAATATCGAAAGGATATTATAAAATTGATAATTATATTAATGACAAAGATATATGGAAATGTTTGAATGTACACAATTACAATTATTGTAAATCAAATTTGAAAAGAGGCAACGACAATAGTGACTGAGTTTCTTGCGCCGCTTCTACTCAGCACTGGCCCAAATTGTCCCGAAGCGTTGGTAGGGTAAATTTATATGTTGGGACGTGTAAAAGAGCTACTTGTTAGTCTATTTACAGAAAATAAATTGATTTTATTGATTTTATTTAGGAACCAGACTCGCTCTTGACCGGTTTTGTTATAAACCCATAGAGGTCACACATTCGCTTAGCTTTGCTCACGTAACGTAGCTTCCGAGTTAACACTTTCTAATTTCTAGACTAGTTCATTAGCATCTGAATACAAGAATTTGCTTTTAAGCATTTCCACCATTTTGTTGGTAGAAAGTTTTTTTGCCCCAAGACTAAGCCCAACTAGGCAAAGACTGAGTCTACGATGGAGCGAGCTCACCTAGAAGATGCCTATTCACTCTAGCTATGAAGATTCCTAGCTTGTAATTGCAGGGAAACATTGACGCAGGTAGTGAGTTCCACTCTTTTGCAGTGCGCATCAGGAATGTAGATGAGAAGCGCTTGGTTCGCATCAGTGGAACATCGACATGGTACGGATGGTAACCCGCGGTACGTCTGGTGGTCCGATGGTAAAACGGGGGCCGGCGGAATGAGCTGGTGTAGTTCATGACCACACACGCCGAAGTAAAGCCTGTAAAAGATTGACAAGCAGGCGACTCTGCGGCGATGAGCCAAGCTTTGGAGCTGCGTGTTTAGATGTTCGCCTGAGGATAGTGGCAGATAATCCGCATGCGCCTATATTCAGGCACTTCATGCGAACGATGAACGAATTCGAATCTAGTTCGCAGGGAGTGCCTCTTAGGTTAAATAAAAATACCCAGCTGTCAACCATAGAATGTTTGTAATTATTTACATAGTTCTAAGCTTCCATTGTTACCAACCCATGGATCATATCCGAAATAAAGAATTTAAATTTTAATTGGAATCGGCATTTCACAAGAAATTTGAAAGAAATCAACAAAAATTGTGAAGATTTACGATTTGGGGGCTAAGCACGAAAAATTTCGTAATGTATAATGTCGTCCAAACGTCAGAAACTGGCAGTTTCCCCGTACAAATTGACAAGTCAACGATAGGTAAACGCTACGAATATGTTACCATAGTTGTTCGTATTCGCCCCACTGACCCATGTAGGTGTAACGCACGTTTTCGTCAATTGAAGATAGCTAGACTAATGCTTGCATCAAAACACGCCTGTCTTCTTTTTTATGTCTAACGCATCCTACAAAAGAAGCTGTGTGGACAGTAACCTTAGTTATTGCTTTCAGGAGTGCAAGGATACAACTCCTTCAGTTTTGTATTAGGGATTGCGTTAAAGCTTATAAAAATTGGTTGCCTGTAAAGTCGGTATACGCGCGAAAGTTTTACGTGACAAACGACTCTGAGTGGTAAAATAATTTTAATGTGAATATTCATTCGTATAACATGAACCGGTGTGTATGCCTATGTCTCTCTCTCTCTCTCTCGCTCTGTCTCTCTCGCGCGAAACGTGAGCGGAGCAGCGTAACGCAGTTTCTTGAGGTGTCACCCGGCAAACCAATTTATAAGACGTTGTCACGTCAAAATTACGAGAGCGTACAAAAACCATGAGATTAGCAGTCGGATTTCCTCTAAAGGAAATCATTACTACATTAAGTAATTTGACATCCGTAAGTTAATGAACAACAATAAATTTAAAATACCCCCGACATTAGCTAGGGAAACAGCTGGTGAGCTTCAATGGCTGGACGGATTTTGAGCAGCCACAGTTAAGAATCACCGCGATAAAATTATCTTTCGAATGAAAAAGGCTGCATTGAAATCGGTCCATCCACTCGGCAGATACGATGCCACATACAAACAGATAGGTAAAATTTATAACTACCCCCTTTTTCGCCGGGGGTTACAATACAGTTTTTCGTGCTCACCCCAAGGGTGCTCTATAGTTACGTTCTGAATTAGAACATACTTTGCGGTGGGGTGAGCACAATCACTTGTCTCGTAACGTATACGTTTCGTCCAAACGTCAGGAATTGACAGTTTCCTCATACGAATTGGCTAGACGACACCACCAATCGTTGACATACTTTTTATTATCTGTCAAAACGGTCTGCCTCCATAGATTTCGTAAGGGAATAAATGATTGTGACGTCACGGTCATGTGTCAGAAATCGGAGTCAATTGACCGAATATTTATTGCGTTTTGTGTGTTTAAAAATTGGTTTCTACAGCTTTTTTGAAATATTTTAGTTGTATTAACTTCATAGGGGCTATGTTTTTTAAACACCATGTTCTTGGCAATATTTAAGATAGGTGTCATCATCCCAATTGACTGGTTAATAGACGATAGGCAAACGCTATTAATACGTTACGATAGTGGTTCGTGCTCACCCCACACACGTGAGGCTAAATAAAAGCTTCTAATTTAAAATGTATTATAATAACCACCTGTCAGAAATGTCACGAGAAATGCCACGTCACACATCCGTGAGCGAATAAAGCGTGTAAGTGGGCGTTCTCATTCACCATTACATAACTCAAGGATAAATATTGGAGTTGGAATTATGAATTGCGCAAGGCAGGTGCGTCCCGCCCGAAATGAGTGAGTAGAAAGTGTGGTGAAAGTCTGTAAACTCGGAGATGTACAGATGACCCGCCAAAGACTATGTGTGGTGTTGAGAAGCGAGGTTTCTGCCTACGTTAGCTAATGAAGGTTTTTTTTTATTAGCCAACAACATCGTACTGCTGGGCAAAAGTCTCCCACAAACTATTCACCGAATCCCGAGGCCAATGTAGATTATGATAACAAGAACTTAATTTATGCTGAAAAGTGCTCCGCCAAAGTTCATTTTATTCATAAAATATTGATCTATACCCATAGGTTTCCGACATAAAAACTCTTTGCTGAGATTTTTAAAATTATCGTTAAACAATTAAACTAAGATATTATAATACGATTAGCCGAATAGTATAAAAACAGGTAATCAAAAAATAAAAAATAAATCAAGGAAGCAATAATTTAAACTACATATATAGAAAAAAATAGCACCCCCAGCGCTGCTATTGGGTATGGTGCCCAAAAGCCTGGCACTCCTCTTTGTATGGCAAGGCTGATCCTTTGGCCGAGGAAGCTGCCAGCCCTATGGTCACCAGTGTGTCAAGCTAACCAATTTAAAAGTACAAATAGGCAAGTAAATACCTCTTTAAAGTATCGTTTATTTTTAGACGGAGTAATTACAGCCACTTTACGAGCAAATATGTTATAAGAAACTTTTATTATTTGTTTACAGCCGCCATTGACCCCATTCACGAAATAAAAAGTGTGACAAAGCGTGATTTAATGCCACATGTGAAGATGCCATGATGTAACCTCCGGTATTTCATAATTATGGGAAAACTTTTTCGAGTTACTGCTTTGAAGAAGCATTTGCAAATATTTCCTTAGTGGGCATGAATTTAGGTTAAGCGCTTTTGTTACACTTCTGAATTCACAACCGCGTATGATTTAGGTTGTATGACTTTACTATACTAGGGGTGCTTGTAGCCCTCAAAAGCAAGTAAATACGTAATTTCCTTAACCTTCAGATTTTATCATTAAAAATAAAACCCTTATCTTTAACTTCGCAAGAATCACTTGGTTTTCAACTGATTCGTCAGTTAAATCACGTCGGTCCGAGCAAGTTTATAGTCATTGTGAAATACATTTTAAATGTTAAGGTATTTTGTTTTAATGTCAACTCAATTAAGTCATGGACCAACTCTGAACTTTAAACCTATAATTTTCACTTCGAATAAGCGAAAGTTGGGACACAGCATTGAAATCATTCAAGTTTTTCTCTTTTAGTTGTAAGGACGAACTTGTTTAAATGTATGGTAATATTATGACGACCACTTTGGTGTAATGGACAAGAAGTTAACTGTTAACCAAGAGGTCACGGATTCAATCCCCGCAGTGTACCAACATTGGTATAGATGAAAATGACTGCTTGTACTGGTCTGGGTATTATATATATGTATTTATTTAACTTCATTTGTATAAACCACTGATTCTGATATATGTCACACAAGTGCTTTAGCTACTTACCGCGGATTCAGATCAATGTATGTGATATTGTTGCATATTTATTATTATTTATTTATTTTGAAAATTTGTAGAGCTTTGTCAAACCATCCACATGTGAATAGTCCAAACGAGGAATGTGTACGTAAACAAAACATTTGTTTTGCCTTGTATTAAATGGTATTGACATAAAACCTGAAAACCGTAAAACCACATAGGAAGCCTATTTGTACGGTTAATGTATCTTTTATGTTAAAAATAAATATTTAAGTATGATGATGATTGATCCTGTTGTGTAGGTAGAAAACCTATGTCGCCAAGTATGAATGGATTAACCGCTCTGAGGAACACGTTACTCTTTGGTAGAACGGGACCAGTTTTACTTTCATAGGTGTGTGAAAGCACCTTCCCCGCGAAGATGGGTGGACACTGCGGTGACGTAGTCAAATCATAACTTTTTATCCCCGACGAAAAAGAGGAGTGTTATGAGTTTGACCGTCCGTCCGTGCTTCGGGAGGCACGTTAAGCTGTTGGTCCCGTTTAATATCGATAGATATTAGTCGTTAAGCCTGGTCAGAGGCTTTCGGGCGGCTTAATAACATCCGACAGTAAGGTTGGTCACTTATTTCTTATCACTTATTTATTACTCTCCACCACGGTTCACTGAGCCCGCGTAGTGAAGTATGGCTCGTACCACCTCATAGTTGAGGTGAGGCCTGTGCCTATCTGTGGGACGTATTAGGTGTCCCAAAATGATCGTGCCAAACTTATGGAGATGATAGACTATTGGATGGACATTTATACAAAAAAAAACACTTCAGTAAAAATACCACCATTTCAGAATACGATTTTTTTTTCATGTTTATTTAAAATCTCCAATTTTGAGCCTACCTCTTGTTGCTGTGTGTAAAAATGAGCAGATATTTGTCTTGTTCTCCTTGTCAAATATTCTTGAAGAATTGATCTGTCTAAGGAAATTCAAATTTTCTCAATTATTTTATGGGACACTTGAGTTTTTTTGTGTAAATGTTCATCCAATAGTCTATCATTTCCATAAGTTTGGCACGCTCTTTTTGGGACACCCCGTATAAGCTGATGAGATGATATAAATTTTATCTTATAGAAAAGCTACAAAAAGAGAATTATTCTGCCTCAAATTTCCACTAAACGACGCCAGCGCAGGAACCAAAATACATCCAACTGTAATCGCCTGAAAAAGCTAGAGCTGGAAGTCGCAGGACTTACAATACCTACGACTCACGACGTGACACAGAGGATGCACCTGGAAACGCAACACTGATACCAACAAAACACTCAACGCGTTTCGCCACTCCACGTGGCATCCTCAGGAGATGTTGTCGCTTCGACAGACTACTAGCGACTTGCGGTTTCATGAATATGTGTAGCATTATGATACCACGTGTTAAGCTTCGTGTAATGTAAGTTATCATGGTCGTATCATAATAAAACAAAACACACAACAGAAACCGCATGAAAGTAATAGCTACGATTTAAAATAATGTCTGTCATAATAAACATTTATCTACACTACATCTTAGACAATTGACAAAATCGCTGTCATTTGGAAAGCGTTTGTTTTTGAGTACAGGCGCCCTGCCTTTTCACCGGTGCTGAGCGAGGCTGCGGAGCGGAGAAACGTAGATTTATTAACCAGTAGGATTGCACAAAATCTCCGCTCCTCTTCAGTGGACAGGTCGTTGTGAACACGTTTAAGATTCGTACAACATCGGTAAGCGGAGCGGAGAAGCGTGGAGTGGGGAAGCTAGTGCAGGCGAAAACTCGCCGGCGAAAAGGCGCAACTCCGCTTCGCTATTGGTTGCAATGACAACATGTTGCACTCAACATAATAATAGGTACTCCTCATTCACTTGTACTCGTAGAAGTCAATGACCTTCCTAACTATATTTAAATCTATCCATAAAGCTGCCATTGACGTCATTTGAATCTTTCAGCATGGAACTATCTAGCTATAGGTCGCTATAACAACCTGTTGCACTCTTATAGTTACTCCTCATTCACTTGTACTCGTAGAGGACAATGACCTTCCTTACTACGTTCATTCAAATCTATCCATAAAGCTGCCAATGACGTCATTAGAATCTTTAAGCACGGAACTATCTAGCTATTGGTTGCTATGACAACCTGTTTCACTCTTATAGTTACTCCTCATTCACTTGTTGTACTCGTAGAAGACAATGACCTTCCCATCTCGCGTTCAGTATGTACCTTCTAAACTCGACATTTGATACGCGAGCGAGGTCACTGGCCTTTTGTCAGCCGGTGGAGTGAATGCATTCACTCACGGAGAAATTTCTAATTCATAAATAACTACTCGCGGTTTTCGTGTGCGTTATCTTATCTTTGACAGTTAACATTTGTTATAAATTTTAAATTTCAATAGGGTAGTTAAAAAACTCTTTATTGCACACCACAATAACTACAAAAATCAACATACACAAAAAGATGTACAATTAAGACAGTCTTCGATAGCGACCTCTTCCAGACAACTTTCGGGTTAAGGATATTGTTATTCGTGTGTTCGTTTAAGTGTGTTTTGTGATGAGAACGGAGAGGTTAATAAATTTATATTTTTTATTTATATTGCTTTATTTCAAAATAAAACTTTGTTCAAAAGATGAACTGCTGCTGGGAGGCATTCTCTAGCTACTAGTCATACTGTTGTTGGTCTAAGCCCATACTAAAAGAAGTTCTATCTTTAATCAAACCACCTAGGTACAGACGGCTACACGTCAAGTTAATCACTGTGGCATCGTAGACTCACGCATGTAATAAGGGTGATTTTAAAGCTGAAAAAGAGAATTATTTTGCTTTAAATTGCCACTAAACGACGCCAGCGCAGGAACCCAAATACATCCAACTGTAACCACTCGAAAAACCTAGAGCTGGAAGTCGCAAGACTTACAATACCTACACTCACAACGTGACACAGAAGATGCACATGGAAACACAACGCTGACACCAACAAAACACTCGACGCGTTTCGCCATACATTTGGCACGGTGATGTTGTCGCTTTGACAGACTACGAGCGAAGGGTGATTTTGCAATAAAATGGATAGATGTGGCGTCCTCCGTTGCATTTCATCGTTTTTTTTTAACAAAAAGTGTGTTAAAGTATCAGGAATATCCAGATGGTGATATTCTGGGTTCTGATCCAAATGACTTCTACAAATTCATTCGTGAAATTCTGAAGTGATTGATTTTATGCGCTGTACGTAGGAGACCAATGACTTTAGAAGTCCCTACTTGCTTTTGTTCTGGTTTATGGTATAAAATTTGTAATTTGTCTATCGTAATATGCTTTTCACCGCGCCAGTTAGTTCGAATGTTTATGATTTAGCATAATTTGTAACTCATTGTATTGTACTTCATACTTACATGTTTTGGCTTACAGTTTAGTACTTAATCATTTGAAACTTTTATCTCCACAACTGTAATTTGTGTTAATAAATAAAAAAAAATAAAAAAAATAACTTTTGATGACGTAACAAGAATGCATGACCAGGTCATGATGTGTCATGGTTGGTACAAGTTCCGTCTGATTCCCATACAGTGGGATGTGACGTCAGCCCAGTAGGACCACATTCCGCGGGAGAAAGCGAGGGTAGATGGTGTTTTCAATGTCGGGATGTTGGTGATGTCGAAATGGGTTTGATTAACTAATGATGGGTCATCTTTTTTTTTATTTTTTATTTGGGATAGGTTTGCTCTTGACCCAATACTAAGCCCAATGAGGCAAAGACTGAGTCTACGATGGAGCGAGCTCACCTAGAAGATGCCTGTTCACTCTAGCTTTGAAGATTCCTAAGTTGTAATTGCTGGGAAACACTGACGCAGGTAGTGAGTTCCACTCTTTTGCAGTGCGCATCAGGAATGTAGATGAGAAGCGCTTGGTTCGTAACAGTGGAACATCGACACGGTACGGATGGTATCCTGCGGTACGTCTGGTGGTCCGATGGTAAAAGGGGGCCGGCGGAATAAGCTGATGTAGATCATGACCACACTCGCCGAAATCCATTGTTTTTTAACGCTGCGCTCTATGTATGTTGTGTGTGTATGTTTGTGTTGTTTTTTTTTCCTCTTTATTTAAGGAGCTTTGTCGTATCTTTATTAAATTTATTTGCGTATGAAAAAGGGTACGTTTAGGTGGTAGGTTTGACATTGTGGTTCAGCTTTTTGAGCCATATTATTACAGCATGCAAATTATGTTAATACATTTTTAAATTGTGTTTGTCTTTGGCATCGTATCTCCCGAACGGAGAGACCGAATTCAAAACGTTTTTTTTTAATTCGAAACATAATTTAACCAGGAAGGTTCTTAGCTATGGCTGGTCAAAATCCGTACAGGCTTTGAAGTTGACGGCTCGTTTCGTTTTTTTAAATTTTAGTTTTTGTTTGCTCATGAATGAAAGCTTTTAATTATGTAAGTAAGGTTTTAGTTTTTTTTGCTCATGAATTGAACAGATTTGAATGATGTAAAAAGGGATTGAAGTTCATTTTGTTAATTATAGTTTTTTTTTGTTCATGAATTGCACAGCTTTGAATGATGTAAGAAAGGGAAACTCACAGTCACAAATGTAAAACTTTTCTTTTCAAAGTTTCTTTGCGCAAGCGCATATAATATCCACACAAAAGGACCGTTAAGGTTGTTTCGGCTCCAAACCGGTATAACCGAGAAATCTTAACATTCCCTTTCAATATCCTTCTCAAGGCATTGTTTAAGTGTGACTAATATGGTTATTGTGAGCGTAGAGTCCTCTGTTACACGCTTGTTTACACAGGGTGTGACACTGGGTTGTGTAACATTTGACTTACAAAGTTTACGTGAAAACATTGTTGGAGTGAAAAAGAAAACAGCGTGCTGTAATAGTCCTCCTTGTCGATTTCGACCACTGCAGCCAGTCTCAACAGACATCAGCTTTCCACGCAGGAGATATTAGTTTTATTTTTAGTTTTTTTCAAAAGTAACATGCATATTACAATTCATTTGCACTATTCCGCCAAACTGTGTAACAGTTTGTCGGCAGAGCTCTCGTGGACAATACTAACATTATGTTACTTACATTATAATTATTTAGTTATTAAGTATTTAGTTAAGCGACGAATAGGTAAACCTATGGTTATAGTTTAAGGTTAGGTTTACAGGTTAACTTACGACTTATCCTATATTTATAATAGATTTGATGCAGCACACTTTAACAGCCTGTTTCACAAGTCGCAATAAGTTCTGGTCAGCGTCATCCGTCCAAACTTAATTAATCGAAAACAAAATTAAATTTATCATACGAAATGAATTCATATTTGAGTCGAGTTGACGCTTATTTGTCGATGGTGACACAGGCCCTTAGACTATTAACATTCTTGTTAACAACAACAGTTTAGCAAAGGTAGGTTTACAATATAAGTACACGAAAACTATAACATCACCAGGTGAAGCCCGGCTCACGGGCATAATGACAGGTAATGTTTTTTTAACATTGTTTTCTTAACATTGTTTTCTTAACATTGTTTTCAAATGGTTTATTATAGTCCACAAGTGTGAGCGCAATACACAGGTGCACTCACTGTTCCATTACTCTCAAAGTTCGGTGAGACGGCAATCCGACATGACCGGAGAGAGGTCAGGCGCAGGACCAACGGCTTAACGTGCTTCAGCATGCTATAGGCCGCATACTTCGTATGAGCACTTCGTAGTGGTAGGTACTTGCTCGCTCGGCACAATGACATAGGTATTTTTTATGATCATGTTGGGCATCTGTTTGACCAATTCTGTGTGTTCCTTAAAGACATATGTACCTAGTTAAATGAACTCGATTATTTACTTGTTTACATTCTGACACATTATTATTTACTTTGACATTTAATTTTTACCTAATTTATGTGTGTAATATATATTTTTTCTGTTGTTTCAGTTCCCAAGGCGGGGAGCGGTAAGTCAAGAAGAAATTATTGAATGGCACAAGTTTCTTCTTCGTCACTGTAAAGTATAAATCTTAAAAGGATGATGAGTGATGACTTATGTCTTGTGTACGTCTTTTTTGAGAATAAACGTCGTTAAACCTAAAGGCCCACGCTGGGTTTTTACCAAATGGAAGGAATTGGGACGGAGGTCGGATACACAATCCGAAAATGCAAAGACAATTACTTACGCTTATTATTAAAATCACCTTTTCAATTTTTGTACCGCGTCTTATACTTCTACATTTCGACACAAGGGCACACTTGCGGTGTACTGGTCGCCTTGTCTCGCCACTGTCAGCCAGCGTCTAGGCCCGTTGCCATCTAAGCGGAGAAAAGACGAGAGGAAATGTGTTTTGAATGATAATAATAATAAATATTTTACAACCATCACACCAATTCTCTAGTCCCAAATTAAGCTACGAGGCTTGTGTTATATGGATACTAGACAACGGATAAACATACATAAATACTTTTTTTTTAAATAAATACATATTATACATAGAAAACACCCAGACCAGTACAAACAGACATGTTCATGCACACCTATGCTTGGACTGTGCGGGGATCGAACCCGCGACCCTTGGTTTTAGAAGTCCGACCTATGGACCACTGCACCAAGCGGTCGTCAAATATCCGTCAAATAACCAACAGATTAAATTATTTCCACATTTCCTCTCCGCTTAGCTTCGGTGGAAATGGATCAAGCGGAGAGGAGATCAATCTCCTTTTACTCTCGTCACCCTTTTTCTCCGGTTTAGTAAAAACTGGGCCTTAGCCACGGCCATTTATTGCCACGCTATCAATCACAGAGTCTGTTTGAGGCGACATTGTGACAATATGTGCGTTGGCGGTAAATAATAAATAAATATACAACAACATCACATACATTGAACTGACTCCGTGGTAAGTATCTTAAGCACTTGTGTTATAGATCAACAGTGTTATTACAAATGAATTTAAATAAATACATATATATAACACCCAGACCAGAACAAACAGACATGTTCATGGACACAAATGTGTGTACAGTGCGGGAATCAAACCCGCGACCTCTTGGTTAATAGTCAACTTCTTGACCATTACACCAAAGTGGTCGTGGTGCAAGATTCTTTGTGAACTGCGTAACGCCAAAACGCGTCATAATCATGAATGAATCACAGCCAACATTTGAAACCGCAAATTGCACGGAAGAACTTTTTGAATTCACTCAAAGACAAGTCAAACCGCAGCCAGCGACAAAATAGAATTTCATCGCGACTACTCTCACTGTCATGGCCTGCGGGTGCCTGCGGTTAGGTTGGTACGTTGCACTGCGAAAATATAAGTGATTTCTTAATTATGTACATCAATGTTACCTTCTCCGTTTTTTTTTATTTTATTTATTCAAAGAACACAAACTGAGCTACATCCCTTACAAAATCACAATTTTATGAACTAAGCTTAAACTAGATTGTAATCCTAAAAGTGCTCCTAGCGTGTATAATATCATGATTTTTATAAATTGTTTTATTATTTTACATTGGTGCAAATAATAGGTACATAAAATTTTAAGTATATAAAAAAAATCTGTGCTTTCCTTAAAATAACAAATAAAAAATTATAATAAATGAGAAATGAAATTACTAGTATGGCCACAATATGGCCAGATATTCACTCTACAAATTGCTGAGAAAAGATATTTTTCCGATAATTTTGATGATAAGTGATAACACAAATAAACTTACGGATAATACAGAGTAGGTACTATACTAACTAATAGCATTGGTATGTGGTCTCAACGTTGAATGGTGCTTTGGTGGTGCCTTTTTGCCTAATGGCCAATGGCGGTAGTTTTCAGGCCAACTGTTCGCCCGAAATGTTAAACCGGCTACACAACATGCCGCATGTGAGCGCTGATTTCCAATGGTCAATAGTAGATTGTATCATGAGGAAGCAAAATAATATTTTTACGGCGAGGGCGCTTTTTTGAATCCAGAGCGAAGTGAGGGATTCTAGAGTAGAATCCCGAGCGTAGCGAGGGATTCTAATGTAGAATCCTGAACGAAGCGAGGGATTCAAAGTACGTCGCCCGAGCCAAAAATATATTTGCGTCCAAATGATACACTCTACTTTTCATCACCCTCTATGAGAAAATAAAAAGCGACTCAGTTTTAATAAAATTTAATTATTGAATAATAATATTTATATAATTTATCAAAACCAAGAACTTGAATGTGAAAATTGATTTGATGAGAAATGATTTTTCATCCCACCATCTCGGAAAGAGTATTTTTGCTCTTCAATATCTGACTGCAAAAGTAAATTGAATTTAGAACATCGTGTGCACTAAGTTTGTGAATTAAAAAAATCATTAAACCTATTTATTGCTACCTCTATGGTGCCGAATATATCATACAACTTTTTTTAATTTGTTAAAAATACAGACACGGAACCTTCTTGGTGTTCTTTTTTCAATTTGCTTTGTAGGCGGTCCTTTACGCGGCATTTTTTCACGTCACTGTTAAACCTTATATTAAAAACAAGAAACTTGAAAACAAGTGAAAAAACTAAAATGAGTGATTCTAGCGACGAGGAAGTTTGTTTGACGCCAACAGAATTGACTGAAACTGTTAATAATGCGCAAACGTTTTTTTTTGCATTTAGTCATTTCCTCGCTAAGGTGGAATGAAAAGTTACGTGTCGCACTCGAGTGCAAAGATTTTTCACCTCGTGCTCTTTTGATTCCCTCGCTAACGATCAGGATTCTAATTTTGAATTTTGAATCCTTCGCTTGCTCGGTCATCAAAATGGAACACGCGGTTAAAAAGCAACTTTGCACTCTTGTAAATTACTATTGACACTTTAGTATGCACTACCAAAGCATTGCTATCCTTCGCCAACAAGCTTCTTATTTACCAGAACTCCGTTCAGACCTTAAAGAACTAAAGAGAAAAAAAAACATTAACATAGTGCCAACAAGGTCCCCGACTAAGCATTAATCGCGGCAGCAGGAAGCTGTTTTTAAGCGGTACCTTAAACCAATAAGAAAAGAAAAAAAACAAATCAATATCATGCAACTTCGTGTTACTATTGTTAATAATCAAGCTACTCAGTCTCTTTATCACATCTTCTTCGAGTGTGCTGAATTCTCTTTGCAAAGATTGATCTTGATTGAAGAATCGTTAGAAGTATATAAAAATCCTGAAGACATCCCGCGCCGTCTACAGGACCTTTTGAAGAATGAAGCGTGCTTCATGGCACTATTCAAATTTATATGTTCCACAGTGGAAGAAATTTAAACTACCACAGCACAGCATCAACACTGAAGTCTTTTCATCTCTATTTCTAACCTTCAGCAGATAATAATACTCAAATCCAGGCTGCATGGATAAAATCCTTTGCCTTTTCCAGAACGGAAAAAAAAGAACAAAAAAACATGCAACTTCCGAGTTATGAATACTGTCCCTCGTAAATCTGCAGTTAAGTTATCGAAAGCTCAAACGGTTATTAAACCCGGAATAAAATTAAACCCATTTGCAATGTTGATTCAAACTCCCTATTTCTCTATTTCTTCCGCCATGATTCAAAGACATTACATTATTACATAGACAACTCGTGCATACAGAATGAAAAGTCACTTTCTATAAATAGTGTTTTGTTATTTACCTACAGAGAAAGGCAAACTGAAGTTTTGCTTGCATGCTTTTGATAGAACACAAAAAAATAAAAGACCCTGGCTAGATTAACAGTTTTTTTTAATGAATCTAAACGTAAACGACGCAAAGAATGACCCATTCAGTAAAAAGTTTCAACCTCAAACAATTTTATTTTGATTGTAAATGGCGTATAACAATAATAATATTTATTCACCATTAAGACAAAAACAAGTAACAGAGTTAAGAAAATAATACATAATTATATTTTAACTGCATGTACATGTCGGTAGAATGGCAAGCCCCTGCCCTCTAAACTAGGATAGATCCTGTACCTTAGAGAACAGTGATTTCTCCAGAGATATTGTAAGAATATTATATTAACTAATGTGGTTTTAAAATTTACACTTCCTGATGTAGGTCATACGTCATTCGGAAAGGTGCCATAAACGGTCGATAAAACAATGAACTAAACATGGTAATCATTAAAATAAACCTATTACTTGTAAATTCTTACTTACTGGTAAAGTTTGAATCTCAATCAATTTTATTCTAATAGTTAATCGCGTCATTTAAGCGGTCGGTAAAACAGTGTAAACTGGGAAATGAAAATTATTACTGGTAAAGAGTCAAAGTTAACCTGGGCTAAAGTTTTTTTTTTTTAATATAAATAATTATACAACAACATCACATACATTGACCTGACTCCGTGGTAAGTAACTGAAGCACTTGTGTTACAGATATCAGAATCAACAGTGTTACTACAAATAAACTTAAATAAATACTGTTACGCCGGTGGGCTAGTGCTAAAACTTTGATCGTGTTTTTCCGTGCCTTGGAGGCGTTTTCAGCAGGCTGAAATACCATTTCAGGCCGTTTCAGAGAGTGTTCTAACACATACTAGTTTATCGAAATTTCACCCAAGTTGCCGTTGTTTTCAGGCGCCTGAAACATGTTTTCAGTCCGTTTCAGGCCACCCTCTATCAGATGACGCCATAACCTGAAAACCCGTTTTCAGGCGTTTTCAGGACCCCTTATGGGCCTTTGAAGCCCACTTCAGTATATGACGTAATTTTCAGTAGGAGTGAAAGAAATAGCACGATTAGAGAGAGGCAGCTATACTAAGAACATTCCAGAAAGGTGTGACAGAGACAGCACAAGACAAGGATAGCACTATGATGCCGAACATTCGAGAAAGGTCTAGGCTAGGCAAGACGGCATTTGGAAGGATCCCGAACAGTCCCGTACTGGGTAGTAGGTACCTACCGAATATTCGGGAGTCCTTGACGGCCGGTATATAAGGAGCCCGGGAATGCGACCGAGTTTGAGTTTAATTTGGGAAAGCGACGAGTAAACATCGAAGCGAAAACTGCGACAAGAAGATTTTGGAGTGCGATATAAGTGTTTGTGTACTAAGTGTTGTAACGTAAAGTGTGTACAATAAATCCTACTCTACTTCATCGGTTTAGAAGTGCATTTCAATCTAGATCCCACACCCCTAGAACGTAACAATACATATAACACCCAGACCAGTACAATCAGACACGTTCATGCACACAAATGTTTGTACAGTGGGGGGATCGCACCCGCGACATCTTGATTAATACTCAACTTTTTGCCTATTACGTCAAAGTGGTCGTCAGTTGATAATATGTAGGCCTGCGAACTACATAAGCCCAGGGAGTGTAAGTAACACGCAGATTTTTATAATAATAATAAAAAAAATTTTGACCATGTCCATAAATTGTTAGTATCGTGAAAACTAATGTTAGTAGTGCAATTAACATAAAAAGTATACGTGTGCGGCGTACATTGGCTGCATTTACCCACCTCGACAGGTGCGCAGGCGCATCCAATGTGGCAGCATCGGTGAGTCCCATCGTTCAGCAAATGCGGCCAGGATGCGGTTCGGGCTGCTCCTCAACCGATTCAAGAGGGCTGCACACCGCTATCTCATTATTGCGTGGAAACCATATATGTGCTTTTCCGCGAACATAGTAGACGCGCTGCAATAACGAGGCAGCCCGAACAGCACCCTCAGCTCATTATTATACTGAAATCAAATCAAAATCGCTAATTTCTGATTTCGAATTTCTTTCGTACGTCCACTGAATTAATGTCTTGTTCAGGACCATGACTTTCCTCACCAACTGGAGCAGCTTACCATCACTTATCTTCGTGTGAATGACACACAACTTCCGATGTACTGTAAAAAGCATGGGAGCTTCCGACCACAGATAGGATTATAAGGCTATGGCGTAACACCAGACAATGGGATGAAAAAACGCCCTGTATACTAGGGATGGGACTAAGTATCGATGAGATTCCACCATGATCAAATTAGGAAGAAATAGCACTATGTGAATATTCTTATTGACTATATTCCTATTTTCGTTTTCTGACTTAGAATATGTGTGCCACAAATAATTCTCATACTGAAAGATAATGCCAATTAAAATATAAATTAAAATGAAAATCAATGCATGTTTCTTCTTATACAAAATTAATGCATTCTCGTGTCACAATGCTCGTTCCCGTACTCCTCCGAAACGGCTTGACCGATTTTCATGAAATTTTGTGAGCATATTGAGTAGGTCTGAGAATCGGCCTACAATTTTTTTAATATCACTTAGTGATAAATAAGGGTTGTCCAAAAAAAATATATGGCAAAACAACATTTGTTAGCTAGTTTTATTTAATTTCAAGCCTAAATTTATTGTTTGAGGCTGTTTGTTTCTTAAATAAATTAAAAGTTCTACAGTGATACGTCACGCCTAGCTAAAAATCGTACATAACTAGATGTGACAAAATGCGAATATTTTAAATCAATCCAGCGCCTTTATTCCGTTTTTAACAAAAAATCCATTAATCAGCTTTTTTCTTTAAAACGGATATTATGAAATTTACGTCAACTGCCCCTAAATTGTTCACGAAGACATTGTAAATCTGAAGTATAAAGTAAATTATTGAATTCAAACATTTCCCATTTATTGTTGAATTCAAAGGGCTGTATTTTTGTTATACTATTTTTATGTTTCTCAAATTGTTAACTTAATTAAATTTATTATTTTATTATTTATTTATGGTTAACTAAATTTAATTTAAATTAAATTTTAATTTTTTGTCAAACTATGTTACCGTTTGCTTCTAACTTTAATTAGTACGCATGTCGTGGCATCCTTTAATTGAGGCAACACTATTAAAATCTGGTTTATAAAATTGTTATAAGTAATCATAATAATAACAATAATATTTCTTAATGGACAAGTACAATATAACACAAAATACAATCATAAAAATTTAACTTTGAGCAGATTGCATTGTGCAATTTGAATATTGCAACGCACGAAATTTTGCAGGGGTCCCCAAGCTAGGCAGAGCCTGTGACTTGGGAGAACCATTATAAATTTGTAAATTCCTAATAATAAAAAACTTATTTTACTTATAAAAAAATTGAACGATTTCTACAGCTATTTCTATTGCTATAACAAAAAAAGTGAAAAAAAAAGTAAAAAGTGAATGTGAAGTGTATGATTTGTTGGCAGTCCTAAAATAAATAAAATAAAAAGTGGATTCATCTGTTTATTATCGATAGTTCTCAACTATCGACAACGTTCCCATCCCTAGCCGTAATCTAGTTTGCTCGAACCGTGCCGGCGAGAGTGCACCACTAACCGTGAGTCTGCCGGGTCGCTAATAGGTTTTTAGTAATGCTAGATCTACGGAGATAGGTACTTTGACACCAGGAAAAGAATCTTGAACATGGCCTACCATAGTAAATAACAAAAAAAAATAACTTCCTAATTAAAGAACCCCCGAATGAGCCAAGAAAACAATTGGTGAGCTTAGCCAAGACTCAAGCTCGACCCCGCACGGCAAGACCTCACGATACTGTTAGCTCATTTTGTGTGGATAGGACAACGTGGGATAGGAACGTAACTTAATATTTTTGAAATTTTGGGCATAGACTTATACTTTTTCTCAAGAATGAATAATTTTCCCCGTTTTTGCACATTTTATATTATTTCTTCCCTCCTAATAATTGAAGCGTGATACTGATGTTATATAGCCTAAAGCCTTCATCAATAAATGGTTTATTCAATACAAAAAGTTTTTTTTCAATTCGAACCAGTAATTCCTGAGATTAACGCGTTCAAACAAACAAACAAATTCTTCAGCTTTATAATATTAAGTATAGATTTGATGAACTACTAACGGAAAATATTTCTTCTTTTTTCAGTGGGTGCTACTTTGCTGCCTGTTGGTGGTAGCAGCTGAGGAAACAGCGGAAGGCAATCAAGAGAACGACCAGGACCTCATCGCAGAAGCCACTAACTCAGGTGACACTGTCTTTTAACAACCTTTTTAGCAGTCTTAAAAGGTGCACCGACAATCTGGTGAAGGTCGGTAGTTCGGTATACTGATTGACTGCCTCGTTGGTGCAGTGGAAAAGTTTCTGCCTTGCATCCGAGAGGTCCTGGGTTCGAATCCCAGCCTAGGTCTAGCCAAAATTGTTTCCGAGATTTTCTGTCATGAATTTCTCAAAAACAGCTCGGAGTCGGGAGGTTGGCCGTGTTACACCCCCGTGCCGTTAAGCCGTTGGTCCTGCGCCCGATTTCTCTCCGGTCATGTCGGATTGCCCTCTCACCGAACTATTGTTTTCAGAAATAAAAATAAGTGATTCCTTTAGATTCCTGTTTAATCCCAAGGGAGCATTTAATCGAGATAAAATGTTTACTATCACCCAAGTCAGCTTATACTCTATCTGTATTCCAAATTTCATTAAAATCCGTTCAGTAGTTTCATAGTTATAGACAGACAAACATCTTCACAATTTTTTTATATTATGTTTAAAAGAAGATATCTGACATACTCTCTCTCTCTCTCACTTCCAGGTGCGCCTGCGCAAAAACGCGAGGCGGGTCTATCCAACTCGTACGGGGAGCCGCTGCCTTCGGACGCATACGGACCGCCGCAAGATGGTCACAATAACAGTAAGTAAAGCATCATTTCGTCAGATTAGGCTAAGGCTACACCTGCAGTATACTGTTGCCGCGACTCGCGTCTGACAGCACTGCCTTCTGACGCGTACGGTCTGCTCTAGCATGGTCACAATAACTGTGAGTAGAGCATCATTTCGTCAGTTTAGGCTTCGGCCACACCTGCGGTATACTGTCGCTACGACTCGCGTCTCACAGCGCTGCCTTCTGACGCGTACGGCCCGCTGCAGGATGGTCACAATAACAGTGAGTAGAGAATCATTTCGTCAGATTAGGCTACGGCTACACCTGCGGTAAACTGTTGCCACGACTCGCGTCTCGCAGCGCTGTCTTCTGACGCGTACGGTCTGCTCTAGCATGGTCACAATAACTGTGAGTAGAGCATCATTTCGTCAGATTAGGCTTCGGCCACACCTGCGGTATACTGTCGCTACGACTCGCGTCTCACAGCGCTGCCTTCTGACGCGTACGGCCCGCTGCAGGATGGTCACAATAACAGTGAGTAGAGAATCATTTCGTCAGATTAGGCTTAGGCTACACCTGTGGTATACTGTCGCCACGACTCGCGTCTGACAGCGCTGTCTTCTGACGCGTACGACCCGCCGCAGGATGGTCACAATAACAGTGAGTAGAGAATCGTTTCGTCAGATTAGGCTACGGCTACACCTGCGGTATACTGTCGCCACGACTCGCGTCTGACAGCGCTGTCTTCTGACGCGTACGGACCGCCGTAGGATGGTCACAATAACAGTGAGTAGAGAATCATTTCGTCAGATTAGGCTACGGCTACACCTGCGGTATACTGACGCCACGACTCGCGTCTGACGGCGCTGTCTTCTGACGCGTACGACCCGCCGCAGGATGGTCACAATAACAGTGAGTAGAGAATCGTTTCGTCAGATTAGGCTACGGCTACACCTGCGGTATACTGTCGCCACGACTCGCGTCTGACAGCGCTGTCTTCTGACGCGTACGGACCGCCGTAGGATGGTCACAATAACAGTGAGTAGAGAATCATTTCGTCAGATTAGGCTACGGCTACACCTGCGGTATACTGTCGCCACGACTCGCGTCTGACGGCGCTGTCTTCTGACGCGTACGGTCTGCTGTAGCATGGTCACAATTACAGTGAGTAGAGCATCATTTCGTCGAATTAGGTCAAGGTTGTTCAGTTTACTCTGTCAACCCCCTTTTACCATCGGACCACCAGACATAGGTACCGCGGGATGCCATCCATATTCATATTCATTTAATCACTTCCATAAAGTAACAGCAGTTCCCAATACAGGTATAAAAGATGTTCATTTTGTTACAATATGACCTTCTAAGGCATTCATGATTTTTAGATAAAATAATAAAATTTAATTAATACATTTTTATCACTATCAATACAAATTATATATTATATTATTATTATATAATAATAATTATTATATTATTATTATTATTATCATCCGTACCGTGTCGATGTTCCACTGATACGAACCAAGCGCTTCTCATCTACATTCATGATGCGCGCTGCAAAAGAGTGGAACTCACTCGAATTCGAATTAATTTATCAAGTAAAAAACTGAATAACTCACATAATGTCATTGTATCGTTTCAGATCAAGATCTACATCTCCCCGCGCCTGTGTACGGAGTACCGGAGCTGCAGAACAACAACATCTTCCAGCAAGACCCCCCGCCAGGTGCTTACGGACCCCCCTCGCCCGTGGTGTTCCCTAGCCAAACGTACGAGGGACCCCCACCGCCTCTCTTCAAGCCAAAACCCGTCTACGGCCCACCTAAACACTATGGACCACCCAAACAAAGCTATGGACCACCCAAACCCGTCTATGGACCCCCAAAGAAAAACTACGGACCACCTAAGCAAAATCTACCGAAACCCACCTATGGCGTTCCATTTAAACCACCAAAGGTTTCTTTCCCCAAACCTACATATGGAGTTCCAAAACCGAAGCCAGTCTACGGACCTCCAAAGCCCGTGTATGGACCCCCTAAAGCTACTTACGGTCCACCTCTAAACCTACAGTCACTACCAGCTCTTCCCGAACTGCCTCCGATTAACCTTCCACAGTCTTTTGGCGTCGGAGCAAACTTTGGGCTTGACAACAGTTTCGATCTTGGCTCAAATCTACCAGCACCAATATACGGAACTCCCATCCCGGGAGACTTGAAGCCAAACTTCCCGATCCCAGCTGAAACGTATGGCCCTCCTGGACATTTTCTAGGACCTGTAGGACCCAACGACCAGGTCGTGGTACATGGAAACGACATAGGACATTACGGTCCACCCCAACCGGACCCGAATCCTCGTCCACCACACCCTGGCATACCAGCGCCGCCTACACCACCTCACGTTCTTTACGACGGCTGGAAACCGATCCCTGGAGTGTCCAAACCGATATTTGACCACGGACATGGCCAGCAGCAAGGAGGCCATCAGCATATAGAAGACCAGTACGGGCCACCACCACCTCCACCTCAAGTCCAAGAAATCCATTTGAATCTAGATGGAAACTCTCTTCCTAATCAAAACCAGCCGCCTAACTTCGCTGGGGCTCAAATCACGACTGGCTACTCCAACGTCCATCAAGATGCTTTAGCGAATATTGATTTGAACGCAATTGTGGGGGGAGACTCAAACCACATCGATCAATCTAAGACAGTTTTCGAAGCGCATTACACGGAGCATGGTCCTCAGAATGACGTTCAGTTCATCCAATCGTCATCTCAAACTACAGGTCCGGAAAGACCGAGCGATTCTTATGGAGCGCCTCCATTGGAGTCTTTGTCCAACGGCCCGTACCCACCGTCTATTAGACAGCAAGGAGCCAAAGGTCTGATCCCTCCTTCGGGCATATATGGAGTCCCTCCAGGTGGTCAATACGGTGCTCCTCCTCGACACCCGCCCTCTCACTTGCCCATTCCCCACGGCACATTCTCTGGAGGTGGTCATTCCATCCACACCGGAGGACACAACCCGCGACATCCAATCAAGTTCAGAGAATCTGTGCCTGAAGGTCTATTCCAGCAGATTAGTCAAACGACACACCAGAAGGACTTCTTAGGAACAAACCACTTGCATCAGGGTCCCGCATACTTGCCTCCACCGATCCGTGACATCAAAGACGTGAACCACCAGACTGGAAACCATGGAAACCAAGGAGGCGGCCACCACGGAAACCAAGGTGGCGGCTACCACGGAAACCAAGGCGGTGGTAACCATGGTAACCAAGAAGGAGGAGTATCCTTGTCAATTGAACAGTCAAACATGTACAGCCTACCTCATGAGGGCAACCCTATCAATTTCCAGTCGTTACAGCAGCAACCTAGTAACCTATATGGTTCACCAATCGATTCCTATTCAGTGCCTTTGCTCACAGTCGGAGTGGGAGACCATTCTGTTTCATCTTCAAATCAAAACTCGGTCACAGCTACCGTCGACGGTACTGTTTTAGCCAATCTGAACCTCTCGAACTTATCTAACCTCGACGCAGCGGCTATCCTGAAGCATTGTCCGTACCACGAAGCTATACTCAAAGCAGCACAATTTGGAGAGAAAATTCCACAAGAATTAGCTTCGAGCTATGTCGCTAGTCTAAGCTCCTTAGGATCAACTCTTTCCAAGAATCAGCAGACGTTGATATCCCCTCAGAATGGTTTCAACACCCCTGTACCTGGTAGCGAATCGGTTTCCTACAACACAAAAGACCTGTCTACCGCATCTCATACTCTCGTCGAGACTATACTTCCAAGCAACGAAATAAAGAAAGAGAAGACTGAAAAGAACAGCGTGCAGAAAGGAAAATCAATGAAGGATGATTCTGGAAAGCACAACTACAAACAAGATGACAGATTACAGTATGTATCTCAACAGATACGACAAACTTCGGAGAAGATACGTAACCTGAGCGAGGAGACCAAGCAATTACAACAAAAGATTGTGTCTAACAGTCAGAATTTGAACCAACAAACCAAATCACAGTTGAGCCAGACAGAAATACCTATCAGAGGCCAACACACGAGCTATTCTCTGCAGATCCAATCAGCCGATGATGGACAAAGAGGAAAACCTGGTTCTCCATCGATACCGCATGAGCAGTTGCTCTCCGAAGGTCTTTTACAGAGTATCCTACAAGCGATTGAACAGCCATCGCAGCAGCAGCAACAACCTCAACAGCAGCCCGCAAATTTTAGGCCTCAAACGCAAAATTTCAATTTCGACCAATCGAACGCCAAAATTAACTTCGAACAGTCGTCATCCTTAGATTTGTCCAATATTGATGCTGGAGGTCTAGTACTGCCAGCTGGTTATGAACCGTTCGACAGAAATAAGGACAAACAAAGGAACAATGATCAGGAAGTCCAGAGCAGCAATAAAGATATAAAGCACATTCTTAACAGCGAAATTATTCATGGCCACCGAGGCGACATACCTCATTCTGATTGTGACCAAAAGGCTGACAACTCTGTGACGCATACAATCGTCGTGCCTGCGCCTACGATCGAAAATGTATCCACAGTTGACGACGTAGATGACAATGATGTAGCGGTGTTCTTTGGAGATTCAAAAGAAGAGAAGACTGATCCAGTTACTGAAATATCAGTAGCGACAAGCATAAGCGAGAACGTAGAAGAGTATAGCAAGTCGGAATTCGGTGATAAAATCAAGAAATCATGAAATGGTAGCGCTGTAAGGGATCTAGTCTGATTTAACCAGTGAGCTGAAAAGAAAAATTGGACCACTTTTTAAAACTGTAACAATAAATCAAGGTTTTCGAATACAAAAACTGATAAGTAGGTATACTATTAGTTTTACATTATTAAATCTGGTAACCTTAATATACTTGTTGGTGTTTGGTAAATACCTACATAACCATGATTGTTAATAAGTACTATGAAAATATCAGGACTTCTTATTTAAGTAGAAAACATTGCCAATAACTTGAGGTCTCAATGATTCAGGCTCAAAAACTCACTGGTGCCATTTTGATTTTAAAAAGAGGTGTTTAAAGTTTGGCCGCCATCTTCCAAACTTAACATAACGCCATCTAGCGACGATTTGAGGTACATCCACAGTGAATGATCTATGATCTATGATAGATCACAACACTTCTCTGGATGCATTTCAAATTAACTGACGGTTTTTTTAATTTATTTATACCATTAACATTAGGTTAAGCTATCCAGTATTTGGTTGTTCGGTTTTATTATTTATTTTTGCTATTCGAGCGGATTGTTGTATGTACAATTTTAGTACAATATTTAATTTAGTGTAACGATTGTCGTTTGCGATCGAATAAAATGTGTATAAAATGTTTTGTTGTTCCTTTGCATCTTCTTACTCCTTACCTTTTTAAATCTAAAAATCATATGCATATTAGTAGACTGAACCTATCTCGTGTGTTCATAAGTGGTGAGACAAACTTTGTGCTAAAAAAAAGAAATAAAAAATTACTGGCTGCTATTTATTTCTTTTTCTAATTTTGAATTTCGAATGTTAACTTTTAATTCCTTTGATTTTCAAATTCATTTCTTTCAATTTTCTCAAATTTTCTCGTTCGTGATGGAGAGAACAAAAGAATTGCGTGCGACCGTGATTTCGCTATTTAAGGCGGGAAAAAAACCAATGGAGATTTTCCGTTAGGTGAAAACTTTTGGTGTGAGCCGTAACTTCGTGTATGATACTATTAAACGATACAAGGAGACAAGTTTTTTGCAAGATCGCCAAAAGAGTGGTCGGCCGCGCTCTGTAAGGACGCCTGCTAACATCAAAATCATCCGAGAGCGATTTCGTCCAAATCCATGTTGAACTGAGAAAAAACTAGCTCTGCAGACTAATATTTCGCGCGTTTCAGTCAACAGAATACTGAAATATGATCCTAAGGTGAAGGCGTATAGCCGTAGGAAAGTTCATTTTTTAAACGATCGCCTTCGTAAATTGCGACCGAACGTTGTCCAATACTGCTTAAAGAGACACGATGCGAAGAAAATACTCTTCACCGATGAGAAAATCTTGACTGTCGAAGAAAAGTTCAACCGACAAAACAATAAAGTGTATGCAAAAAGTAGCAAGGACGTCCCAGCTTCAGCACGGAATGTCTCGCGTATACTCATCATCCGGCTAGTGTGATGGTATGGTGGGGAGTTTCGTATGAAGGTGTCACTCCGCTCCATTTCTGTCAACAAGGCGGCAAAGTGAAAGCCAAGAACTATCAAACTGACATCTTAGAGCCTGTTGTGAAACCCCTGTCCCTTACTTTGTTTCACAACAAGGATTGGGTTTTCCAACAGGACTCAGCGCCATCCCATAAAGCAAAAACCACCCAAGCGTGGTTGAGGGAAAATGTGCCGGCCTTCATCGCGGCGAACGAATGGCCCTCTTCCAGCCCCGACCTCAACCCGCTGGATTATGCTTTATGGGCTGAGCTAGAGCTCATTGCCTGCCGAAAGTCCCACCCAAACTTGGAGTCACTGAAGCGAGCTCTTGTCCGAGAACCAAAGCGAATCCCGGTGGAAAAGATTCGTGCCGTCATTGATGACTGGCCAAATCGTCTAAGGGCCTGTATTAAAAACAAGGGTGGTCATTTTGAATAATAATAATTATTTTTTGTTTATTTTTATCTACTAATTGTTTACTGAAAATTTTAGAAATATATGTTAATTATAAAAAAAGTTATGCAACTTTTATTTCGTCTCAAAACCTATGCACACACGAGGTAATGGTTATCGGACCTTAGTGAAAAAATTTATTAGTACTTAGTTTAGTCAGATCCCTGTAGATTAAAGGTGCGAGCACTTCGAGTCGATTCGAGGCCTTATTATTGCATCCTGCATATAATTCAATTTAAATCCTAAATATAAAAATCAAAGCGTGAAGTTTTAAATGTTTAACCACTAAAGCATTTGGATTTCTATTATATCAACGATCTCAGAATATTACCACTTTACCAATTTCTTCTTTTTAAAAATAACGCAACGTTATTATACTGAGAATTATTAATAACGAGTAAATAGTCGTTCAAATAGTATTTGACAGCCTGACATTCAGTTTGACAGCCTAACGGTAAAATAATAGACTCAACGATGCTATTGCTAAATCCAAACATTGGGAAATGAGAAACCATTATTACCATTAATTATAAAATAAAGTACTTTCTACTATAAAAATGAACATAGAGTTCATATCTACTTCACCAAAACCTATATGCGAAGGTTGTCTGAGTTTGGATTTGGAACGAAAGTTGGCTCCAATTCATGATTCGGAAATCGAAAGGTATTTTGAACAGTTGATCGAGTCTGCACCTCGGTATTCGGATGTTGTAAGTATTTTTGCCTATTACTAACAAACTAATAAATAAATAAATATACAACATCACATACCTACATTGATCTGATTCCGTGGTAAGTAGCATAAGCACTTGTGTTACAGATATCAGAATCAACAGTGGTATTACAAATTAACTTACTAAATAAATATAACACCCTGACCAGTACAAACAGACATGTTCATGCACACAAATGTTTGTAGTGGTTGTCAAATAAGTAATAAATAAATAATAAGATTCAACATCTCCCTACATAGCCTCTAACCTACTCAAGGACCATTGTGGAACATAATTCAAAGAACATTTTGAAAGTTTAGCATTCTGCTTTAGAAAGATCCTTTACTTTTTCCTAAGTTGTATGTAAATGTTATAAGGTAAATTAATGTGTAATAGTCAGTTCTGTATTTAAAATATTTTTTTACAATAGTCATGCATTAATCATAATCATTTATTCATTCATAAACATAGGTACATACATACATTCCGGTGCCCCTTTATTTTTTCTGATTCTCTATTATTATTTATTACAATCAAGAGTTTTTGACACACTCTGCCTGTATGTATACAGAGAGAGACATACCCTGTAGGTAGGGTTGCCACCTTTTTTGTGCAAATAAAGTACATTGGTTATTATAGGTATGAAAAATAAGTACCTACATAGTTTCAAAATAAAGTACATTTTATTTTTCTTTATTATTGTATTTAAAAACATATTCAACAAATAATTATACTTCCAAAGTATAATTATATTAATACTTAGAGCTTAACTTCAACTTTAAAATCACAAAGAAATCAAATAATGCAAAATAAAGTATTATCATTTACTTTATTGTTATCATGAAGTACAGAGTACAATTGCCTGAAATAATGTACAATACTTTATTATAAAGTACAGGTGGCAACCCTACTTGTAGGGTGACTCGGAAATTGTGAATCTAGCTTCTATGGGAGGTTACATGACTTTTGTTCTATCTCAAAAGATGTTAAATGGGAATTAGTTTATTGCACCTTTTAGTTATGCTACTTCAACTACTTTTCTTGGACATTCTTTATAATTAAGATTTATTTTTATTTATTTTAAAGGATCATAAATATCAGCCTCGTCTACTGTGTTGGGAATGCACTGCTATTATCAAGAGGGCTTTGAAGTTCAAGAGACAAGTCCAAAAAGCCCAAAGCCATCTTGTTTTGTACAGGGTAAGTAAGTTATGTTATCAAGTTTATTAAAGTAATAACATAAGACTAGAGTAGAAATCTACTTCTTAACTTCATTCACTCAAATAAAAATATTCATACTACCCTGTATATCATTAAAATAAAATATACTCTTCTCCGACAGACAACATACCTTCACTGTTGAAATATTTTTTTAGTTTTTTTTTGTTTGCCTCGTTGGTGTAGTGGCAAAGTTTCTGCCTCACGTCCGAGAGGTCCAGGGTTCGAATCCCAGGTCGAGCCAAAATTGTTTCTGAGATTTTCTGTCATGAATTTCTCAAAAACAGCTCGGAGTCGGGAAGTTGGCGGTGTTACACCCCCGTGCCTCGGAAAGCACGTTAAGCCGTTGGTCCTGCGCCTGATCTCTCTCCGGTCATGTCGGATTGCCGTCTCACCGAACTTTGAGAGTGATGGAACAGTGAGTGCCCCTGTGTATTGCGCTCACACCTGTGCACTATAATATCTCCTGCGTAGTTGGCTGATCTCTGTTGAGATTGGCCGCCGTGGTCGAAATCGGCCAGGAGGACTATTATTCTATTATTACTATTTTTTTAGTTACCTTTTACAAGCATATAAATAAACACACAAACCTCTTTATAACATAGTATTTGTTGGCCTGTATTTTAAAAAATCTGTTGCCTGATTTAAGGAAATCAAATAGTAAATTCACAAATGTTTAACTGTGCTATTAAACAAAAATGAAGTGGCACACCTGTCGTTCTCAGCGCCATACGTTAAGTAAACACGCCTGGTGCGTTCTCAGCCATGCGGAGAAGAGAAAAGTATTTTATAATATTTTTAGATTAATCCTTTCAGTATGCATGAAATGTCTTACCTGAAACACCAGGAAAGTAACTTTAAGTGAAAAGAAAGTGATGGCACGACAGGCGTGCCCTCCACCACGAGTCAGTGAATTATCAGTTTTTTTGCAGTTACGCTACATCACTCCCGCAACATTGTCTGACTTATCAACCCACATTATACCATCTGAGAACGTCTTATGTGATACCAGTGACATCTATGACTTTGATCAAGTTCAACCTAAATTTAAAAGTGTAACTTACCAAGCTGTTACTACGAGTAAGGAAGTTGTTCCATTTTTGAAAGTTGAAAGGAAAGATGATGGTGATGATTTTGAAGGTTATACTGTGAATGGTGGTGATGGCGGTGATGATGAACATTTGGAGGTAAGTGTTGTTGTTAATTCATTACTTTACACTTTTATTACAGGTAGTCTTAACCTAATCCAATAGTGTAAAACTAATCGAAACTTATTCTATTTACTTATAACTTATAAATAATATAAACTGCCGTTCTTGCGAACTCACTCAGAGAACACGAAAATATGTCGAGTTTTTCGGCTACCGCGTAATAATAATCCACCAAAAACTAGCGGTGAAATACAAACTATTGGATCAAACCCCCGTGCCCTATTACAAATATGTTCCAGCTACCGTACTTGAAAATCAAACACACAAACTGTACTACGATAGAGCAATACTCACTGATAAAACCATCAATAGACCGGATATAACAGTTATTGATAAACCAAATAAAACAGCACTACTTATTGACATAGCAGTTCCTAACACCCACAACCTTCAATCTACGATAGCAGAAAAACTATCCAAATACACAGACCTCAAGGATGAAGTCAAACGAATGTGGAATCTCAATAAAGTCACCGTCGTTCCAATAGTTTTGTCTGCCACAGGCGTAATACCAAATCAGTTGCACGAATCCATACACACACTCGGCATTCAGAAGTTTACATACATAAAATTAATGAAAGCAGTTATTTTAAATACCTGCAGACTTGTCAGGAAGTTTTTACAGTTGGAAGAAGATCAGCCAATTCCACATAGTCCTACCCAATTAACAGCAACCCGACAACATACATAATATACTCGTAATAGCAACAACATCCCCACATTGTGCATCTTCACACACAACACCATACATTCTCATTCTGAATTTTTGTTAGAATTACGCTTGGCTTAGGCCCGTGTAATGCTAAAAACCCCCAGCTTATCGCTGAGATACAAATGTATAAAAACAGTAATAATAATAAATTCATTTATTCAAGTGACTATTTGACAAGGTTTTGTTAAAAACAATAAGTAAAGTAATTCATAACTATATTTGTTAAGTTTTTTTTTCAAAGCTGGCTCAAAGCGTTAAAAAGCACTTACAAAATTCAACGACTCCATTAAGGTTCTCGGTAGCTCAGTGGTCAGAGCACTGGACCGGACTTCCAAAGGTCGGGGTTTCGATTTCTCCCCTATGACCGGAGCCGAAAAATTTTTTTTAAGTGTTATGTCTTTTCGAAATTCATAATTAATTAATTCATAACTATTTACTTTGGCACAACTCCTGCCGAGGTTGTGCAACAATAATTTTAAATTTGACAGTCAGAATTGCTGGTAAAAAAGTGTGCTATCGTCCTGTTGGGCGAGATATGCTATCCTTTTCTTTAACTATCATAGTACAGCGCATCAGGCTACCCATTTTTGTTGCAAAATCGCCCGTTTCACTAGCGCATAAGATACCCCAGAGTTTACCGTGACGTGCTGGCCAGCCACCGTACATTTATAATAATCCCCCTGGCCGATTTCGACCACGGCGGCCAATCTCAACAGAGATCAGCCAACTGCGCAGGAGATATTATAGTGCACAACTGTGAGCGCAATACACAGGTGCACTCACTGTTCCATCACTCTCACAGTTCGGTGAGACGGCAATCCGACATGACCCGAGAGAGATCAGGCGCAGGACCCAACGGCTTATCGTGCGCACCGAGGCACAGGGGTGTAACACCGCTGACTCTGAGCTGTTTTTGAGAAATTAATTACAGAAAATCTCGGAAACAATTTTAGCTCGACCTGGGATTTGAACCCAGGACCTCTCGGATGAAAGGCAGGAACTTTGCCACTACACCAACGAGGCAGGCATTTACCATGATGATATAGATAGACTATCCATGTTTTTTTTTAATTTTAGTTTTTAAAACACGCGGCTTATATGACAGTTAGTATTTTAAAAAAACCTATAATTCATCTTTTAGGCAGTGTGGAAAGAAGGAAAAACTCCACTAAAAGAATGTACAAAAGATGAAGAGTTCAGCGAGTCAGACGACGAGCCGCTTAAGAAGAGAACAGAAGCAGAAGATGACAGGGGGAAGAGGAAAAAGAAAATAAAAAATGGTATGAAACTTCTCTTTTGCTATAGGAATACAATTTTCTTTCGTTGTCATTTTAATCCTACTACTATTATAAAGGCGAAAGTTTGTAAGTATGGATGTATGGATGTATGGATGTATGGATGTTTGTTACTCTTTCACGTAAAAACTACTGAATGGATTTGAATGAAACTTTACCACAATATAGCTTATACATCAGAATAACATATAGGCTACAATTCATAAAGAATTTTTAAGATGAAGGCTTTCCACGCGGACGAAGTCGCGGGCGGCCACTAGTTTTATATAAAATAATAATTTATTACAATATCACATACATTGATCTGACTCTGTGGTAAGTAGCTTAAGCACTTGTGTTACAGAAATCGGAAACAACAGTGGTATTACGAATAAACTTAAATAAATATTATATATTTACACACCCAGACCAGTACAAACATGTTCATGCACACAAATGTGTGTACAGTGCGGGGAACGAACCCGCGACCTCTTTGTGTTATAGTCAACTTCTTAACCATTTACACCAAAGCGATCGTCCATTCGCAGCATGTCGTGTTCTAACTATTAAAATAGCCTTATTTTTTTAGTAAAATTTAAAAGGTTTGTTACATTTTATTTTTTAACGAAAAAGAGAGTGATATAGGCTTAATTCTGTTTGTTTTGTGTGTGTCTGTCTATGTTACGTAGCTTGCCTTATTAAACAATTTTGGAGGTACTTAACTGACACAATTTTTTTTTTGTTATCAAACTCATACTTATATTTGGATAGGTCTTGAAAATTATATTTATCTGTTTTTTTTTTCTATACTGAATAGTTTACGCTAGAGACTCTACAACAGTGTTAAAATGTGCCCCCCCTTCCCTCCTTGTAATTATTATAATAAGAGAATGATAAAAATACAACTTAACTTCAACCGAAAATTGGTTTGAACGAGATTCAGTGAGTAGTTTCTTTTTTTATACGTATCATTACTACAAAAACATGTAAATCAATTTACTTGCTACTACTGAACCTTCATGGGCGATTCCGATCCGCACTTGGTCGGTTTTTTTAACCATTAGTTTTTTCTCGTAATTTCTTTCAAGAGAACAGTAGATAGAGAACGGAACGGAAGATACGGAACTCTTAAAGATATCTGTCAGAATAACCCTAAATTACCTCCCCTTATGGTTTCGCGACTAATTTCCAGTCACCCGTTTGTATAGGCTGAAACTATATACTATATATAGTGGTTGTTTTCCCGCAGTGAATTGATTCTATATCAGTAGATAAATCGATTGTTGAAGTTGTTTTTAAATAAAATCAAAACAAAATTTTTCAACATTATGTATGGGCGGGCGCGTTTCATGGAGCGCTTGCAGTATGGAGAACAAAAAAAGAACCTATTTAAAAATAAAAAGAACTACCATGATTCGATATTATTACAGAAACTAATTCGTTCCGCAGCGGGAAAACATCCACTAAAATTTAACCTTGTATAGTATATGGCTATGGCTTGCCGTGGCAATTATGCTGAGTGGGGACCAATTTGGTCATTATATTACATTCATTTTCTTTTTGGTTTGCTTAATTTTAGTTTAAATTTTCACTATATTGTATTGTAATATGTGCCAAATAAATATTTCTTCTTCTTCTTCTTCTTCTATATTTTATATTTAATCTTATGTGGCATATTATTGTTACTTTTTAGCCCAAAGGTATGACTGGTAGAGAATGCCCTACGGCATTAAGTCCACCTTTTGTACAAAGTATTGTTGTGCAATAAAGCTTTAATAAATAAATATACTATATCTCCTACTCACAGAGGACCGCAAGAAGAGAGAGAAACCAGCGGGCGTCGTCACCCACCCGCGGGTGGCTCGGCGCTTGCGGCAACTAAACGTGCCTCAGGGGCAGATAGAGATGTACGTGCTTAGTTGGGAAGAGGTAAGGAGGATATATTCTGTCTATAATATTCCATAAACAAGCCTTGCTGCGAGTTATCTTACGTCAGCGCCATCTAGTGGCGCGGAGAAGAACAACAGAGATACGTGCGCACAAAGGAGTTCAGTACCATCAAGGGTCAATGGAGGAGGTCAATTCTGCACATTGAATAAAATTTAAAAAAAAACATCCAGGTGTCTTAAAATAAGTAACACAAGACAAAAAAATATGTTTTTTTGAAATATTTGTCTGTTAGTGTTGTACACAAAATGTACTGGACGGATTTGTATGTTTTTTTTTGTTTATTGTATAGTCCTCACTTAACTTAATTTGGTGGGTCTGAATACCTGACGTGGAATCGTGACTGTATCAATATGGCGCCATAGTTAAAGTTTTTCAAAGAAAACGCCTTAGAATAAGTTGATGCAAAAAAAACTAGAAGATAAAAGTGTGTGGGGAAGGAGAAAAGAAAATATTGATATCTGAAACTAAGGCGAATGAATTCACGGGCGTCCTCTAGTGCCAATATAAGTTTCGAAATAAACCGTCCAAAAGTTTGTCTAACTAAAGTGCCGGTTGAAATAAGAACTTCCAGAATAATCAGAATATACGAATTGCGATTCTACTTAACACAATGCCATCTAGCGGCGCGGACAAAAACTATTCTCCCCGTTTTTTCACAGAAGTCGTATGTTGTATGGGTATGTGATGTTGTTGTTAATTTTACTTGACTTTTCACTTGACCATTGTTCTTCAGGTAGAAGCGGAACGGCAGAAGGCGTTGCAAGAAACCTCGTATACAAGGCACCAGTGGCGCTGCGACCGGTGCGCGCTTGGGTTCAATCACAAGTTCAAACTAGAGAATCACATGAAAAAGCACGACCCGGTACGTTTTTACTTGTCTCAACTTTTTTACTACTCATGTCAGGCCCCCCCTCGTCCCCCATTCCCCCTCTCCCCCCATTCCCCCTCTCCCCCATTCCCCTCTCCCCATTCCCCCTCTGCATTATGGGATGTTTTTTTGTCTTGTCAACTGTTTTTTTGCCACAATGCGAATTGAATGTGCATCTCTGGTGCTCACTGGGGTGAGCACGAACACTAACGTAATCGTGTCGTCCAAACGTCAGAAACTGACAGTTTCCACATACAATTTGACAAGTTAACGATAGGTTAACGCTACGAATACGCGACGATAGTTGTTCGTGCTCACCCCACAGAGTAACGACTGCGACGGAGATGATTTATGTCCAATGTTTATTTGATTTTGTGTAACCTAATGTTTGCTGAATTTTATCTTCTCATCAAACTAAATACGTCCCACTGCTGGGCACAGGCCTTACCCTAACTATGAGTCATACTCCAACACGCGGGCTCAGTGCTGACCAACCTTACTGTCTGATGTTATTAAGCCGCCCGTACCCTCTGACTGGGCTTATCTATCGACATTAACCGGGACCGACAGCTTAACGTGCCTTCCGAAGCACGGAGATGCTTGTAAATAGACGTCACTTAAATTGGTCGAAATGGTCACCCATCCCAAACATGAACGCGCGTTGGGTTGCTTAACTTTTAATATCACTAGGTACCGAAGCGTCGCCACCACTGCGCCACGAGCTGAACACACGTACACGTGAAATTAAGGACCGTATTATTATACCTGGTCGTACCTGGTTGGAGGCCGTCGGGCGACTTAATAACATCTGACAGTGAGGTTGGTCACTTAACTTACACGCACAACCGACACTTCTCTACCGCGGTGCACTGAGCCCGCGTGGTGGAGTATGGCTCGCACCATCTCATAGTTGAGGCCTGTGCCCAGCAGTGGGACGTATACAGGGTGTAAAAAAACCTTAACGAAGCCGAATACCACATATTCTACCAATTGTTACGACCATTTTTTTCCTTTACACCATACCTGGGAAGTTACCGGTTACTGAGGTATTGATTGATGGTTAAAGTTTGAAAAAAATATTGATTGATTTTTACAGAAATGTCTTCTGGCCGTTATAACTTAACTTTTTTCTAACGAAACATAATACAATTTTTCACTAGTTCTTTCATAAAAACCCTCTAAATGGCACACTCCGCAATGAACAGCGCACACTCGAACCGAACCGCATCGCGGCGGCGTATAGCAACACGCCCCGCGGTCACTTACCCGCGTGCGCGCTGTACATTGCGGGTTAGAATTAAATTGTTTTTTTTTTGATGTCAAAAAATAAAAGTTGTTTCCCAGCCAAAATTTATTTTTCATACGATTTGGTTTGATGTGCTGAACGCGTGGTTGACGGCTTCGTTAAGGTTTTTTTACACCCTGTATAGGCTGATGATGAATTATTATTAAACCACATATATTTGTATGTCTGACAAGACAAAACATGCTGAGCTTATACCTATTTGTGATGTCATTATTGTAACCATGTTTTGTGCAAATAAATATTTCATTCATTCATTCATTCATTATAGGCCCGCGGCGAAGCCAAGTGTTCTGCTTGCGGCATACACTGTAGAGACGCTCACTCGCTCGCCGCTCACCGCAGAAGACATAGAGTTAGGTAAGTCAGTAGGCATTCGTTTTAAATAATATAGATTCGACGACCACTTTGGTGTAATGGTCAAGTTGTTGACTATCAACCAAGAGGTCGCGGGTTCGATCCACGCACTGTACAAACATTTCGTCGGTCGAATCACAAAAAGGCGTAATTGTGTTTGATAGTAAATTGAAAAATTGACGTATTCTAACATATAACATGGGTTATTTAATTCAATATCTCAATTTTGTTAGTTACGTCTCTGCGTGATTCAACTGACGATTTGTGTGCGTGTATATGTCTGTTTGTACTGATCTGGGTGTTATATGTATTTATTTAAGTTTATTTGTAATACCACTGTTGATTCTGATATTTGTAACACAAGTGCTTTAGCTACTTTCCACAGAGTCAGATCGATGTATGTGATGTTTTTGTTATTTTTTTTTACTTTATTTAGATTTGTAGGATTTCAGTAGGATGAATATAACATTTTATATTCCGTAACAAATGACATTATTAATATATAATAACACTCCGTGGAGATCCGCCCTCCTGCTTAGAGGGCGGACGTTGCTGCTGGCAAGGGTCGCGGGACTGTTGAGACACCGCGGCCCCTGCTGTCACAGCCACACGCAGCGGGCTTCGTCAGGTTTTAGTGGGTATACCCGTATCCGGGGGAGTCCCACACACGCCCCTCCGGTCCCCGACGGAGGGGTACGGTGCGTAATTGACATTTCCTGACGTTAAAAAAAAAAGGTGTTGTCAAACTTAAGTACTATAGATAAATAGTACTATAAAAAGTTGTGGTAAATTTCATTTCTCTAGCACTTTAAATAGTTTAAATAGTGGATTACTGCACTGTTTGTATCTGGAGTGTAGGCGTTAATAGCCGCAACACAGTTTCCTAAACTATAGCGGTTATTTTCGTTCACAATTTATAATGATCAATTGTTTTCATTCCCAAATATATTTGTTTTTGTATATGTCTACCATGTTTTATTCAAGCAAGTGAAGATTATTCTGTTCTTCTATTCTTAAATCAGTGTGTTTCTCTTATACATAGATGGCGTTGTTGCGTGTGCGGCGTGACGTGGTCCCGCGCGGCGATCGCGGCGGACCACTTCGCCCGCGCGCACGGCGCCAGCGCCCCTACGCACACGTGCAACATTTGCGGACACACCGAGCCGTAAGTATAAATAAATTAATCTCTATACACCGTGCTTTTTTAACCGTCTTAAAGCCGAAGGCTACTAAAAAGTATCCAATAACGACTTGCTATTCGTAAAATAAAACTTGATTATTAATAGAAATTGGCCGAGTACTCAATTAGTACTCGGTACTCGGCGTACTCGGTGTTTTTTTTAATACTCGTACTCGGCCGAATAACTCGGTTCAAGTGACGAGTACTCGAGTGTAAATTTAATAAACAGCATGTTGTATGGAATAAGTTTGCTAGTGGCCATTTGAAGGACTCAAAGTATGTACCTAAATGACCACTTACTTAAGTCAATGAACAAGCCCCTAATCTGGCGTTTGTCAATTCCTATTGGTTAATTATGGGACAGCCAGGCCGCTGCGCATCGACAAACTGTATTATTTAAAATTACAGTGAGTAGGTATTGCTGGCAGCGCGTTGCGGTCATGTTTGATCTTGTTTTAGGACCTCAAATTAAACCGAGTAACCCGGCCGAGTACTCGGTACTCGGCAAGCTTTAAACCGAGTAATACTCGGTACTCAGTAAAACCACTACTGGGCAGAGTAGTGGTTATTATTAAGATTTCAAAACTTAAGAAAAAAAATTTTTTTTTTTGTTAGCCTACATCATCCCACTGTGGGGCAAAGGCCTCCCCAAACCTGTCCACTGATCCCTGTCTAGGGCCAGAGTTTGCCAATCCGGTAAATATTTAATAAGAAAAAAATATTAGCACAATTTAGTACGAAACATCCTGTGACGAGCACGCCGCGCGGGTCATTGCCTCGGCTGTCTAACACTACTGACCGAGTTTTACGCACGGATATGTAATAATTCTTTAGAGAAAGTGGTGGGCGTCACAAAGGATTTGCGCTAGCGCATGATTGGGTAGCGGTCCACGTGGACTATCTTAGAATGGCTAACGATACGGCACGCGTAGGGGAGGCAAGGTCAAGGAATGCATTGTTGAAAACATAAACATTATGTACAGGATGATACATTACGTAACATAATTTTAAAGAATTTTTACACAAAAATTATATGGAGTGAAAAAAATATGATAGCATGTCCTAGAGGTTTATTAAGATATTTACATAACGTGGGTTTCGGCTTTAAGACGGGTAAAAAAGCACGGTGTATTTATAAAATTCTCGTGTCACAATTTTCGTTCACGTACTCCTCCGAAACGACTTGACCGCATCTCATGAAATTTTGTGAGCATATTGAGTTGATCTGAGAATCGAGAGAAGAAAGAGAGAAATAGAGAACATGTATTTTGTAGTGTGCTGTTACCGTATAACTAACACGCACACACTTTTCTCCATATTTGGTATATAAACGCAATAATATTATAATAAATGCTACTTAGACCGCAGTCAGTATCTTATTTCCCGTCGCCCTAATAACGACATTGCAATTTTTCATATCCCTTAGTGATAAGGGTTGTCAACCCTTAACATATAACGAAGAAGTAACAATATAACCATTTATTTCAGACACGCATAGTCCATACAGAAAAATAAAATAAAAAGTAATTTGGATGGTTAGTAGTTTAGTTTAAATGGAGACACCTTTGGCGCAACAGATTTAGAGTTAGGAAGCTAAAGGGAAGCGCTTCCTACCGACCGGGTGTTATGGTCGGGGACCGAGGTCCGATAGACATCATCTTGATTTGTCTATCTATATTATTCTGGATTTAAATTTTATATGCCGCGGTTCATGTACTAAGCAACTATATAGTGGCACTCATGTACCATATCAAAGTGTCAATTTTGACAGAGTTGTTAACGCAACTTTGTTGATATTGTATGGGTTATTTTTTCCAGAATAAAGAAATTATATTATTATCATCACTTTTGAATGGTTACAAGTAACTTGATTTTGTATTTTTGACTTCAAGTATCTGCAAAACTGGTAAACGTTTTCTGATCCAGATTGTACAACATACTGCAACATTATATTACATTGAAATGAGACACTTTTACGGATTATTTCGCGATTTATTTACATTTTGTTTTAACCTGACGTTTCGGACCCTTTTCAGTCCTTAGTCTACCTGTGACCACGGACGCTGAAAAGGATCCGAAACGTCAGGTTAAAACGAAATGTAAGTAAATCGCGAAATAATCCGTAAAAGTGTCTCATTACAATGTCTACTGTTCGCGTAAACCGAAGAATCAAATATTATATTACATTATTGATCATTGTATTTCTATCAATAGGACCCTCGGCAAGCTGCGAAACCACTTGAAGAACCACGCGGAGAGGCCGAAATGCGATCTATGCGACAAAACGTTTCGGGACAAGTCGTCGTTGAGGACACACCTGTTGTAAGTCTTTCAACTGTCACATGGTATTATATAGGCTCGTTGGTGCATGCATGTGGTATATACTGCCTTGTTGGTGTAGTGGCAAAGTTTCTGCCTTACATCCAAAAGGTCCTGGGTTCGAATCCCAGGTCGTGCCAAAATTGTTTCTGAGATTTTCTGTTATGAATTTCTCTGCAACAGCTCGGAGCCGGGAAGTTGGCGGTGTTACACCCCCGTGCCTTGGAAAGCACATTTAGCCGTTGGTCCTGCGCCTGATCTCTCTCCGGTTATGTCGGATTGCCGTCTCACCGAAATTTGAGAGTGATGGAACAGTGAGTGCACCTGTGTATTGCGCTCACACTTGTGCACTATAATATCTCCTGCGTAGTTGGCTAATCTCTGTTCAGATTGGCCGCCGTGGTCGAAATCGGCCAGGAGGACTGTATATAGGCTCGGGCCACACCAACCAATAAATTGGTTTTACTAGCCTCATAAAGGTTATGTTTTTAAAACACTATGACTCTTGAAAATATTGACGATAGGTGTCATCATGCTTATTACAGAACACAACTAACATACAGTCATACAGTAAGTGGATGATTAAACAACTTTATCAGGCTAGGTAGGGTTCACTACTCCATTTCGAAATACGTTTCGTCGAATTACAATAGGCTTGTTTCCACTATGAAAGAAATATTCAAAAACTGATTTTCTCTAAAATAATTCATAATTTCAGATGCCTTTACACTAATATTTTTCTGCAGTTCGTATTATTTGATTTTTAATTGGAATTCAAATGATAATTAGTCACTCAGTCGGCATTGCACGCGGTGACGTCAAAGTGTGTTATTCCCATACAAGCTCTATGAAGAAAAACGTTTTGACAGTTGATAAAAAGTACGTCAACGATTGGTGGTGTCAACTACCGTATTCATCGAGTTCGATCGAATTTCTTTTAGCGTTCGATGAAATGAACCATCGAAATAACGCTTTTCGGGTATATAACGCATCGTTCAAACAAATAATCGATATGTTGTCACCGATGAATTGTAATTCGACGAAACGTATTTCGTAATGGAGTAGTCAACCCGTCTAAGTATAGGCGCCTTTAAGAAATAAATATCGCTATTCAATAACGAGACTAGGCTTTTAATTGAACGGCTGACTAACTAAAATTTAAATTTTTCCTTGCCAGTATCCACAAAGGCGAGAAAGAGTACTCGTGCGAGCACTGCGGGAAACAGTTTCTGTTTAAAAAAGCAATGCAGCTCCACCAAATGACGCACGATGCGCCTGCGCACCTGTACTGTCACCAAGTAAGCGTCACACTATCACTCACTTTATTATATCGACGACCACTTTTTGGTGTAATGGTCAAGAAGTTGACTATTAACCAAGAGGTCGCGGGTTCGATCCCCGCACTGCACAAACATGAGTGCATGAACATGTCTGTTTGTACCGGTCTGGGTGTTGTTTGTAATTATTTAAGATTATTCGTAATACCACTGTTGATTCTGATATCTGTAACACAAGTGCTTAAGCTACTTACCACGGAGTCAGATCAATGTATGTGATGTTTTGATAAACCACGACCATTAATAAACAGGGCGTCAATCTGTGTTTCTTCAGTTTACGCGAATAGTAGACATTGAAGTGAGACACTTTTACGGTTTATTTCGCGATTTATTTACATTTTGTTTTAACCTGACGTTTCGGACCCTTTTCAGCGTCCGTGGTCACAGGTAGACTAAGGTGTTAGTTGTCATTACATAGTTTAAAAAAAAAAATGGAAACTACCATCACTCAAAAATATTAAGTAATGTTCCTATTCACACAAAATGAGCTAACTGTATCTTGAGGTCTTGCAATGCGGGGTCGAGCTTGAGTCTTGGCTAAAACCGGATCCCAATCTGGTGAAATTTTCCAACCATCTTCTTTATTAAAATTAGGGTGTTGTCTTATTTCAATAGCCTCACGGAGCATACGAGGAAGAAAACGACGTTCTCTTGCGATGATCCAAAAGGGTCCCAAACGTCAGGTTACAATAAAATGTAAATAAACCGCGAAATAATCCGTAAAAAATGTCTCACTTCAATGTCTACTATTCGCGTAAACTGAAGAAACACAGATTGACGCCCTGTTTATTAATGGTCGTGGTTTATCAAAACATCACATACATTGATCTGACTCCGAGGTAAGTAGCTTAAGCACTTGTGTTACAGATATCAGAATCAACAGTGGTATTACGAATAAACTTAAATATATACATATAACACCCAGACCAGTACAAACAGACATGTTCATGCACACGAATATTTGTACAGTGCGGAGCAGCAGTCATGCTAGGCGTCAGCCTTGCCTTGTAGCTTGGCCGCCATTACGGCCCCTTACACCCTGCGGCTTTTAACAGAGATGCAGTCGCGATGTACGTTTGTTATTGAACTAGAGTGATGCAGTATCGATGCTGACTCGAAAACTACGAAAAATCACAGAACATAACATGGGATATGTATGCTCTGCGATTTTTCGTAGTTTTCTAGTTCGAGAAGACTTGAAAAATTCTTTTCGGCTCCGGTTATCAGGGAGGATAAATAAAGGACCGGAGCCAAAAAAAAAATATTAAAGTGTTGTGTTTCGTATTTAAAAATAGCGTTGTGAACACAAAATAAAACTTGATAAATAACAACAAGAAAAATTACCTCAAAATTGAATTTCATTGCCTTTAGATAAATTTAAAACAGTTGTAAAATATGTATTATAATCGAAAAGAAATGTTTGAATGTAAACAATTACAATTATTGTAAATCAAATTGAAAAGAGGCAATGACAATAGTGACTGAGTTTCTTGCGCCGCTTCTTCTCAGCACTGGCCCAAATTGTCCCGAAGCGGTGGTAGGGTTAATTTATATGTTGGGACGTGTAAAAGGGCTCCTTGTAAGTCTATTTACAAAAATAAATTGATTTTATTGATTCAAGGGGAGTCGGACCGGCAGTAATTCAAAATCAAACCGGCTTTAACAACAAGAAGAATGTGACTACAAAAACTGTTTTGTTTCAGTGTGACGTCACGTTCAAAAACAAAATGACGTACTACCAACACATGAAATACAACTTGAAACACATAGACCCCGCTCTGCTGAAGTAAGTATATCTCTGTACAGGGTGTAAAAAAAACCCTGTATATATTAAATTCTCATGTCACAATGTTCATTCCCGTACTCCTCCGAAACGACTTGACTGATTCTTCTAAAAATTTGTGAGCATATTGAGTAGGTCTAAGAATCGGCCAACATCCATTTTTCATATCCCTTAGTAATAAGGGTTGTCCACAATAATTTTATATGGCAAAATAACGTTTGCCGAGTCGGCTAGTATTTTATACAGAATTTCATATTTCTGTTAAGGAATGTCATTTTTTGGAAGTCTGCTAGGTCGTAGCGCAATTCGCTCGCTTGCTTTAAGTTATGTGGCTATTCAAAGCTCCTGAAGTGTTACTTAAAACAAAATCATTGATCTTTGGTGGTAATGGTCAAGAAGTTAACTATTAACCAAGAGGTCGCGGGTTTCGATCCCCGCACTGTACAAACATTTGTGTGCATAAACAAGTCTGACTGTACTGGTCTGGGTGTTATATGTATTTATTTAAGTTTATTTGTAATACCACTGTTGATTCTGATATCTGTAACACAATTGTTTAAGCTACAAAAAACACCATACTTATCAACCTGTGTTTTTTTTTTAACTTAAAAGTAAGTCTGTAAGACGATCTTGTGGCGACCTCTACTGTTCGCCATCACAAGCGCTGATACGGCTCCATAGGCTAGATGGCGCTGTTAGCCTGATACTGGCCTAGTAACGCACATGAACCGCGGTATATAAGATTTCGATCCAGAATAATATAGATAGACAAATCAAGATGATGTCTATCGGAACTTGGTCCCCGACTATAACACCCGGTCGGTAGATAGAGCTTCCTTTTAGCTTCCTAACTCTAAATCAGTTGCACCAAAACTAGAAAAACCATAGACTACAAACACCACAGATTAAAATAAACATAGACTACAGACACCGTAGACTAGAAACACCATGCACAAGAAACACCATAGAAAAGAAACACAATAGACTCGAAACACCATAGACTAGAAACACCATAGACTAGAAACACCATAGACTAGAAACACTATAGACTAAAACCACTATAGACTACAGACACCACATACTAGAAACACCATAGACTACAGTCGCCATAGACTAGAAAAACCATAGACTACAGACACCATAGACTAGAAACACCATCGGACTACAGGCACAATAGACTAAAGCTAAAGCAACAACGACAACACACACCAAAAACTAGAAACACCATGGACAACAGTCGCCATAGACTAGAAACACCATAGACAAGAAACCCCATAAACTAAAAACACCATAGATTAAAAACACCATAGACTAGAAACACCATCGACTAGAAAAACCATGGACTAGAAACACCATAGACTAGACACACCATAGATTAGAAAAACCATATACTAGAAACACCGTAGACCACAAACACCATAGACTACAGACACCATCGACTAGAAACACTATAGACAAGAAACAACATAGACTATAAAAAAACACCATAGACTAGAAACATCATAGAACTACAGACACAATAGACTAGAAACACGATGGACAAGAAATGCCATATACTAAAAACACCATATACTAAAAATACCATAGACTAGAAACATCGTAGATTTGAAAAACCATTTACTAGAAACATCATAGACTAGAAACACTTAAGACTAAAACACCATAGACTTGAAATACCATGGTCTAGAAACACGATGGACTAGAAATACCATATACTAGAAACACCATAGACTAGAAACAACACGATGGACTAGAAATACCATATACTAGAAACACCATAGACTAGAAACACCATATACTAAAAGTACCATAGACAAGAAACACCATTGACTAGCAAAACCATTTACAAGAAACACCTTAGACCAAAAACACTAAAGACAAGAAACACGATAGACTAAAACGCCATAGAACTACAGACACCATTGACTAGAAACACCATACACTACAGTCGCCATAGACTAAAAACACCACGGACTAAAAACACCATAGACTAAAAACACCATGGACTAAAAACACCATAGACTACAAACACCAGAGACTTGAAACACCATAGGCTTGAAACACCATAGACTAAAAACACCACAGACTAAAAACACTAGACTAGAAACACCATAGACTAGAAAAACCATAAACTACAGACACAATAGACTTGAAACACCATAGACAAAAAACACCATAGACTACAGACACCATAGAATAGATGCACCATAGACAAGAGACACCATAGACTAAAAACATCATAGACTACAGACACCATAGACTAGAAACACCATAGACTAGAAACACCGTAGATTTGAAAAACCATTTACCGAAAACACTATAGGCTAAATATACCATAGACTAGAAACACCATAGACTGCAGATACTATAGACGATAAACACCGTTGACTAGAAACACCCCTGACTATAAACACCACAGACTACAGACACCATTGACTAGAAATATCATAGACCAGAAACACCATAGACCATAGACACCATAAACACCATAGACTAGAAACACCATAGACTTAAAACACCATAGACTAGAATCAACAAAGACTAGAAAAACCATAGACTACAGACACAATAGACTTGAAACACCATAGGCAAGAAACACTAGACAAGAAACACCACAGACTAAAAATACTATAGTCTAATAACACCATAGACTACAGACACCATATACTACAAACACCATTGACTAGAAACACAGTAGATTTAAAAAACCAGTTACTGAAAACACTATAGACTAAATATACCATAGACTAGAAACACCATAGACTAGAAACACCATAGACTAAAAACACCATAGACTAGAAACACCGTAGATTTGAAAAACCAGTTACTGGAAACACTATGGACTAAATATACCATAGACTAGAAACACCATAGACTACAACGATACCAGAAATATGAATTAAGGTAAGGGACAAAACATGACTTTACAGGAGAGCGAAAAAACGTTTTTGCTTTTTGTAATCTGTGTATAACTTTTTTGTTTACAGGCAGATTTAGATGAAGTCTATGGCAAAGTTTCTTAGAATTTAATGTTCTTTTATGCTATAAAAGCTAAATACAATAAAATCTTATAGTTTAGAAAATAGCCTGTCCCTTACCTTAAAAAATGTGAATCACTTATCCATTACGTTAGTCCAATTTGAGTTCAAGGCAAAGACAAAATAATGTAAGTAACACAAAGATACGAGAACTTGCATAATAAAATAAGGTAAATAACTTCTACTAAAAAAAAATCTATGTAAGTACAGATGTATAACATAAAGATTGCACTTCGGGACCTTAAATGTATAGCAATACAGCTTATATTGGGTTATTTAATAAAGCTTAATTTCAAAAGAAGTGTTTTCTGTAGACAGGGTGATGTGTTTATTTTTAAAAAGTGCCAAATTACAAATTTGTTTTTAAAATTATGTCATAATCAACAAATAAAACAATAAAAACAAATATTATCATTATCAACTTTCGTATTTTCCAAAGAATAATGAATAATAATCTCTAATTTCTAGAGTTAAAACAAAAAGTAAGAAAGAAAATAACCCCGTAATCACGGGGTCAGTTCCACCATTGACGATTGCTGCTTCAGACTCCATGTACCCCTCTTCCATTGAGTCGTGAGATGCGGTCCTGCTGCTGGAATCGGAAGCTATGTTATCAGCCTGGAGATCTCGGTAGACGTCAAAACTTTTTTGCCGTCTCTCTACTCGAAGTTTCTCTCTCTGCTTTTTAACCTTTGAATCTACGTATTCTGCAATGGCTCTTTTCTGCATGTCTTCTTGGGAGTCGAAGAGTTTAAGAATGAACTCTTCGTCTGCCAGGATTATCTCCACGAAATCTGTAAGCTCAAAAACTGCATGTATGGGATCCTCCAAGGGGGCAGTTCTTAATATCTGCTCTTCTAAATCTCGAATCACGTTCCGGGCAAGAGAAGCAAGTTTGGTGGCCTTTTCCTTCTTTTTTGACATCTCTACTGGGTTCTCTTACTAGTGTTTTTCTCAACTTCTGATTGAAATGCTAATTTGAGAAAGTAGTTAAAAACAATGTCTTTTGTCGTTTGTTTTGATTACAGTCCAATTCGGGTTTTTCTATACTAATAGGGATGAGAAAGCTTAGGCGATCCCCCTCTGGGTGCTGATGAGGTTCAGGATCCTCTTTGCTTCTTCGTAGAGGTCAGTGACTCTGTCCCCGACTAGGGTTTGGAGGGTCTGCCATGACGACTCGTCGATTTTAAGACCGACTTGCTGCGACTGGGTGAGGAGGAATTGCTTCAGTTGTCTTTTGTTGATTGTAGCAGTTGATATTTTGGCTTTGTATTGCTCTAAGGTAGAGTCTTTGTGTGTCTCCACCTCCTCCATAACCTGTGCTGTAACCACAAGATCAGCATACTTAGAAGCCGTAAAGGCTTGGGTATGAGGCATTATGAGGTGAAGATATTGAATATGGTCGGACGGGTACTTTTCGGCTTTTAACTTGTCCAATACTTCTTGTCTCTCCTGAACGTAGTCGTTTAGTTGTTTGGGAAGGGGCTCCAGTGTTATGACACAACCGCCCCGGCTGATCACTTGCTGGATTAATGAGTAGGTTGTCATTTCCGAGAGTGCTGTTAACATCTTTATATGGACCTTAACGGCAGCAGGAACGATGTCGTCAGTGGTGGATGCAATTACGTTGTAAACCAACCGACGGACTGGAGTGCGGGAGACAACTGTCTCGTTAACTACAGTTCCTCCCCTCTGATACTCTAGATATGTATTGATCTCAGCGGTTTGCTGAACAGATGCCATAAAGGCTGCATACCGTTTCATGATCCACGTCCGGAAGTCTCGTTTGTTTGCAACGCGACGACACATACTATAAGCACCATAAACAGCCTGGAAGGCTAACATGCTGTGGGGGATCTCTCTCTCTCTTCCCTCTTCATCTCCCCATAAACGGTTCGGTGCTCCCGGGCTATTAGAGACAAGTCGTCGGTGAGAATTGTCATACCTTTATCTTCGCAAATCTGGTCAATGAAGTTAATGTCCGTAACATATTTTATGCAACTTAAGTAATATGTAATAAGGACTCTACCTATTGAACCGTCAAGGGTATCGGACTGAACCTGGAAGAGATCCCGAATTCTGTCCAGGGGATCTTTTCTTCCATTGAAGAAAGCTAATATCACGCCGGCAGCTGCGGATCTGTTAAGAGGAACCATAACTGGCTCCTTCTTGTCTAAAAGAAAGGGAAGCTTTTCCCTGCCCTTGCGTATTGGCGAATGATGCCTGGGAGGGCCGGAAGGCGATCACTGGTGATGTCCATGATGTGGTCATCCCGGTCCATGACGCTGACCGTTACCGGCAATTACCTTAATGTAGCTGTGCTAGTTCATGACTTTAACTAACACAACCATGACTTTAATGATCATAACTTCCTATTACAACATGTATTATCATATCTTATGCCTACACATATGTTACTTAATTATTAAAATCATATCAATAATTAAGTAATTGGAATCATCAATCATTTTATATTGTGAAATATAGCTTTATGCAAGGAATTACTGAACTAGTAAATCGAGGAGTGACAGTGATTATTGAGGGCAAAATCAAAAGTGTTTTAAGGATCATGAGGGAGCAATCATTCATGATCAGAACTATTGGTATCAGAGGATTCATAATGGGAAGAAGGTCATTGAGTGACTGAGAGCCATGGGAAGATTTTGTCTACTGCTTTAATAGCTACATACCGTTTACCCTTTCGAGTGATTGGGGTGTCCTCAACAACATACCGATCATTAGGGAGAACCTTTTTAATGCGATATGGTCCTCGACATTTAGGTTCAAGTTTCTTTGACTGACCCTCTATTCCAGTAGGTGCGCGTATAACCCTAACTAAATCGCCTTCTTTGAATCTAACATCTTTATTTCGTCGGGCATCAAACGAGGATTTGTCTTTAATTTGTTGAGACTTGATTAATTCGCTATCTTTGGATCTTATTTCTGGAAGCGATACTGGTGTAGAGGAGGCAGTTGCCGTAATAACATCATAAAAAATACTTTGAGATGGGTTTGTAACCGTTCTTCCAAAAATAAGTTCGGTTGGTGTCTTTTTTTTGTAGAGTGAGCAGTCGTATTAATTATTAATTGTATGTCCGGTAAATGATTTTGAAAAATTAATTAAATGATTTTCCGGTAAATGACGTTTTATTATGGTCAAACAATGTAAGCACCAAATTTGCAGACGCCAGCGTAATGTAAAGGACACAAGAGACGATAATAAACTTTAAACATATTAGCGTAAGTCCATTCTGTGAATGTTTTTGTAAGACATTTTAATGTAAGGGACTTGCAATATAAAAACTCCATTTTGCAAAAAGGCGTAATGGTCATGATTTATGAATTTATAAATATGAGTATAAGGTAAAGTTCGACAAATTTTTATAAGGTAAGTTACTCCATTTTTTTCGTAAGGGTTAACAATTTCAAGCCCCTTAAAGCATTTTTTTAGTGAAGTATCAGTCTAGACTATCAAAAAATATGTACTGTAAGGGACATTTTTTGCTCGATATTGAAATTCTAAGTACGCCAGTTGATAAAGCGCAAAATTCCGAATCCAACGGTATATATAACTCATTTTGGCCAAACTGTCCCTTACCTTAATTCATACTTCTGGTATCGACAAACACCAGAGACTTGAAACAACATAGGCTTGAAACACCATAGACTAAAAACACCACAGACTAAAACACTTTAGACTAGAAACACCATAGATTAGAAAAACCATAAACTACAGACACAATAGACTTGAAACACCATAGACAAGAAACACCATAGACTAAAAATACTATGGACTAACAACACCATTGACTACAGTCACCATAGAATAGATGCACCATAGACAAGAGACACCATAGAATAGAAACACCAAAGACTAGAAACACCGTAGATTTGAAAACACCATAGACTACAGACACCATTGACAAAAAAACCCATATAATAAAACACCATAGACTAAAAACACTTTAGACTAGAAACACCATAGACAAAAACACCATTGACAAAAAACACCATAGACTAAAAACACCACAGACTAAAAACACTTTAGACTAGAAACATCATAGACTAGAAAAACCATAAACTATAGACACAATAGACTTGAAACACTATAGACAAAAAAAAAACACCATAGACTAAAAATACTATGGACTAACAACACCATAGACTACAGACACCATAGAATAGATGCAGCATAGACAAGAGACACCATAGACTAAAAACATCATAGACTACAGACACCATAGACTACAAACACCATATACTAGAAACACCGTAGATTTGAAAAACCATTTACCGAAAACAATATATACTAAATATACCATAGACTAGAAACACCATAGACTGCAGATACTATAGACGATAAACACCGTAGACTAGAAACACCACTGACTATAAACACCACTCACTATAAACACCACTCACTATAAACACCATAGACTACAGACACCATTGACTAGAAACACCATAGACTAGAAACACCATAGACAAAAAACCCATATACTAAAACACCATAGACTAAAAACACTTTAGACTAGAAACACCATAGACAAAAACACCATTGACAAGAAACACCATAGACTTGAAACACCATAGGACTATTGACACCATCGATTAAAAACAACATAGAATAGAAACACCACAGACTAGAAACACCGTAGACGTGAAACACCATAGGCCAGAAATACCAAAGACTAGCAACACCAGAGACTTAAACACTATGGAGTAGAAACACCATAGACTACGGACACCATAGTGTAGAAACACCAATGACTAGAAACACCATAGACTAGAAACACCATAGACTAGAAACACCATAAACTAGAAAAACCATAAACTAAAAACACCATAGACTAAAAACACCCTAGTCAATAAACACCATAGACTACAGATACCATAGACTGTTAACACCATAGACTAAAACACCATAGATAAAAAACATCATAAACTAAAATAACCATAGACTAAAAACACCATAGACTACAAACATCATTGTCTTGAAACACCATTGACAAGAAACACCATAGACAAAAAACACCATAGACTAGAAACACCATAGACTAAAAATACTATGGACTAACAACACCATAGACTACAGACACCATAGAATAGATGCACCATAGACAAGAGACACCATAGACTAGAAACACCAAAGACTAGAAACACCGTAGATTTGAAAAAACATTTACCGAAAACACTATAGACTAAATATACCATAGACTAGAAACACCACTGACTATAAACACCACTGACTATAAACACCATAGACTACAGACACCATTGACTAGAAACACCATTGACAAAAAAACCCATATACTAAAACACCATAGACTAAAAACACTTTAGACTAGAAACACCATAGACAAGAACACCATTGACAAGAAACACCATAGGACTATTGACACCATCGATTAATAACAACATAGAATAGAAACACCATAGACTTGAAACACCATAGACTAAAAACACCACAGACTAAAAACACAATTGACTAGAAACACTTTGGAGTAGAAACACCATAGACTACGGACACCATAGTCTAGAAACACCATAGTCTAGAAACACCATAGACGAGAAACACCATAGACTAAAAAACCATAGACTAAAAAAACCATAGCCTAAAAACACCCTAGCCTATAAACACCATAGACAAGAAATCCCATATACTAAAAACCCCATAGACTAAATAAACCCTAGACTAGATACACCATAGACTACAGTTACGATAGACTATAAACACCATAGACTAAAAACACCATAGACTACAGATACTATAGACAATTAACACTATAGACTTAAAAACACCATAGACTAAAAACACCATAGATAAAAACACCATAAACTAAAATAACCATAGACTAGAAACACCATAGACTATAAACACCATTGACTAGAAACACCATAGACTACGGACACCATAGAAAAAAACACCATAGATTTGAAACACCACTGACTAAAAACACCATAGTCAACAGACACCATTGATTAGAAACACTATATACAAGAAACACCATAGACTAAAAATACTATGGACTAACAACACCATAGACTACAGACACCATAGAATAGATGCACCATAGACAAGAGACACCATAGACTAGAAACACCAAAGACTAGAAACACCGTAGATTTGAAAAAACATTTACCGAAAACACTATAGACTAAATATACCATAGACTAGAAACACCACTGACTATAAACACCACTGACTATAAACACCATAGACTACAGACACCATAGACTAGCAACACCAGAGACTTAAACACTATGGAGTAGAAACACCATAGACTACGGACACCATAGTGTAGAAACACCAATGACTAGAAACACCATGGACTAGAAACACCATAGACTAGAAACACCATAGACTAGAAAAACCATAAACAAAAAACACCATAGACTATAAACACCCTAGTCAATAAACACCATAGACTAAAACACCATAGACTACAGATACCATAGACTATTAACACCATAGACTTTAAAACACCATAGACTAAAAACACCATAGATAAAAAACATCATAAACTAAAATAACCATAGACTAAAAACACCATAGACTAAAAACACCATAGACTACAAACACCATTGTCTTGACACACCATTGACAAGAAACCCCATTTACAAAAAACACAATAGACTTAAACACGAAACACCATAGACAAGATTTCCCATATTCTAAAAACACCAATGACGTAAAATACCATAGACTAGAAACACCATAGACTATAAACACCATTGACTACAGACTCCATAGATAAGAAACACCATAGACTTGAAACACCATAGACAAAAAACACCATAGACTAGAAACACCATAGACTAAAAATACTATGGACTAACAACACCATAGACTACAGACACCATAGAATAGATGCACCATAGACAAGAGACACCATAGACTAGAAACACCAAAGACTAGAAACACCGTAGATTTGAAAAAACATTTACCGAAAACACTATAGACTAAATATACCATAGACTAGAAACACCACTGACTGTAAACCCCACTGACTATAAACACCATAGACTACAGACACCATTGACTAGAAACACCATTGACAAAAAAACCCATATACTAAAACACCATAGACTAAAAACACTTTAGACTAGAAACACCATAGACAAGAACACCATTGACAAGAAACACCATAGACTTTAAACACCATAGGACTATTGACACCATCGATTAATAACAACATAGAATAGAAACACCATAGACTTGAAACACCATAGACTAAAAACACCACAGACTAAAAACACAATTGACTAGAAACACTTTGGAGTAGAAACACCATAGACTACGGACACCATAGTCTAGAAACACCATAGACGAGAAACACCATAGACTAAAAAACCATAGACTAAAAAAACCATAGCCTAAAAACACCCTAGACTATAAACACCATAGACAAGAAATCCCATATACTAAAAACCCCATAGACTAAATAAACCCTAGACTAGATACGCCATAGACTACAGTTACCATAGACTATAAACACCATAGACTAAAAACACCATAGACTACAGATATTATAGTCAATTAACACCATAGACTTAAAAACACCATAGACTAAAACACCATAGACTAGAAACACCATAGACTATAAACACCATTGACTAGAAACACCATAGACTACAGACACCATAGACTATAAACACCATTGACTAGAAACACCATAGACTACAGACACCATAGAAAAAACACCATAGACTTGAAACACCACTGACTAAAAACACCATAGTCAACAGACACCATTGATTAGAAACACTATATACAAGAATCACCATAGACTAGAAACCTATTAGACTATACTATACACCATAGATAGAACTACAGACACCATAGACTAGAAACACCATGGACTAGAAACCCTTGAGACTAAATACACCATATACTACAAAAACCATAGACTACAGACACCATAGACTACTGTTCGGACAACATCGGCATCGACCCGCGCGGCAGCGGGAGGGGAGCGCAGGCAGCCGGCCGAGCAATACGTCATCACGACCGCAGCACGAGCGCCCGAGCCGAACGTTCGCCTCTTGCCCATACGCACCCATCGCCGTCGCCGGTCGCTGTCAATAGGGAATATGCATAAAATTGGAAATGGCCTAATATATTTTTTTCTCGAATACTTATTATCGCAATATTATAATGAGAAGATTTTTTTTATTTACTTATAATTTAAACCCCTAAAATAATATTCAAAAAGTGCAAAATAAATCAAGCTAAATTTAAACTTCCAAAACGCGCCACACCGTAGGTCGAACGAAATGTAACGTCATCTGACACGACATTGTATTGTAAAAATTACGAAGTAACTGAAAAGTCCACAGTAAAAACTAAGGTAAACACCCACTGGACGTGCCATGTGACGTCACGCAAAGCGCGCGAAAAATAGCGGCGTTTGAACTGCTTAAATTTTATAAAACTTTTAAATTTAATTTTTAAAAATATCTAGAGTTTTTTGAAGCCCACTAATATTTATTTCTGTTATAAAATAGTAAACTATTAATTTAAGACAATAAAGAAAAACATGAATATTCCCTATTGTCGCGCGATTAAGAAATCTGTATCAATAGGGCGAGAATACAGCACCTTAAATTAAAGTCCGCTTTTTATTTATATAATTTACCGAAGGTTCTTACAAGTCGATTATTTGTTTGAACGATGCGTGATACACCCGAAAGACGTTACGATGGTTCATTTCATCGAAAGCTAAAGGAAATTCGATGAAATGAACATATTTCGAAATGGAGTAGTGAACCCGTAAAGCAAGATATGGGTGTGAAAGAAGTCGATGATTCAGTGAGGAAATATAGATGAGTGTGGAAGACAAAAACATACTGCGCCGACCCCAGATAACCTGGAAAAAGGTCAAATGAATGGTGATGAGTGTGGAAAGCTTGTCTAACTGTATTATGTCCAATCTAGTGACTATGATTATGACGACATAAACTATAACTAAATATAAATACTTAATAACCAACTGTTTATATTTATGCTTAACTTTTTCTGAAATGTCATAACTTTAGTCACTGTAAGTCCAAAATGCAATACTTGTAAGTGTTATTATTATTAGATACTAATAATAATTAGATATAGCCCTCCAATCATTTTTAATAATTTTTGCAATACCCAAACTGAGAGGGTTACTAAGTTATAAGTGCAATTGTCTAGCATAAGACCTGCTATATGTATGTATGTATGTAACACTTAGTTGGCAAATAAAAGAATATGAATTCCTAATCGACACGACATACATTTCAAATTATACTATAATATACTAGGTTGCATACTCGTATCATTCAGACAACCCATAAGAAAGGCTTACGTCTTAAGTTTGCACGTACTCGTAGAGTGCTTTTCATGTGCCGTAATGAATGTTCGTTGTAAGCGCTCCTTAACACCCGTCTTGATTAACTTTGATACAGCTTTCCTGAACAAGCGTGACTTGCGTCAAAAAGTGCACGAAAGATATAGAATAAAAATGCTAGGCAAACTTTTTAAACACCCTGTATACGTCTTAGGTACGCGTGCGCAACGTGCGGTAAGAAGTTCACGAAAGCGGCGCGTCTCAACGAACACAATACGGCCGTGCACCTCAAAGCGACGCCCGTCAAGTGTACCATGCCGGAGTGTACTTTTGTGAGTATACAAATATAGTATTTATTAAATGATATTACTGTAATTATTTTTATCTTAGTAAGTAGACTGGAAACTGATTTATTAAAAAAATATATAAATATATAAAAATATATATATCTCGTAATATTTGCATGCTATATAATTGTAGTTAAGTAGGCTAATGAACTGTTTATATGTATTATTTTTTCTGCTACTACCATGAACTGTATGTACCCTACTTATTCGCAAATAAATAATTTGAATTTGAATACTCACCTATCGCATCACCATTTTGTACGTGACTATACGTCCCACTGCTGGGCACGGGCCTCACCTCAACTATGAGGTGGTGCGACCCATACTCCACCACGTGGGCTTAGTGCACCGCGGTGGAGTCGTGCGTGTAAGGTAAGTGACCAACCTTACTGTCAGTGGTTATTCAGCCGCCCGTACCCTCTGACTAGGCTTAACGACTTATGTCTATCGATATTAACCGGGACCAACAGCTTAACGTACCTTCCGAAGCACGGAGATGCTTGTACATAAACGTACCTTATAAGGTCGAATTGGTCACCCATCCCAAACACGACCGCGCCTAAGGTTGCCTTAGTTTTGGTTACACTACAAGCACGCTTGAACTTACGCCACAAACATTTTCAGTTTCATTAAAATCTGTACAGTAGTTTTTGAGATAGTACATTTTTAGTGTATAGATAGATCCGTAGTTTGTATGTCGAAGTCACAAAAGCAAAAAACATTAATGAAAAAAAAATTCTCACCCCAAACCTGACGTTTTATGCATTTCAAACTTTATAATAAAAGGTTCGACTTAATCCCTGAGTATCCCGATCCTACCCGGAGAAACCCGAAGATAACTTTTAATCCCTCCCTCGACACTGTAGTGCTTCAGGAATGTTCGCCGAAGCTCGTGTTAATGGCTTTCATGCCATTATGCGCAAAAGAATCGGGGCCTTGATGCACAGGGTGCGTAGGAGCGCCAATACCATCCTGAACACCATTGCATTAAGGGAGGATAGTCCCATATTAAGGCACTGGGTGGCAGAGCATTTGTCACCCACCATATTTAATTGTGTATAATTTTCTACTTTTTTCTAAAAAATAATACTAACGTAGTATAACGCCAAGCCTCAGCCACCATAGCCAATCATAGCCAATCCTAGCCAAGCCAGCCAATCCGAGCCAAGCCAAGCCAAGCCAGCCAATAGGAAGCCACCGCCATGCCAGTTGACGCTCCCCACTACAACTTCCGCTAGCCGTGCGCCTTGGGTGGGAGCAAGCCCTTATAACGGCCAGACAGCTCAGTCTAGCCACTTTTGCCCTCTTAGCCACTGAATAGGCCGAAACTCTGCCAATTTGTATTTTGATAGTTGATTATAGCCTAATTTAAATAAAATCTGTGTGCTTATCGTTTTGCCTGGTTTTTTATTTATGCCACTCATTACACTTCAGAAGTGGGATAAATAAAAAGATTCGGCCATGAAGCGCAATCACACCGATATACCTGAAAACGGAAGGCCTGTTCGCCCTTCTGGATGGATTGAATCTTCACCGACTCGCAGCGAAAACGTAGAAGAGGATTCCGAAGAAGTTACACCACCAGCCAGGAAGATTCTGAGAAGGCTTTTGGAGGACGAGGTGCAGAAGACCATGCGTGAGCTGAACGACAGCCCGCAGCCATCAAAACAAAGGTGCACCGCGCAGCATCCCTCATACCTGAATTTGACTCGGATAGCGACGATTGTACAGCAGTAACTGCGTGACTCAAAAAGATCGACCACTGGGTGAGATACACGGATGGAACGACGCTACCAAGGCATTTCACCTGCAAGACACAGATTTTCTGAAACGTATGAACGTAACGGAAATACGCGAAAGATTTAAGGTTGTCACTACATGAAAAGAATGCCTTCTTCCTGGGACATCAATCATTAAGGTTTACATAGAAGACAACGACGAGGATAACGATGTGGTCACCCGGCCGCAACACTACGAGCTATCAAGCGTATCCTACTCCATCCCTGCTACGCTGTTGCGTGGCTCAACGGGCTACATCAAGATCGTCAACACTAGCGCCGGGAAGATCGTCTGGCAGCGCGGAGAGGTGCTGACCAGAGCAGACAGCTGCGACGCCACGTCTCTTGCTGATACACAGGTCAGTAAAAAAGCCAATATTATTTTGCCATTGCCACTCAAGCCATCAGCCATAATTAGCTCGCCATATTATTACATTAGCATCAGCCATAATATTGTTTCAACGGTCTTACATACGAGCTTAGCCTATATTAGTACCATAGGAGGGGTTTATAAATAAAATTAAGACAGGACCACTGAATAAAAACGATAATGATCATTTAATTAATTTATTAACCGATTACAATGATTGTTTGGCAAGTAATACAAATGAACTAGGGTGCTCTGATTTGTTACACATGAAAATAAATTTAACAAATTCACAGCCGATATATAGACAATTGACATTATCATATGTCGCACAGGGAGCAGGAGAAAGTTAAAACGAAAGTATCCTAACTATTAGATGCGGGTATTGTCAAAGAATCCTAGTCCAGTTTCGCTTCTCCAGTAATTTCGGTAAAGAAAAAGAACGGCGATTATAGGCTTTGCGTAGATTACCGGGCGCTTAATTCCATCACAGTCAAAGACAGATTTCCGTTGCCACAAATGATGGTCAGGTCTCAAAATTAGCAGGCTTTTATTACCACCAACTTAAAATAAGCCCTGAAGACACTCATAAGACTGCTTTTGTTACACCTCAAGGTCACTTCAAGTATACACGCGTTCCGTTTGGTCTCGCAAATGCATCGTCTGTCTTCATGCGGTTGATGAATAAAATAGTTGATGCCATAAAAAAAGAATACTGCGGGGGTAGTTCGAAAACTTTATCACACACCGGTCATATCGATGACCCGAATAGATTTTCGCACGAATTTAATGTCTTAGCATTTCTTGATGACATTTTACAACTTTCTTGTGACGTTGCATCGGGGTTCACTGTATTAGAAAAAGTTCGTTGTAAACTCAGATCTGAAAATCTTAAACTTAATATGAGTAAATGGGAGTTTTTGCAAAAAAAAAGTATTACCTACTTGGGGCACGAAATATCATCGGATGGTATTCAACCGGGTCAAGCTAAATTGACAGTTGTGTCACAGTTTCCTACTCCTACCAACGTTCATGAAATAAGACAGTTCTTGGGATTGCGTAGCTATTTTCGCAAATTTATAAAGAATTTTGCAGTTATTACGCGTCCTTTGTCCGATTTTACAAAGAAAAACAGTGTTTGGGTTTAGGGTTGTGATCAGTGTCAAAGTTTTAAGGAGTTAAAACGTTGTTTATGTACAAAACCTATACTTGCGTTGTTTGATCCTACTTTGCCTACGGAGATACATACGGATGCATGTAAGTTAGATATTGCAGGCATATTATTACAACGACAAGCCGATGAGACATTACGCCCCGTTATGCACTTTAGTAGGGTTACAAGTAAAGAGGAAAGTATGTACTTACCTTAGCTATGAACTGTAAACTCTTGCCGTTGTTGAGTCATTGCGTAGGTTCAGAGTGTATACTCGTATTGTAGGTAAACAAGTAAAAGTATTCACCGATTGTACAGCGGTTCGAGCAACTTTAACTAAGCGCGAGCTTATGCTTCGTATAGCTAGGTGGTGGTTATCAATACAAGACTACGACATTAGCATTGATTACCGGCCGGGGGATCGCATGAATCACGTAGACGCGCTGAGTAGGAACCCTGTTGTATATACTATGAACATTAGACGGCTTTAAATAACAGACTGGTTTCATACTGTGCAATATCTAGATGAGAAACTTAAATGTATCATTCACTAACTCAAGGGTGGTAGTGCTTCTACAGGTATTACTAATAACTATGAACTAATAAATGACAGATTATATCGTAAAACATTACTTGGAAATCGCCTCGAAGTCCCTTTTTCGGCTCTATGGAAGATAACACAGATGCACCACGATAATATCGGACATGTAGGCTTTCAAAAAAGTTTAGAATTAATAAAACAAGAGTATTCGTTTCCTTAAATGACCTGCTTTATTCGCAAATATGTAGATGCTTGTTTACACCGTGCTTATGGCAAAGAAAATCAATGAAAAATCGAAGGGAGACTTTTTCCCAATACCTAAACCTTCTGAGCCAATGCGTATGGTGCACATTGATCACTTAGGGCCTTTTTGCAAGACCATAAAGGGTTATCAGCACATGTTGGTCCTGACAGATGCTTTCTCTAAATTTGTCATAGCAGAGCCCACTCTGACAGTAAATGCAGTAGAAACAATTCGAATTATAAAAGAAGACGTTTAGCTTATTCGGGTATCCAGACAAAGTAGTAAGCGACCATGGAAAAGCCTTAAGAGTAGAAATTTTAAGCAGTTTTCGAATGATAACAGTTGAAGCACATATTAACCTCTATTGCTTGTCCAAGAGCTATCAGGCAAGTTGAACGTACTAATCGAACCATACTTAACGCGTTGCGAGCCACTGATTCTAGTGAGGCTGCAAATTATTGGGCTAACAGCTTGCCCGATGTCTTGTGTAGAATAAATAACACGCCTAACGTTAGTACAACTTACAAGCCATAGGATTTAATGTTTGCAAGGAGCTCTAGGCCTCGTTGCGATGTAGGTCTTAAACCGTGAGACTGATTCTGTTGAGGATAGGCGTAGGAAAGCTAGTACCCAGTTAAAGAAAGCTGGGGAAAAGATGCAGCGTGATTTTGATTAAAAGCGTAAGCCCAGCCGGGTTTATAGAAAGGGAGATTTAGTATTGTGGAGACAGGCTCCCACAAATAGTGCAGCTAAAGTCAATACCAAGCTCGATGATTTTTTTTCAGGTCCCTATATCATAACTAAGGTTGTTGGCAATGACAGATATAGGATACGGAGCATTAAAGGCTTAAAAAGCTATAAAGCTTTTACAGGACTAGTTGCTGCAGACTCATTGCGGCCCTATACAAGCACCGTACCTATGTCTGACATTGCTAGCAGCTCTGATGAGCAATTGGAAGCCGAAGAGCTCATTGATTTACTTAAGAACTAATACAACCCTTCCCCATTGCGGGAGCAATCATTGTTTCAGGATGGCCGAATATAACGCCAAGCCTCAGCCACCATAGCCAATCATAGCCAATCCTAGCCAAGCCAGCCAATCCGAGCCAAGCCAAGCCAAGCCAGCCAATAGGAAGCCACCGCCATGCCAGTTGACGCTCCCCACTACAACTTCCGCTAGCCGTGCGCCTTGGGTGGGAGCAAGCCCTTATAACGGCCAGACAGCTCAGTCTAGCCACTTTTGCCCTCTTAGCCACTGAATAGGCCGAAACTCTGCCAATTTGTATTTTGATAGTTGATTATAGCCTAATTTAAATAAAATCTGTGTGCTTATCGTTTTGCCTGGTTTTTTATTTATGCCACTCATTACAGTAGTTTTAAGTCATCTGTCACTAACACTATATGGATGAATGGTCCGAAATAAAAGATTTTTAATTTCATTTAATTGAGTTCATCGAGGTAACATAAATCAGGGTCTCCTGGGACGAGGGCCTCGGGGATTGGGGTGCACAGGTAATAACCCAATTTTATAAGCTTTTGCATAGCTTCAATCGCGGGATTTGAGCGCGGCGACCGAATCGAGAAATTCCGTAACGAAACAAACCTAACACATCGTCTAACGTCGTTTCAGTTCGGCAGACTTCGGCACTGTGTTTGTGTGCGTGCGTCTAGGCGCATGCGTATAGTCCTGCAATAGCTTTACCGTCGCAGTCCCCCGAGTGCCACATGTCTTTTTTTTGTAAAATATTTATAGCTATCAACTACTCATTGCCTCGTTAGTGTAGTGGCAAAGTTTCTGCCTTACGTCCTGTGTTCGAATCCCAGGTCGAGCCAAAATTGTTTCCGAGATTTTCTGTCATGAATTTCTCAAAAACAGCTCGGGAAGTTGGCGGTGTTACACCCCCGTGCCTCGGTGCGCATGTTAAGCCGTTTTAGTCCTGCGCCTGATCTCTCTCCGGTCATGTCGGTTTGCCGTCTCACCGAACTTTGAGAATGATGGAACAGTGAGTGCACCTGTGTATTGCGCTCACACTTGTGCACTATAATATCTCCTGCGCAGTTGGCTGATCTCTGTTGAGATTGGCCGCCGTGGTCGAAATCGGCAAGGAGGACTATAATTATAGCTTTCAAATTAGTAACACCCTGTATAACCGTTCCAGGCTTGCTCGTCGCGTACGGTGCTGCGTACTCACGTGAGAATGGTGCACCGACGCGTTCGCGATAGAAAGGACCATGTCTGCCACATCTGCGGAAAAGCTTATAAGGTAGAATATATACCTATATATAATATTTGCATGCTGTTTGACACGGATAAATAGGTTTAAGCTCTATTGTAAGATGACCAACAAATCAAATGTTGTTAACCGCGTAAAATTAATATTTACATGAAAAAAAAACCGGTCAAGTGCGAGTTAGACTCGCGCACCGAGGGTTCCGTACAAACCTGTAGATAAGGAGTAGTGACTTTGAAATTTTCAAAATTGTCAAAAATATTTTTCAAAAATATATTTTTTTGTATATGATGTAACTGAAAATTTACGGTTTTCGTAATTTTTCCTATATCTGTACTATAAGACGTGACTTCGTACTAAATTTCAAGATTCTAAGTTTACGGGAAGTACCCTGTAGGTTTTGATTCCCGTGCGAGTTTCGAAAATTTGCGGAAATTTGCGGCCTAAATGGCTGTATCTTTTGATTGCGTTCGCTTAGAAGGTTGATTTTTCTACAGCTTTCAGGGACAATAGACCGAAGTATCATATAGAAATGTCAGTTTGATACCTCCACGCGTTCCTGAGAAAAACGGTCTTGACAGACGGACGGACGGACGGACGGACAACAAAGTGATCTTATAAGGGTTCCGTTTTTACCTTTTGAGGTACGGAACCCTAAAAAGAAAAAAGTTGTGATGTTCCTCGTACTTGAAAATGAAGCTCAATTATTGTCTTCAAATCCCTACGTGTGGATCTATGGATAGGTCTACAAAAAATGATATTTAAAGAAAGAAAGTAAAAATTTATATTTGGCTAATAAATAAACTAAACTTAAAAATTGACACAGGACTAGGACTAAGTGTATAATGAAACCAAAAATAAAGAAAAGTGTAGGTATAACCGAATTGGCCCCCACTCAGTATTATGTAGGTTTCTTATATAAGTTTTTTCTGACTTGTTTGCGCGAGTTACACATCCAAAATGATAAAATGTGTGTCACCCCACTGTCACTTTTAAAACAAAATAATGAAATAAACTAAAAAAAAAAATATGATGTACCTTACCATCTAAACTTCTACCGAAAATTGGTTTGAACGAGATCTAGTAAGAAGTTTTTAGGGTTCCGTACCGCAAAAGAAAAAAACGGAACCCTTATAAGATCACTTTGTTGTCCGTCCGTCCGTCTGTCAAGACCGTGTTTCTCAGGAACGCGTGGAGGTATTAAACTGAAATTTCTATATGATACTTAGGTCTACTGTCCCTGGAAGCAGTAGAAAAATCAACCTTCTAAGCGAACGCAATCAAAAGATACAGCCATTTAGGCCGCAAATTTCCGCAAATTTTCGAAACTCGCACGGGAATCTAAACCTACAGGGTACTTCCCGTAAACTTAAAATCTTGAAATTTAGTATGAAGTCACGTCTTATAGTACAGATATAGGAAAAATTACGAAGACCGTAAATTTTCAGTTTTATCATATAAAAAAAATATATTTTTTAATCAATATGGGTTCGCTCTTGACATCATTCTCCCTCTAGGAGGTAAAGAAGATGTCGACGATGTAGGGAGCTTACCCAGAAGGTGCCTATTGACTTTCGCTTTGAATGAGCTCAAGTTATAAGAAAGAGGGAACATCGTCGGCGGAAGCGCATTCCATTCCTTGGCTGTGCGCATTATGAAGGATGAAGCGAAGCGCTTAGTGCGTATAGTAGGTATATCAACCAAGTATGGATGGTAACCCGCCGTACGTCTGGTGGTCCTCTGGTAAAATGGACTTGATGGAATAAGCATATGGAGCTCATGAGCACACTCCCCGAAATCTGTAGAAAACCGACAAGCAGGCAACTTTACGGCGGTGGTCTAGACTATCAAGCTTAGTCTCCACCAGCTTCCTGTCACCAATCAGCCTCCTGGCTCGACGCTCCACGGAGTCCAGAGCGGCTAGTTGGTATTTAGCTGATATATAGTTAGTTTAGTTGGTATATAGTTGGTTCTTAGCTAAGGCTGGTCAAAATTCATCCAGCCGTTGAAACTTACCAGCGGTTTTCCTGGTTCGCGTTGGGGATTTTTTATTTATATGAATTTCATAAAGTAATGCGAATGAATTTGTTTATTTAAGTTAAATTAGTAGTTTTTATGACGCACTAGCTGACCCGGCGAACTTCGTACCGCCTTAGCGTTGCAATGATTGAACAATGTCATCGAATGACATTGACATTAGTTACGCGCGTCTTTTAAAATATGCAAAATTAAATGTATATTTTTCAATATTTCTGAGAGATTTTCTTAATATTTTTTTTCCGTAAGAACCTTCTCCTAATAATAACAAATACAACAAAAAAAGAATTAGTGAAATCGGTCCAGCCATTCACGTGTGATGCCGTGACCAAGGAAAACGGGTTTCATTTTTATATATATAGATGTAAGAAATACTCCAACTCGAAATGTAAATTTGTGGAAATCTATAATTAGCTGTATGCTTATACACATTATCATAACTATGTCAAACAAAATCTATCGCTGTTGATTTCCCGAATAAAAACAAAATTAAATTAAATGAATAAATATAGACTTTTATAGTAAATTGAAATTTTCACAGACGGTGTTCACAAAAATTCACAAAAATTTTTTTGGTCATTGATTTTTTTTTTCGTTCACAGACCAAGACATCCCTAGAGGGACATATGCGCGCGCATTCGGGCGAGCGGCCGTTCGCGTGTGGCTCGTGTTCGTCCACGTTCGCGTACGAAGCCGCACTTTACAATCATAGGAAACTCGTACACTTGAAGGCTAAGGTACGACACTCGAGAATGCTCTTTAAATATTAAATAGGGTAGTTGACACCGACAATCAATCACAACTTAACAAATAAATAACAAATTACCTTATTCGCTGACTAAGCTTCCATTGAATGAATTTAAAAATAAATTGTCTGACTGGTTGAGGGTTAAGTGTTTTTACTTTAAGATTGACGTTTAATTTAATGAATTATATGTAATGTAATAATGTAATGTATAATATAATGGGATTTAATATGTTAAACGATGAAAATTTAATTGTTCAATAGTGACCTTGTATATGATACATTTTTCGCTATATTTGCATGCTATACCGTATTATGGCTGAATATGTATGAACTTTGTGTCGTTTATTTATTATGTGTCAATGTACCATATTCAAAAGCAAATAAATGATTCTGATTCTGAATCGTTGACGTACTTTAAATTAACCGTCAAAACGCTTTTCTCCATAGAGTTTGTATGGGAATAACACACTTTGACGTCATCGCGTGCAATGTCGACTGAGTGACTATTTATCGATTGATTAAAATTAAAAATCCAATTTTATGAACTGCAGAAAAATATTCATGAAAGGGGATCTTAAATTATGAATAATTTCGGAGAAAATCAGTTTAAGAATATTTTTTTCATGGTGGAAACAAGCCTGTTGTTTCCTATCACCTTAACCACAGAAACGCATTCTCACTCACATACACACACGTTACATCTAGGTACACTTTACCACAGAAATAGTACTCTCATACTTTTTTTGTTTTATTTTAGTTTTTAGATAGTCTTAAGTTATTTTTATGTTTATTTATCAGCTTCGAAACTTCCATGTATAGTAGAGGGTGGGGCCTGGTGACCAGCAGCACAGGCTTCTCCCCGAAGCCTGTTTCAGGCGCCAGCCCTCACTATCTTGGCTACAACTTGCTACAACTTATTTTTTGTATGTTTTCACATTAATTTATAAGTAGCCATTTTGTGAAGGGACAATAAATATATCCGAATCCTATCGACATTAATTACCAGAGCACATATGCAGTATATTTATCATTACGACACGCGAATATGGTTTAGCAGTTGCGATTGTTTGACACGCTGTTAGGCTGTTTTTTCGCACGCGGGATTAGCCCGCATGCGGAAAATTTCACTCGGCGTGACACACGCTAGCCCACGATTTAGTTTTCTGCGCAGATGCACTTAAATTATGACACGTTTTGTGTCAATTTTTATTAAGTGACTGTAATTCGATCGCGTGCAACCCGCATGACAGTGAGCGAGTGTGCTCACGCGCGGGGTGTTATCACGCATCTCACCCCGCGTCCCGTGCTCTCGGTGGAGATATATACCTTAAATCTTTAACAAATCATGCTGTAATTTTGAATTAACTATTTTGATATTTTCATCACCTACAAAATGTAAAGTACCATACGATTAAATAAATAGTAAATAAACCTTTTTAATTTCGAAAAGACAACACTTAAAAAATTGGACCTTTTCCAAAGGTCGGGGGTTCGATTCCTCCCCGATGACCGGAGCCGAAAAGAATTTTTTAAGTGTTTTCTTTTCGAAATTAAGAAAAAATAGCGTTGTAAACGCAAAAAAAAACTCAACAAATAAAATAAACCTTTGGTAAGCGGTAAGCGGCAAAATGGCGGCAAGTAGGAACAGTTGAATCGTATTTTCGAAATCAAGTGATTCTTACCAATAAATGACTTGGTAGACATATAATAAGCAATATTTTTTTTCAAATAGTAGGATATCCAATGTACCTTTTGCATTTTTTGTTTTGTGACAAGAATCAAAAGAACTTTTGATTTTCTACACCGAACAACGATGAAAACAAATGCATTTTCTCCACCTACTTTAGGTAATATACGATTTTCAACGTGTTTTGTCTTTTATTTAGAATTTTACTCTTACCCACTGAAAGCTAAATATCTAAGCTATCTAAAAAATACATAATTAACATTTCTTGCAAAAAACCACGCACAAATTGCATATCAAAATCACTTAATATACAATTTTGTATCTTTTTTTCACAGCTGAAAAAGACCGCCGATCCACCATCAACGAGCCCGCAGACTGGTCGCGACGCTCCGGCTTTCCCTGCCCCCGCAGTCGATACATTTCCACCGCTTGTAGGCAGTATAAAAGTCACTAACTTGTACTGTAACCAGCCGTTATGAAAACAGTGCTATTAAATTTTTTCCTATACAGGGTGTTACAAAATAACGGGTAAAGCGTGTTGTTGTGGTCGGATAACTCAACAACTTTCCTAAAGAAACCTAAGGCGAATTCTCCAAAAAAAATTGGCTCTCCCTGCGATCCCTATGACTGCTATTTTTTTACGACGTCATGTATTTTATGATCAATCCTTGTACTAACTTATGATGACGTCTTTATTTTTAACACCCTATTCAGTAAAGAAATGGATCTGATCTAAATAATATAGAATTAAATAATTGTAATTATAGAAAAAATGTGTCTGATGAGATGAATTAAATGATTATTTTTTTATACATTTAAGCGTTTTAGTCTGATTTTATGCCTGGTGTGTTTAAATAGATAGATTATCACTTTATAGTCTTCCTGGCCGATTTCGACCACGTATGAAATATTATAGTGCACAAGTGTGAGCGCAATACACAGGTGCACTCACTGTTCCATCACTCTCAAAGTTCGGTGAGACGTCAATCCGACATGACCGGAGAGAGATCAGGCGCAAGACCAACGGCTTAATGTGCCCACCAAGGCACGGGGGTGTAACACCGCCAACTTCCTGACTCCGAGCTGTTTTTTGAGAAATTCATGACGGAAAATTTCAGAAACAATTTTGGCTTAACCTGGGATTCGAACCCAGGACCTCTCGGATGTAAGGCAGAAACTTTGCCACTACACCAACAAGGCTATCTAGATTAACACTTTATCGTACAACACAAAACAAAATTACACACAAGTTTAACAGAGAAAGATGTACAATTTATTATTTTATTATCGCTCACAACATTCTGACAACGCTATTTGTACCGCGCAAGCAGAATCTGGACGGAGCGCGGTGCAGTTAAGTGTGATAACCGCATTAAGTAGGTACGGTCAGGCCTCTCTCACTCGATGTACTTGCGCTCGGTAATAGCCTACTCTCGCCCGCACCGGTCGGGGCGAATTCAGTGGGCTGCCAACAACCGTCGGACGCGCTCACGACGCACTATAATTATTCGTGTTACGCTTACGATCAATTTAGTTTTCATACGAACCGAATGAGTAATCTGTGCTTGTGAAACGTTAGCTTTATTTAAGAAAAATGACTTCTGGTGGTGGAAATTTATGTGCTGTTGATGGGTGTAGGTCGAATACTATGAGAAATAAAACGCTTTTTTTTTAGTCTACCAGCTAATTAAGAAAATGTAATTATTACCCGGTAAGTTAGTAATTGATTTATTACAAAGTATAAAAATAAACAAATTAGTAGGTGGTACCTACGTAGGTAAATTGGATAAATTCAGGTTGATTGGGGTTCGGCTTTATTGAATTAAAATGTAATACCTACAGTGAAACATAGGTCAGTTACTTTATCGAAATAATACCTAAGTACCTATTATACCTATTAGTCTACTTTTTATGGACTGCGCACCACCTACGAACTGTGTGTACCTACCTACTCGACGTAGTGGTTTAGTCGACGAATGACTATATAATTAGCGAAATGAGTAGGTAGGTAGGTAGGTACCTACGTAGTTGACAATAAAATTGCTGATTCTCGAAATGTACCTACCTACTAATAATCTACAAACGACAGATTCCACAAATGACTGATTCGTTTTAGAAAGAGATAGCAAGAGTCACAATTAAGTAGCTAATAATTCGCTTGTTATACCTTATACAGGCTGAATTTCTTATTTCACATTTGTTATTCAATAATGTTATATTATTTTAACAACAGTCAATCAAATACCATTTTAGAAAAATGTGGTTGAAATATTTTTACCGAAAGTGTCAACCCTAGTTCGGTTGTCACTCGGTCTCACGTCACGTGGTCTCGCGCAGCTGCAAAGCAATAGTGACTTTATACTCAGAGCTGCAGGTGCATTATTGTACGCGGCAGAAAAAGTAGTCTATTGACGCTGTAGGTAACGAAATTTTTCTATGGAGTGATTTATCTGTTACGTGTAGTAACTATTTAGTAATCTGTGGTACGGTAGCGAACCGCGCCGCGTGAACTTTTTATGACGAAAATTGTTTGCATGCACTTCGACGCACGCGGAGCAATTAGCAAGCGGGATTACGCGCGATGTGCAAATAATTTTTAAGGCTTTTGCCTTAAATGTGTTCAGGCGGCGCTGACCGCGATCGTACCTACGACCCATGACACATTTGCGGCACCCTGTCATCGCGACTCGCGACTATCAGCGATGTAGCCGCGGCGATTGTTGGACACGCTGTCAAACGCGAAAGAAAGGCGCATGTTTACCCTTTTTTTTTTTCGCTGTGGAAATGCTTTTACGCATGCCCCCCACACATCTGTAGGGGGTATGTGGGACTCAACGGCTGGTGTGCAAGGCCGTAATACCCACTAAAACCACAGCGCATTCCACCACTCCGCCATTGTGGGGGGTGCCATGGGGTCGCGTGAGCATTCACCACGGCACCCCGGCGGATAGCCCGAGGGCCACAAACTCCTTGGCGGCGGAGCAAGGTGTTGGGCTCCGCCACCTCCCGGCCGCAGAGGATAGGGAGGACGGCAACGACACACCGCATCTCCTCTTCCTCTGCGGCCCCACCGCAGCGCCATCCAACGGTGCGCACCCGTTTGGTCGCGGGAGATAGGCCGCACGGCAACGACACACCGAGACGTCTCTCCTCCCGCGACCGCACCCAACTGCGAGGGACAGCCAAAACCGTCCCCCACACCCGCACCCTTGGACGCATCCTGCGCAGGCCTCCCCAAGCCCACGTGGAGCGTCCCCTCCCGGGATCCCGCTTAGCTTCACCGTGGGTGGCGAAGCCACGGTTACTGAGCTCCCCCACCACGACAAGGTGGAGATCCCACAGGGGGGACGCATGTTTACCCTGGCAGCAAAAATGTCCATGGGGCCAGACAAATATCACGTAGGCCGATTTATAAATAATATAAACCTCCCCATCCCCCTTGTCAGCAAAAGTAAGCAAAGCTCTTACCCCCATGCTTACGTGAACATTGAAATGAGACACTTTACGGATTATTTCGCGATTTATTTACATTTTATTTTAACCTTACGTTTGAGACCCTTTTCAGCGTTCGTGGTCACAGGGTAGACTGTGTTAGTTGTCATAAAATGTAAATAAATCGTGAAATAATCCGTCTCATTTCAATGCCTACTGTTCGCGTACACCGAAGAAACAAATATTGTGAACATTTTTCGAGAAATTTAGAATTTTCTAACAAGTGAATAGGGCGCGGTAATTTCCATAGGCGGTTCTAGAGCGAGTGCCTAATAAACGTATGCATCTTTTTGCGGGCATACCTGATAATGCGTTTCGTGTTCAAGCAAAGACGTTATTCGTGAAAAAAGTAAAGAACTACTGATGACGTAATCATCATGACTTTCCCATCCCCCATGACATCCAAAATAAGCAAACCCCACCCCCCTTAGTGCTTAGGGAATACTTGAACAGCCCCCTATCACACCCCGCGTCCCGTGCGTATTATTCCGCGCATTACAATAATTACATGTATGAAAATTTAATTTGCGGGTGTTACGCACGCGGGGTAATCCCGTGTGCGTGAGGAAATCGCACGGTATTAAAAACACCTTATGGCTGTGACGTGCGTGCGCCACCGCAGTGTCACCTGCGGTCCGTGTCGGAATAATACCTTAATTTAGGGCTCAGTAAAACAACAAACGTTTTTTGCAAAATATAGGTATAATTCGCAAACGCATTTGAATGTAAGTTAACAGTATTCTTATTGTTAAATTTATTTCTATGAGTCGAACTTCGTACGGTAGTCCGACCCATTTTATGAAGATATTCAGTGTGAAGCACCCTCCAAATGATGTCTGGAAGAAGATGCTTGGAGCTGCGTCTTGATTGTAGCTTTTAATTTTCTGGAAAGAACATGTATATTTTAATGCAAAGGTTTTTCGATTAGGTGCCTCATTTATTTGATATTTCTTTTGCAAAAAAATATTTGACTGATGACTTTTGAATCTTGACTTCGCTTTAGAAGGCATAACTTTGCCCGAAGCCGTGTTTAAGCAACTCACGTGTCATTGGAAGAATTAAGTGTCAACTCCGTAGTACGCTAATTCTCGCCAAAAAAAAAATAAGAAGAACTTTGCCCAACTGACTAGAGGCATATCATCACATCAAAATTCAGTTCAGTGCATCGATATGTACATTGAAAATGTTTTAACGCAATTGATTACTTATTATCATGTATCTAATTATGAGGATTGTTCTACGTAGCGGCCTCCGATTTTTGATTAATCCTTTAAAATTCAAGTTTTAGGCAAAAAACTGCTTATCTGTCAAAATTGATTGTGATTTAAGTAAGAATTATCTAAAATGCCACGCCCGCCCTTGCCTTGCCAGAACGCGAGATTGACAATATTTTTTACGTTAGTGCGATTTAAAAAAAACAATTGAAATTCTCACCAATTTATTCCCAGCCAGGCCTGACGATTCACTAGCCCTTATCTTTTATGCTTACTAATACAAGCAAGAAAACGCGAATCTACTCAAAAACGGAATGTTGAATTGTGCACTCAGTATCATGAAAAATAGCAAAACGAAGAGATTATCGTAAACTGAGGCGATCACGAATTCATGGAGGAAAATATGCATCCCAGCTACGACGAAGCTAGGCTCGCTGGAGGACACATTCATTGCTAGTTTGCATCCAAGGGAAGGGACTGATCGATACTGCAAAGATTTGCGAGCATGCGCATTTTGGCTTCCTTTAGTTTGAACAACAAAAGAAAGCTATGTAATGTAACGGTATCATTACTGAAACGGAATTGCGTTGCTGTCACAGTCAATGAGACAAACGTGTTAATAATGCCATACGAAAACAGGCAAATAAGAGCAAATGTCAATCGGAAGATAGTGTCGTATATTTTGTACGATAAAACAGATATCTAGGAAAGGAAACCATTTATTTATTTTCGATGATTATTCAAGAAAATCGGGTATTAGTGTCAAATAAGTTGATTGTTATTTTTAAGCAATATTTAAAATTTAAATATAGCGCAGCTATTTATTTTAATGTCAAAAGAAAATACCGTTTATTTTTCCCAGAAATTATTGATACTTACAATATACCTATATAAAACTGCCTCGTTGGTGTAGTGGCAAAGTTTCTGCCTTACATCCAAGAGGTCCAGGGTTCGAATCCCAGGTCGAGCCAAAATTGTTTCTGAGATTTTCTGTCATGAATTTCTCAAAAACAGCTCGGAGTCGGGAAGTTGGCGGTGTTACACCCCCGTGCCTCGGAAAGCACGTTAAGCCGTTGGTCCTGCGCCTTATCTCTCTCCGGTCATGTCGGATTGCCGTCTCACCGAACTTTGAGAGTGATGGAACAGTGAGTGCACCTGTGTATTGCGCTCACACTTGTGCACTATAATATCTCCTGCGTAGTTGGCTGGTCTCTGTTGAGATTGGCCGCCGTGGTCGAAATCGGCCAGGAGGACTATTATGTAAAATATTTTCGAATTCCACATAAATGTGAATTCACTGTGTTAATTTTAAAATACAGAAGAAAATGGTTTTTATTGCAACTTAATCGAAGACAACATACAATCAGCTGAAACACTCGATACTTTTGTAACTTTAGTAACATCACTAACTGTCAAAACCCGAACATAACCTCAAAATGCACCTTTCGTAACTAAACAAAATAAAAACACGAAAAATGCGTCTTCTAAACCTTTTCAGGAGGTTGCAAATAGCTCCAATAAGTCAACAAGTGAGGTTTCTAGCTCAGGAATACACGCCGAAGCCTCTTAGGAGTCTCAAGGGGAAATCTACTAGGAATACTGTGCAGTATTATGTCGATTCCTGCAGGGTTCGGACAGTGGCTGGTAATGGTGGTGATGGCTGTATATCCTTCCTCAGTGCGTGGTGTAAGGACCACGCAGGGCCTGATGGTGGCGACGGAGGTCACGGGGGTCACGTCGTATTTCAGGTGAGGTCGTTATTGTGTCGGTATAAGTTAGGTTATGTCCAAGGTGATGAACTTTACAGCCTATTTACCGGCTTATTTTGGCTTTATGTTTCTTTTGATTACTGCTGTAGATGCGTATTGGGCTAAAATGCCACAGTAATCATCAAATGTCATGTTATGTAAATGAGTATTGATTGTCTGAAGGCTTATAAATACTGATATTCAAAACATATCAGTTTAATAAAACTACCTGCTATCAGACATAGAAAGGACGCAAGCATATTCGTTGGGTACCATTAACCACACTTTGGTGAAAGAACACAAAAAAAATCTGTTTATTTTTTAATCATCACAATCAGCTGCACTTTTGAACATAGGCTCTCCCAAGAAACATAGCTTGAATGGTTAAATAATATACATAGATCTGACTCAATACAACAACATAATATACATAGATCTGACTCCGTGGTAAGTAGCTTAAGCACTTGTGTTACAGATATCAGAATCAACAGTAGTGTTACAAATAAACTTAAATAAATACATATAACACCCAGACCAGTACAAACAGAAATGTTCATGCACACAAATGTATGTACAGTGCGGGGATCAAACCGCGACCTATTGGTTAATAGTCAACATCTTGACCATCACACCGAAGTGGTTGTTACACGTGGACTGCATCCTATTCCTGCTGTGTTTACAAGATGAATAGATAGGCACTCCATCTTACCAAAGGACTTTGGAAGCTGAAGATTTGCTAATTAAATTTGTAGATTGACATATTAAATCATCTGTATACTTTTTCAGGCGACGCACAGTGTCAAAAGCTTAAACCATTGCAAAACAGTGATCCAAGCCAAACACGGTGAGAGGGGCTTCAATAAAGACTGCAATGGGAAGAATGCTGACCATGTTATAGTTTCTGTACCCTTGGGTAAGATATTATTTTATCTGATTGATATGTGTCTTTGAATGAATACCTTGCAAATGGAGACCACGCTTAGGTAAATGTAGTATGGGACACCCCCCTGCTAGATGGACAGACAACCTGAAGAAGGCAGCTGGTAGTGACTGGATGCAGAGGGTGGGAGATTGTGCGCTGTGTCACTCCTTGGGGGATGCCTATGTCCAGCAGTGGACTGTAACATGCTGATATGATGTGTCTTTGGTTTTAAAAATTCACTATGCAATCTACATAGAAGTTGTTGCAAAGTAAATAAATAGTTACACTTCAGGGGATTTTTATGCAAATGGCTCAGGACACATTTAACTCTATATTTCGAGACTACAATTATTTAAATCGTTTCAGGCATTTACGTGTTATAGCGAGACTAACGAATGGCAATTCATTTTTATATATATAGAAGATATTAATTGTTATTACATATAAATAGGAATCCTCAGTTTTATGTTATGATATAGCCTTTGTTGTATATTGTAATACCTAATTATGTTTATATATAATTACTTAATGTCCTGTCCATAGAATAAGAAACTTAAATGTCAACAATTAGATACTTCAAACAATTAAGCATACTGACAGTTTAAAAACAACATCTTCTTATAACACAGGCACCATAATCAAAGACGCGACCGGGCGAGTCGTGGCTGATCTGAACAACGAGGGTCTGATGTTTGTAGCGGCGCGCGGGGGTGCGGGCGGCAGGGGAAACAAGTTTTTCCTCACTGACACCGATCAGGTATGACAACCTAAAATTGTTTTTTTTTTTTTTTTTAATTTCGGACGACCTCTTGGTGCAGTGGTCCACATGTCGGACTTTTAGGATCGCGGTTTCGATCCCCGCACAGTACAAGCATAAGTGTGCATGAACATGTGTGTTTGTACTGGTCTGCGTGTTTTCTTTGTTTAATATGTATTAATTTACAAAAAAAAGTATTTAAGTATGTTTATCCGTTGTCTAGTACCCATAACACAAGCCTTGTAGCTTAATTTGGGACTAGAGAATTGGTGTGATTGTGATGAAATGTTTATTTATGTATTTAGTAGCTAATATACAGCAGAGTAACAATAAACATCAATTAAACTACATGTACAAAGCAAGTAACGTACATCAATAGTAAATTAAATAAATAAATATACAACAACATCACATACATTGATCTGACTCTGTGGTAAGTAGCTAAAACGCTTGTGTTACAGATATCAGAATCAACAGTGGTGTTACAAATAAACTTAATAAATACATAAAACACTTAGACCAATATAAACATGACATGTTCATGCACTCAAATGTTTGTGCAATTCGGGAATCGAACCCGCGACCTCTTGGTTAATAGTCAACTTCCTGACCATTACACCAAAGTGGTTGTGTGGGTGGTACACCAGACATTTAGCGAACGAATTCAACTGCTTTTTATTTTAACTAATGTCACTTTGTCCAAAAGCCTTGTGGTGAACACAAGTGTTTAAGCTACTTTACCTTGGGATCAGAGCAATGTATGGGATGTTGTGTCTATTTATTTATTAGTTACTAGCTGTCCCGGCAAACGTTGTTTTGCCATATAAATGTTAAGGGTGGACAACCCTAATCACTAAGGGGTATGAAAAATAGATATTAGCCGATTCTCAGACCTACTGAATATGCTCACAAAATTTCATTAGAATCGGTCAAGCCGTTTCGGAGGAGTATGGGAACAAACATTGTGACACGAGAATTTTATATATATATAGATAGAGACTAGCTGACCCGGCAAATGTTGTTTTGCTATATATATTTTTTGGACAACCCTTATCACTAAGGGATATTAAAAATAGACGTTGGCCGATTCTCAGACCTACCCTATATGCTCACAAAATTTCATGAGAAACGGTCAAGCCGTTTCGGAGGAGTACGGGAACGAACATTGTGACACGAGATTTTTATATATAAGAAGATATAGAGAGATTTATTTATTGATTTCCACCATTCTCAGGCCCCAGACATAGCCGAGCTGGGTGCGATAGGCGAGACCCACTCGTATTCTCTAGAAGTCCGATCGATGGCCCATGTGGGCCTCCTGGGAGCTCCGAATGCGGGCAAAAGCACCCTGCTACGAGCCGTCACGAGAGCCCGGCCCACTGTGGCGCCGTACCCCTTTACTACTCTACACCCGCACATAGGTATGTCGAAGATCGGGCTAGCGCCATCTACCATCAATAGTGGAAACAAAGATACAGAACGCAAGTGTGACGTCACGCCGCGTCATACTTGGTTGCGGCCAGAATTAGTTGAGCGCTTGCGCCGAGCGGACGTGTCTGTTCACTGCTTACACTGTATCATTAAATTAATTAAATTGTCATTTAATTCGTTGTTCGTCATTTGCTCGAGTTACCCACTATGTCGGAACCCAATGACTACGGTGGCCCACAAAGTGAAGAAAACCCTCTTTACTACGACAGGTATGTAAATATGTAATTACCTTTTCATACAGGGCGTAAAAAAAATCCTTACCGAAGCCGTCAACCACGCGTTCAGTACATCAAACCAAATCGTATGAAAATAAAATTTTGGCTGAGAAACAACTTCTATTTTTTGACATAACAAAAAACCAATTTCATTTTAACCCTATATGTACGTTGCGCACGCGGGGAAGTGACCGCGGGGCGAGTCGCTATACGCCGCCGCGACGCGGGTTGGGTCGAGCGTGCGCTGTTCATTGCGGAGCGTGCCATTTATAGGCTTTTAATGAAAGAACTAGTGAAAATCTCATTCACTTTATCATGTTGTTTTGGAAAAAAGTTAAGTTTAAGTTAAGTTACTTATAACGGACAGAAGACATTTCTGTAAAAATCATCAACATTTTTTTCAAACTTTAACCATCAATACCTCAGTAACCGTTAACTTCCCAGGTATGGTGTAAAGGAAAAAAAATATCGTAACAATTGATAGAATATGTGGTATTCGGCTTCGGTAAGGTTTTTTTTTACACCCTGTATACCTAAGAAAGTTTGGCGCAACATTTTTAGAGTTAGGAAGGTAAAGGGAAGCGATACGGCACGTGTTCAGTATGGCCGCCTTCTGCATAGTTATGTAGGTGTATTCAGGCAAATAAAGAGTGCGTAAGGTTGTGATGAGATGTCGTGGAATAACCCCTGTACTTGATAAAACTAACAGTGTGATAAATACTTTATCCCTTCTTTAGATGTGCAATATTTCATCTTTTGATTTTGTGTATTTTTTCAGTGATGGCTTTATATTATTTTTTCTTCTTTATTTCTTTATTTATGTTAAAACAATTGACATTAAAAAAACATATTTAAATACCAACAAAAACCTATTCAGATTTATATGTGGTAATGAGTCACTACAATAGGTACTCGTTACAATTTTTAAGACAATATGTAGTTCTTAAGTATTTTTATACATTTAGCACTATTTTCTAAACTACTTATTTGTTCAATAATATTGCTAGGATAATCATTATTATTATTATTATTTATTTATTATGAAAAAAACATGGTACATTTTTATAAACAAAGGCCTACAAAACTATTTACACAGTTTGTCTGTAGGATCAAGTGAGTCTCATTTAAAGTTATTTACAAGTAATATTATTATTGACTATGTCAATTTTTACTTTTTACACAGGTATGGTTCCGTACGACGACTACGAGCAAGTGGCAATAGCGGACCTGCCGGGTTTGATTCCCGGCTCGCACAAAAACCATGGCTTAGGTAAGTCAACGTTACATTCGATCCCCGCACTGTACAAACATATGTGTGCATAAACATGTGTGTTTGTACTGGTCTGTGTGTTATATGTATTTATTTAAGTTTATTTGTAATACCACTGTTGATTCTGATATCTGTAACACAAGTGCTTTAGCTACTTACCACGGAGTCAGATCAATGTATGTGATGTTGTTATATATTTATTTCATTTTTATTTATACTATCCCAGACCTGCGCAAATGATTAAATCTTACCCCTCAATCACAATCACAAGCCGGGCGTCACTGTACGTTGACATTATTTGTAACACCTTTTACTCATGTGACTTGCCATAAAGATTCTGATTCTGATTCACAATTTGTAACCTTTTCACTATCATCCACAGGTATTCAATTTCTCCAACACGTCGAGCGGTGCCGTGGTCTTATATTCCTGCTGGACGGATCGACAGACCCGCAGGACCAATACGAATCACTCTCATACGAAATACATCAGTACAATGCAGACTTAACAAATAGACCTCACTGCATAGTTGTAAATAAAATAGATTTACCCGAAGCAAGAAAGAATTATGAGGTAATGAAGAAAAGTATGGATGTAATAGGCATTTCGGCGAAGACTGGACTGAATTTGATGGAGTTGTTGAAGGTTGTAAGAGAAATGTATGATAGAGGGGAGAGATGAGTATGTTAGAGAATAATTTGGAAAGGAGCATGACTAAAAATATATGGACACTGTTCCCACACACCGGAAGACATCAAATTGCTATCGATTAGAATCCTATTACTTGAATATTATATTTATTTCCAGAAGAAACAATTAATTTCAATATTATTTATAGAACCCGAAACCCAAAACTTTTTTCCTCGGTTTACCGTAATAATACATCTGTCTACAATCCTCTTGTCCGAATGTGTCGCCTATGCTACAAGTTATCACGTGACTTAGACATTTTCACCCTAGCCCAAATATTTTCAAGATAAATCTCAAATCTCTTCTCAGCAATTTGTAGAGTGAATATCTGGCCATAACAGTAATTTCATTTTTTATTTGTTCTTATAAGGAAAGCATTTTTTTTATTTTGCATTAGCATGTTTTTTTATTATATAGGTACTTAAAATTTAATGTACCAATTATTTGCACCAATAAACACGCTAGGAGCACTTTTAGGATTACAATCTAGTTTAAGCTTAGCTCCTAATATTGTAATGTTTGAATGGTTGTACTCTGTTTGTGTTCTTTAAACAAATAAAATAAATAAAACGGTCATGGTCCTTTGTTAGCAATAAGTTTATGACAAGGTTGTGTTATGTAAAAATCTTTATTAGTCAAAAATATACGAGTCCTGGGGCTTTATTACGGTACGACAGTGTTCCTTTTTAAAAAAATATAACTAAATTGATAAGTAGCGCTACTGAGGAGTCTACGGAGGAGGAGAATAGGGCCCTCTGATTTCCTAAGAATTCCCCTAGCCCTAGAGTTACTTTTACAAACAGAATTATGTTACGTAATTAAACTGAGTGATAATTCTGTTTACTTATCGATTGTGTTACGTTTCTATGTATTATAGCTTATTAAAATAAAAGAAACATGATAAAATTAAACGATATAGCATTTTCAATACAAATTATTTTTATTTCATATACTTCTTAATCTTAGTCACAATTTTCGAAATAATAATATATATTTATTATATCAGTCAATCTAAAAGTAAAAGGCAAATCAAGTTAAACAAAAAAATTGGTTGCCTGTAAAGTCGGTATACGGGCGAAAGTTTTACGTGACAACGACTTTGAGTGGTAAAATAATTTTAATGTGAATATTCATTCGTATAACATGAACCGGTGTGTATGCCTATCTCTCTCACTCTCTCTCTCTCGCTCTTAGGCGGGTTAACTGTGCTCGAGTGGAAGGGACGCGTGCCTTTCACTTTTTATGTCTGTCTCACTCGCTCTTAGGCGGGCTAACCATGCCCGAGTCGAAGGGACGCGTGCCTCTCACTCGCTCTCATTGTGAGCGCGGAACGTGAGCGGAGCGTAACGCAGTTTCTTGAAGTGTCACCCGGCAAACCAATTTATAAGACGTTGTCACGTCAAAACGGTTGTCTGTAAAGTCGGTTTACTGACGATAGTTGAACGTGACAACGTTTTTGTCACTCGTTCCGCGCTCTCGCTTGCACTTCAAGCCTTGAACGGAACGCCTCAGAGCGCGGTATCGCCGCATGCGTCATGTTTTTTGGTGCGTGCAGCCGGCTCCATCGAATTATAAGACGTTGTCACGTCAAAAAGCATCAAAACATTTTTTGCCAGAATTAAGACTTTTAAAGAATGTATCATTGGTAACTGGGTTCACTACTACATTTTAAAATACTTTTAGCATTCGATGAAATGAACCATCGATGTAACGTCCTTCGGGTATATATTCGTATTCATTTTCATTTATTTGTCAAGTAACCGCCGTACTCAGAGACGTCTATTAGTTTTAATACTCCATTAAAATTGGTGGTATCTCTTTCTTTTCCATAAAAACAAAAGAAGACAGAATGATGTTTAATGAAGCATTAAAAATTATTGACGTATCTGAGTGCGGCGGTAAGTGTTACATACATATCAGGTCTTATGCTAGTCTTATATATATAACGCATCGTTCTAACAAATAATCGACTTGTTGTCATCGATGTATTGTAATTCGACGAAACGTATTTCGAAATGGAGTAGTGAACCCTTGGTAACTTAATATTATTAGATTTTTTATGAATCCCAAAATTGAGATTAAACTTAAAACATGATTGATACTTGATTCTTCTTCACTCTAAATTCCATTGTTTTCGTCATGATATTAAAAACGATGTACATACATAGTTCATTTGATTTCGAATTAATTTTATCAATATACCTATATTTAAAGCAATATAAATCGTATTACATTAATAATATTGATCACAGTCTGTGTTAATACAAAAGTTTTAGTTACAATTTAAAACTGGTAAAAAACCATACACTTTTTGAGCTATTTTGATAGCAAAATACTCTATGGAGGCGATAGTCTGCGAAGTTTTTCCGCGACCGTCCTGCTGGGCGACATACTTATAGGCCATTAGGCTAGATGACACAACCAATCGTTGACATACTTTTTATCATTTGTCCAAACGATCTGTCTCCATAGATTTTGTATGGGATTACTATAATTTGGCGTCATAATTTAGTATCTGAAATCGAAGTCAATTGACTAAACATTTATTGAATTCTATACAGGGTTACAGGAAAAGTCGACCTAGATCAGTTAAGGCCGTGTAGTACACATCATTTCTGAATGATTTTACTATGGAACCCCCCATCCTAAACTTAACCGTTTTCGAGATTTTCGAGTTTTAATTTTTTTTATGAAAATGCCTAATTTTTCGGCTATTGAATTGAATATTTTGAATTTTTTTGACTCTTATGATTATTTTTTTGTTTTTTTACATGAAGAATGAGATGCTTAATGACCTCAATGACTAAAACTGCACGTAAGTTAACTAAATAGGTCGTTGTAGACGATCGAAACTTAAAAAAATAAGTACAAATTAAAAAAAAAATTTTCTTTTCTGTATATCGCAAAAAATTATAATGGCACTTGCTCTGCAGATGTGATTAAAAACATCTACATTTTATCAGCTATCCAACAAGGTATAACAACCTAGGGTTGTATTTAAAGTCATAGAAAAAAACATAGTTAAAAAGGTTCAGGTAGTAGGTCTAACGGTTCCCTCGGCTATTGTCCTTCAAGTTAATCCGGTGCGTGTAAGCGAGACAACTTACGGTTTATGCAGGCGAGAGTGAGAAAAATAATGTGCAAAAACAAGTTTGGGAATACAACATGCGCATTGTTTTGTATTTGGTCGTTTGTTTGCTTGCCATCCATTTTAGTCTGCTCATGCGATTCGTCCATGGTAGATGCGAATTATTGTGCTTTCGGATTCCCACACGACTTGGCTTTGTTTCTGGACTGATTTTTCTAACTGTGACTACTGTGCTTGTTTATACTGGACTTTGATTTGTGCTTGTGATACTGGACTGTTGACAATGGCAACATACTCGAACGAAGAATATGCGGATATGCTTATCTGCTACGGATACTGCAATTGCGTGTCCGCACAAGCTCGGACTGAGTACATACGACGCTATCCCGACCGAGTACCTGATGTGAGCGTTTTCGACGGAGTTTACCGACGACTTCGTGAAACTGGCTCTGTTTCGCGACGACGTACGGACTTAGGAAGACCACGTGTCATTGATGACGACGAGGAACAAGACAACGAAATCGTAGAACGGTTCAGAAGAGACCCAACCACTTCGACCAATATTGTTGCCCGTGAACTGGGCCTAACTCAGTGGAAAGTTTGGTTTACGGTTCATACGGCAGGCCTGTATCCATACCACTACACGCCGGTACATGCAATTGAAGAAGGAGATCCCGCGAGACGCATGGACTTCTGCAGATTCATGCTCAATGCAGATATCGAGGACCCGAATTTCCTAAAATTCATATTGTGGACAGATGAATCCAAATTCGATAAGGACGGGATTACTAATTACCATAACGCACACTATTGGGCTCCTAAAGAACTAGGCAATCCAAATAAGAAAAGAGTAAAGGGGTCACAACGACGATTTAGTGTAAATGTGTGGATGGGCATCATTTCCAACCATTTGATTGGGCCTTACTTTCTTCCAGACAATCTGAATGGTGAAACTTATGAAAATTTTTTAAGAGGTGACTTAGGTGACCTACTAGATGATCTCCCATTACAATTACTGCGGGACATGTGGTTTCAACGTGATGGCTGCCCTGCTCATTTCAGAAGAAGCGTTAGGGAATGGTTGGACACTAACTATCCTAACAAATGGATTGGACGAGGTGGGCCTTTACCCTGGCCAGCCAGAAGTCCCGACCTGACCTCCATGGATTTTTATGTATGGGGGCACATGAAGAGCCTCGTTTACAGTGAGCCCAACCCCATATCGTCAGTGGAAGTTCTCAAAGAAAGGATAATTAATGCTGCTAACGACATAAGAAGAACATTAACCACTGGTGTAGTGAAAAGTGGACTACGTGAAAGAATGAGAAAATGTGTGCGAAATAGAGGTGGACACGTAGAACATGAACTATTAAAATTTATTCAAAAACATTAGGTGAATAAATGTTATTTTGAACTGATTTATTGTTTCATTTAGCTTACTATAATCACCGACGATCTGTACGCCAACTATGAGTTGAGCGTGAGTGACTTTGTATGCGAACTAGCGTTAACAACGCACCGATTAGGTTATTTTCCAAACAAAAGCCAGTAACTAGTCACTTACGCTCAACTAATGGTTGGCGTACGGTCATTATTTGTACGATCGACGATCTGAACAAAAAAAATGCTATAAAAACTGAATGATCTCCTAGGTCAGGATAGCGGGACATCGATGGATGCATGAAGGTTGTACCTAGCCGAGGGAGGCCTATGTTCAGTAGTGGAAGCCAGTAGGCTGAAATGATGATGCTGAACTTAAGTCAAATTAAATAGATTAAATAAGCGCTATTTATTCTGACTGCCATGTAGCCTTAGAAACTAAGTTTCACCTTTGAGGTTAATAAATACCCTAGAGTGTTATACCTCGTTGGATAGCTGATAAAATGTAAATTTTAAGCACATTTGTAGAGCAAGTGCCATAATAATTTTTTGCGATATTACAGAAAGGAAAAATATTTTTTTTATAATTTGTACTTATTTTCTTAAGTTTCGATTGTCTACAACGACCTATTTAGTTAACTTACGTGCAATAGTCATTGAGGTCATTAAGCATCTCATTCTTCATGTAAAAAAACAAAAAAATAATCATAAGAGTCAAAAAAATTCAAAATATTCAATTCAATAGCCGAAAAATTAGGCATTTTCATAAAAAAAATAAAAACTCGAAAACGGTTAAGTTTAGGATGGGGGGTTCCATAGTGAAATCATTCAGAAATGATGTGTACTACACGCCCTTAACGGATCTAGGTCGACTTTTTCTGTAACCCTGTATAAATAAAAAATGGTTTTTACAGCTTTTTTGTAAATAATTGGTTTTACTAGCTTCATAGAGGTTATGTTGTTTAAAACACCATGGTCTTGAAAATATTTACGATAGGTGTATATTCGGTCAACTGACTACGATTTCTGATACACGACCGTGACGTCACGTTCTTGTATTCCCATACAAAATCTATGGAGGCAGACCGTTTTGACAGATAATAAAGAGTTTGTCAACGATTGGTGGTGTCATCCCGCCTATCCCCGGGCACGCTCAGGCGTGCGCGTAGTGCGGCGCGTGCGCGGGCGCGGGGGGCGGCGCGGCGCGCTTCGCCGCGCGCATTTTCTTGGGTTGGAGTTTCATCTGGAAAGTTAAGGATGTTTCCTGATCAATGTATTTTACAGAAGAAATAAGCGAGCAAAAGGCAGGGTAGATAAGGTACTTTAAATAAATATACAACAACATCACATACATTGATCTGACCAGTACAAACAGACATGTTCACGCACACAGTTTTTTCTTTATAAATCGCTGCATAATCTGGTTGACTCTCCTTATCTTTTAGCTAACCTTTTTATTAGGTGTCTCCTTTTTAGTGCCCGTCATCAGTGTCTTTTTCATGTGCCACTGTATAGAACTAAGTATGCTGGTAACTCTTTTTTGCCTCGTACTTGTTTTAGCTATAATAATAATTTTCAGTAAGTTGTCATTTTTGCGTCAAATTTTGTAAAATGTAAAAAAGAAATTCATAACTTGCTGTAATAATAAGTAATTGTTTCTCTGCCATTATGTCATCTTTTTATAATTTTGTAGTATCACATATTTTAAAGCTTAAAAAAATGGGTTACTCTATGTATTATGTGGCGACCTCTACCATCCATGCCATCACAAGTGCATGCCTAACGGCAAGCACAACAGCGAGAGCTGATACGGCTCCATAAGGCTAGATGGCGCTGATAGCCTAGTACCGGCCTAGTACCGCACATGAACCGCGGTATATAAGATTTCGATCCGGATTAATATAGATAAACAAATAAAGATGATGTCTATCGGACCTTGGTCCCCACCCATAACACCCGGTCGGTAGGAAGCGCTTCCTTTTAGCTTCCTAACTCGAAATCAGTTGCGCCAAATTGGTGACCCCGACGTGATGAACACCCTGGAGCCGCCCGTCATCATCATCGTCGCCCTCTCCTTCCTCTCGCCAACAGCACCCAGCCAGCAGTCTCCAGCAAGCCAGCACCAGCCTCAAGACAACCATCCGCAGACCCGCACTGGATCTTCCTGGTACCTCCGGCAGCCTCATCCAGATCATCCCGACTCACCGTGGCCTCTGGACTCGTCCCCACAAATCCTGGTGAGAAGCAACCGCCTCATCCCGACTCACCGTGGACAACAGGCGGGCCTCTTCCCGACTCACCGTGGAGTACAGGCCGCTTATCCCGACCATCGTGGACTCCCGCATGCTCATCCCGACTCACTGAGAACATCAAGCATGCTCATCCCGACTCGCCGCGGACATCCTGTGTGCACATCCCGACTCACCGAGGACATCACGCACACTCATCCCGGCTAATCGTGGTGGAACCGAGAAGATTGGCACTTGCAAGCTCAAGACGCACAGACTGCTGGCTCATCCTGGCTCCAACCAACCTCCGGTTATTCGGAGGGGAGTGGTGTGGCGACCTCTACCATTCGCCATCACAAGTGCATGCCTAACGGCAAGCACAACAGCGAGAGCTGATACGGCTCCATAAAGCTAGATGGCGCTATTTGCCTAGTACCGCACATGAACCGCGGTATATAAGATTTCGATCCGGATTAATATAGATAGACAAATCAAGATGATGTCTATCGGACCTTGGTCCCCGACCATAACACCCGGTCGGTAGGAAGCGCTTCCCTTTAGCTTCCTAACTCGAAATCAGTGGGGCGACCGCCTAACTGAAAGCTATTCATTTACGATAGCTATTGACGATGACTATAAGCTAGCGATCGCTTTGCCTTGGAGCGACCGCCTAAGGATCGCGATAGCTTTGCCTACCCGATAGCTTTCGTGAATGAATGGAATAACGGCGTTTTGTTTATCTATGTTGGTGTTAAAACTTGGCGTACTGCCAAGTTTAATTAATACTAAGAAAAATATTTTAAAATTACTATTTATTGGAGAAATGATGATGCATTATCAGTTCACCTGTTGAAATGCGTTAGAAAAAGGTATAGACATTAAAATTACACATATTGAAAAAACTTCAAACGAAGTAAAAACCAAACGCGTGGCAAGGACATATCCAATGCTGCTTTAAAAAAAATCCTTGTTGAAATGGTAGTTTCTTGGGCTAAAATATGACCTTTTAGTGTGATACTTTTTTTGTGAGCAATTGTCAAACGTGGTTTTTCTGATAAAGAAAATTATCTACGTTGTGCCTGCAAAGACAAAATAATTTTTAAAAGCCCCGTTTGTGTTTAAAAAAAAAATTTTGTTTCGATTTTTGGTCAGAGTGATTTCACATTTTTACGACAAAATGGAGGATAACCTTACTAAAATATACACACGTCCTTTGTTTGTAAAATCTCATCGAGTTATTTTGACGTATAATTTTGGTAGATTTATAAAAATAAAGTTGGCAGCACTGCTTATGAAGTTTATTTAGTTTTCACGCAATATTGATAAATAAAAGATAAAACTTTCTTCGCTCAATCTCGCTCGGAAGAAACTTCTACAAATTGTTCCAAGTAAAGTAAGTACTTTCTGTATACTTTCACGGGTAAAACATGTAATGGAACTTCCATTTGAGTATTTTTTACAGTGCATTTATCACATTTTCAGAATGCTATCATCGAGACGCGTCTGTGTTTACCAACTGGAAATATTGGTATCGTGGATGAAGGCGCACCCACTGCAGGCCAGAGGAACCCAATTTGCCACTCCACAGACACAGGGGAAACAAATGGGCCTCCAACTGTGGAGTGAAATGGCCTCTCGACTGAACGCAGTGAGTGATGGCGTGTCGAAAAGCCCCAAAGATTGGATTCAAGTAAGTAAGTAAAACTTCCCACAAAAGTACCTAGGTACAAACATTTTGTGTACATTGATGTGATTCTTGTTTGTTTGTTTGTTGTTATAAAACTCAGAGGCGAAAGCCTAGTGATTCTTGTTATTGCATGAATGATTCATACTAACAACACAACTAACGTTAAGAAGTCTGTTAACCAAGCATGTAACTCACTAATAGTGCTTTATTTGGTTTGTAAACATAGCAAAATAATTGGGCGTAATTCCATGAAAAGCTGCTATCCTTTCATGTTATTTAAAGAAAAATCTATTTGCAATTATTTCATTTTATGTCTATCTGTTTAATTATTAGACATTTTGGTTTACTTATGAGTAAGTGATTTTGAGCACAGTTGTGGGTGGGTTAGCTCCTATTCATGGAAATATGTTCAATTATTGATGCGTTGAAGTGACTAACATTTGTGTTTGTGGTGTGCTTTAGTATTGGAATGATTTAAAGTCAAAACTAAAAAAGAAGGTGTTGGCTATGAGACAACACTGCTTTGGGACAGCAAATTTCTTAATACTTACATTTCTAACACCTGTATATAATATAGGAATGTTTTTATGTTGTTATAATTTAATGATGCCTGAGCTTATGATACAATTCTCAGATACAACATAAGTAGGTATATACAGTTGCTTTATTAATGTTGTAAAAATACTTTCATGCTATTTTACAGATGGGGTTGGACCAACCCTCAACCTCAAAGGCCCTGCCACTGGCACCTGTCCCTGAAGTAGAAGAAGAGGATGTGGCCTTTATATGCCCAGTAAGTATTCCATACAGAATTATGAATAATTGTTGTGTGTAAAAGTTTTATATTATTATTTCAAGTAAAAAATAAATTTCTTAATTTCAGCTGAGACACCAGCCAAAACAACTAGAATCAAAACAAAATGTAAGTATTCTGTAGATGGATGAGATTACTTTTTATAAACTTACTTTGTAATTTTAAAGCAGCAGCCACAGCCACGGACACAAGCGAGGAGTGGAAAAAGTTAAAAGAACCCATAAAGAATTTTCTTAAACAATTTATTATTTAACACAATAAAGTATATTCAAAAACTTTGATGTCTAACAAAAGTTTCTATGATTTCAGCCAAAAGAAAACATGTGGCTGTAACCGGAAAAAAAAAGTATGGTTCAAAATGTAAGTATTGGAATAATATAAATGCCTCAACTGTGTAATCCCACAATGCAGTCACTAACGCATATTATGTTGTTACAGCATGTCCTCCACAGTGGGCTAGGGACCTAGAAAATCGCCGCATCCGCGGCGTGAGCTCGAGGAACGTAGGCGCTCGTCGGCGGCCGCGCCCGAGCGCTGCCTGCGGCTGGAGGAGCGCCGACTAGCGCTCGAGGAGACGCGTGCGCTGGCGGTGCACGAGCGGCGCGGCCGTGAACACGTTCCTGACGCCTTATCAAAAATAAAAGTCTTGATTTATATAATGGTTTAATTTATTACTTGGGGTACCTATTTTTAGTACTAACATACTAGCCTCATCTTTCACACAGCAAATGCAGCTAAGCTTAGTCTTCCTGACAAATTCTGAATACCTATGTAGACCCCATTGTAGTTATCAGTCTATGTTTTCCTCCACAGTCTGTCCACGAGAGGTTAATGCCCCAAGACGCGCCAAATGTTGTTTTCGCAACTGAAAAATGATAAAATATAAGCTACCACATATATTAAACTTAATTTCATAAATCAACTAACTCAAATTAGCATCATTTGTAATTAAATACAAAGCAAAATCACTTACTTACGATGATAGCAGTTAGTAGATTAGTAACTGCTTTCGATGACATAAGGAATAGCTTTCATGACAGCTACTCTGGCCTTCAAAAAAATTGGGCGGTCGGGTTATCTGTCAAATCTTTACATAACCATTCGTTCAATAGCTTTCAAATTGTTAAGGTCACGTGACCACACTTGACTAGCTAATAGCTTTCATCGGCGGTACGAAATACTCGTGTGACGTCATAAACGATTGCGATTCCAATAGCTATCACGTTAGGCGGTCGCCCCACAGTTGCGCCTAAATTATTTATGCTGAGGAAACTTAATTAGTTTATGTGTTCTTTTAAATCCTTATTTTGTCATGTAATGTTAATATTATAACTATGTTTCCCAAAAATTTATAAATAAATGATTTTAAAAAAATACAAATGTTTGTACAGTGGTCGTGTAAAAGAGTAACAAAGTATGTAATACTTTATCGGTTGAGTATAAATTTATAAATTTTAGGACTTTTACTGTTTTATCAATTTTTGGACATTTACAATTGAGGTGAAATGACGGTACCTTGTAGTGCACCTCCCGCACGTGCCGGTACAGGCTCGAGTACCAGCCGAAGGCATAATCCAGTGTAACCAGACCCGATGCTCACTCGCTTCAGGCACTATTTATTGTTTCATCAATTTTTGTACATTTATAATTAAGGTGAACTGACGGTACCTTGTAGTGCACCTCCCGCACGTGCCGGTACAGGCTCGAGTACCAGCCGAAGGCATAATCCAGTGTAACCAGACCCGATGCTCACTCGCTTCAGGCACTAGTTATTGCTTCATCAATTTTTGTACATTTATAATTAAGGTGAACTGACGGTACCTTGTAGTGCACCTCCCGCACGTGCCGGTACAGGCTCGAGTACCAGCCGAAGGCATAATCCAGTGTAACCAGACCCGATGCTCACTCGCTTTAGGCACTAGTTATTGTTTCATAAATTTTTGTACAATTATAATTAAGGTGAACTAACGGTACCTTGTAGTGCACCTCCCGCACGTGCCGGTACAGGCTCGAGTACCAGCCGAAGGCATAATCCAGTGTAACCAGACCCGATGCTCACTCGCTTCAGGCACTAGTTATTGTTTCATAAATTTTTGTACAATTATAATTAAGGTGAACTGACGGTACTTTGTAGTGCACCTCCCGCACGTGCCGGTACAGGCTCGAGTACCAGCCGAAGGCATAATCCAGTGCAACTAGACCCAAAGCTCACTCGCTTCAGGCACTAGTTATTGTTTCATCAATTTTTGTACATTTATAATTAAGGTGAACTGACGGTACCTTGTAGTGCACCTCCCGCACGTGCCGGTACAGGCTCGAGTACCAGCCGAAGGCGGCCGCGCACTGCGCGCAGCGGTACGGCGTCTCGCTCGTGTGCATCGCCACTATGTGGTACTTTAGTTTTGCTGCGTTCTGAAGAAAATAAATGTGTGGGTTTTTTTAAAATATTTGCAGCCCTTTTCGGCTTTACACGGTTGGACAGTTATTCCAGCCGTTAAAAGCCGGGACGGGTCACTAGTATTAAAAAAATAAATAAAAATAAAAAAAAAATTGTTTATTACTTCCAACAAACAAATGGTGCAGCACTTAATCATAAAAATAATAAAACACGGAACCAATTTGATGCTCAGCTATTGCTGACATATGACAGCGCTGATTTTTAGCCGCACCCACTCCTCTGAGGTCTATTGTGAGGGTTTGTTAACGAGGGCTTTAACAATAAGTTTTAAAACACACTGCATAACTGTGTGTGTGTGTGTTCGTTTTAAATATAGCCTATGTTCTGTAGGATTCTAATGGTAAAAGATTTTTTTGTAATCCGTCCAGTAGTTTCGGATCTTATTCAATTGAAACAAATAAACAATCAAATCTTTTCGCTTTATAATATTAGTGTAGAGAGTCCATCGACTGCACATACAGGGTGAATACGAAATCGTGTAATTCCTTTAAACCATTTCGCCGCCAAAGCATCCATAACTAAAACTAGCTCTTATTCCTTAAAGGAATAAGAGCTAGTTTTGCTATTTTTTGCATACACTCAAATAAAATGTAAATTGTTACTGGTTTGTTCATTTGTTGTTGTTAGTAATAATAATAAGTGTGAAAGTTCAGTACGGTGAATCCAGTAGTGTAGATTGGAACGTCGCATCGCGTTGCATCTCGCATCTTGAGATTTTGTTTAACGGAGATTATCAGTTAGTGAAATTTTAATTAACATGTCGTAGTTTGACAGTGCACTGCACCCGGAAGCCCGCGTCGCTTGCGCAGTCGACGTAAATTTTGTGTGTTTTAGAGGTTATTGCAATACTGTAACAATACCTAGTTCATTATTGTTTAGCTAGTGCTGTGTGGTGTAATTACTCATCATAAGGTATGTCACAAAAGGACGTGCACATGTAGTGATAATTGTGTAAGTGAATATTCCATGGAACTACATGTGAGTATCTTTTTCGATTAGTTTATTTGGTGTAAAGAACACAGGTAGATAGTGCTCAATGACTAGGGACTGGTCTGTGGTGTACGCGCGCAATCGGTCTTATTTTACCGTGAGCTGAGCTTTCATTCCTGCTAGGTTTATTTCGAAGTTTACGTTTAGCTAAAGTGAGCAATGTTTAGAGATTGTTTTGCTAAGCAAGGTGGAATTAGGCATTTCCTGACGTTATTTCTTGCCTCTAAGTATAAGATTCTTGTTTCGAAACACAACTTGGGACTCTAGCTAGACGATAAATTAACTGAATCAAGGAAGTTTATGGTATTGTTTATCTTTTGTGGCCTTTTAAACTCATTAGTCGTATCGATAAGTTACACATCAAAAGATAGATCTGAAGACTGTTTTAATCATTGTTATCTTAAATCTGTTTCATCGACTGATACGAGTGAGTTCGCGCGCGACCCCCGCTTCTCGGCCTGTCAAACACCCGAGTGCACTGAACTCCAAGGTCATTGAAAAGGGAAGCGGCCACTGCGCTTAATAAATTGAGAATAATTTTGAATTACTTTGGTAATATTAATTTTTTTTTTGTCTTTTTTTCTCATTAAATGGTATGATATGATTAAGTAAGCACTTATCTTCTCTACTGCGATCTTAAATTGATTTTTATTCTTATGATTTCTGATTGGAAAATAACCCTTGCAGAATCGTTCTATATAAGCAGCTGATTTTGTCCTTTAAAGGAATTACACGATTTCGTATTCACCCTGTATAATGACACCTCATTTGTCGAAATTTGATGAAGTGTTTAGAAGATATGAGGGGAATTATGTCAGCCGAAGTGTTAGGAACTGTTTCGAAAATCATTGTTAGGAAATTGGTATCATTTTTCCTAAAACATTTTTGTAGTTCATCTTAAGTTGTAAATAAAATTAATATTTTTTTAATTAAAAAAGGGGTGTGGTGTAATGTGTGTCGCGTCCCCCATAACTAACCTCTCATATATATGAATTGTAACCGCTAATAAGCTAATAATAAAACATGCGTTAAACACACAACATCTCTTTAATTGGCTGTTCCCGGGTCCCATCCTTAAAATACAAACCTAATACGAAAACCTAATACGATATAGCCCTTGGCATGTCGCAGCATGATGAGGCCTGGCTGGGACACCTGCGGAGGAAGAGACTTCAACGTGGCGCCGCGCCTCCTCTTGACTCTCGATTCGTCTGTGACAGGTGTGGCAAGAGGTGTCGTGCTGCTATCGGACTTCATAGTCACCGCAGACGTTGCACCACCAAAATTTACCCCCGTGATACTGCAACAATCTTCTGCAAAGATGCTGTGGCCAATGATGAATACGAAAACATAATATAAAAATACACTTACCTGGTAGGATTTCCCGCATATGTGACAAAGATTGTCCTTTTGCTTGTTCTTATGTACATTTTGCATGTGCACATACAGTGACGTGTGGCATTTAAAAGGCTGAAACAAAGTATACAATACAACAATATTACATACAGCAATTATTATTTACTTTGCTTTTATTTTTAAGGCATGTTATGCATAAAATTATTGATAGTTTTTAAATAAACACCAAATAAGGCATCGAAAATCTACCATTCAGTCATCAGCCTATATTATGTCCCACTGCTGGGCACAGGCCTCACCTCAACTATAAGGTGGTACGAGCCATACGCCACCACGCGGGCTCAGTGCGGATTGGTGGAGGGGTGTGTGTAAGATAAGTGACCAACCTTACTGTCAGATGTTATTAAGCCGCCCGACGGCCTCCGACCAGGCTTAACGACTAATATCTATCGATATTAACCGGGACCAATCGCTTAACGTGCCTTCCGAAGCACGGAGATGCTTGTAAATAGACGTCACTCTAATGGTCAGAATGGTCACCCATCCCAAACATGACCGCGCCTTAGGTTGCTTAACTTTTGATATCAATATCAAAGCGCCACAAGCACCTCAAAAACTTTCTATTTAAAGAAAAATCTGACTGCCATAGCCGGGACTCTAACCCATGCACCTCTCTCGCCAACCGGGCACTGTTCTATCTGTCACGGTAGCTCAATTAGTAGAGACTTGCTACCGCGCCGTAGGTTGCTTAACTTTTGGATCACTACCAAAGCGCTGCAACCACTGCGCCACGGGCACCTCATAAGCATTTCATAATCATTGTTAAGCAATACAGCATTTGTTATTCATTTAAATCAGGCAATAAACTACAATGTTCATTTGCAAAAATTACAATTAGTACTTGAGTAGGAGATAGCGTAAGTGCCTACTTGATAACTCGATAATCGTTCATGCAAGTTGAATCCCTGAACCGCGAGTCCAATAAGCGCAACGTCATCTAGTATTGCTGCGCAGAATTGAACGGCAAACCTTAATGTAATACAGTAATACCCCGACTTACGCTACCCCGTTATACGCGAATTCGAAGATACGCGGTTTCAGAATCAAGAGCTAACAATTGACGAGGTTATAGGAATGCGTAAGTATGAGCAAGACATTGAACAAACTGTGGAAAACCCAGTTGAATCGGTAAATCAAATGACAATTGCAAACTTAACAGAAGGGCTCAATTCAATTGAAAAGGGGTTACAAATTTTAGAAAAAAATGATTCTAATGAAGAACGCGTTTCTACTACGGAACGAGGGATTTAAAAATTACTGGTATGCTACGAGGAAATTTTACGTGAAAAGAAGAAAAATTTAACTCGTCAGGCAACATTGATAGAATATATGAAGCCTTCGACATCAAAATAACTTCGGTTTAGCTTTCTTTATTCATAACAATGTAATTTTTTGTTATTATCCTACACTTTATTAAACATTTTTCTTCTAAATTATTGTTTTCTTACAAACTTGATACGTATTTATATGCAACGTTGAACCCCGACTTACGCGAATTCGAATTACACGGCAACCGCTCGGACCCATCTATCCCGTAAGTCCGGGGTATTACTGTATTGCATGTTCGATTCTTTTGAAAAGTAAATTCCAAATACCGCGAGCCAACTAAGCACAACGCCATCTAGTATCAAATACGGAACTACTAACCTTGTTGCACAGCTGGCATCGGAACTTGATATTGTTCAGATGCAAATTGAATATCGAGGCCGCGTGTCAACCAAGCACAACGCCATCTAGTACCAAAGCGCGGAACTACTAACCTTGTTGCACAGCTGACATCGAAACTTGATAGTGTTCCGATGCAAATTGAAAACCCTAGCCGCAAGTTAACCAAGCACAGCGCCATCTAGTATCAAAGTGCGGAACTACAAACCTTGTTGCATATCTGACTTCGGAACTTGATATTGTTCAGAGGCTCAAAGTCAAAGAATGAATGAATGAATGAATGAAATTCATTATCCGCTCATGAATAAGGTACACTGAAGATGACATATTTGTATATTTATATGTGGTCGTGGAGACGCGTCTTGCGCGAGTCAACCAAGCACAACGCCATCTAGTATTAAGGTGCGGAACTACAAACCTTGTTGCATAGCTGACATCGGAACTTGATGTTGTGCAAATGCTCCCAGTCAATGTGGTCGCGAAGACGCGTCTTGTTCACGAATTTCTTGCCGCATTCGTTGCATACGAAGCTGTAAGAATAAATATAGAGTAAACTAAGAGAATTTTAGCTACAATAGGCCCATATTATAAATAATTTACAGACTAACATATATACAAATATAACTTATAAAAATAAAACAAAACAATACACTATTTAGTCGACGTAGTGTTACGCAACTTGGTGGACACAACACCCTTCGGCCAAAATTCTTCCTTCGTGAAGGTCGACAGCTGTTCGGTGGGAACCTTTACTACATACGAATTGAAATGTTACGTTGTGTTGAATATGTAACGATAGTCGAGAAGTTGGCGGTTACACCCCCGTGCCTCGGTGCGCACGTTAAGCCGTTGGTCCTGCGCCTGATCTCTCTCCGGTCATGTCGGGTTGCCGTCTCACCGAACTTTGAAAGTGATGGAACAGTGAGTGCACCTGTGTATTGCGCTCACTCTCCTGCGTAGTTGGCTGATCTCTGTTGAGATTGGCCGCCGTGGTCGAAATCAGCCTGGCGGACTATTATTAATATCCTGAAAACTATCCTCATATATATATACAGGGTGAAATTTTAGTGGTTGTTTTCCCGCAGTGAATGATTCTATATCAGTAGATAAATCCATTGTTTAAGTTATTTTTAAATAAAATCAACAAAATTTTTCAACATTATGTATGGGCGGGTGCGTTTCGTGGAGCGCTTGCAGTATGGAGAACAAAAAAAAGAACCTATTTAAAAATAAAAATAACTACCATGATTCGATATTATTACAGAAAGTAATTCGTACCGCAGCGGGAAAACATCCACTAAAATTTAACGTTGTACAACGTACCTGAAATCCGCTTCGGGCACGTGTCGCCGCGACACGCGCAGATGCTGGCGGTACGTCGCGACAGACGCGAAACGTTTGTCGCACATCTCGCAATATAACTCGCCGCTGTCGCGCGCCTGGCGACGATATACACGGTGTCATGAAGAATAGTCAAATCAACGATATTAAATACCCTAGATACACTGACAGCGCTCGAAAAATGTCTCGCAAAACGAGTGCTTAAACACGCCTTAAGCACTCGTTGGCTTGTAGTCGCGCGCGGACCGTGCTAGCGTCAGTATGCCGAAGTGGAGCACTGTGAAAAAGTGCAAAAACAATACTTTAACCACTCGAAAAAGGATGGAGTTTCGTATTTCCGGTAAGGTATTAATCCATCTTTGATAAGAGAATGCATTAGTGGTGCAAAGTTATCTTTAAACGTGCTGAAATTGTAATTTTCTAAAAAAATCTGAAGAAATCAAACGCGCGACTGGCTTTATAGTTGTCCCTTTCCCACGCGCTGCGGTCTAAATGCTTCTAACGCATTCACACAGAGTAATATTTGGAACATAGTAATGGAGTCGCGTTGTACCAAAGATTATTATGGTAATTTTGGAGGAAAAGGAATGTAAATATTGTTTACAATATTCGACAAGAAATTTTATTACTAGTGGATATCGTTATAAAATATTATCTGTATCATTTCAGATTTCCGAAAAATGAAATAAAAAGAGAAAAGTGGCGAAACTATTGTCTAATCAAGACAATTTATTTTCAGATCGATCAAACAACATCACCCGGAAATGCTGTACTGTCAACACCAAACATAGAAAGTTCAATGAGTTCGCTATCGAGCACATCCAGTACCAGCATACTTAAAGCACAGTCAATAGATTCACAGCTAGTCCACGCGGGCTAAGCCGCTGGCGGAAAGCTAGTTAATAATAGAACTAGTTAGTCATAAACAAGTAAAGGTTTTTGGAAATTACTGTTTAATAATCGATTCTATAAGGCCGAGGTATGAAAATATATGGAAGTAAAATCAAATTCTCAACAACAAAATCTAAAAAAAATCCGATGTCACGCGATGTTACACGAAAATGTCACAGGGCGACCGGCGATGTCACACGATGTGACCCGAAGACGCATCGGTCATTTTCTGACACATTCAACCGAGTATTGTAAAGGTGTATTGTAGTATGTATGTATTATGGAGACTATTGTTTATATTTCTATGGTTTTGTTATGTATTTCAACAGATTCATTGTATAATTAATAAATATTAATGTATCATAAAAAATACATTCATTTATCCTTATTCCCTAATCTATAAAATTTTTATAACCGTTCTTAAGGAGTAAACTCCAGTCGTGCGTCGGAGCTGACACACACACTTTTAATTATTTTACTCAAATACATTTTATTTACACCGACGACGACTCTTCTTACTCTGTTCTAGATTAAAAAATTATATGATTTCCAAACAGCGCAAGCAGAACTAAACCTTATATCTATTGTTTTACAGGCTACATTCGTCTTTACAGCAATAAAGCAATAAAATTTTATGAGCTTGTTGCCTGCGTACATTCAAAAATGTCATAACTCTGGAATGAGTACATTTAAAGTGAGATCGTATTTTAGTGATTTAAGGTCAACTTTTGAATATTAAAATTAAAGTTGATATTATTTTTGTTCTACAAGTCCCTCCCGCCGTTGCAACTACTTTCGGGACAGTTTTTGAAGGCGGTTTTCTATGCAATGTTGCTTCTAGGGTATTTAAATTCGTTGAGTCAAATACATTGTATAGATAGCTGGAAGCCTAGACTTCAAAGAAGCAATTAGAACGAAATAAATAAATACCATACAACAAAATCACTCCATTAAGGTTCTCGGTAGCTCAGTGGTCAGAGCATTGGACCGGACTTCCAAAGGTCGGGGGTTCGATTCCTCCCCGATGACCGGAGCCGAAAAGAATTTTTTAAGTGTTATTTCTTTTTGAAATAAAAAAAATAGCGTTGTAAACGCAAAAAAAATACTTTACAAATAAAATCACATACATTGATCTGACTCCGTGGTAAGTAGCTTGAGCACTTGTGTTACAGATATCAGAATCAACAGTGGTGTTACAAATTAACTTAAATATATACATATAACACTCAGACTAGTACAAACAGACATATTTATTCACAAAAATGTGTACAATGAGGGGATCGAACCCACGACCTTTTGGTTAATAGTCAACTACTTGACTATTCAGTCAGATCAATGTGATGTTGCTGTACAATTATATTTATTTATTTATTTATTACATCATTGTGAGCTTTATACATATTTGTAGAAATTATCAAATTCTGATATCAGTTTTGTTACTCAATCCAACAAAAAAAAAAAATCAAAGTTACCTTGTGTGTTCTCATGTGTCTCCCGAGATTACTCTTCCACTGGTACACCTTCCCGCAGCGCGGGCAGGGATAGCGATTTTGACCCTTATGTAGTACACTGTAGTAACCAAAATACGAAATTAATATTAAAGGAAGGGATATTGTCAATCAATAACTTCATACTTTTGCGTTATTAAACACTTCCTTTCTTATTTAATTTTCACTGCACCCATTGCCTTCTTTCTGCATGACCTTGAGGTTGACTGGCAGAAAATGCTTTTAGCATTAAGTCCACCCTTTGTACATTTCTTGTGCAATAAAGTTTTAAATAAAAATAAATAAATAATACTTAACTTAGTATACCCTATACAGGGTAGCGACTATAGTACGACAATTGAATTTCAGTCTGTTACGCTCTCACGCCTAAACTACTGAACAGATGGATGAAATTTAATACACATACAGCATGTTGAGAACCATGTATCTGTACCAAATTTCATCCAGATCTGTTCAGTAGCTAAGACGTGAAACTGAAACTGTATTAGTAAGGTGACCATTTCCAATATGAGATTGTATCATAGCAAATTTAAAAATAGGCTCGAGTCGAGTCGCAGGAAGGGTTTATTTAAAAAAAGTACCAGCTGAAATAAGAACTTTACAATACCCGGCTTTGCCGCAAGTCAACTTGACACTAACTTCACACAATTCACGGGCTACGTGAGGTATATCACACATATTTGACAGCTAAAGGTAGAAGTGAGCGGGACAGAGAGGGGTAGGGGTGAGCAAGAGAGTGAGGGGGATGGATGAGCGGGAGAGAGAGCGATATGGGTGAGCGGGAGAGAGCGGTATGGATGAGCGGGAGAGAGTGGGGTAGGGGTGAGCGGGAGTGAGAGGGGTAGAGGTGAGCGGGAGTGAGAGGGGTTGGGGTAAGCGGGAGAGAGAGCGGTATGGATGAGCGGGCGAGAGGGGTAGGGGTGAGCGGGAGTGAGAGGGTTAGGGGTGTGAGCGGGAGTGAGAGAAGTAGGGGTGAGCGGGAAACTGAAACTGTATTAGTAAGGTGACCATTTCCAATATGAGATTGTATCATAGCAAATTTAAAAATAGGCTCGAGTCGAGTCGCAGGAAGGGTTTATTTAAAAAAAGTACCAGCTGAAATAAGAACTTTACAATACCCGGCTTTGCCGCAAGTCAACTTGACACTAACTTCACACAATTCACGGGCTACGTGAGGTATATCACACATATTTGACAGCTAAAGGTAGAAGTGAGCGGGACAGAGAGGGGTAGGGGTGAGCAAGAGTGAGGGGTAGGGGTGAGCGGGAGAGTGAGCAGTATGAGTGAGCAAGAGAGAGGGGTATAGATGAGCGGGAGAGAGTGGGGTAGGGGCGAGCGGGAGTGAGAGGGGTATAGGTGAGCGGGAGATAGAGCGGTATGGATGAGCGGGAGAGAGTGGGGTAGAGGTGAGCGGGAGAAAGTAAGGTAGGGGTGAGCGGGAGAGTGAGTGGGAGGAGTGAGTGAGAGAGAGAGAAGTGTGAGCGGGAGAGAGGGAGAGGGATGAGCGGGAGAGAGAGGGAGGGTGAGTGGGACAGTTGGAGGAGAGAAATGGCTAGTGTTAGGGAGAGGGGTAGAGAGAAAGGTCGATGAAAAAAAACATTAACGTATTGCAACTTACTTGAGATGATAGCGATAAGTTTTCTTCGAGCTGAACACCTTCCCGCACTCCGCACACGTGGGCTTCTCGTCAACCACTTTCGGTTTGGGCGAACGCGCTCCGTTCGACTGTTACAATGATAGAACGGTCAAGGGTGAGTCGGGATTAAGAGAAGAAGACAATTCAGTGATTCTAGTTCATAAGCGGAAAGTACATAATATGGGTTTTATCACTACATAGTGGTACATTTTACTTGTACTTAACAATGAAAAGCTGGAAGACTGCTAAAAGTTTTCACATTTTTTACTATTACTTTACTCTCACCCTCCTACACACACACACATACATCTTTCACACTACTCACACGAGGATCTACTCTACTCTAATACTTTTACATAATTTACCATTTTTATTGTATTATACTCTCAAGTACATTGGAGAATCGAATATTAATTACAAGTTTTATTAGAGTTATTTCAAAATGGTCATATTTATTTAGGCTCAATAATAATTACTACTTTCATTCGTGTCAAACAAGTTCAGATTCCAAGACAAAAAAATATCTTAATAATAAAAATAAATAAATAATTTATTTCGTTTTCAACTTATTCCTAATTACATAATTGATTGAGTATCCATTTAAGCAAATGTAAGTGTCGGGATTAGAAAATTTGGTATTAACTTGAGGTTGTGATCTAAATGAAATCCCATCTCCTTTGTTATTAGTTTCTTCTAGAAAAAATTGGTAATAACTTTCGCTTAAGATCTAAATCCTCTCTTTGTCTAGAGAATTCTTTAAAAAAAAATGGATTCAGAAAAAGAAAAAAAGAAAATCAATAACCATAGCGAAAACTTAAAATAACAAAAGAACTTAAATATGTAATCACATTACAGCTAAGTGAAATACTGCTAGTTTTATTATAACATCATAAAATATTTTCGGTCATACCTTTTGACTTCTTCTCTCAGTGGGTTCAAGTTCTATTTGAACTATATCCCCACTCACTTCTTGATTCTCTGTACTTCTTGTGACTTCTTTTCTCTTTCTCTTCGCTTTTACTTCTACAACTTGCTGTTTCAGTCTTTCCGTTTGAACTTCTTCTTCAGCTAAAATATAAATAAAAAGTGGTATTACAGGCTATTGAGTGCTTGTGGCGCAGTGGTTGCAGCGCTTTGGTAGTGATGCCAAAAGTTAAGCAACCTACGGCGCGGTCATGTTTGGGATGGGTGACCATTCTGACCATAAAAGTGACGTCTATTTCAAGCATCTCCGTGCTTCGGAAGGCACGTTAAGCTGTTGGTCCCGGTTAATATCGATAGATATTAGTCGTTAAGCTTGGTCGGAGGCCCTGGGCGGCTTAATAACATCTGACAGTAAGGTTGGTCACTTATCTTACACACACCCCTCCACCAATCCGCATTGAGCCCGCGTGGTGGAGTATGGCTCGCACCACCTCATAGTTGTGGTGAGGCCTGTGCCCAATAGTGGGACGTATATAGGCTGATGATGATTACAGGCTATTAAGTTCGTTTGCAATGGGTTCACTAAGTGAGCTCTATTTCGAAATAAGTTTTGTCGAATGTCAGACATTCGATGAAATAAACCATCGATGTATTGTCTTTCGGGTATATACCCTTTCAATACAACGACTATGTAATAATAGGCCTCCCGACCGATTTCGACCACGGCGGCCAATCTCAACAGAGATCAGCCAACTGCGCAGGAGATATAATAGTGCACAAGTGTGAGCGCCATACACAGGTGCACACACTGTTCCATCACTCTCAAAGTTCGGTGAGACGGCAATCCGACCGAAGAGATCAGGCACAGAACCAACGGCTTAACGTGCGCACCGAGGCACGGGGGTGTAACACCGACAACTTCCCGACTCCGAGATGTTGCAGAGAAATTCATGCCAGAAAATCTCAGAAACAATTTTGGCTCGACCTGGGATTCGAACCCGGGTACCTTCAAAGATTTACCTTTAAACTAGTCACATGTGTGATCTTGATGCGTGAAAATTTTATGTACATGGCTGCCGCTAGCATACATAGACCTCTTACATTGTTCAATGGCTGAGTTCGCAAAAGTGACGTTAAACATAATATGTTATCGTGTGTAGTTTGTCCTGTTCGTATTTTTTTAAATGTAATGTATGAATGTATTGTTTTATTTTGAATTTGATTTATTTGTAATTATTGTTTATTTTAATTGATTCATTTAATCTGGCCTGCACCTATCGCTTTGGAATTATTTCTGTAAAGATAGATGTATGTATGAAATATAAATAAAATAAAAATTAAATGTTTCGTGAAATTTTGTGAAAATAAGACACCCGAAGAAAATTGGTTAACACAGGCAGGTGGAACAGACAGATTTTTTCAATGTGTTTTAATTTTAACATTATAAAATATAAATATGCATAGTGAATGATTAAAATATATATATTTTTTTTTTAAACTTTGAAGGTCATTTTGCTTACCCAGTCGTACATCAGGTAACTCTTCGGAATTTAACAATTTCGAATCTTCTGAAGACACAGACTTGGTGTCATCGGTCTTCTTGTTACTGCTTACTTCATCTTCTTGCAACTTCTTTTTTGATTTCACCTTCTTATTCTTTTCTTTCGCCGTCTGCAAACAATTTTTGACTAGTGATATTATTAGTTTAAAAGGATTTAAGCTACGCCCGATTTAATACATAATAATCAATGCCAATGACAGCAATGTGTTTAAGCTTTATAGTGCCGACATGCTTAAAGTTCCGAGTTCGATCCCCGGACGGAGACAATATGAATAAATAATAATAAATAAATAAATATACAAAAACACATCACATACACTGATCTTAAGCGCTTGTGTCACAGATATCAGAATCAACAGTGGTATTACAAATGCACTTAAACAAATACATATAACACCCAGACCAGTACAAACAGACATGTTCGTGCACACAAATGTTTGTACCAAAGATAATGGAAAAAGGGAAGATTGTCAATGTAGAACAAATTGCTTACCTTGGCGAAAACTTACAACGTTCACCGGTACTTGCAATACCGACTTATGACATATAGCTGGCATTACTCTGCTTTAATAATGTGCTGAAACTTACTGCCATCTATGTCACTGTTGTTGACTCATCTGCGTAAAATTTTCTCTGTTACGCGGCTACGTCTCACGAGATGGCGTTCAACTCGAACGACAAAGTAACTACTATAAAAGCTATAAAGATATGCTACTAGAACTACTTACTAGAAAGCTACAAATTCGAATCCCTTTTTAAGCGTGTGCTGGTCTAATGGTCGAGACGTGGGAACTAGGAATCAAGTTGATACTTAAATTTAGGGTTTTTGATAAAAGTTTTTTTTTACCTTGTTGTCAAGTTTTACCTTGTTTTTTTTTACAAATTCGCTTGTTAAGAATGAAGATTAGGTAATGTTATTGTTATTAAATTAGAAAAGGAGTTTGGAAGGCAGTTACGCTAACTCACTTTACATTTTCTTTTATATTAAAAATACTCGTATAATAATCATATAAGTAATAAGTTAGTACATTTACCAGGTATTCTTGTTATTTTATAAACTGGCTTAGATTTCATGGTGTTATGCATTTACTAGGCCGGTGTTATTATTTTGCACTGACTTTACGCAATGCTAGCTCACTCAGTAGTTTTTAAATAACTATGTAGGAAGGTAGTCATCGTTTGTTCGTGTTCATAAATGAAACAAACTAAGGGCGGCTTGCTTGGGCATCGTGGTTAAATACAGTTTAAGAGCGACGTAAATACATTTAGTCAGCTAATTAAAATTAGCATCTTGCACATCAAAAATTTAGGCACTAATCACTTTTAACGAACTGTCAAAGTTAAAAACCCAAAGATGGCTATTTAGCGTCACGAAATACGTTTAGTAGCAATCGCGCGTCATCATTTTGAGGTTATAGAAATCTTACTCATTTAAAACAAGACTGTAAAGAAAAATTCGGTTCACAAATCATTACAACATAATTTGTGTGCCTTGACAGCTCGGTTGACTTGATGTGACAGCAATCATTTTGCTTAAGTGAAGTGTACAACGCACAAAAAAAATGGTTGCCTGTAAAGTCCGTTCGGTGACTCATCGTAACAGACGTGAGCGGGCGTTACACTTTTTCATGAGTGACTACGAGCCACAACCTAATTTAAGACGTTGTCACGTCAAAACGTAAAAAGGAACGCAAGAAACTGATTTACCGACTTCCTAATTACAATTAGTTAAATTAGGTACCATCCTAACGGACGTGAGCAAGACCTTTTTAATTGTATTCAGGCTAAACATATTTAGCAAGATAAACGCATTTAACTATATTTTGTTTAGACCAAATGTTGCTCAAGCCACCCTAAGAAGTTTATAGAAAGCTCTGAGCATGCATTTTATGTCGTTTTCGTTTGTCTCCAGACAAGCTAATGTTTGCTGAACGTTATCTTAAAGCTTCTAGAGGTTCAAAGTCCAAACCAACACATCAAAATATTACCATACACGACCGGCGGAAATTAGCAACAAAATCACGCGGTTACGACAACGATCGCAGTGAAGTCTGGGTATGTTGTACACACGGCTCCACATCAAGATACTCGTTTTATTTGCAAAATCACCATTATTACGTAGGCATGAGATACCGCAGTGATTAACTTGATGCGTGACCGTGCGTACACACGGTTCCACATCTAGCTACTCATTTTCATTGCAAAATCACCCTTATTACGTAAGTATAAGATACCGCAGTGATTAACTTGACGTGCGGCCGTGCGTACAACATCCATCACTCATACAAATATACGAATTTATTCAACATTGAATAGAATCGAATGTTGTGAACCGGCAACACGATCGCGAATGCACTGCGATGCGTACACACTGCTCCATATCTAGCTACTCATTTTCATTGCAAAGTCACCCTTATTACATGTAAGCATAGATACCGCAGTGATAAACTTGACGTGCGGCCGTGCGTAAAATCATCCATCACTTATACAAATATACCAATTTATTCAAGATTGAAAAGAATCGAATATTTTGAACCACCAACACGATCGCGGTGCATCCGCGGACAGACAAAACCCTTACTCTGTCCAAACTTTAAAGTCTCTTCGTCCTGCTCTCTCGCACGGTGAAGCTGGCATGTATGAAAGAGGTAGCTTAGTTCGGAACTATGACGTGACTATGACAAAGGCTTACAATCACGGATGCGTCAATAATTGGTGTCGGTCGGTGTTGCAGTTTGAGTTGAATGAATAGGTTAAGTATCATTTAATAAAAATGTTATTTAGCTCCTTTGTTGAAAAATAATGAACAGTGATAGGAATAGGTATGCTTATTTGCCTAAACTTCAAAGACGGAACGAAAAAAAATGGAGACTTCTTTACGACAACTTTTGTCCGGGACAATAATATTTTTAATTGCTACCCGAAAATTTGGGACAGCTATTGAATGCATAAAGTGATTATTTTAATTGGAATAATAATCTTACCTTAATTTTTATAAGACAAAACATAACATTCGTTACAACAATCAAAATTAAATATTCTATTTTCTTTTTGGAATATTTTTTAGTTAAAAGCTAGTTGATCTATTTGAACATAATACACGGAAAAAAAGATTATCTTGAATCAAGACAATATCCTATTGGTCAAGACAATGCGTGTCTTCCATATGGCGGAAACAATAAATTCTTGAATCAAGTAAAATATTGTCTCAGTTTCATTGTCTTCATCTAAGACATACATTCTTGCATCAAGAATTCGGAAGTTTTGTTATAAGAATACACCGTTGTCTTGGTTAAAGAATAAATTTGTCTCGTGATTATTCAAGAATATCGTAGTTTTGTTTCAAGAATATACATTGTCTTGGTTGAAGAGAAAACTTTCTCAAATCATTCGTTCATTCTTCTGTTCACTCATTCGTTCATTCTTATTATGAGACATTATTCTTGGTTTGATACTTTATATTGTCTTCAAATAAGACTACTATTCTTAACTGAAGAGATATTTGTCTACAGCCAAGACTCGTTTGTCTCATATTGACATTACATTTTCTCGGTTGAAGACTGATTATTCTTAGCTGAAAAGATGTTTCTCTTGAATCAAGACTTGCATTGTCTTGGTCAAAGAGTAAATTTTCTCAAATCTTTCATTCATATATTCGTTCATTCTTATGATAAGACATTAGTCTTGGATTGATACTTAATATTGTCTTCAACTGAGACTACTATTCTTAGTTGAAGAGATATTTGTCTTTAACAAAGACTAGCTTGTTTTATACTGAGACTGCATATCTCTGCTGAAGACTTTATAATTCTTATCTGAAGAGACATTTTTCTTGAGGCAAGACTAGTATGTTTTATACTGAGATTACATATTCTCTGTTAAAGACTAGAATTCTTAGCTGAAGGGATAATTTGTCTTTAACAAAGACTCGCTTATTTTATATTGAGACTACATATTCTTTGTTGAAGACTTTAGAATTCTTAGCTGAAGATATATTTGTCTCGAGGCAAGACACGTATGTTTTATACTGAAAAAATGTATTCTTGATTAAAGACTCTAGAATTCTTAGCGGAAGAGATATTGTCTTTAGCAAAGACTCGCTTGTTTTATACTGACACTATATATTCTCTGTTGAAGAATTTAGAATTCTTAGCTGAAGAGATATTTGTCTTAAGGCAAGACTAGTCTGTTTCATACTGAGACTTCGTATTTTCTGTTAAAGACTTTAGATTTCTTAGATGAAGAGATATTAGTCTTGAGGCAAGACTCGTATGTTTCATCGTGAGAAAATGTATTCTTGATTGAAGACTCTAGTATTCTTAGCTAAATTAATATTTGTCTTGAGTCAAGACTCGTATGTTTCATCGTGACAAAATGTATTCTTGATTGAAGACTCTAGTATTCTTCGCTGTAGAGCTATCTGTCTTAAGGCAAGACTCGTATATTTCATACTGAGACTACATATTCTCTGTTGAAGAATTAAGAATTCTTAGCTGAAGAGATATTTGTCTTAAGGCAAGACTAGTCTGTTTCATACTGAGTCTTCGTATTCTCTGTTAAAGACTTTAGATTTCTTAGATGAAGAGATATTAGTCTTGAGGCAAGACTCATATGTTTCATCGTAAGAAAACGTATTCTTAAATAAAGACTCTAGTATTCTTAGCTGAAGAGATATCTGTCTTGAGACAAGACTCGTATGTTTTATACTGAGAAAATGTATTCTTGGTTAAAGACTCTAGCATTCTTAGCTTAATAGTATGTATGTATGCATGTAGTAGGTATATATATACAGGGTCCTTCTTATATGCTGACACTTTTTTAAGGGAATGATCTGACCGTCAAACTGAACAGGTTTCTCTATGGGACCAACAACAAAATCTAAAAAAAAATCAAGCAGCAGCTGTCCCATACATTTGGCTCCAGTAGGTTTGCAGTTTTGTAACAGCAGATGTTTTTTTGGGATTTCGATGTTGGTGCCATAGAGAAATTCCCTTAAAAAAGTGTGAGCATATTAAGAAGGGCCCTATACCTATGTATCTAGTATATGTGTAGTTGTGTTATTTCAGTATGAAACATAAGTCTCACACCAGAACAAACAACTCTTATGCTAATAGTACGTGAAGGCTTTACAATTGCTATTGTAAAGCCTTCACATACCAATAGCAACCATACATACTACACACATACTAGATACATATGTACCTACTACATGCATACATACATACTATTAAGCTAAGAATACCAGAGTCTTTAACAAAAAATACATTTTCTAAGTATGAAACATACGCGTCTTGCCTCAAGACCAATATCTCTTTAGCTAAGAATACTCAGTCATCAACCAAACCAAGGATATCTTTATCAGTCTTCAATCACAAGGTTAGTAAACAAAGAAATCACATATAAATTTTTTTCAGTATGTAACACACCAGTTTTACATAAAAAAAACTCTTAAGCTAAAAACAGTTTAGGGTTCACTGTAATATGTTTATACAGTTTAAATAAGTGGAAAAGGTAGACTTAAAAAAAAAACAGTTTAGGGTTCACTGTAATATGTTTATACAGTTTAAATAAGTGGAAAAGGTAGACTTAAAAAAAAAACAGTTAAATGAATGTTTTGCCTTATATTAGAAATTGTGACAATTTTTATCAAGAAACATACATAATATTAATGATAATTATTATCTCTTAAAACCTAAAGTTATGAAAAAATACAATAATATACTTATGATCCTCATTCTAGCGGAATAAAATCTTGTTTGTTATTACCATTTTTTTACAATAGTGAAGCTCCTTAAGAGGGTACCAAGCATATTGTGCTGCCCTCAATTATATTTTTTTATTATTCCAATAAGGTTAAGGTTGTTTCGATGTTTATTCGTCAGATACTTGTTAGTTTCATAAAACTTTATGATGCTATTTCCAGTAGGTGATGTTGTTAAGAGAGTCTTCAAGTCAAAGTTCAAGTATTATGTTGTCATCTAAGTCAGATTCAAGTTCATTATAACTGCTTTCCGTGTTTTGTGAACAACTGGGAACTGAAGTTGCAGTTAAGGTTGTAGCCTGAAAAGAGAATATTTCTTAATCACATCCACACTATAACATTAATTGTTATATGACAGCATAACAGCTCTTCTAAAAGTGCATAGTTTTAGGTACTGTTTTTAAAAACAGTCCATTTGGTTTTCTGATATGCCTATCTGTTAAATCTTTAATTTTGTTTGTGGGATATATACGTGTGCTAATTTTAGGGCAAAGCTCCTTCAATATTTCATCAGTCAGGTCTTTAAAATGACTTGTATCAATCCCATTTTCTGAAATTATTAATGCACAACTTCAAATCGAGGCTTGTTTCACACATAACACAACCACACCTATTTTGTATTGGAAATGAATAGTAAACCGACCGTGTGGATGATACTGATCACATCACAACCACATAGCAACTCAACGAACTAGCGACCGGCTACATCACAGAATCGCAACTAGGTACTAGTGGCAGCTGTGATAAGTGTAAAAACACTAAATCTATTTAATCAAATTAATGAACTGTACTCCGTGGTCTAATTGTTAAGAGTGTTAGACTCTTAAAGGATGACTCACGCTACACCGTTTCGGGTCCGAGCCGAACGTGGTCATAGGCCACTGTCACTTGTGTAAAAAGAAAGCGGCGGCTTTTCGTGGGATGCACTAATACATATCTTCAGAGATTCGTGAAGATACTTCACCAATCACATTGCCATGTGCCACGCTCAGGTAGACGAGGGGAAACGCTGACAGTGTGTTGTGCTATGTGTGTTATAACAAACAGAGTTATATACGGGCTTAACATTTTCCAACTAAATCACCGAACTACTGAAAACTCTTCCGCGTGGTTCTGTTTGGATAACCAGCTAAAATCGAATATTCAACAGCCATGCCACGAGCACGACGTAATACCTACTTACATTCAAAGATAAAATATATTACATTTTAGTTATTCATGCTGTAAAACTTACCTATAAACTTTTCAATTACGTCTTCTCCAAGGTCCCAGGTCTCCAATAAATCACGACACATGATCAACGAGAATAATCCGATTTGAAATTATAAATATGTTAACGTTCAAATTCTCTTCGACTAAAAGTAAAATAAAAAACGTGACACCAGTCAGTGTTGCCAGATGGCGAAATATAAAATGCAATGAGCAGTTTTCTTTAGGTGAGCGCAGACTACCGCCCGCACCGATTCGTCCGAATCGACCGAGTCGGGAGGCCTCGCACACCAAAGCATCCGCAGCGTCCGCCTCGGCGGAATCCGACGGTGCGGAGGGAAAGAGACAGAAAGTCGCGCCAAATAATTTTGACAGCAAATGTTGCCATTTCTCATAATGAATTTACCAACAAAAATATACTAAATTATCTAATAGATTCTCCACACTTGTACCTGGGCATTGCCCTTTTACTTTGCTTAAATATTTTAACACAAAAATGACCGTTTAATGTTCCAAACGTAATTACGGATTCAATGAGGATCCGTAACGATTTTAGTTAAAAATGCAGTTATATAGAGCTAAGAAATTCTTAACATACAGTGCAAAAATTTTTGCTCTGCGACCAAAATTGACGAAGTTATGACCAAATTACTAGCGTCGTTCATTGACCGGCCCGGCGCGGTAACTGTGACGTCACTGTGATGGATGCCGCCAGTACGCCGTAGGCAACGATAAGGCGCGCAGTGTTTTGATTGGTTGAATAAGACTTTGAATCAAATTAAGTGCTTGATTTGTGTGTAATTCACCTTTTTGACTATGTATAAATATTAACTAGTGCCGAAATGTACAAACACTTCCTTTAAAACGTCATCAAAACTATTTATTTAATGCTGAAAGTGTTTTAAACTATTCTTTCACTTTTGTCTTCAAATACAATATATTACAATTTAATTTACGTTTTCATTTCACATTTTTTATTACATAGAACTAATATAGCACCGAGTACCGAGACAACCGGGAATCCCGGTTCTTTTTGACCTTGGTACCGGGAATCAAAAATCAAAGAACCGGACCCGGGTCCAGGTTATGCATGCTCTAGTTTCGACCTCTGGACTTGAAAAAAAAATATCCATAGGTTTAACGTGTCGATCTGTAATAATAATGAATTAATGAATAAATAAAACTGAATAAAATATACTTGCATAGAGCAAAATATTATACAATGTCGTCCGGGCGCAAGAAACCGCCCGAAATACTCTAAATATTCATATAAAATGTTCAAAAAAATACCCTCAGCCAAAAAGTGAACTGAAAAGACAAAAAAAAAATAATTAAAAAAATTAAAAAACCCGACTGCATAAAAAGTGAACTGAAAAGATAAAAACAAGTTGAACAGTAATGTGGAACATAGCGACTTTAACAGTCGGGGACCCATTGCATGTATATTCGATAGATTTCAGTCGGTATAGAGTTCAATGGGTCCCGACTGTTAAAGTCGCTATGTTCCACATTACTGTTTAACTTGTTTTTGTCTTTTCAGTTCACTTTTTATGCAGTCGGGTTTTTTGATTCTTTAAATTAATTTTTTTATTTTACACATTTTTGACAGTTGGTGTTAAAAAAGTTTCATAAAAGTCATATGATATGTATATTTTTGGAATGGCCTTTTCAGTAGCTTTCTTTTGACACTCATATTGCTATGGTAGAAAAAAAACAGCCCCCCTCCCCCCTTTTATTGCATTTGCAGGCGCTTTTTTCAAAATTTATATAGCCTATGTCACTACTACAATTCTGACAAATTCAACGACAGCTCAAACGTCAAAATCCGTTCAGCCGTTTGGGCTGTAGGGCACAGAGGATGGTAACGGCACAGATTAGTAAGTAATAAGAGAAGAATATGGGTGGACTTGGATGGACTTGTTGGACGGACAGCCAGCGACGGCGACGGACAAGGTTGCCATTTTTCAATGAATTTACACACAAAAAGTCTTCTTTTTTTTTTAAACTTATATTTTCTCGATGACAGCTAACGCAAATGTAACCGAAAACTTTATGATATCGTCTTAGAAACCGGTTTTGAAGAACAAAAACGAAGTTATTCTGTTCTTATATACCTAGGTACTTAGGGCAAAACGATTTGAAAAATAAACCAGTTTCCGAGTAGTCTAGTAGTAAAAGTGACCCTGACAGACAGTTACGTTTAGTAATTAAAATAATTAAAAAAAACATTATGGCAACGGAACATGGGGTCAGAAAGCCTCTGACGCCCACGTTTGGGTAGATTTTAAGTTTTTATCAAATATCTCAGAATTTAATGAATAATAAATTCTGAAAAAAATATATCGTTTTAGGAAGACCAAATCTCTAAATGGTTTCAAAATTCTAAACAATAAAAAATTTGAAAATGTTGTCAATTGTGTCCGTCAAGATCGCTACCACGATCCTACTAAAATTGCTCTAATTTGGTGCTATTTTCATTTACTGGTAACATTATTTCTCACAGTGGACGGCGCGGCGGCCACAAACTTTAAAAAAAAACGTTTACTGTTCAAGAATCGAAATCTCAAACCAAGAATTACATTCTTAGAAGAGAAAAAGATTCTTGAAATCTTCATCATATGTGGCATGAAGGTGGCATGGCAATCTTGTTTTTTTTTCGTGAGCATGTGGTTCTCTGGCCCATCTCTTATTTCTCTTCTAAAATCACCTAGAAGGAATGTGACGGTGATCCTACTACTTATTTCAGCACTCATTTTCAATGTGACGGCTTCCCAGCAGAATGATTGATCAAAGTAGGTGGGCCCGAGGTTCACATGCTTTTAGGTTAGGTTTTGAGACATATCGTCGAATTCCAAGACAACGGCACCATGTACCGACGGGATTATCATTGCAAAGCAATGTGACAACATATGTGACAGCTACAAGTACATTCAGTACATATGTGATGCAACTGGGACAGAGAAATTAGCGATGTTTTATGTCAAAAGCATGTGGTTCTCTGGCTTTTCTTTAAAGTCGTAAATCTTCGTGATCATTACATTAAAATTAAAACCAAATAGGAATTCTAAACCGTTAAGTCACGACAAATAGCTCATAAAACTATTTCCAGGACTACTTCATTACGTTCAGAGAAAACTTCAAATTAATTTTTCTATGAAAGTCGAATTAGGGTGACCGACCGTGACTTTAATCTCTTTCGGACTCTCTTTTCGGTATAAATTTTACCTACCTGGAGCTACTTTAGTGAACAATGTTTTTACAAGCTTTTATTTAGATTCACCTGTCCTGGTGTCTGTCTGTCCGTCAGCAATCAAATCTTGCAAGGTGCATTAGAACACGAAATTTACTATTCTTGTTTTTTAGTCTTGAGTCTTAACTTAAAATAAAAAAATTAAACTTCAAAGTAAATCAAACCCATCATACTCGTAATATTGTTACATTATACAATTTATAATTATGTGATATAAAAGCTTATCGCGAGATTTCCCACCTAACTCCTCCTAATCGGCTGAACAGATTTAGATGAAATTGTATGTGTGTATTTGAGTGGGTCCTAGATGGTTTGAAAATATAATAAGACACGGTAGGTGGCGCTGCAATCGAGTTTCTTCTAGTACGTTTGTAACCTATCCTACTATTGTTACATTACACAATTATTATAATTATGTGATATACGAGTAAAAGCTTATCGCAAGATTTCCCACCTAACTCCTCCTAAACGGCTGGACCGATTTGGATGAAATTTTGTGTGTGTGAGTGGCTCACAGGATGGTTTGAAAATGCATTCACAACCTGGCTGCTGCAACCAGGGTTGGCTCCCATCTAGGGAACTCCTCAACGGTCAATGGCACATGCACAAAATTTTGTATACCTACGCATTAAATAAAATGAACAGATTTAGAAACACGTCCAAAGAAACGAAACGACAACTAAAAAAACAAAAAATAAATTAATACCTAGTAAAAAAACATTTTTAAAAACAAGCTTTAAATTAAATCAACCCTATAAATTCATTACATTATACTATTTATATGATATAAAAGCTTGTCGCGGGATTTACCTGTGTAAATAAACAAGAATACAACGTGTAACTTGAATAAAATAAAGGGCTATTAAGATTTTAGCCTCATAAGCCTTGCATACCAAACGTCCGCCATTTTGGTTTGTTTTTTCAAATCGCGTACGTGATCGATTCTTACAGCAGTCGATAGCTTGTCAAAATACAAACCAAAAATACACCTTGACTAAATCTCGTAAATCGTCACGTTTCGGAGATATAAGCGATCTGAATTGTACTGGTGAAGACGGCCTAATAATATCAGAACCGATAATAAAGTCAAAGTCAAAGTCAAAATATTTTTATTCAAAATTGTATACACTGTACCACTTTAAGAAAGTCAAAACAATCTATAGGGAAAATAAATTATGAAAGTCCAAAGTCTGTCAGTTGGTTAGTCTGCTTCTACCACCGCTTCGTAAAGGATAATTCTGTGGGGAAAGAAGCGGCAAGAAACCCACAGCTTTTCTTTTCAAAAATAAGAATGTGTAAATAGAAATCATTTAGATGATGTTGAACTGGAATCACACCATGCATTTTTATCATTTAATAAGCCTTGTTAGATAGTCTTCTTAATGTGAAGCTTAAACTTTTTCTCTGTTAAATTTAGTACATCATCAGGTATTTTATTGTAGAAGCGTATAAGTACATTTCCCCACAAATGATGTCTTTACCTTACTAAGCCTAAATGCAGGGGTTTCAAGTTTATGTTTATTTCTAAGATTAAAATTATGCCTGTCACTGTTCTTTGAAAATTGTATGATATTTTTGCGTACGTACCTACATAATATTTTCGTAAATATATTGACAGTTAAAATGTCAATTTCCTTAAATCGGTCCCTAAGAGAGTCGCGCGCGACGCCGAAGTTTGTGAATTGCTCGTACGGCCCTCTTTTGTAGCACAAAATTTTTATCAATATCAGCTGCGCTCCCATAGCATAATACCATAAGACATATGGAAATAGCTGAAATAAACGAGTCTCGCAGTAGCTACATACATCTGTTATCTGTCTTATTATCCAGATTGCGTATGCTGCAGAGCTCAACCTACCAGCTAAAGATTCAAAATTCAAAGGCTTTTTATTCAAAATAGGATATATTGTACATCTTTAAGAACGTCAAAAAAACAATCCAATGGTGAAATAAATTAAAAGAATAGTCCAAAGTCTGTCAGTAAGTTAGTCTGACTCTACTTCCGCTTCGTAAGGGATAATTCTGTGGGGAAGAAGCGGTAAGAAATCCACAGTTTTTCTTTTCAAAACATTTGTACGTAGAAATCATATAGATATTGTTGAGCTGGAATCACACCACGCATTTTTGTCATCAATGTAATCACTTATTTTATAATAAGCCTTGTTAGATAGAGTGTTCATATTGTGAATCTTGAACTTTTTCTCTGTTAAAGTTAAAATTCTATGTGCGGATCTCTGAGTACCTAACTACCTACTGAAACAAATGGAGATGCCCTAAGATTTTATTAGTATTAAAAAGCGACATCTCATTTTAAGGCCGGTTCGTCATTTTGGTATCCCGTTTTAAATAGCTCTGATTGGTAAATAGTTTGTCATGACAACCAATCAGAGCTATTTAAAACAGGATACCGAAATGGCGGACCGGCACGTTTTTTTCGGAGGTATGCCGTCTCCATTATTTTGTTTCAGTACTCAGAGGTTTACAGGACCTTTAAATAACGTTATAATTATCTTAGGCTGAATGGTCTTAAATCCGCTTCCTTTGGAAAAAACATCAACGAAAGGGTTGTAAGATTTGAAATTTTTCCGCCATTATGGGAAAAAATTTGATATCTGGGGAAATGAAATCGTGGAGGGAAAATGATAAAAGTGGATGAAATCTAAATTCTAGATTATTTTCTTAATCAACTTTATCATCGTAAAAACAACATAATTAAGATGACCTGTTATTTTTATAGCTTAACTATCATGGTTTGATATCTGTACCTATCAGTACGGAAGCAAAGTGATTCCCCATTAATGGCACATTATTTAACTATAAATTCCACCACATTAACACAATAATAGTCACGAAAAACTAATTTTAAAAATTATGAAACAAAGCCCGTCCTTAAATTCTGTCAATGTCTATGAAGTAACTTTCCTTTGTTTTATTTGTTTATAACACATTTGCTCGTAAAGGGTCTCTTATTTGACCAATTTCACTAACGTAATGTATCTCATTACGGCCTAGTCCGGTAATGTAAAGTAAAACGGACGCTTGCGTCTAAAACGAACGGTACTTTTTTAAATCTTAGCAAAGAGTTTTTATGTCAGAAAAGTGGTCAACATTTTATGAATAAAATTAACTTTGGGAGATAAAATATAATAAAATAAACATATTTTAATTCTTTAATTTAAATAATCTTGACAATAAATTTCAACCATTTATGTGAAACCAAAACAAACAATATTAATTTACTTTATTAGTAATACTGGCTGTTTTTGTGACTTTGCCTTAAGAAATAAGAAAAAAGAAAGCGCTGATGCGCGCGCATCGCTAATTTGAGAACAAGTAAAAATTATTCCGCGCGCTTTTTTATCGCTATTTTTGTTACGTTTTTTTGAATGTTCGAGTTTTATATATTAGGTCCTTACATATGAAATTGGCGTTTTGTCGTACTGGCCACTTTGATCACAAATTTTTCCTATTTGGTTAGGAATTCGAAATTCAAATTTATACAGCTATTTCCACGTGTAGTTGTGTTTCGTAAACCGTCATTCATTTGTTTTTTTACTTATCTTTTTTCTGTTTGCATCGCTCAATTTACAAAATGGAAAATTTGAAATATCGCGTTATTTACGAGTACGAGTACGAGTTCCACCGTGGCACCAGTGCTGCGGAAACGGCTCGAAGGGTTAATGATGTGTATGGCGGTTGTGTCGCAAAAGAAAACACAGTGCGTTATTGGTTCCAACGTTTTCGTTCTGGAAATTTCGACCTGCAAAACAAGCCCCGTGGACGGCCGGAGACCCAAGTTGATAATGAAGAATTGAAGGCTATTGTGGAAGCGGATCCATCGCAAACCACGTCCGAGTTAGCTGCAGGCTTTGGCGTTAGTGATAAAACTGTTTTAATCCACTTGAAGCAAATTGAAAAAACTTGAAAGGTGGGTTCCTCACGAATTGAGTGAAGCAAACCGGCAAACGCGCGTCAACTGCTGCGTTACATTACTTGACCGGCACAATAACGAAGGGATTTTAAATCGAATCATTACCTGTGATGAAAAGTGGATTCTCTACGATAATTGGAAGCGCTCATCGCAATGGCTGGACCCTGGCAAGCCAGCCAAAGCCTGCTCCAAGCGAAAATTGACCAATAAAAAGTTACTTGTAAGCGTTTGGTGGACTAGCGCCGGTGTCGTTCATTACAGTTTTCTCAAATCTGGCCAGACGATTACGGCAGATATCTATTGTCAGCAATTGCAAACCATGATGGAAAAGCTAGTTGCTAAACAACCAAGGCTGGTCAATCGCTCTACGCCACTGCTGCTTCACGACAACGCTAGACCACACACTGCACAACAGACGGCTAGCAAATTAGAAGAACTTCAATTGGAATCTCTAAGGCATCCACCGTACTCCCCGGACCTTGCTCCAACAGATTACCATTTTTTTCGAAATTTGGATAACTTCTTGCAAGGGAAAAAGTTCAACTCAGATGGGGCAGTCCAAATCGCTTTCAAAGATTTTATTGATTCCCGTTCGAATGGTTTTTTTAGTAAAGGGATCAATGAACTACCTATGAGATGGCAAAAGTGCATAGATTACAATGGCTCATACTTTGATTAAATAAATATGCTATATAAAAAAATTTCGACTTTTTGTTCCTCCCATACAAAACGCCAATTTCATAGGTAAGGACCTAATATTTCCTTGTTTCCTCGCAAATATGTATGTTATAAAACGTCGTATGACACACGTGCGCTTTGTTAATTACTGCCTCTGCTTTCTTGTAGCCCTCGCCTACGGCTCGGGCTACCAAGAACGCCTAGGTGTAATTATCAACTCACCGCACTTGTATCATAATGTACTATTACGTAAAGTAAAGAGTTTGAACTTTGAAAAATTATAGAAAATTAACTATTGCATGGATATCGAAAATAAGGAAATCAGTTATTTCTAATCTAGCCTAATCTTCGAAACTAAAAAATACCAGAATAAGACTTTACATACCGAATTACGTTTTGAAGAAAAGTCTTCTTTAAATAAGACAACGATTCTTGGAGTTTGAAATACGTCGATATTTTCAGTTAAAACAAATTTTACCTACCTTTTCTTGAAATGAAATTTTCATAGTCTTCAATCAAAAATACATTCTCCAGTTGAGAATAAGTATCAAAGAAGAATATCTTGTTCTCATTGGAAGTAATGTGTTATTCTTGAAGAAAGAATATTATATTATTGGTAATCGAAACAGTAATGTCTTAAGTAGAGATTTTTTTTAATAATTTGAAACAAATGAATATTCAGAATAAAATGTGGAAGTTCTTGAACCAAGAATAAAGTAATTCTTGGATCAAATGTTTGTAGAATGTTTTCAATCATGAAAGGTATCTTCTTGAAATAAGACAACGGGTCTTGGTTTGAAATTAATCGATATTTTTCTGATGAAATTAATATTATTCTTAAAAAGAGATTTTCATAATCTTCAATTAAAAATATATTCTCCAGTGAAAAATATAAAACAAGAATATTTTATTCTCATTGGAAGTAATGTGAATGAAGAATAAGATATTCTTGGTAATAAAAACACTATTGTCTTAACTTAAGAAAATTTGTTTTTTTGGTTTGAAATAAATATAGTTTCAGAATAAGATGTGGAAGTTCTTGAACCAAGAATAAAGTAATTCTTGAGTCGAAAATTGTGGAATGGTTTGAACCAAGAAAATGGTCTTGGTTTGAAATACATCGTTAATTTTTAAATGAAACAAATATTATTCTTGAAATGAGATTTTCATAGTCTTCAATTAAAAATATATTCTCCAATGAAGAATATAAAACAAGAATATTTTATTTTCATTTGAAGTAATGTGATATTCTTGAAAGAAGAATAATATATTATTGGTAATAAAAACACAATTGTCTTAAGTTGATAAAATTAGTTTTCTTTGTTTGAAATAAATCCAGTTTCAAAATAAGATGTGGAAGTTCTTAAACCAAGAATTAAGTAATTCTTGAGTCAAAAATTTTGGATTGTTTTGAACCAATAAAAGGTTCTTCTTAAAATAAGACAGCGGGTTTTGGTTTGAAATACATCGATATTTTTCAGATGAAACAAATATTATTCTTGAAATGAGATTTTCATAGTCTTTAATTAAAAATATATTCTCCAATGAAGAATATAAAACAAGAATATTTTATTTTCAATTGAAGTAATGTGATATACTTGAAGGAAGAATAATATATTATTGGTAATAAAAACACTATTGTCTTAAGTTGAGAAAATTAGTTTTCTTTGTTTGAAATAAATCTAGTTTCAAAATAAGATGTGTAAGTTCTTGAACCAAGAATAAACTAATTCTTGAGTCAAAAATTGTGGAATGTTTTGAACCAAGAAAAGGTTCTTTTTGAAATAAGACAAAGAGTCTTGGTTTAAAATCTTTTATATTCTTGAAACAAGAATATGAAATATTCTTGAAACAAGATAGGAATTTTCTTGTATTAAGAAACGTTTTTTAAATTAAGAATATTTTTTTCTTGAGTCAAGGATAATCTGAATGTTTTGGACCAAGAAATATATAATCTTGAAGGAAGACATGTTTGTCTTGAATTAAAACTTGTTCATAGTTTTCAGTCAAAATCAGAGATATTCTTGAATTGAAAAATAGATATTCTTGGATTTACAATATTTTCTTCAATCAAGAATAAAAATCAAGACTATATTATTCTCCATTTAAATAAACCGTGTTTCTTGGGTTAAGAATATATACTTAAGGTAATAAAATATTCACTTGGATTTAAACAATATTTCTGAGAATAATGATATTCTTGGTTGAAGAATTCCTTTTTTTCCGTGTACGTATGTAAGTATTTTGGATTATAATAGAGGATTTATTATTTTTTTTAAACTAAAAGAGATTGCCTTAATTTATTTTTTCAATAATTTTTAAATTACATTTCATAGTGACAAAATAATTGCTGAGAATACAATTAAGAAAGGTTTTCAATGTCAATTAGGAAATTGCTGTTTTTACTTTGCACTTGAATATCTTTGGACTGGGTAAGAGTTTAAAATTCAACTTTGTCTTAAATTAAAGCTTGGGGTAAATTGTTTAATAACATGCATATTAATTGTTTTATATAATTTGAATTAGCCAGGTTTGGGCTACGACCGCAAGCGTGGAAAACTGAAAAAAAAAATTGTTCCATGGTGTCATTAGTGCTACAGAAACGGTAGAAAGTGTTTTGAGCCTTTATAAGCAAGGCAATGCTACCCCTTGCATGACTTTTTGTTTAAAAAAAATAAGTTTTAATTTAATTAATGTAATTGCTTTTTGTATGGAGAAATTCATAACTTTAATTGCTTATAAAGATAAGTTTTTTAAAGCATGGTATCCATTGATATACCGTTGGATTTTTGTTGTGTTAAATAACCTATTTTGGTAAACCAAACACACAGGATGTGTGATTTTTTCCGTTTTTCTTTTTTTCTATTTTTTATGTAAATCCAAAAAACAATCAACAAAAAAACATGCAAGCGATAGTGAAGCTGAGATTAAAGATGTCCAGGACAGATTGAACCGTCCCTGTACAACTATCTACGCAGAGGAACAAATTTGCAAAAAAATTACATTTTTTTATTTTATTTTTATGCTTATGGATTTAGCTTATTTTCTTAGCTTAATCAAATTATTCAAAAATGAATAAAAGGTCAACACTATTTCAAACACTATTCTCCTAGCATTCATTTTCGATAAGCGAAAATTCAACTTAGTCTAAGTTAAAAAAAAGCGTGGGGTCTTTGGTATAGTAGTATGTGAAAATCAACCTATTATTGGCACGTATAAAAGAAAAGTATCAAAACGTTAATAAAAATCCAATAAAATCCATTTATTTCTGTAAGTAGGCTAACAACTAGTACTTTTACACTTTTACGTTATAAAGTGCACCCCACGCTTTTTACTCTACTGTAATATAAATTCCGTGTACTCAGAAATAATTTTCTCTTTTTAATTAGCAATAAAAGTGTGTTTTTTTAGTTATTTCTACTTTGAAAATTTGTTATAACTTCAGTGTACCCTATTCTAAAGCAAATAAATTATTCTATTCTATTCTACTATTATTTTTTCAATTTGCATGTTAAAAATAATGCCAAAATATCTTTATTTTTTGACTATTAAAAAAATTAAGGTAGGTAATACAAATATAACACCTAAAGGTTCATCATATAAATTGTGTCGGGTACTACGCCAAAACGCACGCAAACGGCGAAATAAATATAAATCACGCCTTTATTTGTGTAAATTTAACACTTTCTAACGTATTTTATTATTATTTGGTTATTATTGTAATGTCTGTGTCATGTCACTAATTACTTATTTCGATTGACATAATTACTTAATGCATTTAATGGCTATCCCAAAATTTCGGGTAGCAATTTAATATATTAATGTCCCGGAAAAAAAATGTCCGAAAGAAGTCTCCGTTTTTTTGTTCCGCCTTCGAAGTTGAGGCAAAAAGCACTACCTATTCCTATCACTGATAAAGAACTGACGTTATTTAGGAATTCTAAAAATTAAATAACCCTTATCTAAAGTGGTTAAAATGGTAGCAAAAATTGTATGGTTAATTTTTGTTTGACAACAGGTTTACTTGAATTTTTTTTTGAACTAAATAAAGTGTTATTTTGTGGAATGTATGTGTGTGACCACACGGAATTGATTAAATCACGAATCACGATATTTATGTTACAGTTGATTATTTCACAAACGTCACGGGAAGTCTTACAACACACACAACTAAAAATGAAGGAGTAGGACAAACGGGGTGGCATACGAAGAAAACAAAACATTAACGAATTCCGCTATAATATTAGCCGTGCGCGATCAGCTGTTTTCAAGAACCTAAATCTATAAGGCATAGGTCTAACTGTCGCACGCGCGCACATTCCAAAGTTCGCGGGCGCTTGGAACTCCTCGGCAGAAGCACGGTAATATTATAGATAGATAATATTACCGTGGCAGAAGTCGCCGCGCCGCGGCGCCGGCGCTCAGCCGTAGTCCGGCCGGTCAGATACCTACTAACGCACGGCCTAATGCGCGGAGCGACAAGCCCGGTGTCGAAATCTTTAATATGAAATCAAGATTGTTTGTTTGTCGACTCAAAAGTTATGACCAGTGATCGGAATAGGGTGAGTATATTTACCTACAGTTTGTCGAACAGAGACGGAAATCGGAGACTTCCTTACGACTAAAATTTTTTTACCGGTAAATTTACCGGAACTTTGATATGAAAGTTTTTAATAGCTAAATGCTTCAATAAATCTTAATTAATGTTAGATAAAAATAAAATAACGCATATTATAAAAAAAAAATTATTAAAAAAAAAATTTGTTTGAACATTTCAATATAACATATAACATGAATATAATATATTAATGACTTTCTTATCCTAAAACATAATTATTTTAAAGTATAAATAAATATAAAGTTTTAAATATTACACCTTTTTACCAACACAGCGGATTTATACAAAATGTACTTCAATACTTAATAAAACGCGATTACTATAAAAAAAATTACTGGTAAATATGCTGAAACCTTAATGTGTAAATCTTTATATCGCATTTTTAAACATTCTTGTTTGGTTCATTTTACACATCCTTTTTCAAATTAATTAAAAATGCACATGCATTATTTTTCAGGTAACGATTTTGACAATTATTTTAAACTTTTTTGTTCATTTTGACTAATTTTTGCTTGTGGTTCCGTCCGCGTGACTGTCAATCAAGGCGTAACTCTCAAAAGATGTATTTCTCGATTATGCATCGACTTTTGTTGATGCCTTGGTCCTACCGATCTTTTACTATGAAATATCCAACACGAATTTTTCATTTCGATCTATTAGTTTTAGTTAAGGATCTTGAAGCAAACAAGCAAAGTCTTCAACTTTATAGTATAAATATATAGACATGCATATATTTGCTAATTTTTTATTATACTGAATAGTGACAGTACCGCGGTAAAGGGGAGGCTTTTGCGGGGGGTAATCAGGTGAAAGGTATACCTGTTTACCCCGCGCTCGCGCACACTCCTTCCCACCCCCTGTCACTCGTCCCTTGGCTTTTGTCTTGTGCACGCGTATTTCTGTTTTCTGTTCTTGGAGTTTAATTATTTTTGACCTGGCTTTGTTTTGGTATTCCGATTTGCAAGTGTATTGGCTGCTGTTGTTTGAACACGGATAAATAACTTTGGCTGTCGTTTACTGGACCTGGAAAGTGTTTGTGATTTGGATACCGTTGAATTGGACTTTTATCCTGTAATTGCTGATTACACGGTAAGTACAATTTCGTTGTGAATACTTTTTACTCTTAAAATTAATAAATTTCTTAAAAATAAAGTAAGGTTTCGCAACGGTGGTAATGCAGCTTATTCGACCACTCAGAGAATAGACAGCCGAAATATCGAGTTCCGATTGGTCAAGTAAGCGTCAAAACGTAACCGCGTTTTATGTTAAGTGTGCATAACAAAATGGCCGACGCATCGTAGTTCAATTTTTTGTTTTTGTTTGGCTAATTTTTACTTTAATTATTTATTAAGATTTTTGGTTTGTAAATTTATTCTGTTATTTACCCTCTCAAAGTAAAGAGGATTAAATAAGTTTAATATTTAAAAGAGTGTTTGTTTACCAAAATGGCACTGTAACACGAAGATACATAGTAAAAAAAGATTTTTGATAGCCATGTTTATGAATATGGCACCTATATATCATCGTGTTAACAGTGCAATTAAGCAAATGAAAACTCTTTTAGATATGAAACTTATTTTAATTATATTTGCAATGCGTTGACTTAAAACATACCGAAAAAAACTGCTGTTTGATTGATCTAGTCTAGCTGAAAAGCTGTGTTTTCGCGCTGCATTTTTTCATTTTGAATGAACTATACAATAAGCCAATTTAGTCAAAGTAGACTCACCTGAATTTTATTTACAGGATATAAAATACATATTTCTTTCGACCGTGATAAACACTTTTTCTCAAGGTTAACTCCATTGTTTTAATTTTTTCAGGTACTTTAAATTATAAGTTGTTTGCCAAAATGGCAAAAACCATCAGACCCGAGGTCGTCAAGAGTTGGATTTTAAATAATCCAGAATTAATTTACGATGAAGCAAGTGGTGTCATATTTTGCACAAAATGTGAGACTTCGTTAAAATCTACACATAAGTCAAACATTGATCGACACATCAATGGAGCCATGCACCAAGGGAGGCTAAAAAAGCCTGAAGAAGAGTTTTACACTGACTTCATAAACTTTTTAATATTATGTAACATCCCGTGGTCTAAAATTGACAATGTAGCGTTTCAAACATTTTTTAATAAATATTTATGCTCCAATTGTTGCTGTATTTGCACAAAAAAGAAAGTTCCATCAGAATCACTGTTACGCAAAAAGTACTTGGACACAGTTTTTAAAGATCGACTAACTTCAATTTATAATACTATTGGAGACAATAAAGTGTGGATTTCACTTGACGAAACTACCGATTTTATGGGTAGATATGTCGTTCATTTATTGGTGATGCCTCTTATAAAAAATGTTGCAACTCAGCCGTACCTGATTGCTTGTAAAGTACTAGAAACAGTTAACGGAGAAACAATAGCCCAGTTTGTTACAGACTCTTTGAGTGAAATGTGGGGGGAGTCATTTTTGGATAGATTAAATAATGTTTTAGTACTATGCACTGACAGCGTGGCATATATGCTCCGAGCCGGACGTTTATTAAAACATGACTTTCCCAATATGCTGCATGTAACATGTTTGGCCCACGCTCTCAATAGAGTATCCGAAAAAATACGTTCTCAATATGAAAATGTTGACACCTTGATTGCCAACATAAAAAAGATTTTTTTAAAATCGCCCAACAGGGTAAACATATTTAAAAGAATGTACCCGAACCTAGCCCTTCCACCACAACCTGTGATAACAAGGTGGGGGACATGGCTGAAGGCAGCTAGTTATTTATCGAAACACTTTGAGGAAATATCCCATGTATTAAACAGTCTCAATAGCAATGAAGCCTTGTCGATAAGGAAAGCAAAACGAGCTATTAATGACGAAAATATACGTGCTGATCTGAATTTCATCAATGAAAATTTCACTATTATACAAGAGGCACTCACAAAACTTCAAGAATCTAAGTTATCTATATCGGAGAGCTTAGAAATTATAGACAACGTAAGGTGTGTTTTGATGTGGTCTTCGAAAAACATCATTGAAAATAAATTGGAACAAGTTCTAGAAAGAAATCCTGACTACGATAAGATCAGCGAAATAAGTGAACAATTAACAAAAGGAATTGAAGTAGATGATTCTCTTTTCCTTAAATTTGCACCACTCACGTCTGTGGACGTTGAGAGGTCATTTTCTATTTAAAAATGGATTTTAAGTATAAAAAGGAACAGACTTAAAGTTGAAAATATTGAAAAATTAATGATCATCTACTTCAATTTCTTACAGGATAACAGAATTTGTCACAGTACCGATGATGAAAATATTGAAGACTAATGTATTTGTTTTCATTTGTTAGATATGTGACTTAGTTTACTATACTTTTTTATTGTTTTTGTACATAGGAATGGGAGAAGTCACTGATCTCTAAGATACAAGTTGCTGTCTAGTTTAGGGTCAGAAAATTCATTTAAATAAAGTAAATTATGTTTTTAATAAAGAATTAACGTAAAAATAATAAATAATTAATTATTATTTTTACGTTTATAGTAATCGCGTTTACATTTTGTATAAATCCACGGTGTTGGTAATTGTGCAGCTACAAACGTAGCTGCAAACCCAATTACAAAAACTGTAAAAAGGTGTAATATTTAAACTTTATATTTATTTATACTTTAAAATAATTATGTTTTAGGATAAGAAAGTCATTAATATATTATATTCATGTTATATGTTATATTGAAATGTTCAATCAATTTTTTTTTTTTAATAAATTTTTTTTTATAATATGCGTTATTTTATTTTTATCTAACATTAATTAAGATTTATTGAAGCATTTAGCTATTAAAAAGTTGCATATCAAAGTTCCGGTAAATTTACCGGTAAAAAAATTTTAGTCGTAAGGAAGTCTCCGATTTCCGTCTCTGTTCGTCAAACTGTAGGTAAATATACTCACCCTATTCCGATCACTGGTTATGACTTATGTTAAATAATAATTAATATTCATGAGTTAATTAGCGTTGTAATTACTTTTTAAAAGGTTAGGGAAAATTGTAAATAGTAATTTAGGTATTTAGTGAATGTTTAGACTTACAACTACGGTCCTAACGATTACGGTCTAGGTATTTAAATTAATTTTAACAAAAATATTATGATTTTAGGTTTTTTATACAATGCAAAATATTTCAAGTACCTAGGTAAACCTAATGAATATTATTAAATAAATGTGATGGTACGCCGCAATTAGAGTTGCCACCCGTACTTTATAATAAAGTATTGTACGTTATTTGGCAAATTGTACTCTTTACTTTATGATAACAATAAAGTACACGAAAATACTTTCTTTCTTTGTGATATCGAAAAGTTTAGTCGTTAGGATCAATATAATTATACTTTGGAAGTATAATTAATTATTTGTTGAATATGTTTTTAAATATAATAAATAATAAAGAAATATAAATCGTAGGTACTTTATTTTGATACTATGTACTTTTTTTTCGTACCTATAATTAATAACCAATGTACTTTGCTGTTGGTAAGAGCCTAAGAGCATAATTCGAGGAAGCCTAGACCGATTTGGCTAATTCTTTTTTTATGACATTCTTTTAACTACGAAGTACGAGGATGGTTCTTACAAAGGAAATTAAAAAAACAACGAGCAAGCCATAGGCTTGTAGTCTCCGTGGTCTTGTACACCACAGAGGCGTTTAATTTTCTTTATTTTATTATAGCAAAGATAATGGATTTTCATTATCTTTCTATTACCTATCTTTGTTAATACCTAGCTTTCTATTCCGAAACGCGCTGACAATAGGCTTATCAGCCTGTAGTCAGCGCGTGCTAGTGTGCGAGAAGGACAGAAGTCTTAGCTACCTAGTCTAGCTAGAAGGTGTACCGTCTGCTAAACCACATTCAGATTAACAAACACTTCGATATTTTTTTATGTAGGTATCACATAATAGTTCTTATCTTTAACGTAAAAAGGTAAAAATGAGAGTGACCAAATAGTTGTATTGGTTGTAATAAGTAGCAGGAAGAAGTTTATTTTCGCTTTTCAATGAATATGGTGAATCTTTTGATAAAAAATAGCTGCCTACTTAAATATTTTTAAAATTTATTTTACTTCATTTGAACTTGGTAATATAGGTACCTAGCAGCTATCTGTAGTTATATGCGTAATAAGGCTGCTTTGTTTGACGGTTTGTGATTGATGTGATGATTATACATCTGTGTGTAGGTATTTTGATAGTGTGAGGGTGGCGACACGGCGCGCGGTGACGAGACCTACTCACCTACATCACTTAGCCGTTTTCCGTAGTTTCGGATGTAGCCTGCTGATGTCCCTGTCACTCTTACAAGCGTCTCCGTGCGAGCAAACGCGCTGGCTAGATTCGGAAATACGAACGTTTAGGGAGTATGTATGGCCACAGGTTCTAACTTCGAATCCCGCTAATTTATGTTAAAAAATGCTTTCTGTTACCCAACTGCCGAAGGAGGGTTTTTTTTACTTTTTACGTGTTTATTTATTATTTTCTAGAGATTCGGTTATCTTAAACTAAAACTGAGTTTGAAGGTAAAATAACATGATTGTAATGTGAGTCTGCGCCATCTAGCGGTTCTAGCAAGTGAAAAACGCTCGCTATTTGGCATGCTTTAGTTTTAAGCAATAGGTTTAAGGTGAAAATATTGAAATTTAAATATTATTTAAATATAGCTTGTTTTGTGCGAAAAGTAATAAATACGTGCATGAATATTAATCTTATGAAAACATTGAATGATAAGTAACAAGTTTATGCGTAATTTCGTGTGTTTTAGAGATTTTTCGTTACTTGGCGTTTCTTCAGTGACCGGTAACGCCATCTTTTGAAGATTAAGGGGAGTTAAATCAGGTTTCCTATACATTGACAATCTTCCCTTTTTCCATTATCTTTGGTTTGTACAGTGCGGGGATCGAACCCGAATATAGAAAATATATTTTTTTAAGCTGTCACGGTTCTAGGTGTTTTTGCTCGTTGTCTTTGATTTTTATAACACAAGTGCTTAAGCTACTTACTTCAAGATCAGAGTATGAGTATGTTGTGCTGTTCCCATTTTTTAATCATTCATACCTTTTTAACCAAAAATCGCAATGTGAATTCTTAATTCCTTTAGCTTTTATTACTCAACACATTGAACACTTAAAGTTTAAGAAAAAAAATCGGCCGTCTGAAAAGTCGGTTCACTGACGATAGTTGAACGTGACAACGTCTTTGTCACGTTGCCTTTTTGTCGCTCGTTCCGCGCTCTCGCTTGCACTTCAAGCCTTGAATGGAACGCCTCAGAGCGTGGTAACGCCGCATGAGTCATGTTTTTTGGTGCGTGCAGCCGGCTCCATCGAATTATAAGACGTTGTCACGTCAAAATGGATGAATTCACTTGAAGTCACAAAGAACAGACAAACCTTTCTAGTGCCCCTTTTCTTTCTGGTTTTCTTCACAATTTCTACATCTTCCGCAAACGGTTCGGGCTCAATATCGCTGTACTGGTTTATATCCGGTTCTTCTTCTTTTAAAGGGCTCACGTCTCCTTCATGCTGGAAAGAAAATTCGCTTTAAAAAAAACTTTTTTTAAAAATAAATATACAACAACATCACATACAGTAGAATCCCGATTATCCGAATCAATTAAAACCAGTGGTAATGCGGATAATCGAAAATCCGGATAATCGATTTCGTAGTCAAATCAAACAATATTTGTTTGAAATGTTATATTATGTAATGTGTTTGACATACCTATGTGCTTACATCGTTTAGAGAAAACGATATAAAAAAAAATCCACGGGTTGCACTCCGGGAGTGCCGGCAGAAGTGAAAACTTAACAACCGTCTTACGGTTTTTCGATCAGCATCACGTGACCTGACGCGAGTTTCACAGTTTCTACCCATGCCACAAAAGTGCTCAACGCCGCTAAAGAAGTTTTCACTTCAAAAAACACGGGTTGCACTCCGGGAGTGCCGGCAGAAGTGAAAACTTGATTATTAACGTTGTGCATTTTTGATATATTTGAACCGTCTTACGGTTTTTCGATCAGCATCACGTGACCTGACGCGAGTTTCACAGTTTCTACCCATGCCACAAAAGTGCTCAACGCCGCTAAGGAAGTTTTCACTTCAAAAATTATATATGTCGTTCAGATGTGATCAATGACATTGTAGTATGTTGTTATGTCAGTCTAGTTGCGCGTTATGAAATTTCAAGCAGAGCTAGAGCCGTGACGCGAGTCCGGATAATCGTATGTTCGGATATTTGGGATTCGGATAATTGGGATTCTACTGTACATTGAACTGACTCTGTGGTAAGTAGCTTAAGAACTTGTGTCACAGATATCAGAATCAACAGTAGTATGACAAATTAAATTAAATAAATACATATAACACCCAGATCAGTACAAGCAGACATGTTCATGCACACAAATGTTAGTACAGTGTGGGGATCGAACCCAAATAAATAATTAAAAAAAATACTTTTCTTATTTAATTTTCACTGCACCCATTGCCTCCTGTCTGCATGAGATTGAAGTAGACTGGTAGAAAATGCTTTGAGCATTAAGTCCACCCTTTGTACATTTCTTGTGCAATAAAGTTTTAAATAAGTAATAATACAAATCATTCACACCTTTTTAACCAAAAATCGAAATGTGAATTCTTTTCTTTTTTAAGCTTTTATTACTCAACATTTTTAACTCTCGCATGCAACAGGGTAGTAGGGTAGGTTGACACCACCAATTGTTGGCGTACTATTTATCAACTGTCAAAAAGCTTTTCTCCATAGAGTTTGTATGGGAATAACACACTTTGACGTCATCGCGTGCAATGCCGACTGAGTGACTATTTATCGATTGAACTTCAATTAAAAATCAAATTGTATGAACTGCAGCAAAATATTAATGAAAGGGGATCTTAAATTATGAATAATGTTACAGAAAATCAATTTTTGAATATTTCTTTTATAGCGGGAACAAGCCTATTATATCAAGTTTTAGTGGAACACACTACCCTATTGATGAAATAATATGAAGTCTCAAAGAACAGACATACCTTTCTAGTGCCCCTTTTCTTTCTGCTTTTCTTCACAATTTCTATATCTTCCGCAAACGGTTCGGGTTCAATATCGCTGTACTTGTACTGGTTTATATCCGGTTCTTCTTCTTTTAAAGGTTTAACATCTTCTTCATGCTGAAAAAAAAATCCCTTTTAAAAAAATAAAAGAAATATACAACAACATCACATACATAGATCTGTCTCCATGGTAAGTAGCCAACTTTTAATTACACAAAATTCTGATTTCATTAGAGTTTTCCCATACAAAAACTGCGGAGGCAGATTATGTTGAAACATTATCAAGGGCTCCAAATCTAGCTTATTGTAGGTAAAATTATGTATGTCCCATCAACTTACCTCAATAACGTCATCTTCAACAGCAACCTCCTCCTTGACAACTTCGGGGTATGCGAAGGTCTCCGGCGCGCATATCCGCAGACGCGGCGCGCGCTCGAGTGACAATTTGTGAGGTGGTATGTTCTGGAAAACATGATACTTTCAGTATAATATGATATATATATATATATATATATATATATATTTATAAAATCACACCAATTCTTGCTAGGCTTGTGTTATGGGTACTAGACAACGGATAAACATACTTAAATACTTTTTTTTTTGTAAATAAATACATATTATACATGGAAAACACCCAGACCAGTACATACACACATGTTCATGCACACTTATGCTTGTACTGTGCGGAGATTGAACCTGCGACCCTTGGTTTTAGAAGTCCGACATGTGGACCACTGCACCAAGTGGTCGTCATTATCTGTTTTATACTGTAATTTAGTTAGTTGTGTTAAATTATTTTTAGGTATTTATTTGATTACAGTCTGTAACAACTTACATAAAACAATATCTTAATTTTGTATACCTGATGCAACTGAGTTAGAAGCTCTGAATATGACCGTTTCACAAGCGCCTTGAAGTCTCTAAACCGATGTAGGAGTGCACGGCACTCCCAGCACACTTGTACGCATACGTCTGAGAAATCATACACCTGGAATGATAAGTTTCAAAAAGGTAAATTACAATTATTTTGGGTTTACGAATGATAAAGAACATGATATTTTTATTATTACACTTACACATATTAGATTGCCATTAAGCTATGCTTACTCTTTAAGTTGCAATAAAAGGTTTAAGACCATGTTTAATTTTTATTTTTATCTCTATCTATACTAATTGCTTGTTTTTCAAATAAAAACTGTCTATAAGCTTTTCATGTCACGGCTTTGTTTTTTTAAGACATCAAATATGCTTAAATGTTATTTTATCACAACAAGATCTGATAAAATTTGCATTTAACACGTTAATATTGAAAAATTAAAACAATCGGATCTAAAATGAAAAAAATCACCTCGACGACTCTCGTAAACAAGACTAAATGAGTTAAGGTTAAAGTAACGAAGAAGGTGACTTTAGAATGTTTCTGAAGTAACACTTACAGGAATTTCATTGAGTATTTGCGAATACAAGTGGTAAGATCCAGTTTCACCGATGAAGTATAGATTTCGCCCTGTGCACAGGCAAGCAGTGCACAGCTCATCCATTTTAAACTATGATAAGTTTTATCAAGGTACCACAATCTTAATACACACAAATAAAGTTCGTAGTTTAATGTTCAAATCGATTAATAACACGAAAAAAGATTGCGATTCGAAAACGAATTGGTATAAGAAGCGTCCTCGGGCTAATTGTCAAATTTGACAGAAATGATATTTGTTTTTTTTATATTGAATTAGGGATGTTACCACGATAACATATAAATGAGCTATAGCTCACTCTAATCGATTCGAAGAATCAGTGTGTGTTCAATTGATTTAATGCACACTGAGTAATTAATATTTTAGAATGAACAAACCTCATCTAAAGAGACGGATGGACTTGTACAGAACCCTGCGTACAAGATTCGAACTCACACTTGCCGGTTTTTACTAAAAAAAAACCGGATAATGAATGCAAGCCAACCAGCCAACTTTAGTTTACATTAAGCATTTTTTTGGAGGTAACAAAATAAAAATCAGGAATAATTGTTAGAAAATGTATTGTTTTAAGTGTGTCATTTGCACACTTTCTACTATTGTAAATAAATAACAGTATTAATTCATAAATACTGGTTAGCTACATCACATAAAAAACTAGAAGCTCTATTAATTTTGAGTTACAAATTACTAGCACTGACGCCATCTTTGTTTTTCTTTTTGCTCTTTTTTTTCTTCTTTTTGTTCGGATCCTTTTGTTTGTTTGGATTCGTTTTGTTCATGTCATTATATTTCATCAACCTCTTATACATTTTCAGAAGCTGTTTGGCGTCTTTTCTTATCTCTTTACCTACTTGTGGCGTTTCTACTGAACCTGCAATTTGCGCGACACCATTTGCTTCTTCAACTTTGCTTTCATCACTATTTTTGACTACATTTTCAATTAAATTTCCATCGTTTTTGGCGTCATTGTCAACAACTAAATCTGTTTTGTCTATTTCTGTCACAGGATCGACATATTTCGTTGATCCTTCGAGAGTTTTGTACTGTTCAATTGACCCTTCCTCTATAGGCATATTTGTTTCTACAATTGGTTCTCTTTCTACTTCTTGCACTGCTTGTTGCTTCTTTGATTCTTCTATTTTCCTTTTCAGTTCTCTATTCTTCTTTCTTAAAGCATTAAATATGCTTGACGTGGTCAGTACCTTTTTCACTTTGTTACTCTCTAAATATCTGTCTTTCCACGACACATTTTCTAATTCTTCTGCGTTCTCCGTATTTCTACTTTCGTATTCTCTAATCTCCTCTTCGGTGACAATGTCGTCTCTTTCTATCTCATCGATCTTAGCTGAAAGGGCCTCTATTTCTTCGGCCGTTGGTTCTTTGGAGAGTACAGTTCCTTCAACTTCATAACAAGAAGAATCATCTGAGAGTTCTAGTATTTCGTCATCGCAAACGTCGTCTTCTAAACATATTAATTCCTCTTTTGATTCAACTACCTTATCTACTTTAGATTTCAAGTTTTCATCAATTGCTTTAACTTTATCTATGTTTTCAACCAATTGCTCATTTTCAATAATTTCAGCTTCTTTAAAAAAGTTTTGATCACCGCCCTCCCGAAAATCCTGCTTCGACTTCTTAGACTTTTTGCTTTTACTTTTTTTTTCTTTCTTCTTTTTCTTCTTATGCGATTTCTTCTCAGATTCGTCGTCTGATATACAAACGACTTCCAGTTGTACATCCACAGCTTCAATATCGGTACTTTCTTTATCAGATAATTCACCTTCCGATAAGTTTTTATCAGTTTCTTGACTGTTACTATCAATATTTTCAATTTGTACTGTACGCAGTTTATCAGAATTAGAGCTAACTGAGATTCTAAGTGTTTCTTTTTCTGAACTTTTGTCAATAGAATCTTGCTTGGATTTTACTTGAGTTTTTTCTTTATGTATATCTTTATCTGGAGACATCGACTTTTCTTTCCTTTTATCTTTATCTGGAGATGTCACCACAATATTAGTATCATTTTTGGGAGAATTTAATACATCGGTAGCTTTTGGCGATTCACTTCGTACTCCAATTTCAACCACTGGAGAACTAGGAACACTAACTGATTCATCCTCAACAACAGGCAAATCTTTTATAGACGTGATTTCTATATTGTCATTCGCCTCAGAATTATCTTCCGTAATTGGCTTCATACTCTCTTTTGAGGTATTGCCATCATTTTGTTTTAACTCCTGACTTTCTATTACTTTATCTACAGTCATTGTAGGTTCTTCCTGCTGTTTATTATCTGATGAAATCATATCCCCTTCATCTGATTTTTCAACAGATTCATCTTTACCAGTACTTACTGTGTTATCTAAATTGTCTACATTATTAACTACAATAGATGTATCTTCTTGTTTTTTTGTATCACCAGTAATCTGATTAGAAACATTATTTTTATTTGGGCTTTCCTCTTCATTATCTTGTGTCTTTTTAACAGATTCGTCATCACTACCTTGAGTGTCACTTTCTGAACTACTACTCTCTGAATCTTCCGAAGAACTCGAAAGTTTATCAAAGTTTTTTCTATCCAAATCTTCCAACAAATCCATTTTCTCTGTATCCGACAACTGCAGAGTTATTTCATCGTGATCGCTATCTGGGGTCGTGTTTTTGACTTTCTTCTGTTTTTTCCTCTTTTCTTTAGCTTTCACTTCTCTCTCTTTGCTTTTGCTTAGTTTTTCTTTCGATTTCTGGTCTTTGTCTTTAGTTTTTTCACCGTTATGTTTAGTAATCTTATCTATCACTTCTTTATTAGCTTGATTGGTATCTTTCGCTGCGTCTATGGTTTTGTTAGCTTTTATACTATTATTTTGAACTTCACTCTCGTTATTTTCGTTTATCCTTTTTGTGACTGTCTGCGTGTTTGCAGTGTCATTTGATGACTTTTCAGGCTCCGTTGTTTTCTCTTTAGATTTGGGTGTAGATTTCTCTTTTGGCTTGGATGTGGCTTTGTCTGAAATCAGGATAGATTAAATTACATAACTGAAAGTTTGATCAAACAAGATTATGTTTAGCTCTGAATTAGTAGATCTATATTCAGGTGATAAGAATTTCCTTAGATACAGTAATAAAAATATTTTAAAGAAAATGTGGGTTATTTTAAGATTATGTGGGTGAATGCTACGTTCGTAAACTTGAGTGAATATTGTGGTCAGGGTTTTTATAGCTTAAACACCTTTAATATAAATATTATGACATGACAGGCACTATATATATTTCCTGTACAAAAAATCTATTACCCAGCCAACGAACCAAAAAAGATTTCAGCATCAAGGTTAAATTTGCAAAATTTATTTTTAGCTTAATCTGTTGTCGTCTGTGCAAAGAAAGAACAATCGTTTTCTTTTTTTTGTAGTAGGCCTGCCAATCTGGCAATATATTGGGGATTCCTATGTTCAGCTGTGGACCCATCATGATAACAACCTACCCTCACCTCTCAACTCCTCAATATTGGGCTTCTCATCCTCGCTACTGATCTCCACCACTTCAGCTGGTTCCTCCTTGATCTCCACCTCGTTATCTGAGGAGTGCTGGCTGGAGGGCGTTGGTTCTGCTGCTTGCTCTAAGGACAAATATGCTTGTTAAGTTGGTACATTTTTAGCATTAACAATGCAAACTTTACAGTGTAAAATTTTAAAAAAAAACTTAAAGGATAAATCAGATTGCTAAAGGCAGGACTCGAACTCGCACCTTCCCATTGATCTTCCAATTGTGCTACCGTGACTCAACCGTCCGATTTTAATTAAGTGCTCCTTAGGCTGTAGCCAGCCATGATTCATTCATCACTGTTACTTAGTGTTCAGTATTCCGTGCGATCTCCGTAATCAGCAATGTATATACCACAGTATCTTTGATTCTTCGGTTTACGAACAATAGACATTGAAATGAGACACTTTTTACGGATTATTTGGCGATTTATTTAAAGTTTGTTTTAACCTGACGTTTCGGACCCTTTTCAGCGTGTGACCACAGACGCACATTCCAATACTACAGTATCGTTAAAATAACGCTTAGACAGCGCGGCGGTGACGCGGTGGCGGGAGCTGCGCGACTCGTATGTACAGTGTAACGACGTGGCGGCAGAGCGGCGACGGAGCGGTGGCGTTATCGTCTGTAGGAGCGCTTAATATAAACTGCCTGCCTCGTTGGTGTAGTGGCAAAGGTCCGAATCCCAGGTCGGGCCAAAAATGTTTCTGAGATTTTCTGTCATGAATTTCTCGAAAACAGCTCGGAGTCGGAAAGTTGGCGGTGTTACACCCCCGTGCCTCGGTGCGCACGTTAAGCCGTTGGTCCTGCGCCTGATCTCTCTTCGGTTATGTCGGATTGCCGTCTCACCGAACTTTGAGAGTGATGGGACAGTGAGAGCACTTGTGTATTGCGCTCACACCCGTGCTCTATAAAATCTCCTGCGTAGTTGGCTGATCTCTGTTGAGATTAGCCGCCGTGGTCACAATCGGCCAAGAGGACTATTATTTAAACTGTTAAACTACTTACTTCGCGCTTGCTCCTGCTGCAGGTGCGCTCTGATCGCTCGAGCTCGCGCCTGCAACTCAAGCACGGTAAGCCCAGCTCGAGGAGCTCGAGACTTGTCTGCTTCCGCTGGGAGCTGTTTAACTATGTACTTACTTCGCGCTTGCTCCTGCTGTAGCTGCGCTCTGATCGCTCGAGCTCGCGCCTGCAACTCGAGTAACTCGAGCACGGTGAGCCCAGCTCGAGAAGCTCGAGACTTGTCCACTTCCACTGGATTTTCAGCTTCGGGTTCTTTGCTCTTTTTCTTCTTGGATTTCGTCTTTGAGTCGCGGCGGTGGCGTTTGTGCTGGGAAAGGAGAAATAATTATGTGGCAACAATGAATATAAAAGCAGTTGATTTCATCTTGCCAAAAAAACCTATAGAATAGAATATGTTTATTTGCTCCAAACATGGTAAATTTGATAACAGAATTTCATCTTAGACTATCATGTTTTGCCATAGGCAGCATGAAAAATAGAAATGTTAAAGTTGAACAATAAATTAATTTTATTATACACTACACATATGAGTTTGTAAGACAAACTTTACTAAATGTTATAACCATTAACTCAAGATATCTATTACCTGTTCTTTAAGCTAATAAATAAGTTTTAATGAAATAGGATAGAAGTTAGTTTTTTTTTGTCTTAATTTAGAGATCTATGGAATACAGATCTTCTAGGTTTTTTATGTGTACCAACTGTTATTTGTCTAAATTTACAGATCTATGGAATCCAGATCAAAAAGTCTAGGTTTTTTTTGTATTATCCAATTCAGCTATGGAGTAATTAAAATTTTGACGTGACAATGTCTTATAAATTGGTTTGCCGGGTGACACCTCAAGAAACTGCGTTACACTGCTCCGCTCACGTTTCGCGCGAGATAGACAGAGCGAGAGAGAGAGAGAGAGAGAGAGAGAGATAGGCATACACACCGGTTCATGTTATATGAATGAATATTCACATTAAAATTATTTTTTTTCAAAAAAACATTATGTCTGTAATAAATATTAAGCTCATTGAGCCCCATAAGTTACAATAGAGTATAAATTGTATGTGTTTTTTGGGTTTAAAGGGTTAAGAAATTTCGTGTTTAGCTGTCATAAGTGTATTTAAGTTACCTTTTTACTCTTCTTACTAGTTTCACTCAGTATCTCTTCATCAGACGATATGCTATCAAGTGAAATAGTCTCCATTCGCTCTGGTGACTCACTAGAGGACTCTGTGTCTGACGGTGGATCTGCCCCGTCCAGGATTGCACAGAGACGCTTGGAGCTTATGCCTAGGAGCTGTTGAAAGAATAATACAATACTGGCTTAGCAACTGAAAACTCAGGCTTGTTGTTTTATTCACAACAAAGTCATAGGGGGGTCAAAAGGGCATCAATCGCTTCCAGAAAAGGATAATTTTGTCATGACGCTTTTTTTATTTAAATATAAACAGTGTTTTATCCAACAGAGCATTATGGATATTGTATGTAAACCCTGTTCGATTAGGGTGTGAAAAATATAAAATGACAGTTCTTGTAATTGCACAAGTACAGTTTTTAGGCCTTTTAGACTGAACAAGTAGAAAGAGTTTTAAGTTCCAAAGAAATAGGACTGGAAACCATACATTTTCCTTAACAACCATATTTTTAGTTTATTAATGGGTTTCTCTTTAGTTTTGTCAACAGTGCAACCCTGTATTATTATATACAATACCGGTAAATAACATATGGTAAAGAACACATTGTAAAGAAATTTGCATTGTTAATGCTAAAAATATAGTAACATAATGTGGTAAATCAAACATATTCCACCAACCTCTTCGGTGCAGAGCTCTTGCAAATCGTCTATTGAGATGTGTCGCACACATTCTGGGGCTATACTCCTGAGTTCTTTATGTTTCAACACCGAAAACACTTGGTGCATTAGCTCAACCCGATCATGGATGTAATATGTTAAATCGTACTCCACTTCATGTCGGCTGTTAGATGTGGAGGGCTCCGGCTTTTCTACTTTCACGTTGTGCCGTTTGTACCGCTTCATTTTGCTTAATTTCGCAATTAAAATCTTTAATTTTTGCAACAATCTGTCACAAATTTGTTTATTTAGGTGACTTATTTGAGTTGGGCGTATAAAACTATTGGAGGCTTACGATAATCTGACCTATGTAATTTTGTCGGGTAATTGTTTGTCGAGGTTTGACGTTTTTGACTGATAATGGATGCGTTCAAGCACTATTTTGTTCAATGTTTGCTTCGGTGAAATAACTAAACGCATCATTTTCTTTTTTGTCATGTTGGTTTATTTTATTTTTTGCATTCCTGCCTGTTGGTTTATTAGTTATGGTTTTACAACATTTTTCAAAACCTTCCTTAAAATTATTAGTTATCTTTTGGCTAATTGCTGTAAATCTTATACAGCAATTTCATGTTGGTTATGAACTCAGCTAAGCAAAAATTATGCTAACTGTATCCAGGACAAATTAAAAAACAGTGAACACACCAAAAAGCCATAATAAATCCAAAACAAAATGGGTGTTGAAAAACTCTATGAAAGTGATAGTTTTCTAGTTGTAAATAAACCCTTTGATATGTACATTAACTCCGACGATGAAAACGAAAAGGTTAGACATTTATTCAATTTATTTTTCTAGTTTTATATCAGCTTTTTAGGTTATAATTTATACATACACATTACACATACAAACACCAAAACAATAGTGTTGGGGTACTGTCGATGGAACATTGTCGATGCTTTTACTTCAATCCCAACTTAATGGATAAAACTTTTTTTATAGAATACAGTTACCCACCACATTGCATCGCCAGATTCTCACCTCTCGACTTCAGCAAATCCCCTACATTTCGTTCAACGCCTGGATTATTCGACAAGGTAAACAAAATCACTTCGCAAATGTAAATAATCCTAGAAATAGTTTATACTAGCGGGCCCCGTCGCGTCAGAAGATTTCCGATATATGAAAAAAATGTTTTTTTTTAAATTTAGGACCAGTGTATGTGTACTCGCCGAGACCCTTAAAACGGGTACCTCTATCGTATTTTTAGGACAAGCCGGTGGGAAAGGAATGCTCTTACACAAATAATATATACAATTATTATTAATTAACGTATAGGTATTTAACTTAAAATGAGGTACACAAGAAATACGTTCAAGTACCCGCATTTTATGTAAGTTAAAAAGCGTCAAAATTGTCGAACGACCAATTGTTTCAGCGGCGTCATGTGCATAGCCAAAACAAAAAGTGCCGCAGGGCGCGCCGGTAAACTGTTCGAGAAGCGGCAGACAAAGAAGTATTATATGGCTGTCGTGAGAGGGCACTTGAAGTTCGACGTGGCAGATATTGAGTTTGGTGTTGGTAAGTTTCTTGATATAACAGCATAATTAAATAAAATACAAAAAATCTTAAATTGAGTTAACTATGCCACATCTTTCCTTTTAATCTATTGAGTGCTTAAACGTAGTTTTTTTTTGTTATTTTGACATTTATGACTTTAAAGAACTAGATGAGCGATTATGCATGGCAGTAGCTTAAGTATCAATACGCGATATATCCACGATAGCAACTCCTTTAAAGAAAGGATCTATAGCTTGGCTCCTCGTCTTTTGCTGGTATCGGATTTCGTTTGCGCTTTAAACCATTCGTCTACCCTTAAGTGTCATTCGAAACGACATAACACTTAAAACAATATTTTCAGCTCCGGTCATCAGGGAGTATTCGAACCCTCGACCTTTGGAAGTCCGGTCCAATACTCTTAAGTGTCATCCTCTGATAAAGGCTTGTCTCTGTCCCTTTTGAAGTTGAGCTATCCAATAATGTGACTGACTTCTCAAAAGTAAATCTACGTTAAAAGCAAACACAAACCGTACTCCCTAACGTTACGTTTGTATTTTCGGATCTAGCCAGTGCGTTCGCTTGCACGGTCAGACTTGTAGCAGTACCAGGAATGACTACATTTGGAACTACGGACAACGGCTTAGAGCAGCTATACTCAACCTGCGGCCCGCGGGCCGCATGCGGATAAAAATCCTATGTTCCGTTCACGCAGAGTTGTTTGGTGAATTTATTGATTATAATAACGACACCAATTTAGTCGTATTTAAAGAAAAAAGGGAGAATATGTGGAAAATTTCAGCATTGTTCCCTAAAAATATAAAAAATATAGAAAAATATAAGCTCAAATCTTACTAGCATTCTGTGGGTCTACGTATGTGTGCGAATCTTCTTTTTCTAAAATGATAAATTTGTATATTTATTTGTTAAATAAAGTAAATAGGTATATAGTTACCTTTGATTTACGTTTTATTTAGAACCTTATAATTTCTCGCTTGCGGCCCGGGATCCCATGATCGAAACGTTTTTTTGCCCTAGTAAAAAAAGATTGAGTATGGCTGGCTTAGAGAGTAGGGCCTCAGGTTAGCAAAGGACTATAAAACTCTGGCTTCAGACACGGGTGTCTGTTGTCCGCTAAAGGGGGCCCGAGACGGCGCGCCGTCTGTTGTTTATGCGACGGGGTCGAGTTACTCCCTCGGTGCAACCGGTAGGGGCTCGCTGCAAAGTGAGTCGGCCTAGTCCGAGGAATTGCGGTCAATGACTGTGGCCTCTTGGCCTACAGTGGACCCGGCAGCAACTTCTCACATAATAATGGTCACACCGCAGATCAAGTCGAACAAAACAACGAAAAAAGGGAACTCCCCACCGTCCGCTAATAGCTTGTTCAGGGAATTCCCGTTCGCAAACGTGAACTGCGGTTGATGTTGCCGGTACCTTGATTATTTTCGTGATAAACCAGTTAAATTAAGTACTTATTCGATACAAATTATAAATCATAATATCATTTTAATTATAAAAATTATAATATCTTTTTTCAAATTTGAAAAAAAAAAACGTTTTTTTGCAACACTAGTTAGGCGAGTAAAAACAGCATAGGTACAGTGAACTCGATGAAATATCTCGTGACTTAGTTTATCAATCGTTTACCAGGCGTGGATCCCCTAACAGCGAGCTCCAGCCACAGGATGGTAGCGAAAACGAGCAGCGCGTCCAGCGCGTCAGAGACACGCGCAGCGCACACTCGCCTGCTCGCTCTCGAGACGGGCTACTACGAGGGCGAGCCTGTGACCGTTGTACTACTCAAACCTATTACCGGTGAGTGAGACGGAAGAGGGGAGGAGAGCGGGTGCTACGTGCGCCGCGCGTTCGCGCCGCCAGCGAGTGGGATAGCGACTGCATCGAGCAAGTGGGATAGGGAAGTTAGATGTATCCTTAGGATGCATAACCAGAGATGTGGGAGGTTACGTAGCTCGGGATGTGTTAGTGAAAAACCAATAGAATCGCTTCGTATAGCTCGATAAATTTGAATGAAGCGATTCCATTGGTTCTTTAGAAACACCCATCGCTACGCATCCTCGCAAAACTCTGGTGGAAACGCAGCAATAAGATTGGTGGTTATGCCTCCTGAGGATACATCTACCTTCGCCAATTTGGTAGAGGCCTTGACGTGACGTGACTGATTGTGGTATCCTGGTAGGTGTTTTCCCCTCTGTCAGTTGCCTGAAGGAACTTTTGACAGTCAGAATCTAAAGTGCAGTCTACCGAGCTCCAGCCACAGGATGGTAGCGAAGACGAGCAGCGCGTCCAGCGCGACAGAGACACGCGCCGCGCACACTCGCCTGCTCGCACTCGAGACGGGCTACTACAAGGGCGAGCCTGTGACTGTTGTGCTACCCGAACCTATTACCGGTGAGTGAGACGGAAGTGGGGAGGGAGCGGGTGTTACGTGCGCCGTGCGTTCGCGAAGCCGCGAGCGAGCGAGATAGCGACTGCTCCGAGCAAGCAGGATGTTAAATAAATACACCCAGACTACAAACAGATATGTGCATGCACACAAATGTTTCTACTGTGCGGGGATCGAACCCGCGACCTTTTGGTTCATAGTCAACTTCTTGACCATTACACAAAAGTATTCGTCACTCTATAGTCGCCACTATATTTTTGACGTGCTGACATGTGACATGAAATACAAATTTCCCTATCACATTCCCCAGGACGACGTCACCAACTCAGGGTGCACTGCTCAGCTACGGGGCACACAATACTCGGCGACTACACCTACAGTAACACCATCGACTCCGCACCGCATAGGATGTTTTTGCACGCCACGAGGTAAGTAAAAAATTACTGTAACCTGTAAATTAAGAAGCGCGAATGGCCGCCAGATTACAGCTAGAAAAAACTATGTAAAGAAAACCGCTAGCGCACGTAAACCAACTTAACAAGGATGACAAAAGACTTGCGACGATCATTGGCATTTTGTTTTCTTGCAACTTTCAACCAAGCAATAAACAATGAAATTGCTACATGAATATAATAATTTAGCGATATTATATATCCTGGCGGCGATAGGGAGTCGCCATTGCTGCCCTTTACTGAGGCACTGGAACAGCATCCATATTGGTTCGAGACCTGCCTTAGCAAGTAGGCCGTATTTTGTGTGATAGGTATCCTTTTTTTATTTACTAACCCTAGCTCGTGAGATATTTTCTGTAACTAATAACCTACTAATAAATAGAAATTTTATTTCTGAAATAAAGATTAATAATAATTATAGTTCATGGAATCAGGCGTTACTTTGCGGAAACCCATGACTTAAGCTGAAAAGACGATTATTTTGCTCCACTAAACAACGCAGTAGCAGTCGCTCGTAGTCTGTCGAAGCGACAACATCTCCTGAGGATGCAACGTGTAGTGGCGAAACTCGAGTGTTGTGATTCCAGGTGCATCTTCTGTGTCACGTAGCGAGTTGTATTGTAAGTCCTGCGACTTCCAGCTCTAGTTTTTTTAATTGGTTGCAATTGGATGTATTTGGGTTCCTGCGCTGGCGTCTTTGAGTGGAAATTTAAAGCAAAATAATCCTCTTTTTCAGATTTAATAATAATAATTATTATTACTATTACTATTCCAGACTCGTCTTGCCTCTCCAAGCGGAACCGCTCGACATCCAAACGCCGGAGCCATTCTTCTCAGATCAACAATTTAGTAGCAAGTTCAAATCCGAAAAAATTCTCCGCAAGTACCGTACGAAGGAAGACTTCATAGAGGCCTGTGATATTATAGATAAGACCTACGAGGTGGGGTTGAAATACACTGTTTTTAATTGCACTGACTAGATTGAATAAGCATGATGACACCTACATATCTTAAATATTTTCAAGACCATGGCATTTTAAAAACAACAACCGGTATGTTTCCAAAAAGCTGTAGAAACCATTTTTTAAACACACTAAATTAAAAACTCAATAAATATTCGGTCTTATATAAAATCTATGAAGGCAGATAATTTTGACAGATAATAAAGAGTATGTCAACGATTGGCGGTGTCATCTAGCCTATTGTAATGTGATACAAAAATATATATATTTTGTTTATTAAAAGCCGTTTCACAACACGACGATTTTTTATAGATACGATCGACGGCAAATATTTCTAGATATGATCGTTATCCCCCCCCCCCCCCTCCAATTTGGCTAAAATAAAGAAACTCTGGCGCGGGCGAGCGATCTTCATGACAAAACCTGTCAAGTAAAGGGACAAAATCCAATAAAATATCGCACAATTTCAACAAATATATTTTATTAATCAACAATGGATACGCTAAATGCTTTTCCATATCTGGTACTGCACTTTAGTACACAGCAACAACAAGTACCAATTACAGCTAAAGTTGGGAAATCGATCAATAAAATCTATCGATAAGCAATATTATCTGTTTCACAGCCCTAGTCTGCCCGGTGGTAATAAGCCGGCTATAATATTTTATACAGGGTTCCTGCTAACTCGACGCATCCCCTAAAAAGAGACAAAGAAAAGGTTATCAGCAACTAAAAAGTTTCCACCGACTAGGGGTTAAAAGCAATTGATTTTTAAGATATCGTGCTTTTAAGATTGCGAAAGTTCTTGTTAATGGGTTTAAAGTGCAATATTTTGTAATTTTTCGACCCCCACCGTTTAGGGTTCACCCTTCGTTGATGGGACCTTTTTTTGTAAGCAATCACCTTTACTATAACTCGTTTTAAGGAATACGTCGAGTTACCAGTAACCCTGTATAGTCACGCATAGCTCACTCCACACAAGCTATGTAGGTACATTGACAGAGCCATGTTCGAATCAACGAGAATTATAAAAAGAAATATAAAACAAATTATTTTTCGTTACTTAAATTAAACACGGTACATTATTATGAGGATAAACATGTGGCAACCGCAAAACTTCACATTCACAAAGAGACATTGAGGTACACTTATCATCCAAAATAAACACTGAACGTGAGCTCTGAAAAGAGCTGTTCTATTATGAAGAGATGTCAGTTGCGTTATTGCACAGTTGCGATTTTCCCTGAAATCTACCAGTTTCTGAAAATCCCTAACTAATAAAATAAAAAATAGAAAATACCTACTCTGTAGGGAAAGCTAAGTTTTATATTCAGTAATTTTCATTTTACAAAATATAAATTATACAATAAAATATTTATATTCATAATAATCTAAGTCATCTTCCTCCAACACCGCAATCCTACTATACAAGTTTCATTCTATTTTAGAGGTTTTTTTTTTATAAATATTTGTACCATTTTTTGCTATTTTCGCAAAAATTGCCAGGATGTGCCGCGGCAGACCAAAAGCAGTTGAAATTACTACAATTCGAGCGTCCCAACAGACATTGGGGTACACTTGTCATCCAAAATAAACACTGAACTCACGCTCTGAAAAGAGCAGTTTTATTATGAAGAGATGTCAGTTGCGTTATTGCACAGTTGCGATTTTCCCTGAAATCTACCAGTTCCTGAAAATCCCTAACTAATAAAATAAAAAATTGAAAATACCTACTCTGTTGGGAAAGCTAAGTTTTATATTCAGTAATTTTCATTTTACAAAATGTAAATTATACAATAAAATATTTATATTCTTAATAATCCAAGTCATCTTCCTCCAACACCGCAATCCTACTATACAAGTTTCATTCTATTTTAGATTTTTTTTTTTTATAAATATTTGTACCACTTTTTGCTATTTTCGCAAAAATTGCCAGGATGAGCCGCGGCAGACCAAAAGCTGAAATTACTACAATTCGAGCGTCCCCTACGAGTAGGTATTTTCTACTTTTATATCAGGTACCTAGAGATTTTTGCAGTCGATTCCCGAGCTATTTTTTCGGGTAAAACCGCAACCGAGTTCAAATTAAATTTTCGGAGAAAATTGCAATTGTACGCGCTGTCCGCCGCTGTAAGAACGAGTACTGATATGTCAATTCGAGTTTACCCGGGTTGGGCTTTAGCTTGAGTTTACTTGAGTGAAATTTTCCCAAACTCGAACTTTTTTTTTCTTAATTATGACTTCTCGTAACTCAAGCGCATCAGACGAATGATATACAATTGGAGTGCCGATTGTTATTTTAGTTATTATTTCATAATATCACGTACTGTATAGAAAAAAAAGCCGAAAGCTAAAAAGAAAACTGTTGTTGAGAATAAACAGGTGTAAAAGAGGAACACTAAGCCATCCGTAACTACGTATTCAATACATCAAACCAAAATGTATGCGAAAGAAAAAATTGCTGAACTAAAGAAAATGTTTTTTTTTTCTTGGCAGAAAATGTATTTTGTTATTGCGTATTATGCCTTCTTGACATACGTCAATCTAAAATGACATTGCCTTACAAGCATGGTTCCACAAAGTTTGACTGCTCAGGGCAGGTCTATCACATCGCCTTGGTATCGCGGCCTTTTCGGATCGTTCTGTTGAATCATAGGGTCCGACGCGTCCTGGAAAAAGAATTATTTTGTTTGAGTTTGTTGTTTTGGTTAGCAATGTTTGTCTATTATTGTCTATGGAAGATTGTCCTTAGAGTTGCCTATTGATAGTCGACTATCGCTAAAATATCCATGGTCTATCGATAGTTTATAGTATCGATGGTTTAATTATTTGCGATAGTATTGCTATCCATTTTATTAATTACTAGCTGACCCAGCAAACGTTGTTTTGCCATATAAATGTAAAGTGTGGACTACCCTTATCACTAAGGGGTATGAAACATAGATGTTGGCCGATTCTCAGACCTACTCAATATGCTCACAAAATTTCATGAGAATCGGTCAAGCCCTTTCGGAGGAGTACGGGAACAAACATTGTGACACGAGAATTTTATATAGTATATAGAGATTTAGCTAGTGAACATTTAATACTTACATTTTATTTAAAATTGTATCAAGTGTTGTGTCTGTGTATCGGAACATAATGAAATATTTACGCACAGGGAAATATTTAGTCTAGTTAAGGGCCCAGTCTCGTAAAAAATAGTGTTCTCGCAAAATTTACAGCAAACAAATATTTTTTTATAGTGATTAAAAATGGAATAAGTGACACGTATTTTACATTTTTTTAAAGTGTAGGAGTTGAGATTTTTGAAACAGATTTAGATTTTATTTTGGTGTTAAAACTAAAAGCTCTATTAGGTGTTAAACATGCCTATGTTTAGGTGACATGCGTAAAAGGTCTAATTAAAGCCTCTGCTACGTAAAAACTATAACAATATTAAGAAAAGTATTCAGATCACATTTATTCCCATATTGTTGGCAATAATATGATCTGATCACTTTTTTTAGAAATGCTTTCGTTTTCTTATTTGGAGAGCCCAAAACGTTGCAATTTTATGAATTTTACCTCTGCAAATACCTATTTTTTTCTATTAGAAGTAAAATTATAGCAAAGCCGTACTTAAAACTACATAAAAATGAGCTATTTTTAAGTTAATTAAAAATACGTGCAATTTAAAAAAAAAATGTTTTCGTACTTTTTACGTATTTCAACTCATATACCATTTATAATATAGAAACGCGTGAAAAGTCTCTCAGTTGTGCTGGGATTTCTCAGCGTTCAGACGTGTTCAGTGTAGCTCAACGTTATTTTACCTCTCGCTCGCACGGTTGTTCTCTTTCCCTCGCGCAGCTCTTATGGACTGACTGAGCATATCGGGAAGGTTGCTCTACCTCAATATATATTATTTTTATTGAATTGTACATATTAGTTATAGTGCGTAGTGTAATTGTGTATTAGTTTAGTGCATTAGATTAATTGACTTTGACTTTTAGTGAATTTGAATTTTTTGACAAAAGAAATAAACGGAAAAAAATGGATAGAAAAAAGAAGAAATATTCTTGTGTCAGTAAAAAGAAACATAAGTCAAGAGTCGAAATGATGAAAAGGAACAGACTAAGCAGGTATGTTGAATACTACGTAGGTATAGGTAAATAATATTTATATAAGTATAATTTCATGTATTGTTTATTGTATCATCTACTGGGTGAGTTTTTAATTAATATCCAAATTAGGTTAGTAGGTAACAAACGTTTGTTTTCATTTTCACATGCTGCTATCGGTTAAAAGATTGTACAGGCTGATAAAAAATAGTACGTTCATAAAATTGTTTGAATGTAGTGTATATAAAAAAACTTTGAGTATTGACGAAAAAGTGTACTCCAACGTATAAATAAAATTTATTAAAAGCTTAAATTAACACCATAGTAAAAAACGACAATGTTTACCAATTTTAATTATATTCAGTAAATAAAATATGTATATGATATAATTCAAGTTCATAGTAGTTTTCTTCTCTCTCGTTCTCTTTAAAATATTATTATTATTTATTTTTTCCTAATTTTCAGTAATTAATTTGTAACCTTTGTTTTTTTTCAGTAATTCCAGCGGCACTACGTCTTGTGATCGTCAACCGATGTCAAATATTAGCAATACTTGCCCTTCAGCAAATGATATTATGCCCTGGTAAAATTTTCTGTTGTTATCTTTTTTAATTTAAATATGTACACTAATGCAATATTTACTACATTTAAAATACTTTCCGTTTCAGTGATCAAGAAAACAAACCTCAATGCACTTCTAAAAGTATTTTAATGTCAACTGATGGATCTATAGAGACAAAAGGACAAGATGCAGCAAATAAATCCCAAAATGAAAACTCGGTACGTATTAACAACTAGTATGAGTAGCACTGAATACAACATTGTTTAAAAATTGTTTTGCATTTTTATTTATGTGCCTAAATACCTATATATTTTCAGTTTTGACATTTAAAAAGCTAATAATAACATATATTTTAGGTAATTAAAAACAGGCGAAAACGAAAAGCCACAAGTGGACTGCCTTTTAGAAAGGTTAAAACTAAGGTAGGTAATTAAAATATGATAAATATGAACTCATAGAATTCGGCTCGTAGAAATAAGATAAAATTATTACTTTTTTCATTTCAGCGACAACCATCTGCACGTGAAAAAGATGATTGCTTCGACTTCGTTGTGGAACGTGAAGACATGTATAATAAAAAAGAGGATTTTGATTTAGAGGGACGTAGAATTGTCTCTGTAAGATACTTCTTACTTACTCTGCAAGCAGTCGCTGATCACAGTACAGAATCATTTGAATGCAGATTTTCAAATTTAAAATGCATCGGTGAGACAAGAAAAGGCTTCATTTCAACGCTGCATATGAAATGCCAATTATGTAATGCAGAATTTAATATAAGTACCGATGATCCCGATGCTAATTATGACGTTAATCAAGGTATTGTCGCGGGCATAATTAGTATTGGTTGTGGCCTCGAAAACTTGAATGAATTAGCTGCAAACACTGATATACCCGCTATGTCAAAACAATTGTACAATAATACAAGCAAAATCGTTTATGACTGGTTTCATAAAACGGCGGAAGAAGAAATGCGAAAAGCAGGAGAAGAGGAAGCAAAACACGCAAAAGAAATTGGAAGCATTGACAGTGATGGAAATCCCATGATAACAGTAATTGCTGATGGTTGCTGGTCAAAAAGATCATTTCGCAATAATTATGCAGCTTCTTCTGGCGCAGCAGCAATTATAGGTGCCTATACTGGAAAACTGTTATTTTTAGGAGTCAAAAATAAATACTGCATGATATGCGCTCGAGCAGCTAATAGCAACACCGAGCCCAAAGAGCATACATGTTATAAAAATTTCACAGGAAGCTCATCCAGTATGGAATCGGCTGCATTAGTTGAAGGCTTCAAAACTTCAATGGATACACACGGTTTGATTTATGCAAAACTGATTTCAGATGGGGATTCAAGCACTATAAAAAAAATTTTGTGTAGCAATCCATATAAAAATGTTAAAGTTGAAAAGATCGAATGTAGAAATCACTTATTAAGAAATTTATGTACTAAATTACGCCTCCTTATTAAAGACACTCAAATCCCTCTTCACCAAAGAAAGCTTTTTACAGAGACAAAAATAATGAAATTGAGACGATACGTTGTACGTGCAATAAAGTTGAGAAAACATGCAGAAGATTCTCAAAACGTAAAGATATCTAATCTAAACGCAGATATTTACAATGCCTTACACCACGCTTTAGGAAACCATACAAACTGTGTAGATCAGATATGTCCTGCAACTGACAAACTCGATATAGACGTGACACAAAATTTACAAAACACCGCTCTTTGGTTAAAAATGAGCCAACCCATTTCATATTTGGCATCAAATGCCAAAAGCCTGATTTTCGATGTGGATAGCAACATAGCTGAAACATTTAACTCAATAATAGCAAAATATGTTGGTGGTAAAAGAATAAATTACACTTTGAGAAACTCTTATCAAGAGAGATGTTCAGCTGCTGCCATTTCGTTTAATACAAAAAAAACAATCACTGCAGTCAACAGGTTTATATTTAATAAATCATCAGGTAAATATGTAAGAATATACGAGACACAAAAAACTAAACAAAGAAAACATAGTAGGCAATTTAGGAAAAGATTTCGCGCTGCTTCAAAAGGAAAAGACCCAGATTATGGTGCAAACGCTCAACGCCCGGACATGTCCGAAGAAGTATTTCTGGTTGCAAAACAACACTTTTTAAAAGAATTAGAACTCACCACAGAAGAACGAGAAAATATCCAAAAAAACACTTTGCAACAGAGCCATAGCCAAGATTGGATTGAGCAAAGAAAAAAGAGGCTGACAGCATCAATATTTGGGAAAATTTGTAAAAGAAAAACTAATATTAGCTGTGCGCCACTAGTTAAATCAATAGTTACCTCAAAAGACTTATCTCACATATCTTCAATTGTATACGGAAAAGAAAATGAGCAACAAGCATTACTGCAGCTGTCCCGTCAAGAAAAAATAAAAATTTCAAAATGTGGACTTTTTATTCACAAGACGTATTGTTTTTTGGCTGCTACCCCTGATGGCATTTTTGAGGATGAAGAAGGGAAAACAGGCGTCGTCGAGGTTAAATGTCCTTTTTCTGCCAAAGACATGCATCCTGAAGACGCCATTAAAGAAAAAAAAATAACCTTTTGGAAATACGACCAAAAAAATAATATATTCAAAGTAGATAAAAATCACAACTATTATTACCAAATTCAAGGCCAACTTAATATAACAGAACAAAATATTTGCGTGTTTGCAGTTTGGACAAGTGAACTTCAACGCATGAAAGTAGAATATATAGAAAGGGATGAACAGTTTTGGGAAACAAAAATGCTGCCCCGTTTGAGAGAGTTTTACTACAGTTGTTTGCTACCAGAATTGATTGATTCGCGTCTGGAACGTTCTATGCCGATAAAAGACCCACCGTATATAATAGAAGCAATAGAAAATAAAAAACAAAAATATTCCCAAAAAAGTTAACCCCTACACAATTTTAAATTGTTTATGCTGTAAAAACTAAATAAATAAATATTTGTGTTTTATTCTTGTTTTTTTTAAACTGCCTTTTAAATTATTAACCTGTAAGAGCACGGCCTTCTTTCGTACCCTTGTTATTTAGAAGACTTGTAATGTTTCCTTAGAACGCATACTTTTCTTTTAAACATAGCCGGTTTGGCACATCCATGTTGTCACGCAATTTATTTAACACGTAAAATTTATTTAAAATGATAATATTACAAAATTATTGCTTGCTGTGCGAGCTGTCTGACGCCATATTTGTTTAGAAGAATTTATAAATTATTTTATAAAACTAAAACATATTTGATTAACAAATAAAAAATATGGTTATTTCGCAACACACGTGAGTCGCACGGCAGGCAACACAATCTCGACTCATTGTGCGCGTACTTATGGTACATTTCTACTAGCTACGAACAGCAGATATTATTATTAAGATTTTGTAGGCTATTATAGCGTAGGTATTTTCGCTTTTGTAGAGGAGTGATGTATCTGTTACGTTAGTAACTATTTAGTAATCTGTGGCAAAAGGCTAAAATTGTTTTTCAAGATTGGTACAACAGCTGGCCTATCGTACAACAGTTAACTTTAATAAAACCTTGATATTTTTATTGTTTTTATTGTGTTACATAAAAATATTTACTTATCTCGTATTTTGGTTTCATTGCTCAGAGAAAAAATGATTGTAGCGTTTAATTTTTATTTTTTATCCATCCATCTATATCTTTTTAATAAATATATAACTCCAACTTTTTCATTTACAATTGAAGTTATTGGCCATACTTAAGATTTAATGAAGTAGAGCTACCTTCACGAGCGATCTTTACGTATTTATGTCGCGGGGGGAGCACAACGTCCCTAGATAAGCAGATCGGTAAAAGCAAGTGTTGCACAGCAAGACTGCAGCCTTAAGTGCCATTTACTTTACTTCCTTCATAAGTTAGAATTGAGAAAAAATACTATCGGTATTTATCAAACTATCAATGGTGTAATACTATCAATACTTGGTTTTTATGATTTAACACAATGATAGTATCGACATTATCATTATCGTATTGATTAAATCTATCGATACTATTTCAATCAATATTATTAGTTAATTTGGGATATCAATAATATCGATATTGTTACTAGATTTCGAGGTCAACTATCGATAGCGAATCAACTACATATACAACTCTATGTGCTGTGTCTTTGAATTGTCCAAAGCATCAAGAGACTTGCATTTAAAAAAAAGGAAGTACACAATCATAGCCCTAAAAACAAAACTTACCACAAAAGATATAACATCCATTGGTATCTTGTCCTCCCAATCTATCCTGCCACTCATGACGGGTCGCTTCTCAGCATGCGCCTGAGGTTTGACATTATCATTTTCACTATTCCCCAGCGTCCTTACACCACTTATGTTAATCTGGTCACTTGTATCCATTTCTGGGTCTTTATTTTCATTTTCTGGCGGTGTTAAATCCGTGATCGGTGTATTAGTAACACGGTAATTACCGTCAGAGCCTAGCACTAACTGTTGGACGATATATTTGTTGTCCGCGTCAACAGTTTGGGCTAGTATTACACTGTTGTCTGGGCACATTGAGACTACCGTTGTTTTGTTATTTTGCAGTTGTTTCAAAGGCACTATTTTGGGTGTCAGTTGCGACATTTGGCAGGCTCTAGGGATTGGTTTGGAGACCACATTGGTATTCGTATTTTGCTGGTTATTTAACGGCACTACTGAGGGTGCGTTTGGCACTATAATGGGTGTGTTTAGCACTAGTGTGGGTAAGTTTTGCACTATTGTGGCTGTGTTTTGCACTATTTGATAGGAATGATAGGATACAGGGATTTGTATCGGGGGTGGCACTTTTTGACATGCTATAGGTATGGGATTTGAAGGTTTAGGAGCGCGTTTCAAGGGGGGAGGGGAGCTGATATCTAACGGATCCTCGTCGTCGAGTATGATCACTATGCTGTCGGAGTCTGCGGCTCCGTTTCTGAAATTAAGAATGATTATTTTTCTAATCTTTCTTATATAATAACATGCTTAGTACAATGTCTTATCTATGATTTAATATGTGCACTTTATGAAGACTCGCACTGTATATTAGAGAGCCATTAATAAATTAAAGATTTATTATGCACGCGAGCGAAGCTTGTCATAAAAATAGGCCAGTGAGCACGAACAACTATCGTTACGTATTTGTAGCGTTTACCTATCGTTAATTTGCCAATCTGTACGGGGAAACTGTCAATTTCTGACGTTTGGACGACACGAATACGTTACGAAAATGTTCGTGCTCAGTTGTAAAGAATATAGACAAGAGGCTTAATACTGCAGCAGCCCTGCTTTACTTAAAAAGCTGCATACAAACCTTGAAGATCTTTTAAACTCAAACAGAAATAGTGACACACGAGAGAAGCTGACTTTGTTTATACTGTGTAGTGATTATAATTTGAGATTGGTTTGGTAAAGGAATCGCCCGGCATGCGAGAGGCTTGGGCTCGAGTCCCGTCTGTGGCAGCCCGTTTTTTGACGTGACAACGTCTTATAAATTGGTTTGCCGGGTGACACTTCAAGAAACTGCGTTACGCTCCGCTCACGTTCCGCGCTCACAATGAGAGCGAGTGAGAGGCACGCGTCCCTTCGACTCGGGTATGGTTAGCCCGCCTAAGAGCGAGTGAGACAGACATAAAAAGCGAAAGGCACGCGTCCCTTCCACTCGAGCACAGTTAACCCGCCTAAGAGCGAGAGAGACAGAGCGAGAGAGAGAGAGTGAGAGAGATAGGCATACACACCGGTTCATGTTATACGAATGAATATTCACATTAAAATTATTTTACCACTCAAAGTCGTTGTCACGTAAAACTTTCGCCCGTATACCGACTTTACAGGCAACCAATTTTTTCTTAAAATGTGTTTCTAATTGCTCATGTTTACCTAGTAGCCGGTTGCGCGGGTGGCGGCCTGCCTGGCGCGTGCGACTGTTGCTGCCTTGGAAATGGCTCTGTTGGTTGTTCCTGTAAAACAAGAGTTAGTTCTAAAACATAAACCGTCTTTTTTGCCTGCAGACAATTTATTTTTTAAACATTATATACCTAGTTGCTCACAGATGTATTACTACTCGTATATTACTAGGTATTTGTATCTTAAGTTTCATATTTAGCGGCCTTTGGGCGCCTGTCTACCGGTGCGGAGCGAGGTAGAGGAGAAACAGAGAAATGGTAACCAATCGCATTGCACAAACTCTCCACTTCTCTTCAGTGGAAAATCTTATTCGTTAAAACTGTCCGTTTCTCCGCTCCGCGGCCCTATTCTACCAACAAAATTGAGATGAAAGCCATCATTATTTCAATCGGGGCAAACTGCAAAACTAAAAGTTGACAAATTTTTATTTTATTTATTCATGGCTCACAAAACAAGTAATAGTCAGTGACTGCCTTGTTGGTGTAGTGGCAAAGTTTCTGCCTTACATCCGAGAGGTCCTGGGTTCGAATCCTAGGTCGAGCCAAAATTGTTTTTGAGATTTTCTGTCATGAATTTCTCAAAAACAGCTCGGAGTCGGGAAGTATTACACCCCCGTGCCTCGGATAGCACGTTAAGCCGTTAGTCCTGCGCCTGATCTCTCGCCGGTCATGTCGGATTGCCGACTCACCGAATTTTGAGAGTGGAGGAACAGAGAGTGCACCTGAGTATTGCGCTCACACTTGTGCGCTATAATATCTCCTGCGTAGTTGGCTGATCTCTGTTAAGCACAATTTGTTCTAGGTTAAATGAAATGTTAGAGGGTTAAAACTTAAATATACAGATATAGTCTATCAACTATTGATTTTGATTGAAATTGCATGGAAATGTGTCGCACCAATGCACAACGACTCCAATTGGTAGTAGAATAGAATAGATTAGAATTTAATTGACTTGGCCCATAAAAAAACCTACATACAAATCGCACATCTACGAGTAGTTCTTAAAAAACAAAAATCTAAAATTGCATGCCACAGGTATCCTTTTATACAAATCTATTGAGTGAATAAAGATCGTTTTTAGGGTTCCGAAGTCCGACAAGGAACCCTTATAAAATCTTTCAGTCCGTCCTAGTCTGCCACAGCAGAATATCTTCTACGTTTATGGACTGATTTACATGTAACTTGGTTCGAGGATACTTCACATATACACATATACTTCACAGATCTCATTTTTAAACGTACGAAAAATTAAAATTATCTCTTTTTATGGGTACCTCCCTATACATGTAAAGGGGGGGGGGGGTGAATTATTTTTTTGAGTACACCCCCTGTGTGGGGTATCGTTGAAAAGGACTATGAAAATAAGATAGGGTTTCCATACAACACTTTTTATCAGCTTAACGCCAAAGTCGTTTACACGGTGTCGTCCCCCCCCCCCCAGTAATTTCTAAGTCTTGGACCTATATTTTTATTTCTTTTTGACATTTATGACTTTAAAGAACTAGAAATAACAAATAAATAAATAAATAATTTAAATAACACAATATTCAGGGTAAAAACTATTACTGGAATAGCTGAGATAAAATGATGATGTAACGGCCCCACTCCGTCATATCGATATCGACAACATATTATCGCGTCCCATCCCTACTCACCGACGTCGCAGGTTCAATGACGAGCACTTCGGTCTGAACGAGTTCACTGCGCGCGCGCATCCGCCGCCACGACCCGGCCTCGGGACACGCCCCGCCAGCATGACGGTTCTTGATCTAGGAAAATAAACAGACAAAAATAGTTTTTTTTTTAATTCACTTTAAAAACATTTTTTGCAAACCATGGCATTTAAAAACATAGCCCCTATGAAGTTATTACAAAAGCTGTAAGAAAATAATTTTTAAACACACAAAATTCAATAAATATATGGTCAATTGACTCTGATTTCTGATACATGACCCTGACCATTTTGTTAGATAATAAAGAGTATATCAACGATTGGTGGTGTCATCACAATCAACATCAAATCTTGGTCATCAGGTACCTACTTGTTAACTAATAATTACAAACTTACTTTCAACTGCCTTGACACATAAGCTGTAACTTCCCACTTTTTCCAGTTACATCCTCTCTTCATTTGGGTTGACATATGACGCAGCCACCTGTTAACAATGGTGGCGAAGTCGATCGCTTGAAATAGCGCCATTGCTCTTGAACACTCAGCTTCACACATATTGCATATTGTATACTGGAAGGAATAGTTTTCAAACAAAATATTTTTTGCATACAAAATAAAACGCTTTCAATATTCTATCTACCTTTGATTGTAACAGCTTTAATGGCTGGACAGATTTTGAATAAAAGGTAAACACCACCATGGTTAAATTATGTGATTGGGAGCCTATGATGCCACAAACATTGGACGAGAAAGAGGTGAGAATAAATTTAATTAACGTAATTTAAAAAAATATTACCTCAGCGCATTGGATACATAAACATTACTTTAAATAACTTTAAATGAGACTCACTTGATCCTACAGACAAACTGTGTAAATAGTTTTGTAGGACTTTGTTTATAAAAATGTACCATGTTGTTTTCATAATAAATAAATTAATAATAATAATAAACAGAATATGGGTAAAACTTATAACGCACCTCTTTTTGTAAGGGGTTAAAAATGGCTGTGACCTCAGATATGAAATCAACAGTTATTTAACTTTCATTCAAGGGAATATTTACTTTCTTACTTTTTTTTTTAGTTTTGCATATTTTCTACAGCAGGTACCAACCAACACTAAAATAAAGTCGGTATACGCGCGAAAGTTTTAAGTGACAACGACTCTGAGTGGTAAAATAATTTTAATGTGAATATTCATTCGTATAACTTGAACCGGTGTGTATGCCTATCCCTCTCTCTCTCTCTCGCTCTGTCTCTCTCGCGCGAAACGTGAGCGGAGCAGCATAACGCAGTTTCTTGAGGTGTCACCCGGCAAACCAATTTATAAGAGGTTGTCACGTCAAAATATTTTATCTCACTGCTTTCTTGATAAATTAACATTTTTTAAAATGTTCAATATTGTGTTAACAAGCACTAATTTTAATTTCAAAAGGGTATGTCGCATCCTTTAGCAAAGCATATTAAAGTTGTTAGCTAGGTTCAAGCCACTTTGTGTTTTGCAATTGTTATTAATTTATTTTATCATGGAATTTTCATAATAATCATAATCATTTATTCCTTTTAAATGTGAACTCTATGTTTCACCTTTTCAGGTACCTTTATGAAGTATTTAAATTTTAACAATAGTATAGTAGGTATTTAGCATATCTAATAGTAGAACAATATTTTTACAATTGATATTATATATAGGTATATGCATTTCAGGTGTAATATATCGAGAGTAAAATCTTACCGCAGGAAAAGCAGGAATAGTTATACCCCAAGCTTTCAAGCATTTCTTAAAGTTAACAGGGTCTACAAGTTTTCGCTCTTTTTCAGTGCGAAGACAAACGTAGCAGTGTTTCAGATTATTTCTTATCACGTCGTCGAAAATCGACGAAATCTCTACGTCTACCTGTCCTGACATTTTCTGTGTTGAAAAAGTTTATTCACAATATTCACACACGAATTGTGATTGATGAAACTCCTCAAAATCTCATGTAGGTATCTTGAAAATATTTCCCTTAATTGCAATTCTTATTTTTTTAAGTTTTCGTTTTTGTGTAGGTAGGTATTTAGACATATTTTTTTTTAAGTTTAGGTACTTCCTTCGTTTGACGTTTGGTTTAATAGCTCTAGAGATGCTCCAGTTCGGTGCAATAGAGCTCAAAAAATATACATTGCAAGCTGAACGTAGCTCACTTTCAATTAAGATCTCAATATTGTCATTAATCCCCGCACATCACTAAACTAACGCGTTCATAATGTAAAAAATAAAATGGCGAAAAGCGATTTGTTAAAATTGTGGATGTGAATTTGTTTCATTGCAAATTTTAATTGTATTGTGGAATACAGCAAACAGTATAAAAACGTGAAGATTTAATCCCACCATCATTAATTAAGTTTAAAATTGTGTTGAGTTGTACAATGCGTATGCTTTCGTGATTTTTGTGAAGTGATTTCAGTGGCGTGGTGAAAAATGACTCAGTTTTTGCCTCCAAACTTGCTTGCGCTCTTCGCAGCAAGAGATCCCATACCTTATTTGCCCCCAGCCGCCAAATTACCACACGAGAAGAAGCAAAAAGGATACGATGGCGTCGGCGCCTTTCTCAACGTATTTGAGGTTAGTTGATGTATTCGGCTATTTAAAACTATGCAAGGATGTGGTATTTTTCGTCCAATTCTTTACAGTTTAGAGTTAAGTGATATTCAGTCTACTTTAACAAAATAGCACGGTCACGAAAATCTTTGTTTATTTGTATTGAGGTTTGTCAATAATAGTTAAAAAAAAAACTCGAATGTTTTGTCAATGAATTGAATAAACCAGGATCACGTTAACAATACAATACTGAACATATTATTCACCATTTTTAACCCCCAATGTATAAGACATAAACATAATGCACTGTTATAAGTTAGGCCTTGGTGTTTGTGTGTGCGTGTCTGTCTCTGGCATTGTAGCTCGCGAACAAATAGACCGATTTCAGTGTAGTTTTAGTTATACGAAAGGTTATTTAATCGCGATGGTTCTTTGCTGTTGCTGGTCCAAATATGGGGCTCGGTAATTGGAGTGTTTATTGAAACAAATTATTAGGTATTTACATGAAACTAAGTGACCTTAACTCCACAGCACCCTTCAGAGACACCTCCACCAACAAGGGTGGAAACACGAGAGGAACGCCTGGAGAGAAGACGGAGGGAGCGAGCAGAACAGACTGCATACAAGCTGGAACAGGAGATAGCATTGTGGGACCCTGCGGCCAATGCTAGAGCGACCACTGACCCTTTCAAGACATTATTTGTGGCTCGAATTGTGAGTATGATTGTTTTGAATATGTTTTTTTTATGTGGTTCAAGGCAACTGGCGAAAACAAGAGACACGGATATTCACAAAGGAACAAAAATAACCGACACTCTTCAGTATTCTCTAAGCATAAATGGAGATGGGCAGGCTATTTAGCGAGATACAAAACAAACGGTGGACTCTACAAACAACAAAATGGCCTGGCCTGTCAGGGAAAAGAAGTGTTGGACGGCAAAGTAAAATATGGGTTGATGACATAGTAAATCAATGGGAAAGCACTGGATGAACATAGCCACTAATAAGGAAGAATGAAAAAGATTGGAGGAGGCTTTTACCCTTGGGGACCATTCATAATGGATACAAAGCTGCAATCAATAATAATAATAATAAGGCAACAGGCATGACTAAAGTAGCCAAGAGATAGTTGTTCTGTATTTCCAATTTTTGACCCCCTATTAAAAATAGAGGTGTTATAAGATTGACTTCTATGTCTGTTTGTGTTTGTCTGTCTGTGAAATAGTTGTACCTGAATGGATGGATTGATTTCAAAGTGAGTTTTTATTTATTTGAAAGATAATTTAATCATGGTGATTTTTAGCAATGGCTGTTCAATCTCTGTCCAGCCTGTTAAACTCACCAGTTGTTTTGTTTCCTTGGCTTGTTTTAGGATTTTTAGCTGGAAAATTAGTTTGTTATCATGTCTTTTTTATATGTTTCCAGGTAAAATTTTGCTTGAATTGCCTGATTTTGACATTATTTCATACATTCTAGAACTGTCAAAAACAGGCAAAGCAGAATTGGCCCCCTTTATTCTGCAAGCCATCTCAAAAATAATATTGTGAAGAATCTTTCTTTGTTACAATTTTTTTTTTTTTTACAGAACTATGACACATCAGAATCAAAACTTAGAAGAGAATTTGAAGGATATGGAACTATTAAAAAGGTAAGCATAAAAAAACATAAATATTTATCACTTTATAGTATAAAGAAATGATCACTTTTATTTGTCAAGTATTTTTGCGTTTACAACGCTATTTTTTAATTTCGAAAAGACAACACTTAAAAAATTCTTTTCGGCTCCGGTCATCGGGGAGGAATCAGAGGAATGATCACTTTTTTTTGCTGATTGTTTGGCAATTTATTTATTTCATTTTAACCTGACTTTTTGGACCCTTTTCAGTGTCTGTAGTCACAGGTAGACTAAGACGTTAGTTGTCATTACATAGTTTTGAAACAAATGTTAACTACTATCATTTAAAAATATTAAGTTACATTCCTATCTACACAAAATGAGCTAACAGTACCTTGAGGTCTTGTCATTGTCTACTGTTCGCATCAACTGATGAAACAAGTATGTACAGATATTTGTTACTTCTTCATGTCAAAACTACTGGACCAATTTGCCTGAAATTTTGAACATAGATAGATTATAACCTGGATTAACACATAGGGCAGTTTTATTCTGTAAAACTTCATAGTTTCTGTGGGAAATATAGAAAATGACTGCCTCGTTGTTGTAGTGGAAAAGTTTCTGCCTTACATCTGAGAGGTCCTGGGTTCGAATCCCTGGTCGAGCCAAAATCGTCATGAATTTCTCAAAAAACAACTCGGAGTCAGGAAGTTGGCGGTGATACAACCCCGTGCCTCGGTGCGTTAAGCCGTTGGTCCTGCGCCTGATCTCTCTCCGGTCATGTCGGATTGCCGTCTCACCGAACTTTGAGAGTGATGGAACAGTGAGTGCACCTGTGATTTTAATTATAGTGCACCGCTCACACTTGTGCACTATAATTAAAATCTCCTACCACCGTGGTCGAAATTGGCCAGGAAGACTATTATAGAAAATGGGTTTAATGTGGCACAGCTAGTTTGAATAAAATAAAAAAATTGTACTTTTTTTTAATATCTATATTATCCATGCCCACAGATATACATGGTGTACAACAAGGAGAACGACAAGCCGCGCGGATACGCGTTCATCGAGTACGAGCACGAGCGGGACATGCACTGTGAGTTGTGTGCGCGTGCGCACGTTTCATACTAGGCGACGGATCGTGCGCGCTTGATACTGGCTGTAGATATGACACGGTTAAAAAAAGATAATATATAAAATATAGATAATCATTTTATTTCAGATTATGTCCATTATATTAAGTGAAATTACAAATTGCAAATAGGTAAATTAAAACAACATTAAATTAAATTCAAAATTCAGATCACTTAATAATGCCAAGCTAACTACACAGTTAAAGTTGTATTTTTGTCTTATTGAGTCGGGAAATACGCGGTGTTACACCCCCGTGCCTCGGTGCGCACGTTAAGCCGCTGGTCCTGCGCCTGATCTCTCTCCGGTCATGTCGGATTGCCGTCTCACCGTACTTTGAGAGTGATGGATCAGTGAGTGCACCTGTGTATTGCGCTCACACTTGTGCACTAGAATATCTGTTGGCTGATCTCTTTTGAGATGGACAGCCGTGGACGAAATCGGCCTTTACTGAAATGGATCGTGCACGCTTGATACTTGCTTGGTTGAGTTAATATGGTGGTGAATCATTCGCACTTGACTAAGTGAATATTTTACTCTCATGGGCTTACTTTGCTGTCCACCATTATACAAGTTGAATTTTAACTCTGTCAAAATTCTTTTGGTCTCTAAATGGTGCCCATCGTTTGACAGAAATGTATTATGTTATCAAGAAAGATGCCAGTATTCATGTTTACCGATCCGTTCCCTTTTCACCTTAAAACTCTTCTCATGAAGGAATCGCAATATATATTTCATGTCAGTGGTCTGTGAAGATATCTGAGTACCGTTGCTAAATTACTGTTCCTAATTAAGTTTTAAACAATATTGTTTAAAACTGTTACAAAGCCGTACTGTCTAATGTATCGTTATTATTTTCGGGTGTAGCCATCGCGGTCAAGCTTGTTATAGTGACAGGGAAGGCTACAGCCGAAACTATAGACATCAGCTTAGATTTTAGGGGGAAAAATACTATGCCTAAGCTACGTCCAATTTTGGAGGCAACAGTCGCGTGACACGTTTCGTTAGAGATGTCATGACATGAAAGGTGACACCAACGACTTATTGGTCACACTGGTCTGACTGAAAATCATGTATTTCATTGACGACCACTTTGGTTTAATGGTATTACAAATAAACATAAATAAATACATACAACACCCAGGCCAGTACAAACAGACATGTTTATGCACACAAACGTTTGTACAGTGTGGGGATCGAATCCGCGACCTCTTGGTTAATAGAAGTTGAGTATTAACCAGGAGGTCGCGGGTTCGATCCCCGCACTGTACACTATTTGTGTGCATAAACATGTCTGTTTGTACTGGTCTGGGTGTTATATGTATTTATTTATGTTTATTTGTAATACCACTGTTGATTCTGATATCTGTAACACAAGTGCTTAAGCTACTTTTACCACGGAGTCAGACCAATGTATAAAAAAAATGTGACACGACGACAAAATGTAAACGTATACATGGATCGTGCGCGTTTGATACTTGAGATATAAAATTAGAAAATGCAAGAGGGAATTTGAAGAATTCATGTATTTTCACAAGCCACTGACTATACACCTATTTCCCTTTTATGATTGTAAGGACATCTATGGTCAGAGCTTGTTGGAGTTACTAAATTGTGCTTTGAATACAGTGGCTTGACAGCTATAGCAATAGTAGTAGGTTTTAGTAATTTAAACTAGGTTTTTGATATAGTTGTATTCAAAAAAAGTCTTTACAAGTATAGATAGCACAACGCAAATTTCCTTAAGGTGATTAACAAAGGAAATCTATTGGTGTTCTTAATTTTTTTTTTGTTAGTGGAATAAATATGTACGATTAGTATTTCTATACGTAGGATAAAATATGTCCGACATCTCTTATACATATCATGAAAGCCACAAACTCTCTGCTGATTGACGTAAGGCCTTGTTCACAGGGCGCTTTTTATACGCTATTAAAAATCGAACCACAAAGATTTCCTGACCGAGTATTTGCTCACATGGTATTTCTTTTGGATTGCTGACGTTATATTTGCAGTTTTACGCGTAATGTCAGATTATAAGGCGTGTAGCCGAAATCATATACAACTTACTCAGTCCGTGACTCCGTACTCACTTCGTTTTAGACGAAGATAAAAAGATGCCTTCTGAACGAATGCTCGGGTATTCCTTCGTGTTTATTCGACTCTTTTTTGCGCATGTTGGAGAAGCGCACGTGTGAACAGGGCCTTATTCTGCTCCAATAAGTTCCGCCGCCGACTTAGCCTCGCCTGATGACGTATGATTAACAATTAATTTTTCTCATTACACCACAGAACCCAGCCGTTATGACCTACCAACATCTGTAAAAGCCCGGCCAAGCTTTAATAGGTTTGTATGTGGTGGTAAGATGCCAACATACAAGTATTTAATTTAAAAAAGTTAAAAAATATAATTACAAAAAAGTTTGATTACAATTTTTTGAAACAAAAAATGTAGTGACGTCCGGTTAGTTTGCGCTGAGGTAATGTAAATAGCGCCCAGGTAAAGTTTGCACCGTGGTTTAAAATGTGGATGGATAGTTTAAAAAAGTAAGTAAAAAAAATGACGGTAAACGGTAGGTATACAGAAACGGTTGGTATACAGAAAACGGTTGGTATATTTAAAAAAAATGGTTGGTATACAAAAAAACGGTGGGTATAAAAACGGTGGGTATACTATTTTGTGTAATATGTTGTAACGAGTTTAACGGCGTATATCGGCTTGGTCGGTAGGTATCCCATGTCTTTTACAGGTTTATTTATTGTTTTTAATGTAATTGTTTCAAAATATTATTTAGTTCTCTCTTTAATGTAATTATTTACAAAATAAAGATTAGTCTAGGTTTGTACTAGGATAAAAAATGATCTTTTAATAACTAAGTGTTTCTCACAATAAATTTGTCCTAGGATCATAGAAAAATCGACAGTATAGTTTGAAACTTCAGGAATTTGCTCTATTTGGACCTTTGGTTGACTGTTGGAAAATGCCTTCGGCATTAAGGTCACCTTGTACACATGATTTTGTAGGATGAAATAACTTTAATTTATCTTGTGTCAGTATTTGAACAAAATGAATGATGATATTTTGAAACAATAAAAATTTTGGCTATGCGTTGAACGTTTTAGTCTTGAAACATCCACGCATGGTCATAATTTAATATACATATTATATGAATTGACGGCATCAAAAATTCATATCAAGTGTATTCATAAATATGTTATTCTTAAAATCTCTCTTAAGCGTGTCTGTATGTAGTTTTAAAATCATTTTGAATAATTTGTAGGCATATTTTTTACTCTACAAAAAATCCCATTTCGTTAATAAAATTGATGTTAGCTTTGAATTAACAGTGACTCCATGTTTTGTCTTTGTCACTCAAAAGACGTTTCAAACTCGAGCAAACAAGACAAACGATGGAATTACTACAAAGTTTACGTCGCACTTATTAAATAATACTCATATCTATTGGCGGCTTAATTGGGTTATTTTTGAGGATAGTTGTTCGACAATACATAATTATTTCTTTTATTTTGATCACATCATAAATGATCTGGATGTGAATAGATTGTTCTCCTTTTTATTTGATTTCATGCTTTATCAAGAAATAAACACAATATAATCATGTGTACGGAGAAAAATCTACGACTGCAAAAATATCAAATCAGCAAATGCAGTAATTGCTCAGCTGAAAATAAATGGTCAGCAAGTTGGAAATTTGCTCAAGTGTCTAAAATATTTGAATACAATCTTTTACAATGTAAAATTAAATATCTTCGGGCTCAAAATTAGTATTTTTCTTCAATAATATTAAAACCCTGAACGTACGAATACACTCAGACACGCACAGCAGTGCTAAGTTCGTCAACTGACTTTGATTTCATCTTACAGCTGCGTACAAGCACGCCGATGGAAAGAAAATCGACGGGAAACGTGTTCTAGTCGACGTAGAACGAGCGAGGACTGTCAAGGGGTGGCTGCCGAGGAGGCTAGGTAAGTAAAATAATAGTACATTATGGTACTAGTGTGTAACATTGGTGATTAGTCGAGGACGGTAATCATCAATACACACGTGTATCATACGACGTCTTTCGACACACTTGTGAATAAAATAACAATAAAAACTCATTTTATGTAGTAGATAATAAGTTTATTTTCCGCGCATAGGGGAGCATTCCGCCACGTACAAAATGGGGACTTTAAAGTTTTCTTTTTTTAAATCTATAACTCACTAGTGAGTTATAGCAATGAAAAAGTCACAGTTTGATTATATGTGTCATTATTAGTCTAATTGCAGTGAAATCACAACCACTTTATGAGCAAGTGTGTTGAAAAATAAATAAATATTTCACAACAATCACACCAATTCTCTAGTCCCAAATTAAGCTTGTGTTATGGGTACTAGACAACGGATAAACATACTTTAATACTTTTTTTTGTAAATAAATACTTATTATACATAGATAACATCCAGACCAGTACAAACACTCATGTGCACACTTATGCTTGTCTGTGCGGGGATCCAACCTTTGATTTTAGAAGTCCGACCTGTGGAACACTGCACCAAGCGGTCGTCCAAGTGTTCAGAGAATGTAGAATATTTCTTTATTAAAATACCTCTTTATTATCGTGTTATCTGTCATGGAAATGTTCAGAAGCGTCTCTCTTAGAAATATTAGTTTTTTTTTACAAAATACTCTATTAATAATAATAGTAACATAAAACATGCCATGCTATACAACAAGTATAGTATGAACACAAACATCAATAACAAGTACATTTTTATATTAAACACCTCTCAAAGTTAACATAATTGATATTATACATTAATATTTAGAAGTAATTTACAGTTGACAATATTAACAGATTCGGATTTAATAATCTATTTAGATATAAAGTTTATTTTAAATAGAGTGAGGCGATTGAAGCCAACTATGAGACAAGAAACAAATAAGGAGGATTAGTGTTATACTATCCTCTCACCAAATTTCATTCAAATCGGTTCTGTAGTTTAGGCGTTATTGAGTAACAGACAGACAGAGTTACATTCGTATTTATAATATAAGTATGGATTACTCATTATTGACTCAACTACACTCAGTATCGGACAGTCCCCCCGTCCAACTTTTGAGTTTTTGACACTTAAATTTACTAACTTCTAAGTATTTTTATATTTTACTAACAAAATTATCCGTCTGTATACTGTTCTGTGTATGTTACCTGAAAATAAATGATTTATTATTAATTTAAAAAAAATAGTTGCGTGTAAAGTCGGTTTTACGGGCGAAGATTTTACGTGACACCGATCATGTTTGAGAGAGACGCAAGGCATTCGCCGGTCCGGCGGGCCTCTCTCTCTCGTTCGGTGACTCATCGTAACAGACGTGAGCAGGCGTTACACTTTTTTATGAGTGACTCCGAGCCACAACCTAATTTATGACGTTGTCACGTCAAAATTACTTATTTCACTTTCGTTTACCAACAGGCGGAGGGCTGGGCGGCACCCGGCGCGGCGGCGCGGACGTGAACATCAAGCACTCGGGCCGCGAGGACAACGAGCGCGAGCGCGAGCGGTACCGCCTCGAGCAGCATCGCGACCAGCACCGCGGCGAGCGCGACAGGGATAGGGGCGAACGTGAGTACAGGCGATTTTTTCTAAGTGACCTTTGGGTCGAGGTCAGTGACCTCGATTAAACCGAGGCGTATTTGTTTCTATATGTGACCTTTGAGTTGAGGTCAGTGACCTCGATTTACCAGGGCCATATTTACTTATAAGTGACCTTTGGGTTGAGGTCAGTGACCTCGATTTTAGAAGGTCAAGTGGGGTATCTTGAAGGTACCTTTGTGGCATGTCTTGATCCATAGCATCTGCTTACAAGATCAGCAAGTCATTATTGTATCCCAAATTCGACCGAATAGGCTAGATGACACCACTGTCAAAACGGTCTGCAGCCATAGATTTTGTATGGGAATACGTGACGTTACGGTCATGTATCAGAAATCGGAGTCAATTGACCGAATATTCAGCGCATTATCAGGAGGCCTCTCTCACTCGATGTACTTGCGCGCGGTAATAGCCTACTCTCGCCCGCACCGACGTCGGTGCGAATTCAGTGGGCTGCCAACAACCGTCGGACGCGCTCACGACGCACTATAATTATTCGTGTTACGCTTACGATCAATTTAGTTTTCATACGAACCAAATAAGTAATCTGTGCTTGTTAAACGTTAGCTTTATTTAAGAAAAATGACTTCTGGTGGTGGAAATTTATGTGCTGTTGATGGGTGTAGGTCGAATACTAAGAGAAATAAAACGCTCTCTTTTTTTTAGTCTACCAGCTAATGAAGAAAATGTAATTATTACCCGGTAAGTTAGTAATTTATTTACAAAGTATAAAAATAAACAAATTAGTAGGTGGTACCTACGTAGGTAAATTGGATAAATTCAGGTAAATTGGGGTTCGGCTTTATTGAATTAAAATGCCTACAGTGAAACAGGTCAGTTACTTTATCGAAATTATACCTAAGTACCTATATACCTATTAGTCTACTTTTTATGGGCTGCGCACCACCTACGATCTGTGTGTACCTACCTACCTACTCGACGTGGTGGTTTAGTCGACTAATGACTAATTAATTAGCGAAATGACTAGGTAGGTAGGTAGGTACCTACGTAGTTGACAATAAAATTGACCGATTCTCGAAGTGTACCTACCTACTAATAATCTACAAACGACAGATTCCACAAATGACCGATTCGTTTTAGGAAGAGATAGCAAGAGTCACAATTAAGTAGCTCATAATTCGCTTGTTATACCTTATACAGGCTGAATTTCTTATTTCACATTTGTTATTCAATAATGTTATATTATTTCAACAACAGTCAATCAAATACCATTTTAGAAAAATGTGGTTGAAATATTTTTACCGAAAGTGTCAACCCTCGTTCGATTGTCACTCGGTCTCACGTCACGTGGTCTCGCGCAGCTGCAAAGCAATAGTGACTTTATACTCAGAGCTGCAGGTGCATTATTGTACGCGGCAGAAAAAGTAGTCTATTAACGCTGTAGGTATCGAATTTTTTCTATGCAGTGATTTATCTGTTACGTAGTAACTATTTAGTAATCTGTGGCATTATGTCAGATGATAAAGCTGTAAAAAGAGAATTATTTATATAAATCTCCACTAAACGACGCCAGCGCAGATTCCCGAATACATCGACTGTTACCACTTGAAAGAAACTAGAGCTGGAAGTTGCAAGACTACTCGCAACGTGGCACAGACGATGATATTATAATAGTTGATGATATATTTGCAAGTGCCCATACCGTTAATATTACATGCAGGTCGCCGCCGCACCCGCAGCCGCTCGCGACGTCGCTCCACGTCGCGTTCGCGTCGCCGCGACCGCGGTGAGCGCGATCGGACCAAGGAGGATGAGACTGGCGAAACGTAAGTTACTAGTAATAAATTGATAAACTACAAATATTTTTTTTATTGCCAACAAGATTATTGATATTATACATATATAAGGTAGGTACAGAAGATACTACACTATAGAATATATTATTAGCATTACACAATGCAAATCATGTTATGCCAACAACAACTGACTGACCCTCGAACATATTTTACTATTTACACAATCATTTAGCATCAAATCAATATTGCGCGGGACCAGCGTTCATTGATCTCCGATACTTAGACAACACATTCGATCCCCGCATTGTACAAACATTTGTGTGTATGAACATGTTTGTTTGTACTGGTCTGGGTGTTATATGTATTTATTTTAGTTTATTTGTAATACCACTGTTGATTCTGATATCTGTAACACAAGTGCTTAAGCTACTTACCGCGGAGTCAGATCAATGTATGTGATGTTTGTGTATATTTAATTTTATTTGCTTCTAGCAGGATTCGAACCAGCTACAGTTGGTTTTGTAGTCTGCACCTCAGACCAAAGAATGAACTTATTTTATATACCATTCCCAGCCGTCGTCGCCGGCGCTCGCGCTCGCGCTCGGAGCGGCGCGCGGGGCGCTCGCGCTCGTCGCGCCGCGACAAGAAGCGCTCGCGCCGCGACCGCGAGCGGAAGGAGACCAAGGTCAAGCCGGAGCAGGTCAAGGTCAAGCAGGAGCCGATGGACGGTGAGTTGACTAACGGTTTCTTATTTATTTACTTACTCCTTTGGCGCAGCGACCCAAAGTGTGTCTTGGCCTCCGACACAAGAGAACGCCATCTGATCCGGGCTTGCGCCGCCTCTTGCCAGTCTACAACTTGTAGCTCCTGCAGATCTGACATGACGGCGTCCTTCCAGCGGTATCTGGGCCGGCCGACGGGGCGACGGCCTCGAGGTATTCCGAGAAACGCTGCTTTGGCGCTACGATCCTTCTCCATTCTTACTAGATGTCCCAACCAACGAAGTCTCTGGGCTTTGGCTTCTCCCAGGATGTTGGGTTCGGCGACCAGCTCCTCGATCTCGTGGTTTTTCCGGATCCTCCAGCTGCCATCTTTTCTCTGAGTTGGACCTAGAATCTTCCTCATGATCTTCCTCTCGGCTCTTCTTATTTATTATATTTTATTTTATTAGGAAAAAACCTACAGTATCTTTAAAACTAAATTACTCGCTAGAATTATCTCTAAACACCATTTACGTGGACACATATATATTCTATACATTTTGAAGTAAACAATGAAAAGACAAAAAAAATAGAAAAACAATCAGTAGAGTTGAACAGACATTGGATAATACGCTTAGTCAAAAGCTCTACCATTCAAATTCATTCAAACCATCTTTTTGTGACTAGTAACACTAGTGTTAAATAAGTCTAGTTCGAGGTCATCGGCCATAGCATCGAACACGCTAGGAGCTCTAATGAAATAGGAGTTCTGTCTGTATTTCGTGATGCTTTATATGTTTGAACTAACGGTGGATAGGGGGAAATGGGTAACACGTCTGTTGCGTTCCAAATCTATATTTCAACTGTCACACCAGTGCAAAGCATACCCTACAATATTTCACAATATTAACAAATGCCTACCTACTAACTTATTATTATAAATACACTACAATGTTCTTGCATGATTTATAGTAGAAAAAGTTTTAAAAGTGTCTCATTACAATGTCTACTGTTCGCGTAAACGCAAGAAATAAATATCATTTTTTAGGTTTTTGTGCAATTAAAGTCGATAAATTAGTGTGTAGTTTCGTCTATGATAGTTAAATCATTGCTATAGTTGAGCTATAAAAGAATACTAGATGTCGCCCGCCACTTCGTCTGCGCAAAAATGTCAGAGTTTCGACCCAGTCTACTCGCCGAAATCTTTAAAAAGATTCCTCAACCATATTTTTAGGCCCTCGCACCGCGACACAGACCGGTGGAAAGAGATTTACACAAATATTATAAAGAGATTACTACGGATGTCTTTCGTACGTTTCTTCGGGGAAAAAATCTTAAGCTTAGCCACCTCCTCGCGGATAGAATAGCTGCCTAAATAAGAAAAAAACGAGAGGTCAATTTAATATTTGCTTAATCTTTTAGCATTTCTTTGAGAGAATATGTATCTACTTTGGACGGTCATCCGGACCGTTGAAAGGCTGATGTCACAAATTTTTCTTTTATTTGTTAGTTATTGTTACAAATTATTATTACAAATGACAAAAACAATTATAGCAGTCATTATGAGAAGATAGCCAGAAGAAATCCATATGATTATTTGAAGCTGGCCCCTAAAGAAAATAACCCTCTCCAAACTTTAAACTACTCGAAACAAACTCCCTACTCAATAGTATCATCATTCTAAAATTCCTTTTTGTTCCCAGATTACCCCGAGTTCAGTTTGCCCCCTCTCGACGTGCAAATCAAGCAAGAGCCAGACGACGAGAACAAATACAACCCGGAGGACGCCAACGGGGACGACTACAACTACTGAAACAAAACTACACTACATTGAACAACTACACTATGTTATCTTTCGGGGCAAGTGTCAACTTTTTTTTTTCTTCAACCCAGATGACAACTGGGATGACTACAAATACTATAATAAACTACACTTCGTTGTACAACTACACTATGTTAACATTCAGGGCAAGTGTCAACTTTTATTTTCTTCAACCCGGATGACAACTGGGATAACTACAACTACTGTAACGAAACTACACTACGTTGTAGAACTACACTTTGTTAACTTTCGTGGAATGTCAGCTTTTATTTTGCTTCAACCCGGAAGACAACTAGGACGATTACAAGTACTGTAACGAAACTACACTACGTTGTACAACTACACTTTGTTAACTCTCGCGGAATGTCAACTTTTTTTTTGTTGTATATTAGTTGCTACAACCCAGAGGACAACGGGGACGACTATAACTACTAAACCACAGTATGTTCAAGTACACTACATTAACTCTCACGGCAAGTGATAACTTTGTTGTATATTTTTTGCTGATTAGTTATTTTCACAATACTTATGATGACGTAGCAAATGTCAACTGACTTTGTATAATAGCATATTTTCGCTGACGAGTTATTTGCAAATTGGACCGTTTTGCTGACGAGTTATTTGCAATAGGGATTTTTTAACTTGTAAGCCTAGTTATGCCAACTTCTGGGCTATTTCTGGACATTTTTTATCTAGAAGTTATGTTGATTTACCCAGAAGAGGTGAAATATTTTAGTCCAGCAGAATTATTTGTCCTCTGTTTAAATTTCCATGCATAAAATATTTCCGAAAATTACAAATATACAAAAATCTTAAGTCGTGATGACAGGTCTGCGTTATAGAATAGTCTAGATAGAACATAGGTAGAAAAATTTAAATCATCAACGAAAATGTAAAGTTGTACCTACCATTTTGAATTCAACTGTATTATATGCGTCGTGTAAAAAGATCGCTAACGGTCACCTGCGCACTAGACGATACACGGGTCTTATTGGTGGTACTGCGTGGGGAGGACGCGGGCATCTCGCTCGGCACATATGCGAGTGAGCGAGATAGCGACTGCTTACATGCTGAAGTCCTCCCCTCAAACGTTCTTTTTACGTGGCATCACTCATCTTTTAAATCTCCCGACTCCATATTTCATGTATTTACACAATTCGGTACGTCGTTACCGATAGTATTAAAAAAAATGTTATTAATAAAGTTGAATGATATTCTAGTTTTTACTAATGGCTCGGTAAAAAATAATTGCTTTTTTACTATAATCTTATTTTAATTTGCCTTGATTGAACTACTCATTATGGATTTAAAACGTTTTTGAAATAAATTCGTTAGATAAGTTTGGAGTCATTGCGAAGTCTGGTTTTAAGATTGCATTAATTACAAATCCTTGTGTCACTTTCCGATGTGTGATTTAGTAAGAGACAATTGCTTAGTATAATCCGTCGAAATTGTAATGTCTGTAACATTACAATTTGTCATATTTCTAACCTGAGGCTGTCTTCACATTGATATTAAGGCCTTTCAGGCTTAGGGGAAGGAGGGGGGGGGGGGGAGGATTGGGCATTGTTTCACTAGCCACAACAATGCAGGCAGCCTCAAACAACTGAAAAAAATCGTCAGCCAGCTCTTTGCAAACGCACAGTTTACAGTTTTCAATAACTTGACTGGCTGAATATTTTTTGTTGTGTTTAGAAATTATAAGCAATAGATACACTGTACCGTAGGTAGTTGTAAGTTATGGACTAAATAAAAAAATAAGGCAATAAAAAGTCTTTTTATTTATACAACATTATGGAATAACAAAATTATATTATGCATCTTATTTAATTCGTGTAGGTGACTTAGTAGGTTATAGCTAGAGACTTGATTATATGCATTTGCATATTTTGTACGTATTTTATAGCAAATCTTGATGCATTTAATGGCAATTTAATGCTTACATATAATCCAGTTTCTAATAATAAACCCATCAGAATGTCTTAAATGTAAAACTTCAAATAGTGTAACTTTAAAAAAAAACTACTTAAAATAAATAACTAATGGTTCATACCTATGTACAAATTGAATTCAAAAAGAGTTGAATATATATATTTTAATTGGTATTGCATTAATTCCTAGTTTATTTAAGGCAAGCGTGTTTTCACATATATGTACACAAATCCTATCACGTCATTCGTTATTCCTACATATGATGTAAGCATTTTTTTTATTTCAGAAACCAAGAGCTTATTACAGCAGTATGTACTTATAAGCCAGTAATAGGTTTCTTGAACTTATAAAAGCATAAGACGCACAGCAATTTTAGTGGGATGAGCACATACAACTATCGTAACGTATTCGTAGCTTTTACTTATCGTTTACTTGTCAATTTGTATGGGGAACCTGTCGTTTTCTGACGTTTGGACGACACGAATACGTTAAGATTTTGTTCGTGCTCACCCTACAGGTGATGTATGATTACACAGGTACACACGACAGCTCGTCCAGGGCAAACACTGCTGGATATTTAACGCATGTGATGAGAGTGAGGATGTTCTTGCAACAAAAATGAGTAACCTGAGTGCTGTCGTATGTATGTTGCTCTGGAAACAATTAAAAAAAAAATATGAAAAAATAACAATAGCTCCCCAAGAAAAAAATACTTACGTTAAATATACCAAAAAATATTAATACCTATTTATCTATTTGAGTTTTATTGCACAACAAAACTATGTACAAAAGGTGGACTTTACGGCGTAGGACATTCTCTACCAGTCATTATGGCTGTGCTGATTTTAACCAAATAATTCGCCTCTCAAGTCATAAGCTCCTTTTAGTATCAAAACAGTTTCGCTGTGAAATTTCGTGCTTACCTACACCCGAAATTAAGTGACGGTGTTAAAATTATATCGAATCAGTGTGAAAATTCTAGAGAAATGTGCGTTTTTCTCAAGTGATTCTGCAAACGTCATTCGATGTTTCTCCGGTAGGCACTTTCTGAGGTTTTTCCGTGTTGTCCGTCTGAAAAAAAAATTATATCTGTAGATCATTTTTATCTATAGTTCATCGCAATCAATCCTTACTTAAAGATATTTGTTTCTTCGGTTTATGCGAACAGTAGACATTGAAATGAGACACTTTAGACTGACCTCCCTGACTAGTCTACCTGCGAGTACTGCGACCACGGACGCTGAAAAGGGTCCGAAACGTCAGTTTATAACAAAATGTTAATAAATCGCGAATTGATCCGTAAAAAGTGTATCATTTCAATTACTAAAAGATTTCAAGAAGAAAAAAAAGTTTGTGTGTCAGCTCCGACGCACGACGGGAGTTTACTCCTTAAGAACGGTTATAAAAATTAAATAGTAATCTATTTAATTATAATAATAAGGATAAATGAATGCATTCTTTATGATGTTCAAAGCATGTATGTTTGCACATTTTTTTTTATTGACGTGACAACGTCTTATAAATTGGTTTGCCGGGTGACACTTCAAGAAACTGCGTTACGCTCCGCTCACGTTCCGCGCTCACAATGAGAGCGAGTGAGAGGCACGCGTCCCTTCGACTCGGGCATGGTTAGCCCGCCTAAGAGCGAGTGAGACAGACATAAAAAGTGAAAGGCACGCGTCCCTTCCACTCGAGCACAGTTAACCCGCCTAAGAGCGAGAGAGAGAGAGTGAGAGAGATAGGCATACACACCGGTTCATGTTATACGAATGAATATTCACATTAAAATTATTTTACCACTCAAAGTCGTTGTCACGTAAAACTTTCGCCCGTATACCGACTTTACAGGCAACCAATTTTTTTTTGTACAATGAATCTGTTAAAATACATGACATAACAAAACCATAGAAATATAAACAATAGTCTCCAATATACATACACACTACAGTACACGTATACAATACTCGGTTGAATGTGTCACAGTGTCAGAAAATGATCGATGCGTCTTCAGGTAACATCGTGTGACATCGCGTGACATCGGATAACATCGGGAATTTGATTTTATTCCCGTATATTTTCATACCCCGGTCTTATATATGAAGATCGATTCTTATGGAGTAAACCATGAAGCAAAAACAAAGAGGAGACGTAACAGTCAAATTTCTTTATGAAACGACGCGTGATATTTTGCGGGATGCGGGGGTGTTCAGCTCTGCCCGTGTTTCCGACCACTTCGCAATATTTAATCTATCGACTAATAGCAAAACTACTAGCTTAGGTGTATGTTAATGTTACTACTAGTTCAGCTATCTCACACTAGATGTCGAAAGTCTTGAATATGGTGGGGCGTACTCAGAACTTTAAGCTTCAAAAAAATGTAATATGTATTTTTTTTTCTCTTTATTATCATGTAAATAACCGTTACATTACAAAACACTTAACTAACTACAAGTAAACCACAAAAATACCACCAAAAAAATATGTAAGCCGTTTGGTTAAAAGATTAATAATTAGCAATAATTATTATTGCTAATTACCGGAAAGAGAACCAAGAAAGTGTAACTTAAGCTTTAATTTAATATTTTTAATAGATACATTAAATTAAACCGATAAATCCAGTTTTAAAGTAGGTAAAATGCCCTTTTTAAATTTTAAAGGCCCTTTTTTGTCACTATGCAGTCCGCGTCATTGTAATGGCCAGAACAAATCTTTGTATATTTTGTTGGTGTCCAATCCGGTCTTTTAAGTTTTGAAATCCATTGCTGTTTTAAATTTTCGTCGGAAATCTGAAACGAACATATAAAAATAAATATTTTGTTCACAGGATCATTTAATTCTTAATAAGGCCCTGGATTTATGTTTAAAATATTTATTCTAGATGACGACAGATAGCGGCCTGTTAGTAATATAATAATAAAAGCTATTAAAGTACTGTTTTAGCTACTAAAAGGTATTCAATACTAAGTTTATAACAGTTTTCAGTTTTATCGAATGAAAATTATACGTAAACTTATGTTTTTACTTCCCAAAACAGTCGCCATCTAGTGTCAAATAGTATAATTTGAACGCTGAAAGCTGAGAATGTTCTAGACCTTTTATATTTAATTACGATTAAAATTACTTACAAATAATATGTGATGCCCTCCATATTATCAGAACGTCTGTCTGAGAAACTTTGACATTGTAAAACTCAACACTTCATCCTATTTTTGTTAAAAACACACTTATAATGCGAGTTTCGTTACGTGTGCAACTGACGAACGCTGACAACATACTAGGTTAGGCCCCGCCCACAATGATGACGTCAGGACCTAGTTGAAAATCACAGTGCACAGTTGCTTAGGCCAGCTCCTCTTTGTTTTTGCTTCATGGAGTAAACTCCAAATATATTTGTGTTGTTTTATGTTTAAATTAAAAAATAATCAGGATCTACATTGGAAATTCTTAGCAATCCAGTGTGCCTGAGGTCTAAGGGCCGAAACTGTGCTATATACGCATAGTAACACATCCTACTACGCAATCCACGTATAGGCGTGACAAATAGTACAGGGGCAGGGTGAAATGCACGACTATTAGAAATATAAGCGTTGCGTAGCACACGTACGACAACGGCGTTACACTCACAATGCTAGAGTCGTTGTTGTTCAAGTACGGTATGCTCGCTTGCCGCCCGAACAGGCGCTTGAAGCCGAAACGTGGCGTGTTCGTCTTTGGTTCCGGCGCTTCCGGTTTGTTCGCCACTCCCTGTTGCGCTGGCTGGGAAATAGACTAGTATTAAAAAAATAAGCATGGCATCTTAAATATTTTCAAGACCATGGCGTTTAAAAAACATACCCTTATGAAGTTAATACGACTAGTATAGGTATTTCCAAAAAGCTGTAGGAACCAATTTTTAAAATCACACTAAATTCAATAAATATTCGGTCAATTGACTACGATTTCTGATACACAACCGTGACGTCACGATTTAGAAACCAATTTTTTATTTACATAGAATTCCATAGATATTCAGTCGATTGATTTCGATTTCTTATACTAAATTATGACGTCAGATTATAGTATTCTCATACAAGTTCTATGGAGGCAGATCGTTTTGATAGATAATAAAGAGTATGTCAACGATTGGTGGTGTCATCTAGCCTATTAACTAAATTTTAATTTAAAGAATCTTCACATGTAAAAAGTCTCAGCTAAATCGGACACTTGGAAGTAAGTGAAATGTTAAATTTAAACACACTTAAAGAAAAAACGGACTGACACAGGCGGGACTCGAATCCGCACCTCTCGCAAGTCCAATTGAGCTACCGTGACACTTACACATCGGTCCGAATTCGAAAAGCAATCGCCTGACTTGCGAGAGGAGCGGGTTCGAGTCCCGGCTGTGGCAGTCCATTTTTTTGTTTCAATTTCACATCGTAAAGAATGTTTGCATTGTTAATGCGGTTAGTACGGTGTAAGGATGGGACCCGGGACCGGACCAGCCCATAGGCTTGTTTCCACTATGAAAGAAATATTCAAAAACTGATTTTCTCTAAAATAATTCATAATTTCAGATGCCTTTACACTAATATTTTTCTGCAGTTCGTATTATTTGATTTTTAATTGGAATTCAAATGATAATTAGTCACTCAGTCGGCATTGCACGCGATGACGTCAAAGTGTGTTATTCCCATACAAGCTCTATGAAGAAAAGCGTTTTGACAGTTGATAAAAAGTACGTCAACGATTGGTGGTGTCAACTACCGTATTATACAGATGTTGCGCGTTTAACGTCTGGTTTATTACTGGCTCATTACAAATATTACACATTGATATATTGCAGCTTATGTAAGGGGACGTGACACACTACAACGGTAATTTCTCGGTTAATCATAAATCTAAGTTTATTTGTGTACCAAATTTCATTCAAATCAGATCAGTAGTTTTGGCGTGAAATCGGAGCCATACTATCGCATTTATAATATTGGTATGGTTACATATTTTCAATAATGTTTTCTATGTATAATATGTATTTATTTACAAATAAAAAAGTATTTAAGAATGTTTATCCGTTGTCTAGTACCCATAACACAAGCCTCGTAGCTTAATTTGGGGCTAGAGAATTGGTGTGATTGTTGTGAAATATTTATTATATTTATTATTTATTTATAATTTAGTTTTAATAATTCAAAACTCACCAGTTCCTCGTTCCCTGTCGTTACCTCTATAGAGGGTGCTTCGCTACATGAACACGAGGTTGCCTGCGATTCGTCGCAGCGACACGGCAAACGGACATTCGCTCGCATTTGTCCTGAAAATAATATATACAAGGTGTTACAAAAAAACCCCATAATAACTGAAGGGTGTTGTTGTGCCCGAAAAACTGCAAAACATACCCAAAGATACCTAGGTCAAAATTAAAAAAAAAATTACCTGCCGTACAAAATTGCCAATCAGCTGATCGATTTACTATGGAAAAGTCAATTTTTAATTATTTTTTAGAGATTTCTACCTAGGTTTCTTTGCGAAAGTTGTTCAATTTTACTCGCACAACAACACCCTTCAGTTATTACAGTTTTGTAACACCTTGTATGACCCACACGTCATATCAATTCATAAGTTCTTACCCTATTTCGTTATTTATTTCCTTAAAACTTTAGTGCACAAGAATAGTACAAAGGATGGACTTAATGCTAAAAGCTTTTTCTGCCAATCAACCTCAAGGTCATGCAGAAATAAAGCTGTGAAAATTAAATGAGAAAGGTAAATTTCATTATCAACTTTTTGTTGTCTATTAGACGAGTGCATCATTCTTTTTGAAAACTTTTTTATGTTCACGTAGAGATGACACAACATCATACTCGTTTGAAAAACGACATTGACATCTGACATTGACAATGATAGTGTCATTTGTCGACCACTTTGGTGTAGTGGTCAAGTAGTTGAACGAATTTAATATATGTATAACATAAGTAAATATGAATAGTAAATATTGCTGCTATGAATGCCATAATTTGACATGTTTCTACAAGCATTTCTTTGTATTTTTTTCAACAATAAAAATTGTTTTATATTTTGAAAGTTCATTTTCATTTGTTACACACCAAAATCATAGCTATTAGTAGTCGCTGTGAGCGCGCCGCAACACGCAACGCCACTGCTGCGCGGCCGCTGCGGCTCGCTGCGTGGAATGTCGACAGGTGTGCTGGGCACGGGCTCTGGGTTCCGTAAATATAACTTGATTTCTTCAGCTCTTTCCATGTATCTGTTGAGTATTGTTTTTTTAGTCTAACAGCTTTAAACCAATAAAAGAAATTAATAGTTAAGAACTAAAAAAGAGAATAATTTCTGAGTTCAAAAATGTATAGGTATCCAGGGTGTAAAAAAAACCTTAACGAAGCCGTCAAGCACGCGTTCAGTACATCAAACCAAAACGTATGAAACAGTGATTTTGGCTGGGTAACAACTTTTATTTTTTGAATTAAAAAAATAATTTAATTCTAACCCGCAATGTACGCACGCGGAAAAGTGACTGCGGGGCGTGTTGCTCTGCGCCGCCGCGACGCGGTTTGGTTCGAGTGTGCGCTGTTCATTGCGGAGTGTGCCATTTAGAGGCTTTTTATAAAAGAACTAGTGAAAATTTGAATCATGTTTCTTTGGAAAAAAGTTAAGTTATAACGGACAGAAGACATTTCTGTTCAAATTACCATGTTTTTTCAAACTTTAACCATCAACATGTCAGTAACCGTTAACTTCCCAGGTATGGTGTAAAAGAAAAAATGATCACAACAATTGGTAGAATATGTGGTATTCAGCTTCGTTAAGGTTTTTTTACACCTTGTATATTACATTACAGTAGAGTAAAAAGCGTGGGGTGCACTTTATATCGTTTTCTTAGTTCTCTTTAAATATTTGCCAATAATAGAATGATTTTAATATATATGTTTTTGTGTGTGTCTGTCTGTGGAATCATAGCACCCGAACGGATGGACCCGTTTCAACCTTTTTAAAAAAACTAAAGATGTAACTGCCTTTATGTGTTGAAAGTTGAAAGATCCGAAGTGACGTGACGTCAGGAAAACCACGTAGATATTTCGAAGTGTTTTATTGTATCGTAGGGTTGCAATACGTAGGACTTAGCGACGTGACTTACGGCGGTAAATGCACGCGCTCACAGTGCCGTTTATACACAAAAAACGAAATCGGGATTGGTTCGAGGCTCAAAAGATATTTCAACACGGTGAAAGTATTATATCTTTTAATTGTCCGAATTGCACCCAGAGATCGTGAGAGATGAATTTCAACAAAGTATGAGGAACGCATTGTACATCTTGCAAAAGTAATTAATGGCGCGACGTAAGGCATAGGCAGCGCCATCTCGTAGCGGCATTAGGAACTATAGATGTAAAATAGGTTTACTACAAAGATAATTTAATCACGGTGGTTCCTAGCTAAGGCTGGTCAAAATCCGCCCAGCTATTTTCCTGGCTATTTTAACTGGAAAGTGCCAGTGGAACTGACCTGGTAAGCTTCGCGGTCAAGGCGCTCTTCCTCACGGGGTCGGTCTCCGCGGACACTAGACACCGCAGGCTGGCGCGGTACATCTCGAACGGTTCGGCCAGCGAGCCCGCGGCGTCTAGCTCTATCGCGCGCTTTATTAGGCTTTACATTTGGCATGATGACATCTTAAATATTTTGAAGACCATGGCGTTTAAAAAACATAGCCCCTATGAATTTAATTCAACTATGATATTTCCAAAAAGCTGTAGAAACCAATTTTGTCAATGCAGTATCTAGCAAGCTGTCGGGATACATCTCGAACGCTTCGGCCAGCGAGCCCGCGGCGTCTAGCTCGATCGCGCGCTTTGTAGTGTGTGTGCAACTCACCCACACAAATGCAACAGTACTTCAGCTCATGTCTTTAGTTATTTGACACATTAAACTCGCATCAGTTAACATAAAGTTGTTTCCTTGAGTCTACGTAAGACTCAAGGAAACACACCACATCGCAGCTTTGTTAGGCTTGACATTTTGTGTGAATGTTCCTATTACGGCGTATCTGCTCGCTAAGAAAGGATTTTGCGAAATTCATCGCAAAGGACCCCGACGAAAAGGAGGAATGTTATAAGTTTGACCCCTATGTCTGTTTGTTTTTAAGTGTGTTTGTCTGTGACATCGTAGCTTCTGTACAGATGGATATCTTGATTTTTTTTAACCTAAAGATAATTTAATCACAGTGGTTCCTAGCTAAGGCTGGTCAAAAACCGCTCAGCTATTTTCGTGACTATTTTAACTGGAATGTTAGAGAAGAACTGACCTGGTAAGCTTCGCGGTCAAGGCACTCTTCCTCACGGGGTCGGTCTCCGCAGACACGGCGGGAACTAGATACCGCAGGCTGTCACGATACATCTCGAACGCTTCGGCCAGCGAGCCCGCGGCGTCTAACTCTATCGCTCGCTTTATAAGAAACACCGCCTGTAGAAAACAAAAGGAATGTTCGAACCAGCTATAGCGACCCCTGTTTCAAACAGCAAAGGCTCCACCTACTTAGTAATAAGAGGACTGTGTGCTTGGAACCGTGTCACGCCATCTATTAAATAACCTATGTTGGTCTACATGTCGGACTTCTAAAACCAAGGGTCGCGGGTTCGAACCCGCACAGTATAAGCATATGTGTACAAGAACATGTGTGTTTGTACTGGTCTGGATGTTTTCTATGTATAATATGTATTTATTTACAAAAAAGTATGTTTATTCACTATCTAGTACCCATAACACAAGCCTCGTAGCTTAATTTGGGACTAGAGAATTGGTGTGATTGTTGTTAAATATTTATTAAAAATATATATAATATAAAATATTTCGTGATTTGAGTCAAAACGAGTCATAATCCCATAATAAGTTGACAGATGGCGCACTGTTTCACGTACTTAATTCAATGGCTATCCGAGAGATGGCGCTCTTAACGCTTGTGTACCTAGTTATAGCTAGATATCAGGAAAATAATGTTCTTCTCGGCCACGTTGCCGTTCGTCCGCCTTCCAATAAACATCTTAGCAAGTGCATCCCGTTGTTTCTGTGGCACCATCTTTTACAAGGTATCTATCTATATCTATAAAAATCAATAGGCCTCTCAATCACTCTTCATGACATCTCAGAAACTATAACTGCTAGAAGTTTCAAGATTTGCCTGGGGATGAAGTAGGTGTTAAGATGGGATTTTGCGAAATTCGACCCCTAAGGGGTTGTTTTGGGGGGTTGAAAGTTTGTATGAAACTTTGTCATTACAGCAGATATTAGCGGGCTTTGCGTACGGAATCTTTAAAATATTAATGTGTTACACCCGACTGGATTTTGTGAAATTTAACCAATATTTATTATATTTATTTAAGCTTTATTTCACAACATAACTATGTACGAAACGTAACGCCGTAAGGCATTCTCTTCCAGTAATACCTTTGGGCTAAGCAGAAATGATTAGTGGGCGGTGCGACAATTCAATAAAGGATTAAATAATAGTACATTATGGTACAAGTGTGTAATGTTGGTGATTACCGCTGAGGCGCCATTGAGACCCGAGCCGTCAGGTGAGGGTCTTAAGAGAGCCGAGGACGGTAATCATCAATACACACGTGTATCATACGACGTTTTTCAACACACTTGCGAGGAAAAAACAAACATGTATTGCATAAATCGTTTAATTAAGTATGGGAAAATTGGGAAATGGCGCGCAATTTTTTTTTTGCACGCGCCAAATTTAAGGTGATTGATTACAGCCATACAGCCTACTTCAAAATGATAATTTTAGTGATAAAATGCAAATATTTTATAAGAAATTATTGTGAATTATAAATAATTTGATAATAATAAATGTTTTTTCATCTTAATTAAATAAATGTGTCCTTTATTTATTTCAAAAATGTAAATGGATTTTCGGTGGCATAAAACCTCTTTGTTGTTACAAAAAAAAACTGTATTACCCGGTTAAATTGAAAATGCTCTGTTTACTCGCATATAATTTGCAGTTAGGTACTAACTTAACTTTGTAGGGATCATTCTATTATGCACTAGTGTGTAATATTATTATGCACGTGTATGTTATAGTTCGGTTTATGGCCCTAAGAACGATATAATAAGGCTCACTTTACGAGCAAGTGTGTTGAAAATAAATAAACAACAACATCACATACATTGATCTGTCTCCGTGGTAAGTAGCTTAAGCACTTGTGTTACAGATATCAGAATCAACAGTGGTATTACAAATAAACTTAAATAAATACATATAACACCCAGACCAGTACAAACAGACATGCACACAAATGTTTGTACAGTGCGCGGATCGAACCTTCTCGAATCGATCTTGGTTAATAGTCAACTTCTTGACCATTACACCAAAGTGGTCGTCATTGTGATTGTGTTTTCGGGGTTCATAGTTTGTTCACAGTAGCTAGTATGGTATAAGCGATCGACTTCACTAGCGACACACAACTTATAAATGACATCTGCTTTAGAGCTTACCGTCACGAAATCTATTAAGGAAAATCATTTTGACGGATGACAAAGAGTATATGTAATCGATTGGTGGTGTTATCTATCATCTTATTTCTAAGACAACTTAATGGGAAAACACGACAAAAGGCTTTATTCAATAAATTATTTTTTATTTTATTATTTATTACGTACCTTTTCATAGTTCTCCTTGCTGGGCATATGTTCCAGATCCAAATATTCGTGATTGAAGAAATCTTCATACGTAATTCTGTCGTCAGGGTTGTGTTGCAGCAGCCGCGTTAGCAGATCCCTGCAGCCGGGGGATATTGACGAGTTGCGGGGGATCTGGGGGATTTAGGGGATCTTATAGTGATTAAATATTCTGTCAATAGAGTTGTGTTGTAAAAGGCGCATGAGCAGATCCCTGCAGCCGGGGGATATTGACGAGTTGCGGGAGATCTGGGGGATTTAGGGGATCTTTTTATTATTATTTTGTCGACTGTTGGTACCGATTAATACCGATAGATTTTAGTCGTTAAGCCTAGTCAGAGGTCCTCGGGAGTATAACTAACTGTGGGAGTGTAAGTGTAATACTTACATCAATATCAAACAATGTAATATAGCAATACAACTCACCTGTATTGGCGCTCGGCTTTGAATTTTGTCAACCAGCTCTTGTAGCGTATTAGACGAGTAAGGCGCTCGACCGAATAGACATTCGTACATTATTACACCTAGAAATCAAATAATAACATACAACATTTGTTTATTAGCAATTAAAAACTGTAGGGACACAGTATGTACGCGTGCAATTTCGCTGAATCTGCACTTCAGCCAGAGCACGGTAATATTATCAATAATACAGTATTGTAACTGGGCTGTGTCCTTGAAATAAGTGCCTACCACGGTCTACAGCCGCGCGGTACATGAGATAGGGATGTCGCTGTCGCCCACCTACAGCGTTTTAATTGCATCCCCCTACTTTGAGTTTTTAACTAGTTTTGGGATTGTAAATTGATTACTTTTTATTTAATAGCACAGATACTTAGTATTACAATCTAAATTGTTAATATGATTACATAAATACTTTGTGAATTAATTAGAAAGTGTTCAATAAAAATGCAAGTTATCTCTGGGTGCGTTATTGAGGAATTCATGCAACCAAAAACAGCACAATATATTCTACTTGTCATGTTAAATAGCTACTTGCACTTATTTCGAATAAAAATTCACGCGGTTACTGATTTAAAACCAGTAACACCGTCCGTGCGTCACTGCGGCACACCCGCGACTGTAGCATGCCGAGATCCGAGCGCGTAGGTATGGCTCGCGCGTCGTCCGTTTATATGAAGTTAGGATACTGTGTAGATAACATTAGTTGATATGTACTTATTTTGATGAAGAATTTATTTAATTTAATAACTTTAATTCACAAATACCTTGTTGAGGTCATAATGTATCTAAATAACCATCTTTTGCCTGATTATGTTATATATTGTCTGCTGTTATGTTATATTATGAAGTGAATAAATTAATATGAATATGAATATTACCGTGGCCAGAGTCAGCGCAAGCTCGGCGACACACGCCAGTCGTTTCCCGTCGCTCACCAAACTAAGCCGTTCACTAACTTGTATTTTTGTAACGTTATTTATTGTGTACCTAATATTGTGGAAGTCAGATGAGAACATTCAGTGACATTTTTATCTTTTATTAACGCACCCCATTTTTTTAACGTCAGAGAAATGCTGTTACGCATACCCACCAGCTGCGGGACTCCAGGCCTCAGAAAAAGGCCTCCGGTACCATGTGAGTCGGAGACGTGGCGCGTTCACCGTAGGCTGAGAGGCCACAGGCATTCACCGGAATTCCCCGGACACGGCCGTCTCACTTTATTCACGTACCCCATAGGCAACCTTCTGGAGAGTCTGTGCGAGCAGGTTAGGTAGGCAACACAAGATACCACTACACCCACGTCCGCCCACAGACAATCCGCACAGTGGTGACCCCGACGAGGTAACTAATAATAGTCCTCCTGGCCGATTTCGACTACGGCGGCCAATCTCAACAAAGATAAGCTAACTACGCAGGAGATATTAAAGTGCACAAGTGTGAGCGCAATACACGGGTGCACTCACTGGTCTATCACTCAAAGTTCGGTGAGGAGGCAAACCGACATGACCGGAGAGAGATCAGGCGCAGGACCAACGGCTTAACGTGCGCACCGAGGCACGGGGGTGTAACACCGCCAACTTCCCGACTCCGAGCTGTTGCAGGGAAATTCATGACAGAAAATCTCAGAAACAATTTCGGCTCGAGCTGGGATTCGAACCCAGGACCTCTAGGATGTAAGGTAGTATATATAAGCAAGACTTACCAACACTCCACAGATCTACCCTTGCGTCGTAATCCCCCAAAACCACTTCCGGTGCCATGTACAGGGGGGAGCCGCGCACGCACCGGCGCCACGACGAGGAGAGGTACTGCGCGAATCTGTGGCCATTATACAGGGTGTTCAAATGTAACAAATGCATACATTTTTGAGTATACAGGATGCTACATTTTTAAACGGCAAGAGGCGGCGCAAGACCGGTTCAGATGGCGTTCCATTGTGTCGGAGGAAAAGACACACTTTGGGTCGCTGCGCCAAAGGAGTAAGTATACTTTTTTAAATATACTTACTAATAGGGTGCTATAATTTGAAAAGTGCAAGAATTTTAGGGGTGTTTTGAGATTGTAGAGGTAAATAGCGCAACAAAAGAATTATATAAGTAAAAAATAAAATCCTTTTGGCATCAAGTTCGCCAATTGTATCCCTATCGATGGAATAAGGTTTAAAAAAAAAATGTCGACTGCCACAGACGATAATCTTTTTGCTAAAATTTAATAACTGCAAATATTTTTTGGAGTTTGTACTTCGATTGTTTAAGGTATCTTATGTGCCTACAAAAAACATTAATCATGGTTGCCTGGCAACCTAGGAACGCTTAGAAATCCAACCGATGAAATAATGTACCTCGATTTGGAGAACATTCAAGAAAATATATATAAAATATTCAATGATCACTTCGCTTTCGTTATAACGAATCTCTGTAATGGTCGGTTGTTAATTTCAGTGAATAAATAAAAAACACTTAGGCTATTACAACATATGTGTTTTTTTTTAAATAGTATACATACCCGAAATCAGCGACTTTGAGTATGTATTTCCCGTCCGATCCTTTATGTAGTAACAAATTATGTGGCTTGAGATCCATGTGAACTACACCTGGAAAAAAATGATGTTATTACAATTAAATATTAATCGCCTGCCTCGTCCTGGTTTCGAATCCCAGGTCGAGCCAATAAATTGTTTCTGAGATATTCTCTCGTGAATTTCTCTGCAACAGCTCGGAGTCGGGATGTTGTCGGTGTTACACCCCCGTGCCTCGGTGCGCACGATAAGCCGTTGGTCCTGCGCCTGATCTCTCCGGTCATGTCGGATTGCCGTCTCACCGAACTTTGAGAGTGAAGGAACAGTGGGTGCACCTGTGTATTGCGCTCACACTTGTGCACTATAATATCTCCTGCGCAGTTGGCTGATCTCTGTTGAGATTGGCCGCCGTGGTGGAAATCGGCCAGGAGGACTATTATTAGAATTAAATAAGTGGCAAAATAAGAAAAAAAAAACAACTAAGTTGATTACCTTTCTCTCTAAGAAACTTCAGTGCCGATGCCAGTTGTTGAAGGAAATATAAAACCTGAAATATTGTATTTATTTGTAATTTATATAAATAAGAATAATTATTAATCGGTATTTTCAAATTTCTTAAAATAGGTATATATTCTTAAAATACCGGGCAGACTAGTAGCTAGTTGTCTATTACCAAAACATTATTCACCATTTTTATGATTTATACAGGGTGACTGAACCCACCATTGCAAAACCTTGTATAGAATAAGGTCATTTGCTTAAATTGTTTAAATGTAAATACACCTAGTATGCAAATTTTAATAAATAAATGTTTAGAGTTAATATTTATTTACCTGTTTTTCTGGCACTCTGCCATATCTGTGTATGTATTTAGAGAGATCGCCACCGCAGCAATACTCCATTATAATGTATATGTTTCTGATAAATATGAAAACAAATTAATAATTTATTAACAAAAAATGGCCAAAATTAAAATGGACAGTGGGGTGAGCACGAACAACTATTGTAACGTATTCGTAGCGTTTGCCTATCGTTAATTTGTCAGTTTGTATAGAGAAACTGTCAGTTTTTGACATTTGGACGACACGAATACGTTACGATAATGTTCGTTCATCCTACTGGTTATATTCATGTGCCAGTTTTTCCTTAGATAGAACACATCAATGTTATTTATGCTTTTTTTTAACTGTCTATTTTTAATAACACTGTAGATATGTCACCTTTTATAGTGTAGTCCACTGTTGTCACAAATTTTTTTTATCTGTCATTTTATTTATTTAAGTTCTGCAGAAACATGTGTACTATGGTGGACTTAATACCGAAGGCAGTCTCTACCAGTCAACCATAGCAGAGAAAATTCAGGCGGTACACATACAGTAAAAAGGAAAAACAAACAATGTAACTCAAGTTATTTATGTACTAAGATAAATTTATAAACATACAAACTTACATACAAACAAGTTACTTACTTCTTCTTCTTCTTATCAGCCTATACTCGTATACGTCCCACTACTGGGCACAGGCCTCACCTCAACTATGAGGTGGTGTGAGCCATACTCCACCACGCGGGCTCAGTGCGGATTGGTGGAGGGGTGTTTGTAAGGTAAGTGACCAACCTTACTGTCAGATGTTATTAAGCCGCCCGAGGGCCTCTAACCAGGCTTATCGACTAATATCTATCGATATTAACCGGGACCAACAGCTTAACGTGCCTTCCGAAGCACGGAGATACTTGTAAATAGACGTCAAATTTAAGGTCAGAATGGTCACCCATCCCAAACATGACCGCACTTTAGTTTGCTTAACTTTAGGTATCACTACCTAAGCGATGCAACCACTGCGCCACAAGCACCTCAAGTTACTTACATAAAATAAAAATACATAAAAATCATAGACACACATTACTATGTATACATAATAAGGATGGTACACATGGTAAGAACACAATATCACTGAGACAGGAGAGACAGTTCATTCCTGTAGTTGGGTTGCAGTGACCTTTAAAAGGACAATTCATCTTTGAAGTCATGTAACTTTGAAGTTAAAAACACTATTAAGTTCACCCTGTATAGAAACTGTTATCACATCACATCTCACCTATCGTCCCACGTGAAATGCTTCATATGCACAATATGAGGGTGCGTCAGCGTCTTCAGCAAGCGTATTTCCGTGATCAGATTGTCCACCGCTGACCCAGAGTTCTTTATTCGCGACTTGTCCACACATTTTATGGCTACTATCGAGCGTGCTCCCACCTGGAATATTGTGATTTTTATTAAATTAAATAAAGTAGAGAATAAGAATGTTTTTATTGTAAATAATAAATAAGAAAATTATTTCTATATAAAAGGTTTACAATGGTTTACACAATTTGGTACACATAATAATTAGGTATTAAAAAATGAACTTCTTCTTTCTAAACTAGGTCTTTCGTCCTGTATCTTAGAATACAGCAAATCCCACACATTAATATTTCATAGTCAATTGTTTCAGCTTAATCAGACACTTATTTCTTTAATTACTAACCTATGTTAGTAATTTACGGTAGTTGTATTACTAACTAAAAACATAATACACTTAAAAAATATTAATTTTCTTTTACATAGATCAGCTTAAACAAGATGTGAGCAGTATCTCCTTTTAAGCTTGATAAAGCGTATACCAGGAGTTCCTGCTCATTTAATATATATATATAACAGGACCTGAGTCTCAAATATATGTATTTTATTTTATTTTAAATAAAACAAAGCATTTCTTTGAGAATGTTGACTAAATTTTCGACAAGCTAAGACAGTCGATTTACGAATAATAATAATAACAAATATCTTCTAAATTGATGCAATTGAAGGCTTAAAAGTGTAGAGCACTAATGAAAGCACACACAAGGCAAGATTTATCTAAATCAAACAGATGAAATGTGTTTAAATAGTGATTGTAGTTTCCGATCTTAACGTACCTTTGTGCTTGCCTTATATACGGTGGAATAGCTTCCAGAACCTAATTTTTCGGTGACGACATATCCCTCTATCTTTGGGAATGACATTTTCATATGTTTCAAGCCATTTATTGAGTAAATATTCAAACTTTTCTTAAATAAATCCAAATTTCGTGCTATCAGTACAATGGATCAAAACGTCAAACTTTGTTATGACTTTTGACATTGACAGTAATGACAGTTACTTTTTTCTAAACCTGTAGCAACAGTACATTAAGCTATAGGGACCAGAACAAAACATAATATCATCTGATTACTTAAGTTCAATATTCAACTGCTTGATGTTTAGAAATATGTTAATCATATTTCTGTTGAGTATTCGTGTGGCATTGTTAAAATTTATAAATGTTTTTAAACTACTTAAACTCATCTTCAGAACTAAAGATTGATTTATTATGGAAAGGAGACTGAAGAAGAAAGAAAGCAGTTGTTGCCTACAACAGAATAATACCGGACATTGTTTAAAAGAAATAGTTGTATTTAAAATCTTCTTTTTGAATTATAGTCAGATCATATCACATAGTCGATCTATCAAATTTTGTCAGAAATTTAGTCTGATGTCAAAAATATGTTCTAAGTTGAAAAAGCTTTCTGAAATTAACAATTTCAAAAGTAAATTGCTATTACAGTGAACTAATATTTGAAGCAATGCTTTGTAGATCATTCATGTTCAAAAGTTAAAAATATTTTCATGAGAAATTCGGCCAGAGCTTCTCCAGTGGTGTAAGTATCGACATACCTACCTACTTATGTTGTAGTTACATACAATTGTAGTTACGATATATTGAAATATTATAGAAATAATTAAAAGTAGGTATATAAAATAAAAGTACACGAAATAGGGAACGTTTCAAACTTAAAGATAATATTGAAATGAGACACTTTTTACGGATTATTTACATTTTATTTTATCGATATTATTTATGCAGTAGAAAAAATCTACTGTCTGAGTTAGAAAAACCGAACAAAATTTTAACTTAGCCAATGTCTGTCCGAGTGGTTTAGGCATACAGGTCGGATTCCCATAGACGCGGGTTCAATCGCCGCTGACAGACACAGTATTTTTTTTTTTCTACTGCAAAAATATTGTCTTTAGCTTGTAACATGAATGCTTAACACGTCTGATTAAAAAACTATTTCAAATTTAATTTCTACTGTGATGTCTAAACTATTTCGGAGTTTAAAAAATCTCAAATAACAGCTTGTCTTACTATACGCTCCGGTTTTTATTTATTGCGTGTGTGTTTGTTTGATGCCGATCAAGTTTGTTTTTATTTTTTTAGCCACGAGACCACTGAAAATTCTCCAGATAATGGTGAGTTCACTTTTTTTTAACTTTAAAATTTACATTTGCTTAAGCAATAGTTCAGATAACTTAATCTTAAGACTTGATGTTGCAGTCTTTCAAAGCAATTAAGCGAAACCTGCATCAGAGGCCGTAGGTAGGTACTACCTAACGTTTCGTTCGTATTTTCGGATCTAGTCAGCGCTTTCGCTCGCACCGTGAAGCTAGTAAGTGACAGGTATGGCTACATCCGAAACTACGGAGGCTTAAAGTCACTTGTTTCCTATTTTTAAGTTATTGTCAGTGGTTCTTGTTTTTTTATTGCTTGATTTTTAAATTAGTTAAGATTTGGGACTGGCATACTCTGTAAAAGTCTCTAAAATAATAAAGAAAAAAAAGTTAGCGTGGTTGTGCGACCGTGCTGCGTGGTGATAGATATTGCGTGAAATATTTGAATACTTCATTATTCAAATACGAGTATTTCACGGAATGAGGATTGCCACTGGGAACAATGAATTCGGCATAGTTTAAATTGCTTTGCTACTGCACTGTCTGGCCAAGTGTCTCTCCCGTATTGGGTTCTATTTCGGGATTATTGGGTGACGCACACGTACATGTCCAAGTATTAAGGCAATCATCCACAGTCCCGCAAATCTCTCAACTCAACTCTCGCAACGGATTTTAGATTGCTTTGTATAAAAACTCATACAACAACTGAAAAAGAAGATTATTTTGCTTTACATTTCCACTAAACGACGCCAGCGCAGGAACCTAGACACATCCAACTGTAACCACTTGAAAAAACTAGAGCTGGAAGTCGCAGGACTTAGAATATGACTATGTCGCTCGTAGTCTGTCGAAGCTACAACACCTCTTACACCTCCTCCTGCCACGTGTAGTGGCGAAATGCGTCGAGTGTTTTGTTTGTGTCAGTGTTGTGTTTCCAGGTGCATCTTCTGTGTCACATTGTGAGTTGTATTGGAAGTCCTGCGACTTGCAACTCTAGTTTTTTCAAGTGGTTACAGATGGATGTATTTGGGTTCCTGCGCTGGCGTCGTTTAGTGAAAATTTAAAGCAAAATAGTCCTCTTTCTCAGCTTTAGTCATGGTTTTCCGCAAAGTAACGCCTGATTCCAGCAACTATATCATAGGTTCAACAGCCTCCCCTGATCCGCAGATTTTATACGAAGCAAACTAAAATCTGTTAGGTGCGATGCGTTCGATGTGGGTATGTGTACGCTTACCATAAATAGCTTTTCCCCAGTATTGGCTTGTCATGCAGCTTTTTCCAAAGCCTTAATTTTGGTAGGCTAGTTCTTATCCAAGTTAATGAGATCATAGTATTTTAAAAATACAAAAATGCAGTTCACACTATTTGCAAATCTTTTTATCGCTGTGACGAACACAAGCTTCATAAATTACTGCCTAGGTTATGTAACGTCTGGTTAAGATATTACTCCTTCGCATACATCGACGAAAAAAAACTACTGCAAACTTAGAACAAACCATATAGAGGAAGATATGGTATGAGGTAGTTGCGCGTGGTCCTACTGAACCGAGTCCAATGGACTTGCTCAGTCAGTACTGCGAGCTGTTTACACGTGCATGCGTGTGCGGCCCACTTTTTAGTTGACGATTGTTAGGATGTACCGTATCTACCTTTTTTAGGGTTCCGTAGTCCGACAAGGAACCCTTATAAGATCGTTCAGTCCGTCCTAGTCTGTCACAGCAGAATATCTTCTACGTTTATGGACTGATTTGCATGCAACTTGGTTCGAGGATACTTCACATATAAATAGCATTTTTAATGATACGAAAAATTAAAATTACCCCTTTTAAGGGTACCTCCCTATACATGTAAAGGGGGGGGGGGTGAATTATTTTTTTGAGTGCACCCCCTTGTGTAGGGTATCGTTGAAAAGGATATATATTTCCATACAACACTTTTTTACCAGCTTTACCATTTGCGGCCCCCCCTACCCTGTAACTTCTTAAGTCTTGGACCTATAACTTTAAATCTCTCACGTAAAGAAACAAGCACGGAAACTCTTATTTAAAATTGTTTCGGGTATCCTGTGATGATTAATTTCGAAATTATAAATAATATAAAAATATATACTTTTTTCCAAAAGAAAAGTATAAACTTTAAAAAGATTTTACTGTTGGGACTGAATAAAGCTTAAAATTTAATTTCTTTTTAACCAAATATTGAAAAAAAAATGTATTATAGCGATATTCCCCATATAAACAATTATTACTTCCACAATCTACCACATCTGCGTGAGATACGGGAAAAAGCTAGGGAGATGATGATGATGCAAGAAATGCAAAACAGCGCGATGCCAAAATTGACTACGGAACCCTACTTTATGCGTGGTCCGACACGCACTTGGCCGGTTTTTGGTTTGATCTAAGGTGAGCAGGAGATTTTGACGTGACAACGTCTTATAAATTGGTTTGCCGGGTGACACTTCAAGAAACTGCGTTACGCTGCTCCGCTCACGTTACGCGCTCACAATGAGAGCGAGTGAGAGGCACGCGTCCCTTCGACTCGGGCATGGTTAGCCCGCCTAAGAGCGAGTGAGACAGATATAAAAAGTAAAAGGCACGCGTCCCTTCCACTCGAGCACAGTTAACCCGCCTAAGAGCGAGAGAGACAGAGCGAGAGAGAGAGAGAGAGTGAGAGAGATAGGCATATTTTTAAGTCGATATAATATATGTTATTGTAAAACCCACTTTTTTAACCACACGCTAATCCAGGCAGTAATTTATAAAGCATGAGTTTTTCACAAATAAAAAGATTCGTAAATCGTGTGAACTGCATTATAAAGTTTTTAAAATACTATAGGTACTCGTGATAGTACAAGAACTAGCCCATCAAAATTAAGATTTCACACGAGAAGACTTAAGCCCCACTTCCAAAGTCTCTTCACCTCTTCATCTCTATTCCTGTTTCCAGATGTGGAATCCCGTCACCCCTCCCGTAGACCGTTTCACCGGCAGTCTAGCCTGCACACGGCGATATCGCACGAACCAGGCACCAGGAAGCACGGCCTGATCTGGGTGATCACGATCGTCAGCGTCGCCGTCGTGGTTCTGCTCATTGTAATCATAGTGCTGGTAGTGAAGAAGTGATGTGTGATTAAAATGTTACGTTACGTTTTGGTGTTTTATTTTGCTAGGGTTATATAAGCGAAAAGGAGACTGCAAGCGCTTCAGATGAAATTTAGTCTAGAACTGCGACTTGACTATCGATGCAGTATGAATGCAGTAGCGATTCAGTATCGATGCAGTATCGATGCAATATAGATGCAGTATAGATGCAGTAAATAAATATGCAGTATTGAAAACTAGAGGGTTTAATTAAATATGATAGCTAGTTAAGGGTAAAGAAAATAAAAGGACGGAGCGTGATTTTAACAAGTTCTATAATGGCGATCGAATCGAATTAGTACAGGGAAGTAAAAAAAAAGACAGATGGCGACAGTGTCTCATCAAAAGGCGCGTTCAATAATCGAAAAATCTGAGTTGGAGGCTGCGTTCAATTTTCTTCATATATGCATCTATACTGCATATTTACTGCATCTATATTTCATCGACTGAAAGTCAAAAGCAAAATCTCAAGGTTTGCCAAAGGGCCATGGAGCGGAGTATATTAGTATAAAACGGAGTGATAGGATCCGAAACACTGCCATCCGCTCCAGGACCGGTATCGCTGATGTGGGCAACAAAACCGCGAAATTGAAGTGGGAGTGGGCGGGTCATATCTGCAGGATGCATCCAGAGAGACGGGCCCGAGTCTTAAGTCAGTACTGATTAAGTACTGAAGCAGCACCGATGCAGTACTGAAGCCGCACCGATGCAGTACTAAAGCAGCACCGATGCAGTACTGAAGCAGCACCGATTCCGTACTGAAGCAGCACTGATGCAGAACTGATGCAGCACTGATGCAGTAGTGATGCAATACAGATGCAGTAGTGATGCAGTACTGAAGCAGCACTGATGCAGTACTGATGCAGTACTGATGCAGCACTAATGCAGTACTGATGCAGTAGTGATGCAGCGGCGATGCAGTAGTGATGCAGTACTGAAGCAGCACTGATGCAGCACTGATGCAGCACTAATGCAGCACTAATTCAGCACAGATTCAGTACTGAAGCAGCACTGAAGCAGCACTGATGCAGCACTGATGCAGTACTGATGCAGCACTGATGCAGCACTGTTGCAGTACTGATGCAGCACTGATGCAGCACTGATGCAGCACTAATGCAGCACTAATTCAGCACAGATTCAGCACTGAAGCAGCACTGAAGCAGCACTGATGCAGTATTGATGCAGCACTGATGCAGCACTGATACAGTACTGATGCAGCACTGATGCAGTACTGATGCAGCATTAATTCAGCACAGATTCAGCACTGATGCAGCACTGATGCAGCATTAATTCAGCACAGATTCCGCACTGAAGCAGCACTGATGCAGTATTGATGCAGCACTGATGCAGCACTGATGCAGCATTAATTCAGCACAGATTCAGCACTGATGCAGCACTGATGCAGCATTAATTCAGCACAGATTCAGCACTGAAGCAGCACTGATGCAGTATTGATGCAGCACTGATTCAGTACAGATGCAATGCTGCATCAGTGCTGCGTCAGGGCTGCATCAGTGCTGTTTCAGTACTTAATCAGTACTGACTTTAGACTCGGGCCCGTCTTTGAATCAGTACTGCATCAGTACTGCATCAGTGCTGCATTACTACTGCATCTGTACTGAATCAGTACTACAAACAGCCTAATATGAGTTGATATAATGTTTCAGAATAAATATTATATGTTAGAAATTGATGTATGTCCTTTAATCTGAGCACCTAAAATTTTACTTGCACTGAGCATTGAGCCATTGAAAATTGACTACTTCTCTAAAACTGCCAGTGATATTTTAACATTTTTTTTAAGTCAAATTTTGTACATTATTCAGTGTTAGGAAGATGAATTGATTTTAGTTGAACCTAACACTTGTGTACCTTTATCAACCACATGTCAAAAAAAAAGTAATAAATCTGATAAGCGTATAAGGTCATTCGCGACTTTACTCGCCTTAAGAATAATAATTATGATGTTTAGTATATAAATAACCGAAAATCCATTTAAAAATTAACTTTTTATTTATTTAATCCTATTTCTAGCCACTTTGCCAGGCTGGTTCCGCTCACTTTCTTTAAATGTAAGTAGTACGTCTTTGTGATATGAATGTGTACCCGTAAAAACTCCGCATTGATTGGTGCGCGTATGTTAAGGCAGATGTATTTTAAGGCAGATGTCTGAATTAATGCGAATATTCCGCTTTTGCGGATGTGGATCTGCCCAATGAAAATGGCAGGCAACCTGATCTGAGAGGGTCGTGTATAATTTTTCTTAAGGTCGTTTTCGTTAACTTTTTTATGCAGTTCATAATCAGGTATTTTGTTACAGTTTCACGCGATGGAGTCAGAAAATATACACGATCCTAACAGATGCTTCATAAGATACCAGAAATGTATTATGTATCCTGTTATATTTGTATTCTTAGCTGCATTGATAGGTGTGGGCACTTATTTCATGTTGCTGCAGAGAAAATGACTGAATAAAGGTTTTTCAAAAAGCGATGAGTTTTACTAAACTTAAGATTATATTTGAAGTATAAAAAAATCAACTAATTGGGACGCGGACGATCGCGGCATACGCGTTATAAAAACAATAGCAAATTTAAAAAAAACTGTTATTTAACATCTTTTTAGCTGTAAGCCTCCAAAAAATAAAATAAAATAAAATTTCAACAGCCTTTGCCAATGTCTGGTTGCTGAGTGGCTGAGGCACACGGGAAATCGACGCGGGGATCGAATCCACGTCCATGAGATTCCTCCCATGGGCGCGGATTCGAGCCCTGCCTCGGACGTTGATTTTGAAATGAAATGAAATCTTTATTTGCATTTGGTTAAGGGCACTGGCACTGGAAATCAACAGAAGAGTGCAGCTTGGCTGGGCAGCATTTGGGAAATTGCGTCATATCTTCACGTCGACCCTTTTTTTTTTAACGTCAGGAAATGTTGATTACGCACCGTACCCCTCCGTCGGGGACCGGAGGGGCGTGTGTGGGACTCCCCCGGATACGGGTATACCCACTAAAACCTGACGAGGCCCGCTGCGTGTGGCTGTGACAGCAGGGGCCGCGGTGTCTCAACAGTCCCGCGACCCTTGCCAGCAGCAACGTCCGCCCTCTAAGCAGGAGGGCGGATCTCCACGGAGTGGGGTGAGGAGATCTCATCCCACTCCAGACGGTACACTGGCGCCGTCTCTCAGGAGAGATGTCGAGACCGGTGTGACCCCGGTGTGTGTGACCAGTCATACGCCCCAGAGCCCCTCTGCGTGGCTCTGGAACTAGGGGTAACTTTTTATTATGGTTTTCTACCACTCAGCCCGTAGGCTCCTGGCCTCTCAGTGAGGTAACAGGGGGGCTTTTTAGTGAGGATCCCCCGCCTCTCGGCCCGGACAAACGTCCCGACGACCACCGCCCCACTGGGGTAACGGCTTGCCCGACAGGCCCGCCGAGTTGACGAGACCTGCCGCGCCACCGCACTTCGGACCCGGGCAGATGCCCCGTCGGCCCTACTTGCCTCGCAGGCTTAACCTGCTGAGCGCCAAGCGCTCCACCAATTACGGGCCACTCCGCGCGATCCTCTCCGAGACGAGAGAAGGGGAGTAGAACCCAAGACCGGGGCGTAGAAGCCCCGCGGGAGCCCAGCTGGATGTGGGCTCAACCGCCGCCGCCGCTGTCAGACCATCAGCCTGACGCCGAAAACCGTTCGACGCCAGTTGCCCGGGGTGCGCCACGAGGAGGCTGTCTGACCTGGCACCCCTTCACGTCGACCCTGCCGCAGTGCCTAAAAAGCCGGGTGTTTAACCAATGCGTCTTACCAGTCTTAACCTACGGAGCCGAAACATGGAACATGACAGTCAAGCTGGCTCACCGACTACACGGCACTCAGCGTGCTATGGAAAGGTCTATGTTGGGGATCTCATTAGGGGATAAGATCCGGAACGAGGTCATACGACATAAGACTAAGGTAACTGATGTTGTCCAAAAATGTAGCAAGCTGAAGTGGCAGTGGGCTGGCCATGTCTATCGCAGAACCGACGAGAGGTGGAGCAGGAAGGTTCTTGAATGGAGACCACGCTGAGGTAATCGTAGTGTAGGACACCCCCCGGATAGGTGGACAGACGACCTGAAGAAGGCAGCTGGTAGTGACTGGATGCAAAGGGCGGGAGATCGTGCGCTGTGGCGCTCCTTAGGGGAGGCCTATGTCCAGCAGTGGACTGCAACAGGCTGATATGATGAAGGGCACTGAAGATGGTCATAGTTATTGATCAGCAATTATACATCCGCTAAATCAACCATCATTAATGGCATGCAAATCTCAAAGTTATATTGGGATAATATTTTTTTCTTCTGCAATAGTTTATTATCTTTAATCTATGACTTTACAGCCCCGTCTGCATCGTTCATTAGGCGATTATTACACTGAGCCGCGCTCCGCCGCGGATTCTGCGTACACGTACCGCGCGGTTAACCGTTGTCGGTGTGTTGTGGGGCGCCTGTTACAAACTGTTAATAAGCAGGTAACAGTATACGAATAATGCTCCTCTACAATAAATTACATCGCCATCTTGACCTTCACTCTCTGTCTACTTATGATTGCAAAAGTGCCACCACCAAGTTCCTGTTGTCACTGACGTATGATGCCACTGAAGATATGATTCCTCCAGTAGAGTAGATATACCAACAAAACGCTGCTACTCACGCACACTCATTAACACGCACACACACACACACACACACACACACACACACACACACACGAACACACACACACACACACACACGAACACACACACACACACACACACACACACACAATTGGTATTGAATTAATTAAATAATTAGTGATTGTTTTAAGTTACAATGAAATTCTTTATAACCTTTTATAGATTATGTAAGATTTACTTTTTGTGCCCCGAACGACATTGAGTGAGGAGAGTTCTGGAGCTCTGTATTACAGGCCCCCAAGCCTAGTTCAGACTCCAGTTCTCTCACAATCAATTCAATTCCACCCATAGGATGTAAATTTGATGTATCTACTGTGATTGTGATAGAAGAAAAAATAACAATAATAATAAATATTATTATTATTATTAATGACTTTGGTGGAATGGTCAAAAAGTTGATTATTAACCAAGAGGTCGCGGGTCCAATCCCCGCGCTGTGCAAACATTTGTGTGCATGAACAATTGTGTTTGTAATGGCCTAGGTGTTATAATTATGTATTTATTGAAGTTTATTTGTAATACCACTGTCGATTCTGATATCTGTAACACAAGTGCTTAAGTTACTTACCTCGGAGTCGGATTAACGTAACGTGTATATTTAAAAAAAAGTGTTAGATCAAAGATGCTAAGCAGGCTCTAAGCTCTAACTATCTAGAGAAAGATTTTTTTGTCGCCGTAGATAATAGTGTCACTTTTGAGACATCACCAGTAAAATCTTAACCATAATTTCAAAGAAAATGCTTTCAAACCTCACGCTTGACAGAGTCTAATTATTTGACACGTAATGTCAAAGTAAAGTAACTCTTTATGCTCTAGGGAGATAATGTCGTATGGAAGTTCCCTAGGGATTAAAATGACTTGAATTTGGAACTGTCGTAGTCTTGGGCTAATAAGAGTCCTAGCTTAGCGGATGTATGATTTATTAATAACTATGACCATCTTCAGTGAACCTTAACCAAACGCAAATAAAGATTTCTATTTCACTCAGGACAGTACATGACTCCATCGCTTGGGTCTAGAGCCTCTCAGGACCCAAAGCCCGTGACTTAAGATAGCCCTTTACGGAGCATAATCTACTATAAGGCTTCCTTAAGGGGTTATCTCTAGTACAGTGTTTTGCAAACTGTAGGTTGCGACTAACTGGGGAGTCGCAAGGTTTCTGTAAAGGAGTCGCGAAAGATTAAATAAATCAATATTTTTAATCTGTATGTAAAAAATGATAGATAGATAGAGAACACTTTATTGCACACAAAAATAATACAAACCAACATAAAAAGAAAGATGCACAATTTAGGCGGTCTTATTGCTAAGAACGATCTCTTCCAGACAACCTTTGGGTTAAGGATTTTGTTATTTACAGAATGCAATAAAGATTAAAAATAGTAATTTAGTAAGTAGTTGAATTAAAAGTAAGATATAATTATACACATTTACAGGGTGTTTCAAAAACCTATAATGGCAAAATACCAAAGTGGCAATCGGTTAACTCTGGGAGGGATTTGTTATGCGAGATAATGTAAGGGTTGCCATTCGTGTAAAAAAGTAAAGAACTACTAATGACGTAATCATCATGTAGACTCCCCCACCCACCCTGTATATGTACCATTAAATTAACAAAATGGAAAATCCTCAGACTCAATTTAATTGAATTGAAGAAAAAACTTTTGATTTATCAATTTCTTCCAAAGTGGTTTTGTATTTGATACACATAGAATAAATTAGTGTTTTAAGTAACATTCGCATACACACAAGATATAGAAGCGGGTTACAACATTTTTTCACACAAGGGGGTCGCGTCCTGAAAAAAGTTTGAGAAACACTACTCTAGAACAATGGAAAAACCGATTAAAAATGTATATTATTTTGGTGATATACAGAATGGTTCGGGAAGTCCCTTAATTGCCCGCCAGTAACCGATAAATTATGAGTGATAAAATGTATTTTTTTTAATTATTTTTATTTAAATTGTAAAATAACAAGTGTAATAATTTATATAACAATTTACATTTTTTTTTCATTAAAATTCCTATATTTTTTATTTTCAGTTGATGGGTGGCTTCATAGCGACTTGGGCCGTTAGAGTTGGTTGGGGGCGACAGATGTTTTGGTCGCAACTCAGGCACAATCTCAAGGGTATTGTTATGTCTTGATATCATTTTATTTATTATCGCAGTATCTACTACAGATACATAAAAAAAAATGTCATTGATTTTTTTCTGCATTAAACACAAGTTCTTACAGAAGTGATAAATTATTAATAAATATGTATTTAAAAAAACTGACTATTAAAATCTCTAACGGACTCTTTTAATATTTGAAACCACTTCGGTGAATTGTTTGAAGTTGTTAGTACTGTATTTGTAGCTTAATTTATAACAACTTATTTAGTTTTTTTTAACATTTTTTGGCGAAGGGAGCAAATGGGAATATTCCTAAATAGGTGCCTACTGACATTATCCTGCAACCAAAAACTCAACAACTAAACATTTTGCTCAAGTTTCAATAATACGCTCTAATAGCTTCAAAATAAGGTCGTTTTTAAGGTACAGTTGTAATCCTTTGTTAAGGACAATACATTTCTAGTTCTCCAAATGAAACCGACCTTTACCATTCTAATCATAAGGTTGTTGTTAAAGTCCTAATTGCCGTGAGTCACAAACATCACTTACGTAATCGACTATCAAATGTCGCCTTTATTGTTATATAAAACAAGGAGACACGAGCCGCAAATACAAGTTTGTGCCAAAGGATGCTGCAGTGTTTTCAGAGCAGTCTAAATACCGTGGCCTTTGCGTACAGACAGATGTGAAAAGCGCGCGAAAAGCGTGTTACGAGTGACAGTTGTTTTTTTAAACAAACAAATTTAAGAGCAAAGAAGTCGAGTGATTAAGGTTTATTGCAAAAAGTTTAAATACTTCGTGCAAAAGTTTTGTTTTCACGCGGCTATGGTGATGTTTAGTTATTCATTTGATAAATCATCGTTTATGAGCGTATGTACTAGGGAATTTATAGTGTTTTGGACTACGAGTAGTTATTTGAACACTAATGAATGAGATACATAAAAAATTACAGCTAGCTTGCCGCTAGCGGTTTCGCTTGCGTGGGATTCGATTCTTAAATAATATTAAGCTACGTCCTAATAACATGGACGTTAAATACTTATAGCCTATGTTTATCAGGGATAATGTGGAATTCTAATGGTTATTTTTGTTTTTGAAGTACTCCAGTAGTTTTTTTGTAGCCTATTCCATTCAAACAAACAATGAAATCTTTCTTCTTTATAATCCATACCTATATTATAAATGCGAAAGTAACTCTGTCTGTCTGTGTGTTACTCAATCACGCCTAAACTACTGAACGGATTTGCATGAAATTTGGTATGGAGATATTTTCATACCCGAGAAAGGACATAGGCTACTTTTTACCGCGGAAAAATGACGTGTTTCCATAGGAAAATTCAAGTGGTCTGATTGGAATTGGATGAAATTTGGTAAGGAGATAGTTTGAGACTTAAGAAAGGACATGTGTTACTTTTGATCGTGGGAAAACAACGCATACCCATGGAAAAAATACTTTCCGGGTAATCTGTTACTCACTCCTAAATAACCAAAGATTGGAATTATATTTGGATAAAATTGGTATTACGGGAATACAACGCAATCCAAAAAATTAACCGAATGCGGACGAAGTCGCGGGTAACAGTTAGTATTAGATAAACATACTGATCCATATAGTGCGTCATGATACCAATATAGAAAAAAAAGTTGTAAAGCACCATTATAAATAATAAATACGATAAATACGTAGGTACCTACTACTTAAACATAGATTTATTAGTTTTAGGTGCTCTAGTAAGGCTTTTGTGGGCTCTAATGGCCATTTTACTAGCAACTTATGTAAATTTAATGGCACATTACGAAAATTACTTGCTTTAAGCTAGTAAAACGAAAATAAAATATTTAAACAGCCTTTAGTAAATTAAAAAATAAAATTTATTAAAATTTAGGCTTATAACTAAGTAATTAAAAAAAACATAATATAGTTGATCTGCTTAACGTGCCATAACATAACACAAGTATGGGGAGTATACTTTGCACTTTTTCGGAAAATTACTTACGTTTTTTTTAAAGTTTTTTATTGGCAGTAGAAACGAGGCTTAAGTACATTTTTATCGTGCTCATTGGGCGTTTATTTTTCTTACCCATAAAGCAAATATCCAGGATATTTCCGTGCCATTAATCGTTATTTAAAACGATACCGGACCGACGTTATTTTGAAAAATACGCGGCTAACGGCTAGCTACGGCGCGCAACCAGTCTTGATACTTTACGATTAACGACTTCTTTTTAAAACCCCACACGAAAAAGAAGGGTGTGATAAGATTGTGTTTTTGTGTGTGTATGACTGTGTCATCGTAGCTCACGAACGGATGAAACGATTTCAAAGCAGTTTTTTAATTCAAAATATAATTTAATCACAGTTGATTTTAGCTATGACTGGTAAAAGCCGTCCAGCCGCCGAAGCTTCAAATCAAATCAAATTTATTTATTGTGGAACACAGGTACAAAAAGCTCTTAATTAAAGTGACGTCTCACTGTGACCTGTCTTATCAGACATACAATATTACAGTTATAGTTAATTTCGAATAATACCTATAAATTCAGCAATAATAAAAAACAATAAAATTAGTTACCAAACAAAATTAGTCTAAAAACTTACGTCAAAATATCATTCAAATAGTCTATAACTGAATAATAACATTTTTCTGTCAATAGCCGTTTTAATTTATTTTTAAATGTCACTGGATCTAATTTTTTAAAACCATCCGGCAATTTATTAAAAATTATGGGAGCCATTCCAATTACACTCTTGTTCACCATAGATGTATTATGACCTCCAGTTACCAACTTTTGTTTATACTGGGTTCTTATATGAACTGACCTTCAGCAGCACCAGCTGTTTTTCTAGATCATGTCAGGGGTATTTTAAATTTTAGTTGTCTCTGTAAAGTTAGCTGCGTGGGGCATGCGTTGGAAACCTGTCAATATTGTTTCCTCAGATTTAAAAAAGAAGAAAGAATAAGTAACAAAGGTTGTGACAATATTTTCGGCATGTTTACTTACCTTAATACCATCATGTTAGTCAATAATAAATTAGCATCATAGCGCGCGCATAGGTTAGGCGCTATACGAAGTTATCATATATTACCAAACAATCTTGATTTATAAAAGAAAGTGGTGTTAGTTACACTATTTATAACTCAAGAACGGATGATCCGATTTGGCTGAAAATTGGTGGAGAGGTAGCTTAGAACCAGGAAACGGACATAGGAATCTTTTTATCCCGTTCGACCGCAATTGTGAAATCAAAGGGATTCCACGCAGATGAAGTCTTTATATTTTTTATTTAATAAAATTTAATAAAAAGGAAATCCTTCCCGCACATCTGATGTTAGGTTGACGAAGTGGAAAATCAGTTTTTTATGCTTATAATAATACCAGTTCAAAATATAAAATAAGACCGCATTCGTACCAATCAAAAGGACCGATTTCTTTGCAAATCTAGCTAGATACGAATAGTGAGCAACGTTAGATAGAGATATTTAAGTAACATTAGTGACAAACGATGTACGGTGTAGTGGCTACACCGAAACAGTCCAGGAATAAAAATAAAAGCAGACCGCAACACCGAGACCAGGTAAGAAAATTTTACATTTGTGAAGCACATTAATTAATCATATTCTAGAGATACCGTATAAGTAAGACAGTTTTTTGTTAAATCTTCTCTATATATATAAAATTCTCGTGTCACAATGTTTGTTCCCATACTCCTCCGAAACGGCTTGACCGATTCTAATGAAATTTTGTGAGCATATTCAGTAGGTCTGAGAATGGGCTAACATCTATTTTTCATACCCCTTAGTGATAAGGGTTGTCCACAGTAATTTATATGGCAAAACAACGTTTGCCGGGTCAGCTAGTATATAAACACGTTTTCCTTGGTCACGGCATCACGCGTGATTGGCTGGACCGATTTCACTATTTCTTTTTTTGTTGTATTTGTTATTATTAGGAGAAGGTTCTTACGGATAAAAGTATTAAGAAAATCTCTCAGAAATACTGCAAAAATTGCAACGCTAAGGCGGTACGAAGTTCGCCGGGTCAGCTAGTATAAATATATAACAATATCACCTACATTGATCTGACTCCGTGGTAAGTAGCTAAAGCACTTGTATTACAGATATCAAAATCAACAGTGGTAATACAAATAAACTTAAATAAATACATATAACACCCAGACCAGTACAAACAGACGTGTTTGTGCACACAAATGTTTGTATAGTGCGGGGATCGAACCCGCGACCTTTTGGTTAATAGACAACTTCTTGACCATTACACCAAAGTGGTCGTCAATAATGGCATATGGAACATCTTAACAACTCTAGAAAGTCCTTTGGTGCAGCCCTTTATGTCGTTTTAATCTTTGTCCTGAGGAGAGGTCAGGCTTAATTTGTCCAAAGTTTTTATTATGTCTACGCCGCCACGCCTATTGAGGGACTCATAACATTTTCTATCATAGCAAGCAATGATCCTTAGATAGATAGATTAGATAGATTCACACTTAATAGTACAACACAAAACCAAATTATGTACTGACAAGTTTAACAAAGGAAGATGTACTATTCAGGCATTCGACGACCGTTAACGACCGCTTGGTGCAGTAGTCCACAGGTCGGACTTCTAAACCAAGGGTCGCGGGATCGATCCCCGCACAGCACAAACATGTGTGCATAAACATGTGTGTTTGTACTGGTCTGGGTGTTTTCTATGTATAATATGTATTTACAGTGAACTTGGTTAAGTGGGACCTGGATAAGTGAGAAACCTCCATAACTGGAACTCATGCTGAGGTCCTAACACTTTGGCACTGAATTGCCTCTGTCAGTGAGGCAACGTAAACCTCTATATCTGGGATTTGTTCTTTCGATTTATCAGCACAGTTACCTCTGCGAGTATAACTGAGACAGCGAATAAATTTTATATGCAAAAACCTCTGTAACTGAGATAACATTGTTTGTTTACTCATTCTTATTCTACCCACAAATTCCACACGTAATTCCAAGTACTAAAGTACAAATTTTGAGCTTCAATTACCTTCAGTTTTAGTTTCGCTTTACTATCATGCAGATGTTTATTTGAAAAATGTCAAAACGAAAGCTACAATCGTTATCATTACGTGAAAAACTGAAGTTAATATCCGTTTATGAAAGTGGAAAGACACGCGAAGAAGTTTGTGCCGAATTTAATGTGCCAAAATCTACTATTTGTAGAATAATTCAGAGTAAACATAAAATTGAATTTATAACATCGAAAAACATCTGATACATCTGATACGATGGCTGATACTTCCAAACGACAAAGTAAAATGACAGATTTTTACATTGTTTCTGTTTCCATATTCGTACATATTACGTGTAAAAACGTGCTTGAATATTTTTGTTGATTACATTTGTTACCTTTAAGTACTATTTTTTTAATTAAAACTCATTTACATACATAACACGTTATTTTATTTAATGATCGCACCTGTATAACTGAAATAACCTGTATTCTCACCTCTATTAATGGAATCCTCTGTAAATGAGACAGATATTTATTTATACCTGTATATCTGAGACACTGGGTAAGTGGAATACCTCTATAAGTAAAACGACATTGCAGGTCCCTTGATGTCTCACTTAACCAGGTTTCACTGTTTTTGTATTTACCAAAAAAAGTATTTAAGTATGTTTATCCGTTGTCTAGTACCCATAACACAAGCCTCGTAGCTTAATTTGGGACTAGAGAATTGGTGTGTTTGTTGTGAAATATTTATATTTATTTATTCTTATCGCTTGAAGCGATCTCTTCCAGACAACTTTTGTAAATGAAGATTTGTATTAACAGGATGCACAAACATGAGCAAAAATATACATGGATAATGTAAAACAGAATTTTTACGAAACAACTATAAGATAAATTACTACGTAGCATATATGACTAGAATTCAATTCATCTACTTAAACTCATATTGTACATGAAATACACAATACATGTTCTACTTTGCTTTTGAACATAATATGACTAATCGTTTCTGCTTAGCCCAAAAGTATGACTGGTAGAGAATGCCCTACGGCGTTAAGTCCACCTTTGTACATGGTCTTGTTGTGCAATAAAGCTTAAATAAAAAAATTACTTCTATGAAGTATCAATTCGGTTTGGTCGCTCTAATCAGGAGAGGCTTACTGAACTTTAGCTGGAAACACTTGAAACTGCTCAGCGCTTACTTCTACAAAGCCGGGAAACGAAATTCCTACTTTTGGCTTTTCTCATTTGCGAAAATAGGAAACTAAAAATAAATGAAGAAGTAAATGTAAAAATAGTATTTTAACAAATAATACAATTAAATAAAAAACCTTATAAAAAATTAATTTTATAATCAAATGTAATGCTTTGTAGATTGACTCGTCGTACAAATAAAACAATTTTTCAGACAGTAAATACCTATATGGTTTCGAAAAGAAAACACTAAAAAAACCCTTTTCGGCTCCGGTTATCGGGAAGGATTCGAATCCCCGACCTTTGGAAGTCCGGTCCAATGCTCTGACCACTGAGCTACCGAGAACCTTAATGGAGTCGTTGAATTTTGTAAGTGCTTTTTAACGCTTTGAGCCAGCGTATGTTTCATCAATGATTGTGGGAGACACCCTCAAATCACCCGAGAGAAATATTTTGACAAATATTTGACAATCGGTTAAGATGAAACAGGCTATAATTTTATTTGTTAAGTATTTTTGCGTTCACAACGCAATTTTTTTTTTAATTTCGAAAAGACAACACTTAAAAAATACCTATATGGTAAGAAGAAGGGGGCATCTTTGACAACTTTCTGCAATAACTTAAGGTTCTCTGGTGTTGAACCTTTTTACTGTTTCAAAATGCTTACATGCTTTAATGTCAACATTATCAAATCGCAATACATCATATGACGAAGAAAATGCAAATATTAGCCGCAATATCCATTTTCAAAGAAGAAGTCAAATGCCTGGGGCAGCTTTGCACACGTATGGGGCAGTTTTGAAATATTCTCGATATATATCTATGTCAATAAATTCGAAGAAATTTTGAGGTTTTTCACACTTTTAATTAACAATATTAATAGACTCAACATAACAAACGTTGGAGTTAAAAAATCAATAGCAAGGAAAAGTTAAGATTTACTAAGTACTTGTTTAATATAATAAGTAACTTTTAATTGAGTTCTGAGCCTCATTTGATACTTCTAGATAGTATCTATGACTTGCTAGTGAATTTCCTATTTAGTTATTTTTTGATTTTCAGCCATTTTTAGTTACTAATGATAGTGTTCAAAGCTGCCCCAGGGGTATCTGTAAAATGAAAATCGATTTCTTTTCAAGGTTTAAAAGTGGTATTGATCTGCAGTCCAAAACAAACGCTCCACATGCTTTGAATTGGATGGCCACGATTCTTACGCGCTTAGTTAAAAAAGCTTACTACATGCACTCGAAATTGGAAACTCTTATAACTCAACGACAGGTTGTCAAACTTCAACTGTCAGTTGTGCAGCTTTGTGTTGTTACTTCCCAAAAAAATCACCACAAAATTAGCATCTAAAAAATCTCTCACTCTCATCAGCCTATATACGTCCCACTGCTGGGCACAGGCCTCACCACAACTCTGAGGTGGTCCGAGCCATACTCCACCACGCGGGCTCAGTGCGGATTGGTGGAGGGGTGTTTGTAAGGTAAGTGACCAACCTTACTGTCAGATGTTATTAAGCCGCCCGAGGGCCTCCGACCAGGCTTAACGACTAATATCTATCGATATTAACCGGGACCAACATCTTAACGTGCCTTCCGAAGCACGGAGATGCTTATAAATAGACGTCACTTAAATGGACAGAATGGTCACCCATCCCAAACATGACCGTGCCTTAGGTTGCTTAACTTTAGGTATCACTACCAAAGCGCTGCAACCATTGCGCCACAAGCACCTCACTAAAAAAAAAATCTCAAAAAATCTCCGTAAGCTCAAATGTTCAAAGCTGCCCCTGTTCATAGGTGCCCCCGACTCCCCTATAGCAATTTAATGGTCGCCTAAGCCTAGTTTTGCTTCAAACATTTTTGCCATTTACTTTTTTGTATATATTTTACTAGCGGTTGACATTTATGCGCTTATACATAAAGTATCATTAACAATAAAATAAAAATGAAATGTTTATAATAATAATAATAATAAAATTCATTTATTCAAGTGACCATTTGACTCATTTTTGTTAGTAACAATACACTTATCCTATGTTAGTAATTCATAATTAATTAATTTATAATTATTTACTTCTGCACAACTCCTGCCGAGGTTGTGCAGCAATAATTCAAAATTCGACAGTCCAGTCTGCTCGCTATCATAGCCAGAATCATGTTGGGGCTGCTCCTCACTCTGCGCACCAGGGAGCCACACCGTTTCCGCATGGTTGCGTAAAAACAGTCTACCCTCGCTTTTGCAAACATCCCTGATGCGCTACAGTATTATTATTATTATTGGTAAAAGAATCTGTAAAATCGCTTAAGTAGTTTCACAAACTCACTAACGTACCAACTTTATACATGGTGCTGTTGAAATATAACGACATTCTGTATGGAACCTAGCTGATAGCTGAGACCAATACCTCCATTTAGGTTACAGTTTTTCGTACTATTTCCTGGACACCCTGTATCGCTGTAAAGTACTCGTGCTTGCTAGCCGCCAAAACAATAAAATGTTAAAAATTCAAAATGGCGCATAAATATTTTCCGAAGTTGAGCGCCGGAACATGGCGAAGTAATTGTTGCGTCGAATGTCTCGTGACGCAGCCCTAATAGGGTTCTACTTGTCGATATTTTTTTGTCGATAGACGTCTGTTAATGACTTTGACGGTGTTTTTGTGTATTTGTATCTGTGTATTTCTTCGTATTTGTGTATGTTGCTATGAGTGAATTCTTGAAATAAATGATTTATTATTACTATTTATCTAGTTTTAGTGTTACATTGCTTAACCTAACCTAGTCCGCGTCCTACTTAGGTAGAATAATGCGGAGCGGGCACGATATCGTTCAACACATTTACTGGCCTGAACTTAATAATGATAATAATAATAAATATACAATAACATCACATACATTGATCTTACTCCTTGGTAAGAAGCTTGAGCACTCGTGTTACAGATATCATCAGAATCAACAGTGGTATTACAAATAAACCTAAATATACATATACATATAGCACCCAGACCAGTACAAACAGACATGTTCATGCACGCAAATGTTTGTACAGTGCGGAGATCGAACCCGCGACCTCTTGGTCAGTATTCAACTTCTTGACCATTATACCATAGTGGTCGTCAGCGTTATTTGGCTTAAGTACCTAATTTCTGATTTTTTTCTGCCATGTAATTTTGATCTGCATTCTTTCCCTTGATGTTCCTTGTCCTCCTCCGACCCTACATGACGATAATGAAGTAGACTCCCCTACTCTTTTGTGGATAGGAAGTGGCGGTAGTGCTTTTAATAGGCATGATTACACACCTATCGTAAATATTTTCGATACCATGGTGTTTTAAACAACATAACCTCTATGAACTTATTAAAACCAATTCATTTCCATAAAGCTGTAGAAACCAATTTTTATTTACATATAAGTAATAAAATATATATTGAGTCAGTTGGCTTCGATTTCTGATACTATATTATGACGTCAAATTATAGATGGTGCCATTTATTCATTTAAGTTCTGCTCAAATATGTGTACAATGGTGGACTTAATGCCGAGGGCATTCTCTACAAGTAAACCATAGGGCCAAGCAGAGAAAATTCAGGCGGTGCACATAAAGTAAAAAGGTAAAAACAAACAATTTAACTGAAGTTATTTAAGTACAAAATATATTTATAAACATACAAACTAATTACTTACATAAAATGAAATAAAAAATCATAGACAAACATTATTACGTATACATAATAAGGATGGTACACATGGTAAGAACACAGTGTCACTGAGACAGGAGAGACAGTTCATTCCTGTAGTGGGACTGCAGTGACTTTTTAAACGACAATTTCGACGTCGACCGCTGGATTTCCTTAGGGAGTCCGTTCCAAAGTCGAGTAGCAGTGAGAGCCTATTGCTTCGTCTTCTTTTACGTCATCAGATTTTGACCTATGAAGCGATCTCGTGCTGTCGGACCAATCACACCATTTTTTTACGTGACGCTCGTGCACAAAATACCTACATCATTAGGGAAAGATTTACTCTATAAAGCATTCTACAAAAATTAGCTTCACATACGAGTATAATAATAATATTCATTTATTCTCACCAAAATATCTATATATATATATCTACATAAAAAACATAAAATAAATGAGTAAGTATAAAAATAATTTATGGTGGGCTGATACCTGAACTAGGATGGTTCCTGTATCTCAGGTTATCAGCCCTCCACCCCGCTAGTGATCTTACAGTTACAATTACAAGATACAACATTAAATAAACAACATTAAATAAACCGGAACAAATAAAGTGTACAATTTACGCGGTGTGAACTCTATAAGCGAACTGTCACAGGCATTCCGGCCTTGTCAATCGTGTCAGTTTAGACTAAGTTCATCGATATCGTTATTGATAGCAATGGAACAACACTACCGTCGACGCAGCTCGTCGCATCGCGAATGTTGCGAATTAAACTTTGTATCGCTTCTGGGAGGCGACACAATGCAAGTTTATTCAGTGACATTACGAGTATAATCTATATATATAATATTGTTCGATATTATCGTTTAATTATTTTGTAACTGGCCAAAAAGCTGGTTTTTCAGTGTTGCAACTGTTGCCGTAACCTTTTATTCTTAAAAATTTACATTGGCAACACTGGCAGATTTAGTTGGATCTTCCTTGGTCGAGTTCACTGCGCGCGCGCTTAAGCTTTTCGTTTTAACGTTTGTTCTCGTTTAATTATAAAGCAATCCTCAACCCGCCATAAATCAAATTATTTATCTGTGTATAATTGCGTGAAGCCATCCTGTTCCATCTGATATTAAAGTGATCTAGGGGAGCTTTACCTGGGCCCAGCAATGAGGTAACCCTTATTTAGTCACTCGTTGCCGACTCCTGCACATCTGATTTATCAAGGTGAGCCTTTGCGCAATCATTTGTTTTATTCTTCAAAATTTATTAAATTAAAAAATAACCTTTCTTTTGCCAAATTAAAAGTCATGAAAGATACGTAGGAGGTCAAAAGATTACAGTCCACTAAACATTTCTCGTAGTTTTTCGCTTCATTTTTTGGCCTTCGAGCCTGATTCATGTTTGAACAGTGTTTTTCGTACGATTTTCTTACGTGTTTTTCATGATTTAACAATTTTATTTTTTTGTAATTTCATTGAAGGTAGTTGATGGTTGCTTTGTAAGTACTAGGTCGTTTTCGAGGTAAGTTGTTTGTAGTACGCCATTTTAATTATCGTGACTATCGTTTTTTTGTTTTCGTTGTGTTGGCACTGCAACTTCCTACAATACCATAGACAAAAAATAAAAATTATTAGTGTTGTGTTTGTCCGGTTTTTCGGTTGGCATATATAGTATTTTAAAGTTGTCGTTCGAAATGTCAAACGAAGATAACAATAACATGTCAACAACAGAAGAAAACATTCCAGTTGATAGTATTAGAATTGCGCGGGATTATGCTATGATGAGAATTGAATATCTCGACAGTATTAAAATTGAAGGTTGTAGCGAAAGTTATTTAGATCAATTGTCGAATGATTTTCATGACGCGCAACGGAAAATATTATTGTCGTTGTCGAGTCCGAATGCGCGTAGTGATGAAATGTCAGTAACTTTCGAATTTGAAAAGAAGTTGTTACAAGTTAAATACAGGTTGCGTTCCCAAGAGGTTCAGAAAAGTGAATCGAAGATTAAAACTTGTGTTGACGAAGCAGTGATGGCCAAATTACCTAAAATAGACATTAAACCTTTTGATGGGAAACTAGAGGGGTGGGTCTCTTTTATTCAGTTATTCGATTCATTAATTCATAAACGGAATATATCAGATGTTGAGAAATTACACTATTTACTCTCAAGTTTACAAGGTTCTGCATATGATTTAATTAAAAACTACCCACTTACCAACGAAAGTTATATGGATGCTTACAATTGTTTACGTAAATATTATGATAAGAAGCGACAAATTGCTACACATTATTATGAAAAATTGTTGTGTTGTGAAACTATTAAAATGAAGTCTGCCTGTGATCTTGAGCGTGTACATAGGACCTTTTCGGAAAACTTGTCGGTGTTAAATAAGTATGGTTTACCAGATAAAAACTTTATGCTTTTCCAGTTGTTATGGTCAAAATTAGATAAAAATACTCGAGAAGCGTTTCAGCTCCAGCATGATACTGATGAAATTCCTTTGTATACTGATGTTATTAAGTTCATTGAAAAACAATTCAAGGCACTTAACTTATCGAACATAACACCCTCAATATCACATAATTCTAGTATCTCGAACAAAAGTAAACAACATAACAATGTAGGTAAACAGAAATCGACGTTTGTTGTTTCGCATCCTGTCTGCAAATTTTGTTCTGGCCAGCACAGTCTTGACTCCTGTACCGCCTTTTTAAACTTGGACATTGGCTCGCGTTTCGAGTTTGTTAAGAGGAAGGGTCTTTGTTTGTGTTGTTTTTCGGATGCCCATCGGGTGAGTGTTTGTAAAGCTCGTCGTTGCAGTGTGTGTCATTGCTCTCACCACACTTTGCTACACTTCATCAAGCAAACACAGACTTCCTCTACGGAGGATGGCAGTGCACAGCCTAAAACGGAGAATGTTGGTGGTAACACAGTTTTAACATCATTGACTAGTGAAAATACTGTTTTGTTTTCAACTGTTCGAATTTTAATTAAGGACAGTTCTGGTAGTTTTCGACCAGTGCGTGCACTTTTAGACTGTGCTAGTGCATGTAATTTTATTTCGGAGACTTGTGCAAAAATGTTAGGACTCAAAATTTGTCGTGGCCAACATTCGGTCAATGGAATTGGTAACTCCGTCACACAACCACTTGGTTCACTGTCATGTGAAATAAGGCCCATACCTAATTCACACTTTTCGTCGAATATCGTATTCGAAGCTTTAGTTTTGTCGTCTATATGTGCAGACCAACCCATTCAACCTGTCGATACGTCGGAGTGGTCTCACATAAAGAATTTGCCTCTAGCTGATCCGAGCTTTGCTCAACCGGGACCGGTAGACATGCTGCTCAGTGCAGATATTTTCGCATCATCGTTGTTACCAGGTCTTAGGCAGGGAAAGCCTGGACAGCCAAGAGCTTTGAACACCATTTTTGGATGGATTATCATGGGTGCGTGTGACGTCACTCAACCCTCTTCGAAATCCAGTCGTAGCAAAAATTGCCTTTTCGTATCGAATCTTTCACTAGATAATTCCATAAAAAGGTTTTGGGAATTAGAAAATGTTAGTTCTCCAACAAAATCTTTCTTGTCGAAGGAGGACCAACAGTGTGAAGATTATTTTGTCGCTAATCATTGTCGTACCGAAGAAGGAAGATTTGTAGTTCCTTTGCCTTTCGTTGATCCTACAAATAAACCGAACTTTGTTAACTCTCGAGAAATTGCTCTAAAACGTTTTTTATCGTTGGAACGTAAATTGAATTCCAATTCTGAAACCAAGAAGGCCTATGTGGATTTCATGGAGGACTATGAGTCGAGCGGTCATCTCGAGGAGGTGGATCCTCCTCCTAGTAGCGAGGGCCAATTTTATTACATTCCCCATCACGGAGTTCTACGCCCTGATTCAGTGAGCACGCCTCTTCGCGTCGTATTTGACGCGAGCGCGAAAGATGCAAATTCAGTGTCACTGAACGAAACTCTTCTTCCAGGACCAAAACTACAGACGAGCATTTTCGATGTCCTTCTGCGCTTTCGTTGGCATGCCGTTGTATTCACGGGTGATGTGCGACAGATGTACAGGCAGATATTGGTTCCTGAAGAAGACGCCGAATATCAGCGTATCGTGTGGCGTCCCTCCCCAGTTGGACCAGTTCGGGATTATCGTCTCCTGACTGTGACGTATGGAGTATCGTCTGCTCCATTTCAAGCTCTCCGCACCGTGGCTCAACTAGCCAAGAATTCCGCCGAGGAATACCCAGCTGGCGCCGCTGTTCTCGCTCGTGACATCTACGTGGATGATGTTCTCACTGGAGCAGATTCAGTCGAAAAGGCTTGTCGTCTTCGAGAAGAGCTCGCCAAAATATTGTCATCAGGTGGTTTCCAGTTGCGAAAGTGGACCTCTAATAATAGTCAGTTTTTCGATAGCCTTCCTTCCGCAGACTTGTATTCAGATGACTTCAAACGTTTTGAAGAAATGTCTGACATTTCGCTCAAGATTTTGGGACTTTTGTGGCAGCCCCAATCTGATTCTTTTCGTTTTCGAGTTGCAGATACTAATAGTTGTCGTTGCACAAAACGTACTATCTTGTCGGAGATCGCACGTATCTATGACCCTTTGGGTTTTCTCGGTCCGGTCACGTTTTATGCAAAGTATCTAATGCAGCTACTTTGGACTGCTGGTGTCCCATGGGATGATGACGCACCTTCTGAGATCGCTTCAGAATGGCAGCGTTTTAAATCTCAACTGTCATCTTTGGCATCAGTTTCAATTCCTCGTCGTGCTTTCGGCCCTTTCGTTTCGTTGCAACTTCACGGCTTTTGCGATGCTTCGGAGCGTGGTTATTGCGCTGTGATCTACTGTCGTGTTATTGACAGTGAAGGCTCATACTCTGTCAATCTTTGTTGTTCAAAGACTAAAGTTGCTCCTCTTCGAAAACAATCTATTCCCAGGCTAGAACTCCAAGCTGCTGTTTTACTATCGGACCTCATGCATGCTACTATCGAAGCTTTGAAACCTTTTTATTCTTTTGACGATATATATGCCTGGTCTGACTCCAGCGTGGCCTTATCGTGGATAAAGTCGTGTCCATCAAAATGGAAAACTTTTGTGGCCAATAGAGTCAGTCACATGCAAGACATTGTCGCTCCTGATCGATGGAGGCATGTCAGCACTCATTCGAATCCTGCAGATGTCGGTTCGCGCGGTTCGTTACCCGCTGATCTTGTTAGCGACAGTATCTGGTGGCAGGGTCCATCGTGGCTTGCTGAACCTGAAGAAAAGTGGCCTACGACTCCATCTCTATCGTTTTTAAATCAGGAGCCCTTGCAAGAGGAACAGCGTATTTTTAGCCTTGTGACTTTAAAAGAACCTAACCTTATCGAATCGTTAATAAACAAATTTTCGTCGTTGTTGACTTTAAAACATGTTGTGTCGTATTGTTTTCGTTTCGGACATAATTCAAAACAAACTTCTGTCGATAAACGCGTTGTTGGGTCTTTACTACCCTCTGAGATTCACAGAGCGCTCATGTTCTTGATTAGATTTGTACAGGAGAGTGTATTTTCATCGGAGTTTGAGAATTTGAGAAATGGTTCTCTCAACTCACTTCCAAAGAGTTTGCGTAAGTTATCACTAGTTATCGATGAAGCGGGTCTTCTCAGGGTGGGCGGTCGCCTCGTTAATGCCGACGTTGATTTTGACATAAAACATCCGCTGCTGCTGCCTCGGTTTCATCGCCTCACTTCTCTAATCATCCAAGAGTATCATACTCGTTTTATGCATCCTGGTGTGCAAACTCTTCAAAACCTCCTCGCTCAACACTTTTGGATTTTGTCGTCTAAACGCGCTGTTCGCTCGGTGCTTTCAGGTTGCATAAAGTGCTTTCGTGCGCGCCCAAAACCTGCTCCCACTCCATTCATGGGTAACCTGCCCTCGTATCGTATCAACCAAATCAAACCATTCGCTAGTTCTGTCGTTGATTTTGGTGGACCGTTTGACATAGCGCTTGGACGCGGCCGCAGTGTAAAAACCTATAAGGGTTACATTTGCGTTTTTATTTGTACCAGTACGAAAGCGATTCATGTTGAATTAGCTTCCGAGCTTTCGTCTGAGGCTTTTCTCGCTGCTTTGCGCAGGTTTATCGCACGTCGTGGTCGATGTAGTCACCTTGTCTCCGACCAGGGCCGTAACTTTGTCGGTGCTAGTAACTACCTTGGTTCTTTAATGGGAAAGGCCGCGGAGGCACAGGAGATAAAATTTTCGTTTAGTCCTCCTGGGAGTCCCCATTTTAATGGCTTAGCCGAAGCAGGGATCAAATCAGTGAAAACACACTTGTCTCGCGTTATCGGCACTCAGCGGCTCACTTTTGAAGAGTTCTACACTGTCCTGGCCCAAGTAGAAGCAATGTTAAATTCTCGCCCTCTTACTCCTCTTAGCACAGACGCTAATGATCTCTCGGTGTTGACTCCGGGTCATTTTCTGACGTTGGAACCGTTGTCGATTATGCCAGAGGAAAATTTAGTTGGTTTGAAAATTGGCGTTCTTCAGCGTTGGAAACTCATCCAGCAAATTCATCAGGATTTTTGGCAAAGGTGGCAGAGAGAGTACATGCATACATTGCAACAACGGGCTAAATGGGATAAGCATAACACAAACATAGCAGTAGGAACCATGGTGCTGGTTATAAATGAACAATTGAGTCCACAAAGATGGCCACTAGGACGTATTATTGCGCTACATCCAGGTGCAGATGGAATCTGTCGGGTAGTGACGGTGAGGACTGCTGCTGGGCAGTACAAAAGACCTGTCGTTAAGATGTGTCCGTTGCCTCTGGCAAATGACACTTCCATATAATTTTTGTTTGTCGCTTTCTTTACACTACCTTCGTCAACACAAGGTTGGTGTAACTTTTCGTATTCAATTCAAATACAGTAGACTTTTCGAGATATTCAATTGTCGTTTTTGTGTAAATACCGTCGCATTTAGGTGGGCGGTAATGTTCGATATTATCGTTTAATTATTTTGTAACTGGCCAAAAAGCTGGTTTTTCAGTGTTGCAACTGTTGCCGTAACCTTTTATTCTTAAAAATTTACATTGGCAACACTGGCAGATTTAGTTGGATCTTCCTTGGTCGAGTTCACTGCGCGCGTGCTTAAGCTTTTCGTTTTAACGTTTGTTCTCGTTTAATTATAAAGCAATCCTCAACCCGCCATAAATCAAATTATTTATCTGTGTATAATTGCGTGAAGCCATCCTGTTCCATCTGATATTAAAGTGATCTAGGGGAGCTTTACCTGGGCCCAGCAATGAGGTAACCCTTATTTAGTCACTCGTTGCCGACTCCTGCACATCTGATTTATCAAGGTGAGCCTTTGCGCAATCATTTGTTTTATTCTTCAAAATTTATTAAATTAAAAAATAACCTTTCTTTTGCCAAATTAAAAGTCATGAAAGATACGTAGGAGGTCAAAAGATTACAGTCCACTAAACATTTCTCGTAGTTTTTCGCTTCAAATATATATATATAAAAATGAAACCCGTTTTCCTTGGTCACGGCATCACGCGTGAATGGCAGGACTGATTTCACTAATATTTTTTGTTGTATTTGTTATTATAAGGAGAAGGTTCTTACGGAAAAAAATATTAAGAAAATCTCTCAGAAATATTGAAAAACATACATTTAATTTTGCATATTTTAAAAAACGCGCGTAACTAATGTCAATGTCATTCGATGACATTGTTCAATCATTGCAACGCTAAGGCGGTACGAAGTTCGCCGGGTCAGCTAGTCATAAATAAATTAAAACTAGGTCACCCGGCAAACGTTGTTTTGCCATATAAATTATTGTGAACAACCCTTATCATATCACTCAGGGATATGAAAAATAGATGTTGGCCGATTCTCAGACCTACTCAATATGCTCACAAAATTTCATTAGAATCGGTCAAGCCGTTTCGGAGGAGTACGGGAACAAACATTGTGACACGAGAATTTTATATATATCTATAGATATAAATATACAACAACATCACATAGGTACATTGATCTGACTCCGTGGTAAATAGCTTAAGCACTTGTATTACAGATATCAGAATCAACAGTGGTATTACAAATAAACTCAAATAAATACATATAACACCCAGACCCGTACAAACAGACATGTTCATGCACACAAATGTTGGTACAGTACGGGGATCGAACCAGCGACCTCTTGGTTAATAGTCACTTCTTGACCATTACACCAAAGTGCTCGTCAAAATTTATCATCATCAGTAAAATAATGAGCCGCATTATGTCAACTGGTGAATATAGACCCTCCCCATACACCAGGAGGTCCGTGGCGTAATTTGATATGTGTCTCCTCACACATACGCCACGGACAACCCCGAACCATAAGAATAGGTAGAAGTGAAACTTCTTTGTCGAGGCCCAAAGGCCGCGGTATGAATACCTACTTCCCCCCTCAGCCCGTTACCCCCCCCAGACTCCTAGACTTGGTGATAGGGCTGTCACCTTAGCAAGCGTGAACTTGTCCAGCTTTATAAATGATTACTACATTAGATAAGTATGTAAATAAACGTAGACATCGTACATTGACAATGTTTTAACGCAACTGATTACATAACATGTATCTAATAACGAAGATTGTAATTCGTAGCGGCCTCAGATTTTTGATTTATCCTTTTAAATTTAAGTTTTCGCCAAAAAACTGCTTAGCTGTGAAAATGTTCGTGATAGGCCTCTTAAGGCCGCTCGTATTCACTGCGCCATAACTCTCAGTACACGCAATATTCATGATACGAGTAAATCATCGTTAGCACACAAGATGGCACAGCATTAATGCAATATAATGCCAAAAGCCTGAATAATACGAGGTGCTTGTGGCGCAGTGGTTGCAGCGCTTTGGTAGTGATACCAAAAGTTAAGTAACCTACGGCGCGGTAATGTTTGGGATGGGTGACCATTCTGACCATACAAGTGACGTCTATGTACAAGCATCTCCGTGCTTCGGAAGGCACGTTAAGCTGTCGGTCCCGGTAAATATCGATAGCTATTAGTCGTTAAGCCTAGTCGGAGGCCCTCGGGCGGCTTAATAACATCTGACAGTAAGGTTGGTCACTTACCTTACACACACCCCGGAGTATGGCTCGCACCACCTCATAGTTGAGGTGAGGCCTGTGCCCAGCAGTGGGACGTATACAGGGTGTAAAAAAAACCTTAACGAAGCCGAATACCACATATTCTACCAATTGTTGCGATCATTTTTTTTTACACCATACCTGGGAAGTTAACGGTTACTGAGATATTGATGGTTAAAGTTTAAAAAAAAATTGATGATTTTTACAGAAGTTTCACTAGTTCTTTCATAAAAAGCCTCTAAATGGCGCACTCCGCAATGAACAGCGCTCACTCGAACCGAACGGCGTCGCGGCGGCGTATAGCAACACGCCCCGCGGTGACTTTTCCGCGTGCGCGCTGTACATTGCGGGTTAGAATTCAATTATTTTTTTTTGACGTCAAAAAATTAAAGTTGTTTCCCAGACAAAAATTATTTTTCATTCGATTTGGTTTTATGTACTGAACGCGTGGTTGACGGCTTCGTGAAAGTTTTTTTTACACCCTGTATAGGCTGATGATGATGAATGCGAGTATAAGTATTTACGAGAACTGTAGTACCTACTGCCTGGGTTGTAATAAAAAGACAGTCTGTTTAATGAAAATCGTTTTCAAAAATATCAAACAGACTTTTCTTTTTATTTACCTACCTCAAATAATTATCAACATTTTTAGTTGTACTCTCGCATCAATTACCCCCTTTTGGAAATAAATGTCGTTCCCTTAAACCAGAGGTTTCCAAATTTATTTTTCTCATCGCCTCCTTTCAAAAATTACCTGGTTTCGGCGGATATATTGTTTCTCTGCTTTAAACCACTCGCGTTTCACATTTTATTTATATAAGTTCTGCACAAACATGTGTGCAATGGTGGACTTAATGCCGAAGGCATTCACCACTAGTCAACCATAGGGCCAGGCAGAGAAAAATCACATTCACATCTATCTGTGTAAGTTGCTATATTATGTATTTCAATGATGTGAAACAAGAGTTATCTAACTTAAACTAGTAGTACAGTATCTATATAATATAATGTTTCAACCTTTTTTAATTTACATCATAAATACAAATTCTTTTATATAATGTTACTTGTTGCTACGGAACCCCTCATGGGCGAGTCGGACTCGCGCTTGGCCGGTTTTTTAAAACCTATTTCATTCCACTACTGAGTAAAAGTCCCTCCCAAACTTCTCCTTTTTTTATTTATCTATGAATTTAAGCTTTATTGCACAACAAAGCTATGTACCAAAAGTGGACTTAACGCCGTAGGGCATTAAGCATAAATGATAAGCATAAGCAGAAATGATTAGTTTTAATTTATCAGTTCAAAAATATTATCCTTTTCCCTGCAGATGGGTTCAATATTAGTTTATGTGACCAATAGCAGTTAGTAGGAGCTAATAATTCCCTAATCCCGCCTATTCGATGTCTCTGGTGCTGTAGTCCTAGAGACTGTATTTATTCGAGATTATTTGTAATACAGCCATTGATTCTGATTTCTGTAACACAAGTACCTAAGCTACTTACCACGGAGTCGTTTTATTTTATTTATACACAGAATACAATTAATGAACAATTTGCTTACATACAATATTCGATAAAAACTAAATTATATTCCAATTTATGCATGCACAATGTATGTGATGTTGTTGTATTATAGCGGAGCTGTTAATAATTATATAACAGCTCCGCTACAAAGTTGTGTCTTATTTTTAAATAATTATATATTAGGATCCTCGAATTTAAAAAAAAAGATGATTAGCAGCGCTGCTATTTAGCGGAAAAAAACATCGCGAACGGGCTCCTGGACTATGCGTAATAACTCCGCTACAAAGCAATGTCTTATTTAAAACAATATATTAGGACTTTCGAATTCAGTTAAACATGATTAGCAGCGCTGCTATTTAGCGGAACACAACATTGCAATCGTGCTCCTGAACAATGCGCAATAACTCCGCTACAAAGCAGTGTCTTATTTAAAACAATATGTTAGGACTTTCGAATTCAGTTAAACATGATTAGCAGCGCTGCTATTTAGCGGAACACAACATTGCAATCGTGCTCCTGAACAATGCGCAATAACTCCGCTACAAAGCAGTGTCTTATTTAAAACAATATATTAGGACTTTCGAATTCAGTTAAACATGATTAGCAGCGCTGCTATTTAGCGGAACACAACATTGCAATCGTGCTCCTGAACAATGCGCAATAACTCCGCTACAAAGCAGTGTCTTATTTAAAACAATATATTAGGACTTTCGAATTCAGTTAAACATGATTAGCAGCGCTGCTATTTAGCGGAACACAACATTGCAATCGTGCTCCTGAACAATGCGCAATAACTCCGCAACAAAGCAGTGTCTTATTTAAAACAATATATTAGAACCTTCAAATATAGGTTTAGGTTTAAAGATATTTATTCTCATAAAAGACATAGAATACAGTCACTTACATGAGAACAGAGCTTACAATGTTTATGATTACATTAATTTCGTCCGAGCCAAACACAATCTAATTATACGTACTAATATAATATAAGTTATATATTATAAACATAGTAATTATTGGAAAATCAAAAATATTTAATTACTACGTGTTCAGCCAGTTTTAACAGACTTTAAAAGAAGTTTCACTTTTAATATTTGACGGTAATTAGTTAAATATAGAAAGAGTTGATTAGCAGCGCTGCTATATAGCAGAACACGACACCGCGAACGGGCTCTTGGGCTATGCGCAATAAAACGCACAGCCATTCGGCAATAGGCCATTTGTTACTGCGCTCCACTGGTTTTGACTAAATTTGCCGGAATCGTACCATTCATACTTTATAACGCATCGGATTGGAATTCCATTTTATTTTAATGGCTTTAGTTTTTATTAGGCTTATTTTTAAAGTATGAGAGTTATAGAATAAGAGAATGGATCACAACACGGCGTACTCGACAAGCTTAATTCGTCATTTGAAGGTTAGCTAACAAACAACTATGACGACTACTTTGGTGTAATGGTTAAGAAGTTGAATTAAAAAATTAAAATTAAGAAAAAAAATTAAGTGCATTTATATCAGGTCATAAAAACCCTTAATGATTATTTATTACATTCAATTATTATAATGAAATTTAGGACACATAACAATAATTAAATTCCATTACAAAAACAATAATCAAATTAAAGACCAAGAGGATGCGTGTTCGATGACCGCTCTGTACAAACATTTGTGTGCATGAACACGACTTAAGTGACTTACCACGGAGTCAGATCAACGTGATAGTTGATCAATGATGTTGTTGTTAAAAAAGAAACTATTTAAATACAAAATTTTGCTGTTAATAAGATTAGATAGATGTAGTACTTCTTTGTACCTATATCTTTATCTCAGCAGTATGTATGGAGCTGAATATCTCATGACGCGAAGTCAACATTTCATACAATAATAATTGCACAATAAATAAAGTATTTTTTTGAAATAAATGTAAAGTATGAACCCGCATGGCGGGTTATTAGTCCCAGTGCCCAGCAGTGGGATCTATATATGATGCTGTTGAGAGATGAGAGAAAGTATCAACGTTACTTGAATGTAGTACGCAACGCAAGTAGCTAAATTTCGTAACGCTCTAAAGCTACGAGAAACGTTCGTAGCAAAAGTAAGAAGCATTAGTAAGGAAATATCGTAGCAATTCGCCGTAGCTCATCTCGGCTCGTAGCATGAGAGCGGCTACGAATTACGTAGCGAAGAGTGACAATGTACACAATATTTTATTGTTTTGAACAAAATTTTAATTGGTTTACTCTATGTACGAGTATTATCTAAGCTGAGGAAACTTTATTGGTTTATGTGTTATTTTAATTACCTATTGTGTTATGTAATAATAAAACTATGTTTCCCAAAAATAAATAAAATTAAAAATTTAATTATATTAAAGAAAAACCCTATTTGCTCAGAACCGTTAATATTTTTTTAGGGGCTCGTACTCAAAAGTTACTTAATTTGGGGCCCTGGTTTAATTTTATTAATAAATTGATTTTGTATTTTTATGATTATAGCAAAAGAAAATTTAAAGAAAATATATTTTTATTTAATATTTTTTAATTTGGAAAGACAAGACTTAAAAAAATATATTAAGTGTTATGTCTTTTCTACATTAAAAATAGCGTTGTGAACGCAAAAAATACTTAGCAAATAATATTTTTTAAATTTATTTAATATGTTTATAAAATTATATTATATTTAACTTTTAGTGTTATAAAATTTATCTTTATTTTATTTGTTTTTTGCGGATATATTAATTCCTACTTTATTTTTAATTAACTAAAATGCCGCCGTTTGTTATCTATTTGTGCCCAACACTGTATTTGATGAACCCTGATAGCTAGAAGACAATGTATTACTGATAACTGTTGACACTCAAATATAACAAAACTATAACACCCACTTCCCCCTTTTCTCACAAATAACTAATCATATTTTTTATATATATACATATTAAGGTAATAAATATTACGATTTCTTTGTAATTATGTGAAAAAGAGCGGCTTCGTTTATGAATCGAATTAGGAATTGTAAAAATGAAGTAGTTAGGGCTGTGTACGAAAATGGTTGTCTGTGATCTTTGACGGTGTGCGGGGTGGTATCTATTTGGGAAGACAATTTTAGCGAAACATTTGCATTTGTTTCTAATATTAATAACCACCTATTAAATGACTTATGAATTTATAACTTTGACGGTGTTTTTGTGTTATTGTATCTGTGTATCTACTTGTATTTGTGTATGTTTCCATGAGTGGATTCTTGAAATAAATTATTTATTATTATTATTAACTTTTTAACTACCTATATGCATGAAGAAAATTCATACCAAAAATACCGTATTCACACAGCATATATTAATTTTATACGAAACATCACGCATTCATAAAGGCACAGATGTGCCATCACGCGCGTGATTCTACTATACAGGGTGTCAAGAATTTGAAAGCAATCACAGTTGGCATTGCGCAGTGCGGGGAACCTGCGACTTTGTATAATAGTCAACTTCTTAACCATTACACCAAAGCGTCGTCATTAAGTAAACCCACGTGCTTATGAAAGAATATCTATGTTAACACATCTGGTCACGTTTATTTGTTCACTATAATGGATGCACTTATTATATGTATTAATAAATAAATAAATATTTCACAACAATCACACCAATTCTCTAGTCCCAAAGTAAGCTACTAGGCTCGTGTTATGGGTACTAGACAACGGATAAACATACTTAAATACTTTTTTTTTGTAAATAAATACATATTATACATAGAAAACACCCAGACCAGTACCAAACCAAAGTTTAGAGATATGGCTCTTGGTATTGTGGCCCAACATTATCGCAAACGGCAATCGCATTAACGCATGTTAAGATAAGAACAGCATGTAGTTATCAAATAGTTTGGTATCTAGATTATTCACAACCGACCAGCGTTACGCCCTTCATACACATGCTTTCTCTTGTGTGCTATAACTTTATCATTAATATTTATCTCCAATCTTACCCTTCTAAAGTATGAAGAGGCCCCATGGGAACTTAAAAGTGTAAACAGAGCCATCTAGAAACGTCAAAATGAACTAAAATCGGCACAGCATAAAGGAAACTCAAAAGTGTAAACAGAGCCATCTAGTAGCGACGAAATGAACTAATTTTGGCACAGCACAATGCTTGCGTGGTGTAACGCCATCTAGTAAAGAAGAGTGAAAACTTGCTTTTGTGGTTCCGAGTGCTTGTTAGTTAATTTTAGGCAGGTGTTCTGGTAGTATTACCTTTTGATACGGAATATTAGAGAATTAAACGTTAGGTGGAGCTATTACGAATCATTGCCATACCGTACCTTTTAAAAATATATATACATACAACAGCATCACATACATTGATCTGACTCTGTGGTAAGTAGTTTGAGCACTTGTGTTACAGATATCAGAATCAACAGTGGTATTACAAATAAACTTAAATAAATACATAACACCCAGACCAGTACAAACAGACATGTTCATGCACACGAATGTTTGTACTGTGCGGGGATCGAATCCGCGATCTCTTGGTTAATAGTCAACTTCTTGACCATTACACCGAAGTGGTCGTCTTCATTTTCATGATCATGTTTATAATTAAAAACCTAAATTATCATAAGAAAACCAGTCACTACGTTAAATGCATTTCATATCTGATCGTGAAAGATAAAGTGTATGGCTGTCATCATAACGTTTTAGGGTTCCGTAGCCAAATGGCAAAAATCGGAACCTTTATAGGTTCGTCATGTCCGCCTGTCTGTCCGTTCGTATGTCACAGTAACTTATTGTTTATTTATTATGTGTTATGTATTATTATGTGTATATGTGTTTATATATGTAATTATACATATGTATATGTAATTATGTGTTTTTTCATACAGAATGCGGACGACAGAGCCGACGCAAAGAAGATTGGCATCCGCGACAAGTTCTTGGAGTACATGAAGAGGCGTTTCAACCCTCCTCCCGGTGAGTACTCGCGTAAAAAAATATTTATTTATCGGAGGGGCGTTCGCTACGTTCTTCGGTGCAGAGTCGGTGTCGTCATCCATGGCGATAGGATTTCCAAAATAAATACTCCAACGTCTTCTCGATATCGATTTAATCAATCACAGTCTCTTAACAATTAAAATAACACGCGTTTATCGCAATGGAATTGGATTTAGTTTTATTTCGTGAAAAAGTGTGTGTTCGTCCTTGCCGGAAACGGAAGTGCACCCAGACGAGCCGGCGGAGGGAGGTAGGCCCGATCCTTGCTTGACGTTTGCCACTGTGACAGCTGTCAGAGTGACAGATGACGTTTAACGTCACGCTATACGTCACGTCTGATAGTGCCGCGCCGACACGGCCATTCTGACGGCTTACACGTCCTCGTGTTGTTCACCTGGAATGGAAACGATACCAAGAAAGTAACACATTCTCTCGGCCTTTCCTGCCCAAGTGGAAAGAATGATGGAGTTCCCAAATAAAATTATTTTCAACTTCATAACTTTAATTTTTATAGTCTATTATTATTCCAATCAAACGGATACTCATTGACATCAAATTGAATCAAAGATCTTTGTTAGAACTGAATTCATTAACCAATGCTCAGTCGCTTAACCAGCGGCTTCGCTTTACACAATCACTTAACCAGCGACGTATCGTCATAGCCACTTCACCAGCGGCTTGACGTAAATATTTGGTTCGTCACTTCACCAGCAACGTATCGTCATAGCCACTTCACCAGCGACTTGACGTAATTATTTGGTTCGTCACTTCACCAGCGACGTATCGTCATAGCCACTTCACCAGCGACTTGACGTTACTATTTGGTTCGTCACTTACCCAGCGACAACCATTTTATAACACTTCACCAGCGTTAAAATTCACATCATTCACGAGTCAGATGCGCACCGCGCACTCTATACAGAAACTGCATGAGCTACGGCTACAACTCACAAGTGAGACTAAAGAGGTAATGAATCCAGTTACCAACGTTACTTTTAACACAAAATTAAAAAATGAAATCATTCAAAACTTTCTCCATCAAATCAAACAACAATGGCAGGTATAATTCACAAACATTTTAAATAAACTCTCTATTAAAACACAATCTAACACACGGTCTAAGAATCATTATTTTCTAAGTCATATTCATCGGGGATGCAACTTCGAGGCATTCTTTTTAGGCGATCATGAGCGTCCTTATAAGTTCTGTTAGTGGTCAATGATTTTAACGTGTGTTGATCACCATCAAGTACTTCTACAATTTTAAATGGACCCTTGTATTTAGGGTCAAGTTTGGTCTGGTTCCTCTCCTCATTTTGGATAAGGACCAAATCACCAAGTACAAAATTATCAAATCTAGCCTTATTTCTATCAAACGAGATTTTTCGTAAGAAGCACTAATTTCGATATTTTGGGCTTCTTGTTCTCTTGCTTTAGTAAGATAGATCTCGGTTTCAGTATCGATAACAGTCAAAAAAATAGAGGTTGTGCTACACGACCGATCATAAGTTCAAGCGGGCTCGATTTAGTCACGCGGATTATTGTCAATTAAACGCAAAATGAACTTCTTCAAATGCGTCTTACAACCTATCTGAAGTCTCCACAGAGGTCAACATTCCCTTTAACCACTCCTCTTGACTATTCGCACGACTCGAACCTGTCGCGATTAAATGCAACTGAATGCCGTGTGAATCACGTAATTCTTTAAAATCCTTACTCGCAATGCAATGACCTTGATCTGCTATGCTATGACGCGCGTAGGGGTACCAAAAAAAGGAGATACTAGACTTTAAAGCTACAATGGCACTGGGAGTATCAATCAATACGCATAGTGTGATACAAGAGCACTAGCTTTGTGAATGCGTCTATCAAAACTATCACGTACTCTTTTTGGTCATTTTTGCCACTTAATTTGCCGGTAATATCTACGTACACCGTGTGCCACGGGACAGCTAGTTTTGGTATTGAGTGAAGTTCGGCGGATACTATCTCTGAATGAGACTTTAAAACTTTATAAGTGATAAAATTGACAATAAATTTGCAAAAATACTTTGCTATTTTGTCAAACCAATCTAAACACGTTACAAAAAAATCGTACCATGCAAACAAGCTACTTGGTCATCAATACGCGGCAGTGAGAAACGATCGGAACCGTATTTTCATTAAATTCGCGGTAATCGACCACCATACTATTTGCTCCGTCACGATAATCTACGAGTAATACCTATGGGACTCGAAAAAGGAGAACTACTTGGTCTTACTATGCTCGCATTCAATAGTTCGTTTAGTAGGCACTACATCTCGCTCTTGTGAACTCAGACGACAGGGACGGCGATATACGGTACGCGCCGGGCTGAATGACTAGGTAATTCACCTGTTGTCACACGCGTTTGCGGTAAACCTTCAATAAAAGCAAACGAAAACTCTGATAGAAAATTTACTAGGTAATTTCGTAACGCAGGTAAGATATTGGTATTGATTGACCGAAAATCTATTTCTGTAAACCAGACAACCGGTTTTGATAGCCGCGCACTAGATAGATTTACGGCCAGACCTAAGTTTAAGATACCAAACTATACACATACATACTATCGTCTGGCAAGATAAGAATAACAAATTTAAACAATGCCGGTAAATAATTACCGTGCACGAAATCTGTTCGGTACAATAAATGTGAGCGTTGCCGACGCCTGAAAGACGCACGTTAAGCCTTGTTTCCACATGAGCATGCTCAGGCGAATGAGCGGCTCATTTGGCCGAGCCGTTCAAGTGGAGACGCCTGAGCACGCTCGGCCCGAGCATATCCGAGCGCGCTCAGGGCGAGCCGGCATCTGTCGGTTTTTGTCCGTGCTCAAAGGCGCTCAGTATTCGCTCGGCGCTCAGTGTGGACGGTTGTTTTTGTGTTTGAGGCGAGCGCGTAGAGTTCCCCGAGTTTGATATAGTTTAATTACGTTTACTTTTTCTGTTATTTGAAAAATGAGTGGCTTGTGGGATAACGAGACTTGTTTAACATTAATTGATGCGTATGAATCAAAGAGGGTGTAGGGAACGATACATTTCTCTCATCCACCACCTTGGTGGTTTTCTCTTCTTCTTTATGGCACAGTGAATGATTATAAAGGCAGCAGCAGCTACACGGACAAGTGAAGACTTGACGGAGCCGAGCATATACTGAGCAGCCTGAGCACAGCTTTTTCAATGTTGAGGCTCGTTCGACCAAAACATTCATTTTGTTCCTTTGAGCATGCTCAGGCGAATGAGCGGCTCATTCGCCTGAGTATGCTCAAATGGATACAAGCCTTTAGTTGCAATACGAACTTCAGAAAACCGGTTAGCTACACTTTGCTTTACAAGAGAACATTCAGCACCACTATCAAAATTAAAAGGGTACGACTCACCGGATTGTGTTAGTTCGCCGCGAACACCGCGCACCTCGCAGAAATTGACTCGTCACTCGAGCGAGGCTCCGCTGGTACCCCCGTCGCCGCTGTCGGCGCCGACGCTGTCGGCGTCGTCGTCGGTTCTTGCTTGATGCGCCGACTACGTTGCCGCCTTTCTTGACGCAGAGGGGAGTGGTGTGAAAGCCAGGTTGATGATGATCCTTTTAGGGCCTTACTCAGAGCAATGATTAGGGCTCCTAGTAGTGGATTATCCGAGAGGCACATGTCAGCAGTCACACGCCACGCTTGAGGATCCGCTTCTCCCTTGTCAGGGTCGAACTCAGGAAGGTGTACGACGTGGTTTGCAGCCGGGCCCTTCATGGCCTGTATTAAAGTCAGGAAGTTTTGATTTTATTGCTCCAATAACATTCGTCATTTGTCGTCAGGATAATTTGTCGTCAGGATAATTTGTCGTCACTTGTGTACGTGTGCAATCCCGCTTCTGATATCGGAGGGGCGTTCGCTACGTTCTTCGGTGCAGAGTCGGTGTCGTCATCCATGGCGATAGGATTTCCAAAATAAATACTCCAACGTCTTCTCGATATCGATTTAATCAATCACAGTCTCTTAACAATTAAAATAACACGCGTTTATCGCAATGGAATTGGATTTAGTTTTATTTCGTGAAAAAGTGTGTGTTCGTCCTTGCCGGAAACGGAAGTGCACCCAGACGAGCCGGCGGAGGGAGGTAGGCCCGATCCTTGCTTGACGTTTGCCACTGTGACAGCTGTCAGAGTGACAGATGACGTTTAACGTCACGCTATACGTCACGTCTGATAGTGCCGCGCCGACATATTCATTTAATCACTTCCATAAAGTAACAGCAGTTCCCAATACAGGTATAAAAGACGTTCATTTTGTTACAATATGACCTTCTAAGGCATTCATGATTTTTAGATAAAATAATAAAATTTAATTAATACATTTTTACACTATCAATACAAATTATATCCATTAATTTTGATCATACAACACTAAATATTTCAAAATTATCACGATACATTATGTCATATTAAATAAAATTCATGTCAATTATTAATTACAAAGTCAAATAAATTAATGTCAAAGTCAAATTAATGTGCCAATGTTAATAATACAAGTCAATAATAATAAACAAAAAAATTAACAATAAAATATACACCATTACAATTTATCATCAAAAAACTCTTTTAAATGGTAATACAATTTGTCAATTAAAAACTTCTTCAATTCATTGTCATACCTTCTACCTTGGAGGGCTTTTGTGTAGTTTGGTAAATGATTACCAAACTACATAAAAGGTTAAGGTGTGATTAAGGTTTTGACAGCCATATAAAATGGCCCGTTGGGCCCGGCCCAAAGTAATTCACTCTTCAAATACTTTTATATGAACTGTGATTTAACTACGGAGTTTATTTTGAGATCCTTGGGTTATTAATAACTAGCTGTGCCCGCGACTTCGTCCGCGTGGAGTTGTAATTTTGGGCATAGACATGTACTGTCGCAGACAGTTTTTTAGATCATTTCAAGAGGAATAATTCTTTCATATTTATATTTTTGGTATCTTGAACCGTTTTCGCAGCGTACGCAACTCAAGGATGGTTTAGTAGATTCTGAGATTCAATTTCCTGCCTGCCCCCTAAGTTCATCGGCGTGATTATTTATATCCCAGTTTACTCTCCAGGTGATACTGAGTCAAATAAAAAAAGTCCCGTCAAAATCGGTCCAGTAGATTCTGAGATTAGCCCGGACAAACAGACAGACAGACAGACAGACAAAATTTTTAAAAATTGTTGTTTTGGCTTCTATTACGGTAATTAAGACCCCCTGTAACAATTTTTCATAAAAATCTTCAATGTACAGAAATCGATCTTTTACAGTCTTATTATACAGGGTGTAAAAAAAACCTTAACGAAGCCGTCAACATTTTTTTCATTAATGAACTCACTTTATTGTGATTAATTAATCGTTTGTTTTTCTTAATGAATATTTCAATTTACATAAAGTTTGAACAATTTTAAATAGCAATTTTATTAGTAGGTGTTGTTAGTTCTTGATCATTCGATGCACCGTGTTGAATTCTGAATATCAGCGAAACGTAGCAGCGCCTCGTGAGTTGTTTACTTGTTTATTTTTTAATCTTAAATAACGGGAGAGGTGTAGTGTGCTGTTACCGTATACTTAACACGCACACACTCTTCCCCATATTGAGTATATAAGCACACTACACGTCATTTGGTAAATGGTGTCATAAACTGTCAGTGAAACAGTTAACCAAACATAGTTAAAAGTAAATAAACTTATTACTTGTGAATGGTCAAAGTTATCCCCTTTTTTATTTTAGTTAATCGCAGGAAAACCCTTTTAAGAGCCGCAACTGAGGCCGAGGGGCCTAAGCCGTGTGTGGAACTCCCAGCGTCTCAAAAAAGACGCGACTCCGCTCCAGGTTTTCCCTGGAGAGTTTTGCCGGAGAGGGGACTACCCACCATTAACCTGCGGTACCCCTTCCCTGTCTAGGAAAGTTACCCCCTTGGGCTAAAGTGATACGGCTTAATCATTATTAAATAACAATTTCGAGAGGTGCGAACTACTTCGACAAGTAAAACAGTGACATGCTTTTTAACTTCTTCTTAAATAAAATAAATAAATAAATATTTCACAACAATCACACCAATTCTCTTGGCTTGTGTTATGGGTACTAGACAACGGATAAACATAATTAAATACTTTTTTTTGTAAATAACTACATATTATACATAGAAAACACCCAGACCAGTACAAACACACATGTTCATGCACACATATGCTTATACTGTGCGGGGATCGAACCCACAACCCTTGGTTTTAGAAGTCCGGTCTTTTTAACCCTAGTTTGACTGTGAAAGATTTAATCAGACACATTTCGGAAACGAAAGTGGCTCCACGGCGACAAGACGCGCGTCGCACGTCGACAATGTATCTTGCAATCTGGATGCTGGGTACATTCAATCCAGAGGCTGTACTTCCTAAGTGACTACCTCGTTGGTGTAGTGGCAAAGTTTCTGCCTTACATCCGAGAGGTCCTGGGTCCGAATCCCAGGTCGAGCCAAAATTGGTTCTGAGATTTTCTGTCATGAATTTCTCTGCAACAGCACGGAGTCGGGAAGTTGGCGGTGTTACACCCCCGTGCTTCGGAATGCACGTTAAGCCGTTGGTCCTGCGCCTGATCTCCCTCCGGTCATGTCGGATTGCCGTCACACCGAACTTTGAGAGTGATGGAACAGTGAGTGCATCTCTGAACAGGCCTGATCTCTGTTGAGATTAGCCGCCATGGTCGAAATCGGCTAGGAGGACTATTACTTCCTAAGTTGTCCCACCAGCAATGATGAACGAGTAAAAAGCAAAGCTAGAATTAAGAAACGAGTGAGCGAGCCGCAGGTAACAGCTAGAGAAACAACCGCTGGTTGCTCTCTTGGCGTGAGTATTCGTGACCACTAGAGACCGGATTATATGCATTTGCATATTTTGTCCAATCCTATAGGTCTTTCCATATTTTGATATGTCTTTCCATTTTTTGGTAGGCAAGCATAAAATCGAGGTGTAAAAACATACAGTAACAAAAGTAATTCGTATAACATTATAAAAAAAGTTTTGCGACGTGGCGCAGAATTCGGGTAACGTGCCTAAAAATACTCGTACATGAGTTGTATTACGTAGAGCGTCCTTCATCTGAAACTGATCATGCTGAGATAAGCTGTGGGTAGTTTTTTATAAGTTTGTGTAAAAGTTTATTGTAAAAAAAACGAATTTGATATGATTTTGACGTGACAACGTCTTAAATTAGGTTGCGGCTCGAAGTCACATATGAAAAAGTGTAACGCCCGGTAACGTAACGATGAGTCACCGAACGAGAGAGAGGCCTGCCGTACCGGCGAATGTCTTGCGTCTCTCTCCCATCAAACATGATCGGTGTCACGTAAAATCTTCGCCCGTAAAACCAACTTTACAGGCAACCATTTTTTTTCAAAATAATCGTCTAATTTTGCATATTTTTATGCATATTTAAGGCGTTTTGTGCATATTGAGAGCAATCTTCTAGCATATTTGCATGCATATAATGGTTATTCTATGTTACGTATAATGCGGTCTCTAGTGATCACTAAGCGAGTTTTAAGATAACACTCATTTCGCTCCGCGTCCAGCGTGGAGCGAGTGGAGCGAGTACTCGCCGGTCAGTGTGAACGGGCAGCGATCAAAACGGTTTAGAGTGTTATACGCACACAAACTGAACAGGGGTCAAACTTAAAACACCCTAATTTTATCATCGGGAGTTTAAAATAACTTTTGCCAACGTCAAGTCACGTATTTCCATTAATTTTCATACATAAAACGAGCGAAGTCGATAGCGAATCTACAATAGATCTATGTCTAGGTCCTTAATATAGTATCGTTTCTTACAGGTTTTGAGTTTGTAATTATTAAATAAATAAATATACAACAACATCACATACATTGATCTGACTCTGTGGTAAGTAGCCTAAGCACTTGTGTTACAGATATCAGAATCAAAAGTGGTATTACAAATCAACTTAAATAAATACATATAACACCCAGACATGTTCATGCACACAAATGCTTGTACAGTGCGGGGATCGAACGCGCGACCTCTTGGTGAATAGTTAACATCTTGAACATTACACCAGAGGGGTCGTCATGTAATGTTTTGTAAAAATTACATTATATATTTTTTAACTTAAATTATTTCACAACCAACCAACAGTTAAAAGGTTATTAGCTCGTAATTACTAACAACCCCGTATAAGAGTGGCGCCGCCTGGCGTAGGGCGCGCGAACTAATTGTTCATTATGATTAATTGCACTTTAAATTTAAGACATTTCCGTTGTTAAGCCGGTCTGTCGCTCGAGTTGGGATTTAATTATGTGATAAGTACTTTATAAACCTTGTGGTTGTGCTTGTGCAGCCTTGAGGTGCTTGTGGCGCAGTGGTTGCAGCACTTTAGTATTGATACCAAAAGTTAAGCAACCTAAGGCGCGGTCATGTTTGGGATGGGTGACCATTCTGACCATAAAAGTGACGTCTATTTACAAGCATCTTAGTGCTTCGGAAGGAATGTTAAGCGGTTGGTCCTGGTTAATATTGATAGATATTAGTCGTTAAGCCTATAGTCAAAGGCCCTCGGGCTGCGTAATAACATCTGACAGTAAGGTACTTACCTTACACACAATTACCAATCCGCACTGAGCCCGCGTGGTGGAGAATGGCTCGCACCACCTCATAGTTGAGGTGAGGCCTGTGCCCAGCAGTGGGACTTATATAGGCTGATGAGAAGAACTTATAAGCCGTCTAGGTGGTGTGCGGGGGTGCGCACTGCCCTTGTACATAAAACAAAATTAATTAATCTTAATTCATATAAAATAACGTTCAAATAAGATTTTTTTTATTGTATACCTACTAGCGGACATCGCAGACGTTGCCCTGACCGTTGTTATTTAATTTTTTGACGTGACAACGTCTTATAAATTGGTTTGCCGGGTGACACTTCAAGAAACTGCGTTACGCTCCGCTCACTTTCCGCGCTCACAATGAGAGCGAGTGAGAGGCACGCGTCCCTTCGACTCGGGCATGGTTAGCCCGCCTAAGAGCGAGTGAGACAGACATAAAAAGTGAAAGGCACGCGTCCCTTCCACTCGAGCACAGTTAACCCGCCTAAGAGCGAGAGACACAGAGCGAGAGAGAGTGAGAGAGATAGGCATACACACCGGTTCATGTTATTTCTTTGTAAGAACCATCCCCATATTGAACAAAATCTTTTTACAAACATTTTGTCGAGTTTTCCCATTAAGTTCAGTCGGAGACACTTGTGTTGTTTAAGGAGCCCTAGGTATGTTACGATTTGCGTATAAGGCAGATTTAGTTTCAAAGCAAGTTAAAATTAATTGGATCGAAGACGCGGTCGTTACTTACGGCGCTGTTTGAGCTGCAAATAGCATTTGAATAAATTTGTGTTGTAGGGTGACAAAGTGTGCTAGGTCTGGGACCTCACAGCACACAACATATTGCTTTAAATTTTCATTAAACGACGCCAGCGCAGAAACCCGAACACATCCAACTGTAACCACTTAAAAACTAGAGCTGGAAGTCGCAGGACTTACAAAACAGCTTACAACGTGACACAAAAGATGCACCTGGAAACACAACACTGACACCAACAAAACACTCGACGCGTTTCGCCACTGTGGCATCCTCAGGAGATGTTGTCGTTTTGAGTCGTTCGTAGTCTGTCAAAGCGATGCCTGAGGATGTATTTGGGTTCATGCGCTGGCGTCATTCAGTGGAAATTTAAAGCAAAATAATTCTCTTTCTCAGCTTTAGTCATGGATTTTCGCAAAGTAACGCCTGATTCCATCAAACTAGAGATATGTCACAACGATACAAGCTGTTATTAAGTTTTGTCTGTTCCGACGTTTAGTTGTTATTTTTTGTTTGCTTTCAGCTTATTTGTAACCAAATTTTGCAAGCTAAATTGCACCCATTTTCCAGTGTCAAATAGAGCTAAAATTTTGTATGTGTTTAACCTAGTTGGATGACAATCCACAATTTGAGTATAAAATCTTATTCGAAAATAGTTATTTATTATACAAGAGTGCAAAGTTGCTTTTTTTGCAAGCGAAGGATTCTAAAATTAGCAAAATTAGAATCCTGAGCGTTAGCGAGGGAATCAAAAGAGCACGAGGTGAATAATCTTTGCACTCGAGTGCAACACGTAACTTTTCATTCCACCTCAGCGAGGAAATGACTAAATGCAAAAAAAAACGTTTACAATCACAATATAGGTACTTTTATTTCAGTTTAGGTATTAACTACCACATAATGACAGGTAAGTATTACAGAATAATCTTTAAATTATAACAAAATAATACTTAGGTATAATTTAAAAAAAATTGAGAAATTGATCGTTGCTACAGTTATTTAAATTGAGTGTAATATTTTTGTTTGATACTGTAATATTGGTGTTAGTCACTTGTGTACTGTTTTAAATACTTCTCGCGTGATTGTTGAGGGAGAAAGGTCATTTGCGCATTATTACCTAAGAGTTTCAGTCAATTCTGTTGGCGTCAAACAAACTTCTTCGTCGCTAGAATCACATCAATTTAGTTTTTTCACTTGTTCTCAAGTTTCTTGTTTTTACTATAAGGTTTAACAATGACGTGAAAAAGGCCGCGTAAAGAACCGCCTTCAAAGCAAATTGAAAAAAGAACACCAAAAAGGTTCCGAGTCTGAGTTTTTAACAAATTTAAAAAAATGGTTGCCTGTAAAGTCGGTTTTACGGGCGAAGATTTTACGTGACAACGTCTTTTCAACGCGCCTATTTATCTAGTGCTGCGCGCGCGGCGGACCGATCATGTTTGAGTGGGAGAGAGACGCAATGCATTCGCCGGTCCGGCGCCGGGCCTCTCTCTCGTTCGGTGACTCATCGTAACAGACGTGAGCGGGCGTTACACTTTTTCATGAGTGACTCCGAGCCATAACCTAATTTAAGACGTTGTCACGTCAAAAACTACCTAACACGGACGAAGTCGCGGGTAAAAGCTAGTTTATAATATTAGTGTGATTGATGAGGCCTAGTTATCTTAATTGATATTAATTAAGTGTTACGCCCGCTCATGTCTGTTACGATGAGTCACCGAACGAGAGAGAAGCCCGCCGGACCGGCGAATGCCTTGCGTCTCTCTTCCACTCAAACATGATCGGTGTCACGTAAAATCTTTGCCCGTAAAACCGACTTTACAGGCAACCATTTTTTTGGTATGCGTTGTTTTCCAATACGAGTATAATTCATATCTCCAAAGATTAGAAATTACCAATAATTTAGGAGTGAAACCAGTCACATTCCCGGGAAAGTAATTTTTCACATGGGAATGCGTTGTTTTCCTGCGTAAAAAAGTAACTCATGTCCTTTCGTAAGTCTCAACCTGTCTCCTTACCAAATTTCATTTAAATCTGTTCAGTATTTTAGAGCGATCGGTCCACCTGAATTTTCCAGTGGGAACGCGTCGTTTTTCCGCGGTAAAGTAGCCTATGTCCTTTCTCGGGTATCAAAATATCTCCATTTCAAATATTTAACGCCAATCATGTCAAATGTAAACTCGAGTCATAAGTTACATACAGCTGACTGTGTGGTCACCCCCGTCTGTTTAGCGCGTCTTAAACGTCGCTTAAAAATTCAAATATCGCCGCAACGTTTCCGAGGACCTCTTGACCTGTTCTGAAGGGAGGGGACACGAATAACGGTATGTTAACGGTATCAAGATAAGCGCTTACTAAAGTATAGGTAGTGTTATGTAAGTTGTACCGTAACATAAATATTTTAATACTAGTGGCCGCCCGCGACTTCGTCCGCGTGGAAAGCCTTTATCTTAAAAATTCTTTATGAATTGTAGCCTATATGTTATTCTGATGTATAAGCTATATTGTGGTAAAGTTTCATTCAAATCCATTCAGTAGTTTTTACGTGAAAGAGTAACAAACATCCATACATCCATACATCCATACTTACAAACTTTCGCCTTTATAATAGTAGTAGGAAGTGTCTGCGACATAGTATCGAGTTTATGTTAAGTAAGCAAATATGTTTTTATTGTGTTTTGCACAAGATTTTAATTGATACAATGAATATTCGACATTCAAGCTATACACATGTCTTTCTTTTGACACTTCCTCATCATCTTCAAAACACACTTCATTACTGTGTTTGTACTAAAAGGTGCTTGTGGTGCAGTGGTGGCGGCGCTTTGGTAGTGGTACCAAACGTTAAGCAACGAAAATGTCAGTCTTAATTTATCAATAAGTAAGTACGTAGCGAAATCTTTAAAACTTACGGAGTTTTATGCAAACTTATTAGTGTGGCAAATGTTTTGATGCTAAGGCCGAACGTCTTGGTGCGAATTTAATTTTAGTATTATCTGAGATTAGCACCATTGGCAGTAGCCAACAGAAAAATAAGAGAGGCGTCTCTCTGAATGGCGGACCTAGAAAAAAGGGACATGCCTCGTAATATTGTTTTAATAATTAAGTGCCATTATATCTCCACAAAGTACGAGTAGTGTGTTTTGTGTATTGTATCAACAATAATAGAATAAAGCTATTGTTTCATTGGGGCGCCTGAAGGACACTTCGAAATTGTATTTTTCTTACCTAAGAAGGTACTCCACCAACCCATGGTTCTACCTGCCTTGCATATAAATCGATTCTACAAGAGAGCGCGTGGGTACTGTGTGGGCTCGAATCTTTTACTCTACGGCGCTATTCTATGCTCACTACAAATTCGGTTTCCGTCCCATCTTTTCTTTTGCACCCCTTTTTGCTCATTAACATGACTTCGCGTCCTCAGAATTTACCTTCGCTTCATTATTCAAAACTTAAAAGAGATTAAGAACCTAAAGGTATTTATTATGCGCCGATGGAGTAAGGGACTGTCATACGTCACGGGCATTGGATTCTGAGCGTAACGAGGTCGAGCGTATGCTCGACAAAGTCTAATTATATGTCACGAAACCTCAAAGTAAAGCAAGTCTTTGTTCTCTCGGGAGTTAAAGTCGTATAGACAATCCCTTGGGATTAAAATGATTTGAATTTGGAAAGTTGTAATTATGAAGACTCTTAGCACAAAGCCATTGGAAAGGGTTTTTATTCTTAAATCATTTTTTTTATTGTTGTGTTTTTTTATGTCTGTGTTGTTGTGTTTTAGTGTATTGTGTTATGTGTCAGTCTGTGGCATGGATAGACCGATTGTTTTCATTCAAAGATAATTTAGTCACGGTGGTTCCTAGCTATGGCTGGTGAAAATCCGTCCAGCCGTTTACGTTCACATGCTGTTTTCCTGGCTCATGTCAGGGGTATATTAAATTTGAAATTTTAGTTTTGTTTTAATGAAGAGGCATCAAACAACCGTCTGTTTGTAGTATAAATTCGTCTTTCTCTAAAAATCTGGATAATGAAGTATTGGGGGTGTAAATAAGTTTGTTTTTAAGATTTCAAATGATTCTCTTCATTTTCTACACTCTTTTGTCCACACAAATGGCTTATTTGAAATTCGTTACTTTTCATTAACTAATACCGGTACCGTTACCGTTGACCCCTCCCTACGGCAGTCATAACGCGGCGAGTCAACAGCTCGAGGTGATGCAATAAAGTCGGGTGAAGTGTTGCAATGTTGTTCTGTTAACTATCGATAAAACTTTAAACATCGATTAACGATACCGTTACCGTTGCCGCGTCCCCTTCCTACGGCAGTCATAACGCGGCGAGTCAACAGCTCGAGGTGATGCAGTCTCAATAAAGTCGGGTGAAGTGTTGCGATGTTGTTCTGTTAACTATCGATAAAACTTTAAATATCGATAAACGATACCGTTACCGTTGCCGCGTCCCCTTCCTACGGCAGTCATTACGCGGCGAGTCAACAGCTCGAGCTGATGCAGTCTCAATACAGTCGAGTGTAGTGTTGCGATATTCTTGTATCGATAAAATTTACAAGTTAATATCGATAAACGATTTAGAGTCCAGAAATTTGTCTAAATTGAAGGTATAGATTGCTTCCTGCATACATACATACATTGGTTTGTAAATATGCTTTGTGTGGTAAGTATGTAAAAAGAGTTATTGATCTTTAGGACTTCTATGTCTATATATGTAAGTGATTTTTTTTTTTAAAATTATAAATATACAACAACATCGCATACATTGATCTGTCTCCGTGGTAAGTAGCTTGAGCACTTGTGATACAAATATCAGAATTAACAGTGGTATTACAAATAAACTTAAATAAATACATAAAACACCCAGACCAGTACAGACAGATACGATCATGCACACAAATGTTTGTACAGTGCGGGGATCGAATCCGCGGTTAAAGTCAACTTCTTGACCATTTCACCAAAGTGGTCGTCATTTAGACAAATCATTGTTAATGTCGTTTAGACGAAAATGGACACGGTTTAAAGATCGATTAGATATATTAGTACATTGTAGAATATAAATTTATTTATTAATATATCAGTCCATTCGTTTAAAAGTTCGTTCGACAACAGAACAATACAACCAGAAATAAGGGTCAAACTTATAACACTCCTCTTTTTTCGTTGGCGGTTGAAAATTATTTAGCAAAAATTTTATAATCTTAATTTAATAATAGTAGTCCTCCTGGCCGATTTCGACCACGGCGGCCAATCTCAACAGAGATCAGCCAACTACACAGCAGATATTATAGTGCACAAGTGTGAGCGCAACACACAGGTGCACTCACTGTTCCATCACTCTCAAAGTTCGGTGAGGCGGCAATCCGACATGACCGGAGAGAGATCAGGCGCAGGACCAACGGCCTAACGTGCGCACCGAGGCACGGGGATGTAACACCGCCAACTTCCTGACTCCGAGCTGTTTTTTTTTTGAGAAATTCATGACAGACAATCTCAGAAACAATTTTTGGCTTGACGTGGGATTTGAACCCACGATCTCTCGGATATAAGGCCTTCTCTTGAGGCCAAGACACACTTTGGGTCGCTGCGCCAAAGGAGTAAGTAAGTATCTCTCGGATATAAGGCTACTACACCAATGAAACAGTCTTCTTAACAGATAAAACATCGAAAAAAACGTGCAAGTACGAGTACAACCCTAAACGGCGAGCCGGTGGCAATTAAAATTGCTTCAAACTAGTTCTAACTGAAAAGAACCGCTTTTAAGATATATTTTCAGAAGGGACACGGCCTGGGTTGGTGTTTTGAAAGAGTAATGGCTGTTCCAAGAGTCTATTAGCTAGCTAGGTACTGACCTAACGCGATTTCACTTACAACTTCTTGCTATCGTGAGATACTGTGTCCTGTGGGACCTAGACTCTTTGCCTGCCAGGAAAATGGCTGGTGAGTGAGCTTCATCTGTTGGACGGCTATTGATCAACAATAGCTAAAACTACCGCGATTAAATTATCTTTCGAATTAAAAACTGCATCCCAAGGGGATAAAATAGGGGATGGGGATGAAAGTTTGTATGAAACTTGGTGGCAAAAATACTAAAGACCCCGCGAACCCAGTCGCGAGCGGCCGCTAGTCAGATAATAAAGTAACTATAACCTTTATTTTGAAAGCGGTTATTAATAGTTTCATAAATGCATAATGGCAGTAACGACACGTTATCGTTTACATAAATGCATGGGTTTTTATGGTTTTTAAAATCAAGGTTTTCATCAAGCATTTTATGCAAACGATTCATTGCTATGTTTTACAGCTCTTTTTTGAGTTGAATATTCTTCTACAAGTTAAGTTTTTTATTGCGTTTACAACGTTTTTTAATTTCGAAAAGACTTAACACTTAAAAAATTCTCAAAGTTTAAATTTCGATTCCTCCCCGATGACCGAAGCCGAAAAGATTTTTATAAGTTTTATGTCTTTTCGAAATATTCATTTATACGTTTTATAACATAAGACGTTGCCTGCCCGTTGCTTTTTTTTTTTTTTTTAATTTCTGCTTTTCCACGAATATTTGGAGACTAAAATTAGTCAAAAGCCTTCAGCCGTTCTCAACTTTAAGCGAGACTAACGAACAATTCATTTTTATAATTAAGAAGATTTGCTTGTAAAGTATCTGTAATTACACGAATCCATTAATGTAATGTAAGTATTTAATTACGCACTTATGCGTTATCTTCTCTATGTTCACAATGTTTGTTCCGAAACGGCTTGACCGATTCTAATGAAATTTTGTGAGCATATTCAGTAGGTCTGAGAATCGGCTAACATCTATTTTTCATACCCCTTAGTGATAAGGGTAGTCCACCCTTAACATTTAATATGGCAAAACAACGTTTGCGGGGTCAGCTAGTTGTAATATAAAGTAACCTGTACGGTTTTTAAGATGTTTCGTCTAAAAATAAACGATAATTTTTAAAATCTTAGCAATGAGTTTTTATGTAAAAAAAGTAGTCAATATTTTATGACTAAAATTTACATATGGTAGATAAAATATAATTAATGAGCATTATATTTTTTAATTTTATTAATTTTAACAATAAATTTCAACCATCCTGCTTGCCTGCATTACTGCCTTTGCTTCATGATAGCGGACGGCTCGGGCTAGCAATATCGCCTCGGTTGTAATTTTTAACTTAGGTACCGCACTTATATCATACATGATGTATTCATAAGTTTCAGAAATTAAAAAAAAATTGGTTGCCTGTAAAGTCGGTATACGCGCGAAAGTTTTACGTGACAACGACTCTGAGTGGTAAAATAATTTTAATGTGAATATTCATTCGTATAACATGAACCGGTGTGTATGCCTATCTCTCTCTCTCTCTCTCTCTCGCTCTGTCTCTCTCGCGCGAAACGTGAGCGGAGCAGCGTAACGCAGTTTCTTGAGGTGTCACCCGGCAAACCAATTTATAAGACGTTGTCACGTCAAAAATACCGAGACCCAAGGTCACAGAAATTAAGTTTAATCTAAATTGGCCTAAAAACAAAACAGTAGGCCGCCATCTTGGATTTTTTTCGTGTTTGTTTTAACATTATACATATTCGTGTATTTTATATATATGGTAGATGCATGGATATAGTGCTTTCTTTAAAATTATATCGACATATTAGTTTTGAGACACAATATATTTGTATACTGTAGTTTTACGGCTAAATAGGTATAAGATAAGTGACTTTAAATTAAATGACCATTTTTGTTAGGCCCTATTTATCGCAAAAAAAATGATTGATAGATTGATATAGCCAGTGCGTTCGCTGACGGTCAAGCAAGTATAATAGTCCTCCTGGCTGATTTGACCACGCGGCCAATCTCAAGAGAGATCAGCCAACTACGCAGGAGATATTACTTATAGTGCACAAGTGTGAGCGCAATACACAGGTGCACTCACTGTTCCAAAGCTCTAAAAGTTCGGTGAGACGGCAATCCGACATGACCGGAGAGAGACCAGGCGCAGGACCAACGGCTAAACGTGCGCACCTTGGCACGGGGGTGTCACACCGCCATCTTCCCGACTCCGAGCTGTTTTTGAGAAATTCACGGCAGAAATCTCAGAAACAATTTTGGCTTGACCTGGGATTCGAACCCTCAGATGTTAAGCAGAAACTTTGCCACTACACCAAAGAGGCAGTCAAGCAAATAACAGTTACAGCCAGCTACAACCAAAACTACGGGTTTTCTTAGAGAGCTTGAACTCTGGCTACATATCAAAACCATCAAAACCCTTATGTTATCATTAACACACAAGGTTCAAGTTCGCGTGCTTTTGTTTCTTATTATTCCCATCTTGGGAAGGTACTTCGGTGCAAAAGCATTTGAAAAAGTTAAATTAGGGAGTACAGAGTTTTATGAGAGCCTCGAGGTCCCAGATGGGTCAGAAGAAAAAGTATTTTTGTTGTTTGGTTCGATAAGTTGTGCATTTTGTCTTATTCATGTATTTGTCTTGTTATCATGCTACGAAGAAATGCTTGAAATGACATACGCCTACATTACGCATGTCTCAACAAGACAACTCTACGAGAATCGGGGTACGGTCAGTCTCGTCTAGCACGCACACATGCATAATTGACTTACTTAAACTGCCTCGTTTGTGTGGTGGCAAAGTTACTGTCTTACATCCGAGAGGTCCTGAGTTCGAATCCCAGGTCGAGCCAAAATTGTTTCTGAGATTTCTGTCGTGAATATCTCAAAAACAGCTCGGAGTCGGGAAGATGGCGGTGTGACACCCCCGTGCCTCGGTGCGCACGTTAAGCCGTTGGTCCTGCGCCAGATCTCGCTCCGGTCATGTCGGATTGCCGTCTCACCGAACTTTGAGAGTGATGGAACAGTGAGTGTATTGCGCTCACACTTGTGCACTATAATATCTCCTGCGCAGTTGGCTGATCTCTGTTGTGATTGGCCGCCGTAGTCGAAATCGGCCAGGAGGACTATATTACTATTAGAATTGACTTATTACAACTTATTACTTATATAGTGCTTAGCGGTGTCAAACAGCATGCAAAATTATGAACATTATGAATAATGCAATATAAATAAATTTAAATGACGATTTTCATAAAAGTCAAATAAAATGTATTATAAATATAAATATTTCACAATAATCACACCAATTCTCTAGTCCCAAATTAAGCTACGAGGCTTGTGTTATGGGTACTAGACAACGGATAAACATACTTAAATACTTTTTTTTTGTAAATAAATACATATTATACATAGAAAACACCCAGACCAGTACAAACACACATATTCATGCACACGTATGCTTGTACTGTGCGGGGATCGAACCCGCGACCCTTGGTTTTAGAAGTCCGAACTGTGGACCACTGCACCAAGTGCATACTTTAATATTATACGATTCGCAATACAAGTGGCTGAATTCTGGGCTGCCACGATGTAATTCCTCGTGTTCCATCGACACGCTAAGAAGAAGAAGATTAATTATACCTTATTATGCATTGACTACTTCTTCTTTCTGTTTAATTAATTTTTTATATTTAATAAATTCTTCGATTGAATAAAATGTGTGTTACAACAACCATCTACGCAATGAATTTTTGAACCTATTTAAGGGTAGCTCCTTAAGGCGAGATGGTATTTTGTTGAATACACTTATACACATCGCAAAACAGTTAATCGAAAGTCTTTTCGTTTTAGGGACAGTGTCTTTTGCAAGTTTATGTGGATCGCGCCTGTACCTGGAGTTTATTTCATATGCTTTAGTAAACTTTTGAGACTTTGCCTTAACGAACAATTTTAAACGATTTAACTTAAGGTCTACATGAAACATCTGGTGCTTTATCGGAGGTAGCTCTTATACATCGCTTCTGAGCAATAATAATTTTTAAGTGTTGTCTTTTCGAAATTAAAAAAAATAGCGTTGTAAACGCCAAAAATACTTAACAAATAAAATTATAGCCTGTTTCATCTTAGCCGATTGTTAAATATTTGTAAAAATATTTCTCTCGGGTGATTTGAGGGTGTCTCCCACAATCATTGATGAAACATAGTGAACCAGCTATGTTTGCCAGGAGAGCGTTAAAATGCACTTACAAAATTTAATGACTCCATTAAGGTTCTCGGTAGCTCAGTGGTCAGAGCATTAGACCGGACTTCCACGCTGAGAAGAAGAAGATTAATTATACCTTATTATGCATTGACTACTTCTTCTTTCTGTTTAATTAATTTTTTATCTTATTAATATTATAAATGTGAAAGTATATTTGTTTGGATGTTTGGATGTTTATCCGTCAATCACGCTAAAACTACTGAATGGATTTTGATGAAATTTGGTATACAAGCAGGGTATAGGCTAACTTAGGTGATAGGGTACTTTTTATCCCGATTAAACTCTCCCATGGGATAAAGCAGGAATCTTGATAATCCTCAATCACGCCGGAAGTACTGAATGGATTTTAATGAAATTTGGTATACATGCAGGGTATAGGCTAATTTAGGTGTTACTTTTATCCCGATTAAACTCTCCCATTGGATAAAGCAGGAATCTTGATAATCCTCAATCACGCCGAAAGTACTGAACGGATTTTAATGAAATTTGGTTTACAGACAGTGTATTAGCTGACATAGATTAAATAATAGTTTTTAATTCAAGTTAATGAATCAACTACAATGCAATACATTTTTCCATCCATCCCTAGACAGTGTTGAGCAGTGTATAACCTGAATTAGATTGTAGGGTATACTTTTTATTGTAATTATATGCTCCCGTGGGATAAAAGAGGATTCTACTTACATGTTCCCATACAATACAGCAGGAAAATAGCAACTTTCATTCTACGTAAGCGTAGTCTCAGTATAGTTTATTGAGGCGCCAATAGATGGCGTTGCCTGTATTTTAAAACGCGATAATGAATTACCACAGCTACTTGGATATTAATGACTGTGACTTTGAGGTGAAATTAGGAATTTTCTTCTTTATAGGCACTCCATGCTTTTCCCATGGCCAGCTCTATGTGGCATGTTCTCGAGTGTCAAGTGCAAGAAACCTATATGTACTTGCTGAAAATAATAGATCATACAACATCGTATATAGATCAATATTATAAAATAATTACATCGGTGTTATACGATTTATTACTACCAAAATCGTGAAAAACAAACACGGAAGTCCCAGGGACAAACATGAAAAGTGGCGGGTATACATTTGGGCACTCCTTGCTTTTCCCATGGCCAGCTCTATGTGGCATGTTCTCGAGTGTCAAGTGCAAGAAACCTATATGTACTTGCTGAAAATAATAGATCATACAACATCGTATATAGATCAATATTATAAAATAATTACATCGGTGTTATACGATTTATTACTACCAAAATCGTGAAAAACAAACACGGAAACATGGTAAAAATATAAGATAATACCTACGGAATGATCAAAATTAAACTTTTTATATGCAAAAAAATACAGTCACTAAGTCATTTGTAAATGTCCTCATTCTACGCGGGCAAAGCCGCGGGTAAAAGCTAGTATTTAATAAATTCTTCGATTGAATAAAATGTGTGTTCCAACAACCATCTACGCAATGAATTTTTGAACCTATTTAATGGTAGCTCCTTAAGGCGAGATGGTATTTTGTTGAATACACTTATACACATCGCAAAACAGTTAATCGAAAATCTTTTCGTTTTAGGGACAGTGTCTTTTGCAAGTTTATGTGGATCGCGCCTGTACCTGGAGTTTATTTCATATGCTTTAGTAAACTTTTGAGTCTTTGCCTTAACGAACATCGACAAGGTAATTTTTAACGATTTAACTTAAGGTCTACATGAAACATCTGGTGCTTTATCGGAGGTAGCTCTTATACATCGCTTCTGAGCAATAATAATTTTTAAGTGTTGTCTTTTCGAAATTAAAAAAATAGCGTTGTAAACGCCAAAAATACTTAACAAATAAAATTATAGCCTGTTTCATCTTAACCGATTGTTAAATATTTGTAAAAATATTTCTCTCGGGTGATTTGAGGGTGTCTCCCACAATCATTGATGAAACAAACGCTGGCTCAAAGCATTAAAATGCACTTACAAAATTCAACGAATCCATTAAGGTTCTCGGTAGCTCAGTGGTCAGAGCATTGGATCGGAATTCCAAAGGTCGAGGGTTCGATTCCTCCCCGATGACCGGAGCCGAAAAGACTTTTTTAAGTGTTGTCTTTTCGAAAATAAATTACTGCTTCATGTCCGTACCATTTCCCCATATTAATAAGCAATACCTTAGGACAGATTCTTAGCGTGCTTTCCGAGGCACGAAAATCAAATAATCTCAAGAAAGTAACAACCAAAGGATCTCAGAGACCGTAGCAAATTAGTGTACAATTGTTTACTGAAGTTACAACATTACCAACACCAATGTGATGCTATGTGTGTTAAGATATACAATTAATCTATAACTATTCCAAACGACATAAAACAGCTACCAATATGATGCTTTACGAAGAAGCTTGTAAAATGGCTCAAAGATAAGAACTTTTATGAGGTTTTTGACATTTTTATTTGATGGATTTTTTTTATTGTATGACTTTTAAAATCTCTTGACGTAGATACTAGGTTTATTTACATATTGTCATTTAATAATAATAATAATAATAAATAGTAGGTACCTAACCAATTAATGATATTTGCATGCCCTATAATAAGGTAAAACATGTGTAGGTACACCCTGCTAGAAACAACAACTTTAAAATTCCTTGTTTTGTGCAAATAAATATATTTCATTTCATTTCAATAACCCGAGTTAGTAATATTCTATAGCATGTAATTCAGTGAGAAAACAAAACGAAGCCTGCAATATTTTCAAGGCTTACCAGATCTCTGCGATTTCACTTTGCTCTTAATCCTAGCGACCAACAAACCGTGGATTTGCTAACAATTACTTTTAAGCTTTATTTATTCACCTGCAAATGTTTTTTCGTAAGTAAATGTATAATACGTATTCATTTCTCTAAAAGTGCGTGTAGAGTAAACTTTTTCGTGATTTTTATTTGATATGCAATCAACAAAATAATATAGTTCAGTGCTGAGAAAATAATATGCTAGATGACACCACCAATCGTTGACATACTCTTTATTATCTGTCAAAACGGTCTGCCACCATAAATTTTGTATGGGTATACTATAATTTGACTTTTTTTTCCTTTTTGGCTCACACGGCTTGTGCGTAGCCACTATCATGTAAAAACGAGGAAACGGGATTAGATATGGAAAGAACGGAGAGGATCGTACGGAAAAAGAGAAGTGATCAGGAAGATTGACGTCTTAATGTAGTACCAGAAATCGAAGTCATTTGACTTAAAATTTGTTTAATTCTATGTAAATAAAAATTGGTTTCTACTTCTATTCGGAAATAAATTAGTTTCTTATTGGTTATGTTTTTAAAACACCATGGTCTTGAAAATGTTTACGATAGGTCTTAACATGCCTATTGTTGCAATAATATAATCAGAACTAAAAATAGTGACGTCACAGTAGTTTATTTTTATGTAACACACGGCAAATTTGACAGATAAAAAGTAAGTAAGCGATTGATGGCGTCATCTCATCTCATCTGCCTATAAACGTCCCACTGCTGGGCCAGGCCTCACCTCAACTATGAGGTGGTGTGAGCCATACTCCACCATGCGGGCTCAGTGCGGATTGGTGGAAGGGGTGTTTGTAAGGTAAGTGACCTACCTAACTATCACATGTTATTAAGCCGCCGAGGGCCTCTGACCAGGCTTAACGACTAATATCTATCGATATTAATCGGGACCAACGAAGCACGGAGATGCTTGTAAATAGACGTCACTTAAATGGTCAGAATGGTCACCCATCCCAAACATGACCGCGCATTAGGTTGCTTAATTTTTGGTATCACTACCAAAGCGCTGCAACCACTGCGCCACAAACATCTTCAAATCAAAATCAAACTCAAATTAATCTGAAATCTAAAATTATTTAGGTAATTAAATACCTACTTTTACATGCAACCTTGAATATTTTTGTAGCTAATTCTTGGATTACCCAAAAATATATTTCACCCCAAAATCCCCGATGAACGTAAAAAATAACCCGGCGAATTTTCCCCACAGATTAGGGTAAATTGAAACAAATCACAGAAAGCAGGGAAAGGAATTATGTGCATGTTTTTTTTATGAATACAAAATGCTTGGTGCCAGTGTGAAAAGAAATGTGAATGTTTTTTAAAATGAATACAAAATGCTTGTTGCCAGTGTGAAAAAAATATCTATATATTTAAAAGACCCCCGAAATGAGCCAGGAAAAAAGGCTGCTGAGCTTCAAAGGCTGCACGGATTTTATCCAAACATAGCTTACACACAAAAACACACAAACAAAACAGAATATGAGTTACACGTCGTAGACCATGCACGTAAGAAGTCCAACTTCACCCTGAGGGTCGAACAAAATGGAACGAACGCTTTGCATCTCCCCACAAAGTGAAATTAATTCATTTGTGGTGAGGATACCGAACCACCATCTAGCGATCTTCATACAGGAGGATTTCTGGCCGCAGGGCGTCGTGTTTCGAAAGTTCCGAGGACGGCTGCCAGCCGACACCGCGCGCTACGCATCTGTTCGCTGACGCGTGTGATTTGTGTTTAATATTTAACTATATATTGTAATTATTATTATTTGTATGTATGTTAGTCCGTAAGGTATTTATACACGGGTTATTAATTGGTTTTAATTGAATTTGAAAGGTTATGATTTTAAATTGAGGTGCTTGTGGCGCAGTGGTTGCAGCGCTTTGTTAGTGATACATACTGTCCTTACCTAACAGGTACTTCTTACCTTACAGTCGAACCGAAACTGATAAAATAGTTTAGCAAGTCTGATTGTACTAAAGTCTATGGACTCAAGCATTGCGACTGTCAACATCGAACCAATCAGAGTGCAGTGTGTTATTTGCCGCGTTTTGAAAAAAGCGTAAAATTAAAAACTCTTCTGTGATTGGTCAAACCGTTTAAAATCTTACGTATGGATATCCGTTAGTTTATAAATTTACCACGAGATGTATAGCAAATTGATAAATTTCCGAAAATGTAGGCGTAATATAAAACAAATTGTCTCCCGTTTAGAACCCTACGAAAGTTTATAAATTTCCTAGGAAATTTATAAACTTGCGGATCGTGTTATCTTCCGGTGACAATACCAAACGTTAAGCAACCTACGGCGCGGTCATATTTGGGATGGGTGACCATTCTGACCATAAGAGTGACGTCTATTTACAAGCATCTCCGTGCTTCGGAAGGCACGTTAAGCTATTGGTCCCGGTTAATATCGATATATATTAGTCGTTAAGCCTGGTCGGAGGCCCTCGGGCGGCTTATTAACATCTGACAGTAAGGTTGGTCACTTACCTTACACACACCCCTCCACCAATCCACACTCACACCACCTCATAGTTGAGGTGAGGCCTGTGCCCATCAGTGGGGCGTATATAGGCTGATGATGATGATTTTAAAACAATATGGTCCTAAATTTTTTTGCAACTTCACTTATTTATAATGGAGCAATCCTTTAAATGTCACCCTTAAATCCAAATTTAATTATACCTCATAAGCCTTTGAATACTTAAGCACTCTCATTTCGTAACAACTTCTTCGTTTCAATTTTAACGAGTGTGTCTCAACTTTAATCAATTATACGAAGTAATTAGCTGCAATGAACCATGTCCTATTCTCTAAGCCGTTGGCAGTAGTTACGGATGTGGCCATCCCTGTTACTCTTACAAGTTTGTCCGTGCGAGCGAACGCGATGGCTAGACACGAAAATACAGACTGAACGTCACGGAGTAAGTTCTCAGATTTATCGCTCAATCCAACTTTTGCTTCAACTTGAAACGTTTTGAAACGATACAACTGTTTTAAACAACATTAACTGAAGAGTACGGTTCCAAAGCCCCAATAATATAATCTTTGGACCCAAAATCTGAGTGGGGTGAGCACAAACATTTTAGTAACGTATTCGTGTTGTCCAAAAGTCAGAAACTGACAGTTTCCCCATACAAATTGACAAATCTGCGATAGGTAAACGCTACGAATACATTGTGCTCACCTCACAGAATGTTTGATAAAAATGCAATAGCGAAGATTTGTTACGTACTTACAATAAACCTTCAAATTAAGGTTTTAAGCAACGATTAAGATGAGCTCGGAGTCGGGAAGTTGGCGGTGTTACACCGCCGTGCCTCGGTGCGCACGTTAAGCCTTGGTCGTGCGCCTGATCTCTCTCCGGTCATGTCGGATTGCCGTATTGCGCTCACACTTGGGCACTATAATATCTCCTGCGTAGTTGGCTGATCTCTGTTGAGATTGGCCGCCGTGGTCGAAATCGGCCAGGAGGACTATTATTACACACATAGCTGTCACAAGACGCATTGTGACACTGGAAATGACGAATGGGCTAAACGCTGCGCTTTGAACATAAATCTGTTACTCAGTGTATATTTGGCTTCGCGTTTGTAACAGTCCAACCAATCCTTTCCATTCTCCGCCAACACCACATTTCAAACGCCTAAACTATCCTAGATTAGTTGGACGGAAAAAAAGACTAATGAAGAAGTTTTGAACATCGTGGGAGAAAAAGAAGACTATTGAAAATAGGAGAGGAAAGATGTTAGGACACCTGATAAGACACGACGATCTTATAAGAACGATAATTTAGGAAAAATAGAAGGGAAAAGGAAGAGAGGAAGACCTAGAAGATCATACATGGATCAGATAAAAGAAAAATTAGGTGTCGTGTCATATCAGGAAGTCAAAGAAATGGCATTGAATAGACCAACATGGAAAAAACTCCACCGACAAGAGCATAGCTCTTAAATTTGATGATGATGATGATGTTTGTAACAGTGAGTAAGCGTGTTGATGTAATACGATCTGGGCTTTAGTGATGTTGCTTTCGGTAGCAGCGCTGCTATTTTAAACATAACAACAAAATAGGCTTTTCCCACTATGGAACAAATATTCAAATACTGTTTTTTTTCTAAAATCTATATATATAAAAGAAAGTGGTGTTAGTTACACTATTTTTAACTCAAGAACAGATGAACCGATTAGGATGAAAATTGTAGCTTAGAACAAGGAAACGGACATAGGATACTTTTTATCCCGTTCGACCGCGATTTTGAAAATAAGGTGATTCCACGCGGACGAAGTCGCGGGTAGCCACTAGTAATTTATAATTTGGTTGTTTTTTTTGCATTTGGTAATATTTGATTTTTAATTGAACTAAGATTTACGAATACTCACTCAGTCGGATAGGCATGCAATGACGTAAAAGTGTGTCATTACTATACAAGTTCTATTGTGAAAAGCGTTTTGACACAACCGTGACGTGACGTCATGTTTACGCAGGCAGGTTAAGGCAGACCGTTTTGACAGATAATAAAGAGTCATCAAGAGATGTCAACGATTGGTGGTGTCATCTAGCCTATTTAAGTACTTCATCCGAAGGGCGGAAGGTAATCGTATCCCAATAATATCATGCATAGAATTTCTTGCTGAGAAAAATTTTGATACTCGTTTAGCACAACTTTATAATTTATTAAATAGGGAGTTAGATATATATAATAAACAATACTCGGAGTGAAAAAAGATGCTAACATACGAAGAGATAGAGGCACTATTAAATTGCAAATAGGCGCACAACACACACAAACACACACACACACACACACACACACACACAAACAGTAACACACACATACTCACTCTCAGGCACATTATGTTTATTTTTAAATTTTATTTAATGTTACTTAGATAGTTCTATCTTTTTAAGGAAGAGCAGTAACTCCTGACACAGGCTTTATCAAGCTTAAAAGGAGATACTGGCCACATCTTGTAAGGCTTATCTTTGTAAAAGAAAAATAAATATTTTGTATTTGTATTTCGAACCTTCGTACTCGGAGAGGCCACACTCGGTAACGGTTCGCTCGTGTCCGTGTCTAGATAGCGCATTCGCTCGCACGGTCAATCTTGTAAGTGGGACAGAGACAGAGAGACAGGGAGGGCTATATCCAAGAAGGGACAACAATGGCTAAGAGAGCAAGTCGTCAGAGTAACAATATGGCTGAAAATCTAAAATTCTCTTTGTCGCAAATCAAAAGGTCAACTGTCTGTTGAGTGGCTCGGTGTACATGAGATTAGAATTACCTATTGCATATCTAATATTAGGCACATGCAGGATGATCGTAAGCCGAAAAAGAAGTTACATTTTTCGTATTTGAAGATTTTTGTGTATATGCGACGACATAATAAAAAAAAAACTAAAAAAACACGCTTTTATTGCTGAAAACTATAAAAAATATTAATTAAAAAACAGAACTATGAAAACGACATAAAGTGCACCCCACGCATTTAACTCTACTGTAATATAAATTCTTTGTACTCAAAAATTATTTTCTCTTTTTAGTGAGCAATAAACGCGTGTTTTTTTTAAATTTTTTTAACTATATTTATTTTTAATTTTTAAGTTAATAAGGATAGTGGAAAACTCATATCAAATTATTGCATTGTCATCGGTACTTAATTCGTGTGCAAAGTTTCAAATTAATCCGATTTCTGGAAGTTGGTGAAAATTGAGCTCAAAAATTCCGTTATATACGTATACACATACAGCCCGAGCTTACAAAAGCGTGTTAAATAATCACATTAATTCTGACGACAGCTTTGGTCTAGTGGTCTGAGGTGCAGACTGCAAAACCGACTGTTGCGGGTTCGAATCCTGCTAGCGGCAAATGTTTGTGTGATGAGCACGTGCATTTGTACTTGAGTCATGGGTGTTTATAAATATATTTAAGTATTTATATCCGTTTTTGACGTGACAACGTCTTATAAATTGGTTTGCCGGGTGACACTTCAAGAAACTGCGTTACGCTCCGCTCACGTTCCGCGCTCACAATGAGAGCGAGTGAGAGGCACGCGTCCCTTCGACTCGGGCATGGTTAGACCGCCTAAGAGCGAGTGAGACAGACATAAAAAATGAAAGGCACGCGTCCCTTCCACTAGAGCACAGTTAAACCGCCTAGGAGCGAGAGAGACAGAGCGAGAGAGAGAGAGAGAGAGATAGGCATACACACCGGTTCATGTTATACGAATGAATATTCACATTAAAATTATTTTACCACTCAAAGTCGTTGTCACGTAAAACTTTCGCCCGTATACCGACTTTACAGGCAACCAATTTTTTCTAGTCACCGTAGCACAAGCTCACGCAAAGTTTAGCGCTAGGTAATTGGGGTGTTCGTTGAAACAATTTATTTATTACTTTAAAATTCTTGTGTCACAATGTTAGTTTCCGTACTTCTCTGAATCGGCTTGACTGATTCTTATAAATTTTTGTGAGCATATTGAGTAGGTCTGAGAATCGGCCAACATCTAATATTTATATACCATAGTGATAAGGGTTGTCCATAAAAAATTATATGGCAAAACAAGTTTTGCCGGGTCAGTTAGTATTTTATTAAAATTCTTCTTATTCTTCTAATTAAGCAGTAAGTGTAGGTATTTAGGTAGGTTTGTAGGTATTAGCCCGCACGTCCCTCCATACAGTTTTTATCTGTCTTGTGAAGAGTTTGTTTTGACGACCACTATGGTGCAATATGGCCAAGAAGTTGACTGTTAACCAAGAGGTTGCGGGTTCGATTCCTGCACTGTACAAACATTAGTTTGCATGAACATGTCTGTTTGTACTGGTCTGGGTGTTGTATGTATTTATTTAAGTATATTTGTAATACCACTGTTGATTCTGATATCTGTAACACAAGTGCTTAAGCTAACTACGGAGTCAGATCAATGTATGTGATGTTGTTGTTGTTGATGTGAGTGACCTTGGCGAGAGCAGGTATTTTAAATGTAATGGAGGAGAACAGAACGGAGGAACTTCTTTCTAAGTTTTTATAGGCATTCCACATTAAAAATCTCAAGCCCCATCTCGAGACCGATATCGGTCTGCAATCTCGTGATTTGCTCTCAAACATTTGAACAGACGAAGAGAAACATTGTGGAACCTTCGTCTGGCTGTAATAGGTGCTATTTTGCGTCAAAATCTTCAAAGTCTGATGCACTCGCGACTGTACTCGTACTAGCACATAAAGATACACACGGTGGCATCTTATTGTTTTGTGTTAAGGTCGATTTGGCAACACAATGTGTAGCTTAATGCGCTGTCGTGTGTACATTATTTATTGGGAACCACCATATTGGGAATCAGGCCGTACTCGTAACGTTTCGTCTGTGTTTTTGGGTCTAGCCAGCTCATTCACTCGCACGGTCGACCTTGTGAGAGTGACAGAGATGGCTACATCCGTGACTACGGACAAGAGCTTAGAGAGTACAAGAACATGCTTAAGAGAACTCATGAAGTGAGGGAAGGGTTTCCTTCCAATTCGGATATTAAACGATTTGTTGCGAATATGACGTATTGAACAGGTTCTAGAACTCGAAAGCCTGCATATTACGTACAAAGACTTTGGATTTGATTCGCTTTTGTATGTATTTATGTATGTAACGGAATCTTTGTTCTGTATGTAGGTATGTATGTATGTAACGAAATATTTGAGCTCAATTTTCACCAACTTCCAGAAATCGAATTAATTTGAAACTTTGCACGCGTATCAAGTACCGATGACAATGCAATAATTTGATAAGAGTTTCCCATTATCCTTATTAACTAAAAAAATAAAAATATTATTGTACATAATTTCTGAGTATAAAGAATTTACCTCTATATTAGAGTAGAGTAAAAAGCCTGGGGTGCTTGTTATAGTATATATTAAAATCATTATATTATTGGCAATTATATAAAGAGAACTATGAAAACGACGCTTTTTACCCTGCTTTAATATAAATTCTTTTAACTTCATTAATAAATACCACCTATCTGACTCCCAATTTGGCTTTCGAGAGGGTAAGAGCACTGAAGAGGCAGTCTTGTCGTTGACTGGTAAAATAGTGGACTTAATTGATAAAAAAAAGAAAAGCCTATGTATATTCTGTCGTGAAGCGACAAAGAAGGGAAAAGGGAAACGAAAAGAATTGAGAAATAACAAACAAATTATATTAAAAGAAAAACAGAAGAAAATAAAAAGAAACCTAGACGAGTGAGAGGAATGAATGAGTGAAAATGAGTGAGTGTAGTGAGTGGAGTGGGCGTGGGTAGGTGTCTTCTCAAGATTAAGCGGGTCCGGAGGCGCCGAAGTGAAGCGAAGCGTTCTTGGAGAAGTCCGTCGATGCGCAGCGGTGTAGAAGCTCGAGCGCAGCTGTGCCGGAGACCGTGAAGACACCGGTGATCAGCAGAGGTAGCCGCGATGGCTCTGTCAGCAAAGGCAAGCAGTTGATGTATCCGATGTAGATAAATTTAGGAGGAGGCAATGCTCCCTCCGTGGGAGTAAAGTGAAAATCCTCCTTAATAGGAGCGAGTAGCAAAGAGGGTAATCCCTCCTCGGGGTAAAGAAGAATAATCCCTCCTCAGAGTAAGGAGGGGCAAGTCCTCGCAGTCTCTCGGGCTAGGAGAGGATAGCCCCTCACAGACCCTCCACAGGATAGGAGGGGTCAGTCCCTCGCAGGCCCTCCTCAGAATAGGAGGGTTCAGTCCCTCGCAGTTCCTCCTCAGGCTAGGAGGAGTCAGTCCCTCGCAGGCCCTCCTCAGGATAGGAGGGTTCAGTCCCTCGCAGTTCCTCCTCAGTCAAGGAGGGGTCAGTCCTCAGTGTTGCAGAGGGTGAGGGCCTTCCGGAGGTAGAGAAGTCCTGGTCTTCCTGTAGTACTTCTTGAAGTATCGTATAGTAAAGAGTTTACTGTTGTGTAATCGAAGCCAGGATTCGAATGAGTCAGATATGGATGGTATGGGCTTATATAGGGCCGGCCGTTCAAATTTAGAGCGTGGATAGAACGCGATAAAACTCGTGCTTTGCAGAGTTTGTAATGGAAATTGTATTGAAACTTTGCTAAAAGTTGTCAATTTTCAGAAAAAAATAATAAGACTCCCGTCACTCAAAATGTCAAACATAGTGTCAAAAAGTACAAAATTCGGAAAAATACTAATAAATTGTGTTCACAATAAGAAATAATTATGCTGAGAAGGAGAGAAAAACCATTAAAAAGTTAGTTATAACCCTTTTTCCCCATTTTACAGCGGAATATCACATTTATAGGTGATAAAAACTTTGACGTTTATGAACACGTAATTAGAAATTCCTTATTTTTCAGTAAAAAGTGAACGAAAACAGATTCCACGGGAAAGGAATAATAATACACGCAAAATGCATATATTGTGAGAATGAAAATGACTGGAAACCCAAACCGGAACAAATTATTAACAGTATACCAAGTGAGTATGCACGTCGGTACAATTCCTTGATTTGAAAAAGGCGTTTGATACTGTCTCTGTTCCTATCCTTCTAAAAAAGCTTGAAAGACTTGGCATTCGTGGGCTTTTCTATGACATAATGTCTGATTACCTTTTTTTTTTTCTCGCTGTGGAAATGCTTTTACGCATGCCCCCCACACATCTGCAGGGGGGTATGTGGGACTCAACGGCTGGTGTGCAAGGCCGTAATACCCACTAAAACCACAGCGCATTCCACCACTCCGCCATTGTGGGGGGTGCCATGGGGTCGCGTGAGCATTCACCACGGCACCCCGGCGGATAGCCCGAGGGCCACAAACTCCTTGGCGGCGGAGCAAGGTGTTGGGCTCCGCCACCACCCGGCCGCAGAGGATAGGGAGGACGGCAACGACACACCGCATCTCCTCTTCCTCTGCGGCCCCACCGCAGCGCCATCCAACGGTGCGCCCCCGTTTGGTCGCGGGAGATAGGCCGCACGGCAACGACACACCGAGACGTCTCTCCTCCCGCGACCGCACCCGACCGCGAGGGACAGCCAAAACCGTCCCCCACACCCGCACCTTTGGACGCATCCTGCGCAGGCCTGCAGCTAGCCCACGTGGAGCGTCCCCTCCCGGGATCCCGCTTAGCTTCACCGTGGGTGGCAAAGCCACGGTTACTGCCCCCCACCACGGCAAGGTAGAGATCCCACAGGGGGGACAGGGTAGCGTCCTTGGCCCAACCCTGTTCTTATTATACATAAATGACTTAGCCTCACTAAAACTTGATAACGCATCCATTATTTCATATGCCGATGATACAGCTCTTCTTTTCCACGGGAAAAGTTGGACCGAAGTATACAACACAGCGGAAGTAGGTCTACAAAAAGTAATAAAATGGTTAAAACGTAATTTACTAACATTTAACACCAAAAAAACAAACTACATGACTTTTTCTATTTCAAATCGTTTCCAACCACCAACTTACCTTCACTTAACAGCTCACGGTTGCAATAACTACCCTTACTCCCTGCAATTGCACTGCCTTAACAAAAGTATCAAATGTCAAGTATCTTGGTGTATATATTGATCAACAGCTTAACTGGCATAAACAGATTGAAAGTTGTACCTCACGAGGGAGGAAACTGTTATGGCTTTTAAAGTATCTAAGACATGTTTCTGATAAAAAACTCTTAATACAGATTTATAAAACCCTGGTGCAGTCTGTCATCTCCTATTGTTTACCCATTTGGTGTGGATCTCATAAAACCAAACTGATTCAATTAGATCGCGCCCAGAGATGCCTATTGAAAGTCTTACTTCTAGAAAGATATACTTACAGTACCGTGAAAGTCTATGAAGACTGTAACGTGCTTACTGTAAGACAGCTATACATATTTTTATGTATTTTTAAAACTCATAAAGGCACAACTCCTGATCCGATTATCAATGCCAAACGTAACCCATATAATGTTATTCCAAACTTAAACACCTACTCAAATTTTTCACGGAACCAATATCATTTTAAATTAATTATGTTATATAAGACAAAAAGAATACTGCATATTTATAACATGTCACTTGTTGAAGCTAAGAAAACAATTTTTGACTGGTTGCGACAGATGGACTATATTGGAACTGAAAAAGTACTAAATTTTGAATTTTGATCTTGAACAAACGCTGTGTGCTTCTTTTGTTATTTTTTTTTACTTTTATTTATTGGTGTAATTTGGTTTGTTATCTTAATAGGCTGTGCTACTAAATTATAATTTTTGTAAAATCGAATTTTTTTAGAGATCCAATTACTAGTAATATTACTGTGATTCGCGGAATTGTTAAACGTAAGTACCTAACACGTTAAATAAGAATACTCGTAAGAGCAGCTTTATCCTAGCACAAGTTTTACTATCTTAAATGGGTAAGGCCTATTGTTTAATGATAATGTAACGTGTTTTTAAATAAAATATTTTGTATTTTTGTATTTCTTTGTACTCAGAAACTATTTCCTCTTTTTGACTAGAATAAAAGCGTGTTTTTTTAGTTTTTAAACTATTATTTATTCTTTATTTATTTATTTATGACCAAGAATTATAAATTATTTGCAACAGGTAGATAATTATAGCCAAACTGCTCAGTAGTCTTTCGGCAATTACTATATCTTATCATTTTTTTTACATCCCCTTTGATTTTTACAAAATAAAATAGTATTAAATTAAATAAAATAATCAATTTACAACAACATCACACAAATTAATCTGACTCCGTGGTAAGTTGCTTAAGCACTTGTGTTACAGATATCAGAATCAACATTGGTATTACAAATAAACTTAAATAACTACATATAACACCCAGACCAGTACAAACAGACATGTTCACGCACACAAATGTTTGTTCAGTGCGGGGATCGAACCCGCGACATCTTGTTTAATAGTCAACTTCTTGACCATTACACCAAAGTGGTCGGTATTGGGAAGATACTCTTTATAATTTTGAAGGAGCGCAACGCAAGTAGCTAAATTTCGTAACGCGTGAATGCTACGAGAAACGTTCGTAGCAAAACCGTAGCATTAGTAACGAAAGGTCGCAGCATTTCGCCGTAGCTCATAAAATAAAAATAGAATAAATATATACAGGGTGTAAAAAAAACCTTAACAAAGCCGTCAACCACGCGTTCAGTACATCAAACCAAATCGTATAAAAAAGAAATTTTGGCTGGGAAACAACTTTTATTTTTTGACATCAAAAAAAATAATTCAATTCTAACCCGCAATGTACAGCGCGCACGCGGAAAAGTTACTGCGGGGCGTGTTGCATTACGCCGCTGCGACGCGGTCCGCGTCGAGTGTGCGCTGTTCATTGCGGAGTGTGCCATTTAGAGGCTTTTTATGAAAGAACTAGTGAAAATTTGTATCATGTTTCTTTGGAAAAAAGTTCAGTTATAACGGACAGAAGTCATTTCTGTAAAAATCATAATTTTTTTTTTCTAACTTTGACCATCAATATCTCAGTAACCGTTAACTTCCCAGGTATGGTGTAAAGGAAAAAAATGATCGTAACAATTGGTAGAATATGTGGTATTCGGCTTCGTTAAGGTTTTTTTTACACCCTGTATATAAGAACCAGTAGTTGCAATACTATCTATATGTGTTTTGAAGGGCTCGTACACAAAAGGTACTTAGATTGGGGCCCTTTAACTAAAATGCCGCCGTTCGTTATCAGTTTTCGCAGAACCCTGACAGCTAGAAGACAGTTGAAATTTTCACCAAAAGTGTATTACTGAAAACTGTTGACACTCAAATATAACGAAACTGTAACACCCTTGCCCCTTTTCTCACAAATACCTAATCATATTTTGTTAACTGTTCATCAAAGTGCATGAAAATTGATAACAAAAATACCGTATTCTCACGGCATATATTACTTTTATAAGAAATATCACACAACTTCTTGACCATTACACCAAAGTAGTCGTCAAATGTAATAAGTAATGTAATGTTTTCAGTCTACACTTAAAATAAGTTATTTCGTTATCCAAGTATGTTTAACAGCTAAAGGTCACGCCCAATGTAGCCACGTTATTAATATTGTGACTTGCAGTTTCGTTTGTTTTCTAAACAATGGCTTCCCCGATTATATTGGTACTGGTTTTGTTACGAACTTTTGAGTTCGAATACGTGTATGTCGCTACCATATATTACTGCTGACTGTTTCGTTGGTGTATTGGCAAAGTTCCTGCCTTACATCCGAGGGGTCCTGGTTTCAAATATCAGGTCGAGCCAAAAATTGTTTCTGAGATTTTCTGTCATGAATTTCTCAAAAACCAGCTCGGAGTCGGGAAGTTGGCGGTGTTACACCCCCGTGCCTCGGCGCGCTCGTTAAGCTGTTGGTCCTGCGCCTGATCTCTCTCCGGTCATATCGGATTCCCGTCTCACCGAACTTTGAGAGTGATGGAACAGTGAGTGCACCTGTGTATTGCGCTCACACTTGTGCACTATAATATCTCCTGCGCAGATGGCTGATCTCTGTTGAGATTGGCCGCCGTGGTCTAAATCGGCCAGGAGGACTGTTATTCTATTATATTAACCCCCGACGTGAATGAAGGGTGTTATTAATAAATATACAACAACATCGCATACATTGATCTGACTCCGTGGTCCGTGGTTATTTCGCAATTTACACACAGGTGTGACCACACCTGTGTGTAAATTGCGAAATAAACAGTGTTAAATAATAGTATAAAAAACTAAAAAACACGCTTTTATTGCTAACTAACAAAGAGAAAATAATTTCTGAGTACATGGAATTTATATTACAGTAGAGTAAAAAGCGTGGGGTGCACTTTATGCCGTTTTCATACTTCTCCTTTTATAGTTGCCAATAATAGGATGATTTTCAGATACTACTAAACCAAGCACCCCACGCTTTTTACTCTACTGTAATATGAATTCCGTGTACTCAGAAATTATTTTCTCTTTTTTAGTTAGCAATAAAAGTGTGTTTTTTCGTTTTTTAAACTATTATTTTTTTTTATTTTTTTAGTTAATAAGGATAATGAAAAACTCTTATCAAATTATTGCATTGTCATCGGTACTTAAAACGTGTGCAAAGTTTCAAATTAATCCGATTTCTTGAAGTTGGTGAAAATTGGCATGATGACAGCTATCTTAAATATTTTCAAGACCATGGCGTTTAAAAAACATAGCCCCTATGAAGTAATTATAACCAGTTTATTTCCAATAAGCTGTCGAAACCAATTTTTAAACACACAAAACTCAATAAATATTCGGTCAATTGACTCCGATTTCTAGTAACGTCACGTTCATTATTCCCATACAAAATCTATGGAGGCAGACCGTTTTGACAGATAATAAAAAGTATGTCAACGATTGGTGGTGTCGTCTAGCCAATTGAGCTCAAAAATTCCGTTACATACATTCATACATACATAAATACACCGCGATCTAATAAAAGCGTGTTAAAAAGTGTCTCATTTGAATGTGTAACTGTTCGCGTAAACCGAAGAAACAAATACTGACTCATACTTACTTTGTCCGCACTATAAAGATTTTCGTTCAAAGTTGAGACCCCCATTAGATAATAGCGTGTAAATAAACCACATGAGTAATACCGCGCCTATGTCGTGGCTGAAGAGCCAGTCAATACGGGATGATGGATGGCACGCACATTAGAGGGCTTGCGGTCTCAGTGCGAGCGGGAATGGAAGAGCTAGGAATAACTACACAGAGAAAAAACTAAATAAACCATTCGTGGCGATTGCCTTTCGGACTTCCCTAGAGGTCCGACTAGTTACCTACCTACATTTATGACAAAAGCAAAAGGTTGCCAGTTTATTTGCATTTGTTTATTTATTTTTTTACATTGCCAATATACATTTGCAGGTGCAATACAGTTTGCTAAAGGAAAATTTCTTTAATGGGTGAATTGCGCAAACAGAAAAAACACACGGCAAACGTGAGAACGGGTGTACAAGATGCTGATATAGGATTATGTATATTTATTCTTAGTAGAATAAGACCTCCTCTACCTTGGCAAAAAAAATTGTTGAGTTACAATATCGGATAACATGCGAAAAAAAAATAGAAAGTGTCATTTTATCATAACGGTGACCTGTCCTAAACTCTATTCGACTCACAAAATAAGTTTTCCTGCAAATACGAATAATTAATTGAATGTAAGTATAGTTTAATTTCATTGAAGTTTATATTATTTATCTACAAAAACTATTTTTGTTTATTTAACTACGTTGTTATAGATTTGACAACCAGTCAACTTTTGTCCGGCGAAAAGTTATCATTTTAGAGGACAGTATTTTTCGTAGAGAATATTCCGTCAACATGGCGCCTGTTGTGCTCCCTTTCCTCTCCCCACCTCGGATCAGTGCGGCTTAAGCCCGCGGCGCGAACGCACCGGTCGTGACGTGTTGTAGTTTCCCGCCAAAAACGTAAGTTTATCATTTCAGTGATGTGGGGACAAAAAAAAATTCATTTCGGTAGCCGTTATAACTCGTGTTAGATTTATTTAATTTATTTCAAAGTTGTGCATTAAACTCGCCGTAAGGACTGCTAGTTTGAGAAGTGTTGATATTTTGATACTGATTTTGGTTCTAGAGATAATGTAAATTTAAGGTACATTTTATCATTTCAGTTTTATCATTTCAGAGGATTCGGTGGACTGTAATACTGATAACAGTCCACGGAAATGAAATGCACCTCTGAAATGATAAATCAGGGATCCCGGTCTCAAATATTTATTCATAGTTCCGAAATGTATTTTAACCTAGAAGAAGTCAGAATTATTGTGTTTATTTGGTATTTTGTTCGTGACGTGCGTGTTTGGTGGTTTGATATCTTACTAATAATGAAAATGGAAACAAGTCTATTAAATTAAGAATGGAGGTTTTTAAGAGACCATATTTTTTAATAAGAAAAGATTTTAGTAATGGTAAAAATTCATCGTGATATGATTAACAAAAAGAACACTTGCTAAGTAGGATTTATAGAACATATTATTAAAGCATTATAATACTTGCGACTTAAATATCTATAAGCTAACGAGTAAATAATAATACATACGAATTACGAGTACATACCTATATATAGTAAAAAAAGGCTGATTAGTGAAATAAAGAGATGATTGCTGTGATCAAAAATAAAAAAAGTTGATTTGATTATTTTAGAAGTTTTATTTATATCACCTACCTATAAGAATAGTTTACAGTACATACCCGTAAAAATCGTACTTTTAATCAGAGCGTTTTAGTATAAACTGAATAAATAACAATGTAAGAAACCCCAACTTGCATTTCGGTTTGCTCTTAGCTATATCATTCCAGTGGTCATTAATAATATCGGTGTAGAGTTATATCATTTCAGTGGACAAATTTTCATTTCGGTGGACATTTTTATCATTTCGGAGGATACTTTTAATTTCGGTGGACCTATAAAAATTCAATCTTGAATATTTCTCTGAATTTTAATGATATTTGTTGCCCGCTCTCACACATACTATATAATGGGTTAAACTTTTATTTGTCATCAAAAATCTGTAGAATAGCATTGAAATAAAAAATCTCACCGAAGTGATAAAAAAAATCTACTTGTTGAAATTTACCCTAATGAATCGTTAAAAGTCCCTATTAGCCACCCTGTATGCACTCGAGAAACGTCTGCTAACCGGCATTGCACGCCGCGCGCAAACAATGCGTACGCGAACAACTGGATTCATACCTAGACTTATCAATAACATTCCTCCTACTAAGCTAGTGAATGTCACACAGAAAAATATTAAAATTAAGTACAAATAATATTTTCTCGGAACGTTGTAGCCTAAAATTATTTTTTGCTATTAATATTGTATTGAATTGTACCTATTGTTTCAATATGTAATAGAAAGATAAGTAGTAGTTTCGCTTCAGGGTAATTTATTGTACTATTTGTAAATTGTAAGCTCCGATAGCACAGATACAAACCTTAGTGGTTTTAGTTGCTGTCATTATGTTCATATGTTTGTAGTGTCTTTTATATAAATTAAAAAAAAATATTCTCCTACAGGTACATACTTGTCACAAAATAAAAAATCACAAGTGCGCGCAGAAAAAGAGGTGCTAGGAATTATTATGTATCCCAAAAGAGTCTAGAAATCCCGGCAATTGCCTGCCAGACTCTTCAAGGGCTCCCAAAGGGCTGAAGTCATGGTATTTACGGAAGAAGTACGTGATTACTTAGTAAAATAAAGGCAAGGGTAAAATTTCGCTCTTTGTTTGCAACAGAAATGAAAAATATCGTAAATTGTCGGGTTGTGTAATGCAATCTTTGGATAAGAAAACCCTAAAAACCGTTCCTTGGAACTATTGATAAGGACTTTGCCTACACCGGAAAATCAGCTGTTGATACATCATTAGGGATTCTCAAAGGAAGACCTTTCGGCGGCGTTGCATTGTTGTGGCGGAAATCAGCGTTCCCTGCGGTGTCAGTCGTCAGGTGTGAAAGTAATCGCCTAACCTGTGTTAAAATAGTACACAATAACAGCTCGTGTTTGGTATTCTCTGTGTACATGCCTACTGACTGTGCTGATAATCTTGTGGAATATACATTGTGTTTAAGTGAAGTGATCTCGATTGTCGAGGCTAGTGGTGTAGAAAGCGTTTTTGTGCTGGGAGATTTCAATGCTCATCCAGGAACCAGGTTCTCCAGTGAGTTACTTACTGTTTGTACTGAACAATTGTGGTCATGCGTTGATATGGAACTGTTACCTAATGACACTTACACTTTTATGAGCTCAGCTAATGGGGCTCTCAGGTGGTTAGACCACTGTGTCGTTACCAAGGCCGCCAGGTCACTAGTGGTTAAGGCTTCTGTCTTATACGGTGTTTATTCGTCAGACCATCTACCGTTGCTGATAGAGTGTAATATTGGATTAATTCGTTCTAAAATTGTGCAGTCTGTTTCATGTGAGAGCAAAGTTATTTGGGGTGAGAGAGATGAGACACAAATTAATTTGTATCATAGTTATTGTAACAGTAAACTTCGTCTTTTAGATTTTCCTAGTGAATTTGGCAGTTGTGGGAAAGGGATATGCCATAAATCTGATCATAATATTCTGCTAGACATTATGTATGACAATATAATCTGTATTATTAAAGAAAGCGCTGAGCAATGTTTTGTAAACAAAAAGTACAGTAAAGTTAGTAAAAATGTACCAGGTTGGAATATGCATGTTCGCGATGCTCATAAGGAGGCTAGACTGCACTATCAGAATTGGCTTTTATATGGTAAGCCTAGATCGGGATTTCTCTATGATAATATGTGTAGTTCGAGAAAACTTTTTAAGGATAAACTTAAACTTTGTCAAGCTAATCAACAGCAAATAGCAATGGACAGAATAGCTCAGTATCACTCAAAAAATCAATTTAATAAATTTTGGAAAGCCACTAACAAATTAAATCATAGGTCTGAGCTCCCGGTGAGTGTGGCTGGCCTGCATAACCCGACTGAAATTGCAAATGCGTTTCAGAAGCATTTTTCTGTTGAGCCACAGGAGGTGCCTTTACTAGAGGCACATGAGATGAAAGGCATTGGGGCCGTCGGTGCCGGGACTCCTCCGATCACTTTCACTGCCAACCAGGTTAAAAATGTAATTCGGAAAATGATGAGAGGCAAGTCTCCCGGCCACGACGGCTTGAGCGTCGAGCACCTACGGTTTGCAGGTGTGCACCTCCCGCGTGTGCTGGCAATGTTCTTTAGTCTTTGTCTAAGCCACCGATACTTACCTGAGGCTCTAACCAGGACTGTAGTTGTGCCAGTTATAAAAAACAAAACGGGAGACGCCTCTGATATTTTAAACTATAGACCAATATCTCTAGCCACCATTGTGTCTAAAGTACTGGACAGTCTGCTTGATAAGATAATGAGTAGCCACATTAAAATTCATGATAATCAATTTGGATTTAGACCTAGCCACTCAACCGAAAGTGCTATCTTGTGTCTCAAGCAGACTGTTCATTACTATACGAATAGGAAAACGCCTATATTCGCATGTTTTCTTGACTTGTCAAAAGCCTTTGACCTTGTAAATTATGAAATCCTATGGCGTAAGCTAAAATGTGAAACTACAGTGCCTGTAGAAATCATAGAATTATATCAACATTGGTATAGTAGACAAAGAAACATAGTTAGATGGTCGGGAGCCTACTCTAATGTATACGGATTGAAGTGCGGGGTGAGGCAGGGGGGGCTGAGCTCCCCCCGTCTGTTTAACTTGTATGTAAACCAGCTGATAGGTAGGCTCAACAGCACTGCCGTGGGATGTCACATCGACGGTGTCTGCACCAATAATATCAGCTACGCCGATGATATGGTGCTTTTGAGCCCATCTGTCAGTGGGATGAGGAAGCTCCTGGCGGTGTGTGAGTCCTATGCGGTGGCCCATGGACTTAGATATAACACCAGTAAGAGCGAATGGATGTTGTTCAAAGCAGGTTCCTTTAGTTACTCGCACGTCCCACCTGTCTATCTATGTGGTTCGGTTCTAAAACGTGTATCAAGCTTCAAATACCTGGGCCACTGGGTTACGGAGGACTCCTTGGATAACCTCGATATAGAGAGGGAGCGTAGGTCGCTGGCTGTGCGCTGCAACATGCTGGCTCGTAGGTTTGCCCACTGTACCAGGCCAGTGAAACTTACACTTTTCAAGGCATTTTGCCAGTATTTTTATACATGCAGCCTATGGGTAAGGTACACGCAGCGGGCATACAGTGATCTGCGCGTACAGTATAATAATGCTCTCAGGGTGCTGTTGGGGTTGCCATGGAGATGCAGCGCTTCGGGCATGTTTGTGGAGGCGAGAATTGATGGCTTTGCTGCTATTATGAGAAAGCGGTGCGCCTCTGCCATGACGCGTCTTCGTGGCACCTCCAACAATATCCTGAAGGTCTTTGTGGATCGGTGGGAGTCACCGCTCATTCAAAAGTGGGTGGTCTCTCACACGCATCTTTAATTTATATTTCCATTTATCATTTGTTTGTTACTAACCTTAGTTATTAAGTGACTTTATATACTAACATTATATGGGCTCTGCCTGAAATAAAATAAATTGAATTGAATTGAATTAGTCGTTAAGCCTGGTCAGAGGCCCACGGGCGGCTTAATAACATCTGACAGTAAGGTTGATCACTTACCTTACAAACACCCCTCCACCAATCCGCACTGAGCCCAAGTGGTGGAGTATGGCTCAGACCACCTCATAGTTGAGGTGAGACCTGTGCCCAGCAAGTGGGACTTATATAGGCCGATGAGAGAGTAGAATAGAGGATAAATACCGTGAAGGAACAGCCGTTAAAAAAATATACAAAATTGTTCTGAAGTAGTTGCGCAGTCTGGCCTATTTCCATCTGGTTTGACGACCGTTTGGTGCAGTGGTCCACAGGTCGGACTTCTAAACCAAGGGTCGCGGGTTCGATCCCCGCACAGTACAAGCATAAGTGTGCATGAACATGTGTGTTTGTACTGGTCTGGGTGTTTTCTATGTAATATGTATTTATTTACACAAAACAAATATATTTAAGTATGTTTATCCGTTGTCTAGTACCTATAACACAAGCCTCGTAGCTTAGTTTGGGACTAGAGAATTGGTGTGATTGTTGTGAAATATTTATTATTTATTTATTCATATTGTTTGCAATGCCGCGATCGACTGAACCAGAGGTCGCGATCGACCAGTTGGCTACCCCTGATCTATGCTGTAGCGAAGAAGAAAGCGTATACGAAAGCGACTGCGTTCTTTTTAACCACCGTTTCTATTCCATACCATACCATTCCTGATGCGCACTGCAAAAGAGTGGAACTCACTTCCTGCGTCAGTGTTTCCCTGCAATTACAACCTCGAAATCTTCAAAGCTAGAGTGAACAGGCATCTTCTAGGTGAGCTCGCTCCATCGTAGACTCTGTCTTTGCCTCGCTTGGGCTTAGTCTTGGGTCAAGAGCAAACCTATCCCAAATAAAATGAAACCGACGAAAAAGTGTGTTACATATTTTACCCCTATTCTTTCTTATTGCAAGTTATTTATTATTGCATGTTAGGTATTATCTTTTCTTTCGCATTGTCTATTTGATATAACATGTAACTAGTGTTCTATAATTAAAACATTTACCCTACATGAACTGTTGGAGATTTTTTTTTGTTGCAACACTGTTGCTTTTTTTTATTCTTCTTCCTCAACCATTACCTGTACCGTGTTTACTTACGCAAATAAATTCCTTTACTGTGAAAACAAAATATCATCTCTCACCACCATACTTTCCTCGTCACCCCCAGTCACCCCATCATGAACTATTGTATAGCTGTTGTTTTCCTTAATAAAGAAAAATAAAGAAAATATTCTGTTCGTGTGTGTCTGTCGGCGGCATCATAGATGCACCGATTTCAGTATGTTTTTTTTATTCAAAAGGTAATTTAATCGCGATTGTTTTTAGCTAAGGCTGAATAAAAATCTTCCAGCCGTTGAAGCTCGTCATCTGTGTTCCTGGTTTATTTTATTTTAATTTTATTTATTTAACAGAAAACATACTGACTTACAGTCGCCCAAAGCGTCAGCATGCTAGTCACACAGTAAACATGGTCAAACAAACATTTTATAGTATAAAATCAAATAAAGAAAAAAAGATACATCAGGATTACCATATCATATGTCACAAATATTAAATATGTCAGAAAAAATACACATAAGAGTCAGTCAGAATTACAAAAATAATCAAATTATTATGTTAGTTCAGTAATACTACTTCTAAAACACTCGGAACACAAATTTTCTATATAATTAGCAGCTTTATGCATTAATTGGCCAAAACTGTCAGCAAATATGTCAAAATCATAGTCGTCGGCGAGTATATCTCCCATAAGGCGTAGAGCCCGAACGGTGGGTGCATTCGCGGCGTACTTAGTGCGCGCTGAGGGCCAACACAAAAGGCGCGGGCGCCGTCGCGGCGCTACCATGGTTCATGACGGGGGTTTAATAAATTTGAAATTTTAGTTTTCATTTCAGTTCTTTCTTGATTTGAAAAAGTGCGTCTTCCTTTCCATCTGTGCGATGATGATCAGATATTGCGACGCAGGTACGATATTTATATAAAATTCTGCTAATAAAAGATGAAAATTAACTGTTTCAAAATAATAATAATAAAAAATATTTATTTACGAAATCGAATACAGTCTAGTTACAGTCAGTTCCTATTAGGCATTACAGAATGTCAGGCGCTCTTCCGTAACCGTACAAATTACGTAACCAGTCTTAGTCGCGACTTAGTGGAAGTCGCGGGTAAAAGCTAGTATTATGTAACATATCCCTTCTTGTAGCACATCTGACTAATCATAGTTATCTGTTATTATTACAGTTTAAAACATATGGGATACATAAATGAATGACAGATAACAAATGTCCAGGTCTTAAAAAATATTCAGGGTATCAATTTTTAACACGCTTTTATTAGATCGGGATGTATGTACGAATGTATTTAACGGAATTTTTGAGCTCAATTTTCACCAACTTCCGGAAATCGGATTTATTTGAAACTTTGCACACGTATTAAGTACCGATGACAATGCAATAATTTGAAAAGAGTTTTCCATTATCCTTAGTAAATAAAGAAATAAAAATAAATAATAGTTTAAAAAACTGAAAAAAAAACATGCTTTTATTGCTAACTAAGAAAGAGAAAATAATTTCTGAGTACACGGAATTTATATTAGTAGAGTAAAAAGCGTGGGGTGCTTGGTATAGTAATATGTGAAAATCATCCTATTATTGGCAACTATAAAAAAAGTATAAAAACGTCATAAAGTGCACCCCACGCTTTTTACTCTACTGTATTTCTAAACAAATCTGCTCTCAAGCGTGGTCAGGAGGACTCTTGCGTGATCACAGATCAAATCTGTACTTGAGCGCCAATTCGCACATGAGTCACGTTTTGGAATAAGTCATAACTGTGACCTCGTTGGTGTAGTGGCAAAGTTTCAGCCTTACATCCGAGAAGTCCTAGGTTCGAATCCCAGGTCGAGCCAAAATTGTTTCTGAGATTTTCTGTCATGAATTTCTCAAAAACAGCTCGGAGTCGGGAAGTTGGCGGTGTTACACGCCCGTGCCTCGGAAAGCACGTCAAGCCGTTGGTCCTGCGCCTGATCTCTCTCCGGTTATGTCGGATTACCGTCTTACCGAACTTTGAGAATGATGGAACAGTGAGTGCACCTGTGTATTGCGCTCACACTTGTGCACTATAATATCTCCTGCGCAGTTGGCTGATCTCTGATGAGATTGACCGCCGTGGTCGAAATCGGCCAGGAGGACTATTACTATTACTAACTGTGACCAATGAATCTGTACTCAAGTGCTGTTCTAGAATAAGCTTCATGATTCAAGATTCATGCTTGAGCTTCGTTTCAGAATACAGGCCTTAATGAAGGTAAAAGTTAATTTGAAAAAAATCCCCAACTGTCTCAGACAGGGACCGAACCCTGGGCAATGAATTTTCCGGTTCATGTGTAATCCCACTACCCAGACATTGGCAAAGCCTGTTGGAATTTTCTACTAAGTACGAGTACTGCTTTTCGTAGGCTATCATCATCGTTAACTTCCACTGCTGAACATAGGTCTTACTAACCTTCTAGTCACGCCTTGCTAGTTATTTTTTAACAGTATTTAATAATAATAATGCCAATTTCGACCACGGATCTCAACAGAGATCAGCCAACTACGCAGGAAATATTATAGTGCACAAGTGTGAGCGCAATACACAGGTGCACTCACTGGTCCATCACTCTCAAAGTTCGGTGAGACGGCGATCCGACATGACCGGAGAGAGATCAGGCGCAGGACCAACGGCTTAACGTGCTTTCCGAGGCACGGGGTTGTAACATCGCCAACTTCCCGACTTCGAGCTGTTTTTGAGAAATTCATGACAGAAAATCTCACAAACAATTTTGACTCGACCTGGGATTCGAACCCAGGACCTCTCGGATGTAAGGCAGAAACATTGCCACTACACCAACGAGGCAGTCAAAGTCAAGTCAATATCTCGAGAATTTTATGAACAAAGCTAATACTTATGGAACTAAAATGGCGGATACGCGAGATAATGTTACAGTCTTCAAGCCGTCAAGGCAACTTTATGACACAGATACGGTTTGTAAGCCTCATTTTTATGACATTATGGTAGTAATAAATTGAGATAAGTAAGTTGAATATATTTTATTTAGATAGATCCTTTATTTCTTCTTTTATACACCGTGCTTTTTTAACCGTCTTAAAGCCGAAGGCTACTTAAAGTATCCAATAACTACTTGCTATTCGTAAAATAAAACTTGGTTATTATTAAGATTTCAAAGCTTAAGAAATTAAAAAAAATATTAGCACAATTTAGTACGAAACATCCTGTGACGAGCACGCCGCGCGAGTCATTGACTCGGCTGTCTGACACTACTGACTAAAGAATTATTACATATCCGATATGTAATAATTCTTTAGAGAAAGGGGTGGGCCCGTGGGCGTCACAAAGGATTTAAGAAGAAGAAGAAAACATTTTTATTCAGTATCACATTTTTGCCAAATAGAAAAAACACATTTAAAAATCACATACACAAGATACTGAAAGGGGGGCCACTCAGCTTGTGTCGTAGCATCCCAGGAATGCCACGACGCTGGTCTTCCGTGGCCACCCAGAGAGAAGGATAGCACTACTTTGCACAACAATTGCTTTATTCAAAATAGGTACTTATATAGTATAATTCATAAATCATCTTAATATATTTATTTACTTTCCTAACAAAAAAAGAATACAAATTTGGCAGTTAACGTACAATTGAAACAATCAGTCATGTCATGTCTAGTGATTCTAGTCATGATTTGCGCTAGCGCATGATTGGGTGGCGGTCCACGTGGACTATCTTAGATTGGCTAATGATGCGGCATGCGTAGAGGCGGCAAGGTCAAGGAATGCATTGTTAAAAATGTAATCATTATGCACAGGATGATACATTACGTAACATTACTACTAAGAATTTTTACACAAAAATTATATGGAGTGAAAAAAAAATGAAAGCATGTCCTAGAGGTTCATTAAGATGGTTACATAACGTGGGTTTCGGCTTTAAGACGGTTAAAAAAGCACGGTGTATAATGATAGACTCGACGACCACTTTGGTGTAATGGTCAAGAAGTTGACTATAAACCAAGAGGTCGTCGGTTCGATCCCCGCATTGTAGAAACATTTGTGTGCATGAACATGTCTGTTTGTTCTGGTCTGGGTGTTATACGTATTTATTTAAGTTTATTTGTAATACCACTGTTGATTCAGATATCTGTAACACAAGTGTTTCAGCTACTTACCACGGAGTCAGATCAATGTATGTGATGTTGTTGTATATTTATTTATTTATAGCGGAACTTCATAAAAATATTAAGAACATAAATACCTAAGTAGGTACCTACATACTTAAGAGAACAAAAAGCAAGAAGCTTTTATAGTCAAATCGTGCATTGTCGCTGAAATTATACGTGTATACAAAATTTCAACTCAATCAGACACTGTTAATTTAGCTCGCAGGAAATGAAAAATATATGAAGATGATCTCTATATATATAAAATTCTCGTGTCGCAATGTTTGTTCCCGTACTCCTCCGTAACGGCTTGACTGATTCTTATGAAATTTTGTGAGAATATTGAGTAGGTCTGAGAATCGGCCAACATCTATTTTTCATAACCCTTAGTGATAAGAGAAATAATTTATATAGCAAAACAACGTTTGCCGGGTCAGCTAGTAACTAATAATTTAATAAATTGTTTCAACGAACACACCAATTACCTAGTCCTAAACTAAGCGTCAGCTTGTGCTATGGCGGCTAGAATAACGGATTAAAATACTTAAATACATTAATAGACACCCAAGACTCAAGTACAAAATAATGCTCGTGCTCATCACACAAACATTTGCCCTTAGCAGGATTCGAACCCGCGACAGCCGGTTTTGTAGTCTGGACCTCAGACCACTAGACCAAAGTTGTCGTTAATATACCTACTTTACATTTTACAGACAGAAACTACAGGTCAGGTCAAACTAAATAAAGGCTTGTAAAAAAAAGGTAGGGAAACGGATAATAAAAAACAGTGGTTGCCTGTAAAGTCGGTATACGGGCGAGAGTTTTACGTGACAACGACTTTGAGTGGTAAAATAATTTTAATGTGAATATTCATTCGTATAACATGAACCGGTGTGTATGCCTATCTCTCTCACTCTCTCTCTCTCGCTCTGTCTCTCTCGCTCTTAGGCGGGTTAACTGTGCTCGAGTGGAAGGGACGCGTGCCTTTCACTTTTTATGTCTGTCTCACTCGCTCTTAGGCGGGCTAACCATGCCCGAGTCGAAGGGACGCGTGCCTCTCACTCGCTCTCATTGTGAGCGCGGAACGTGAGCGGAGCAGCGTAACGCAGTTTCTTGAAGTGTCACCCGGCAAACCAATTTATAAGACGTTGTCACGTCAATAGATGTGCGTCGTTCGTCCTTACACAGATATAATAATACCCGAGGGGGATATTTCCATACTGATATTATAAAAATACGAAAGTAACTCTGTCTGTTACTCAATCACGCCGAAACTACTTAACCAATTTGCATGAAATTTGGTACGGAGATATTTTGATACCCGAGAAAGGACATAGGCTACTTTTTACCGCGGAAAAATGACGCATCCCCATGGGAAAATTAAATTGAGCCGATCGCTTTTACGCCTAAACAACTGAATAGATTTAAATGAAATTTGGTGAGGAGGTAGTTTGAGAGTCAGGAAAGGACATGAGTTACTTTTGACCGCTGGAAAACAACGCATTCCCATGGAAAAAAGTACTTTCTGGGGAATCTGATCGCTTTAACTCCTAAATTACCAAAGATTTGAATTATAAATATTTGGATAAGATTGGTATTACCTATGGGAAGACAACGGATTCCAAAATAACTACCTAATGCGGACGAATCCACTACCTGCGTCAGTGTTTCCCTGCAATTAAAACCTAGGAATCTTCAAAGCTAGAGTGAACAGGCATCTTCTAGGTGATCTCGCTCCATCGTAACCTCAGTCTTTGCCTCGTTGGGCTTAGTCTTGGGTCAAGAGCAAAACTATTTCAAATAAAATTAAACGAATTCGCGGGTAAGAGCTAGTATTGAAATGTATAAAATTCAAGGGTGGCTGACTGAAATATTGGATATATCAACGCACAGCCCAAACCACTCGACGGATCGGGCGGAAATTTGGCTTGCAGATAGCTACTATAATGTAGGCATCCGCTAAGAAAAGATTTCCCGAAATTCCCACGGGAACGGGAAATATACGCAGACTAAGTTGCGGGCGACCGCTAGTTTCAATATACAAGGTGTTACAAAAAACCCCGAATAACTGAAGGGTGTTGTTGTGCCCGGAAAACTCAAAAAAAAATCGGACCTCCCATACAAAATTAATAATAATAATAATAAATTGTATTTTATTTCTTTCACAAAAAGCCTTACAATTAAGGAACATATGCATTGTAATATTACTAGATTGTGAAAGACTGGTGCCTGAAATAGGTTCAAACAAACCTGTTCTACAGGTCACCAGGCCTCCCTCGCAGGTAATACAACTAAAATATAACTTTTTTTTTTATATTTGTGGAGAGCATGTAACATCATGTGTTAGTGATGTGGTGATGATGATGATGATGTGTGTGTGTGTGTGTGTGTGTGTTTGAGCTGTGTAAAAGCGTTAGTAACATTGGGGAAATTATGAGATGTGAAGCTGTGTGTAAACAAATAAAATTAAATGTATCTTTTAATAAAATTAAATCAATAGGCATAACAACCTTTCCGTCTCATTATAATTTAGGGACTTTAAATATTCTGTGACAATTTTTTTACATTTAGATTTAATGAGAGGATAGATATTGAGTTTTTCATTAATTTTGTTGTAGAGAAACGGACCAAGAAAACAGAAAAAATTGTTAGAAGACGCAGTTTTGAAAGAAAGTTTAGGACACACAGGGCCAGTTCGTCTTTTACCTTTTAACAGCTCGGGGTCGTAAACCAACTGGGAGTGTTTTTTTAAGATTGCTTTTAATATGAAGGATTTTCTAACGGAGAGAATTCCCCAATCTTCATAAAGATCATCGGTAGGATGGCGCAAGGGAAGTCCTGCCGCCACTTTGAGTAGAGCACGCTGGGACCGCTCCACATTCTTGAAATGCGTTTTGTCAGAACCTCCCCAGGCCAAGATACAGTACTCCAGAAGGGAATGACTCAAGGCATAGTAGACTGATTTAATAATCTGGCGATTTGCCACGTTCTTAAGCGCTTTGAAAATATAGATAAGCTTGCGAAGTCGTGCAGAGAGCAAATTAATATGCGACTTAAAACGAAGGGTTTGATCAATTAGGACTCCCAGATACTTAATACAGTCAGTGCGTTGTACCGCGGGACATAGGCAGCGGTCAGATAGTACTTGAGTACCACAGCCATGGGCAATGATGCTAAGTGTCGGAGGCGGTAAGTAATTCGTTCTCATAGCGAATGGGATATATTTGGTTTTGGCAACGTTTAGAGTCAAGGCGTTACGCTTAAGCCAATTGTTGACCTTGTTAAAACCGTTCTGGGCGTTAGCAAAAACTTCGTCCCATGAGTCTCCATTGAACAGAAGGGCCGTGTCATCAGCAAACGTAAACACCGAACCTTTATGTAGTAGCTGGCAGAGGTCATTAATATATACCAGGAATAAGGTAGGTCCGATTATACTGCCTTGGGGCACGCCACACGTCACCTTCTCCTCCCGGCTCATCCATTGGTCTATTTTTACTCTTTGTATCCTGTTACAGAGATAGTCTTCAAGGAACTGCAAAGGAAGACCCCTCACTCCAACTTTCTCAAGTTTGTGAATAAGGCGAGGGATAGAGACCGTGTCGAAAGCCTTAGCTAGATCGAGGAATATCGCCAGACATTTCTTCTTACTGTCAAGTGACATAACCAGAGAATTTGTTAGGTCATGGACTGCATCACTGGTAGACTTACCTCTTCGGAAGCCATATTGGTGTTGTGACAGAATATTAAAAGATTCGAGGTAGCCAATAAGTCGCTTGTTTACTAGGCGCTCCAGGATCTTAGAGAGGGTTGGTAAAATAGAAATTGGCCTGTAATTATCGACACGGTCTTTCTCCCCACCCTTGTGAATAGGTTTTATTAGCCCCTGCTTAAATGCGGCTGGAAAGACTCCTTTCGACATGGCCAGGTTACAAATGTGGGACAATGGAGCTATCAATATATGTATATATCTTTTAACTATGGCACTAGATATCAGGTCTAACCCCACTGCACATTTCTCTTTTAACCCCATTATAATCCGTGATACCTAAAGTTCATCTGTAGGGACTAAAGCAAAAGAATTTTTGGGTACAGGATTAGAAAAGGTGTCGATGAAATCTGTAGAGTCTTTTTGATTAATGTTCGCTGCTAGATCAATAATTAATAATTGTCAATCCTCTGATCGATTTACTATTATCTCATCAGCCTATATACGTCCCACTGCTGGGCACAGGCCTCACCTCAACTAAGAGGTGGTCCAAGCCATACTCCACCACGCGGGCTCAGTGCGGATTGGTGGAGGGGTGTTTGTAAGGTAAGTGACCAACCTTACTGTCAGATGTTATTAAGCTGCCCGAGGGCCTCTGACCAGGCTTAACGACTAATATCTGTCGATATTAACCGGGACCAACAGCTTAACGTGCCTTCCGAAGCACGGAGATGCTTGTAAATAGACGTCACTTAAATGGTCATAATGGTCGCCCATCACAAACATGACCGCGCCGTAGGTTGCTTAACTTTGGGTATCACTGCCAAAGCTCTGCAACCAGTGCGCCACAAGCACCTCGATTTACTATTATGGGAGAGCCAAATATTTTTTGAGATTTCGGCCTAGGTTTCTTTGCGTAAGTTGTTCAGTTTTACGGGCACATCAACACCCTTCAGTTATTGCAGTTTTTTGTAACACTTTGAATAGATTTTAATTGTAGTTTACCTAGCTAGCTAAATATTTATCCTGTTTAATATTCATTTCTGTAATCCATCGGCATTTAACCCGACAGCCATATTTCCGTATTTGTCTACAGTAATTTGGTATTAGTAGAATTTGAATGTACATTCAATATGATAATTTTATGATCCCCGATATATAGGTCGAGCCATAATTTGTTTCTGAACAACTCGGATTCAGGAAGTTGGTGGTGTTGCACACTCGTGCCTCGGTGAGCACGTTAAGCCTGCGCCTGATATCTCTCCAGTCATGTCGGATTGCCGTCTCACCGAACTTTGAGAGTGATTGAACAATGAGTGCACATGTGTGTTGCTCTCACACTTGTGCACTATAATCTCCTGCGTAGTTGGCTGATCTCTGTTGAGATTGGCCGCCGGTACCGGAATCGGCCAAGGGGAACTTTTTCTCTATGCCGCAGGCGAGCCCTGGCAGTGCGTCTGTGTGTGTGTCTACACCGCCCAGATAAGTAATCTGGGCAGTGTAGCTATTAGAGATGGGCCGAGTACTCGGTTAGTACTACTTGGGGTACTCGGTGGTTTTTTTAATACTCGCACTAGGCCGAATAACTCGGTTCAAGTAACGAGTAATCGGTTATGTAAATTTAATAGACAGCATGTCTGGAATAAGTTTGCTAGTGGCCAACTGGAGGAATTAAAGTATGAACCTAAATGACCACATACTTAAGTCAATGAACAAGCCCCTAATCTGGTGTTTGTCAATTCCTATTGGTTAATTCCAGGCCGCTGCGGATCGACCAACTGTATGTAGTTCAAGGGATATATCATTAAATCAAATGTTGATTAGTGAAGTCATGACTTATTAATTCAAAATTACAGTGAGTAGGTATTGCTGGCACCACGTTGCGGTCATATTTGACCTTGTTTTAGGACCTCAAATTAAACTGAGTAACTCGGCCGAGTACTCGGTCCTCGGCAAACTTTACACCGAGTAATACTCGGTACTAGGTCCTACTATGTACAACCACTACTCGGCCCATCTCTAGTAGCTATTATTTATTACAAATATAAATACGTACATTCGGTCAAATGTAAACCAGAACCGAATATTATCGCAATACATAATAAATCAACGTTTAATCGTTTTCCGCGTGATAGCGATAACACTCCGGTCACTTGTCATCGGATTATACGCTTTGTTGGTCGGTGTGTTAAATAAAATACAAAACTGGTTAGTTAAATGTATGATTTGGTTCAAAATTACAAATTCAAGAAATCTGTATGCGTAAAGTTGCGTCACGCTTTTTACTCTACTGTAATACGAATTCTTTGTAGTCAGAAATTATTTACTTTTTTATAATTAGCAATAAAAGCGTGTCTTATTTTTTTTTCTTGGAACTATTATTTTGTTTTATTTTTTTAGTTGATAAAAATAATGGAAAGCTCTTAATAAAATATTGCATCGTCATCGATACTCGATACGTGTGAAAAGATTCAAATAAATCCGATTTCTGGAAGTTGTTTAAAATTGAGTTCAAAAATTCCGTTACATACATACATATCGCCTGAGCTGATAAGAGCGTGTTAAAAATGTTAATACTGAAGCAAATGAATACTCCTTTTAAAAAAAACAATGGCCATATTGTACACTTTTCCCCAAAACTGCTATTTTCCTGTCTTCTAAACATAGATATACCCTTACTTAATTATAACTAAGGGTCTATTTAAATCCAAGGAATCGCTTTTTTTAAATCTTTTGATCTAACGATTAGATCACAGACTAGAGATTTGAAAGAAAAGGCGAGTCCTTGGTATTAAGTCGCCACTTACAGATAAATGAACCCAAAAAATGCGTGGCGAAATTCTTGAAAACGCCTTTGCAGCTGTAATTAAAGTGTATTCAGTAAACTTAAAAAAACAGTTTGTTTATAAACAAACACCAGGAATCTAAATGACGACCATTTTGGTGTATGGTCAAGAAGTGGACTATTAACCAAGAGGTCGCGGGTTCGATCCCCGCACTGTACAAACATTTGTGTGCATGAACATGTCTGTTTGTACTGGTCTGGGTGTTATATGTATTTATTTAAGTTTATTTGTAATACCACTGTAGATTCTGATGTAACACAAGTGCTTTAGCTACTTACCACGGAGTCAGATCAATGTATGTGATGTTTTTGTATATATTTTTTTTAATAAATGGGTTAGACAGATACTTAAACAACTAGTTTAGTAACAATGTAGGGAATAAAAGCAAAGAAGTTAGAAGAAGAAAGCTAAACCTTTGTCCTACTTCAAGAGTGACGTAACAATTTCGCCTAAAGGACGAGACGCGGTTGACAATGACACAAGGCGTTTGTATTATTGGTCGCACTGCCTCGTTGGTGTAGTGGCAAAGTTTCTGCCTTACATCCGAGAGGTCCTGGGTTCGGATCCCAGGTCGAGCCAAAATTGTTTCTGAGATTTTCTGTCATGAATTTCTTAAAAAACAGCTTGGAATCGGGAAGTTGGCGGTGTCACACCCCTGTCCCTCGGTGCGCACATTAAGCACCTGCACCATTAAGTCCTGCACCTGATCTCTCTCCAGTCATGTAGGATTGGCGTCTCACTGGACTGATGTACTGATGGTTGTGATAGAGGAAATAAATATTCTGTTATTGTTATTTTATTATTAATTAAATCCTGTATTTTGAGCGCTCGCTTCGCTCTAACACTCATTTACGTGCCTTTTTCTGGAAAATTAAAGACTACCACGACAGGCTGCCACGGCATGCACAGATAACATTGTTGACAACAGACTTTGGGCTGATTTTTTCAATAGACAGATAAATAGTTATAGGACTTGTAAAGAAGAACCGACCTTATTTAAGCTTACTTTTACTTTAAGCGAACGTGATATCTTATTGAATTGAGACTGAATTGATATGATCTGCAAAACGTTATCAAGCCAAAAATCTCGAGTGTAGTGTGCTGTTACCGTATAACTAACACGCACACACTCTTCCCCATCTTTGGTATATAAGCACATTACTATTATAATAAAGGCTTCTTAGACCGCAGTCAGTATCTTATTTCCCGTCGCCCTAATCACGACATTGCACTAGCGCTCACTGCGTCCGCGCACCAATTCACACGATTTTCCGCAAAGCTGATAGATCAAAAAGCCGAGAACTTCGGTGACATATTTTTTTGATTTACGCAAGACCAAATGAAGATATTGTAAACCTTGTCCTTTTTATTTGACCATTGACCTTAAATATTTGTAAAAATCGGTTGTCTGTAAATTCGGTTTACTGACGATATTTGAACGTGACAACGTCTTTGTCACGTTGCCTCTTTGTCGTTCGTTCCGCGCTCTCGCTTGCACTTCAAGCCTTGAATCGAACGCTTCAGAGCGAGGCAACGCCGCATGCGTCATGGTTTTTTGGTGCGTGCAGCCGGCTCCATCGATTTATAAAACGTGTGTGTCACGTCAAAATTCTAATCTGGAGTTTGGAGGCCCCAAATTGAAAACGGCGCAAGGCCTCAAATATCCTTAGACCTCCTCTCCCCGTATCTGGAAATCACCATCCAAGGGTTTGTAGACAAAATTTACTACAGGCCCCGCTTGGCTTAATCCGCCACTGAAATCCATACTAATATTATAAATGCGAAACTAACTCAGTCTGTCTGTCTGTTACTCAATCACGCCTAAACAACTAAACCAATTTGCATGAAATTTGGCATGGAGATATTTTGATACCCGAGAAAGGACATAATATGCTACTTTTTACCGCGGTAAAATGACGCATTCCCATGAAAAAATTCGGGTGGGCCGATCGTTTTTTTTTCAATTATAAAAATTACTCGTTTTAGTTATTAGCTCGTTACTCTCACTAAAATTCGTGTACGGCTGAACCGATTTCAATAATTTAAGCCTTGAAATATTTGTGGAAGTCCCGGGAAGGTGAAAACGATTAGAAAATATTGATAAAGCGTAAACAGCGGGCAGGACGGCGTCTGCCGGGTCCACTAGTAAGCAATATGTTTGAAGGCTAACTCTTAAAAATGATAACCTACTTAGCAATATTATATTGTGGAATGACGCCCGCTTGTCTCGCGTCTTGTACTAAACGTGCTCATTATTGCCCGAATATAAACCTTAAATGAAGACATTAGGGTCCATTTCGTCCCTATGTTTCTAACCAAATGACTCGCACATTAAAATAGCTGTTATTATTTTTTGTTTATTATTTCTCTTGTTTATATTCATTGTATTTTTAATCCTATACCAAAGCAATAGAGTTTGTAATTGCAATCCTTGTACTGCAGATGTGACGTTTTAGAATTCACAAGCCACAAGTTGCTAGCCAAGTAATGAGCAAACTAAGCCCTAATGGTTATCGTCATAAGATGGACACTCGAATGCGCACGCAGTAGAACGCATTCGAAATTCCAAAAGCCCTACGCACGCGCTTTCCCGCGCTTTGCTCGTTTCAATCGTTGCCAGAAAGTTACTTTTGTACCTTTTAGGTGGTTTTCAGCCTCTTGAGGTTTTTAAATTTGACTTTTAGGTGTTGGTTTTTCAGAATTTACTTACATGGAATGGAACATAAAATAGTATATTAGTTTCTGAGGAATGCTATTTGTTTTGGGTAAACAATGAAAAAATGTTGAAATGTTGTTTGTGAAATTGCTGAAACTTATCTATCAAACTACGATTTTAAAACTCTACCACTAAAAGCAACAGAAAATGTCACTTTTTCCACGAAAAAGTTATTTTTTAGTTCACCTGAGGTCACTTTGAACAACACCTCCCTGGCAACACTGTTTCTAGCTGGCCAGTGCGAAACCGAGCGTCGAGGTGGTATGTCGTTCGTTCCCGCCAAAAACCACCTGTTACCGCGTTTGAAATACGAACACCATTGTTTTCGCTTTTCTTTGACATTTCCACGAGCCAGTTAATAAAAAAAGGTTTCATATCGTGTTTCTGTTATAGATTTATGATTGTATTTTATTTTGTCGAGTTATACAGTCATTTGAATGTATTGATTTGTCGTATTTGTAACAGCAATTCGTCTATTCGTTGAGTTAATAATACATTGATCAATACAGCTGTTCGTTTGAATACGGTATTTTAACGATTATTTTTGGTTGAGCTTTCTTGAACTAGGTTAAGGTTACTTTTTGTTTATTTATCCTTCTAAATAGATATCAAAATACGGCTGAAGTTTAGCAATATACTTATCTAGGTATAGGTTGTAAAGAGAAGGTTTTTATGATGCTGCTTATATGCGTGAATTCTTATTTATTTTGTACATAATTTGTTTAGCTATAAAGTAAAGTTGTTTTGATACATATTTAAATTTGTTCTTGTTTATTTTAATATGTTTTATTTTAATTTACTTTTCCTTATTGAATAAATGATATAATTTATCGTACAATTTACAGTGAATTTTATTTATTTTCACAAAATTAAATAGTGAGTGAAAAAAATTGGACAATTACAGAAATTTTCGTCTCGTGTTGATATCAAAATGTCCAAATTAGAGGAACAGAATGCTGCAGGTAAGTGTTTAATTAAATTATAAGTTATCTTATTTTTTAACCAACCACATAATACATTACACTGATGTAAAATAATAATAATATAAAAAAACGAAAACCTCGTGAAGGCTGAGAAGGACAAGCTTAGCAAGTACCTTGACTTGGCCCATGAGGTGACCGCCATGTGGGATGTGTATTCGACGATCATTGTCCCGATAGTCGTGTCTGTGAACGGTTTAATAGCGAAAATCCTCGATCAACATCTTAAGAGGCTCTCGCTGGATGGTTGGGTCAGATGCAGAAGGCAGTACTCTTGGACACGGCGCGCATCGTCCGGAGGTTTCTCTCTCTGTAAACTTAACTGTCGGTAGCTTGAGCCCTGCCCCGCTGCTGGCAGCTTGCTAGGGTTAGGTTTTTATAATATTTTTATAATTTGTATAATTTACTTATTTTACATTTTACTTTTATAATTATATTGTAAAAACTAACCCTGTGAAAAAATTTAAATAAAGTGTAATCTCATCAGCCTATATACGTCCCACTGCTGGGCACAGGCCTTACCTCAACTAAGAGGTGGTCCAAGCCATACTCCACCACGCGGGCTCAGTGCGGATTGGTGGAGGGGTGTTTGTAAGGTAAGTGACCAACCTTACTGTCAGATGTTATTAAGCTCTGGAAAAGTTTCTGCCTTACATCCGAGAGGTTCTGGGTTCGAATCCCAGGTCGAGCCAAAATTGTTTCTGAGATTTTCTGTCATGAATTTCTCAAAAACAGCTCGGAGTCAGGAGGTTGTCGGTGTTACGCGGATTGCCGTCTCACCGAACGAGTGATGGAATAGTGAGTGCACCTGTGTATTGCGCTCACACTTGTGCACTATAATATCTCCTGCGTAGTTGGCTGATCTCTGTTAAGATTGGCCGCCGTGGTCGAAATCGGCCAGGAGGACTATTATTAAAACACAATGTACTTGTACTGAGGTAATATGAAAATCAGACCTAATACCTTATTTGCAGCGAATCCATTTTCATTTATCCTGCTCTCACTCTCAATATGTAAAATTAAATACGTGCACAAAGAAAAAAGCTGAAATTCGCTGAAAGCATTACATTTCAGTTCGTTCCGTATTGAAAACGTGGGAATGGTATAAAGAACTTACTTTTTGAGGTGAGACGCAACCCCTTTTAGTGAAATCCAACCATAGAGATGTGCTTATATCGATAAAATTACTATCGACGAAACGTTAACTGCAGTAAAGCAATAGCGAATTTTTAAGCTATTGCATAGCTTCTATTGAGGGCTTTGGGCGCGGGGACCTATTCAAGAAATTTTGTAACGAAAAAAAAACCTAACACATCGTCTAACGTCGTTTCAGTTCGGCAGAGTTCGGCACTGTGTTTGTGTGCGTGCGACTAGGCGTATGCGTGTAGTCTTCAATAGCTTTTCCGCGGCAGTCCCCGAGTGCTACACGTCTTTTTTACAATATATACATATTCATTTATTGCATTTATGAGAGTATATAATAGGTGACAAATACAGTTTAAGTAGGTACATCATGAAGCCCATTTGGGCATGGCAAATTAAATAAGGCAATATAATTCAATGTCAATAATAATAAAATCAACAACAATCAAAGGTATAAGACCAGTCCAGTACTATTAAAATATAATCAATTAATCTAATCCAATTAATTACAATTAAAATTCAAATAAAACATGTCAAAATTAAAAATTAATATCAAATAAATAACATTAAATTGTCTAGTCCAGTACTATTTAAATAAAACCAATTAATCTAATTTATTTAATTACAATTAAAATTCAAATAAAACATGTCAATAATTAAAATTAAAATCAAATAAATTACAGTAAAGTTATTAATTAGTGTATGTCAATTTTGATATTAATATTAATGCGCAAAAAATTCATCCAAATCATAATAACTCTTGACAGTCAAAAATTGCTGGCAATAAGTATTACTACCTATATGTAGATAAGTATAAGTTCACTCTCATTGGAGACACATAGTGATAAGTGGGATGGCAATCAGATATTAGTTACGGAAGGATTAACAGCATAACTTGATTCATTTGAACAACTCATTTGAAGAACTCTAGGAAAAAATATTTTTCAGATTCAATATTATCTAAGATCCCCTCGTAGACCATTGCTCAACATACGAAGCAAATATTAGTCCAATTACCATGTAGTACTCGTAATAACGAACAAAAAACTATCCCACATCATAAATTGTGAATTATATGCACTAATGTTTTATTGAAACGATACAGATTAATTCGCGTTTCACATTTTATATTAACCTGACGTTTGGGACCATTTTTAGCGTCCGTGGTCACAGGTAGACTAAGGTGTTAGCTGTCATTACAAAGTTTTGAAAAACAAATTGTAAACTACCATCACTCAAAAAATATTAAAATACGTTCCTATTCACAAAAAATATGCAAACAGTATCTTGAGATAACTAACCGCAAGACCTCAAGATCCGTAATAATCCATAAAAAGTGTATCATTTCAATGTCTACTGTTCGCGTAAGCCGAAGAAACAAATACTTAAGTTTTATTTTAATCTATAACAACAGATAGATAGATAGATAGATTAACACTTTATTGTACAACTACTACTAATACTCCTTTGGCGCAGCGACCCAATGTGTGTCTTGGCCTCCGACACGAGAACGCCATCTGATCCGGTCTTGCGCCGCCTCTTGCCAGTCCGTAACTTGTAGCTCCTCCAGCTGCCATTTTCTTTCTGAGTTGGACCCAGAATCTTCCACATGATCTTCCTCTCGGCCACCAAGAGCATTTCTTCTTCCTTAAGGGTTAGTGTCCAAACCTCACTGCCATACATCAAGATCGGTCTTATGATAGTTTTGTATATGCGTATCTTGGTTCTTCTACTAAGAAGACACCAGCACCTTGTGAAAGGCAGCAGTACAACGCAAGGCATTCTGGATACAAGTATTAGAGTATAGAGTAGAGTTATTGTTCAACACAAAACAAGAATTACATACAAGTTTAACAAAGAAATATGTACAGTTTAGGTGGTCTTATTGCTTGTATAGATCTCTTTCAGACAATCTTCGGATATAATTCAACAAACATCCCCATCGGTAATATTTTTGTCGATAGATATTTGTAACGTCTTTCCCCTCCCTACTAACCCTTGCCAGAGGTTTTCGCTATTTCAATTCGGTCTGTATTTCGCGAATCGCACAAAAGAACTTTCCGGGTTTTCCGTGAAAAGGTTTGATTTGTAAAAAAAAAACGAGTTTGTATTGAAACAGAATTTCCCGTGAATGTAGAATTGTAAAACCTAACCTAACGCACTCGACCTACATACAATGTTTATCTTACGGAAAAATAAAAGTGTTTTAAGCTTTTTGTTTTTTAATTTAATTTCGGGAAATTGCGCAAGAGTGTCTTCTCGTCTCAATTACCTCAGTGTCTGAAGACGAAAGTCTTCAACCAGTGTGTGTTACCAGTGATGACATACGGATCCGAAACATGGCCTCTAACTATGGGCCTTATAAAGAAGCTCAAGATATATAACACAACGAGCGATGGAAAGGGCTATGCTCGGTATTTCTCTACGAGATCGAATCAGAAATGAGGAGATACGTAGAAGAACTAAGGCTACGGACATAGCCTTAAGAATCAGTAAGCTCAAGTGGCAATGGGCAGGGCACATAGCGCGAAGAACTGATGGCCGTTGGAGCAGAAAAGTTCTGGATTGGAGACCTTTCGGCCAAAAGCGCAGCGTAGGACGTCCACCGACAAGATGGACAGACGACCGTGTGAAGATCGCAGGATCACACTGGATGCAGACCGCTTGTGATCGGTCTATGTGGAAAACTGTGGGGAAGGCCTATGTTCAGCAGTGGACGTCCCTTGGCTGATAATGATGATGATGAAACTTTTTGTTGTGACGCATTTTTATTCTTTGTGTAAGTACAAAAATGCGTCACAACAAAAAATGTAACTGTAATGTAAGGTGAATAAATTCATTTTAATAATAAATAAAAAACTTTTAAGTGCGATTGGGAGTCACTTTTACACAGCGTAAATCATATCAATATTATCGATAAATAGTGATGGAATCAAAGTGATGTGATGATGATAAATGAATGTACATGTATAAATATTTTATTATTAAGTTAGTATACCTTTTAACTACGAGGGCGTTTTGATAACTCCATGACTTTCAGGCTGAATAGAAACTTTTTTTATTTTTAATGATATTTTCTTAAAAGTAATATTTTTGCGAACCTAAAATAATTCTATTTTCAAATATGGCGCGAAAACAATATTTAATAACAAAAGAAGTTTGGCGGCTGTGAAGGTGTTCTTCGAAAATGGAGAAATCCGAGTTTCGAGTCTTGATTAAACACTATTTTTTACGCGGGAAAACCATTAAGCAGACCGAAGACAAGTTGAAAAAATATTACGGGGATTCAGCGCCGTCTCATGGAATGGTACATAAATGGTTTACTGAGTTTCGTTGTGGACGTATTACAACCAATGATGCCGAGCGCCCAGGAAGGCCGATTGAGGTAACCACTGAGGACATTGTTAACAAAATCCACGATATTGTTTTGGCTGACCGTCGAGTAAAGATACGCGAGTTAGCTGAGGCTGTGCACATCTCAACTGAACGAGTTTTTCATATTTTGCACGATATTTTGGGAATGAAAAAACTTTCTGCAAGATGGGTGCGCGCTTACTGACAGTCGACCAAAAGCGAAAACGCGTGACTACTTCTGAGGCATGTCTGGCTATGTATAATCGCAATCCAAGTGAATTTTTGCGTCTGTACGTAACCGTGGATGAAACGTGGGTCCACCATTATACGCCAAAGACTAAACAACAGTCAAAGCAGTGGACTTCTACCGGCGAACGTGCACCAAAGAAGGCAAAAACGGTATGTTCGGCTGGTAAAGTGATGGCAACAGTATTTTGGGACAGTCAAGGGGTTATTTTCATCGATTTCTTGGAGAAAGGCAAGACAATAACCGGTGCTTACTATGCTGCATTGCTGGAAAGATTTAATGAAGAGTTGATGAAACGACCGCATCTAGCAAAGAAAAAAGTTCTATTTCATCAGGATAATGCTCCGGCCCACTCGTCTGCAGTCGCGACTTCAAAACTTGTCGAATTAGGATACGAATTATTGCCGCACCCTCCATATTCACCAGATTTAGCCCCCTGTGACTTCTTTCTCTTCCCAAACATGAAGAAATGGCTTGCTGGGCAAAGATTTTCATCCAATGAAGAGGTGATAGCTGCAACCGAGGCCTATTTTGCAGGCCTTAACAAAAAGTATTTTTTGGATGGGTTGAAGAGATTGGAGCATCGCTGGAAAAAGAGTGTAGAGTTGAAAGGAGAGTATGTAGAAAAATAAAATGTTTTTGTACACAAAATATATGTTTTTCTGTTCAAAGTCATGGACTTATCAAACCGCCCCAGTAAATAAAAAATATATAAACGGTATTATAAAAATATATATAAAAGGAAATGAAACTAAAATAATTATACCTCTAACCATTTCGCTTTCATTTCCTTTTTTATCTGTATGTGCACCGCTTGTATGTTCTCTGCTTAGACCTGTGGTTGACTGGTAGAGAATGCCTTCGGCATTAAGTCCGCAATTGTCCACAAGTTTGCGCAGAAGTTTTTTAAATAAATAAATTCATTTTTTTATTTAAGCTTTATCGCACAACAAAAAATTGTACAAAGCGCGGACTTAACGCATTAGAGCATTCTCTACCAGTGATACCTTAATTTTTACATAAACGCCATTTGCCAAAATAACATTGAAGTTTCGAGCTTTTTACGCAATGGGTCAAAGTTACCGTTCCTGGGCTAAAGTAATACACAGGCCCGTGTCTGTCTAACTTCGTCATTCGGCTCAACTCAGAAATGGCTTAAATGTGTGAAACTTATTATAAACTTTGAGCTTCTTGCGAAATAAATAACAAGCGCGGTCTTACTTGTGACGAGAAAGATGTTTAGTTTTGAACTCACTTTTAAAAAGATGCTATTCCTTCGACCTACAAACGTGAATCACAATATCGTTAGCCTGAAGGTTGCCTGCGCTCTCCGCAATAAGACTGTCAAAAATTAACAACCATCTCTTTCTTAAAAATTGGTTGCCTGTAAAGTCGGTATACGGGCGAAAGTTTTACGTGACAACGACTTTGAGTGGTAAAATAATTTTAATGTGAATATTCATTCGTATAACATGAACCGGTGTGTATGCCTATCTCTCTCACTCTCTCTCTCTCGCTCTGTCTCTCTCGCTCTTAGGCGGGTTAACTGTGCTCGAGTGGAAGGGACGCGTGCCTTTCACTTTTTATGTCTGTCTCACTCGCTCTTAGGCGGGCTAACCATGCCCGAGTCGAAGGGACGCGTGCCTCTCACTCGCTCTTATTGTGAGCGCGGAACGTGAGCGGAGCAGCGTAACGCAGTTTCTTGAAGTGTCACCCGGCAAACCAATTTATAAGACGTTGTCACGTCAAAACAGCCAAGTTCAAACCTTTTTTATTCTTACTAAGAGACTAGCAGCAAGCCCTGAATCACACCGATCTAGTGTTGTTAAGATTGATGGTGGAAGCGAACTACTCCCAGAATCCTCAAGGACTAAGGCACTACATGGTTGTCTTATCCTATAATAATAAACTCAACACTTCAGGACATTCACACACACACACAAACTTACATAGACGCACACTTACAGACAGTATATAATTGTAATAATATATTTAATTTTATATTATTCTATTCTTAATTTGGGCTAAAGACTGTTACTGCACATTGTTTTATGTTCTTAAAATTGAGACAAGATCCATTGCTATTAATTGCTATACGCAGTTATCATCCCGTAGGTAGTCTCATTTTTTTAACAACAACATCAAGTAGGTACATTGATCCGACTCTGTGGTAAGTAGCTTAAGCACTTGTGTTACAGATATCAGAATCAACAGTGGAATTACAAATAAACTTAAATAAATACATATATCACCGCGACCAGTACAAACAGACATGTTCATGAGCACAAATGTTTGTACAATGCGGGGATCGAACCGACGACCTCTTGGTTTATAGTCAACTTCTTGACCATACCACCAAAGTGGTCGTCGAGTCGTAAAATTACTACTAAGAATTTTTACACAAAAATTAAATGGAGTGAAAAAAATATGATGGCATGTCCTAGAGGTTTATTAAGATGGTTACATAACGTGGGTTTCGGCTTTAAGACGGTTAAAAAGCACGGTGTATAAAAGAAGAAATAAAGGACCTATCTAAATAAAATATATTCAACTTACTTATCTCAATTTATTACTACCATAATGTCGTAAAAATGAGGCTTACAAACCGTATCTGTGTCATAAAGTTGTCTTGACGGCTTGAAGACTGTAACATTATCTCGCGTATCCGCCATCTTATCTTAGTTCCATAAGTATAAGCTTGGTTCATAAAATGCTCGAAATATTTATCTAACAACGTGCTATTAAATAATAATAATTCATTTATTTCAGGCAACAGATTTAAAAAGAAATACAGGCCCATTTTAAAAATACCTTACAGACTAGGATACATACAAATAATAAAAATTACAGTATTAATCTAATTAAAATATTTAACACAAATCACACGCGTCAGCGAACAGATGCGTAGCGCGCGGTGTCGGCTGGCAGCCGTCCTCGGAACTTCCGAAACACGACGCCCTGCGGCCAGAAATCTTCCTTCATGAAGATCTCTAGATGGTGGGTCGGTACCCACACCACAAATTAAAATTCACTTTATCGAAAACTTTTAAAGACTGTTATTATTAATAACTAGCAAGGCATGACTAGAAGGTTGGTTAGACCTATATTCAGCAGTGGACGTTAACACTTTGAAGGACGGTACGATGTTTTATTATTATAACTGCTATAGCAGTCTACCGTCCTTCAAAGTGTTAAAATAGTACTTAGTAGAAAATTTCAACAGGCCTTATTTATTTAAGCTTTATTGCACACAAAACTATGTACAAAAGGTACAGTGCGGGAATGGAACCCGCGACCTCTCGGTTAATAGTCAACTTTTTAACCATTAAACCAAAGTGGTACCAAATCTCTGGTACGAAAAGCTACTTACACGATACACAATTTGTACTTTTGTAAAACAACTCCCAATCACAGAGATATTGGCACAAGTCTTCAAAGATTTAAAATACTTTTGAACAAGTTATTTTCACTAAAGATGTAATTGAAATGAGTCACTTTTACGGATTATTTCGATATTTAATTATATTTTATTTTAACCTGACGTTTCTGACCCTTTTCAGCGTCCGTGGTCACAGGTAGACTGTGTCTCTTTTTAATGTCTACTGTTTGCGTAAACCGAAGAACCGAATATATAAAAAGGTAATTTCTTTTTTGTAATTCCGATCATGTGTTCTTTTGCCCTCGGGTTAAGAACTGCGTTTAAAGTATTAGGCAGTACGATTTACAGTTCGGCGTTTAAAAAAAAACGTAATTGACGAATGCCTTCCAATTTGACATATCGTCCCGGATATTGGGTGGGTCCGGAAGTGGCTCCTGCCAGCGGGCGTTGCCCAAACATTTAAGTGTTGCCATTTTGTTACATTGACGAGCAAAGTAGCTATTGGAAATCGATTAATAATAATAATACACTAGCTGACCCGGCAAACGTTGTCTTGCCATATAAATGATTGTGGACAACCCTTATCACTAAGGGATATGAAAAATAGATGTTGGCTGATTCTCAAACCTACTACTGAACATGCTCACAAAATTTCATAAGAATCAGTCAAGTCGTTTCGGAGGAGTAACAGGAACGAACATTTTGACTTGATAATTTTATATAAAGAGATTTATTTCACACCCAAATAAATACGATCCATACAATGGTGTTAGTAAAAATCAATTATACTTAAAATCTATGTTAGTTTACTTAATCTAAAGCATAACACGACACTCCTTTATGCAGCTCGGTCCAATGTCTAAAGATAATACAACAAGGCTTATCTCTAGTTACCCCTAGGATGCTGTTCTTGCTCTTCCTTACCCTGCAGTGCATTGAGGCGACCCGCTTTCGAAATATTGTATAAAAATCATCAACATGAGCTTCAGCAAACATTGGTGATTAATAAATAAATAAATATTTCACAACAATCACACCAATTCTCTAGTCCCAAATTAAGCTACGAGGCTTGTGTTATGGGTACTAGACAACGGATAAACATACAAAAATACTTTTTTTTTGTAAATAAATACATACTATGTATAATACATAAAAAACACCCAGACCAGTACAAACACACATGTTCATGCACACTTATGCTTGTACTGTGCGGGGATCGAACCCGCGACTCTTGGTTTTAGAAGTCCGACCTGTGACTGCAGCACCAAGCGGTCGTCAATGCACTAGAATTTAATAAATATTAAAAAAAAAAACGATTCACAACAAATAAGTAATAAGTTTAATTGTATTTACTTTTAGCTGTAACATAAGTACTTAGACATGTACATACTAGTAACTTCAAATCGAATTACACCGGTTATTTCTTCGTCCGGAAAATGTCGCAGCAAAAATGTGAAATTTTTACATCGAATGCTCCAACTCACTACGAAATCAGAAGTATCATTTTGAATCCTTTGATAAAAATCTACCTACTGAATCTTATAAATCAACAATGAACAAGCTACAAAACAAAAAAAAATGTACCTGAATTTTTCCATGGGAATGTGTCATTTTCTGTCCCTTCTCGGGTATCAAAATATTTCCATACCGAATTTTATGCAAATTGATTCAGTAGTTTAGACGTGATTGAGTAACAGACATTGCAGAGTTACTTTTGCATTTACGAGTATAATAATACTTAGTATGGATTTTGACATAGGTAACAAGTTCGAAATATTTTAAAATTTGGCATTAATGTCATCACACATACCTAGTTATTAATTAATAATAATAATAGTCCTCCAGGCCGATTTCGATCACGGTGGTTAATCTCAACAGAGATCAGCCAACTACTCATCTGCCTATAAATGTCCCACTGCTGGGCACAGGCCTCACCTCAACTATGAAGTGGTGCGAGCCTTATTGGCGAGATTGGTGGAGGGGTAAATAAAGTGTAATCTCATCAGCCTATATACGTCCCACAGCTGGGCACAGGCCTCACCTCAACTATGAGGTGGTGCGAGCCTTACTCCACCACGCGGGCTCAGTGCGGATTGGTGGAGGGGTGTTTGTGAGGTAAGTGACCTACCTTACTGTCAGATGTTATTAAGCCGCCGAGGGCCTCTGACCAGGCTTAATTACTAATATCTATCGATATTAAATGGGACCGACAGCTTATCGTGCCTTCCGAAGCACGGAGATGCTTCTAAATAAACGTTACTTATATGGTCACAATGGTCACCCATCCCAAACTTAACCGCGCCGTAGGTTGCTTAACTTTTGGTATCACTACCAAACCGCTGCAACCACTGCGCCACAAGCACCTCAACTCGAAGCCACAGATATAATAATACCATGTAGCATGGCTATTGCAAGTGTCTGCATCTAATTTATATCCTCGACTATAAACTAGATGTGTATCGCTTGCTATACTCTCCAAAATTAATTGTCAGCCGCTAGTTACGCTAACCATAATTACTTTGATGTTATCTCATCGATACAATAGCTCTACCCTCAAAGGATATTATGAAGTGGACCTGTGAACAATGTTCAAATACATAAACGATGACGACAGTAAGCGTACGAAATACATAATTTGTACGAAATTCATATTCATATTCATAATATTTATTGCAAAGTCACACGTTACAGTAAGGTGTTACAGTCTCATGAGTAAACTAGTACAGTGACGCCTACATTCACATATCCCTATCGACGGGTCCTAAGAACAAAGTCGTATCTACAAGAAAATCCTATTCAAAAAAGTGGCAGTACGTCTCATTTAAGTTGTATTTGTCAATAACTTATCAGAAAACTATGATTTATAGAAAATTGTAATGAAAGGTATTTGTGTATTATATTAACTTGTTTTTACTTGCTAAAGTACTTTCAATATAATCTTTTTTATTAAAAATTGATTCCTAAGTAACGGTATGACTTTGTTTTTTGGAATAAACTCAGACCTAACTACATATGCGACGTTGTTTTATGGAATCTCTATACTTAGTAAAAGAAGTATGCGTACACGGGACGATGTACATCCATATTTGGTTAAGTAACTATGTTGTATGTGACAAATACAGGTACCTTAATGTTGATGGTAAAAAGAAAACTGTTTTGTACGATATTTTTTATTATTTAAATTGAACAGTCTTTTTAAGAAATCATATTTCGTTAATTACACATTGGAAATAAAATATTAAAAAATTCAAAATAAAAGTAACAAAATTCTAAACAGTTCAAAGAATATTCATGTTCTTTTAGAAATTTTGACTTATTCTTTTAAATTATTATCGAGAAATAACATTAAATGAAATATGTTCATATCTGTTAACAAACATTTAAACATATTTTTTTTCTTCATCTGGTCAGGTTCAGGTGTCGGGTTTGTTCGAAAAACATGATAAACTTCACACTGGTCTTTTTTTGAATGTGAAAGCCCAGATTTTTTTTTATTAACGATATCCCTATAGTGACATTCTTTCGTCGCTTTTGATGAGTATACGTTATGATTGACCATTAAATATATAATTAATACATTTGGCTTACACTTAGACTACCATCTAGACATAACTTCGTCGAATCCTTTCGAATAAAGTGAGAATCAACGGGGACAAACGAATTGACGTGGTCACACACTCTTTATCATGTTATTAGTAATGACATATTTGTGATGGTTATGTTTACCTCGGCGATCTTCCTCAAAATCAGCCACACCATCATATTTTTTTTTAAATGTTGTTTTAATCAACGAATTTGACGACCATTACACCAAAGTGGTCGTCAAATTCGTGTCGTTGTGCTCGATCCTCGCACTGTACAAACATTTGTGTGCATGAACATGTCTGTTTGTATTGATCTGGGTGTTATATGTATTTATTTCAGTTTATTTGTAATACCACTGCTGAATCTGATATCTGTAACGCAAGTGCTTAAGCTACTTACCACGGATTCAGATCAATATGTGATGTTGCTGTATATTTTAATCAAGCTTTCACTCATAGCTAGGTCTTGCAGACATTCACATTCCCATTTATTCCCATTATTTTGTCATCAAGTATCTTACCTCGTTTTTATACGTATTTTTTCAAATATTTCCTTTCTGTTTTTGTGGAGTTGATGTCAAATTACTGTTAGTTGCACTGTGAACTGAATATATCTATGAACTATGGTCGGGACAAAAGTTGTCATAGCAATCCTTGTGTATATTTAATGGAGATGGCATTAGTGCGGCAACTGTCATATGAAAAGTGGTAGGAGTAGCAACAGGCGGTTCTCCAAATTCTTCCAAGTATATCACTGGTGAATTATTAAAACTATATATAACCTCTTTGTTAAATGGAGTTAGTACTTCTTTTGGCAGCAGATCTTGTGACATGGGAACAGATGGCGTATTTACTTGCTGATAGATAGCCGACGTAAGATTTTTAGAGCTGCTCTTTTGATATGGTTGTATTAACGTTCGCATTATTATTACTTGTGGCAGCATCAATTTGAAGATCTGGTACTGATGTATGATAAGTGTCATCAAATATGTCCTGACATACATCTGCCATTTCGACGACAAAGTATTGGGCTCCTGGCGGTAACGGAGTTAGTACGGGCCTAAAGTGATTCTGTTTATAAGTCAAATAATTAACAGTGTATCTACTTAATTTTATTACCATACTTAAACACCAGTTTAACACGAGTAAAAAACGGTTATTTAAATTTAAAATAGTGCTTCAATTATGTAGTTTCGGTTAGAACAAAGTCTCGTGTGAAAGTTTGTTCAAATAACAGAATCGTATTATCACATGCGACTCTATTTTTGTATTGAATTTACGTAGAATAAAATCGTATGTGCACAGGCATTGGAAAGCTATAGGAGAACTTTGGCCGAACAGAGTCGGATATGAAAATAACCTTCTAAATGTTAAATATTGCTAATTTAATTGTATTATTGAAGTTTTGCTTTTAACAAAACATCTTATGAAATCAGGAAGAATCTTATTATTTATGATATATCGCAGAACAAAATATTTTAATCACATACGTCGGGAACTCCAATGTTTTTCTTCTTTTTCGTTAAATATTGACGAAAAAAATAAAATCACCAAAGCTATCTCTAAAATACGAAGGAATGATTAATATTAAACAAGAAGTTACCAGGATTATTAAGTACTTCATTGCTATTTTTGTTTGGATTTGAAATTAAAAAAAATATTTATATCCATTTGAAGAGCTAAGTCTAAAAGTTTTCTCTTTCTAGATGATGCAGACATCTTTAAACATACACTGTGAAACTATATACACACATTTTTACAATAATTTGACTCAAAACGAGATAATAGTTTTAACCACCAAAATATTTCGTCACTGAGGAGTACAAACTCGTGTGTGACGTTAGAGCGCGGCGCGTGCGGAGCTTACCTCGACGAACAGTTCTTACATGTCGATGCGTGCTCGTTCTTCGGAATGTATTTGAGATAAGGCAATGTTCAATTGATTATTTCAGAAAGTAAAAACGTTATTTAAAAATAATTACAGTTTCATGTAGCTATTGTGATTCTAAACACATTTAATCAATAAAAAAAATTTCGTCGTATGTTTTCATACGTTTGTGTTCTTAGGACCCGTCGCTATGTGCAGTCACGGTCATATACGAGTAATGCTTGCCACCGTATTGATCATAATTGCTATAAGTCATTAGTTCTAAATGTATATATAAATTGAGTGACCATAGATTATAATATTTTTTCTAACGAGAATCAATTTTTTTTCCTTTATGGCTTTGTCGTTAACGTAGCCATTATCAAGTAAAAAACGAGAATCAATCAATGCGTTTCAATGAGTAAATGATGCAAACCAATGAGTTTGACTGACACGGACACATAACTGTCATTTCCACAGATAAAGAAATGAGTTTCATAATCTAAAAATGTACAAATAAATTTGATCCTCTAGAGATAATATTATAATTTAGAATGATAACTTTTGAAAGTTTACAAGTAACTTGATTTAGCATTTTAGCTTTATGTAAAAGGTGTGTGATACATTGCAGAATCACACTGTTAAACTGGTAAAGATTTTCTGACCGTGACCATATGTGTGATATGATATACCTGTCACAAAAAAATGCGCGCTTATTTTCTTTGCTATCTAACATTCAGACAAATTTCCTCCTGGACATGATCTACCATCGCCGATCTGGAAGTCCTTAAACAGGCTTCGGACTCAAGTTGGTCGAAGTAAGGAGAACATGGCCAGGTGGGGATTTTCGGCAAGCTCCGATGTGCAGTGCAAACTATGGCACACTTAACATCGTGCCCGGCGTGCCCCAACACCTGCACGCCAGCGGATTTAATGAACTGCAGTCGATCCGCAATACAAGTGGCTGAATTCTGGGATGCCACGATGTAATTTCTCGTGTTCCATCGACACGCTAAGAAGGAGAATTTCATAGTATATTGAAAGCATAAGTAAGCCGCACCTCTGCCCCTTACTCAGTTGTGAACAACAAATATAAATTATTCAGTTCTCTCGAGGACTCGCTCAGGGCGGCTTGTGAGGCCGCATCGCTGAGAGATTGCTAGTGAATTATTTTCAATCATATTTGACATGACTCCGAGGTTGCTATGATTTACTTACTTAGTATGAACTGTAAGTAATATGCGGGTTCACAACTTCATCAATTCATCGAATTCAATTCATCGATGACAACAAGTCGATTATTTGAACGATGCGTTATATATCTGAAAGACGTTACATCAAATTAATTTTAGCATTGAAATGAACTATCGTAACTTCTTTCGGGCATGTAACGCATCGTTCTAACGAATAATCGACTTGTTGTCATCGATAAATTGTAATTCGACGAAACGTATTTCGAAATGGAGTAGTGGAGTAATATGCAGAGTGTAGGAAAACAGTCTGATTCATGAAGTATAACCGCAGATTACTAAATAGTTACTTGGTATAACCACAGATTACTAAATAGTTACTGGTATAACTCCTATGGACCATTCGTTTGGCGTGCGATATAGGGTGAACTGACAGTGAAAGTTTATATGTTTGGAGGTTTGGACTTTTGTCTGTTAATCACGCTGAAACTACTGAACGGATTTTGATGAATTTGGTATTCAGACAGAGTATGAGCTGACTTGGGTGCTAGAATACTTTTTATCTCGATTAAATGCTCCCTTGGGATAAAACAGGAAACTATTGTGGCGATGCCAATTGAGGCTAAATCCTCTTTGGACGAGGTGTAAATACTTTAACACTCTGACTGCCTCATTGATGCAGTGGGAAAGTTTCTTACATTACATCTGAAAGGTCCTGGGTTTGAATCCCAGGTGGAGCCAAAATTGTTTCTGAGATTGTCTGTCATGAATCTCTCAAAAACAGCCCCGTGCCTCGAAAAGCACGTTAAGCCGTTGGTCCTGCGCCTGATCTCTCTCCGGTCATGTCGGATTGCCGTCTCACCGAACTTTGAGAGTGATGGAGCAGTGAGTGCACCTGTGTATTGCGTTCACACTTGTGCACTATAATATCTTCTGCGTAGTTCAGCCAACTGGCTGATCTCTGTTGAGATTGGCTGCCGTGGTCGAAATCGGCCAGGAGGACTATTATATTATTATATGTTATTACTTTAACACTGACCACCGCTAAAGAAGATTATTGTAACTGCTGTCGTTGTAAATTTTTCATCTGTCTCGACCAACCCTTTTTCTCAGTCGCGATATTTCATAACTAGTGTACAATAGTTCACCATTGCCATTCCTATCATGTTCTTTGCATAACACTTTCTAACATCCATATACCATGTTCTTACGAAAATAAAGAATTATGAATTATGGATCCGCATTGCTAAATTTGTTATAAGTGTCACGATAGACCCTCACTTTCCACCTCGTGCGTATGTGTTAAAAAAAGGCCTTAACAAAAAACCCCGTTACAACTGAAGGGTGTTGTTGTGCCCGGAAAACTGCACAACATTCCCAATGATACCTTGGTCAAAATCTCAAAAAAAAAATCGGACCTCCCATACAAAATTGCCAATCAGCTGATCGATTTACTATGGGAGAGCCAAAAGATTTTTTGAGATTTCGACCTAGGTTTCTTAGCGAAAGATGTTCAGGTTTACGGGCACAACACTCTTCAGTTATAACGGGGTTTTTTGTTACACTTTGTATGAGCTACAACTGCCGACTCTTGGTCCGCACCTTTTTTTATTTTGTAATTTCTTTGTTAGTTTATTAAAAGTTTAACACATTTAACATGCTCCGCTATAAAATGTTATATAATTTATGATTTAAGTTATATATAGTATCTCGTGAGTGTGATCTAGTGATCTCGTCATATTTGTTAGTATTTGTAGGTATTAAACCTACAACCTACCACCGCTAAAATTTAAAACTATTAGGGGACTTTAAATGCCGGACCTTTTCCAAAAAACAAAGTTAAAATAATAAAAGTTATTCCGTTGAAAACAGTCACATGTTCGCAGGCGCTCTTCCGTTCGGGGCAGTTAGCAGTTCGCACCAAACTTTTTTGGCAACGTCCGAAACTAATTCGAACCAACTGCTAAATACGAATGTTACAGGCGTTTGAATTTTATTCAAAGCGTTTAAATATTTTAACAGGCACTAACAGCCAGTGCACGTAGGTATGCGCCTCGCGACTATAAGCGAATAGCGAATTCGACGATCGACTATGCAATGTGACATTGTCTAAGGTACCTGTGTCGGGAAACTCAGGATTAGTTGAGACGATAGAGTCTCATACCAAGTAGTTTAAAAAAAAATATGAAAATGTTATACAATATTTTTGATAAAATAAACTAGTTAATAACATGTAAACTGACTAGTTAATGACGACCGTTGTTGTTGACGACATGTCGGACTTTTACAACCTAGTGTCGGTTCTATCCCCGCACAGTACAAGGATAAGTTTGCATGAACATGTGTGTTTGACTGGTCTGGGTGTTTCCTACGTATAATATATATTTAATTACAAAAAAATATATTTAAGTATGTTTATACGTTGTCTTGTACCCATAACACCAAGCCTCGTAGCTTAATTTGGGACTAGAGAATTGGTATGATTGTTGTGAAATATTTATTTATTTATTAAACTCACCACACAAACTCACAAGATATAACCAAAGACTAGTTTGAGAGCCTCTGGTAACTTAGAGATTTTATGGCGTTTTCTTTATATAATTCATTATGAAATACATGTATGTTTTACAACGCATTTAGGGGGCTGATGGGGCTGCCGCGGTACTGCAATGCTTCGGCTATGCTAGCCGCAGCTGAAGTCGATAGCCTTTCGGCTATCATTAGAAAGCGCATTGCATCTCTGATGCATCGAGTCCGGGGCAGCGCCAACAGCCTTCTTAAAACGGTCGCAACGAGACTGGACGTGGACAGTGCCATTATGCAGCACTGGACCCGCGTCCAGATCGCCAAAGACACAAAAATTAATAATAATAATTTCTATTTTTAATGTATTATTAATTTGATGTACTAACATAGCTTATAACATTTATTGTTACTAACAAACACTAGGTACTATATCTGACCCCCCTGTGGGATCTCCACCTTGTAGTGGTGGTGGCTCAGTAACCGTGGCTTTGCCACCCACGGTGAAGCTAAGCGGGATCCAGGGAGGGGACGCTCCACGTGGGCTTGGGGAGGCCTGCGCAGGATGCGTCCAGGGGTGCGGGTGTGGGAGACAGTTTTGTCTGTCTCTCGCAGTCGGGTGCGGTCGCGGGAGGAGAGACGTCTCGGTGTTTCGTTGCCGTGCGGCCTATCTCCCGCGACCAAACGGGGGCGCACCGTTGGATGGCGCTGCGGTGGGGCCGCAGAGGAAGAGGAGATGCGGTGTGTCGTTGCCGTCCTCCCTATCCTCTGCGGCCGGGAGGTGGCGGAGCCCAACACCTTGCTCCGCCGCCAAGGAGTTTGTGGTCCTCGGGCTATCCGCCAGGGTGCCGTGGTGAATGCTCACGCGACCCCATGGCACCCCCCACAGTGGCGGAGTGGTGGAATGCGCTGTGGTTTTAGTGGGTAGTACGGCCTTGCACACCAGCCGTTGAGTCCCACATACCCCCCTGCAGATGTGTGGGGGGCATGCGTAAAGCATTTCCACAGCGAGAAAAAAAAAGGTACTATATCTTAAATAAATATATTTTATTTATTTATGTTAATGGTCAATTAATATATTTCTATTTCTATTAATATAATCCACTGGAAGTCCAGACACTAAAGACAAGTTGAGACAAAATATGAGCCACATGCCTTATAGGGTGAAGTCGCTAGCAGTAGTGACGTAGTAGTTTAAAAAAATACCTTTTATGAAAATTTTATAAAATCTTTTTGATAAAAAAACTAAGTTTAAAAATCTTAAACCACTGGGAATCCATTTCAATTTAGTTAGTGCTGATTAACAAAAAGAACTGGATTTACCAACTTTTGATTAAATTGTAAAAGTTTCAGTTTGATACAATATTATGCTAGTTCATAAAAATTCATAGCGTATTAAGTTAAGCTTTAGCTAAATGCATGTTTGGATTATTTTTTTCGACGTAAATAAGTCCAACTTAATATTCATGTATTTGACTAACATTACGTTTGCATCGCATTAATAACTTTTTTTAGGGTTCCGTACCTCAAAAGAAAAAAACGGAACCCTTATAAGATCAGGATTCCTCGGCGCGACGCCGCCGCAACTAGTCGTTCTACGCGAGTTCTCCCAGTAAAACCAGTGATCAAGACCCCTGCCTTACGGCCAATAACGTTAGCGTCGGTGTCTCGTTCAACTGGTCATTTGGCGACCGTTACTTTTCCAACCACAGTGCAAGACCTCCGTTACAGTGCAAATTCGCCTATGTTCCGTACCACCTGGACTGGTCGGTTATCTCTTATCGTATATTTTTGTGATCTACCGGCCGGGTGAAAAATACGAAGCAAGTTCTGTGTTTTTTACTACAAATTAAAGACTTTGTGATATAATTATGCCACTTCAACGCTCACCGACACATTCAGGCACCCCTTCGGGCTCCCAGGTTCAGTCTGAACCTGACATACCTACAAAGCTGGGACAGGAGTTTGATTGCTCCTTTGTGAGCGTACGCAATAAGCGTTTGCGGATGGAGTCCCCTAACAAAGACGACGGGTTCACGGAATTCAAAAACGAAATAAAAGAGCTACTGATAACCTGGAAATCTGAACAAGACTCCGTCCTTGCGTCATGGAAGGCTGACCAGGATTTGGTGCTAAAGAAACTTGTATCCGACGTAGGGGAAGTAAAGGTAAAGTGCAACGACATTCAAAAATGTCAACAGGAACTCGAAAAGACTTTAGAGTTTATGAATGGACAGTATGAAGAAATGCATACTAGAATAAGAAATCTGGAAAAGGAACGGAAAGAAAACCGTGACTGCATATTAGCCTTAGAGACAAAAATCCAGGATCTACAGAGAATGACCCGCTCTGCGACTGTGGAACTTCGTAATGTACCTCAAGGTGATAATGAGACCACTGCTGACTTAGCGAAAATTGTATGTAGCATTGGGAACACCCTGAACACGAACCTTCAACCGGAGGACCTCCGAGACATCTATAGAGGACCTGGTAAACCTGGAACCAACAGAAGTATAATAGTGGATTTTAATAAGGTCCAGACGAAATACGATTTTCTTACATCAGTGCGTAACTTTAATAAGTCCCGTAGACCGTCAGACAAGCTAAATACTCAACTTATCGGAATGAAAACAGACAAAACGCCCATTTTCATTGACGAGCACCTGTCAACTTCATTGAAAAAGCTTTTCTTCGAAGCTCGTACCTTCGCCAAGAAAAATGGATACAATTTTTGTTGGACGTCCCACTCCAAGGTGTTTCTTCGCAAGGAACAAGGGGCGAAACATATATACATTAAAACAGAGCAGTGTCTACGTGACCTTGAAAGTGGACAATGACTAGTTAATGACACATTTTCAAAGCTATTTGTTACCGTTTATGTGCCCTATATCTTTAATTTAAGTAAATTACATATTAAAAGTCTAACAAATTCACATATTATTATACACAATTACAAAACAACACAAACATACACAAATTTATTACAAACCATGCCATATACATTAACAGTATTAGGGAGAAGATATTATAATAACGAGTACCCAATGATTCACGATAATACCCTTTCGTATATTTTCGTTTACCATTATCCTAAAGAATTCCTTACCGTTTTATATTTCATTATTACTTCAAACCATAACATTGTTTTTAAATCAATACACATAACAATCGATAAACTCAATCCAGCTGACCCCACGCCGCAAATAAACTGGTGTAAAATCTATCACAGAGCTTGAATTAGATACCGTATCAAGTGGACTAGATATGTTTTATGTTGCCAAGTCATTTAAATGCCTACCTGATCAGTGTCTACAAATATTAGGTAACCAACATAAGTATCTTAAAATAGTTCACATGAACATCAGAAGCATCAATAAAAACCTTGACCACCTCACAGTTATGCTTGGCAACACACAACTAGACTTTGACATTTTAATTCTAAGTGAGTGTAGGCTTAAAAACAATAATAAGATACCACAGCTTGATGGATACAGATCATTTCAAACCTATAATAATATACTACAGAATGACGGCGTTGTGATATACACAAAACTAGGTTTGAATGTTACCGTGTGGGAACCAAGATTCGTGGACGGAAACTGCTTGGTTTGCACGTTGGATGACAAGTTTGCGTTTATTGGCATTTATCGATCACCATCATACTCTAATATAGATGCATTTTTGTCAAGTCTAAGCGGTCTCGTTCTTAGTCTTAATAAATTCACAAACATTTCACTGCTGGGGGACATTAACGTCGACATTAAAGCTAATAACACAGACAGATGTTCCGATCGTTACCTTACATCAACTGCAGCGCTTGGTCTTCTTCCAGCACACGCGTATCTTACACGTCTCGAAAAATGTTTAGACCATGTTCTTCTGAAAACTAAGCTGCCTGCCAAAGTCATGGTTCTGGATGCCTTGATAACTGACCACTCACCTACTATACTTTGCCTTCAAACAGGGTATAGTAAGAATAAATCACCTAGGACAATCGTTAGGACGGACTATGAAGCCATTCAAAGAGTCCTCAATGAAACTGATTTCTCTTCTGTCATGTGTGCTGTCGATGCGGATCGGGCGGCTGATCGTTTGGTATCCATTCTTTCCAGCACTGTAGACTCCTGTACAACAACGGTTGTTAAAACTCGTAGAAAAAATATTCTAAAGCCTTGGGTCACTCCGGGTCTGCTCAGGTGCATGCGAAACCGTGATAAAATGCATATGAAACTAAGGGGTGATCCTGAAAATGAAATTATCAAAGTAACCTATAAACGATACCGCAACTTCTTGAATAACCTACTTCACCGACTTAAGCGAGAACACCAGACAGCTGAGTTTAACAAGTCTAAAAATAACCCCAAAGCAATGTGGAAGGTGATTAGGAAAGCGACCAACTCTACTCGTGATGTGGATTCTCCACGGGAACTACTGCCAAAACATACAGACCCCCAAGAAGCCTTGAACACTGTTAACAAATATTTTGTGAGCATAGCGAGAGATCTGGCTGCTAAGATAACTCCCCCGGTATCTAACCTTGCATCGGTACCCGTCAAACAAATTATAAGTAACTCCCTTGTACTTACTGAGGTCGATCATAAAGAAGTGGAACGCATCATTTGTGGTCTTCGAGATGACTGCTCTCCCGGTTGGGATAAAATTTCTCCTGCAATAGTGAAAGCTTCCAAAGATGTCCTGATACCCCCAATTACACATATGTGTAATCTCTCAATATCTACCGGTGTCTTCCCTAAGGTTCTGAAGATAGCACAAGTTAGCCCTATATTTAAACAGGGTGACAAAACAGACGTGGCTAATTACAGACCGATATCAGTTCTGCCTGTCCTCTCGAAGGTCTTGGAGAGGATACTAAACAATGCTCTTGTAAAATTCTTGGCAAAATTCAACATTGTAGCGGAAAATCAATTCGGTTTCAGGTCTGGCATGTCAACTGAAGATGCAGTTGCTTCTTTCACAGGTGAAGTAATACACAAGCTGGATACTAATAAGAAGTGTTTTGGTGTTTTTCTGGACCTCTCCAAGGCCTTTGACACTGTATCAATCCCAATCTTGATCAACAAGCTGGAGTGTCATGGCATTCGTGGTCGCGAGCTGAGCATATTCCGGAGTTATCTCTTGGGCAGGGAGCAGTGCGTCAAATTTGGTCCATGCATCAGTGACATGCAATCTATTGACTATGGCGTACCACAAGGCAGCATTTTGGGACCTACGCTGTTCCAGTTATATGTCAACGACCTCTGCAAACTAAAAATTACTAACTGCAGTATATTTGCGTACGCTGACGACACTGCATGTCTGGTGTACGGTGATGACTGGAAGTCTGCAAAGCAAAACACCCAGAATGCCCTTGAAACTATAATGAACTGGCTCTCAACCAATCTCCTCACCTTGAATTTAAATAAGACTCAGATTCTCCCCTTTTACGTTTCTTCTGCCACCTCTCCCCCGCCGGTTGACTCCAATATCGTAGTGCATGCTTGTGGTCTACCGTCGGCGGCATGTGACTGTCCTCCCCTAAAAATTGCTGATGCCGTAAAATACCTAGGTGTCATTATTGATTCCAACCTAAAATGGGGTCCACAAATTGAAGCGTTGATTGGTAGGGTGCGTAAGCTAATTTACATATTTAAGATTGTAAGACACTTGGTAGATCGGGACACAGCCAAAAATATATATATTGCATTATGTCAATCCGTCTTGTCCTACTGCATCCCGATCTGGGGAGGAGCTGGCAAAACTGTAATGCTTAACTTAGAGCGGGCACAACGAACCATTCTTAAGATAATGTCACACAAACACTTTCGATACTCTACAAACCTGTTATACTTGGAGTGTCAGGTCTTAACAGTCCGACAACTATATATTCTTCGAAGTATATTGCGAAAACATGCCTCTCTTCCTCTTGATCGGAGCATCCTCAACCGTCGAAAGGCCAACTATCACGTATGTCCTTCAGTAAAATGCCGAATAGCTCTTACCAGAAATCAATTTCCTGCCCTGTCTTCAAAATTATATAATAGTATTCATAAGATCTTACATATCTATGCCCTTAACAGATTCGAGGTAAAACGGATAACCACAGCATGTTTGCTGAAGATGTCGTATTTAGAAACGGAAAATCTCCTTTATACATAATATCCAACATAGGACTTAGTTTTGCCTTTCCCTCTCTCTCTCTCTCTTTTTAGACACACACACACACACACACACACACACACACACACACACACATAAACACACACACACATGCTACAATTGTTATTTCGTATATATATATCTTTTATTTTTATTTTATTTTTTCTAAAGTAATTCAGTTTGAAAAATGTCGAGGAATCACTGACACTGAAGATACAGTTCTTACTAGTCTCATTGTCAGGGATATAAATCTCATGATGCAAAATGATTAAATTAACCCTGTACACACCCAAGAAAAATCTGTTATCATGTTATCTGTAATAAGGTTATGAATAAATTATTATTATTATTATTATTATTATTACTTTGTTGTCCGTCCGTCTGTCAAGACCGCTTTTCTCAGGAACGCGTGAAGGTATCAAACTGAAATTTCTATACGATACTTAGGTCTACTGTCCCTGGAAGCTGTAGAAAAATCAACCTTCTAAGCCAACGCAATCAAAAGATACAGCCATTAAAGCCGCAAATTTTCGAAACTCGCACGGGAATCAAAACCTGCATGCCCTTTCTGGGTTAGCTGGAAGAGATCTCGCCAGGGATAAGCTCGCCCTTGCTCATCAATGTATTTCTGTTATGTTTAAATGTATTTTCTTATTGCAATAAAGAGTTTATACAATACAATACAATACAACCTACAGGGTACTTCCCGTAAACTTAGAATCTTGAAATTTAGTACGAAGTCACGTCTTACAGTACAGATATAGGAAAAATTACGAAAACCGTAAATTTTCAGTTTCATCATATAAAAAAAATATTTTTGAAAAATTTGAAAATTTCAAAGTGACTATATAAGAGTTATATACCTACAGGTTTGTACGGAACCCTCGGTGCGCGAGTCCGACTCGCACTTGTTTCATACAAAATCCATACTAATATTGTAAATGCGAAAGTAACCCTGTCAATCTGTCTGTTACTGAATGACGCCTAAACTAGTGAACCTATTTGAATAATTTTTTATTCAAGTTTTAAATTAAAAATTACGTAATAAATGTCTTGAAAGAATGTTTAGGTACCTAAATTAAATAAAATTAAGGATTCTCAGTAAATAATAGATGTTTTATGCAAATTATTGATTATTAATTCAAAAAAAGTTTTCACAATGGCCACCGCCATTTTCTAAACATACATTAATTCCGTTTCTAATTTCTCTGTTTAAGTTGACGTTTGACTGTTTTGCTGCTTCTTTAATTCTCTCCAGTAATTTTATTTTAATTTTATAAAACACTAACAAACATTGATCTGACTCCGTGGTAAGTAGCTAAAGCACTTGTGTTACAGATATCAGAATCAACAATTGTATTACAAATAAGCTTAAATAAATATATATATAACACCTAGACCAGTACAAACAGACGTGTTCATTCACACAAATGTTTGCACATTACGGGGTTCGAACCTCTTGGTTAATTCGTGCCATGGTTCGTATTCCACCTTGGGAATCTTGCGTCGACTATTTTAAGAAGCTCAACATCATGACGGTTCCTAGTCTCTATTTATATATTTTGTTAACTGACCTGGTTAAGCATAGGGATAGATACGAGACAGAAGCCGAAATGCATGAAAGGCACAAAACTCGGAGAAAAAACCTGAAACAAAATGTCATACCTTGCCTGAATGTTGTGAAACATTGTCCACGCAATCGAGCTGTAACGCTTTTTAACAGACTGCCAAAGGAATTAAAATTAGAGACTAGGTTTAGCGTTTTTTAAATTAAATTAAAGAAATTTCTCTTGGAAAGGTGTCTGCATAGCGTAGAAGATTTTTGGTTTTAAGTTATTTTAATTATTATATAAATTCAAACACAATGCATGTTGTTTACTGAATAAATAAATGAATAGTCAACTTCTTGAATATTTTACCAAAGTATTCGTCAATTGTTGTCATGTTTGTTTTTTTTTTTTCATTGACCTTGCTTTTTAACTAACCACACATAACGTTGCGAGTGGGAAGAAGTAGTTTATTCGCTTTTTAGCTATGGCTGGTAAAATACTGTCTAGCCGTTGAAGGTCACCAGCTGTTTTTCTAGATCATTCAAGGGTTTTTTAGGGTTCCGTACCTCAAAAGGAAAAAACGGAACCCTTATAAGATCACTTTGTTGTCCGTCCGTCCGACCGTCCGTCCGTCTGTCAAGACCGTTTTTCTCAGGAACGCGTGGAGGTATCAAACTGAAATTTCTATATGATACTTAGGTCTACTGTCCCTGGAAGCTGTAGAAAAATCAACCTTCTAACCCAACGCAATCAAAAGATACAGCCATTTAGGCCGCCAATATCCGCAAATTTTCGAAACTCGCACGGGAATCAAAACCTACAGGGTACTTCCCGTAAACTTAGATTCTTGAGTTTTAGTACGAAGTCACGTCTTATAGTACAGATATAGGACAAATTACGAAAACCGTAAATTTTCAATTTCATCAAATAAAAGAATATATTTTTGACAATTTTGAAAATTTCAAAGTTACTACTCCTTATCTACAGGTTTGTACGGAACCCTCGGTGCGCGAGTCCAACTCGCACTTGACCGGTTTTTTTTACTCGAAAGTTGGTTTTATCTACCAAAACTTATCTCACCTATTCATAGTTCGGGATATCCCACTACCCCTAGTATTTTAAAACCAACTTTCAACATGTGTTTTTTCCGCGAAATATTTTCAGTTCGCAACGTTGGGTTTCCAATTCACCCCTATCGGCGATTCCTTTTGATTCCAAATTCACTGAGGGAGTTTAAAGGGGGGAGCGGGGAGGGAATGTAAATACAGATCGACATAAAACAGTCCGAATCTGTCAAAATATCCTATCTGAAAATGCTTTATACAAACCCTTTATTTCGACGACCACTTTAGTGTAATGGTCAAGAAGTTGACTATTACCCAAGAGGTCGCGGGTTCGATCCCCGCACTGTACAAACATTATTTTATGTGCATGGACATGTCTGTTTGTACTGGTCTCGGTGTTATATGTACGAGTATTTATTTAAGTTTATTTGTAATACCACAGTTGATTCTGATATCTGTAACACAAGTGCTTCAGCTACTTACCACGGAGTCGTAGCATTGTATGTGATGTTGTTGTATATTTATTTATTTATTATTATTATTTGCCATGTCTCAATGTTAATTTGTAATCGAATATTGCTTTCCAGTGTCTGATAGAGCTAAGTATACAACGTGCTGCTTTTGATAATCCATAAATTCTAGGTTAAATTCTATAAATCAACAAAATTAAAAGCCTCTTTGAACCTGTCGTCCAAAATGCTTAGTTTCAGAGATATCAGAGGTATAAAAATAATCACCATTAGAACATTTCCTTATTTTTGCACTGTTGCCAAACTTACGCACATAAAAATGAAATAAAGTTGTAATAGTTGTCATTTATTAATCTTATAGGAACGAATTAGGAAGAGGCAAAAGTTATAATTTCCCTTGATAAATTAATTCATATTTTGATGACCGGAATTGCGACGTTGTCATATTTCACATAAAAGTGTTTTGCATAGGTTGTCCTTATTTTATTGAATTATTTTCTATGAAAAATGAACATTATTTTTGATATAACAACGTCTTATAATTCGATGGAGCCGGTTGCACGCACCAAAAAACATGACGCATGCGGCGTTACCTCGCTCTGAGGCGTTCCATTCAAGGCTTGAAATGCAAGCGAGAGCGCGGAACGAGCGACAAAGAGGCAACGTGACAAGGACGTTGTCACGTTCAACTATCGTCAGTAAACCGACTTTACAGACAACCGATTTTTTTTAAAGAAAATAAAAAAGATTTTAATGCAATTCGATACCATTTCAAGGACTCATTCTAACCCTAGAGTAATGAGATATGAAAAAAAAAACACGTATAAGTGCGCTGTTGGTAAACTTTTATTTTGACTGCCTCGTTGGTATAGTGGCAATGTTTCTGCCTTACATCCGAGAGGTCCTGGGTTCGAATCCCAGGTCGAGACAAAATTGTTTTTGAGATTTTCTGTCATGAATTTCTCAAAAACAGCTCGGAGTCGGGAAATTGGCGGTGTTACACCCCCGTGCCTCGGAAAGCACGTTAAGCCGTTGGTCCTGCGCCTGATCTCTCTCCGGTCATATCGGATTGCCGTCTCACCGAACTTTGAGAGTGATGGAACAGTGAGTGCACCTGTGTATTGCGCTCACACTTGTGCACTATAATATCTCCTGCGTAGTTGGCTGATCTCTGTTGAGATTGGCCGCCGTGGTCGAAATCGGCCAGGAGGACTATTAAACTTTTATTTTATATACATCTGCAAATGTTGTTGTGTGACAACCACTTTGGTGTTGTGGTCAAGAAGTTGACTATTAACCAAGAGGTCGCGGGTTCGATTCCCGCACTGTACAAACATTTGTGTGCATGAACATATATGTTTGTACTGGTCTGGGTGTTATATATATTTATTTAAGTTTATTTGTAATATCACTTTTGATTTTGATATCTGTGACACAAGTGCTTTAGCTACTTACCGGCCACGGAGCAATCTATGTAAAAAAGTTGTATATTTATATTTATTTATTTACATCAAGAACAATAAACATGCTCTTTTCCAATTTACCTGCCCATGAATTGACTACTGGATATTCCGTGAGAGAACTCTTTAGGCCTTTTCCTTATCGGTTTTCAACCGTATGCTAACAGGATAAAGTACAAATTTTGGTGACATTTGTTTATCAGCTGGAAGTTAAAGGTTGTACATCGTACGGGACGGGTCTACCTTTAGGTTTAATGGAAATTCAATTATCCAGATGGTCAGTTAGGCATTAAAGTCGGAATGTCCCGACGATGAATGAAAATTAATCACATTAATATTAAAAATGTAAAATTTTCTTTGTTTGTAGGTATATTAAGATATTTGGAGTTTGGATGTTTGTCAGTCACGCTAAAACCATGGAACTGATTTTGATGAAACTTGGTATACAGACAGGGTATGACAGCTGACTTAGGTGATAGTATACTTTTCATCCCGGTTAGATGCTCCCTCGGTATAAAAACGTTTGCGCGGATGAAATACGCGGGCCACTAGTAATTAATTAGTTTAATTACTTCAATATAACTTTTTTTTATTTTTAACACATGTTCTACCTCCGTATTTCATGACCTATAACTGGGTTTTGGCAAATAAACGTTTGATTGAAATTGGTGGAAAGCAATTCATATTCTATCTACTTTTTTCTAAGCGGAAGGCAGTGGTCAATCTAATTCAGTCAAAAATTAACTTACTTTATTAATGTTGGCCTCTCCAGCTATGGTCAAGGCAATTAGATTTATGTTATTTTTTTTATTTATTGAATAAACAAAAAAGTTCCTTCAACGTCAGAAACAAGTGGCCACTAAAGAACTATGAAGCTGCATTCTTTCAGACTTGCTAAAAATAAAGCGAGAATAAAGTATATTTTAATATAAGACGGCCGATTCGAATGATAACACTAGTAATTTTACTTACGGGAGACAAACATTATCAAAATGGAGTCACACCCAACCCCAAATGCTGTGTTGCCTAACTCATTAACACATTTACGGACACTGCACGCCTATAGAAGTATAACAATAAAATTTATATTATGTTTGGGGGACTGTCCGTAAATGGATATATAATATATAATAAGCCATACGTTACAATATTGCCAAAATTTCACCGTTCTTGTTTCAAATGTAGGTATCATAGGAAATAACCTAGCATCTGGTGCTTAGTGGCACTTCTGTTCAACTAAAAACTCTTTGACAAAAACGTTTTCCGTTCCCCTAAGGACTAATGACGGGAAGCGAAGGGAATTGCGAACTAAACTATTACTTCAAGTTACGAGTAATTTTTAGAGACATTTATTATTTACGTAACCAAACGACGAATTTGACGACCGCTTGGTGCAGTGGTCCACATGACGGACTTCTAAAACCAAGGGTTGCGGTGGTTGCGGGTTCGATCTCCGCACAGTACAAACATAAGTGTGCATGAATATGTGTGTTTGTACTGGTCTGGGTGTTTTCTATGTATAATATGTATTTATTTACAAAAAAAAAGTATTTAAGTATGTTTATCCGTTGTCTAGTACACATAACACAAGCCTCGTAGCTTAATTTGGGACTAGAGAATTGGTGTGATTGTTGTGAAATATTTATTTATTTATTTATAATATGCATTTATTTACAACAAAAAAAAGTATTTAAGTATGTTTATCCGTTGTCTAGTACACATAACACAAGCCTCGTAGCTTAATGTGGGACTAGAGAATTGGTGTGATTGTTGTGAAATATTTATTTATTTATTTATAATATGCATTTATTTACAACAAAAAAAAGTATTTAAGTATGTTTATCCGTTGTCTAGTACCCATAACACAAGCCTCGTAGCGTAGTAGTAGTCGTAATGTGGGACTAGAGAATTGGTGTGATTGTTGTGAAATATTTATTTATTATTTATTAAATGTTTGAGTCAAATAAAACTGCGTGTTAAGAGACTAAAACAATAAAACTTTTACAATCAAACAGGACTCGTGCACTGAACATTCAATTGTTTAAAAATAACAGGTAATAGGCTAGATGACACCACCAATCGTTGACATACTCTTTATCGTATGTCAAAACGATCTGCCTCCATAGATTTTGTATGGGAATACTATAATTTGACGTCATAATTTAGTATCAGAAATCGAAGTTAATTGACTGAATATTAATTTAATTTTACGTAAATAAAAATTGTTTTTTACAGCTTTTTGGAAATAAATTGGTTTTGCTAGCTTCGAAGAGGTTATGTTTTTAAAACACCTTAAGTGTCCTCATGCCTATTGTCGAAAAACGGGATGACAGACGCTGAGATGGCGAAAGCACAGCCTATATATAAAACGTTAGGTATTAGTGTCCACTAACCTTAGACTGCCTCGTTGGTGTAGTGGCAAAGTTTCTGCCTTACATCCGAGAGGTCCTTGCTGCGAATCCCCGGTCGAGCAAAAATGGTTTCTGAGATTTTCTGTCATGAACTTCTCTGCAACAGCTCGGAGTCGGGAAATTGGCGGTGTAACACCCCAGTGTCTCGGTGCGCACGTTAAAGCCGTTGGTCCTGCGCCTGATCTCTTTCCGGTCATGTCGGATTGCCGTCTCACCGAACTTCGAGAGTGATGGAATAGTGAGTGCACCTGTGTATTGCGCTCGCACTTGTGCACTATGATATCACCTGCGTAGTTGGCCGATCTCTGCTGAGATTGGCCGCCGTGGTCGAAATCGGCCAGGAGGACTATTACTACTACTAACCTTAGACTGTCGCTGGTACAATTTTCCTAGGACACCCTGTATAAACGGAACTCATGGTTCATTTTAATGTAATAAGTAATCTTGTGACTTATATCGGAACATTATGACTAAGACATTTGTGATTATAATATTATTATAATTCGTAATAAGATTGTAAAATATTTGCATGCTATTTCTTATTCCTGGCTGGAAAAGCTGAGCCGTAATCATTTATAACCTACAAATGTACAAAAATGTACACTTTTCCACAAGCAAATCAATATTTATTTCATTTCATTTATTAATTATTTTTTGCGTTCACAACGCAATTTTGTAAATTCGAAAAGATAACAAATTTTTTTTCGGCTCCGGTCATCAGGGACGATTCTAACCCCCGACCCTTGGAAGTCCGGTCCATTTAATTTTATTTCAACACGTTAGACCAAAGACTATTCGTTCAATACTTAAGTGACAGAGAAAAACTTTTCAGCTTGAAATCATAAAGAAAGGTTCTCATTTCCGACTCAACATACAATAAGTATGTAACTCCAGAGTAAATCATTTTATCACATGCTGGGCCCGCATCTACGAATATCCATACTAATATTATAAAAGTAACTATGTCTGTCTGTTTGTTACTCAATCACGCCTAAGCCACTGAACCGATTTGCATGAAATTTGGTATGGAGATATTTTGATACCCGAGAAAGGACATACGCTACTTTTTACCGCGGGAAAATGACGCATTCCCATGGGAAAATTTATTTGGGCCGATCGCCTCTACGCCTTAACTACTAAACAGATTTAAATGAAATTTGGAAAGGAGATAGTTTGAGACTTAAGAAAGGGCATGACTTTTGACCGCGGGAAAACAACGCATTCTCATGGGAAAAATTACTTTCCGGGGAATCTGATCGCTTTCACTCCTAAATTGCGAAAGATTTGATTTATATTTGGATAAAATTTGTGTTACGGGAAAACAACGCATTCCAAAACAACTACCTAATGCGGACGAAGTCACGGGTAAAAGCTAGTAACAAATAAGTAGGTATGTAAGTACAGAATAAATCATTTCATCACAAACTGGCCCCGCATCTTCGCAAATTGCTGATAAATATTCCACAAATACACATCCATCTCTTTCACACAGCAAAGATTTAAAAGAAAACAACAAGAATCTTACATCTCACTCCCCACGATAAATTATGGCGGGAAAAATCGGCGGCATTCCAATTCACGGATTGCGACAAGATTGTTTATTGCTGGCTGAAATCTGAGGTATTTTTTCGCTATTGTTACGTTCTAGGGGTGTGGGATCTAGATTGAAATGCACTTCTAAACCGATGAAGTAGAGTAGGATTTATTGTACACACTTTACGTTACAACACTTAGTACACAAACACTTATATCGCACTCCAAAATCTTCTTGTCGCAGTTTTCGCTTCGATGTTTACTCGTCGCTTTCCCGAATTAAACTCAAACTCGGTCGCATTCCCGGGCTCCTTATATACCGGCCGTCAAGGACTCCCGAATATTCGGTAGGTACCTACTACCCAGTACGAGACTGTTCGGGATCCTTCCAAATGCCGTCTTGCCTAGCCTAGACCTTTCTCGAATCATAGTGCTATCCTTGTCTTGTGCTGTCTCTGTCACACCTTTCTGGAATGTTCTTAGTATAGCTGCCTCTCTCTAATCGTGCTATCTCTTTCACTCCTACTGAAAATTACGTCATATACTGAAGTGGGCTTCAAAGGCCCATAAGGGGTCCTGAAAACGCCTGAAAACGGGTTTTCAGGTTATGGCGTCATCTGATAGAGGGTGGCCTGAAACGGACTGAAAACATGTTTCAGGCGCCTGAAAACAACGGCAACTTGGGTGAAATTTCGATAAACTAGTATGTGTTAGAGCACTCTCTGAAACGGCCTGAAATGGTATTTCAGCCTGCTGAAAACGCCTCCAAGGCATGGAAAAACACGATCAAAGTTTTAGCACTAGCCTACCGGCGTAACACTACCCCCTCCTTAGACATGCTCGTCCCGAGCATCATTCGTTCCATGGTACTTGGCCAACCGATCAACATGAACAATCTTACAGGGGCTACGTGCGTTGCGCTGTATCCGATAAGTGACGTCGTTGATCCTTGTGACTACTTTGTACGGCCCTTCCCAACTCGGCGACAATTTTGGTGACTTTCCTTTTCGACGCATAGGGTTATGTAGCCACACGAATGATCCTTCCTCAAACCTCGTCTGGTTAGACTTCCGGTCGTATCTGGTCTTCACCTTCTCGCTGGCCTGCAATCCATGTTCACGAACATGCCTGTGAACATCATCAAGCCGGTTTCGCAGTTCACTTGCATACTCCGAAACCGTCTTTGGTGCATCTGGAGGACGTCCGGTCAGAAGGTCTGCAGGTAAACGTAGTTCTCTTCCAAAATTAGCACACGCAGGAGTTACGGCCGTGCTTTCATGAACTGCTGTCCGATATGCCATTAAAAAGAGCGGAATATGCCTGTCCCAATCCTTTTGATGGTTGTCAACTACTTTGGCCAAATGTCGTTCCAGAGTCTGATTGAATCTCTCAACCATTCCGTCTGACTGTGGGTGATAGGCCGTAGTCCGAGTTTTATGAATTCCCATGACTCGGCAAGTCTCCTGAAACACCAGAGACTCAAAATTTCTTCCCTGATCACTGTGGATCTCAAGAGGCACACCATACCGACAAAACACTTCAGTCACTACAGTTTCCGCTACTGTGACTGCCTCTTGATTCGGAATGGCAAATACCTCAGGCCATTTGGTGAAATAGTCCATGACCACCAGGATGTACTTGTTTCCACGGTCAGAGGTCGGGAACGGGCCTGCGACGTCTAAAGCAATTCTTTCCCAAGGCGCTCCCACGTTGTAAACTTTAAGCGCACCTCTACTACGTGTATGTGGTCCCTTAACTGACGAACAGCTAGTACATTTCCTACACCAGTCTTCCACGTCGTCCCGACAGTTTATCCAGTAAAAACGTTGCCGAATCTTCATCAGAGTCCTTTTTACTCCTAGGTGTCCACCGGAAGCGCCGTCGTGAAAGGATCTTAAAACATCGCTAACTCTCTTTCTTGGTACAACCACTTGAAGATGAGCATCCTTTCCGTTTTCTGACTCCCATTTCCTGCACAGTACGCCATTGTGCATAACCAGACTTTCCCATTGCGCCCAGTAGCTCTTTGTCACGGTACTCATCGGAGCTACCTCACACCACCTTGGTTTGGGCGCCCCAGCGTTGATCCAATCGTAAATGGGCTTTACATCGCAATCTTCCTGTTGTGCTTCTTGCATTGCTTCATCACTCCATTCTTCGCTAACAGTGTCTGTCCTCAACATCTTCACGCAGTCCTTACCCTCTTGCCTTAAACAGTGTTTGCAATCATCAGGACAAGGTCTTCGAGAGAGGGCATCTGCGTTGCCATGTGACTTTCCACTGCGATGTTCGATGACAAAGTCATATTCCTGCAGTTGTTCGATCCAGCGTGCCACCTGACCCTCAGGGTTCTTAAACTCTAACAACCACTTTAGAGCAGCGTGGTCAGTTCTTATTCGGAACTTGCGTCCAAGCAGGTATTTACTAAAATGCTGCAGAGTTTTGACGACTGCCAGCAATTCTCTCCTAGTGACGCAGTAGTTTCTCTCCGGCTTCGATAGCGACTTGCTAAAATAGGCGATCACAACTTTCTGATCACCCTTCTTCTGTGACAAGACTCCTCCAATGCCAGTATTGCTTGCATCAGTGTCAACAACAAACTCGTTCTCTGGGTCTGGATATCCCAAAATCGGTGTTTCACAAAGTCTCTGTTTGAGGTCTGAGAAAGCTGCTGCACACTGATCATCCCAGTTGAATTGTCTTTTCTCTTCTGTCAGCTGGTGCAAAGGCTTTGCTATATCTGAGAAGTTCTTTACAAATCGTCGGTAGTACGAGCAAAGTCCCAAGAAGGCACTTACTGCTGTCTTGTCTTTCGGTGTCGGCCAGTCCTTAACTGCACTTATCTTCACAGGGTCTGTCTGGATGCCATCTGATGAAATCACATGTCCCAAGTAGTTAACCTTGCGCTTGAAGAATGAGCATTTCTTCGGACTTAGTTTTAAGTTAGCATCGCGCAACTTGGACAAAACTTGTTCCAGCTTCTTGAGGTGGTCATCAAAATCTTTGCCTACAATTATGATGTCATCCAGATACACTAGGCACGTATCACCCAGGAGACCAGCCAGTATTTGCTCCATCAACCGCTCAAACGTTGCTGGTGCGTTGCACAATCCAAACGGCATTACATTAAACTGCCAAAGTCCTTTACCGGTTGAAAAGGCTGTTTTCTCTTTGTCCTTGTCTTTTATTTCCACTTGCCAATAGCCACTTTTCAAATCCAACGTGGAAAACCATTTCATTCCATGCAGAGTGTCCAAAGTGTCATCTATCCTAGGCAATGGATAACTGTCTTTCTTAGTCACATCGTTGAGTCGACGATAGTCTACGCAAAATCTCATGGTTCCATCCTTCTTTTTCACCAAGACTACTGGAGAACACCAAGGACTTGTCGACGGTTCTATCACTTTATCTCTCCTCATTTCCTTGATCATGTCTTCCACTTCCTTCTCTCGAGCTACTGGAACTCGCCGCGGTCGTTGTCGAATAGGCATGACATCTCCGGTGTCGATCTCGTGCTGCACTACTCCAGTTCTCCCGATATCACTGTCATGTGCAGAGAAGACGCTCCTATAGCGCTTTAGCAAATTACGTGCCTTAAGAAGTTCTTCCTTTGTGAGATCATTTTGGCAGTTTTCCAATAACTTTCCAATTTCCACAACTTCTTCTTGTAACTTGTTCTCCTTCGACCCATGGCAACTCCGTATCCAAGAGATTGCCTCGCATGTTCCCATAAGGGTTCCTTTACTTATGACGTGTTGAGTGTCACTTAGATTTAGCACCCTTATAAATGCTGCAGATGACGTCGTTACCACTGTGCGAGCTGGCATCCATGGTTTACTGCCGTCCATTTTCTCTATTAACACGCAGGAATAAGATCCTTGTCTCGCACCGTGCGGCAATGTCACCGGAACTAGGGCTTGCGATCTCGGTTGAAGTGTAGTCCTTCTAGCGCAGAAGACATGTCCACTCACTCCACCTTCCATAGGAACTTCATAAGCCCCAAATTTCAGCACGCCTCCTTTCATGTCGATCTTACACTCGTACTTCCTCATAAAGTCAAGACCAATAATGCAGTCATCTACGATGTTAGCAATGATGACTTTGTGCCAGTACTTCTTTTCTCCAATCTTCACTGACACTTCCTGCTCCCCCTGGACGGAGATGTACTGGCCGGTAGCCGTTTGCAGCTGAAGATGCATTGGTCGGACTAGATGATCCCTGGACAGGTGTTTCAGCAGTCGAGAACTGATCACGGTCCGAGAAGCTCCGGTGTCAATAGTAAGGTGACATGGTACTCCACCAATTTCTCCTTTGACAGCCAGACTGTTCCCGTCGTTCGCCTGCGAGATCATAACTGGGACATTTTGACCACCAGCCAGCACTCGTCCCTCAGTCCTGGCTTTTACTCGTTTCCCTGCTGCTGCCGCTCTGAACTATCAGAGCTTGCTGGCCTCTCCGTTCGGTCTGAGTCCCGTTGCCTCCAAGATCTTTTTGGGCAGCCTGATTGTATGTGTCCTCTTTCCCCGCAGTTGTAGCATCGAGGCCCAGTTTCTCGAGGTGGAGCAATCGGCTCCCTGGCCGCAACTTCGCGCACCCTAAAGGATTTTGTTGAGTCTTGGCGTACAGCTTCCACCTCCAGGGCATGGGCGAGCGCATCCTTCAAGGTCCCATGGTGTCCCAGCCGTACAGCAGCCCTCACTTCAAAGTCCCGAATCCCATCTATGAATGCCTGTACTAGCGTTTCATCGATGAAAGTCGCTGCGGAACCTTGGTACGCCTTCCGGACGAGCTTCTCTATCTCAATTGCCCACTTTTGTAACGACTCATTATGCCCCTGAGTCCTATTCTTCAGCTGAGCTCTGTAAACGTGCTCTAGATGGCTGTCACCGAAGCGTGCCTCTAAAGCTTCAAGAAGACGGTTGTATCTCTTCTCCTTTCCTAACGCTTCCAGAACAGTGAGAGCTTCGTCCCGCAGCGCCAAACTCAGTGCCGTTTTAGCATAGTCCTTGCTCCAGCCATTCGCTTCGGCAACCATCTCAAATTGGAGCTTGTATGCGGCCCACGAAGAGGTACCATCATATGGAGGTACCTTTAACTTTTCACCTCCTGTGGCTGGTGCACCTGATACACTGGTGGTGCCGTTGGCCACTTTGATCTCCAACTTCTGGAGGCGATTCTCCTGGCCCTCCACTTTTTCGTTCAGTCCATTGAGGCGCTTCTCGTGGTTTTCAACTTTAATTTCAACGCCCACAATTTTGTCTTGCACCTCAGCCATCTCCTTTTTCCATTCTGCAGCTACTTCGTGTACCTCACGGAGGACTTCTTTCAGGTCCCGTAGCTCTTGCTGCAAAATTTTGGCTTGTTCCTCGTGCCATCTAGCCTGTTCCTCCTGCCTTCTGGTCTGTTCCTCCTGCTGAACCCGTAGCTCTTGTTGCAGGATTTTGGCTTGTTCCTCCTGCCTTCTAGCCTGTTCCTCCTGCCTTCTGGTCTGTTCCTCCTGCCTTCTAGCCTGTTCTTTCAGGAGGATCAAAATGGCGTTGACGTCTATCTCCGGCGTCCTTGAAGCTGGTACCGCTGTGTCTGACGTTCCGGCGGTGCCCGCAGAGTCTCCAGCAGCGGTGCGGCTTCGGGTCTGCATCCCCTCCTTCTCTTCTTCTCGCGGAGTAATCGGCATTTTCAATCCCACTTCTGACACCAAATGTTACGTTCTAGGGGTGTGGGATCTAGATTGAAATGCACTTCTAAACCGATGAAGTAGAGTAGGATTTATTGTACACACTTTACGTTACAACACTTAGTACACAAACACTTATATCGCACTCCAAAATCTTCTTGTCGCAGTTTTCGCTTCGATGTTTACTCGTCGCTTTCCCGAATTAAACTCAAACTCGGTCGCATTCCCGGGCTCCTTATATACCGGCCGTCAAGGACTCCCGAATATTCGGTAGGTACCTACTACCCAGTACGAGACTGTTCGGGATCCTTCCAAATGCCGTCTTGCCTAGCCTAGACCTTTCTCGAATCATAGTGCTATCCTTGTCTTGTGCTGTCTCTGTCACACCTTTCTGGAATGTTCTTAGTATAGCTGCCTCTCTCTAATCGTGCTATCTCTTTCACTCCTACTGAAAATTACGTCATATACTGAAGTGGGCTTCAAAGGCCCATAAGGGGTCCTGAAAACGCCTGAAAACGGGTTTTCAGGTTATGGCGTCATCTGATAGAGGGTGGCCTGAAACGGACTGAAAACATGTTTCAGGCGCCTGAAAACAACGGCAACTTGGGTGAAATTTCGATAAACTAGTATGTGTTAGAGCACTCTCTGAAACGGCCTGAAATGGTATTTCAGCCTGCTGAAAACGCCTCCAAGGCATGGAAAAACACGATCAAAGTTTTAGCACTAGCCTACCGGCGTAACACTATTTTAATTTTCTTTGAGTAAATAAAAAATCTACTTACCAGTAGAAGAAAACCTTATGTATTCATAAATAAATGCATTGTATATTTTATATATAATCCCATGTGTAATGCTCATGTTACTGGTATGATTATTTTTGTGTTTTCTCTTTTATTTATTTTGTCGCAACGCCAACCAATCATTGGCGTTGAGTCCACCTTTTTTATATAGTTATGTTGTGCAAGAAACCATTGTAGATGGCTATGACCATTTTGACCGTATACTTAAGTGACGTCTATTTACAAGCATCTCCGTGCTTCGGAAAGCTCGTTAAGCTGTTGGTTCCGGTTAATATCGATACATATTAGTCGTTAAGCCTGGATAAACAGATGCATTCGGGCGGCTTAATAACATTATTATCAGGACCCACAGGGGCCTGGCATAACGCTAAGTTAAGTCCTCTTGGTATAATAATATGTTAATAAATATACAAAAACATCACATACATTGATCTGACTCCGTGGTAAGTAGCTTAAGCACTTGTGTTACAGATATCAGAATCAACAGTGGTATTACAAATAAACTTATATAAATACATACCTTTAACACCACAACCAGTACAAACAGACATGTTCATGCACACATATGTTTGTGCAGTGCGAGTATTGAGCCCGCAACCTCTTGGTTATTAGTCAACTTCTTGACCATTACACCAAAGTGGTCGTATCTCAAGTTTGGACATCATAAACACACAAAAATGCGTGCTGGCTGACTTGCCCTGCAAAATTACTTTTTAACAACATGAAACTACTTGTATCATGTTTTTTCTTTGTTTTGCCTCATTGTTTTAGTTACTTTTGTTTCTGTAGTTTTTTTTCTGTTTATTATACTTTACGTTTCGTTCTGTGTATTCGATGTCCTAAATCAATAAACGCTTTTTTTTTCTTTTTTAGTAAGGTTGGTCACACTTTTTACTTTACAAAAATAGCTTCGGTTGTAAGTTTTAGTAGCATTTTACTAGTTTAGCTGCTGCCTAGATATTTTAGTATCATCAATGCTGACAATGCAACGTTTAGTAGTAATAATAGACCTCCTGGCCGATTTCGACCACGGCGGCCAATCGCAACAGGGATCAGCCAACAGCGTAGGAGATATTAGAGTGCACAAGTGTGAGCACAACACACAGGTGCACTCACTGTTCCATCACTCTCAAAGTTTGGTGAGACGGCAATCCAACATGATCGTAGAGGGATCAGGCGCAGGACCAACGGCTTAACGTGCGGACAGAGGCACGGGGGTGTAACACCGACAACTTCCCAACTCTGAGCTGTTTTTGAGAAATTCATGACAGAAAAACTCAGAAACTATTTTTGGCTCGACGGGATTCGAACCCAGGACCTCTCGGATGTAAGGCAGAAACTTTGCCACTACAAGAACGAGGCAGTAGATAACAAAGATTAAAAAAAATAACATTGATTAGAGTGGTTGGTTATATAGCCTTGCGTGTAATATCCGAGACCGTAGTTTACCACATTCACTTTCAATCCCCCTCCACCGGGCAGTCATCACGCGAGCCATAAATATGTACAAATGGTCTCTCGGTCTGTGTTGCTGTGTCTCGTTTGAAGGTTTTTTCTATTTTATTTTCCTTTTATTAGGGTTCCACGGGAAAATGTTAAGAGAAACCTATAAAGCTTTCACTTTTGACGTCTGCGTGAAGTCACTTACATAGTATTTTACGCAGACTGCCTCGTTGGTGTAGTGGCAAAGTTTCTGCCTTACATCCGAGAGGTCCTGGGTTCGAATTCCAGGTCGAGCAAAAATTGTTTCTGAGATTTTCTGTCATGAATTTCACGTAAACAGCTCGAAGTCGGGAAGTTGGCGGTGTTACACCCCCGTGCCTCGGTGCGCACGTTAAGCCGTTGATCCTGCGCCTGATCTCTCTCCGGTCATGTCGGATTGCCGTCTCACCGATCTTTGAGAGTGATGGAACAGTGAGTGCACCTGTGTATTGCGCTCACACTTGTGCACTATAATATCTCCTGCGTAGTTGGCTGATCTTTGTGAGATTGGCCGCCGTTGTCGAAATCTGTCAGGAGGACTATTGTTTTACGCATTTTCACTAAAACACTTACTTAAAACAGGTACCGTAGTTTAGCCTTACCTGACTTCTTGGTTCTCTTCCCGGTAATTAGCAATATATTGTAAACTGCAGTATATTGCTGAGTATTGGAAAAGTACTTTTATTTTTTTATTAATCTATTAACCAAACGGCTTGTCTTATTTGTCCAATTCTTGTCTTTATTTATAACACTTAATATAATTATTACTAGCCCTCGTGGTTTTCTTGTACTACTCGTATGTAAGTTTATTAAGTGTTCTGTAACGGTTATTTACATGATAATTAAGAGTCAAAATAATATTAAAACGAAACTCGATGCAAGAAACTTTTGGGCGATTAATTACATTTTATTAAAGAAGGTACTCTAACCATTTTCAATAAAGGAAGTAGGTACACACGTGAGTCATTTTGAGGAAGGTATGTACTCAGTTCTCACTAAATCCTGCCTCTTGCAATAAGGACGAAACGATTAACTGAGTATCTTTTAAAGCTACGCATAGCTGTTGTGATTTTAATTTAAACTTTGTATTAATGTTGACTTTAATTGACGTGACAACGTCTTATAAATTGGTTTGCCGGGTGACACTTCAAGAAACTGCGTTACGCTCCGCTCACGTTCCGCGCTCACAATGAGAGCGAGTGAGAGGCACGCGTCCCTTCGACTCGGGCATGGTTAGCCCGCCTAAGAGCGAGTGAGACAGACATAAAAAGTGAAAGGCACGCGTCCCTTCCACTCGAGCACAGTTAACCCGCCTAAGAGCGAGAGAGACAGAGCGAGAGAGAGAGAGTGAGAGAGATAGGCATACACACCAGTTCATGTTATACGAATGAATATTCACATTAAAATTATTTTACCACTCAAAGTCGTTGTCACGTAAAACTTTCGCCCGTATACCGACTTTACAGGCAACCAATTTTTTTTAGTATTAATTTCAATTCTGTGTTTGATTTTAATTAAAAAAAAATTAATCCGATAATAATAGAATGTAGTGAACTGTTACGATACTATGAATTTGGATAATAAGAACTAACATTATTTTTTCAGATATTGTCATTTACTAACCATACTACGAGCTATAAGTTGCACTTAATGAATAATTTTTATTTTATATTTATTTTATAGCTAAGTATACTTACACAAATTTTCTCACCCATATACGAGTAGATTACTAAAAAAAAATTGGTTGCCTGTAAAGTCGGTATACGGGCGAAAGTTTTACGTGACAACGACTTTGAGTGGTAAAATAATTTTAATGTGAATATTCATTCGTATAACATGAACCGGTGTGTATGCCTATCTCTCTCACTCTCTCTCTCTCGCTCTGTCTCTCTCGCTCTTAGGCGGGCTAACTGTGCTCGAGTGGAAGGGACGCGTGCCTTTCACTTTTTATGTCTGTCTCACTCGCTCTTAGGCGGGCTAACCATGCCCGAGTCGAAGGGACGCGTGCCTCTCACTCGCTCTCATTGTGAGCGCGGAACGTGAGCGGAGCGTAACGCAGTTTCTTGAAGTGTCACCCGGCAAACCAATTTATAAGACGTTGTCACGTCAATAATTTAACTAACTTTTCAGTCAACACCCGAATGACAGCCGGTGAGCATCATCGACTGGACAGATTCAGTTAAGAACCACCGAGATTTAACGATATTTCGAATAAAAAAACCGCTTTAAATAAATAAAATAAATAAAGCTGAAAAAGATGATTATTTTGCTTTAAATTTCCACGAAACGACGCCAGCGCAGGAACCAAAATACATCCAACTGTTATCACCTGAAAAAGCTAGAACTGGAAGTCGCTGGACTTACAATATCTACAACTCACAACGTGACACAGAAGATGCACTGGAATCACAACACTGACACCAACAAAACACTCGACGCGTTTCGCCAATACACGTGGCATCCTCAGGAGATGCTTTCGCTTCGACAGACTAAGAGCGACGTCGCTTTTCAGGTGATTACAGTTGGATGTATTTTGGTCCCTGCGCTGGCGTCGTTTCGTGGAAATTTAAAGCAAAATAATCATCTTTTTCAGCTTAAGTCATGGATTTCCGCAAAGTAACGCCTGATTCCATCAACTATATAAAATAAATATAAATATTTCACAACAATCACACCAATTCTCTATTCCCAAATTAAGCTACGAGGCTTGTGTTATGGGTAATAGACAACGAATAAACATAATTAAATATATTTTTTTAATAAATACATATTATACATAGAATACACCCAGACCAGTACAAACACACATGTTCATGCACACATATGCTTGAAAAAAAAAACTGAAAATAACTTCACTGTTAAACACAAAATATGATCTTGCTTTAAAAACGATCTACCCTTCAGGAGCTACGGTTCAACGGACAGACACACAAGAACAGATACAAAGGTCAAACTTATGACACCTTTCTTTTTCGTCGGTGTTTAAAAACAGAACCCTCGGCGTGATACTTATACTTGACAGTTTTTCGCCCAACTGTTCAGAAAGACTTAAATGTTTATCCATTTTCACGGTTTTTCATTTACACAGCCAAACGAGCAGTGATCATTTTAAATGTTACACTGAAACTGTCGAATTAGTTTTTCTTCATTACACAATGGTATAATTAAATGTGAGATTGCCTGAAAATGTATAAATTATCAATAAAATTAAATGATTTTAATTTAAAATTTAAAAGTCCGTTCAATTAGGTCTCAAACACTTATATTTAGGAACATGTAATCAATATATGAACAACTAGTGGCCGCCCGCGACTTCGTCCGCGTGGAAAGCCTTTATCTTAAAAATTCTTTATGAATTGTAGCCTATATGTTATTCTGATGTATAAGCTATGTTGTGGTAAAGTTTCATTCAAATCCATTCAGTAGTTTTTACGTGAAAGAGTAACAAACATCCATACATCCATACATCCATACTTACAAACTTTCGCCTTTATAATAGTAGTAGGATATAGAGGTGCTTGTGGCGCAGTAGTTGCAGTGCTTTGGTAGTGATACCAAAAGTTAAGCAACCTTCGGCGCGGTCATATTTGGGATGGGTGACCATTCTGACCATACAAGTGAGGTCTATTTACAAGCATCTCTGTGCTTCGGAAGGCACGTTAAGGTGTTGGTCCCGGTTAATATCGATAGATATTAGTCGTTAAGCCTGGTCGGAGGCCCTCGGGCGGCTTAATAACATCTGACAGTAAGGTTGGTCACTTACCTTACACACACCCCTCCACCAATCCGCACTGAGCCCGCGTGGTGGAGTATGGCTCGGACCACCTCATAGTTGAGGTGAGGCCTGTGCTCAGCAGTGGGACGAATATAGGCTGATGATAATCAATATATGTAGCACTCTCCTACAACTAGATTGCCTTAACTTTGACCCTTCTGGACGGTGATTTTTCCTAAAGGGTTCGTAACAGTCAAAACGAACCCCAGTCGGGTAATTTATAATTTTCCCCGTTTCAACCTCCGTACGGCGTAAATCATAAATATTCGCTGAATGATCGCGAAACGCGGCGCGTGCGAATTATTGTCATTATATGCTAATTCCGTCGCTAAACGCTGTCCAAAATTGCGAAAAAATGCGAATGTTTTATGTGAAAAATTACCTGACTCTGCAGTACCTGATATTTTTTTAGGAATAACCAACCTTTTCCTCCTAATAATAAGATTAAGTAACTTTATTTTTTAGCGTTAACAATGCAACTTCCTTTACAATATGTCATTAAAAAAAATTTATGAAATATGGACTGCCACTGACCGGTTTTGATCCCGCACCTCTCGTAAACCGGGCGATTACGGGTTGCGTCGTTTTGGGAAAGACTTCGCAGCTCCCCTAACAGTATACTCGCGGCGGTCAGCGAGGATCTCTATTGTAGTCCTATCTACAGACATTGGCTCGATATTCTCCGGAAGGCGAATCGACGTTGAATTAGTATTGCATATTAATTAATTAAATTAAATTCTATTAATTTTATACCTGTATACAAATTTTAATTTAGTATTATTTTATCCATTTACATACTTTTACTGTATTTTATGTTTTTCATATATAAGAAAATTTATTATTATTATTATTACTCTACCAATTGAGCTACCGTAGAAAAATGAGACTCACGGGCCTAAGCCAAGTGGGCCTCATAACCTAAATGTTGTGTTGTGTGGTCATCCTGTAAAAACTCTTAAAGAAAAATGGACTGCAACAGGCGGGACTAGAACCCGCACCTCTCGCAAGCCGGGCGATTGCTACCAATTGAGCTACCGTGACACTTACTCATCGGTTCGAATTTCTTTAAGTGCTTCTTAGGCTGCAACCAGAGAGGTGCTTGTGGCGCAGTGGTTGCTGCGCTTTGGTAGTGATACCTAAAGTTAAGCAACCTAAGGCGCGGTCATGTTTGGGATGGGTGACCATTCCCATATAAGTGACGTGCTTCGGAAGGCACGTTAATCTGTTGGTCCCGTTTAATATCGATAGATATTAGTCGTTAAGCCTGGTCAGAGGCCCACGGGCGGCTTAATAACATCTGACAGTAAGGTTGGTCACTTACCTTACAAACACCCCTCCACCAATCCTCACTGAGCCCGCGTGGTGGAGTAAAGCTTGGACCACCTCATAGTTGAGGTGAGGCCTGTGCCCGCAGTGGGACGTATATAGGCTGATGAGAGGCTGCAACCAGAAATGATCTATCACTGTTGCGGTAAGATACCTACAAAATTCGAAAGGAACAAAGTAATACGCAGGTAAGTACGTTAGGTATTCAGTAACCATATTTTGCGCTATTCTCACTCAATCGCAAAGAAGCTTTGCTCATGAGATAAATTTTTCATTTCATTTCTCATACAAACCGCACACAATAGAATGGTATCAATTTTCTCTTATAAATGTGCATTGGGTCGGACGAACCACAGTTGACGTATGGAGCTTGCATTTGTAACTTTAAAGAAAAATATTAAAAGTTTGGTAAAACTTTCATGAAAGTACGAATCGGGGTCAAGTATCTACGGATTCTCCATAAATATCTAAACCTGACATTGATCTTCAATCCCCTTAAATTAATTCCACGACTTCTTGTAAATATCAGAAAGCAATCAAGTCTCGTATATTAACTAAATTAGAGAAACCGCTTCGAAAACAAAGCCCGACCGAAAACAAACATGGCGGCTTGTTTGCTTAGGACTGCATTCAGGACGGCAAAATATCTCAGTTAGATATTACGTCTGCCTTATATATACTTACCTTTGCCTAGATCACACGTGACAAGTGAACATGGGCGAGACAGAAAAATGATTATCGGCCGAGACAGTAAGATCGGCGAGTAGGTGTGAACGCCTATTTTGTATTTCAATTTTTTAGGCGAGTCAGTCAGAGAATTCCATTTTATTCATTAAATTTTTTGCTTTCCGTGCCCTAAATCCATAAACATTCATTTCATCAATCAACTATTACAAGTATTGCAGCATTGAGTTTGTCTTTCAGATGGTAGTCCGCACTTTGTAAATCCCATAAACATGGATGGGATTTATAAAGTTGGATAAATTTCATGGTTGTCTCCATGTCCCAAACCATTTTTTGAAATCTTTCAACAGTCACAAACGCATGTGATGTCATAATATGACACATTCGGCCTAATAGATAGAATAAGCGCCGAGTGGCTGTCTCGCCCGAACACTCGTCCAAGGGCTCGGCCGAGCACTCGCCAATTTGTTACATGTGACGAGCACTCGGCCGAGTACTCACTTCGTGTGAACAGATTGACGAGTGCTGTCTATGTCATGAATACTGTCTCGGCCGAGAATAATTTTACTGTCTCCCCGTTTACTCGACGCATGTGATCAAGTCATAAATCTTGACATCACCAATTTCATACCTCTTCTTGACGCATTTGTGATTTCGTCGTTAAAATCACCACTTTTTCTAGGGGCTTACCGTTAAGCTAGATAGGTTGTTAACTACTGTAGTGTTATGTAACGTCTAATAAATATACCTATATTAATGCCTCAACATAAACATAGTTTCAGAATTCCAACTATTTCCCCCGACCCTAACTCGTACGACATTAGAAATTCCTAGAAATTTTTCTGTACTATACTAGCTCGCATTTCTAACAGCCAGTGCTCGTATGTGGCGTACTGTCGCCGTGACTCGCGCTTGTCAGTGATTTACAGCCGGTTCCAATATTATATCTATATTTGACTGCAAGGTAGACAGATAGATAGCTTTTAGTATGAAATTATATTACTTTAAGTTTATGGTAGACTAGTGGCCGCCCGCGACTTCGTCCGCGTGGAAAGCCTTTATCTTAAAAATTCTTTATGAATTGTAGCCTATATGTTATTCTGATGTATAAGCTATATTGTGGTAAAGTTTCATTCAAATCCATTCAGTAGTTTTTACGTGAAAGAGTAACAAACATCCATACATCCATACTTACAAACTTTCGCCTTTATAATAGTAGTAGGATAACCGGTGAAAACTAAAACTTTAAATAAATCCCGAAAAGAACTAGTATACACAGGGATTACAGGTGAGCTTTCAGTTGGTCGGATTTCGAACAGCTAAAGCGTTTAGGTGCGTAAAGGTGGTTCTTAAACCACCGTTATTAAATTATTTTTCGAATAAAAAACCTCACTTCTTCTTTTTCTTCTTAGCGTGTCGATGGAACACGAGAAATTACATCGTGGCAGCCCAGAAGTCAGCCACTTGTATTGCGGATTGACTGCAGGTCATTAAATCCGCTGACGTGCAGGTGTTGAGGCACGCCGGGCACGATGTTAAGTGTGCCATAGTTTGCACTACACCGCACTGAAATAGAACCATTCGGAAGCTACGATGTCACAGGCAGACACATACAACACAGAGAGAATAGGCGTCAAACTTATAATACCCCTTTTTGTCCTCGTAGGTTAAAAATCAGGCTTTTATAATCGGCTGTAAGGCAGTCAAAGGTGGATAGAATATGGAAACCGGTCGTTAGCACGTAAGACATAATAAAAAAACATGATTGAAAAAACCTATATAAAACAAAAAAGAAACAATCCAAAAATGGATGGTGTTTACCATCGAGATTAGAAACTACTGTAAGTTGAGATTCCAATTTTCTCATTTCCAAAAATCCTTGCAATACCTTTTCAAATGGACATTTTAAGAAATGCGTCATTAATCGCGGAACAATTAACAAATGCAACCAAAAACATATAAATAAAAATAATTCAAAAAAGGCACAGGCCAAACAGTCTGTGGTTTTCTTTTTAAATTAATAAAAGTCCCCCTGGCCGATTTCGACCACGGCGGCCAATCTCAACAGAGATCAGCCAACTACGCAGGAGATATTATAGTGCACAAGTGTGAGAGCAATACACAGGTTCAGTCACTGTTCCATCACTCTCAAAGTTCGGTGAGACGGCAATCCGACATGACAAAGATCAGGCGCAGACCAACGGCTTAACGTGCTTTCCGAGGCACGGGGGTGTAACACCGCCAACTTCCCGACTCCGAGCTGTTTTTGAGAAATTCATGACAGAAAATCTTAGATACAAATTTTGGCTCGATCTGGAATTCGAACCCAGGACCTCTCGGATGTAAGGCGGAAACTTTGCCACTACACCAACGAGGCAATCTTTTTAAATAAAGTAGCCGCGCAATTGGATCGCGCGCGTCTGTCGCGGGTCGCAGCGACAATATTCAGCAGGTGTGCGTGGGCCTTAAATGCCTGGGTTCAATCTGCATACAAACTGGACTAAATGAGGACTTAGATTGCGAAAGTTTCGGAGCCATGTTGGCATCAATTCAAGTTCAATTGTTTGGGATGTGAATTTGCAAAAGTCAATTAAAAATTTACGTTACAACCTTACACAAAACTCATATATGTGAAAACTGGTATAAAGCCAATCAAAAAAAAACTAAAACTAAATAAATAACTAAATTGACTGGTAAAAGTCAATCATATCAATCTCCTTATATCATATCAGCCTGTAACAGTTCACTGCTGGACATAGGTCTCCCCCAAGGAGCGCCACAGGCCCACAGCGCACTATCTCCTGCCCTTTGCATCCAGTCACTACCAGCTGCCTTCTTCAGGCCGTCTGTCCATCTAGCCGGGGGGCGTCCCACACTACGTTTACCTAAGCGTGGTCTCCATTCGAGAACCTTCCTGCTCCACCTCTCATCGGTTCTGCGACAGACATGGCCAGCCCACTGCCACTTTAGCTTGCTACATTTTTGGATAACATCCTTTACCTTAGTTACCTTAGTCCTATTTATTTTCTTATTAAGGTACAGCAACAAAATACAAATCAAGACTTAATCTAAGCTACACTGGTATAGAATATCACTTTCAATTTGCATTCCGATTAGAGCTGAACACAACGTTTTCATTTGGCAGTTAAATACAAAAAAAATATAATAAACGGTATACAGAGATCTAAAAATTACTTTTTCATGCTAATTCCCTCCCTACTAATACAATCTGCACATTCAGAATATTGGATTGTTAAACGTTACATTATTTCGACATACTGGAAGATCAAAAACTTGCTGCCTTGTCCTACTACCACTTGTCATAAATGAGAGATGTGATGTTATGTCGTATGACCTCGTTGCGGTTCTTATCCCTTAGTGAGATCCCCAACATAGACCTTTCCATAGCACGCTGAGTGACGTGCAGTCGGTGAGCCAGCTTGACTGTCATGTTCCACGTTTCGGCTCCGTAGGTTAAGACTGGTAAGACGCATTCTCCAATCTTAAGGATATGCTATTATATACGAGTTGATGCTATTTATTAATGGGTTATTTTCAAGTTTTAGACAAAGGTTTGAACTCAGTTTATTTAAGGTAAGATTTTATTCATAACTAGCGACCCGGCGCTCTCTGTTTCGCCACCAGCCAGATGGCCTCGTTTTATGTAACATTATGGCGCTGTATGTGAATAATTGTTATCCCTGTTTTCCTGCGTGTCTGTGGATTTTTTCCTGAATTTTATTTGCTATAAACCTTACGGAGCCCGAGACCTTTCCAACGAAGGCGAAACCGTGGAAATCGGTTCGTGCGTTCTGGAGTTATAGCGTCAGGCAGGAAAACCCGACTTATTTTGTATTATACCGACCGATACCGATTTTATATTTATTATATGATATTATATTACATGTCAACGTATTAAAACAATTCATTTAATTAAATTCATTGGAAAATTTTATAATTAACTAGCTTTTACCCGCGGCTTTGCCCGCGTAGAATGAGGACATTTAAAAATGACTTAGTGAATGTATTTTTTGCATATAAAAAGTTTAATTTTGATCATTCCGTAGGGAATTATCTTATATTTTTACCATGTTTCCGTGTTTGTTTTTCACGATTTTGGTAGTAATAAATCGTATAACACCGATGTAATTATTTTATAATATTGATCTATATACGATGTTTTCAGCAAGTACATATAGGTTTCTTGCACTTGACACTCGAGAACATGCCACATAGAGCTGGCCATGGGAAAAGCAAGGAGTGCCCAAATGTATACCCGCCACTTTTAATGTTTGTCCCTGGGACTTATTTATCGTCATGGCGAATGCCAACTTCAAGGGAAATTGCAGCCTCTCAAACAATCGCAAAGAAAATCAAGTCCGTTAGAAAAGCCAAATCGACAAATTATTCGAAAAACCAATTGAAAACGCAGAACTGAAACGACACAGAATTAACCTAAAAAAAAAACCTAATTTCACCTCAAAGTCACAGTCATTAATATCCAAGTAGCTGTGGTAATTCATTATCGCGTTTTAAAATACAGGCAACGCCATCTATTGGCGCCTCAATAAACTATACTGAGACTACGCTTATGTAGAATGAAAGTTGCTATTTTCCTGCTGTATTGTATGGGAACATGTAAGTAGAATCCTATTTTATCCCACGGGAGCATATAATTACAATAAAAAGTAAATCTAATTCAGGTTATACACTGCTCAACACTGTCTAGAGATGAAGAAAATGTATTGCATTGTAGTTGATTCATTAACTTGAATTAAAAACTATTATTTAACCAAATTTCATTAAAATCCATTCAGTACTTCCGGCGTGATTGAGGATTATCAAGATTCCTGCTTTATCCCATGGGAGAGTTTAATCGGGATAGAAAGTACCCTATCACCTAAGTTAGCCTATACCCTGCTTGTATACCAAATTTCATCAAAATCCATTCAGTAGTTTTAGCGTGATTGACGGACAAACATCCAAACATCCAAACAAATATACTTTCACATTTATAATATTAATAAGATGATAGATGATACAAATTAAAATTAAAATCAGTTATTTATGTAAATCAGTCAGTATGTATATATAATTTATAAAATGCTTGCTCATTTATGTACAAATGTTTAATTAGCTCCTACAATTAAACTTTAGTTAAACATTTTCTAGCCACTAAGCCTCCTGACTAAGGGGGTGTTTACATAAAAATTTAGTAGGCAAGTAAGTGTAGACTGGCTGTTTTAAATTTATCAAAGCTTTCTACTGCATACTTCGGGACACAGTAATTTCTAGTATGGCTAAATAAATTACCTTAGGTACATACCACGTACACGTATGGTATTCATAAGACCTAACATAAATAAATAAATAATAAATAAATAAATATTTCACAACAATCACACCAATTCTCTAGTCCCAAACTAAGCTACGAGGCTTGTGTTATGGGTACTAGACAACGGATAAACATACTTAAATACTTTTTTTTTGTAAATAAATACATATTATACATAGAAAACACCCAGACCAGTACAAACACACATGTTCATGCACACTTATGCTTGTACTGTGCGGGGATCAAACATAAGATATGGCATGGCAGACAACGCCAAAAAGTTAATAAACCCACCCTTTGTACATTTTTTGTGCAATCCCACTGCTGTGCCAATCCCAATGTGTAAATTATTAACTATACATTCTATATTCCTTATATATAAAAAAACTGCTGTTCGTTAGTCTCGCTTAAACTAGAGAACGGCTGAACCGATTACAATTATTTTAGCCTTGAAATATTTGTGGAATCTCAGGGAAGTTATAAGCGATGAGAAAATATTGATAAATTGCGAAAGCAGCGGGCAGGACAGCGTCTGCTTGGTCCACTAGTAACTCTAAACGCTAGCCGTCACACCCCAATAGATCAAAGATCAAGAATGACAGGATGAATTCACCTTTAAAAGATTAAAGCACAGGGGTATTAAAGGGAATTATTAATTACTCCGGACTTACACCTAATTACCGCGGCGGAGTGCCGACCTAGCGAGGTAAAACACATTAATAAGTGAGGTCAGAGGAATCTAACAGATTTGTGGTACGCGTTGTTTTCCCGCGGTCAAAAGTAATTTATGTCCTTTCTTAAGTCTCAAACTATCTTCGTACCAAATTTCATTTCGAGCGATCGGTCCACTTGAATTTTCCATGGGGGTGCGTCATTTTCCCGCGGTAAAAAGTAGCCTATGTCCTTTCTCGGATATCAAAAAATCTCCATACCAATTTTTCGTGAAAATTGGTTTAGTAGTTTAAGCGTGATTGAGTAACAGACACACAGACATAGTTACTTTCGCATTTATAATAATAGTATGGAAGTATGGATTTAGAAGATTTGTGTACATAAGAGCATTCCTTTCCCACCAGCTGTGTCACGGTCTAAAAATAATAAGTTTTTCTAAATTCTACTAACAAGACTCACAAAGACTCATGTCTTTGTGACATATTAAATAGTACAATACATTTGACGACCGCTTGGTGCAGTGGTCCACATGTCGGACTTCTAAAACCAAGGGTCGCGGGTTCGATCCCCGCACAGTACAAGCATAAGTGTGCATGAACATGTGTGTTTGTACTGGTCTGGGTGTTTTCTATGTATAATATATATTTATTTACAAAAAAAAGTATTTAAGTATGTTTATTCGTTTTCTAGTACCCATAACACAAGCCTCGTAGCTTAATTTGGGACTAGAGAATTGGTGTGATTGTAGTGAAATATTTATTTATTTATTAACATTACAAAAAAAAAATATTGAGGTACCGTTTTAAAGAAGAACGCGGACGAAGTCGCAGGTGCCGCTAGTTTTTGTAAAAAGTGAAATAGTGTGAGGGTGTGAAATCTACAACAGAACACTGAAAAGGCGTAAAACATCCAAAGCTGACTGATTTACGGGGCAGTATCTACGTTCCCCTGTAAATCTGACTATACCTACTAGTACGAGAGTCCACGACCAAAATTTTTGTCTCATAGCAATACGGCCAAAACTGCATCAAATCGATAGATACGATTATCCTGAACTCGAAAATACCAATATCAGACATTTTCCGCGTAGCGTTTGATCTGACCGAATTTTCAAAATTGTCAAAGAATTTTACCGAACTGCATCATAGCAATATGTCTGATTTGCAGACTGTAGTTGAATGATAGTTCTGAGATACCGAAAACATATTTTTCAGACGTTAGTAGTGTAGCGCAAACCCGTAAAATCACTTAAAAAAATTGAAAATGAGACAAAAAAAATGTCTCATAGCAATACGTCTGAAAATCTTTTTTAGTAGTAAATTTTGGTTATTTGATGCGAACAAAACAATTTTCAGACGGAAATGTGTACTCATTAAATTTTGAGACCGTTTTGAAAATGTTAACAAATTTTACCGATCGGTATCATAGCAATATGTCTGAAAATTGTTGGACATGATAAATTAAGTTGTCCACATGTGCAAAAAATTTATATCAGACAAATTAAGTGTAGCACCTTCTCTATCAGACAACTTTTCGATACTCAGATATCATTTAAAAATCGTATTGAGGCATCTTGAATTTTCTGTTACAAACCAATGAATACGTTGCGACCCTGAATTTATTAGATGATAATTAACAAAGAATTTACCCGAAACCTTAACATTGAAGTTGAAGGACTGAAATAAATCGCACAAAAGGAAACTGAGATGAAGGGAAGGGAAGGGGCAGGAGCGTAACAAGCGCTGAGGCTGTTGAAATTAAATACTGATTGATTTGATAGTTTTGGTTTTATTTAAAGCACACTTGAGTAACTTTTACAAAAGAAATAAGTAATGACATCTGTCAAAGTACATATAACAGACAAGGGAGATTCTTGAATATCTATAAAGGCTGTAAATTTAAAAAAACATTTAACAGATGCGTCGGCCAGGCGACTCCGAAACGTTATTTTCGTTTTTGGGAGTATATGCTACACTTAAAGTGTCTGAAAACAGGTTATTGGTAATCATGGCAGCAATACGAAAAGTTGAAAAAAAAATTTATCCGTATTGCTATGATACAGGTCGGCTAAATTTGTTGACATTTTCAAAAATGCGCTCAGGCTATATGCTACGCGCAAAATGTCTGAAAACAAACTTTTTCGTAATACAATTATAAAATCTATGTACATTTTCACTATCAGACGTATTGCTATAATACCGACTGTCTTTTTTTTTTGACACAGCAGAAATGGCCTCCCACGCAGTTGCTACACTTTCGACCGTTACTACACACCTAGTCGGGTTCAGAATCATACAATCTAACGATTTTATAGGGCTTTTGCCGTATTGCTATGAGACATGGTTTTGGTCGTGGGCTCTCGTACTATACATTTGACATTTTCCTTACGGATTCCTTTCTGTTTCAACTGTATTGGAGACTGCAGTGTGTAACTAGACAAAATATACATATTTACTGGCTGACCCGGTAAATGTTGTTTTGCCGTATTTATTTTTTTGGACAACCTTTATCACTAAGGGATGTTAAAAATAGATATTGGCCGATCCTTAGGCCTACTCTATATGATCACAAAATTTCATGAGAATATCAAGCCGTTTCGAAAAAACACTTCAACACACCTCTTGACACTTCGACAACCGTTGTTGTCCAAGTCAAAAACTAAGTTTGAATAAGGTTAAAATATCGTTAATTAGCGTTCACCTAACGTTAACTTGTCAATTTGTCAACAGTTTCTGACGTTTAGACGACACGAATACATTACGATAATGTTCGTGCTCACCCCACAGGACACTGTCGCCTGTGTCTTCTAGTTAAATTTAAATTGCTTAAGTTATTTATGTCCCTAATCCTAAAATACTTTATAACTAACTATCCCTTTACAGATAAACAAGAGATTATGTCCCTAACTCTGAGACAAACTTTCAAAGTTGAGTCAGAAACTATTCGAATAATCGCTAATCGAATAATAATATCGATTCCAACTAATTCGTTGACTTCATAGTTTGTGAAGTAAAACTTTGTACTTTGGCGCAATAGATTTAGAGTTAGGAAGCTAAAAGGAAGCGCTTCCTATCGACTGGGTGTTATGGTCGGAGGTCCTCTGAGGAGACAAATACAGAAGGCATTCTCTACCAGTCAACCATATGTTCAAGCAGAGCAAAATTGAGGCGGTACACACACACGCTGGAGTGCTCCTCAATAATTCAAATTCAAATATTTTTTTTCAGGCGGGGAGCCCATATAAAGTTAGTAACAATTTTTCTTAAAAACTAATGTTAGTAAATACAGATTGAGTTTGATAAATTTCTTGTGTTCCATCGACACGCTAAGAAGAAGAATGTGATAGTCATCCCCTGAAGGAGCAGGGGTGACTCCCACCGGTCAACAAATACCGTGAGGATAGCGTTGGTGCTGCCTCGCAGGCGAGCAAGCGCAGAAGCGCATCGTTTTCTCATGATAGCGGCAAAGCCATCAGTTCGCGCTTCCGCGAACATTCCGGACGCGCTACACCGCCAAGGCAACCCCAACAACACCCTCAAGGCATTGTTGTACTGTTCTCGCAGATCGCTATATGCCCGCTAGCTATACCGTACCCAGAGGCTGCATGTGTAAAATGTCTGGCAGTATGCTTTCAACAGCGTAAGATAATATTAGCGATAATATTTATTTCTTTTTTTGTGTAGCTATCCATTTTTATCCAATGTTTTTAACTTCCTGATCTTAGAAGTAAGCCCTCAAGACCTACCTCTCACCCAGCATCTATGGAGCTTGTGCTGTCACAACACACACTTGTGCAGCACAAGCTGAGCCACCTCCTATTGCTGTGCTATGTGCTATGTTTGTTTCATTGAATGTTAGTTATGTAAGTAATAAATAATTTATAATATTATTTTAAAAAAACTTTCATTTACTTCCCACATTTCCCACTAAAAAGTATTTCTATTAAACCGTTTTTTTTTTCACAACTAATGGTCTACCGGATGCTCGTGACAACTGGATGTAATACCCGGGTCTGCCCCCTTACTCTCAAAGCTATTGTAGCCATCCCTGTCTCTCTTACAAGCTTCACGATGCGAGCGAAAGCGCTAGCTATATCCGAAATTACGAACGAAACGTTAGGTAGTACGGCCTCTGCCCCCTTACTCTCAAAGCAGTAGTCCGTAGTTTCGAATGTAGCCATCCCTGTCACTCTTATCATATTGACCGTGCGAGCGAAAGAGCTGGCTAGATCCGAAATTACGACGAAACGTTAGGTAGTACGGCCTCTGCCCCCTTACTCTCAAAGCAGAAGTCCGTAGTTTTGAATGTAGCCATCCCTGTCACTCTTATCATATTGACCGTGCGAGCGAAAGAGCTGGCTAGATCCGAACACGCGAACGAAACGTTAGGTAGTACGGCCTCCGCCCTCTTACAGGTGCTTGTGGCGCAGTGGTTCCAGCGCTTTGGTAATGATACCAAAAGTTAAGCAACCTAAGGCGCGGTCATGTTTGGGATGGTTGACCATTCTGACCATATTAAGTGACTTCTATTTACAAGCATCTCCGTGCTTCGGAAGGCACGTTAAGCGGTTAGGCCCGGTTAATATCGATAGATATTAGTCGTTAAGCCTAGTCAGAGGCCCTCGGGCGGCTTAATAACATCTGACAGTAAGGTTGGTCACCTTACACACACCCCTCCACCAATCCGCACTGAGCCCGCGTGGTGGAGTATGGCTCGCACCACCTCATAGTTGAGGTGAGGCCTGTGCCCAGCAGTGGGACGTATATAGGCTGTTGAGTGTCACTCTAACAAGCTTGACCATGCGACCAAATACGATAGCTAGATCCGAAAATAGGAACAAAAAGATTAGGTAGCACGCCCTCATGTCAGAGTTGTCAACATTAATCGCGTAATACTGGTGTAATATCAGAATTTTGCAATAATGTTTCTGTGGAACTCGTTTAAAGTATGTTTAAAATACGATTTTGAATATAAAGTAAAATAAAATAACTTTAAATTATTTTGCTTTAAATTTCCACTTAACGACGCCAGCGCTGAAAACCAAATACATCCAACTGTAACCGCTTGAAAGAAGTAAAGCTGGAAGTCGCAGGACTTACAATATATATACTCCCAAGCCGATCTCGGCTACGGTGACCGCTTTCTGATTCCTTTTTCCGTTCTTCAAGATGGGATAAGTTGGGCTGCCCTGTCATGTGCCCTTTTATGACTACAGTAGCCAATTTTGTTTGAGAACGTGCGCGAACATTGGCCACACGTTAAGACACCGTTCACATAATTATAAAATATAGCCGCTGGAGGTCTAGCTTTTAGAGCATCGCGTTTGACATCTAGGTCAAGTTTTCGTTGCTCTTCAAAGTCATTGACTTTGCTAAGAATTAAGCGCCTCCATTCAGGGCGACGTCTTGCCGTTTCCTCCCATTTTAGCGGGTCAATATCGCATCGCTTCATATGTCTTTTCTGAACATCCTTAAAACGTAAGAACTGGCCGCCTGGTTTCCGCTTGCCGTCCTGGAGTTCAGAAAAGAAAATGCGTTTCGCGACTCTCTCATCAGCCATCCGCGATACATGACCGCACCAACGGAGTTGCCGCCTCATCAGGTACGCCTCAATACCGCAAACATTTGCCCGTCGAAGTACTTGAGTGTTTCTTACTCGATCTGACCATTTTATGTTTAAAATGTCTCGCAGGCATTTGAGATGAAACCTATCTAGCGTACGTATATGCTTTCGGTATAAGACCCAGGTCTCCGAGGAGTATAAAAGGTTTGGAAGCACTACAGCCATGTAAATGGAGATCCTTGTGGAGAGCTTCATATCATGTGATCGCAGCACTTTAGACCGAAGTTTTCCGAAAGCCGCTGCCGCACATCCGATGCGGTGGTTTATTTCGGCTTCAAGGTCGCATTTGGATGTGATTGTGCTGCCTAGATATTTAAATTTCTCCACCTGCTTCAGCTCATAGTCATCAATGTACATAATCAATGGTTCTTGGTGGCCAATGAAATCGGTTGCCATTACTTCGGTCTTAGATACACTGATTTTGAGACCATAACGACAACACACTTCATGGAGGTTTTTGATTAGTAGTTGAAGCTCTTTAGGGGAGTTAGCTACAAAACACAGATCATCAGCATACATGATCTCCGTTATGACTGCGTGAGAGACTTTAGTGCGGGCTTTAAGTCTAGTCAAGTTAAACAATCCACCATCGCTCCGGAAACGTATTTTGATGCCGGCAGAAACCTGTTCTATGACTTCACTGACTGCTACTGAAAAATAGAGCGCAAACAATGTCGGCGCAAGCACACAGCCCTGTTTGACGCCACAGCTCACCCGAAAGTACTCTGACTGCTCACCGTTGTAGGTTACACAGCAGGTCATATCGTCATGCAAGAGTCTTATCAAACGTACAAATTTCTCCGGGCATCCCAGTTTTCCTAATACGGTCCATAGGGCTTCTCGAGGTACACAGTCGAAGGCTTTTTCCAGGTCAATAAAACACATGTAGAGTGACTGCCCTTGTTCGCGACTTTTCTCCTGAAGTTGGCGAATGGAAAATATAGCCTCGCAAGTGCCCCTATCTGGACGAAACCCAAACTGTGTCTCCGGCAACAACTTCTCCGAAAGAGGTAAAAGTCGGTTGAGAAGCACTCTGGCAAATATCTTCCCAGGAACAGAAAGCAGCGATATACCCCTATAGGAGTTGCAGTCAGAACGGTCCCCTTTGTTCTTGTAAAGTGTCTGCATGCGAGACATCTTGAACTCAGGTGGTACTGTTTCTTCATCCCAAATGCGCTGAAATACTTGCCAGATTGCTTGATGTAGCCGCTCTCCTCCGTACTTTAGCAGTTCTCCAGCAATGTTATCGATAGGACTTACAATACAACTCACAACGTGACACAGAAGATGCACCTGGAATACCTGAAACACTGACACCAACAAAACAGTCGACGCGTTTCGCCACTACACGTGGCATCCTCAGGAGATGTTGTCGCTTCGACAGACAGTGACGAGACAGTCGAAGCGTAACGCGTCGAGTGTTTTTTTTGGTGTCTGGAAAAGGTCCCTCTTAGCGTTAAGGCCGCCCAAATTATACCTACATCTTTCAGTGTTTGTTGATTTTTGTATTCTTTTTGTGGTGTGCATTAAAAGTTATCTTATTAAATCATTCTGTTTTTGGCAGGGAAGTTTTTTTGTACAAATACTTGTCGCAATGTTAAAAAACAAAACAAATTTAACCACCTGACTTCTTTAAAATTCTTCAAAAGACATTGCTCAGGGCTAGGCCACAACTGCTGTAGCTATTGTCTGAAATAGTGCATGTGGACAGTGCAAGAGATGCGATGATATAAGGTTCACTTGATTTCCTAAAACTAGAAGTAAAAAATATCAACTTACAAAAAATATAAAATACAACTGTTTGTTTGAATGCGGTTGTGTCTGTAGGAATAGCTAGTTCATTATTCAGTGTATATTTGTATGTCCCTTTAAATAAAACTAGCCGCCGCCCGCGACTTCGTCCGCATTCAAGTTCGAACAAACGTTAGAGTTTTGGCCCACTCTACTCGCCGAGATCATTTAAATGGTACCTCAATCATATTTTTAGGCCCTAGCATCGCGACACAGGCCGATTGGAAAGGAATGCTCTTACACAAATAATATAAAGAGATGAAATACACTTAAATTAATTAATTTTAATTTACTTACATAATAAATAAGTGTTTAAAATAGCAAACTAAAACAAAGAAACTTAGAAGAGGAACTGCGCGGGGGTCGGCTTGTTGGTATTGATATTGGTTGAACACTGTACTGTTATGTAGTCGCGAGTCGCGCCGACAGAAAGTCGTATGTGTTTCCTGGCGGTAACACTTCTTTAGGTCTATAAAAAATATCGCTTCGCCTATCTGTCACACTGCGAAGGTCTTTACGCGTGTCGTAGTCAAGTGCAACTGTAGTAGGTTACTGTTTCAAACTTTTGTTTACACACAGAATTTTAATTAGCGACTACCTCGCTACTAGAGGTTAGGTCTTATAACTCGTTAGGATTTTCATTTTGTTGGTGTCAGTGTTGTTTTTCCAGATGCATCTTCTGTGTCACGTTGTAAGAATAAGAATAAGAATAAGAATCATTTATTTGCTTTTGAATATGGTACATTGACAGATAATAAATAAACGGCATACAGTTCATACATATTCAGCCATAATACAGTATAGCATGCAAATATAGCGAAAAAAACATCTTAAACAAGTCATCATAAAACAATTAAATAAATTAAATCCCATTATACTATATATTACATTATTACATTATAAATTATTCATTAAATTAAACGTCAATCTTAGAGTCTAGGTATTCATTAACTGAGTAAAAACACTTAACCCTCAACCAGTCAGACAATTTCTTTTTAAATTCGTTCAATGGAAGCTTAGTCAGCGAATAAGGTAGTTTGTTATAAATTGAAATACAACTTGAGTAGCTATTTCTCTTATAATATTGCGTCCGTATTGTGGGCAGCAGCAGTTTTCCCTGGTGTCTTATTGATCTAGTTGAATAGTCATCTTTGTGCAAAAACAATTGTGGATGGGATTTAGCAAAGACACAGCACTCCATTATGTACATAGAAGGTAGAGATAGTAAGTTCAGGGCCTTGCACGATTTTTGAGGTGAGGCGTTACAGATCGCTCGAACGCAGCGTTTCTGTGAGACAAAAGCAACATCCATATCCACAGAGTTTCCCCAAAGTATTAAGCCGTATTTGAGGTTCGATGCTACATAACCATGGTATGCCATTAATGCAGCTTTTTTGTGTACCTGTGTGGTTAGGCGCCATAAAGCATAAGAAAATTGGTTAATTTTTTTACAGACTTTTTCTACATGCTGTTTCCATGAACACTGATTGTCTATAATAAAGCCTAAGAAGTCAATTGTGTTCGACTCAGTTAGCTGTTCGCCATTAATTTGTATATTGAGATTATCTTCTATAGCCTTTCTGTTAAAAAACCGCATATATTTAGTTTTTCTTACATTAACGCATAAGTTATTTTTATTTAGCCAATTAGTTATATTCATTATGGTATTATTAATATCTTTGTTATAAGTTTTAATGTTATTTTTAGGCTCGTTGGATATAACAATTGATATGTCATCGGCAAAAAGATGACACTCATGATGGGTTACCGATGGCAAGTCATTAATATAAATTATAAATAGTAATGGTCCCATTATAGTTCCCTGAGGTACACCCGCATTATTTATCAAAGCCATGGATTTGAAGGTTGTTTCTTCTTTAAGAGCATTTAGGCCTTTGATTTGTACATATTGACGACGATTTTGAAGGTAAGATTTAAGCCAATCAAGTCCTGTACCTCTTATGCCATATATTTCGCACTTTTTAAGGAGTATTTCATGTGATACAAAATCGAAAGCTTTGCTCATATCAAAAAATATACCTATCGTATCTTTGCCTTTATCAACTGAATCAGTTACCCTTTTTATGAATTTAAATGCTGTTAGTGTTGTGGACTTACCTTTTCGGAATCCACTTTGATTGTCTGTAAGGACATTATGCTTCTCTAGAAATTCTGAGATTCTTGTATGCAAAGCCTTTTCAAATACTTTGGCCAGCACAGGTATTAATGCAATCGGTCTATAATTATCCATTCTGTCTTTATCATCTTTTTTGTGTATAGGATATATGACAGATATCTTCAGTTTTTCGGGAAATGTACCTTGTGTCATTGATTTATTTACCAAATGACATATGACGTCGGTTAAAATAATGGCACAGTACTTAAGAATTTTCGTAGGAAATTCATCATACCCCACTGAATTGGTATTTTTAAGTGAATTTATTATTCGAAATATTTCCGTATTTGTAACTGGGCGTAAAAAAATGCTGTATTGTAGCCCTGCGACTTTCAGCTCTAGGTTTTATTTTTGTTTTATTTTATTTATTAGGCACACCAACGACAGTTACTATTCACCAAACAAATGCAATAAAAAAAAGGGTTGGAGTGTACGAAAGGGTGCGCAAGGTGCACAAATTTTTCGTCAAAAATTAGATCGTATATAACACCTCTTTTTATGTACCGTTGGATGGGGGGGTTTAAGGGGATCAATTTATGTTATGACCCCTTGTTTTAACGTGAGCCCTGGTGAATCTGGGGAGCAAAAACAATTCACCTATAGATCTTCGGGACCTTCGGGACCCGGAAAGAAGTTGAGAGGGGGCGGGGGGACTAGGGGGTGTATCAAGAGTGACCTTGAATGACTTTGACCTTAGGTGACCTTGATCTTGGGTGCCCTTAAATGACCTTGACCTTGAGTGACTTTGAATGACCTTGACCTCAGGTGACCTTAAATGACCATGACCTTGGGTGCCCTTGAATGAACTTGACCCAGGGTGACCTTGAATGACCTGGGATGGATAGTGGGGGTGTAGGGTAGTAACGTTTGTATGGGACACTTTTCCGAAAAATCCCTCCTTCACCCCTTAACCCGACCCGGTGTAGGAGAGGGTGCACGTTTATAAAGAGGCAGGGACTTAGCCGATTTCGTGAAGATGGTGATGTCTTATTAACCCTCCTTTTTTATAGTGGGGATGGATAGTGGGAGTGAAGGGTAGTAACGTTTGTATGGGACACTTTTCCAAAAACTCCCTCCTTCACCCCTTAATCCGACCCGGTGTAGCTAAAGGTGCGTGGTCAAGGTCATTCAAGGTCACGGTCATTCAAGGTCAAGGTCATTTAAAGTCAGTCAAGGTCAAGGTCATTCGATGTCAAGGACATTCAAGGTCATTCGGTATCAAGGTCATTCAAGGTCACTCAAGATCAAGGTCATCCACTAGTAAATTCCCCCCAGTTTCCCCCACCCTTCAACTCCCACTTCCCCCCGGGTCCCGAAGGTGTGATTAGGCAATTTTTTTTGCCATTTAGAGTGTGCGCACCCTTTGCGACACCCTGACCGAAGAAGAAGAATTGTTAAGAAGTTGACTATTGGCATGATGACACCTATCTTAAATATTTTCAAGACCATGGTCGATACGGTCAATTGATTCCGATTTCCGATACACTACCGTGACGTCACGTTTTTGTATTCCCATACAAAATTTATGGAGGCAGACTGTTTTGACCGATAATAAAGAGTATTTCAACGATTGTTGGTGTCATCTAGCTTATTAGTCCTGCAATCCCGCAATCTACTAACATTTGTGTGCATGGACATGTTTTTTTGTACTGGTCTAGGTATAATACGACTGTTGATTCTGATATCTGTAACACAAGTGCTTTAGCTACCGCCAACGGAGTCAGATCAATGTATGTCATGTTTTTGTATATATATACCTACATATTTGTTTATTTATTATTTAATTTAGTCGGTCTTATTCCTTGGTGCAATTTCTTCTAGACAACCCATAAGCAAAGGACAAGCTTTTAAGTGATCAGTTGCTAATTATATCTATCAATTTGTAATGAGTGGCATAAATAAAAAAACCAGGCAAAACTAAAGCACACAGATTTTATTTAAATTAGGTTATAATCAACTATCAAAATACAAATTGGCAGAGTTTCGGCCTATTCAGTGGCTAAGAGAGCAAAAGTGGGCTAGACTGAGCTGTCTGGCCGTTATAAAGGCTTGCTACCACCCAAGGGCGCACGGCTGGCGGAAGTTGTAGTGGGGAGCGTCAACTGGCATGGCGGTGGCTTCCTATTGGCTGGCATGGCGGTGGCTTCCTATTGGCTGGCTTGGCTAGGATTGGCTGGCTTGGCTAGGATTGGCTATGATTGGCTATGATTGGCTATGATTGGCTATGATTGGCTATGGTGGCTGAGGCTTGGCGTTACAAATTAATGCATTTTGAAAGTATTTTATAAACTTAAAAAAATAATGTTGGAGCGTAATATCAAACTTGCCTTAACAAATAGTTACAGATGACAACACGGCATTCTATGCTATTGTAATAAAGCTTGTTTTGTAACAAGGTAAGGTCATTGCTGTCGTTTGTACGTTCAAACAAACAAATTCGCCCCATATCAGTAAGCACGGCGTACTATCGACCTGACAGGTGGAGCCCTGCATTAGGGGCCATGCAATGTAGGCCATGAGCGAGGGTGCTAAACTATTATATTTATTTATCCTACTCCTACTACTATTATAAAGGCGAAAGTTTGTAAGTATGGATGTATGGATGTATGGATGTATGGATGTATGGATGTTTGTTACTCTTTCACGTAAAAACTACTGAATGGATTTGAATGAAACTTTACCACAATATAGCTTATACATCAGAATAACATATAGGCTACAATTCATAAAGAATTTTTAAGATAAAGGCTTTCCACGCGGACGAAGTCGCGGGCGGCCACTAGTTAGAAATATAAATCTTTATTTGCGTTTTTTTTGTTAGCCTACATCATCATTTCACACCTTACGCTCAACAATGACTAATTATATATGTCAAAGTAGAGCAAGTCTTTTGCTGTAAGGTGATAATATCGTGTGGAAATGCCCAAGAGATTTAAATTTGGAACATTGAAATTCGTATAAAGACATATCGCTTTTGCTAAGAGGTTTAATCTTAAATTAATATATTGCCATAAATAGGGTATTAAAAAGAAAAAGTGCTATTCAGAAGTTTAAAAAAAAAAACAATTTGAAACCTTTAAATACATAAATGTCGTTCAGTCACAATGGTTAAACTCTAGAGCTTCTTAAATTTAGACGCGTTAGGGATTATAAGGAATCAAATACCGGAAAATTTTAAAGATAAATAATTTATGAACGCTTATGACGATTTTGCACATTGGAGAACAACAAAACAAGCTACGCATACGGAATACGGAATACCGAAAAAGAAGAGACGGTATTGACCTCTGGAGTAAAGGACTGTCGTGGTCTTGGGATGATTGCAAATCTCGCTTCACTCACAACGTTCCCCTCGCTGCGATCAGGATCCAACGGCCATCACATTAGACAGTCTTTTACGCCGTGCATAATTTTGTAAAGACCCTAAACCTCTGCAATGATTGAAAATACATTTGAAATAACACAGTACTATCTCATCTCGGCTTGGCCGCATGCCACAGGACGGCGCTTGGCATGCACTTCGGGTCGCATTAGCGGAATGAATGTCAACTCGCAGTCCAAACGGTTTAATTGAGTGATAAAGTAATGCATGAAGTTGACGGCTATATCACATCTGGGGTTTCGAAGGACTTAGTGCTTAACAGAAGTTTTTTTGATAAGGTTTTAGTACTAAATAGTTCAGGGTGGATATTTGCTTCTTCGGTTTACGCGAACAGTAGATACCTATTGAAATGATACACTTTTTTACGGATTATTTGTTAGTCTACCTGTGACCACGGATGCTGAAAAGGGTCCGAAACGTCAGGTTAAAATAAAATGTAAATAAATCGTGATATAATCCGTAAAAAGTGTTTCATTTCAGTACAGGGTGGAGACCACAATACCATTATGAATGATAACAACGACAATACTAGTTTATACATATATGTATTTACTATCATAAAATATTTTTCATCTTTACAATAATCATACGAATTTAAACATACCAAGTTCGGGCTTAGTGGTTTAGTCGCAGCCATTGGTTGACACGTTGTCACGAGTCGCAGCGACAGAGAGTTCCATATGTGCCGTGGCGTTAGATGCCCCAACATTGAAAAAAAATGATATTTTAGCTTATTTACTGACATTATACCAATTATTTGTGGGTGAACCGTGATTGCCCGCCACGGTCAGGAAGGCCGTACTCCCTAACGACTTTGCGAGTACAGCCAGCTCGCTCACTCCCACGGTCAAGCTTGTTAGAGTGACAGGGATGGCTACATCCAAAATTATGGACAACGGCTTAGAGAGTAGGGAGGCTCGCTGCGCCAGCGCTGTGGCGCAACGCCAACTCGCGGATTAGCAACGCCAGCTGATCTTTGAAAAATGTTCTGAGGATTACTTGGCGATTTGTGTTTGAACACACACCGTTTATTATGACAAAGTGCGGGCGTTTAGGTACGGAGACTCTATCGCTCATATTTATTTGCAGAAGACACGCAGAAATAATGACACAGGTTCGTTCGGTTTTTGCGGGAAAACAAAACAAGCGGCGTACGTCCATTCATTTAAAACACTTAGCTGGTACTGATATGTTAATAATAATATTATATAATACATAAGTGCACGAGAGATTAGCAAGCGTTGCTCTATGCCAAGATATTTTTGTAAAAGCAAAATTTACTGAAATGATAAAACGTTTTTTAGCACGTACCTTTTTACACACTAGTCGTTGGTGGCAAATGGCTATGATCTATCACGATAACTATTCAAGATTCTTGTTTTTTGACTAGATAGTTCAAGTGAGTATTTTGAAAATGTTTAGCCACGATGACAATTTTATATTTATTTTTGCGCCAGGTTTGTAGTTTATTTAAGAAAGTTGACACATATTTTTGAAGTGAAAACTTCTTTAGCGGCGTTGAGCACTTTTGTGGCATGGGTAGAAACTGTGAAACTCGCGTCAGGTCACGTGATGCTGATCGAAAAAACGTAAGACGGTTCAAATAAATCAAAAACGCACAACGTTAATAATCAAGTTTTCACTTCTGCCGGCACTCCCGGAGTGCAACCCGTGTTTTTTTATGTTTGGAAATATGAGTATAACTGTTGATCTAAAATATCACAAGAGGTTACGCCTCAGTACGATACCTATCTTAAAGCGGGTTGCAGACCAAGAGCTAAACTAAGTTAGTTTAGCTTAGCTCGCATAGCTGACGCAGTTTTCCATTTCAAACGTATCTGCACTGTGTCGGCCTTTCACCTTGATGTCGATGAAACTTACGTCAGCCTATGTATTCAACCCACCAATACAGTTAATGTCTAATTTGCACTTATGCCCCTTAGCTCCCACCGAGTCCGCCACAGATTTATCCAAAAGCGTCACGGAACTCCCATCATCCAATAAGGCATATGTATCCACACTGCCATGGGGTCCAGTGACGGTGACCGCTATCACCTTTAGAAGTGGCTTGAGAGAAGACGAGTTTGGCGGCAAAGAACTATGGGCCACGATGGCCGATTTCGGTTTGTCCTTAGAGGAACTTGCCTCAAAAATAGTACAAGGAATTTCTGTGGCTGATTGTACTACCGACGATGATGATGAGCTGGTTATAAAGGAAATCCGGGGTTTTATTTTGGCCATCCTCAACATTACTTGTGTGCAGACCGCAAACTATGCGAACTAAGCTATGTGAGCTAGCTAAAATATGCGAAGCTAAGTTAGTAGTGTATGCCGATGCGCAGCTCCGCGAGCTAAGCTATGCCTCTCCCGCATTCCCCGCACGCCCTTCGCACATCCTTCGCCAGTGCTGTCCAATGTCTTGCGTCGTACGCGAGCAATTCATTGAAATTGTTAAACAATCCTGTGTTATGGAACACACGGTTAAAGGACTATCACAACTTAATTAAATCCAAGGTCTAGAATGTATTTTTCTTAAATAATAATAATAAGTTAGTATTAATCTTCTTTTTTTATGTGTAACGTATTCATCATTGGAACTTTCTTCATCGCTTATATTCATAGCGAGCGTCGGCCGTCCGTCTAATTGAACTCCACAACACTGACTGAGCTTAGGCTTAGCTCTTGGTATGCATGCCATTTATTTCTAACTTAGCTTAGCTTAGCATAGCCTAGCTTGCTTATTTTAGCTTTGGCATAGCTTAGTTTTCGGTCTGCAACCGGCATAATAGTTTTGACGTATTTTTTTTTGAAAGTTTAAAAAGTCAGTGAGTGTGACAGGTGACATAAAAAAACCTTATGTCAACCATTATGACATACGTCAATTAAATCGTGCCATCAGATAACGATGACAGAGTATAGAACGTTACAGAATTACAGAAACCCACTCGGTCTCTTGGCCTACACCAGCCGGCGTAATGGAAGCTACTTACGGCGTTACACCGAGAGAGAAAGCCTTTTGTACTTACGACGGCACATCAAGATAAACACTTTGCTCTCTTAGGGTCTTGTAATAAAGGCTATTTTGCATGAAACTGGTATAGTTTGTTGTGCTACCTGCTGTATTCACACGTTTGTCACTGTGATAACGACGATGACGCATTGTTCTAAAAAACAATGGCCGTAAGCAGTGACAGCCCAACCACACTTAAGGAATGGATTTATGCCTTGTCTAATTAGAGTTAATGACAACAGTGTTGTCATTTGTGTGAATGTTGTTGTGAATTTTGTTTTTTCAAAAATTATTTGGCATAGAGCAACGCTTGTTAATCTCTCGTGCACTTATTTATTATATTATATTATATTATATTATTATTGACATATCAGTACAGGCTAAGTGATTAAAAAGGAATAGACGTGCGCCGCTTGCTTTGTTTTCCCGCAATAACCGAACCTAACGAACCTGTGTCATTATTTCTGCGTGTCTTCTGCAAATAATCATGAGCGATAGATTCTCCGTACCTAAACACCCGCACTTTGTCATACTAAACGATGTGTGTTCAAACACAAATCGCCAAGTAAATTCCTCAGAACATTTTTCAAAAATCAATGAGTGTGACAGGTGACATAAAAAACCTTATATCAACCGTCACTATGACATACGTCAATTAAATCGTGCCATCAGATAACGATGAAACAGTATAGAACTTTACAGAAACCCACTCGGTCTCTTGGCCTATACCAGCCGGCGTAATGGAAGCTACTTACGGCGTTACACCGAGAGAGAAAGCCTTTTGTACTTACGACGGCACATCAAGATAAACACTTTGCTCACTTACGGTCTTGTAATAAAGGCTATTTTGCATGAAACTGGTATAGTTTGTTGTGCTACCTGCTGTATTCACACGTTTGTCACTGTGATAACGATGATAACGCATTGTTCTGAAAAACAATGGCCGTGAGCAGTGACAGCCCAACCACACTTAAGGAATGGGTTTATGCCTTGTCTAATTAGAGTTAATGACAACACTGGTGCCATAATTTAATGCTTTTTTCATTAATAAGGGGCAGCATGTGGCGTGCTGTAGGTGCGTGGCGACACCTCAGACCCCGACTCCCGAGGGCCCGGTTTACTTTATTTGGCCCCCGCATCAGTGCTTGCCTTAACTGGCCGGCCAAGAGATCGTAAGAGCGAAATATATGCCCCAGGTTGGAAGTTTAAAATGTCACAACGCCGGGGGACTGCTGGCCACCTTCACCCCGCAGACTCACCTCTCGACAACCTTCAGTCGCTTACACCAATGTTGCTGCCTGGCTACCATCTGGTAGCTTTTGATAGGTGGCCCATTGAGTAAGCGGCCAGTCACCATCTACCGTAATTATCAAGATGAGACATTTCATATGGCAGGCGTCATTGTTAGTATTACAGAGTATGTTAAAAAATAATTTTAGTAGTTCAATTAACATGAAAAAGTATACGTGTGCGGCGCACATTAGCTGCATTACCCACCTAGACAGGTGTGCGGATGCGCCTCCAATGTCGAAGCATCTATGAGCCCAGCGAATGCAATTAATAATAACAATAGATTGTTAAAACGAACACACCAGTTACTTAGCCTCAAACTAAAAAAGTCGTGATGATGGTGACTAGGTTAACGGATAGAAATAGTTAACACATTTATACACTCAAACATTTGCCCCGGGCAGGATTCGAACCCGGAACACCTTGTTTTGTAGTCCGCACCTCAGAGCTTAGACCAAATCTATCGTCAATAAATTTGATAATTTAGGTAATTGGCTAGACGACACCACCAATCGTTGACATACTTTTTATTATCTGTCAAAACGGTCTGCCTCCATAGATTTCGTATGGTAATAAATGATTGTGACGTCACGGGCATGTGTCAGAAATCGGAGTCAATTCACCGAATATTTATTGCGTTTTGTGTGTTTAAAAATTGGTTTCTACAGCTTTTTTGAAATATATTGGTTGTATTAACTTCATAGGGGCTATGTTTTTTAAACACCATGTTCTTGACAATATTTAAGATAGGTGTCATCATCCCAATTAGGTTGTGTGAGAGTCTGAGAAACCAATGCATTATTGAGTTTCTAACGCATTACATTGTCACCACAATAAATCGGACAACGTTTAATTTAACATTGTTTGACTTATTTTAGCATTACTGATTTGACAGTTGAGCTTGGACAAATGCAATCTTTATAGATATACTAGCTTACACCCGCGACTTCGTCCGCGTAGATAGTTTTTTTGGAATGCTTTTGTTCCGTTATACTAATTTTATCCAAATACTAGTGGCCCCCCGCGACTTCGTCCGCGTGGAATCCCTTTGTTTTCGAAATCGGGCCAAACGGGATAAAAATTATCCTATGTCCGTTTCCTGGTTCTAAGCTACCTCTCCACCAATTTTCAGCCAAAGAGTAAAATCCGTTCTTGAGTTATAAATAGTGTAACTAACACCACTTACTTTTATATTATATAGATAATTCAAATCTTTGGTAATTTAGGAGTGAAAGCGATCAGATATCCCGGAAAACAATTTTTCCGATGGGATAGCGCTGTATTATGATATGAAATACCACGAAATAATATTAAAATACTTAAAAACCTCGACGCTGTTGCAATCTTCTACGGTGGCCATTTGCAATAAACGTCAATATTAGTTCTCGGGACACTCGCAGTGGCGCTTCAAATTAGCACACAAAATTAGCTGTCATTTGTATGGAACAGCCTGTCCAGTGTGTAGTAATAGAGGTCAGTGCGTGATTGAGGAACACACAGACAGACAGAGTTACTTTTGCATTTATTATATTAGTATGGATAACGTCTTAACAGTAGGAAAATTTTGTTGTAACAATTAACGTCATATTATAGTTGCTACCAAAACTGGAAGTTTTGCAATTTTATTTACAAATGGACGCGCATAAGCTGTCCAACCCACGGTTTTCGCGTTTTTTCAATATTTTTATACATGTCAACCTGCCTCTTTAATCTCTCACTCTATCTATTTAAAAAAAAACTGCATCCAAATCCTTTAAACAGTTTTAAAGAAATAAGCGTACATACAGAAATGGGAACAGACTAAGAAACCGACTTTGTACTATGTAGTGATGATAAAACGCTATAATTTGAAATGATACACTTTTGACGTGACAACGTCTTATAAATTGGTTTGCCGGGTGACACTTTAAGAAACTGCGTTACGCTCCGCTCACGTTCCGCGCTCACAATGAGAGCGAGTGAGAGGCACGCGCCCCTTCGACTCGGGCATGGTTAGCCCGCCTAAGAGCGAGTGAGACAGACATAAAAAGTGAAAGGCACGCGTCCCTTCCACTCGAGCACATTTAACCCGCCTAAGAGCGAGAGAGACAGAGCGAGAGAGAGAGAGTGAGATAGATAGGCATACACACCGGTTCATGTTATACGAATGAATATTCACATTAAAATTATTTTACCACTCAAAGTCGTTGTCACGTAAAACTTTCGCCCGTATACCGACTTTACAGGCAACCAATTTTTTGTGACGACCGCTTGGTGCAGTGGTCTACATGTCGGACTTCTAAACGCACAGTACAAGCATATATGTGCATGACCGTGTGTGTTTGTACTGGTTTGTCTGTTTTCTATGTATTTATTTACAAAAAAAAGTATTGAAGTATGTTTATCCGTTGTCTAGTACCCACAACACAAGCCTCGTAGCTTAATTTGGGACTAGAGAATTGGTGGTGAGAATTTGTAACACTGTTATTTTTTCATACTTATAATGATCGTTCATTTAAGCAATCGTCATAAGTATGATGAATGAGCGTTGAAGCTACAAAGGACTTACACGTATATTTTCCCTTGCCAAAACACAAAACAAGAATTTTTCTTTGCAAATATGTCAAGATAAATGCAGATCCTCTCCACATGACTTTCATTTATCCCGCTGGCCACTGTTTATATAAGAGAAGCCGTCTTGTGGAGATCCATAGCAATACTTCATTCATACAGCGTTTCCGTAGCATTACCACAGTATAGATATAAGCTAATGCAGTATGGAAACAAAGAACAAATCTTAAGTTACTATATTTTTAGTAATAACAATGCAAATTTAAAAATAAAATGAGAGCAATCACCCGGCACGCGAGAGAGGTGGGTTCAAATCCCACCTGTGGCAGTTCGATTTTTTCTTTATGTGTGTATCAATTTCACAAAATCAATTACTCAAAACATTTATGTGCATGTTCGTACTGGTCTGGGTGTTATTTGTATTTATTCAAGTTTATTTGTAATACCACTGTTGATTCTGATATCTGTAACACATGCAACTTACCACGGAGTAGGATCAATGTATGTGATGTTTTTGTAAATTTACGTTTACATTTACTCGGAATGAGAGACGCACACAGAGGAAATAACCGACCCGAACCGGGCCGGGCCGACCGGGCCCGAATTTCGTCTCTCAATGATGTCGTACCTACTTCGTAACGTTTCGTTCGTATTTTTGGGTGTAGTCATCGCGGTGGATCGCACAGTCAAGCTTTTTAGATTAACAAGGATGACTTCTTCGGTAACTACAGATGGCTTAGAGAGAAGAGCCTCTGACGCTGCCATACCAACCCCTAATTCCCTAATTTTTAATCCTATTTGAATTGCTTGATTTAAATAAAATCAAATCCAAAGACATTTATTGTATCAGTTATAAGTTATTTAATAATAATAATAATTCCTTTATTTCAGGCTACAGATTTAAAAAATACAGGCCCATATTATAAATACCTTACAGACTAACATACATACAAATAATAAAAATTACTCAATCTAATTAAAATATTTTACACAAATCACACGAAATTAAATATTTATGATGAGGCAGATGTCAATGCAATCCCCCCTGTGGGATCTCCACCTTGTCGTGGTGGGGGGGTTCAGTAACCGTGGCTTTGCCACCCACGGTGAAGCTAAGCGGGATCCCGGGAGGGGACGCTCCACGTGGGCTTGGGAGGCTTGGGGAGGCCTGTATAGGATGTGTCCAAGGGTGGGAGTGTGGGAGACAGTTTTGGCTGTCCCTCGCAGTCGGGTGGGGTCGCGGGAGGAGAGACGTCTCGGTGTGTCGTTGCCGTGCGGCCTGTCTCCCGCGACCAAACGGGGGCGCACCGTTGGATGGCGCTGCGATGGGCCGCAGAGGAAGAGGAGATGCGGTGTGTCGTTGCCGTCCTCCCTATCCTTTGCGGCCGGGAGGTGGCGGAGCCCAACACCTTGCTCTGCCGCCAAGGAGTTTGTGGCCCTCGGGCTATCCGCCGGGGTGCCGTGGTGAATGCTCACGCGACCCCGTGGCACCCCCCAAAATGGCGGAGTGGTGGAATGCGCTGTGGTTTTAGTGGGTATTACGGCCTTGCACACCAGCCGTTGAGTTCCACATACCCCCCCGCAGTTCTGTGGCATGCAAAGCTGCATTTCCACAGCGAGAAAAAAAAAGATGTAAATGCAATATGGAGCACTCTATAAGTTGCCAGTACGGCGAACAATATTAGATCGTTTGAACATTTAATTATAACACTCACAATTTAATAAAATTACTATAGACTTTTTACATATTGGTATAGATAAATAAAATAAATAAATATACATCAACATCACATACATTGATCTGACTTCGTGGTAAGTATCTTAAGCACTTGTGTTACAAATATCAGAATCAACAGTGGTATTACAAATATACTTAAATATATACATATAACACTCAGACCAGTACCAACATACATGTTTGTACACTCAAATGTTGATTGATAGTCAACTTCTTAACTAATACACCAAATTTAATCCTTCTTGTTCAGACGTGCCTTATTGAATGAATATTTGTTTTTAGTTAGCATTCTGCTTATATCTTTACTTGTACTGTGGTATTACTGCGCTTCCCATCCATCACACAGGGGACGGACGATTGTTTTAAAAATATACAAAAGGAAATGCATTGAACAGACCTAGCATGGAAACAAACAGTCATATTCAAACTCACGTCCTCTGGTAAAAAGATATTCTATGTTTGACTGGCGTTCTGTCTTTTCAACGCCACTGATTAATCTTTTCTTTCATCTTCTTAATAAAAATGAATAGCTGGCGGGCACGAACGTAGTGAGTCAGTACATTTTATAGGCAGAATGTACATTCTCATCGATTTGCTTCGCCATACTATAAAATGATTTCCTCGCCGAGATACTACCATCTAAATACCATTTTATTTCTGTTGGTGGATGGGGACAAAAACGGTCATGGTCCTTTAATTATTTTTGGTGTTCAAATATAATATTACATTGGAGCCAATTTTTTTTAAAATAATAACTGTCAATTAAAATTTAATCCGAACGGGACGCCACGGGAAGTTTAGAACCTTGTCTCACAAGAATTTTAATCAATCTTCTTCTTCGCTGACTTCATCAGCGAATTTTTAGATTCATCGCTTACTTAATTATTTTAAAAATATCGGATAACAAAAGGTAGAACTTGTTATTATTGTTTCTGAAGTTTTTTACTTAGTACATTTTACTTATCTTTCACCCAAAGAAGCTAGTTTAAACGACAAACCGAGTAAATTTCATGATAAATTATTATTCTCGATTTCAACAACAACTCGAAGCAACTTTTTTACCGCGTTTGCATAACGATATATGATAAAGATGATCATTTTTTTTTTATTTCTAGCTTACGCTCTTTTTGACTTTAGCTCAAAGCTTTATGAATAACATCCAAGGTATTGTTTCGCGACGATAAACGGTAACATACACTTAGCGTGCCTGTCAAAGGAGATACGTAGAAATATGTATTAACCAATAGGATTATCCACTGAAGGGGAGCGGAGATTTTGTCCAACTCTATTGGTACAATGTATTTCATGCTAATTCTGTGTTATAATGAGTAATCATTGACGATCGCTTGGTGCAGTGGTCCGCATGTCGGACTTCTAAACGTCGCGGGTTCGATTCCCGCACAGTACAAGCATAAGTGTGCATGAACATGTGTATGTTGTACTGGTCTGGGTGTTTTCTATTTATAATGAGTATTTATTTACAAAAAAAAAAGTATTTAAGTATATATATCCGTTATCTAGTACCCATAACACAAGCCTCGTAGCTTACTTTGGGACTAGAGAGTTGGTGTGCTTGTTAAGAAATATTTATTTATTTATTCTAGTCACATGATTGGGTTTTCAATATTTTTATTATATTGGCAACAAGCTGTCATATGTAATCATTATTATTTTATTTTATTTATTGGATATCCAACCACATAAAACGTTACCCTTATACTACAGAGCTTATATAAATAGAAGGGTTCATAGGTTTTCACAACTTGTACAAATTATGTAAACGAGCCGAAATACAAAGATTTATTATAATTATGGATTTACAGAAGCTACAGAAGGTGTCCAAGTAATAATTATCCGTTTCTTCGCTCCGCGGCCTCGCCACGCGCTCGTGGACAGGCACCCTAATGCACCAATGCAGTGATGCATCGACAAGAGTCACGCTGTAAGTGGGCATCCGAGGTTTCGCTAACGGAGCTATTACGCGAGCAGTCCCCTGGACTAGGATCCCATAAGTCGAGTCTGCGCGTTACATTTGTCACCGCTCCTTCCCTTGTTTGTAGTACAGGAGCAAGAGTGCAAATATTATTGTTGACGTGACAACGTCTTATAAATTGGTTTGCCGGGTGACACTTCAAGAAACTGCGTTACGCTCCGCTCACGTTCCGCGCTCACAATAAGAGCGAGTGAGAGGCACGCGTCCCTTCGACTCGGGCATGGTTAGCCCGCCTAAGAGCGAGTGAGACAGACATAAAAAGTGAAAGGCACGCGTCCCTTCCACTCGAGCACAGTTAACCCGCCTAAGAGCGAGATAGACAGAGCGAGAGAGAGAGAGTGAGAGAGATAGGCATACACACCGGTTCATGTTATACGAATGAATATTCACATTAAAATTATTTTACCACTCAAAGTCGTTGTCACGTAAAACTTTCGCCCGTATACTTTACAGGCAACCAATTTTTTTATTTATTTACTTCTAAAACCAACGGTCGCGGGTTCAATCCCCGCACATTACAAGGATATGTGTGCATGAACAGGTGTGTTTGTACTGGTCTGGGTGTTTTCTATGTATAATATGTATTTATGCGTTGTCTAGTACCCATAACCCAATCACAACAACTCGTAGCTTAATTTGGGACTGGAGAATTGGTGTGATTGTTGTGAAATATTTTTTTATTTTTTATTATTTTAGTTAAGAAAATTATGCAACAATAGCTTCAGTAGACTTAGTCATGTACTGTTTTTAACTATTCTGTTGCATTATTACACTAAAACATTGATTTACAACGGGTTTTACGCAACACTGACACTTTTTAAAGGAAACGTCGGGAAATTAAATACTAAGTTTTACCTTTAAAAAATGTCTGCGTTGCGTAAAACCCGTTTGTAAATCAGTGTTTTAGACTTAGTCATGTTTTGGGATAGGAGTTGAAGTTATATATTTTTTCACATAGATACGAGTACACACCCCGGTGAAACACTTCAAAAAAAATCATTTGTTAATAAAACCTCTAGATGTGCTGTAGGGAATCGCTTAGCCATCTCATTTAGTTAAATCAAAATAAAAACCTCCCATAAGTAACTAAAAATATATAGAGAGTTGACCTTTTTAAGGAAGGAAAAAAATGGTTGCCTGTAAAGTCGGTTTTACGGGCGAAGATTTTACGTGACAACGTCTTTTCAACGCGCCTAATTCTCTAGTGCTGCGCGCGCGGCGGACCGATCATGTTTGAGTGGGAGAGAGACGCAAAGCATTCGCCGGTCCGGCGGGCCTCTCTCTCGTTCGGTGACTCATCGTAACAGACGTGAGCGGGCGTTACACTTTTTCATGAGTGACTCCGAGCCACAACCTAATTTAAGACGTTGACACGTCAAAACAATAATAATAAATTTACAACAACATCACATACATTGATCTGACTCCGTGGTAAGTAGCTTAAGCACTTGTATTACAGATATCAGAATCAACAGTGGTATTACAAATAAACTTAAATAACTACATTTAACACCTAGACCAATACAAACAGACATGTTCATGCACACAAATGTTTGTACAGTGCGGGGATCGAAGGCGCGACCTTTTAGTTAATTAAATAAAAGAATAGTCAACTTCTTGACCATTACACCAAAGCCAAAGTGGTCGTCAATAATGAAACGGTGCTTCGTAATTTAAAAAAAACTACTCACAGGTAACGTTGTGTCCTACAAACGTTATGACTTTTTATCACTGCATAGATAATAGATTTCGTACATCGTACGTATCTTATTCGAACGTGAATTATCATCATTTCTGCTTCGCTCTTGTCGTATACATTTAGATGAACTAGTGGCCGGCCGTGACTTCATCCACGTGGGAACCCTAATCTTCAAATCCCTAACCCTCAAAACTTAACCGGGTAGCGCCATCTATCGGTAAGTTATGAGTTAATTTTTCAATTTATTCATGAGGTTGAGATGTTTTGTCGCGGAAGATAGTAGCCCATGTAACTCTTCAATCTCTAACCTAACTCTATACTCAAAAACATATCGTAATATCTATAAGTTGCGTCGTGAAAGAAGGACAAACAAAAAAATGAACAAACGGCCTTTCCCTTCTATTACTTACATTGAGTAGGGATAGAGATTTTCCCGATAATAGTAATTGTATAATTTTGTTGTTGTACGTGTATGTTATTATTATATTGTATTACTAGCTGACCCGGCAAACGTTGTTTTGCCATATCAATTTTTGTGGACAACCCTTATCACTAAGGGGTATGAAAAATAGATGTTAGCCGATTCTCAGACCTACTGAATATGCTCACAAAATTTCATTAGAATCGGTCAAGCCGTTTCGGAGGAGTATGGGAACAAACATTGTGACACGAGAATTTTATATATGTAGAGAAGAGAAGATAGAAATTAGGTAAACTAAGATTAAATACGGACGACTAGAAAACGAAAAAAACAAATTAAGATGAACGAAATTAAATATGTGCCACAATGCTGTATTTTTTTTAGAAAATGTATAAATTATAACAGAGCACCCTATCCCCTAGCCTATGTACAGCATCCTGCATTAGCAAGCGCTGCGATATTCATACGTTTCGCTTACATCGCAGTTTGGGGTGCGGGAAGTCATAGCACATTTCATCATTCGCATTTGCTTCAGGTGAACTTGTTGTAATACTTATTATTGAGTACATTGTTTACTTGTTGAGTTGAAATTTGGTGTACTAAGATACAGGATTTTCTTAGTTTGGTCACCAGTCTGCCATATTGAACTTGCACATACAAATTTTGAGTAATAGCTCTGTGAATTGACGGCGTAACACCATCAAAACAAAAAATGACTTACCAAGTTTTTTGAGCTGTGCAATTTATGGTCGAAGCAGTATGTTCTTTAATTGATGATTTAATTTACCACCACAGGCAATTTTTTTCAATTAACAATGGCAAATCCGGTGTTGGTCTCTGTAAAGAAAGGAAAAAATCCTTTATCTGGGAATGAAAATTGTCTCAGAGTATTAGCGCGTAACTTTTCAAGACAAACACTAGAGTCGCCATCACAAACGGTACACTGCAGTTTCCCAAACTAAGCCAAACAAGTTTCGTACACCTTTCTCCGCGACGGTTTCACTCACACACTTGCCACAGTAAAGATAGGCAGTGCTTAAGCCCTGTTTCAAATATGAAATAGGAAAGTCAATGAGATTTTTATAATAATAATAATTAATATTGACAAAGGATTGATAGAATCCGAAATACCACAATACGCTTCAAAGCTGGCGTAATGGACGTAGGCGAAAAGACAGCAAAGCTGAAGTGGGAGTGGGTGGGTCACGTATGTAGGCTGCATGCCGGATAGATGGGTCAAATCGTCACACAATGGATATTAGCAGATGGCTATCACCGTAGAGGTAGACCCAAAAAAAGATGGTATGACGATTTGACGTGTTTTCTAACAGATTGGGAATCCTTAGCCGCCAATAGGGAACAGTGGAGGAGTTTGGGGGAGACCTTTGCCCAGCAGTGGGATGACATTAGGTTAATTAAAAAAAAATAGTTTTTTAATTCTTCAACAATGATATAAATTAGGCATAATAATCTGGGTCTGGGCCCTACCTAGTGAGTACATGAAGCACCTGTGGCAGGAGACCCCGCTCTTCTTTTACATAATAGGAATTTATAGTTTAATTATTTATAATAGTGAATGGGTATACCTTCTTACAAGTTAAGAAAAATATTAATTAAAAGTAAATTACGTAGCACGCCCTGTTAGTTAGTAAAATAACGATGTAGTTCGACGTGCTACGAGTATTCTGCAATGTAGCACACACTACTACGAAAATGCTACGACGTAGCTAGGCGTGCTACGAAAATGCTACGACGTAGCTAGGCGTGTTTCGAAAATGTTACTATGTAGCACGCGATGTTACGAGAATTCTTACATGTAGCACATGCTACCATGTAGCTAGCGTGGACGAGTTCATTACATAGTTGATTTTACCCGACTACGGCGAAGCAAAAAGGAGAATATGATTTTGACCGGTGTGACATACACACACATTTATGTTTGTATGTTTATGTGTTCCCTCATAACTTCTAAACCCTTCATCATATTTTGATAATTGTGGTATTTAGATGCGCTTAAGCTGCTCTCTGGTTACAGACTAGGTTTCTTTGCAATTTATTGCATGTGGGACACATCAAGCCTTGAATTTTTTGTAACGTTTAAGGTTGTATTGGGTATCACATCAAAGAGCTTAGTTATCACATTTCCAAATATTTATATACATTGTAAAGTTAAACATTTCCCCAAAATGATTTAAGTAAAAAATAAGTTCTAAAACTAAAACCCGACTACTCAAAAGTATAAAAAAAGATTCTCATTGATATTCAGATGATAGCCGTGGTCGTATGCCACTTTGCCTTTTGACATTAGTGCTTAAGTTTGTTTTAACAGGAGTGGCATACGACCACGGCTATCGTCTGATCATCAATATGATTCTTGTATCATATTTATGAGTAGTCGGCTTTTAGTTTTGGAACTTGTTTTTTATTATTTATCTGTCGGATTATTCCATACACTTAATACTTTAGTGGCTTTTGCTCTTGCCTTCTCACTTGTCCACGGTTCCATTTCAATCAACTCCACAATACGACCCTTATCAAAGTAATACTCACAATGAACAACCGCCGACGAACTAACTCCCGAAATCAATTACAGACACATAATTCAAACCAAATGAAACAGTATGAAATTAGCTAAACCAGTACGGAATTGGAGAAAAAGATTTAGAGTTAGGAAGCTAAAGGGACGCGCTTACTACTAGCTGGGTGTTATGGTCGGGAACCAAGGACCGATAAACGTTATCTTGATTTGTCTATCTATATTATTCTGGATTTAAATCTTATATGTCGCCGTTCATGTTCGGTACTAGGCTAAAAGCGCCATTTAGCCTATGGAGCCGTATCAGCGCTCGCTGTCGTGCTTGACACCGCTAGGCATTCGTTTATGATGGCGAGTGTTAAACGTCGCCACATGGAAGAGAAGAACAAATGCTCAGAAAGACATCATTGACTGTGTGTGCACATGCACCCAGATGCACTTCTCACCAAACTGAATTTTTCTTTTGGCCCATCGTTTTGTAATTTGTCATTGTTTTTACGCAAATAGATTACTTAATATGAATTGTAATGAGTGGCATAAATAAAAAACCAGGCGAAACGATAAGCACACAGATTTTATTTTAATTAGGCTATAATCAACTATCAAAATACAAATTGGCAGAGTTTCGGCCTATTCAGTGGCTAAGAGGGCAAAAGTGGCTAGACTGAGCTGTCTGGCCGTTATAAGGGCTTGCTCCCACCCAAGGCGCACGGCTAGCGGAAGTTGTAGTGGGGAGCGTCAACTGGCATGGCGGTGGCTTCCTATTGGCTGGCTTGGCTTGGCTTGGCTCGGATTGGCTGGCTTGGCTTGGCTTGGCTAGGATTGGCTATGATTGGCTATGGTGGCTGAGGCTTGGCGTTACATTCGGCCGTCCTGAAACAATGATTGCTCCCGCAATGGGGAAGGGTAGTATTAGTTCTTAAGAAAAACAATGAGGTCTTCGGTTTCCAATTGCTCATCAGAGCTGCTAGCACTGTCAGACATAGGTACGGTGCTTGCATAGGGCCGCAATGAGTCTGCAGCAACTAGTCCTGTAAAAGCTTTATAGCCTCTCAAGCCTTTAATGTTTCGTATCCTATGTCTGTCATTGCCAACAACCTTAGTTATGATAGTATTGCCTTTTGCTGCACTACTTGTAGAAGCCTGTCTCCACAATACTAAATCTCCCTTTCTATAAACCCGGCTGGGCTTACGCTTTTGATCAAAATCACGCTTCATCTTTTCCCCAGCTTTATTTAACTGGGTATTAGCTTTCCTACGCCTATCCTCAACAGAACCAGTCTCACGGTTTAACCTCACCTTCACCTACATCGCAACGAGGCCTAGAGCTCCTTGCAAACATTAAATCCTATGGCTTGTAAGTTGTACTAACGTTAGGCGTGTTATTTATTCTACACAAGACATCGGGCAAGCAGTTAGCCCAATAATTTGCAGCCTCACTAGGATCAGTGGCTCGCAACGCGTTAAGTATGGTTCGATTAGTACGTTCAACTTGCCCGTTAGCCCTTGGACAAGCAATAGAGGTTAATATGTGCTTAAACTGTTATCATTCGAAAACTGCTTAAAATCTCTACTCTTAAGGCTTTTCCATGGTCGCTTACTACTTTGTCTGGATACCCGAATAAGCTAAACGTCTTCTTTTAAAATTCGAATTGTTTCTACTGCATTTACTGTCAGAGTGGGCTCTGCTATGACAAATTTAGAGAAAGCATCTGTCAGCACCAACATGTACTGATAACCCTATATGGTCTTACAAAAAGGCCCTAAGTGATCAATGTGCACCATACGCATTGGCTCAGAAGGTTTAGGTATTGGGAAAAGTCTCTCTTCCCTTTTACCTTGATTTTATTTGCCATAAGCACGGTGTAAACAAGCATCTGCATATTTGCGAATAAAGCAGGTCATTTTAGGAAACCAATACTCTTGTTTTATTAATTCTAAACATTTTTGAAAGCCTACATGTCCGATATTATCGTGGTGCATCTGTGTTATCTTCCATCGAGCCGAAAAAGGGACTACTAAGCGATTTCCGAGTATTGTCTTGCGATATAATCTGTCATTTATTAGTTCATAGTGCTTAGTAATAACTGCAGAAGCACTACCACCCTTGAGTTAGTGAATGGTACATTTAATTTTCCATCTAGATATTGCACAGTATAAAACCAGTCTGTTATTTCAAGCCGTCTAATGTTCATAGTATATACAACAGGGTCCCTATTTAGCGCGTCTACGTGTTTCATGCGATCCCCGGCCGGTAATCAATGCTAATGTCGTAGTATTGTATTGATAACCACCACCTAGCTATACGAGGGATAAGCTCGCGCTTAGTCAAAGTTGCTCGAACCGCTGTACAATCGGTGACTACTTTTACTTGTTTTCCTACAATATACACTGAACCTACGCAATGACTCAACAACGGCAAGTTTCCAGTTCATAGCTAAGGTACATACTTTCCTCTTTACTTGTAACCCTACTAAATTGCATAACGGGGCGTAATGTCTCATCGGCTTGTCGTTATAATAATATGCCTGCAATACCTAACTTACATGCATCCGTATGTATCTCCGTAGGCAAAGTAGGATCAAATAACGTAAGAAAAGGTTTTGTACAAAACAACGTTTTAACTCTTCAAAACTTTGACACTGATCACTACCCTAAACCCAAACACTGTTTTTCTTTGTAAGATCGGACAAAGGACGCGCAATAACTGCAAAATTCTTTATAAATTTGCGAAAATAGCTACACAATCCCATGAACTGTCTTATTTCATGAACGTTGGTAGGAGTAGGAAACTGTGACACAACTGTCAATTTAGCTTGACCCGGTTGAATACCATCCGATGATATTTCGTGCCCCAAGTAGGTAATACTTTTTTTTTGCAAAAACTCCCATTTACTCATATTAAGTTTAAGATTTTCAGATCTGAGTTTACAACGAACTTTTTCTAATACAGTGAACCCCGATGCAACGTCACAAGAAGGTAGTAAAATGTCATCAAGAAATGCTAAGACATTAAATTCGTGCGAAAATCTATTCGGGTCATCGATATGACCGGTGTGTGATAAAGTTTTCGAACTACCCCCGCAGTATTCTTTTTTTATGGAATCAACTATTTTATTCATCAACCGCATGAAGACAGACGATGCATTTGCGAGACCAAACGGAACGCGTGTATACTTGAAGTGACCTTGAGGTGTAACAAATGCAGTCTTATGTGTGTCTTCAGGGCTTATTTTAAGTTGGTGGTAATAAAAGCCTGCTAATTTTGAGACCTGACCATCATTTGTGGCAACGGAAATCTGTCTTTGACTGTGATGGGATTAAGCGCCCGGTAATCTACGCAAAGCCTATAATCGCCGTTCTTTTTCTTTACCGAAATTACTGGAGAAGCGAAACTGGACTCGGATTCTTTGACAATACCCGCATCTAATAGTTAGGATACTTTCGTTTTAACTTTCTCCTGCTCCCTGTGCGACATATGATAAGGTTGTCTATATATCGGCTGTGAATTTGTTAAATTTATTTTCATGTGTAATCAGTGCACCCTAGTTCGTTTGTATTACTTGCCAAACAATCATTGTAATCGGTTAATAAATTAATTAAATGATCATAATCGTTTTTATTTAGTGGTCCTGTCTTAATTTTATTTATAAACCCCTCCTATGGTACTAATATAGGCTAAGCTCGTATGTAAGACCGTTGAAACAATATTATGGCTGATGCTAATTTAATAGTATGGCGAGCTAATTATGGCTGATGGCTTGAGTGGCAATGGCAAAATACTATTGGCTTTTTTACTGACCCGTGTATCAGCAAGAGACGTGGCGTCGCAGCTGTCTGCTCTGGTCAGCACCTCGCCGCGCTGCCAGACGATCTTCCTGGTGCCAGTGTTGACGATCTTGATGTAGCCCGTTGAGCCACGCAACAGCGTAGCAGGGATGGAGTAGGATACGCTTGATAGCTCGCAGTGTTACGGCCGGGTGATCACATCGTTATCCTCGTCGTTGTCTTCTATGTAAACCTTAATGATTGATGTCCCAGGAAGAAAGCATTCTTTGCATGTAGTGACAACCTTAAATCTTTCGCGTATTTCCGTTACGTTCATACGTTTCAAAAAATCTGTGTCTTGCAGGTGAAATGCCTTGGTAGCGTCGTTCCATCCATGTATCTCACCCAGTTGGTTAATCTTTTTGAGTCACGCAGTTACTGCTGTACAATCGTCGCTATCCGAGTCAAATTCAGGTATGAGGGATGCTGCACGGTGCACCTTTATTTTGATTGCTGCGGGTACTTCTTCGTTCAGCTCACGCATGGCCTTCTGCACCTCGTCCTCCAAAAGCCTTCTCAGAATCTTCCTGGCTGGTGGTGTACTTCCTCGGAATCCTCTTCTACGTTTTCGCTGCGAGTCCGTGAAGATTCAATCCATCCAGAAGGGCGAACAGACCTTCCGTTTTCAGGTATATCGGTGTGATTGCGATTCATGGCCGAATCTTTTTATTTATCCCACTTCTGAAGTGTAATGAGTGGCATAAATAAAAAACCAGGCGAAACGATAAGCACACAGATTTTATTTTAATTAGGCTATAATCAACTATCAAAATACAAATTGGCAGAGTTTCGGCCTATTCAGTGGCTAAGAGGGCAAAAGTGGCTAGACTGAGCTGTCTGGCCGTTATAAGGGCTTGCTCCCACCCAAGGCGCACGGCTAGCGGAAGTTGTAGTGGGGAGCGTCAACTGGCATGGCGGTGGCTTCCTATTGGCTGGCTTGGCTTGGCTTGGCTCGGATTGGCTGGCTTGGCTTGGCTTGGCTAGGATTGGCTATGATTGGCTATGGTGGCTGAGGCTTGGCGTTACAGAATATAATAGCAAAATTCCTACTTTGTAACGGCCCACAATTTTCTTTATCCTTTGAAAACCAAGTTTTTGGTAAAAAACGGCTTAGCTGTAAAGTTTTGCATTACTAGTTGCTGCCCGCGACTTTGTCGCCACGCGGCGACCCTTTTATATTTACAATTCTTCATAAATTGTAGGCTATTTCTTATTCTGACGTAAACTATATTCTGGTAAAGTTAAACTTAAAGCCATACATTAGTTTTTCGTGAAAGATTAACAAACATCTAAACTTACAAACTTTCGCGTTTATACTATTAGTAGGTTATGATAGGATAGTCACTGAATCTGCTCCGACTGGGACGTATTTCTTCTCTGCTTCGGTACTCTTTACAAATATTCTGTGCAAATGGTTCTGTCCGAGAGAAAAATACACTCGATCGGAGTTATTATTTGTCACATTGATTAATGAGTCCATTAGGAGGTCGTGTTTAAGGGACCCCCCTGCCCTCCTACTTCTGCCGCCGACAGGCTGTGAGTTAGAACGATTTATGGAAAAATACTGAGACCCTTTACACAGCGGGATGGAGAGAGCGATGCTTGGTATTTCAAAACGCGATCAAATCAGAAATGAATAGATACGAATGAGAACTAAACAGACTGACAGTGATACTGAACCGATGGCCCTAATGAATTGAACCTTTCGGGCCGAGTGGATGGGCGAGACATTGAACTCGGCCGAGTGCTTGCTTCGTGTGAACAGATTGGCGAGTGCTTTCTACAGGGTGTTTCAAATAAATAAATATTTCACAACAATCACACCAACTCTCTAGTCCCAAATTAAGCTACAAGGCTTGTGTTATGTGTACTAGGCAACGGATAAACATACTTAAATACTTTTTTTTTAAATAAATACATATTACATAGAAAACACCCAGACCAGTACAAACACACATGTTCATGCACACTAATGCTTGTACTGTGCGGGGATCGAACCCTCGACCCTTGGTTTTAGAAGTCCGACATGTGGACCACTGCACCAAGCAGTCGTCAAAAAAACATATAATGTCTGAAGGTTTTTAGTTGTGCCCGTAAAACTGAACAACTTTACCAAAGAAACCTCTCTCCCATAGTTTATCGACTAGCTGATTGGCAATTTCGAATGGGAGGTCCAAATAAATTTTTGAGATTTCAACCTAAAAAAACAAACAAACCTCTTTGGGAAAGTTGTTCATTTTACAGGCACAACAAGACATTTAAGCCATTATAGGTTTTTTAACATTATAATAATATACGGCCGAGAATACTTTTACTGTCTCGCCCATTCACTCGACGCGTGTTGATCACGCATTAAGGCGGGGCGGTTCGCTCTGGCTTGTCCCGGATGACGTTCCGTGACCTGGCCAACTATATTGTGGCCGCTGATCTGGTGAATGTAGCAAGAAGCCGAAGAACAAGGAGAAAGAAAGATGTAGGAAAAGCACGACCAATCGCGATCAAAATCCTTGGGGGAGGCATATGCTCAGCAGTCGGCGTTAAAAAGCTGATGATGATGAGGATACACTGCGTCTTATATCAGAGATACAGTCGCGATCCTGCATGTAAGCAACAGCAACGTAATAGTCCTTCTGGCCGATTTCGACCACGGCGGCAAATCTCAACAGAGATCGGCCAACTGCGCAGGAGATATTATAGTGCACAAGTGTGAGCGCAATACACAGGTGCACTCACTGTTCCATCACTCTCAAAGTTCGGTGCGACGGCATCCGACATGACCGGAGAGAGATCAGGCACAAGACCAACGGCTTAACGTGCTTTCCGAGGCACGAGGTTGTAATACCGCCAACTTCTCGACTCCGAGCTGTTTTTGAGAAATTCATGACAGAAAATCTCAGAAAAAATTTTGGCTCGACCTGGGATTCGAACCCTCTCGGATGTAAGACAGAAACTTTGCCACTACACCAACGAGGCAGTTAACAACAATCAACAGCAACGTAGTCGCGCAGCTAACTCGATATAACATCTATGTAAAAATTTGTTCAGTGATATTAAAAATCGCAGTGTGTAAAGGGCCTAAGGGTCACTTACAAGCGTTTTTCGGTTTTTGTTGAGAGGGTATTAGAGTTTTTATGTCGAATACTTGAGTTTTTTTAGTCGTAAATCAAAAAAAAACTGTGTGGAAACTCACATACTCGTATGTACTGTCGCCATCAAAAAGTGGTTACCTTAAGGTGAATCACAATAGGGAATATTCATGTTTTTCTTTTTTATCTTAAATTAATAGTTTACTATTTTATAACATAGAAAAAAATATTAATGGGCTTCAAAATACTCTAGATATTTTTAAAAATGAAATTTAAAACTTTAAAAAAATTTAAGCAGTTCAAACGCCGCCATTTTGCTCGCGCTTTGCGTGACGTCACATGGCACGTCCAGTGGGTGTTTACCTTAGTGTTTACTGTGGACTTTTCAGTTACTTAGTAATTTTTACAATACAATATCGTGTCAGATTACGTCACATTTCGATCGACCTATGGTGGCTTGTTTTGGAAGTTTGAATTTCGCTCCCTTATTTTGCACTTTTTTCATTATAATTTGCTTGGCCATAGGTTATTTTTAACGAGAATCAAACATTCAATTTCAATTGAATTCAATTATATATTCATAACAATATCTTTGTGTGGAATATTACAGCAAAATTAAACTAAAAAATAATATAAAAACGCTTCTCTTAACTAAAAATTCGTAAAATAATTATTACTACAATTAAATTTAATATAAATGTCAATAATTAATTTGTCAAACTTCATTCGATTACACATTTACAGTTATAAATTCATCAAGAGCATAAAAACATTTTTTCAATAAAAATACCTTGAATTTTGTTTTGAAGCTACTTTGGTAAACTATTTTTTTAACTCTATTGGTAACTTATTCACAACAGACAGATTCCTAAGGTTTTTGTTATATTTTTTACTAGTGGCATGGAGGAATCCTATTGTTTTCACAATCGCAGTCGAACGGGATAAAAAGTATCCTATGTTTTCCTGGTTCTAAGCTACCTCTCCACCAATTTTCAGCCAAATCGGTTCATCCGCTCTTGAGTTATAAATAGTGTAACTAACACCACTTTCTTTTATATATAAAGATTTTATTTTATTAACTAGCGGCCGCTAAGCGACTTTGTCCGCGTTCAAGTTCGAAAAAATGTTAAAGTTTTGGCCCAGTGTACTCGCCAAGATCTTTAAAACGCTACCTCAATCATATTTTAAGGCCCTAGCACCGCGACACAGGCTGCTGGGAAAGGAATGCTCTTACACAAATGATATATAGTAATAGAAATTTGTTGCCGTGGCATATTTTAACATAATTTTAAGGAGAAAATTTTCGTCACGCATGATTTCCGTGTAGCTTTAAACATTAAGGTTGAACACGCGACGGAAGCTTAAAAATGGAGTAACTTTCACCCGTTTTCCCAACATTTCCCTTCACTGCTCTGCTCCTAGTGATTGTAGCGTGATGAAAAGTATACATAACCAGCTCAGGGGTATGTAATATAATTGTACCGAGTTTCGTTGAAATCAGTCGAGTAATTTTTGTTACATAACGGATGTAGTCCGGTCCAATGCACTGACTATTTTTTTTTAAGTGTTGTCTTTTCAAAATTAATCAAAAGCGTTGTGAACGCAAAAAAAATACTTAACAAATAAAATTTTAGCCTGTTTCACCTTAACCGACTGTCAAATATTTGTAAAAATATTTCTCTCGGGTGATCTGAGGGTGTCTCCCACAATCATTGATGAAACATACGCTGGCTTAAAGCGTTAAAAAGCACTTACAAAATTCAACGACTCCATTAAGGTTCTCGGTAGCTCAGTGGTCAGAGCATTGGACCGGACTTCCAAAGGTCGGGGGCTCGAATCCTTCCCGATGACCGGAGCCGAAAAGAGTTTTTTAAGTGCTGTCTTTTCAAAATTGACTTTTTTTTATTCCATTAGGAACAGGCTAAGGTCTCAGACCATGCTGCCTAGTCATTGGTTAGGTATATTTCTTAGGTAATTAATTCATTCTTAAAACTACTTTCTTATTACTACATACTACTTACAAACTAAGCCCTAACCTAACTCATTGAAATGCGAGAATGGGTTAAATTTCAATACTCAGGAAATGGAGTTTTACGCGGGAATATCGATCGGATCAGTACGGAGCACCTTACTCTATTTCTTACATTTACTCCATTGTTTCCCTTCAGTAACACATTATGATGATAATTTCACCTCACTATCACAATAATACGCCACGAAAAATTAAATTAAAATCTAAATATTTTCAAAATTCCATACGTACAGATCTTTTAAATATTTCCTATCTATATTCGTTTTCCTACCATTTATCACATTGTCGTCACAGATTACTAAATAGTGCTGTCGTATCGAATGCACAAGTATTGCAGATATGTAATCCAAAATCAATCAGTTTTTTTAAAACAGTTCTAAATTGCTAACGGTCTCAAGTTAGCGCGCTTTTTGACGTCATCTCGTCACATGTCAGCCATTTTCTTTTCATTCGCATCTCTTTTCATGTCGAGAGTATGTCATAAAGAGCGGTGTTTTGCATGAAATGATTGTGTCGGTTTTTCAGGAGGCCCGTTATGGGGCTGCTTTGAATTTGGTTTTGAATAGGACGGCTTACGTCTTTTGTCTCTTTCCATTCTTAGATTGCAAAATAAATTGTTTGTCGTCATAATGGGGTAGTTGACACCACCAATAGTTGACGTACTTTTTATCAACTGTCAAAACACTTTTCTCCATAGAGTTTGTATGGAAATAACACACTTTGATGTCATCGAGTGCAATGCCGACTGAGTGATTATTTATCGTTTGAATTTCAATTAAAAATCCAATTTTATGAACTGCAGTAAAATATAAATGAAAGGGGATCTGAAATTATGAATTATTTATAGTGAATCAGTTTTTGAATATTTATTTCATAGTGGAAACAAGCCTATTCCTAGCTGTTATTATGTCGTATCACATCATTAATTATTAATTACACAACTTCTGCGTAAATTCCTGACACCTTATCCAATACAGTTTTAGGACTTAATATAAAAATCACGATAATTTATATTTCTTTGACAATCGGATCTTGTCCTTGAACACAACAAAAATAAATAAAACACCCCGACATAAGACAAGAAAACAGTTGGTGAACTTCAACGACTGGACGGATTTACCACCGTATTTTTCACCGTGATTAGATTATCTTTCGAATAAAAAAAACCGCACTGAAATCAGTCCATCCGTTCAGGAGCTACGTTGCCAGAGACAGACACACACAAACACACAAACAGAATAGCTGTCAACCTTATACAACCCTCTTTTTATTCGGGGTTTAAATAGTACGTAACCATTTCGTCATTTTTCAACTGTCATCCAAATAGCTCGCTTCGCCCAAAAGTAATAAATGACGGGACCCAACTAATAATGAAGTGATGCCAAAAGGGATCATTTATCAATATGACGCTGCCCTCTCAATTACTCGCCCTTAGGATTTGTAAAGCTGTCACTTTGAAGGTTTTTGTTGTCACTAGGGATGGGCCGAGTAGTGGTTTTACCGAGTAACCGAGTACTGAGTATTATTAAGATTATTATTACTGAGTATAACTGCCTCGTCGGTGTAGTGGCAAAGTTTCTGCCTTACATCCGAAAGGTCCTGATTCGAATCCCAGGTCGAGCCAAAATTGTTTCTGAGATTTTCTGTCATGAATTTCTCAAACAGCTCGGAGTCGGGAAGTTGGCGGTGTTACACCCCCTTGCCTCGGTGCGCACGTTAATCCGTTGGTCCTGCGCCTGATCTCTCTCCGGTCATGTCGGATTGCCGTCTCACCGAACTTTGAGAGTGACGGAACAGTAAGTGTACCCGTGTGTTGCGCTCACACTTGTGCACTATATCTTATGCGTAATTGGCAGATCTCTGTTGAGATTGGCCGCCAACGTCGAAATCGGCCAGGAGGACTATTATTACTAAGTTTAATGCTTGCCATATTGTTGGAACGAAGATAAATGAAACAGTCTTTACTTTTGAGAACACTTCTACTTTGCACTCTTATTATAACACTGTATTTTACACTGTCACTTCAAGAGCTCTTTACACTTCAACGGCTACAACAAGACTGAATTACTTTGACGAAGACTTGAACTCATTGCATTCTATGTTGAAACAACACGCGCCACTAGCGCCATCTATTAAGAGTGGGGAGAAGAACTGTCAACTGTTTCAACATAGAATGTCGTTTAAGTACTTATAATTTTTAAAACATTTTCAATAATCAAAATGTACAGATACTAACTTGTGATAATTATTTAAGGAATACGATATTATTTCATAAACTGTTATAATAGGCAAAATGGAAAGCAGCTTACCTTACATTCGGCCATCCGACATTATATGTACACGTCCTCGTGTACTTAACACACATACTTAAACTACACATTTAACACAAATAAATGGCATGATGCAATGTTTTTAACAACAAGTTACTTATCTCTGAAAACTGAATGAGACCTTAGTCTGTACCTGACTATACAAACACATTGGTTACAGGCTGAATCCGCACTGACTTCCAATCGTGTAAGCTTACCGACAAAAGCATATAAATTACTGAAATCTTAGACTGCTTCTATCTATCGTACATGTTGGTTACAGGCTGAATCTGCACTGACTCCCAACCGTATTAAACAATTAACTAAAAACTATGGACTGATTCTGTCTATCGTACATGTTGGTTACAGGCTGAATCCGCACTGACTCCCAACTGTATTAAAAATTGACTAAAAACTATAGACTGATTCTGTCTACAGAACATGTTGGTTACAGGCTGAATCCGCACTGACTCCCTACCTTATTAAATAATTGATTAAAAACTATAGACTGCTTCTGTCTATCGTACATGTTGGTTACAGGCGGAATCCGCACTGACTCCCAACCGTATTATATAACAGACTAAAAACTATAGCCTACACCTGTCTATAGGACACGTTTGGTTACAGGCTTAATCTGCACTGACTCCCAATCGGACCTTATTAACTTAAAATGAAAACATACTGCTTCTGTATAAAAGGTGTGTTTGGTTACTGGCTAAATCTGCACTGACTCCCAAACACTGCATGTTAAATAAAGCATAATCATTTCAATTACTTATTTTCAGGCTATTACTGGCTAAGCTTAGTACTCTTTCGTAATATAAACGGCTAAAAACTTCATTTGTTATAAAACTAAGATCGTTTCTCTTTTACAAAATCGTTGATACCCTCGCTACTATATAATTCGTCTATGAATTAACGAGGTCGACCATTATTAATAAACTTCAAGTTGTGTTATTTTAAAATTATAAAAAATATATATTAGGACCTATGAAATTGTCGTTTTAACCTTTTTAACTCTTTGGACTAGGTGGGAGCTGAAAATTCAACTCAGTCTGAAATTAAAGCTAGCCGAGTAGTGTTTAAAATAATGCCTTTTACTTGTTTTTAAATCATTTATTTAGCTAGAAATGGGCTAATTTTTTTCGTTGATCTGTGAAGGATCTTCCAATAAGCAAAGATTCAGTAAAAAATACGACGATAAGGAGATTCAGGCGAGCCATTGCCTCGTCTATATTAATATCAACTAAACATTTTCCTAATAAATCCTAAAGATGCCTCCTGTTCCCAGCTAACACCAATACTTGCAACAACGGATTCGCAGATTAGCGACACTGCACTACTAAAATCGATAAAACATTATTTAGAAACATCCCTAAGAAAGGCTTGTTGGTGGAATTTCGAAGCGCCTATGTCGGCACCAGTTACTAATAGAACGAGCTGGATTAACGTTATCTTAATAACTATTGGCCTTGCCTTCTGTACACATGTCTGTTGTATGGCCAAACCGCGAACACTTGTTACATCTGACAAGTGGTTTAGGGCAATGCGACTTATAGTGGCCATGTATTAGAGCAATTAAAACACTGCACCGAACGGTCTTTACTATCATCTCTCCCATGGTTTTTTTCTGATTTTATGTCACCAGGACGGATACGTTTTCGATCAAGACTACTATAAGGATTACTAATATTTTGGCTCTTTTTAAATATGGTAACAGCTGATCAGGAAACTCGAACCTAGCTGCATCTGCTCCAAGACGTATGGAACGGTCCTCTATACCAAAAATGATACAGTCTACCGCCTTTTTACCTTGGATATTACACCTATTTAGAAGGATAACTTTATCATAATAATATTCTTCTAAAGAATCATTAAATTTTGCCCGTGTACCAAGCATGGTAGTTAGTAACTGTCCGTAGTTATCATCGCTAGGGAAAGCTAATTTTAACTTCTCTTGCCATTCTGGCCAGGTATACTGGCCAGAATGGCCTATGATATGATACATAACTGTCGTGAGACCTTTATACCATTTTTGGGCGTAACCCCTTAATTTAGGAAGCGAAAAATGAATAGTTTGTCAGTCCAATTGTAAATTGCGGAACACTCATTAACTTTATGCAGCCACATATCTACGGTCTGCTCTTTACGACTGGGGTCAAACTCAGGGATAGTATTTAGGTATGACAACTTTTCATTATTGATATTTGAACCGTTCCCTAACGAGTGTAGAGCCTCTACTAGCTTTTGTAGTGTTATGCTTTTATCTAGTGTACCTGAGTCTGCCGATCCTCGTTGAGTTGATTAACCTTTCTTTTGCACGTGAGTGCTACTTCGCTTTCGAAGAGGGCTACGGCTCCGATGGCTGGCCGAGCTGCGGTCTCGCTGGCCCTCGGGGCTGCGCCTCCGGTGACCAGAGGTGCTATGTTTCCGCTGGTTGCCGGGGCTGCGGCCACACCGGCTGGCACGGCTGCGGTCGCGCAGGCTGCCAGGGCTGCGGCTAGGCTGGCTGCCGGGGATGCCAGCACTGGGGCCACGCAGGCTAGCACGGCTGCGCCCACACAGGCTTTCACAGCTGTGGCCACGCAGTCTGCCAGGGCTACGGCCACGCAGGCTGTGAGCCGAGACGCAGGTCAGGTTGGGGCTGCGTGGGCGACTAACGTTGTCTTTTGATCTGCGTCCACGGTCGCCCGCTCGCCCCGGGGAATCTTCAGTATTCATTATCTGTACAGAAATAAAAACTCAACGCAGAAATGGAACTTGCTGCAATAATCATACACGTATGGTCTTTCCATATGAGAGAAGAGATAAGAAAAAAAACTTTAGCTTATAATTTCTTTACATTCTGTAAAACTATCGTGATTGTTAATTTAAACGAATATGTTTACGGTTACTACGGTGAAAAAAAAAAGATAATTTCTGAATTTTATAATCATACGACACTTTCTAGAAAAAGAAGAGACATATTTTGCAGTAGTGAGCGAGGTAAATAAGTTATGATTAAACTTACCAATCCCGCTTCTGATTTGTTGGAACGAAGATAAATGAAACAGTCTTTACTTTTGAGAACACTTCTACTTTGCACTCTTATTATAACACTGTATTTTACACTGTCACTTCAAGAGCTCTTTACACTTCAACGGCTACAACAAGACTGAATTACTTTGACGAAGACTTGAACTCATTGCATTCTATGTTGAAACAACACGCGCCACTAGCGCCATCTATTAAGAGTGGGGAGAAGAACTGTCAACTGTTTCAACATAGAATGTCGTTTAAGTACTTATAATTTTTAAAACATTTTCAATAATCAAAATGTACAGATACTAACTTGTGATAATTATTTAAGGAATACGATATTATTTCATAAACTGTTATAATAGGCAAAATGGAAAGCAGCTTACCTTACAATATCGAATACTCGGCCGAATAACTCGCTTTAATTTGAAGCGCACTTGTATTTTGCACTTGAATCATATTTCAATACCTACTCACTGTAATATTGGATTAATGAATCATTACTTTTCTATTAAACATACTATGTATTTGTTCTTATGCAATATTCCTTGAACTTCATACAGTTTTTCTAATATAGGTTGGCCATCTACAGCGGCCTGGCTGTCCTGTAATTAACCAATAGGAATCGACAAACGCCAGATTATCTGTTTGTTCATTGACTTTAGTATTTAGGTGCTTTAGTTCCTTTACTCGACCATTCGCAAACTTATTTTATACAACCTGTTTATTAAGTTTACTTATTCAGTTTACTTAACCGAGTACTCGTCACTTGCACAGTTACTTGGCCAAGTACGAGTATAATAAAAACCACCGAGTGCACCGAGTAGCGAGTAGTGACCGAGTACTCGGCCCATCTCTAGTTGTTACAGTGAAAAGTAGGCAGCAACCCCTGTTATTTGTTTCACCGGAGGCTTTTAGCGTAGACGATTTTTCCATTTTCAATAAATCTCCTAAATACACTTACGAGTATAAAACTTCTAGCTAGATGGATGATTCAAAGTGCATTTGTCGACAGCCATCTTAAATTAGGTTGGCCCAATAGTAATAATATACAACAGCATCACATACCTTAATCTGACTCCGTGGCAGTAGCTTTAGCACTTATGTCACAGATATCATAATCAACAGTGGTATTACAAATAAACTTAAAAACATATAACACCCAGATCAGTACAAACAGTTGATGCACACAAATGTTGGTACAGCGCAGGGATCGAACCCGCGACCTCTTGGTGAATAGTCAACTTCTTGACCATTACACCAAAGTGCTCGTCAATATTTTAACATTTAGTTTTGCACTGCACCCATTGCCTTCTTTCTGCATGACCTTCAAGTTGACTGGCAGGAAATGCTTTTAGAATTAAGTTCACCTTTTGTACATTTCCTTTGCAATAAAGTTTTAAATAAATAAAAATAATAGCTTTGTTTTTACATCCACTCTAGTGCAATTTCGATCTGCTTCGATGGTCAATTGGCAAAGCTGGCCTTTGTCCAAAAGGCTCAATTTAAATTCCCGTGTGTTAAATGATGCTTTATTGCTGTTGCCACAAAAACAAGAACCTTTAATCATAACAAAATAAATGATAAAAAGCTTATAAAAGTACAGATAACATGATTTATTCACACACTCGTATGTTGATCTTGTTCACGTTACTAGATGTCGCTGTCTGTAGTTGAAACGCAACACAGTAACTTCACGAATGTATCTATTAAGTTCTGCCGATACTCTCGACATGGTTACAGCGGATTATGATTGTTATGGTGCAGAAATTTAACTGCGTGAGTCCGGCTCACACTTTGCCAGTATTTGACAGGATTATACCTTTTTGGCGCAACATATTTAGAGTTAGGAAGCTAAAGTGAAGGGTGTTATGGTCGGGGACCAAGGTCCGATAGACATCATCTTGATTTGTCTATCTATATTATTCAGAATCCAAATATTTTATGCTTGAGGTGCTTGTGGCGCAGTGGTTGCAGCGCTTTGGTAGTGATACCCAAAGTTAAGCAACCTAAGGCGCGGTCATGTTTGGGATGGGTGACCATTCTGACCATTTAAGTGACGTCTATTTACAAGCATCTCCGTGCTTCGGAAGGCACGTTAAGCTGTTAGTCCCGGTTAATATCGACAGATATAAGTCGTTAAGCCTGGTCATAGGCCCTCGGGCGGCTTAATAACATCTGACAGTAAGGTCGGTCACCTACCTTACAAACCTCCACCAATCCGTTCTGAGGCCGCGTGGTGTAGTATGGCCACCTCATAGTTAAGGTAAGGCCTGTGCCCAGCGGTGGGACGTATATAGGCTGATGAGATGAAATCTTTTATGCCGCGGTTCATGTGCGGTACAAGGCCGGGACTAGGCTAACAGCGCCATCTAGCCTATGGAGCCGAATCAGCGCTCGCTGTCGTGCTTGCCACCGTTAGGCATCCGCTTGTGATAGCGAACGGTAGAGGTCGTCACACCTTCATTAATTCATTTTTTTCTTGTTCCAGAGGAAGAGAGTGAGGAGTCGATATACGCAGCCAGCGTGATGAGACATCGCCCCGAGCCGCTGGGCGCGCTCGCTCAGAGCACGCGGTTCACTGAGCACGAGATCAAGCTGATGTATCGAGGGTTTAAGCAGGTACGCGTATAGGCGTATATAAACCTGATGTACTTACCTAATAATAACAATAAAGTATTTTATTTCGTTACAAAATTGCCTTTAAACTAGAACATTGGAACCCCCATTTAAGCAAAATTTGTCTGTGTTTGGGGGTCTGCTCTTCCTTAACTATATTTTATTTTAACAAGGCAGTATGTTGAACATGTTTCTTTCTTTACTTATGTGTGTGTTCTGTATGTTGTGTGTGTGTGTGTGTGTGTGTGAGTGTGTTTAAGCAGGTGCGAGGATAGGGAAGACAGAGTAGGGGAGGGTACGAGGGAGGTGGAAAGAGGGCACGTGTGTTTGTGCATGTTAATGCTGATGAAGCTTGGAAGACATGAGGGCAGGATGGTGAGAGTGTGTCAGTAATTTAGTAAGTGATCATACGCTTTACATGCATTACAGTTCTAAATAGTACATTTTATGTAAAATCTATTGTTTGTAATCTTCTTAATTTATGGTGTACAATAAAAAATATTATATCTACAGTAGAATCCCGATTATCCGGACTAGCGTCACGGCTCTAGCTGCTGCTTGTAATTTTAAACCACGCACCTAGACAGACGTTGTTTATTTCTTGTAGGACGAGTTCACAAATGAGTCGATAAAATATTAATAATAATAAATCTTTATTTTCTCATCACAAACACATTTACAGTTGGACAACAATTAAGATACAATTAAATGAAATGTTTGTGTGAGACTGGTGCCTATGCTAGGTATAAAATACCTGTGTTACAGGTCACTAGCCTCTCACCTCCTCGGACAGTCGTGCAATTAATTATGTAGACAAATGATGAAGAAAAATACAATAAAAAATGATATACTGTGTAACATTCTAACTTATCTATGTAGTGAATTTATATATGTGTGTGTGTGTGTGTGTGTGTGTTTGTGTGAGCGTGTGTGTGTGGGGGTATGGGTGCGTACGTGCGTGTGCGCGTGTTTTGAATTTGTCGTCATAATTATATATAGATATAAGTAATTGAATGCATTATCATGAGCTATTTCATCACTACAATGAAATCTTCAGTGCTCACCAAAGATCCATTATCTTTGTGCTCACATAATCAAGATTACACAACCAGAGTGTTAATTTAGTTTTACACGAGTGCTTTTGGTAGGTGGTATAAGCTCAGTATATTGTTCAACTTATTGTACAGGTAGCTTCCTAAGAAGCAGAAGAATCTGTGGGCAAAAGCTGTGTTAAAAGACAGATTATAGCAAACCCTACCCCTCCTACGTCTGTTGATCGCTAATAGAGGGTCGTATGTGATCAGCGAGTGCTTGCGAAGCACTACCGAGACAATAAACAACTGACGTACTGTTAAAACCTTCCAGAATATATATAAATATGACTGAATTAAAATTACAAACGCTAAACGCACGAAATATAAAACCGCTGACGCGGTGACATACTCGTACTTTGTGCGGTGTAAACCGTACAAACATCATAATGCCCTCCTGTTCCAGGAGTGTCCTTCTGGCATGGTGGATGAGCAGGCGTTCAAGAATATCTTCTCACAATTCTTCCCTTTAGGTGGTAAGCGTATAAGTAAGATAGAATAAGACTGTAATGTAGGTAAGTATATGTTTGTACTAGTGGCCGCCCGCGACTTCGTCCGTGTGGAAACCCTTTATCTTCACAATCTTATACAGGGTGTAAAAAAACCTTACCGAAGCCGTCAACCACGCTTTCAGTACATCAAACCAAATCGTGTGAAAAATAAATTTTGACTGGGAAACAACTTTTATTTTTTGACATCAAAAAAACAATTTAATTGTAACTAAAAGTGACCGCGGGGCGTGTTTCTATACGCCGCCGCGACGCGATTCGGTTCGAGTGTGCGCTGTTCATTGCGGAGTTGGCTATTTAAAGGCTTTTTATGAAAGAACTAGTGAAAATTTGCATTATGTTTCTTTGGAAAAAAGTTAAGTTATAACGGACAGAAGACATTTCTGTAAAAATCATCAAATTTTTTTTTAAACTTTAACCATCAATACCTCAGTAACCGGTATCTTCCCAGGTACGGTGTATAGGAAGAAAATGATCGTAACAATTGGTAGAATATGTGGTATTCGGCTTCGTTAAGGTTTTTTTTTACATTCTGTATATAAAAATGAATTGCTGTTCCTTAGTCTCGCTATAACTCGAGAACGGCTGAACCGATTTGGCTAATTTTAGTCTCGAAACATTCGTGGAAGTTCAGGGAAGGTGTGAACGGTGAGAAAATAAAACAAAATGCGAAAACAGCGGGCAGGACGACGTCTGCAGAGTCCGCTAGTTCTTTATATACATTTTTTTTTGTATAAGCTATATTCGTGCAAAACTTCACCAAAATCGATAGGTACAGTCACAGATATATATTTACATTAAATATATATCTGTGGGTACAGTATATTTTACTTGAACAAGTAACAAACATCTATATATACAAACTTTCGCGATTTATAATATTAGTAGGATTGACTGCCGATACATCGAGCAAAAAAAATTTGGAGTCGGAAATTTGGCGGTGTTACATCCCTGTGCCTCGATGCGCAAGTTAAGCCGTTGGTCTTGCGCGTGATCTCTCTCCGGTCATGTCGGATTGCCGTCTCACCGAACGTTGAGAGTGAACGAACAGTGAGTGCACCGTCAATGCCTCCTTTTCCGCAGTTGACTGTTAATCTCTGTTGAGATTGGCCACCGTGGTCAAATAGACTTATATTCTCGTAGATATTTCTTGTAATGCATTGCAAGGATGATAAGTATTTGTAAATCCGAGATTTAATAGATTATAATGAAAATGAGCACCTTTCTATACCTAATCGAGTATATTTAGCTATACGTACGAATTTGTACAGAATTTAACATTTTTACGAACACTGGCACAAGCTAGTCTTAAAATTTTATGTAAAATACTTAGTAAATGTTTCAATTGTTGTGTGTTTCAGACGCGTCGCAGTATGCACATTACGTGTTCAATACAATCAAACACAAACAGAGTGGGAAAGTGAACTTTGAGGTAAGTAACTACTTAAAAACTAAGTTGTTATCCCATAAACAACTGTATAGTACTACGAGTATTCCTTTACCCAATTTGATGACCACTTTGGTGTAATGGTCAAGAAGTTGATTATTAACCAAAAGGTCGCGGGTTCGATATCCGCACTGTACAAACATTTGTGTGCATGAACATGTCTGTTTGTACTGGTCTGGGTGTTATATGTATTTATTTAAAATAATTTGCAATACCACTGTTGATTCTGATATCTGTAACACAAGTTCTTAAGCTACTTACCACGGAGTCAGATGTAAGTGATGTTGCTGTATATTTATTATTTAAAAAAAAGTTGTCTGGAAGAGACCTCTCTTAACGGTAAGACCGTCTTCATTGTACATCTCTCTGTTTGTATTTTTGGGTGTGCAATAAAGAGTTCATATCAAATCTCAATGTATCTAATTTCGATATTGCCATTCGCTCAACAGCAGCACTGCCAAATGAACACGCCCAAAAGCGAAGCGACGCCTAAAATCAAATCGTATTTCATTGTCTACAATAAAATGATATGACGAGTTCATGTAAATCAAATTATATCCTCTTATCTTCTATCCTCTTCTACGCACTTTTGGATGTTTCTCTCTCTGTCTCTAATACGGTATAATAGGGAACATAATGGAAATATCAATTCGATCATTGTTGAGTGTTACAGTCCGCCGCAAATAAAGTGAATAAAATATTTAAGTGAGTTTGACACAAAATATTAAAAATATTTAACTAGGTAGGTACACATTTGTTAAGTACGTATATCATATAAGGTAACATTAATTTTATTTTTTTGTAAACTAAGTATATTGTATAATTAGCATTACATTACAAAATCTTGCTCGTAATAGTCTGAAGCACAGGTTAACCTTAGTTCAGACAGAGAGAATACTTTCTAGCCTAAGATTATTTATATTTTTGTTTAAATATTATTATTATTGTTTTTTATTTAATTTCCCACAAAGAATCATACAATTCACTTATGTGAGATACATACAAATCAATATGAACTAGGTAATATTAAAACACAGCGAGCGAACTTAGCATGACACAAAATTACTATTACTATTAATATTTATTATTATTACTGTCGTCATTTTTAACAACATGATGACAGGACAGGATTTAAGTTGCAATGTATCTAAATTATTTAAAACCTACTGACATTGTACTGTTAGATTTACTTTTCGTGTCCCCGAACGACATCGAGTGACGATAGCGCTCGCGCTCTGTATTACCTACAGGCCCCAAATCTAGTTCCGACTCGAGTTCTCTCACAATCAAATTCAACTTCATCCATAAAAAGATCATCTTGATGTACTGATGGTTGTGAAAGAAGAAATTAAAATATTTTATTATTATTATTATAACCATCAAAAGAGCACTGGGCCCGTTAGACTGTCGAAAAAATTCGAAATTCTTCTTCATGTCAATAATTAATATAAATACATATAATAAACATAAATAAATATGTAAAACATGTCATTTTAAAACAATGCAATAGCGATAGCGGATGATTAATAATAATAATAATAATTTACAACCATCACACCAATTCTCTAGTCCCAAATTAAGCTACGAGGCTTGTGTTATGGGTACTAGACAACGGATAAACATACTTAAATACTTTTTTTTTGAAAATAAATACATATTATACATAGAAAACACGCAGACCAGTACAGACAAACATGTTCATGCACACTTATGCTTGTACCGTGCGGGGATCGAACCCGCGACCCTTGGTTTTAGAAGTCCGACCTGTGGACCACTGCACCAAGCGGTCGTCATGATTACCGTTATGTTTTAATTTGCATGCCAAACTCTGGTGAAATGTGCGATCTTTTTCTACTTTTATGACATCTTTGTACCACTTTCACACGAAATAAATGATTCTGATACTGATATCAATGTTATGCCTTATGTCCGGGTGGCATAAGCCAATAAAGACATTTTGAAATTGGTAGAAAAGCTTTTCAACAGACTCTTCAAAGTGTCTAATTCATGTGGTAGGTATCCTTAATCCCAAGAATGTAAAAAAAGAGCTAAAAATATACAACACTAGTGGACCTCCCAGACGCCACTTATCATGCCCGCTGTTTTTCTCATTTCAGTTCTTTCTCAGTTCAAACCTTCCATGGACTTCCACAAATATTTTAAGACTAAAATAATTAAAATCGGTTAGGTCGTTCTCGAGTTTTAGCGAGACTCACGAACAACAATTCATTTTTTTAACACGCTTTTATTAGATCGGAGTGTATGTATGTAACGGAATTTTTGAGCTCAATTTTTACCAACTTCCAGAAATCGGATTAATTTGAAACTTTGCACACTTATTAGGTACCAATGACAATGCAATAATTTGATAAGTTTTCCATTATCCTTATTAACTAAAAAAAATAAAAAATAATAGTTTAAAACACTAAAAAAACACGCTTTTATTGCTTACTAAAAGATAGAAAATAATTTCTGAGTACACGGAATTTATATAACAGTAGAGTAAATCGCGTGGGGTGCTTGGTATAGTAGTATGTGAAAATCATCCTATTATTGGCAACTATAAAAGAGAAGTATGAAAACGTCATAAAGTGCACCCTACGCATTTTACTCTACTGTATTATAAATTCCGTGTACTCAGAAATTATTTTCTCTTTTTTAGTAAGAAATAAAAGCGTGTTTTTTTTTAATTTTTTTAACTATTTTATATATGTATAAGAAGAAGATATAAAATACCGAAGCCAACTGTACCTCCTTGGCTCAGCTCCAAAGGTGGTATTTAATGGACGACGTTATTTCATCGAAATGCTTACAAAGACAATTCGTAAACATTTCTGGAGATAAACAAATAAATGATCATTAATATTGTTGTAAGCAAGAAGTTTGCGGTTCCGTCGTATATTTCATGGATTTGCCATGTAAGAGAATGGGCTTTTTATCTCTAAACAAACGAGGCAAAATCTTTACTACGTTAAGACCCTTAGACAAAGATACATAAATGATTTGAAACTTTCGCGTTTCATTTTAACATTATTTATTCGTTATCGGATCTGAACGCGATATATTTTAATGAGAATTAGGTACTCACGACACATATTTGCATAGTCTATCACGAAGTTCGCTATCGAAATTAGTTTATTAATTTTATGAAAAAAAAAATTGCCGCCGCTGAATGTAGTTGCGTTAGCGAATTTTGCAATGTAACCTTGTGTAGGGGCTGGTTATCTCTAAACAATAGAAGCAAAATCATAACTACTTTATGACCCTTAAACATAGACACATATTTGCTTAGTCTACCACGAAGTTCGCTATCGAAATTAGTTTGTTAATAAATATTTGTTAATAAATAATAATAATAATAAATAATGATAAAATTATTTTGCCGCCGCTGAATGAAGATGCGTTAGCGAATTTTGTAATGTAGCCTTGTCTAGAGACCCGTTGTACGCAGGAAATCTATACATATAATAAGACTGTAAAAGATCGATTTCTGTACATTGAAGATTTTTATAAAAAATTGTTACAGGGGGTCTTAATTACCGTAATAGAAGCCAAAACAACAATTGTTAAAACTTTTGTCTGTCTGTCTGTCTGTTTGTCCGGGCTAATCTCAGAATCTACTGGACCGATTTTGACGGGACTTTTTTTATTTGACTCAGTATCACCTGGAGAGTAAACTGGGATATAAATAATCACGCCGATGAACTTAGGGGGCAGGCAGGAAATTGAATCTCAGAATCTACTAAACCGATTTTAATAGGACTTTTTTTTATTTGACTTAACATTACTTGGAAGGTAAAGAAGGATAGAAATAAAACGGTTTTAGATACCAAAATATATATGACGGAATTATTCCTCTTAAAATGACCTTAAAAAAAATGTCTGCGACAGTATATGTCTATGCCCAAAATAGTTTGGCAGAATAGTGCAAATAAATTGTGGTATATACATTTGAAAAATAAACTTAAAAAAAAACTATTCCACGCGTACGAAGTCGCGGGCACAGCTAGTAGATAAATAAATTAACATTATGACTGTTGTAACTGAAAGGGAGACGTTTTGGGTTAGGGTCCATATAATTTAATGGATTTATCGTGTATCTACCCATTTTAGGAACTTAGTAAATAGGCTGTTTGTCTAGTAACTAGAATCTAGTCGATTATATTGGGCTTCAGAAAAGAAGATAATATACCTTTTTGAAATACGACAATATCCAATCAGCGAAAACTACTTCATTTTTCAAATGAACAAAAACCTTCTAGGTTTTGAAAAAAAAGAGAAATAATAAATATGGGAAATATTTACTTGATAAGTATGGATTATCTTATTATTTCTCAACCTTGCAGCTTAGCATTCAGTGATGTAATAGAATCTTTTTCACCAACATTTAAAATATTTTTATTTTTATTTATTTATTTCAGAAACCAACGGCTTATTAGAATAAAACATATGCAGAGTGTGTACTTATAAATAACAAACCCAATAACAGGTTTCCTGAACGTATAAATTAAAATTTTCAAATTCAAATTATTTATTTGTGATACACAGGTGAATAGTCTGTCAATGTATTACATACAGTTTTATTTTTACTAATATAGTTTTTAAGTATTACTAACATAAAATGGATCAATGTAATCTTTTATCTTAAATAAATAATAATAATAATAATCCGCTTGATGCACACATTCCTACACATTAATGTATCACTAAGGGGCCTCTTCGTGTTGGACCCATATCCCCACGTACGCCTTCCAAAAGGACCGGCCTTGTGCTGTGATATCCTGAAGATACTACAAATAAAAATAATAATGTACCAATACAGGTTATAAAGAGTGCGCTGTGATCAACCTAATGTAGTGAAAAATAAGAAGAAAGAAATACATGTCAGAATTGATGATAAATGTCTGTATTCAAAAGTAAATAACATAATACAGCATCCACAAAATAATATAGTAAATAAAATAATTAAATAAAATATAACATGTCAAATAAGTTACTTGCAGACAGTCAAACGGATATGAGAAACTTCATTTATGAGGTGAACGAGAGTCTAGAAATTCCTTTATAAAATAAAATGACTAAGAGATCCTAAAAGCATAAGGCTTAAGTTCACGGAGTTTAAAATGGCCGGTTATGACTTAATCAGCCAATTTTTGACAGTGTCAGTGTCAATATCTATACTAAAATTTGTCACAAATCGGCTGTTTACTAAAACGTTGGTTAAATTACCTTGGTGAAATCAGGGCTAAGACGCACAGCGATTTCAGTGATGTTTGATTACACAGGTACATACGACCGTACGTCCAGGGCAAACACTGCAGGATATTACTCGTATGTGATGAGGGTGTTGACGTGACAACGTCTTACAAATTGGTTTGCCGGGTGACACTTCAAGAAACTGCGTTACGCTGCTCCGCTCACATTCCGCGCTCACAATGAGAGCGAGTGAGAGGCACGCGTCCCTTCGACTCGGGCATGGTTAGCCCGCCTAAGAGCGAGTGAGACAGACATAAAAAGTGAAAGGCACGCGTCCCTTCCACTCGAGCACAGTTAACCCGCCTAAGAGCGAGAGAGACAGAGCGAGAGAGAGAGAGTGAGAGAGATAGGCACACCGGTTCATGTTATACGAATGAATATTCACATTAAAATTATTTTACCACTCAAAGTCGTTGTCACGTAAAACTTTCGCCCGTATACCGACTTTACAGGCAACCAATTTTTTTTTTGCAACAAAAATGTGTAACGAGATGCGATGTGCTGTCGCATGAACATTCCTCTGATATATTTTTTAGCTTCTTATATATTATAAAAATGAATAGCTGTTCGTTAGTCTCGCTAAAATAAAAAACGGTTGGATCGATTTGTCTTATTTTAGTCTTGAAATATTAAATACGTCCAGGGAAATTTTAAAAGATAAGAAAAGAACAGGTAGGTCAACATCTGCCAGGTCCGCTAGTAAAACAATAATATCAAAGAACAACAAAAGCTCCCCTTAAAAATGTACAAAAACCGGTCAAGTGCGAGTTGGACTCGCGCACCGAGGGTTCCGTACAAACCTGTAGATAAGGAGTAGTAACTTTTCAAACTTGTCAAAAATATTTTTCTAAAATATTTTTTTATATAATGAAACTGAAAATTTACGGTTTTCGTCATTTTTCCTATATCTGTACTATAAGACGTGACTTCGTACTAAATTTCAAGATTCTAAGTTTACGGGAAGTACCCGAAACCGGAACCTAAACCCGGGAAGGTTTTGATTCTCGTGCGAGTTCCGAAAATTTGCGGAAATTTGCGGCCTTGTATCTTTTGATTGCGTTGGCTTAGATGGTTGATTTTTCTACAGCTTCCAGGGACAGTAGACCTAAGTATTATATAGAAATTTCAATTTGATGCCTCCACGCGTTCCGGAGAAAAACGGTCTTGACAGACGGACGGACGGACGGACGGACGGACAACAAAGTGATCTTATAAGGGTTCCGTTTTTTTCTTTTGAGGTACGGACCCCTAAAAAACATTAAATATTGGACCGGATGGACCGGACTTCCAAAGGTCGGAGGTTCGATTCCTTTCCCGATGACCAGAGCCGAAAAGATTTTATTAAGTGTTATGTCAAGTTTATGTACAAACATGAAGCAGTTTTATTTGTATTTTGATGAAAGCCGTATTTTTGGCAGAAATTCAAAATTGATTCATCATTTGCTTCCAAGAAGGAAATCATTTAACAAGAAACATTCATAGCTTGAGTAGGACTCATTCACTTAGCATTCTGTTTTAAATCCCAACGAAAAAGAGGGGCATTATAGGTTTGATCCGTATGTCTCTGTATGTATATGTATGTTTGTAATTTTGTGTGTGTCTGTCTGTGGCATAAAATTTGCCGAACGCATGGACAGATTTTAGTGTGTTTTTTTTTATTCGTATGGTGATTTAATCACTGTGGATCAATATCTGGCCAGCCGTTTTCCTGGCTCGATCGGCTCCACAAAGAACCTTGTGGAAAGTAAGTTTGTATTGAAAGTAGTGGACCAGTTTTTTGCTGATAGTATCTAATCCGATAAATGGTTGACGTACTATCATCACAAACTATTTTACTCAGGTACTTTCTTTATGCAACGTTTAGTTTACAAGTCATGAGGTTAAAGTTACGTAAGGCAGAAAAACATATTTTTGTTCCAATATTTCAATTCCTCAGAGAAAAACAAACATGGTTTCTGAATTCCATCGTTCTTACATAAGAAGGATATATTAATATGATGAGATTCAGAAATGAAATCATTTTCCGAGCCACTTACTCTGATACCGAAATGAGTATTGAAAGGGATTGTTTTGCAGAAATTAATGGAAAATATTTAGGTTACGGCAATTTAATATATCAGGGCATTTCAAATGGTCTTATTTGAACAAAATAATACAAAGAATTTATATCACAGTAGAGTAAAAAGCGTGGGGTGCACTTTATGTCGTTTTCATAGTTCTCTTTTTATAGTTGCCAATAATAGAATGATTTTATTAAATACTATTTATACCAAGCACACCTTTATTTTACTATAATATAAATTCTTTGTACTCAGAAATGAGTTTCTCTTTTTTTAAGTTAGCAATTAAAAGCGTGTATTGTGATTTTTAGTTAATAAGGATAATGGAAAAATCTAATCAAATTATTACATTGTAATCGGTACTTGATACGTGTGCAAAGTTTCAAATTAATCCGATTTCTGGAAGTTGGTAAAAATTGAGATCAAAGATTCCGTTACATACATACACAGCCCGAGCTAATAAAAGCGTTTTAATAATGAAATATTTAAGTATTGTGTTGATTGAGTTAGATCGCGCCTTTAAATATAAACGAATTATTTTCATGGCACCTTCAACTAACTACCACCAAATACTAACTATCCAGTTAAAAAACCCCTAATGAGCCAGTCAATTTTGCTGGTGAGTTTCAACGGCTGGACGGTTTTTTTTTGTATTGTTTGGGATAGGTTTGCTCTTGACCCAAGACTAAGCCTAACGAGGCAAAGACCGAGTCTACGATGGAGCGAGCTCACCTAGGAGATGCCTGATCACTCTAACTTTGAAGATTCCTAGGTTGGTAGGTAGGTTTCGCGCATCCATAGCTAAAAACCACCGTGAGTGTTAAAAAATAAATAAAGAAACATGTTCACCATACTTTTTTTTTCTCGCTGTGGAAATGCTTTTACGCATGCCCCCCACAGATCTGCAGGGGGGTATGTGGGACTCAACGGCTGGTGTGCAAAGCCGTAATACCCACTAAAACCACAGCGCCTTCCACCACTCCGCCATTGTGGGGGGTGCCATGGGGTCGCGTGAGCATTCACCACGGCACCCCGGCGGATAGCCCGAGGGCCACAAACTCCTTGGCGACGGAGCAAGGTGTTGGGCTCCGCCACCTCCCGGCCGCAGAGGATAGGGAGGACGGCAACGACACACCACATCTTCTCTTCCTCTGTGGCCCCACCGCAGCGCCATCCAACGGTGCGCCCCCGTTTGGTCGCGGGAGATAGGCCGCACGGCAACGACACACCGAGACGTCTCTTCTCCGGCGACCGCACCCGAATGCGAGAGACAGCCAAAGCTGTCTCCCACACCCGCACCCTTGGACGCATCCTGCGCAGGCCTCCCCAAGCCCACGTGGAGCGTCCCCTCCCGGGATCCCGCTTAGCTTCACCGTGGGTGGCAAAGCCACGGTTACTGAGAAGGTGGAGATCCCACAGGGGGCATGTTCACCATACTGCCTTGTTAAAATAAAAAATATTTAAGGATGAGCGGACCCACAAACACATGCAAATTTGCTTAAATGGGGGCTCAAATCTACTAGTTTTAAGGCAACTTTGTTACGAAATAATAATAAAAAAAATGTTATTACTATTATGTCACTTTGTCTAGGGGCCGTGCTGTCCTGTCATCTTTTATGTGCTGTCAAGAAAATGTTGCCGACAGTTGTCTGAAAGTTATCGCTCTCAGCGATCAGACCGCCTTAATTGTACTTAATTGTACTGGTCTGGGTGTTCTCTATGTATAATATGTATTTATTTACAAAAAATTATGTATTTATTTAAGTATGTTTATCCGTTGTCTAGTACCCATAACAAAAGCCTTGTAGCTTAATTTGGGACTAGAGAATTGGTGTGATTGGTGTGAAATATTTATTATTATATTCTATTTCCAACTCTCACCATTCCAGGAGTTCCTTGAGATCCTCTCACGCGTGGCCCGAGGTTCGGTTCAAGAGAAGCTATCCTGGGTCTTCGCTCTCTACGATGTGGACGGTGACGGACGGATCAGCAGGTCGATATAACCAATTTATTTATGTAAATAGACCTACAGAAGCACTGTTACACGTCCCAATTAAATTAACCCTACCACCGCTGTTCGCCTAACATATTTTTGTAGTTTGAAAAGTACCTACATCGCTAACGCAGGAAACAGTGCTATACATTTAGGACCTACATTGGTACCAACATTCCTTATCAGCTTCGGACAAAAAGTCTTTGAGCCAATGTTGAACCAATATTCGAACTGATGTTGGCACAGTTTGTATGTGGATCAGTACGATGTGGGAGAGGTGAGTTATTCAGTAGATAGTAGTTTATTTTAGATAGTATTCTAGTTTTGGCCTTATTATATCAATAAAATCTATTTATTTATGTAAATAGAACAGGGAGAACTTTTACACGTCCCAAATAAATTAACCCTACCACCGCTTCGGGACAATTTCAGCCAGTGCTGAGAAGAAGCGGCGCAAGAAACTCAGTCACTATTGTCATTGCCTCTTTTCAAATTTGATTTAACATAATCCAAACATTTCCATACAGGATGGCGTCGACAATACGACAATTTACTTTCAGTCTGTGACGCGTTCACGCCTAAACTACTGAAGAGATTTGGATAAAACTTTGTACACACTCTGTATGTGTATTAAATTTCATCCAAATTTGTTTAGTAGTTTAGGCGTGAGAGCGTAACAGATAGAAATTCAATTGTCGTATTGTGGTCGCCACCTGTATATCTGTGTCATTTATATAATTATCAATTTCATATTATCCTTTCAACATTAATACATCTTTTACATCTGTTTTAAAAGATCATGACCAAAAGTATACGAGTATGTGCACCGTCCCTACCCGACAACCGATATCAAATTGATATTGATGTGATAGTTAGTATCCTATTACTTGACTTAAACTTTTTTATTTTCAAAAAAAAAGATCTTTTATTATTTCCATACAAAATTAGTTCCAGTACAGACGATTAAAATATTTATCACAAAAAAATACTCTGGTACTTAAACGAAATTCAGTCATGCAAAGTTATTATAATAGTTTATTCATCAAAAAGGTTTTAATGCGGATTTGGCATGAGCGACGCACCGCCGCGGCACGATCTCAAGTCCAAGCGTAGTGAGCAAGTACATTTCATAGGCAAAATATCTGCACAAAAGATTGTATATCCTGGAAATCCCATCGATTTGCTGGATGTCACCGTACTATAAAATTATTTACTCTCTCAGATCTACCATTTAAACATAATTTTATTTCTGTTGGTGGGTGGTGACAAAAACGGTCATGATCCTTTATCTTAAAGCAATGAAATTAAATGTCCAGGTCGGAGATGCTGGCGGTGGTGCAAGCCATATACGAGCTGCTGGGCAGGGCTGCGAAGCCGCCGGTGCACCATCAAGCCGCTGAGGACCATGTCGACAGGATCTTTCATGTACGTGGCAGTTTATACCCACTATAGTCCGTCAACTTATTGAGCGACCTCATGGATGGAGGTGAGAGGATCAGCAGGTCGGAAATAGTCCTCCTAGTCGATTTCGACCATGGCGGCCAATCTCAACAGAAATCAGCCAACTGCGCAGGAGATATTATAGTGCACAAGTGTGAGCGCAATACACAGGTGCACTCACTGTTCCATCACTCTCAAAGTTCGGTGAGACGGCAATCCGACATGACCGGAGAGAGATCAAGCGCAGGACCAACGGCTTAACGTGCGCACCGAGGCACGGGGGTGAACACCGCCAACTTCCTGACTCCGAGCTGTTTCTGAGAAATTCATGACCGAAATCTCAGAAACATTTTTGGCTCGACCTGGGATTCGAACCCAGGACCTCTCGGATGTAACTACACTGACGAGGCAGTCAGAGCAGGTGCCATGCTGGCGGTGGTGCAGGCCATATACGAGCTGCTGGGCAGGGCGGCGAAGCCGCCGGTGCACCACCAAGCCGCTGAGGACCATGTCGACAAGATGTTTCAGCTTATACAAACTATTGTCCGTCAACTTATTGAGCGACTTCGTGGATGGAGACGGGAGAATCAGCAGCTGGTCGGAGATTCTGGCGTTGGTGCAGGCCATATACGAGCTGTTGGGCAGAGCTGCGCAGCCGCATGCACTACCAGACAACTGAGGACCATGTCGACAGGATCGCACATGTACGTGTCAGTTTATAATACTAATAGTTTCGATGTAATACTAATAGTTCATAATACTACCGCGATGCAGCATCGATGGTAAAATCTATTCATTCTGGTATGTCGCGATGCTGTCGTGCGACTGCATCACAACACTTATAATGATAATAATAATATAGCCTTTTATTCAGATCTTAAATGTTTTCAATAAATTTGTACCTAAAAACTAAACATACTCTTGAACTAAATAAACTACTTAAACTAATATCTGTTCCTTGGCTATGATTGCTAGATCTGTTTGCCAGTCGGCAAAGGCCTCCTCCAACCTTTTCCATTCTGTTCTTTCTTGAGCCACTCTGTTCCATATTACTCGTACCTACTCCTGCCACTTGTCTGATATCGTCATTCCAACACTTAATGACAATTAAATACTTGGACTCTGACTTCTTAAGTCAAAGAGTTAAACTTATTCTACTCTCGGACGATCCAAAAAACTAAATCATTAATCTTGTTCCAGTTAATGGACACGAATGCAGACGGCGTGGTCACAATGGACGAGTTGGCGCGGTGGTGCGCGCGCGACCCCGCGCTACTAACCTCATTCGACACTTTGGACACCGTGTTGTGATCCGCGCCCGCGCCGCACCGACACACGTGAGTTGAATTACAGTCCTCAAAACAATTCACAGTCGTTTGTTACTTAGTGTTAGTTCACATAGACCGCGGGGCGGTGGCGGGCGCAGTCGCGAAATATCAAACATTTGAAGTGATATTCAAGTTGATGGCATCAAGCTTTACTTTGCAGAAATCCATGACTAAAGCTGAAAAAGAGGATTATTTTGCTTTAAATTTCCACTAAACGACGACAGCACTGTAACCCAAATACATCCAACTGTAACCACCTGAAAAAACTATAGCTGGAAGTCGCAAGACTTACAATACAACTCACAACGTGACACAAAAGATGCACCTGAAATCTCAACACTGACACAATCAAAACACTCGACGCTTTCCGCCACTACACGTGGCATTCTCAGTAGATATTGTCGCTACGAAGTCGCTTACAAAACACCCCCCCCCCCCCCCCTTCACCCCTTCACCAATCCGCATTGAGCCCGCGAGGTGGAGTATGGTTCGTACCACGTCATAGATGAGGTAAGGCCTGTGCCCAGCTGTGGTACGTATATAGGCTGATGTGATGAGATGAGATAGAGGGCAAGGTCCAAAGTGGTTTGCTCCCCTACACATGACGTAGTCACGATGAACGAGTTAGCGCGGTGGTGTAAGAATTTGATCCCTCTCTTATCCTAAGGGATAAGAGAGGGATCAAATTCTTACTCGAATCATCATACTTGAAAATAGACTATCGAGGCTGTTTAAGGTACAAGCGACTTTGACTACATACATTACATCATCACATACATTGTGTAATGGGAATCAGAAACAATGAGGGTCTCCGTCCGGGGATTGGTCCCGGGACCTCATAGATGGTAGACACAAGACTAGTCTTACAATATAGAGTGAACAGACGGACGGCGACCATATCGGAAATCAATTAACAATGTTGTCACGGGTCTCGGTGTTTGCAGTGCCTTCGTTGTATTTGAATCCCATATCACAAGTGCTTAAGCTATTTACTTTGTCTGAGATCAGAGCAATGTATGTGATGTTGTCCTTATATATTTCTTAATGTTATTACATAACATTAGTCAAATCGGTCCAGCTGTTATCGAGTTTTAGCGAGACTAACATTTATATATATATATAAGAAGTCCTGCCCGGTGTTTTTGCAATTTTTATATTTTTTCACCGTTTAAACCTTCCCTGAACTTCCACAAATAATTCGAAACCAAAATTAGCAAAATCGGTTCAGCCGTTTTCAAGTTTTAGCGAGACTAACGAACGGCAATCCATTTTTATATTAAGAGAAGAAAGAAGATTATTTAAAATGTTGCAGGTCGGACTCGGCGCGCGCGTCCTGCTCAACTGCTGCTGACAACGACTCCCCCTCAGCTCCCTCCCACTTCCCCCCCTCTCCGTCTCCCATAACCTCCATAGCTACCGCGCCTGTAAGCCCAACACCCATCACTACCCTCACAAGCCAAGTACCTCCAAAAGTATCCGATACCAGTCCATCTCTCGTAACAAGTCCCATAACAGTTGGAGCTGCTTCGGTGGGGCATGCAGTCAGAGTGACAGCTGCTGTGACAGGAGCTGTCACAGGTGTGACTAAGCAAGGGAAGGAGAGAAGAGCGTCTCAGCCCCCGCCCGTGCCTGCGCGTGCATCTATCGCTGTAAGTTGAAGAGTTTTTATAAAAAGTTATTGAAGCCAAAGATTTGGCCGAAATTTTACCCTTGGTAAGACTTTTTTTTTCTATCTGTCACAAGCAAGGTTCCAAAGGATGACAGTCCGATTTTTTCTTGTGTGTTTTAATTTTTGCACCAATGGAAGTCAAATCTTCCCCATTAATATGTAATAATAATAGTAATAGCATTTTTTTTTTCAGATAAGATCCATATTTTGTTTTATTATATATTTTATTTAGTAACAAAAAAAGAAACATAAAAATACAGAAACTCGGGGAGTGCTGGGCTGGCACTCTGGACTACTTAACTGCATGCAGTGTAATCCAGCGTGCCAGCACAGGGGAGTCCCAGCGGTCCACCCACTTGGCATTTTGGAAAACTAATAACTAATTAACTTTATATGTTAGAAGACTTTTTCACTAACTACTCGTACTTTTCTTGAAAACTAAGGATATTCTATCATTTTTTCATTTTTTCAGCTCACAGAAGAACAACGAAAAGCGAAACGGCGCGCGCGCCGCTCATCCTCTCCGCAACAGCCAACGCAACGGTGAACGAAAACGTGCTCTATTTATTAGACAAAAAGGTTTAATATTGTGTAAGCGTCAACATTTCCGGTTATCTGTATTGTGTGTGACTCTATATAAAATCTGCTAGATATAACAACTTGTACCAGATTAACAGACTTTACATTTGGCTTAGTCGTTGTCCCACGTTAACGACGCTAAGCGACGCGATGCGACCAGTACTTATGTCAATATCAACCGCGCTACTGTCATAGACGAACATACATTTGATATAATCGCATCGCATCGCATTTTTCGCTTACGTAGGACAACGGGTAATCCACTCTAACTAAAAGCCATTGTCCATAGTTTTAATTGTTAGTAAAAAAAAGTTTCTGTTATTATTTCTCATATAATGACATGTTTTAGAGTTATCTACTTAAAAGGAAGCATTTGTTTAATGGATTAATCTGGGATTTAAAATCCTGATAATAGTCACAGTTTCTTCCATAAGTTTTACAAAGAACGTTTTCTTACCGAAAATCGTATGTTGTATTGTGAGTTCACTCTTCTGTATTTTCCAAAACATAGAAGCCTTTTCACGTTTGTCTTGATGTTGATAATAATAAACCTCTAATTAATTATTTAAAAAGGCTGATTTAAATGGCTGTTAACGTACTTAAAGTGGTTTCAACATAACTCAATATTCAATTTAAATATTCATAACTCCACTCTTTATACAAAATCAAAGAATAATGAATAGTGTTTAACATTTAACGGTTAAACTTTTAATAATATTTATCAGCTAATGTTATGTACTACCGAAGAAACAATTACGATAAACGACGTCATCCATATAGCAAATGGATTTATATTAGCATGAATAAATTTTAATCTTAAACCTATGTGATGACTCGGGGCACTGAGAATCCCGAAATAGTTATGAAAATAATATTACTACTGATAAATTAAATTTCTGCTAGTTAATATTAAATGTAAGTTCTGTGATGGGTCCTTGATAATAATCTTCCCGTTTCTCTTTGCGCGTTTTTGGTTTTCTTTTGTTAACCTATAATAAGTGCAGAACGGCCAATCGCAACAGAGATAAGCCAATAGCGCAGGTGATAATATAATTCACAAGTGTGAGCGCAATACGCAGTTGAACTCACTGTTCCTTACTCTCAAAGTTAGGTGAGACGGCAATCCGACATGACTGGAGAGAGGCCAGGCGCAGGACCAACGGCTTAACGTGCGTACCGAGGCACGGGGGTGTAACATCGCCAACTTTACGTCTCCGAGCTCTCTTTTTAAAGAAAATTACAGAAACAATTTAGGCTCTACCAGAGATTCGAACTCAGGACCTTTCGGATGTAAGGCAGAAAATTCGCCACTATTCCTACGCGGCAGTCAATTGAAATATGAATAACAGATATTAATATGCAGTAGTACATTATTTGAGAAGGTAGTTTAATTGCAGTAGGGCAAAAGCACTAATAAGAACTTTATTTGCAAAAATAACCCAATAAAGTATAATATGTAAAGTTAGTTTAAAGTTATATTTGTGGACCAAATTTGTCCAACAATATTATCTAAGGATTAAAAGTAGCATAAAGCTATTTGACGCTCGATTCTTAATGCACTAGAACCCTGAAATATTACGGGTATTATGTCAATATTATTCAAATAAGCACCGACAAGGTTTTAAGATTGTTAAACTTACGAATAACAGCTTAAACATTTTTAGATTTAATTCTTATTATTCCTATTTGCGACTTCCTCTTTCCAATATTAATACAAATAATTTAATGATAAGCTAGTTAGTATTATAATGTAGTAATAAGACCTTGTGGCCAATTCTAAATCACTTATTTTCAAATTCTATTTTGATAGACGCACGAATAAATATATTCGCAATAACATTGTAACTAGACATATCTCAAAAAAAATCTCAATGAAAGAAAATGTAAAATGTCAATTTGCCGTTATTTCACTAACACTATTACTGTAAGGGTGAGCACGCACAACTATCGTAACGCATTCGTAGCGTTCACTTAACGTTGACTTGTCAATTGGTGCAACTGTCAATATCTGACGTTTGGACGACACGAATACGATACGATAGTGTTCGTTCTCACCCCACTGTCGTAAAAAGTCGACGGTGAGGCTATGGCGTTGTTCCAAGTGAGCAACGCAGAGTGACAAGTGCGACGCGAAGCGACCAATACTTGCCAATGTCAATCGCGCTTTCACACGACACGATCATAAACTTACATTGCTACTCACATTTGACGGCCGCTTTGGAGTCATGGTCAAGAAGTTGACTATTAACCAAGAGGTCGCGGGTTCGATCCCCGACTGTACAAACATTTGTGTGCATGAACTTGTCTGTTTGTACAGGTCTGGGTGTTATATGTATTTATTTAAGTTTATTTGTAATACCGCTGTTGGTTCTGATATCTGTAACACAAGCACAGATTACTAAATAGTTACTACGTAACAGATAAATCACTCCATAGAAAAATTTCGATACCTACAGCGTTAATAGACTACTTTTTCTGCCGCGTACAAAAATGCACCTACAGCTCTGAATATAAAGTCACTATTGCTTCGCAGCTGCGCGAGACCACGTGACGTGAGACCGAGCGACAACCGAACTAGGGTTGACACTTTCAGTAAAAATATTTCAACCACATTTTTCTAAAATGGTATTTGATTGACTGTTGTTGAAATAATATAACATTATTGAATAACAAATGTGAAATAAGAAATTAAGCCTGTATTAGGTATAACAAGCCAGTAGGTATACCCTATAGGGTACTTATAGGGTATACCCTATGCCCTACCTATAGGTAAGGTAGCCGGAATCAGTCTGCGCTTAGTCGACTAAATGTCGAATTCGCAAAATGACAGTTTTTTTTTAAATTCTATGAAAATAGTAAGTTTGTTAGGAAATTAAACCTACTAGAAACTAAATAAGTAAATGTTTATTGTTGAGTAAAAAAGTGTAGGTACCTACCTACTACTAGTTCTGCATTAAGGAAACATTATTTCGATTGTAACTACTTTGTAATGATATCTGTGTATTATATTCGACCTACACCCATCAACAGCACATAAATTTCCACCACCAGAAGTCATTTTTCTTAAATAAAGCTAACGTTTAACAAGCACAGATTACTTATTTGGTTCGTATGAAAACTAAATTGATCGTAAGCGTAACACGAATAATTATAGTGCGTCGTGAGCGCGTCCGACGGTTGTTGGCAGCCCACTGAATTCGCACCGCCGGCGGTGCGGACTAGAGTTGGCTATTACCGTGCGCAAGTACATCGAGTGAGAGAGGCCTGACACAAGTGCTTAAGCTACTAACAACGGAGTTAGATCTATACGTATGTGATGTTGTATATTTATTTATTAGATATGGTCGCGTCGCACATGTCGCGGTTGTTGCACACATGAGACAACGGGTAAGGGTAATACAACAACAAACAAAGGTGTATCGGCATAGTGACTAAAATAACCTAGGTGACAAAGTCACGGTGATTTTTTCGACGTCATTTTTATGGAACGGCAACGACGGTCACTGTTATCAAAAAATGACGTTTTGCCCCAAGTTTACAACAAAGGTGTTGCACAGACCCTTAATAAAAATATTGCACTTCATCATAGCTTTAAAATGACCATTGTTGATATTTTAAAATAAGAAAATCATCTTTGAATTGCAAATAAGATAAGGTGTTATTAAAAAAAATATTGGCTTTTTCTTAAACTTAACAACTTACCTACTAACCTTGGCTGTGTGTGCGTGCTTGGCAAAAAAAAATTCATATAAGATATTTGTGTCTAATACTGCATTTATCACAGAAACACGAAAACTACTTCTACGTAAGAAAAGAAGGCGTAATATAACTAACTGCGTTCTCGAAGACGCACTTGATGGGCGTGAGTGCGTGACAGCAAAGTACCTACAGAAATATTGTCAATTTGTGACGGCAACCGGCGGTGACGTATTTGTCAAAAAATCCTCGTTTAGATTTTTAGCGTATTAGTTTGCATTACTGGGTTTGTATGTGCTATAAATGCTCATTTGTAACCGCTACGATTGACCAATCAAAACTCAAGACTTCTTACTTGTAACTTAACGAACATTGAATAATAATAATCATATATTTTTATTGCTTACATAAATAACATTCAATGGAACAATCATAGCACATAGCAAAGCTATTGGAAGTGGCTCAGCTTGTGCTGACTTGGGATATGATCCCAAATAGCGCTGGTTGTCCGCCACAACCATCTCCCCATAGATGTTGGGTGTGAGGTAGGTCTTATGTAAGTTTTGGTTACACTGGTTCCCGCACAAATCAGCAACCGTGCTATTTCTAGGTTATTCCTTGTTCTGTTGCGTTTCAAAGATGATTAAAAGTTCTTAGTATTTACTCCATTGCCTAATAAAACTTTGCGGAACACTTTTGGCAATACTTAATCTTAAGGTTTATCCTAGTTGATACTAAAAGATATCCTTCTACTTCTTGTTGAACTAAAATCTATTTTTCCTCTTTAATATTAGATTTTAAGTAACTTTGAGTTTAATCAAACTTTAAATAAATTGTTATACCTAACTACTTTTGAAAGGTTACTGGTGAACATTCTATTGTATGATATTGAGATATTTTTCAAGTCAGTCATTTATAGGTACGTTTTTTTGTTATAATAACTAAACCTCTTCTTAACTTAACTTAAATTTTTTAACCCCAGATCCAGACGTTGGGCGAACAGTTGGCCGACAAATCACCCAATGTGTCGACCTTAGAAAAAATCGTTGACCTCAACGTTGATTGGTGTTTTATTGTAATGGCCAACTATTCGCTCAACATGTGGAGCCGGCAGATAACGTGAAAACAGATTAGGTTAGGTGTCTCGCGTACTACCTAAATTAAAAAAAAAACATCATAGACTATATTGAGTTGTAATATTTTTTGTGTACAATTTCTTGTCTGAAAGTTATATGATGAATAAGTTTTACCTACACTTGTCTACCGGTTTTAAATAAACACCAAACTCAAATAATAACTGCGTTTTTTTTATTACACCGTGTAAGGGTGTAACCAGAAACCAGAATAAGGCTTTATGTAGACAACGCCGGAACCCGCCGGCGACGGACCGACACCTTAAAGGTTTAAACGAATAAATGTCGAGCTGTAGAGCCAGACTGACACCACCAATTCATCGGGCCGCCTCTGTGTACACCTTGTGGTTTCGAGTCCGCGCCGCGCTGGTGCGGTTCCAGCGTATCGTCGATTGTCGATCGATCGATCACCCCAAACAATTCAAACCAGACAACTCGACGGCAGACAACTATAACTATAAAAGTACATTAATCTACAGCAGAAACATTTGTGTAAGGTAAGCAATGCGTTCCGTTTCAGAACGGATACAATCCGAACAAAAAAAATACATAGATAGATTAACACTATAATGTACAACGCAAGCAATAAAACATACATAAACAATAAAACTACCTACTTAATCCTGGGATTATGGACCACTTCCTGGGATTAAACGGAACAATTTTACCTCAGTGCTTGTTTTTTCGATCTACCATAGAAAACTTAAGAACTTAGGGTGTATAATACACGTGAACGTGTGCGAATTACTTGTTTGAAACAAGTTATTACCTACTGTAAATTTATATCTACAACTTATCGCAAACCTGAATACAAAAAGACAGCAGAAAACTGCTACCAGAATGGCATTCGGCTCCTAAGAACTAAGTCAATCCACATATTATACGATCTTATTAGAAGTCAATTGCATCCAGCTCGAAAAAGCAGAACATATAGCCGAAAATATTAAATAAATTACTCTATGAATTATTTAAGCTGAGGAAACTTGGTGTAGTGGAAGCTGGTTTATGTATTATTTCAATTACCTATTTCGTTATGTAATGTTAAATCTGTATGTTTCCCAAAAATTAATAAAATAAAAATAAGTACATGCTATGTTGATATTGCACACAAAAGGCACTTCCTTGGCATTCGGTTCGATCTTTAGTCTCTGGCCGATGTGTGGTGATCATGCAAACCTGTTTGTACCATCATAATTATGTGCAAGTAAACTATTTCAGTTCATTTAATTTGAAACTGAAATTGGATCACTACCTATGGTCATCGCCTTATTTTATTTGACTAGTAACTTAGTATTGGATCGAACTATCATGGTATCTTCTATTATCTCCTGCATGTCGATTCAACACTACAATTAACATCCCCTACTTTAATGGTACCCAGCCTAGAGTACCGGATCTAGTCTTTAGTAACTTATAATAGTCACTCGAATCCGGCTTGAAGGACCACATGATCCGACTTTAAGGACCGTAAATTTTTTTATCGCTACAAAAAATATATTATAAAATGTAATTTAATTCAGACAATTTTGAGATTTAAACGCGTTTTGGTCACTTAACGCGCATATGCACGTGCTTCTGATGCACGCGCATGGCGTGCAGCTGAACGAAGAATGCGAGTTTATTGCCACTCACCTGTGTGCTTGCACACGTGGGAGCAAAAATATAAGGACCAAGCGAATTGAAGACACCATATTGGCACCTTATTTTGAATCAACAATTGCTCCGTCCGTCTTATTGTAGTCACTTGAATCCAGCTCGAAGGACCACCAGCATTCTTTATAAAGTCACTTATGTCTATGCAACACAAATAAATTCGCTAACAGTTATGGTAACCCCAAGAGTATCAGATCCAGACGAAAGTTACTCTTATAATCCCTATAATAACTCTAATCCGGCTTGCAGGAACACATAATTCGGCTCGAAGGACCAATTTTTTTACAAATAAAACACAGGAATCGCAAAGTCATTTTATTCGCAGTATTTGAAACTTAAACACGTTTCGGTCGCTTAACGCGCATATGCACGTGCTTCTGATGCGCGCGCATGGCGTGCAGCTGCGCGAAGGATGCGGGGCAGAGCGCGCACGCGTGCGGCCGCTCGCCTGTGTGTGTGCGCGTGTGGTGGAGGAGGATGCGGTTTGTCTGAAACACAGAGACGTAAAAAATTGTGATTTTAATATTTTTAATTGTACTGTTTTCTTTTAATTTTATGAATTGTATTAATTTTAATTTTATTATTCAAATTTGTATTGTATTATTTCTTGTTTTTATTCAAGTTTCATGCATTGTATTAATTTTAATTTTATCATTCAAATTTTTATGTGGTTATGGTGGTATTATGGGTCCCAGATAGTCGAAATAAATTAATTATATTTTTCTTATTTATTTTAATATTTTTATTTATTTTTATTCACGAATCCACATACCATATGTGGATTGAGCAGATCATCTGTTGAGCAGATAGAGGGCAGAGAGCAGATAGACTTACCCCTTACAAAAATTAATTAATTATATTAAATTTATATAAAAAAACAATTATATTGCTACATTTAGCAACCTTCAGCAATAATATTGATTAACCTGTGGATAGCGTAGTGGGTAACTCATTTTTTTTTATTTAAGTTATTATGTATAATGTGTAACTGTTTGTTATCCCCTTTGGAAATAAAATAAAAAAATGATCTTCACAACCACACATTTCGAAAACGGAAATCCTTAAATCAAGAAATGGTCTACGCAACCTCATAATGTTTCAAAAGACATATTTATCTACAAACTGGATATTTGGCTCATCTGATTGGTAAGTCCCGACCCCTGGCTTAGCGTATAGCGTGGTGTACGCTAAGGTAAGGTAATTAATTAAAATCACACTTACAGTGAACCCCTTCCCGCAAAAGGTGCAAATTTTGTTCTTCTCCAACTTTTTGCCCTCGTGCTCGACGCGCATGTGACCGACGTACCTGGTGCGGTTCAGGAATTGCTGTAATACACGAAAACACATCATAAAATAAGACAGAGAAATTTCCAAATACCTACCGTCCAAGAACTGGTCAAGACCGCGCAAGAATGTACCTATACCGTCACTAGTATAAAGCAGGGGTGGCCAACTTGATTATACATAAGACCTACTGTTTACTAACGAAACCCTGTGCGATCTACCACTTACATACTTCTTTGAATCTTAAATGAAACAGCATAGTGTTTACTACACAATCATAGAATATTTTTAATAACATATTTGCTCGTAAAGTGGCTGTAATTACACCAAGTTCAATATCGTAATGTATTTCATTACGCACTTGTGCGATAATGTAATGTAAAACGCACGAGTGCGATAATGTAATGTAAAACGCACGAGTTTTTTTAAATAAAGTTACATGCACGGTTTTTTAAGATGCTCCGTCTAAAATTGAACGATACTTTTTAAAATCTTAGCAAAGAGTTTTTATGTCAGAAAAGTGGTCAATATTTTTATGAATAAAATTAACTTCCGGAGAAATAATATAATAAATAAACATTTTATTCTTTAATTTCAATAATATAGTACAACAAGCACACAAAAATCAACAAACAAAAACACAAAAATATTAATTTACTCCATTAGTAATACTGGCTGTTTTTGCACCATTGCCTAAAAAAAAAAGTTAATGCGCGCGCATCGCTTATTTGTTTTATTTCCTCGCAAATATGTTATGAAACGTCGTATGACATACGTGCGCTTTGAAAATTACAACCTCTGCTTTCCTATAGCCTCGCAATATCGCCTCGGTTGTAATTTTCAACTTACCGCACTTATATCATAATGTACTATTATTGAACAGTCTTAAGGGTTTCTTTTCGTATCACATATGAGATCGTTTACTTAAATTTACTAAACACTTTGAAATGGAAGTCTTGATGATGTTTAATCAACATTTTTAGGTCCTATCTATATATTAGTGTGAGCATTGCGTCGCAGTATCTTCCACTAGTTTAGCATAATCAGGTTTGTAGCTTATTGGTCATCGCGTGCCAAAAACAAAAGCTTATCTGCGTAGAATAGAGGATAAATACCGTGAAGGAACAGCGATTGAAAAATTATACAAAATGATGCTGAAGTAGTTGGTAATTACGTTGCGCAGTCTGGTCTATTTTTTTTCCTTGCCGACTGGACCAATGGTCGCGATCGACCGGTTGGCCACCCCTGGTATAAAGCATAATCGCTTCCCGAGTCTAGTTCTTTGAGCCTTTTCTTGAAGGTCTCTAGAGTACACTGAAAAATTTATATGTGAACGTCTAGACTGTTATAAGACTTATCATCTCATCTCATCTCATCAGCCTATATACGTCCCACTGCTGGGCACAGGCCTCACCTCAATTGAGAGGTGGTCCAAGCCATACTCCACCAAGCGGGCTCAGTGCGGATTGGTGGAGGGGTGTCTGTAAGGTAAGTGACCAACCTTACTGTCAGATGTTATCAAGCCGCCCGAGGGCCTCTGACCAGGCTTAACGTGCCTTCCGAAGCACGGAGATGCTTGTAAATAGACGTCACTTAAATGGTCAGAATGGTCACCCATCCCAAACATGACCGCGCCGTAGGTTGCTTAACTTTGGGTATCACTACCAAAGCGTCTTATGTCTGTATGTATTGCTTTTATAATAATAATGTAACTAAATTACTATCTTTTGCCTATACGTTATATATTGTCTGCTGTAATGTTATATTATGAAGTGAATAAATGAATATGAATATAAATTTAAAACTAGATATAGATAGATTATAAGAGATCGCTTAAAGCGATAAGACCGCCTCAATTGTACATCTTTCTTTGTGAAACTTGTCTGTTGTTTTGTGTTGTACAATAAAGTGTTAATCTATCTATCTATCTATTTAACGGATTTTCATGCAATTATTATTTAATAGAGAGAGTGATTCAAGAGACAGTATTATATGTACAGTAACATGCTTAATAACATCTGACAGTAAGGTTGGTCACCTACCTTACACACACCCCTCCACCGCACCGCACTCACCCGCGTGGTGGAGTATGGGTGGTACCACCTTATAGTTGAGGTGAGGCCAGTGGGGTGAGCACGAACTTTATCGTAACGTATTCGTGTCGTCCAAACGTCAGGAACTGACAGTTTCCCCATACAAATTGACAAGTTAACAATAGATAAACGCTTCTAATACGTTACGATAGTCGTTCGTGCTCACGCCACTGTGCCCATCAATGAGAGATGAGAGTGATAATAATATAAGAGATGAGCCGAGAAGTAGTTTTACCGAGTAACCGAGTATTAGACGGTTTAAAGCTTGCCATACCGAGTACTCGGCCGAGTTACTCGGTATAATTTGAGGTTCTAAAACAAGATCAAACATGACCGCAACGCGCTGCCAGCAATCCTACCTACTAACTGTAATTTTGGATTAATAAATCATGACTTTACTAATCAACATAAAATGCATTTGATTTTATGATACATTCTTTGAACAACACACACATTGTCACATAAGTGTAATAAACCAATAGGAATCGACAAACGCCAGATCAGGGGCTTGTTAATTGACTTATGGTCAATGTGTGGTCATTTAGGTACATACTTTAATTCCCCCAGTTGGCTACTCGCAAACTTATTTCAGGCATGCTTTGAAATGAGACACTTTTACGGATTATTTCGCGATTTATTTACATTTTGTTTTAACCTGCCCTTTCGCACCCTTTTCAGCGTCCGTGGTCACAGTCAATTTTCAATGTTCAATGTCTACTGTTCGCGCAAACCGAAAAAACAAATATGCTGTTTATTAACTTTACATAACCGAGTACTCGTAATTTGAACCGAGTTATTCAGCCGTGTACGAGTATTAAAAAACCACCGAGTACGCCGAGTACCGAGTACTAACCGAGTACTTGATATATTATCTAGAGTATCTCTAGATAATATCCTTACCCTGTCACAGATAGTGCACACATATTTGGACTGTTTTAAATGCACATAGTTGTAATGGTTCTTCATTGCATTTCTGTTCGCGTAGACCTTCCCGCAGTCCGGACACTCGCGCTTGCATTTGTCTCTGCGAACAAATATTAATAATAATAATAGTCCTCCTGGCCAACTTCAACCACAGCGGCCAAACTCAACAGAGATCAGCCAACTACGCAGGAGATATTATAGTGCACAAATGTGAGCGCAATACACAGGTGCACTCACTGCGCATCACTCTCAAAGTTCGGTGAGACGGCAATCCGACATGACCGGAGAGAGATCAGGCGCAGGACCAACGGCTTAACGTGCGCACCGAGACACGGGGGAAATATTAATAACAAATAAATACAATATCACATACATTGATATGACTTCGTGGTAAGTAGCTTAAGCACTTGTGTGACAGATATCATAATCAAGAGTGGAATTACAAATAAACTTTAATAAATACACATAACACTCAGACCAGTTCATGCACACATGTTTGCACATTGCGGGGATCGATACTGCGACCTCTTGGTTAATGAAAAGTCAACTTCATGACCATTACACCAAAGTGGAATGGTACTTGTAATAGTAGTCGAGTTTGAAGTCGATGGACTATAGGGAGCTTTTGGGAGTGTAAGAAGATAACTTTATAAGGGACTTGAGTAACTATAGCCCGACAACTTCATGAATGATCTTACCTTGATTATAGCCTGATTACATCGTAAGCGTCCCTTTTATAGTTCCAGCAATTTGGTAGTGGCCCTGCGGGGCTAAAGACTCTTTAGATACTATAGCCCGACCAGTTTGTATGGAATCGTGTATGACAAACTAGGTCGCGCACGAAGTTGGCAGGCTATAGTGATCACCTTATAAGCCGATAGTGTCTTGAACGAAGTTGTTGGACAATAGTGTATTTGATGAAGCTATTGGCCCATAGTGTCATGGACGAAGATATTAGTCGAAAGTATCTTGTGTCGGAGCTGTAGGTTATCTTTCTTTCACTTACCTATACTCTCCCTTGTCTGTCTCAAGCTAGCTACAAACCAAATTTACAAGACTGCTTATATCAATACAGAGCTTTACTTACCTCCACGCCACGTTCCACGCTTCCCGCGCTTTTCCTCCTGTTGGCTTTTATTGGTCGAAAATGTGGACCAATAGTGTTTTTACAAAGCTATTGGCCGAAAGTGTGTTGAACGAAGTTGTCGGCCAATAATGTATTGGACGAATGTTACAAGACCCTATTACAAGTATAGTTCGAGCAGTTGCGGAGTGGCCCTGCGGAGCTAGAGACTCCTTAGAGATAATAGCCCGTCCAGTTTGTGTGGAATCGTGTATGACAAACCTGGACTTCACTGGATCGCGCACGAAGTTGGCAGGCTATAGTGACTCGGGAAAAGCTATGAGCCGATAGTGTCTTTAACGAAATGTTGGCCTATAGCGTCTTGGACAAAGCTATTGGCCAATAGCGTCTCGGACATAGCTATTATAGCTATTGGCCAATAGCGTCTTAGTCATAGCTATTGGCCAAAAGCGTCTTGGACAAAACTATTGGCCAATCATGTAAGGGTTGGCAAATCAATACAGGGCGTCACTCACCTATACGCCTCTTTATCCTTGATATGACGCACGTACGTGCTCAGGTGCTTCCTATACAGGGTGACATTCCGGAACTGCCGGTCGCACTCCACGCAGTAAGCGTCCTCCCCACCTCTGGTGTCGTGGGAATGGTACTTGTGATAGTACAACGACCGTTGAGTCTTGAATTCCACGTTGCATATCTCACAGCGGCTTTTCTGGTGGGCGCTCCTGAAATGTATGATTTAGATAACTATAGCGACCTCTACCGTTCGCCATCACAAGCGCATGCCTAAAGGTGGTAAGCACGACAGCGAGTGCTGATACGGCTCCATAGGCTAGATGGCGCTGTTAGCCTAGTACCGCACATGAACCGCGGCATATAAGATTTAGCTCCAGAATCATATATGTAGATAGACCTATCAAGATGATGTCTATCGGACCTTGGTCCCCGACCATAACACCCGGTCGGCAGGAAGCGCTTTCCTTTAGCTTCCTAACTCTAAATCATTTACGCCAAATAACTATTTATTGCAAACCGAAAAAAAAATTAACACCCACGACATGAGACAGGAACACAGTTCGTTCTCGTTGAGTCACATCTAGTAATGACTTATTTAGGTAACTAGTAACTTGATTTATCATTTTGAACTTAAGTGAAAAGTAACACACAGTTTTAGAATCGAACTATAATGGTGGGGAGGTGCATTGTCTAAAGAATATAGGTTAAACTGTGCGGTGAGACAGGGGGGGGGGGGGTTAACTGGGGTAACTTCCCCTTCTATTTTCAACCTCTATGTAAACGGACTGATTGGGGAGCTTGGCAGAGCCAATGTCGGGTGCTCAATTGATGGCAAATGTATAAATAATATTAGCTATGCTGATGACATGGTTCTGTTAAGTCCTTCAATCAGAGGACTAAGAAAGCTTCTAAAAATTTGTGAGGACTACGCGGAGGCCCACGGGCTCAGGTACAACACTGTCAAAAGTGAGGTCATGATCTTTAGGTCTGGCACTAAAACATACCATATGCCAACCGTCAAACTTGCTGGTGTCCCACTACCAAAGGTCAGTAAATTTAAATACCTGGGCCACTGGGTTACCGAGGATTTGAGTGACAATCTCGATATAAAGAGAGAACGTAGGACATTGTCGGTGAGATGCAATATGCTGGCTCGTAAGTTCGCTAGGTGTACGCAGTAAGGATCGACCGAGATTGGGTTTTCGTTCTCGGCCGAGACCGAGACCGAGAGTAAAATTAAATCTCGGCCGAGACCGAGAGCCGAGACCGAGAAAAGAGAAAGAGTGAAAAAAATTATGAAAATGCACTAGTTTTTGTTTAAGTAGAATTTATTTGAAAGCTTTATAAGCTTTAATAATCAAAATTGAACAATATGATGTTGTAACACAAAAAAAGCAATTTTTCGGCATTTTCACCCTTCAAAGAGTGTCGCCTCTCGTCGTATAATAACCCAGCTCTGCTAAAAAGCGGCGGGTTTAAGTACTTTATAAGGTGACGATACCCAGTACTCAAAAATATTAGCATTTCTTTGCAGTGTTGGCTCTTTAAGAAAGCTATTAAGCGCTATTTCGATCAGAGCATTTGAATTGTTTTCGTCACTGGTCATGGCCATTGGCTCATCTTCCAACTCTATAGAATCATGAGTACGCTACGCAGTGACATAAAGCGATGAAAATGTTCGGTTAAGGCCGACAATATCGGCGATTTTTAGCCGAGAACCAAGACCGAGTTCTCGGTTGGAATTGTGGCCGAGAATGCCGAGACCGAGACCGAGATCTCGGTCGAGCCTTAGTACGCAGGAAGTCAAAGTTACTTTGTTTAAATCTTATTGCCAGACATTTTACACCTGCAGCCTATGGACCTCATATACGCAGAGAGCCATCAAGGCCTTGCGAGTGCAGTATAACAATGGATTCAGGATGCTAGTGGGGCTCCCTCGACACTGTAGTGCTTCAGGAATGTTCGCTGCAGCTCGTGTTGATGGCTTTCATGCCATTATGCGCAAAAGAATCGGGTCCTTGATGCGCAGGGTGCGTGGGAGCGCCAATACCATCCTGAACACCATTGCATTAAGGGAGGATAGTCCCATATTAAGGCACTGGGTGGCAGAGCATTTGTCTCCCACCAAATTTAATGATGTATAATTTTCTCTAAAAAATAATACTAACGTCATCTGTCACTAACACTATATGGATTATGGTCCGAAATAAAAGATTTTTAATTTAATTTAATTTAATAATAATTATATTGCTGTATCTGTGCCCCACGTGTAAAGGGGAGGAGGGCTATCATCCTGAGATACAGGAATCCTCCTAGTTCAGGTGACAGCCAGCCATATTATAACGTTAAAACAAATATGTAGTTAGTATCTATTATTTTATTACCAATTTAAATTATTATTGTTTTTATTGAGATTTTTAATGTATTTATTTCCTTTCCAATTAATTGATGATAATGTATTTTTTTTGCATGTATTTTAAATTTTATTTTATATTCAATGTTCTATAGTTAGAGTTAGTAGTAAACTTTTAGATTTTGTATTGTAATGTAATGAAATGGCTAGGATTAAATTAATTATTATTATAATAAAATATTTATTTTTTCTATCACAACCATCGCAGTATATTACGACAACATTGGATGAAATTCATTTGATTGTGAGAGAACTAAAGTCTGAACTAGGCTTGGGGGCCTGTAATACAGAGCGCCAGCAATCTCCGCACTCGATGTCGTTCGGGGGCACAAAAGGTAAATCTTACATTATGGTAGGTTAGGGGCCATCCATAAATTACGTCACACGTAAAGTGGGAGGGAGGGGGTCGACGTAGTGTGACATTGTGTGATAAGGGGGTGGGAGGGGTCCTTAATTTCGTGACGTTACATTTCAAAACTATCCATAGACTCAAGATTAAGATTAAGCTTGTTTTTTTTTAATTCGTTTAAATGTTTGATTTGAGGTTAATTTTATCAAAAGTAATTTAAATTGAAATAAAAACAAATACGAAACTGCTGTTTTAATTAAATAATTATGTCTAGGTGTTAAAATGTAATATTTGTGACGTCACACTGGGGGAGGGGGTCTCACAAATGTGACTAGCTGTGACAAGACCAAGTAGGGTGGGGGAGGGGGGAGGGGGATCAAAAATAATGAAATTTGTGTGACGTAATTTTTTGAATTCAGTTGATACGAGCAACTCACGAGATATGTTTCTGTATAGTTCGTCTCGTCTTACACCGTTTCCCGCAATGGTCGCATATGTACCAGTTGTGCAACTCGTTGTAATGTTGGAAGAACGATCGCACCGTGCGAAATCTGCAACAAAGACGGACCCTATAAATCTCTTATATATAAAAATGAATTGCTGTTCGTTAGTCTCGCTAAAACTCAAGAACGGCTGAACCGATTTCAATATTTTTTGTCTTGATATATTTGTGGAAAACCAGGGAAGGTTTAAACGATGAAAAATCAACAAACAACGAGCAGGACGACGTCTGCCGGGTCCGCTAGTCTTATATATAAAAATGAATTGCTGTTCTTTAGTCTCGCTAAAACTCGAGAACGGCTGAACCGATTTAAATGATTTTAGTCTTGAAATATTCGTGGAAGTCCAGGGAAGGTTTATAAGACCAGAAAATTAAAAATAAACCAACGGGCAGGACAACGTCTGCCGGGTAGTAAATAATAAATAAAAATGTTTATTTCAGACTATGAAGCGGCCATATAGTTGTTAGTAACACAAAAAAATTAATCTACAATCAATTTAGATATTTGCCTGCACTGCTCGACACCCCGGCTACATGTGTATGTGTGTACACCCAAATTCAAATTCAAATTTCTTTATTTGCTTTTAAATAGGGTACGAGAGGTGCTTGTGGCGCAGTGGTTGTAGCGCTTTGGTAGTGATACCTAAAGTTAAGCAACCTAAGGCGCGGTCATGTTGGGATGGGTGACCATTCTGTCCATTTAAGTGACGTCTATTTACAAGCATCTCCGTGCTTTGGAAGGCACGTTAAGCTGTTGGTCCCGGTTAATATCGATAGATATTAGTCGTTAAGCCTGGTCGGTGACCCTCTGGCGGCTTAATAACATCTGACAGTAAGGTTGGTCACTTACCTTACAAACACCCCTCCACCAATCCGCACTGAGCCCGCGTGGTGGAGTATGGCTCGGACCACCTCAAAGTTGTGGTGAGGCCTGTGCCCAGCAGTGGGACGTATATATTCTGATGAGAGGGTGGTACGAAACATAAAAATGTGGTCGTAAATACATGAAATGGAGCTTTGACCTATTTGGCCATATAAAATAGCATGCAAAAGTTTTATATTAATACATTTATGGAGAAATTATTGATTTATTTAAATGTGGCGCAGTATCGGACAGTCAGGCTTATTACTAATTGTTCTTGGTATGCTCTGTAGTCAGACTAGCTGCCCGTCCCGGCTCCATCCGTTGGGTGAACATTGTCCACTGTTGCTATAATAATAATTTTCAGTTAATTGACTTTTTTGCGTTATCTTTTGTTAAGTTAAATAACTATGTATCATAACTTGTCCCTAATGTAATGTTTTTTTCTTAGGCATTATATTTAAACCTCAATAGAGATGCGCCGAATAGTGGTGTCACCGAATAACCGAATACTATTCGGTTCAATCTTTACCGAACCGGATATACGGCCGAATTATTCGGTTTACCATTACACTGCATTCGAATATTGAAATTCGACAGTGAACACCGAGTTTGAAAAATTTAAGTTTGTATTAATATACGTTTTTTGAAAGTGTGGATGTCATGTTATTTTTTTAAGCTTAAAAGTAAATAGTAAAATGAATATTGAGCTAGAGCTTAAAAGTAAATGTTGAATAGAGTATTAAAATGAATGCTAACTATACTATAGGTGGATAAATAAATATGTGGACTTCAGATTTTAAAATACATGTTGATTTCAAGTTTAATTGTTTTCGCGTTTATGTCACCGGAAGATAACAAGATCCACAAGTTTATAAATTTCCTAGGAAATTTATAAACTTTCGTAGAATTCTAAACGGGATAAATATTGTAGTATATTACGCCTACATTTTCGGTAATTTATCAATTTGCGACATCTCGTGGTAAATTTATAAACTAACGGATATATACGTGTTGTCTTTTCGAAATTAAAAAAAAAATAGCGTTGTGAACGCCAAAAATTCTTAACAAATAAAAGAGCAGTGTCTCATTTGCCGTGTTTTGAAAAAGCGTAAAATTAAAAACCCTTATGTGATTGGTCAAACCGTTTAAAATCTTACGAACGGATAAGGGTAAATTTATAAATTTACCACGAGATGTCGCAAATTGATAAATTTCCGAAAATGTAGGCGTAATATAATACAATTTTTCTCCCGTTTAGAATCCTACGAAAGTTTATAAAGTTTATAAATTTCCTAGGAAATTTATAAACTTGCGGATCTTGTTATCTTCCTGTGACATATAGATTTATATCGCAAGTTTTATTAAAATTGTAAAAAAACATATATCTTACGTAAGAAGCTTGTGTTTCAGTTCTATTCCATGTTATGTAGCCAGGAAAATAGAAATACTCAAACCGAATATATTCGGCACTTAAACCGAATAATTCGGCCTGATACAAATAGTGTAAAAATTGCCAAATACGCCGAATACCGAATACCAAACGAATATTCGGCGCATCTCTACTTCACAAAAAAATATGTGTTATTTAATTACTTATTTTGTTACTTACTGTTAAAACTGTTTGTTTCCCAAAAAATAATATTTTTTTTAATAAAACGTGGTAAAAACTTTCTGACCACGATTGTACTTTGTCAGGATACGTCCAAGCGAATATAAACCTCATTCTATTGTATTAGCGTTCATACTCACGTAGAGCAGCAAGCCTTGCAGCTAACTCTATGGCACTCGTCAAAGTGCAGCGCCATCTAGCGTCTTCCGGTGGAAACTTTGTCTCCTATCCCATGCGATGAAAAAGAAACGTTATATAATTGTATTAGCGTCCATACTCACGTAAAACAGCAAGCCTTGCAGCTAACTCTATGGCACTACTCAAAGTGCAGCGCCATCTAGCGTCTTCCGGTGAAAACTTTGCCTCCTATCTCATGCGATGGAAAAAGAAGCGTTATAACATTGTATTAGCGTTCATACTCACGTAGAGCAGCAAGCCTCGCAGCTCACTCTGCGATGGATGGAAAAGAAACGTTATGACATTGTATTAGCGTTCATACTCACGTAGAGCAGCAAACCTTGCAGCTGACTCTATGGCACTCCTCAAAGTGCAACGCCATCTTACGTCGGCCGAGCGCAACATGCCCGCATGGTCGACACTCCAACACCTCTCTGTGTCTTTGGATGTGGATGCGCAGATCGCTTTTGGTCTTAAGTGTGCACTTGCAGTAGTCGCAGACGAATTTGCGTGACTGACAAAATGTAAGAAAAAAAAGTTTTTCTTTTTACTTTTCCTTTGGCTTAAACACTTTTTACAGACTAACTTAACAGTAAAAAAAAACAGCGAATGAGCCAGGTAAACATCTGGTTAGCTTCAACGGCTTGACGAACTGTGAAGAATCACCGTGATTAAATTATCTTTCAAATAAAGAAAAACTGCTTTGAAATCGGCCCATCCGTTCCGAAGCTACAATACCACAGCCAGACACACACACACAGACATAGGCGTTAAACATATAACAACCTTTTTTTCGTCGGGGGCTACTAAGTAATATCATCATCAGCCTATACATATACGTCCCACTGCTGGGCACAGGCCTCACATCAACTATGAGGTGGTGCGAGCCATACTCCACCACGCGGGCTCAGTGCGGATTGGTGGAGGGGTGTGTGTAAGGTAAGTGACCAACCTTACTGTCAGATGTTATTAAGCCGCCCCAGGGCCTCCGACCAGGCTTAACGACGTAAAAGACGAACGACGAAAAAGGAATATGATTACAGATAAACACAGTATTTTACGTACCACATCATGACATTTTTGATCATGACTCCAAAAAGGCTTCACCTTACTCCAAGACAGCACACAAGTTTTACATTTATACTTGTATTTATAAAATTCACTTTCCTCCTCTTTGCTCATTAAACTTTTTACCTCATTATAGTCAACATATGTGAAATCGCACATTTTTTTCTGAAGCTTATTCCTAGCTTTCTTATTCAATAGTATGTATTCATTATTTTTGTTAATCCCCGGAGTCCTGTTGTACTTTTTCTTTTTGTATTTTGTGACTTGTTTTTTTAATTCCACTTTTAGCGTGTCCTCACTTTTGATGACATCATAAAAGTCAGTAGAATCCAAAATGTCATCATTGTACACATCAAACTTCTCTTCTTTAATTTTAATATTGTTACTTTTAATTTCAGTTTGCTCATCAGATGTATCAACTACGGGCACTGCTGCAGGTACAATCGCAGGTGTCTTGTCATTGCCATCTTCAAAATTGATGTTAACATCATATTCTTGTTTGCTTGCCTTGAATGTCAGGCTGGACAATGATTTTAGTGGAGCCTGTGAGAAAAATGTTAACATTTTAAAGGTAATTTACTAAATACAATGGTTAAATTGCAAGTCAGTTGAACAACGAGAGTTCCATTTTACCATTGCTTCTAAAATTCATTTGACAGACTCTTTTTTGCCTCATACTTGTCATAGCTATAATAATAATTTTCACTCAGTTGACATTTTTGCATCAACTTTAGTTAAGTTTAAAAAAATAAATACATAATTTGACTAATTATTAGTAATGTTGTTTCTTTGGCATTATGTCATCTTTTTATAATTTTACAGTTTCACATATTATGTTAACCTTCTCAACAATTTTTTTATTGTTTTACTCCATGTATTATCTAAGCTAAGGAAACTTTATTGGTTTATGTGTTATTTTAATTACCTATTTGTCATGTAATGTTGAAACTCTTAAAAACTAATTTAAAAAAAAAATAGACTAGGGCGACGGCGGGAGCAGGCACTTCAAACCCCATTACATTAGGCAACCTCTGCATGTCACAACAATATAATTTGTGCAAAAGTGTGTTTCATATAACACTAATTACAGATCTAAACATAATATATTTCAACGAGTATTAGGTACTCACAGCTCATTGTTTGGTCATAGTGACTGTACTAACATTTTATTAATGAAAATGTGAGGGTGGATTTGAAAACTGCGGCTGCCCTGAGCAGACAACACCGCGAACCACCAGTCAACTCGTTACCAAGGCTGTGTGCAATCCAGCCGAAACATCAAGCACTGAGTAACTAATACTCATTTAAATATATTGCGTTTAGACTCGATAACAAGTAATAAGTGTTACAATGCAACGTGAAAGTAAAAAATTGTATAGTGTGTTTCATATGTTGAATGTGTTGTTTGCAATGTGAAATCACACTAAGAGTTGCCAATGTACGTAGAATTTTTATAACCTTAAGATAAAATGATAACAATATAAATAACTTACTTGTGAATCTATCCATTGGGATGTTAGCAGCATATTTGCATGGAGCACCTTAGCTTGAAAAAGCTTAACTTTCTTCAGTACAGCCGCACACTCCCAGCATACAAACTTTTGGGATGGAAAATCCATCTGAAAGTGTAACAGTATCATAACTATCTAAACTACTAAAAGCTATTTTTTTATTGTAATGCCCATATAAAAAAATTACTATTGTTTGATCTAAATTATAAATAAATAAATATACAATAACATCACATACATTGATCTGACTCCGTGGTACGTAGTTTAAGCACTTGTGTTACAGATATCAGAATCAACAGTGGTATTAAAATTAAACTTAAATAAATTACATATAACACCTAGACACTGGTCTAGGTGTTATATGTAATTTGTACTGACAAACAGACATGTTTGTACAGTGCAGGGATCCAACCCGCAACCTTTGGTTAATAGTCAACTTCTTGACTATAACACTAAAGTGGTTGTTAACAATTAATCAAATAATTAGCTGTGTGATTGTCTAGTTGAAAGTAGGACCATTTGTGTTGTGTTTCTATGGAGTAACCTAATTCTTTGTTGGTATGTTGGAGGTTTATAAATTAAGTTTCTTAAGAAGTTTCCACGGTGAGTGCATCAAACGTCAATCATTTTCTATGTTCAGACCTGACACAGTCTTATTTCACAGTTCTACTTTTAAAATAAACGTTAAAACGTTCTCTTTGGCTGCATTAAAGCTACAATTAAATAGCTTTTAGGCTTTCACAGTATAGCAAAATTATAGAAAATATTCAGGAAAAGTTAGTGACTGTTTGAAGCACAAAAAAACAGTTTTCTTGCGGTCAAGATTACGCATTTATTAAAGATACTATAGGCATGAATTTTATTGCAGTTATAGCGACTTACCTCGCCTAAATTGCTAAAAAGGGTATAGTAAACATCGGAAAACTTTCCTAAAGGAAAAAGATCACGATTTTGGCTCAAACAAGTATGGCACAACGACTGACTGTAGCCTTCAACTGAGTTAAATAGGTTTTCATCCATTTTCTTATCTGTTTAAGGTTATTAAATGGTTAAAAAAAACTTAATGAAAGCCTTTTAAATAAGCTTAAAACATCAAAAAACAACATAGAAATTCATTTTTAAGAAATGTTTTCATTACTGTCAGTTTGACAGATGTATGTAACAGATGTTGACAGATCAACTGGTTAAAAAAAACATTTTTTTTTTATTCTTTATGGCTTTGTCGTTAACGTAGCCATTAACAAGTAAAACAATCGATTTTCTTCAAAACCACAATAGGCTGTATAGGGTACCGGAATCTCATGAAAATCGAAGTATTTGAATTTTTATGCGTGTAACACTAGGAATAAACGATCTTAATACTTTGTTTATTTAAAGGTAAATCCAATTAACTATTTTATGTTACAGTCGGATATAACTTGTTTAGACTTCTTCTCGCTTAATCTTCATTTTATATTCATATTTATCCAATTAAAACCATAAGACAATGTGGCAATTTAATAGAAATTACTTAAATAGGAATCAAATCATTGATTTACATCCAAGCATTGCTAGATAAGTTTCTTTACATAATTCGCTGTGTTTTTATAGCTTTGCCACTTCTGTCGCTTCGTATTCATGTTTTCACTATATTTTTACTTTGAAGGAGTTCCTAAAACACTTGTTTAAAAAACATAAATATCAACAAATTAATCTACCACTTTCTTCAAAAAGTATCAAAATTGTTTGGCACCACTTAATGAGGAATATTTTTCAATTGTACGGTTCATGAAACACAGTTAAAACGTTGACAGAGACACGATTATGCATAGTTTTCTACAAAATATTAAAAATCTTAGCAAAAATATTTCCTAATATAAACGACTTTTGATGTAACCGATAATGGCAACGGCATATCATTATTGCCATTTGAAAATCTTATTTACCTGACATATCGATTATCGACACTGACCTCCATATATATATACCTATAGAGGTCAGTGATTATCGACTTTTCATAAGTTAGGGTGCCCCTAAAAGAAAGTAAGTAAAGTTTTTGGAAGTTTTTCGCCAAATTTTCGCTGGTTTTCGCGAATTTTTAGTATTACCAAAATGGTGTAACCTTTTAATAGGTGCATGCTGCACATTGCCACATTGCTGTGTGCTTGATTGGATTTTATTGGTTGGATTCTAAGTCTAACTCTATTTTTATCAATCGATGATTATAGGCTGTATCCTTGACAGCTGTGTACAAACTTACATTTTATTCCTGTAAAAAATAAAAGTCATAAACAAACAAAAATAATCTTTCCTTTCTTTGATTGAATTTGTTTCAGACTGAAAATTGCTAATTTCTGAATAAATCTTGATAAATAAATGGAAAGTGATACTTGCCAAACATGTTTGAGCAAAGATCGTCGCTTGATCCCACTAGTGGGAATACAAGATTTATTGCAACAAACCAAAATTGAGGTACGATCATACATAACATCAAATTTATTCATGATCTAAAATTTATTTTTTATCATTTTAAAACTAATTTCAGGTAAACAAAAACCATGGGATCTGTTGGGAGTGTCACCGTATCATATTGAAATATTATAAGTTCAAGTTACAAGTCCGTAGAGCACAAGAAATAATCGAAAGTCAGGTAATCAATGCTAGTGTGTAAAATGTAAACAGAATGAGTTTTTAAGTTCTCGCTTAAAAATACGTTTATTGGCGATCCATGGTGCTTATAAAAGTCATACCAGCCACTTGGGGGTGTGGTATCGCAACACTACCTAACCCTGCTGAATCTTGAATACTTCATCCCTAACGTTTGTTGTTAGATGAAGATTGTTTACAAACATGTTGGAATATAAAGTACAGATTTACTGTCCGTAGGCTAAGCACACTTAAAAAATGCTTATCATTTATATATAATTATAGCAATGATGAAACTTGACAATATCTTTGATCACATGGTCTGAAGTCCAGACTACAAAACTGGCTGTTGCGGGTTCGAATCCTGCTAGGGGCAAATGTTAGTGTGATGAGCACAAGCATTTGTACTTGAGTCATGGGTATTTAAGTATTACTAGCCACCATGGCACAAGCTAACAGTTCGTTTTCGGTAAATTGGTGTGTTTGTTAAAACAATTTATAATTATTATTATTATGATAGGCTTTTTTTGCAATGACAGTTAAATATTTGTGTCATGGTTTTAGGGATGAAGTGAACATGGCCTATTTGTTGTGGAGATTTGTTAATTCCATAGGTCTTACCAATATCTGGGTAGCAGACTGGTTAACACACATGCCAAATTCTTAATTAATTTTTGCTACTGTGAACAGAAGTATATTCAATTGTTTCAGGGTCAAGAAATACAGTGTCTCAGCCATTTGACCTCAGATACTAAATATAACTTTGATTACCAATTTACTTACGATGACCCAGATCCTCTAACAAATGAATTAGATCTCGAAATTGACATTAAAGAAGAGTATATAAGTGACTCTGGTGAAAATGTTGATGATGAACCTCAAAATAATGAAGATACAACAAACTCTGGTGAAAATGACGATGAACCGCAAAGTAATGATATTCAATCTCAAGACAATGAAAATGAAGTGGTTCACGACGTTAAACCCAATGTGTACGATATCACAATTGAATATGATTCAAAACAAGATAATATCCCAACATGTAGTAACATATCTGATACTAGCTACTGCTTTAATACTACCGTTGTAGGTAATTCAGAAATCAAGACTGAGATTACTGCAAATAATATCAAATTAAAGAAAGAGAGAGACGTTCAGTTAGAAAAGGACAAGAAAAAGGTGAAAGACATAGCAAAAGAGACGGAAGATTTGAAAAAAAAGATCAATATTGTGATGTATACTAGGGAGGAACTGGAAAAGTTGAGAGAGGAGAAAAGAAATCATCCAAACTTTAAGAAGATACCGTTCAAGTGTGACAGCTGTGTGCTCGGGTTCACGAGGGAGGACAAATATAACAGTCACATGGAGATGAAGCACTATCAGGTTTGTTATTTAATACATTCATATTTCATATAAATTATTTTATTGTATTTTTTATGGTGTGTAGAGTTATTTAATCTAATCTATTTAACGGTAAAGTTAAATACAGAATTCCTGATTGATTTCTTAAGACCCCTTGCACACTGCAACTTTTAGCATTGTTTGAGACGCATGACTGCATCGCCACTTTAGCAATGAACAGATTTTGTTATAATGACACAAACATGATAATTCATACATAATCAAATTTGTGGTTTTAATTATTTACTTACTTTTTGATTTTTCAATTTATATTTATTTTTTTAACAACCTCACATACATTGTAAACTGATTCCATGGTAAGTAGCTTAAGCACTTATGTTACAGATATCAGAATCAACAGTGGTATTACAAATAAACTGAAATAAATACATGTACTCGTATCACCCAGACCAGTACAAACAGACATGTTCATGCACACAAATGTTTGTACAGTGCGGGATCGAACCCGCGACCTCTTGATTAATAGTCAACTTCTTGACCATTATACCAAAGTGGTTGTACGCCATTATAAATGTAATTGCAACAGTTAACCTTTTTCTGTTCTATTATGTGTAATCTCTAACTACTAAACCAACGTGTCTCGAAATTTTATTAATCTAACAATTCCTCACATGTTACTAGTAAGTACCACCGAAAATACCAAGAAGAGGCGGTGAGTGTCGTTTGACCCGCGTTATTTTTGGGACCCTAACTTTAATCAGACCTTTTGCACAAATTCCTAAGGACGGCAACAGATGGCGCTGCATGTCCATTGACTCGCGTTATTCTACTCCCAGATACGTCCGTACACGTGCGACGTGTGCCTGACCGGGTTCTCGGACAAGGGCCAGCTGTCCCGGCACGTGGCGTCGCACTTCGCGCGCTACTGCTGCCGGCTGTGCGCGTACCGCACGCGGGGGATGTGGAGCGCGGTCAGCCATGCGCGCTCCAAACATATGGCTGACGGACCGGGGAGGTTGCATTGCTCGCAGTGTGGCGAGGGGACTAGGTAAGTCGTTTAGACTTTTTTTAACCAACTTTATGTTTTATTCAAATTCAATACTACATTATGGTACTAGTGTGTAACATTGGTGATTACGAGGGCCACACCGAAAAGATCGGGAATATAATACTCAGGAATAAATTAGATTAAAACCTCTTTGGTGTATGAAACGTAATGTACAATTCCATTTTTGGAATATAAAAAAAGTAAAAAACAAAAGAGTAGTTGCATTTGAATTTGATAAGTCGGTGAGGAAAATGCGGGAACATTTTCGTGCGATAATTTTTCACAACTTTAGTCGAGGTTTATCCCAAGAACAATGTCTTGCCGAGCTTGTTTCTATTTATAAACTTGAAGTACCTAGTAAAACGATTATATATCGTTGGTATTCCGAGTTTCGTCGTGGACGTTCCTCTCTCTCCACAGTTCCTTCTACTGGTCGGCCAAAAACAGCAGTAACACAAAAAACATCGATGCTGTTCGTCAACTAATAATGGAAGATAGACATGTGACATACGAGCAGATTCGCGCTTCTATCAGCATTTGTATGACAGCCATTCAAAACATTTTGCACGAAGAAATGGTGTCAAAAAGTTAGTTTCCCGTTGGGTGCCCCATCGTTTGACCGGGGAACAGAAGTCGGCTCGTGTTAATTGGTGTCGGTCTGCTCTACAACGGTTCAACGAAGGGAGCTAAAATGCAGTGTACAACATCATTTCTGGTGACGAATCATGGATTTATTCATATGAGCCAGAAAGGAAACACCAATCGGCTCTTTGGGTCTTCGAAGGTGAGGTCAAGCCGTCAAAAGTTGTTCGCTCGCGTAGCGTATCAAAAAAAATGGTCGCCACTTTTGTATCGAAAACTGGGCACGTGGCTACGATCCCTTTACAGGAACAAAGAACGGTTACTGCAGATTCGTACACAACAGTTTGTTTGCCGGAAGTCATAAACGAACTACGTAAAAATAATCCGAACCGTCGCATAATCCTTCACCACGATAATGCGAGCTCACATACCGCTGGCAAAACGATTGCGTTTTTAAATCAGGAAAACGTGGAGTTGATGGACTATCCTCCGTACAGCCCTGATTTAAGCCCCAATGATTATTTTACATTCCCAAGAATCAAAGATATATTACGTGGTCGACGGTTTCAAGGCTCAGTAGAAGCAGTCGAAGCTTATAAATCGGCCGTTTCGACTATGTCCACTTCAGACTGGAATTACTGTTATAACAATTGGTTCGATCGAATGCAAAAATGCATAGATTGTCAGGTAGAATACTTTGAAAAACAATAAAAATAAAACTTATTGTTTTATCTTTGTACTCTTTTCTATTCCCGATCTTTTCGGTGTGGCCCTCGTATTACCGCCGAGGCGCCATTGAGAGAGTCTTAAGAGAGTCGAGGACGGTAATCATCAATACACACGTGTATTATACGACGTTTTTAACACACTTGTGAATAAAATAACAATAAAAACTCATTTTATTTAGTAGATAAAAAGTTTATTTAGAGAAACAATTAGTAAATGTGCAGTTATTAAAATTATAATTAACTGCATTCGATGGCATAGCGGTCTCATCTATTCTATTGTAATTTGAGGTGGCTCGTTATTCGTGTAGATAGGTGAAATCCAATCATTGGATGTACTTGGTGTTTCGTCAGTAGGAAGCGCCTTAGAATCAAGTTTAATTCTTTATTTTATGCGCATACGTGTCGGCAGAATAGCTGCCACGTACAAAATGGGGATTTAAGTTTTCTTTTTTAAAATCTATAACTCACTAGTGTTGTTGTTATAATGTCACAGTTTGATTATAGGTGTCATTAGTAGTCTAATTGCAGTAAAAATTACAACCACTTTATGAGCAAGTGTGTTGAAAAAACATTTATTCGTCATCATAGGTGAACAAAGCTAACAAAATAGAATACAGGAATTCCATGATGCGCCATGATAAGCATACGAAATACATTTCAAATTTCTGTTAAAGTTACAACACAATTATAAAAAGTCAAACCATTATTTACATGTCAAAGAAAAGCTTAGAGTCATTATTAATACCTTTATTTCAAATTCATTTCTTATACTTTACAATTCACTGTCACAAAAATACTTGTCTACATTATAATAACATTTTTCCACGAGTCGGTTTTTTAATATATATTTTTTTAAATTTCATTTCTTTATGTGTTCTGGAATCTTATTGTAAGCCACTTATTTAGGATAGGTTTGCTCTTGACCCCCAAGACTAAGCCCAACGAGGCAAAGACTAAGTCTACGATGTAGCGAGCTCAACTAGGAGAGACCTGTTCACTCTAGCTTTGAAAATTCCTACTTCAAAAAAAACGAGGAGGTTCTCCTCGTTTTTTTTGAAGTAGGAATTTTAATTGGGTATATTTGAAATTAAAATGTTACATTCCGGGTGAATTTTGAAAAAATGGGTTACCTAATTTGACTTTTTTTTTTCATTAAAGTCGAAGACCAAGGTTATCTTCAAACGGTCTTGATTTGAGTATTTAAACTATAGTTAATAATCTTCTATCTATCTATCTATCTATTTCTATATATATAAAATTCTCGTGTCACAATGTTTGTTCCCGTACTCCTCCGAAACGGCTTGATTGATTCTTTTGAAATTTTGTGAGCATATTGAGTAGGTCTGAGAATCGGCCAACATCTATTTTTCATATCCCTTAGTGATAAGGGTTGTCCACAATAATTTATATGGCAAAACAAGGTTTGCCGGGTCAGCTAGTCTTATATATAAAATTCTCGTGTCACAATGTTTGTTCCCGTACTCCTCCGAAGGGGCTTGACCGGTTGTCATGAAATTTTGTGAGCATATTAAGTAGGTCTGAGAATAGGCTAACATCTATTTTTCATACACCTTAGTGATAATAATTTATATGGCATAACAACGTTTGCCGGGTCAGCTAGTAATCTATAATATTTATATATGTATGCATTTGCACCCAATGCTACCTCTTCGCACGTCATGAAGGTTTGAGTGGCTGAAAATGATTTTTTGCATTAAGTCTGAAGTCAGACTGTCGGTGGCATCGGAGCTCCCGAACGGATGCAATGGACCGATTTCAATGCGCTTTTTTTTTCAGAGATTATTTAATCACAGTGTTTCTTACCCTGGCTGGATAAAAGCCGTCTCGCCGTTGAATCTCAACAGCTGATTTCCTGGGTCATGTCGGGAGACTTTAGAAATTTATCCCCTCTAATATATAAGTATACAGGGTGTCCAGGAATTAATGGATAACCCTTTAACTGCGGGTAGCTTGACCGATGCCCTACTGGTAAAAAAATTATGACCTTAGTAAAAGTGTCACGGTTTTCAAAATATCGCCCAGAGACAATTTTATGAAAAAAAATCTCCCATTGCCCAGTAATTTTCATGCCATTTCACCAAATATCAACATTTTTGAGTTCTGTTTTTTTTTAAATACATCTAAATAGCTGGCGCATAAAATGAGTACATTATTTCAGTGCCTGTGAATAAGAAAAAAAAAATACAAAAAAAAGATTGTGAAAAATTTTCTCACTTTCCGTATTACTTCTGCCTTTGACAACGTACGGTGAAAAAAAAAAGTATGGAGCTCAACGTGCCAATTATTTTAAAAAGTTGCTTGGTTATACACTTTCTAAAATGATATTAACATCGATATTTCCTCTACTAAAACTGTTTTTATTGGTCTTAGTATCCGAAAATGGCTATTTTGTTATTTTATGAAGACACTATTAATTATTGCTATTTACAAATTTTGTGGTGCTGAGTGAGCTTTGAATGATGTGTAACTGGTTTTTGTAGGGTCTGACGTCATAATCGGTGATTAGATTACCTGCGCTCGGGCTTAGTCACCTAGAAAGAGATAGAGTCATTATGTGTACTGCTGAGAAAAAGAGAGGTATGCTTTATGTAGTTTTTAATGTTGGAAGCCAGCGTAGTATTTTTAAGAAGTTTATTGTGAAGGTATGACTTTTGGTTGGTGTATTCCAGGTTTGTGTACACATGCCTAGGCATGGTGCCAGGTAAGGGTCCAATGAAACTTTTGTCCGTAGAAAAGCCAAGTCGTCGTTGAAATCACCGGTACTAAGTCCAAATTTCACAGCACAAAAACGTCAAAGTAAACTGAGAGCAGGGAATCGAATCGAGATGCGCGTCACAACTAGAGCAGGGTCAAGAAGGACACTGATTCATTGAATTGAATAAACCCTTAGTAAAGTTAACCGAAACATGCCTCTCTCTTTCTCTACAATATCTCTAATAACTCTTTCTATCTCTTTCTAGTCGGCCCAGCGCGAGCGCAGGTAGTCACCGAGGATGACGTCATACCCCAAAAAAACAGTAACAAACCATTCAACGCTAGTTTAGCACCACCAAACTTGAAAATAACAATGAATATTAGGGTCTAAGTAAAATTACAAAATAGCCCTCTTCGTATTCTAAGACAAATAAAAACAGTTTTAGTAGAGGAAATATCGATGTTGATATTATCATTTTAGAAAGTATATTAACCAAGCAACTTTTTAAAATAATTGGCACGTTGAGCTCCATACTTTTTTTTTTCACCGTACGTTGTCAAAGGCAGAAGTAATACGGAAAGTGAGAAAATTTTTCACAATCTTTTTTTTGTATTTTTTTTTTCTTATTCACAGGCACTGAAATAATGTACTCATTTTATGCGCCAGCTATTTAGGTGTATTTAAAAAAAACAGAACTCAAAAATGTTGATATTTGGTGAAATGGCATTAAAATTACTGGGCAATGGGAGATTTTTTTTCATAAAATTGTCTCTGGGCGATATTTTGAAAACCGTGACACTTTTACTAAGGTCATAATTTTTTTACCAGTAGGGCATCGGTCAAGCTACCCGCAGTTAAAGGGTTATCCATTAATTCCTGGACACCCTGTATAAGGAAGAGATGTAGTGTTTGTGTCAGGTTATAACCATAGTTATAACTAAACACTATCTCGTGCTCACGGTGTGGCGGGGCGCGCGGCGTCGTCATTACCGTGCGAGCCATGGGCGAGAGCGGACGCGTCGTCTGCGCACATGGTGGGTTGTCGAGCCAGTGTATCGTGTGCTAGGAGTATCTTATAATAATAATATAGAAATAGACAGTATATATTGTTATATCTTTAGAGGATATAATGTGGTGAAATGAAATGCCCAAAAATAGTGTAAATTTTAAATATAATGAAAAGATGTTGTCGGTACAGAGGCGCGTGCGCAAGTGAAGGTGACATTACTCGTAGAGAACTGAACTTATTAATTTTACTTATCCGAATACAGTACAAAGTTGACGCATTGCGCTTTATTGCTGTGACTATTTGGGAAGGCACTATTGCCTGGACATATATCGTAGCTTAATTTAGGACTAGAGAATTGGTGTGATTGTTGTGAAATATTTATAATTTTTTTTTAATTTTTTTTTAAATAGTTTAAATAATTTCCAAACAAACACGTAACGTATGTTATTCGGCGCTGTCACTAAATGGCCGGCTTATATTTAAACAAGATATAATCACTACCTATTTCATTTGTAGTATAGAGGTTTTTTTTTTCAGTTTCAGCACCCAACAAGAGCTCTCCGAGCACATCAATGAGATGCACGGAGTGTTCTGCGAGGAGTGCGGGGAGAAGTTCAAAACCAGGGACACACTGAGGAGGCACAAGATGTAAGATGATTGTAATTAATATTATTATAATTTGTGTATGATGTAAAATATTAATATACAGGATGAAGACCACCATACGACAATTAGTTACTCATTTTCGTTTGGAATTAAAAACCATCATATCATATTCATTAAAGTTACAAATTCAACAAAAAAAAATGTCTGTTAATTAACCGACCGATAATTTTTGATATTTTTTAAGTGTACAAACCCATTTAAACCAGGATTCTATATATTGGCAAAATTTGGTCACCGTATTAATTAATAGTACTCCTGGCCGACTTCGACCACAGCGGCCAATCTCAACATAGATCAGCTAACTGCGCAGGAGATATTATAGTGCACGAGTGTGAGCGCAATACACAGATGCACTCACTGTTCCATCACTCTCAAAGTTCGGTGAGACGGCAATCCGACATGACCGGAGAAAGATCTCAGTAACAATTTTGGCTCGACCTGGGATTCGAACCCAGGCCCTCCCGGATGTAAGGCAGAAACTTTGCCACTACACCAACGACGCAGTCACCTTATATACAGGTGGGGACCACAATACGAAAAAAAAATTAAAAAAAATTGGTTGCCTGTAAAGTCGGTATACGGGCGAAAGTTTTACGTGACAACGACTTTGAGTGGTAAAATAATTTTAATGTGAATATTCATTCGTATAACATGAACCGGTGTGTATGCCTATCTCTCTCACTCTCTCTCTCTCGCTCTGTCTCTCTCGCTCTTAGGCGGGCTAACTGTTCTCGAGTGGAAGGGACGCGTGCCTTTCACTTTTTATGTCTGTCTCACTCGCTCTTAGGCGGGCTAACCATGCCCGAGTCGAAGGGACTCGTGCCTCTCACTCGCTCTCATTGTGAGCGCATAACGTGAGCGGAGCGTAACGCAGTTTCTTGAAGTGTCACCCGGCAAACCAATTTATAAGACGTTGTCACGTCAAAAATATATAGAAAATACTAGTCGATATAAAGATTCTACTTAAAAAAATATAATCAGACATCAAAGTCACAATTTTTTTTTTTCGAACAACTTAGGATATAAATTCGAGTGACCTCTTTGAACCTTATTCATTACAATCAGGGCACATTCAACTTATCATAACATTTGCGAAAAATATTGTCCTGTGCTGATCTATTGCTTTGTCACAAATTCTGCAATTTCGTTCTTAGTATCCAACTAAGAAAAAAATTACAGAATTTGTGTTTTGCAGAAAAGATCCAGAAATGTTTTTTTTTTTTGTTAAGCAAAGGAACCCCATTAAATAAAATTACAGATACAAATGTTAAAATGAAGCTTATAAACGACCTTACCATTGTGACGTACATGATCACACTCAGATTAAAAAAAAAGGTTTTTAACTTCAAAACGCAATTACTACGTAAGTGACATCATGTGGGTTGGATCTTTTCTGCAAAACTCGGTCCAAATGGCCTGTATATATCGCGCTATGTGATAAGAGCGCTGGATGACAGGAGTTTTCGCATGGTCGCAGTCGCTATACACGGATACCCGACTCCAAGTTGCATAACACTGCGCCGACTACATAGTGTATTGTTTAAAGTTATTTTTGTATGTGTGTTAGTCAGTAAAGTATTAATAATATGGGCCTTTTGTAGGCCGAAATAAATAAATAAAAAATAAGCACCGAATAAACCCATATATCATCAAATGCGCCGATGACCGCTCGCATTGTTTTTGATTCTGCGAGATTTTCACAAAAAAAAAATGTGTTTCAGTCGTCTCCACGCCTCGAAACGTGAGTTCGAATGCTCAATATGTCACAAGAAGTACCTGAAGAAGTCCCGGCTGGAGACGCACGTCGTGACGCACGAACCTGCGCTTGCGCGCCGCCTCGCGTACTGCGCGACGTGTCGCGTGCAGTACAAGAACATATACGTGTACCGCGCGCATCTCAGGAACAGCACCAACCATTCGCAGGAGATGTGAGTATGCTCATCATATCAGCCTGTTGCAGTCCACTGCTGGACATAGGCCTCCCCCAAGGAACGCCACAGCGCACGATCTCCCGCCCTCTGCATCCAGTTACTACCAGCTGCCTTCTTCAGGTCATCTGTCCATCTAGCCGGAGGGAATCCCACACTACGTTTATCTAAGTGTCTGGTCTCCATTTGAGAACCTTCCTGCTCTACCTGTCGTCGGTTCTGCGAAGAAATTGATATTTAAAACTGATTGGGCAAGCTCAAGTCAGCATCGCACAAAAAGGGAAAACAAAGTAGGAAATTTAAGTAAAAAAACAGATTTTCGCGAGTCAACTTGTACACAGTGGCATCTAGCGGCGCAGATAGGAACATTAGGAGTAAGTAATTTAAAATAAACAGGTTGTCGCGCGTCAACTTGTACACAGTGCCATCTAGCGGCGCAGACAGGAACATTAGCAGCAGTGTTGTGAGTGTAAGCTGCTATGGGTAGGTAAGTGCCACGTGCAGTACAAGGACATATACGTGTACCGCGCTCATCTCAGGAACAGCACCAACCATTCGCAGGAGATGTGAGTATGCTCATCATATCAGCCTGTTGCAGTCCACTGCTGGACATAGGCCTCCCCCAAGGAGCGCCACAGCGCACGATCTCCCGCCCTCTGCATCCAGTCACTACCAGCTGCCTTCTTCAGGTCACCTGTCCATCTAGCCGGGGGGCATCCCACACTACGTTTATCTAAGTGTCTGGTCTCCATTCGAGAACCTTCCTGCTCCACCTGTCGTCGGTTCTGCGAAGAAATTGATATTTAAAACAGATTGGGCAAGCTCAAGTCAGCATCGCACAAAAAAGGGAAACAAAGTAGGTAATTTAAGAAAAAAAACAAGTTTTCGCGAGGCAACTTGCACACAGCGCCATCTAGCGGCGCGATAGGAACATTAGAAGTAAGTAATTACAAAAAACAGGTTTTCGCTCCTCAACTTGTACACACAGTGCCATCTAGCGGCGCAGACAGGAACATTAGCAGCAGTGTTTTAAGTGTAAGCTGCTATGGGTAGGTAAAAACCACGGGCTCAGAGTATTACATATAACAAAATTGGATAAAATGACCGAAGACTTTTTTTGGAACCTAATCAATAAAATACACGCTGATTTTTTGACATGACAACGTTTTATTGAGCCGGCTCCACGCACGAAAAAACATGACTCATGCGGCGTTACCTCGCTCTGAGGCGTTCCATGTAAGGCTTGAAGTGCAAGCGAGAGCGCGGAACGAGCGACAAAGAGGCACAATCGGCCTTCGCGTTTGGCAGCGTTCGACATCTGTCTCTCTCCTACTTGAGTGAGCGATGCGTCTGCGTGGACATCTGCTATACTACAGGGTGAATACGAAATCGTGTAATTCCTTTAAACGACATGTTCAGCTGCTTATATAGAACGATTCTGCAAGGGTCAATTGCCCATCAGAAATCACAAGAATAAAAATCAATTTAAGATCGCAGTAGAGAAGATGAGTGCTTACTTAATCATATGATATCATTTAATGAGAAAAAAAGTAAAAAAAAAAACTACCTATCAAACTAATTCAAAATTATTCTCAATTTATTACGCGCAGTGGACGGTTACCTTTTCAATGACCTTGGATTTCAATGCACTCGGGCGTTTGACAGGACGCGAGGTGCGGGCTGCGCGCGCAATGATTAAAACAGTCTTCAGATCTTTCTTTTTATGTGTAACTTATCGATACGACTAATGACTAGTTCCTCAGTTAAAAAAGCCACAAAAGACAAACAATACCATAAACTTGCTTGATTCCATTAATTTATCGTCAAGCTAGAGTCCCAAATTGTGTTTCGAAACAAGAAACTCATACTGAGAGGCAAGAAAGAACGTCTGTTTTAATGAAATGTGTAATTCCAGCTTGCTTAGTAAAACAATCTCTAAACATTGCTCACTTAAGCTAAACGTAAACTCCTAAATAAACCTAGCAGGAATTAAAGCTCAGCTCGTGATAAAATAAGACTGATTGATTGAGCACGTAGGTACACCACAGACCAGTCCCTAGTCTAGTCACTGAGCACTACCTACTGTGTTGTTTACACCAAATAAACTAATCGAAAAAAAAAACTTACATGTAGTTCCATGGAATATTCACTTACACAATCATCACCACACGTGCACGTCCTTTTGTGACATACCTTATGATAAGAAAATACACCACACAGCACAAGGTTGTTACAATACTGTAACAATACCTAGTTCATTATTGTTAAGCTAACAATAATGAACTAGGTATTGTTACAGTATTGTAACAACCTCTAAAACACACAAAATTTACGTCGACTGCGCAAGCGACGCGGGCTTCCGGGTGCAGTGCAATGTCAAACTACGACATCAACGACATGTTAATTAAAATTTAACTAACTGATAATCTCCATTAAACAAAACCTCAAAACGCGAGATGCAACGCGACGCGGCGACGTTCCAATCTGCACTACTGCATGCATTCACCGTACTGAACTTTCACATTTATTATTAATAACAACAACAAACCAGTAACAATTTGAGTTTATGCAAAAAATAGCAAAATTAACTCTTATTCCCTTGACATAGGATAGTTATGGACGCTTTGGCGGCGAAATGCTTTTATGACGGCACGAGTATTTGCAAGAGTATTTTTTAGGCGAAATTATGGCAAGGCAATAAAAGTGATTTCAGTTGTTTCTTATCTTACTCATTTCTTCAAACACTTGCTCACACACAGGCTTTTAAGTATTGCAAGGCAATAAAAGACCACTTTTATTGCCTTGCAATAAAAAATACTCTTGTACAAAGCAGCCGCCTCGACACGTGCTATCATGAAGGCATTTCGCCGCCATAGCATCCATAACTATCCTATGTCAAGAGAATAAGAGCTAGTTTTGCTATTTTTTTGCATAAACTCAAATTAAATTTAAATTGTTACTGGTTTGTTGTTGTTAGTAATAATCAGTGTGAAAGTTCAGTACGAAGAATGCAGTAGTGCAGATTGGAACGTCGCGTTGCGTCTCGCGTTCTTAGATTTTGTTTAATGGAGATTATCAATTAGTGAAATTTTAATTAACATGTCGTAGTTTGACATTGCACTGCACCCGGAAGCCCGCGTCGCTTGCGCAGTCGACGTAAATTTTGTGTGTTTTAGAGGTTATTGCAATACTCTGACAATACCTAGTGCTTTGTGGTGTAATTTCTCTTCATAAGGTATGTCACAAAAGGACGTGCACGTGTGGTGATGATTGTGTAAGTGAATATTCCATGGAACTACATGTAAGTTTTTTTTTTCGATTAGTTTATTTGGTGTAAACAACACAGGTAGGTAGTGCTCAATGACTAGGAACTGGTCTGTGGTGTACGAGCTCAATCATTCGATCTTATTTTATCGCGAGCTGAATCTGTTACAATTACAATAAATGTGATTGCAGTTGTTTCTTACCCATTTATCCAAACATTTGCCGACTGGCTTTTTGCAAAAGACCTTATGGACTATGCAATAGGGTTTTTTTTGATATGTGAAGGTACTCTAATGTTAGTACAAATTTTGCACTTGTTTCGATCGGTTGCATAATTTATCGCGATGCCGCTCACGAATCGGGAGCTCGCAGAACTTGTGTTTGAGTACTCTCGCACTTTGAGTGCGAGAGTACTCAAACATGATATGAGCGAGACTAGGGAGTGGTTCCGGGTTCGATACCCAGAGTCACAAGTGCCATCTGCTCGACGAATTTTGAGAATGGTTCAAAATCTTCTCGATTTCGGCCAACTAACCGTCCCTGGCCATGCACAAGCGCGTGGCCGTGCACCTGTGTACCCTAGGGCACTTTATCGAGCCATACGCCGATTTTTTATGGCAAATCCAATGGCAAGCACACGGGAGGCGGCACGGCGGTTTAGAGTCAGTCAGGGCTACGTCTGGAAGTTATTGAACTTATCGGGACAGCACCCCTACCATTTCCAGCCAGCCCAAGACCTTACCCTAGCTGATTATCCTGCCCGTGTATCGTTTTTTAAATACGCCAAAATTATGATAAGCCTTATTTCTAAATAAGATTCAGTAGAAAATACTAAGAGTAATAGTTTGTATTTTTTTTATTGACAATTTTGACCGTCCTAAGCCGGTAAAAAGTATGAAGGGAAAGTTGGAATTCAATGTAAACAATAATAAGAAGTCGAGAAGCCCATGGTTGTAGATTAACAAAGAGACTATTCGTAATTGCGCTTATCGCAATCGAGTTGGTAGGTACCTATCATGAAACCTAATTCACTGCTTTTTTTAATTTCATTCGAATTTTTTACACATCAATTACCAAACCAAACATTTGTACAAGTAAAAAAACCTTCTAAGTATTCTTATTTTTCAGTAAAGCATTGTTTTATAACTTATTACTTGAAATAAAACAAAAGAAATAGTAGGTTTCCAGTGAGTTCGAACCCATTGTTATTAACTGACAAAAGCCCCAATGTTATCCTCCGAGCCATAAGAACACGTGCGAAAGTGGCTAAAAATGTTCGTTATTAGCGCCTAGTTTTGTGAGTCAAATATCGGCGAGCTATCAACCGTCTGGCAAAAAGATAAGATTTAAATTTGCTTGCGTATTCATTTTGGGTTGGGAGCAGACAGCCTACTCCTAAACAACGCTTCATTCGGCTCTATCCGTCCCTCAAGCACATGTCTGCAGATGAGTGCGAGTGAAGTGCCAGGTAGATCCGACAATAACGCTTTAGGGGTAGGGCCTCACTCAGGAACAAAATGAGAAATTAAAACTAACAATATCAGTGACACAAGTTAACGACAAACAATGGCAACGATTTATGAGCGAGTCTTTATTTCCAAATGTACGAATGTGAGTCGTGTGATGTGATAGTATGTTGCAAGTGTCGAATTAGGTTAATTTATGTTAAGTGTACAACATGTGTTATGGTGGTAAGTGTTATTTAAATGCCCTATTGATTTACTTACATTGGAGTACAGTGATCGTGTTCATTACTCACACATTTGTCTTATTGTGGTGTAAACAACACAGGTAGGTAGTGCTCAGTGACTAGACTAGGGACTGGTCTGTGGTGTACCTACGTGCTCAATCAATCAGTCTTATTTTATCACGAGCTGAGCTTTTAATTCCTGCTAGGTTTATTTAGGAGTTTACGTTTAGCTTAAGTGAGCAATGTTTAGAGATTGTTTTACTAAGCAAGCTGGAATTACACATTTCATTAAAACAGACGTTCTTTCTTGCCTCTCAGTATGAGTTTCTTGTTTCGAAACACAATTTGGGACTCTAGCTTGACGATAAATTAATGGAATCAAGCAAGTTTATGGTATTGTTTGTCTTTTGTGGCTTTTTTAACTGAGGAACTAGTCCTTAGTCGTATCGATAAGTTACACATAAAAAGAAAGATCAGAAGACTGTTTTAATCATTGCGCGCGCGGCCCGCACCTCGCGTCCTGTCAAACGCCCGAGTGCATTGAAATCCAAGGTCATTGAAAAGGTAACCGTCCACTGCGCGTAATAAATTGAGAATAATTTTGAATTAGTTTGATAGGTAGTTTTTTTTTTTACTTTTTTTCTCATTAAATGATATCATATGATTAAGTAAGCACTCATCTTCTCTACTGCGATCTTAAATTGATTTTTATTCTTGTGATTTCTGATGGGCAAATGACCCTTGCAGAATCGTTCTATATAAGCAGCTGAACATGTCGTTTAAAGGAATTACACGATTTCGTATTCACCCTGTATAGTACATTTGGTGCGTACATTTAGACGACCGTTTGGTGCAAAGGTCTACATGTCGGACTTTAAAACCAAGGGTCGCGGGTTCGATCCCCGCACAGTCCAAGCATATGTGTGCATGAACATGTGTGTTTGTACTGGTCTAGGTGTTTTCTATGTATAATATGTATTTATTGACAAAAAAAAAGTATTAAAGTATGTTTATCCGTTGTCTTGTACCCATAACACAAGCCTTGTAGCTTAATTTGGGACTAGAGAATTGGTGTAATTGTTGTGAAATATTTATTTATTTAATATTTACATGTTTTGGTCGAGCATCAAGTGCAGTGAAAAGTAAATGTGGTGTTAATTGTTTATATCATTAATTATTCTTTCCATATCAATTATATGTTCAGTGATACATTGTCGAATATTCGTGCTTTCATCATTAAAACAAATAGCATCGGTCCGCTAGTGCAGCGATTGTAGGTTATGATATAATTGACAAAATTAAAACAATAAGTTCTTAAAAAATCGATGGCTTTACTATTTAATCGAAATAATTATCGAGCGTCACTCGTCGACACTTTAATTCTGCCCATTCTTACCTACGGGGCGCAAACCTGGTCATTGACTGAAAGTCAAAAGCAAAAACTCAAGGTTCGCCAAAGAGCCATGAAACGGAGTATATTAAGTATAAAACGGAGTTTTATCCGAATTATACATTGGTTATGGGCGCTACCGCGCTGAGTAGTCCTTCTCCTTTATCAAACACATTGAGGCGGGCTTTTTAAAAACTGTAAAGAGGTGGTGTTATCCTCTTCGGGGTTTTTGTAGGTAGGGGTTGACAACGTAGCTGCAGTCGCCAGTCGGGGCAGAATTTGAATAAAACTCCAAAAAAACTTACATTGTCGTAACTTTAATGTACTTTATGCATAGATGCAAAAAGTAGCCAGACTAGCTTAGTCTCGCACACAGTTCCGAGGACGCAGTGGCAGGCGCAAAGCTGATGTTTGGCTCCACAACGAAGTTAGAGTGTTCTCTGTTGGAATTAGCTCACTCAAGACTTCGAGGTGTAATAACTAATTTACTATAATGCCGTATAGTCATTCTCTAAAAATCCAAAATATACTGCCGTTTAAGGGAGATCAGCGCCATCTAGTGTTGAGTGGTGGCAATATCCTGACTAAATGATGTTTCAATCAGTTGCTTTGTTGTAAAGATTACCTATACTAACAATAGTTCCGACGCCATCTGATAGGTGGCGGTAGTAGTTTCTTTTCTTGTTACAAAACTAGATTTACGAACATTTTAATGTTTCTAAATTTTTAATTTTAAATGTAAGATTTATAAACAGTAATTTAATGAAAAAAATTAATGATATTATTAAAATAATAAAATCAAAATTAAAATTTTAACCTTTGAGTAGAAATTTAAACAATAAATTTTATTCAAGTATTTTGTTGTATTTTTTTTAATTTAATATGATTTTCTGAATGAAGAATTTTATTTTAAAAATTTTCAAAATTGTTTCGAACGACGATTTATTTTGCAGAACTGGTTACAATCGCACCATGAAAACAAAGCCTGACGAACCAGCTGATGTTACGAATAAGCCTTTACCTTCAATGAGTGAACCCATGGAGGTTCAAGATGCTGTAGCATCTACTTTAGGAACGCCAGTCGCGCAGCCAATAATCGCTGTTTCAAAATCGAAAGCCCAAAAACAACGCGAGTACAGAGAGCGTATCACAGCATCCAGAACTCCTGCTCAGGCAGCGGCTGCGAGAAAATCGAAAAACGAAAGACAACGCAAAAATAGATTACGCCAAGCTGCTAACTTCAATCTCCCAAATGAGCCACCCTTTCCTGCAATTCCTGTTCCCATGGAGGTTCAAGAAGCTGTTGCATCTACCTCTGCGACGCCATTTGCAGTACAAATAACTGCTGTTCCAAAAACAAGGGCACAAATACAACGTGAGTACAGACAGCGGATTGCTGCCTCCAAAACTCCTGAACAGGCAGCAGCTGCAAGAGAAGCACGTAATGAAAGAGATCGAATCAACAGATTACGCCAAGCTGCTAACTTGGTCATTGCCAGTGGTTCTCCAGAAGCGACAACTACATCCTCATCTCGTTCGGGGCAAAGGTTAATCACCGTCCATATTGATACTCAACGACAATTTACCGACCATTAATGTCAAACTTTAGCAACAGAACCAGCAGAAACTACTGTACAACCAAGTACTTCTTTAGATGAAATTGAAGTTCAAGCACAATCTACTTGGAAACACTAAATGGTCATCATCAATCATAAGATTCAAATCTACTTTTTGACGTGACAACGTAATTCGATGGAGCCGGCTGCACGTATCGAAAAACATGACGCATGCGGCCTTACCTTGCTCTGAGGCGTTCCATTCAAGGCTTGAAGTGCAAGTGGGAGCGCGAAACGAGCGACAAAGAGGCAACGTGACAAAGACGTTGTCACGTGCAACTATCGTCAGTAAACCGACTTTACAGACAACCGATTTTTATTTAAACAGACATCAGACAAAGCATGTATTGAATTCAGAGTATATGAATTTGCCCGTGTGGAATCTGGTAATAATAGTTTGATTCCGGGATAAAAAAATATTTTTTGTCCGTTCACAAGGCCCACTCTATTTGTATACCAAATGTCATCCGAATCGGTACAGTAGTTTAGGCGTAAAAGCGTACTGTATATGTATACTACTTGTATCGGGCGCATCTCAAAAATATATTATATTATATAAATAGTACCATATTAGGAAGGTAGGAAGCGTGTTTAAACTCACGTCCTATTACTATGATTCACAGTGATGATCCTATTGAACCCCTTCCACTGACACCGGGACACTTTTTGATAGGAGAATCACTTTTGACGGTGCCAGAGCCCAATTACGAAACCTCGTCATTGAGTTCCTTAAGTAGATGGCAGTTAATACAGAGATCAGTTCAAACCTTTTGGAAACGTTGGTCTCAAAAGTATTTGGCATCAATGTTAAACCGATATAATGGAGATCACATACACCAGAGCCTGAGATCGGTCAAATTGTTTTAATAAAAGAGGAAGATTTACCTCCTAGTCAGTGGCTTTTAGGTCGAATTTTAGAGAAACATCCAGGTAGTGATAACATATCACGTGTTGTCACCCTGCGCACTAAGTCATCCATTATAAAAAGACCTACTTCAAAACTTTGTATTTTGCCAATAGCAACTGGTTGCGCCATAGATTGATTGTTAATTATTTGTTGAGAGTTGGATCTCGGCATGCCTGCGTACATTTGCAAAATCCTGTTCCTATCCTTTTCCCGCACTTACCGCTGGAAGGAGTAAGAAGATTGACAGTGCACATTTGAACGAAGATGTCACCGCACGCATTCCGCATGTAGCGGTTGGCTTTGAAACTCTGTGTAAAACGCTTGTTAAACCGCATCGGATGTGATTAAATCGCCAGCGCTTCAAATCATTGTTTGTCGCGAGTTTATTGTGAATATCAGCATACGTAACATTTCGTGAGTGTCTGAAGAAAAGAGGAAACCCATCTGGCCGCTTGTGTGCTCGAGCGCATGGCACCACGTGCTGCCTGCAAAGGACTCTGCAGCTCCCAGGAATCAAAGGTCAGTGCTTCCCATCATCTTCCATCGGGCTGTGTCCTCATTTTGTTGTTCTTTTCCGCCCAGCCTGATATTTCGTTGCATTTGTACGTGGTATGCTGACCGCCATTTTGTTTCATCACATCCTAAAATTTCGCATTATAGGCCAACTCGCGTTCTTGTAATTTGGGACATTGGACGCCAATTTGACGCCCCGCATTGCTTAATTTCGCTTAGTTAATTTAGATACAGTCCTCTGCTCTCTCGCCTACCTACGAGATACGAAACTGAATTGCGCATCCATTTTCTCTTTGGTCCGTATCGAACCGGATTTTATTTTGTTGAAAATCATTGCTAACCCCGCTAAATCATTGTTGAAACCCGCTCTCGTAATTTGTTTCGTCTATTTGTAGGTAGATAGGTAAAAACCGCATTGTTAACTTGTAGAATTCACCGCTCCGCGCAGCGTAATAAGTACTTATTGTTTGTAGTCGAATCCGCTGTTTATTACGTCTGCTAGGTATTTATATTGCTATTTTATTTGTTAGTACCCCGCTATAGCTCATATAAATATCTAATTTGTTAATTGATTTGTACCGCTATTGATAAGGACAGGTCGTTGACCGCAGGTATCATCCGGTTTTAAATAGTTAGTTTGTTGCAATCCGCATCGCCCCGGTTGTACCTACAGCAAGTGACATCTGCTCTCGCTTATAAGTTTGTTTTCATTGTAAACGCATCGCATTCCATTCATAATGGCTACAGATAAAACCGAACAGAAGTTAATGATTTTGCACGCAAAAAAAGATGCGTTATTTTCGCGTATGCAGACGATCTGCGACCACTCAAATAATATTGCTAATGAAACTACTAAGAATTTGTTCTTAAATGAAATAGAAACCATAGATAGCTTACGCTTAAACTTTGAAAGTATTTTGGACAAAATTAACGCTTTAGAATTAGAATTGAATCCGAATTACGCAATCTCTTATCAGCCGCTTTTGTCATTTGAAGATTTGTTTTGTCGTGTCAAAGTTATAGCAAGAGGATTGACGGTTATTGATAAACCTCAGCCTTCACCGCATTTAGATACTAAACCTAAAATAAATATGCCCAAACTGCCGGCTATTGAACTACCGGAATTTAACGGTGATATTCGAAATTGGCCCTTGTTTTATTCTAGTTTTGCTAACACTATTCACAACAATCCATCGTTGTCAGACTCGGATAAGTTGTACTATCTTTTAGGTAAACTCACTTCTAAAGCGCAATCTGTATGTACAGGCATAACGGCGTGTGCCGAAAACTATTCGCTGATATTAGAAACGTTAAAAAAGAAATATGATGATAAACGCTTATTAGCAAATGCTTACTTGGATCAGATATTGGAGTTTAAAGCTATTTCTAACGCTAATAGTAGTAATTTAGAACAATTTTTGGATACTTTCGCTTCTTCTGTCGCCGCCCTAAAGAATTTGAAATTGGAAGACCCGCTTGACTATCTGTTTTTGTCTATCGCTTTGAAAAGAATGGACTCGGAAACCGTCCGGTCATTCGAGTTAGATAAGAGAGGTACGGAAATACCTACTTTTAACAGTTTTGTGGAATTTATTCGCGATCATGTAAGGATTTTGCAAAATAGTTCGAGTAACGTAAACAATAAGCGAGTGAATCCGCCTTCGAGACCTTCGAAGTCAACGCATAGCTATTTTGTCGCATCCCCGAATAATAATAATAGTTGTAGTTTGTGCACGAAAAAACACGAACAGTTGTATCAATGTTCCACGTTTAAAAATTGGTCTAGTAAGGAGCGCTTTGATTTTGTGAAGACAAATGGCTATTGTTATAATTGTTTGAGTAGTAAACACCGCGCAATAAATTGTAATTCGCAAAGTAGATGCCATCAATGTGCTGGTAAACACCATTCGATGTTGCATTTTGATAATTCTGTAAGGAATGTTCCCGCGCAAAGTATTTCGCCAGCCCCGGCTCGCCCTGTGATAGAAGCGCCCGCGCCTGCGCCGTCCAGCGCCGCGCTATGCTCCAGTAGTAGTTTGATAAATAACAAACCGGTTTCGCGCGCGCCTACGACCGTGCTACTTGCTACGGCACGTGTTATTGTTTTTGATTCGCATGGAAGGGAACATTTAGTTCGTGTCTTGCTGGATAGCGCTTCGCAAAGTAATTTTGTAACTCGAGAATGTTGTCAACGCTTAAATTTGCCTTTAAATAATAGTTCGACGCACACTGTTGTTAAAGGAATAGGAGGTTCCAGTAAAACTGTCCAGCACACTGCTGCGATTAAATTCTTTTCGCGATTTAATCGCAATATTTGTTTTGATGCGGACACTTTGGTTGTAGACAAAGTGACCGACCGCTTACCTTCTGTTGAGGTTGATGTGTCTTTGTTGTCAAGCTTTGATAGCTTACCGCTCGCTGATGATACTTACGCTGTTCCTGGTTGTATTGATATGTTGATTGGGGCATCGATTTTCCCGCACCTTCTGTTACCTACCAAGGTAAGAAGCCCGCCCAATCATTCATCTACACTCGCACCCCACGCATTGGAAACAGTGCTTGGTTTTGTTATCGTTGGTCCCGCACCCGTCAGCGTTGAGTCATACGCTACGGTTTCTTGTTGTTGTTCAACAGAGCCCCTTGAGTCTGTCGTTCGCAAGTTTTGGGAATTGGAGGAGGTGAGCGTGCCCCCCATTCTTAGTCCAGACGATAAAGTCTGCGAGGACATTTATACACGCACGACTACCCGTGATGAAAGCGGTAGGTATGTCGTCGCGCTCCCATTTAAAGGAGATACTCGGTCTCTTGGCGACTCAAGGCGGACAGCTGAAAACCGCTTTTTGTGTTTGGAACGCAAGTTGGAGGCGTCCTCTAAGTTGCGAGAAGCTTACGACGCTGTCATACGAGAATACCTAGAGAAAGGTTATATTTCGCCCGCTCCTCCAGATGTGGAGGGTTCTATAGATACCCCGCCGTCGTATATAATACCGCACCATGGAGTTATAAGAGAAGACAAGCTCACTTCGAAGCTTCGTGTAGTCCTCGATGGTAGTGCTAAAACTAGCACTTCTGTCTCACTAAATGATCTTTTGTATAGTGGTCAAAATTTGCAAGGTAATTTGTTTAGCATTATTGTTAATTTTCGCTTGTTTCGCATCGCGCTTTCGGCTGACATTCGTCAGATGTTTTTGTGTATTGGTATTCGCCCATGCGATCGTAGATTTCAACGCATTTTGTACCGCTTTTCGCCTGACGAACCATTACAGGTTTATCAGTTTAATAGAGTTTGTTTTGGGCTTAAATCTAGTCCATTTCACGCATTGCGCACTGTCAAACAATTGGCAGCCGATGAAGGCGATTCTTTTCCGAAGGCTAAGGAAACTATTGAGACAGGGTTGTACATGGACGACTACGTCCACTCTGTAGACACGGAGTCGGATTCTATTTCCACCGCTAATGAAGTCATAAGTCTCATGAAGGCTGGTCAGTTTGACTTAGTCAAATGGACTAGTAACTCGCAAGAGGTGTTGGATCACATTCCGCATTCGCATCGCCTTTCATCTGTCAAAGAGTTTGACAATTCTGATTCGCATAAGGTTCTGGGTTTATGTTGGTCCCCAGCAACTGATTTGTTTAGTTTGAAAATAGGCAAGCCTAGTGAAGCTTGCACAAAACGCACTATACTTTCTTGTATCGCTAGGATTTGGGATTTAATTGGATTTGTCGCGCCTGTAGTTTTGTACGCAAAGTTGATTGTCAAGCAACTGTGGTTGTGTGATTGCGATTGGGACGATCAACCGCCAAGCGATATTGTAAGATTGTGGACTCAATATATGAATGAGCTCCCTTTGCTTGAACAGATCAAGATTCCGCGCCATGTGGGCATCACAAGTAGTAGTGTGGTCACCCTAATAGGCTTCGCCGACGCTAGTGAGAAGGCATACGGGGGGGTTGTTTACTTTCACGTGGAAAATCAACAAAAGATAACGCTTAGTCTTTGTTGCGCTAAGTCCAAAGTCGCCCCACGTAAAGTCCAGTCTCTTGCTCGTCTTGAACTTTGTGCATTGTTAGTACTTGCAAAGGTTATTAGTTTTGTGGTTGAATCTTGTAAACATCGCATTCAAATCGATAAAATATTCGCATTTTCTGATTCCACAGTCGCGCTTTGTTGGGCTCACTCCTCACCCCACAGGTGGGACACATTTGTGGCTAATAGGGTAGCCAAAATTCAGGATGAGCTTTCCCCGCAAGATTTGTTTCACGTTTCAGGCCGTGAAAATCCCGCTGATTGTTTGTCGCGTGGTCTCACACCCGCTCAAATTGTTGATCATCCGCTTTGGTTTAGTGGTCCATCATGGGCACAGTCTCGCCCCACTGAATGGCCAGTTTCCGCTTTCAAGACTACAACGCTCACAGAACCACCCGAGGAAAAGAAACACTCGTTAGTGTCTTCAAATTCGCTCGAGCATTCTATCATAATCGGCTTAGCCAAACGCATATCATCTTGGTCTAAGCTTCTGCGTTGCGTGGTTTACGTTTGTAGGTTCGCTAAATTGTTGCCACCACGTGACTATGTTTCCGCTTCAGACTTAGAGTACGCTGAATTATTAATTTGGAAGGAAGTTCAGCGTTTTTATTTTGCTAACGAGTTAGCCGACCTGCAGGCAGGCAAGACTTGCAGTCGCTCGTTTCAACGCTTAAACCCGTTCTTAAGTGACGGTTTGATAAGAGTAGGTGGTCGTCTGAGTAACTCACAGTTGGAGTTTTATCAGAAACACCCTATTATTCTACCGCGTAAGGATCACATTGTCGAATTGTTGATTGATTACCATCATAAAGTTAATTGTCACGCTGGTCCTGATTTATTGATGTCGCTACTGCGCCAGAGATATTGGATATTGTCTGCGCGCAGTCTTATTCGCAACAGGGTACACAAGTGTATACCTTGTTTTCGCTTACGTCCCAAGCCGACTTTTCCGATGATGGCTGATCATCGTTCTTGTCGTGTTGTAGAAACCGCAAAGCCTTTTGTGCACACAGGTACAGACTTCGCTGGACCGTTTAAGGTCACTGTATCTCGTGGTCGTGGAATTCGCTCCACAAAAGCTTATGTTTGTTTATTTGTCTGCATGACAACTCGCGCAGTTCATGTAGAGCTAGTGGGAGATTTAAGTACCCCTAGTTTTTTAGATGCTTTTAAACGTTTTTTGTCACGCCGCGGTCCCGTGAGTCACATATACTCGGACAACGGGACAAACTATGTAGGAGCTAAACGAATGCTGTCTGAGCTGCATACGTTTTTGACCTCAAAATATTTTCGCTCAGAATTTTCTCACATTCTGTCTGAGAATCGTATAACGTGGTTACTAAATACGCCCTCAGCAAGTCATTTTGGCGGTAATTATGAAGCGAATATTAAGAGTCTTAAGTCGCATTTGCATAGAGTTATTGGTGAGCAAATTCTAAGTTATGAAGAGTTAAGTACAGTGCTCGCGCAAGTAGAGGCTGTAATGAACAGTAGACCGCTTTGTAGAACGCTCTCTAGCGACCCGTCGGAGCCTTTAGCATTGACTCCCGCGCATTTTCTTACTCTGACGCCGTTAAAGTACTTACCCGCTAGAGACATAGACGAGGAAAGATTTCACCTGCTTTCGCGACACTCTTTGTTAGATAAATTAGTCCAATCGTTTTGGAAACGTTGGAAACGTGATTATTTGCACACTTTGCAGTCACGACAGAAATGGAACACACCTGCTAATCCTATCGCTGTCGGGACTGTTGTGGTTCTTACCACTGATAACGCGCCACCGCTTCATTGGCCTTTGGGGATAATAGAAGAAGTTTTCCCAGGTTCTAATGGGGTTACTCGCATTGTCCGCGTCAGAACTAGAACCGGATCATATCTGCGCCCGGTTGTGCGTCTCTGTCCTTTGCCTAATATGTGAGCCGTTGTAGAGCAGGCTATTCACGTTAGGTTAGGATTTTAGTTTAGTGTTTAGTCGATAGTTATGATACCTCATTAGAATATTTTGTTTCTTTGAAGGTGACCCTTCAAGCGGGGGGGAAATGGTTGCGCCATAGATTGATTGTTAATTATTTGTTGAGAGTTGGATCTCGGCATGCCTGCGTACATTTGCAAAATCCTGTTCCTATCCTTTTCCCGCACTTACCGCTGGAAGGAGTAAGAAGATTGACAGTGCACATTTGAACGAAGATGTCACCGCACGCATTCCGCATGTAGCGGTTGGCTTTGAAACTCTGTGTAAAACGCTTGTTAAACCGCATCGGATGTGATTAAATCGCCAGCGCTTCAAATCATTGTTTGTCGCGAGTTTATTGTGAATATCAGCATACGTAACATTTCGTGAGTGTCTGAAGAAAAGAGGAAACCCATCTGGCCGCTTGTGTGCTCGAGCGCATGGCACCACGTGCTGCCTGCAAAGGACTCTGCAGCTCCCAGGAATCAAAGGTCAGTGCTTCCCATCATCTTCCATCGGGCTGTGTCCTCATTTTGTTGTTCTTTTCCGCCCAGCCTGATATTTCGTTGCATTTGTACGTGGTATGCTGACCGCCATTTTGTTTCATCACATCCTAAAATTTCGCATTATAGGCCAACTCGCGTTCTTGTAATTTGGGACATTGGACGCCAATTTGACGCCCCGCATTGCTTAATTTCGCTTAGTTAATTTAGATACAGTCCTCTGCTCTCTCGCCTACCTACGAGATACGAAACTGAATTGCGCATCCAGCAACCTAATCGAAGTTAAAATGTGTATGTTAGTTATTAATTTCTTATGTTTTAAAGTTATTTTTTGTTAAACGTATAACTCATGTTTAGATATTAGTTAAGTGCTAAACCAAATGTTCAACTCATATTTTTGTAGGCCATTCCTTCAATTAAATGGCCTAAGGGGCGGTATGTTCAAGTACCATATTGCATTGTACCGAATTCTGCCAACAGATGGCGCTGTAGGCTATTAACTCGCTCTAGAGAAATGTTTTGTTTTGCATACTTATATGATATCATAAGGTTGAATATTTGAACACCATTATTCCTTACCTACCATTATATTACACTTTGCTTAGAACATTTCTTTTGTGGTTTTAATCAGTTAACCCTCAAGTAAATTCAGTTTATTCCAAGATAAGTGTGTGTGTATTAACAGCCACCATTCGCAGGAGATGTGAGTATCTTGGAAGTGTTTTGGTATCTTGAAAGGACGTCAACAAAGTGTGACAAACATGAAATATAATTCTGCTACGTTACACACAAGACGCCACAATACTCAACGTAGCAAAACTTCAAGTAAAGCTTAAAAAGAGAATTATTCTGATTTCCACTAAACGACGCCAGCGCAGGAACCCAAATACCCACTTGAAAAAAAACTAGAGCTGGAAGTCGCAGGACTTACAATACAACTTACAACGTGACACAGAAGATGCACCTGGAAACACAACACTGACACTAACAAAACACTCGACGCGTTTCGCCACTACACGTGCGTTTCCTGCGCTGGCGTCGTTTAGTGGAAATTTAAAGCAAACTATTTTTTTTTTTTTCAAAATAACTGTCTCAATATTTATCCCCTTTTGTCGTCAGCATAGTTCAACTCATAAATACCCGGTCTAGTATAGCAAGTCACTTATTAAAATAATAGCAGAAAAAGCAAAGGCACACTCCAAATGGAAAAAAGAGAGTGACTGTCCTAAAATGTTTTGGTTATACGTCAAGTCATTCCGAGGAAGCTCCAACTACCCTAAGTCCCTTACCCTGGGCTTCAGCATATACACCGATGGTATTTCAATTGTGAGGCGTTCAATAACTTCTTTAAAAGTGTATTCGGTGAAGCTAGCTGTTGAGATAGTTTTGAAATCACTCTCCAGCCTGGACTGTTAGAAGAAGAAGAAGAAATATTTATTTGGCTCATATTACAATACAATATAGTGAAAATTAAAACTAAAACTAAGCAAACCAAAAAAAATGAATGTAATAGAATGACCAAATTGGTCCCCACTCAGCATTATTGCCACGGCAAGCTATAGCGTTCAAAAGGTGCTGGCTGCGACGGCATTCCTCCTTTCTTTTGGAAGCATAGTGCTGGGTCTTTGGCATACCCTATTTTCATTATATTTAACCGTTCAATAACTGAAGGTATCTTTCCAGCAGTATGGAAAAAAATCCCACATAATACCCTTTCACAAGAAGGGCTCAAAGGAGAGCTTGGAGAACTACAGAGGTACCTCTATTAAACACTCTAGGCAGCCTTCGAAAAATTAGTTTACAATGCTTTATACCCTGTTATTCACAAAGGCATGTCTGATTATCAGCATGGTTTCTTGCGCCGTCGATCCGCTATTACTAATCTTTCATCTTTCACAAACTACGTTTTGACGAACCTAGATGGCGGTGGGCAGGTTGACGTGGTGTATACTGACTTCGAAAAAGCGTTCGACCATGTAGACCACGTCATCCTGCTCCAAAAGTTACACGAGCTGGGAATTCATGGTGACTTGCTTCGCTGGATACAATCCTATTTACAAAATCGTTCCCAGGCCACCCAAAACTACTTTGGGTGGCTTCAGATCTGACTTCGTTAAAATACCAACCGGGGCACCGCAGGGCTCGCACCTAGGACTCCTGTTCTACAACGCTTATCTTTACGACATTGGGTCATTTAAGCGACACGCTAAACACATACTATACGCTGACGATAAAAAAGTATCTCCGTACCAGAAATTTACTTGATTGCGAATCTCTTAAATCAGATCTAGACAGACTGAACAATTACTACGCCAAGAACAAAATTACTATTTATATAAACAAGTGTCAGTCCATCACATTTACATGCTTTTAATAATAGCCCTTTAACGCGTTTTAATGAGGTGCGTGATCGTGGTGTTATTCTGGATAGTAAATTGTCTCTATCGGCCCACGTCGATTGCATCGTGAATAAGGTCTTCAGGAATCTGGGCTTTATTCTGCGTTCTTGTAGGCCTTTTAAAGATGTCTCGGCCATCAGATCAGTTTACTTCGCATATGTTCGCAGTGTATTAAAATATGCTAGTTCTATTTGTTCGCCACAATAAAGTATATAAAGATGCTATTGAACGTGTTCAAAGAAAGTTTACTAATCATCTTAATTATAGTTTGCGCATTTCGACAGACTCCTACCTCAGTAGCCAAGGCCGTGCAGGCAGTTAAACAGTGCCTACCTCATCATTATTATGCCCATTTTATATTTGAAGAGTCAGTTCATGGTTTTTGGCGCCGGTTCAGTGGGTACCCGCGCGGTCCCTCCGATATGCTTGAATGGAGTTCCTCTTACTAGGGTTGAAAATTTCAAGTATCTTGGACATGTTCTCACGGCCGACCTCAGAGACCATGAGGACATGGGTAGGGAACGGAGGTCATTGTCGATAAGAGCCAATATGTTAGCCCGCAGGTTCGCAAGATGCTCTAAAAAAGTTAAAATTACACTGTTCAAAGCCTACTGTACAGCGCTTTATACCTGCAGCCTGTGGGCGCATTATACACAGAAAAGCTACAATGACCTTCGTATCTTATACAACAATGCCTTCAGGATTGTTGTGGGGTGGCCCCGTTTCTGCAGTGCCTCCGGCATGTTCGCGGAGGCGCGCACCGCTTGCTTTAATACTACTATGCGCAAGCGCAGTGCCTCCCTGGTGCGCAGAGTGCGGGCCAGCCCCAACGCAGTCCTGGCGATGATCGCCAGTAGGCTCGACTGCCCCTACATAGAGCACTGTGGTGGTAGGCATGCTCCCGTGCAACCTTTTGTGCGGAGTTTCTGATTTTTAGTATTATATCTTTTTTTGTGTAATATATATATTATTATTATTTGACTTTTTATTGTAAATTATGTTTTAGTAAATTTCAATTCAATTTAATTTAATGTAATTTGTAAAGTTAATTTTCCTTATGTTTTTTAATTAATCACTGTTATTTATTTATTTAATTTAATTATGAATATTATTTTGTATGGTCACTATTATGGGTCTCAGTAACCTGAAATAAATGAATTTTAAATATTTTTAAATATATCACAATATACACACATCAAAAGTGTCTAGTGATCAACATATATTTTTGCAATAACTTTTCTCCTGATTGATATTAATTAAAATTTTCTTTAAGGATTCATCAAATAAAGTGTTTTCGTTTGTCTACAGTAACGATAAACCAAGCCACCTTTGCATTAATAAAGAAATTTGCCATTTTCCTAATAAAGGGATTTTTGACATTTGAACCACTAACATTAAAGTTCGAAAAAAAGGCTGAAATAACAGTTTTCTTTAAAATTTTATTGGGTAACAAACAATTAATATTCCGTGTTTCTACCGCGAACACTAACAACACTAGAACATCGGTTTGGCATACTCAAAATGAGTTCATCCAAATCACGCTGTGGAATGGCCGCCCATGTTCGTTGCAACAACAAAAAAAGGTCTTCTTGCGACTGAATACCCTCCATATTCGGCAGAGCTCTTCTCTGTAGCATATCCCATGCATGCTCAATCGGGTTCAAGTCTGGCGACTGAGCAGGCCAGGGCATGACATTGATGTTAGCTGCGGCGAGAGTCTGTCTTACAACTCTTGCGGTGTGCGGTCGTGCATTATCATGCATTAACCGAAATAAGGGACCGATTTGCACTTGTAGAGGAACGATGACGTCTGATACAATCGTCTCAGCATAAATTTGAGCGTTGAGGTTGCCTCTGATCCAAATCAACTCAGTTCTTCCGCCGATCCAAATACCCGCCCATACCATGATGGTTCCACCACTATAAGTATGGACTTCCTGGCAGGATTTTAATCGCTGTTGGCGTCCAGGGGTTCTCCAGTGTCGTATACGTCTTGTATCCGGTCTCATACCAAATCGAGACTCATCAGAAAATCACACGAAACGCCATTGTTCTTCTGCCCAATTTCTGTGTTCAAGAGCCCATTGATATCGAATACTACGATTGTGCATTGCTATAGGTGGTACCCTTAGCGGTCTTCGGGAATGAAGATTCACTTCATGCAAGCGGTTTCTGACTGTGTTGTCGCTAATTAAGTTCCCTGATAAGTGATGAAGCCTCACGGCTAACATCATGGCGGTTATTGTTGGAGCTCTTAGAGTTGTGATTTGAATGTATCGGTCTTGTCTCCGTGTGGTGCAGCGATGCTGTCCTACTGGTCCGTCTGGCGCTACTACAGAGAAGAGCTCTGCCGAATATGGAGGGTATCCAGTCGCAAGAAGACCTTTTTTTTGTTGTTGCAACGAACATGGGCGGCCATTCCACAGCGTGATTTGGATGAACTCATTTTGAGTATGCCAAACCGATGTTCTTGTGTTGTAAGTGTTCGCGGAAGAAACACGGATTATTAATTGTTTAAGTTACCCAATAAAATTTTAAAGAAAACTGTTATTTCAGTCTTTTTTTCGAACTTTAATGTTAGTGGTTCAAATGTCAAAAATCCCTTTATTAGGAAAATGGCAAATTTCTTTATTAATGCAAAGGTGACTTGGTTTATCGTTACTGTAGACAAACGAAAACCTTTATTTGATGAATCCTTAAAGAAAATTTTAATTAATATCAATCAGGAGAAAAGTTATTGCAAAAATATATGTTGATCCCTAGACACTTTTGATGTGTGTAGCTGCATAATCTAAGCCTAAAAACAAAATTAATTTTGTTTTTTTTGAACATATGTGAAAAGCTGTCGTAAATTTACACGCATTAGTACCACGCAAGTAAAAACCGAAAATAATCAGGCAGTAGGCTGTCGAGTGATTGCTTGCTAGATACACGCACACATTTGAAATCCCGTCTCATGCCTACAACGACACACATACAAATTAAAAAACCCGAACAAATTAAAAATGACACATTGTTCATACAACTCAAGGTGACAGGTGACATAAGCATTTTAGACCCCTAAAGTGGGCATGCATACTATCCTCTTTCTCTGTCAGTTCACTATTGAGAAGTATTTTTGTCCTACTCGTGCAGAGTGACGTAGAATACTTTGGAGTCTAATCTAATTAAAACACAACTTATAGCTTTACACTTTTGGATTGAATTATGTTCAAATATAACTTTAATATTGTATTGACAAACTAATAAAATATTGAAAATTTGATATAAAAATCATTAAAAGAAGATCGTGTGTGTGTAGGTGGAAATAGAAAACTTCCCGCCATCTAGTATCGGGTAATTGAGCTAATAGAGCTACCCGTCGTACATCTAGTATAGATGGCACGACTGTAGCTGTTTCCTGAACCTAGAATTTTCAAAGAAATTTCTTACTATTTTGAAATAAAACTTCACAAATGAATTTATTTATATGATCAAAATAAACGATAATTTTATAATTTAAATCCTAAGCATTTTCTTGTGAAATTAAGTTGCGCTAGTATGATTTTTAGGGTTCCGTACCTCAAAAGAAAAAAACGGAACCCTTATAAGATCACTTTGTTGTCCGTCCGTCCGTCCGTCCGTCTGTCTGTCTGTCAAGACTGTTTTTCTCAGGAACGCGTGGAGGTATCAAACTGAAATTTATATATGATACTTAGGTCTACTGTCCCTGGAAGCTGTAGAAAAATCAACCTTCTAAGCCAACGCAATCAAAAGATACAGCCATTTAGGCCGCAAATTTTCGAAACTCGCACGGGAATCAAAACCTACAGGGTACTTCCCATAAACTTAGAATCCTGAAATTTAGTACTAAGTCACGTCTTATAGTACAGATATAGGAAAAATTACGAAAACCGTAAATTTTCAGTTTCATCATATAAAAAAAATATTTTAGACAATTATTTTGAAAATTTCAAAGTTACTACTCTTTATCTACAGGTTTGTACGCAACCCTCGGTGCGCGAGTCCAACTCGCACTTGACCGGTTTTTTTGTTTAAAAGTAATGCAAAAATTCTTTTTAAATAAACTTTTCGCCGGTCATTTTTTTCTATGTAGTTGCTTTCGACTTCATCTCCGTGAGTGTTTAAAAATTGTAATCCACTAAAGATTCGGTTATTCGGTGCTTTTCAAGTGTATGAAAGTGTTTCTAAGTTTTGTTTTGCATTCGAAACGATGGGAAACTGCAGGGTACCGTTTGTGATGGCAATTCTAGTGTTTGTCTTGAAAAGTTACGCGCTAATACTTTGAGCCAATTTTAATTCCCAGATAAGGCAAAAATCCTTTCTTTACAGAGACCAACACCGGATTTGCCATTGTTAATTCAAGAAAAGGGCCTGTGGTGGTAAATTAAATCATCAATTAAAGAACATACTGCATCATCCATAAATTGCACAGATCAAGAAAACTTGGTAGGTCATTTTTTGTTTTGATGTTACGCCGTCATTTCACAGAGCTGTTATTCAAAATTTGTATGTGCCTACTTCAATAAAAATCCAATGCGCGCCCCTGTCAGTAGCTGTTGTCACCATAATCTTCTGACTCTTGAAGAGAGGAAAGATATGTTGGATATGTGTCTTTTGTTTGATATTATAAATGGTAACTTGGACTGTGCGGACTTGGTGGCTAGAATTGCGCTTTGTACTCCAAGGCGTCGTACTCGACACACTCCTCTGCTATACACGCCTCGACACCACCTCTCTGATTACGCTAAAAATAACGTTCTCACGCGCATTGCACATACCTATAACACTAAATTTAATGATTTGGAACTATTTGGTTTATCAAAGCACGCTTTCAAAATTCGTACAATTTAATCTCTTAAAGAATGATCAAAATAATTATCAGTTGCATTATTATTAATTTGTCGGAAACGGTCATTGGTACGGACGGAACACGACGCGCAGCACGAGTCCCGAGAGGTGGCAGCACCGTCGTCACTTCGGAGTTACGCGGCTAACTTCGTGGTACAACAGAGCCTAGAATGAAGGGGGTTGTTGGACGAACGGACAGTCTTCATTTCGCCGTCTTAGAGATCGGACCTCCACTCTAGGAACTGTTACGCGTTTCGTGTGTACTGTATTGATTGTTCCGAATCAAAGTTAATTAGTGTGCGTAATTATTGTTTAAAGTGATTTGACTGAGGTCACTATGTTTCTTTGCTCGATTATCCCAACTATACGCCCAGACGATGTCCGACGATATTACCGCAAATAATGACGCCTCCGACAAATTTATTGTCAGTAGTATACTCGTAGACCGTAGTACCTGGTGTAAGTTATTTTTCAGTATTACGACATACTATGTGCGAGTAGTATTACCGACCTATTACATATTACATACAACACCTACTTACCTACCTATCGCGAATGTTTGTTGTGCCCTTGCAGCAGAAATGCGTGATAGGGTTAGGAGGTCGGTTAAATAATACGCGGTAAAATTATCACAAATACCTATTCTCAAGAGAAGTCTTCTCGTCCTGGTGTGGGTGCTTGTTTCGTGTTTCAAATTTTATTGTTTTGATGATCTTGATATCATTGAATGAAATGATTCGATATCATTGATGCAAATTTAATGATTTTGTTAAACATTAGTCTCACAGCTTTACACTATTTGTTATTTAAGGAAAACCTAGAATTGGCCTACTTGTGAACTAGTACTTAACAAATTAGCGTAAGATATTGTTGCTGTTGGTTATGTAAAACAAATAAAATATAAGTAACTCCTGATTCCATGAACTATATAAAAACTCTTAACTGACTAGAGTACAATTATATCAAATTTGGCGCAATATTGCACTTAAAAGTTCACAAGTTGTACCAGTATACCTTTGATGAGATCAAAAACTACATTAATCGACCACTTTGGTGTAATGGCCAAGACTTGACTATTAACCAAGAGGTCGCCAGTTCGATCCCCGCACTGTAAAAACATTTGTGTGTATGAATATGTCTGTTTGTACTGGTCTGGGTGTTATATGTATTTAAGTTTATTTGTAATACCACTGTTGATTCTGATGTCTGTAACACAAGTGCTTGAGCTACTTACCACGGGGTCGGATCAATATGTGATGTTGTTGTACATATATTTATTTATTTAAAAGTCAGTATCGCACAAAAGAGGAATCAGGGAAACAACCAAGCAAAAGTGAGTCACCTGTCACGATAGAAATGAGTAGGTAAATTAAGAAAAAAACAGGTTTTCGCGAGTCAAATTGTACACGGCGCCATCTAGCGGCTCAGACAGGAACTTTAGAAGCAGTGTTCAGCGTAGGAACCCAAATACATCCAACTGTAACCACTTGAAAAAACTAGTGCAATAAATCACAGGACTTCCAGCTCTAGTTTTTTACAACTATTAAAAAACATGTCTGTTTGTATTGGTCTGGGTGTTATATGTATTTATTTAAGTTTATTTGTAATACCACTGTTAATTCTGATGTCTGTAACATAAGTGCTTGAGCTACTTACCGCGGAGTCAGATCGATGTATGTAATGTTGTTGTATATTTATTATTGTTATTATTCATTTCCCGTTTACCCAGGTTCCCCTGCCCGGAGTGCAAGAAGACTTTCGCGTCGAAAGACTACTTCAACAAGCACTACAACTTCTATCATCTGCACAAATCAAAGTTCCACTGTGATATTTGTAACAAGGTATGGTATAATTTTTAATCTGAATTATTGTAAAAATTATGAAGAATATTGGCTCATATCGTTGTGTACATTGATAATGATTTTTTACGCAATAGATTACTTAATATGTATGTAATTACGTAATTTCTTTTTACGAAGTAGTCGGTACTCGGCCACCGACTTTCGATGTGTCTTGATATCACACAATATGACCTACTTCATATTTACTAAGGCAGGTCTCGAACTAACATGGACGCTGTTCCAGTGCCTCAGGATAGGTCAGCAATAGCGACTCCCTATCGCCGCCAGTATAGTCCAAATGTCAGAAACTGTCAGTCCCCCCATACAAATTGACAAGTTAACGATTGGTAAACGCTATGATTACGTTAAGATAAGTGTTCGTGGTCACCCCTCTGGAGGCTGTTCGGGCTATCTCGGATCTAGCTGTAAACATTTTGTGATATGTCTCAAAGAGCATATAATCACTACGTTTAAGAGATAGGACTCCATAGACAAAACAATTGGTCTATGCATTGTCTATGAAAGGTGTCCTGCTGTCATAGACCAACTTTTGAAAGTTTTGACACTTTGCTGCCAACGTGAACACATAAAAATAGTGTTGTGCAACGGCATTCGATTTTATCGATAGTGCATCATCGTAATTTATCGAAACACCAGTATTTTGTTATTATATTATATTTTATTATATTATATTTTATATACATAGAAACACATCTGAATCATTGAAATTGCAAAAACAGCGGGCAAGACAACGTCTACCGGGTCCGCTAGTTTTTATATATAAATAATACCTAATAGAAAAGAAACAATACTTAAATTATTTTGAGCAATCATCCATAGATATTTAGCAAACGCGCAAGCACTATCAAATATTTGGAAAAATTGAAATGTATTTATGTATGACCTTTAAACTAAATGAAGAATCTATTAGAGGTCAATACTCACCTTGCCTCGTCCAAGGGAAACTATGCCATAATTAATCTTTGTACACAAATCTTCATATCGGATTTAAACTTGTACTTTAGAAAAGTAATTTTAACTTTTTTTGAACTTATGAGCCTCACCTTGTATTTCCTATGCAGATGGTAATATCGGAATGTCGTCTCAAGCTACACAAGCAGACTCAACACGGCCTCTCACGATCCCGCGACCATCCGTGCAACATATGCGGGAAGGAGTTCTTTGTAAGTATTCCTGACTGGGATTCCTTACTGACAGGAAATTTAATCTAGATCTTTATTCATTTGACGACCACTTTGGTTTAAGGGTCGAGAAGTTGACTATTGTTTGAAAAGATGATTATTTTGCTTTAAATTTCCACTAAACGACGCCAGCGCAAGAACCAAAATACATCCAACTGTAATCACCTGAAAAAGGTAGAGGTTGAAGTCGCAGGACCTACAATACCTACAACTCACAACGTGACACAGAAGATGCACCTGGAATCACAACACTGCCACCAACAAACACTCGATGCGTTTCGCCACTACACGTGGCATCCTCAGGAGATGTTGTCGCTTCGCATACTACGAGCGACATCGCTCGTTTAGTGGAAATTTAAAGCATCTTTTTCAGCTTTTGTTTCATGGATTTCCGCAAAGTAACGCCTGATTCCATCAACTGTATCAAATCAGTTGACTATTAACCAATAGGTCGCGGATTCGATCCCCGCACTGCACAAACATTTGTGTGCATGAACATGTCTGTTTGTACTGGTCTGAGTGTTATATGTATTTATTTAAGTTTATTTGTAATACCACTGTTGATTCTGATATCTGTGACACAAGTGCTTAAGCTACTTACCACGGAGTCAGATCAATGTACGTGATGTTGTTGTATATTATTATATTATGCGAGATTCATGAAAATAACTTTTTATATTATTATTAGAGTTTTATAAGTTTGACCCCGGTGTCTGTTTGTGTGTTTTTGTGTGCGTGTGTCGGTGGCAGTGTACCTATTGAACGGATGGATTTCAAAGCTGTTTTATTTTATTCGAAAGATTATTTAAGCACGGTGGTACTTTGCTACCGTTTTCCTGGCTCATTAAAGTGTTTTAAAACTGGAATGCTAGTTTTCCGATCGGTTCAATCTCGATGCCAACCCATGCCGCGAATCCTTCATTCTTTAATTTGCATGCTGCTTGACACGGCTAAATAGGTTAAAACCCTATTGTAAGATGACCAACAAATCAAATGTTAATTGTACCCTATTTACGCAAATAAATATTTATATTTCTTGCTAGATCTTGACAAATAAGATACAACCTTTTGAGATTCTTTGAAGTTATATTCTGGCAGGAATGCAGATCTTGTCATGCTTCATTTCGATAGTGTTTTTTTTTGAGGTTGAGGTTTGACTTTCGTTCTCTAATAAGGGCTTTTACACACGAACAGCAGTTTGGTGTCGCTGCATGTAACTGCAGTGGACTCAAAAGGAGACGGCTAGCTGCCGACATGCCGCCGCCGCGCTGTCCACGCGTTAGGGTCTTATCATACTAGCGGTTGGCGGATGCGGATGTGCAACGAGATCGTCGCTATTAACAGCGTGGACGCCATTTTGTACACTCAGCGCCAAAATTATCGAGGCGCTCAAAGTAGTCAAAATGTTCTTCGCGTCTCAATTTCATCTTCTTTAATCTAGACTTTAAACTTGCACACTGCATTGTTAGATATTTTTTAAATATTTTTTTATGCCTAACAACACAAAGTAATCTCTCTCTTCCAGTCAATTATTTGATAATGGATCCTCCCAAAACCGTCGATGCTTTTGTCTCCTGCGTCTTCGAAGTAACATAAGCAACAGCAGTGTTTCCTCGTCGGAATCAATTATGTTGTTGAGTGTATTGTAACAAATTGTATGTAACGTAAAATTGTGTAGTGTAACACGCGACGAAAACGTTGCGTGTCTGCCACGCGCTCGCGACGTCTTTGCTGTGCAGCCGCAACGCGTTCGCGATATTCGTTGCGCGCCCGGTCCACCACGAAGCCGCTCGCAAAACGCTAGTGTGATAAGGCCCTTAGCGGCTGCCGCCGGCGGGTGGCTACAGCTATCCGCTTCTCGCAGCGCGCTGTCGACCCGCCGACGGCAGGCGTCAATGTGTCTTAACGTGTCTTGCTGCGGGCACGTCGACGACTAGCTGCCGACAAGTGCCGACGGCTGCAGTTGCTTTTGCTTTCGTCAATGTATAAGTGCTTTTAATATTAACAATAAAAGATATAATTTAGTGATAATCATGTGCTCCTCGTTAATAATTTATTTTGACTGCCTCGTTGGTGTAGTGGCAAAGTTTCTGCCTTACATCCGAGAGGTCCTGGGTTCGAATATCAGGTCGAGCCAAAATTGTTTCTCAGATTTTCTGTCATGAATTTCTCTGCAACAGCTCAGAGTCGGGAAGTTGTCGGTGTTACATCCCCGTGCCTCGGTGCTCACGTTAAGCCGTGGGTCCTGCGCCTGATCTCTCTCCGGTCATGTCGGATTGCCGTCTCACCGAACTTTGTGAGTGATGAATCAGTGAGTGCACCTGTGTATTGCGCTCACACTTGTGCACTTTAATATCTCCTGCGTAGTTGGCTGATCTCTGTTGAGATTGGCCGGCGTCGAAATCAGCCAGGTGGTTGATTAATTTAAGTTATTTTCGGACCATAGACTAGCGGGTCTGCCGTCTGTCAACATTATGCTAGTGTTGCTCGTAGCTCGGTGTGCTGTAACGAAACGAATCGATTACCGATACTTAGTGTTCTTTTTTTTTATCATCCCACTGCTGGTCAAAGGCCTCCCCCAAGTCTCTCCACCTGTCCCTGTCCATTGCCAACGTTTCCCAATCCCGTGTTGTATTGACCAAGTCGTCACTCCATCGTTTCTTGGGTCTGCCTCTTCGGCGATAGCCGTCTGTAGGCACCCATTTGGTGACGACTCGGGCCCACCTCTCCGGATGCATCTTGCAGATGTGACCCGCCCACTCCCACATAGTGTTAAAATATGTAAATTCGTATGTTTAGGTACGACGTAACTATATTTTTTTAACATTTCAGACGCAGCGAACGCTACTATCGCACCAGTTAACCCATTCGGCGGCGCGCACGTTTATGTGCGAGGACTGTGGTGACACATTCAAGCAAAGAGCAGCTTTGTACACTCACACAAGACGAGTACATAAACACAAATAGAAAATCTTTATTTTATTAAGCTATTGCATAGCTTCTATCGCAGACTTTGAGCCCAGTGACCGAATCAAGAAGTTCCGTAATAAAAAAAAACTAACACATCGTCTAACGTCGTTTCAGTTCGGCAGACTTCGGCACTGTGTTTGTGTGCGTGCGACTAGGCGTATGCGTGTAATCTTACAATAGCTTTACCGCGGCCGCGGCAGTCCCGTGAGTGCCACATGCATGAGTCATGACTTTTTATTTATTTATTTATAAGGTACACAGGTTAAATGCAAACAATTGCATAAAAAATATACATCAAGCTGTATTTTATTTTATTTTATTTATTTACATGTTTGACATGTCTGAAAAATCAAAATCATACAATATGTGCCGTAATGGCTCACAATATTTTTATGTAATTATATTGTAATTTTAATGTAATAATTTATTTGAATCTCTAATAGCTGTAATATATCTATTTCTTAAAGACAATTAAAACAAAGATTCAAGACAATTGTATTTTTCTTTATAAGATTTATTCCCCGTATTCTGATGAATACTTGCTAGAAGATATAAGCGTGATAAAATGGGAACGCGTTCCTGAGTGAAAGAAGAGATAGATGGATACATTTATAGTCATCCTGGCCGATTTATACCACGGCGGCAAATCTCAACATAGATCAGCCAACTGCGCAGGAGATATTATAGTGCACAAGTGTGAGCGCCATACACAGGTGCACTGACTGTTCCATCACTCTCAAAGTTCGGTGAGACGGCAATCCGACATGACCGGAGAGAGATCAGGCGCAGGACCAACGGCTTAACGTGCGCACCGAGGCACGGGGGTGTAACACCGCCAACTTCCCGACTACGAGCTGTTGCAGAGAAATTCATGACAGAAAATCTCAGAAACGATTAACACTTTATCATACAACACAAAACAAAATTACACACAAGTTTGACAAAGAAAGATGAACTATTTGGGCGGTCTTATCGCTTGTAGCGACTTCTTCCAGTCAACCTTCGGTTGAAGGAAAATTTAATTAACAGGAAGGGGGAATTCAGGGGGCAAAATAATGCAAAACACAATTTAGTAGAGTAGTGAATATAGGAGAAAACAATATAAAGGGATATAATTAATGTTTTTTTTTTATATTTAAAAATGACAGGGCTAAAACTTTAAGCTTAATTTGCTTTAATTCAAGTAAAAGAAGAAAAAGTTTTGTCTGTATGTTGTTCGCGGAACATTAAAGTTTTTTTTTTTCTTTAGTGCTTTATAGTTGACGTAGCCATTATTTTTCATTATGACGGAGCATCGCGCGCATTCCTACTTCTGTTAAAAAGAGCTTATTGCGCGTATCGGTCAACGATATTAAATTCGTTGGTATCGGTAATTTACTGGTAAGTGCTGTAACGGTTCGTTACATTCTTATTAAATAAAAAGATAGCCTAAATTACTAACATAAACTAAGGGTACGGTACAGTGCAACCAAAACTTTTGTTTGGAGATAATTAAAACAAAAACTTATACAAAATCAAAACAGTTATCTTGCAATTGCTTTCTTCCAGCTATTCCATACAAATTGATCGAATTTACTTCCACTAATTACTAATTCAATTGAACATGCTTTTAACTTGCTTGAGAATAGAGAATGCTTGCTTGATAAAATGGGAATGGGATAAAATGGCGTTTCCGAGTGAAAGAGATGCCAATTAAGGGGAAAACAATATAAAGGGATGCAATTAAATGTTTTTTTTAATTTAAAAAACAAAAACCATAATGACATAAAAGTATCTTTATTACCACTTCATTAATAACCTTTATTTTCCGCGCATAGGGATTGCGCCAACATTGGATTGCGCATATTCTGCCACGTACTACAAAATGGGGATTTTAAAGTTTTCCATTTTCGCATATTCTGCCACGTACTACAAAATGGGGATTTTAAAGTTTTCCATTTTAAAATCTATAACTCACTAGTGAGTTATAGCAATGAAAAAGTCACAGTTTGATTATAAGTGTCATTATTAGTCTAATTGCAGTAAAATTACAACAATTAAAGTGTGCTGAAAAGAATTAAACTTGATTCTAATGCGCTTCCTACTGACGAAACACCAAGTACATCAAATGATTGGATTTCACCTACCTACACGAATAATGAGCCATCTCAAATTACAATAGAACATGAAAGTATTTCAATAAATAATCTATCTGATGAGACCGCTATGCCATCAAAAGGCAGTTAATTATAATTTTACTAACTAAACATTTACTAATTGTTTCTCTAAATAAACTTTTTATCTACTAAATAAAATGAGTTTTTATTGTTATTTTATTCACAAGTGTGTTGAAATACGTCGTATGATACACGTGTGTATTGATGATTACCGTCCTCGACTCTCTTAAGACACTCAATGGCGCCTCAGCGGTAATCACCAATGTTACACACTAGTACAGATAGTTTAAATCAGTTGTGCGCGCGGCCCTATGTGTGCGTGGGCTTGTAAGTAAATATACAACTTTCATTCGTGTGGCAGTGACCTCTTTTTGAGTATAAGTATTCTTTGGCAGTGGTGACGCGGCAGTCGTCGTCCGAGTAAGACGTGTCCTTATCGCTTTTTCTTACGGGTACAGTCGTTTACGAAAATGTCTAGTTCTTCACGGAGAAAATGTTTAAGGAGTCAGGTAAATATTAAAAGATTTTTATTTTATTTATTTATTTTTTTAATTTAGATGTAATTAATATTTATTATTCAGAGATCGGAATTGGGTGTGTGAAAATACCTAAAGTTTGCAGCGGGACATAATATGGAGCACGTGTTATATTCTCGATATTTTGTATTTTCACACACCTAATTCCGATCTCTGATTATGATTCTATATAAGAAAAAAAATTTCCTTGTTGACGTTTACGTATTATTGTTTTAGACTCGAGAAACCATTGCTAAGGTATACGAATTTCTGAAAATAGATGCGAGAGATATATTGGAACTAGTAAGTGATCCAGTTTGCAGCGCAAGTCCAATTTTAATATCGAAATTAAGTGAACATTAAAATAGCGTACGGAAAAGAACAGCAATGGCAGTGGGGGTATCAGAGAGAACAATTACTAATATATTGGCTGAAGGAAAAGAATCCGACTCTAAATTTAAATCTCCGCATAAACACCGTAAAAAACGTTTAAAGAAGTTAGAATTAGACAACTTTAACGTTGATGTTATACGTTCCACTATTCAAAATTACCATTTAGAACATCGTGAATTACCTACGTTGCTAACGTTGAAAAGAATATTTCAAGATAAACTTAACTATGATGGAAGTATTTCGACTCTGCGTACAGCTTTGTTAAAGTTGGGATACAAATGGCGAAAAACTGTGGATAACAGACGTGTTATTATAGAGCGGCATGACATCCAAAAACTACGATTTTCCTACCTAAAAAAATTACTCAGATACCGTCAAGAAAATAGGTGTATCGTATATACAGATGAGAGCTACATCTTAACTAACCATGTGCAAAACAAAGGATGGGGTAATAAAGATGGACCACCTTTAAAGAGAAACCTGTCGAAAGGACAAAGAATTATCATTGTGCATGCTGGTTCAGAACAAGGTTTCGTACCTAACGCACTATTGACATACAAAGCAAATAGTGTTTCTGGTGATTACCACTCTAACATGAATGCAGAAAACTATGAAAAGTGGCTGAAAGAACGTCTAGTCTTCCACCTAACTCTGTGGTTGTGCTTGATAATGCCTCATACCATAACGTTCAAAATGACAGAGCCCCAAATTCTAATTCAAAAAAATAGAAATGCAGAGATGGATGACAGAAAAAAATATAGCTTTTAATCAAGAAATGAAAAAAATTGAACTGTATGATTTGATTAAAAAAAATAAAGAAAAATATATTTCTTACAAGATTGACGACATACTTCAGCCATATGGCATAAAAGTTCTTCGATTGCCACCATATCATCCTGAACTAAACCCCATAGAAAATGTGTGGGGAATTTTAAAAAATTATATTGCTTCACATAATGTCGATCAAAATGTGACGGAAATAATGAAACTCATAAATGAACGTTTAAGTCAAATTGATGAAGGGATGTGGGGTAAATTAGACATTTTTTTTTAATTAGTCTGAAAAAAATCTAGAAGTAAGTTATTGTGAGTTTTAGCTCACTTACTTACTATCTATTCACAAATCGACTTGCAAAGTAGGGGTTTTCATAAAAATTATTTTATGAGGGATTGTGTTGTGCATGACCTTCAAATTCATAACTGATTGTTTATTGCAGATTTTTTTTAATATGAATAACCAGACATTTGGCCGCGATCTCACCTGATGGTAAGCGACGATGCAGCCGAAGATGGATCATGTCTGGCTATTAACAGCCTATTCACTCTTTTCTTGAAAGCATCCAAATCATAAAGTTCCGGAAACATTTTAGGCGGCAGCGAATTCCACTCCCTAGTCGCACGCATAAGGAACGTAGATGCATAACGTTTGGTACGTGATGTAGGTATGTCTACGACATAAGGGTGGAGACCTCGACTGCGTCTTGTGTCCCGGTAGTGAAAAGGGGCTGGTGGAATTAACTCGTGCAATTCCTTCGCCCACTCCCCGAAATGTAGCCTGTAAAACACCGTAAGACACGCCACTTTACGCCTGTGTTCAAGGCTTTGCAGCTTGCGTTCACAGAGTTCAGCGTCTCCAATAATTCTAATTGCTCTCTTCTCTATCGATTCTAAAGCAGCCAGCTGATATTTGGCAGATCCATCCCAAAGGTGGCAGCAGTACTCCATGCAACATCGGACCTGAGCTTGATAGAGTTGCAGAAGCCGCACCGGCGTGAAGTACCGCCTGACCTTTGAGTGAACTCCAAGCTTTTTAGCTGCAGTTTGGGCTATAGATTCGATGTACTGGCCGAAATTTAAATTGGATGATAGCTGGACCCCTTTTTTTCTCGCTGTGGAAATGCTTTTACGCATGCCCCCCACACATCTGCAGGGGGGTATGTGGGACTCAACGGCTGGTGTGTAAGGCCGTAATACCCACTAAAACCACAGCGCATTCCACCACTCCGCCATTGTGGGGGGGGCCATGGGGTCGCGTGAGCATTCACCACGGCACCCCGGCGGATAGCCCGAGGGCCACAAACTCCTTGGCGGCGGAGCAAGGTGTTGGGCTCCGCCACCACCCGGCCGCAGAGTATAGGGAGGACGGCAACGACACACCGCATCTCCTCTTCCTCTGCGGCCCAACCGCAGCGCCATCCAACGGTGCGCCCCCGTTTGGTCGCGGGAGAAAGGCCGCACGACAACGACACACCGAGACGTCTCTCTTCCCGCGATCGCACCCGACTGCGAGAGACAGACAAAACTGTCTCCCACATCCGCAACCTTGGACGCATCCTGCGCAGGCCTCCCCAAGCCCACGTGGAGCGTCCCCTCCCTGGATCCCGCTTAGCTTCACCGTGGGTGGCAAAGCCACGGTTACTGAGCCCCCCCACCACGACAAGGTGGAGATCCCACAGGGGGGATAGCTGGACCCCTAGAAGCCGCAAGTTATCGGTGACGGCAACAGGTACACCTCGGAAGGTCGGAGCCAGATCAAAATGGCTCCGTTTTGTGGAGCCAAACACGCTTGTGTTTTGGAGGCGTTAAACGTCACTAGATTGGCATCACCCCAATCGGAAATAGCCTGAAGAGTGCCGTTCAAGCGCTCTACCATGGACTCTCGGCAAGACCGGATATCCTCACTGCTGGCTCCCGGCCTGGAGAAATATCTATCGACAAACTGTGCTATCGTCTGCATACCCAACGATACCGGGTTGTGGCAGATCATCGATATGCAACAGGAAAAGAGTTGCCGATAGTACTGACCCCTGAGGAACACCGGCATCAATAGCATGAAGAGCATCCGACGAGTATCCTTCTAGGACTACTCGTATTGAACGTTCACTCAGGAAGTCTGAAATCCATTTGCAGAGGCCAGCAGGAAGGCCATAGGAGGGAAGCTTGCTTATAAGGCTTGCGTGCCAAACCCTGTACAGCCTCACCATGCTTCTCAATGGCCTCACTCCAATAGTGCGTGGCATAATTGAAAAAAAAAATAATAAATAATAAATCATTTATTCAGTCTCAATGAACAAAGGTCATACATAAAAGCTTATCTCTCATAGAGATAGAAGACTTTCTTTGTCTGAACTGGGTTGAACATGTTGTGGCGACCTCTGCCGTTCGCCATCAGAAGCTCACGCCAAACAGCCATCTAGCCTATGGAGCCGTATCAGCGCTCGCTGTCGTGCTTGCCACCGTTAGGCACGCGCTTGTGGTGGCGAACTGTAGAGGTCGCCACACCACTCCCTTCCGATTGACCAGAGGTTGGTTGAGCCAGGATTAGCCAGCAGTTTATGCGGATTGAGCTTGCAAGTGCCAGTGTTCTCGGGACCACCACGATGAGCCGGGATGAGGGAGCGTGATGTCCTCGGTGAGTAGGGATGTGCACACGGGATGTCCACGGTGAGTCGGGATGATCATGCGTGATGTCCACAGTGAGTCGGTATGAACATGCGGAAGTCCACGATGGTCGGGATAAGCGGAGTGTAGTCCACACGGTGAGTCGGGAAGAGGCTCGACTGTTGTCCACGGTGAGTCTATGGTATTTCTAGTCCATGGTGTTTCTAGTCCATGGTGTTTCTAGTAAATGGTGTTTCTTATCTATGGTGTAGCTAGTCTATGGTGTTTTTTAGTAGATAATGTTTTTAGTCTATGGTTTTTGTGTCTGTTGTGTTTCTAGTATGTGGTGTTTCTAATGTATGGTGCGTTTAGTATATGGTTTTTCTAGTCTATGGTGTTTCAAGTCTATGGTGTTTCTAGTCAAAGTTGTTTGTAGTCTATGGTGTTTTAGCCAATGGGTTCTGTAGTCTATGGTGTTTCTAGTATATGGTGTTTCAAATCTCTGGTGTTTCTAGTCTATGGTGTGTTTGGTCTGTGGTTTTTCTAGTCTATGGTGTTTCTAGTCTTTTTTGTTTCTAGTCAAGGGTGTTTCTAATCTATGGTGTTTCTAGTCTACGGTGTTTCTAGTCTATGGTGGTTTTAGTCTATGGTGTTTCTAGTCTAAGGTGTTTCTAGCCCATGGTGTTTCTGGTCTATGGTGTTTCTAGTCTATGGTGTTTCTAGCCCATGGTCTTTGTGGTCTATGGTGTTTTTAATCTATGGTATTTCTAGTCTATGGTGTTTGTAGTGTATGGTGTTTCTAATCTGTGGTGTTTCTAGTCTATGGTGTTTCTTGTCTGTGGTGCTTCTAGTCTATGGTATTTCTAGACTATGGTGTTTCTAGTCTTTGGTGTTTCTAGTCTATGGTGTTTCTAGTCTATGGTGTTTCTTGTCTATGGTGTTTCTAGCCCATGGTGTTTCTAGTCTATGGTGTTTCTAGTCTAGGGTATTTCTAGACTATGGTGTTTCTAGTCTTTGGTATTTTTTAAGACTGGTGTTTCTAGTTTATGGTAGTATTAGTCTATGGTGTTTCTAGTCGATGGTGTTTCTAGTCTATGGTGTATCTAGTCGATGGTGTTTTTATTTAAGGTACTTTTTGTCTATGGTGCTTCTTGACTATTGTGTTTCTAGTCTTAAGCTTCTGTTGTTTATGGTGTTTCTAGTCTTTGGTGTTTCTAGTATATGGTGTTTCTAATCTATTGTGGTTTTAGTCTATGGTGTTTCTAGTCTATGGTGTTTCTAGTCTATGGTATTTCTAGACAATGGTGTTCCTAGTCTTTGGTGTTTCTAGACCATGGTGTTTCTAATCTATGGTGTTTCTAGTCTATAGTATTTCTAGACTATGGTGTTTCTAGTCTTTGGTGTTCTTAGTCTATGGTGTTTCTGGTCTATGGTGTTTCTAGTCTATGGTATTTCTAGACTATGATGTTTCTAGTCTTTGGTGTTTCTAGTCTATGGTGTATCTAGTCTATGGTGTTTCTAGTCTATGGTGTTTCTAGCCCATGGTGTTTCTAGTCTATGGTGTTTCTAGTCTATAGTATTTCTAGACTATGGTGTTTCTAGTCTTTGGTGTTTTTAGTCTATGGTATTTCTAGACTATGGTGTTTCTAGTCTTTGGTATTTTTTAAGACTGGTGTTTCTAGTTTATGGTAGTATTAGTCTATGGTGTTTCTAGTCGATGGTGTTTCTAGTCTATGGTGTATCTAGTCGATGGTGTTTTTATTTAAGGTACTTTTTGTCTATGGTGCTTCTTGACTATTGTGTTTCTAGTCTTAAGCTTCTGTTGTTTATGGTGTTTCTAGTCTTTGGTGTTTCTAGTATATGGTGTTTCTAATCTATTGTGGTTTTAGTCTATGGTGTTTCTAGTCTATGGTGTTTCTAGTCTATGGTATTTCTAGACAATGGTGTTCCTAGTCTTTGGTGTTTCTAGACCATGGTGTTTCTAATCTATGGTGTTTCTAGTCTAAAGTATTTCTAGACTAAGGTGTTTCTAGTCCTTGGTGTTCTTAGTCTATGGTGTTTCTAGACTATGGTATTTCTAGACAACAGTGTTTCTAGTCTTTGGTGTATCTAGTCTATGGTGTTTCTAGTCTATGGTGTTTCTAGCCCATGGTGTTTCTAGTCTATGGTGTTTCTAGTCTATAGTATTTCTAGACTATGGTGTTTCTAGTCTTTGGTGTTTTTAGTCTATGGTGTTTTTAGTCTATAGTATTTTTAGTCAATGGTGTTTTTAGTCTATGGTGTTTTTAGTCTTTGGTGTTTTAAGTCTAAGGTGTTTAAGTCAATGGTGTATGTAGTGTATGGTGTTTCTAGCCCATGGTGTTTCTGGTCTATGGTGTTTCTAGTCTATGGTGTTTCTTGTCTATGGTGTTTCTAGCCCATGGTGTTTCTGGTCTATGGTGTTTCTAGTCTATGGTGTTTATAGTCCATGTTTTTTCTAGTCAATGGTGTTTCTAGTCCATGGTGTTTCTAGTTAATGGTGTTTCTAGTCTATTTTGTTTCTTATCTATAGTGTATCTTGTCTATGGTGTCTGTAGTGTATGGTGTTTCTAGGCTATGGTATTTTCTAGACTATGGTGTTTCTAGTCTATTGTGGTTTTAGTCTATGGTGTTTCTAGTCTATGGTGTTTCTAGACTATGGTATTTCTAGACAACAGTGTTTCTAGTCTTTGGTGTTTCTAGTCGATGGTGTTTCTAGTCTATGGTGTATCTAGTCGATTGTGTTTTAGTCTATGGTGTCTGTAGTGTATGGTGTTCTAGTCTATGGTATTTTCTAGACTATGGTGTTTCTAGTCTATTAAGGTTTTAGTCTATGGTGTTTCTAGTCTACGGTGTTTTAGTTTTTGGTGTTTGTAGTGTATGGTGTTTCCAGTCTATGGTATTTATTAGTCTATGGTGTTTGTAGTCTATGGTGTTTTTAGTCTTCTGTGTTTCTAGTCTATGGTGTTTCTAGTCTTTGGTGTTTCTAGTCGATGGTGTTTCTAGTCTATGGTGTTTTAGTCTATGGTGTTTCTAGTTGATGGTGTTTGTAGTATATGGTGTATCTAGTGTATGGTGTTTTTTTTTGGGTACTCTTTGTCTATGGTGCTTCTTGACTATTGTGTTTTTAGTCTTTAGTGTCTGTTGTTTGTGGTGTTTCTAGTCTTTGGTGTTGCTAGTTTATGGTCTTCCTAATCTATGGTGTTTCTAGTCTATGGTATTTTTAGTCTATGGTGTTTCTAGTCTATGGTGTTTTATTGTCTATGGTGTTTCTAGTCGATGGTGTTTCTAGTCTATTATGTTTCTAGTCCATGGTGTTTCTAGTCCATGGTGTTTCTAGTAAATGGTGTTTCTTATCTAAGGTGTTACTAGTCTATGGTGTTTTTAGTAGATAATGTTTTTAGTCTATGGTTTTTGTGTCTGTTGTGTTTCTTGTATGTGGTGTTTCTAATGTATGGTGCTTTTAGTCTATGGTGTTTCTAGTCTATGGTTTTTCTAGTCTATGGTGTTTCAAAACTATGGTGTTTCTAGTCTAAGTTGTTTGTAGTCTATGGTGTTTTAGCCAATGGGTTCTGTAGTCTATGGTGTTTCTAGTATATGGTGTTTCTAATCTATGGTGTTTCTAGTCTATGGTGTGTTTGGTCTATGGTTTTTCTAGTCTATGGTGTTTCAGGTCTTTTTTGTTTCTAGTCAATGGTGTTTCTTATCTATGGTGTTTCTAGTCTTTGATATTTTTAGACTATGGTATTTCTAGTCTATGGTGTTTCTAGTCTATGGTGTTTTTAATCATTGGTGTTTCATGTTTATGGATTTTCTAGTATAATATGTTGTTTCTAATCTATGATGTGTCTTGTCTATTGTATTTTTTTTGGCTATGGTGTTTCTTGTCTATGCTGTTTCTTGACTATATGGTGTTTCTAGTCTACATATAGTATTTTTAGTCAATGGTAATTCAAGTCTACGGTGTTTTAAGTCTATAGTGTTTTTAGTCTGTGGTGTTGCTAGTCTATGGTGTTTTTGATCTATTATGTTTCCAGACAACGGTGTTTCTAATCTATGGTGTTTTTAGTTTATGTTGTTATTCGTCTATGGTGTTTTTAGTTTATGGTGTTTTTAGTCTATGGTGTTTTAGTCTATGGTGTTCTCAGTCTTCGGTGTTACTAGTATTTGGTGTCTGTTGTCTTTAGTGTGTTTCTAGTCTTTGGTGTTTCTTGTTAATGGTGATTCAAGTCTATGGTGTTTCTAGTCTACGGTGTTTTAGTCTTTGGTGTCTGTAGTCTATGGTTATTCTAGTCTATGTTGTCTGTAGTGTATTTGTTTCTAGTCTATGGTACTTTTAGTCTATGGTGTTTCTAGTCCATGATGTTTCTAGTCTATGGTGTTTTAATATTTGGTGTTTCTTGTCTTTTCTGTCTTTTTTTAGTCTATGGTGTTTCTTGTCTATGGTGTTTCTTGACTATGGTGTTTCTAGTCTATAGTGTTTTTAGTCTGTGGTGTTGTTCTTCTTTGGTGTTTTAAGACTATGGTGTTCGTTGTCTATGATTTTTCTAGTATATGGTATTTCTAATACATGGTGTTTCCAGTCGATGGTGTTTTTAGTCTATGGTTTTTCTAGTCCATGTTTTTTCTAGTCAATGGTGTTTCTAGTCCATGGTGATTCTAGTCTATTTTGTTTCTAATCTATAGTGTATCTTGTCTATGGTGTTTCTTGTCTGTGGTGCTTCTAGTCTATGGTATTTCTAGAGTATGGTGTTTCAAGTCTTTGGTGTTTCTAGTCTATGGTGTTTCTAGTCTATGGTGTTTCTAGTCTATGGTGTTTCTAGCCCATGGTGTTTCTAGTCTATGGTGTTTCTAGTCTATGGTATTTCTAGACTATGGTGTTTCTAGTCTTTGGTATTTTTTAAGACTGGTGTTTCTAGTTTATGGTAGTATTAGTCTATGGTGTTTCTAGTCGATGGTGTTTCTAGTCTATGGTGTATCTAGTCGATGGTGTTTTTATTTAAGGTACTTTTTGTCTATGGTGCTTCTTGACTATTGTGTTTCTAGTCTTAAGCTTCTGTTGTTTATGGTGTTTCTAGTCTTTGGTGTTTCTAGTATATGGTGTTTCTAATCTATTGTGGTTTTAGTCTATGGTGTTTCTAGTCTATGGTGTTTCTAGTCTATGGTATTTCTAGACAATGGTGTTCCTAGTCTTTGGTGTTTCTAGACCATGGTGTTTCTAATCTATGGTGTTTCTAGTCTATAGTATTTCTAGACTATGGTGTTTCTAGTCTATAGTGTCTGTAGTCTATGGTGTTTCTATAGTATGGTATTTAGGGGCAGAGGATGCCACCTAGTTGTATTGCAGAAGGTGTTAAGGAAGTAAATAACAACACAAGGTTTCCGAATGTAAAACGCGCGTAAGCCGATAGGTATAGCGGGCGGGCGAGCGACGTGCGCTCCGCGTCGTATCTGTGTTCGCACTGGCTCGCGCCGAACGCGAGCGCTTGGATATATTCAATGTCGTCCGGGCGGTGTGTCTAGTTTAGGCCGCCGCTGTGACGTCACGACTATTGCATTCGGCGACCGCTCCAATGCATCGCGCGGCGATAGCTATTTTACGCGCGATAATGTATGAAGCTATTTGATTCGACTTACTGACTTTTATTAACTATTGTGTAAGTGTAATTAGTAAGTGTAGTGTAATTAGTTAGTAAATGTATTATAGTAGCTAAGTTAATATTAAGATGTAAATAAATAAAGCCTATTTATTATATAGAAAATAGGTATTAAAATTATATTTATTATTATAACTAACTTAGATTAAACATAGTAGGATAAGTAAAATTAATGTTAATATTTATATAGGGATCCTACATCTTTCCCCCCCAGAGACCGTCACTACGGGCGATAAAAATCTGGGAAGCGTACTTTCCGACCAGAACGTGTAGTTCTTGGTTCTGGCGGATTCATTGAAGATGGAACTATTATATTAGGTTGAGGTGCATGGGGTTCACTAAACTTAGCACTATTTTCAGGTGACAGTATATAGGCTGGTTTGAGTCTGTCTATGGATACTGTGACCGGTTTACCCTTGACATCTAATTTGAATGTTTTCGGACCTCTATCTAAAACTTTATATGGCCCTGTGTATGCGGGTTGTAAAGTGCCCTTGACAGTATCGTCACGTAAAAATACATGAGTGCAGGTGGATAAATCTTTAAAAATAAATATTTTATCTCCTGAGCTATGTCGGGACGCTGGACAAGGTCTAAGTTTTTGAGCAAAAGATTTAAGTCTGGCTGTAAAGTCTGTCATGTCGGTTGTTCCACTTAAGTTAGGTTGGAAGAAATCTCCTGGGAGCCGTAAGGGTTCACCATAAACTAGTTCAGCTGGAGAAGCTTGTAGATCTTCCTTCAGTGTACTTCTTATACCTAAGAGAACTAGCGGTAACGACTCTGTCCAGTTACTGTTTGCATGGCAGACTATGGCGGCTTTTAACTGTCGGTGAAAACGCTCGACGAGACCGTTGCAAGCAGGATGATAAGCTGTGGTTCTACGGTGCTGAAATCCGATACGTTGTGACAAAGAAGTGAATAAAGCCGATTCAAACTGTCTACCACGGTCCGTAACTATAACCGCTGGGCAACCGAAACGTGCTATCCAAACCTCTATGAAAGCTTTTGCTACTGTCTCCGCAGAAATGTCGACTATGGGTATCGCTTCAGGCCATCGCGAAAAACGATCGACTGCGGTGAGGCAATACCGGTAGCCGTTTGATACGGAGAAGGGACCTATCAGGTCAATATGCACATGTTTAAATCTGGCGCGGGGTAGGTCGAATGTGCCCAATGGTGCAGACACATGTCGACTTACCTTTGCGCGTTGACATTGTAGGCAAGCTTTTGCCCATTCCCTACAGTCTTTCCGGATACCTGGCCAGACGTATCTCTGAGCTATCAGTTTGGCGGAAGCATTAGGTCCGGGATGACTCAAAGAGTGCAAACAATCAAAAACTTGACGGCGCATGATTTTTGGTATGAAAGGCCTGGGAGTCGGTGTACTAACATCACAAAATAGCTCATGGCGACTACCAGGTATTTTCATTTTCGTTAAACGAAGTGAAGTGCTGCCTTCAAGAATTATATGAAGCTCGTTGTCTGCGTCCTGAGCCTTGGCGAGAGAATTCATATCTACCGGGGCTTCCAACTCTTCAATACGTGAAAGTGTATCCGCGACTACGTTGTCCTTGCCAGATATGTGCTGTATGTCGGTGGAGAACTGCGAGATAAAATCTAAATGCCGATACTGACGAGGCGAACAGCTTGACTTACCCGTACGAAAGGCAAAGCTGAGTGGCTTGTGATCGGTATAGATCGTGAATTCTCTCGCTTCCAGCATATGGCGAAAATATTTGATGGCCTGGTATATAGCAAGGAGTTCGCGATCGTACGGAGAATACTTACGTTGCGCGGGACTCAACTTGCACGAGTAAAAAGCTAGTGGTTGCCAGGCGCCTTCAATTCGCTGCTGAAGAACAGCGCCTAGTGCCACGTCTGAAGCATCAGTCGTTACTGCCAGTTTAGCCTGACAATCTGGGTAAGCTAAAAGTGCTGCGTTGCATAAACTACTTTTGCAATCGTTAAAAGCCTTAAGCGCGTCCCCTGTCAGGTCGATAGGATGGTTCCCTTTAACTGAGCCGGTTAAGAGAGCGTTAAGAGGTGCCTGGGTTTCAGCTGCACGAGGAATAAACCGTCTATAGAAATTGAGCATGCCGAGGAACCTCCTAAGCTGCTTTACAGTTACTGGCTTCGGAAAGTCTTTTACGGCCTGAACTTTGTCTTCTAATGGCCTAATGCCGTCTGCCGAAATGCTATACCCCAAAAACGTAACCTTTGGCGCACCAAACACACATTTTGAGGTATTTAGTAAAATTCCGTAGTCGGACATTCTCTCAAATAACTGACGGAGATGTTTTTGATGAGTCAAAGGGTCAGGCGAAGAAACCAGAAAATCATCCAAATAAGGATAGACGAAATCCATGCCACGAGTCAGCTCATCTACGAATCGCTGAAATGTTTGACCTGCGTTACGCAAGCCAAAGGTCATGTATGGGAATTCGTAGAGGCCGAAGGGTGTGGTGATCGCCGTTTTCGGGATATCGTCGTTATTGATAGGTATCTGGTTGTAGGCTTTTACCAGGTCTATGGTTGAGAAGATAGTGCAACCTGACACATTATGTGTAAAATCGTGGATGTGCCTGACCGGATACCTATCAGGAACGGTGCGTGCGTTTAACCTACGGTAATCACCGCAAGGGCGCCAGCCGTCTTTCTTGGGGGCTAGATGCAGCGGAGCTGACCAAGGGCTGTCAGATGGTCGAGCTGTTCCCTCCTGGAGCATTATATCAAACTCTCGCTTGGCAATTTTTAACTTATCGGGAGCTAGTCGGCGGGGTGTGCTAGCGACAGGTGGACCTGGAGTCGTTTTGATGTAGTGTATGGTGTTGTGTTTAGTATTGCGTGGTGAGCCAGCAGGTCGAATCAAATCAGGAAACTCTTTTAAAATTTCGTGATAGATCGAATTACCGGTCAAAATCTTAACTGACGAGATGCTGCTATGTCTATCGGCGGACACGACTGAAACATTTAATGATGTCACATTGTCAATTAAGCGCTTATTTCTAACATCTACAACTAGATTATAGTAAGCCAAAAAGTCAACGCCGATAATGGCTTTATTAACATCAGCTATAACAAAACGCCACACAAAGTCACGACGTAATCCCAGGTCTAAACGAAGGCTAGCGTAGCCATACGTGTGGATTACAGTTCCGTTCGCGGCACTTAGTTCGTAATCAGTCTTAGAACGTCGTTCTTTAAACGCCGAACGGGGAAACACGCACAGATCACTGCCAGTGTCCACCAGAAACTGGGTTTTACTGTTCCTGTCCGTCACAAATAGGCGACCATGGCTGTTAGGGTAATCGTCAGTCGCCATCACCGACCACCCTGACCGTTTTCCGCGCTGTAGTCGCAGGGCTTGATGCAGGAATGCGCCTTGCTGCCGAACTTCCAGTGGTACCAGCAAGTTGGATGCTTCCGGTAACTTGACTGGGATCTGCTGCGACTGCGATTGCTCTTCCTGTCTCTAGACCTGGATTTGGTTCTGGGTCTACTGGGCCGCGTAGAGAGTGCGTATACCTGTTTTGTCAGCTTCTCAATCTGTTCCGCCATCATGTCTAGCCTGTCGTCTGTGCTACGGCAATATGATGACGTTGATGCAGAGGTTGCAGCAACGCTTGGAGAAGCTGGAACAATGTCCTGGATGCGGTCTGCGAGGTCAGCTATGGCTTCCAGAGATGAAGTGGCCTGCGATGCAATGATGGTCTGCATACTACTGGGCAGTCGGCTGGTCCAGATGGTGCGAATGAAGTCCTCCGGCACGCTGGGGCCAGCTAGATGTTGCAGGTGTCGAAGGAACTGGGAAGGCTTACGATCACCTAGCTGTTCGTGGTCCAGCAGCTGCTTCACCTTGCGCTCTTTAGAAGCTGACAGGCGCTTAATCAGCTCGCTCTTCAGCTTATCATATTTGTCGGCAAATGGTGGCGACTCAATGATGTCTTCCACCTCTATCGCGTATTGATGGTCGAGCATAGCGATGGTGTGATAAAATTTGGTGGTGTCGCTGGTGATATTAGCTAAGACAAACTGACCTTCTAGCATAGCGAACCATAATGCAGGCTTATCCGAATAGAATGGGATGCTCTTCACTCCAACACGATGAACATCACTCGTATCGCTTTTGGTGGAGGCTTGCCTTTGTGCACCGTCATTGCTCGTACCCTCCATTGTTTCGAAAAACGTGTCGTAATCTTCCATGTAACGTGTGCAGTCGGGGTCACCAGTTTAGGGGCAGAGGATGCCACCTAGTTGTATTGCAGAAGGTGTTAAGGAAGTAAATAACAACACAAGGTTTCCGAATGTAAAACGCGCGTAAGCCGATAGGTATAGCGGGCGGGCGAGCGACGTGCGCTCCGCGTCGTATCTGTGTTCGCACTGGCTCGCGCCGAACGCGAGCGCTTGGATATATTCAATGTCGTCCGGGCGGTGTGTCTAGTTTAGGCCGCCGCTGTGACGTCACGACTATTGCATTCGGCGACCGCTCCAATGCATCGCGCGGCGATAGCTATTTTACGCGCGATAATGTATGAAGCTATTTGATTCGACTTACTGACTTTTATTAACTATTGTGTAAGTGTAATTAGTAAGTGTAGTGTAATTAGTTAGTAAATGTATTATAGTAGCTAAGTTAATATTAAGATGTAAATAAATAAAGCCTATTTATTATATAGAAAATAGGTATTAAAATTATATTTATTATTATAACTAACTTAGATTAAACATAGTAGGATAAGTAAAATTAATGTTAATATTTATATAGGGATCCTACAGGTATTTTAAGTCTATGGTATTTTTGGTCTATGTTGTTTTTAGTTATAGTGATTCTTGTCTATGGAATTTCTAGTCTATGGTGTGTCTAGTCTATGGTGTCGGTAGTCCTATGATGTTTCTAGAATATAGTATTTTTAGTCTATGGATTTTACAGTCTATGGTACTTTTATTCTTTGGTGTTTCTAGTCTTTGGTGTCTGTTGTCTATTGTGTTTCTTGTCCATGGTGTCTGACATCGTAGTCTATGGTGTTTGCAGTCTATGGTGTTCTTAGTCTATGGTGTTTCTAGTCTATGGTGTTTCTTGTCTCTGGTGTTTCTTGACTATGGTGTTTCTAGTCTATAGTGTTTCTAGTCTATAGTGTTACTAGTCTATGGTGTTTCTAGTCAATGTTTTTTCTAGTCTATGGTGTTTCAAGTCTATGGTGTTTCTAGCCCATGGTGTTTCTGGTCTGTGGTGTTTCTAGTCTATGGTGTTTATAGTCCATGTTTTTTCTAGTCAATGGTGTTTCTAGTCCATGGTGTTTCTAGTCTATTTTGTTTCTAATCTATAGTGTATCTTGTCTATGGTGTCTGTAGTGTATGGTGTTTCTAGTCTATGGTATTTTCTAGACTATGGTGTTTCTAGTCTATTGTGGTTTTAGTCTATGGTATTTCTAGACAATGGTGTTTCTAGTCTATGGTGTTTATAGTCCATGTTTTTTCTAGTCAATGGTGTTTCTAGTCCATGGTGATTCTAGTCTATTTTGTTTCTAATCTATAGTGTATCTTGTCTATGGTGTCTGTAGTGTATGGTGTTTCTAGTCTATGGTATTTTCTAGACTATGGTGTTTCTAGTCTATGGTGTTTCTAGTCTGTGGTATTTCTAGACAATGGTGTTTCTAGTCTTTGGTGTTTCTTTAGTCCATGTTGTTTTTAGTCTTAAGTGTTTTTAGTCTATGGTGTTCTAAATCATTGGTGTTTAAATTTATGGTTTTTCTAGTATATGTTGTTTCTAATCTATGGTGTTTCTTGTCTATGATATTTTTGACTATGGTGTTTATAGTCTATAGTATTTTTAGTCAATGGTGTTTCAAGTCTCTGGCGTTTTTAGCTACGGTGTTTCTAGTATTTGGTGTCTGTTGTCTTTAGTGTGTTTCTAGTCTTTGGTTTTTCTAGTCAATGGTGTTTCAAGTCTATGGTGTTTCTTGTCTTCGGTGTTTTAGTCTATGGTTTCTGTAGTGCATGGTGTTTCTAGTCTATGGTATTTTTAGTCTAAGGTGTTTCTAGTCTATGGTGTTTTTTTGTCTATGGTGTTTCTAGTCCATGGTGTTTCTAGTCTATGATGTTTCTAGTCTATGATGTTTCTAGTCCATGGTGTTTCTAGTCCATGGTGTTTCTAGTAAATGGTGTTTCTAATCTATGGTGTTACTAGTCTATGGTGTTTTTTAGTAGATAATGTTTTTAGTCTATGGTTTTTGTGTCTGTTGTGTTTCTAGTATGTGGTGTTTCTAATGTATGGTGCGTTTAGTATATGGTTTTTCTAGTCTATGGTGTTTCAAGTCTATGGTGTTTCTAGTCAAAGTTGTTTGTAGTCTATGGTGTTTTAGCCAATGGGTTCTGTAGTCTATGGTGTTTCTAGTATATGGTGTTTCAAATCTCTGGTGTTTCTAGTCTATGGTGTGTTTGGTCTGTGGTTTTTCTAGTCTATGGTGTTTCTAGTCTTTTTTGTTTCTAGTCAAGGGTGTTTCTGATCTATGGTGTTTCTAGTCTACGGTGTTTTAGTCTATGGTGTTTGTAGTGTATGGTGTTTCTAGTCTATGGTGGTTTTAGTCTATGGTGTTTCTAGTCTAAGGTGTTTCTAGCCCATGGTGTTTCTGGTCTATGGTGTTTCTAGTCTATGGTGTTTCTAGCCCATGGTCTTTGTGATCTATGGTGTTTTTAATCTATGGTATTTCTAGTCTATGGTGTTTGTAGTGTATGGTGTTTCTAATCTGTGGTGTTTCTAGTCTATGGTGTTTCTTGTCTGTGGTGCTTCTAGTCTATGGTATTTCTAGACTATGGTGTTTTTTAGTCTTTGGTGTTTCTAGTCTATGGTGTTTCTAGTCTATGGTGTTACTTGTCTATGGTGTTTCTAGCCCATGGTGTTTCTAGTGTATGGTGTTTCTAGTCTATGGTATTTCTAGACTATGGTGTTTCTAGTCTTTGGTATTTTTTAAGACTGGTGTTTCTAGTTTATGGTAGTATTAGTCTATGGTGTTTCTAGTCGATGGTGTTTCTAGTCTATGGTGTATCTAGTCGATGGTGTTTTTATTTAAGGTACTTTTTGTCTATGGTGCTTCTTGACTATTGTGTTTCTAGTCTTAAGCCTCTGTTGTTTATGGTGTTTCTAGTCTTTGGTGTTTCTAGTATATGGTGTTTCTAATCTATTGTGGTTTTAGTCTATGGTGTTTCTTGTCTATGGTGTTTCTAGTCTATGGTATTTCTAGACAATGGTGTTCCTAGTCTTTGGTGTTTCTAGACCATGGTGTTTCTAATCTATGGTGTTTCTAGTCTATAGTATTTCTAGACTATGGTGTTTCTAGTCTTTGGTGTTCTTAGTCTATGGTGTTTCTGGTCTATGGTGTTTCTAGTCTATGGTATTTCTAGACTATGATGTTTCTAGTCTTTGGTGTTTCTAGTCTATGGTGTATCTAGTCTATGGTGTTTCTAGTCTTTGGTGTTTCTAGCCCATGGTGTTTCTAGTCTATGGTGTTTCTAGTCTATAGTATTTCTAGACTATGGTGTTTCTAGTCTTTGGTGTTTTTAGTCTATGGTATTTCTAGACTATGGTGTTTCTAGTCTTTGGTATTTTTTAAGACTGGTGTTTCTAGTTTATGGTAGTATTAGTCTATGGTGTTTCTAGTATATGGTGTTTCAAATCTCTGGTGTTTCTAGTCTATGGTGTGTTTGGTCTGTGGTTTTTCTAGTCTATGGTGTTTCTAGTCTTTTTTGTTTCTAGTCAAGGGTGTTTCTAATCTATGGTGTTTCTAGTCTACGGTGTTATAGTCTATGGTGTTTGTAGTGTATGGTGTTTCTAGTCTATGGTGGTTTTAGTCTATGGTGTTTCTAGTCTAAGGTGTTTCTAGCCCATGGTGTTTCTGGTCTATGGTGTTTCTAGTCTATGGTGTTTCAGGCCATGGTCTTTGTGGTCTATGGTGTTTTTAATCTATGGTATTTCTAGTCTAATGTGTTTATAGTGTATGGTGTTTCTAATCTGTGGTGTTTCTAGTCTATGGTGTTTCTTGTCTGTGGTGCTTCTAGTCTATGGTATTTCTAGACTATGGTGTTTCTAGTCTTTGGTGTTTCTAGTCTATGGTGTTTCTAGTCTATGGTGTTTCTTGTCTATGGTGTTTCTAGCCCATGGTGTTTCTAGTCTATGGTGTTTCTAGTCTATGGTGTTTCTAGTCTAGGGTATTTCTAGACTATGGTGTTTCTGGTCTTTGGTATTTTTTAAGACTGGTGTTTCTAGTTTATGGTAGTATTAGTCTATGGTGTTTCTAGTCGATGGTGTTTCTAGTCTATGGTGTTTCTTGTCTGTGGTGCTTCTAGTCTATGGTATTTCTAGACTATGGTGTTTCTAGTCTTTGGTGTTTCTAGTATATGGTGTTTCTAATCTATTGTGGTTTTAGTCTATGGTGTTTCTAGTCTTTGGTGTTTCTAGACCATGGTGTTTCTAATCTATGGTGTTTCTAGTCCATAGTATTTCTAGACTAAGGTATTTCTAGTCCTTGGTGTTCTTAGTCTATGGTGTTTCTGGTCTATGGTGTTTCTAGTCTATGGTATTTCTAGACTATGATGTTTCTAGTCTTTGGTGTTTCTAGTCTATGGTGTATCTAGTCTATGGTGTTTCTAGTCTATGGTGTTTCTAGCCCATGGTGTTTCTAGTCTATGGTGTTTCTAGTCTATAGTATTTCTAGACTATGGTGTTTCTAGTCTTTGGTGTTTTTAGTCTATGGTGTTTTTAGTCTATAGTATTTTTAGTCAATGGTGTTTTTAGTCTATGGTGTTTTTAGTCTTTGGTGTTTTAAGTCTATGGTGTTTAAGTCAATGGTGTATGTAGTGTATGGTGTTTCTAGCCCATGGTGTTTCTGGTCTATGGTGTTTCTATTCTATGGTGTTTCTTGTCTATGGTGTTTCTAGCCCATGGTGTTTCTGGTCTATGGTGTTTCTAGTCTATGGTGTTTATAGTCCATGTTTTTTCTAGTCAATGGTGTTTCTAGTCCATGGTGTTTCTAGTTAATGGTGTTTCTAGTCTATTTTGTTTCTTATCTATAGTGTATCTTGTCTATGGTGTCTGTAGTGTATGGTGTTTCTAGTCTATGGTATTTTCTAGACTATGGTGTTTCTAGTCTATTGTGGTTTTAGTCTATGGTGTTTCTAGTCTATGGTGTTTCTAGACTATGGTATTTCTAGACAACAGTGTTTCTAGTCTTTGGTGTTTCTAGTCGATGGTGTTTCTAGTCTATGGTGTATCTAGTCGATTGTGTTTTAGTCTATGGTGTCTGTAGTGTATGGTGTTTCTAGTCTATGGTATTTTCTAGACTATGGTGTTTCTTGTCTATTGTGGTTTTAGTCTATGGTGTTTCTAGTCTACGGTGTTTTAGTTTTTGGTGTTTGTAGTGTATGGTGTTTCCAGTCTATGGTATTTTTTAGTCTATGGTGTTTGTAGTCTATGGTGTTTTTAGTCTTCTGTGTTTCTAGTCTATGGTGTTTCTAGTCTTTGGTGTTTCTAGTCGATGGTGTTTCTAGTCTATGGTGTTTTAGTCTATGGTGTTTCTAGTTGATGGTGTTTGTAGTATATGGTGTATCTAGTGTATGGTGTTTTTTTTTGGGTACTCTTTGTCTATGGTGCTTCTTGACTATTGTGTTTCTAGTCTTTAGTGTCTGTTGTTTGTGGTGTTTCTAGTCTTTGGTGTTGCTAGTATATGGTCTTCCTAATCTATGGTGTTTCTAGTCTATGGTATTTTTAGTCTATGGTGTTTCTAGTCTATGGTGTTTTTTTGTCTATGGTGTTTCTTATCTATGGTGTTTCTAGTCTTTGATATTTTTAGACTATGGTATTTCTAGTCTATGGTGTTTCTAGTCTATGGTGTTTTTAATCATTGGTGTTTCAGGTTTATGGATTTTCTAGTATAATATGTTGTTTCTAATCTATGATGTGTCTTGTCTATTGTTTTTTTTTTGGCTATGGTGTTTCTTGTCTATGCTGTTTCTTGACTATATGGTGTTTCTAGCCTACATATAGTATTTTTAGTCAATGGTAATTCAAGTCTACGGTGTTTTAAGTCTATAGTGTTTTTAGTCTGTGGTGTTGCTAGTCTATGGTGTTTTTGATCTATTATGTTTCCAGACAACGGTGTTTCTAATCTATGGTGTTTTTAGTTTATGTTGTTATTCGTCTACGGTGTTTTAGTCTTTGGTGTCTGTAGTCTATGGTTATTCTAGTCTATGTTATCTGTAGTGTATTTGTTTCTAGTCTTTGGTGTTGCTAGTAAATGGTCTTCCTAATCTATGGTGTTTCTAGTCTATGGTATTTTTAGTCTATGGTGTTTCTAGTCTATGGTGTTTTTTTGTCTATGGTGTTTCTAGTCGATGGTGTTTCTAGTCTATTATGTTTCTAGTCCATGGTGTTTCTAGTCCATGGTGTTTCTAGTCCATGGTGTTTCTAGTAAATGGTGTTTCTTATCTAAGGTGTTATAGTCTATGGTGTTTTTAGTAGATAATGTTTTTAGTCTATGGTTTTTGTGTCTGTTGTGTTTCTTGTATGTGGTGTTTCTAATGTATGGTGCTTTTAGTCTATGGTGTTTCTAGTCTATGGTTTTTCTAGTCTATGGTGTTTCAAAACTATGGTGTTTCTAGTCTAAGTTGTTTGTAGTCTATGGTGTTTTAGCCAATGGGTTCTGTAGTCTATGGTGTTTCTAGTATATGGTGTTTCTAATCTATGGTGTTTCTAGTCTATGGTGTGTTTGGTCTATGGTTTTTCTAGTCTATGGTGTTTCAGGTCTTTTTTGTTTCTAGTCAATGGTGTTTCTTATCTATGGTGTTTCTAGTCTTTGATATTTTTAGACTATGGTATTTCTAGTCTATGGTGTTTCTAGTCTATGGTGTTTTTAATCATTGGTGTTTCATGTTTATGGAATTTCTAGTATAATATGTTGTTTCTAATCTATGATGTGTCTTGTCTATTGTATTTTTTTTGGCTATGGTGTTTCTTGTCTATGCTGTTTCTTGACTATATGGTGTTTCTAGTCTACATATAGTATTTTTAGTCAATGGTAATTCAAGTCTACGGTGTTTTAAGTCTATAGTGTTTTTAGTCTGTGGTGTTGCTAGTCTATGGTGTTTTTGATCTATTATGTTTCCAGACAACGGTGTTTCTAATCTATGGTGTTTTTAGTTTATGTTGTTATTCGTCTATGGTGTTTTTAGTTTATGGTGTTTTTAGTCTATGGTGTTTTAGTCTATGGTGTTCTCAGTCTTCGGGGTTACTAGTATTTGGTGTCTGTTGTCTTTAGTGTGTTTCTAGTCTTTGGTGTTTCTTGTCAATGGTGATTCAAGTCTATGGTGTTTCTAGACTACGGTGTTTTAGTCTTTGGTGTCTGTAGTCTATGGTTATTCTAGTCTATGTTGTCTGTAGTGTATTTGTTTCTAGTCTATGGTACTTTTAGTCTATGGTGTTTCTAGTCCATGATGTTTCTAGTCTATGGTGTTTTAATATTTGGTGTTTCTTGTCTTTTCTGTCTTTTTTTAGTCTATGGTGTTTCTTGTCTATGGTGTTTCTTGACTATGGTGTTTCTAGTCTATAGTGTTTTTAGTCTGTGGTGTTGTTCTTCTTTGGTGTTTTAAGACTATGGTGTTCGTTGTCTATGATTTTTCTAGTATATGGTGTTTCTAATACATGGTGTTTCCAGTCGATGGTGTTTTTAGTCTATGGTTTTTCTAGTCTATGTTGTTTTTAGTCAATGGTGTTTCTTGTCTATTGTGGTTCTAGTATTGTTTTTTCTTGTCCATGGTGTTTGTAGTCTATGGTGTTTCTAGTCTAAGGTGTTTCTAGTTTTTGGTGTTTCTAGTCTATGATGGTTCCAGTCTATGGTGTTTTTGTCTATGGTGTTTCTTGTCTTTGGTGTTTCTAATTTTGGCGCAACTGATTTAGAGTTAGGAAGCCAGAGGGAAGCGCTTACTACCGACCGGGTGTTATAGTCGGGGACCAAGGTCCGATAGATCATCATTCTTCTGGATCGAAATCTTTTATACCACGGTTCATGTGCGGTACTAGGCCGGTACTTGGCTAACAGCGTCATCTAGCCTATGGAGCCGTATCAGCGCTCGCTGTCGTGCTTGCCACCGTAAGGCATGCGCTTGTGATGGCGAACAGTAGAAGTCACCACAAGATCATCTACAGACTTACTTTTGAGTACAAAAAAAATAAAGGGGTCTCATTAAATGCAGATTTTTTTAGTTCGTATTCAAGACTACTGGTAGTGAGTTATTGAGAATTCTAGCTATGAGCTAGAATTTATTATTAAATTTGATCTATTCACAAGTCTACTTGCAAAAGAAGGATTTTGTTAAAACTTTCTTTTATTTAGGTGGTGTTTAGGTGCACGAACTTCAAATTCATAACTGACTGTTTAGTGCAGATATTTGAAAAAACCTTTAATAAATCATTTATTTAGTCTCAATGAACAAAGGAAAATACATAAAAGCTTAAAAATACTATTATAAAAATATTTATTATTTCTCATAGAGATAGAATACTTTCTTTGCCTGAACTAGGTTGAACTAGTAAATAGTTTCTTTATTACCACTTAAATAATATTTTTAATCATCTTTATTGACTGGAACTCTGTGTAACAGCGTATAAGCGTGCCTGCGTGTACAGCGTAGCCTTTTGCTTGAACGTGTACGCGTCGCATTCGAACGTGCGGAGCGTCGAATCCGTTAGCTGTAGACATGGGTAGTTCCTGAATGAATGACACAATTGAAGTACTTCACCTATCTAGTCCACATATATCACTCACTCACTTTCGTTTAAAGCAGTTCATTTAGTTAAATCAATCAAGTTCTTTCAGTAACTCAGTGTTATGAGAGTAAAACGTATGGATATATTTTTGATAGTACAGAGAAGTGAGACAGTTGAGGCCGCGTACTCTGCTTTATAAATATATCCGTACATTATTTTAATACGTTTTAATTTAATTTTAATACTTTGCTGCCGGTATCTTATAAAAAATCAAAAAAGTCATTAGAATAGTCAACAATGGTTCACAATACTTAATTATGCAACGTAATTATAGCAGTAATTCATTATTTAGTTCAATAGATTGTTATAAAAGCCTCTATAGATCTACTGAACTAAAGTAACTAATTGAACTAGATGAGTGATACATATCTTCAACTCCCACTGAACTAAGATATCACTCCTTTCAGTTTAGTGAACGATTTTGCGCATGTCTAGTTAGCTGGTGCGAGAGCAGTATCCTCTTGGTCTGAAAACGTAAATAAATAAATATAAACCTAAACAACAACATCACATACATTGATCTGTGTATAATAAATAACACATAGAGTGCTGTTGTTAAGGTTCAGTTTTGAATTAAAGTAAGACATTAATTGAAACACTTCTTGATGCTTTCGAGTTTTATTTCGCACTTCTGTTCATTGCAACTTGAAAACTTTTATAAACGCGCAACACGTAGGCAAAATTTTATGAAGAATTGTGAAGATAACGCGAACCAGTGAACAAATAAATCATTTTTACTTCATAATAATCAAGCCGCACCGTTAGTCGTCCACCGCTGATCTAAGCCTTTCTTAAAGATTTCCAGATCAAGGATTCGCTAGCCACTATCAATTTGATCGTGCAATCTTTATAAGTAGATGAAAATTGTAAAAAAAACTGGCTAGTACATGTCGGAATCGCGCAAGAAAAGTTTCATTCGTACCATTCCTAAATGATTTTCCCGTTTATAAACGGTTTACGTTGTTTTATTTTCTTGCTTTGCTTGTTTGTTTTTTTTGGTGCGCTTCTTCCACTTGCTTATGTGGAAAAGGCAAAGGTAAATACCATACAGCCTGGACTTTAGTAAAACTCTTCTTATTGGATCTTTCGAATAACTACTTCCTTGCATCTTGTACTTACAAACTAACTTAACCTTAGCCTTAACATAACTCATTGAAATGCGAGGACGGTTCACTTTTAATGTTCGCTCAAGAAATAAAGTTTTACGCGGGAATATCGATTGGATCAGTACGGAGCATCTTGCTCTATTTCTTACATTCACTCCATGATTTTCTTCAGTAACACACTATGATGATTATTCCTCCTTACTGTCACAATAATACGCCACGAAAAAACAATTTAGAAAATTTTATTAAGAAACGGAGCCCATCTTACTCCCTTCGTTTCCCGCGAAAATCTCCTGTTCTTCTGACACTGACAGAGGATGACATGAAAAGTGCCACAGAATAAAAAGGAATAATAGGGGCCGCCCGCGTTACTTAGCTCAAAGCTTAGCTCACAAAAAGCTAAAAACTTTGATCGGATGTGTCGGATATAAAATACCACATCCTTATTTTTACCGGATTATAGTAGAACTATTGCAAAATGTATGACGGTTGACACTAAGACGTAGAAACTAGCGCCACGCTCCGCAAAAGCACTTCCCCTTAAAAGCATAGAGTAGAAGTTTGTAAAGAATACGTCAAATTTGACACATTCTTCTAGTCTATGGCCAATTTATTTTAATGGCGACTGGTCTGTTGATTGTTTCCTAATATTATTTATTTTGATGATCAAGATCCTGAATTAATGTTGTAATTGAGGTGACAATTACAGCCGCGACTGTAAACCTGTATTTTAGCGGTATTGTGCCGTTCCTACCTAGATTGTTGAAAACTGTTAAAATGACTACTCACGAAGTGGTGCAGCATGAAGCCCAGCAACATTTACATGAAGTTCCTGTGCTAAATTTACTTGTACCGATGCAACAACAGCAGCCCGTTATGACACAACTGGTGCCTGTACAGCCCGTTCAACAGAACCTAGACCCTGTTCCAGAGACGAACGACGCGAAAAGAATAAAATCCGACAAGAAAAAAAAGGAAGCAATTGACGGTCAAGCCAAAGAAATTATCTTCAAAGTGATCAAGTTCTTCGAAAGTGAAAAACAGAACAGAGGCTACGCTTTTCCAGTGGAGAACGTTGTTAAACGGGCGTGCGCAGCGACTGGACTCTCTGAGAGCACAATCAAAAGAATAAAGAGGGATGGACTTCGCGCCGAGGCTACTCAAACAAAAATGACAGGTCCCAAAAAGAAACGAGTTAGAAAAACTAAAGTGCAACTGGACTACTTCCAATTATGTGCATTACGAGGTATTGTGAACAGTTACTCTGTCAGAAAAGAGGTGCCTACTTTAGGTAAAATACTGGCGTCAGCCAAAAACGAACTTAATTTTAAAGGAGGCAAGGAATCTCTAAGGTTAATATTGTTGAACAAACTGGGTATTAAGTTTAAAAAGTGTGAAAAGAAGAATAAAAAACCCCCGGAGCAGACGCCACCTCCTCCGCAACAAGTTCCTAATGTTATGCCGCACCCGAATCCCTTCCCTGAAATGAAACCTATGGAAAATCACTGCGTATACACGAATATGATGCAGCACATACCCTCAGTGTCCTATTAGCACATAAGATAGTGTACATACCTGTAAACTGTAAAAATTGGAAATGTTTGATCAGATCTTATTTTTGTACAGTAAGCTATCAATTGACTACATTTTGTAGAATTTTTGAGTTGATAGACATTACATTTGTTTGAATATTGAACTCATGGTGCACCTTGCAGGGCCAGTTCTAATTTTAATTCCTGTGGGAATTGTTGACATACGAACAGATGTTGCAGATAATATTTTAATCATGAAATTTCTACAAATTATTATTTTGTTGTGTTGTCTGTCATACACAATCAGCATTGCATATATGCAATATATAGATAGTCTATTATATAGATATCAAATTGTTTGACAGAAGTCTTTGAAAGACTATTCTGCTATTCTAGGACTCCAAACCTCGGTCAATCCTCAGCTATCATTATATAAATCAGTTACATAATGTATTTAAACATTATTTTGGTATGTAAAAGGAATTATGTACAAGTTTGCCAAGAACAATGTAAAGGTAGGTACATAGATAATTTCATTATATTAATGATAGTATAGTTTTATATGGATAAGGCTGAATATTATTGTGTATTATAGCTATTTTTAATCAAATTAAACTTATTAATTTGTCTTTTTTGTTTATTATTCACAGTCCTTGAAAAATTTGTTGCATGATTTGGTGTGATTATTTTGACTTCTGACTATACTGAGATTATAACAGCCTTTGGAATGCTATTGAAGAACTACCTACTTCTTGAAACAGTTTGAAAAAATGTATGACTGCATCTTTTAGTTTTCAATCATGACACACATTTCCAGTAGATCCATTTAAATAATACGAGAAGCATTCCACAATATTTTTGGGATTCGCTTCCGCATGCAAACTTGTCGGTATGCTAGAGGCCTAATACCCTTACCTTTTTTTATTTTTTTGTGAAATCAGTAAAAGATTCAAACAGTGTTGAAAAATGCTTTATTTTTAAATATTTAAATAAATATTGCTTGTTACCTAAAAATGTGTTTAGTTAGATACAATAAAGAATAATCTGTTTATAAAAAAATTGATAGAGATCAGAAGATATTAACTTAATTGTTGTACTAATAAATAAATAAATTATTATTATTTACATACCTACTTCCATTATGTATAACACGAGCTGTGATGCATTGATGACTTAAGGCTCAGGGTTATCACTGCAGAAAAAAATTCCTGAAAGTTAACCCAACTGGTAATACCATAATAATTGTACCAGTTGGGTATGTACTATGTAGGTACTATGAGAACATAAACTAAATAATGAAAATTTATCGTTAAATTAAGTAGTATTAACTATGTTATGAAAGTTATCACATAATAATCAATGAACATTACACAATGCCTTAAAACAGACATTTAACTAGATAAATACATCATAAACTTAATTTTTAAATTACCACAATTATACACGGTAAATTGTTAGATTGAGATAACAGCCCACTATTTTTCACCTTTGAAATACATGTTGTTATTGATATATATGTCCCACTGCTGGGCACAGACCTCACCTCAACTGTAAGGTGGTACGAGCTATACTCCACCACGCGGGCTCAGTGCACCGCGGTAGAGGGGTGTGTGTAATGTAAGTGACCAACCTTACTTCAGATGTTATAAGGCCGCCCGAGGGCCTCTGACCAGGCTTAACGACAAACCTAACTGTTCAAAGTCCAAAGCTGTTTCTTCAGTTTACCAACTTGACACAGTAACACGCTTTTTATTAATTAGATTCGTTCAGTTTTCTTTGTAAAATTAGGTGTTTTTCTTTTAATTAATACGTTACATAATTTTAATTCTTTGCTGCCGGCATCTTATAAAAAAATCAGTTTTGTCATTATGTCATTAGAATAGTCAACAATGGTTCACAATACATACTCATGCAACGCAATTATAGCACTACTTCATTATTTAGTTCAATAGAACGTAATGAAAGCCTATATATAGATCTACTGAACAAATTGAACTAGATGAGTAATCTTTTCTGCTTACCCCAAAGGTATGACTGGTAGAGAATGCCCAACGGCGTTAAGTCCACCTTTTGTACATAGTTTTTTTGTGCAATAAAGCCTAAATAAATACATAAATGAGTGATACATATCTTCAACTCCCACTGAACTATATCACTCCTAACTTACGATCGTTTACTAAAGTATACAGTAAACGATTTTGCGCATTTTAATTAGAAGTCACGGTACCTAGCGACTAACGGGTCTCTCTCTATCTCTCTCACTTTCGAACACCTAGCGCCGTCCGTTTCTTATAAGTTCTTCTAGCTATTTAACAATACAGGAATGAATGAGAGGGGTTACACGCTAGCCCCCAATTCCCTCCCCCTATTGTGCTGTGTCCTTTCGTGTGTTCTCATGGCGGTACTCTGCGCGAAGGTGGCGGGGCAGTGTGGACATTTGTATGGGCGCTCGCCTGTGTGCGTGCGACGGTGATTCGTCAGAATTCGGTTTGTCTGGAAGAGAATAAACTTTTTTTTTAATTAGCCCCTGAAAACAGCTGGTAAACATTAACGGCTGGAAGTATTTCGACCCGACTGAATTAAAATATCTTTCAAATAAAAAAAACCGCTCTGATTTTGATCCATGCGTTCGGGAGTTATGATTCAGAATACAAATAGAATGACATCAATAACACAAACAGAATATTGTAAAACACCCCTTTTTTTCGTAAAAGCTATGCTTCCTTTGCTGACAAGGGGGAAGGGTAAATAATTGTTATTCTGCTAACGTAATACTGTTTACGTAAGCAAGGGGGAAGGGGGTAAAAGCTTTGCTTACTCTTGCTGACAATGTGGATAGGGGGGAGGGGTAAATAATTGTAATTAATCTGCTAACGTAATACTGCTTACGTAAGCAAGGGGGAAGGGGGTGAAAACTTTGCTTACTCTTGCTGACAATGGGGATAGGGGAGGAGGGGTAAATAATTGTAATTAATCCGCTAACGTAATACTGTTTACGTAAGCAAGGGGGAGGGGGTAAAAGCTTGGCTTACTTTTGCTGACAAGGGGGGAGGGGTAAATAATTATATTGAATCTGCTAACGTATTATTGTTAACGTAAGCAAGGGGGAGGGGGTAAAAGCTTTGCTTTTTTTGCTGCCAAGGGGATTGGGGGGAGGGGTAAATAATTGTAATTAATCTGCTAACGTAATACTGTTTACGTGAGCAAGGGGGAAGGGGGTAAAAGCTTTGCTTACTCTTGCTGACAATGTGGATAGGGGGGAGGGGTAAATAATTGTAATTAATCTGCTAACGTAATACTGTTTACGTAATCAAGGGGGAGGGGGTAAAAGCTTTGCTTACTTTTGCTGACAAGGGGGATTGGGGGGAGAGGTAAATAATTGTATTTAATCTGCTAACGTAATATTGTTTACGTAAGCAAGGGGGAGGGGGTGAAAGCTTTTCCTACTTTTGCCGACAAGGGGGATAGGGGGGAGGGGTAAATAACTCTAATAAATCTGCTAACTTAAGATTTAAATGGCCCCTTACATCCACGCCTACTCTCTATCTCATTTTGTTTTTAACTTTTTACTATCTTATGGTTTTTGCAACGGTCGTTAAAATAGTCGGTATTAAATAATATTTTATTAATATCTAGACAATGCCTTATCATATCATATCATAATATTTATTTGCAAAAAAACATTGTATTAAAATATGGTACATACAGATAATTAATGCACATGTTTTGCTATTACAAACAGCATGCAAAATTGTGTTTGTAATTGTATTGTACATCGGCATAGTAAATGTAAAAATGACATTACTTAAGTACAAATTACATTAAAATATAAACATACTGAAATCATAAATAAATTGAAAAGTGTCATATTAGATTAATTGTATTAGGATGATGTAAAGGTGCACTCACACTGAACCCCCGGCCGCATATATCGCACATCTTGTTCTTCGGCATCGGTATCTTCTCGTGCACGTGCTGCCTGTGGGTGCGCGCTGAAAACGCTGAGCAGAACGTCTGAAATCATATTAGGTATGTAACTGTAAGTTTACTTTAACTAATATCTCAAAGATTTAAAAAAATATATACAGCAACATCACACACACATTGATCTGACTCCGTGAAATGAATGGGTAATAGGTCCGAATAAAATAAGTGTTGAACGTCCAATAATTGATTTATTGCTGTCCTCAATAACTAGATTACATTGGGTTATATGAGAAGAGGTGCGTCACATACACTTCAGTAAGTAGCTAAAGCACTTGTGTTACAGATATCAGAATCAACAGTGGTATTACAAAAAAACTTAAATAAATACATATAACACCCAGACCAGGTACAAACAGACATGTACATGCACATAAATGTTTGTACAGTGCGGGGATCGAACCCGCGACCTCTTGGTTAATAGTCAACTTCTTGACTATTACACCAAAGAGGTCGTCAACGATAGAATGTACAGTCAGCGTCCAAAATAACGCGACGCTTAATAAGTACCATATCAAAATAGTAAATTTGACAGATTTATTAAAGAATTAACAAAACGCACACTCGAAATGTTATTTTTAAATACATACTTATTTATTTAAAACTTCATTGCACAAGAAATGTACAAGGGGTGGACGTAATGCTAAAAGGATTTTCTGCCATTCAACCCCAAGGTCATGCAGAAAAAAGACAATGGGTGCAGTGAAAATAAAATGAGAAAGGTAAATTGTGGTTAATAACGAAATATTATAAATAAACATAATATAGAGATATAATACAATTCCAAAAATTTATATTGAATTACATTATAATATAGAAATAAATAAATATCAATCAATTAAATGAATAATTATTATTATGACCTTACCTACCTACCTTATTTTTAACGCTGACTGTACAAGTAAGATGCGCCAAATGTCTTTCATTGCATTGCTTAACATGCTTTGAAGCAAGTTTGTTTCCGGGTAGCACAATATACAGGGTGTCCCAAAAATCAACGATACGCCGAAAACGTGTGACATTGACACAGTAGTGACAGATATTACAAAAATGTAAAATAAAAATTTTACGTGTATATCATATTGTATATAAGGATTTTTTTTAAATAAGTCTAGTAAATGTGACTCTAATATTTTCAAGAAAAATGAGTGGGGTGTCGACCACGGGCTCCTGGGGCTCAGCACACTGGTGACCATAGGTCTGGCAGCTACCTCGGCCAAAGGATTACAATACTGTATAGATAATATTGCCGTTCTTTTGGGCACCATACTCAATGGCAGCGCTGGGGGTGATATTTTTTCTATATAGTTACAATTATTGTTTATTTATTATATTTTGTTTAACTGTTTTTTATACTTTTATTAGGCTAGTTAGAAAAATGTAATACAACCTGGCGACGTACCATAGATATCTCGACATACCTTGTTTCAGATATCGCATCTGTGCTTCGTCCCAGCGAACCATAGATATCTCGACATACCTTGTTACAAGTATCGCATCTGTGCTTCGTCCCAGGGAACCATAGATATCTCGACATATCTTGTTACAAATATCGCATCTGTGGTTCGTCCCAGGGATCAATAGACATCTCAACATACCTTGTTACAAATATCGCATTTGTGGTTCGTCCCAGGGAACCATAGACATCTCGACATACCTTGTTTCAGATATCGCATCTGTGCTTCGTCCCAGGAAACCATAGACATCTCGACATACCTTGTTTCAGATATCGCATCTGTGCTTCGTCCCAGGGAACCATAGACATCTCGACATACCTTGTTACAAATGTCGCATCTGTGCTTGGTCGTGTTCACGTGTACCGACTTGTAGTGGTTCGTCATGCGGATCTTCCTCGTGAACACTTTGTCGCACTCGGGGCACGGGACCCTGCGGAGAGAGAGAGAGATAGATACAGTGAGACAGGAAAGACGGAGACTGCACTCTATGACGTTTTCATACTTTTATACGTGCCAATAATAGGATGATTTTCACATACTACTATACGAAGCACCCCACGCTTTTTACTCTACTGTAATATAAATTCCGTGTACTCAGAAATTATTTTCTCTTTTTTAGTTAGCAATAAAAGCGTGTTTTTTTAGTTTTTTAAACTATTATTTTTCTTATTCTTCTTATCAAATATTCGCGAAGAATTGATTTATCCCATGAACGTAAAATTTTCTTAATTATTTCAAGGGACACTTGAGAATTTTTTTCATTTTTATTTCGTTTTTGTTTCTGCCTTCAGTAATGAAAAAAACAATTACTGGCCTGCTGCTGCACATTACATAAATAAATTAAGTTTAGTGGAAATTTACGAGTAAAGCAAAATATTCTTTTTTTTTCAGCTTTACATAAATAAATTACTTGCTTAGTGTAAACTAGATTACCTATCTCACTGTATCTTAGGATCTAGGCCTGAGTGTGACGTTCAATGTCAGAGATATTTTGTAATAGGCGAGTGTTTATCATGAACGAGTAAGATATTACACATGATTAACGGGGCAATGGGCTATATCATTGTCCATTGACAGATGATGGATCGAACGAATGAATGGTGAATCGGTGAACAAATGAATGGTTAATGGGTGGATTGGTAAACGATGATGAATGGTGTAGTAACTGTCGAATGAGTGATGAAAGGTTTAATGAATGATGATCTGGTGAAAGAGCGAATGATGAACGAAATGAATGGTAAACGAATTAATAATGGTTGGAAGAATGAAAGGTTACTGGGACTGGAAAGACTGATGATCGGATGTATCATTGTTGCACGCGTGAATAAATAAATGATGAATGAGTGAACGAATAAACAACTCACCGAACCCTTTTAGGCGGCGTATGTTTAGCAGCCGTTGCCAAATGCCTCTTATATTTGTATTCACTAGGGAACTGTTTGTCGCACTCGACGCAGTACGCGAGCTCGACGCCGCGGCCCCCGCGCGGCAGCCGCGCGTGCTGCATGCGGTAGTGGTTCTCCAGCACGTGGTAGTGCGCGTACGTGCGGTTGCATTCCACGCACGTCGCTGGAGTGTGGTGGCGTCTGGGGGAGAGTTTTGAAATAGTTTAAAAGATATTAAATTCACACTCAAATTGATCCAAATCCGATATTTTTGTAAACTTTATTGGACAGGTGAAACTAAATAAAAGCTTTTTTCTGCATGACCTTGAGGTTGACTGGCAGAAAATGCTTGTAGTGCTAAGTCCACCGTTTGTACATTTCTTGTGCACTAAAGATTTGAATGCTTGTAAATAGTGACGTCTATTTACAAGCATTCAAATCTTTAGTGCACCATCTCCGTGCTTCGGAAGGCACGTTAAGCTGTTGGTCCCGGTTAATATCGATAGATTAGTCATTAAGCCTGGTCGGAGGCCCTCGGGTGGCTTAATAACATCTGACAGTAAGGTTGGTCACTTGCCTTACACACACCCCTCCACCAATCCGCACTGAGCCCGCGTGGTGGAGTATGGCTCGGACCACCTCATAGTTGAGGTGAGGCCTGTGCCCAGCAGTGGGACTTATATAGGCTGATGAGAATGAGAAAGATTAAAATAAATTAAATATTTGTAAAATAAGGACCTAGGACAGTATAAAATCATTGCACTCACTTTATATGGATTTCAAGTGTTCTCTTCTTGACGAAACTCTTTCCACAGTGGTCGCAAATTATCCGCTCGTGACTTTCTTTGTAGTGGATACTGAACTCTCTCAATGTACTGAAACATGAAATAATAAAAGACGTTACGTAGTTAGATATAGCTCAGTGAAGTCTCTGTACTATTACCTGACTTCATGGGAAGAAAACTACATAATTTGCTACATAAGAAAAATTATATAATCTTTCGATTTTAAATCGGAATGAAGTAACCAAGAAAAAGGACAAATGCCAATGCCGCACTGGCGGATTACAAGCGTGTTTTCGCACGAACACGGTGCGTGTGCGCATGGTGTGCGCAGCGAAAACGTCGCGGCTGCGCAGCGAATACGTTGTGCGCGCGAAACGATTTCGCGTGGCCGCCATTTTGTAGAGTAGCATACTAATAATCTTAAGTGTTAATCTTTACGTTTAATGTCACTTTGAATCAGATGTAACAAACAAATCATAAAATGTACGTCTTAACATTCGGAGATAAGAACTGAATTATCTTGGATATTTTCTTATTCTTTTGCAAAACAACACAGTAGTCGCTTGCATTCAGTCGATTGGTTGTTATTGGATCCTCCCAATATCTTCGAACGTTTTTTGCGTCGTCGAAGTTACAAAGCTAACAGCAGTATTTCATCGTCGGAAACCATTCTGAGTATATCGTTCGCCGCTCACTCAAGGCGGTAATGTTGCGAATCCGCGACGCGTACGCTCCGCGTTCGCAACGTGTTCGCTGCGTAGCCGCTTCGCTTTGAAAACGCTTGTAATCCGCCAGTGTGGCATGGCTCTAAAACTCTTATTTGTCTAGGAGTAATATGTTCCTCTTAACTAAATAATTGTACATTTAATTTAAAGTATATCCTTCTTATAATTTAGGGACTCATGTGTCGAAAAGTCCTTAATGAATTACAAAATAACTCATTTAAGTACTTTTTTTGCTTTTAATTGAAACACGCAATAAAATTGTAATTATAGCCGTGTAGATGCTACACACATGACACTAACCTGCAAGTGGTATCACAGACGCGGCAAGAATATATCCTGGTGTGCGAGCGAGACATATGCCTAGTGAGCGACGCGCGTGAGTGAGACAGGTAGCCGCAGACGCTGCATTTGAGATACGCGCTGTGTCTACGCCAGTGTTTGTGCGTCGCTTCCCAAGATGGCGTCGGTGATTTGCATTCTAAACAACGCGGTGGGGGCGACTGGAATGATAGATTTTGGACCCTATTAAAATAAGACCGGCTCCACACGTAGGTCGAACAGTTGGCTCGAAAACTAACTCAATTGGCCGTTAGAATAAAACACTGACAAAGCACCAATCAATGTTGAGTCCAAGATTTTTTCTAGGTCCCCTCATTGGGTGATGGATTTTTCGCCCAATTTTTCGCCCGATCTCTGGATATGGATATGCAGTACTGGAGACTATAAAGTAATCTGTGCTTAAGTTTCACAGATCCAGCGTCTACAGGCTGGCATTGCACGGATAGGATTTTAGCCTTTGCCCTGCATAAAAAATCATACCACAGCGTTCACCAATCCCCAATTTGTATACAAGGAAAACTAAAAATACACCCGATCCGGACCTGTAGATGCTTACTTCAAAAAAAAATCGGTCGTCTGTTAAGTCGGATTACTGACGATAGTTGAACGTGACAACGTCTTTGTCGCTCGTTCCGCGCTCTCGCTTGCACTTCAACCCTTGCATGGAACGCCGCAGAGCGAGATAACACCGCATGCGTCATGTTTTTTGGTGCGTGCAGCCGGCTCCATCGAATTGTAAGACGTTGTCACGTCAAAATCATACAACAGCGTTCACCGATCCGCAATTTTTTTACAAGGATAACTAAAATCCGCGATGCGTCCGATGCGAGCCTGTAAACACTAACCTCAAAAAAATCTATACTAATATTATAAAGCTGAAGAGTTTGTTTGTTTGTTTGAACGCGCTAATCTCAGGAACTACTGGTTAGAATTTTAAAATTCTTTACGTGTTGAATAGACCATTTATCGAGGAAAGCTTTAGGCTATATAACATCACGCTCCAACTATAAGGAGCGAAGAAATAATGGAAAATGTGAAAAAAGCGGGGGGGAAATTATTCATCCTTGAGAGCTTCCGTTGCGTGCGCTGCGAAAACGGTTCAAGATACCAAAAATACATGTATGAAAGAATTATTCTTCTAAAAAATGATCTAAAAAAATGTCTGCGACAGTATATGTCTATGCCCAAAATAACTATTACACGCGTACGAAGTCGCGGGCACAGCTAGTTTACCATAAAGTAATCATTATGTATCTAATGTCTCTAAGTCTAAGTCATCTCAACGAAAATCGGATCAGTAATTTAGTCGCGAAACATACGTGATAAATAGAAAGGGGTTACATTCACATTTCATTGTAATAAAGAAGGAATATAAATATCACGCAAAACTAATCAGAGGCCCGTACGGGTCCGGATGTAGCCGGTGCGTTCGCTCGCACGCACGCCCAAGTTTGTAAGAGTGACAGGGATGGCTACATACGAAATGAATGAACTGAACAAAATGAATGAAATGGTGAAATGAATGAAATGAAATTACATTTATTATCTGCTTATGAATAATTTACACGGAAGATGACATATACTGGGTGGCCGGAGAGTTAATTTTGATGAATTAAAGGTGTATCCAAATCACACCCATGTTTTACGATTTTGCTTAGCTTAGGAATTATTATTCGTTTATATTTACTTAATTTTTATCTATTTTTTTATCATTCTGGCGAGTCTTTGGTATTCTTCTGTAGGTGACTCAATTAAGTTTGGATGGTAGATCGAAACTAGCCCAGTAAATTCCCCATTCAAGATACTAGAAATCAAGCAAAAAATGAACGAAATCGAATCTAGTTTGCAATGAGTGCTTCTCAGGTTCATAATACATTTAATATTGCTACGGCAGTCAACCATTAATGTTTGTAATTGGCATGATGACAGCTATCTTAAATATTTTCAAGACCATGGCGTTTAAAAAACATAGCCCCTATGAAGTAATTATAACCAGTTTATTTCCAAAAAGCTGTCGAAACCAATTTTTAAACACACAAAACTCAATAAATATTCGGTCAATTGACTCCGATTTCTAATATATGACCGTGACGTCACACTCATGTATTCCCATACAAAATCTATGGAGGCAGACCGTTTTGACAGATAATAAAAAGTATGTCAACGATTGGTGGTGTCGTCTAGCCAATTACTTAAATATTTCTAAGCTTCCTTTGTTACTAACCCATGGATCATGTTGTCCGAAATGAAGAATTTGAATTTGAAAAAAAGAATTAAAAAAATAACATCAGAACTCAAAGAAACTTAACATGCGTTCCCCGGCCACCCTGTATCAGACTAGATGACACCAACAATCGTTGACATACTCTTTATTATCTGTCAAAACGGTCTGCCTCCATTGATTTTGTAATACAAACAAACAATTTTGGGAACAAAAAATCGTGACGTCACGGTTTTGTATCAGAAATCGGAATCAATTGACCAATATTTATTGAATTTTGTGTGTTTAAAAATTGATTTCTACAGCTTTTTCGAAATAAACTGGTTGTATTAACTTCATGGGGGCCATGTTTTTCAAACGCCATGGTTTTCGACCTTGAAATATTTAAGATAGGTGTCATCATGCATTTTCTTGGTTTTCCTAGCATTACACGATTCCTTACCTCCATATGGTTAAAAGTTTCATGCCTCTTCAGATCTATAGTTCTTCTATATGCGTTTTTACAATACCCACACTTATACGGCAGTTTGCTATAACCGTAGCACGATTTGTCTCTTTCCAACAGATCCTCTATCTCTTTCTCGCTCAGTATTATTCTTTCGCAATGTTTCCTCACGTCGGATAAGTCTATGTCTAGCTTTGTGACGTTTGCTTTGCTTTCATATCTGTAAAATAATAAAAATAATAATAATAGTCCTCCTGACCGATTTCGACCACGCGGCCAATCTCAACAGAGATCAGCCAACTATGCAGCAGATATTACAGTGCACAAGTGTGAGCACAATACACAGGTGCACTTACTTTTCCATCACTCAAAGTTCAGTGAGACGGCAATCCGACATGACCAGAGAGAGATCAAGCACAGGACCAACGGCTCAACGTGCGCACCGAGGGGGTGTAACACCGCCAACTTCCCGACTCCGAGCTTTTGCAGAGAAATTCATGAAAGAAAATCTCAGAAACAATTTTGTCTCGACCTGAAATTCGCACCCAAGACCTCTATGTAAGGCAGAAGACTTTGCCACTACACCAACGAGGCAGTAATAGAAATACATAGTTACTTGATGACTATTTGTTAACTTATCCATTTGCATGGGACAACTGTCAGTTTTTGTGTTTGTTTGTTTGACAATGTTTTGACGATACGAATACATCACCCCCTTACCTATTTACCATATAAACTTACCTGTAAATACTTTGCTTCTTAAGCTCTTTCCTCTTAGCCCTCTCACTCCTAATATCATTAACTAACTCAGCACTAATATCTAACTTTGAGTCATCTAACTCATTCAATTTATTATAATCAATAGTCAATAGTTCATTATCACTAAATGTGTCATCATTATATGTAACATCTTGGCTATTGATATCATTCTCTATATTTTCCTGTTTTATTATATTGATTATTTCTTTTTGCTCCAATTCTGTATGCTTTGGTGGATTGTTGTTCAATTCTATGTGTTCGAAGTTGGCATCGTAGAAATCCTTTTTGACAGTGGTTAGGTTTGACAGTGACGAGATGTGGTTGTTTTCCTAAAAAAAATCAACATTTTATTTGGTCTTAAATTAAGTGAAGTATTTTCAAATGTTCTATGAAGCATTCAGAACATATTATAATACAGACTTTTTACACAACGCGACAAAGGGACGAGACGCGATTGACATTGACACGAAGCATTTGAAGTATTGGTCGCGTCGCGCCGCATAGCATCGCACTTGTCGCGTTGCTTCGCTAACGTATAACAACGCCTTACAATGATTTCTTCATTTATTTATTTTATTTGGAATAGGTTTGCTCTTGACTCAAGACTAAGCCCAACGAGGCAAACACTGAGTCTACGATGAAGCGAGTTCACCTAGAAAATGCCTGTTCACTCTAGCTTTGAAAAATCCTAGATTGTAATTGCAGGGAATGAGAACTTACGCAGGTAGTGAGAATTTAATAGATTTAATTAATAGGTCAAAAAATCCTCTTTGTGTTTATGCAAAACAGATTTTTAATGTGCAGCCCATAATCAGGGACAAAAATTGGTCTAAGCCACAAACTTAAAACATATAAATTTATTAAAGATTCTTACCAGCTTGTAAAATGTCTGTTGCAAGATAAATTGTGCTCTCTGTATACGAGTTTGGAATGTTTGAATCTTTTGAAGGTGAGCTATACATTCCCAGCACAGGATCACCCTTGTCTCCTGTAACAAAAAGTAATTTGGAAATTATTGCTAACTAAAAAAGATAAAATATTTTCTGAGTACACAGAATTTATATTACGAGTACAGTAGAGTAAAAAGCGTGGTGTGCACTTTATGACGTTTTCATACTTCACTTTTTATAGTTGCCAATAATAGGATAATTTTCACATTAACTGTATCAAGCACCCCATGGTTTTAACTCTACTGTAATATAAATTCTATGTACTCAGAAATTATTTTCTCTTTTTTAGTTAATATGAAAGCATGTTTTTTTAGTTTTTTAAACTATTATTTATTTTTATTTTTTTAGTTAATTAGGATAATGGTAAACTCTTATCAAATTATTGCATTGTCTACTGATGACAATGTAATAATTTGATAAGAGTAATATACATACTTAATATGTATGTGTGCAAAGTTTAAAATTAATCCGATTTCTGGAAGTTGGTGAAAATTGAGCTCAAAAACTCCTTTTCATACATTCTTACATACATACATACATACACTCCGATCTAATAAAAGCATGTTAATTATTTGCTGTTCCTTTTGTTAGTCTCGCTAAAACTTGAGAACGGCTGTACCGATTTTGCTAATTTTGATTTTGAATTATTTGTAGAAGTTCAGGGAAGATTTAAACAGTGAGAAAACATATAAAAATGCGAAAACAGCGGGCAGGACGACGTATGCCGGGTCCGCTATATAATATCACATGTGACAAAGAAATCCAATCTGACGAAAAAAACTAGTTAGATCTCATCTAGGGATTAATTAATCATACTGTTAATCAAAATGATATTATAAATGTGAAAGTTTCTTTGTTTGGATATTTGTTAGTCAATCACACTGAAAAAACTGGACACATTTTGATGAAATTTGGTACACACAAATTTGGTAAACAGACATAAAAAAATTACACAAGTTAACCAACACTCTCGATGTGACGATAGATTAGTTGTGGGCAGCTCTCACACAGCACTTATGTGCAACAGTGTTCTTTGCATGGTACCCACTCTCACTCACTATAAAACTTCCAAAGATCTAAGAGATCTCGATCTTTTCGAATTTAAGTCAAAGGTGACAGACATGCTCATAGAAATGTTAATATTTTTATTTAAAAAAAAATAACTGCAGGATTTATGATGGATAAGAAATTATAAAATGTATTTAATCTATTATTTTGCATTTTAACATTAACTTTAATTCTATTGTTTTAATTGTATTTTTGTAGTTACAACATGGACATTTTATTCATTACTAACAATAAATGAAATACTTTAATTTAATACGTAAAAAATCCATGTAAATAAAATTTGCACACCACACTATTGGTAGAATACATCAGATTTTTATGAAGGTTACACCTGTAAGGAAACTGTATTCTTACAAATAAACTATTACTTACTAGTAAAGTGATTTTGCAGTGCAGTTAAAAGCACTAAATACACGTAAACAATAGCATCTATAGGCGATTGATCATTACAATCACTACTAATATAGTTTAGAGGTCGTAAATATGTAATAAACTCACACAAAACTGGTTCTGGCCGCCTAGAAGACTCAAAAACAAATCAACTTGGTTGCGAATCGTGGACACACTGCGGTCAGCGCTTAAACAACCCCGGCAAACACCTGGTATCGGGTCCTTTTTATCATATTCAAGTTTTATAGCAAACATGTTCACTGTAGACTGTGTACACACTATAAATTACGGTAATTATCAATGAAAATTAAAGGAAATACGAATAAAAACAGTGACAAGTATTGAACAACTTGACGACAGCACTCCGTTTCTTAAAATTATGTAGCTGTCAGCTGTCGTTTCTAAATCGTTAATAAGTTTTTTTCGTGAAATGGAACGACGTTGCTCGATTTCATCATAAAAGTTACGTAGTAACTATTTAGTAATCTGTGATAAAAGCCCCAAGCAAAATAATTTATCTTTGCCCCAAGTTACATTTCATAACTACCCAAGAAAATATAAATACTATGTAGAAGAAGAATATCTCTGGTACATTCATCCATTCAATTAAATTGTTGTCATGTCTTGTCAATCTTAACTGCTCGAGTTAAAAAAAAGAAAAAGAGTGAGTCATTTTAGTGATGTCCTTGCGTATTTCGAGGGTAATCAATACAATCTTATTCTATAAATCGATAAAGTTATCGACTAATCGATATCGATATAGACTATCGATTAGCGAATTTCGATTCCCTAATCGATATGCAGTATTTAGTTGCTAAAGCTTCAAAAATAAAATTATACTTTCAATTGAATCAAAACTTTTATTCACTAAACCATTCCAAAAATACTTATTCTGCCATAACAATGTAGTCTTAGACCTCGTACCTCTCGCAAGCGTGTTTTAATTTGAGATTGTAAAGAAATGTGCATACTTAATGCTAAAAAATAAAGTAACTTATTATCATAGCTTCTAAAATTAACTAGAGCAATTTATTAAACACTAGCTGTGCCCGCGACTTCGTCCGCGTGGAATTTTAACTGTTACAGCCTTCACCGCGTGGAGGTACTCCCAGCCTATGCTACTGTTTAACATGACCCAAATGCAGGCATACCTGCGACTCTATAACAGGTACACACAATGAGTTCCCTTAGTTAGGTAGGGTGATTAATTCATCCCAAGTTTAGGCCAGTTAACACTTAGTCACTTGGCGTGAGTTATTATATATTTCACTGTCTAGGTAAAACTCAATCAAATGAAAAAATCCCATCAAATTCAGTCCTGTAGTTTCTGATATTCAATTTCCTGCCTACACTCTTAGTCTATTGGCGTGATTATTGCAAGTGATGCTGAGTCAAATAAAAAAAGTCCCATTAAAATCGGCCCAGTAGTTTCCGAGATTCAATTTTCTGCCTACCCCCTTAGTCTATTGGCGTGATTATTTCTATCCTTCTTTACCTTCCAAGTAATGTTGAGTCAAATAAAAAAAAGTCCCATTAAAATCGGTTTAGTAGATTCTGAGATTCAATTTCCTGCCTGCCCCCTAAGTTCATCGGCGTGATTATTTATATCCCAGTTTACTCTCCAGGTGATACTGAGTCAAATAAAAAAAGTCCCGTCAAAATCGGTCCAGTAGATTCTGAGATTAGCCCGGACAAACAGACAGACAGACAGACAGACAGACAGACAAAAATTTTAAAAATTGTTGTTTTGGCTTCTATTACGGTAATTAAGACCCCCTGTAACAATTTTTCATAAAAATCTTCAATGTACAGAAATCGATCTTTTACAGTCTTATTATATGTATAGATAAGATCTAACAAGGATGGTTATCATTCTGATGAATATAAAAGAAATGTACTAACCGTTACAAACCTAATCTATACTTCTATACTAATATTATAATATTATAAAGCGGAGAGTTTGTTTGTTTGAACGCGCTAATCTCAGGAACTACAGGTTCAAATTGAAAAAATATTTTTGTGTCGTATAGACTATTTATCGAGGAAGGTTTTAGGCTATATAACATCACGCTGCAACTATAAGAAGCGAAGAAATAATGGAAAATGTGAAAAAAACACACACAGATATCAGCCAACAGACTACGTAGGAGATATTATAGTGCACAAGTGTGAGCACAATACACAAGTGCACTCACTGTTCCATCACTCTCAAAGTTCGGTGAGACGGCAATCCCACATGACCGCAGAGAGATCTGGCGCAGGACCAACGGCTTAACGTGCTTGAACAGTTGGCGGTTTTACACCCCCGTGTCTCGGGGTGTAAAACCTGGCTGTGGCGACCTGGGATTCGAACCCAGGACCTGTTGGATGTTAGGCAGAAAATTTGCCACTACACCAACGAGGCAGTTGCGGGTAGGTAGTATAACTTTTCCTTCAAAGTTGCTTTTAATAGGAGACGGAAAGTACCTCATTTTGAATATAAAATTGAAATTGTCCGAGATGTAGGAGAAAGAGTGAGTAACATTGAGGACTTAATATCGAAAGTTCACCCTGAAGTAAGCGAAACAGACAATAAAGATCATCAATGGATGTGTCAAAGGGCAATATTGGGAGTGAGAAACTGTAGCGTGGAGGAAATTAATAAAATAATTATTTGAACCCAAGTGGCCTTCACCCATATTCTCTCAAGTTAAAAAGAGGTGCCCCAATAATTTTACTTAGAAATCTTAAACCACCAATTACACAACCCGTTACATAAACGAGACCGAATTTCTTCGCAATAACGTGATGGTTGCAATAGTTTAGACTGGTCCAGCAGTTGGTTAAACAGTGCTTATTCTTCGCACCTCAATGATTCCAAATTATTAACCTTTTCATTTTAAAAGAATTTAATTTCCTATTAAGCTATCTGTCGCCGTTACAATTAATAAATCACAGGGCCAAACATTTAAACACATAGGAATTAATTTACGCCAAGACTGCTTTTCACGCATAATATGTCGCGTTGTCAAGATCAGGTTGCAGAGAAAACCAATATGTTCTTATTATGACACAAGAAAACAAAACTAGAAAACAATTAACGCAGAAGTACTTTAACATAATTATGTTCTTTTTTAAACTTCAAAAATAAATTGTCTAAAATAATAATGGAAAAAATAAATGTGAAACATTAAAATGATGACCAAAATAACTATTCCACGCGGACGAAGTCGCAGGCACAGCTAGTTTATCATAAGTGTTAAAATAATCGTTGAATTCAATTTGCTTGCGACAAAAAAATATCATTATTTAGTAACCTACACCTGGTGAGCAAAATGACTTGATTCCCTACTGTATTCCTAAACACTAAGTTTGATTTTTGGGAAAAAAATTGAAGTATAAGTGTGATAATTTAATATCACAGGGTTTATACTTCAACTTTTTTTCACTTTGATTTCACATTTTCACAATTGGCTTTGTTAATGATAAAAAATAGAAACTCAGTATTAATCCTCCTGAAAAAATGTTTAAGAAATTAAACGTTACGTGTGCGGATTGGAACCCTATGTACGCAGGTTCGATTCCTGCCTCTGATAGTTGACTTTGTCTACACTAACATTTTCTTAAGTTGGCAATGATTGGAAGGAACACTTATACCGATAAAATATCTTCTATTCCTTTAAGTATCTGGTCCGTAAGGTAATGCGTGTAGAGGCGAAATGCGCTTTTAATAAAGATCACGCTAAACACGTCTTCATATTCTATCACGCACATGATCCTTACTGGTTTAAGTCTAAAAATTCTTTAAGTCCATCTAGTCCACCTAAATGCACTTTTCCATTAAATGTTTTATACCAATAGTTCACACTTCTTTTCGTCGCTGGCGTTCCCCAATTCCAGCAAACTGCGAAGTTGGTTTCAAACTCTATTTTATTCCGATTGATTTAGGTACCTATCTGTAAAAGGTTCACAAATTTGTTGTAACAAGTCGACTTGCTTAATTATCGTCTATAACTCTATAATAAAGTAAATAATTGGTGATATTCACATAACATAGAAACCGTTCTTTTAAATGACATATTTAACATACTTTTTTATCATCACTTCTAAAGGCTTCCAAGGCTTGAAAACAAACAGATCATATCTTTATTTATTTTGAGGCCATATAATTTCTCGTGCTTTTCCAGATAAAAATAATTAAACTAAAATAATAATTTAAAATAATGAAAATTAACCAAACCATTTTTTGACAGAATTAAAATGACATGATGCGTCATAATTGATTGATTTGAGTCATCAAGTCAAATTGGCATTACATATATACCATAGACATTTCAAAGTAGGTTCCTATAAATAATAGTAATTCTTGGGTAAATTATTGGGTACAATAGGGATGGGTAAGCACTGTAGTATTTACTCAAGTTAGAGTAATACTCAGTGAAAACTATTTAATTTACCTTATTCATGTATTAACTTGATTATTAATTAAAACTATTGTATCAAATACTTTTTGTCCTATGTTTATTCTAAAGATACTTCTGCTTTAAACTTCGCAAACGAAATTTTAAAATTGAACCAAAAACCGAATTGAACCAAAATCTTATGTATTACTAGTGGCCGCCCGCGACTTCGTCCGCGTGGAAAGCCTTTATCTTAAAAATTCTTTATGAATTGTAGCCTATATATTATTCTGATGTATAAGCTATATTGTGGTAAAGTTTCATTCAAATCCATTCAGTAGTTTTTACGTGAAAGAGTAACAAACATCCATACATCCATACTTACAAACTTTCGCCTTTATAATAGTAGTAGGATTACTGCAATAGTTATTTATTTGTATCGAAACATGTGCAAAGAACATTTGAAGTACCTTTTATTTAATTAAAAAGTAAAAAAAAACCATTGTGCTTTAATTGAACTAACTTATGTTGCAAAATTGACCGTATTACAAGTGGATAAGATAACGCAGATTTTATCTTAATGTTCTGTCGTGTACACAATAAAAAGCTGTTCGGAGGACAATGACAATCATAATTTGTTATTATATATTCAGGGACAGGTCAAGGGAGAAATTTCCACCCGAATACTTTCGTCAACCGAGGAAAAGCTGGCATCAACATTTGAAAAATTGTGAAAGTCCACGAAAAAATAAATTCAAATTACTTAAACACTGGACTATCGTATTTTTATTATTTGTCCAGTTATAAGTCGTACATTAGGTAATGGTTACCTATATATGAAAAAATAAAAAGCCTTGAAGTACCTAACCCAAAATTGTTCATTTTTTTGTAGCGTTAATCTATATAAGTCTTACCTTAATAATTAAGTTCTAAAAGTTAACTGTTTCAGTTTTTATGTATTTTTGCTTTAACCTATTTGTCTTTTAGTTATAATATACATCGTCCTTTTAAGATCTTATGAGAACAAGGTAAAAGTCTAGGTAATTATTCAGACTGTATTTAAAATTATAGTTACCTCCTAAGAACGAACATAGAAACTTATCGCTAGTGCTTCATAGTAGAACCTACATCACTGGAGTACGCATACATGAACAAATACAAATTGGTTTCACGTTTTCGAGCTGTCAGTTGATCTTTACGCTAGTGTATTCTAAATCTATTGTAAATACTCACTTGATATGGTAAATAACTCATTATATATCCAAAAACTACTCTAGTCAGTTTTATCTGTCTTACCCATCCCTAGGTTCAAACGACATTTTCTTAATCAACTATTTTAGTTTAGAATTCACACGTTGAGCGAACAGTTTGCTCAAAAACCTATCGCCCAATAAGGAAAAAGTAATGGGGTCAACGTTGATTGGTGAAATTTTCAATAGCTGTACTTAATTGGCCAACTATTGGCCCGATTAGTGTATTATTAACCAGCTCCAGATCGAGATGTTGGGCGAATAGTTGGCCGAAAAACCATATCCAATGAGTGGACCCAGAAAAAGCGTTGGCCCCAAATTTGATTCGTGCTTTGTTCTTGTTATTTTATGGCCAATAGCCTTAAAATTCGGTTCGGCCAACTTGTGGATTCAGTCCTAAGCATTGTTAAGAATTTTATGTTATTTATAAAAGACGATGATGATCAATCCGAGCCAGTGATTTAATAATTTTACCTTCTTTCTTATGTACTCTAAGCTATGAGAATAATGTTAAATTAATAATACCATGTAAGTAGCCTGATTTCTGAAATAAATAATGAACATTTACATCTGGTGGTCTTCTAACTTTGTTTTCGTACGATACGATACTATCGATTTGTTTTCATTACATGAAGTCACGTTAAATCGATAAAATGAATTAATTCGTTCAATCGTAGGAATCGTAGCTTTGTCATTTTTTGTCCAGGCCTGAGAAAAATGTCAAATATATTGACATTTCAAAAAAAAAAAATTAAAAAAATCAATCGAACAACTCCTTAGCAAATTTCATAGAGAAACATAGAGTAATATTATGTTTATGAAACTTGAAGTCAGGTCCGCGTGATAACTACCTTCAACTCAACCGACGCAAATGCGGGAGGTCTAGGCTTGTTGAAAAAATATCGATATATCGATACATCGATATTTTTCGTTCGTTACATCGATATTTTAAGTCGATATTTTTTGATCCGATATATCGATACAAAAAAGCAAATATCGAATTCGTATCAAAAACGATATTTTTTAAATTTTATTTATCTCATTAATCTTGTTAATTCGCTAGAATTCGACGCCGTAAAATATATTTAAAAAATATTGTTGTGCAGAATTTCATTAATCTATTTCATTAATATGAACCTGTGGTATTGAGTGCGTGACTAACTGCCCTGATTGTTACAGTCAGTCGTCAGTAAACAGTGTAAAACAAGCGTCAATACGTCACATTTAGCTGCACATTTGCGAAATAAGCATTACCATGCGTTCACAGAGTTTAAAAATACTATGTAGTGCTAATGCTAAGACCAAGTCGAACTCTAATCTTGAACTTGGAGCGTAATATTAAAAAAAAAACCCGCATTGGAACGTCAAGTGCTACAACAAGGAACATTGCCGTTCAAAATCGAAACTTGTTCTTGGACTGGTTCGTGAAATATTGCTCATGATGCCTAGCCCTAAAATATTTAACTCCTACGGCTTCCTCCGTGCCGTCAATATGGCAGTTCCTAATAAAAGGAGCCGGCTATCGGGCGAGCAAAAAAGGTGTTTTTTTTACTTTTATTGCCGGAAAAATACTGCTATTATTAACTGATTCCTTATTTCCTTTGATTTAATTGAGAATAAAGAATTGATTAAAATAAAAAATATTTTTATTACTGAGCTAGCTAGACTGACCTAAATTCATTTAAAAAAAGCTTATTTGTCGAAAAATTTTACCGATATATCGATATTTTTTTCGTGATATATCGAGACCGTAATTGATATTTTTTTAAATATTGATATATCGATATTTTCTTTCATTGTCGACATCCCTAGGGAGGTGATCAAATCGATAAGTATACCTAATAAATAAAATGAGTAAAAATATTAAAATAGAAAGTTTTACTTGCCTATCTTAGTTGCCGGTTGAAAAGCCTCTCTCTCTCTTTCTCATTAGCCTATACAGGGTGTATTCGTTAAGTGTGCACTGCCGATTATTCCAAAACTATAAGTAATCTCAAAAAAAATTAAAGTGATATCAAAAGTTCATAACTAATTAGTAAAATTGTATGGTATATAATAATATATATATTTTTAAATAAAACTAAAATCTACATGAATTTTCTCCATTAGATGACTTAAGTAAAAAAGGTGATAATTTTGTAACCGTAAGAGATATCGAAAAACAATAAACTGATATCTAAAGTGCTTTATCTAACGAGTCAAATGAAATCAATAAGTTTTTCTGAATAAAACGAGGGATATCGAAAATGTTTACATTAAAATTAGTACGGCTTTAGTAGAGAGATTTAGTTACCTTTCTTTAGGCTATTTTCTGAAGCGTATTAACAATGTACGAACCATTATCAATCTAAGAGCGTAGTAAAATTATATTTTTAAATAATGAAACCGTTACTATAGAAAAAAATGTCAAATCATACTAAATGTATGGGGACGTTTAAAGTTTTTTTTGGATGTCTATCGTTCTGTTTAAAAATAGTTATTTAGGCATTTTCTACATTAGGCTATGTACTTTACTTTCGATATCAGTTCAAACATTTTAAATATCTAAAATATAAAAATTAATTGCTGTTACTCGAGAACGGCTGGTTTTTTGAATTGGAATAATTTTCGTCTCAAAATATTTGTGGAAGTTCAGGGAAGGTTTTAGCGGTGCGATTTTTTTAAATGCGAAAAACGCGGGCAGGATGACGTTTGCCGGGTCCGCTAGTCTCTCTTGTAGTTTCGGAATAATCGCATTTAACGAATACACCCTGTATACGTCCGACTGATGGCCTCAGGCCCCCCTTACGAGCCATACTCCACCACATAAACTCAATGCGTATTGGTGGAGGGGTGGTTTGTAAAGTAAGTGACCAACCTTACTGTCAGATGTGATCAAGCCTTATTACTAATATCTATGCTTGAGTAGCCTATTATTCAATAATTATGTAAATTATTTGTGTTCATATAACGGGGGGCCAATTTTATTATCGTGCAATCGAACAGTTCTCATTCGTAAGAAGTTCGAGAGATAATCAGTCGAAAGCCACGTGTGGTGCTGTAAGGGTGAGGAGCACGAACATTATTTATTCGTAACGTATTCGTGTCGTCCAAACGACGTAACAAACTGACAGTTTCTCCATACAAATCGACAAGTAAACGATAGGTAACGCTCCGAATACGTTACGATAGTTGTTCATGCTTACCCCACATAGGTACCAATCGAAGTTTGAAATTCGTTCACGAACAATCTTGTAGTTATCATGAAATGCACCTGTCAACAGAAATTTTAAGTTATTATTGCACACCTAGGTTTAGTTGGCTTCATACAAATTGCCGTGCGGAAAATGTACGAATGCATGGGAATCGGGGCCATGTTGAGTAAAAGAAATCAAAAATTAAATTACTACCAACACTTCCTTATTAAATAAACAAAAACATCAGATACATTGATCTGACTCCGTGGTAAGTAGCTTAAGCACTTGTGTTACAGATATCAGGATTAACAGTGGTATTCCCTACGAATAAACTGTAATAAATACATAATAACACCCAGACCAGTACAAACATACATGTTCATGCACACAAATGTTTGTACAGTGCGGGGATCAAATCCGCGTCCTCTTGGTTAATAGTCAACTTCAACCAAAGTGGTCGTCGTATGATTATGATAATGATTACAATTGTCTATCAATAAACAATTCCTAGAAATCGATAAATTGATAATTAAGTAGTACCTACCTACTATCGGCGTTACGCAAAACGAAAAAAACAATGATATGGAATTCCCAGATGGCAAAATTCATTCATTAAAAATTCCGGTTCCGATAACCTAAAAATAGCACGGTTTCTGCTATGGTTTATGGTGTTCATGGTTTCTTTTTTTACGAGAACCAGTGTAACCAAACACACACAATGTTTGTTAAGTTTAGTAGTAACCTGAAATTATGAATCAAATAAAAATTCTGTTTTTAGGGTTCCGTAGTCCGACAAGAAACCCTTATAAGATTGTTCAGTCCGTCCTAGTCTGCCACAGCAGAATATCTTCTACGTTTATGGACTTATTTGCATGTAACTTGGTTCGAGGATACTTTACATATAGCTCCCATTTTTAAAAATACGAAAAGTAACCCTTTTCAAGGGTACCTCCCCCTATACAAGTAAAGGGGGGGGGGGGTGAATAATTTTTTTCAGTGCACCCCCTTGTGTGGGGTATCGTTGAAAAGGACTATGAAAATAGGATTAGGGAAAAAATGATCTTCCAATCTCTCACGTAAAAAAACAGGCACGGAAACTCTTATTTAAAATTGTCTCGGGTATCCTGTAACGAATACTTTCGAAATTATAAATAATTACATTGACGGCAATGACGGTTAATGATGACATTGACGGCTAGGCAGATGATGATGATGCAAGAAATACAAAACAGCGCGGTGCCAAAATTGACAACGGAACCCTACTTTATGCGTGGTCCGACACGCACTTGGCCGGTTATTTACGCTAGGTCCAAAATGTAAACACGAACGGAATCTACAAACAATTGAAGATTTATGGTATGAACGATTATGAAATCCATAGAAGTTATGTAATTTGAACACCAACATCACAAACTTCATTACAACATATTGTATGTTAATAGCAAAAGCTGTATAATTTTGCACTTAAAACGTAAAAGATAGCCGCCATGTTTGCTTGTCTTTGTTAGGTACTTGGTGCTAGGAAATAGGCTATAATACCTTGCCTATTTATGGTAAAACATTCCATGTATACAAAAGTACCTACCATTATGGATTAGATGTAATTTTAGGGTACTCGTTGTCTTTAATTTAATTGTTTAAGTAATTCATTTGTAATGAATGACTGTTTTTTTATTTACATGTTTTTTTTGGAAGTAATAAAATAAATTTAAAAAAAGTTACAAGTAAGGACACTTGATTGGTCAATCGTAGTGGTCACAAAAGAGCCTATGTACCTATAACGCAAACCTCGTATTCGTTATGCAAACTAGTATGTACTGTTATTTCAGAGTAATTTATTGAACTATTTGTAAATTGTAAGCTCCGATAGCACAAATACAAACCTTAGTGGTTTTAGTTGCTATCATTATTTTCATATATGTTTGTAGTGTCTTTTATATGATAAATAAATTTAAAAAAAAACCTACGCACATTAATAATCTAAATGAAGATATTTATTGTTTTGACAAATATGGAGATGTTGTGCAATCTATTGGTATTTTATTCCCGTGTCTCCGGTGGATAAGTGTTATCGAATTACCCACTCTATCAATGATTTATCAAGATTTGATAAAAATTTAAGGCTACGCAACAGCGACTGAAGTGTCAATTTAAAAAAAAATTAACAATCTTTGTAACTGAAACAAATCGAAAAAATTTACATATTACAACCAGAATGGTTCTTTCAATGTCAGTGACTAAAGAATTATATTCTACTAGCGACCCGTCCCAGCTTTGCACGAGTGGACAATTATTCCACCCCTGCTAAGCCGAGGCTTGCAGGTAGGTATTAGATATATCCTTTGTTTATCAGGGTTAATGTAGGTTTCGAATGGTAATATTTATTTGTTATACAGGAGTGCAAAGTTGTTTTTTAACCGGTTGTTCAATTTTGATGACCGAGCGAAGGGTTCAAAATTAGAATTAAGTTAATTAATTAGTTAGCGAGAAATCAAAAGAGCACGAGGTGAAAAATCTTTGCACTCGAGTGCAACACGTAACTTTTCAATCCACCTCAGCGAGGAAATGACTAAATATAAAAAAAAGTTTACAATCACAAGATAGGTAACTTTTATTGTATGATATATAGAGGTAGCAATAAATAGGTTTAATGATTTTTTTAATTCACAAACTTAGTAGGTACACACGATGTTCTAAATTCAATTTACTTTATCCTCTAGAGAACAAAAACGGCTTTTGCACTTAGATATTGAAGAGCAAAAATACTCTTTCCGAAATAGTGGGGTGAAAATACTCTTTCCGAGATGGTGGGATGAAAAAGTTTTTTTTAAATAGGTCCAGTAGTTTCGGAGCCTATTCAATTCAAAACAACAAACAATCGAATCTTTCTTTTTTATAATAGTGTATATAAAATGCGAATTTTGAATTTTGAATGGGGGCAAAATGGAATTTGAGCCCCTTCTTAAACATTAAGTGGCAAGTTGTTTTTTTTACAACAGAAACGCCATGCACTTCAAAAAATTTGGAAATAATAAGTACCTACCCTTAATTAAAAAATTTGTTTATAAATACAATCATGGTGATAAATTATTTTATAAATAAAAATAATGCGTTTGTTACGTTTTGTGCCTATTTTGCTGTCCATGGGATTTGGTAAGTTAAAGTTTTACCTACTAGTTGAAGACATAGATAATAAGAATAAAAGCCTTTCCATTATCTTGGCTGAAAATCAGTGTCGTGATATGCTTTCCATCTGCTGCCTGAACGTATACTGAGCGAGGACTGTTTTGACACCTAACAGTGTTTTTTTTTTAGATGTCATTTTGTTTTTAAGTGTGTATCAAATATAGACGAACTGTTAAAGAAAGATCTATTATTATGACGGTTGCGATAAAGTAAGAAAGTGTGAATGAGTCTCTTGAATGATAATTTGCCGTGAGCCTGTTTTATATTTTCGGGAAGATCATTTCAGAGCTTGATGGCCTGAATGTGGAAGGAGTTGGCTTTAAAATTGGTACGGTGAGGTGGAAAGTTGGTAAGGTGACATAAATAAATTCTAATTCTAGTTTCTGGGACAATATAATAACAATTATTTTAACGTAAACTGGTCAGAATTTGTCCAATCGTAGAAGCTATCAGCTGTTTTCATGACTCATGTCGGGGTTTTTTTTTTGTTTTCACCACTGCAACTCCTATTCAGCCAGGTCTAGAGCTTAATAGTCATCTATTTGTAAACACTGTTCAATTATGGCTTGTTTACTAATAGTATTATACAATCTGCACATTCGGTATATTGGATAGTTAAACGGTACATTATTTCGTGCCGAGCTGTGGGACGTATATAGGCTGATGACGAAAGAGGCCCTATAAGATTTTCAACTCAAATTAAATTTTTCAGCTCTGGCCACACTAGAGCCAGACCCAGTTCTGATACGATCACGTGGCCTCCGCTATGGCTACCTTCGAGACGCTGATGATGTGCCACACCTCGTGGACACCTGGATAAAGGTCAGCGACCTGAAGAATATGGCGCGGTACAACCCTGATGTGGACAACCAGTACCATCTTTTTACCAGGTACCTTTTACAGATAACAGCCATTGCGGTATTATCTCATTGACTACAGCGCGTCGAGATAAACACTGCGGCATTCTTTGCGCTTGTGATACGGGCGATTTTGCCAATAAAATGAGTAGCCGGATGTACGATGGTGGTCCGCGTCGCGTGAACACTTTCTAACTAAAATTGTGTGCATGCACTTCGACACATGCGGAGCAATTAGTAAGCGGGATTGCGCGCGATGTGCAAATGATTTTCGCTTTTAAGGTGCTTATGTGGCGCGGACCACGATAGTACTACCGCACTTCTAAAAGGTAAAACATAGTATGAAGTTAAACCACGCTGACTTTTGAACAATCACTTTTATTTCAATAATTAAGTAACACCTTATTTTAAAGACAAGTTGCTCGTTCGAGAGCTAGCACTCGATTCCATTGACCTCCAATACCTCCTTCTTAACTGGGATCACATTTCCCCTTCCACCGAAGTGAAAGCGGAAACAAAAACCCGTTAAAAGTAAAAGTGGCGCGCTGTCGGTATTGCCATTTTAATAAAATATCGCACGATGTTCAAAAATAATATCGCATGATTTAGAAAATAAATCATAATATTTAAAAAATATGACAATAGAGTTCGCATTTAAATAACGCACAACCTCTGTATGTACCTAAGTTTATGAAGGAATAAATGATTATGATGATGATGATGATTATATAGATGTCATGTAATCATGCTATACACCTACACGGAAAAAAGTTTTTAGATATAAATAGCTCAAATGCCCACCGATGGCTTGAAGGACGTTGTTACATGTCCTGTACTAGGCCTACTTTGGCTAGCGATAGCACTAAATTATCAAACTCATACCTTACTCACCTTTACCATATATAAACCAGAACGTATCGTTTTACTCGGTAGAAGCCCAAATAACAGCGCAACCAATCACGAGGACTCTTGCACAAGTGTCTTGTTAAAAAATATCTTGCAACCAGGCCACTGACTTCGTACAACCTACTGCAACTAACTGTGTGGCCTGAAAGTTCTCCCGACAAAACAAAAGTACCAAAACGAATCATTGCTTAATACGCTGTTTCGTTTTTTTTTTTACGTGGAGTTGCCAATAAAATAGTAAGGTAGGTTGCCGATAATTTTAGGTTAGATATGTACTCCACCTAATTCACCATGTAAGCAGTTTTCTGAACGTGTATTTCCACGTACATCGCGGTCAGCGCCGCATGAACACCTTTAAGGCGAAAACCATTTGCACATTGCGCGCAATCCCGCTTGCAAATTGTTCCGCGTGCGTCAAAGAGCATGCAAACTATAATATAACTATACTACAAAAAAATTGTTCAAAAGTGATTATTTTTTTTTATTTATTTAAGCTTTATTGCACAAAAATACTTTGTACAAAAGGTGGACTTAACGCCGTAGGGCATTCTCTACCAGTCATACCTTTGGGCTAAGCAGAAATGATTAGTAGGCGGTGCGACAAAATAAATAAAAGAGAAAACAAAAAATAATAGTAACAATAATATGGCACATAAGATTAAATATTAAATATACAATAAATATATATATATATGATTACATATTTGAAAATACACATAATATATACGAATATGTATATACTAAATAAATAAATAAATTTGACGAACTGTTAAAAAAAGATCTATGATGACGGTTGCGATAAAGTAAGAAAGGCGGAAGAAAGGAACACCTTAAAGGCGTAAACCATTTGCACATTGGGCGCAGTCCCGTTTTCAAATTGCTCCGCGTGCGTCGAAGTGCATGCAACAATACATACATACAATTTTCGTTTAGCACCGCGTGAACACTTTGTTCACGCGGTGCTGACCGCAATCATACATACGTAGAAATAAAAATACCTCTTCCTCTCTTTCTCTGCTACATAGGCCCATCGCCCGCGAAGGTAATCCGTTAAATCTATTTCACCACCAATCGACTAAATCATAAATCAATAAAATCTATAGACTCACAAGAAGCACTTTTACACGTCCCAACATAATAAATAATAAATATTTCACAACAATCACACCAATTCTCCAGTCCCAAAGTAAGCTACGAGGCTTGTGTTATGGGTACTAGAAAACGGATACGGAGAACGAAACATACCTAAATACTTTTTTTGTAAATAAATATATATTATACATATAAATTAACCCTACCACCGTTTCGGGACAATTTGGGCCAGCAGAGCAATTCAGTAAGAACTCATTTCAAACTTCGAATCTGCAGTGCTGAGAAGAAGCGGCGCAAGTAACTCAGTCACTATTGTCATTGCCTCTTTTCAAATTTATAATATCCTTTCGACATTTTAATACATCTTTTACAACTGTTCATCTTAAAATGAAATGTTCAGGTAATTTATTAAAAAATGATTTACATCTACCTACAAATGGGTAACCAACTTTCTATCCATCTATTCCACCTACTATTAATTATTACAACAACATCAGATACATTGATCTGACTCCGCGATAAGTAGCTTAAGCACTTGTGTTACAGATATCAGAATCAATAGTGGTATTGTTTAATAGTCAACTTCTTGACCATTACACCAAAGTGGTCGTCAAAATTCTTTTTCTTTCCCAGACAGAACCCAACGGTCAGTCAGCCACTGCTCAATGGGAACGCAGCCATTCTAGCTGCAAGTAACTTCGATTCCAGCAAGAAAACCGTGGTCTTAGTTCACGGTTGGATGGCGAATGTCTTGTCCGATGATAATTTGGTGCTTATACCAGGTATTTAGATCTTACTGGAAAACCGTGTCCTCGTATTACTTTCATCATCAGCCTATACATATACGACCCACTGCTAGGCTCAGGCCTCACCTTAACTATGAGGTCGTTCGAGCCATATTCCACCACGCGGGCTCAGTGCGGATTGGTGGAGGGGTGTGTGTAAGGTAAGTGACCAACCTTATTGTCAGATGTTATTAAGCCGCCCGAGGGCCTCCGACCAGGCTTAACGACTAATATGTATGGATATTAACCGGGACCAACAGCTTAACGTGCCTTCCGAAGCACGGAGATGCTTGTAAATAGACCTCACTCGTATGATCAGAATGGTCACTCATCCCAAACATGACCGCGCCGTAGGTTGCTTAACTTTTGGTATCACTACCAAAGCGCTGCAACCACTGCTCCACAAGCACCTCGTATTACTTTAGCTCAGTAATAAGTGTTTTTTACAGTGTTTATATCTGTAAATATGTTTGTGTTTATATCTGTAGGGGGATTTCGGGAGAGTAGAACCACTTTTTGTTTGAAGTATCGTATTTTTTAAAAATTATGACTAAGGGATTCAATTATAGTATTAAACATTAGCTTATTTATTTTGCTATCCTTATGCATAATAACTTTTTGGCTTTTATAATACTGAAGTATGTTAAACATACTTTAATGAAAAATGGGAAATGGCTCAACTCTCCCCACTCCAAGGGACACTTGACCCGGGATATGGGGAGAGTTGAACATGGTTTTTTTTTATAGGATGATACTGTCTATGTTTACCTTCAAACTGTGAGAAAGAATAAAAGTTTTATTTTTATAGGGGTTAGTAAAAAAATAAACAGCTTAAATCACATATTTATTTGAAAAAAAAAAACAACAAAATGATACTAAAATTATAAGAAAACACAGTTACTACTGTTTGTTTAACAAAAAAATCAAACAAAACCTCTTCTTAAACATTTCAATTCAAAATAATTATAATATCCTATTATAATTAATTATTTGATTATTATATAATTTTATTATATGCATTTTACTACATGATGGTAAATATTCAACAAGTAGTTTTTCTTCAGAAACAGTAAATATTTGTGACTCTTTATACTGACAATTTTTGTCTTTCAATTTGTTAAGTTTTTTTTATTCAATTTATAACGTCTTATTGTACTTCTATCGATTCCATACTAAATAGGTAGATGTTTTTCTTATCGATGCACCCTCTTTTACCTCACGTTTTCTAAGTCAGTGGCGGTATGTTTTTTCTTTGGCGTGTGTCTTTAGAGGCCTTGTTTAAACGGCATTTTTCATTCAATTAACTTGTAATAAAAAGTTTTATTCAACATAATAAAGCAAGCAAAACACAAACCAAACCCCAAAATCTGTCATATAAACACTATAGAGGGAGAGTTGAACCACTGAGCATATCTCCCGATCTCCCCAGGCCATGGTGCAACTCTCCCGCATATACTACATTGACATAAAATTTTATTTATAGAAAAACCATCCAATCTTATCGAAAAAACACCAAGCGCACGTCAAACAATAATAATCAGGCAATATGATAGTTACAAAACACAATACATACCTCTATAAACACGTCCGTAATCTCAAAACGACAGAAATAAAAAACTAACACGGGTTGCACTCCGGGAGTGCCGGCAGAAGTGAAAACTTAACAACCGTCTTACGGTTTTTCGATCAGCATCACGTGACCTGACGCGAGTTTCACAGTTTCTACCCATGCCACAAAAGTGCTCAACGCCGCTAAAGAAGTTTTCACTTCAAAAAAAAATTCTGCAATAACAAATACACCTGTCCAAACCTGACAGCCAAACGAACAGGCCATTGTAAAATTGCAGCGAGGTCGTTATTGGTCTCACGCTTACTATCAATGACCGACTTGACGTTTCGTTAACGCGAAATCTTTGCACTCGAGTGCTCGAGAAGTTTTAATCGAGTTTTTAAAGGCGGTTCAACTCTCCCACCTGAGCAAGTCTCCCGGACTCCCCCTACTGCTATGGGCTATGTGTGTCTGAAATAAATGGTTTTCTTATTATTATTTATAATATTATTATATCACCGTTTTATCGACCGTTAATGACACTACTAGCTTTTACCCGCGACTTCGTCCGCATAGTTTAGTAGTAGAATGCGTTGTTTTCCTGTAATACCAATTTAATCCAGATGTAATTAAAATCTTTGGTAATGGAGGAGTGCAAGCGATCAAATTCCCCGGAAAGTATTTATTTCCATGGAAATGCCTTATTTTACTGCGTTCAAAAGTAACACATGTCGTTTCTTAAGTATCAATCTATCTCATTCCCAAATTTCATTTAAATTTGTTCAGTAGTTTATGCGTAAAGCGATCGGCCTACTTGAATTTTCTCATGAGAATGCGTCATTTTCTTGTGGTATGTTTTCGGGTATCTTAAAATATCTCAATACTAAATTTCATGCAAATTGATTCAGTAGTTTAGGCGTGAATTGAGTAACAGACCGACAAATTGAGTCACTTTCGCATTTATAGTTTAAAAAACAAAAAAAACACGCTTCTGATGCTAAATAAAAAAGAGAAAATTCTGAAATTTCTAAGTACAAAGATTTTGTATCTTAACAGTAGAGTGCAAAGCGTGGGGTGCTTGGTATAGTATATATTAAAATGATCACACATAAAGCATTTCTTAATCTACTTATTATAAAAGTAAGTGGTGTGTGGGTAACGGATGAACAGATTTGGCTGAAAATTGGTGGAGAGGTAGCTTGGAACCAGGAATGGATATAGGATACTTTTTATCCCGTTCGACCGCGATTGTGAAAACAAAGGGATCCACGCGGACGAAGTCGCGGGGGGGAAGTCACTAGTAATAATATACAACAACATCACATCGTTGTAAGAGATTAAGCACTTGTGTTACAGATATCAGAATCAACAGTGGTATTACAAATAAACTTAAATAAATAATAATACATTTACATATTATATACATACTTTGGCTTTATCCTACCGACCAACTTCGTGGTACCAAAGGACCTAATCTTTCTCCGGTCATGACGGATTGCCGTCTCACCGAACTTTGAGAGTGATGGAACAGTGAGTGCACCTGTGTATTGCGCTCACACTTGTGCACTATAATATCTCCTGCGTAGTTGGCTGATCTCTGTTGAGATTGGCCGCCGTGGTCGAAATCGGCCAGGAGGACTATTATTATTATTACCAAGGACCTTTATCTTATTAGTAAATTTTGTGCTATTTCCCAGCTGTTCTCACCGCTATCGACGCGAACGTGATTGCCCTCGACTGGAGTGTGGGTGCTGCCTCAGGAAGTTTCCCCAATGCCCTAGCTTCAGGTATCTATTTGTAAAGTGTAACAGCCTTTATGTGTTGAAAGATCCGAAGTGACGTGACCTCAGGAAAACCACGTAGATATTTGTAGTGTTTTATTATTTCGTAGGTTTACGATACGTTGGACTTAGCGACGTAATTTACGGCGGTAAATGCACGCGCTCACAGTGCCGTTTATACACAAAAAACGAAATCGGGATTGGTTCGAGACTCAAAAGATACTTATTTCATCACGGTAAAAGTATCTTGTAGTCGTCCGAATCGCACCCAGAGATCGTGAGAGATTAATTTCAACAAAGTACGAGGAACGCTTTGTACATCTTGTAAAAGTAATTAATGGCGCGACGTAAGGTACAGACTGAGCCATCTCGTAGCGGCATTAGGAACTATAGAGTTAAAATAGGTTTACTACATAAGTTTTTACTTGCGTTCACAACGATATTTTTAATTTCGAAAAGACATAAATATCACTTGAAAAATTCTTTTCGGCTCCGGTCATCGGGGAGGGTCATCACCGGAGCCGAAAGAGAAACTTAACAAATGGAATTAAGCCTGTTTCATCTTAACCGATTGTTAAATATTTGTAAAAATATTTCTCTCGGGTGATTTGAGGGTGTCTTCCACAATCATTGATGAAAGCGTTAATAGGGTACATTATGATATAAGTGTGGTAAGTTGACAATTACAACCGAGGCGATATTGCAAGCCCGAGCCGCAGGCGAGGGCTATAAGGAAGGAGAGGTTGTAATTTTCAAAGCGCATGTATGTCATACGACGTTTTATAACATATTTGCGAGGAAATAAAACAAAAACTAAATAAAAACAATACAGCGAAAAGAAAAAGTGCGCGAAATAATTTTTACTTGGCCACAGGCACAAATTAGCGATGCGCGCGCATCAACTTTTTTTAGGCAAAGGTGCAAAAACAGCCAGTATTACTAATAAAGTAAATTAATATTTTTGTATTTTTGTTTGTTGATTTTTGTGTTTTTATTGTAAAATATTTTTGAAATTAATTAAAGTAATAAATTAAATGTTTATTTATTATATTTTATCTCCCAATTTTATTCATAAAATCTTGACCACTTTTCTGACATAAAAACTCTTTGCTAAGATTTTAAAAAATATAGTTCATTTTTAGACGGAGCATCTTAAAAAACCGTGCATGTTACGTTATTTAAAAAAATCTGTGCTCGAGTGGAAGGGACGCGTGCCTCTCACTCGCTCTCATTGTGAGCGCGGAACGTGAGCGGAGCGTAACGCAGTTTCTTGAAGTGTCACCCGGCAAACCAATTTATAAGACGTTGTCACGTCAAAAACTCGTGCGTTTTACATTACATTATTGCACAAGTGCTTAATGAAATACATTACGATATTGAAATTGGTGTTATTACAGCCACTTTACGAGAAAATATGTTATAAAAGCACTTACAAAATTCAACGGCTCTATTAAGGTTCTCAGTAGATTAGTTGGTCAGAACATTAGACCGGACTGCCAAAGGTCGGGGGTTCGTATCCTCCCCGATGATCGGAGCCGAAAAGATTTTTTTAAGTGTTCTGTCTTTTTTGAAATTCAGGTTCCTAATTATAATCTTATAATGAAATTTCTTGTAGCTAATCCAAAACATCATGCACAATTCATTTCATTGATTAACCCAAAGGCATTTTACATAAAATTTCATGCGCTACCTAATTTCTTAAATCAATTATTTATTTATTATTTAAATGCTGTCATGGCTATATTGATAATCTAGTTGCAGTTATCTTATTCCATTAAAATTTGAATAAGAGTGCTGGTCACCATATTTATAACACAAGGTGTTGGCTGTTACTATTTCCCAGAACTCTACAATACTACTTTAAGCTGAGTAAATATCGTATAAAGCGCTTAATTACACTACATCTCCCATACAAACATCCTTAATTCTATTATACGAATTACTCTATAGGCGTGCAGTAACAGCAGCAATGTTACCATAAGCAATTCGATATTTAAATACATAAAAGAGCTGAGTTATGGTTGTATAAAAGCACCCAATTTAGCGAATCTGTTCTACAGCTATTATACGACTGTTATAGATCAAACGATCAAATAACGAGTATTTGAGCCACTTTAATTTAGCATCTGCTAAAAGGTGAAAGTGCTAAAACATAGCACTGAAGGTAATCGTTTATTCGCACAAATTAGCTAATATTGCCAAAAAGTCGAGAAAACCGCTATTATACGTTTAACAAGTGTTTCAAGAACGGTTACTAGGCTCTTAAACGATTAAAGGCTGACTAAACAAATTCTTATTCGACTATTTTGCTGCTTGGGTAGTTATAGCTGGTCGAAATTCGTACAGTCATCGAAACTCACCAGCTGGTTTCGACTCCACCGAGGTTTCTTAGCTGGGATTAAGTTAGTTGCTGCTTGGGTATTTGTGGCTGGTCGAAATTCGTCTAGTCGTTGAAACTTACCAGCTGTTATTCGGCTCATCCGAGGTTTCTTTAGCTGGGAAGTTAGTTTTCTCGTTAAATTTGAATTTCACTTATAATTTTCAGCACAAAGTGTGGCCGGCTTCCTCAACTGGCTAGGCACAGCTGCAGGCGTGACTGGCGATGACATCATCATCTTTGGATTCAGCCTCGGAGGGCAACAAGCTGGGATGATCGGACGTTATGTCCACGATACAGTTTCATACATTAACGGTATGGAGGAATAGACGAATTTCTGTCATTTATTAACTTTGTCCAAAAGGTGGACTTAACGACCTTTGATTTCGATTGATTTGTCGCGGGTTCGGTCCCCGCACAGCACAAGCATATGTGTGCATGAACATGTGTACTGGTCTGGGTGTTTTCTATGTATAATATGCAGGTATTTATTTACGAAAAAAAGTATTTATGTATGTTTATCCGTTGCCTAGCACTAGCCTCGTAGCTTAATTTGGGACTGGAGAATTGGTGTGATTGTTGTAAAATATTTATATTTTATTTATTTTAAAGCCGAAGGGCATTCTCTACCAGCAGGGGCGGATGGCGATTTTGTGGGGCTCTGGGCTAAACCTAGATACTAGGGGGGGGGGGGGGGGGATTCTATGACATGTAATGTATCGGTAATGATATGATATCATATGAATATGATAATGTAGTTACTTAACAGAAAAACACTCTGCTGATGAAAATATTTTTTAATAACAAATATTACTATACAGAGTGAATACAAAATCGTGTAATTCCTTTAAACGACATGATCAGCTGCTTATATAGAATGATTCTGCAAGGGTCATTTGCCGATTAGAATTCACAAGAATAAAAATCAATTTAAGCTCGCAGTACATAGAGAAGATGAGTGCTTACTTAAGCGCAGTGAACAGTTACCTTTTTAATGACCTTGGGAGTTCAATGCACTCGGGCGTTTGACAGGCCGAGAAGCGGGGGCCGCGCGCGCTTTTTAAAAACTTACTCGTATCAGTCGATGTAACAGATTCAAGGTAACAATGATTAAAACAGTCCTCAGATATTTCTTTTGATGTGTAACTTATCGATACGACTAATGACAAGTTCCCGAGTTTAAAAAGCCACAAAAGATAAACAATACCATTAACTTCCTTGATTCAATTAATTTATCGTCAAGCTAGAGTCCCAAGTTGTGTTTTGAAACTTCGTAAATTGGTGTGATTGTTGTGAAATATTCATTAATTTATATCAGATTTTGCAGTTATTGGTAGGGTTAATTTATATGTTATGATGTGTAAAAGTGCTAGTTGTTAGCCTACTTACAGAAATAAATTGATTTTAGTTGTTTACAGGCTAAGAAATAACCAAATATACATTTTCAGCTTTAGACCCACCCTCAATAGGCTACGAATTCGAGTTGAAGCCCACCGATGGTGCCTACGTGGAGGTCATTAACACCATGGTGAGCTGGATGGGGTCCGACCCCATGGGACAGGTCGATTTCTACCCCAACGGTGGTGACAACAACCCTGGATGTACACCTGGGGCGTGCAACCATTTCAGGTGAGTCACTTTTATAAGTGAAATTTGTTCTTGGACTAGGGTCAGTGGTTTTGTAGTATCTGTGGCGACCTCTACCGTTCGCCATCACAAGCGCATGCCTAACGGTGGCGCATGACAGCGATCGCTGATACGGCTCCATACGCTAGGTGGCGCTGTGAGCCTAGTGCCGCACATGAACCGCGGCATATAAGAATTAGATTCTGAATAATATAGATAGACAAATCAAGATGATGTCTATCAGACCTTGGTGCTCGACCATAACACCCGGTCGGTAGGAAGCGCTTCCCTTTAGCTTCCAAACTCTTAATTTGTTGCGCCAAATGTTTTTACGATCCCTTACACATTGTACGTCATGGTTGTCACCGTTCCAAACAAATTTTGTTTTATCAATAATAAATATTTTATTAAGTATATTATTTTTTCATTATTTATAATATTTCATCATGAATCACTTTTATAAGTGCCATTTTGTACTTTGACTAGTGTCAGTGGTTTTGTAGTGTATTTCTATCAATATTATATTTTTAATCTTATTTATTTATTTTTATTTAAAACTTTATTGCACAAGAAATGTACAAAGGGTGGACTTAATGCTAAAAGCATTTTCTGCCAGTCAACCTCGAGGTCATGCAGAAAGAAGGCAATGGGTGCAGTGAAAATTAAATAAGATTGGTAAATTTACATATTATTTCTTTATTTTTATGGCGTTCATACATTTTGTACATAGTTTTTTTGTGCAATAATGCTTAAATAAATAAACCCACAACAATATTGTAAGCATATTTCTTACAGAGCATACTACTTCATGGGAGAATCTCTGATCAGTGGCGGATTCACCGGGGTGGAGTGTGCGTCGCACCATCACGCGCTGAACAACACCTGCAATCTACCTGGGCGGCTGCGCATGGGAGGAATCGAACCTAAGACTGGGTGGGTACACTTTTTTATACAGGCTATCATCATATCAGCCTGTTACAGTCCACTGCGGAACATAAGCCTCCCCCAAGGAGCGCCACAGCGCACGATCTCCCGCCTTTTGCATCCAGCCACTACCAGCTGCCTTCTTCAGGCCATACTTGCATATATTGAGAATTTATGAATCCCTGCAAACGCGAGGCATACAGGGTGACTGGTAATTAGTGGCGGAGCCGTTAAGGGGATAGTCCAGGGTTAGACTGCTTCGTTGGTGTAGTGGCAATGTTTCTGCCTTACATCCGAGAGGTCCTAGTATCGAATCCCAGGTCGAGCCAAAATTGTTTTTTTAATTAAAAAATAAAAATTATTTTTACAATACAATGTCGTGTCAGATGACGTCACATTTAGTTTGACCTATGGTGGCGCGTTTTGGAAGTTTGAATTTCGCTCCCTTATTTTGCAATTTTTGAATATTATTTTAGGGGTTTAAATAATAAGTAGATAGAAAAAAAATCTTTTCATTATAATATTACGATAATAAGTATTCGAGAAAAAAATATTTTAGGAAATTTCAAATTTTATGCATAGGCCCTATTCGCGAGTGGCGGCGACAGTACGCCGCATGAGTGTGCTGGTCGTTAGCCCTTAACACGCGCTTCATATTTGTGTTAACAATAGTTTACTTAGCTTGAACCAGTGTAATGGTCAAGAAGTTGACTATTAACCAAGAGGTCGCGGGTTCGATACCCGCACCGTACAAACATTTGTGTGCATGAACACGTCTGCTTGTACTGGTCTGGGTGTTATATGTATCTATTTAAGTTGATTTGTAATACCACTGTTGATTCTGATATCTGTAACACAAGTGCTAAAGCCACTTACCACGGAGTCAGATCAATTTAGGTGATGTTGTTGTATATTTATTATTTAAAAGCCCTTACTCAGTGTTGATAAGGCTGACGTTGAAGCTGTACGGAATTCTAAACAGACGGAATACGATGAACATGGTGAAATCAAAACTTACGAGGCGCCGTAACTGTACGAGCAATCTAACATTTATGTAAAAATGTCGCTTTTGTATATCATTAGCAGTGTAGCGGCACCGTTACACACTTATTTTGTCAACGCTTCAATTTCAAATTGCATTGTTTTATTTATCACTCCTGAAACACTCTTTGAATATCATCCCCTACAGGTACACTTTAGGGGATGATTACACAGTACCTACTTAGATAAGATAGCCAGATGGCAAGTCCATCGAATCAAACCGAGCAACAAAATTAATGACCACTGGGAATTAAATCTTGGACCTTACTATGATTTCAATCAGTCGTGTAAACCACTAAGACCGCGGAGCGCAGAGGTCTCTGCCCAAGATTGGAACATAAAACAGCTTGGAAAAATCCTTAGACAAGAAAATGACGATTTTTCGTCTGGGTACCTATACTAATTAAATATTTTTATATTTCCAACAGGAGGACCGGGATATATTATTTGCATACGAATGCTGCTCCGCCGTTTTCCATGGGATAGATAGAACTGAAGATTTGTTTCGAATTATTTACTATCTAATAAATTAATCTATGTACTACTGTGATATGTATTTATTTACTTACTCCCCAGTATCCCTTGTATTGTACTCACCACAGATTATCATCGATTAATGGCCAGTTTCAATCAACCGTTGACTGAATGTGAGATTTAACTGAAAAATATACCATTTCTCTTGAAGTTTTAATTTCACATTGTAAAGAAATTTGCATTGTTAATGCTAAAAAATAAAGTAACTTATTATTAAAGTCTATTAACAAGCATCGCCATGCTTCGGAAGGCGCGTTAATCTGTTGGTCCCGGTTAATATCTATAGATATTAGTCGTTAAGCCTGGTCGGAGGCCCTCGGGCGGCTATATAACATCTGACAGTAAGGTTGGTCACTTACCTTATACCCACCCCTCCACCAATCCGCACTGAGCCCGCGTGGTGGAGTATGGCTCGCACCACCTCTTTCCAGTCTTACAGTAATGTGAAATTAAAACACACTTCAAGAAAAAATGAATATTTCTCTTTAAGTTTTAATTTCACATCGTTAATTAGAATACATCAACGAATAGGAGTAGTAGTTTTCAACAAGTGTTTATATGGTTATGCATTTTCAGTAAATTGTCAAAATAAAACTATCCAAATCATAGAGTTACCATGTTTATTGACCTTCTTTGACAAGAACTAAATCAATTAGGTAAAACAAAACGTACAAAATCACTTTCTTATATAACATGTAATTACCAAAACTGACACTTTAAAAAACAACAAGTTTAAGAAGACATCAACGCAATAGGAAATGAGAAGCTTTGAATATGTACAGGGTGTAAAAAAAGCTTACCGAAGCCGTCAACCACGCGTTCAGTACATCAAACCTAATCGTATGAAAAATAAATCTTGGCTGGGAAACAACTTTTATGCCCGCAATGTACGTTGCGCACGCGGGGAAGTGACCGCGGGGCGTGTTGCCGCCACGCGACGCGGGTTCGGTTCGTTCGAGTGTGCGCTGTTCATTGCGGAGTGTGCCATTTAGAGGCTTTTTATGAATGAACTAGTGAAAATTTGTATCATGTTTCTTTGGAAAACAGTTAAGTTATAACGGACAGAAGACATTTCTGTAAAAATCGTAATTTTTTTTTTCAAACTTTAACCATCAATACCTCAGTAACCGTTAACTTCCCAGGTATGGTGTAATGGAAAAAAATTATCGTAACAATTGGTATAATATGTGGTATTCGGCTTTGGTAAGGTTTTTTTAAATCCTGTATTTAATTTTGGGCCTAATCTGGGCCTTTTATTTCTGAGCCAGTGTTACACTGTTTATTTTATGAGTCACAAAACTTTCGCGTTGCATATTTAAAACTAGTAAAAACGCGATACGCGATTAGGTAGGTTTTACCTTTTAGGTGGATACCTTAATTTTTTGCATGACGTTTCGTCTATCAAGCGCAGCGTACAAAATGGTTTATTTCTGAGCCTGTTTTCCACTTTTCTGAGCTTGGTATGAATTTTCAGTTATTTTAGCTTATTGTTATTTCTGTGCACAGTGCAACAGTTTTGTGTGGGTATACAGAGCGAACGTCCCCGGACACTGTGGTGCACTGGAGCATGACACTTCGTTTTTTTCTGAGCGCAGCGTACAAAATGGTTTATTTCTGAGTCCGTGTTTCACGTTTCTGAGCTTGGTACGTCTTTTCAGTAGCGTATTGTTATTTCTGGGCACGAGCACCGTTGTTCAACAATTTTGTGGGGGTATGCAGAGCGAACGTCCCAGGATACTGTGCACTGGAGCGTAAAACTATTTGTTTCTTTCTGAGCGCAGCGTACAAAAAAGGTTTATTTCTGAGCTTGGTATGAATTTTTAGTAGCTTATTGTTATTTCTGGGTCCGAGCACCGCTGTGCAACAGTTTGTTGTGGGTGTACAGAGCGGCCGACTGCGCAAAAGTAGCTGGACATTTAGTGCACTGCAGTGGACGCTCGCCGGTGTGCGTGCGTATGTGTGCGCGGAGGATTGATAGAGCCTGGAAGAGATGGAGTTAAAACACAGCACACAGGTAGTGTGCTTTCAAGGCTGGGCGGATTTTAACCAGCTATAAGTAGCTAAGAACCACCGTGTTGGAAATTATCTTTCTGGAGCTACGATGCCACACACAGATATACAGACAAACACATATACACACAAACAGACATAGGAATAAAACTCTCTTTTTCGACAAAGGTTAAAATCATAACACCAGTTTAGGTGGGTAAATGCAGCCAATGTGCGCCGCACACATATAGTTTTTTTGTCAATGTTAATTGCACTACTAAACTTAGTTTTCAAGATACTGTGTAAAACTAACAATTTTTGGGCACAGTCATCTTATATATAAAAATGAATTGCTGTTCGTTAGTCTCGCTAAAACTCGGAAACGGCTGAACCGATTTGAATAATTTTAGCCACGACATATTCGTGGAAGTCCAGGGAAAGGTTAAACGATAAGAAATATTTAAAAAAAAACAGCGGGCACAGCAACGTCAACCGGGTCTGTCTGGTCAATGAAATAAAATTTTGTAATTTTTATAATACTAGCTGACCCAGCAAACGTTGTTTTGCCATATAAATAATTGTGGACAACCCTTATCACTAAGGGATATGAAAAATAGATGTTGGCCGATTCTCAGACCTACTCAATATGCTCACAAAATGTCATAAGAATCAGTCAAGCCATTTCGGAGGAGTACGAACATTGTGACACGAGAATTTTATATGTATAGTATATTGATTATATGCTAGTTAGTTTGAATAGCGGCGTGGACTGCATAATTGCATGCTTGTATTTATTATTACTGTCATCCATAAAATAAAAATAGTTAAAAATGGTTCACTCACGAAGAAACCCCTACCGCAGTGGTCGCAAATCTTGTCCCGCGGCGGACGAATTTTATTATGCACGTAATCAATATGTTTCTTAAGTGACGAACTGTTTTTGAACACCTGAAAAAAAAGTGAAAAGTAAAGATAGTTTTATTTTTAACGACAATAATACTATCGATAATACGGTGGCCAACACGTCACGTTATTATGCGCTTGTGATAAATTGAGAATTAAGAATAGAATTAAGAATAAATATATATAATATACAACAACATCACATACATTGATCTGACTCCGTGGTAAGTAGCTTATGCACTTGTGTTACAGATTTCAGAATCAACAGTGGTATTACAAATAAACTTAAATAAATACATATATAACACCCAGACTAGTGCAAACAGACATGTTCATGCACACAAATTTTTGTACAGTGCGGGGATCGAACCCGCGACCTCTTGGTTCAGTTCAGTCAGTTTTTTGAAGTACGGATCCCGAAAATCTCAGGATCCCGCGGGATTTATAAACTTAAATCCCGAGGATCCCGACTTGATGATCCCGAGTCGGGATTGCATTCCCTAGTTGGTGCTCGTCCCCTAGCGCGTTTTCCCTCCATTTGCTACATAGTGTTGATGTAATAATCTTATTTCTATTTTAAATACGTTAACTCGATTTGCATGCTGTGTTAACTTGATTTTGGGGCTGCAATCGAATCTGAATGTCTAACTATTTTTATGTTAATTGTTATGATTAATGTGTCTCTGCTATGTGTACCTAACAAAATAAATACTTACTTTCTTCGCTGGCTCAGCGACTCGAAGTGGATCTTGGCCTCCGACATTAAAGTGCGCCATTCTTCCCTATTCTGTGCCAAATCTGACCAGTCGGACACTTCTATGTTATTTTAGGTCTTTGGCGACTTCGTCCTTCCAGCGATATCTTGATATATATAACAAAATAAATAAATAAATTAAAAAAACAACACCCAAAACAGACCTTGCCGCATTTCTGACACTCGTGCTTGATTTTCTTGAGGTGTAGGAAATTCACGTGCTCCTGCAGAGCCGCTTTAGTCAGGTACCTCGAATCGCAGTCGTCACACTTGAACCTAAAAGAAATAACATTCCAGTTAAAAAAAAACGCGAGCCAAATGAACAGCTGTGGGGTAAGCACAAACATTATCGTAACGTATTCGTGTCGTACAAACGTAAACGTAAACGCTACGAACACGTTAGTAATAGTTGTTCGTGCTTACTCCACTGGTGAGCTTCAACGGATGTACATATTTTTAGCAGGTTTTTATTTTATTTTATTTCCAATGGAGATAACAAACAGTTACACATTTCACATAATATCTTAAAGAGAAAAAAATGAGTAACCCACTACGCTATCCACAGGTTAATAGGCTTGTTTCCACTATGAAAGAAATATTCAAAAACTGATTTTCCCTAAAATAATTCATAATTTCAGATGCCTTTACACTAATATTTTTCTGCAGTTCGTATTATTTGATTTTTAATTGGAATTCAAATGATAATTAGTCACTCAGTCGGCATTACACGCGGTGACGTCAAAGTGTGTTATTCCCATACAAGCTCTATGAAGAAAAGCGTTTTGACAGTTGATAAAAAGTACGTCAACGATTGGTGGTGTCAACTACCGTATTATTATTATTTGCTGAAGGTCGCTAGATGTAGCAATATTATTGATTTTTTTATAAATTTAAAGTAGTTAATTCATCGTGGTGAACTATCAATATTATAAATGCTTATGAAGTTATTATATTTTATGTTTTAGTTTTAGCAAAGAACCACCTTTCGAATAAAATTATTCGGAAATCGGTTCATCCGTTCGGGACCTATATATACCACAGGCAGACATAGAAAAACAGACATAGATCAGCGGTCAAACTTATAACACCCTTCTTTTTCGTCGGTTGTTAAAAATAGAATTCTAAGCCGACACGTTGATACACGACCGTCTACATAAATGTAGGTACAAAGTTACCCACTTTGGTGTAATGGTTAAAAAGTTCTCTATTAGACCAAGAGGTTGTGGGTTCGATCACCGCACTGTACAAGCATTTGTGTGCATGTACATGTTTGTTTGTACTGGTGTGGCCCTAGCCAGACGCACCCATGTTAATGTATCTATTTAAGTTTATTTGTAATAACACTGTTGATTCTGATCTCTATAACACAAATGCTTAAGCTACTTACCAGGGAGTCAGATCAATGTATGTGACGTTGTTGTATACAGAATATGCAGCAAAATAGCTCTATAAAAGCACCCAATTCAGCGAATCAACTATTTCACTGTTTCAAGAGTCAATAGATAGTATAATAATAGAAATAGAAAAAGCTTTATTCAGTATTTAAAAATAAATAAACTATTAAGAACGTTTACATTTTTTGAAATTTATAACAGTACTATAAAGGCCACCTACTCAGCATGAGCCACAGACTCAGGGAGTCTTATTATATTATAAAAATTGTTTCTGAGATTTTCTGTCATGAATTTCTCTGCAATAGCTCGGAGTCGGGAAGGGAGCGGTGTTACACCCCCGTGCCTCGGTGCGCACGGTGCTCTCCGGTCATGTCGGATTGCCGTCTCACCGAACTTTGAGAGTGATGGAATAGTGAGTGCACCCGTGTATCGCGCTCACACTTGTGCACTATAACATCTCCTGCGCAGTTGGCTGATCTCTGTTGAGATTGGCCGCCGTGATCTAAATCGGCCAGGAGGACTATTATTATTATATTAGATAGTTGGTTATTGAGAGTTCCAGCTCACTATTAGCAACTCATGTTCTTAAAACCACAAAAACATTACACCAACGTGATCGTTAAGAAGAACATCACTTACTTCTTATCCTCTTCCGAAACATGAGCAGAATGCGTCTTCAGATGATGCGCCAACCCCTGCTCCGTCCTAAAGTGCGCGCGGCACGACGCGCAGTACGCGGGGCGCTGCGCGTGCGCCGCGAGCGTGTGCGCGCGCAGCCCCGACTTCGCGCGGTACACTTTGCCGCACTCCGCACACGAGTACACGCGGGAGGAGTGCGCGTGCACCGTACTGAAGGGCAAGAAATACGTCCAATGACGTTACTAAATAAAGAAGGGGACAAGAAAGATGTCCAATCAGGTTATTCTCTCTCTGAGTCTCACATAACCCCCAGCTGCACCCAGCATTTCCCTGACGTTAACAAAAAAGGTCACTAAACAAAGAAGACTAACAAAAGTTGCTTAAAACAGACATGGAGTCGAGTAACCTACAAATAATGCTTTTGATATTAAAAAGTCACTAACAAGTCGCCTAAATGCATTGTTTTCTGCAAATCGCTCAAAAGACACTTTGGCAACACTTCGACAATTTCGGCTCAAAGGTCGGTTTATGAGACTTGACAATAAGGGCTAATGAACAGCCAGGAGCCCGGATCTCGTTATTACACAGGTTTTTATGTAACAAGCCTTATCGGCCTAGAGATTCACGTGGTAAGGCTCTGCTCGGCAGTGACCGTCGAAAGGCTGATACGACGATGAAACTCACAACATGTGCACCTTCAGCCCGTAAGTAGTCGCGAACGTGTTGCCGCACTCGTCGCACGTCCGCAGTTCTTTCCGCTGGTGCTTCTCGCGGTTGTATCGGAAGCGGCGCGCGACAACACCGGATATATTGTAACCTAAACTTCCGTAGGGTGTAAAGGTGCCGTAAACACATGCACACACATATACACACACATGCATCACACACAGACCGAACACACAAACACCACACACACATACACCACACACATACACACACACACAAAAACACACAAGTGCACCACACACAGACACACACACACACTAAAACACACACTTGCTCCACACACACACAAAAGGCGTCGGAAGGCTGATATGACGACGATACTCCCAAAATGTGCACCTTCAGCCCGTAGGTAGACGCGAAGGTGTTGCCGCACTCGTCGCACGTCGGCAGATCCTTCCGCTGGTGCTTCTTGCGGTAGTAGCGGAAGCGGCGCGCGACAACACTGGATATATTGTAACCTATACTTCCGTAGGGTATAAAGGTGCCGTAAACACATGCACACACATAAACCACTCACATGCATCACACACAGACCGAACACACATACACCACACACATAGTAATGGAATAATTAGCATTAGCATCATTAATTAGCATGCTATTTCATCGTTAGCAATAATTAAATTATTTGACGATGCTAAATTGTGTGAATGCTAAAATTCACGTGACTGCTAAAATTCACGGACAGCGACGTGTCGTTGCTTTCATAGATTCGCACGCACTGCTTTAGCAGGCTGCTACTGCTAATAGCAGCCGCTATTAGCAGTAGCAGCCAATTGAAACTCGCGTTCGCGTGCTGTCGGGTGACGATCGGCTTTTGAGCGTTACCCGAGTGAATGGCGAACAAAGAAAGAGAAGAGAATACGGCATCCTTGCATTTAGAGTCGTATTTTGCGTGCGGTTTATTGAACTGTTTATTTGAATGAAATTGTTTGTCTTTTCGTGACTTGATTGAATTATCTATTCGTTGCAGTTTTAATTTTAATAAAGTCAAATTTAATCTAATCTTAGTCACAACATTAAAATGTACGTTGCATACAACTATTTAATATTATACGCTAACGCTATTTCTCAATTTCGATGAAATTTCATATTAGCATAGCAATAGCGCGTAGCATGCTATGCTATGAAATTTAGCATGCTAATTAAATTAACAAAAAATAGCAATAATTGCCATTACTACACACACATATACACCACACACAGACACACACACACACACACACACACAAAAACACAAACGTGCACCACACACAGACACACACACACACACACACACAAAAACACACACGTGCACCACACACAGACACACACACACACACAAAAACACACACGTGCACCACACACACACAAAAGGCGTCGGAAGGCTGATATGACGACGATACTCACAACATGTGCACCTTCAGCCCGTAAGTAGTCGCGAAGGTGTTGCCGCACTCGTCGCACGTCGGCAGGTCCTTCCGCTGGTGCTTCTCGCGGTGGTAGCGGAAGCGCCGGTGCGACCTGGCAACACCAATATTATGAAAAATCTAGCTGTGCCCTGCGATTTTACCCATAGAGAACTGAACCGTAAAATTTTAGATACGGGATAAAAAGTGTTAATCCAGGTTATAGTCTATCTATGTATGTACCAAATTTCAGCCAAATTGGTCCAGTAGTTTTTACGTAAAAGACTCACAAAAATTCATACATAAAATTTTCGTTTAATTTTATAATATTACTAGCGGACCCCGCAGACCTTTGTCCTGTCCGTTGATTTTTTTTAAATATTTTTCTTCGACAGAACCATCCCCGTACTTAGAGGAATATCATAAAAAAAAAATACAAATTGGGCAAGGCGTTCTTGAGTTATGCGCTTACCAACACATTTTGCGATTCATTTTTATATCATTGATGTATGTAGTAGGATTATTAAACAATATTTAAGAAAAATAAATCTTGGCTGGGAAACAACTTTTATTTTTTGACATCAAAAAAAAACAATTTAATTCTAACCCGCAATGTACAGCGCGCACGCGGGGCAGTGACCGCGAGGCGTGTTGCTGTGCGCCACCGCGACGCGGTTCGGTTCGAGTGTGCGCTGTTCATTGCGGAGTGTACCATTTAGAGGCGTTTTATGGAAGACCTAGTGAAAATTTGTATCATGTTTCTTTGGAAAAAAGTTTAGTTATAACGGACGGAAGACATTTCTGTAAAAAATCTTTTTTTTTTCAAACTTTAACCAATAATACGTCAGTAACCGTTAACTTCCCACGTATGATGTAAAGGAAAAAAATGATCGTAACAATTATTGGTAGAATATGTGGTATTCGGCTTCGGTAAGGTTTTTTTTACGTCCCGTATAAAATCTAGCCGCTGGAGGTCTAGCTTTTCAAACTCACACTTCAAATAAGATAGAAAACTCGTTAAACACTTACTCGGTGGTAACTTGGTCGGTTTGGTTAAAAATTGGATTCTACGGCTTTTTGGAAATAAACTGGTTGTAAACTTCATAGGGGCTATGTTTTTTACACCATGGTCTCGAAAATATTTAAGATAGGTGTCATCATGCCTATTGTTTGTACAGTGTGGAGATTGAACCTGCGACCTCTTGGTATAATAGTCAACTTATTAACCATTTAGACCTAAGCGGTCGTCCTTTCTATTTTATTTCTTTTTCTGTGTTTTTTTAACCCTCAAATAAGATAGCAAACTCGTTACACACTTACTCTGTGGTGAAATCGCATTCCTTGCATTCAAACTTGGTATCGATGGACCCGTGGTAATCCTTATAGTGCTCCGCTATAGAATAAATGCTGTTCGTTCGCTTTCCACACTCTAAGCACTCGTATCTGTAGGGAAATGAGGTTCCGAATTGTGAAACACAGAAAAAACATACACTAATATTAGAAATGCGAAAATAACTCTGTCTGTTATTAGGTTATAGGCAGAAAAAGATAACGATTGAAACAGAATAACAGGATTTATAAAACGCGTAGTACGGAAGATCAATACATTGTATATAAGTGACAATGTCTGTCCATTTGACAGTATCATATTACCTTCTTAGTTTAAAAAGGTTTGCACCAACATCTATCTGTCTGTTACTCAATTAGGCCTTAACTACTGAACCGATTTGCATGGAATTTGGTATGGAGATATTTTGATACCCGAGAAAGGACATAGGCTATTTTTTACCTCGGGAAAATGACGGATTCGCATGGGAAAATTCAAGTGGGCCGATCGCTTTACGCCTAAATTACTGAACAGATTTAAATGAAATTTGGTAAGGATATAGTTTGAGACTTAAAAAAGGACATGAGTTACTTTTGACCGCGGAAAAACAACGCGTACCCATGGGAAAAAATACTTTCCGGGGAATCTGATCGCTTTCACTTCTAAATTACTAAAGATTTGAATTATATTACGGGAAAACAACGCACTTCAAAAATCCAAGCAGTAGAAGAAGCTTTTTAGAAGCAAAAACGTAATAAGTTTCTGCCTTACATCCGAGAGTTCCTGGGTTCGAATCCCAGGTCGAGCCAAAATTGTTTCTGAGATTTTCTGTCATGAATTTCTCTGCAACAGCTCGGAGTCGGGAAGTTGGCGGTGTTACACCCCCGTGCCTCGGTGCGCACGTTAAGCCGTTGGTCCTGCGCCTGATCTCTCTCCGGTCATGTCAGGATGCCGTCTCACCGAACTTGGAGAGTGATGGTACAGTAAGTGCACCTGAGTATTGCGCTCACACTTGTGCACTATAATATCTCCTGCGGTGTTGGCTGATCTCTGTTGAGATTGGTCGCCGTGGTCACAACGTAATTATGATGAAGTTACCTTCTAAAATGTTTTCTTGTGTGCTCCCCGAATACCACTTGGCTCTTGAGCACCGACTTGCATATATCACAGAGGAACCCATCTTTTTTCTGTAATCAAAAAGCTAAATTTCAAATAAATACTCCCGACGTGAGCCAAGAAAAAAACTGTGAGCTTCAAGCTTTGTATGAACTACCCTACTTAACAACAAATAAAAAAATTGAACGGCTGGAGGATTTTGACCAGCTATAGTTATGATGAACCACTGTGAATATATTATCTTTCTAATGAAAAAAATTGGTTGCCTGTAAAGTCGGTATACGGGCGAAAGTTTTACGTGACAATGACTTTGAGTGGTAAAATAATTTTAATGTGAATATTCATTCGTATAACATGAACCGGTGTGTATGCCTATCTCTCTCACTCTCTCTCTCTCGCTCTGTCTCTCTCGCTCTTAGGCGGGTTAACTGTGCTCGAGTGGAAGGGACGCGTGCCTTTCACTTTTTATGTCTGTCTCACTCGCTCTTAGGCGGGCTAACCATGCCCGAGTCGAAGGGACGCGTGCCTCTCACTCGCTCTCATTGTGAGCGCATAACGTGAGCGGAACGTAACGCAGTTTCTTTAAGTGTCACCCGGCAAACCAATTTATAAGACGTTGTCACGTCAAAAAGCGCTTTGAAATCGGTCCATGTGTTCGGGAGCTACGGTGTCTCAGATAGTCAATTGATTGTAATCGTATTGATTGTAATTGTAGGTATTCATTGTAGTTGTATTGATTATAATTGTATTTGTATTGACAATATTCTGACATCTTGTTTATCTATTATTATATTAATAATTATTTGTGTTTAAATGCCAAATGAATATTTGCATGCTATTATTAATGCCTGAGTAGGCTGAACTTTTGAAAATTGTAATAACTTCAGTGTACCCTATTCTAAAGGAAAAAGTCAGGGTCACGTCGTACCAGGAGGTCAAAAAGAAGGCAGAAAAAAGGAATGAATGGCGATTACTCCACCGACAAGAGCGCAGCTCTTAAGTTAAAGAAGAAGACCCTATTCTAAAGCAAATAAATTATTCTATTCTATTCTATTCATAAAATCACTAAAAGGTAAGCTTTAACGGCTGGACGCATTTTGACCGGCTATAGTTACAAACCACTGTAATTATAATTATCTTTCTAATAAAAAAAGCGCTTTAAAACCGGTCAATCCGTTTGGGAGCTACGGTGTCACAGACACACACAATACCACAATACAGACATACACACACACATGTGAGAAACTTATAACACCCCTCTTTTTTAGTGGGGGGTTATAATTTAAATGCTGCAGTGCGACAACAGCGTACGCGTGTCCCTAAAGCTGGCATACGGATCGATATCGATCGGATACGAAGGCTACCTTCAAAACTGAGTCGCGTGAGGACGCGTCACGTTAAAGGCTACCTTCAAAATTGAGTCGCGTGAGGACGCGTCACGTTAAAGGCTACGTTCAAAACTGAGTCGCGTGAGGACGCGTCACGTTGAAGGCTATCTTCAAAACTGAGTCGCGTGAGGACGCGTCACATTGAAAGCTACCTTCAAAACTGAGTCACGTGAGGACGCGTCACGTTGAAGGCTACCTTTAAAACTGAGTCGCGTGAGGTCGCGTCACGTTGAAGGCTGCCTTCAAAACTGAGTCGCGTGAGGTCGCGTCACGTTGAAGGCTACTTTCAAAACTGAGTCGCGTGAGGACGCGTCACGTTGAAGGCTTCCTTCAAAATTGAGTCGCGTGACGCCATGAGTCGCTTCTCGCGGTCGCGTTGATCCGAATGCTATCTTTAGGTTTAGACAGTCAAAAAAATGATTTTGTTAAGACCTAAAACCAATAATCTAAACGACCACTTTGGTGTAATGGCCAAGAAGTTGACTATGAACCATGAAGTCGCGGGTTTGATCCACACACTGCACAAACATTTGTGTGCATGAACACGTCTGTTTTTACTGGTCTGAGTGTATACTATGTATTTATTTAAGTTTATTTGTAATACCACTGTTGATTCTGATATCTGTAACATAAGTGCTTTAGCTACTTACCACAGAGTCAGATCAATGTATGTGATGTTGTTGTATATTTATTTATTTCACTCCAACTCACCATTGTATGTTTTCTCTTCATGTGATCCTGAAAATTCTTCTCATGGTCAAATCCCATAATACAATATTCGCATTTGTAAGGCAACCTCACATAAATTGGTTTACGAGCATCTTCCTCTCTTTCTTTCATCAACTCCTCCTTGTCTATGATTCTTACAATTATCTTTCCAACATACTTTTCATCCAATTCTGTTAAGGATCTTTTTTTACGGACAATCACTCTGTTCGGATTTTTTACCTTTGCATCTTTTTTCTTTTTTTCTGTAACCTGATTGTTTTTTTTCTTTTTAACTTTTTCCACTTCTTTTTTTTTAATCTCAGACAAAGGCACAGATGTGTCATCATCGGAACTGTCATATTCAACTTTCACCTCAGTTGTGAGTATGTGGTAATGTTGTTCAGTATTGGCAGATGCTGATGTAGTCGCTTCTTCTGGGTCTTGTTTAGGCTGCTCTTCATCTGAGTCTCTTGAATTTGTGAAGTTTGTTTCAGTGGAACTCAAATTTTGAAATTTCTTTGTTGGTTGTGCAGGTGGATCCTGAAATGTATCAAAATGCTTATTTTTACTCTTTGTTGGAAAGGCTCACATAGATGACTTATCAAAATATTAGTGTGCAGGCCATAGATGATAGAAAAATTTAATTGATTATAATTATTTTTTTTTTATTAATTATAATAATTTAAAAAAAAATTAGGAAATAAGTATGATTTTACAATAAAAGATTTTCAACCAAGCTAGTAACTTGACCTACTCCCTATGAAAGAGATATTTAAGACGCAAGGGGCGCGGAATTTTCCCCATAAATATATTCTGATTTCTGTAACACAAGTGCTTAAGCTACTTTTCACTGAGTCTGACTAAGTGAAAAGTAATATTGAACGTAAAGTGAACGTATGTAATATTGTTAAAAAATAAGCTAATCTCCGCGACTTTGCTTGCTACTTCACGAGGGTCGCACATGAAGTGGATGGATTATAGCATATTTATTTACCTTTTCAGTCCACAGCACCCCAAGGCATTTCTCAACTTGAAGTTTGAACTGTTCTATTTTATTCAACAGGTGATGACATTCGACACATACCACTGAATCTTGATATTGAAACTGAAATTAAAAACAAAAAATATATTTATGTATGCGGTGGTCATTTTAAGACGCGCAAGACGCCAATCCTAAACATGTGAACTATATTGATCAATCTTCGATAAAAGCAGGATATTAACATTTTCTAATGATAGATATTGGAAATAATAAGTTAAAATAAGCATTCTATTACCTTAAACTTGAAGAAAAGCTCAAAAAAACTAGTGTGTTTACATGTCGCCAAAGTCACAAGTTGAACATTATTTGATAGACAGCATAAGCAAACACTTGGTTCTTGTATTATCTTTATAGAATCTTCGTCGGAATTTGCTTCCATAAGGTCAAATGGCATAAATTGAGTCATTTATTCAGAAATTTATTAATTTCCAAAACGAAGCAGCCAACCTACACCAAACGCACTCACAAAAAGGATGTTCCTTTCCAAGCTGATAGTGTTTCTCTTGTTCTAGCTCAGAAATAGAAAAAATATGTTTCAGATTTGCACACGCACGTAGAACTGAACGCATAAGCGTTTTGTTCATTCAAAGAGTCGTAAGCAGCTGGTGGATAAACACTAGGAACAAAACGTTTTTCTGTCAAACTTTTGACATTTTATTTTTAATGATTTTCAGTAGTGATGGGCCTTTATTATATTTAATAAATAATTATATTCGTATTTGAAAAAAGTATTGTGTATTGAAATCATTTTTTTGTGATAAACATTTTAAACAAAACCTTTAGACAGCTTATCACCAAAGATAATATTTAATGTCACGCAATCGTTTTAACATGGAAACAATACATAAACCGTTTTTAAAATATTTGTACGCATAAGGTGGTAATTTTGCTTTCTAAAGATTTTCTAAGAAGATCATAATGAGTGAACGTAAGCTTGCCACTAACCATAGGCTTACTATTAAGTCAAATTCAGAACATTTACTACGAGCGAGCAGTGAGCATGTAAATACTTGATACTGAAAACACTAGTTATTTCTGTCAAAGATAATGGAAAGGCTTTCCATTATCTTTGCTTTTATCGATCATGATCATGGTATGTTGTTCGTGATGAATGTAACTTTACTTAATTTGATAGCTTATGATCACAATACATTTTAGTCAGTTAAATTATTTTGCTTAATAAAAAATATTATTTTGTCCTCAATCCTATAGAAAAAAATATTGTCAGTTCAGAACGTATCGTATCCAACTCGGACTAAAATAACTCGACTAATCATAATAATTCGAGTCGGTCTAGATTCGAGTAAGTCTGCACGCACATCCATCCACCACTTTTTTTCGAATAAAAAATGGTGCAAGCTTTGCGATGAGCGTGTTATTTTTGTAAACAAATTGTAACTAAAATTTAAAATAAAATAATTTTATGAATTAACATATACTGCTAGCTTTATCAAATTGTAACCTCACCATGGAAGAAAATATTTTATGCTGTGGTTGCCTGTCCGGCGACCGAAGAATGGTAATTGTTGATGAATATCAACAGAAGCAAAATTTCATGTTAATTATTAATGAAATTCCGGTAAGTTCTAACAGTTTCAACTATCTAACTTAAGTGTTTGAGTTATTATCGTGATCATGGTCGCTTAAGTCGGATAATTTCGTCTGAAATTTTACTTTGAAAATCGTAAACAAACTAATCAATATAATCAATCGACATAAAACTTTCCTAGTAGTTTATTTAAACTACTTAATAAGTGGTTTACCTGACGAAAAAGAAGAGTGTTATAAGTTTGACCGCTATTCTGTTTGTGTGTTTCTGTCTGTGGCATTGTAGATCCTGAAGGGTTGAACTGATTAAATGCGGTTAGTTAGTTAGTTAGTTAGTTTTGCAGGGCTTTTTCCGCACTTAGCCTCACGATTGGGCCATTGTGCGTGAAAAATGCGGTTTATTTGAAAGATATTTTCTTTTTATTTTAATTACGGTGGTTCCTAACTATGGCTGATCAAAATCGGTCCAGCCGTTGAAGCACACCAGCTGTTTTCCTGGCTCATGCTGGTGGTTTTTTTTCTGGACTAACCAGAAGATGACCAATAGTTATTATTTTTATTTAATTTCAGATGGCATTATTTAAAGAAGATCTGATTCTATGTTGGGAATGCGAGGCCACACTAAAACGCTTTACAAAATTCAAGATTCAAGTGAAAGAATGTTTTACATTCCTGAATAATTATTCTCATAAGGTAAGTAAACAATAAAACTTTAATTTCCTTTACCACATCAGAATACAAACATAAAGATGTTTTAGAGTTCTGATGTTGCAAGTATCAAAGGATACAAGGCTGAACCCCTGAGTAGGGTTTAAGGGTTTTTATGTCCTGTAGATTGTTATATGTGGTTATGAGGCGACCTAAACAGGGTGGATGGAGTCATATAATGATTCAGATTTCAGATCACAAAATTAACACTTTTTTGCAATTCACAATATGATACAGATAAAATTCATATTTGGCAATGAATTCATTTGACAGTTATGTATGGCAAAATAAAAAATAAAATGGGCCGCATAATAGAAATTGCTTAGGAAACTTTAAATTAGAACCTAGCAAACAATTAATTCTATCAAATCAAATCAAATGGTGGGTACATTTGATTCCAATGCATGTTCTGCGATTTTGAATAGTTATGGAGAAATATTTTTTTGTGTATTAAAATTTCAGGGGGATTGAGCTATAAACCTTTCCTGTATGGTTGTATGGTTCTTTGAGTTATTTAAATGAGTAGTTTGGCTAAAATATACTCATCTGTAAGAATGAAAAAAAAAAAACAAATACTATGCTAGCAGAATTTAAATTTACACTTGATATGTAAGTTAAAAAAAACTTTAAAAAAATTGTGTCAAACGTTGGGTATTTGTTTCCCCTAACCGGTCGGCAGACTTGCCAATCAGATGAGCCAAATATCCAGTTTGTAGATTTTCCCATACTTTCAAAGACATGGCAGGCGGCGGGGTAACAGAGTGTGAGCGCTCAAGTTGACGATGAATTTAGTTGTATCATATTGTTTAGGTGTTTTTTTTTTTTGCTAAAGCAGTACAGTTAGGAAGTAAGTGAGTGTAAGAAGAGCCTATAATCCTATGGAAGAGCCGCATCCGGTCTGCCGAACCCTGCCCTAACCCAAGACTTCACTGGTACAGGTATCCTGGGGCACCCTGTATATTAGTAACATAATTTCTGTTACAAGCTGCTTAAGCTACTTACCACGAAGATTTATTGCTTTCAGAACATGACGCCAGTAGATTTAAAAATACCACCGAGGCTTGCAATGCACAATGCATTCAATATTACATGTAATCCTGTCGTTTTACCAGAAGAATACACCTTTAATGTTGACATTATTAAAAGTGAAGAAGAGTCACCAATCAAAGAGGAGAATGGATCAATTTATTCTGATTTTAACGATGACACACCATTGGACCAAGTGATTGTTAAGAAAAAGAAGAAAAAAGCACCAAAAGAACGAAAAAGAAGAAAAAAGAAGGATGCAGAAGTAGAGTTGGTTAAAGAAGTAGAATTGACAGCAGATGAGTTGGCCGCCGAGCGGAAAATGCTAGCAAATAAGGAAGAATATGTAAATGCAATGTTTCGTTGCGAAAAATGCATTATATCGTTTCCCAATGCCGATGATTTGACTGATCATCACAATTTAAAACATGATACTGTAAGTAAATTACCTTTGTATGCCGTAATATTTTATTTTTCCTTTGCATTATCTTGCGAGTTAATTTTCATTAAGATCTACTATCACACTAGCTTTCTGCCAGTGGCTTTGTCCGTGTATAATTTGGCAAAATAGTAAAATTTCACGATAAAGTATTCTATGTCCATTCCCAAGGTCTATGTGTACCAAATGTTATTCAGTTTAGTAGTTCAGGCGTGAAAGTGTATCAGACAGAGTAAGTTTCACATTTACAATAATGTCATAATATTGTAAGGATATTTCTTATATGATTTTAAACTTTTGCGTTGCGTTTTAACACTTATTAGCTGTTATTAGGTACTCGCTGCAGATCCACCCTCACATTCTCATTGTTAAAAATATTAGTACGTACAGTCACCGTGACAAACAACACTGACGGTATCATCTAAATGTTAACAATGTTAGCACAGTCACCGCGACAAACAACACTGTCGGTATCACCTAAATGTTAACAATGTTAGTACAGTCACCGCAACAAACAACACTGTCGGTATCACCTAAATGTTAACAATGTTAGTACAGTCACCGCGACAAACAACACTGTCGGTATCACCTAAATGTTAACAATGTTAGTACAGTCACCGTAACAAACAACACTGTCGGTATCACCTAAATGTTAACAATGTTAGTACAGTCACCGCAACAAACAACACTGTCGGTATCACCTAAATGTTAACAATGTTAGTACAGTCACCGCGACAAACAACACTGTCGGTATCACCTAAACGTTAACAATGTTAGTACAGTCACCGCAACAAACAACACTGTCGGTATCACCTAAATGTTAACAATGTTAGCACAGTCACCGCGACAAACAACACTGTCGGTATCACCTAAATGTTAACAATGTTAGTACAGTCACCGCGACAAACAACACTGTCGGTATCACCTAAATGTTAACAATGTTAGTACAGTCACCGCGACAAACAACACTGTCGGTATCACCTACATGTTAACAATGTTAGTACAGTCACCGCGACAAACAACACTGTTGGTATCACCTAAATGTTAACAATGTTAGTACAGTCACCGCGACAAACAACACTGTCGGTATCACCTAAATGTTAAAAATGTTAGCACAGTCACCGCGACAAACAACACTGACGGTATCACTTTGTGTCTTTTTAGGTGATACCGTCAGTGTTGGTTGTCGCAGTGACTTTACTAACATTTTTAACAATGAAAATGTGAGGGTGGATCTGGAAACTGCGGCCGCCCTGAGCAGACGACGCCGCACGTCACCAGTCAGCTCGTGACCGCGGCGCAGTGCAATCCAGCCGAAACCTATATCATTAAAATTTAGACCCGACGTGACGACGTTAAAGTGACGTCTACTTACAAGCATCTCCGTGCTTCGGAAGGCACCATGAAGCAAAAACAAAGAGGCGACGTAACAGTTAAATTTATTTATGAAACGACGCGTGATATTTTTCGGGATGCGGGGGTTTTCAGCACTGCCCTTGGCTCCTCCCACTTTGCAATATTTAATCAATCGGCTAATACTCGTAGCAAAACTACTAACTTAGGTGTATGTTGATGTAACTACTAGTTCAGCTATCTCACACTAGATGTCGAAAGTCTTGAATATGGTGGGGCGTACTCAGAACTTTAAAGCTTCAAAAAAAATGTAATATGTATTTTTTTTTCTCTTTATTACCATGTAAATAACCGTTACATTACAAAACACTTAACTAACTTACTTAGTACAAGTAAACCACGAGGGTTTGTAATAATTATACTAAGGGTTACAAATAAAGTTAATAAATAAATAAAAACAAGAATTTGACAAAAATATGTAAGCCGTTTGGTTAAAAGATTAATAATTTAATAATTGCTAATTACCGGAAAGAACGAAGAAAAAGAACCAAGAAAGTGTAACTTAAGCTTTAATTTAATATTTTTAATAGATAAATTAAATATTTTTAATAGATAAACCGATAAATCTAGATTTAAAGTAGGTAAAATGCCCTTTTTCAATTCCGCGTCATTGAAATGGCCATAACAAATCTTTATGTATTTTGTTGGTGTCCAATCCGGTCTATTAAGTTTTGAAATCCATTTCTGTTTTTAATTTTCGTCGGATAGAAATCTGAAACGAACACATAAAAATAAATATTTTTTTAACAGGATCATTTAATTCTTAATACGGCCCTGGATATTTGTTATGTTTAAAATAGTTATTCTAGATGACGACGGATAGCGGCCCGTTATTAGTAATATAATAATAAAAGCTATAAAAGTACTGTTTTAGCTACTAAAAGGTATTTAATACTAAGTTTATAACAGTTTTCAGTTTTATCGAATGAGTATTACAATATACTACTGCAAAATTATACGTAAACTTATGTTTTTACTTCCCAAAACTGTCGCCATCTAGTGTCAAATAGTATAATTTGAACGCTGAAAGCTGAGAATATTGTAGACATTTTATATTTAATTACGATTAAAATTACTTACAAATAAAATGTGATGCCCTTCATATTATCAGAACGTCGGTCTGAGTAACTTACATTGTAAAACACAACACTTCATCCTATTTTTGTTAAAAACGCAAAAAAACACACTTATAATGCGAGTCTCGTTACGTGTGCAACTGACGAACGCTGACAACATACTAAAGTAGGCCCCACCCACAATGATGACGTCAGGACCTAATTGAAAATCACAGTGCACAGTTGCATAGGCCAGTTCCTCTTTGTTTTTGCTTCATGGAAGGCACGTTAAGCTGTTGGTCCCGGTTAATATTGACAGATATTAGTCGTTAAGCCTGGTCAGTAAGGTTGGTCACTTACCTTACCAACACCTCTCCACCAATTCGTACTGAGCCCGAGTGGTGGAGTATGGCTCGAACCACCTCATATTTGAGGTGAGGCCTGTGCCCAGCAGTGGGACGTGTTTAGGCTGATGAGATGAGATGAGAGTTTAGACCCGATAACCAGTAATACGGTAGTTGACACCACCAATCGTTGACGTACTTTTTATCAACTGTCAAAACGCTTTTCTTGATAGAGTTTGTATGGGAATAACACACTTTGACGTCATCGCGTGCAATGCCGACTGAGTGACTAATTATCATTTGAATTCCAATTAAAAATCAAATAATACGAACTGCAGAAATATATTAGTGTAAAGGCATCTGAAATTATGAATTATTTTAGAGAAAATCAGTTTTTGAATATTTCTTTCATAGTGGAAACAAGCCTATTAGGATGTTTTTCTCCACAGAGCAAATCGAACTTCACTTGCGATGTTTGCGAGTGTGCCTTTACAACTGAGGTGTCATACAACTACCATACGAACAAGCATAGGCGTAGATACGAGTGCACCGCTTGCGGGGAGCGACTCAGGAGCAAGGCGGCCGCGACGAAACACTACGAGGTCGTGCACTGTGTTAGGTAAGATTCTAGAACCGAAAAGATTTTTATTTATTTTATTTATTTACTAGCTGTCCCGGCAAAATGTTTAAGGTGGACAACCCTTATCACTAAGGGGTATGAAAAATAGATGTTGGCCGATTCTCAGACCTACTGAATATGCTCACAAAATTTCATGAGAATCGGTCAAGCCGTTTCGGAGGAGTAAGGGAACAAACATTGTGACACGAGAATTTTATATATATAGAGAAGATATTTATTTAATCTTTATTGCACAACAATACTTTGTACAAGAGGTGGACTTAACGCCGTAGGGCATTCTCTACCAGTCATACCTTTGGGCTAAGCAGAAATGATTAGTGGACGGTGCGACAAAATAAATAAAAGAAAAAAAAATTGAATAATATGACCATAAGACATTTTTAAGCGATTCTCGTCTACATTCCTGATGCGCACTGCAAAAGAGCGGAACTCACTACCTGCGTCAGTGTTTCCCTGCAATTAAAACCTAGGAATCTTCAAAGCTAGAGTGAACAGGCATCTTCTAGGCGAGCTCGCTCCATCGTAGACTCAGTCTTTGCCTCGTTGGGCTTAGTCTTGAGTCAAGAGCAAACCTTTCCCAAATAAAAAAAATAAAAAAAGGTAAGATTCGACTGCCTCGTTGGTGTTGTGGCAAAGATTCTGCCTTACATCCGAGAGGTCCTGGATTCAAATCCTAGGTCGAGCCAAAATTGTTTCTGAGATTTTGGTCATGAATTTCTCTGCAACGGAGCTCGGAGTCGGGAAGTTGGCGGTGTTACACCCCCGTGCCTCGGTGCGCACGTTAAGCCGTTGGTCCTGCGCCTGATTTCTCTCCGGTCATGTCGGATTGCCGTCTCACCGAACTTTGAGAGTGATGGAACAGTGAGTGCACCTGTGTATTGCGCTCACACTTTTTGTGCATGAACATGTCTGTTTGTACTGGCCTCGGTGTTATATGTATTTTTAAGTTTATTTGTAATACCTACCACTGTTGATTCTGATATCTGTAACATAAGTGGTTAAGCTACTTACCACGGAGTCAGATCAATGTATGTGATGTTTTTGTTTATTTAAGAAACAAACTATGTGCTGGGGGTACCTAAATGTATTTTAAGCCTTTGACTGCCGAGTGACTAGACACAATAGAAATATTATTGTTTGGGAGTCACCGGTGACCGGTACAATGTGTTAAAGCTAAAAAAGACAATTATTTTGCTTTAAATTTCCACTAAACGATGCCAGCGCGGGAACCCAAATACATCCAACTCTAACCACTTGAAAAAACTAGAGCTGGAATTCGCAAGACTCGCAATACAACTCGCAAACGCGACACAAAAAATGCACCTGGAAACACAACACTGACACCAAGAAAACCCTCGTTTAGTGAAAATTTAAAGCAACATAATTCTCTTTTTCAGCTTTAGTAATAGATTTCCCTAAAGTGACGCCTGATTCCATCAACTGTATATTTTTGAAAACTTTAATAATTTTTTGCTTTCTTCTTAGAACTTTTTTAAAACTTTATGCCTTTTTTTGTTACAGTGCTCACTTAGAATATGACGCCCCTAAAGAGAATGGACAAGCAATTGAAAGTCAAGAACCTGAGGAAAGGTATGTTATTATGGTACAATAGAAGATTTCAAATTTAACATCAGGGGTTTCCAATCTTTTCCTTATCGCCGCGCAGTTTCGAGTTAGTTTTAATTAAGTTATGTAACAAGACCCTACTTAGAAACTACCAACGCCACCTATCGGGTAGCGTCAGAACTATTGTTAGTATAGGTAATCTTTACAACCATGTATTGTAACGTCATTTAGTTAGGAATATTGCCTCTACTCAACACTAGATGGCACTGATCTCCCTTAAACTACAGTCTGTTTTGGACTTTTCGGCGAATGATTACCCGGCATTAACGTAAATTTTGTTAATTCCCATCGAAGCGTGAGCAGCGTCTTGGGTGAGCTATTTCCACCAGAGAACACTCTAACTTAGCTGTGAAGCCTAATGTCAGCTTTGCGCCTGCCACTGCGTCCTCGGAACTGTGTGCGGGACTAAGTTAGACTGGCTACTTTTTGCGTCTATGTAAAAGTACGAGTTCGTACATTAAAATTAGAAATAGAAATATAAATCTTTATTTGCGTTTGGTTAAGGTACACTGGAGATGGTCATAAATTAAATTAAATTAAAATTAAAAATCTTTTATTTCGGACCATAAATCCATAGTGTTAGTGACAGATGACTTAAAACTACGTTAGTATTATTTTTTAAGAGAAATTTATACATAATTTAATTTGGTGGGAGACAAATGCTCTGCCACCCAGTGCCTTAATATGGGACTATCCTCCCTTAATGCAATGGTGTTCAGGATGGTATTGGCGCTCCCACGCACCCTGCGCATCAAGGACCCGATTCTTTTGCGCATAATGGCATGAAAGCCATCAACACGAGCTGCAGCGAACATTCCTGAAGCACTACAGTGTTGAGGGAGCCCCAATAGCATCCTGAAACCATTGTTATACTGCACTCGCAAGGCATTGATGGCTCTCTGCGTATATGAGGTCCATAGGCTGCAGGTGTAAAATGACTGGCAATAAGATTTAAACAAAGTAACTTTGACTTCCTGCGTTCAGGAAGTTCAATTATTTATCAGCAATTATACATCCGCTTAATCAACCATTATCAATGGCATGCAAATCTAAAATTAATATTGGCATAATAAATTTAAATAGTAAAATGTCTATCTAAACAATCACAAAATGTCAACAAGTTATCATTGAATTAACAAAAAATTATTAGTTATCATCTTCTATCGCAATTTAAATATTCCTGTATAGTGTAAAAAGCCTTTTCACTAAGCCAGTTGTATAATTCTTTTTTAAATTTATTAAAGGGTAGGTCTTGAATTGCTTGTGGTATCCTATTATGTATTGTCATGCACATCCAATAACATTTTTTTTTGGAATTTCGCGCTCTTGGGAATTATAACGGAAACTAACCTTTTTCTGTTTCTGGTTCCTCGTTTGTAGACGTCTTTGGCTTGAGTAAAATAATTCATGTTATTTTTCACAAATTTTGCCGCTTCGAATATATAAAGACAAGGGAGTGTCAAAATATTCAGAGATTGAAATAAAGGCTTACACGGTTCGTCAGGTGCAGTACCACATATCGCTCTAACACACTTTTTTTGTGCAACGAACGCCTTTTCTATGTCTGTACTATTACCCCATATAATGAGAGCATATCGCAGGACTGATTCAACGTAAGCAAAGTACGCAGTAAGAGCTGTACTCCTACCTGCTATTTTTTTCAGTTTATAAATTGCAAACGAGAAACGATTTATTTTATCGCACACTTTTTGGACTTGTTGTTTCCAATCTAATTTATGGTCAATTTCTATGCCTAAGAATTTCATTGTTGTTGTATTTTTTAATATTTGTCCTTCAATATTTGTATTCAATGTCAGATTTGGAATGTTATTAAAGTTAATTAAATTCGTTTTGTCAATATTTATAATGAAATTATTATTTCTAAGCCAATCAATTATTTTAATTATTGTTTCATTGATGTCATTTTTATGGGGATTTAATGTCAATTTGTTATCAGTTGTCACTATTACAGATATATCATCAGCGAATAGGATCACTCGATGCTTGGTCACATTTGGGAGATTATTAATATAAATTAAAAATAGAAGAGGTCCTAGTACGCTTCCTTGAGGGACGCCAAACTTATTCTCCCTAAATTCAGATCTGTAGATTCTCGCAACATGGTTTGAATCAAGCTGTGTGATTTCGACTGATTGCATTCTGTTCTGCAAGTATGTTCTGCTCCAGTTCAAAGCATTGCCTCTAACGCCGCAGTGTTCTAACTTTCTTAGAAGTTGATCATGCGAAACAAAATCGAAAGCTTTCGACATGTCAAAGAAGAGCGCTGTCGTATATTGTTTGTTGTTTAGTTGTGTAAGGGTCTCATTGACTAGGTCATATACCGCATGTGTAGTAGATTTGCTTTTTCGAAATCCATATTGATTGTGTTTGAGTATATGATATTTGTACGTTACGTCTTTGTACGTTTTTTTTTGGCGTTTTCTTCAATTTCTGCCCCGACTGGCGACTGCAGCTTCGTGGTCAACCCCTACCTTCAAAAACCCTGAAGAGGATAACACCACCTCTTTACAGTTATTTATTAAGTATTGGTCACGGCCGCCTACCTAAGCGTGCTACATAAAAAGAAACAGTCAAAAACATAGGTACCAACAATATCTTTGCGACCATAATTATGTGGATCAACTCACGGCGCCTTCCTCTTTGCTTTCTACGGCGCACAGTTTGGGAACCTGGTTTTTTATCGTCAGGGAAATGCTGTTACGCATACTCCGAGGGAACTTCCATACGATTTAATCTTCCAGAAGTATAAAGACTTGCATTACTTTGACATTTTGTGTCATTTGGCATGAGGTGTGAAAAGGTATTTAAAAATAAGTTTGTTGTGTAAATAATATAAATATACAACAACATCACATACATTGATCTGACTCCGTGGTAAGTAGCTTAAGCACTTGAGTTACGGATATCAGAATTAACAGTGGTATTACTAATAAACTTAGACAAATAGGTATATATAAAACACCCAGACCAGTACAAACAAACATGTTCATGCGCACAAATGTTTGTACAGCGCGGGGATCGAACCCGCGACCTCTTGGTTACTAGTCAACTTCTTGACCAGTACACCAAAGTTTCAAGATCAATGTCTGTGATGTTGTTGTATATATATATTTATGTATATATCTGTGTCTTTCCAGCGCTGTACAAGGATCATCATTTCCCTGCGAATTTTGCCACAAGACGTTCAGGTGGAAGACGTCGTTACGGAAACACGTCGAAACGCACAGAATCGAGACCGGCCAGAAGAGGAAGCCGTATTGTGAGCCTTGCAGGTCGGTAGTGAGATATCCAGCGTCGATATTGCATCGCGTTAACATCGCGAATTAATAATAATAAAAATACCACAACATTTAGGTAATAAGGCCCACTTGGCTTAGGCCCGTGAGTCTCATTTTTCTACCGAGACTGGCAGAAAGAAGCAATTCTTTCGGTCTGTCCCGAGATATTTTTTATTAACGTATGTCATCCCACTGCTGGGCAAAGGTCTCCCCCAAACTCCTCCACTGTTCCCTATTGGCGGCTAAGGATTCCCAATCTGTTCGAAAACTCGTCAAATCGACGCACCATCTTTTTTTGGGTCTACCTCTTCGGCGATAGCCATCTGCTGGTATCCATTATGTGATGATTTGAGCCCATCTATCCGGGTGCATCCTGCATACGTGACCTGCCCACTCCCACTTCAGCTTTGCTGTCTTTTTGCCTACGTCCATTATGCCAGTTTTGGAGCGTATTGTGGTATTTCGGATTCTGTCAATCCTTTTAATACCCAACACGCTCCTTTCCATGGCTCGCTGGCAAACCTTGAGTTTGGATTTCTGACTTTCAGTCAATGACCATGTTTGCGCTCCATATGTTAGAACGGGCAAAATACAGGTGTCGATGAGTTTGCGTTTTAACGAGATTGAAAGGTCTCCCTTCATGTACGCTTTCATGGACCAGAAGCTCTTCCAGGCGTTATCAATCCGAAGTGACACTTCTTTGTCCCGCCTGTTTTCGAAGGAGACTATCTGGCCCAAGTAGATATACTCATCAACATACTCTATCTTCTGCCCGTCCACTACTATGTCGTGGTCAGCGGCGTTGGTCATAAACTTGGTTTTGGACCTATTCATCATCAACCCAACCTAAAGGCTTGCTGCGCTCAGCTGTCCGAGCTAATATTTAATAATTAAAAAATTAAATAATATATAATTATAAAAAAATTATAATAATAATATATAATTTAAAAAAAAAACATCATTTATTTCGTTTTGAATGGAAATTTAATTATATTAATTTAATATTTGGATCACCAATCAACGTTGTCGCGTCTGTCTCGCATCGAGCGGCGGCTCACCGAAGTGGTTGTGGCTCCCGGCACCCCTCTGGCTTATCAGAGGAGGCAGGGGATGTCCTTGGGACTCCGGTCCTCGTGGCGAAACGAGGGTCTTGGCCTAACCGCCCGGACCCTCCTGAGAGACGGCGCCAGTGTGCCGTCTGGAGTGGGATGAGATCTCCTCACCCCACTCCGTGGAGATCCGCCCTCCTGCTTAGAGGGCGGACGTTGCTGCTGGCAAGGGTCGCGGGACTGTTGAGACACCGCGGCCCCTGCTGTCACAGCCACACGCAGCGGGCGACGGAGGGGTACGGTGCGTAATTGACATTTCCTGACGTTAAAAAAAAAAAAAAAAAAAAAAAAGATTATGTCCACTTTGACGCAACTGATTTAGAGTTAGGAAGCTAAAGAGAAGCGCTCCCTACCGACCGAGTGTTATGGTCGGGGACAAAGATCCGATAGACATCATCTTGTTTTGTCTATCTATATTATTCTGGATCTAAATCTTATATACCGCGGTTCATGTGCGGTACTACGCCGGTACTAGGCTAACAGCGCCATCTAGCGTATGGCGCCGTATCAGCGCTCGCTATCGTGATTGCCACTGTAAAGCATGCGCTTGTGATGGCGAACGGTAGAGGTCGCCACACCACTATTATGGTGTTAACATTTAATTGATTAAATAAATCATTAACTAATGATTATTTTTGTACAGATTGTCGTTCACCACCACGTCGAACTTGCAGAAACACGTGAAAACAAGTTCAAAACATCAAATACAGCTGAAACTGTGGTAAGAATTATTTATTTATTACATAGACACAACACTGCTGGACATAGGCCTCCCCCAAGAAGCGCCACAGCGCACGATCTCCCGCCCTCTGCATCCAGTCACTACCAGCTGCCTTCTTCAGGTCGTCTGTCCACCTAGCCGGGGGGTGTCCTACACTACGTTTACCTTAGCGTGGTCTCCATTCATGAACCTTCCTGCTCCACCTCTCGTCGGTTCTGCGACAGACATGGCCAGCCCACTGCCACTTCAGCTTGCTACATTTTTGGACGACATCAGTTACCTTATCGTATTTTGTTTTTAACAGTGAAAGTATTACCAAAAACATTTTTACTTTTTATAAAAGTCCTAAAGTTCACATGAAACACTAAAAATTAAGATAAGTTATCTACTTTTGTTAGTATGTTAACAACTATAAACTATTGACTACACTATACTATTAACTATTTTTGTATTTATGTTACTACTATTAACTATTGTTATAGGCTCGTTTTGTGTCGTGTCAGGCTCGTGTTGTCATTGGCACACTGGCGAACACAAGCACACATACACACAAACATATCCACATCCACTCACATACACAACACATTCGCACACGCGCACGCACACACTTTATCATCTTCAATACATTCATTACACATAGTCACTTGCATCCGTCGCAATCCTGTAAGAACCATCGGGTGCCCACGATACAGGAATTTCCTAGTGTGGGGCCCACAGTTAATTGCTAAATGTATTGTTATTGGCATAACATGATTTGCATTCTGTAATAATTTATTCTATAGCATAATATCTTCTGTACGTACCTTATCTCTATATATATAAAATTCTATTGTCACAATGTTTGTTCCCTTACTCCTCCGAAACGGCTTGACCGATTCTCATGAAATTTTGTGAGCTTATTGAGTAGCTCTAAGAATCGGCCAACATCTATATTTCATACCCCTTAGTGATAAGGGTTGTCCACCTTAAACATTTATATGGCAAAACAACGTTTGCCGGGACAGCTAGTATATGTATAATAACAATAATTTTGTTGGCAATAAAAATATTTGTATTTATTCGTATGAGCTTATCTAGTCTAGTAAGACCACTACAATTTAAATTTAAACTGTAGACAAAAAATAGATAAAATAAATAAATAATGGTAATTATTAGAGATGGGCCGAGTACTTGGTTACTACTAGGTACTCGGCGTACTCGGTGGTATTTTGTATACTCGTACTCGGCCGAATAACTCTGTTCAAGTGACGAGTACTCGGCTAAGTAAACTTAATGGACAACTGATTGTCTGGTATAAATTTGCGACTGGTCAACTGGACAAAATAAATCAAAGCATCGCACAACCCACTTTTCACTTTAAAACGTCTTCAAACTTGTCATAAAATCTCCAAATTAGTGATCTTTTGGGTCCACTCATATTATCGATAGCCACTAAGCAGTAAGGAATACCATCAACTATATTCTTACACGAGCAACAGTGTTTTTTGTCACTTTTTACGTAAATCTACACTATTTATACGACACAATTTGTTGACATACCTATTGAAAACAACTAATTAGCCTGGTAGGAGAATGCGGGGCTTACAGGTGGCGCGGGAGGGTCACAGTTTGATCTTGTTTTTGTAAAGTTCGTCTCACCCCACTGGCTTCCCCAGACAGCGGTAAAGCCAGTGGGGTAAACATGAGCATATCGTAACGTATTCGTGTTTATTATTATTATTATTTATTTATATATTAAACAAAAAACGTTTTAAACTAAAATTACAATAGTTCCACAAAACTATTTACATAGTTTGTCTGTGGGATGTGGGATCACGAGTCTCTAACATATTAAATGAAATCTTAAAAACTAAGTCAAGTTAGATAGAAAATACGTTTGAGTTTTCTTTTAAAAACATTTTTATGTTGTTCCCGTCGTATATCTCCGGGCAAACTATTCAATGGGTATGGCAACCGTTTCTTTAACGTTCTATCACCAAAGTAGTTATTAACGTTTGTTGTCCAAACCTCAGAAACTGACAGTTTTCCCATACAAATTGAGATGTTAACGATAGGTAAACGATACGAATACGTTACGATCGTTGTTCGTGCTCACGCCACAGAAGACTTACAAAAACCAAAATTCATAATATTTATATTAAATTTTTGATATAGATCTATTCTTTCTGTATCGTTCCGAACACATTCCATCAAGATATGTATAACATCTTCTAAGAGGCCACCTTCTTCGCAATCAGGAGAATCAACTTTAGTTCATAATAGGCAAAACTGTTGATTGTAGTTCTGAATAACATTCTTCTTTTTACAGGAAACTAAAAGAAACCCTGCCACCCGATGCAAGCACGACAGAGAAGCACCAAGCGCGCATAGAGCAGATAAAGTGTTCCGTCAACAACGCGCGGCAAACGCACGCGTGTGCCCAATGTGGGAAACGGTTTCAGTGGAGAGGGAATTTAGCGAGACACCAGCTCAGCCACAAGGCCAGGTGAGTCCATAGACAAAAATTTCTAAAAGAAACTCGAGAGAATATAGACAATAGTTACTTTAGGCACAAGTTACCGTAGACACGAGTGACGATAGAATCAAGTGCCCGCAGACACAAAGTGCCATAGACACCGACCATAACCACACGCAACCCTAGACTCAAGTTACCAAAGTCAAACGACCAAAGACAAGCGACCATAAACAAGCGACCATTAACACGTGACCATAGATTTAAGCGACTATAAACGCGTAATAACAGACCTAAGAAACCGTACACACCAGTGACGACGACTGTACACACCAGCGACGACGACTGTACACCAGTGACGACGACTGTACACACCAGTGACGACGACTGTACACATAGATTTTACACTATTACGACATGCGGTGTCACTCGTGGATTGCTTTGATTGAACCATAGATTTAACTAAGAAAAGATGTACTAACAAATGACTCATTGCATGACATGTTCTAATATTTGAAATTTTAATGGAAACAATGAGGCCAGGACTAGGTGGATGTATACAAAAAGGTACATATGGTCGCTAACAACCCTAATGCATCATTTACGAATTAATTCAATTCAATTCCATTTATTTACTTTGAAACACGGTACATATACAGATTTACATTACATTTATAGAACGGCATGTTTCGCCACAATCATGGCATGTAAATATGGTTTTTAACACTTTACTAGATAAATCAGAATAAAAACAATAAGTCATAAATCAAGTCACAATAATATGTCAAGAAATAATAGTTAAAGCACAACATAACACTTAATAAATCAATTCAAAAATTATTTTTGCTATAAAAGTTTTTTTATTTATTTCAAACCACTTGTAGCTTACAGTTTACACCAAGACTCAAACAAGCTTAAATTTACATACTCATGCACAAAAATACAACAAAGATTAATTACAATTCAAATGTAAAATAAACTATGTCACAACAATGTCATCGAAATCAAATAATATTTAAAAGCCATTCGTATAATTTTATGTTACACAGGCTTGGTCTAAGGTCTTTTATGGATTCAGGTATCTTGATATATATTTTTAAACACATATATATGTTACGGCTAATAGCCGAAGTGCGGCTACATCTAGTTTTAGCCGGCTACAACTAGGTGCAGCCCGACACATGCGGTTAATCTTAGGTGTATCCTATCTATCTTCGGTTACAACTAGGTTTAGGCTTCATTACAGCGGTTAGAACTAGGTGCAGCCGCACACTTGTGGTTAAACTTAGGTGCATCCTATTTATTATCGGCTAGAACTAGGTTTTCTGTTCAGTTAGGGATTTTGGATTTATTTTGAGCGGTCCCCCGCGACTTCGTTCGCGTAATTTTAGGATTTCCTATGAGCATTGTTAGGAGCGGAGTATTTTTTTAAACTGTGATATCTTTTAAGATAAGAATCGAAACGCGTGTGAATAATACGAACATATTAATTATAACGGTCCCCCACGAATTTGGCCGTGCTTTTTGATTTAACTGCTTCCCCGTTAATTTCTAGGTAGGTATCATGCATTTTATTGATCATACAAAGCGTTCCTTGAGAAATAAGCTATCTAACACAAAATATTTTTTTCAAATCAATTTAAAAAAAAGTATTTCTCCGTTTTTCCAGTTATAATGTGAGGTATGGTGCAACCGACCCTAACCTCTTTATAATATTAGTGTAGAAAAAATAGCAGTCCCCGAAAACTTCATGCGCACCTATTGATTTTACTCCATTCCTGAAAGACATAACGTGTTTTTTTTAAATTACCTATCCCACAGCCTTGCTAGATACGTGGTACCTTATACAAAGGTTTTTTTTCAAAATCGGATAGTGAAAAGGTAATTCTGATCTGAGATAAGTGCATTCAAACAATCAATTCGACAAAAGTCAAGAAGAAATCAGCAATATTAAAGTACTATCCAGGTCACCACCGCCCTATATTGTATGTAAAGAAGATTTATAATATTTTTTGTTCCAATTACCTTTTTTTGTTAAAATATATTTGCCTGTCAAATAATAAATAATAAATGTCACTTAAACATCCCTGTCTTTTATTTATTCCATGTAATCGAATCAATCGGGAAACGCAAAATTAGTATCTCGAAACAACTGAACTCAAAATCTTGTTCTAGCCGATGATAAATGGGATACGCTTAAGTTTAACCACCAGTGTGCGGATGTAACTAGTTTTAGCCGCTATATCGAAGGCTAAACCTGTTGTAACCGACGATAAGTAGGATACACCGAAGATTAACCGAATGTGTCGGGCTGCACCTAGTTGTAGCCGGCTAAACCTAGGTGTAGCCGCACTTCGGCTATTAGCCGTAACATATATACTAATTAAATTTTTAAAAATAAATTTTATAAAGTGAAAAAAATATTTAACTCAATGATAGACGAACTCTTTTGCATCGATTAGCAACTAGATGAACTATTTTGCTTACGATTTGCTCAACTTAAAAGCAGGTTATCTCTTAATTTAAAAGGATGAAATAGTTTATTGCTTCAACAATGAATAGTGCATAAGTAACCGAACATGAGATGGTAGAATAGTTTTTCTGTTTACGTATCTGGACAAAAATAATTAAGTTAGAAAAAATCTTTGTACACGTTTTTCGTTCTAGACATTTTGCATCGGGGCTCGTATAACTCCTTTATTTGACAGTACCTGTCGCTTCCAAAATAAACCTTTTGGAGACCAAATAAAATAATTGTTACAGAGCGAACGGCGAGCTGGTGTGCGCGCCGTGCAACCGAACATTCTCGTCCATCGCCACCTACAACCAGCACATGAAGATCAGCAAGAAGCACGTCTCCGAGAATGACTTTAAGTAAGTATAATATTGCAGTTTGACGACCACTTCGGTGTAACGGTCAAGAAGTTGACTATTAACCAAGTGGTCGCGGGTTCGATTCACGCACTGTACCAACATTCGTGTGCATGAACACGTCTTTTTGTACTGGTCTGGGTGTTATAGGTATTTTTTAAGTTTATTTGTAATACCACTTTTGATTCTGATAACTGTAACACAAGTGCTTAAGCTACTTACCACGGAGTCAGATCAATGTATGTGATTATTGATATGTATCATATCATATTGTTGAGTAAATAACAAAAAACTCAATACTTACTCCGACCACTCCGCTCAACAAAATACGCCGACATCTTCACCACAAGGTCAAAGAGCACTGACTGCCTTCTCACTCGCACCTACGCGTTTTATTTATAAATAGACGATCGTTGGCTACCGTCTTCGGCCCGAAAAGTTAATAAGAAAAGGGAAGGATTTAAAAAAAATACAATGCACGATCGTGTTCCGTCGTCCTGAAAGGGATATTTATTATTATAAGTTGGCTCGACTGCCCCTACATAGGGAACAGGTGGAGGCAGGCACGCTCCGTGCAACCATTTGTGAGTTTTTGATTTTTAATTTTATATTTTATTATTATCATTGTGTTAATAGCTTTTTGACTTGAGATTTGATGTAAATGTTTTAATACATTTTAATGAAATTTTAGTATTAACGTTTTCCTTATACATTTTTTATTTTATTCAATGATATTAATATAATTTAATTTTAAATTGTAATCTATTATGGGTCTCAGTAACCTGAAATAAATGAAATTAAAAATAGCTTTGTGAACGCAAAAACTACTTAACAAAGAAAAATTTAGCCTGTTTCATCCTAACCGATTGTCAAATATTTGTAAAAATATTTCTCTCGGGCGATTTGAAGATGTCTCATGTCTCCCACAATCATTGATGGGATAAGATACGCTGGCTCAAAGCGTTAAACAGCACTTACAAAATTCAACGACTCCATTACGATTCTCGGTATCTCAGTGGTCAGAGCATTGGACCGGGCTTCCAAAGGTCGGGTGTTCGAATCCTTCCCAATGACCGGAGCAGAATTTTTAAGTGTTTTTTTTAAGTGTTGTCTTTTCGAAATTTAAAAAAAATAGCGTTGTGAACGCAAAAAATGCTTAACAAATGAATTTCATTTATTTATTATTGCATACTTAAAACTAGTACTTACCACCCCCTTGATAAATTTTATGTATTCTTAGTTTGTGATTTGCAAAAGGTAGCCCGTGATACATGCATGCATTTGCATGTAAATTGTTATTTCCAAAATAAATTTTGTATTTTCCTATCAAAAGGTGCTTATGGCGCAGTTGGGGTAGCACTTTGGTATTGATACCAACGTTAAGCAACCTACGGCGCGGTCATGTTTGGGATGGGTGACCATTCCGACTATATAAGTGACGTCTATTCACAAGCATCTTCGTGCTTTGAAAGGCACGTTAGGCCCGGTTTCTACCAAAGGGGAGAAGATAGGTGACGAATGCGTTTTAAATAACCAATCAGATTGATTTCCTCTCCGATTGATCTATTTCCACCGAAGCTAAGCGGAGAGGAGATGAGGAAAGTAACAAAATCTGATTGTTTATTCTCAACACATCTCTTGTTTCCTCTTTGGTGGAAACCGTGCCTTAAGCTGTTGGCCCCGGTTAATATCGATAGATATTAGTCGTTAAGCCTAGTCAGAGGCCTTAGGCAGCTTAAGCCTTTAACTGCCAAGAGACTAGACACAATAGAAATAATATTGTTCGGGGGTCACCAGTGACCACCATTGCGCACAATGTGTTAATAACTTAATCTAGTAAGGTTGGTCTTGTTGGTGCATGTGGCGCAGTGATGGCAGTGCTTTGGTAGTGATATCAAAAGTTAAGCAACGTAAGGCGCGGTCCTGTTTGGGTTGGGTGACCATTCTGACCATATAAGTGACGTCTATTTACAAGCATCTCCGTGCTTTGGAAGGCACGTGAAGCTGTTGGTCCCGGTTAATATCAATGGATATAAGTCGTTAAGCCTGGACAGAGGCCTACGGGCGTCTTAATAACATCTGACAATAAGATTGTTCACTTACCTAACAAACAACCCCTCCACCACCGCACCTCACCCGCGTAGTGGAGTATGGCTTGTACGACCCCATAGTCGAGGTGAGGCCTGTGCCCAGCAGTGGGACGTGTATAGGCTGATGAGAGCTTGTGTTCTAATTGAGGTTGACTTTAAAGGTACATGTGCAGCGATTGCGGCAAAAAGTTCGCGAATAAAACGCGGCTGAAGGACCACGTCGACTGGGAGCACCTGAAAAACTTCGTGCACACGTGTGACGTCTGTCAAAAGGTGAGATGACGGTTACCTGTGGGGTGAGCACGAACATTATCGTAACGTATTCGTGTCGTCCAAACGTCAGAAACTGTCAGTTTTCCCATACAAATTGACAAGTTAACGATAAGTAAACGCTACGAATACGTTACGACATTAGTTCGTGCTCACCCCACAGTATACAGGTGGCCAGGAATAGATGATAATGATGATAGCTTAAATAAAGTATATTTGTTTCTTCCGGTTTACGCGAACAGTAGACATTGAAATGATACACTTTTCTACGGTTTTTTTTCGCGATTTTTTAAAATGTTATTTTAACCTGACGTTTCGGACCCTTTTCCTTCCAGCGTTCGTGGTGACAGGTAGACAAAAACCACCACCACCTGTGACCACGGACGCTGAAAAGGGCCCGAAACGTCAGGTTAAAATAAAATGTAAATAAAGTAATTAAAAATTGGTTCGATATCACCATAAGGCTAGATGACTGTACCAATGGTTGACATACTCCTTATCATCTGTCAAAAAGATCTGCCTCCATAGATATTGTATGGGAATACTCTAACGAGACGTCACGTTAAAGTATCAAAAATCGAAGTCAATTGACTGAATGTTTATTGTATTTTGTTTTTTTTTCTACAGCTTTCTGGAAATAAATTGTTTTAATTAGCTTTATAGAAAATTGTGTTTTTTTTATAACACTATAAATATTATAATCTTGAAATGCTATTCGTAAAACACCAACAAGCACGCGAGGGCTGAAAAAATATTTCGACTCAAAAAATATTATATATTCATATTCATTTATTCACTTCATATTAATATAACATAACAGCAGACAATATGTAACATAAAGGCAAAAGATGGTTATTTAGTTTGGTTTAAACAAAACTTGATTGGTCACGATTTTGTGACAGGAATAATCGATATCGTTTTTTGACGTGACAACGTCTTATAAATTGGTTTGCCGGGTGACACCTCAAGAAACTGCGTTACGCTGCTCCGCTCACGTTTCGCGCGAGAGAGATAGAGCGAGAGAGAGAGAGATAGGCATACACACCGGTTCATGTTATACGAATGAATATTCACATTAAAATTATTTTACTACTCAAAGTCGTTGTCACGTAAAACTTTCGCGCGTATACCGACTTTACAGGCAACCAATTTATTTTCTTTTATTAGTTTCTACTCCTCGCGACGGTAGACATGCACCCTAAACATGTATTTTGTATAACATTTGCAGGTGTTCAAAAGCCACACGTCTCTCTACCTTCACAAGCAAGTTGTACACAAGAAAGACAGCGCGGAACATCTGTGCGACCACTGCGGTAAACATTTTCCGGTGAGCTACCTCAAAAGAAAAAAACGGAACCCTTATAAGATCACTTTGTTGTCCGTCCGTCTGTCAAGACCGTTTTTCTCAGGAACGCGTGGAGGTATCAAACTGAAATTTCTATATGATACTTAGGTCTACTGTCCCTGGAAGCTGTAAAAAAAGCAACCTTCTAAGCCAACGCAATCAAAAGATACAGCCATTTAGGCCGCAAATTTCCGCAAATTTTCGAAACTCGCACGGGAATCAAAACCTACAGGGTACTTCCCGTAAACTTAGAATCTTGAAATTTAGTACGAAGTCACGTCTTATAGTACAGATATAGGAAAAATTACGAAAACCGTAAATTTTCAGTTTCATCATATAAAAAAAAATTGAAAAATATTTTTGACAATTTTAAAAATTTCAAAGTTACTACTCCTTATCTACAGGTTTGCACGGAACCCTCGGTGCGCGAGTCCAACTCGCACTTGACCGGTTTTTTGTGTCATCAATATTACCACTGATCGGATAATCGGATGCATATGTACCTAAAGTTCATTTTTGTCTAAGATATTATGGAAGAGGCTTCTTTTAAAAAAAGGACCTGGAATTCCGGGATTTTGTTAAAAAATTAAAATAAGTATTATGCACACACCAGATTTCATTCCATGACGTTTCCTAAGTCGCGAGATTTTTTCGTATAGAGGTGTATTCCTTTATTATTATGGCATTAAGCCAACACCTTAAGATAAGTAAATATATCCACATTCGATTTTATTTTATTTATTTATTTTATTTTATTTAAACTCTATAGTAACGAAAACTTTGCAATCCAATGCAAAAGCACATTCCATATTAGCCAACACCTCAATTTTAGGTACCTAAATATGCTTCCGATTATCCGATCACTTTTCATTATACATTTCTAAGCAGTCACTTTTTTAATGAGATCCCATCACGTCTTTCTTTATTTTATTTTATTTGATTTTACTTTATTGGCATACACAACAGGTAACAATCAACAGTATCAAGCATGTGACTAACTCTCAAATCATCCTTTAGCATTTCCGTAAAGTCTTCTATTAAGAAGGGCATAGTATGATATTGTGGCGACCTCTACCGATCGCCATCACGCGCGCATGCCTAACGGTGGCGCACGACAGCGAGCGCTGATACGGCTTCATACGCTAGATGGCGCTGGTGCTAATTCATCACCCTAACGAACTTGCTCGCTAACTCACCATGGACTATGTGAGACGACAAAACGTCACCATATCCTAGAGCTAGAAGACCGTCAGTAGCTCTGGGCAGCAGATGAGTAGATGCATCCAATGGGAAGCAGCTCAGCAAGCCACTATCCATCACAGAACAGATTCGCTCATATAGATAGAAAAATCAAGATGACGTCTATCGGACCCTGGTCTCCGACCATAACACCCGGTCGGTAGGAAGCGCTTCCTAACTCTATTGTGAAGCAGTTTATGGTGATGGTGTTCTAAAGACTTACTATGGATTTCAGTAGTTCCGTAAATCTTCAATGGATTGTTAAAAGGTTATATCTGTAGCGCCAAATTTTCTTCGGGGGTTAAAAATATCTAACTTAGTTGAGTACCAAAAGTGGTTTTGCTAAAAATTGTTTTCCTCTTTACAGAACAAAGCGAAACTCCGCAGCCACATAATAGCGCTCCACAGCGGCACGGCGCCCTACAAGTGCGAAATATGCTGCGCGCGCTTCAGCTGGCACTCGTGCCTGTCGCGACACGCGCGCCGCGCGCACCGGCCGCCCGCCGTCACACACCGACCGCCCCTGGCGTGATATGGGGCTAACCCTTGATTACATGGGCCCAGAACGCCAAATGTGTGATCAGATGGGCCTAGAACGTCAAATGTGTAATCAGGTGGGCCTAGAACGCCATATGTGTGATAAGGTGGGCCCAGAACGTCAAATGTGTGATCTTGTGGGCCCAGAACGCTAAATGTGTGATTAGGTGGGCCCAGAACGCCAAATATGTGATTAGTTGGGCCCAGCCAGAACGCTATATGTGTGATCAGGTGGGCCCAGAACGATAAATGTGTGATCAGGTGGGCTCAGAACGCCAAATATGTGATTAGGTGGGCCCAGAATGCTATATGTGTGATCAGGTGGGCCTAAACTCCAAATGTGTGATTAGGTGGGCCCAGAACGCTATATGTGTGATCAGGTGGGCCCAGAACGATAAATGTGTGATCAGGTTGGCCCAGAACGCTAAATGTGTGATAAGGTGGGCCCAGAACACCCCATGTTTGAAATGCTGCGCTAAAAACGCTAAATGCGTGACTAGATGGGGCATGAATAAATCATTGTGTTATAAGATGGGCACTGAGGCTGTTATACAAAAAACAAAATACCTCAAAACGATAATCGTTTTTTTAGTCTTATGGCACAAGTACACATGACAGCACGACTAAACAAAAACTGAGGCATTTTATGAGCATGTAATAAGGGCCATGAAATTCGTAGCGTGGTGTGCGTGCGTCTGTACACGTTATCGGTTTGATGGATATCGTTTCTTCGTAAGCCTTCAGACCGCTAGATGCATCACGCATCAATCAACCAACACCGTCCGGTGCTATACAGGTAGGCGACAATAATACGACAATTGAATTTTCGTCTGTTACGCTTCCACGCCTAAACTACTGACCAGATTTGGATGAATTTTGGTACACATATACAATCATCATCAGCCTATATACGTCCCACTGCTGGGCACAGGCCTCACCTCAACTATGAGGTGGTGCGAGCCATACCCCACCACGCGGGCGAGGTGCACCGCGGTGGAGGGGTGTGTATAAGGCAAGTGACCAACCTTACCGTCAGATGTTACTAAGCCGCCCGAGGGCCTCCGACCAGGTTACACGATATTAACCGGCACCAACAGCTTAACGTGCCTTCCGAAGCACGAAGATGCTTGTAAATAGACGTCACTTTTATGGTCGGAATGGTCACCCATCCCAAACATGACCGCGCCGTAGGTTGCTTAACTTTTGGTATCACTACCAAAGCGCTGCAACCACTGCGCCACAAGCACATACAAAATCGTCACCATTCTGTATGTGTATTAATTTTCATCGAAATCTGTTCAGTAGCTTAGGCATGAAAGCGGTCAGTGGTCGCCAACCTGTATAACGCTGCTGCACTGTAAGATATTAGTGAAAGTAACTCCAGTATTATTAGTAAACTTTTATATGACCTATGATATATCAAACCTATTGTAAAACCCTATTTTTGGTACGAAAATAAAATTGTGTGATAAAAAAACGGTTTCATTTCACTCCATTTTAAGGATCAAAAGATATTTTAGAATTTTTTACACATGTAAAAAAATTGTATAAAAGTACCTAATAATAAATCATCTGTTTACAAATAAATCAGCTCGGAAAGAGAGCAAAATAATACATTAAAAATATTGCATAAGGCTACAGCTCTCTACGTATTTTCAATCTCACCAAAATCATTAAAAATCCAGTGTTAATCCTTTACATAATTATGTGGAATCGTTAGGATTTTGATCCGAACCTTCAGACATCGTGTGGGCAGACTTGGGTATAGTGTAATGAGAAAACGTTTGATTTAAACACTTTTTAATTACAACGTTTGAACAATACAAAATCTAGCACTTTTACTAATTAAGTTAGGCACTAAGCGAAACGTAGGACAGTTCCGTGACGACTACTTCACTCAAATCAAATCAAACAAATCATTTATTGCATGTCACATTACATCAAGGTGGTATAAAAGTTTTAATGATATTGGTACATGTGACGCCCTGCACAGGGCATAGCAACATTTTGAGGGCTAGCTAGCTATCAAATTATTAATTATATTATAAATATTGTACTAATATATAATACTAAGATAAAAATATATTTTGACATAATATGTATACATCTAATTATATTTCAAAATAAACATTAACCTAAGTCATCATAATGTTCATATGAACATCAAATATCTATACATATTTATTTAATATATTATTATTTTATTACTATTGCTTACATATTTTTGTCATTAAAGAACTCTTGCATATTATAATAACATTTATTAATGAGGAAGGTTCTTAAAGTTTTTGTAAATAATTTTTGGTTTTCATAATTTTTAATATAATTGGGTATGTGGTTATATATTTTTATCAACATGTAATGGGGGCTGGACATAACTCCGTGGCGTCTCGATCCAAACTGAGCTCGGTCGAATCCGCCATTGAGATCACGACTCTGTCGAAGCACACCCGAACTGTAGTTGCTCGAAGTACACCGCTAGAACACGGTAATATTATCTAAACAGTATTCTTACTTCATACAAGCGGACTATACCTACGCGCTCGGCTCTTGGCATGCGCTCGGCATGCTACAGTCGCGGGTGTACCGCAGTGACGAACGGACGGTGAGCTGGTATTTAATCAGTAACCGCGCTAATTTTTTCTCGAAATAAGTGCAAGTAGCTATTTAACATGTCAAGTAGAATATATTGTGCTATTATTGGATTGCAGAATTTTTATTCACTCAAATATAATAATGAAGCATTTCGTACATCTCAGTCAAGGCGCAAATATTTTTCGGTCGCAAATTTATAACACTGATTTGTTATGAAGTCACATACATAATCATGGTTTTTAATAAAATCTATCAATAAAAAACAACATGCATTTTTATTTAACACTTTCTATTGAATTTACAAAGTATTTTATGTAATCACATTATTTTTTTATATTGTTACTAAGTATCTGTGCTAATTAATATAAAGTAATAAATGTTCAATGTCAAACTAGATAGAAACTCAAAGTGATGAAAGGCAGATGCAATCAAAACGCTGTAGGTAAGCGACGCGTCAGCGACAGCCCTATCTCACGCTTACGTACCGCGGTAGGCACTTATTTCAAGGACACGGCCGAGTTGGAATACTATATACAGGGTGTAAAAAAAACCTTAACGAAGCCGTGAACCACGCGTTCAGAACATCAAACCAAATCGTATGTAAAATAAATTTTGGCTGGGAAACAACTTTTATTTTTTGACATCAAAAAAAATAATTTTATTCTAGCCCGCAATGTACAGCGCGCACGCGAAAAAGTCACCGCGAGGCGTGTTTCTTTACGCTGCCGCGACACGGTTCGGTTCGAGTGTGCGCTGTTCATTGCGGAGTGTGCCATTTAGAGGCTTTTTATGAAAGAACTAGTGAACATTTGTATCATGTTTCTTTAGAAAAAAGTTCAGTTATAACGGACAGAAGTCATTTCTGTAAAAATCATCATTTTTTTTTTCAAACTTTAACCATCAATATCTCAGTAACCGTTAACTTCCCAGGCATGGTGTAAAGGAAGAAAATGATCGTAACAATTGGTAGGATATGTGGTATCGGCTTCGTTAAGGTTTTTTTTACACCCTGTAGATAATATTACCGTGGCTAGAGGGCGTGCTTGCGTTCCGATTAGTGTCCATACTGACACTAATCGGTCTATGACATTAAAAAAAACACTTGTTGACCACTTTGAGCACAGTTCATGAGCGTGGATGGTTAATTCCATGTAACAACCGTTAGTTCAGTTTCCTCGCTTCTTCAGTGTCTTCCTTTATTATTTACTAGCGGACCCCGCAGACATATTCCCGCCCGTTGTCTTTTTCTTCGTAAGAACCATCCCCCGTACTTAAAGGAATATGATAAAAAAGAATTAGCCAAAATGGTCCAGGCGTTCTTGAGTTACGCGCTTACCAACACGTTTTGCGATTCATTTTTATATTATATACTAGCGGAACCGGCAGACGTCGTCCTGCCCGCTGTTTTCTTCTTTCTTTTCATATTTATTTTCACACCGTTGAAACCTTCCCTAAATTCCAACGAATATTTCGAGACTAAAATTAGTCAAATCGGTTAAGCTGTTCTCGAGTTTGAGCGAGTCTAACGAACAGATTTTTTTTTAATATATAAAATTTTACATGACAATTACCGAAATAACGTTTATAATATACCGTTATTTCAAGTAGTTTTTTCAACGTCCTCTGTGATTAACGCAACCTGTTTTTTCGTTGGCAGAATGCGATGCACGCGGCGTTTGTGCGCGTATAAAGACGCACTCTGTCTAAACGCACCGCCACACACCTGAAAATGTAAAAAAAAGAATAAAACACCAGCACGTCTGGACAAGTCCCAAAAAGCCCACAGGAAGGAACCCCAAATGAAACTAAAGTTCCGATAGCAAGACAAAATTTATTCGTTCGCAAGAACATATAAGACAACAAGTAAACGAAACGTCACCGCGTGTTAACTCAGTACAGCGTCATCTAGCGACTGTTTTCGGAACTTAACTCCTAAGCTGCGGTATCTTATGCGCTTATGATACGGGCGATTATGCAATGAAAATGGGAAGCCTGATGTGCTGGTCACTCACAGCAACGTTATGTCAGTGTTCACACGGACGAGCAAATTTTAGATAACGTTATAGCGACAAGTTAAATGTATCAATCTGTAAAAAAATACCAATGTTCAATGTACGATTAATAACAACATTACGTCAAAAGTTGGTTCTGAAATGTGCCAACAGATGGCGCTAGTTGTAGTTACTTAACGCGAGCGAAGTTTTAGCTTAAGCTGATTTATGAGAAATTTACTGTACCGTATTTTGACTATCTATTGACACAATTTACCGTTGTCTGCAAAGTTGTCTTTTATTTAAGCAAAGCTACCTAGCTTTCCCTTGACTGTGACTTGTCAAACTAAGGTTTGAACATTCAATCAGGCCTCTCTCACTCGATGTACTTGCGCGCGATAATAGCCTACTCTCGCCCGCACCGACGGCGGTGCGAATTCAGTGGGCTGCCAGCAACCGTCGGACGCGCTCACGACGCACTATAATTATTCGTGTTACGCTTACGATCAATTTAGTTTTCATACGAACCATATTAGTAATCTGTGCTTGTTAAACGTTAGCTTTATTTTAGATAAATAGTTTTTGAGTTATGAATGAGGAAGTCAAAAGTGTCTCCAAATGCTTTTATTAATAATAAATATGCTTTTATTTTCCTAATACACAATAGGGTATTTGACGGATTTTTTCATTGACTTAAAATATTTATAGCTACACAACATAGGAAGGTACTTATTTTTAAATACCTTAATTTCGGCGATATAGAGCATCAGACTTTCTAATTAGACATGGAGACCGCTACCAGTCGGTGACGTCACATGCTCGTAGCGCCATACTTTCACCGTAGAAAATTTCGTTTTAGAAAGAGATAGCAAGAGTCACAATTAGGTAGCTCATAATTCGCTTGTTATACCTAATACAGGCTGAATTTCTTATTTCACATTTGTTATTCAATAATATTATATTATTTCAACAACGGTCAATCAAATACCATTTTAGGAAAATGTCGTTGAAATATTTTTACCGAAAGTGTCCAACCCTAGTTCGATTGTCTCAACGTCTTACGTCACGTGGTCTCGCGCGGCTGCGAAGCAATAGTGACATTATACTCAGAGGTGTAGGTGCATTTTTGTACGCGGCAGAAAAAGTAGTCTATTAACGCTGTAGGTATCGATATTTTTCAATGGAGTGATTTATCTGTTCCGTAGTAACTATTTAGTAATCTGTGATTCAATGTCAATCGTGTATTCAGGTTAAGACACATGTCATACCATTTATGCTAACATACAGACTTAAAAATCCTATCCTAAAATCCTATTGCCAATATTTCTTTTAGTTTCTGTACCTTAAAAGTTGGATCATAGACAAGAAACTAACCTCGCACGATAGCGGTCGTTCCCCCGTGTGGATAAATTCGTGCTCGCGAAGACCTTTCTTGTCCTGAAATATCAAAGAGGATAAATGAGGTTACGTTAGTATAGCTGGTCTCCCCCCTGTCGGATCTCCACCTTGTCGTGGTGGGGGGGCTCAGTAACCGTGGCTTCGCCACCCACGGTGAAGCTAAGCGGGATCCCGGGAGGGGACGCTCCACGTGGGCTTGGGGGAGGCCTGCGCAGGATGCGTCCAAGGGTGCGGGTGTGGGGGACGGTTTTGGCTGTCCCTCGCAGTCGGGTGCGGTCGCGGGAGGAGAGACGTCTCGGTGTGTCGTTGCCGTGCGGCCTATCTCCCGCGACCAAACGGGGGCGCACCGTTGGAAGGCGCTGCGGTGGGGCCGCAGAGGAAGAGGAGATGCGGTGTGTCGTTGCCGTCCTCCCTATCCTCTGCGGCCGGGAGGTGGCGGAGCCCAACACCTTGCTCCGCCGCCAAGGAGTTTTTGGCCCTCGGGCTATCCGCCGGGGTGCCGTGGTGAATGCTCACGCGACCCCATGGCACCCCCCACAATGGCGGAGCGGTGGAATGCGCTGTGGTTTTAGTGGGTATTACGGCCTTGCACACCAGCCGTTGAGTCCCACATACCCCCCTGCAGATGTGTGGGGGGCATGCGTAAAAGCATTTCCACAGCGAGAAAAAAAAAAAAAAAAAAAAAAAAAAAGTATAGCTGGTCTGATTTTAAAAGTTACAGTTTGTATGAAACTTTTAAGTGAAAATTTTAACATGTGTCAAATAATCTGCCTGACTCGTTGGCCTAAGGGAGATACAAACACGTTCGACGCGACGCGACAATATAAATAAATAAATATACAACACAATCACATACATTGATTTGAATTCGTGGTAAGTAGCTTAAGCACTTGTGTTACAGATATCAGAATCAACAGTGGTATTACAAATAAACTTAAATAAATAAATCACCTACATAAGAGTATAACACCCAGACCAGTACAAACAGACATGTTCACGCACACAAATGTTTGTACAGTGTGGGGATCGAACCCGCGACCTCTTGGTTAATAGTCAACTACTTGACTATTACACCAAAGTGGTCGTCAACTTGTGTATATTAAGCACTTGTGTTATGGGTATCAGAAACAACTAAAGTAACAATCAGATTATAATTGGTTTCCAAAAATTGTGTCCGTTCGAGGTTCGAACCCCCGGTATCTAGCCATTAAGTATTAATGTTCTTTTTTACACTCTATACAGGACATTTTTCAAAATGTAATGTAGTTGGCACTCACCCGGAAAGCCTTCCCGCACTGCTGGCACACCTTGTCCCTGGCCGCCTCGCGCACGCCGAGGTGCGCGCGCCGCACGTGCCGCCCCACGCAGCGCCGCGTCGCCAGCGCCTGCGCATAGTAATAACAATCCTCCTGGCCGATTTCGACCACGGCGACCAACCTCAACAGAGATCAGCCAACTGCGCAGGAGATATTATAGTGCACAAGTGTGAGCGCGACCTGGGATTCGCACCCAGGACCTCTCGGATGTAAGGCAGAAACTTTGCTACTACACCATCGAGGCTGCAAATACAATGTTTTAACTGGTCAGACTGGTCACCCATCCCAAACATGACCGCGCCTTAGGTCGATTAACTTTTGGTATGACTACCAAAGCGTTGCCCATCACTGCGCCACAAGCACCTCACCCAACATCTTAATATACATAAGTCAAACTGACTGACATAATTATCTATGAACGCACAGCCCAAACCAATGGGCGGATCAAGCTAAAATTTGGCCTGCATATTATGTTATTTATGACGTAGGCATCCGGTAAGAAAAAATTTAGATCTGATTTTTACCCCCAAGGGGATAAAGTAGGGGATGAAAGATACTTTGTTAGTTTTAAACCGATCAGGCTGGGACTGCATGCATATCACTACTATGAATTATAACATCCCCCAAGAAAGTATTTTGATAAATTCCACCGTTAAGGGTATAAAATAGGGGTTACAAGTTTGTATCAAACTCAGTGCAAAAAAACTAAAGTTCACAAGGACTAAATTGCGGGAAGCCTCTAGTTTACTTTAATCCGTTTTAATATAGCAAGTATCTTTTCAATTCACTATTATAGTATCACACTCGTACACATACCTTTCCGCACACCGGGCACTTGTGCTGCGTCTTGCCCATGTGCTGGTACGTAGTGTGCTGCTACCGTATAACTACCACGCACACACTCTTCCCCATCTTTAGTATATAAACGCATTACTATCATAATAAAGGCTTCTTAGATCGCAGTCAGTGTCCTGATTCCCGTCGCCCTAATCAAGACATTGCAAGCAGCTCACGTGGTCCTTGAGCTCGCCCCGGGAACTGTACTCCTTCTCACAAGTACCGCATTTGTATCTTAAAGCACATAACTTCACACATACCTTCCCGCACACCGGGTACTTGTGCTGCGTCTTGCCCAAGTGCTGGTAGTAGTCGTGGTTTCTAAGCTCGCCCCGAGACCGGTACCCCTTCTCACAAGTCCCGCATTTGTATCTGAAAGCACATAACTTCTCACAAACCTTGCCGCACACCGGGCACTTGTGCTGCGTCTTGCCCAGGTGCTGGTAGTTCACGTGGTCCCTGAGCTCGCCCCGGGACCGGTACCCGTTCTCACAAGTCCCGCATTTGTATCAGAAAGCACATAACTTCTCACAAACCTTGCCGCACACCGGGCACTTGTGCTGCGTCTTGCCCAAGTGCTGGTAGTAGTCGTGGTTTCTAAGCTCGCCCTGAGACCGGTACCCCTTCTCACAAGTCCCGCATTTGTATCTGAAAGCACATAACTTCTCACAAACCTTGCCGCACACCGGGCACTTGTGCTGCGTCTTGCCCAGGTGCTGGTAGTTCACGTGGTCCCTGAGCTCGCCCCGGGACCGGTACCCCTTCTCAGAAGTCTCGCATTTGTATCTGAAAGCACATAACTTCTCACAAACCTTCCCGCACACCGGGCACTTGTGCTGCGTCTTGCCCAGGTGCTGGTAGTTCACGTGGTCCCTGAGCTCGCCCCGGGACCGGTACCCCTTCGCACAAGTGCCGCATTTGTATCTGAAAACAGAAAGAGATTCCTGCATAAAGCGTACCAGTGGCATTTCAACACTGGGTCAAGAGCGCTAGAAAACATTATTAAACATACAGCGCATATATTAGGCTAGATGACACCACCAATCGTTGACACTCTATATCATCTGTCAAAACGATTTGCCTCCATTGATTTTGTATGGTAATACTATAATTTGACGTATTAATATAGTATCAGAAAGCGTCAATTGACTGTATATTTATTTAATTCTACGTGGAGGAGCTAACTGCGTTGATGATGAAAATACTGTTCCATAGTATAGATTTACTGGTATAAAAAATCAAATTACAACAAATATGGAAGACGGATTCGTATGGCCGCCGGACTAGCTAGTCCCGTAGTCCGTTCGGAACTCTTGCTCGAGGCGAAGTGTTGGCGCGACGCGCGGCCGTGGCTGGCACCGCCCGGTGGGCCGGTGTTGCCAGGCGCGGACACTACGTAAAAAAAAATTGGTTTCCACAGCTTTTTGAAACTAAATTGGTTTTGATAGCGTCATAGAGGTTATGTTTTTAAAACACCATGGTCTTGGAAATAGGGTGTCCTAATGTCTATTGTCGCACGCCGCGCACTCGTGCTCTTGAGCGCTAAAAAGTATGCTATTAAATATCGGCTGGCGAAGCGCTGGTTTGTCGCACGCCACGGCTAAAGAATGCATATTATTAAACGTACGGCGCATGTATCATTTTACTCGAGGGGAACTAATTGTGAATGAGTCAAAGTATACTTCACATGATGCATATAGCTCGCTCGGCTGGCGAAGCGTTAGTCGCAAGTTGCCTAGAGTACTCTTCATCACTGAAAAGCATAATATTGTTAAACCTACGACGCACGTATCCACTTACTTGAGGGGAACCGAAGGCGCATGAGCCATAGTGTACTTGAGATGATGCTCGTAGCTCGCGCGGCTGGCGAAGCGCTTGTCGCAGGCCGCGCACGCGAGCGGCTGCCGGCGCGCGTGCGTGCGCGCGTGCGCCTTCAGCAAGTCGACGCGGACCTGCTTGTGGCAGGCGGGGCACTCCTGCCGGGGCAACGGGGCTTTGTGGATTCTGGAGAAGATGAAGAAGAAGAAGAAAACATTTTTATTCAGTATCACATTATTACCTACCAAATAGAAAAAAAACACATTTAAAAGTCACATACACAAGATACTGAAAGGGGGGCCACTCAGCATGTGTCGTAGCATCCCGGTGGTCGACGACGCTGGTCTTCCGTGGCCACCCAGACAGAAAGATAGCATTACTTTGCACAACATATGAATTCTACCTTCAATTAACTCCTGCAAGAATCGCTCATCTCATCAGCTCGTATACGTCTCAGTGGAGCACAGGCCTCGAGTCAACTATGAGGTGGTACAAGCTCCTACTGTATATTTTTTATTTTTAAACAACAACATCACAAACATTAATCTGACTCTGTGGTAAGTAGTAGCTTAAGCATTTGTGTTCCAGATATCAGAATCAACAGTGGTATTACAAATAAACTTAAATACATATTACACCCAGACCAGTACAAACAGACATTTTCAGGCACACCAATGTTTGTACAGTGCGAGCATCGAACCCGCGACCTCTTGTTTATTAGTCAACTTTTTAACCATTAAATAAATAAATATCACAACAAGTGGTCGTCAAAAGTGGTATTTGTAAGGTAAGTGACGAACCTTACTGTCAGATGTTATTAAGCCGCCCGAGGGCCTCTGACTAGGCTTAACGACTAACATGCATCGATATTAAACGGGACCAACAGCTTAACGTGCGTTCCGAAGCACGAAGATGTTTGTAAATAAACTTAAATTGTTGAAATTTTAACCCATTCCAAACACGACCTCGCCTAAGATTGCGTAACTTTGGTGTCACTACCTAAGCGCTGAACTAACTGCACCACAAGCACCTTCTAACTACAATTCTGTGTGTGTGTGTGTGTGTGTGTGTGTGTGTGTGTGTGTGTGTGTGTGTGTGTGTGTGTGTGTGTCAATGTGCATGTATTTGGAGTCGTGATAGTTAAGTTATTAGCGTACTCACTGCTCATGTCTGGCTAGATTGTTCTTAAACGCGAACCGCTTCCCGCAGACCTCGCATTTGTAGCCCTCCCTGTGACACTTTTGTACGTGCTTCCATCTTTGATTCTTGTTGCTGTAGGAATACAAAAAATAATAAAACAATTCCCATGTTTAATGTTTTTTGTGTTAGCCCCAATCCCAGCTAAATCTAATTAATTATTCTAAAACTAATGGCATACATTAAAAGAGTCTTTTCTTAGCTTTAATTTAATACTATGTTGCATTCTACCTCGTGTGTGCATAAGTTTTGAGACGAAATAAAAGTTGCATAACTTTTTTTATAATTAACATATATTTCTAAAATTTTCAGTAAACAATAAGTTGATAATAAAAAACAAAAAATTATTATTATTATTCAATATGACCACCCTTGTTTTTAATACAGGCCCTTAGACGATTTGGTCAGTCATCAATGACGGCACGAATCTTTTCCAGCGGGATTCGCTTTGCTTCTCGGACAAGAGCTCGCTTCAGTGACTCCAAGTTTTGGGTGGGACTTTCGGCAGGCCCTGAGCTCTAGCTCAGCCCATAAAGCATAATCCAGCGGGTTGAGGTCGGGGCTGGAAGAGGGCCATTCGTTCGCCGCGATGAAGGCCGGCACATTTTCCCTCAACCACGCTTTGGTGGTTTTTGCTTTATGGGATGGTGCTGAGTCCTGTTGGAAATACCAATCCTTCTTATGAAACAAAGTAAGGGACAAGGGTTTAACAACAGGCTCTAAGATGTCAGTTTGATAGTTCTTGGCTTTCACCTTGACGCCTTGTTGACAGAAATGGAGCGGAGTGACACCTTCATACGAAACTCCCCACCATACCATCACACTATCCGGATGATGAGTACGCGAGATATTCCGTGCTGAAGCTGGGACGTCCTTGCTACTTTTTGCATACACTTTATTGTTTTGTCGGTTGAACTTTTCTTCGACACTAAAGATTTTCTCATCGGTGAAGAGTATTTTCCTCGCATCGTGTCTCTTAAGCAGTATTGGACAACGTTCGCGTCGCAATTTACGAAGGCGATCGTTTAAAAAATGAACTTTCCTACGGCTATACGCCTTCACCTTAAGATCATATTTCAGTATTCTGTTGACTGAAACGCGCGAAATATTAGTCTGCAGAGCAAGTTTTTTCTGAGTTCGACATGGATTTCGGCGAAGTCGCTCTCGGATGATTTTGATGTTCGCAGGCGTCCTTACAGAGCGCGGCCGACCACTCCTTTGGCGATCTTGCAAAGAACTTGTCTCCTTGTATCGTTTAATATGTAGTGTAAATACACGAAGTTACAGCTCACACCAAAAGTTTTCACCTCACGGAAAATCTCCATTGGTTTTTTTCCCGCCTTAAATAGCGAAATCACGGTCGCACGCAATTCTTTTGTTCTCTCCATCACGAGAAAATTGAAAGAAATTAATTTGAAAATCAAAGGAATTAAAAGTTAACATTCGAAATTCAAAATTAGAAAAAGAAATAAATAGCAGCCAGTAATTTTTTATTACCTTTTTTTAGCACAAAGTTTGTCTCAAAACTTATGAACACACGAGGTAAATATAACAACGAAGTAAATTCACCAATCCGAGGCAAGTTCACCACTCCGAAGCAAGTTTAGCAGTCCGAAACAAGTTCACCAGTCTGAAGCAAGTTCACCAGTCCGAAGCAAGTACACCAGTCTGAAGAAAGTTCACCAGTCCGAAGCAAGTTCACCAGTCCGAAGCAAGTTCACCAGTCAGTAAGAAGTTCACCAGTTTGAAGCAAATTCACCAGTCCGAAGCAAGTTTGCCATTCCGAAGCAAGTTCACCAGTCAGTAAGAAGTTCACCTGTCCGAAGCAAGTTCACTAGTCTGAAGCAAGTTCAAAAGTCCGAAGCATGTTCACCGGTCCGAAACAAGTTCATTGGTCCGAAGCAATTTCACCAGTCCGAAGCCAAATCACCAGTCCGATGCAAGTTCACCATTCAGAAGCAAGTTATAGTTACAAGAAAATTAAAACGGCAATTTATAGCAAAACTACAAGTACGTGTAGATGATAAAATAGAAATACCGATGGGTAGTGGGAATTAATCAACTTTAGCTGTCGTAAAAAGATAACAATCAAGGAAATGTACATCAGATTGGTGCAGGCTTTATCTCCTAAACTAAACAAAATCTTTTAAAATAAATGGTGGTAATTTGGAATTGGATACTGAAATATATGTGGTAATTAGGGCACACTAATCAGGAGCATAAGAAAACACATCCGATCGCGACTACTATTTATTTTGGAAGAACTTACCCCACAAAATACGAATAAAAATATTAAATGTTCTACCTACATACATAACAGATACCTACACCGTAATATCAACATTCACTTGCCCTTTGCCCATATTACCTGGGGTCTGCGCAGTATGTATCCATACAACTTCCATACTTCGACTGGTATCCCATCCCATCAGGTCCCAATGTTCTCCCTGTTTTCACCTTTCGTACAAATCCTACATTTACTAGAATATTTTCCAATAATCCCTTTCATTCATTCACTTTATTCATAACCTAAATTTTAGCTTTGAACATCAACTCCCCGGCTAGGGAGAGATAGATAGATAGATAAACACTTTATTATACAACACAAAACAAAATTACATACAAGTTAAACAAAGAAAGATGTACAATTTAGGCAGTCTTATCACTTGGTAGCGATGTCTTCCAGACAGTCGTCGGTTAAAAGAAAATTTAATAACCAGGAAGGGGGAGATAGATAGATAGATAGATAGAGAGACTAGACTCACTTGAAATAGCTATCGCACTCGGTGCACTGGTAGCCGAACGGCGTGCGTTCGTCACTAATGGCGTTGCGTTTTCGGTTCGATCCCGGTTTGAGCACTCGCCGGGACTTTTTTCCTTCCTGAAATAATAGGTAACATGCCTGAACTATGGTAACTGAAATAAATAAATTTTATTTTATTTTATTTAACTTATTTTTTGAGGCCTACCATAGTGATGCCGATACGAGTAGTCTATCGATAGATGGCGCCATAGGAACGATGCTCACGATACAATCGACAGTATAGATAGCTTGGATCCAGGCAATACTATAGAAAAGACACCTGGGTAAACATAGGGATAGATACGAGACAGAAGCCGAAATGTATGAAAGGCACAATACTCGGGGAAAAAACCCTAAAAGAAATGTCATACCTTGCCTCAAGGTTGTGAAACATTCCCCCTCGAATAGAGCACGCCTTGCCGTGGCGAGGGGGCTCAGTAGCCTGTCGCAATCCAGCGACAGGTGAAGCCAAGATGCTCTGTGGAGAGTGCCTCTGCGTCTGTTCCCGTATCGGGCGGCAGAGGCACTAGTGAGTCGCGTCTGTCTCGCATCGAGCGGCGGCTCACCGAAGTGGTTGTGGCTCCCAGCACCCCTCTGGCTTATCAGAGGAGGCAGGGGATGTCCTTGGGACTCTGGTCCTCGTGGCGAAACGAGGGTCTTGGCTTAACCGCCCGGACCCTCCTGAGAGACGGCGCCAGTGTGCCGTCTGGAGTGGGATGAGATCTCCTCACCCCACTCCGTGGAGATCCGCCCTCCTGCTTAGAGGGCGGACGTTGCTGCTGGCAAGGGTCGCGGGACTGTTGAGACACCGCGGCCCCTGCTGTCACAGCCACACGCAGCGGGCTTCGTCAGGTTTTAGTGGGTATACCCGAAGACGGGGGAGTCCCACACACGCCCCTCCGGTCCCCGACGGAGGGGTACGGTGCGTAATTGACATTTCCTGACGTTAAAAAAAAAAAAAAAAAAAAAAAAAAAAAAAAAAAAAAAGGTTGTGAAACATTGTCCACGTAAACGAGCTGTAACGCCTTTAACAAACTGCCAGAGGATTTAAAATTAAAAATCAAAATTAAATTAAAGAAACTCTATTGGAAAGGTGTCTGTATAGCGTAGAATATTTTAAGATATAAGTTTGCATGCATATCTATTATAATAATTACTAGCTGACCCGGCGAACTTCGTACCGCCTTAGCGTTGCAATGATTCAACAATGTCATCGAATGACATTGACATTAGTTACGCGCGTTTTTTAAAATATGCAAAATATATAAGTCAACTAAAGTTTTTGTTATATTACATTATAGTAAGTGGTAATTATGCTGTTAAAATGTAGCTAAATGACACGTTCGTAGATTTAAGATAGCAGCGCCATCTATTGATTAGAATTTAATTTACTTTTCAGTCTTAGTAACACGTGGCCGGCTATGCTAACACTAAAAATTTAAAAAGTGGAAATAATTGAATTATACGGTATTTCGTTCACTACAAAATAAATTTATTTAATTTTATAGCGTCAACAACACGTGGTAATTATGCTGTTAAAATGTAGCTTATATGACACGTTCGTAGATTTACCATAGCAGCGCCATCTATTGATTACTTACTCAACCCAGTCGAAAGGTATCGACATCTGTTAGAATCATTTGGAGTTAACAGATAATTGTGACTGTCAAATAATAACAGACAAATAATTAGCAATAAATTAAAATTGCGACTATAATTTGAGATTTAAACTATCCTATCTCTCAAGTTGGATCGAACTGCACATGGTGTGCAAATTTTATTATAATCGGTTAAGTGGTTTAGGAGTCCATTGAGGACAAACATTGTGACACGAGATTTATATATATTAAGATGTAAAAAAAATCATACAAAATGCATATTGTTTATTGAATAAATGAAAAAATGAAATAAAAAAATTTAAAAACTATCGAGCGTATTTTTGGTCACGAATAATAAACTATCTACGAGTATAGTCTAGATAGTCATATCGATATTCTAACAAACTGATTTTCGAGGTCAACTATCGATATTTCGACATCACTACCCTAACAGTGCATTGAGACTAAGTGCTGAGCAGACAACCATCTTAATAAACTTTATTATCTCTTTTTATATAATAATATAGTTTTTTATATAATACTAGTTGACCTGGCAAAGGTTGTTTTGCTGTATAAATTATTTCTCTTATAACTAAGGGGTACGAAAAATAGATGTTGGCCGATTCTCAGACCTACTTAATGTGCAAACAAAATTTCATGAGAATCAAGCTGTTTAGGAGGAGTACGGGAACGAACATTGTGACACGAGAACTATATTATTTAAAAAAAGAAAACTTACCTGGTTTTTATCTCCAAGCACAATTACATTGTCTATGGAATGTTCAATTTTCAAATGAGTCAATATATCACTTTGACTGTTGTCTATGGTATCACAAAGAGTGCAGGAGTATATCGTATAGTGTGAGGTTCGATGCGTATGCAGGGCGTTTGTTTTGACGTACGATAGGCATACATCACATTGGCTGTGCTTGGGTTTCTGAAAAAGAAACATATTTTGTAATCACTCACACACAAACACTCTATCAATAAAATTATTATTAATTAACCTCAAGAAACCTTAAGAAAACTTTTCTCATTCCAATGAAAAATGTATGCGATTCCCATTGGCATATAAAGTGTTTTTGGTTACGAGTATCACTTAACAATTCAAGCTGTCAAAACAATTGAATTATAATATCCCCTTTTTTTCTCGCTGTGAAAATGCTTTTACGCATGCCCCCCACACATCTGCAGGGGGGTATGTGGGACTCAACGGCTGGTGTGCAAGGCCGTACTACCCACTAAAACCATAGCGCATTCCACCACTCCGCCATTGTGGGGGGTGCCATGGGGTCGCGTGAGCACTCACCACGGCACCCCGGCGGATAGCCCGAGGGCCACAAACTCCTTGGCGGCGGAGCAAGGTGTTGGGCTCCGCCACCTCCCGGCCGCAGAGGATAGGGAGGACGGCAACGACACACCGCAGCTCCTCTTCCTCTGCGGCCCCACCGCAGCGCCATCCAACGGTGCGCCCCCGTTTGGTCGCGGGAGACAGGCCGCACGGCAACGACACACCGAGACGTCTCTCCTCCCGCGACCGCACCCGACTGCGAGGGACAGCTAAAACTGTCTCCCACACCCGCACCCTTGGACGCATCCTGCGCAGGCCTGCAGCTAGCCCACGTGGAGCGTCCCCTCCCGGGATCCCGCTTAGCTTCACCGTGGGTATTATAATATCCCCTTAGGTCAACTTGCACAACCAGGGTTAAAACATTACTCTGTTTTATTTATTAATCTTATTTGGGATGGGCTCTTGACCTAAGACTTAGCCCTGTCTGCGTATACGTACTTGTTTGGCGCACCAGATTTAGAATTAGGAAAGGCAAGCGCTTCCTACCGACCGGGTGTTATGGTCGGGGACCAAGAAATAGAAATAGAGATCTTTATTTGCGTTTGGTTAAGGTACACTGAAGATGGTCATAGTTAATAATCAGCAATTATACATCCCCTTAATCAACCAATAACAATGGCATGCATATCTAAAAGTTATATTGGGATAATAAATTTAAATAGTAAAATGTCTTTCAAAACAATGACAAAATGTCAACAAGTCATCAGATAAAAAATTATTAGTTATCATCTTCAATAGACATCATCTTGATTTGTCTATCTATATTATTCAGAATCTAAATCTTACATGCCGCGGTTCATGTGCGGTACTAGGCTAACAGCGCCATCTAGCCTATGAAGCCGTATCAATTGTTGTGCTTGCCACAGTTAGGCATGCGCTTGTGATTGCGAACGGCGAACTTGATTCTTGGCAGTGAACTTGAGGTTGCCCCGACTCGAACCCCACGAACTAAAGCTTGTCACTGTTCCCTATAGGTGTCTGTTGACATTGCTTCGAACAGTGTTATGCTTACCCTGGACGGTACAAATGGGCCTTAAGGGGTGAAATATGGGCTTAAAGTTGTCAATGTAAAATAAATCCTTATCATAACATAGAATAAACCAAATTGATAGGCATTACATCCATACCTCAGTATGATAGTCCAAGGTATGAATATTCAAATCGATTTCTTCATTAAAGCCCTGAACACAAGACTCACATTTGAACGGCGCATCTGCATACACAGCCGCCATTTTGCTTTTGTCTCTGCTTTTACACATTTCCTCTTCAGTCATTGAAGTCATTGTAAAATATTCTTTATCACTTAAAACTTTAGGGCTACATTTGCTTGATTTTTTTGTCTTTTGTGAACCATCAGAATTCTTTTTTCTTTTCTTGTAAACTGGCTGTATATTTGTGACATTTTCGTGACAGCCAGTATCATCATCAGAGAATTGTCTATGGTTAAGTACTGAGGTGTTATGTAGCTCTGACAATGGTATATCTTCATCGCTTTCAGACTTAATTTCTGGGCCGCAATCTATGAAATTGTCTGTTTCCTCAGAATTTATAACAATAGTTTTGTCATATGAAGTCTTGTGTGCAAGGACTAGTTGAGACAGGCAGACTTCTAAAAGTTTTAACTGAAAACAGAAAAAAAAATTTATTGCACTAACAATATGCACTAAATGCACTTTTCTTATAAATTCAGCTGGAAATTCAATGCTCAATTTCACAGGATAAAAGGATACTAAACATATTTTGTCACAATTACACTTTAGAAGAGTTCTTTGTCTTAAATCATACATTACTTGTAGCTTTTGAACATAAACAAATCTAGTATTAAACTAAAAAAAACACAATAGAGAGAGAGAGGTAGAACCTAGAATGAGATAGATAGATAGATAAAATATTCTTTATTACACACCACCAACGAAGAAGATTACAAACAATAAGTTTAATAGAAGTTAGTTAATCAAACTGCTCTTTTTAATATATTTGTTATACTTGCCTTCTATAGCAGTTTGACTGTATTATTAATCTCCAACGAAAAATAGGGGTGTTAATAAGAAGAAAATGATATGAAGTAACATACAATTCACTTTAATAGTATGAAGTAAGCAGACAGACAGACAGAAGTGACATTTAGCACTAAGTAGTTACGGGAGGGTGGGAACAACCGTAGTGCGCGCCAACCTGAGGCCAAATAGGAGGAGAGATGTACATACCTACGTCGTTTAGACAAAACGATATAAAAAACAATTATATGTATACCTATGTGGTTCAAATGTAATTTAATGAAATTGTAATATGTACCAATGTTATTTATAATTTTGGTTGAAAATAACTTGTTATTGAATTTTGACATTCGGAGGCACGTTTAAATTTGTCGTTACGTGTCTAGTTGCGCGGTATAAAATTTTTCAAGCAGAAACTATAGCCGTGACGAGAGTCCAGATAATCTGATGTTCAAGTAATTGGGATTCGGATAATCGTGATACTGCTGTACTCACAAAAATATATCGCGTGTAGACCCAAATACATATAATCAGTGTTACAATGCAACGCGAAGTTTAAAATCATTTTTTTATGTATACTCACATCAGTCCGTCCATAAGCAATGTCCGACAGATGCTTCTGAGCTGTGATTGCTTGATTGCGGAACTTGCTTATCCTTGTCATGGTCGCCCAACACTCCCAGCAAATAAACCAGTTCATTGTGTCCTTGTAGAAACCCTCCTGAAAGTTCAATATTAACATTTAGAGTTTAATATATTAAACTAAAAACTGCAGGTACATCTTCTATACAAGGTGTAACAAAAAAACCCGTTATAACTGAAGGGTGTTGTTGTGCCTGGAAAACTGCACAACATTCCCAATGATACCTTGGTCAAAATCTCAAAAAAAAATCGGACCTCCCATACAAAATTGCCAATCAGCTGATCGATTTACTACAGGAGAGCCAAAAGATTTTTTGAGATTTTAACCTAGGTTTCTAAGCGAAAGTTGTTCAGGTTTATGGGCACAACAACACCCTTCAGTTATAACAGGGTTTTTTGTTACACCTTGTATACAGGTGGTCCCAAAAAGAGTGTGCCAAACTGCTATTGGATGACCATTTATAAAAAAAAAAACACTTTAGTAAAAGTACCACCATTTCAGAGATATTATTTTCTCAAATGTCCCTTAAAATAATTAGGAAAATTTTACTTTCTTGAGATAGATCAATTCTTCAAGAATATTTGACAAGAAGAATAAGAAAATTATCTGCTTATTTTTACACACAGCAACAAGAGGTAGGCTTAAAATTGGAGATTTTAAAATAAACATGAAAAAAAATTGTATCTCTGTGTTTTCAACTGTTACAGCTTTTACTCAAATTACACTGTCCATTTGTTTTGTAATTGGAATAGTTGTGTAACCTGCGCATTTTGGGCTGCTAATGCACATGAGTTATCATCACTAAAATTATGATCGAGGATAGAAATGATGAGAATGGCATATTCTGTGATCTGTCTGCGGACTTATACAGGGTTACTGGTACGACGTATTCCTTGAAAAGAGTTATAGTGAAGGTGATTTCTTACAAAAAAGGTCCCATCAACGAAGGGGTCGAAAAATTACAAAATATTGCCCTTTAACAATAAAATTTGCAACACAATAAAGCACAATATCTTAAAAATCAATTGCTTCTAACCCCTAATCGATTGAAACTTTTTTGTTGCTGATTGTCTCTTCTTTGTCTCTTTTTAAGGAATACTATAAGTTACCAGTAACCCTGATAACGAGATTTCCATATAAAAACATTCACTGCGTTAACCAACAAAACAACGAGGTATGCACGACGAAAACTTAACAAAGTGATGAAACATACCCTGTAAGCTTCAGAGTCGTAAGAAAGCAGCAGATACAGGTTATTTATTCCTTCGGTAAGTCGACACAACTGTTTTAACTTTCGATCTTTGCTGAGGCACGTACAACATAATTTTTTCAATTCCAATTCCGGGTAGTCATCCATTTCTAAACATGCGTTTCAACTAAGAATACTTCGTTCTAATTATTTTTTTCTTGCGCTTTTTTATTTACAAACAAATAAACAAAGCGTTTTTGTAACAAAACAACACAACAAAACAAAACTTCGATCGATTGATTGGGTTTTTGTATTTTGTATTTTTGTATTAATATGACAGGTGTTTGACACGGCCGTCAGACAGAAGTCAGACTAATTTGTCTCGCTGTCTCTGTTTTACTACTGTATTTTGACATATGTGAGAAAGAGATAAAGCAACATACCTATAATAATTTACCTTGTCTATGGCTTCGCGATCAGCTGATTGATTGTCATCTAATCTGTCAAAAAACGTCAACAATTATATTTTTATTTTATTAGTTTTATCTTGTTTGCTGTGTAGATAATTTGTTTGCTTACGAAATCATAAATTGACTCTAAAACGCCGGGCCGCGCGGCAAAATTATAAAGGCGATCAAACTTCCATTGTAGTATTAATAATGTTCCAATCAGAAATAAAATTAGAATTTGATGATTTTCAAGCCGTCTGCCGCGGGTGCCTCAGTGTAGGCAGGAAATTGACACTGATAGGGAATTGCAAGGACCTACCACGTAATTTTTTATTACAGGATGTGTTTTCGGTGAGTACAATCCATGTTTTCCATTCTTAAATGAAAACAAATCTTAGCTTATCCCGATAAAGACCCAATCTCGCCTCAAGACAAGTCTTTGGACACTTAAACCTCCTAAATCCACACATGTATAAACTAACATTGGAAACTTTCAATTAGTAGCGTATAAGTACCTTTGTATTTAAGACTATGTGCTATTATAACGTTGTATGTTTCCTTAAGATAAATAAATAATTAAAAATAAATTTTGACTGTTTGTTGATTTTAGAGAAGCCAATAGACCCAACAGTTCCGAAATGAGATATAAAACATAATTTAACATGTATTTCTTTGCATATACCTATTAAATTACCAAGCAACTCAATGTGATCTTTTATTGCTTAAGAATTGAATCAAGGCTGATCCTGGGAGGCTCCCAGACAACCTTTGCGTAAATAAATAATCTTTTAGAGCAAAGAAGTATGTTGCTGAAGCCAGTTCATACACCTTATGATCCATTTAACAAAGTCACAGGTAAGCAGTTTTTTTGCTGACAACTTTAAAAAAAATATCTTGAATTCAATTGCTTTAAAATATTGTCAATGTACTGACAGATCGATGCACTGAACTTTTTTATACTATTTTCCTTTCAGCCTATCAATATCAGTACATTGACAATATTTTAACACAATTGATTACTTAAGATGTATCTAATAACGAAGATTGTACTTCATAAAAGCCTCTGACTTTCGATTTATCTTTTTAAATTTAAGTTTTTGGCAAAAAAATTGCTTAGCTTTCAAATATTGTGTGATATGATATGACCCCTAACAAAATCCTTTCATTAATAATTTATTTTATTTCTTCAGACCAGCTCAAGCCTTGATGGTTTCCAAGTATGCTGGGAATGTATTTCCATTATAAAGAGGGCCTCACAGTTTATAAAACAAGTTAAAAGAGCAAATGAAATCATACAGCATGGAGAGGTAAGCTTCCTAATTTATTAAATTATCTTCTGACTTTATTTTTTTATTTATTTATATATTTACAACAGATTAGATCAAGTCTTACTTAAAAATGTAAACTTTGAAACAATAGGTTGCAATTTTAACAAAAAACCTTAAACTGTTCAGTGCCCAGCACATCAGTCCTTTTTTGTTGCAAAATTGCCTGATCACAAGTTTGGCGCAACAGATTTAGAGTTAGGAAGCTAAAGGGAAGCGCTTCCTACCGACCTATTATGGTCGGGGACCAAGCCAAGGTCCAATTAACATCATCTTGATTTGTCTATCTATATTATTCTGGATCTAAATCTTACATGCCGCGGTTCATGTGCGGTACTAGGCTAACAGCGCACTGTGTACAGTGGTATACCTAGTGTCCTTCATCTTTAGTGTTATGAAACCTACTTTACGCATCAGTGTCTCACAAATATAGTAATACAAGCTCTCCTACTGTCTATCTCTATGAAGACCACTTTGGTGTAATGGTTAAGAAGTTGACTAGTAACCGAGAGGTCGCGGGTTCGATCCCCGCACTGTACAAACATTTGTGTATATGACATGTCTTTTTGTACTGGTCTGGGTGTTATATATATTTATTTAAGTTTATTTGTAATACCACTGTTGATTCTGATATCTGTTACACAAGTGCTTAAGCTACTTACCACAGAGTCAGATCAATGTATGTGATGTTGTTGTCTATTGTATATTATATATTACTAATATGTTAATTATCCAGGCATTTTTTAAAATAATTTTCAGAACTATATTTATGGAAGCCTCTCAAGTTTAACAACAGTCATCATTAATTATACCCACCCAAGTGTGGTTTATATTCAAGAAAGTGCACAACTGTCATTAAATAAAAATAATATTGAATGCAATGATAATCCATCTAATGATAACTCATCAATTTGCCCTGAAACAATAGACAATAAACACGTAAAAGATATTGAAACTGATACACAGATTGATATAGAAGATCTTAAAAGTGATATTAAACTTGAATCAATAGACAAGACGAATGTACAAGACGATGAAATTAATAAAACTGCCAATGCAATTAATAAAAACAAAGTTAAAAATAAATTGGCAGAGAAAAAAGCATTGCAAAAAAGGACGCGAAAGTTTAAGATTCTCTCAAAAGGTGATCTAGTCATAGACAAATATTTTGGAAGAGTACAACTAGATGCTGAAACATATTTAGACAAAGAAGGGAATGAAAATTTTAGAAGTGACTTTAAATACGAGTGCAATATATGTGGATTTACCTGCCAAAGGAAAGATGATAGAAAGACACATTTGGAAAAACATACGCCATTGGTTCAATGTTTGAAATGTGAAATGACATTTGGGTAAGTATAATAAATAATAAATAAATAAATATCTCACAACAATCACACCAATTCTCTAGTCCCAAATCAAGCTACGAGGCTTGTGTTATGGGTACTAGACAACGGATAAACATACTAAATACTTTTTTTTTTGTAAATAAATACATATTATACATAGAAAACACCCAGACTAGTACAAACACACATGTTCATGCACACTTATGCTTGTACTGTGCGGGGATCGAACCCGCGACCCTTGGTTGTAGAAGTCCGACATGTGGACCACTGCACCAAGCGGTCGTCAAGTATACGGTCGCGCCATCGACATAGAGCACACCTAACGCTCTTGCGGTCGTGCCGATGGCTAGCCTTATGCTGGCCACACACCATGCACCTATCGTCCAATTGGTATAACGCAACCGTTTGGATCAGTTAGAACTAATTGTGTGTTGGCGTGGATTCGCTTAACAGTTGCGTAATGCCAATTGGACGATATGAAGTACTTATTTATTACTAGTGGACTCGGCATACTTTGTCCTGCCGCTGTTTTAGCTACTTTCCAACATTTTCTCATCGTTTAAACCTTCCCTGGACCTTCACAAATATTTCAAGACTCTAATAAGTCACATCGGTTCAGCCGTTCTCAAGTTTTAGCAAGACTAACGAACAGCAATTCTTTGTTATATATAAGTAAAAACGTGTGCCATACCATGTAGAATATTAATGTGCTATACCCTTACCTCAAGCTCACTGTGTGTATAGATAAAATTAAAAATTGTTTGCCTGTAAAGTCGGTATACGCGCGAAAGTTTTACGTGACAACGACTCTGAGTGGTAAAATAATTTTAATGTGAATATTCATTCGTATAACATGAACCGGTGTGTATGCCTATCTCTCTCTCTCTCGCTCTGTCTCTCTCGCGCGAAACATGAGCGGAGCAGCGTAACGCAGTTTCTTGAGGTGTCACCCGGCAAACCAATTTATAAGACGTTGTCACGTCAAAAAAACTTTTATCGTATCATATCGTGACAAGCATTCACGTTGCAAACTTAAGATAATATTTTTGCAATAGAAAAAATCTACTTTATGCACACGGGGCCGTATTCATAGATTAAAAAACCGGTCAAGTGCGAGTTGGACTCGCGCATCGAGGGTTCCGTACTAACCTGTAGGTATATAAGTAAAAGTTCACCCATCACGGGTATTATAGACTTAAGTACTTAATATAAATTTTAATTTAAAATCTCAACGCATTCATGAGATAAGGAGTAGTAACTTTGAAATTTTCAAAATTGTCAAAAATTTTTTTTTTATCCTATGATGAAACTGAAAATTTACGGTTTTCGTAATTTTTCCTATATCTGTACTATAAGACGTGACTTCGTACAAGATTCTAAGTTTACGGGAAGTACCCTGTAGGTTTTGATTCGCGGTTCGCGCAATTTGATTTGTGGCCTAAATGGCTGTATCTTTTGATTGCGTTGGCTTAGAAGATTGATTTTTCTACAGCTTCCAGGGACAGTAGACCTAAGTATTATATAGAAATTTCAGTTTGATACCTCCACGCGTTCCTGAGAAAAACGGTCTTGACAGACGGACGGACGGACGGACAACAAATAAGGTCTTATAAGGGTTCCGTTTTTTTCTTTTGAGGTACGGAACCCTAAAAATACCTACCAAAAAATCTTTTTTCCAGCTCAAAAAAAGAGTTTAAAGAGCATCACAAGGATTGCCACGAGAAGTTTGTATGCGATCACTGTGGAGTCAGCTTCAAACAGAGACATAGTATTGAACGTCACATCAGGTGAGTAACAGTTGGACAGTAGTTGTTTCTGCCTTACATCCAAAAGTTCCTGGGTTCGAATCCCAGGTCGAGCCAAAATTGTTTCTAAGATTTTCGGCCATGAATTTCTCTGCAACAGCTCGGAGTCGGGAAGTTGTCGGTGTTACACCCCCGTGCCTCGGTGCGCACGTTAAGCCGTTGGTCCTGCGCCTGATCTCTCTCCAGTCATGTCGAATTGCCGTCTCACTGAACATTGAGAGTGATGGAACAGTGAGTGCACCTGTGTATTGCGCTCACTCTTGTGCACTGTAATATCTCCCGCGTAGTAGTAGTAGGCTGATCTTTGTTGAGATTTGCCGCCGTGGTCGAAATCGGCAAGGAGGACCTTATTGCCAGTGCACACCTGTGGCAAACTGTCGCCGAAACTTGCGCATGGCTGTGAGCGTGTCATTCAATCACCGCGGCCTATTTAAAATGAACTTTATTTTGAAAAAGTTTATGAAATCCAAATCCGTCTGTGAATAATGTTACCTGAAAAATACATCTAAATATATTTTATTTATTTAATTAAGCTTTGTTGCATAACAAAAGTATGTACAAGGACTTAACGCTTCTCTACCAGTCATACTTTTGAGCTAAGCACAAATGATTAGTGGGCGGTGTGACAAAATAAATAAAAGGGAATACATAAAAATAATAATAGCAATAATATGACACATGAGAATAAATATAAAATATGCAATAAATTTATAAAAGAATACATATTTGCTCACGCTCAAAGCCCGCGATAGAAGCTATGCAATAGATTAACAAGTATTTAAAATTAGGGATTGCACCAGGTGTCATGTACATGACAAATCAACATGTCAAAATTGTAATTTTGACATAACCCAAGGAAAAGTTCCCATGTCGTCGTAACCTAACGCTGGCGAATGGTTTTCTCCTATAATAAATGTAACTATGAAAAGTTCCCGAGGCTTAAAATTTAAATTGTGACAGTGGAAATGTATATGTTTCATTAATTAATAATTAACACTGTAAATAATACACCTGACTTAAACGTATAATATTTTAATGTGTAATTATTTATTATTATTTAGCTCGACCCCGCACTGCAAGACCTCAAGGATACTGTTAGCTCATTTTGTGTGGAAAGAAACGTAACTTAATATTTTTGAGTGATGGTAGTTTACATTTTTTTTTAAACTGTTTAATGACAACTAACACCTTAGTCTACCTGCGACCACGGACGCTGAAAAGGGTCCGAAACGTCAGGTTAAAACAAATCGAGAAATAATCCGTAAAAAGTGTCTTATTTCAATATTTATTATTCATTGTAATAATGCGAATACACCTGACTCAAACGCATAATATTTTAATGTGTTATTGTAATAGCGACGCAAAAGTTTAAAATCTTAAATTTCAACAGGAAGCAACACAGCAATTTTGAATGCACACCTTGCGGTAAGAGGTTCGCGCGCTACGGCGGACTGTGGCTGCACAAGAAGATGTTCCATAGAGCAAGCGACGGGTGAGTATAGACTAACACGTCTGTGAAAGATCCTCCCTTTCGAAAAACAGTTACATTCGCCACGGCGCGGCGATCTGTGACAGCACAAGATGTTCTATAATGCCGCTCCATCCATAGTGCTGTAATACGTTGGTGACGACCGTTTGGTGCAGTGGTCCACAGGTCGGACTTCTAAACCAAGGGTCGCGAGTTCGATCCCCGCACAGTACAAGCATAAGTGTGCATGAACATGTGTGTTTGTACTGGTCTGGGTGTTTTCTATGTATAATATGTATTTATTTACAAAAAAAAAAGCATTTAAGTATGTTTATCCGTTGTCTAGTACCCATAACACAAGCCTCGTAGCTTAGTTTGGGACTAGAGAATTGGTGTGGTTGTTGTGAAATATTTATTTATTTATTATTTATTTATAATATGGCTGAAATAGCTGAACCACAATGTCAAACCACCACCTAAATGTACCCTATTTCATACGCAAATAAATTTCATTCATTCATAGAGCAAGCGATGGGTGAGTGAGTATAGTCTAACACGTTTTTAAAGCTCTCCTTTTAAACACTCCTTTTTAAAGCGTTTGGCGTCTTACGGCGGTCTGTAGCTTTTTTTATTATTTGGGATAGGTTTGCTCTTGACCCAAGACTAAGCCCAACGAGGCAAAGACTGAGTCTACGATGGAGCGAGCTCACCAAGAAGATGCCTGTTCACTCTAGCTTTGAAGATTCCTAGGTTGTAATTGCAGGGAAACACTGAGGATATTCCATAATAGGCTGCACAAGAAGATGTTCCATAGAGCAAGCGACGGGTGAGTATTAGTCTGGCGGGTTCATGAGCCATCCTCTCTCACTTGGAATAAAACTGGAAGTCTGGTATGCTGCCGTGTGTACTAAACTGTGTGGAAATTTAAATTTAAACCGTATTCTCATAGCAATACTTTTGACGACAACTTTGGTGAAATGGTCAAGAAGTTGACTATTAACCAAGCAGAAGGCCGCGGGTTCGATCTCCGCACTGTACAAACATTTGTGTGTATGAACAGCTCTGTTTGTACTGGTCTGGGTGTTATATGTATTTATTTAAGTTTCTTTGTAATACCACTGTTGATTCTGATATCTGTAACACAAGTGCTTAAGCTACTTACCACAGAGTCAGATCAATGTATGTGATGTTGTTAAAAAAACAAAAAAAATAACTCTACAGCCCACCGCTCGCGCCTGCGTACTGCGTGGAGTGTGACAAGCGATTCGTTGACGTTTATCGCTACAAATGGCACCTGTACAATAGCGTCAAGCACACTGTCAAGAAGAAGACGAAGTAAGTGCTGAGGCTTCTTGTAATCGGTCCTCCTGGCCGATTTCTACCAAGGCGGCCAATCCCAACAGTGATCAGCCAACAGCGCAGAAGATATTATAGTGCACAAGTGTGCACTGGCAATAAGGTGTATACTTAACAATAGTCCTCCTTGCCGATTTCGACCACGGCGGCAAATCTCAACAGAGATCAGCCTACTACTACTACGCGGGAGATATTATAGTGCACAAGAGTGAGCGCAATACACAGGTGCACTGACTGTTCCATCACTCTCAAAGTTCGGTGAGACGGCAATCCGACATGACCGGAGAGTGATCAGGCGCAGGACCAACGGCTTAACGTGCGCACCGAGGCACGGGGGTGTAACACCGCCAACATCCCGACTCCGAGCTGTTGCAGAAAAATTCATGCAGAAACAATTTTTGGCTCGAGCTAGGATTCGAACCCAGGACCTCTCGGATGTAAGGCAGAAACTTTGCCACTACACCAACGAGACAGGCTTATTGTAGACGACGCCGGAACCGCACCGGCGCTGGATCGTTTTTTTTTTGTTTTAACCCCCAACGAAAAAGAAGGGTATTATAAGTTTGACCCCTATTCGGTTTTTGTGTGTTTGTGTTTCTTTATGCGGCTTCGTAGCACCGGAAAGAATGGACTGATTTTAATGCGTCTTTTTAACCGCCGGTGCGGTTCCGGCGTCGTCCACATGAAGCCTTACTCTTTCTATAGTAGCCTACTAAGCTCCGATGGATAAAAAACTGCAATTTAAAAAAAAACCCCGACATGAGCCAAAGAACAGGTGACCTTCAACAGGTGGACAAATATTGACCAGCCAGAGCCGAGAACTACCGTAATTAAATTAGCTTTTGAATTAGAAACAACCGCATTAAAATCTATCCATTCATTCTGTCCATTCACAGACAGAAACACAAACAGAATAGGAGTAAGCTAAAGGGAAGCGCTTCCTACCGACTGGGTGTTATGGTCGGGGACCAAGGTCCGATAGACATCATCTTGATTTGTTTATCTATATTATTCTGGATCTATATATACCGCGGTTCATGTGCGGTACTAGGCCGGCACCATTTGGCCGGTACTAGGCTAACAGCGCCATCTAGCCTATGGAGCCGTATCAGCTCTCGCTGTTGTGCTTGCCATTAGGCATGCACTTGTGATGGCGAATGGTAGTGGTCGCTACACACCTTTCTTTTTCGTCGGGAGCAAAAAATCTACCCTTAGAGAGTACCTAACTAAACATAGCAGAAATATTATCTAAACCCCGTACTTTCCTATCTGAAACTGCTGAATATAGTAGTTGATGGAATCAAGCGTTACTTGGTGGAAATCCAAAACCAGCTGTTTTCTGCTGGCTTCATCTTTGGAGAGTACCTAAACATAGCAGAAATAGATAGAGAGATTAAAACTTTATTGTGCAACACTAAACAAAAATTACAGACAAGTTTAACAAAGAAATATGTACAATTTAGGCGGTCTCTTCCAGACAAACTTCGGTTAAAGGAACAAATTCAAATAATTTATTGCATGTCACATTACATCAAGTTGGTATGAAAGTTAATTAACAGGCACATTTAATTGACTAAAAACTTTATTGTGCAACACTAAACAAAAATTACAGACAAGTTTAACAAAGAAATATGTACAATTTAGGCGGTCTCTTCCAGACAAACTTCGGTTAAAGGAACAAATTCAAATTCAAATAATTTATTGCATGTCACATTACATCAAGTTGGTATGAAAGTTAATTAACAGGCACATTTAATTGACAGAAAATATTCTCTAAACCCCGTTCTTTCCTATCTGAAACTTCTAAATATGTTTAATACTTAGTTCCCTATTTTGTAATGTTTCAGGGTCCCCTGTCCAGATTGTAATAAAGAGTTCACAAAGAATGTCTACATGAAAGACCATTACAACTTAGTGCATCTAAAGAAGTTCAAATACAGGTGCGAAGAATGTGACAAGGTAAATAATTAAATATACAACAACATTTTATTTGTTAAGTATTTTTTGCGTTCGCAACGCTATTTTTTTATTTCAAAGAGACATAACACTTAAAAAAATATTTTTCGGCTCCGGTCATCGGGGAGGAATCGAACCCATCGAACCAAATCGTATGAAAAAGAAAATTTGGCTTTGAAACAACTTTTATTTTTTGACATCAAAAAAAGCAATTTAATTGTAACCCTATATGTACGTTGCGCACGCGGGAAGTGCCCGCGGGGCGTGTTGTTGTACGCCGCCGCGACACGGTAATAATATCTATACAGTACCCTAAGCACGAACAATTCACGTATTCGCAACGTAATAGAGTCGAGCCAACGACACGATAACTTAAGTAGGCAGCACGAAGCACTTTCGTCGTCGTAAGGTAAACTCGATAGCCTTACGAAAGTGACGTCATCCTAACGTAAAAGAGCTGCCCCCTAGATTGAGCTATGAACGAATGATACGTTCGAAAACGCATCGAAGTTCAGTTTTGAATAATAAATAAAAGCAATTCATGGAGAAAATAAGTGAAATAATAGAGAAAACAAATTACACTAAAAAATTAGGTTTAAATTTAATTGGATTTGAAGTAAAAGTAAACATTAAAACTATAAACCTTAAAAGATATTTCTTTCGTAAGTGTTATGATTTCCGAACGTCCTTCAAGATTGTCACTATCAGACAAACGTAAACTTTGAAAATGTTTCAAATAGTGTTTCAAAAGATTACGATAAACGAGCAATTTACAATTTATGATAATTGTGGAGTTCATGGAAAGGCATGTACCTAAGTATATTGAAATTCTATGGCCTTGTTCTATTACCAAGAGTTTATACCTATTAATCGCAGTGATTTTGTTCTTCCCGCGTTGGTGCCTATGTCTGTAATATGTATATAATGTATGCTTAGATCTATCATGGTTTTAATAAGCATTTCTGAATAAAGTTACACGTTATGTGTATTACATGTTATATAATAACAGGGAGGTCGTAAATAAAATCTCAAGTTGTATCTTAACATGTTTCTTTTATTTTTATCACATTATTACGAGTACAACAAAATTTATTATTTTATATCTTTGCAATCAAGTCGTCAATCATCATAACAAACACGTCGCCGTAGTAAACTCTTTTCCTACGCACTAGTTTCTGTCACCAATATGGAGTTCTCCATCAAACGCTAGTCTATAACCTATTGGGTTGAATGAATTGTTATTTACTTGTTGTTTACAGTATATCGCTGCACTTGAGTTGCTGGAAATTTATTGAAACTATTAAGTATTGCAGGGTTCAGTGGGTTTGGTAGGAGCCTGTGGCATAAAACGATAAAGCTCACAGCACCTAGAAGAAAATGAGAAATAAAATTAAATTTACTCTACCTAAGTGCACCTACATATAAACATTAATGTAAAATAAATAAAATTGAATATTCTATCCCACACACACTGTATTGCAGGCTGATCCTTTTACTACATTTTAAATCTGTTTTTCTTTTAATTGGCGACATGTATGCAAAAAAGCTGCCTTACTGAGGCGAAACCTATTTTTAAATTCAGTGTCGCCTAGGGTCAGATACAAGGATTTTTTTCTAAGGAGAGCTCTCCTTGAAATTTCCCTGTAATAATTAAAAAATAAGTATGTATCCTTTTAGCTTATTTTCGATTAATAGAAGCATAGAAATCTAATATAAAGCATCGTAAAGATTCTAATTCTAACCTTGTTTCCCTTTCTCCATTTCTCCTTTCGCCAATCAATTACGCTGCTAAATAATAGTGCAAAGTACGCCGGGACATATTTAAACAAGGTAAACCTCACCACAAAATCAAATAACGCTTGAATTACAAGTGTTTTGCTTCGAATGAGCTCCGACGAAAGTTTTCTCACCGAAAATTTCAAGTGACAAAACATTCGTAAGCCAGCTATCGTTATTCACGAAACTGTACGTCAAAAGGTGGTTCGTGCTCGCATTTTAGTTTAAAAGTCTAACGTTTCGTTTACGTACGCTTACTATACGTTAACTTAAGTCATTCGTGCTCCCAAATTTAGTTAGTTTTACGTCCGATAGAGGCGCTGTCTGATTCCCATACAAAATGATTACGTTTACTATACGAAAACTTTTACGCAAATGGTTCGTGCTTAGGGCACAGTATTCCAACTCGGCCGTGTCCTTGAAATAAGTGCCTACCACGATCTACAGCCGCGCGGTACGTAAGCATGAGATAGGGCTGTCGCTGTCGCGTCGCTCACCTACAGCGTTTTGATTGCATCTGCCTACTTTGACTTTCTATCTAGTTTTGAGATTGAAAATTTATTACTTTTTATTAATTAGCACAGATACTTAGTAACAATATTAATTTGTTAACATAAAATACTTTGTGAATTCAATAGAAAGTGTTAAATAAAAATGCAAGTTATTTTTTTTTATTAAAAGAATTAAAAACCGTGATTATGTATGTGACTTCATAACAAATTTCTGTTATAAATTTGTGACCGAAAAATATTTGCGCCTTGACTGAGATGTACGAAATGCTTTATTATTATATTTGAGTGAATAAAAAATTCCGTAATCCATAAATAGCACAATATATTCTACTTGTCATAGCGCAGTTACTGATTAAATACCAGCACACCGTCCGTTCGTCACTGCGGCACACCCGCGACGACTGTAGCATGCCAAGCGCATGCCAAGAACCGAACGCGTAGGTATAGCTCGCGCGTCGTCCGTTTGTATGAAGTTAGAATACTGTATAGACAATATTACCGTGGCCGCGACGCGGGTCGGTTCGAGTGTGCGCTGTTCATTGCGGAGTGTGCCTTTTAGAGGCTTTTTATGAAAGAACTAGTGAAAATTTGTATCATGTTTCTTTGGAAAAAAAAGTTAAGTTATAACGGATAGAAGACATTTCTGTAAAAATCATCAATTTTTTCTTTCAAACTTTAACCATCAATACCTCAGTAACTGTTAACTTCCCAGGTATGGTGTAAAAGAAAAAAAAGGATCGTAAAAATTGGTAGAATTGTAGTAGTTGGGTTTTTTTACACCCTGTATATGCAGGGCATTATTTTTCCCGCCATTAATAAAAGAAAAGAAAATACATGGAAGTAAAGTAATCTATTTTTATTTTCAACCCCCGCCGAAAAATAGGGGTGTTCTAGGATTGATCCCTATGTTTGTGTTGGTCTGTTTTTGTGTATGTGTCCATCTCTGGCATCGTAATGGACCGATTTCAAAGCGTTTTTTTTTATTGGAAAGATAATTCAATCACGGTGTTTCTTAGCTATGGCTGGTCAAAATCCGCCCGACCATTGAAGCCAGCATAATGATGTAAGCCACTGTAGTTGGGTTTCATTTTAGCTAGATTTTTCTCCATGTTACAGAATTTCATTCGGAACGCAGATCTGATGAAGCACAAGAAACGAATCCATGAAGGCGTGATGCCGCCCAAAAACAAAATATGCTATGTCTGTGGACGAGGATTTAGTGTAAGTTCGTTTTTTCGTTATGTGAAATTAAAACACACTTAAAGAAAACGGCTTGCAGCCAGCCATGATTCATCACTGTTGTGGTTAGCAAGGGCGCGCATTCTATACAGGCAGTTAAGCAGTGCCTACCATGAGGTAATGATGACATTATGCCCATTTTATATTACAATATAGCTGCATAAACAAAGCTACTAAACAAAACCATTTTTATGTACATATGTGAAAAACTCGTCAATTTACACGCATTAGTACCACGCGCTCAAGTAAAAACTGAAAATAATCAGGCAGTAGGCTGCCGAGTGATTGCTTGCTAAATACACGCACCATTTCAAATCCCGTCTCATACCTACAACGACAGACATACAAATTAAAAACCCGAACTAATTAAAAATGACACATTGTTCATACAACTCAAGGTGACAGGTGACATACGCATTTTATACACCCAAAGTAGGCATGCATACTATCCTCTTTCTCTGTCAGTTCACTATTGAGAAGTATTTTTGTCCTACTCGTGCAGTGACTAAAAAAAATCTACTTCAAAATCTAGTCAAAACCGCCATCTAGTATCGGGTAATTGAGCTAATAGTAACAACACTATAATAGTAGCTACCCGATACTAGATGGCACGACAGCAGCTGTTTCCTGCGCCTAGAATTTTCTTACTTTTATGAAATAAAACTACACAAATGATTTATTTCTATGATCAAAATAAATGATAATGTTATAATTTAAATCCTAAGCATTTTCTTGTGAAATTAAGTTGCGCTAGTATGATTTTTTGTTTAAAAGTAATGCAAAAATTGATTTTAAATAAATTTTTCGCCGGCCATTTCTTTTCTATGTAGTTGCTTTCGACTTCATATTCGCGAGTGTTTAGAATATTGTAATTTACTAAAGATTCGGTTATTAGGTGCATTACAAGCGTAGGAAAGTGTTTTTAAGTTTTGTTTTGCATTCGAAACGATGGAGAAACTGCAGTGTACCGTTTGTGATGGCAATTCTAGTGTTTGTCTTGAAAAGTTACGCGCACAAAATAACAATTATCAACGACTTTTCTCAAAGCCGCTACGGGTATCAGTTAAATGATATGTCATTATGTATTTATTCATTCATTTCCTTGATGCCTGTGGTGGTAAATTATATCATCAATTAAAGAACATAAATTGCACAGATCAAGAAAACTCGGTAAGTCATTTTTTGTTTTGATGGTGTTACGCCGTCATTTCCCAGATCTGTTACTCAAAATTTGTATGTGCTTACTTAAATAAAAATTCAATGCGCGCCCCTGGTCGTTAGATACCTACTATATGTTTTAAGTGTATTTAAATTTACATTGTAAAGAAGATTTGCATTGTTAATGCTAAAAAATACAGCCTCTATATACCTATAACATCATAAAATAAAAACATAAGATAGTATCTATTGTACCGAAGATAAGTAGGTTACACTTAAGTTTTACCGCATGTGGCGGGCTGCACCTAATTGAAGCCGGCTAAAACTAGGTGTAGCGGCACTTCGGCTATTAGCCGTATCATATTTATATATAACATTCTCGTGTGACAATGTTCGTTCCCGTACTCCTTCGAAACGGCTTGACCGATTCTCATGAAATTTTGTGAGCATATTGAGTGGGTCTGAGAATAGGCCAACATCTATTTTTCATACAAGGGGTATAAAGTGATAAAAATAATCTGTCTATATAAAAGAAAGTGGTGGTTACACTATTTATAACTCAAGAATGGATGAACCGATTTGGCTGAAAATTGGTGGAGAGGTAGCTTAGAACCAGGAAACGGACATAGGATACATTTTATGCCGTTCGACCGCGATTTCGAAAACAAAGGAATTCCACGCGGACGAAGTCGCGGGGGGCCACTAGTAATTTATATAGCAAAACAACGTTTCAGGTCAGCTAGTAACTCTATAGTTATGTTTATTTAATCTCCACAGACGCTCCGAATACTAACTAACCACATCCGCACACACACCGGCGAGAAACCGTTCCAGTGTCCGCACTGCGACTCCGCCTTCGCCCAAAAGATGGCACTAACAACTCATCTTAAGGCGAAACACAAAGAAGTACCTGCTCTGAGTATAGCCGTCCCTGTCTCACGTACAAACTTGGCCGCGAGAGAGAGTGACAGCTGAGAACGCAACTCGAAAGCGAATTCAAATAACTAACCGTTCTCGGCCTTGGTAGTTGTCCGCGATTGCTCAAAAGATGGCGCTGAGAACTCATTTCATGGCGAAACACAAAGATGTATCTGCACTGAATACAGCGGTCCCTGTCTAACATACTAATGTGGCGACCTCTGCCGTTCGCTATCACAAGTGTGCCTAACGCGGGCGCACGACAGCGAGCGCTGATACGGCTCCATAGGTTAGATGACGCTGGTACCCCAGTACCGCACATGAACAGCGGTTTATGAGATTTAGATCCAGAAGAATATAGATATACAAATCAAGACAATGTCTATCGGACCTCGGTCCCCGACCTTAACATCCGTTCGATAAGAAGCGCTTCCCTTCCGCTTCCTAACTTTAAATCTGTTGCGTTAAAGAAACATGGCCTTGGGAGAGAGTGAGAGCGAATAACACATCTCGAAGAGAATAGGTACGAAAAACGTAACTGTGCCCGGTCTGTGAATTTGTCTGCGTTTGCTCAAAAGATGGCGCTGAGAATTCATCTTCGTCTCACATACAAACTTCGCCGTGAGAGAGAGTGAGAGCTGAGATCGCAGCTCAAAGCGTTGGCTGCCTTAAACGGCAAATTAAACGTTTTAACAAGCTTTTTTCACCTATACCGATGTTTATAATAAAAAGATTATTTGTAATTAAATCTTGTAACTCACATTTCACCAACTTCCTAATATCCGAATGAGCTAAAATGTAAAAATTAAGGTTGGATGATGTAAAAAATACATTTTTTAAGTGTTCCTTACTTATAATTTAAAATTTATTTAGTTTTTGGCTATTGCTGTAGTATTTTTTTGTATTTTCCCCCTTGTTCGTCATATTTTATTTTTTTAAGCTCTATGTACAAAAGGTTGACTTAACGCCGTAAGGCACTTTTCATATTCATATTCATTTAATCACTTCCATGAAGTAACAGCAGTTCCCAATACAGGTATAAATGATGTTCATTTTGTTACAATATGACCTAAGGCATTCATGATTTTTAGATAAAATAATGAAATTTAATTAATACTTTTTTAACACTATCAATACAAATTTTATGCATTGTGTTTTCTTGTATGTTATTTTTCTAAAGTGTCCGTCTATTACTGTAATTTAATTGTGTGTTATATCAATAAACAGTTCTATTTTTTAATTTAAAATAAGTAAATCGCAAGCCGACGGGTATCGAATAATAGTTATTTGTTATACAAGAGTGCAAAGTTGCTTTTTAACCGCGTGTTCAATTTTAATGACCGAGCAAGCGAAGGATTCAAAGGAAGATTTCAAAATTAGAATCCTGAGCGTTAGCGAGGGAATCGAAAGAGCACGAGGTGAAAAATCTTTGCACTCGAGTGCAACACGTAACTTTTCATTCCACCTCCACCTCACCACCCCCTGAGCGAGAAAATGACTATATGCAAAAAACCGTTGACAATCACAAGATAGGTACTTTTATTTTAGTTTAGGTATTAACTACTACATTCTGACAGGCAAGTATTACTGAATAATCTTTAAATTATAACAAAATAATACTTAGGTTAGAAAAATTTAAAGTAACGTTGCTACAGTTATTTAAATTGAGATTGAATTGAGTGTAATATTTTTGTCGGATACTGTAATATTGGTGTTAGTCACTTGTGTACTGTTTTTCGAGTGCTTGCTTTCTTGTTCTCGGATAGTTCTATAAAATATGCCAGCAAAACGTTTTCTGAGAAAGTTTTGACTCCTTTTGCTAGTCGCCACGTTTTGAACATGACGTACTGTTTTAAATACTTCTCGCGTGATTGTTGAGGGAGAAAGCTCATTCAATCAATTCTGTTGGCGTCAAACAAACTTCCTCGTCGCTAGAATCACTCATTTTAGGTTTTGCACTTGTTTTCAAGTTTCTTGTTTTTAATATAAGGTTTAACAATGACGTTAAAAATGCCGCGTAAAGAACCGCCTACAAAGCAACGGCTTTCCCACTCAGATATTGAAGAGCAAAACTACTCTTTCCGAGACACAACAGACTAACACCATTATTCTCGGATAATTCAATAAAATATGCGAGCAAAACGTTTTCTGAGAAAGTTTTGGCTCATTTTGCTAGTCGCCACCCGTTGAACATAACGTACTCTTTTAAAAACTTCTCGCGTGATTGTTGACACTGAGCAAGTAATCACTACGTTTTAATTGTTGAGGGAGAAAGCTCATTTGCGCATTATTAACAGTTTCAGTCAATTCACTCATTTTAGTTTTTTCACTTGTTTTCAAGTTTCTTATTTTTAATATAAGGTTTAACAATGACGTGAAAAAATGCCGCGTAAAGAACCGCCTACAAAGCAAATTGAAAAAAGAACACCAAGAAGGTTCCGAGTCTGAGTTTTTAACAAATTAAAAAAAAGTTGTATGATATATTTGGCACCATAGAGGTAGCAATAAATAGGTTTAATGTTTTTTTTTTTAATTCACAAACTTAGTGCACACGATGTTCTAAATTCAATTTACTTTATCCTCTAGTGAATAAAAACGGCTTTTGCACTCAGATATTGAAGAGCAAAAAGACTCTTTCCGAGAAGGTGGGATGAAAAATCTATATCCATGTATGTAGCGAAATGTATGGGTCAGTATTTAGAAAAAACTTATCTTAGAACCTTCGTCCTACTTAAAATAAATATTTGTGCAACATTAACGCCTCGTATTGAAATTTCAATGTCTCATTTAAACTTTCAACCCCATAGGGGTTGAACGTTGTAATATCCCGGGTTGGTGTGCACCTACATATTAAAACGAGCCTCCATGATATTGACATTAATTTAAAAAAAAATCGCACTAAAGCAAATAAGGAAACATTTACTGATCAATTTATTATTCATCAAAATATTGCAAGTGTACTGTCAAAACAAGAAATAATATTATTAACATTAAAAGAGCTCTATGATAAGGATCAGGGTGAACCAGACCACAAGCGACGCGCCGCCACAAGCTTCATTTCATGAGCATTGAAATGGGAACCATCCTCAAATTTCAATGAGTTAGGAACTGTAATATATGTATGAAGATAAGGCTGAATGGCTCTGACCGTTGCCTTTCTCTTTGAAAACAATGTTAATACTACTTCTTATTATTTTTGACTCGTATACTCAAGTCCGATAAAATCCTTTGCCTTTTCCAGAACGGAAAGAAAATATTTTTTTTTTTACTTTCATTGATATAATATTCTGCAGTAATCTATGTAGGCCGGATCTACACGTTGTATCGCTATTCGCTATTAGTCGTTATAAAAAAGCACCAATCAAAGTTTAGGCGAACGCTTTTTCTAGGTTCACTTATTGGGTGATAGGTTTTTACGGCCAACTATTCACCCAAAGTGTGGATCCGGTGTAATGAATGAATTGTATTGTTGAATGTTGATGATGTTTGTTTTGTTTGAGGTGTTTTTTGCATATTATTAATCTGTGGTTTTTTGGGTGTTTTATTTGAAGATAGTTTAACATTTAACATATTATTTATTGCAAATATACATAAAGCAGACTAATAATAGTACAGCATATTTGTGTATACACATAGAGAAAGTAATACTAGCGTTTTATGTATACACCCAGCAGGGCACAGCAACATAAGGTACCTAGGTAATTAAAATAAAACATTATTGTACACAAATAAGTATGAACTACTACACTTAAATCATAGCTTCTTTTTAGGTTTAACAATGAGATATCTATTATTTATTTATAATACAATATAATTAGTGATTTAGAACCTAGTGAAAAAAAAAAGTAGTAAATTGTCTAGACACAGACTTTACTATTTTTAGAGTAAATACATAATAAAGTTAAATCTCTACTATTACGTAATAGTAATTATTGTTTGGCTAAGTAGATAGGTAATCATAACTATTAAACACTTAATCTATTTTATTTATTGATATAACAAGAAAAATCATCCTCCATAAATTCTTCTACGTTATAATAGCCTTTATTAATGAGTAATTTTTTGAGTTTAATTTTAAGTACCTAGATGATTTTTTTCCACTCTTTTAAGAGAGACTGGTAATTTATGAAAAACTAGTGGCCGCCCGCGACTTCGTCCGCGTGGAAAGCCTTTATCTTAAAAATTCTTTATGAATTGTAGCCTATATGTTATTCTGATGTATAAGCTATATTGTGGTAAAGTTTCATTCAAATCCATTCAGTAGTTTTTACGTGAAAGAGTAACAAACATCCATACATCCATACATCCATACTTACAAACTTTCGCCTTTATAATAGTAGTAGGATTTGTATACATCAATACATAGGATTTCTAAACATTTCAATTAAAGGTATTGGAAGTACGAGGTTCATTTTTCGTCTGGGATTTCTATCAAAGTTAAATAGAGCAATATGGTTTCTTACAAACATAGCTATTTCCAATATATACATACTTGGCAGAGAGAGAACTTCCTCTTTAATGAAAAAGGGTTTGCAACTTGTTCTTGCTTTCAAATTAAAAATTATTCTCATACATTTCTTTTGTGATGTGAATATGTAGTTCTGTAGCATCGCAGCTATGGCCCCACAAGATGATCCCATAGCGTAGCTACGCGTGAGCGTAGGCATGGTAAGCTGTTAGAGCGGCTACTTGAGATGAGTTTGTTTTTAGCACGCTCAGAGCATAAAGGGACTGTGATATTTTAGACTTAGTTTTTTCTACGTGTTTTTCCAATTTAAGTGAGTATCTAGCGTAATTCCTAGTAAGTTAACATAGCTTTCCTCTTCGATTTTTAAGGAATTGACTATTGATGTGAGGTCTATATAGGGTTTTTGATAAGGTCTAAATTGAATTAGTTTATTCGAATAAATACAAGTAAACCGAGATAATACGAGAGAATACGCTTGAATTTTTACATACATAAATGGACTGGATTTAAAGGTGTAAGTACTACCTAACATGAATACAAATTATACAAAGCAACAAACAATTTGATGTATTCCATCATAGTTAGACCATTATAACTGTTTTTATTGTTTATTTTAGAAGATATCTTGAAGATGAGCTCACCATACTTATGTGTGGTGTGCTTAGCTGACCCAGACACAGAGCTGTTGCCTCTAGGAGAGTTTGCAAAACTGTACGAGCTCCTTGCAGGGGTCAATGTGTTTACACAAAATTATGTATGTACAAGTAACTAATTCTAACACTTTCTGTAATTTTATATTACAATTTTTAGAGAAACCCTCATTATAGGCTGTAAATACATTTATTTCAGGATTTATACACATGTGTTCTGTGCTGTGAATTCTTCGCTCAAATTAAAGAGTTTAAAGATAAAATACATTCAGCACAGGAAGTGCTACTGGACTTTATCAATGATCCGAAGGTAAGCATTACATGTTTCAGGTACAGAGGGGTGAGCTAGAACAACTATTGTAACATATTCATAGCGTTTGCCTATTGTTTACTTGTCAGTTTGTATGGGAAAACTGTCAGTTTTTGATGTTTGGACAACACGAATATGTTACAATAATGTTTGTGCTCACCCCACAGGTAGCTTAACTACCGTTGAAATTAGCACCCAAAAATGAAACTCCTCATAACTCAACAACACATTGTCTAATGTCCGTAGTGACAAGTAACAGTTGTGCGGGTTTGATTTGCCTTGTCCCAAAAAAATAACTACAAAATTTCCTTTTTAAATGGCTTTGTAAACTAAAATGGTCAAAGCTGCCCACATTCAAAGGTGTGCACTTCTGCCCCTATCTCAAAAATCACATTTAATAATTTCAGGAGAAAGATGTTACTAATGAATCAATTAATGAAGATATACCTGAACTGCCTGATGTTAAAATGGATTTAGATGATTTTATAAATAATGATGAGCCTTGTACTGCTGACAATGATTGCACAAATAATGAGGATAGCACAAATAAAAATAATTGCTTTGGTAAACATGAACCATTAATAAATAAAGTTGGTTGCATAAAATCTTATGAAGACGATCATATAAAAAAGGATAAAAGCATTATGAAAGTTGATGAAAGCATTAGCAAGGATGGTGTTAAAGAAAATGATTGCACAGACGAAGATGAAAAAAAAATTGACGCTGATTTCGAACCTCCAAGCGACAGTCAAAACTCTGGCAGCGATGAATCCAATAAACCAAATGAAAAAATAAAAAAACCAAATCTAAAAGAGAAATATAACTATGCAAGAGTAAATTATACACGTGGCGAAGAATGGACTGATTCAGACATAGATCTGTATATTAAAAAAGAAGATTTGCCGTTCACTCGTGAATATTTTAGACAATTACTCGATGAAAGTTCAAAACGTGTAGAGTTCAAAAGTGTACCCGGAGAGCAGCTGTTAAAGAATGATTTCGATATGTATGTTGAAATGCAAGTTTGCGAGGATGAAGATGAAATAAAGGTGTTGATGAGTAAATCTCGGGCGAAGAAAACTTACAAAGCCAGGAAGCATCGATGCAATAGTTGCGTGCTGGCATTTCGGACAAGAGCTGTACTCGTGAAACACACGAGGGACGTCCATTCGAGGGTATGACCTGTTTATATGTTATGATAAGGCGCAGGCCACACTTATTTATTTAAATTAAAGTACAATAGTGGACTTAATGCCAAAGGCATTCTCTACCAGGCAACCATAGGTCCTAGCAGTGAAAATTCAGGCGGTGCACAAAAAAAAGAACAAACAAAAAATTTAACTCAAGTTATTTATGTACTAAGAGGAATTTATAATCGTACAAACTAATAACTGACTTAAAATCTATAAAAAAAAATACATAAAAAATCATAGACATACTTTATTACGTATAGAAGATGTTGCGGCGTACTGTCGCCTTGACTCGCGACTGTCAGAGAATGACGGGCCGCGATTTGTTGATTAACACGCTCTGTTAAGGTTCGTAAAGATAATACATCAAAACATGTTATAAAACAATGTTAAATAACATGTTTCAGTAATGAGGAGACTGAATGTTATAAAAAAAAGTCATTCATTCAACATGTTGTATGACTATGCACTAGAAGGGTTCCCACGTTCCAGGCGACGCTCCGCGGGATCCGAGGAACTATGCTCAGCTGTGAGCGTCGCACGGCTGATATAAATAAATAAATAACAAATAAATAAATATTTCACAACAATCACACCAATTCTCTTGTCCCAAATTAAGCTACGAGGCTTGTGTTATGGGTACTAGACAACGGATAAACATACATAAATACTTTTTTTTGTAAATAAATACATACTGTACATAGTAACACCCAGGCCAGTACAAACGCACATGTTCATGCACACATATGCTTGTACTGTGCGGGGATCGAAGCCGCGACCTTGGTTTTAGAAGTCCGACATGTAGACCACTGCACCAAGAGGTCGTCAATATGATATGATGCAGACAATAATTTGTTTTTTTAGCAAAAAGCCCTGTCCCACTGCCACCTATGCCGCATGGGTGTACCCAAAGAGGCTCTCGAGGCGCACGTCCGCACGCACTACACAAAGTACGTGTGTAAGCTGTGCGGACACACGGAGTGCAATACGCAGCAGATGTCGGACCACTTCCGCTCGAAGAAGATGATCAAGATGTGTGTGGAATGCAATGCTGTGCTCATGTAAGTACGGCGGTTATAAATGCCGAGTGTTTAATAGGTCAGATGGCGCTAACAGTAAAATTCCAAGATGGCCGATTTGTAATGTCAAACTTTATTATGCTGAAAGTCAAACCGAATGTCATTATAAATTCGGTCAGCTTATGTTTATTTAACAGTCTAATAGCAATCTTACTTAAAAAATATATATAATTTTAATTAAAATTAATTTATATATTAAATTTGTTATTATACAAATAAAGATTTATTATTATTATTAAACTTTCGCGTTGCATTTTAACACTAACTACTGGATAGCGGGTCAATCAGCTCGTGACCACGGCTGTGTGCAATCCAGCCGAAACGTCGAGCAGTGAGTACCTGATACTCATTAAAATATTACGCGTTTAGACCCGATAACCAGTAGTTATTTTTTTTTAAATAGCCCTTAATACTTTTATTAGCCGATCTATGTGAATCACACTAGTATTATAAATGTGAAAGTGTCTTTGTTTTGATATTTGTCCGTCAATGACGCGGAAACTACTGTACGGATTTTGATGAAATTCGGTATTCGAACAGGGTATGAGCTGACTTAAGTGATATGATACTTTTTATCCCGATTAAATGCTCCCTTGGGTAAAACACGTACATGTGCGCGGACGAAGTTGCGCGCGAGTGGCCTTCTAGTACTGTAATAAAATAAAAAATAAAAAAAGTAAAATTTGCAAGTGCGAGTTGGAATCTCGCACGAAGAGATTAGATTCCATACCTTATTATATTATGTAAATTCCTTTCCAATAAGAAACAGGTTTTGCCGCGAGTGAGCTTGAAACAACGCCATCTAGCGCGGGGTACTGGTCCCCCGCGCTAGATGGCGTTGTTTCAAGTTCCATGATTTTTCAATTTTATATGATTCATCACCAAAAGATATAATGAAAACCCAAAATTTACACCCTTCTGAAAATAAGAAATACAAGGTGTTACAAAAAACCCCGTAATAATTGAAGATTGAAAAAAACGGACCTCCCATACAAATTTGCCAATCATCTGATCGATTTACTATGGGTGAACCAACAATTTTTTTGAGATTTCGACCTAGGTTTCTTTGCGCAAGATGTTCAGATATTTACTGGCACAACAACAAGCTTCAGTTATTACAGTTTTTTTAACACCTCGTATAAAAATATAAATAAATAAATAAGTATTACCATCACATACATTGATCTGACTTCGTGGTAAGTAGCTTAATCACTTGTGTAACAGATATCAGAATCAACAGTGGTATTACAAATAAACCTAAATAAATACATGTAACACCCAGACCAGTACAAACAAACGTGTTCATGCACACAAATGTTTGTACAGTGCGGGGAACGAACCCCCGACCTCTTAGTTAATAGTCAACTTCTTGACCATTACACCAAAGTGGTCGTCGATATACTTGGTCAATTTTTCCTATATCCCGACTGAAAACCGCCCCTTGTACATGGCTCGTATTTTTTTCTACTGAATACAATTTTTCAATGATTTTTCAGGAGCAACGAAGCCTTCAACGAACACGTCTACCAATCACATCAAAAGTTCGTGTGTGACCAGTGCCAGATAGAATTCAGAGATAGATTAAGGTTGGAATTACATAAGGTGTAAGTACATTATAAAAAAGTTATGTAATCAAATCTATCTATTAAAATAATAGTAATAGTCCTCCTGGCCGATTTCGACCACGGCGGCCAATCTCAACAGAGATCAGCCAACTACGCAGGAGATATTATAGTGGACAAGTGTGAGCGCAATACACAGGTGCACTCACTGTTCCATCACTCTCAAAGTTCGGTGAGACGGCAATCCGACATGACCGTAGAGAGATCAGGTGCAGGACCAACGGCTTAACGTGCTTTCCGAGGCACGGGGATGTAACACCGCCAACTTCCCGACTCCGAGCTGTTTTTGAGAAATTCATGACAGAAAATCTCAGAAACAATTTTGGCTCGACCTGGGATTCGAACCCTGGACCTCTTGGATGTAAGGCAGAAACTTTTCCACTACACCAACGAGGTATCTATTAAAAATAATATAAATAAATGAACAACAACATCACATACATTGATCTGACTCCGTGGTAAGTATCTTGAGCACTTGTGTTACAGATATCAGAATCAACAGTGGTATTACAAATAAACTTAAATAAATGAATAACAAATGAATCGCACAATTTTCTGGTAAGCTCGAGAACCGCTTAACCGATTTCGTTAATCCTTTTTAAAACTTTTCTCTGGTGATAATATTTTTGCAGTAGAAAAAATCAACTGTCCAAAGCGGGATTCGAATTAGCACCCGTGGGAATCTAGCCCGTGTGCCTATACCACTCGGCCACCCACCACATTGGCAAAGCCTGTTCAAATTTGCTACTGTTATACGCGCGATCCGCTTATTATTATTAATATTTAACCTCCGACGAAAAAGGGTTGTTTCATAAGTTTATGGCCCGAACGAATGGACCAATGCCAGTGCGGTATTTTTTAAATCTTAGCTATAGCTAATCATTAGAGATGGCCGAGTACTCGGTTAGTAACTACTCGGTACTCTGCGTACTCGGTGGTTTTTTTAATACTCGTACTCGGCCGTGTGCGGTCATGTTTGATCTTGTTTTAGGACCTCAAATTAAACAGAGTAACTCGGCCGAGTACTCGGTACTCGGCAAGCTTTAAACCGAGTAATACTCGGTACTCGGTAAAACCACTACTCGGCCCATCTCTACTAATCATATTGCGTCCAGCCGTAGAAGCCTACCAGCTGTTTCCTGGCTCATGTTTGTAAATTTTAATTGTTAACATTTGGCTCATACTTTCCAGAAATCGCCACATATCTTACACATGCAAGGTATGTCACATACAGCTGCCGTGCCGAGCGAAAAGAAAGAAGCACGACAGCGAGTGCAGGCGGCCGGCCGGGGAACCGAACCCGGAGCCGCGTTGGTACTGCGTGGAGTGCGACAAACACTACACGACCAAGGGCAAATGGTACACGCACGTGAATTACCACAAGGAAATGGGAAGGCAAGTTGGTTATGTCTTAAACTTTTCTCTCTATACTAGCTAACCCGGCAAACGTTGTTTTGCCGTATAAATGTAAAGTGTAGACTACCCTTATCATTACGGGGTATGAAAAATAGATGTTGGCCGATTCTCAGACATAATCATATGCTCAAAAAATTTCATACGAATCAGTCAAGACGTTTCGGAGGAGTACAGGAACGAACATTGTGACACGAGTTTTTTTTTCCGTTTTCATCTGCAATCAGTCACAGACTATAAGTAGATTTGTTGTATGTCTTATTCAAAAATTTCCAAGGAGCCCCTCAGCAGGAGACACCTCATCCTACACCATCTGTCACGAACAATATCGTGGCGTCTCAGTCGTTTAGTGTAGGTGGTGGATGGTTGCCAGCACCGTAGCTAAATCATTTGGGTAGTTTTCCAGTCGTGTTCTGTATATCTGTTTTATAAGTTGCAACTCCTTCTTTATTGTGAAAAATTAAAGTGACCAACTGGCTGAAAACATTAACCTACGAAGAAACATAAAGTTTACTTAAATATAATACATAACACAATTGTTTTTCAAATGCACATACATTCACACACATAAACACACACATGCATAAACATTCACACATACGCTTACAGCCACACCCATCTACATACACACACACACACACACACACTTACACACTTTTACTTTACTTTGTAAGTTAGAAAGAAATTTTATATACAAATGTACATTTTGTTAAGGAAGAATGACTCCTGCCTCAAGGTGCTATAGCACTTATAAGAAAGAGGCCACCTCTGCATAACTATATTATGTAAAATTGTTAAAGAAATAAATATTTTTTCATTTTCATGGTTGTTACTTTCAAAGCTTCGTGGATCTCTGTGTTGGTGATGAACCATGGAGCATTAGAAATGGTTCTTAACATACCATTTTGCAGCCTTTGCATTATGTTTAAGTTAGAGTCGCAGGCACTTCCCCACAGTTGTGCACCATACGTCCATACAGGTATCAGAATCATTTTGTATATCAGTAATTTGTTGTCGATTGACAATTTCGAGTTACGTGCCACCAACCTATAGATGTTTCTCCGCATCTCTGAACCGCATGCTCAGCTCGATTCGTTTTGATTTTATGTGCTTCTTCCAGGTTAGTCTTCTGTCCAGATGCATACCGAGGGATCGAACAGAGTCAGTCTGTGGCAGGACATTGTTGCCCAGTTTTAATGGAGCACCGTTTTCTTTCCTGAGCGTAAAAGAAACATGTACGGATTTAGTAGTATTCAATTTTTAAATAGATTTGTGTAAGAGCATTCCTTTTCCCACCAGCCTGTGTCGCGGTGCTAGAGCCTAAAAGTAGGATTGAGGTACCGTTTTAAGATCTCGGCGAGCAGACTGTGCCAAAACTCTAACATTTGTCCGAACTTGAACGCGGACAAAGTCACGGGCGGCCGCTAGTAATCACTTCAAACGTGTTATAAATCATGTAACGCAACTCCACCCTAAATGATAATATCACTACATAGTATTATGCAAAGTCGCTTCCCGCGTCTGTCCCTATGTACATGTTGGGACTTCGCGCAACATCGTTGGCATCTTCGGGGGCGGCGAACACCGAAGTCACCCGAGCGTGCACGATCGCGGCCGAGCGTTCGCTTCACATTCGCCTTCAAGCACTCGTACCTCCTACACCTTTGTCGCGTTTAAGATTGATCCAAGATATTGTTACGAGCTGGGGTTCGGGATAAATTAATTAGTCCAATTAACTCGAAGAAACACTATATTTAAGAAAACAATACACGCTAATTAACTACAACGATCACACACTAAATTCACAAAACAATCACTGAACAATTCACTGGTTACTTCACTTGTGTCTTCACTGTATCGCTTCCAAACTTAAACTCAATTCGCGGCGCAGGCGACCCTCTATTTATATGCCGGGGCACTCGACCTAGATATACTAGAAACTTCTAATGTTAGAGCGAGATAGGTATAGTGTTAGAAAGAGATAGATATAGTTCCAGAACATTCGAGTATTCTGTAGAAGTTTCTAGTAGCTACTAGTACGTAGTAGTAGGTAGGTAGTTTACTTCCGGAACATTCTTTCTTTATGTAACCTACCGACCTACGTGACACTGCCCCCTCCTAAGACATGCTCGTCCCGAGCATCGTTACTCCCGTAATAGCGTGCCAATCGATCCACATGAACAATCTTAGGCGCAGATCGCGAATTCTTCTGTATTCGGTAGGTGACGTCGTTGATCTTGGTCACAACTCGGTATGGTCCGTCCCATTTTGCCTGTAGTTTAGGAGACTTCCCCTTGCTGCGCACTGGATTATGCAACCAGACTAGTGAGCCTTCGTCGAAGCCACTATTGTTCATCTTCCGGTCATAACGAGTTTTCATTCTCTCGGACGTCTGCTGGCCAGATTGTCTGACGTGCTCATAAACGTCATGCATCTTGCTACGCAGGTCGTGTGCGTAATCCGTTATACTGCGTGGAGTATCAGGGGGAATACCGGTAATCAGGTCTGCTGGTAATCTTAACTCTCTTCCAAAGTTTGCGAAGGCTGGCGTCACAGTCGTACTCTCATGAACTGCGCTTCGGTATGACAGGAGAAACGGCGCTATATGCTTGTCCCAATCCTTTTGTCTGTTCGATACAACTTTCGCCAGGTATCTTTCTAACGTCTGATTGAACCTTTCCACCATTCCATCAGATTGTGGATGATACGACGTAGTCCTCGTTTTGTGAGTACCCATTACCCGACATGTTTCCTGGAAAACTTGAGACTCAAAATTTCTTCCTTGATCACTGTGGATTTCCAAGGGTACTCCAAACCGACAGAAGACTTCGTGGACTAATTTATCAGCAACCGTCGAAGCTTCTTGATTAGGAATGGCGAAGACTTCCGGCCATTTAGTGAAATAATCCATGACAACCATGAAGTATTTGTTCCCACTGTCACTTTCAGGAAAAGGGCCAGCAACATCTACTGCTATCCGTTCCCAGGGGGCTCCTACGTTGTATACCTTCAATGCACCCCTGCTGCGTGTTTGAGGTCCTTTTACTGCTGCACAACTTGTGCACTTGCGGCACCAATCCTCAACATCCTCTCGGCAGTGGATCCAGTAGAACCGCTCTCGAACTTTCAGCAGAGTTCTTTTCACGCCCATATGACCTCCTGAACAACCACTGTGGTAGAGCTGTAGAACATCTGGTACCTTTGCTTTCGGAACGACCATTTGCAGGTGGCAGCGATCACCTCGGGCATTCTCCCATTTACGGCACAAGACACCTTCCTGGATAACCAAACTTTCCCACTGTGCCCAATAACTCTTCGTGGTTGTACTCATTGCTGCAACATCACACCACTTCGGCTTAGGAGCATTAGCTTGAATCCATTCCAGAATTGGCTTGATGTCTGTGTCACTCTGCTGAGCATGCTTCAGGGTTTCTTTCCATTCATCACTAAGATCCGTTCTGACCATCCTAACAGGGAGTTCTTCCTTAGTCTCTTGTCTAATACAATGCTTGCAGTCTCCAGTATCCAATGTCAGCTTACATGGCCTTCCGTCCACTTCGCCTTTGATGATTAGGCTGTTCCCATCGTGGGCTTGTGAAATCGCAATCCTTGGGGCTCTTCTAATACCAGCCAGCACCCGCCCCGCAGTCCTGGCTTCTACTCGTTTCCCTGCTGGTGGGCGGTGACATCAGCCGCCCTTCTTTCCTGAGCTTGATCTTCGCTGCGCCTAGGGCAACTCGACCGCAAGTGGCCCTTTTCTCCACAGGTGTAGCATCTAGGACTATACTTAAATCGGTCACGTACAGCCGGTACAGGTGATGCAACAACCTCCCTGATGCGGTGGGCACGATGATCTTGCCTCACTGCCTCTACCTCCAAAGCATGGGCCAATGCGTCCTTCAGCGTCATATGGTGCCCAAGTCTCACAGCAGCTCTCACTTCAAGGTCCCGTATGCCATCGATGAAGGCTTGCACTAAATTCCCTTCGATGAGTGCAGGCGACGACTGGTATGCCTTGCGAACCAGCTTTTCAATTTCCAGGCCCCACTGCTGCAGATTTTCACCAACGCGTTGCACTCTGTCCTTCAGCTGGGCACGAAACACGTGTTCCAGATGTGCATCACCGTATCTGGACTCCAACGCCTCCAGCAGCTGCTCGTAGGTGACATTCTTACCTAGAGCCTCTAAAACAGTTAACGCCTGGTCGCGAAGGCCCAAAGTAAGTGCGGTCATGGCCTGTCCTTTTGTCCATCCATTCGCTTCCTTGACAGCTTCGAATTGAATTTTGTATGCTGACCAGGAAGATGTTCCGTCAAAGGGTGGCACTTTAAACCCACGTAGCGAAGGTGCAGCAACCACAGGAGCCACAGTCACGTCTCCAGTTTTCAGACTTTTCAATTCTTTCTTCACATCAGCGATCTGGGATTCGGCCTCTGAGATACGGTTCTCGTGCAGCTCAACCTTCTCCGTTACGGCTTTAATTTCCTTGCCGAATGTTGCTTTAATGTCTTTCAAGAAGAGCATCTGCTCGTCCTTAACATGCTGCAGCTGTTCCGCAAGACGGCGAGCCTGCTCCTCTTGACGGCGGGCCTGCTCCTCTTTGTCGCTCTGAAGCTGTTCCCTCAGTTGGCGAGCTTGCTCCTCTTGACGGCGGGCCTGCTCCTCTTTGTCGCTCTGAAGCTGTTCCCTCAGTTGGCGAGCTTGCTCCTCTTGACGGCGGGCCTGCTCCTCTTTGTCGCTCTGAAGCTGTTCCCTCAGTTGGCGAGCTTGCTCCTCTTGACGGCGGGCCTGCTCCTCTTTGTCGCTCTGAAGCTGTTCCCTCAGTTGGCGAGCTTGCTCCTCTTGACGGCGGGCCTGCTCCTCTTTGTCGCTCTGAAGCAGTTCCCTCAGTTGGCGAGCTTGCTCCTCTTGACGGCGAGCCTGCTCCTCTTGACGGCGAGCCTGCTCCTCTTGACGGCGAGCCTGCTCCTCTTGACGGCGGGCCTGCTCCTCTTTGTCGCTCTGAAGCTGTTCCCTCAGTTGGCGAGCTTGCTCCTCTTGACGGCGGGCCTGCTCCTCTTTGTCGCTCTGAAGCTGTTCCCTCAGTTGGCGAGCTTGCTCCTCTTGACGGCGGGCCTGCTCCTCTTTGTCGCTCTGAAGCTGTTCCCTCAGTTGGCGAGCTTGCTCCTCTTGACGGCGGGCCTGCTCCTCTTTGTCGCTCTGAAGCTGTTCCCTCAGTTGGCGAGCTTGCTCCTCTTGACGGCGGGCCTGCTCCTCTTTGTCGCTCTGAAGCTGTTCCCTCAGTTGGCGAGCCTGCTCCTCTTGACGGCGGGCCTGCTCCTCTTTGTCGCTCTGAAGCAGTTCCCTCAGTTGGCGAGCTTGCTCCTCTTGACGGCGAGCCTGCTCCTCTTGACGGCGAGCCTGCTCCTCTTGACGGCGAGCCTGCTCCTCTTGACGACGAGCCTGCTCCTGCAGCATCGCCATAAGAGCAGAAAGGTCTGATGCTGCAGGCGCAGCTGATGCCGAAGGCGCAGCTGATTCTGGGGAAACTCGCTCCATTGTTGACTGGCTGCCACCAGGTGTCTGTACACGTAGATCTTCAAAGCGCCTCTGGTCCACTTCTTGCTGCCGCTGACTCCTGGTGCGTATACCTTCAGTGTCCTCCTTCGGTAGAACCGGCATAATTTATCCCACTTCTGACACCAAATGTTACGAGCTGGGGTTCGGGATAAATTAATTAGTCCAATTAACTCGAAGAAACACTATATTTAAGAAAACAATACACGCTAATTAACTACAACGATCACACACTAAATTCACAAAACAATCACTGAACAATTCACTGGTTACTTCACTTGTGTCTTCACTGTATCGCTTCCAAACTTAAACTCAATTCGCGGCGCAGGCGACCCTCTATTTATATGCCGGGGCACTCGACCTAGATATACTAGAAACTTCTAATGTTAGAGCGAGATAGGTATAGTGTTAGAAAGAGATAGATATAGTTCCAGAACATTCGAGTATTCTGTAGAAGTTTCTAGTAGCTACTAGTACGTAGTAGTAGGTAGGTAGTTTACTTCCGGAACATTCTTTCTTTATGTAACCTACCGACCTACGTGACAATATTATCTGTTTAATTGAGGGCGATTTACAGCACCTTTTAATTATAGTTGACTATTTTATTTATCCTATCGATAGGACCCCAACAATACGTATAAAACTACTTAATGGATTTTGATGCAGTTTTTTAGGGTTCCGTAGCCAAAAGGTAAAAAACGGAATTATATATTCGTCACGTCTGTGTGTCTGTCTGTACGTCCGATTGGATCGATCTCTGATTGGATTTCCAATCGATGCATTTAACTGAATTTTCCTTTCGGTCCTTCAATCTGTATATTGACTATGTTTTTACGCAATAGATTACTAATTATGAATTTTATAACGCAATACCTACTTCGTAACGGCCTCCGATTTTTGATTTATCGTTTGAAAACCAAGTTTTCGGCAAAAACTTCAAAACTTCTGCTTAGCTTCAAAAGTTTTGTGATAGGACCCTTAGGTTTGAGCGTTCAAAAGTTTTTTTTTAATGATTACAGTTTTACGTGTGACCAGTGCGGGAAGACGTACGCGAACCGTTACAATTTGAAGTCGCACATCTACTCGGTGCACACACACGACCGTGCGCAGTGCCAGCTATGCTTTAAGGTAGATAAATAAATACATGTTCATAAAAATATATAACCTTATACATGCCTAATTATATTAAAAATTAAAAAACCAAAAATTCTTTACAAAATCGTTGAAAACCTTCCTCATTAATAAAAGTTATTATAGTATCCAACAGTTCTTTAATGACAAAAATATGTAAGCAATAATAACAAAATAATAATATATAAAATAAATATGTATGATCTTATAGATATTTGATGTTGTAACAAGACTGTTACAATAAAAACCACCGTGATTAAATTATCTTTCGGACAAAAAAACCGCATTGAACTCAGTCCATCCGTTGGGGAGCTATGATGCCACAGCACACACACATACACAAACAGACATAGGGGTAAATTTTATAACAACTCTCATTTTCGTCGGGGGTTATAATTTAGGACAACATCACACACATTGCACATTTGAAGAGCATCATCCAACATCAATACTAGCTAATAAGCTAGTACTAGCTAATAATTGGATGCTGCTCTGTGGACGGGATCCTCAATAGATTTGTCTTTTCAGTTCTACGCGAACGAGAGGCACTTGAAGGTACACATTCAAATTGTTCACGAGAAGAAAAAGCCTCCAAAAACTAAAGAATGCCATATCTGCCACCGCAAGTTTCAGGTAAGTCTTAGGCCCATTGTCTACGTAACCACACGTCTTACGCACGCTTTCTGCAATTGACGATTGCAAGAATATTGCATGAAAACAATAAAATCTGTGGAGTAAGCATGAACATTCATCGTAACTTACTCGTAGCGTTTACTTATCGTTAAATTGACAATTTTTATGGAAAAGTGTCAGTTGCTGACAGGTTGACGATACGAATACGTTAAGATAACGTCCACGAGGCGGTAACGTCGCGTGAGCCGCTCGTCGTAACACAACTTTCTCGATGATAGTCAAAAGAGAACTGAGACGTTTTGTAGCGAGACTGACTATTGCATGAAGCAGCGTGGACATAACAAATATGCAAAATACGCTTATCTTTATTAGAAACTTCCATGCATCCTTCAGTATGTTCCATGCTTTCTACAGTAGGTTTCATTCATTCTACAGTAGGTTTCATGCTACTACAGTAGGTTTCATGCTACTACAGTAGGTTTTCTTTCATTCTACAGTAGGTTCCATGCAATCTACAGTGGGTTTCATGCTTTCTACAGTTGGTGTCATGCATTTACAGTAGGTTTCATGCATTCTACAGTAGGTTTCATGCATTCTACAGTAGGTTCCATGCATTCTACATTAGGTTTCATGCTTTCTACAGTAGGTTTCATGCATTCTACAGTAGGTTTCATGCATTCTACAGTAGGTTTCATGCATTCTGAAGTAGGTTTTATGCATTCTGCAGTAGGTTTCATGCTTTCTACAGTAGATTTCATGCTTTCTACAGTAGTTTTCGTGCATTCTACAGTAGTTTCCATGCATCCTACAGTAGGTTCCATGCATACTCCAAAAGACGCTGTGTGTGTAGTAATTAAAATAGTTAGTCTCAAGACCTGATCACCTACGTTTAGCCAAAAAAACGTTTCCTAAATTCCTTTCATCGTCTACCTCGTATTGCCAAAATTTCATTTCACCAAAAAAACTTTTGGCAAATCCACTTAATGCAAAAAATGATTCGGCAGGTCGCATTAAATAAAATCGTTAGGCATGTGGCGTGTAGCGTAAACTAAATTAACCGAATGAAAATGCGGGCCTAAAGATTTCATTTCTAGGATCTGTCGAATTAACTTTTAATCTTTAGTACATTTCTGTCAATGAAAATGTTTCACCGTGGTACACCCTTCATATAAGGGCAGTCATAAATAGATAAAGTCTTATTACAACTTGTTTCTCGGCTTATATTTGTTACTAGAACTTATAATTATTAGAAAATCGATTTAAGCTCTCAATTTGTACACATACCAATTTTATGCTTTTAACAATAGGTAAGAGATTTTAGATCACATTTTTTTTCGGGGGAAGCTTCCGAAGAATGGTAATAAAGGAATTGTTTATTTTAACATTCTGTTTTTTATTAGATTACAGTTATAACTTATTATCATGAAATAAAAAAAAATATATATGAAATAAGTATCTTATTAAGACACAAATAAATTTAGTAGAAAATAATGTGACCATAGAAAACACTTTCAGACCGCGACCATACCACTGTGCGTTGCAATGAAGTTTTTTTCTTATTTTTGTTTTACAAGGTTTTAGTTTCATTAATTACTTCTTGTTGTGCAGACTCGCCGTATCCTGACAAACCACATCCGCACGCACACCGGCGAGAAGCCGCACCAGTGCCCGCACTGCGACGCCGCCTTCGTGCAGAAGGTAGCCATGACGACGCACGTCAAGAGACACCATGATGATAGGGGCTCAGAGATTGAGGGGAATAAAAAGAAAAAGCGCGAGAAATAAATGCTTGCTTAGTAATTGTCGTTGTATTTATTAACCGTTCTCCTACGTGAGTAATAAACATGTGACGCGACAATTTCAAATGTATGTACGTTTATCATCACGTTAACAACAACGTCAAATGTATGTTATTATGTAACTTTATTATCACATTACCCGTGAGCGACAAGTGCGACGCAATGTCTAATGTATGTAGATACATACATTAGACATTGCGTCGCACTTGTCGCAAGAAATAAAGATTTATTATCACAGTACCCCAGAGTGACAAACGCGACAAGTGCGACGCGACAATGTCAATTGTATGTATCTTTATTATCACATTACCCGTGAGCGACAAGTGCGACGCAATGTCTAATGTAGGCATCTTTATTATCACAGTACCCCAAAGTGACAAACGCGACAATGTCAATTGTATGTATCTTTATTATCACATTACCCGTGAGCGACAAGTGCGACGCAATGTCAAATGTATGTATCTTTATTATCACAGTACCCCAGAGTGACAAACGCGACAAGTGCGACGCGACAATGTCAATTGTATGTATCTTTATTAATACATTACCCGTGAGCGACAAGTGCGACGCAATTACAAATGTATGTATATTTATTATCACAGTACCCCAGAGTGACAAACGCGACAAGTGCGACGCGACAATGTCAATTGTATGTATCTTTATTATCACATTACCCGTGAGCGACAAACGCGACTCGTGCGAAGCGACGAGACAATGTCAAATGTATGTATGTACGTTTATTATCACGTTACCCGTCAGCAACAAACGCGACAAGTGCGTCAAGACTCAATAATGTCAAATGTATGTAAGTACTTTTATTCTCACATTACCCGTGAGCAACAAACGAAACAATTGCGACGTGTCGCGACATTGTCAATGTATGTACATTTATGACAGTGTACTACTACCTACTACGGGACGAAGAGCGATTGACATTGACACTAGTATTGGTCGCGTCGCGTCGCTACCGAGAAGTCCACGCCGCGTTCGAGTACGCACGTGACACCCGAACGATCTGCGCGAGCGCTGCTCGCCCCCGCGTGCCGCGATAACCAATTTAACTATCACTGATTCAAATATCATTGTTAACCTCACAACTGATGATGTTGACTATTATCCAAGAGGTCGCGGGTTCGATCCCCGCACTGTACAAACATTTGTGTGCATGAACATGACTGACTGTACTGGTCTGGGTGTTATAGTATTTATTTAAGTTTATTTGTAATACCGCTGTTGCTTATGATTTGTGTGACTACTTCGGTGCTTGATTTTGTTTAATCCTGTGAAGATCGTGATTAAAATACGTAATCATTAAGTAAACTGTTTTCTTATTTGAATCTCTATGACTATAGCATATAATTTCTATGTTGCGAACCTTGAGGAAAAACAAAAAAACTAAGTAGTCAAATACATTATTTTATTGCACAATACAAAATATTCAGTCACTATTTCCTTATAATTAAAATAAATTGAGTATTCCATCATTAATCTTATAAATAATTAATTCAAATTTATACGTAAACGACAGCACATAAGGATAGTCATTTTTGTTTCAAAAGCGCCCTTATTAAATTGCATAAGATAGCGCAGTATTATATACCTATATGTGTTGTCGTCTGTGGGGTGAGCACGAACATTATCGTAACATATGCGTGTCGTCCAAACGTCAGAAATTGACAGTTTCCCTACACAAATTTTCAAGTTAACCATAAGTAAACGCTACGAATGCTTACGATAGTTGTTCGCGATCACCCCACAGCTGTATCGCGACGGGCCGGGTCTATGGTTATTTCAGGCCGAAAAGTGTGGTAATAGAGAGTAAGTTGGTATCATCTCATCAGCCTGTACACGTCCCACTGCTGGGCACAGGCTTCACCTCAACTATGAGGTGGTACGAGCCGTACTCCACCACGCGGGCGAGGTGCACCGCGGTGGAGGGGTGTGTGTAAGTGACCATTCTGACTGTCAGATGATATTAAGCCGCCCGAGGGTCTCTGACCAAGCTTAACAATTCATATCTATCGATATTAACCGGGACCAACAACTTAACGTGCCTTCCGAAGAACGGAGATGCTTGTAAATAGACGTCACTTAAACGGTCAGAATGGTCACCCATCCCAAACATGACCGCGCGTTAGGTTGCTTAACCTTCGGTATCACTACCAAAGCGCTGCAACTACTGCGCCACGAGCACCGCAAGTTGTTAAAGACGCGCCATATGCAAAGAACGCTAACGGTCACACACACACACTAGATAATATACGTGTCTAACTGGTGGTAATGCGTGAAGAGCGCAAAGTGTTTTAATATCGCTTGGTAGCGGACATTTTTGACTGAATAGAAAATTATAATCATGAAAATCTAAGGTTTTTTTAACAGTTATCGATAAAAATGTTTTTGAAGTTACCTAATAGGCTAGATGACACCATCAATCGTTGTCAAAACGGTCTGCCTCCATAGGTTTTGATAGGAATACACAAACGTGACGTCACGGTAGTGTATCAGAATTCGGAGTCAATTGACCGAATATTTATTAAATTTTGTGTCTTTAAAAATTTGTTTCTACAGTTTTTTTGGAAATATACTGGTTGTATTGAGGGGCTATGTTTTTAAACACTGTTGTTTGTACTGGTCTGGATGTTTTCTATGTATAATATGTATTTATTTACAAAAAAAGTATTTAAGTATGTTTTTACTTTGTCTAGTACCCATAACACGGGACTCGTAGCTTAATTTGGGACTAGAGAATTGGTGTGATTGTTGTGAAATATTTATATAAAAAAAAACACCTTGGTCTTGAACTATTTATGGTAGGTGTCATCATGCCTATTGTTACACGTAAATCAGTACTGTACACTGGCGCAGACCCCGGCGGGCGCGAACTGCAGGCCGGGGTGCGCGGTCGACACCTCTATGGTGATTTCCGGTCGGTCCTCTTTCCGCTTCTTGTTGCACGGGTAGCGCTTCGACTTTATATTCAGATGTACCTGGAAACAATTGTTTACGTCAACAACTTTATAATATACTAGCTGACCCGGCGAACTTCGTACCGCCTTAGCGTTGCAATGATTAAACAATGTCATCGAATGACATTCACATTGGTACGCGCGTTTTTTAAAATATGCAAAATTAAATGTATATTTTTCAATATTTCTGAGAGATTTTCTTCATATTTTTTTCCGTAAGAACCTTCTCCTAATAATAACAAATACAACAAAAAAAGAATTAGTGAAATCGGTCCAGCCTATCGCGCGTGATGCCGTGACCAAGGAAAACGGGTTTCATTTTTATATATATAGATAGATAGATACACTTTTTACATATTGATCAATGCGCCAAGCAAACGGCTGATGAGCTTCAACGGCTGACGGATTTTGCACAGGTGAAGCTAAGAGCCGCAGTAATTCATATTCATTTATTGCATTCATGAGTATATACTGGATATACGATGTACCCACAGCTACGGTCTAATAAACGAGGTGGTGGCATTATTGTTTACATAAGATCTCATTTTAAATTCACTCCAATCCAACATTCAACTTGGTCATTCGAAAATATTACCGGTATATTAAAAATTAATCAAGACCAGGAGGTAGTAGTGTGTGCTGTGTATCGATCTCCTAGTAATAGCAAAACTGTATTTGTTAAGGAACTGGACAAATATGTCGCCGAGTACAATTCAAAACAAAACTTGCTGCTTGTCGGTGACATGAACATCGATCTTAAACGCATAGATTCAACTCGAAACTCATTTTTGGAGACACTTAGCGAGCACGGACTAATGTGTGGTATTTCAGACTATACTAGAATTGAAAAAAAACTAAATATAGTAACCAAATCTTGCATTGACCACTTTTTCACTCGATTCCCCACATTACATCCATTTACGGCCGTGCTAGATATCGTATTGGCCGACCATCGAGCCATAGTCATCGCTTGCGTCGACGACACAATGCGCGTACGGTCTCAAAAAATACAGGGTGGCCGCGTACCAATACAGATTGTTGATTATGAAGTTCTTAATAATGAATTAAAAAAAGTAAAATGGTTTAAAACTAGCAATATGACGTCACCAAATGATATTTTGAACTTTATTAAATTGTCTTTTCAAAACGCGTCTTTGTTAGCTACCAAAACACAAAAAAATAAAAATAATTATAAAAAGAACTACAATTACAAAGTCCCGTGAATTGATGACAATGTCACTCGATTATGCGATAAGAGAAATAACTTGTATAAATTATGGCGTAGAAATCCTAATAATTTTAAAATACGATTAGAATATAATAAAATACGAAACAAATTACATAAACTCTTGGAATTTAGACGAAATCAGTACTACATAAAAGAAATACAAAATAATTATAAAAATACGAGAAAAATATACCAGATAATAAATAATATGCTAGGTCGAGTGACACTGTCCATCGACGACGCGGTGCAAAGGGCTTTTGAAAGACACGGACTCACATCAGAATGTATTGCTGACAATTTCGCTATAGGATTCGACAAGGCGGTTAAAGATATTATTCCCAAATGTACTATAAAGCTGCTAGACTCAAGCAGTAGCTGCAGTCCTGCCAGCTGCAGTATTTACTTTCAAAAAGCGACAGGTAGTGAAGTTCATAAAATAATAAAAAAATTGAATCCGAGGAAAGCCCCTGGGTCAGATAATATAAGAGTGTCGGACATAAAAAGTACGGGAAGCAAGGTATCGGATTCTATCGCAGACTTAATTAATTGTTGCGTTAAAGATGGTTCTTATCCTGATGATTTGAAGGTAGGTTGTGTACGGCCTTTACATAAAAAAGGTAAGCGAGACGACTATACCAACTATCGTCCAATTACACTACTCTCTTCTATCGACAAGGTTGTTGAAAAATTCATCAGTGAGCAGATCCACCAATTTTATAGGCTTAATGGTATTCTTTATCAAAATCAATATGGATTTCAGATGGGAAAAGGAACGTCTGATTTATTACTTCAATTCACTGATGAAGTTAATACGTACCTTAATAAAAAGTTACATGTATGTGTCTTGTTTATTGATTTTTCACGTGCTTTCGACACATTGGACCACACGCAATTAATAAAAAAATTAGATAATTGTGGTGTACGCGGCCCATTACTTAAATGGTGCGGCAGCTACCTACAAAATAGGAAATTTCAGGTAAAGGTAAATGGTGTGCTCAGCGAACCAATAAATAGTACAGAAGGGACGGCCCAAGGATCGGTCTTAGGGCCCCTACACTTTCTTTCATATGTCAACGATATGAACAATTACATTAAAAATAGTAAATGCTTTCAGTTTGCTGATGACACCTGCCTAGTGGCTGCCCATAGTGACCCTAATGAAGCATGTACTATGCTGCAATCGGATTTTAACGCTCTTTTGATGTGGTGTCACGATGTAGGACTAGTTGTAAACGCTTCAAAAACAAAATTACTGCCGATCAAATCACCTTATATTAAAAACGTTCCCTTAAAGGGCATTATAGCTCATGACCATAAATGCCTTCACTCTTCTGTTTCGATTAATTGTATGTGTACTCCCGTAGAAATAGTAGATTGCCAAACATATTTAGGTCTACAGCTTGACAATAAATTTAACTGGTACAATCATATTGAACATGTGTGTAATAAGTTGAGACAGTTTTTGGCAAACATAATTATTCTTAAAAACAGGATCCCGTACAATGTGAAGATGATGCTGTATAATTCTCTAGCGGAATCGTACATCCAATACGGTTTATGCAGCTATGGACGCACCTATAATACATACTTAAATAAAATATACGATCTTCAAGTAAGAATACTAAAGAATATAGTACCAAAAAGAATCAGACAACAATATTGTGATGACTATTCCGGCCTTTTTAAATATTGTAAAGTAATACCTGTTCAAATCCAAGTTAAATTCATTTTGCTAAAAAAACTGTTCTTCAAAACGTATAAAAATCAGCCGCAGACAAACAACCCTGTATACACACGATCGGTAGCTCGGCGTGAGTTGAGGTGCAGCTCGACTCGCGTAAATAATGACTACGGTAGGCGAACCTCTGATTTTATTGTGCCTCGCCTAATAAATAAACTACCAGCAGAATTACGAGATAATTTATCTATTAAAAATATTAAATCAAAGCTTAAGTTACACTTTCTTGGTTCTCTTTCCGGTAATCAGCAATAATTAAATTATTAATATATTAACCAAACGGCTTATATTATTTGTCCAATTCTTGTTTTTATTTATTTATTAACTTTATTTGTAACCCTTAGTATAATTTTTACAAACCCTCGTGGTTTTCTTGTACTAAGTAAGTTAGTTAAGTGTTTTGTATTGTAACGGTTATTTAAATGATAATAAAGAGAAAAAAATAATATAATAGGTGACAAATATACCTTAAGTAATAATCTTTATTAATAACTTTCAAGTACATTATATACAATGCGTTGGTACAACTTCTTGTAAGTTTAAAAGAAACCTGTATTAGAAGAGTACCCTCTTCTCTATGGGGTTTTTTTACTTGAAGTTACAATTAAAAACAAAATTAGGAAAAATCAGAGAGCGAGACGTGTCTCGAGGCTGGCATTATATGTAACGGTGTGTATGTGTGTATGTATGTATGTGTGTGTATGTGTGTGTGTGTGTTAGTGTACGTGAATTTAAAAAATAATTAACTAGCAAAAGATAAGTAGGTACATCATGAAGCCCATTTGGGCATGGCAAATTAAATAAGGCAATATAATTCAATGTCAATAATAATAAAACCAACAACAATCAATTGTATAAGACCAGTCCAGTACTATTAAAATACAATCAATTAATCTAATCCAATTAAATACAATTAAAATTAAAATAAAACATGTCAAAAATTAAAATTAAAATCAAATAAATAACATTAAATTGTCCAGTCCAGTACTATTTAAATAAAATCAATTAATCTAATTTAATTAAATACAATTAAAATTCAAATAAGACATGTATGTCAAATTAAATTAACGTTCGAATAAAAAAACCGATTTAAAATCGAATCGACGGATACAATGTAGAAAACCAATTTTATATGTTGTGTCTGGTCTGGGTCTTTGTGATACCTTCGTAGTTTCTAATAGCATTAACACAAGTGCTTTAGCTACTTACTTTCGGATCTGTGCAATGTATGTGATGATATCACCAATATTTGTTAACCCCCGACATGCGCGTGCGCAGTGCCTGCTATGCTCTTAGGAGTCTTAGTCTTAGCTCCAGTTTAAAAACTCCAAAATGCGCCAGGACAACAGCTAGTGAACGTCAACGACTGGACGTATATATTGACCAGCCAAAGCTAAGAGCCATCGCGATCAAATTAACTTTTACCTATCAAAACCGCTTTAAAATCGCTCCATTCGTTAGGGACAGACACACACAAAAACACAAACACAATAGGGGTAAAACTTATAACACCTCTCTTTTTTGTCGGCGGTTAATTATCGTTCATTACCTTTGACGAAACTGAATATCGTTGTATCGCATCACATCGCTTTACATACACGCACATTCTCACACACACAAACAAACACACACGTAGTACACTTAGAATTGTATTATGTAGATTTAAGTCTGATTTTGTTTTGTTAAATTTCTGTTTATATTGTCGTTATGTGTATCCAGATAAGGAAGAGCGAGGTCCCCAAACACAGGCATAACTTGCTTAAATGGAGACCTCAATCAACTATGTAATAAGGAATAAGTTATAAACGAAATAAATTATTTATCATTATTATTAGGTGCTTGTGGCGCAGTGGTTGCAGCGCTTTGGTAGTGATACTAAAAGTTAAGCAACCTACGGCGCAGTCATGTTTGGGATGGGTGACCATTCTGACCATACAAGTGACGGCTATTTACAAGCATCTCCGTGCTTCGAAAGGCACGTTAAGCTGTTGGTCCCGGTTAATATCGATAGATTAGTCGTTAAGCCTGGTCGGAGGCCCTCGGGCGGCTTAATAACATCTGACAGTAAGGTTGGTCTTACCTTACACACACCCTCCACCAATCCGCACTGAGCCCGCGTGGTGGAGTATGGCTGGCACAGCCTTCACCGCATAGTTAAGGTGAGGCCTGTGCCCCGGAGTGGGTCGTTTATAGGCTGATGATGATGATTATTATTATTATACAGTATGTCCGGACATGACATACCGATATTTGAAGGGGCTGTTCTCCAGGTATTTTTATCGACAATTCAACCCCTCTACAGTCCCCTACCTCACCCCCCTCAAAATGGCCGCCATTTTAATCTTTACTTAACAATTCTGATAGTGAATTTATGAAAATTGCAATAACTTCGAAAGTGAGTGTCATAAAATACTAAATTTGGTTTTATTTGAACAATAACAAGTTGTTCTAGGGACCACTAAACAAATTTAATTGATAAGAGTGATGAAACATACTTTAAAAAATTCGAAAACCGCAAAAAAACATAAAAAATTCCGAAAAAAAATTACATTTCTGCACATAATTAAAAAACTAGCCCCTTATGATGGTATTTTTTTATTTTATTTCAATGGTTAGTTATGTTAGCTACAAAATGACACCAAATTTGTAAGTAATAAGTAATCCGCTTTAAGAAAAAAAATTCGGCGCCGTTCCACGAAAGACATTATCATAAGAACTGTTAAGTGCTTATTATGTAACGGCGGCCATTTTGAACAGTTTTCAATTTAATTTTTAGTTAGTTTAGATACATAATTTGTTTATGAATGATTTTTAATAAATGATTGTTAATTTTAAATCAAAATTTAAAAATAATGCCATATTACTTTCATTTCGACCTATGTCAGAGTTTTAATAATGTTTTTTTTTTCTTAAAGCGGATTACTTATTACTTACAAATTTGGTGTCATTTTGTAGCTAACATAACTAACCATTGAAATAAAATAAAAAAATACCATCATAAGGGGCTAGTTTTTTAATTATGTGCAGAAATGTAATTTTTTTTCGGAATTTTTTATGTTTTTTTGCGGTTTTCGAATTTTTTAAAGTATGTTTCATCACTCTTATCAATTAAATTTGTTTAGTGGTCCCTAGAACAACTTGTTATTGTTCAAATAAAACCAAATTTAGTATTTTATGACACTCACTTTCGAAGTTATTGCAATTTTCATAAATTCACTATCAGAATTGTTAAGTAAAGATTAAAATGGCGGCCATTTTGAGGGGGGTGAGGTAGGGGACTGTAGAGGGGTTGAATTGTCGATAAAAATACCTGGAGAATAGCCCCTTCAAATATCGGTATGTCATGTCCGGACAGATTATAGACTCACCTGTCTATTATGCTTGTACAAGTTGGACTGCTGGGAGAAAGTGGTCGGACAGTACTCGCATATGTAGGGGCGCTCGCCTGTGTGCGTGCGGATGTGGGACTCAAGTTGGACTTTGGTCTGAAAATAAATTTAAAAAAAAAACTAAAATTACTTGATTGATTAAAATATATAAAAGGGTCAGGATTTTTTTATCACATAATAAATAAATAAATAATTCACAACAATCACGCCAATTCTCTAGTCCCAAATTAAGCTACGAGACTTGTGTAATGGGTACTAGACAACGGATAAACATACTTAAATACTTTTTTTGTAAATAAATACATATTATACATAGAAAACACCCAGACCCGTACAAACACACATGTTCATGCACACTTATGTTTGTACTGTGCGGGGATCGAACCCGCGACCCTTGGTTTTAGAAGTCCGACCTGTGGACCAGTGCACCAAGCGGTCGTCATACATTCAGTCGCGTTCAGAAAGTGGTTACCACCTTAAGGATCGTAATAAGCTTGTTTTCAGTATGAAAGAAATATTCAAAAACTGTTTATCTCTAAAATAATTTATACTTTAAGATCAGTTTTCATTAATATTTTTTCTGCAGTTTGTGTTATTTGATTTTTTTAATTGGAATCCAATTGATAAATAGTCACTCAGTCGGCATTGCACTCGATGACGTCAAAGTGTGTTATTCTCATACAAACTACGAAAAAAAGCGTTTTGACAGTTGATCAAAAGTATGTCAACGATTGGTGGTATCATCTACCCTATTGCTTGCAGACAATAAGTCACAAGTTTCAAAGTCTATTTAATATTAATTTGATTGACCATCGATTATTTTTTTTCTCAATCATTGTACAAGCATTTGTGTACATGAACATGTCTGTTCGTACTGGTCTGGGTGTTATATGTATTCATTTGAGTTTATTTGTTTAATACCACTGTTGATTCTGATATCTGTAACACAAGTGCTTAAGCTACTTACCACGGAGTCAGATCAATTTATGTGATGTTGTATATTTATTTACTATCTATATACATAAAAAAATCTCGTGTCCCAATGTTCGTTCCCGTACTCCTCCGAAACGGCTTGACCGATTCGCATGAAATTTGGTTTGCATATTGAGTAGATCTGAGAATCGGCCAACATCTACGAGTATTTTTCATACCCCTTAGTGATGAGAGAAATAATTTATATAGCAAAACGACGTTTGCCGGGTCAGCTAGTATTTATATTAAACACTAGTGGCCCTCCGCGACTTCGCCCGCGTGGAATCCCTTTGTTTTCGAAATCGCGGTCGAACGGGATAAAAAGTATCCTATGCCCGTTTCTTGGTTCTAAGCTATATCTCCACCAATTTTCAGCCAAATCGGTTCATCCGTTCTTGAGTTATAAATAGTGTAACTAACACCACTTTCTTTTATATATATAGATATAACTCACAGGGAACGCCTTCCCGCAGTGGTGGCAAATCTTGTTGTTGGGCCTGCCCTTGTGCACGTTGCGTATGTGCTGATCCAGGCTCACCCTGTTCTTTGATGGCTGAAAACAGAAAATAATAATAAAATGAGTAAGTACGACTTACTAATAGTAACGTAAGTACTATTTTTTTTTAGTAACACTACTCATTTTTTTCCTTTTTTTTTACTCACTTTTAAACGGTTTTTACCCGACTGCGGCGAAGCAAATAGGAGGGTTATGATTTTGACCGGTGTGTATGCATGTTTGTATGTTCATCTGTTCCCTCATAACTTCAAAACCCTTTATTATATTTTGACAAATGAGGTGTCATTAGCTGCACCTAAGCTACCCGCTGGTTATAGGCACACATGTGTAGGTTGCATGTGTCGCCCTCTAGGACACATTTAAATCATGAACAAAAGAGAAATTGTAACGTTAGGACGTTTGGGGTTGAAAGGGCTTGATAAACACAATTAAAAAATCTATATAAGTATTCTTAAATATATTCGTCATAATTAAATAATTCCAAAGTATGAAACAATAATCATGATGATAGCCGTAGTCGAATGCCAATCTCCCTTCTGGCATTAGTGCTGAACTTTGTTTTAACAAAAGTGGCATACTTTTGAGTAGTCGGGTTTTAGTTTTAGAACTTATTTTTTATTGACAGTAATGTACTAAAACATAAATTATAATTAATTCGGTAGGTCGCATAAAATAATACCGTTGGGCACGCATTTCCGTCCAGTCACCTTATAGTTTTTACCTTTTTTTTAGATCAATATGACAACGGGAAGGGTATTAAATTTAAATTGCTAGATTTGACCCAAACAAATAAATATATCACAAAAAAACGGGCCAAGCTTAAATATAACGATTTAAATTATACTAAAACCATTTGATAATGTCGCACTTACAAGCATCTCCGTGCATCGGAAGGCACGTTACGCTGTTGGTCCCGGTTAATATCGATAGATATTAGTCGTTAAGCCTGGTCAGAGGCCCTCGGGCGGCTTAATAACATCTAACAGTAAGGTTGGTCACTAACCTTACACACATCCCTCCACGTATGGCTCGTATCACCTCATAGCTGAAGTGATGCCTGTGCCCAGCAGTGGGACGTATACAAAGTGTACTCGTTTAGTGTGTATAACCAATCATTCCAAAACTAAAAGAGATTCTTTTTAATACAAAACGATAATCATTCAAAAAATTGTCTTTGCCCTTACATTTTGTAAAAACGAAATGATTTTAGTGAAAACTTAAAAAAAAGGTTTTATGGTTCCAAAACATAATTTTAGGATTATAATTAAAAAGTACCCTTCATAAAAGCCTTGTGGCGACCTCTACCATTCGCCATCACAAGTGCATGCCTAACGGCAAGCACAACAGCGAGAGCTGATACGGCTCCATAAGGCTAGATGGCGCTGTTAGCCTAATTCCGGCCAGTTGGTACTGGCCTAGTACCGCACATGAACCGCGGTATATAAGATTTCGACCCAGATTACTATAGATAGACAAATCAAGATGATGTCTATCGGACATTGGTTCTCGTCCATAACACCCGGTCGGTAGAAAGCGCTTCCCTTTATGTTTAGTATCACCAAACTAAATGTATGTCTTTCTCGTTCCAGTCTCTTCCGTCTCGGTTTCGAACCAAGCGTCATGTCGCTCTCACATTAATAACTGTTAAAATAATTTCAAGCTATCCATCTAGACTCATAGTGTATCAAAACAGTGTTATTGTGTTTGTGAACCAAATAAACTTTAAAGTGAAGTCGGTGTTTCAATATATCCTCAACACTTTAGCTTTCTAACTCTGGATCAGTTGCGCCAAAGGCTCATGAAAGGTAACAAAAACCTCGCTACTACAGCTGTATTTATTGTATGGGGTGTATGAGGGCTTTAACCACGCGCCGGCAACGCTCCGCGGTGCGAGAAACCGCTGGGGGAGGCACAAGCTCAGCTGTGGGCGTCACACGCTCAACGGGTGATACGCACCTTGTGACATATGTGACAGCTGAACGTCTTGTGCAGGTGTTTCTCTTCGATGTGGTCGCGCAGCTTCGTCTTGTCCGCGAAACGACGGCTGCAGTGGTCGCAGATGAACCTGATAATAATCTATATATATAAAAATGAAACCCGTTTTCCTTGGTCACGGCATGACGCGTGAATGGCTGGACCGATTTCACTAATTATTTTTTTGTTTTATTTGTTATTATTAGGAGAAGGCTCTTACGGAAAAAAAATATTAAGAAATTCTCTCAGAAATATTGAAAAATATACATTTAATTTTGCATATTTAAAAAAACGCGCGTAACTAATGTCAATGTCATTCGATGACATTGTTCAATCATTGCAACGCTAAGGCGGTACGAAGTTCGCCGGGTCAGCTAGTAATTTGATACATTTTAATGGGCATACTAGTGGACAGTTGACATCACCGTCTTGGACATACTCTTTATTATCGTTGGTGTAGTGGCAAAGTTTCTACCTTACATCCGAGAGGTCCTGGGTTCAATTCCCAGGTCGAGCCAAAATTGTTTCTGAGATTTTCTGTCATGAATTTCTCTGCAACAGCTCGGAGTCGGGAAGTTGTTGCTGTTACACCCCCATGCCTCGGTGCGCACGTTAAGCCGTTGGTCCTGCGCCTGATCTCTCTCCGGTCATGTCGGATTGCCGTCTCACCGGAGTTTGAGAGTGATGGAACAGTGAGTGCACCTGTGCATTGCGCTCACACTCGTGCACTATAATATCTCCCGCGCAGTTGGCTGATCTCTGTTGAGATTGGCCGCCGTGGTCGAAATCGGCCAGGAGGACTATTATTCTATTATTATCCGACAAAACGTTCACCTTCATACTATAGGTTTCAATAACATCAGGACACTAAATTGTCGCCATAGACAAACGTCATCAAAAAAATTACAAAACTGTGACGTCACTATTTTTTTAATACAACTGATCATCATCAGCCTATATACGTCCCACTGCTGGAGTGCTGGGCACAGGCCTCACCTCAACTATGAGGTGGTGCGAGCCATACTCCACCACGCGGGCTCAGTGCGGATTGGTGGAGGGGTTGTGTGTAAGGTAAGTGACCAACCTTACTGTCAGATGTTCCGATCCGACCAGGCTTAACGACTTATATCTATCGATAATAACCGGGACCAACAGCTTAACGTGCCTTCCGAAGCACGGAGATGCTTGTAAATAGACGTCACTTTTATGGTCAGAATGGTCACCCATCCCAAACATGACCGCGCCGTAGGTTGCTTAACTTTTGGTATCACTACCAAAGCGCTGCAATCGCTGCGCCACAAGCACCTCTTAATACAACTGATTAACTATTTATTGAGTTTAGTTAGCATTTAAAATAATAATGAATTCTTTTAAAGAAATTGTATTGTATAGAATTTTGATTACGTATTGCTTGTTAATGCTGTGTACTTGCTGGTTTGTTGTGCTTTTTGGTTACAATTTATTGTAATAATAAACTTTTTTACGGATTATTTCGCGATGTTTAAACGTTTTATTTTAACCTGACGTTTCGAACCCCTTTCAGCGTCCGTGGTCACAGGTAGACTAAGGTGTTAGTTGTCATTACATAGTTTTAAAAAATAATTGTTAACTACGAGTAACAACACTTGCTAGTTCAGAAAGATGATTTTGTCTACTGCAAAAATATGATCTTTATTTTGCAACGTGATAAATCATACAGGGTTAATTTAAGTTAGCTGATCACCTGTGGCAGGCAGCTTCTCATTTGTTCAACATTTGTTCTACGACTTTTCAAAATTAATAATACAAAAATAATTTATTGACACTAAACTTGCGCTACTCCATGCACGCACGTTGCGTAGACAAAATAAACGCAGCGACCGGGCGGCGATGCACTTTGAACTTGACCTCGACCTTGAGTCGTACGTCACGGGCGACATGAAACGCGTGCGCCCGTCTTCTCTCTCGTTGCCGCGTAACCGAATTTTAATTAATTAGTGAGTGCCTACGGAAAGCAGTACTGCGATGCCGTACCGTTACACAAATATCGAGTACAATGGTACGAGTGCTGGCTAGGTGTGGTGACAATGTTCGCGAAGCCTGCCGCGAGTATGCACGGTTATTTCCTGACATACCATTTCGCTAATCGGCGTAAGGTGAAAAATCAATTCACTGTTCATTACTTTTGTGTTATACAATAGTTCTTGTAGTAACGAACGGCCAAGCCAAATATTTTGACTAAGGTGTAGAGTTTGTGAAGTTAGGCCTTGTAGAGTTAGGGCGTGTAGTGTTAGAAGCTTGGCTCTACATGAGATCTGATAACTTTTTGACAGTGCGAGTCATATGGGCTCGTCTTGGCAACATTTTACATGAAAATGTTTTTGGTGGGATTTCATTTCTTTTTGTAAGTTGTTTGTAATAAAAAAAAAAATTTTTTTTCTTCTTTTTTTGGGGTGTATTTCTTGCACATCAGAGACGCCTTTTTTTATAGCCCACTCTCTATCTTTGCCTTTTTTGTTTTTAAATTGATACTTTGTCTCAGCCCCCTGGTCTCATACAAACTCCCATCCCCTAGTTTAAGGGGTTGGGGGATGAAAGTTACAAGTTTTATAATTTTTTTGTTGTTTGTGTGCTAATACTAGCTTACATACAAAATTTCAGCTTTCTAGGACATTAGGAAATACCTTAATAATTTTGATGATCATCAGTGAGTCAGTGACGAAATCAGCGTTTTTTAGATATAAATAAAATTTGAAGTATAAAAGCTAATGTAATTAAAACTTAATATGTTCAATAAGTCCGCTATTGACAATATATCCCGAAAATTTTGTTGATCTAGCATAATCCAAACCCAAGTTATGAGGGTTCAAAAAACGACGAAGCGCTTCGAGAAAAGGTAGGTAGTGCCCGTGCGCTTCGCTTGGCTCGTCTTGGCGGGGGCACTACCGTGCCCCCAGATTCAGAGTGCGGACGAGTGATGAGAAAAATCATGTCGTTTTGATTCACTGTAGGTACTTAGTAGGTAGGTATCGCGACATGCTTGGGTTTCAACAAACTTACTGCTTTAAAAAAGCTGAATTCGTAAATTCAACGTGAAAATGTAAGCCCCCTGATAATCTGAATAACTTAGGTACAAACGTAGTAAATTGATCGGCTAAGAAAAAAGCGCGGGAAATAGTAGGTAGGCAGTAGGTAGTAAGTACCGAAACGCTGAATGCGCGCCTCGGCGTTGTTATTTTAGGTACATCATACAGAGTAGTAAATAACAGAGGGAACAAAATTTTGACGTGACAACGTCTTATAAATTGGTTTGCCGGGTGACACTTCAAGAAACTGCGTTACGCTGCTCCACTCACGTTTCGCGCGAGAGAGACAGAGCGAGAGAGAGAGAGAGAGAGAGAGAGATAGGCATACACACCGGTTCATGTTATACGAATGAATATTCACATTAAAATTATTTTACCACTCAAAGTCGTTCTCACGTAAAACTTTCGCGCGTATACCGACTTTACAGGCAACCAATTTTTTTTGTTATTCTTTTTTTGTGTTACTTATCAAGATTTATAAAAAGTCTTAGAACAAATGTTGTTAGGATTGATGTTGAGAGGCTGCCTGCAAGAGGTGATCAGCTAATTAAAATTAACCCTGTATAATACATTATATTTTTTCGCGAGCGACTTAGATTTTAAGCTTCAAATTTTCTCGGAATTTTCCAAAAGGTATAAGTAAAAACCAACTTGATACACCTACACCATATAGACACTAATATGGCCGGTGATCTACAATCTCTATGTATGATATACCTCAGTTGATCCTGTGCGACGTGCCTCAGACTGCTGCTGAGGTGCCGCTGGTACGAGCTGACCGACTGGAAGCCGATCTCGCACGACGCGCACCACGCCACGCCGCTCGGGGATTTAGTCTGGAGAGAGAATAAATAATAAGTTTGTATGATAAATAAATAAATATACAACAACATCACATACATTGAAATGACTCCTTGCTAGCTTATAATATCAATTTTATCCAAATATAATTCGAATCTTTGGTAATTTAGGAATGAAAGCGATCAGATTCCCCGGAAAGTATTTTTCCGATGGGAATGCGCTGTTTTCCCCGCGGTCAAAAATAACTCAGCCCTTTCTAAAGTCTCCAACTACCTCCTTACCAAATTTCATTTAAACCTGTTCAGTAGTTTTGGCGTAAAAGCGATCGGCCCACCTGAATTTACCAATGGGAATGCGTCATTTTCCCCGCGGTAAAAAGTAGCCACCAAGTATACCAAGTTTTATGCAAATTGGTTCAGTAGTTGGCGTGATTGAGTAACAGACAGAGTTGCTTTTCACTATAATATTAATAATAGTCCTCCTGGTCGATTTCGACCACGTCGGCCAATCTCAACAGAGATCAGCCAACTGCTACAGCAGCGCAGGAGATATTATAGTGCACAAATGTGAGCGCAATACACAGGTGCAATCACTGTTCCATCACTCTCAATGTTCGGTGAGGGCAATCCGCCATGACCGGAGAGAGATCAGGCGCAGGACCAACGGCTTAACGTGCGCACCGAAGCACGGGGGTGTAACACCGACAACTTCCTTACTCCGAGCTGTTTATGAGAAATTTATGACAGAAAATCTCAGAAACAATTTTGACTCGACCTTCGATTTGAACCCAGGACCTCTCGGATGTAAGGCAGAAACTTTGCCACAGTCTATATAAAAGACAACACTACTTGGTGTTTGTTACACTATTTATAACTCAAAAAAATTGTGGTTTGGCAAAAAATTGGTGGAGGAGTATGCTAAGAACCAGGAGACGGATATAGGATACTCTTTATCCCGTTAAAAAAAAATTGAATAAAATCCAAAGTCTGCTTATTTATTGCCTCCATGGCGGAACAGAGTTCGTCGGGTCAGCTAGTAAATAAAATAAATAAATACATAAATACACAACAACATCACATACAATGATCTGTCTCCGTGGTAAGTAGCTTAAGCACTTGTGTTACAGATATCAGAATCAACAGTGGTATTACAAATAAACTTAAATAAATACATATAACACCCAGACCAGTACAAACATACATATTCATGCACACAAATGTTTGTACAGTGCGGGGATCGAAACGGCGACCTCTCGGTTAAAAGTCAACTTCTTATCCATTACAACAAAATGGTCGTCAAAATTTGTAATGACGAAATAATATTTAAGGCAGTCTTCCCACCAGCAATGATGAGCGGTAGCGAGTAAAGCTAGAATAAAATTAAGAAACGAGATAGCGAAAGCGTAGTTCCGATAATTGTGTGAAGCTCAGCTAAAATATATCGAGTTTATAAGTCAGGGGCGGTGGTAGAAAAGTATCGATACTCTGTGGTATCGAGTATCTTACCTTTCGATACAAATACTTTTGTACTCGTTAAAAGTATCGAGAAAAAAAAATTGGTTGCCTGTAAAGTCGGTATACGCGCGAAAGTTTTACGTGACAACGACTCTGAGTGGTAAAATAATTTTAATGTGAATATTCATTCGTATAACATGAACCGGTGTGTATGCCTATCTCTCTCTCTCTCTCTCGCGCGAAACGTGAGCGGAGCAGCGTAACGCAGTTTCTTGAGGTGTCACCCGGCAAACCAATTTATAAGACGTTGTCACGGCAAAAAGTAGCCTTTGTCCTTTCTCGGGTATCGAAATATCTCCATACCAAATTTTATGCAAGTTGGTTCGGTAGTTCAGGCGTGATTTAGTAAGTGACAGCGGATAGAGTTACTTTCGCATTTATAATAATAGTATGGATTTAATGAATACAAATATTAAGTAAAATCTCACCGAATCATGTTTCTCCATGTGCCGTTTGAGGCTGTTCTTCCACCGGAACACTTTATCGCAGAGCGTGCAAGGAAACTTATTGCTCAGCTCGTGCACTGATCTGTAATCACAGCACGGATTAATACATCCACAATCTACATACTAGCTAGTTTCAACCTTATGACCGCCACACACCATCCTTCCTGTCGTCCTTGTTTACTTTCAAATACAAATACAAAAGTTTTCTACTAAATTTACAAAAGGGCATACTCTAGGACAGCAAAATAAAGATAAATATAAATATACACTCACTTCACCTAAGCTTCTCAATTCACTAGACATGACTGATTGTTTCAATTGTACGTTAACTGCCAAATTTGTATTCTTTTTTTTGTTAGAAAAGTAAATATGATTTATGAATTATACTGTATAAGTACCTATTTTGAATAAAGCAATTGTTGTGCAAAGTAGTGCTATCTTTCTCTCTGGGTGGCCACGGAAGACCAGCGTCGTGGCATTCCTGAGATGCTACGACACAAGCTGAGTGGCCCCCCTTTCAGTATCTTGTGTATGTGATTTTTAAATGTGCTTTTTCTATTTGGTAAAAATGTAATACTGAACAAAAATGTTTTCTTCTTCTTCTTCTTCAATTGGCATGATATTATTTATTGCTAACTAAAAAAGAGAAAATAATTTCTGAGTACACGGAATTTATATTACAGTAGAGTAAAAAGCGTAGGGTGCACTTTATGACGTTTTCATACTTCTCTTTTTATAGTTGCCAATAACAGGATGATTTTCACATACTACTATACCAAGCACCCCACGCTTTTTACTCCACTGTAATATAAATTCCGTGTACTCAGAAATTATTTTCTCTTAATTAGTTAGCAATAAAAGCGTGTTTTCCGTTACATACATTCGTACATACATACATACACCGCGATCTAATAAAAGCGTGTTAAAAATAATAAGATTTATTTATGTAGTACAATCTTAAGAATAACAAGATGATGTAGTCTCCTATTAGGCATTACAGAATGCCTGTATCAGGAGACCACGCTCCTCCATAATAACGGTACAAATAACGTAACTAATCTTAATGTAGGTACTGTTTTGAATGACTTAATATAATTCAAAACAAATTATATAAAATGTTACCATGAATGTGTGTGCGTGGAGTGCAACCGAAACTCCTCAAAAACCAACAGAAAAAGGTGAGCGGCTAAGTTTTTGCTTCGGAATCTTCAAAGTTTTTAATTACATATTTAGTTATTTAAGAAAGTCATAATTTCAAATCGAGATGATGATAGAATTCAAAGGTATAGATAAACATTTCTTACTTAAAATTAATGTAAGCAGACGTTTTCAAAAATCCGACAATATAATAATTATTAATTTAGCTTATTTGCTTTGTGCGAAGCGGCTAGTAGGTGTACGACAACAAGCGCAGCGCACAACGTGGCAAAAAATGGAAGTTAAATTAAATGACTGGCTGTCCAAATGGAAGTATTTCAATAAGTTACTTTATTTTTTAGCATTAACCATGCAAATTTTCTTAACAATGTGAAATTAAAACACTTAAAGAAATATGGACTGCCACAGGCGGGACTCGAACCCGCACCTCTCGCAAGCCAGACGATTGCTCTCCCAATCGAGCTACCGTGACACTTACTTATCGGTCCGATTTTTGGACACATGCAGAGAAGTGCTCGAGGACGTCTCTGCATGTGTCCATACCATCGCGGGCGTCTGTCCGCTACCTTTTTAGCAATTGGATCAGCTCCAATACTCCATCTGACGTATTCATTTCGGTTTTTGTCCAGTAGTGTGATGCACGCTGTCCAGCTCCAGCGTAACATCGGACTTAATGTTTTAAATTTATTACATTTTAACACGCTTTTATTAGCTCGGGCTGTATGTATGTATGTAACGGAATCTTTGAGCTCCATTTTCACCAACTTCCAGTAATCGGATTGATTTGAAACTTTGCACACGTATCAAGTACCGAGGACAATGCAATAATTTGATAAAAGTTTTCCATTATCATATTATTATTATATAAAAATACACGCTTTTATTGCTAACTAAAAAGAGAAAAAAATATGAATACAAAGAATTTATATTACACTAACTGACCCGGCATACGTTGTTTTGCCATATAAATGTTAAGGGTGGACAACCCTTATCACTAAGGGGTATGAAAAATAGATGTTGACCGATTCTCAGACCTACTCAATATGCTCACAAAATTTCATGAGCATCGGTCAAGCCGTTTCGGAGCAGTACGGGAACAAACATTGTGACACGAGAATTTTATATATAAGATAAGATATTAAAATCATTATACTATTATTGGCAACTATAAAATTAAAAGAGAACTATGAAAACGATATAAAGTGCACCCTACGCTTTTTAATCTACTGTACTTGTATTATTATCTCTTTTTTAGTCAGAAATAAAAGCGTGTTTTTTTTTAGTTTTTATACTATTTTTTATTTTTGAATACTTACAATCGATGGTTGAGCAGCCCCGCCCGATGCGTGAAGCTCTTGTCGCACTCCGGGCACTGTACTCGCGCCTTGTGCGTGTCCTTGTGGTATCGGTGGGCGTCTATAGAGCTGTAACAATTTACATTATGAAACAACAAAAAATAATAATTAGACATTTCGTAGACGGTCATTAGTATGGACACTAAATGGAACGCAAGCGCGCCCTCGGTAGCGGTATACTTCGAGTAACTACACTTCGGGTGTGCTTCGACAGAGTCGTGATGTCAATGGCGGATTCGACCGAGCTCAGTTTGGATCATAGAGAAATATAATGTAAAGGAAAAAGAGAGCCCTCTCGTGGTTCCTTTAGGCAAACCAGTTTGACACTGCCATCTATAATTTCGCCCCGAGAACTAAACACTACCGATAGCTAGCTGTAGTGCTATAGCTATAAACTTTAAACACTACGATTTTTAAGTAGGTACATCTAAAAATAAAATGGGAGTTTCAGTAGACGATAAATAAATATAGTAGCGTCTATTAAAACTCACATTTTATTATTAGATGTACCTACTTAAGAATCGTCGTGTTTACATGTACTGCTTTTGGGATGTTGTATGAACCATTTTGTTCTAGTATATGTGTAACTTAAATTTGATTTGGCATAAATCAATTAAAAGTTCTCAAATTTTAAGTTCTCAAAAACATGCTAGAACATTCTGGCGAGTAAAATAAAATAAAACATCAAGAGTAGGTACAATTGTAACTATTATTGTACTTGGAACAATTTATACAAAAAATATTATTACTAAGAAAGTCCCGTCACAAAGCTCAAATCAACGTTATTACTCGATGGAAGAACACATAAACTCACAAAACAAAACTAATTCAAAAATAAAACCGCGTACGCAACAAGAAATCTCCATGTTGTAATTTTGACATTGGCAGTTTGCACTGTGTAATCTTTGAACGTCACAACTTGCCAGTACTCAAAAAATTTTAATTTCGTAAAGTTTATAACGACGAAGCTGAAAATATTTGTATTGTATTTTTAAGATGTGGAAACATAGTGCACATAAATTATTATATAACTTATTTAATTTCAGTAGATGGTTTTTGAGCACACGAAATAAAATTTGCACAAAATGATTCAATTTTTTAATTCTAGCAACTCAGAGAAACAACTTCAAAAACAGTTTCGGGGCGAAAACACAGATTGCTGTATTTTTTTTCCCTAAATGTCATTTGTATGGATGTGTCCCCCCCCTGGTTTGGATCGAGACGCCACGGAGTGAAGTATTCGTCACGGAACTGTCCTACGTTTCGCTTAGTGCCTAACTTAATTACTAAAAGTGCTAGATTTTGTATTATTCAAACGTTGTAATTAAATAGTGTAAAAATCTAACGTATTCTCATTGCACGATACCCAAGTCTGCCCAAACGAGGTGTGAAGGTTCGGATCGAAATCCTGACGCCTTCTACAGACACATACGATTAAGCAATTAGGTCCAGTCTAATTCCTAATCACCTGATCTACGTTTAGATCACTTTAACACCTTACCATACTCATAAACCTTTCATTAATTCATACGCAAATAAATCAATTTCATTCAATCATTCATGCAGACGACTTCGATGTAATATTGCACATGAGTGAATGAATGAAAGAATAACTGAATGAACCGCTGAATGAATAACTGAATGAATGGCTGAATGAATGAATGACTACCTGACTAACGTACCGACCCAACGAACGAACGATGGATTGATTGATTAATTTAATGAATTGATAGATAGATAGATATAAATATATTTAAGCTATTGCAAGACTACACGCATACGCCTAGTCGCACGCAACCAAAACACAGTGCCGAAGTCTGCCGAACTGAAACGACGTTAGACGATGTGTTAGGTTTCTTTCGTTACGGAATTTCTTAATTCGGTCGCCGCGCTCAAAGCCCGCGATAGAAGCTATGCAATAGCTTAACAAACATTACACAAGTAATTTAAAATTGTTAATAAGTAATTTTGCAATGTAAGTCAGCCAGCCCGCGTTTTTGATGTCTATGGTGTCCAAACCAAGATGACCTCACTCAGCGTTATGCCAAGCCGCCTGTGAGTTCTGGCGCTGGTTTTCAGCTGAGTACTGAGATGGAAGAGCGAGTGCACCTGTGTATTGCGCTCACACTTGTGCACTATAATATCTCCTGCGCAATTGGCTGATCTCTGTTGAGATTGGCCGCCGTGCTCGAAATCGGCCAGGAGGACTATAATTATAATAATAATTTATTTATTTAAAGATAACACTCGATCCAAATTTATGTTAGTAATCTTATTGTTGTTGTTAGTATACATTTAATTCCATTTCAAATTCATAAACAAATAAAATACAATACATACAATTATCTTCAATCTTGTTATATCTCATATTTTTATTTAATAAGTCCAATCGACAATAGGGAATATGCATAAAATTTGAAATGGCCTAAAATATTTTTTTCTCGAATACTTACTATCGTAATTTTATAATAAAAAGATTTTTTATTTATTTACTTATTTTTTAAACCCCTAAGATATTGTTACGTTCTAGGGGTGTGGGATCTAGATTGAAATGCACTTCTAAACCGATGAAGTAGAGTAGGATTTATTGTACACACTTTACGTTACAACACTTAGTACACAATAGTAGTTTATGCAACTGATACATAATGAGGGGCCTTAAAACACGAGTGTGGTTTTATGAAACGAGCGTCAGCGAGTTTCATAATAGCATCACACGAGTTTTTTAAGGCCTAATTATGTACAGTTGCATACACTAATTTATCTACTACTCATATTTATCACTAAAATGCAATTTGTTTTAACTTTTCACAATATTTTCGTCACAGCGAAAACCAACAAACAAATGAATGACAACAGTAATGGCGGGTAATTCAATCCTCCGTCACGACGATTTTTTTTATATCATAGACAAACGAATGAAGTCCCTATCCTCATGTCACTCGTGATCATATGTCGTGCGATTTGGATTAAAAAACATACTGAATTTGACGTTTCATATCGATAACTGCTTTAATATCAATGGATACTAGAATAGAGACCTACTTTAGTTTTGACAGCTGTTCCAAATTTAAAGTCATAACCTTACAGAAATTGATACTGTTATAACATTACAGTACAGATTTTACCTACTGCCACAGATAAGAAAGTTCTCATAGTAAAATTGGTTGTAGTAATGCTGGTCATTTCCTACGGTTTCTGAACGCATTTTAGAGCACTAATGATATGTCCGTAGATAAACACTTATATCGCACTCCAAAATCTTCTTGTCGCAGTTTTCGCTTCGATGTTTACTCGTCGCTTACCCAAATTAAACTCCAACTCGGTCGCATTCCCGGGCTCCTTATATACCGGCCGTCAAGGACTCCCGAATATTCGGTAGGTACCTACTACCCAGTACGAGACTGTTCGGGATCCTTCCAAATGCCGTCTTGCCTAGCCTAGACCTTTCTCGAATGTTCGGCATCATAGTGCTATCCTTGTCTTGTGCTGTCTCTGTCACACCTTTCTGGAATGTTCTTAGTATAGCTGCCTCTCTCTAATCGTGCTATCTCTTTCACTCCTACTGAAAATTACGTCATATACTGAAGTGGGCTTCAAAGGCCCATAAGGGGTCCTGAAAACGCCTGAAAACGGGTTTTCAGGTTATGGCGTCATCTGATAGAGGGTGGCCTGAAACGGACTGAAAACATGTTTCAGGCGCCTGAAAACAACGGCAACTTGGGTGAAATTTCGATAAACTAGTATATGTTAGAGCACTCTCTGAAACGGCCTGAAATGGTATTTCAGCCTGCTGAAAACGCCTCCAAGGCACGGAAAAACACGATCAAAGTTTTAGCACTAGCCCACCGGCGTAACAATATTATTCAAAAAGTGCAAAATAAGGAAGTGAAATTCAAACTTCCAAAACGCGCCACCATAGGTCGAACGAAATGTGACGTCATCTGACACGACATTTTACTGTAAAAATTACGAAGTAACTGAAAAGTCCACAGTAAACACTAAGGTGAACACCCACTGGACGTGTCATGTGACGTCACGCAAAGCGCGCGCATAATGGCGGCGTTTGAACTGCTTAAATTTTTTAAAAGTTTTTAATTTCATTTTTAAATGGTCAGAATGGTCACCCATCCCAAACATGACCGCGCCCGAGGTTGCTTAACTTTAAGTATCACTACCAAAGCGCTGCAACCACTGCGCCACAAGCACCTCACAACTACAATTCTCTATTTACAAGCATCTCCGTGCTTCGGAAGGCACGTTAAGCTGTTGGTCCCGGTTAATATCGATAGATATTAGTCGTTAAGCCTGGTCAGAGGCCCTCGGGCGGCTTAATAACATCTGACAGTAAGGTTGGTCACTTACCTTACAAATACCCCTCCACCAATCCGCACTGAGCCCGCGTGGTGGAGTATGGCTCGGACCACCTCATAGTTGAGGTGAGGCCTGTGCCCAGCAGTGGGACGTATATAGGCTGATGAGATGAGAATTTCATTTTTAAAAATATCTAGAGTATTTTGAAGCCCATTAATATTTTTTTCTATGTTATAAAATAGTAAAATATTAATTTAAAACAAAAAAGAAAAACATGAATATTCCCTATTGTATACAAAATGACTGAACCGGGCAGTCATATTTATCCGCTATTGTTCTCAGAATGTCGTTGCTGCTACCACGCACTCTGTGTAGCAGTGAGGAGATGCGTTTGCGCCTAATTGCGTAAAAATCGTCCATGCGCGAATCGGCGAACATCGCGAACGCGCTACAGAAGCGTGGCAACCGCAACAACACTCTGAAAACATTATTATATTGAACTCGCAGCGCCCTGTATCTCCTTTGAGTACAATTAACCCACAGGCTGTTCGTGTTAAAAGATTGGCAATATGCCTTAAAAAGGGTTATTTTGACTTCAGTCGAGCAGCGAGCAAACTTGCGAGTCAACATGTTACCCCGGACAGCCAACGCCCTGCGTTCACGTTCAATATGAGCGTCGTCTTTTAAATTATCGGTGATAATTAATGAATTATAAGGCACTCACTTAGATATCTTTCCGCAGACGTCACACTTGTACTCCTTGAGTGATATCTCATGCGTGGTGAAGTAGTGCTGCTGCATCACTTTTATATCCATCGTACGTTTATGGCATATACTGCATTCGTATCTGTGAGACATAATGAGATTTTATTTACGAAAAGACATATTACACTTAAAAAAATCTTTTCGGCTCCGGTCATCGGGGAGAATTCGAACCCCCGACCTTTGGAAGTCCGGTCCAATGCTCATTTTATTTATTGAAAACTTTATTTTACAAAAGAAATGTACAAAAGGGTAGACTTAATGTTACAAGCATTTGATGCCAGTCAACCTCAAGGTCATGCAGAAAGAAGGTAATGGGTGCAGTGATTAAGGTGTTGACGCGATCAGAAATTGTTGGCTAGTTTTGAAGTTAGATTCTATACCACACAATTTTTTTTACTAAAGTCCAGAATGCTAAATCAAGTTACTAAATACCTATCAAAAGTCATAACTAGATATATGACTCAACACAAGAAAATAAAAAAGGTTTTTGTTCATACATTATTTGATTAAAGACCTCATTTTTCACATGCACTTATGAATATGACAACTATGTAGATAGTGTCAGTCAAACTCATTCATACAGGTCCCGGGATAATCACTTTCAGAAAAATCAGGGTTTTGCGCGAGTCAACTTGACACAGGGCCATCTAGCGGCGTGGACAAGAACTACTTCAAGTTCAGTAACCTTAACTTAGAACCACAGTGCTAAAATTGCTCAATAATCCATTGGAATAAAGTATCACATAATATAAACCTTAATGTATTAAGCCTAGTACTGTTTTACCTTATACTATATATCTTTAACTTTCGTATAAAATAAAAAATAGCATTGTAATCGCACCATCCGTTCGGGAAATACGAAGCCACGGAAAGAAACACACAAGACATTGGGGTCAAACTCATAACATCTCTATTTTTCGTAGGGGGCTCAAAATAGTTCAAGGAACTGACCTCCTCAAATGTCTCTTGTAATGCGCAGTGAACGATTCCACAGATGATATAATGGTTTTGCATATCGGACAGATGTAATTTCCTAACTCCTGAAAAAACACATTTAATTTCATTAAGCTAGCTCAAATTTTGAAACGTATGAATGGTAGATAATGCCGAATGGCGTTAAGTCCACTTTTTGAGCAAATGTTTTTGATCCAAAAAGTTTAAGAGGCATATCACAACAATTGACAGCTAAGAATTTTTTTTCCGAAAACTTGAATTTCAAAGTTCAAATCAAAAATCAAAAACCGCTACCGAGTAAAATATTCGTGATTAGATACATGTTAAGTAATCAATTGCGTTAAAACATTATCAATGTACGGATCGATGGGCCGAAAGTTAAATTCAGTTCAATGCATTAATCTGTACATTGACAATGTTGTAACGCAATTGATTACTTATCATGTATCTGATTACAGTTAGTACTTCGTAGCGGCCTCCGATTTTTGATTTATTCCTTAAAAAAAACCGGTCAAGTGCGAGTTGGACTCGAGCACCGAGGGTTCCGTACAAACCTGTAGATAGGGAGTAGTAGTAACTTTGAAATTTTCAAAATTGTCAAAAATATTTTTTTTTATATGATGAAACTGAAAATTTACGATTTTCGTAATTTTTCCTATATCTGTACTATAAGACGTGACTTCGTACTAAATTTCAAGATTTTAAGTTTACGGGAAGTACCCTGTAGGTTTTGATTCCCGTGCGAGTTTCGAAAATTTGCGGAAATTTGCGGCCTAAATGGCTGTATCTTTTGATTGCGCTGGCTTAGAAGGTTGATTTTTCTACAGCTTCCAGGGACAGTAGACCTAAGTATTATATAGAAATTTCCACATTTCCAGTTTGATACCTCCACGCGTTCCTGAGAAAAACGGTCTTGACAGACGGACGGACGGACGGACAACAAAGTGATCTTATAAGGGTTCCGTTTTTTTCTTTTGAGGTACGGAACCCTAAAAATCTAGTTTTCGGCAAATAGATAAAGAGATAAACCTCTTGAGAGGAATATCACAAAATTTTGTCAGTTTAAGTGCATCGATCTGTATCATTGACAATAATTTCACGCATAATATTACTAAATATGTACTGTAAAACTGTAACTGTAACTAGCGACCTCCCGTGACTTTGTCCGCGTTCAAGTTTGAACTAATATTACGAGTTTTAGCACAGTCTACTCGCCGAGATATTTAAAACGGTATTCATTCCTAGCACCGCGACACAGGCTGGTGAGAAAGGAATGCTCTTACACAAAAAATATACAGAGATTATGAAATTCCTACTTCGTAGCGGCCTCCGATTTTCGATTCATCAAGTTTTCAGCAAAAAACAGCTTAGCTGTCAACATTTTTGTGAAAGGCCTCTTAAGGCCTCCTCAGTGACAAGGCAGACTGCCCTCTTCTGCGGCACTGGATGCAGGTACGAATGAGTGTGCCTGGTGCTCCAGAGAGTGGTAGATATTTAAATTAAAAATACTAATTATAATATAATTTAGTGACTCAACATAAATTTGATTTCAAATTTTTAATTGTACTGGGTTATTTTAATTTTATGAATTGTATTAATTTTAAAACGCTCTAACTGTTCAAATTTTAATTGTATTTTTTTATGTTTTATTTTAATTTCATGCATTGTATTTATTTTAATTTTATCATTCAATCGTTATGTGGTAATGATGGGTCCCAGTTACTGGAAATAAATTTATTTTATATTATTTAAAATCATCATATCAGCCGTTCGATGCCCACTGCTTAGCCCTCCCCGTCGGATCTCGACCGCGTTCGGTCCTGTGCGCGCGCACCAGTTCGTCGGTCCACCTTGTAGGTTTAGGTTTAAAGATCTTTATTCTCATACGAAATTTACACTTCACTTATATTGAGATACAAAATTTCACACATTGTATTTAAGCTTATTTTTTAAAGTAAGGTGGTCTGCCCTAAAATAAACCTCTTAAATAAAATAAAAATACAAAAAATAACTGACGACCACTTTGGTGTAATGGCCAAAAAGTTGACTATGAACCAATAGGTCGCGGGTTCGATCCCCGCACTGTAAAAACTTATGTGAGCATGAACATGTCTGTTTGTACTGGTCTGGGTGTTATATGTATTAATTTAAGTTTTTTTGTAACACCACTTGATTCTGATATCTGTAACACAAGTGCTTAAGCTACTTACCACGGAGTCAGATCAATGTGTGTGATGTTGTTGTAAATTTTTAAGGTTTAAGTTAATTTAGTATTTTAATCACTATGCACGATTATAACATTGCACTTTGATCGCGCCCTTCATTTGGGACAGTGACATTACATGTATGTTGCAGTATGCATTGTATCAAATTAAAATTCAAATTTCTTTATTTGCTTTTAAATAGGGTACATAAAATAAAAATGTGGTCGTAAATACATAAAATAGAGCTTTTACCTAACAATGTAACAATAAGTTAGTAAATAATAATAAATAAATATTTCACTACAATCACACCAATTCTCTAGTCCCAAAGTAAGCTACGAGGCTTGTGTTATGGGTACTAGATAACGGATATACATACTTAAATACTTTTTTTTTGTAAATAAATACATATTATAAATAGAAAACACCCAGACCAGTACAAACACACATGTTCATGCACACTTATGCTTGTACTGTGCGGAAATCGAACCCGAGACCCTTGGTTTAGAAGTCCGACATGCGGACCACTGCACCAAGCGGTCGTCATAGTGCTCGAATCGAAGCCATACGGTTAACTTGGCTGTTTAATTTATTAACAACATTTTAAATATCCCTCGGGCACTCATATTTGACATTTGACTTGACATTTGTAAGTGATCGTTACAAAAAACTTACCGGAGCATGTTTCGTAGCATTGTGCGCCTTATAGGACTTGCTGTAGTTGAAACCAATGATACAGCTTTCGCATTTAAACTCTGCGGCCAGATAGCTCGCTTTCTGTGCCTCCTTCTCTCGTTCTAGAAGTAGTTCCTCGTAGGATAGCTCTATTCTGAGTATTTTCTTGGAGGCTTGAGTCTTTTTTGCAGTCTGAAAGAATTAAAAAAAATAAATTAAAAAAAACCCTTACATGAGCCAGGAAAATAACTGGTGTGCTTCAACGACTGGACATATTTTGACCAATCATAGCTAAGAACCACGGTGGTTAATTTATCTTGCAAATAAAAAAACCGCACTGAAATCGGCCCATCCGATCGGGAGCTACGATGCCACAAACAGACACACACAAAAACACAACATCACCAACAGACATAGGGGTCAAACTTATAATCTTTGTGTGGCGATCTCTACCGTTCGCCATCACGCGAGCATGCTTAACGGTGGCGAGCGCGACAGCGAGCGCTGATACGGCTCCATTGGCTAGATGGCGCTGTTGGCCTAGTAGCGCACATGAACCGCGGCATATAAGATTAAGATCCAGAATGATATAGATAGACAAATCAAGACGATGTCTATCGGACCTTGGTCCCCGACCATAACACCCGGTCGGATGGAAGCGCTTCCCTTTAGCTTCCTGACTTTAAATCTGTAGCGCCAAATTTTCGTCGGGTGCTAACAATATCTACCTTAGTTCCATTCTGTAATCTCTTCACAACTTTTTGAGTCCTCTTAACTTTGCTTTCTAGTTTATTTTTTTTCTTCTTCTTCTTTTTCTTAATGTATGTTGCTTCTACATCCAAAGCCTGGCCTCCTTCGATGTCTGTTGAGCTGTCATCTAAAGCCATAGTTCCAATATCTAGTTCTGAAAATAATTGGATGTGGTATACATTTAATTTATTTTTAGCAAAAAATACAGGGTGTAAGAAAAACCTTAACGAAGCCGAATTCCACATATTCTACCAATTGTTACGATTATTTTTTCTTTTTTACCATACCTGGGACGTTGACGGTTTGTTTGACGGATGGTTAAAGTTTGGAAAAAAATTGATGATTTTTACAGAAATGTCTTCTATCCGTTATTACTTAACTGTTGCCCAAGAAACATGATACAAATTTTCAATAGTTCTTTCATAAAAAGCCTCTAAATAGCACACTCCGCAATGAACAGCGCACACTCGAACCGACCTGCGTCGCGGCGGCGTATAGCAACACGCCCCGCGGTCACTTCCCCGCGTGCGCGCTGTACAATGCGGGTAAGAATTAAATTGTTTTTTTTTTTGATGTCAAAAAATAAAAGTTGTTTCCCAGCCAAAATTTCTTTTTGATACGATTTGGTTTGATGTACTGAACGCGTGGTAGACGGCTTCGATAAGGTTTTTTTACACCCTGTATATTCTAATACAGGGGTCTTGGAATAGAATGAGTAGAATATCAAATGTATGTACGTTTATGATAATGTCCTACGTGATGAAGTGAGGTTGACATTGACACAAGTATTGGTCGCGTCGCGTCGCACTAGTCGCGTTGCATCTCTCACATAGGACAGTGCCTTACAGTGCCAGGGATGGCAGCATCTGAAACTAATAGTCCTCCTGGCCGATTTCGACCAGGGCAGCCAATCTCAACAGAGATCACCCAACGACGCAGGAGGTATTATAGTGCACAAGTGTTAACGCAATATACTGATGCATTCAGGCTTATTGTGCGCACCGAGGCACAGGGGTGTAACACCGCCAACTTCCCGACTCCGAGCTGTTTTTGAGAAATTCATGACAGAAAATCTCAAAAACAATTTTGTCTCGACCTAGAATTCGAACCCAGGACCTCTCGGATGTAAGGCAGAAACTTTGCCACAACGAGGCAATCATCCGAAACTACGGTCAACGTCTTAGAGAGTAGAACTAGTGTACGTTTCCAAGCCCTTCGTTCTTCAGCTTAAAGCATAATTTTTCAGCTTTTCCGTTTCAAAGAGGATTATTTTTCAGCTTTTCAGCTTCAAAGAGGATAATTATGCTTTAAATTTCCACTAAACTAGACGCCAGCGCAGGAACCAAAATACATCCAACTGTAATCATCTGAAAAGGCTAGAGCTGGAAGTCGCAGGACAACTCACAACGTGACACAGAAGACGCGCCTGGAATCACAACACTGACACCTATAAAACACTTGACGCGTTTCGTCACTACACGTGGCATCCTCAGGAGATGTTGTCGCTTCGACAGACTACGAGCGACTAAGCCTACCGATCTGGACCTGGCGCACCTCTTTGAAGAACACACCCTGTCACTCGCACGGTCTAGCTTGTAGCCCGTTGTCCTTCGTTAGCGAAAAACGAAACAAGTGCTAACCGAAGCGACAATATCAAATGTATGTATGTTTATGACCGTGTCGTACGTGACGAAGCGCGATTGTCACTAACACAAGTAGGGCAAAGTCAAGGTAGATGCCCCACTTTTCGAAATCGTTCTATAGCTTCAATAATAAATATCAAATTACTGCGAACATTCCACCCCCATATTACTGCGAACATTCCACCCCCAAATTACTGCGAACATTCCACCCCCAAATTACTGCGAACATTCCAACATTCCACCCCCAAATTACTGCGAACATTCCACCCCCAAATTACTGCGAACATTCCACCCCCAAATTACTGCGAACATTCCACCCCCAAATTACTGCGAACATTCCACCCCCAAATTACTGCGAACATTCCACCCCCAAATTACTGCGAACATTCCACCCCCAAATTACTGCGAACATTCCACCCCCAAATTACTGCGAACATTCCACCCCCAAATTACTGCGAACATTCCACCCCCAAATTACTGCGAACATTCCACCCCCAAATTACTGCGAACATTCCAACATTCCACCCCCAAATTACTGCAAACATTCCACCCCCAAATTACTGCGAACATTCCACCCCCAAATTACTGCGAACATTCAACCCCCCGAATTACTGCGAACATTCCACCCCCAAATTACTGCGAACATTCCACCCCCAAATTACTGCGAACATTCCACCCCCAAATTACTGCGAACATTCCACCCCCAAATTACTGCGAACATTCCACCCCCAAATTACTGCGAACATTCCACCCCCAAATTACTGCGAACATTCCACCCCCAAATTACTGCGAACATTCCACCCCCCAAATTACTGCGAACATTCCACCCCGGCTCGCGTTCTTGCAGCGCGCTAACGGCGTGCTTACGGCGTGCCGGCGGCGTGCTTGCTGCGTGTTGGCTCCGAGACGACGCCGTGCTGCAGCTATGCCGGTGAAGTATACCACGGCCTATAAAGTACAGCCTCTGTAGAAATTTTATTACCTGCCCCAAGCCCTTCATTCTTCAGCTCCTCTTTAAAGAACACGCACTGCTGGGTGTCCAGCCTGTCTTGGATGTCCTCCCCCTGTGGCTCTATCGAGATTGGCGCGTTCGCGCACGTTTGTAGGCGCGACGACCTGACTATGTCGCTAATCAGGCATTCTCGGAGGCTCTGCAATTAAAATAAATTTATTGTAAGTATAAAACTTAGCCTAATTACATAAAAAATCTACAGAACCGAATGTAATAAATAAAAAAATGCTTACTACTATGTTAATGATTGTACCTATACTAAGCAAATATCTTGCTTTTATTTTAGGTATCTATTCTTATTATGTAGGTTAGTGCTTATGTGACAATTTAATAATTACACAATAACAATGATAAATTATGAAGGAAGTGAAAGTTCATAATCATATTACATTGTCACATAAGGACTTATTAAACAGGTATTAAATAGGTAAATTAAAATTAAGATTTGCCCATGAGTCATTTTTGTAATCTTATTTTGCATATAGTTTTATTCATGGGGTAAATACATAGAGTTACATGTTTATTCTTTTGCAGAGAAAACTACCTAGATTAAGTATAATTCAATATTATCATCATAAATGATCATGGCCACCAACTAAATGAAGCCAAACTATATCCACAGATATGAAAACGATGGGCCTGAGCCCAGAAATGACACAGTACCGCCAAGAATGGCGTAAGAATATCAGGGGGCTGTTACCATAAAAAGTTTATAAAGGGAGTGAAGAAAAAGAAGATTATCAAGTTTTTTGCACTGCCTTATTGTCTCCATAAATTAAGTTCAATTCATTTGAATTGAAAAGTATTTGAAAAGTTTTACTCAATTTGGTTATAGACATTTAAATGAACATAATTTGTAATTAATTTATCTGTTTAGGTGTGTCATACTTCTGTAAACTTATCTGAGTAATAGGAATAAATTTTCTGCTACCAGATTGTAACACTTCTAACTTAATCTGTGTATCAGTAACCTAGCCACTACTGACTCACTAATGCTAAGCAACAATCAAGTCAAGTTTTGCCAATTTTTAATTGAATCATTTTATTCATACTTTTGGGTCTAGCCAGATCATTTCTTCTCATGGTAAAGCTTGTAAGAGTGACAAGGATGGCTACATTCCATGACTATAGACATCAGCTTAGGGAGTAGGCTGCAGTTCTCTAGACTCTAAAATATATATTCTCTAAAATTCATAAAAGATCTACACACAATTTTAAAAGTAATTTTAAAAGTGCCCTATACAGGTGGCTTGGTAAAAAGGCATTCTACACAACACAGGAATTTATAAATTCGCAAAGTGACATAAGACTATAAAAACTTAAAACTCTATGTAGATAATACATACCTCATGAGTATAAGCTTGGAGGATTCTCTGTGAATCCTGCACTTGTTCTTTGAAGGCAGCCACTTTCCTCAGTGATGCTCTGCACTCCCAGCACATCATTGGGTTTGTCAGCTTCAGGTTGCCAGTCTGAAAACACAAAAAGTATTAGTTAATAGAGAATTCTTCTCCACTCTGGCCACTTGGACTGGCATGGGGTAGAGTGAAGATTGGAGGTGGCATTTGCTGCATGCGGCATGCAATCTAATATATTATTAAGGAAGAAGTTATTGTCTGATTAAAGGCTAAAAATAATATACAGGAGACATACAGAGGTGCTTGTGGCACAGTGGTTGCAAATTTTTGGTAGTGATACGAAAAGTTAAGCAACCTAAGGTGCACTCATGTTTGGGATGGGTGATGATTGAAACTATTAAAGTGACATCTACTTATAAGCATCTCCATGCTTTGAGAGGCATGTTACGCTGTTGGTATTTTATATTTTGGTTTTTTAACCTAGTCAGAGGCCCTCAGGCAGCTTAATAACATCTGACAGTAAGGTTTAAACTTCCAAAAATCCCTCCACCAAACTGCACTGTGGTGGAGTATGGCATGGACCACCTCATAGTTGAGGTGAGTCCTGTGCCTAGCAGTGGGACGTATATAGGCTGATTTACTTAATTACTTAACCCATTGAGACAAATTCTATTGAATTTAGCTCTTTCATTTAACAATAGAAAATTGATTTTGTCAGAGGTCTTCACGACACTTCACACACGATATTTCAGACAATAATAATAATAACAAAATGTAAATAAAATGCGAGATATATGTGTAGAAAAAGTTGTATAACTTCAAATTGAAGTTAACTGTACCTGAGATGGTATTTCCCGCAACGCATCGTAATAAAACCGAGCCAGTTTCTCGTCTGTAATCTTGTGCAGCGTTCGCCCAATACACAAACAGCCGCTGCATAGTAATTTGCATGGAATATCGTCTTTTTTCTCCTCGTAATCATCCATGATTTCAGAGATCGAGCTGTGAAAGCCTCGTCCTTAAGTTCACTGTTGTCGTTTATTTATGTCTTATGAATACATTCAGGAGACTTGATATCATGTTGGATTGGTTACATTAATTGATCAAGCAAGCAAATCAAGCAAATCATAAGAATGCGGCAGTAAACAACACAAAAAAAACACTTTCACTTTTAAAAAAAACTTGTACTTCAGAAACTGTTAAAACAAAAGATTATATCTAAATATATAGCTAGAAATAATAACAATCAAATATTTTTTTCAAATAATACTACTGTTTCTGTAAATAAGCGGTGAATTTATTTTAATCATATTTTGTATCATCTGCACTCGAAACAAAACAAAACGAGGCCATTTTTAAAAGAGTGACAGTTTTTTTCTTCTTCCACTTCTTCTGCCAATAGTGATGCGACACTATCCGACGATATGCAGCGTATCCGATATCAGTTGATAATTTTTATTAACAAAAAATATTAACTATTATTTACTTATATCACGACAGTCTCTTTCATACACATCAAAGTAAATAAGATTTTAAAAACAAGCACTGCAATGCAATGAAACAAAACAATGCTTTCAACCAGTCAGCACAGTCCGTCGTTTTCGCGAGAAGTCTTTTGATTTGAGGGCTTCAATCCGTAGACATCTATTTTTGAACTTGGCAACATTGAGCAAAGCAGCCATTTTGTGGTGTCGTAGTCGTGTGAAATATTCTTCATACATTTTCGTCTATTTTACATGGAAGTATTACTTTTTGTTGTGATTTGAAAAGTATTCAAAACAAATAAACTTTATACGAAGTTCACAAATAAGTGTTAAAAAATGGAGCAAGACGTAGATGATAGCTACAGAACGGTGTGCAGTACCTGCCTCAGTAGCGATCGGCATTTATTTTCGCTAAATGATGTGCCTCAAGCGTATCATGTGTTTTGTTTGCTAATGAGCGATTTTGCTGGCGATAGGGTAAGTTTAAAACTTTATCCTACTACTATTATAAAGGCGAAATTGTGACTATAGCAAGCTTATTAAGGGGTTGTTTGAATTACGTAAAGGGTCAACGAACCTTTGGCTCTTTGTCAAATAGCCTTCGCCTACCTAAAACTACTTTAGATACCTACTTATTTTCTAACGAATTATTTATTTACATCGACTGCGTGATATTCGGTATAATGTAAACATCCGGCATAAAATTACCTACCCCACCTTTCCCGAGGTCCACTCTATAAGTATATTAAATTTCATCAAGATCTGTTCAATAGTTTAGGTGTGAAAGCCTAACAGGCAGCAATACAGACAGACGGCAATGCAGATCTTCTACTATCATTATCTTAACGATTTGGGTAATTAAAATACACTTAAAGAAATGAAGAAAAAACCTGAAATCTGTGAACTTTTGTTTGTGCATATTTATTTTATTTCTATAGAATTAATTTTTGGGAAACATGCAGATAATACATTACATAACAAAATATGTATTTAAAATAACTCATAAACCAATTAAGTTTCCTCAGCTTAAATAATTTATAAAGAAAACCAATTTTTATTTTTTTAAATGAAAATATGTAAAACATTAAAAAAGATGATATTGCGGCAAGTTATGAATTTCTTTTTCAAACTTAACAAAAGTAGACGCAAAAATGTCAACTGACTGGAATTTATTATTATAGCCATTATAAATATGAGGCAAAAAAGAGTTAACAGCATACTTAGTCCTATAAAGTGGCACATGAAAAGGACACTGATGATGGGCACTTAAACAAGGACACCGAATAAAAATGTTAGCAAAAAGATAAGGAGAGTCAACAAGATTATGCCGAAATTTATAAAGAAAAATCTGGTCTCTTTCAATACAACTATGTAATGGGGGAAAGAATTCATATGAGCAACAAAGACACCTCTCATCAGCCTATATACGTCCCACTGCTGAGCACAGGCCTTACCTCAATTAAGAGGTGGTCCAAGCCATACTTCACCATGCGGGCTCAGTGCGGATTGGTGAAGGGGTGTCTGTTAGGTAAGTGACCAACCTTACTGTCAGATGTTATTAAGCCCCCCGAGGGCCTCTGACCAGGCTTAACGACTAATATCTGTCAATATTAACCGGGACCAACAGCTTAACGTGCCTTCCGAAGCACGGAGATGCATGTAAATAGACGTCACTTAAATAGTCAGAATGGTCACCCATCCCAAACATGATCGCGCCGTAGGTTGCTTAACTTTTGGGTATCACTACCAAAGCGCTGCAAACAAAGACACCATAGGATCTTATATAAACTTGTGAAATAAAATAGTGCAAGATTTGTTACAGACACTAGATCAGGGATGGTGAACCTTTATGCAACAACATGCCATCTTTTCTAATGAGTGATTATTAAAGTTTTAAAAGTGCCATAAAATAATTGAAATCCTTATTTGGGTATGTAATAATTAACCTTAATTTAAAATTAATTTACAGTATGGAGATCCCACACTGGAGGTAGCTCAGTATGTCTGCTGGGAGTGCTTTGCTCACATGAAGAGGTTTGCAAAGTTCAAGACCCAGGTGCAGAATGCCCAAGATCACCTCAGAGTGCTGGCGCTGAGCCGGGCGCAAGAGGTAAATATAACATACCTACAACAAACATTTTAAACAAGTTACAATACAACCCTAGTAGGCCAAAGTAAGGAGAACATGCAAAACTTCACAGCAACAAAGTTCTGCAAGCCATCGCCGACAGTGGGGACGGTCTGCTTGTCGAGCACTTGTGTAAATTAAATTAACTTGAGAATCCATGCCTATGCAGTGTTTCCCCACCACTCCTTAGACAATCACACATGTGTCTTGCCTGCGTGTCCCAGCACCTGTACATGTGAGGACCTCTACAAGGCCACTGACAATGCTTTGTTGGTGGCTGAGTTTTGGTCTTCAATAATATAATTATGCCTAGTTCGATAAGAAGAAGATGGCCTTTGTAGAGAAGTGTGGTGCTTACCATAATTTCTATTTCAGGGCATAATGGACCACACATATATGTCCCAATCTCTATCCTGTCTCGAAGTCACCACCAAGTCTGACTATGACAAGATATACTTTGACTACGCTCAGGAACAGTGGGCAACCAGATACATTCTACCTGTAACTGATGAAGAAGTGAAGGACGAAGACCATGATGCGTTGCAGAATAACATCAGTCTGGATATTGATTCGCAGATACTTGAAGGTATGTTGAAATTGTTTAAACACTGGCTGTTAGAATAAATGACTCGCCTGTATTTTATTACTGTAATGGTGCTTGTGATGCAGTTGGTTCAGTGATTTGGTAGTGATACCAAAGTTCAGCAACCTTAAGCTCAGTCATGTTTGGGATGGGTGACCGTTAAGACCTTTTAAGTTAAGAATATTAACAAGCATCTTGTGCTTCGGAAGACAAATTAAGCCTGGTCAGAGGCCCTCGGGCGGCTTAATAACATCTGACAGTAAGGTTGGTCACTTTACCTAACAACAACCACCCCTCCACTGAGCCAAAAGTATTAAGTAAAGAATGGCTCGTACCACCTCATAGTTAAGGTGAGGTCTGAGCTGTCTCTAGTTTTGATTACATTATTTGCGTTAGAAAAATTTCATTAATACAATTTTTTTCTGTGTTATTTAGTTTTCATCTGAAAATAAATTATTATATATGATTATTATTATGTTCTTAGCTGAGGTGTTCCCCTTAGATTATATTATAACTTGGATCTTTTCAAGAAAAGATTGAATAGGCTGTTACTACACAGACATGGTCCTTCCTCGGGCACTTACCATTAGGTGAAATTGTGGCCAAATGTCTGTCTAGTTACTTATTAAAAAAAAACTTTAAACTCGACCAAGAAAAAAAAAGTAAGTCCGACTCGTTTATGCGCGTCCATGCTAGGAAACGGAGTGGGACATCGTTTACATCTCATCTCATCAGCCTATATAAGTGCCACTGCTGGGCACAGGCCTTACCTCAACTATCAGGCCATACTCCACCACGCGGGCTCAGGGCGGATTGGTGGTGGAGGGGTGTGTGTAAGGTAAGTGATCAACCTTACTGTCCGATGTTATTAAGCCTCCCGAGGGCCTCTGACTAGGCTTAACGACTAATATCTGTCGATATTAAACGGGACCAACCGCTTAACGTGCCTTCCGAAGCACGGAGATGCTTGTAAATAGACGTCACTTAAATGGTCAGAATGGTCACCCATCCCAAACATGACCGCGCCTTAGGTTGCTTAACTTTTGGTATCACTACCAAAGCGCTGCAACCACTGCGCCACAAGCCATCATTTCATGTGTGAATTTTTATTATGTGAATAAAGCATGTATTTGTTTGTTCGTTTCAGTACCAGAGTTGGTTCTAGAGAATACAATGACCGGTGTGATGTCTCACATAGTTGTCGACACGGATTCGCTCGCCTCGACCACCGCTACTTATACCCACCAGGTGAAGGACATCGCGTGAGTGTGCATGTATCTACTTTATAATTTGTAGAAGTCATTACATATATGTATGGTCGATTTGCATAACTTCAACACTAGACAAAAAAAATGGCTTCTTCTTTTTAAAGAAAATGGCAATGTGCGTGACGCGTTTGCAAGGCTTAGATTGATTAAATTTTTAACTTAATATTTTTGTTAATTTAAGGTAGCAGTTAACGCTAAGCAGGTTTATCCTAAAACTAAAGACACCGAATTATAACATTACAAATAGGGGTTAGAAATATTAGTATGAATGGCGTGCTGTTCTACGTTTTAGGCTTTATAAAGTTGGTAACTCAGTTATGGGTGATATCATGATATAATTTTTTAATAAATTATCTAAACATTTAATTCCATTGCTAAGTCCAAAAACGTAATTTTTCAGTATAAGACTTAAGGTTCATGTTAAATTTTTAAATCAGTTAGGTAAAGTAAAAAAAGGCTGATATGACGATGATGAATGAGCTATTTACTCAGTCTATGTTCGAATAATGAGTGTTTAATGTTTAAGCTTAGAGTTAAGTTCCGAAAACAGTCGCTAGATGGCGCTGTACTGAGTTAACTCGCGGTGTCGTTTTGTTTACGTGTTTTCTTATATGTTCTTGCGAACGAATAAATTTTGTCTTGCTATCGGAACCCTAGTTTCATTCGGGGTTCCTTCCTGTGGGCTTTTTGTGGACTTGTCCAATGAGCTTATTATTATCTATTTCCAGCACAATAGGAATACCGAACATGGAAGTGAAGACGAAAAATCCTAAATGCAGCTACACAACTGAGTACATGTCGGAAGAAGAAATGCTACAGATTAGGGAGGAGATGAAACAAAAAGTGCAATACGCCAGTTCCGTATACAAGTGTGAATTGTGTATTATTGGGTTTTATACGCAGCAACAAGTCGAGGATCATTTTGTGTCCGACCACCGAGCGAAGCCAGGTAGGAGTTAATTAAAGGCCGTTTTTTTTTTACATTTTCAAAAATTGTAGCTAGTTTTTCAGTGCCAAAATATCTTATAGATGTTTAATTATCTATACATCCCCATGCTGACATTTTGGGGGACTATAATTGAATAGAAATAATTTAATTTCGACATTATAAACAAGCAATAAAACATAAACATCAGATGTTTATGTCTTATAGATTCTATAAGCATCATCCATGATAGATAAAGTGGCTCCAGTACCAGAAGTTAATGCTCACTTCGCCCAACATCAGTTTTCGCAGTTGTCTTCACAAATATACAACATAATAAATAAAATACTAGCAGTACTTACAAAGTAGTCAAAAAGTCTGGACCATGATGAAGATGAAACTGAAAATATTCTAAAAAATTGTACCTAAATAATTAAATGACAGCACTCACACGCACGCACGCACGCACACACACAAATACGCACTTTTTATATAATTTGTTTTGAATTAGATTAAGTCGTTTAAAATAGTATCTACATTAAAATTAGTTACGTATTTTTACGTTATTTTTTTAATCTTAATATGAGTGACAATTGTGTTGTAATAAAAATATAATATTATTTATTTATAAATACCAACACATAATACAATTAACTTCATATACCTCTAAGGTGAATCATGGCTGTTCATAATTTCTTTTGTGTGTAACAACAAGTATATTAGCCATGTTTATGAACCAATAAATGATTGATTTATTGCATTGAAATAAAATAAAATGGCGCCGATAAGGCCGCCCGCCCGCTCAGCATAAGTCGCACTGATTTTCAGCGGTATACGTAAACTGTACTGAGAAAGTGATCTTAACGCTGATTAACACTTCCTAGGCGTTTGTTAGCCGCTAGGGGTCCACATCAAGTACGCTAGATATCTTAATAACTATCTACTTTGGCAATTGCAAAGAAAAACTTTAAATTTTGACATATCAGCATCAACAACGGCAATATCTATACAATATCAAAAATAATTTATTCAATTTCACAGGCAAAAGTTGTTGCAAAGTGTGTTACGTGTACGTGGATGATATGTCGCTCACCGAACACACGTTGACACACTACGTGAGACACGTGTGCAAGTTGTGCGGGCACACGTGTTACAGTACGAAGTTGATGAATTTGCACGCGAGCAAACACGGAATTAAGTCGGCGAAAGGTGTGATCGGGATAACTAAGAGTAAGGTGAGTTATAGACTACAATTTCGACCACGTCAGCCGATCTCAACAGAGATCAGCCAACTACGCAGGAGATATTATAGTGCACAAGTGTGAGCGCAATACACAGGTGCACTCGCTGTTCCATCACTCTCAAAGTTCGGTGAGACGGCAATCCGCCATGACCGGAGAGAGATCAGGCGCAGGACCAACGGCTTAACGTGCGCACCGAGGCACGGGGGTGTAACACCGACAACTTCCCGACTCCGAGCTGTTCATGACAGAAAATCTCAGAAACAATTTTGGCTCGACCTGGGATTCGAACCCAGGTCCTCTCGGATGTAAAGAAGAAACTTTGCCACTACACCAACGAGGCAGAATTATAAAATATAATTTAAGTTGAATTGTGAAAAATAGCGTTATTTTTCTTTCACAGGACAAAAAGGGTAAATCCGACGACAAACCGCCACCCAAAGCCGGCGACCTGAGGAAACTTCTGTCGAAAACCACCATTGAAGGTTACCAGTGCTTGGAATGTGATATGTTCTTCAAGTGAGTAATGCTGTTTACATTTCCACTTGTCTCTTTCACTTGTACTAGCGGGAGCGTGGGTACGAATGAAATAGATGCTGAACGCCCGATATAGGGGGCCAGCAATAAACTACGTCACACGTTAAGGGGGGGGGGGGGGCGACGTAGTGTGACATTGTGTGACAAGGGGGTGGGAGGGGTCCTTAATTTCGTAACGTCACATTTCAAAACTCATTATAATCACAGAATGAGTTTTGTGCACAGTTGCTTAACAGTACGGGTTGGCTGGAAGAGATCCCTCTTTAGAGATAAGTCCTACATAATTTAAATTGAAATAAAAAAATACGGAACTGCTGTTTCAATTAAGTTATTATTTCTAGGTGTAAAAATGTAATAAATGTGACGTCACAGGACCTAGGTAGGGGGGGTCTCACAAATGTGACCAGCTGTGACAAGACGGGAGGGGGAGTCAAAATATAATGAAATTTGTGAGAGTTAAATTTGTAGAAATTTGCGTGATTAATGGATGGCCCCTAATTGACTTATTACTGTCCTTAAGGTGCTTCAAAGATGCGTCATACACTACGTCTGACTTTCAATTTTATTTAATTAATTTTATTTAAGTGTAATATAAGAATATGGGTGTAATTTACCTGAAATAAAGATTTATTATTATTATTATTACTACACACTTTCATCCTTATTGAATCTTCTGTTCCGAGTCTGTGAAGGCCTACTACGAAAAACGAAATCCGTCAAAACGATACCACTTTTTGTTGAGTTTCTGTATTGTTAGCATTAACAATGCAAATTTTTGTACAATGTGAATATTTAAAGAAAAAAACGGACCGCCACAGGCGGAACTCGAACTCGCACCTCTCGTAAGCCGGACCTGCCTCACCAATTGAGCCGTGTTGTGCTCTGTAGCTACGCCACCGTATATTTTTTTATATTGATATAACCCATTTTTACGTACAGCTAACGGACATGACGTACATGTATTATTTGTGAATGTACGACTTTTAATTAGAGGAATAAAATTAAATTAATATGGCGTTGCTGCAGAGAATTCTCTGTAGCCACGCCACCTGTAATCAATATTTGTAGATACAATTTCAGCTATTTCTTTGAATGTATATAATGTACGAACGCTGTGTATTGTGTACCAATGATAAGTATGAATAAATATGGTTATTCTAATGTTGAATTCTAAACTCGCAAATTTCCCCTTATATTATTTTAGCTATGACTTCAGATTAACAGGAAAATTAAAACAAAACAATTTCATAAATGTATGTTATTTATCATAACGTTCTAGGTGCTCACCAAAGTATTTTTATACCCTAAGACTAAGTACCATGTAAAAAACTATTTATAACTATTGGATGCTAAACGTGCCATAACCATATTATTATGAAATATAAATATCAGACACACATTCATTGATCTGACTCCAATTACTCAGCTTAGGCGCTTGTGTTATGGAAATAACACCCAGACCCTTTTTTTTTTTTTTTAACGTCAGGAAATGTCGATTACGCACCGTACCCCTCCGTCGGGGACCGGAGGGGCGTGTGTGGGACTCCCCCGGATACGGGTATACCCACTAAAACCTGACGAAGCCCGCTGCGTGTGGCTGTGACAGCAGGGGCCGCGCTGTCTCAACAGTCCCGCGACCCTTGCCAGCAGCAACGTCCGCCCTCTAAGCAGGAGGGCGGATCTCATCCCACTCCAGACGGCACACTGGCGCCGTCTCTCAGGAGAGATGTCGAGACCGGTTTGACCCCACCAGTCATACGCCCCAGAGCCCCTCTGCGTGACTCTGGAACTAGGGGTAACTTTTTATTGTGGTTTTCTACCACTCAGCCCGTAGGCTCCTGACCTCTCAGTGAGGTAACAGGGGGGCTTTTTAGTGAGGATCCCCCACCTCTCGGCCCGGACAAACGTCCCGACGACCACCGGCCCCACTGGGGTAACGGCTTGCCCGACAGGCCCGCCGAGTTGACGAGACCTGCCGCGCCACCGCACTTCGGACCCGGGCAGATGCCCCGTCGGCCCTACTTGCCTCGCAGGCTTAACCTGCTGAGCGCCAAGCGCTCCCAATTACGGGCCACTCCGCGCGATCCTCTCCGAGACGAGAGAAGGGGAGTAGAACCCAAGACCGGGGCGTAGAAGCCCCGCGGGAGCCCAGCTGGATGTGGGCTCAACCGCCGCCGCCGCTGTCAGACCATCAGCCTGACGCCGAAATCCGTTCGACGCCAGTTGCCCGGGGTGCGCCACGAGGAGGCTGTCTGACCTGGCACCCCAACACCCAGACCCGAGCCAACGTAGAAAAGTTCGTTTCCCAAATTAACCCGACCGGGAATCGAACCCGGGACTTATATAAAGTTTACTTTATTTTACATGGTACTTAGTCTTAGGGTATAAAAATATTTTGGTGAGCACTTAAAATGTTATGATAAATAACTTACATTTATGAAATTTGTTTTGTTTTCATTTTCCTGCTAATCTGAAGTCATAGCTAAAATAATACAGGGTGATTAAGAAATCGTGTAATTCCTTTAAACGACATGATCAGCTGCTTATACACGGTGTAAAAAAAACCTTAACGAAGCCGAATACCACATATTCTACCAATTGTTACGATCATTTTTTTCCTTTACACCATACCTGGGAAGTTAACGGTTACTGAGGTATTGATGGTTAAAGTTGGAAAAAAAAATTGATGATTTTTACAGAAATGTCTTTTGTCCGTTATAAATAAACTTTTTTCCAAAGAAACATGATACCAATTTTCACTAGTTCTTTTATAAAAAGCCTCTAAATGGCACACGCCGCAATGAATAGCGCCCACGCACACTACTGCGCTGCCCTGTAAATGAATGAAAGTGAACGCACACGGCCACGGCGCTGTCGACCGGGCACAAGGGCGCGCGATCAGCTGGCCTGTTGCCTTATGATTATGAGTTCATTGACATCCGAAAGCAAACATTAACGTCGTGGCAGGTTCGTAATACGTGCCGTCATCACTGCGCAGGTAGGTAGGTATCCTAGTTGCTAAACATTCTACTTTGTCAGATTAATGTTCTTAATTTTTGTGCCCGCCTGGCAATCGAACGTAGGAGTCCAAAATCAAATACTGCTACTTTAACCATAAGAAGGAACGAGGCTTGTAGTTGGTTCTTATTAATTACAAACATAGGACTTGGTAATTTTAATGTTCTTAAGTTTAGTGCCCGCCTGGCAATCGAACGTAAGTAGATCTCCAAAATCGAATACTGCTACTTAAACCATAAGAAGGAACGAGGCTTGTAGTTGGTTCTTATTAATAACAAACATAGGACTTAGTAATTTTAATGTTCTTAAGTTTAGTGCCCGCCTGGCAATCGAAATGACCATAAAAAGGAGCGAGGCTAGTTGTGTACTTCCTTACTTATCACGAAATCCTAATTTAGTTAAGAACAGTTTTAAAACTGCGTTAGATGTACCATAAAACCTACGTTTTATGTTAATTTATTTTTTGTTAAGTACTTTGACAAGGTATCAGTTACTGAAAAAAAAGGTAGGTAAATAAACATTTCAACAATTCTTGATTTAAACGCCTACACAAAAGAAATAGCAAACTTCAAAGCGGCGTAATAATGCCGACGAATTTAAACAGGTAAACCTAGGTTCAAAATACCAGAATTTAATCTCTAATAACAACCAAAACTAAGAAAAATTTGATTGCACTTCTTATTATTCTCTTAACAACTACATTCAACCTTCATAATTTCTTGAAGAACAATAATTCTACATAATAAACTTTCTTATAAAAGTAACTCGATTGTCCCATACATTAATGCAAAAGGAAGCGCCTTAGGAAATATTCACTTAATTTCGTTTATAACGGACTTAAGTGTATGACTTGTTTAAGTAAATCAGTTAGGTGCTAATTAAATGCTCCTGAGGTCCTTATTTAAATTAGTTACCAGATGAAGAGTGTAACCGATTTATTGCTTCCATAATCTTGTTTTCATGTGGCAGTCTTAATGATTCGACTCGTAAGCCGTTATCGCTTTCGAGAGGCGGGGTATAATCGTAACACCAACTTCCGTCTAGACGTGTCACTAAAAATAAACGTTTATTTAATGTAAGTAAGTAAAATTAAGATTAATTTATGTTAATAAGTACTTGAAACAATAATTCTAACAAAATGATTTCTTGCTTCATGATTTCAAAATACGCGCACTCGCACCTCGCGCTCGAGCTCGGCTCGCACAGTTTCCTCCCCCAGCCCCCGCAAGTTTGTCGGCGAATTCAAAGTGAAAAATACCGGAATCTAATGCAAGCAAGTGAAAATTTAGTTCGGTTGTTACGTCATCGAATGCGCTTGTTTACTGTTTTCGCGTACGGGCTGCGTTTCAAAGTGTTTTGTGTTGTGGAGTAAACTTGTTTGAGATGCCTTGGTATCAGTTTAGTGCTCGTGAGTTTGTGAACATGGTGTTCTGCTACGGGATGGCTCATGGGAATGCGTCCGATGCGTTGCGAATTTACGGCACGGAGTACCCTAGCGCGCATCAGCCTCGTGACCCCCGCGTTATCACTCGGGCTGTTCAGCGTCTGCTGGATAGTCAGCCGATCGTACCAGTGGTGGAGTCAGGGCGTGGCTCGATAAGCTCTACGACGGAACAAGCCATCCTCGACGTCATGCATGCGAACCCTCGTCTGGGCGTGCGAACAGCTACAAAAGTGCTGCGTAGAAGGCGAGGTCATCGTGTAAGGCACGTGGTGTCTCATTCAACTGTGCATAAAATTTTAAAAAGGGACGGTCAAAAACCCTACAAAATTAATAAAATACACGCCCTGGTGCCTGGCGACACCCAACGTCGAATGACATACTGCAGATGGTTAACAGGTCAAGGTCGTGGGTTTGTGAGGAACGTCATTTTCACCGACGAGAGTACGTTCACAAATAATGGAATGTGGAACCGCCGCAATGCGCATTATTGGTGTTCCGTGAACCCACATCAAACGCAACAAACTGGCTTCCAGACTCGGTGGAAGCATAACGTTTGGGCTGGTATCGTTGGGAACCAAATCCTGGGGCCAGTTTTTTTGCCAGAAAGAATGACTGGAGCAGCGTATTTGAATTTAATAAATGACCATGTGACGGAGGCTCTGGACAACATGCCACTGTCTCAGATGCGAGAGACGTGGTACCAGCATGACGGCGCACCGCCTCACATCGTGAGACCCGTACGTGAACGGCTCAACGAATTGTTTGGTGACCATTGGATCGGCAGGTTTGGCCCTCACGCGTGGCCTGCGCGATTGCCGGACCTAACTCCGCTAGACTTTTTTTTGTGGGGTTTTGTCAAAGACAGGGTTTTTGACCAGCCTTGTAATACGAGTGAAGAAATGCGCGAAAAAATTATTAATGTATTCGACGAACTCAAACGACGAACAGTGCAAGAAGGGATCCTGGAGAGAGTGCATGTAAACACGCTGTACCGAGCGCGTGTTTGCCTGGAGATGGAAGGACGACAGTTTGAGCCACAGCTGGTTCGGATCGAGAGGCCTGACCTGAACGACACTGATCAAGAGTAGGTAAGTACCTAAATGCAACGATGATTGTGTCATGTCATGTTGTAGTTTTTGGTTAGTAAGGTACCTACCTACCATTACTTGTTATTATTACTCGAACCGAACCGCGTCGCGGCGGATAGCAACACGCCCCGCGGTCACTGCCCCGCGTGCGCGCTATACATTGCGGGTTGGAAATAAATTGATTTTTTTGATGTCAAAAAATAAAAGTTGCTTCCCAGCCAAAATTTCTTTTTTATACGATTTGGTATGGTGTACTGAACGCGTGGTTGACGGCTTCGTTAAGGTTTTTTTTACACCCTGTATAGAACGATTCTGCAAGGGTCATTTTCCGATCAGGAATCAAAAGAATAAAAATCAATTTAAGATCGCAGTAGAGAAGATTAGTGCTTACTTAATCATATCATATCATTGAATGAGAAAAAAGACAAAAATAAAAATAATTAATTATTACCAAACTAATTCAAAATTATTCTTAATTCATTAAGCGCAGTGGCCGCTCCCTTTTCAATGACCTTGGAGTTCAATGCACTCGAGCGTTTGTCAGGCCGAGAAGCGGGGGTCGCGCGCAAACTCACTCGTATCAGCCGATGTAACAGATTCAAGATAACAATGATTAAAACAGTCTTCAGATCTTTTTTTTATGTGTAACTTATCGATACAACTAATGACTAGTTCCTGAGTTTAAAAAGCCACAAAAGATAAACAATACCATAAACTTCCTTGAACTTGATTCAAATAATTTATCGTCAAGCTAGAGTCCCAAGTTGTGTTCCGAAACAAGAATCTCATACTTAGAAGCAAGACAAAACATCAGGAAATGCCTTATTCCACCTTGCTTAGCAAAACAATCTCTAAACATTGCTCACTTTAGCTAAACGTAAACTTCGAAATAAACTTAGCAGGAATGAAAGCTCAGCTCACGGTAAAATAAGACTGATTGAGCACGTACACCACAGACTAGTGCCTAGTCATTGAGCACTACCTACCTGAGTTGTTTACACCAAATAAACTAATCGAAAAAAAAATAACATGTAGTTTCATGGAACATTCACTTACACAATCATCACTACACGTGCACGTCCTTTTGTGACATATCTTATGATGAAGTAATGAACTAGGTATTTTTTATATTTATATTTTTTTATATTTCCACAACAATCACACCAATTCTCTAGTCCCAAATTAAGCTACGAGGCTTGTGTTATGGGTACTAGACAACGGATAAACATACTTAAATACTTTTTTTTTGTAAATAAATACATATTATACATAGAAAACACCCAGAGCAGTACAAACACACATGTTCATGCACACGTATGCTAGTACTGTGCGGGGATCGAACCCGCGCCCTTGGTTTTAGAAGTCCGACCTGTGGACCACTGCACCAAGCGGTCGTCGAGAGTATTGTTATAATATTGCAAAAACCTCTAAAACACACAAAATTTACGTCGACTGCGCAAGCGACGCGGGCTTCCGGTTGCAGTGCATTGTCAAACTACGACAATACGACATGTTAATTACAATTTCACTTACTGATAATCTCCGCTAAACAAAATCTCAAGATGCGAGATGCAATGCCACGTTCCATTCTGCACTACTGCATTCACCATACTGAACTTTCACACTTATTATTATTACTAACAACAACAAATGAACAAACCAGTAACAATTTAAATTTTATTTGAGTTTATGCAAAAAATAGCAAAACTAGCTCTTATTCCCTTGACATAGGATACTTATGAATGCTTTGGCGGCGAAATGCTTTCATGACGGCACGTGTAACCTTATTGCAAGGCAATAAAAGTGATTTCAGTTGTTTCTTACTCATTTCTTCAAACACTTGCCGACATGCTTTTTGCTAAAGACCTTTTGAACTTATCAAAATCTTTTTGATAAGTTCATAAGGTCTTTAGCAAAAAGCAGCTGAGTTATAAGCAGCTGATCATGTCGTTTAAAGGAAGTATGATTTCGTATTCACCCTGTATAAGGGGAAATTTGCCAGTCTAGAATTCAACATAAGAATAACCATATTTATTCATACTTATCATTGGTACACAATACACAGCGTTCGTACATTATATACCTTCAGAGAAATAGCTGAAATTGTATCTACAAATATTGATTACAGGTGGCGTGGCTACAGAGAATTCTCTGCAGCAACGCCATATTAATTTAATTTTATCTTTCTAATTAAAAGTCGTACATTCACAAATAATACATGTACGTCATGTCCGTTAGCTGTACGTAAAAATGGGTTATATCAATATAAAAAAATATACGGTGGCGTGGCTACAGAGCACAACACATTGAGCCACCGTGACACTTACTCGTCGGTCCGAATTTCTTTAAGTATTAATCTACACGGTCGTAATGAGTGAGTAGTCGTACATGCTGTACCCCACCACCTTTTCAGTATCTTGTGTATGTGATTTTGAAAGTGTTTTTCTATTTTGTAAAAAATGTGATACTGAATAAAAATTTTTTCTTTCTTCTTTCTTATTTTTTTTTATATTAAACTTGTTTTTATTTTCTGTCTTTACAGAAACTCGCGAGCAAGAAAGAACCACGTGGCCCGTTTCCATAGAGAAGGTCTTCAATGCGACCACTGCAAGAAGAGATTCGTCAATCGGACCACTCTCACCACACATCTCAAGTAAGTCATAAATAAATATACAACAACATCACATACATTGATCTGACTCCGTGGTAAGTACCTTAAGCACTTGTTCGAAAAGATATTACACTTAAAAATTTATTTTCGGCCCCGGTCATCAGAGAAGATTCGAACCCCCGACCTTTGGAAGTCCGGTCCAATTCTCTAACCCACTGAGCTACCGAAAACTTTAATGGATTCGTTGAATTCTGTAAGTGCTTTCTAACGCTTTGAGCCAGCGTATGTTTCATCAATGATTGTGGGGGACACCCTCAAATCACCCGAGAGAAATATTTTTACAAATATTTAACAATTGGTTAAGATTAAACAGGTCAAATTTTATATAATACGTTTTTTTAGCACTTGTGTAACAGATATCAGAATCAACAGTGGTATTACAAATAAACTTAAACAAATACATATAACACTCAGACCAGTACAAACAGGCAAATTTATGTGTGCTTATATTTTATTTTCGCAACTTGTCCACAGACTCCACGAAGGTCCACCCCCACGGAAAGAGTGCCACATCTGCCACAAAATGGTGCGCGTGATCCAACTCAAATATCACATACAAAGGCACGAGAACCAACGCAGGTAGATACTTAAACTCTAATTGCCAACCAAGAATACCATTTTCTTGGAATTCCTCAAGGCGTACTCCATTGAGTTTTGAGTCAAGTCACGACTTAGAATATGGGTGTAAGCCTTACTAAACAATTACAATTACTTACTGTAAATCAATTTTGAAAAGAGGCAATGACAATAGTGACTGAGTTTCTTGCGCCACTTCTTCTCAGCACTGGCCCAAATTGTCCCGAAGCGGTGGTAGGGTTAATTTATATGTTGGGACGTGTAAAAGTGCTAGTTGTTAGCCTATTTACAGAAATAAATGGATTTTATTGGATTTTTATTTTACTACAAAATAATTCGACACTGTTGAATGCATATGTTAATAATATCCATCATCATTATCAGCCAAAGGACGTCCACTGCTGAACATAGGCCTTCCCCACAGTTTTCCACATCGACCGATCACAAGCGGTCAGCATCCAGAGTGATCCTGCGATCTTCACGCGGTCGTCTGTCCATCTTGTCGGTGGACGTCCTACGCTGCGCTTTTGGTCGAAGGGTCTCCAATCCAGAACTTTTCTGCCCCAACGGTCATCAGTTCCTCGCGCTATGTGCCCTGCCCATTGCCACTAATAATAATAATACTCATAATATAATATATACTAATAATCCCAATAATATCGAATCAACTTAAAATGTATGTGTGTAGAATAATATTATGGCCTACACTTTAAACACCCCTCACTGCAATGTTTATTCACTTGATTTGACGTTCAGTCGTAATGAGATCGTGCCTCCTCCACAGGTACTCGTGTACGGACTGCGACAAGGTGTTCTCGCACCTCGCCACGTACCAGGCGCACCTTAAGTACAGCCGCGCGCACGCCACCGACGAGGTTTTCAAGTGAGTGATAAATTAACTTCGCTTAGATAGTCAAATTCACACATAATAGTTCACACATAAAACTAACACTATAGCGAGTGACTCAGGTGTGTGGTAAGTGACTCAACTTAGTGTAGAATTACTTAGCTTATAAGAGAGTGAATAAACTCACTGTAAAGTCACGTAGCTCAGTGAAGAGTGACCGAGCTCAATGTAGAGTGACTTAGCTCAGTGTAAAGTTACGCAGCTCAGTGGTGAGTGACCCAGTTCAATGTAGAGTGATCTAGCTCAATATAGAGTGACCTAGCTCGATATGGAGTGACCTAGCTCAATATAGAGTGACCTAACTCAACATAGAGTGACCAAGCTCAATATAGAGTGACCTAGCTCAATATGGAGTGACCTAGCTCAATATAGAGTGACCTAGCTCAATATAGAGTGACCTAGCTCAATATAGAGTGACTTAGCTCAATATGGAGTGACCTAGCTCAATATGGAGTGACCTAGCTCAATATAGAGTGACCTAGCTCAATATAGAGTGACTTAGCTCAATATAGAGTGACCTAGCTCAATATGGAGTGACCTAGCTCAATATAGAGTGACCTAGCTCAATATAGAGTGACCTAGCTCAATATAGAGTGACTTAGCTCAATATGGAGTGACCTAGCTCAGTGTAAAGTTATGCAGCTCAGTGGTGAGTGACCCAACTCAAAATAGAGTGACCTAGCTCAGTGTATATTAACTAAATCTAATGGAGCATGACTAAGCTCAAGCTGCCACGGGAATCAACGCCGGTACTCGTGTACGGACTGCGACAAGGTGTTCTCGCACCTCGCCACGTACCAGGCGCACCTTAAGTACAGCCGCGCGCACGCCACCGACGAGGTTTTCAAGTGAGTGATAAATTAACTTCGCTTAGATAGTCAAATTCACACATATTAGTTCACACATAAAACTAACACTATAGCGAGTGACTCAGGTGTGTGGTAAGTGACTCAACTTAGTGTAGAATTACTTAGCTTATAAGAGAGTGAATAAACTCACTGTAAAGTCACGTAGCTCAGTGTAGAGTGACCGAGCTCAATGTAGAGTGACTTAGCTCAGTGTAAAGTTACGCAGCTCAGTGGTGAGTGACCCAGTTCAATGTAGAGTGATCTAGCTCAATATAGAGTGACCTAGCTCGATATGGAGTGACCTAGCTCAATATAGAGTGACCTAACTCAACATAGAGTGACCAAGCTCAATATAGAGTGACCTAGCTCAATATGGAGTGACCTAGCTCAATATAGAGTGACCTAGCTCAATATAGAGTGACCTAGCTCAATATAGAGTGACTTAGCTCAATATGGAGTGACCTAGCTCAATATGGAGTGACCTAGCTCAATATAGAGTGACCTAGCTCAATATAGAGTGACTTAGCTCAATATAGAGTGACCTAGCTCAATATGGAGTGACCTAGCTCAATATAGAGTGACCTAGCTCAATATAGAGTGACCTAGCTCAATATAGAGTGACTTAGCTCAATATGGAGTGACCTAGCTCAGTGTAAAGTTATGCAGCTCAGTGGTGAGTGACCCAACTCAAAATAGAGTGACCTAGCTCAGTGTATATTAACTAAATCTAATGGAGCATGACTAAGCTCAAGCTGCCACGGGAATCAACGCCGGTACTCGTGTACGGACTGCGACAAGGTGTTCTCGCACCTCGCCACGTACCAGGCGCACCTTAAGTACAGCCGCGCGCACGCCACCGACGAGGTTTTCAAGTGAGTGATAAATTAACTTCGCTTAGATAGTCAAATTCACACATATTAGTTCACACATAAAACTAACACTATAGCGAGTGACTCAGGTGTGTGGTAAGTGACTCAACTTAGTGTAGAATTACTTAGCTTATTAGAGAGTGAATAAACTCACTGTAAAGTCACGTAGCTCAGTGAAGAGTGACCGAGCTCAATGTAGAGTGACTTAGCTCAGTGTAAAGTTACGCAGCTCAGTGGTGAGTGACCCAGTTCAATGTAGAGTGATCTAGCTCAATATAGAGTGACCTAGCTCGATATGGAGTGACCTAGCTCAATATAGAGTAACCTAACTCAACATAGAGTGACCAAGCTCAATATAGAGTGACCTAGCTCAATATGGAGTGACCTAGCTCAATATAGAGTGACCTAGCTCAATATAGAGTGACCTAGCTCAATATAGAGTGACTTAGCTCAATATGGAGTGACCTAGCTCAGTGTAAAGTTATGCAGCTCAGTGGTGAGTGACCCAACTCAAAATAGAGTGACCTAGCTCAGTGTATATTAACTAAATCTAATGGAGCATGACTAAGCTCAAGCTGCCACGGGAATCAACGCCGGTACTCGTGTACGGACTGCGACAAGGTGTTCTCGCACCTCGCCACGTACCAGGCGCACCTGAAGCACAGCCGCGCGCACGCCTCCGACGAGGTTTTCAAGTAAAATTACTTCGGTTAGATAGTTAAATTTACATAAACACTATAGCAAGTGACTCAGGTCTGTGGAGAGTGACTCAACTTAGTGTAGAGTTACTTAGCTTATTAGAGTGTAACATAACTCAGTGTAAAGTTACGCAGCTCAGTGGTGAGTGAACCAGCTCAATATAGAGTGACCTAGCTAAGTGTATATTGACTAAATCTAATAGAGCCTGACTAAGCTCATGCAGCAACGTACAGCGACACGGAAACCAACTCCGGTACTCGTGTACGGACTGCGATAAGGGGTTCTCGCTCCTCGCCATGTACACCTTTAGTAGAGCCGCGCGCAAGCCACCGACGAGGTTTTCAAGTGATTTAACTCTTTATTGAACAACAGAGACAACTACGCAATGAAAAATTTACTTTTTACATCTTGTGTACCACTTTTGAACAATATTGCGCACTTTTGACCCAATTAATAGTTACCCAGAACTGTGTAGAGTGAAGTGACACAGTTTATTGAAAGGTGACCAAACTTAGTGTAAAGTTACGCAGCTCAGTGAAGAGTGACTTAACTCAGCGGAGACTGACCCAGCTTAGAGTTAAGTAATTCAGCTCAATGTAGGGTGACTTGGCTCTGTGTAGAGTGACCCAGCTTAGAGAACAGTGACTTAACGCAGTGGAGAGAAACTCAGTTGATTGAAGAGTGATCCGCTCAGAGGTAAGTGTTAGAATTCAAGTACCACGCACAGCGACACTGGAACGAACGCCGGTACTCGCGGACGCACTGCGACAGTCTCGCTCCTCACCACGTACCAGGCGCACCTTAAGTAGAGCCGTGCGCACGCCACAGATGAGGTTTTCAAGTAAAATTACTTCGGTTAGATAGTTAAATTCATATAAACACTATAGCAAGTGACTCAGGTCTGTGGAGAGTGACTCAACTTAGTGTAGAGTTACTTAGCTTATTAGAGTGTAACATAACTCAGTGTAAAGTTACGCAGCTCAGTGGTGAGTGAACCAGCTCAATATAGAGTGACCTAGCTAAGTGTATATTGACTAAATCTAATAGAGCCTGACTAAGCTCATGCAGCAACGTACAGCGACACGGAAACCAACTCCGGTACTCGTGTACGGACTGCGATAAGGGGTTCTCGCTCCTCGCCATGTACACCTTTAGTAGAGCCGCGCGCAAGCCACCGACGAGGTTTTCAAGTGATTTAACTCTTTATTGAACAACAGAGACAACTACGCAATGAAAAATTTACTTTTTACATCTTGTGTACCACTTTTGAACAATATTGCGCACTTTTGACCCAATTAATAGTTACCCAGAACTGTGTAGAGTGAAGTGACACAGTTTATTGAAAGGTGACCAAACTTAGTGTAAAGTTACGCAATTCAGTGAAGAGTGACTTAACTTAGCGGAGACTGACCCAGCTTAGAGTTAAGTAATTCAGCTCAATGTAGGGTGACTTGGCTCTGTGTAGAGTGACCCAGCTTAGATAACAGTGACTTAAAGCAGTGGAGAGAAACTCAGTTGATTGAAGAGTGATCCCGCTCAGAGGTAAGTGTTAGAATTCAAGTACCACGCACAGCGACATCGGAACGAACGCCGGTACTCGTGTACGGACTGCGACAGTCTCGCTCCTCACCACGTACCAGGCGCACCTTAAGTAGAGCCGTGCGCACGCCACAGATGAGGTTTTCAAGTGAGTAAACTCTTTATTGAACAACAGAGAAAACTTTTTGATGAAACATGAACAATTTAGGTGATAAAACTGGCTAAATTTTACATTCTTTCGTAACACTTGACCCAGTGAAGAGTGACACAGAATAATAATAATAAATCTTTATTTTCTCGTCACAAACACATTTACAGTTGGACAACAATTGAGATACAATTAAATGAAATGTTTGTGTGAGACTGGTGCCTATGCTAGGTATAAAATACCTGTGTTACAGGTCACCAGCCTCTCACCTCCTCGGACAGTCGTGCATTTAATTATGTAGACAAATGATTAAGAAATATAAAATAAAAAATGATATACTGTGTAACATTCTAACTTATCTATGTAGTGAATTTATATATAGTGAAGAGAATAGTGTAGAGTAACGCAGCTCAGTGGCACTGGCTAAGGTCGATGTAGAGTGTCTATCATTAATTCAGAGTGACCCAGGTCAGTGAAGTGTGATCCAGCTCAATGTAAATGGTCCTAACTCAGTGTAGAGTACTTAGGTTCAACGGAGAATAACCCAACTCTTTGCTCTATTGCGAGCGGGAATTTCAGCGAGTGACTCGTCTCCGTAGAGTGTGAACGCGCTCAGTGAAGAGTGACTCGGTGCAGTGTAAAGTGACCTAACTCAGTAAAAAGTGAGTCACTTCAGTAGAGAGTGACCCAGATGAATGGGTATGACTCAGTTCAGCGGAGAGAGACTCGGCTGAGTAAAGAGTGACCCAGTTCAGTGGTAAGTGATTGACTGAGTTTAATGTGCTCATTTGCGCGGACTGTGACAAGGACCTTGCAACAAACCAAGCGCACTAAATCTTGCGTGACGCAGCTTATTTAGAGTTACGCAACTCAGTGATGATTGACGTGTTCCACGTCAGTGCTTAAGAACCCCAGCTCCATGAAAAGTGACCCAGTTTGATATACAGTTTTCTAGCTCAGTGAAAGTCATCTAACGTAACACCCCCAAATGCCATTTTAATTGTAATGCATAGAATACGCACGCAGGAAGCGTGGTATTATACGTGGCAACAGCGCCGCATGCAAGCCAATCCCGCGTGCGTGATAAAATAACTTCAGTGGTTCAGATCTGTGGTACGTGGCTCAGCTGAGAGGGTGCTCTGTTGAGTGCCTCAACTTATTAGAGAGTGATCTAATTCACTCAGTGTAAAGTTACGCAGCTCATGGGAGAGTGACCCAGCTCACTGGAGAGTTACACAACTCAGTAATGATTGACGTGTCTCCGTGTAGAGTGACCCCGCTGAGTGAAGAATGTCCCAGCTCATTCCTTAATGACCCCAGCTCCATGTAGAGTGACCCAGTTTGTTATACATTTCCCTAGGTCAGTGGAGAGTCATCTAAATCAAGAATCTAATACGTAAACACGTACGTCTTAGGGTATTTTTATAATCTTGCTAATTTAATCACCCACGCGGGCTTGCCTCGCATATGTAACACCCGCTAATGCTTTTTTTATATATACAACATCATCACATACATTGCTCTGACTCCGTGGTAAGTAGCACTTGTGTTACAGATACCAGAATCAACAGTGGTATTACAAATAAACTTAAATAAATACATATAACACCCAGACCAGTACAAACAGACATGTTATGCACACAAATGTTTGTACAGTGCGGAGATCGAACCCGCGACCTCTTGGTTAATAGGCAACTTTGTGACCATTACACCAAAGTGGTCGTCAATCAAAGTGGTTTTTATTGTAATGCGTGGAATACGCACACAGGTCGCGTGGTGTGATACGTTGCAACAGCCTCGCATGCGAAACCCGCGTGCGTGATAATATCATCGCGATATAAAAACACCATTGAATTGACGGTTTTTAATGGTAATTTTCTAGTGACAAAATTAAAAGCTAAAAGTTCAATTGCGTTCCGTTTTACGTAATAATATGTAAATGTATTTTTTTTTGTTATCAGATATCCTTGCCCGATGTGCAACAAAGGCTACCCGACCACGGAGGCGATGCAGGACCACTTCAACTACCAGCATTTGGGGAAGACGTCGCACAAGTGTCCTGTGTGTGAAAAGGTACGTTATCTATGCAAACAATAGACCAATATATGTTCTAATTCCAAATATCAAAAGTCACGTAACAAAAACAGTTCCCACTCTTTTTAAAGATTTAGTAACCAGCGTAAAAACAATAAACATAAGAAAAATAATTTATTTTATTCATTTAAATATACAACAACATCACATACATTGATTTGACTCCGTGGTAAGTAGCTTAAGCACAGCTAACAGCTTGTGTTACAGATATCAGAATCAACAGTGGTATTAGAAATAAACTTAAATAAATATGTACATATAATAGCCAGACCAGTACAAACAGACATGTTCATGCACACAAATGTTTGTACAGTGCTCGAATCTAATCCGCGACCTCTCGGTTAATAGTCAACTCCTTGACCATTACACCAGAGTGGTCGTCACGTTTAATTTATGTTCTCATGTAAGTGAAAAAAATAAATCAAATCAAATCATTTATTGCATGTCACATTACATCAAGGTGGTATAAAAGTTTTAATGATATTGGTATGTCGGCGCGAATGCGATAAAAATCATATTGCTACGTCATAACAACTCATAGACTCAGGCGACGGTGAAGGGAAGGGGCACGGAGTGGGGTGGACAGCTTACTTAACGCCGAGCGCTGCGCAGAGCTCAGTTCGACTCGTGCCGCCGTACCGTTCACACGTCTAAACGTGACTCTGTCGGTTTCACGCCTGAATCTTTCTGAAGTGTTATTGTTTAGTTATTTAATTCGTGCAAGTGATTATAAAGTGTAATTTGATAAAGTGTAATTTGATAAAGTGTAATTGTGAAGTGTGTCTGTTATTTAATAAATCTTTAAAGAAATCAAAGTGTGGAACATCATTTAAAATGGATAGTGATCCCGAAGATAGGCCACCCTCACCAATCATCAACGCTGGTATCCCTCCAGCCGACATCAGAAGTGGGATGGACCGGAGTGCTTTTTCGGCTCCATCCACCCACAACAATGAACAAAGAAACTGCCACCAAAGATCACAGGCTTCAACGAGCAATCAAGATTTGGCTACCCCAGGAGCCCAACAGACGTTAACCGCGTTGGCCAGCATTTTGGAGAGTTTGTCACGACAACAACAAGCTAACATGCAAGTAAACAATGAATTTCTTGTCGGATTATTGAGCAAGGCCATTGTCCCGCCACAACGACCGAGGCTAAGTGATATTTATATTGCCCCATACAATCCTGACGGCGATGTACCGGTGCGTGATTGGTGTGAACATGTAGATCAAGCACAAAAGCACTGGGGATTGACAGATTATGAAATATGCACAAAAATAGCAAGTCTTTTACAGGGACGTGCCAAATCTCTCGGCGATGCGTGGCTTGTAAAGTCGCCTGTGTGGGCTGACATGCGTGAGGCACTTATACAAACATTTGAACCTGAAGCAAGGTACTCAAATGATATTCTGAAGTTGCGTAACTTTAAATTTGATTCCTTAAATCCAGCAGAGTCTATAACCAAAGCTTGGCACATTTGGAAAAGAGTTGTTAGTGGCAATATAGACAAAGATGCTGTAGAAGCAGTGATTGGATGTGTTGATAACGAGTTCTTACGCTTAAGATTATTGTCAAGTAAGTGCACAACTGTGCCGGAGCTTATTTCGGTTGCAGCTACTTTTAAACCACGGGAATCTCGTCAAGGCGAGCCGCCTACTAAGCGCCCTAGGCTGAGGGCAAATCGAGAAGAGTCTGTGGTATGTTATAAGTGTGGCAAGACAGGACATATCCAGTTGAATTGTAACCAAGGAAATGAAAAGGTGAGTGACCCTAAACCATTATTGAATTCAAGTTCTCAAGTAAAGGATTCTATGCATGAAGCTCGAACAGACCGATCCAAGCTTAAATGTCTATATTGTAATAAAATCGGCCACACTGAAGCGGTCTGTTTTAAGAAAATGAATGACGAAACCGATAAAGTTAACCTAGCACGAGAACAAGACGATATATTAACTCCAATGTTTACAACGATTAATGGTCACAGATTTACAGCATTTTATGATAGTGGAGCTTCACGTTCATTAGTAAGACGCTCCGTCAGTTCTAAATTGCCAGGAAAACGTGAAGATTGTACATTAATGCTAAAAGGAATCGGGAGCCAAAGCTTACCGATATTATCTTGCCAACGAATCAATGTGACTTGCGAAATTAATGGTGTTTTTGTTGAAATTGCTTTTCATATTGTTGAAGATCATGAGACACCATGCGACCTTCTAATTGGGGCAGAGATTGTTAAAGGCACAGGCCTTAATGTACTGGTTACAGAGAACAGCGCCACGCTTTTGAGGAAGTCAACCGTTGCAACTATTCAAGTTTCTGAGGACTTATTTGAGGACATCGATACGGATCTAACTGACAACAATCAAATACGTGAGTTGAAATCATTATTAATTAAATATCGAGGCACTTTTTCTGATGGAATACCTAAGACTAAAGTTCTTACTGGGAGTTTAGATATCACGTTGAAGGATCCAACTAAAATAGTGTCCCGACGTCCTTATAGGATGGCTCCAGTAGAAAGGCAAAAACTTAAGGAAATAATAAGTCAATTAATAGCTAACGGAATAGTTCGAGAAAGTACATCAGATCACGCAAGCCCAGTTATTCTAGTAAAGAAAAAGAATGGAGATGATCGAATGTGCACAGATTACAGAGAATTAAACAAAAATACTGTTCCCATTAAATTCCCTCTGCCTATAATATCGGACCAAATTGATAGACTATCTGATGCCAACTATTTTATAACCCTGGATATGGCTCAAGGATTTTATCAAATCCCTATAAATGAGGAGTCGATATCAAAGACGGCCTTTATAACACCAGATGGCCTTTATGAATACTTAAGAATGCCTTTTGGTTTGATGAATTCACCAGCCGTATTTCAACGCGCCATTATGACCGCCCTACGTCCATTGCTTGAAGATATATTGATTTATATGGATGATGTACTAATAAAGTGTAAAAGTTTTGAAGAGGGTTTACAGATACTTGATAAAGTTTTGTCCGCATTGACCGCTGCTGGGTTCACAGTAAATGCAAAGAAGTGCTCATTCTTCAAAACATCCATTGAATATCTAGGTAATGTTATTTCAAATGGAACTGTGCGCCCAAGCCCGAAAAAAGTAGAGTCGCTAAAAAATTCACCAGTGCCTACAAATGTCAAGCAAGTCCGTCAGTTTTGTGGCTTAGCGGGATACTTCAGAAGATTTATACCGTCTTTTTCTGAGCGCATGATCCCTTTGTATAATCTTACCAAAAAGGATGCTAAATTTCAGTGGACTCCAGAGTGCGAGAGTGCCAGGCTTGATATTATCCGACGATTATCATCAGCACCAGTTTTGACAATTTTCCGTGAAGATTTGCCTATAGAACTCCACACTGATGCCAGCAGTGCAGGCCTAGGCGCAATATTAATTCAAGTAGAGGATGGCCGACAGCGTGTGGTGGCGTATATGAGCATGCGAACTACAGAACCTGAAAGTCATTACCATTCTTATGAGCTTGAGACGCTTGCCATAGTTCGGGCCATTAAACATTTCAGGCAATATCTATACGGAAGAGCCTTTACAATTGTCACTGACTGTAATGCTATCAAGTCATCATCTCACAAACATGAACTATTGCCAAGAATTCATCGGTGGTGGTCTTTCTTGCAACATTATGATTTCAAAATTGAATACCGCCAAGGGTCTCGAATGAAACATGCCGATTTTTTTAGCAGGAACCCAATTACTTGTATAAACCTAACTCAAAGTGTCGACACGTGGTTAAAGATTGAACAGAGACGTGATGAAGAGTTGGCAAAAATTATTAAGAAGTTAGAACAAGGTGAATCCATGAATGAATATCGACTTCATGACCGTGTTCTTGAGCGACATCATATTGAAGATGAACCTGGGTGCCGAAACTGGAAGAAAGTTATCCCAAAATCCTACCAGTGGAGTATAATCAATGCCTACCACACTGCCCTAAAACACTTCGGATGGGAGAAAACTTTGGCAAAAATTAAAGAAACCTATTGGTTTCCTGAAATGTCTACAACAGTAAGGCGATTTGTAGACAATTGTGTTATCTGCAAAACCAGTAAGAGTTCGTCTGGGGCTAAGCAAGTGCAAATGTATCCAATTGAAAAGAAACCTATTCCATTCGACACCGTTCATATCGACATGACCGGGCACCTTACCAAAAGAGGCGAGAAGTATGAGTACGTCATAGTTACAGTCGATGCTTATACTAAGTTCGTCATGCTTACTTATGCAACAGACAAAACGGCAAACTCAATGCTTCGAGCTCTCAAAAACCTTGTTTCGATATTTGGATCACCGCGACAAATAATAAGCGATCAAGATACTGCATTCAAAGCGGAGTTTGCCGAATTCTGCAATGAACATGGCATTCATCAGCACTTCATAGCACCTGGCGTTAGTCGTACTAATGGTCAGGTCGAGCGTCTTATGACAGTTGTGAAAAATGGTCTCACTATTATACGAAACTATGAAAGAAAAGACTGGAAGAAAGGTTTAGATGCGCTACAACTCGCCATTAATTGCACAAAAAGTAAAACTACTAATGTCAGTCCAATGAAAGCTCTCACTGGAAGGCAATGCGCAGTACCTGCTGAATTAATATCTCTTATCGATGAATCACAAGGTTTAGTAGACCGAGACCAGTTAAACAACTACATGCAAAAGAAAATTGAGGAAAGAAGCAAACAGGATAAGGCACGATTTGACCAAGGAAAAGCCAAGATAAAGCGATTTAAAAAGGGAGAAATAGTTTTATTCAAAACCAATCCCAGAAGCCAGATAGGACTTGACCTTAAATATCCCAATGCATATGAAATTTGGAAAATTTTACCGAACGATCGTTATGAAGTCAAAATGATAACTGGAAGAGGACGACCCAAGAAGGTAGCCCATGATCAATTGCGCCTTGCTCCAAAACCAGGAATTGTTAGCGACGAGCTCGTGTCGGCGTGTGAAGAAGAAACGCTACCTATGCAAAGTTCAGCTGACAGCACATCAATTGATGCTGGTGTTATAACTAGTATTGTACCTTGTCGTGAGCAACAGTAAAGGTATATTTGATTTTATTATCTTTGAGTAAAGTCTTTGTGCTTTCATTGTTGAGGACAGGGGCCTCCAATGTTCATAAGTACTTTAGCAGTGACATAGAATTGTTGAGGACAGGGGCCTCCAATGTTCATAAGTATGATGACAGTGACGTAAAATTGTTGAGGACAGGGGCCTCCAATTTCTTACGATTGTTAAAATGTACTAACTTTGTTGAGGACAGGGGCCTCCAAATGTCAGTCAAGTTCGAAGGTGTTGTTGAGCACTGAGGCCTCCTTTCTTGATGTCACTTTAAATTTGATTGTGTATTAATTTGATAATGAAATGTTTTAGGTTGAGGGCAACCTTATTGCAGAATGGCCGTGTCGGCGCGAATGCGATAAAAATCATATTGCTACGTCATAACAACTCATAGACTCAGGCGACGGTGAAGGGAAGGGGCACGGAGTGGGGTGGACAGCTTACTTAACGCCGAGCGCTGCGCAGAGCTCAGTTCGACTCGTGCCGCCGTACCGTTCACACGTCTAAACGTGACTCTGTCGGTTTCACGCCTGAATCTTTCTGAAGTGTTATTGTTTAGTTATTTAATTCGTGCAAGTGATTATAAAGTGTAATTTGATAAAGTGTAATTTGATAAAGTGTAATTGTGAAGTGTGTCTGTTATTTAATAAATCTTTAAAGAAATCAAAGTGTGGAACATCATTTAAAATGGATAGTGATCCCGAAGATAGGCCACCCTCACCAATCATCAACGCTGGTATCCCTCCAGCCGACAGGTACATGTGACGCCCTGCACAGGGCATAGCAACATTTTGAGGGCTAACTAACTATCAAATTATTAATTATATTATAATTATTGTACTAATATATAATACTAAGATAAAAATATATTTTGACATAATATGTATACTTCTAATTATATTTCAAAATAAATATGTTTTTTTATAAGAATAAATCATCTTTATACCTAAAATAAACACGCTTTTATTGCTTTTATTTTTATTTTTTTAGTTAACAAAGATAATGGAAAACACTTATCAAATTATTGCATTGTCATCGGTACTTGATACGTGTGCAAAGTTTCAAATTAATCCGATTTCTGGAAGTTGGTGAAAATTGAGCTCAAAGATTCCGTTACATACATACATACAGCCTGAGCTAATATAAAAGCGTGTTAATAAGTTACAATTACATCGTGCAAGACTTGCATCTTCCAACTGTAAAGCAGGAAATAACTAAGAGAAGTCTCAAATTTCAGGATAAATTGTCTAACCATGTTAATATCTCGGCCACAAACCTGAAAGGTACTGGCAGTGTCCGTTTCTCCAGACTAAGGAGAAATAGTGTCCCCAACCCTTCAGAACCGATTCCAGTAGTGAGTGAGTTCACTGGACCATCCTCACAGTTACAATGACAATAGCAGACAACAGTCAAACATAAACTAAATGTGAAAACACAAATTGTTGTGCCGAGCAGGATAGAAAAAAAAAAAGTTACCGTTTGTCAATTTGTAGCCTCTGGCGTCCCGAGCTAACGTAGACAAGCACATGATGCGCGTGCACGGCCAAAAGAAGGAGAAGCCGAGGAACCACGCGTGCCATGTGTGCAAGAAGGCTTTCACGGTAAGCACTATCCTACTAAGGTATTATACTAGCGACCCGCTCCGGCTTCGCACGGGTGCAATGCTGATACTAAACACACTACAGAAAAACTGGTGAACGTTGTACTCGTATATAAAACAACGAGGCTAGCTCTGGTTTCGTACGGGTATAACATATCATGTCACTCACCGAAAAAATGATTAAAAGCTCCAAAACCTCCAAAAAAATACAGTATTTCTCCACTATTTAATGGATGCTATTATACAAACAAACCTTCCTCTTGAATCACTTTATCAATTTAAAAAAAACCGCATCAAAATCCGTTGCGTAGTTTTAAAGATTTAAGCAGACATAGGGACAGTCAGTTGTTTGAATACGGTAGTTGACACCACCAATCGTTGACGTACTTTTTATCAACTGTCAAAACGCTTTTCTTCATAGAGCTTGTATGGGAATAACACACTTTGACGTCATCGCGTGCAATGCCGACTGAGTGACTAATTATCATTTGAATTCCAATTAAAAATCAAATAATACGAACTGCAGAAAAATATTAGTGTAAAGGCATCTGAAATTATGAATTATTTTAGAGAAAATCAGTTTTTGAATATTTCTTTCATAGTGGAAACAAGCCTATTGACTAGGCTGCGAAACTTTAGTGGGGTGAGACGTATTAGTGTCGTCCATATGTCACAAACTGACAGTTTCCCCATACAAATTGACAAGTTAACTACAGGTAAACGCTACGAATACGTTACAATAGTTGTTCGTGCTCACCACACTGAACCGATTTAACTATCTTTTACCATTGGAATCCTACATTATCCCTGATGAAAAAAGGCTATTTTAATACGAGAAATAATAATTACATATAATTGTCCACGTACGTATAATTGTATCGTTCGTAGCCGGGACGGGCCGCTAGTCTATGAATATAAGTCTAGATTTTCCTAAGAATTTAACGTTCGATGCGGTAAACACAAGTTGAATTTATTTATTATTTTAAGTTTAATTTGTAATTTTTGTCACTATTTCTGATCGATTGATTACTCAGTGATTAAGATAATAATATTTGTAGCCACAATGTGACGATTTTCTTGCCCTAACAATTCGTACACTCAAATATTCGTCATACATTTATTTTCAGGACAAGAAGGCACTGAAACAGCATCTAGTGATCCACTCCGGTGAGCGACCGCTCTCTTGTGACATCTGCCAACAGTCGTTCAAGCATAAAGCGTCTTTGTACACGCACAGGTAAGATTTAACAAACATAAGCACACGCCCTCACACACACACGCGCGCACACACACACACACACACACACACACACACACACACACCACTTTCCCTTTATTGCAATGGACACAAAACACTACCTGCTGTTTTTACAGTAGTAGTGACATTGTTTCCAAAGGGAAAGGCAACGGTGAGAGCCATACATCCTAATCTTGGATATGGACAGACGACCTTTTGAAGATCGCAGGATCACACTGGATGCAGACCGCTTGTGACCGGTCGATGTGGAAAACTGTGGGGAAGGCCTATGTTCAGCAGTGGACGTCCTTTGCCTGAAAATGATGATGAAATGATGATACATTTCAATGCTCAAGAAATGGAGTTTTACGCGGGAATATCGATCGGATCAGTACTGAGCACCTTGCTGTATTTCTTACATTTACTCCATTGTTTTCCTTCAGTAACAACACTATTACGCCTCGAAAAACAATTAAGAAAATTAAAAACCAAATCTTACTCCTTTCGTTTACCGCGTAAAAACGCAGTTCTGTGTTTTAACCGCATTTATTTTTACTTTTTTTTTCTTAAGAACACACACAATGGTTCAATTAATAATTATGATACCTTTTCATAGGCGTACACACGGCTCCACAACAAATCACCTTTATTACGTAAGCATAAGATACCGCTGTGATTAACTTGACGTGTGGCCAATAGTATATACTGTCTCAGTATACGAGTATATTGGTGTTCTACCTAATACGGCCTTACTGTACCACAAATAAATTAGCAGTGTTTTAGCCGTGTCTCAATATGAGATTGATGGAATCAGGCGTTACTAATGCGGAAATCCGTGACGAAAGCTGAATAAGAGAATTATTTTGCTTTAAATTTCCACTAAACGACGCTAGCGTAGGATACATCAAACTGTACACGTCGAGTGTTTTGTTGGTGTCAGTGTTGTGTTTCCAGGTGCATCGTCTGTGTCACGTTGTGAGTTGTTTGTAAGTCCTGCGACTTTTAGCTCTAGTTTTTTCAAGTGGTTACAATTGGATGTATTTGGGTTCCTGCGCTGGCATCGTTTAGTGGAAATTTAAAGCAAAAAAAAATTTTTTTGCAGCTTCATGAGATAGGCAATTTAAAGTTGGTCTTGCTAGGTCTATAGATAGATAGATTAACACTTTACTGTACAACACAAAACAAAATTACAAACCAGTTTAACAAAGAAATGTGTACAATTTAGGCGATCTTATTGCTTACTTAACCTAACCGCAGAGCCGCTCAAGACCGCATCGGTTTCTACATGCTGACCTCCAAACTTCAATTTGAAGATGGCACCCCATTATGATGATGATGATGACTTAACCTTACGGAGACATTCGTTTCGAACTACCTAGTACGATGTTATGCTGCAGACAAGCTTTGAACACTCTTTTATTGTACTTAATGTTATTTAATTTCCAGAAAACGCGTCCACAAAGTGATACCATCGCGGCCTACAATCGAATATATGGAGACGAAACCGCAGCAAGCAACATGACGCTTTTAACTCTCGTAAAATAGACTAGTTGAAATTTAAGCACATTGGTTGAACAATAAAATAACCAACTTTAAAAAAAAAGGCTATTATCCAATGGGTATAGCGGGAGTAAACGATTTTGATACTCTTTTGTAAATATTTCGATAAGACATAACGTTTCGTTTCGGTAACAGTTTATATTGTTTGACAACTTTGGGAACGACATTAATATGTTTAAATATTTAATTACATATTTACACATGCATAAATACGCGCTGTTCGATTGTAAAATATATACCTCGAATTATGTGTGAAGTTATTGTTTATGGATGAAAATATTATATTTTACAATATAATGAATTTAAAAAATAATTTATTGTTTTATTATCCCTTTCAAATTGCAGTCAACAAACCCTCGTGGTTTAGTTGTACTTAGTAAGTTAGTTAAGTATTTTGTAACGGTTTTACATGTTATTGAGAAGTAAAAAATAAAATATTTGTTTGGGGCTCAATAAAAGAAAGAGTTAACAAAACATGTTTATTTTCTTATAATAATAAATACATTGTACATTGATGATGGTGACATACAAAGTATAAAGTGACAGTTTAGCACCCATAAAATAATAAATTTATTGAGTATACTAGTTTAGCTAGGTGCTGCACCCGTTTGCGTAACACATTCTTTTGAATTGGTTTATGTATGTACCTGTCTAGTTATTAATTAATTGAATTAAGGGCTTTTTCAATACTCAGATAAATAGCTATCGGACTATTAATTATAACTTAACCGAATTTAATGATGACATTTGGTTTGACCTTCTGCATAGTCAAGTTTGACATTTCAAATCAGCCATCTTCGATTTTTTATCAGACTGTTAGCGCTATATGTTAAATTGAAAAGTCGGCCCTAAATCTATATATATAAAAGAAAGTTGTAGTGTTAGTTACACTATTTATAACTCAAGAACGGATGAACCGATTTGGCTGAAAATTGGTGGAGAGGTAGCTTAGAACCAGGAACCGGACATAGGACTTTTTATCCCGTTCGACCGCGATTGTGAAAACAAACGGATTCCACGCGGACGAAGTCGCGGGGGGCCACTAGTGAAAAATAAATTGAGATATAACTAGCGAATTATTGAATTTAAAAAAAATGGTATTGTATCATTAGAAAAGGATTTATAGCGCCACTATTAGTCTTTTAACTTTAAAGCGGTTCCCGGTTTAGCCCGGTTTTAAAAAAAAAGGAGAAGTCGATTTTTTTTTTAATCCAACAATAATATCTCACGGATAATACGCTTCATTCCTTTCATGTGAAGCTAGCATCCGTCCTTTCTTAATTGCCACCTCAAGCGTATCCCGAAGGAAGTTTGTGGACTATAATACACGCGTTCATAATATGAATAACTTGAATGCACACTGTCTTCACCATGTAAAATTACAACACACTTAAAGAAAAATGGACTGCCACAGGCGGGACTCGAACCCGCATCTCTCGCAACCCGGGCGATTGCTTACCCAATTGAGCTACCGTGACACCTTACTCATCGGTCTCGGACGAATAAGCCAATTAAATAGAGGACGAGTTGGTAAAAAATACATAAATAGGCTTAAAAAATGTTTTACAATCTTTATTTTAATTTGTATTCATACCCTGTAAAATTTAGAAAAACGTGAAGATTCTTGATACACTTACGGTAATTTATATTTTTTGGTCCCTATATTCTAACAAGATTGGGTCCAATCTAACTGTAGGAAGAGAATCCAAAAATTCTAGATTTTAAGCTCACTATCATAGAAAAAGACTTCTACATACGAAATTCGAGACAAATTACATTAAAAGGGTAAAGTAGAATCAGTTCTTTAAAGATTTGATATTTAAATTTAAAGCAAACTATTAACATATACCAGCACAATATAGAAGGTATGGTCAGCAATACCGAACATCTTCCTGAAGACCTTAATAGCATTTCTCATAACTTACTTTCTAGGTCTTCATAAAAAATTAGTAAAATTCGCGTCACGTATAAAGATCGCTGTAGAGCATGAGTTCAGTGAGGTGAGCACGAACAACTACCGTAATCGTAGCGTTAACCTATCGTTAACTTGTCAATTTGTATGGGGAAACTGTCAGTTTCTGACGTTTTGACGATACGTTATCGTTCGTGCTCACCCAACATGTGACCGTCAACGTCCTATTTATATGACGCGAACGCGACTTATATCAGGGTGTACACGAACATTATCGTTACGTATTCGTGTCATCCAAACGTCAAAATCTAATAGTTTCTCCATACAAATTGACAAGTTAACGATAGGTAAACGCTACGAATACGTTACGATAGTCGTTCGTGCTCATCCCACTTATCTGTTGATTTACAGGATCTATCTGCTGACTGACAAACAAACTTTTATCTAACAATGTTGTGAGTTTTTATTAAAAACCGGTCAAGTGCGAGTTGGACTCGCGCACCGAGGGTACCGTACAAACCTGTAGGTATATAAGTAAAAGTTCACCTATCACGGGTATTATAGACTTAAGTATTTAATATAAATTTTAATTTAATATCTCAACGCGTTCATGAGATAAGGAGTAGTAACTTTGAAATTTTCAAAATAGTCAAAAACATTTTTTTTTTATATGATGAAACTGAAAATTTACGGTTTTCGTAATTTTTCCTATATCTGTGCTTTAAGACGTGACTTCCCTGTAGGTTTTGAATCCCGTGCGAGTTTCGAAAATTTGCGGCCTAAATGGCTGTATCTTTTGATTGCGTTGGCTTAGAAGGTTGATTTTTCTACAGCTTTCAGGGAAAGTAGACCTAAGTATAAATTTCAGTTTGATACCTCCACGCGTTCCTGAGAAAAACGGTCTTGACAGACGGACGGACGGACAACAAAGTGATCTTATAAGGGTTCCGTTTTTTCTTTTGAGGTACGGAACCCTAAAAATGATTTAGAATTGATTTTTTTTGTAATAAATTGTACTATATGGTAGATTGTGTTTAAACTTAAAAGAGTTATTAGATATATTATGATATGACTAAACATAACTAAGAAATGTTCTAAATATAAATGCAATATAATGGTTCCTATGCTATTTAAATAAAATTGAACTTATATCTTACATTTTAATGAAATGCCTAAAGTACATAAGACTTATTTTTTGCATAAACAAAACTTTATAGGTGGAATAATATAGATTTCCCCCCTACTCTCTAAGTTGTTATCCTTAGTTTCGGATGTAGCTATCCCTGTCACTCTTCCAAGCTTGACGTCGAGCGAACTCACCGAGCAAACACGCTGGTTAGACACGAAAATAACGAAACGAACGAAACGTTAGAGAACACGGCCTGTGTGGGGTGAGCACGAACAACTATCGTCACGTATTCGTAGCGTTTGCCTATCGTTAACTTGTTAATTTGTATGGAGAAACAGTTTCTGACGTTTGGACGACACGAATACGTTACGAGATTGTTCGTGCTCACCCCACGGGTATGCTCTGGGTCTTATGTTTTAGTAATTTAATAAATTTTTATATCACAAATTAAAAATGAACAGTTTTTCTAAATACAAAAATAAGCATGTTTATATCGTATTATTCACTAACTTATGTTATTAGTTCTTACTCACCGCCATCGCACACCTGTGGCATAATAGTCCTCCTGGCCGATTTCGACCATGGTGGATAATCTCAACAGAGATCAGCCAACTGCGCAGGAGATATTATAGTGCACAAGTGTGAGCGCAATACACAGGTGCACTCACTGTTCCATCACTCTGATGTCACGGTCATGTCCGGAGAGAGATCAGGCGCAGGACCAACGGCTTACGGTGCGCACCGAGACACGGGGGTGTAAAACCGCCAACTTCCCGACTCCGAGCTGTTTTTGAGAAATTCATGACAAAAAATCTCAGATTTTTTTTATTTGCTCGACCTGGGATTCGAACCCAGTACCTCTTGGATGTAAGGCAGAAACTTTGCCACTACACCAATGAGGAAGTCCTGTGGCATACTGTCGTTGCAATTCGAGGCGACGTATGCCTCAGGTGTGCTCTGGGCCTTGTGTTTTAGTAATTTAATACAGTTTCATATCTCACATTTGAACAATTTCTTCATGCACCACAGTATATTTGTACCCATTAAGGTTGTTACTTAATATTCTTAAAATCAGTTTTCTTAAATATTTCTACTGTTGAAAGAAAAGGGGCATTTTTCATAAAGGTTTAACTTTAGATATTCCAATAAATTTAAAACATATAAACATTCTTATTTATGAATTGACCAATTTTTTTATACATATCTCTAAAGCTTCCAGCTGCATTGCAAAAGTTGATGGAATCAGGCGTTACTTTGCGGAAATCCATGACTAAAGCTAAAAAGGGGAATTATTTTGCTTTAAATTTCTATACACACATATTGTCGCTTAATGCGAGCGATAACATCTCCTGAGGTTGCCATGTGTAGTAGTGTTTTGTTGGTGTCAGTGTTGTGTTTCCAGGTGCATCTTCTGTGTCACATTGTGAGTTGTATTGTAAGTCCTGTGACTTCCAGCTCTAGTTTTTCAAGTGGTTACAGTTGGATGTATTTGCGTTCCTGTGCTGACATTGTTTAGTGGAAATTTAAAGCAAAATAATTCTCTTTTTCAGCTTTTTCATTGCAAAAGTTAAACCATAATCCAGTGAAAAAAGTCAATAGTATAGAATTATTCAGATGATTTTGTTTAAGTTGAGATTGTGCAATGATGTGGTTTGCAAAAGCTACAATGTGAAATACCCAAAAATATAATTATATTTTTTGTACCATAACTATTTCATATAAGGTCACTTAGTTAGCTTAATGTTATTTCACATAGAATTAACATTATTTGTACTGCACTCAGAGCAACTTTTTGACAGCGCTTCTAATTGAGCGACTCTCTTTTGTAAATGCATTATCGTTGCATCTTTCTGTTTGAGCTGCATCTTCAATGACGATATAGAGTCTTCTAGAGCTCCGTAGACCGCCTGCACCTCTGGTTGATAGCTAAACACCTGCGGAGGCTCGTCCAAGCAAAAAAATTCCCTAACAACAGGGTGGTTGGGCAACTTACTTAATATTGCGTTGACAAACACTTGCAGTCCTCTTACTCTGTCTTCTAGGAACGCTGGCTCGAAGTTGTCCCTAAACCAACGTTTACCAGGCAACGGCAATATTATATTGGGCAATTCAGCTTTGATACGTGAGTATAAACGCACAAAATCTGTGTAGCGACGAAAAACTAACCAGGATTGGTCTGTTTTGTCATCTTCGACCTTAAGTTTGTAGATTGTAAAACGTGCGCGCTCTTCCATGACTTCATAGCCAACGATCGGCACTTTTAAGGAGTCGAACTTCTTTATTTCGTCTGAGTGGAGACTTAAATCTATAGTGCTAACACTATTTTGTACTCTGTTCAAGTTTTTATCCGTTCTGTAACCTTCATGTATGTTACCCATGCTTTTATAGTGGTTTCGTTGCTGCACCCGTTTGGGTTCCATTTCATTGTCGGATGCTGCGTCTGTGTACCGTGTTTTGTAGAAGTTGTTGAACCTGGATATGGTGTCGTTCTGTGTAACATCTTCACTGGATGTTGAGGACACTTCATTATTCATTTTGTCTCGGTGCTGGGCGCCATTTTTTAATGGACTTGACTGTGCATTTTGTACCACATCCATTTGTACTACAGTGTCTTCTTGTTTTGAAACATATACATATGCTCTCCTCCGTATGCTGCTGCAAACAAAATGTGCATATTTACGAGACATAGAATTTAGCTTACTCCAATTGTATGATTAGAAAATAAGCATGACTCATAATCACTCATAACAAAATACAATAATCAAATTCTTGGCTCCACAGACCAATTGCAGACCTATTCGAATGCCCTATTTATTCACAAGTTACCTGTATAAGTAGGTATATAGATTTTATTGGAATTGATGGCTGTGTGACTGGCAACCTTCAAACTCAATTAGAAGTTACGTTACGACACTAATCTTACCTTAAGGTGATCGAATTAGATGATTTGAAGTCCTCTGCTAGTCCAAGAACATGTTCAGCGCATTTAAAACTTAATAGTTAGCTTATAAACAAACAAAATGCTTCATTTAAATGTTACGCCAAACAATAAAGTTTTCTTAATTTATTTACCAACGTAAAGATTAAACAACATAGGTTTAGCACCGGAGAAGGCAGTGAACTTAGTTTTACGTGATTAAGCTAGCCATAACGCATTTATTTCAAAGAAAACTATTAATTTCACAAAAAATTACAAAAACAACAACGTTGACGAAATATTTGACAGTCTGATGACTTGACATTATTACTTTTTAAATGCTTTTTAACAAAACAGATAATAAAGTTTTGATTGTCATCCACACTATGATGTCACAATTTGACCTTTTACGGTTCCGGTTCGCGAGTGTAAGCAAGCACCACGTGTTTCGGGATTCTTTGTAAACAATAATTGTCTTGTACATTTTTTCCTTTTAAGATTTAGTTTTAAGCATCGTTACCACCTGTAGTTACGTGTTGGTGTTTGTGTATTTTGTTTTCTGGTAAGTTTTCCAAAAATGGAAAGCCGGCCGCCCGAGCCACCCGATCCGCCAGATCGAGCCCTGACTGCAATGGATTTATCGACTCCGGAAGAGTCTCTTGCGCCCCCAGTGTTCTCCCAATCAGCGAATAAGCGCCGCCTCGACACAGTTGAGAATCCCGAACCGGCTAAAAGGCTTAATTCTGGAATCCCGGCTTCTACTCTATCACCTAGCAGCCAACCCATGTATGTTCACCCTTCACTCGTTATAGCTCCAAAATCGTATAGAAGCCAAGACAAAGGTCCTTTTATTGTGCACGTTCGGCATATACAGGGTGTCCCAGAACTCAACGTCAAACCGAAACGGGGTGACAGGATTGATCGTAAGCATCATGACAAAAATCAGAAAAAAATTCTATCCCATGCAGTTTGAAAATTATGGGCATTTTAAGAAAAACCTAGAAATTTAGTCAAACTATAACAATTTTTCGGTTATTATGTTTTTTTTAATTATTTTTGTTCATTTGTACTTTGGAACCATAACCCTAAATAGCATTTTAGAATGACAGTCAAAAATGATGACACAGTTGCCCCAAGTTTCCTAGAAATAAGACTGATTTGTTAAACTATGAATTTAAAATTTTCACAATTTGTCGACTTTGGAAGGCCCTCCTTTAAAAAAAATGTACTAGAGTGCCTTGGCAAGTGCCACTAAAAGTTGGCGCATTTAATCAGGAATCTAAAATGGTACAATACTTGTTAGTTTCATACTAAAAAAAAACGAGTAAAAAATAAAAACCTCATGTTACCCGATTTTTGCTAACGAATTTTACTCTGTTAAAATAATTTTTGATTCGCACAAACTCATGACAGGATCTTAATTTTACGGCAAAATGATGACAGAGATGGATACTGGACATGTTGGCCATGAGTGAGCGAGACAGATAGTGACGCCACATAAAGTAAAGGATATGCCTGGCTAATAAGTAGATCTTTTTTCAGTGATCCATCAGCGCCAACATCGATTCAACCAATGAAGTTCGGTAGGTTCCTAGATCATAATAAGATCCAACAGGTTATCGTCGACGGAAATAGGTTTGGTTTTAAGAAGAATTTCAGGTAATTGAATAGGGAAAGTTATGCTCAGAGTGAAGAGTTTAATGGTTCAATTCACAATAAGTAGGTACTTAAATATTCTAAAATTAGAGTAACAAAATATCTTGTGAATTCTTTCAACTTGAATTATTGATATTTATTTGAACAGGTTGGTTGTTGAGAAATATAACTTAAAGTTAACTAAGAAGTTTACTAAGTTGTGAAATTAAGGGCTTGCTCGCTTCCTGGAACAGGGGAAGCTTGCTACAAGTTTTTCGTGTGACTTTTTTTGTAGCCATAGATAGGGTTTCAAGTCCTAGCTAATTTAAGTTTTTCAATGTTAACGAATTCAACAATTTTTTTTTCTACCGTCCCACCTTTGTAACCCCAAACTTTATTTTTATACGGATCCATCTGTTTCCAATTTTGCAACGGCAATATTATATAGGGCAATTCAGCTTTGATACGTGAGTATAAACGCACAAAATCAGTGTAGCGACGAAAAACTAACCAGGATTGGTCTGTTTTGTCATCTTCGACCTTAAGTTTGCAGATTGTAAAACGTGCGCGCTCTTCCATGACTTCATAGCCAACGATCGGCACTTTTAAGGAGTCGAACATCTTTATTTTGTCTGAGTGGAGACTTAAATCTATAGTGCTAACACTATTTTGTACTCTGTTCAAGTTTTTATCCGTTCTGTAACCTTCATGTATGTTACCCATGCTTTTATAGTGGTTTTGTAGCTGCATGCTTTTGGGTTCCAGTTCATTGTCGGATGCTGCATCTGTGTACCGTGTTTTGTAGAAGTTGTTGAACCTGGATATGGTGTCGTTCTGTGTAACATCTTCACTGGATGTTGAGGACACTTCATTATTCATTTTGTCTCGGTGCTGGGCGCCATTTTTTAATGGACTTGACTGTGCATTTTGTACCACATCCATTTGTACTACAGTGTCTTCTTGTTTTGAAACATATACATATGCTCTCCTCCGTATGCTGCTGCAAACAAAATGTGCATATTTACGAGAAATAGAATTTAGCTTACGCCAATTGTATGATTAGAAAATAAGCATGACTCATAATCACTCATAACAAAATACAATAATCAAATTCTTGGCTCCACAGACCAATTGCAGACCTATTCGAATGCCCTATTTATTCACAAGTTACCTGTATAAGTAGGTATATAGATTTTATTGGAATTGATGGCTGTGTGACTGGCAACCTTCAAACTCAATTAGAAGTTACGTTACGACACTAATCTTACCTTAAGGTGATCGAATTAGATGATTTGAAGTCCTCTGCTAGTCCAAGAACATGTTCAGCGCATTTAAAACTTAATAGTTAGCTTATAAACAAACAAAATGCTTCATTTAAATGTTACGCCAAACAATAAAGTTTTCTTAATTTATTTACCAACGTAAAGATTAAACAACATAGGTTTAGCACCGGAGAAGGCAGTGAACTTAGTTTTACGTGATTAAGCTAGCCATAACGCATTTATTTCAAAGAAAACTATTAATTTCACAAAAAATTACAAAAACAACAACGTTGACGAAATATTTGACAGTCTGATGACTTGACATTATTACTTTTTAAATGCTTTTTAACAAAACAGATAATAAAGTTTTGATTGTCATCCACACTATGATGTCACAATTTGACCTTTTACGGTTCCGGTTCGCGAGTGTAAGCAAGCACCACGTGTTTCGGGATTCTTTGTAAACAATAATTGTCTTGTACATTTTTTCCTTTTAAGATTTAGTTTTAAGCATCGTTACCACCTGTAGTTACGTGTTGGTGTTTGTGTATTTTGTTTTCTGGTAAGTTTTCCAAAAATGGAAAGCCGGCCGCCCGAGCCACCCGATCCGCCAGATCGAGCCCTGACTGCAATGGATTTATCGACTCCGGAAGAGTCTCTTGCGCCCCCAGTGTTCTCCCAATCAGCGAATAAGCGCCGCCTCGACACAGTTGAGAATCCCGAACCGGCTAAAAGGCTTAATTCTGGAATCCCGGCTTCTACTCTATCACCTAGCAGCCAACCCATGTATGTTCACCCTTCACTCGTTATAGCTCCAAAATCGTATAGAAGCCAAGACAAAGGTCCTTTTATTGTGCACGTTCGGCATATACAGGGTGTCCCAGAACTCAACGTCAAACCGAAACGGGGTGACAGGATTGATCGTAAGCATCATGACAAAAATCAGAAAAAAATTCTATCCCATGCAGTTTGAAAATTATGGGCATTTTAAGAAAAACCTAGAAATTTAGTCAAACTATAACAATTTTTCGGTTATTATGTTTTTTTTAATTATTTTTGTTCATTTGTACTTTGGAACCATAACCCTAAATAGCATTTTAGAATGACAGTCAAAAATGATGACACAGTTGCCCCAAGTTTCCTAGAAATAAGACTGATTTGTTAAACTATGAATTTAAAATTTTCACAATTTGTCGACTTTGGAAGGCCCTCCTTTAAAAAAAATGTACTAGAGTGCCTTGGCAAGTGCCACTAAAAGTTGGCGCATTTAATCAGGAATCTAAAATGGTACAATACTTGTTAGTTTCATACTAAAAAAAAACGAGTAAAAAATAAAAACCTCATGTTACCCGATTTTTGCTAACGAATTTTACTCTGTTAAAATAATTTTTGATTCGCACAAACTCATGACAGGATCTTAATTTTACGGCAAAATGATGACAGAGATGGATACTGGACATGTTGGCCATGAGTGAGCGAGACAGATAGTGACGCCACATAAAGTAAAGGATATGCCTGGCTAATAAGTAGATCTTTTTTCAGTGATCCATCAGCGCCAACATCGATTCAACCAATGAAGTTCGGTAGGTTCCTAGATCATAATAAGATCCAACAGGTTATCGTCGACGGAAATAGGTTTGGTTTTAAGAAGAATTTCAGGTAATTGAATAGGGAAAGTTATGCTCAGAGTGAAGAGTTTAATGGTTCAATTCACAATAAGTAGGTACTTAAATATTCTAAAATTAGAGTAACAAAATATCTTGTGAATTCTTTCAACTTGAATTATTGATATTTATTTGAACAGGTTGGTTGTTGAGAAATATAACTTAAAGTTAACTAAGAAGTTTACTAAGTTGTGAAATTAAGGGCTTGCTCGCTTCCTGGAACAGGGGAAGCTTGCTACAAGTTTTTCGTGTGACTTTTTTTGTAGCCATAGATAGGGTTTCAAGTCCTAGCTAATTTAAGTTTTTCAATGTTAACGAATTCAACAATTTTTTTTTCTACCGTCCCACCTTTGTAACCCCAAACTTTATTTTTATACGGATCCATCTGTTTCCAATTTTGCAACGGCAATATTATATAGGGCAATTCAGCTTTGATACGTGAGTATAAACGCACAAAATCAGTGTAGCGACGAAAAACTAACCAGGATTGGTCTGTTTTGTCATCTTCGACCTTAAGTTTGCAGATTGTAAAACGTGCGCGCTCTTCCATGACTTCATAGCCAACGATCGGCACTTTTAAGGAGTCGAACATCTTTATTTTGTCTGAGTGGAGACTTAAATCTATAGTGCTAACACTATTTTGTACTCTGTTCAAGTTTTTATCCGTTCTGTAACCTTCATGTATGTTACCCATGCTTTTATAGTGGTTTTGTAGCTGCATGCTTTTGGGTTCCAGTTCATTGTCGGATGCTGCATCTGTGTACCGTGTTTTGTAGAAGTTGTTGAACCTGGATATGGTGTCGTTCTGTGTAACATCTTCACTGGATGTTGAGGACACTTCATTATTCATTTTGTCTCGGTGCTGGGCGCCATTTTTTAATGGACTTGACTGTGCATTTTGTACCACATCCATTTGTACTACAGTGTCTTCTTGTTTTGAAACATATACATATGCTCTCCTCCGTATGCTGCTGCAAACAAAATGTGCATATTTACGAGAAATAGAATTTAGCTTACGCCAATTGTATGATTAGAAAATAAGCATGACTCATAATCACTCATAACAAAATACAATAATCAAATTCTTGGCTCCACAGACCAATTGCAGACCTATTCGAATGCCCTATTTATTCACAAGTTACCTGTATAAGTAGGTATATAGATTTTATTGGAATTGATGGCTGTGTGACTGGCAACCTTCAAACTCAATTAGAAGTTACGTTACGACACTAATCTTACCTTAAGGTGATCGAATTAGATGATTTGAAGTCCTCTGCTAGTCCAAGAACATGTTCAGCGCATTTAAAACTTAATAGTTAGCTTATAAACAAACAAAATGCTTCATTTAAATGTTACGCCAAACAATAAAGTTTTCTTAATTTATTTACCAACGTAAAGATTAAACAACATAGGTTTAGCACCAGAGAAGGCAGTGAACTTAGTTTTACGTGATTAAGCTAGCCATAACGCATTTATTTCAAAGAAAACTATTAATTTCACAAAAAATTACAAAAACAACAACGTTGACGAAATATTTGACAGTCTGATGACTTGACATTATTACTTTTTAAATGCTTTTTAACAAAACAGATAATAAAGTTTTGATTGTCATCCACACTATGATGTCACAATTTGACCTTTTACGGTTCCGGTTCACGAGTGTAAGCAAGCACCACGTGTTTCGGGATTTTTTGTAAACAATAATTGTCTTGTGCATTTTTTCCTTTTAAGATTTAGTTTTAAGCATCGTTACCACCTGTAGTTACGTGTTGGTGTTTGTGTATTTTGTTTTCTGGTAAGTTTTCCAAAAATGGAAAGCCGGCCGCCCGAGCCACCCGATCCGCCAGATCGAGCCCTGACTGCAATGGATTTATCGACTCCGGAAGAGTCTCTTGCGCCCCCAGTGTTCTCCCAATCAGCGAATAAGCGCCGCCTCGACACAGTTGAGAATCCCGAACCGGCTAAAAGGCTTAATTCTGGAATCCCGGCTTCTACTCTATCACCTAGCAGCCAACCCATGTATGTTCACCCTTCACTCGTTATAGCTCCAAAATCGTATAGAAGCCAAGACAAAGGTCCTTTTATTGTGCACGTTCGGCATATACAGGGTGTCCCAGAACTCAACGTCAAACCGAAACGGGGTGACAGGATTGATCGTAAGCATCATGACAAAAATCAGAAAAAAATTCTATCCCATGCAGTTTGAAAATTATGGGCATTTTAAGAAAAACCTAGAAATTTAGTCAAACTATAACAATTTTTCGGTTATTATGTTTTTTTTAATTATTTTTGTTCATTTGTACTTTGGAACCATAACCCTAAATAGCATTTTAGAATGACAGTCAAAAATGATGACACAGTTGCCCCAAGTTTCCTAGAAATAAGACTGATTTGTTAAACTATGAATTTAAAATTTTCACAATTTGTCGACTTTGGAAGGCCCTCCTTTAAAAAAAATGTACTAGAGTGCCTTGGCAAGTGCCACTAAAAGTTGGCGCATTTAATCAGGAATCTAAAATGGTACAATACTTGTTAGTTTCATACTAAAAAAAAACGAGTAAAAAATAAAAACCTCATGTTACCCGATTTTTGCTAACGAATTTTACTCTGTTAAAATAATTTTTGATTCGCACAAACTCATGACAGGATCTTAATTTTACGGCAAAATGATGACAGAGATGGATACTGGACATGTTGGCCATGAGTGAGCGAGACAGATAGTGACGCCACATAAAGTAAAGGATATGCCTGGCTAATAAGTAGATCTTTTTTCAGTGATCCATCAGCGCCAACATCGATTCAACCAATGAAGTTCGGTAGGTTCCTAGATCATAATAAGATCCAACAGGTTATCGTCGACGGAAATAGGTTTGGTTTTAAGAAGAATTTCAGGTAATTGAATAGGGAAAGTTATGCTCAGAGTGAAGAGTTTAATGGTTCAATTCACAATAAGTAGGTACTTAAATATTCTAAAATTAGAGTAACAAAATATCTTGTGAATTCTTTCAACTTGAATTATTGATATTTATTTGAACAGGTTGGTTGTTGAGAAATATAACTTAAAGTTAACTAAGAAGTTTACTAAGTTGTGAAATTAAGGGCTTGCTCGCTTCCTGGAACAGGGGAAGCTTGCTACAAGTTTTTCGTGTGACTTTTTTTGTAGCCATAGATAGGGTTTCAAGTCCTAGCTAATTTAAGTTTTTCAATGTTAACGAATTCAACAATTTTTTTTCTACCGTCCCACCTTTGTAACCCCAAACTTTATTTTTATACGGATCCATCTGTTTCCAATTTTGCAACGGCAATATTATATAGGGCAATTCAGCTTTGATACGTGAGAATAAACGCACAAAATCAGTGTAGCGACGAAAAACTAACCAGGATTGGTCTGTTTTGTCATCTTCGACCTTAAGTTTGCAGATTGTAAAACGTGCGCGCTCTTCCATGACTTCATAGCCAACGATCGGCACTTTTAAGGAGTCGAACATCTTTATTTTGTCTGAGTGGAGACTTAAATCTATAGTGCTAACACTATTTTGTACTCTGTTCAAGTTTTTATCCGTTCTGTAACCTTCATGTATGTTACCCATGCTTTTATAGTGGTTTCGTAGCTGCATGCTTTTGGGTTCCAGTTCATTGTCGGATGCTGCATCTGTGTACCGTGTTTTGTAGAAGTTGTTGAACCTGGATATGGTGTCGTTCTGTGTAACATCTTCACTGGATGTTGAGGACACTTCATTATTCATTTTGTCTCGGTGCTGGGCGCCATTTTTTAATGGACTTGACTGTGCATTTTGTACCACATCCATTTGTACTACAGTGTCTTCTTGTTTTGAAACATATACATATGCTCTCCTCCGTATGCTGCTGCAAACAAAATGTGCATATTTACGAGAAATAGAATTTAGCTTACGCCAATTGTATGATTAGAAAATAAGCATGACTCATAATCACTCATAACAAAATACAATAATCAAATTCTTGGCTCCACAGACCAATTGCAGACCTATTCGAATGCCCTATTTATTCACAAGTTACCTGTATAAGTAGGTATATAGATTTTATTGGAATTGATGGCTGTGTGACTGGCAACCTTCAAACTCAATTAGAAGTTACGTTACGACACTAATCTTACCTTAAGGTGATCGAATTAGATGATTTGAAGTCCTCTGCTAGTCCAAGAACATGTTCAGCGCATTTAAAACTTAATAGTTAGCTTATAAACAAACAAAATGCTTCATTTAAATGTTACGCCAAACAATAAAGTTTTCTTAATTTATTTACCAACGTAAAGATTAAACAACATAGGTTTAGCACCAGAGAAGGCAGTGAACTTAGTTTTACGTGATTAAGCTAGCCATAACGCATTTATTTCAAAGAAAACTATTAATTTCACAAAAAATTACAAAAACAACAACGTTGACGAAATATTTGACAGTCTGATGACTTGACATTATTACTTTTTAAATGCTTTTTAACAAAACAGATAAAAAAGTTTTGATTGTCATCCACACTATGATGTCACAATTTGACCTTTTACGGTTCCGGTTCACGAGTGTAAGCAAGCACCACGTGTTTCGAGATTTTTTGTAAACAATAATTGTCTTGTGCATTTTTTCCTTTTAAGATTTAGTTTTAAGCATCGTTACCACCTGTAGTTACGTGTTGGTGTTTGTGTATTTTGTTTTCTGGTAAGTTTTCCAAAAATGGAAAGCCGGCCGCCCGAGCCACCCGATCCGCCAGATCGAGCCCTGACTGCAATGGATTTATCGACTCCGGAAGAGTCTCTTGCGCCCCCAGTGTTCTCCCAATCAGCGAATAAGCGCCGCCTCGACACAGTTGAGAATCCCGAACCGGCTAAAAGGCTTAATTCTGGAATCCCGGCTTCTACTCTATCACCTAGCAGCCAACCCATGTATGTTCACCCTTCACTCGTTATAGCTCCAAAATCGTATAGAAGCCAAGACAAAGGTCCTTTTATTGTGCACGTTCGGCATATACAGGGTGTCCCAGAACTCAACGTCAAACCGAAACGGGGTGACAGGATTGATCGTAAGCATCATGACAAAAATCAGAAAAAAATTTTATCCCATGCAGTTTGAAAATTATGGGCATTTTAAGAAAAACCTAGAAATTTAGTCAAACTATAACAATTTTTCGGTTATTATGTTTTTTTTTATTATTTTTGTTCATTTGTACTTTGGAACCATAACCCTAAATAGCATTTTAGAATGACAGTCAAAAATGATGACACAGTTGCCCCAAGTTTCCTAGAAATAAGACTGATTTGTTAAACTATGAATTTAAAATTTTCACAATTTGTCGACTTTGGAAGGCCCTCCTTTAAAAAAAATGTACTAGAGTGCCTTGGCAAGTGCCACTAAAAGTTGGCGCATTTAATCAGGAATCTAAAATGGTACAATACTTGTTAGTTTCATACTAAAAAAAAACGAGTAAAAAATAAAAACCTCATGTTACCCGATTTTTGCTAACGAATTTTACTCTGTTAAAATAATTTTTGATTCGCACAAACTCATGACAGGATCTTAATTTTACGGCAAAATGATGACAGAGATGGATACTGGACATGTTGGCCATGAGTGAGCGAGACAGATAGTGACGCCACATAAAGTAAAGGATATGCCTGGCTAATAAGTAGATCTTTTTTCAGTGATCCATCAGCGCCAACATCGATTCAACCAATGAAGTTCGGTAGGTTCCTAGATCATAATAAGATCCAACAGGTTATCGTCGACGGAAATAGGTTTGGTTTTAAGAAGAATTTCAGGTAATTGAATAGGGAAAGTTATGCTCAGAGTGAAGAGTTTAATGGTTCAATTCACAATAAGTAGGTACTTAAATATTCTAAAATTAGAGTAACAAAATATCTTGTGAATTCTTTCAACTTGAATTATTGATATTTATTTGAACAGGTTGGTTGTTGAGAAATATAACTTAAAGTTAACTAAGAAGTTTACTAAGTTGTGAAATTAAGGGCTTGCTCGCTTCCTGGAACAGGGGAAGCTTGCTACAAGTTTTTCGTGTGACTTTTTTTGTAGCCATAGATAGGGTTTCAAGTCCTAGCTAATTTAAGTTTTTCAATGTTAACGAATTCAACAATTTTTTTTTCTACCGTCCCACCTTTGTAACCCCAAACTTTATTTTTATACGGATCCATCTGTTTCCAATTTTGCAACGGCAATATTATATAGGGCAATTCAGCTTTGATACGTGAGTATAAACGCACAAAATCAGTGTAGCGACGAAAAACTAACCAGGATTGGTCTGTTTTGTCATCTTCGACCTTAAGTTTGCAGATTGTAAAACGTGCGCGCTCTTCCATGACTTCATAGCCAACGATCGGCACTTTTAAGGAGTCGAACATCTTTATTTTGTCTGAGTGGAGACTTAAATCTATAGTGCTAACACTATTTTGTACTCTGTTCAAGTTTTTATCCGTTCTGTAACCTTCATGTATGTTACCCATGCTTTTATAGTGGTTTCGTAGCTGCATGCTTTTGGGTTCCAGTTCATTGTTGGATGCTGCATCTGTGTACCGTGTTTTGTAGAAGTTGTTGAACCTGGATATGGTGTCGTTCTGTGTAACATCTTCACTGGATGTTGAGGACACTTCATTATTCATATTGTCTTGGTGCTGGGCGCCAATTTTTAATGGACTTGACTGTGCATTTTGTACCACATCCATTTGTACTACAGTGTCTTCTTATTTTGAAACATACATATGCTCTCCTCTGTATGCTGCTGCAAACAAAATTTACGAGACATAGAATTTGGCTTACTCCAAATGTATGATTAGAAAATAAGCATGACTCATAATCACTCAAAACAAAATACAATAATCAAATTCTTGGCTCTACAGACCAATTGCAGACCTATTCGAATGCCCTATTTATTCACAAGTTACCTGTATAAGTAGATATATAGATTTTATTATAATTGATGGCTGGATGACTGGCAACCTTCAAACTCAATTAGAAGTTACGTTACGACACTAATCTTACCTTAAGGCGATCGAATTAGATGATTTGAAGTCCTCTGCTAGTCCAAGAACATGTTCAGCGCATTTAAAACTTAATAGTTAGCTTATAAACAAACAAAATGCTTCATTTAAATGTTACGCCAAACAATAAAGTTTTCTTAATTTATTTACCAACGTAAAGATTAAACAACATAGGTTTAGCACCAGAGAAGGCAGTGAACTTAGTTTTACGTGATTAAGCTAGCCATAACGCATTTATTTCAAAGAAAACTATTAATTTCACAAAAAATTACAAAAACAACAACGTTGACGAAATATTTGACAGTCTGATGACTTGACATTATTACTTTTTAAATGCTTTTTAACAAAACAGATAATAAAGTTTTGATTGTCATCCACACTATGATGTCACAATTTGACCTTTTACGGTTCCGGTTCGCGAGTGTAAGCAAGCACCACGTGTTTCGGGATTCTTTGTAAACAATAATTGTCTTGTGCATTTTTTCCTTTTAAGATTTAGTTTTAAGCATCGTTACCACCTGTAGTTACGTGTTGGTGTTTGTGTATTTTGTTTTCTGGTAAGTTTTCCAAAAATGGAAAGCCGGCCGCCCGAGCCACCCGATCCGCCAGATCGAGCCCTGACTGCAATGGATTTATCGACTCCGGAAGAGTCTCTTGCGCCCCCAGTGTTCTCCCAATCAGCGAATAAGCGCCGCCTCGACACAGTTGAGAATCCCGAACCGGCTAAAAGGCTTAATTCTGGAATCCCGGCTTCTACTCTATCACCTAGCAGCCAACCCATGTATGTTCACCCTTCACTCGTTATAGCTCCAAAATCGTATAGAAGCCAAAACAAAGGTCCTTTTATTGTGCACGTTCGGCATATACAGGGTGTCCCAGAACTCAACGTCAAACCGAAACGGGGTGACAGGATTGATCGTAAGCATCATGACAAAAATCAGAAAAAAATTCTATCCCATGCAGTTTGAAAATTATGGGCATTTTAAGAAAAACCTAGAAATTTAGTCAAACTATAACAATTTTTCGGTTATTATGGTTTTTTTTTATTTTTGTTCATTTGTACTTTGGAACCATAACCCTAAATAGCATTTCAGAATGACAGTCAAAAATGATGACACAGTTGCCCCAAGTTTCACAATTTGTCGACTTTGGAAGGCCCTCCTTTAAAAAAAATGTACTAGAGTGCCTTGGCAAGTGCCACTAAAAGTTGGCGCATTTAATCAGGAATCTAAAATGGTACAATACTTGTTAGTTTCATACTAAAAAAAAACGATTAAAAAATAAAAACCTCATGTTACCCGATTTTTGCTAACGAATTTTACTCTGTTAAAATAATTTTTGATTCGCACAAACTCATGACAGGATCTTAATTTTACGGCAAAATGATGACAGAGATGGATACTGGACATGTTGGCCATGAGTGAGCGAGACAGATAGTGACGCCACTTTTACAAAAGTTAACAAAAGTAAGTAAAATTAATAAAATAATGAAAAATCTTGACCTAGTTTAGTTCAATTTTATTGGAATAAAAGTCAGATAGGGAAATAACATTGTGTATTACAATAAATGTTCAAATTGTTTTCCATCAGCCTCAATACAGGCCCTACATCTTCTTAAAAAAGATCTACTTATTAGCCGGGCATATCCTTTACTTTATGTGGCGTCACTATCTGTCTCGCTCACTCATGGCCAACATGTCCAGTATCCATCTCTGTCATCATTTTGCCGTAAAATTAAGATCCTGTCATGAGTTTGTGCGAATCAAAAATTATTTTAACAGAGTAAAATTCGTTAGCAAAAATCGGGTAACATGAGGTTTTTATTTTTTACTCGTTTTTTTTAGTATGAAACTAACAAGTATTGTACCATTTTAGATTCCTGATTAAATGCGCCAACTTTTAATGGCACTTGCCAAGGCACTCTAGTACATTTTTTCAAAGGAGGGCCTTCCAAAGTCGACAAATTGTGAAAATTTTAAATTCATAGTTTAACAAATCAGTCTTATTTCTAGGAAACTTGGGGCAACTGTGTCATCATTTATGACTATCATTCTGAAATGCTATTCAGGGTTATGGTTCCAAAGTATAAATGAACAAAAATAAAAAAAAATAACCATAATAACAGAAAAATTGTTACAGTTTGACTAAATTTCTAGGTTTTTCTTAAAATGCCCATAATTTTCAAACTGCATGGGATAGATTTTTTTTCTGATTTTTGTCATGATGCTTACGATCAATCCTGTCACCCCGTTTCGGTTTGACGTTGAGTTCTGGGACACCCTGTAGATAACAGTGATCCATCAGCGCCAACATCGATTCAACCAATGAAGTTCGGTAGGTTCCTAGATCATAATAAGATCCAACAGGTTATCGTCGACGGAAATAGGTTTGGTTTTAAGAAGAATTTCAGGTAATTGAATAGGGAAAGTTATGCTCAGAGTGAAGAGTTTAATGGTTCAATTCACAATAAGTAGGTACTTAAATATTCTAAAATTAGAGTAACAAAATATCTTGTGAATTCTTTCAACTTGAATTATTGATATTTATTTGAACAGGTTGGTTGTTGAGAAATATAACTTAAAGTTAACTAAGAAGTTTACTAAGTTGTGAAATTAAGGGCTTGCTCGCTTCCTGGAACAGGGGAAGCTTGCTACAAGTTTTTCGTGTGACTTTTTTTGTAGCCATAGATAGGGTTTCAAGTCCTAGCTAATTTAAGTTTTTCAATGTTAACGAATTCAACAATTTTTTTTTCTACCGTCCCACCTTTGTAACCCCAAACTTTATTTTTATACGGATCCATCTGTTTCCAATTTTGCAACGGCAATATTATATAGGGCAATTCAGCTTTGATACGTGAGTATAAACGCACAAAATCAGTGTAGCGACGAAAAACTAACCAGGATTGGTCTGTTTTGTCATCTTCGACCTTAAGTTTGCAGATTGTAAAACGTGCGCGCTCTTCCATGACTTCATAGCCAACGATCGGCACTTTTAAGGAGTCGAACATCTTTATTTTGTCTGAGTGGAGACTTAAATCTATAGTGCTAACACTATTTTGTACTCTGTTCAAGTTTTTATCCGTTCTGTAACCTTCATGTATGTTACCCATGCTTTTATAGTGGTTTTGTAGCTGCATGCTTTTGGGTTCCAGTTCATTGTCGGATGCTGCATCTGTGTACCGTGTTTTGTAGAAGTTGTTGAACCTGGATATGGTGTCGTTCTGTGTAACATCTTCACTGGATGTTGAGGACACTTCATTATTCATTTTGTCTCGGTGCTGGGCGCCATTTTTTAATGGACTTGACTGTGCATTTTGTACCACATCCATTTGTACTACAGTGTCTTCTTGTTTTGAAACATATACATATGCTCTCCTCCGTATGCTGCTGCAAACAAAATGTGCATATTTACGAGAAATAGAATTTAGCTTACGCCAATTGTATGATTAGAAAATAAGCATGACTCATAATCACTCATAACAAAATACAATAATCAAATTCTTGGCTCCACAGACCAATTGCAGACCTATTCGAATGCCCTATTTATTCACAAGTTACCTGTATAAGTAGGTATATAGATTTTATTGGAATTGATGGCTGTGTGACTGGCAACCTTCAAACTCAATTAGAAGTTACGTTACGACACTAATCTTACCTTAAGGTGATCGAATTAGATGATTTGAAGTCCTCTGCTAGTCCAAGAACATGTTCAGCGCATTTAAAACTTAATAGTTAGCTTATAAACAAACAAAATGCTTCATTTAAATGTTACGCCAAACAATAAAGTTTTCTTAATTTATTTACCAACGTAAAGATTAAACAACATAGGTTTAGCACCAGAGAAGGCAGTGAACTTAGTTTTACGTGATTAAGCTAGCCATAACGCATTTATTTCAAAGAAAACTATTAATTTCACAAAAAATTACAAAAACAACAACGTTGACGAAATATTTGACAGTCTGATGACTTGACATTATTACTTTTTAAATGCTTTTTAACAAAACAGATAATAAAGTTTTGATTGTCATCCACACTATGATGTCACAATTTGACCTTTTACGGTTCCGGTTCACGAGTGTAAGCAAGCACCACGTGTTTCGGGATTTTTTGTAAACAATAATTGTCTTGTGCATTTTTTCCTTTTAAGATTTAGTTTTAAGCATCGTTACCACCTGTAGTTACGTGTTGGTGTTTGTGTATTTTGTTTTCTGGTAAGTTTTCCAAAAATGGAAAGCCGGCCGCCCGAGCCACCCGATCCGCCAGATCGAGCCCTGACTGCAATGGATTTATCGACTCCGGAAGAGTCTCTTGCGCCCCCAGTGTTCTCCCAATCAGCGAATAAGCGCCGCCTCGACACAGTTGAGAATCCCGAACCGGCTAAAAGGCTTAATTCTGGAATCCCGGCTTCTACTCTATCACCTAGCAGCCAACCCATGTATGTTCACCCTTCACTCGTTATAGCTCCAAAATCGTATAGAAGCCAAGACAAAGGTCCTTTTATTGTGCACGTTCGGCATATACAGGGTGTCCCAGAACTCAACGTCAAACCGAAACGGGGTGACAGGATTGATCGTAAGCATCATGACAAAAATCAGAAAAAAATTCTATCCCATGCAGTTTGAAAATTATGGGCATTTTAAGAAAAACCTAGAAATTTAGTCAAACTATAACAATTTTTCGGTTATTATGTTTTTTTTAATTATTTTTGTTCATTTGTACTTTGGAACCATAACCCTAAATAGCATTTTAGAATGACAGTCAAAAATGATGACACAGTTGCCCCAAGTTTCCTAGAAATAAGACTGATTTGTTAAACTATGAATTTAAAATTTTCACAATTTGTCGACTTTGGAAGGCCCTCCTTTAAAAAAAATGTACTAGAGTGCCTTGGCAAGTGCCACTAAAAGTTGGCGCATTTAATCAGGAATCTAAAATGGTACAATACTTGTTAGTTTCATACTAAAAAAAAACGAGTAAAAAATAAAAACCTCATGTTACCCGATTTTTGCTAACGAATTTTACTCTGTTAAAATAATTTTTGATTCGCACAAACTCATGACAGGATCTTAATTTTACGGCAAAATGATGACAGAGATGGATACTGGACATGTTGGCCATGAGTGAGCGAGACAGATAGTGACGCCACATAAAGTAAAGGATATGCCTGGCTAATAAGTAGATCTTTTTTCAGTGATCCATCAGCGCCAACATCGATTCAACCAATGAAGTTCGGTAGGTTCCTAGATCATAATAAGATCCAACAGGTTATCGTCGACGGAAATAGGTTTGGTTTTAAGAAGAATTTCAGGTAATTGAATAGGGAAAGTTATGCTCAGAGTGAAGAGTTTAATGGTTCAATTCACAATAAGTAGGTACTTAAATATTCTAAAATTAGAGTAACAAAATATCTTGTGAATTCTTTCAACTTGAATTATTGATATTTATTTGAACAGGTTGGTTGTTGAGAAATATAACTTAAAGTTAACTAAGAAGTTTACTAAGTTGTGAAATTAAGGGCTTGCTCGCTTCCTGGAACAGGGGAAGCTTGCTACAAGTTTTTCGTGTGACTTTTTTTGTAGCCATAGATAGGGTTTCAAGTCCTAGCTAATTTAAGTTTTTCAATGTTAACGAATTCAACAATTTTTTTTCTACCGTCCCACCTTTGTAACCCCAAACTTTATTTTTATACGGATCCATCTGTTTCCAATTTTGCAACGGCAATATTATATAGGGCAATTCAGCTTTGATACGTGAGAATAAACGCACAAAATCAGTGTAGCGACGAAAAACTAACCAGGATTGGTCTGTTTTGTCATCTTCGACCTTAAGTTTGCAGATTGTAAAACGTGCGCGCTCTTCCATGACTTCATAGCCAACGATCGGCACTTTTAAGGAGTCGAACATCTTTATTTTGTCTGAGTGGAGACTTAAATCTATAGTGCTAACACTATTTTGTACTCTGTTCAAGTTTTTATCCGTTCTGTAACCTTCATGTATGTTACCCATGCTTTTATAGTGGTTTCGTAGCTGCATGCTTTTGGGTTCCAGTTCATTGTCGGATGCTGCATCTGTGTACCGTGTTTTGTAGAAGTTGTTGAACCTGGATATGGTGTCGTTCTGTGTAACATCTTCACTGGATGTTGAGGACACTTCATTATTCATTTTGTCTCGGTGCTGGGCGCCATTTTTTAATGGACTTGACTGTGCATTTTGTACCACATCCATTTGTACTACAGTGTCTTCTTGTTTTGAAACATATACATATGCTCTCCTCCGTATGCTGCTGCAAACAAAATGTGCATATTTACGAGAAATAGAATTTAGCTTACGCCAATTGTATGATTAGAAAATAAGCATGACTCATAATCACTCATAACAAAATACAATAATCAAATTCTTGGCTCCACAGACCAATTGCAGACCTATTCGAATGCCCTATTTATTCACAAGTTACCTGTATAAGTAGGTATATAGATTTTATTGGAATTGATGGCTGTGTGACTGGCAACCTTCAAACTCAATTAGAAGTTACGTTACGACACTAATCTTACCTTAAGGTGATCGAATTAGATGATTTGAAGTCCTCTGCTAGTCCAAGAACATGTTCAGCGCATTTAAAACTTAATAGTTAGCTTATAAACAAACAAAATGCTTCATTTAAATGTTACGCCAAACAATAAAGTTTTCTTAATTTATTTACCAACGTAAAGATTAAACAACATAGGTTTAGCACCAGAGAAGGCAGTGAACTTAGTTTTACGTGATTAAGCTAGCCATAACGCATTTATTTCAAAGAAAACTATTAATTTCACAAAAAATTACAAAAACAACAACGTTGACGAAATATTTGACAGTCTGATGACTTGACATTATTACTTTTTAAATGCTTTTTAACAAAACAGATAAAAAAGTTTTGATTGTCATCCACACTATGATGTCACAATTTGACCTTTTACGGTTCCGGTTCACGAGTGTAAGCAAGCACCACGTGTTTCGAGATTTTTTGTAAACAATAATTGTCTTGTGCATTTTTTCCTTTTAAGATTTAGTTTTAAGCATCGTTACCACCTGTAGTTACGTGTTGGTGTTTGTGTATTTTGTTTTCTGGTAAGTTTTCCAAAAATGGAAAGCCGGCCGCCCGAGCCACCCGATCCGCCAGATCGAGCCCTGACTGCAATGGATTTATCGACTCCGGAAGAGTCTCTTGCGCCCCCAGTGTTCTCCCAATCAGCGAATAAGCGCCGCCTCGACACAGTTGAGAATCCCGAACCGGCTAAAAGGCTTAATTCTGGAATCCCGGCTTCTACTCTATCACCTAGCAGCCAACCCATGTATGTTCACCCTTCACTCGTTATAGCTCCAAAATCGTATAGAAGCCAAGACAAAGGTCCTTTTATTGTGCACGTTCGGCATATACAGGGTGTCCCAGAACTCAACGTCAAACCGAAACGGGGTGACAGGATTGATCGTAAGCATCATGACAAAAATCAGAAAAAAATTTTATCCCATGCAGTTTGAAAATTATGGGCATTTTAAGAAAAACCTAGAAATTTAGTCAAACTATAACAATTTTTCGGTTATTATGTTTTTTTTTATTATTTTTGTTCATTTGTACTTTGGAACCATAACCCTAAATAGCATTTTAGAATGACAGTCAAAAATGATGACACAGTTGCCCCAAGTTTCCTAGAAATAAGACTGATTTGTTAAACTATGAATTTAAAATTTTCACAATTTGTCGACTTTGGAAGGCCCTCCTTTAAAAAAAATGTACTAGAGTGCCTTGGCAAGTGCCACTAAAAGTTGGCGCATTTAATCAGGAATCTAAAATGGTACAATACTTGTTAGTTTCATACTAAAAAAAAACGAGTAAAAAATAAAAACCTCATGTTACCCGATTTTTGCTAACGAATTTTACTCTGTTAAAATAATTTTTGATTCGCACAAACTCATGACAGGATCTTAATTTTACGGCAAAATGATGACAGAGATGGATACTGGACATGTTGGCCATGAGTGAGCGAGACAGATAGTGACGCCACATAAAGTAAAGGATATGCCTGGCTAATAAGTAGATCTTTTTTCAGTGATCCATCAGCGCCAACATCGATTCAACCAATGAAGTTCGGTAGGTTCCTAGATCATAATAAGATCCAACAGGTTATCGTCGACGGAAATAGGTTTGGTTTTAAGAAGAATTTCAGGTAATTGAATAGGGAAAGTTATGCTCAGAGTGAAGAGTTTAATGGTTCAATTCACAATAAGTAGGTACTTAAATATTCTAAAATTAGAGTAACAAAATATCTTGTGAATTCTTTCAACTTGAATTATTGATATTTATTTGAACAGGTTGGTTGTTGAGAAATATAACTTAAAGTTAACTAAGAAGTTTACTAAGTTGTGAAATTAAGGGCTTGCTCGCTTCCTGGAACAGGGGAAGCTTGCTACAAGTTTTTCGTGTGACTTTTTTTGTAGCCATAGATAGGGTTTCAAGTCCTAGCTAATTTAAGTTTTTCAATGTTAACGAATTCAACAATTTTTTTTTCTACCGTCCCACCTTTGTAACCCCAAACTTTATTTTTATACGGATCCATCTGTTTCCAATTTTGCAACGGCAATATTATATAGGGCAATTCAGCTTTGATACGTGAGTATAAACGCACAAAATCAGTGTAGCGACGAAAAACTAACCAGGATTGGTCTGTTTTGTCATCTTCGACCTTAAGTTTGCAGATTGTAAAACGTGCGCGCTCTTCCATGACTTCATAGCCAACGATCGGCACTTTTAAGGAGTCGAACATCTTTATTTTGTCTGAGTGGAGACTTAAATCTATAGTGCTAACACTATTTTGTACTCTGTTCAAGTTTTTATCCGTTCTGTAACCTTCATGTATGTTACCCATGCTTTTATAGTGGTTTCGTAGCTGCATGCTTTTGGGTTCCAGTTCATTGTTGGATGCTGCATCTGTGTACCGTGTTTTGTAGAAGTTGTTGAACCTGGATATGGTGTCGTTCTGTGTAACATCTTCACTGGATGTTGAGGACACTTCATTATTCATATTGTCTTGGTGCTGGGCGCCAATTTTTAATGGACTTGACTGTGCATTTTGTACCACATCCATTTGTACTACAGTGTCTTCTTATTTTGAAACATACATATGCTCTCCTCTGTATGCTGCTGCAAACAAAATTTACGAGACATAGAATTTGGCTTACTCCAAATGTATGATTAGAAAATAAGCATGACTCATAATCACTCAAAACAAAATACAATAATCAAATTCTTGGCTCTACAGACCAATTGCAGACCTATTCGAATGCCCTATTTATTCACAAGTTACCTGTATAAGTAGATATATAGATTTTATTATAATTGATGGCTGGATGACTGGCAACCTTCAAACTCAATTAGAAGTTACGTTACGACACTAATCTTACCTTAAGGCGATCGAATTAGATGATTTGAAGTCCTCTGCTAGTCCAAGAACATGTTCAGCGCATTTAAAACTTAATAGTTAGCTTATAAACAAACAAAATGCTTCATTTAAATGTTACGCCAAACAATAAAGTTTTCTTAATTTATTTACCAACGTAAAGATTAAACAACATAGGTTTAGCACCGGAGAAGGCAGTGAACTTAGTTTTACGTGATTAAGCTAGCCATAACGCATTTATTTCAAAGAAAACTATTAATTTCACAAAAAATTACAAAAACAACAACGTTGACGAAATATTTGACAGTCTGATGACTTGACATTATTACTTTTTAAATGCTTTTTAACAAAACAGATAATAAAGTTTTGATTGTCATCCACACTATGATGTCACAATTTGACCTTTTACGGTTCCGGTTCGCGAGTGTAAGCAAGCACCACGTGTTTCGGGATTCTTTGTAAACAATAATTGTCTTGTGCATTTTTTCCTTTTAAGATTTAGTTTTAAGCATCGTTACCACCTGTAGTTACGTGTTGGTGTTTGTGTATTTTGTTTTCTGGTAAGTTTTCCAAAAATGGAAAGCCGGCCGCCCGAGCCACCCGATCCGCCAGATCGAGCCCTGACTGCAATGGATTTATCGACTCCGGAAGAGTCTCTTGCGCCCCCAGTGTTCTCCCAATCAGCGAATAAGCGCCGCCTCGACACAGTTGAGAATCCCGAACCGGCTAAAAGGCTTAATTCTGGAATCCCGGCTTCTACTCTATCACCTAGCAGCCAACCCATGTATGTTCACCCTTCACTCGTTATAGCTCCAAAATCGTATAGAAGCCAAAACAAAGGTCCTTTTATTGTGCACGTTCGGCATATACAGGGTGTCCCAGAACTCAACGTCAAACCGAAACGGGGTGACAGGATTGATCGTAAGCATCATGACAAAAATCAGAAAAAAATTCTATCCCATGCAGTTTGAAAATTATGGGCATTTTAAGAAAAACCTAGAAATTTAGTCAAACTATAACAATTTTTCGGTTATTATGGTTTTTTTTTTATTTTTGTTCATTTGTACTTTGGAACCATAACCCTAAATAGCATTTCAGAATGACAGTCAAAAATGATGACACAGTTGCCCCAAGTTTCACAATTTGTCGACTTTGGAAGGCCCTCCTTTAAAAAAAATGTACTAGAGTGCCTTGGCAAGTGCCACTAAAAGTTGGCGCATTTAATCAGGAATCTAAAATGGTACAATACTTGTTAGTTTCATACTAAAAAAAAACGAGTAAAAAATAAAAACCTCATGTTACCCGATTTTTGCTAACGAATTTTACTCTGTTAAAATAATTTTTGATTCGCACAAACTCATGACAGGATCTTAATTTTACGGCAAAATGATGACAGAGATGGATACTGGACATGTTGGCCATGAGTGAGCGAGACAGATAGTGACGCCACTTTTACAAAAGTTAACAAAAGTAAGTAAAATTAATAAAATAATGAAAAATCTTGACCTAGTTTAGTTCAATTTTATTGGAATAAAAGTCAGATAGGGAAATAACATTGTGTATTACAATAAATGTTCAAATTGTTTTCCATCAGCCTCAATACAGGCCCTACATCTTCTTAAAAAAGATCTACTTATTAGCCGGGCATATCCTTTACTTTATGTGGCGTCACTATCTGTCTCGCTCACTCATGGCCAACATGTCCAGTATCCATCTCTGTCATCATTTTGCCGTAAAATTAAGATCCTGTCATGAGTTTGTGCGAATCAAAAATTATTTTAACAGAGTAAAATTCGTTAGCAAAAATCGGGTAACATGAGGTTTTTATTTTTTACTCGTTTTTTTTAGTATGAAACTAACAAGTATTGTACCATTTTAGATTCCTGATTAAATGCGCCAACTTTTAATGGCACTTCCCAAGGCACTCTAGTACATTTTTTCAAAGGAGGGCCTTCCAAAGTCGACAAATTGTGAAAATTTTAAATTCATAGTTTAACAAATCAGTCTTATTTCTAGGAAACTTGGGGCAACTGTGTCATCATTTTTGACTATCATTCTGAAATGCTATTCAGGGTTATGGTTCCAAAGTATAAATGAACAAAAATAAAAAAAAATAACCATAATAACAGAAAAATTGTTACAGTTTGACTAAATTTCTAGATTTTTCTTAAAATGCCCATAATTTTCAAACTGCATGGGATAGAATTTTTTTCTGATTTTTGTCATGATGCTTACGATCAATCCTGTCACCCCGTTTCGGTTTGACGTTGAGTTCTGGGACACCCTGTAGATAACAGTGATCCATCAGCGCCAACATCGATTCAACCAATGAAGTTCGGTAGGTTCCTAGATCATAATAAGATCCAACAGGTTATCGTCGACGGAAATAGGTTTGGTTTTAAGAAGAATTTCAGGTAATTGAATAGGGAAAGTTATGCTCAGAGTGAAGAGTTTAATGGTTCAATTCACAATAAGTAGGTACTTAAATATTCTAAAATTAGAGTAACAAAATATCTTGTGAATTCTTTCAACTTGAATTATTGATATTTATTTGAACAGGTTGGTTGTTGAGAAATATAACTTAAAGTTAACTAAGAAGTTTACTAAGTTGTGAAATTAAGGGCTTGCTCGCTTCCTGGAACAGGGGAAGCTTGCTACAAGTTTTTCGTGTGACTTTTTTTGTAGCCATAGATAGGGTTTCAAGTCCTAGCTAATTTAAGTTTTTCAATGTTAACGAATTCAACAATTTTTTTTCTACCGTCCCACCTTTGTAACCCCAAACTTTATTTTTATACGGATCCATCTGTTTCCAATTTTGCAACGGCAATATTATATAGGGCAATTCAGCTTTGATACGTGAGTATAAACGCACAAAATCAGTGTAGCGACGAAAAACTAACCAGGATTGGTCTGTTTTGTCATCTTCGACCGTAAGTTTGCAGATTGTAAAACGTGCGCGCTCTTCCATGACTTCATAGCCAACGATCGGCACTTTTAAGGAGTCGAACATCTTTATTTTGTCTGAGTGGAGACTTAAATCTATAGTGCTAACACTATTTTGTACTCTGTTCAAGTTTTTATCCGTTCTGTAACCTTCATGTATGTTACCCATGCTTTTATAGTGGTTTCGTAGCTGCATGCTTTTGGGTTCCAGTTCGTTGTCGGATGCTGCATCTGTGTACCGTGTTTTGTAGAAGTTGTTGAACCTGGATATGGTGTCGTTCTGTGTAACATCTTCACTGGATGTTGAGGACACTTCATTATTCATTTTGTCTCGGTGCTGGGCGCCATTTTTTAATGGACTTGACTGTGCATTTTGTACCACATCCATTTGTACTACAGTGTCTTCTTGTTTTGAAACATATACATATGCTCTCCTCCGTATGCTGCTGCAAACAAAATGTGCATATTTACGAGACATAGAATTTAGCTTACTCCAATTGTATGATTAGAAAATAAGCATGACTCATAATCACTCATAACAAAATACAATAATCAAATTCTTGGCTCCACAGACCAATTGCAGACCTATTCGAATGCCCTATTTATTCACAAGTTACCTGTATAAGTAGGTATATAGATTTTATTAGAATTGATGGCTGTGTGACTGGCAACCTTCAAACTCAATTAGAAGTTACGTTACGACACTAATCTTACCTTAAGGTGATCGAATTATATGATTTGAAGTCCTCTGCTAGTCCAAGAACATGTTCAGCGCATTTAAAACTTAATAGTTAGCTTATAAACAAACAAAATGCTTCATTTAAATGTTACGCCAAACAATAAAGTTTTCGTAATTTATTTACCAACGTAAAGATTTAACAACATAGGTTTAGCACCAGAGAAGGCAGTGAACTTAGTTTGACGTGATAAAGCTAGCTTTAACGCATTTATTTCAAAGAAAACTTTTAATTTCACAAAAAATTACAAAAACAACAACGTTGACGAAATATTTGACAGTCAGATGACTTGACATTATTACTTTTTAAATGCTATTTAACAAAACAGATAATAAAGTTTTGATTGTCATCCACACTATGAATGTCACAATTTGACCTTTTACAAGTAAAAAAAACAAATATCTGGCTGGACGGACAAGCAGAGTCACCTTGATGGTGGTATTTTAGTTTTAGGAGAATTTTAAATCATCAACGGATATAATTATGAGTATGACTATAATCATCTGTTTTTAACAATGAAGGGGTCAGGAGAAAAACAACTTTTGTCACCTAATGAGCAAACTGAGATATTACTTATTAAAAGATAAGATCATAATAAAATAGTGTAATTTATACCTATATAAATAAGAAAAGCTCTTTTTATTGAAAGCATGTTTATTGGTAATGTAATTATTTAATTATTTTATTTTGACTTTACATCTGCTAAAAGTTATCATAAAAAATTGTGACTAAGTCAGAATAATCAGGTGGAAATCATCCTATGTCCACCAACATCAGGGGAAAAACAATTGATGTCACTGAGGCACTTTAACAGTAATAGGTATAATGGCATAGGGAGGAGGCAGGTTAGGGTAAGGGGTAGGTATAGGGACTAATCAAATCTAATTATTGTATTTGTTCGATATTATCGTTTAATTATTTTGTAACTGGCTAAAAAGCTGGTTTTCCAGTGTTGCAATTGTTGCCGTAACCTTTTATTCTTAAAAATTTACATTGGCAACACTGGCAGATACAGTTGAATCTTCCTTGGTCGAGTTCACTGCGCGCGCGCTTAAGCTTTTCGTTTTAACGTTTGTTCTCGTTTAATTATAAAGCAATCCTCAACCCGCCATAAATTAAATTATTTATCTGTGAATAATTGCGTGAAGCCATCCTGTTCCATCTGATATTAAAGTGATCTAGGGAGCTTTACCTGGGCCCAGCAATGAGGTAACCCTTATTTAGTCACTTGTTGCCGACTCCTGCACATCTGATTTGTCAAGGTGAGCCTTTGCGCAATCATTTGTTTTATTCTTCAAAATTTATTAAATTAAAAAATAACCTTTCTTTTGCCAAATTAAAAGTCATGAAAGATACGTAGGAGGTCAAAAGATTACAGTCCACTAAACATTTCTCGTAGTTTTTCGCTTCATTTTTGGTCCTTCGAGCCGGATTCTTGTTTGAACAGTGTTTTTCGTACGATTTTCTTACGTATTTTTCATGATTTAACAATTTTATTTTTTTGTAATTTCATTGAAGGTAGTTGATGGTTGCTTTGTACTAGGTCGTTTTCGAGGTAAGTTGTAGTACGCCATTTTAATTATCGTGACTATCGTTTTTTTGTTTTCGTTGTGTTGGCACTGCAACTTCCTACAATACCATAGACAAAAAATAAAAATTATTAGTGTTGTGTTTGTCCGGTTTTTCGGTTGGCATATATAGGGTCACCTCGAATTAAGCGCAAATATTTTAAGGGTAGATTCTATGCATTAAGTTAAAAAAATAATCTTAATAAAAAAATGGTGTAAATACGCTTGTTTTTGTGATAAACGATTTTATTGAAACGCAAAAAAAGTGTGCGCGGAGCCTGCGCTGAATACGATTACGTTGCGTGCGAGAGGGACAGAAAACCCGGACAATGAGGAGGCGGTCAGGCGGCGCGTGGGCGCGTACTCCGGCAGGAAGCAGCTGACCGCATGAAAGCGGTCAACAAAGTCAGTCCAGTCGCTGCAAGACCTTTCGCAGCGTGATATAGCCGAAAAAATCTGATTCCGATTGATAATTGCATTCGATCGAAGTGACGTTTAAAATAATTGATCTTCAATTTCAAACCAATGCATCATAAAAGTTATGCGATACTAAGGAATACCTACTCGATTGTGTAAAAACATACGATTATGCTATGATAGTTTTTGTGCCGACCCCTAATGTGTGAAAGTAATAGTGCAGTAAGTAACATAAACACTTGTGATATGGAAATCAGAAACTCCGACGGTACCACAACAGTAACTCAGAGACTCAAGTCAATAACGAAAAACTAGTTCCGATATTGACCCGACCGGGAATCAAAGCCTGGATCTCAGGACCTCGGACACGGTGAAAAATTAAAAACTAGCGTCTTAACCACTCGCCCATGAAGATCGCTCGGAGATCTAAAACTTACTTGTGTTAAGGAAATCAGAAACAACGGCGGTACCACAACACCCAGACCTAAGTTAATTACGAAAAACTAATTTCGAAAAATCACTTAATTATAATAAAACACGATATTGACCTGACCGAAAATTGAACCCGGGGACTCAGAAATGACGACCTTAAAAACGGCTTCTTAACCACTCGGCCACGGAGATCGTCTAAAGCTACTTACTTGTGATATGGAAATCAGAAACAACAGCGGTACCACAACACCCAGACCTTAGTTAATTACGAAAATCTAATTTCGAAAAATCACTTTTAATTAAAATAAAACACGATATTGGCCTGACCGAAAATTGAACCCGGGGCCTCAGAAATAACGACCTTAAAAACGGCGTCTTAACCACCCGGCCACGGAGGTCGTCTAAAGCTTAAGTAGCTTTAGACGAATAAACTTAGGGTGCATTTCCACTGCACCAAAGAAAATCGTTCTCTAATATCTTAGGTAGGTATCTTGCCCTTATTTAAATTCATTTTGTACTTACCTATACCCTGGTTTAAAATAACACAATTGTGTTAGGGCATACCTAATACAGTTTGCCAGTTTCAGTGCCTACCATACTAAACCACATAGGCACGTACGTACCTAGGTGAATGTTAATCATTTCGATTAAACTGAAGCTGAAATCCAGTCATTATTATTTACAACGCCTTCTAATTCCTTCTTTTAAACAATATTAGGGCGCGAATCAACTGTACCTAACAAATTTAATCATTCCTATAACCTCACCTTTATTTAAAATCAAAACAAACTTTGATGTGCCGCCTAGCCTAAAACTAATCTCTGATGTGCCGCCTAGCCTAAATAAAAAAATCTTTGATCGTGCCGCCTAGTCTAAGGGATTGTAAATCAAATAATTAAGGTTTTACTGATTAATTTGCATAATACTGATATTATGCAAAAGAACATCGTCAATTGGGCATATGCATAACAAATTATTTATGTAATTGTTGGGTGTTATGCATATTTACATTATGAAGTGCCAACTAAGGTAGACGGTCCTCAAAATGGCATTTCATTATTAATCATTTCTAGTAAAATACTGATGGAAACTTATCACTACGTTAAGTTAATCGATTTATTATTCAATATCCTTAGGTATCGTTTGACAAAAGTAAAAACCATTTGAAAAGTAATAAACAATAAGTTGGGTGGTAAAAATGTACATTAGCGACATAAGTGTAGCTCTAGGCTCCTTGCCTAAACCTATTGTTTACGATTCGTTTGATCGGCGGCGCGACAAAGCGCGGCAAGTCCTCAAAGGCTTACAGGTGCCAGGATTGGTCAGCGCGGACTGCAAAGAGCGCGCGTGCCGCGTAGGGATGCCCGATCTTTTGCTTTGAATCGATCTTTTAAATCGTAATGGATCGTAACCCTGTGAATCGATTCACGCTTACGCTGTTTAATTATTACATAATTCGAATTTTAGAATACTACTTCGTTCGGAATCTACGAAAATTAAGTGAATACGAAAATGATTTCTTTGCAATAACAATAAGTTGTGGTGTTTGTGGTTATGGGCTTTAAAACTTAATATTTACAGATTCCAACTCAACTAAACTGATAAGTTTATTCCGAATTCAAACAAAATGATACGTTTATTTTCATACGATACGATCTCCAGGCATACGATTCGATCTTAGCAAAGATCGCATCCCATTGAATCGATTCAAAAATCGGCAGATAGTATTGCCGTAAGTCGATCTTCAAAAAAATCGATTCAGATCGGGCATCCCTAGTGCCGCGCAAGAGTAAGAGTTAGTCCGCCAAGCAACATCATTTCGTTGAGTTGTGTGTGCGCGCGGCGCCTAGCTAAAATGCCGTATCGGTTTTCCGACCAGGAGTACCTCAATATGGCTTTATGCTATAATGACGCAGGGGAGGTTTTATTGCGGGCGCAGCAGCAGTACGCTGAGCGGCATGGTCGCGTAGTTAACCTGCGCACCATACTTGGGGCAGTGCAGCGCCATCGTGAGAGTGGGAGCTTCGGTCCACGTCAGGACACGGGCCGGCAGCGCTACCCAGCGCGGCTCGAGGATGACGTCGTGGATTTTTTCCACCGGCACCCAGTGGCGAGTATCGCAGACGCTGCTCGTATGTTCGGCGTCAGCGATTATTACGTGTGGAATTACGTGCCAGGATTGTGAGTGCGTTTGACGTGATGTCCAGCGAGGTTGAAGTGCTCAGTGCAGTTCGGAGGCATTGCCTCGATCGTGCCAGACAATGTGTGCGACAACAGGGAGGTCACGTACAACACTTAATGTAGATAAAATAAATGTAAATAAAATGTTTTGTGTGTAAATAGGGACTGTAAATATCAATGAATTAAGACTTTTAAACACGCCAAGTTATCACGAAATCTATCATAATCATCATTATCAATATCGAACATTATTGTTAAGATTAATTGCTAAGTGATAGTTATTTTTTGTTTCAACTTGTCAGTCCAAAGCCTGAAAAAGTGTGATGGGAAGTATTAGTGAGTAACAGTGTTAAACAATTAAAGAAATTTGTAATGTTATTTAATAATAAAAATAAACTAAAGTTGAATGTTATTTGTCATTTATTTCCGATATTCCTGTTAGTTTGTGGGTAAGTAGAAACTGAAATACCTACGGTAAGTTTTAAAACATGTAGATAGGGTTTTCTTTCACCTAAGTTAATCAGTCAGTTTTCGCGTAGATTAGGTTAGGTGTTAGGTTGTGCGCTTACAGCACCTTGTTGTTTTAATCTTTTGCCTGATAATGGATTCATAACCTAAAATTAACGTACCTAGATAAACATTCACTGAACTACGTTATCATTTACCTAACATGTATCTTCCTAGCAGTCTCATCTCGCAAAACGAGCTCGTGTGTGCTGTAAATGAAAGTTGTTGGAGGAGGCGTGGCAGCAGCTGTCATTTTGCTACTTTATGAATTACTTAAGGGAAGACTAATACCAATAGATATTAATTTTGTGAATGAAATGTGGTAGACGAGGCGTGGCTTAAGGGAAAGAGTAAGACTGATAGATATAATTGAAATGATAGAGATAGGTAGTGTAAGGGCCATCACACACGAAAAAATGAAAATTACATTTATTTTGTTAGGAAAAATCAAATAAAAAAGTAGCGTATTTACACCATTTTTTTATTAAGATTATTTATTTAAATTAATGCATAGAAGCTACCCTTAAAATATTTGCGCTTAATTTGAGGTGACCTTATATAGTATTTTAAAGTTGTCGTTCGAAATGTCAAACGAAGATAACAATAACATGTCAACAACAGAAGAAAACATTCCAGTTGATAGTAATAGAATTGCGCGGGATTATGCTATGATGAGAATTGAATATCTCGACAGTATTAAAATTGAAGGTTGTAGCGAAAGTTATTTAGATCAATTGTCGAATGATTTTCATGACGCGCAACGGAAAATATTATTGTCGTTGTCGAGTCCGAATGCGCGTTGTGATGAAATGTCAGTAACTTTCGAATTTGAAAAGAAGTTGTTACAAGTTAAATACAGGTTGCGTTCCCAAGAGGTTCATAAAAGTGAATCGAAGATTAAAACTTGTGTTGACGAAGCAGTGATGGCCAAATTACCTAAAATAGACATTAAACCTTTTGATGGGAAACTAGAGGGGTGGGTCTCTTTAATTCAGTTATTCGATTCATTAATTCATAAACGGAATATATCAGATGTTGAGAAATTACACTATTTACTCTCGAGTTTACAAGGTTCTGCATATGATTTAATTAAAAACTACCCACTTACCAAAGAAAGTTATATGGATGCTTACAATTGTTTACGTAAATATTATGATAAGAAGCGACAAATTGCTACACATTATTATGAAAAATTGTTGTGTTGTGAAACTATTAAAATGAAGTCTGCCTGTGATCTTGAGCGTGTACATAGGACCTTTTCGGAAAACTTGTCGGTGTTAAATAAGTATGGTTTACCAGATAAAAACTTTATGCTTTTCCAGTTGTTATGGTCAAAATTAGATAAAAATACTCGAGAAGCGTTTCAGCTCCAGCATGATACTGATGAAATTCCTTTGTATACTGATGTTATTAAGTTCATTGAAAAACAATTCAAGGCACTAAACTTATCGAACATAACACCCTCAATATCACATAATTCTAGTATCTCGAACAAAAGTAAACAACATAACAATGTAGGTAAACAGAAATCGACGTTTGTTGTTTCGCGTCCTGTCTGCAAATTTTGTTCTGGCCAGCACAGTCTTGACTCCTGTACCGCCTTTTTAAACTTGGACATTGGCTCGCGTTTCGAGTTTGTTAAGAGGAAGGGTCTTTGTTTGTGTTGTTTTTCGGATGCCCATCGAGTGAGTGTTTGTAAAGCTCGTCGTTGCAGTGTGTGTCATTGCTCTCACCACACTTTGCTACACTTCATCAAGCAAACACAGATTTCCTCTACGGAGGATGGCAGTGCACAGCCTAAAACGGAGAATGTTGGTGGTAACACAGTTTTAACATCATTGACTAGTGAAAATACTGTTTTGTTTTCAACTGTTCGAATTTTAATTAAGGACAGTTCTGGTAGTTTTCGACCAGTGCGTGCACTTTTAGACTGTGCTAGTGCATGTAATTTTATTTCGGAGACTTGTGCTAAAATGTTAGGACTCAAAATTTGTCGTGGCCAACATTCGGTCAATGGAATTGGTAACTCCGTCACACAACCACTTGGTTCACTGTCATGTGAAATAAGGCCCATACCTAATTCACACTTTTCGTCGAATATCGTATTCGAAGCTTTAGTTTTGTCGTCTATATGTGCAGACCAACCCATTCAACCTGTCGATACGTCGGAGTGGTCTCACATAAAGAATTTGCCTCTAGCTGATCCGAGCTTTGCTCAACCGGGACCGGTAGACATGCTGCTCAGTGCAGATATTTTCGCATCGTCGTTGTTACCAGGTCTTAGGCAGGGAAAGCCTGGACAGCCAAGAGCTTTGAACACCATTTTTGGATGGATTATCATGGGTGCGTGTGACGTCACTCAACCCTCTTCGAAATCCAGTCGTAGCAAAAATTGCCTTTTCGTATCAAATTTTTCACTAGATAATTCCATAAAAAGGTTTTGGGAATTAGAAAATGTTAGCTCTCCAACAAAATCTTTCGTGTCGAAGGAGGACCAACAGTGTGAAGATTATTTTGTCGCTAATCATTGTCGTACCGAAGAAGGAAGATTTGTAGTTCCTTTGCCTTTCGTTGATCCTACAAATAAACCGAACTTTGTTAACTCTCGAGAAATTGCTATAAAACGTTTTTTATCGTTGGAACGTAAATTGAATTCCAATTCTGAAACCAAGAAGGCCTATGTGGATTTCATGGAGGACTATGAGTCGAGCGGTCATCTCGAGGAGGTGGATCCTCCTCCTAGTAGCGAGGGCCAATTTTATTACATTCCCCATCACGGAGTTCTACGCCCTGATTCAGTGAGCACGCCTCTTCGCGTCGTATTTGACGCGAGCGCGAAAGATGCAAATTCAGTGTCACTGAACCAAACTCTTCTTCCAGGACCAAAACTACAGACGAGCATTTTCGATGTCCTTCTGCGCTTTCGTTGGCATGCCGTTGTATTCACGGGTGATGTGCGACAGATGTACAGGCAGATATTGGTTCCTGAAGAAGACGCCGAATATCAGCGTATCGTGTGGCGTCCCTCCCCAGTTGGACCAGTTCGGGATTATCGTCTCCTGACTGTGACGTATGGAGTATCGTCTGCTCCATTTCAAGCTCTCCGCACCGTGGCTCAACTAGCCAAGAATTCCGCCGAGGAATACCCAGCTGGCGCCGCTGTTCTCGCTCGTGACATCTACGTGGATGATGTTGTCACTGGAGCAGATTCAGTCGAAAAGGCTTGTCGTCTTCGAGAAGAGCTCGCCAAAATATTGTCATCAGGTGGTTTCCAGTTGCGAAAGTGGACCTCTAATAATAGTCAGTTTTTCGATAGCCTTCCTTCCGCAGACTTGTATTCAGATGACTTCAAACGTTTTGAAGAAATGTCTGACATTTCGCTCAAGATTTTGGGACTTTTGTGGCAGCCCCAATCTGATTCTTTTCGTTTTCGAGTTGCAGATACTAATAGTTGTCGTTGCACAAAACGTACTATCTTGTCGGAGATCGCACGTATCTATGACCCTTTGGGTTTTCTCGGTCCGGTCACGTTTTATGCAAAGTATCTAATGCAGCTACTTTGGACTGCTGGTGTCCCATGGGATGATGACGCACCTTCTGAGATCGCTTCAGAATGGCAGCGTTTTAAATCTCAACTGTCATCTTTGGCATCAGTTTCAATTCCTCGTCGTGCTTTCGGCCCTTTCGTTTCGTTGCAACTTCACGGCTTTTGCGATGCTTCGGAGCGTGGTTATTGCGCTGTGATCTATTGTCGTGTTATTGACAGTGAAGGCTCATACTCTGTCAATCTTTGTTGTTCAAAGACTAAAGTTGCTCCTCTTCGAAAACAATCTATTCACAGGCTAGAACTCCAAGCTGCTGTTTTACTATCGGACCTCATGCATGCTACTATCGAAGCTTTGAAACCTTTTTATTCTTTTGACGATATATATATGCCTGGTCTGACTCCAGTGTGGCCTTATCGTGGATTAAGTCGTGTCCATCAAAATGGAAAACTTTTGTGGCCAATAGAGTCAGTCACATACAAGACATTGTCGCTCCTGATCGATGGAGGCATGTCAGCACTCATTCGAATCCTGCAGATGTCGGTTCGCGCGGTTCGTTACCCGCTGATCTTGTTAGCGACAGTATCTGGTGGCAGGGTCCATCGTGGCTTGCTGAACCTGAAGAAAAGTGGCCCACGACTCCATCTCTATCGTTTTTAAATCAGGAGCCCTTGCAAGAGGAACAGCGTATTTTTAGCCTTGTGACTTTAAAAGAACCTAACCTTATCGAATCGTTAATAAACAAATTTTCGTCGTTGTTGACTTTAAAACATGTTGTGTCGTATTGTTTTCGTTTCGGACATAATTCAAAACAAACTTCTGTCGATAAACGCGTTGTTGGGTCTTTACTACCCTCTGAGATTCACAGAGCGCTCATGTTCTTGATTAGATTTGTACAGGAGAGTGTATTGTTACGTTCTAGGGGTGTGGGATCTAGATTGAAATGCACTTCTAAACCGATGAAGTAGAGTAGGATTTATTGTACACACTTTACGTTACAACACTTATGTCGCACTCCAAAATCTTCTTGTCGCAGTTTTCGCTTCGATGTTTACTCGTCGCTTTCCCAAATTAAACTCCAACTCGGTCGCATTCCCGGGCTCCTTATATACCGGCCGTCAAGGACTCCCGAATATTCGGTAGGTACCTACTACCCAGTACGAGACTGTTCGGGATCCTTCCAAATGCCGTCTTGCCTAGCCTAGACCTTTCTCGAATGTTCGGCATCATAGTGCTATCCTTGTCTTGTGCTGTCTCTGTCACACCTTTCTGGAATGTTCTTAGTATAGCTGCCTCTCTCTAATCGTGCTATCTCTTTCACTCCTACTGAAATTTACGTCATATACTGAAGTGGGCTTCAAAGGCCCATAAGGGGTCCTGAAAACGCCTGAAAACGGGTTTTCAGGTTATGGCGTCATCTGATAGAGGGTGGCCTGAAACGGACTGAAAACATGTTTCAGGCGCCTGAAAACAACGGCAACTTGGGTGAAATTTCGATAAACTAGTATGTGTTAGAGCACTCTCTGAAACGGCCTGAAATGGTATTTCAGCCTGCTGAAAACGCCTCCAAGGCACGGAAAAACACGATCAAAGTTTTAGCACTAGCCCACCGGCGTAACACTACCCCCTCCTTAGACATGCTCGTCCCGAGCATCATTCGTTCCATGGTACTTGGCCAACCGATCAACATGAACAATCTTACAGGGGCTACGTGCGTTGCGCTGAATCCGATAAGTGACGTCGTTGATCCTTGTGACTACTTTGTGCGGCCCTTCCCAACTCGGCGACAATTTCGGTGACTTTCCTTTTCGACGCATAGGGTTATGTAGCCACACGAATGATCCTTCCTCAAACCTCGTCTGGTTAGACTTCCGGTCGTATCTGGTCTTCACCTTCTCGCTGGCCTGCAATCCATGTCCACGAACATGCCTGTGAACATCATCAAGCCGGTTTCGCAGTTCACTTGCATACTCCGTTTGGTCCGAGTCCCGTTGCCTCCAAGATCTTTTTGGGCAGCCTGATTGTATGTGTCCTCTTTCCCCGCAGTTGTAGCATCGAGGCCCAGTTTCTCGAGGTGGAGCAATCGGCTCCCTGGCCGCAACTTCGCGCACCCTAAAGGATTTTGTTGAGTCTTGGCGTACAGCTTCCACCTCCAGGGCATGGGCGAGCGCATCCTTCAAGGTCCCATGGTGTCCCAGCCGTACAGCAGCCCTCACTTCAAAGTCCCGAATCCCATCTATGAATGCCTGTACTAGCGTTCCATCGATGAAAGTCGCTGCGGAACCTTGGTACGCCTTCCGGACGAGCTTCTCTATCTCAAGTGCCCACTTTTGTAACGACTCATTATGCCCCTGAGTCCTATTCTTCAGCTGAGCTCTGTAAACGTGCTCTAGATGGCTGTCACCAAAGCGTGCCTCTAAAGCTTCAAGAAGACGGTCGTATGTCTTCTCCTTTCCTAACGCTTCCAGAACAGTGAGAGCTTCGTCCCGCAGCGCCAAACTCAGTGCCGTTTTAGCATAGTCCTTGCTCCAGCCATTCGCTTCGGCAACCATCTCGAATTGGAGCTTGTATGCGGCCCACGAAGAGGTACCATCGAATGGAGGTACCTTTAACTTTTCTCCTCCTGTGGCTGGTGCACCTGATACACTGGTGGTGCCGTTGGCCACTCTGATCTCCAACTTCTGGAGGCGATTCTCCTGGTCCTCCACTTTTTCGTTCAGTCCATTGAGGCGCTTCTCGTGGTTTTCAACGTTTTTTATAAGTAGTGCATGAATTATATTTAATAAAACAGTCATCAGAGAAGTGTTTTGAATAGTTGTAATCATATTTTTTCGGACGCCAACTAGGCTTATTAATCGTTTTCAGACATAATTCCATCCTTCGATTGTCAGTAGGAACCCTGAAAATTAATAATCAATATTTAACAAAATATCGTCAGTAATTTCCATTCTTAAAACCAAATAGATATTTGATAGGCAAAACACCGATAAGTTTTATCGACACGGAATTTTACAGCACTACTGATTTTTTTTGTTTGTGTAATTACGTATTATTTTGTGATTACATTAACATTATACATTCTTCTTCTTAGCGTGTCGATGGAACACGAGAAATTATATCGTGGCAGCCCAGAATTCAGCCACTTGTATGGCGGATCGACTGCAGTTCATTAAATCCGCTGGAGTGCAGGTGTTGGGGCACGCCGGGCACGATGTTAAGTGTGCCATAGTTTGCACTGCACCGCAAACACAGTCCACATCGGAGCTTGCCAAAAATCCCCACCTGGCCATGTTCTCCTTACTTCGACCAACCTGAGTCCGTAGCCTGTTTAAGGACTTCCAGAACATTATACATTAATAACAGATTTTAAAGTGCCTGTGATATCAGTGGAAGGTTAATTTGTTGAAAATTCACTTACTTGTGGAATGTAACCCCACTTCCTTTCTGGTAACGAGTTTTGCATTATACGTAGTAACTATTTAGTAATCTGTGATTATACGCACTCTTTCATGGTTAATCTATATACAATCACCACTAAATTATGTATAACTTTATTAATACAAGACAATAACAAACTTAAATCGCATTAAACCTTGAAGCGAAAAACCCAAGAAAATATAAACACTACTACGAGAAATGTTTAGTGGACTGTAATCTTTGACCTCTTACGTATCTTTCATGACTTTTTAATTTGGCAAAAAGGTTATTTTTTAATTTAATAAATTTTGAAGAATAAAACGAATGATTGCGCAAAGGCTCACCTTGACGAATCAGATGTGCAGGAGTCGGCAACAAGTGACTGAATAAGGGTTACCTCATTGCTGGGCCCAGGTAAAGCTCCCCTAGATCACTTTAGTATCAGATGGAACAGGATGGCTTCACGCAATTATACACAGATAAATAATTTGATTTATGGCGGGTTGAGGATTGATTTATAATTAAACGAGAACAAACGTTAAAACGAAAACTTAAGCGCGCGCGCAGTGAAGTTCACTGCGATCTTCCTTGGTCGAGTTCACTGAGTGAACTCGACCAAGGAAGATCCAACTATATCTGCCAGTGTTGCCAATGTAAATTTTTAAGAATAAAAGGTTACGGCAACAATTGCAACACTGGAAAACCAGCTTTTTAGCCAGTTACAAAATAATTAAACGATAATATCGAACAAACCTTTTAAAATCACTTTAAATACGGTGACAATTTAAATCATGCACCGGCCATTGTGCAGTTTACGTCAGATTTCCTTTCCCACGCATTGGGGGCGCTTCAAATAGGCACAGAAAACAGCTGTCATTTTATAGGGTGTCATTGGTCCAGCGTATTTGTATAGAGGTCAGTGCCATATTTTAACAGCTTGAAATCGCAGAGACTATGGATGTTATTGCCCTGTTGTTTTTGACAGAGCATAGCGACAGATATCACGCGGAACTGACTTCAAGTTTCATAAACATAACATTTCTCTATGTTTCTCTATGAAATTTGCTATGGAGTTTTTCGACTTATTTTTTTAATTTTTTTTTTGAAATATCAATATATTTGACATTTTTCTCAGGCCTGGACAAAAAATGACAAAGCTACGATTCCTACGATTGAACGAATTAATTCATTTAATCGATTTAACGTGACTTCATGTAATGAAAACAAATCGATAGTATCGTATCGTACGAAAACAAAGTTAGAAGACCACCAGATGTAAATGTTCATTATTTATTTCAGAAATCAGGCTACATGGTATTATTAATTTAACATTATTCACATAGCTTCGAGTAAGAAAGAAGGTAAAATTATTAAATCACTGGCTCGGATTGATCATCATCGTCTTTTTTAAATAACATAAAATTCTTAACAATGCTTAGGACTGAATCCACAAGTTGGCCGAACCGAAAATTAAGGCTATTGGCCATAAAATAACAACAACAAAGCACGAATCAAATTTGGGGCCAACGCTTTTTCTGGGTCCACTCATTGGATATGGTTTTTCGGCCAACTATTCGCCCAACATCTCGATCTGGAGCTGGTTAATAATACACTAATCGGGCCAATAGTTGGCCAATAAAGTACAGCTATTGAAAATTTCACCAATCAACGTTGACCCTATTACTTTTTCCTTATTGGGCGATAGGTTTTTGAGCAAACTGTTCGCTCATCGTGTGAATTCTAAACTAAAATAGTTGATTACAAAAATGTTGTTTGAACCTAGGGATTGGTAAGACAGATAAAACTGACTAGAGTAGTTTTTGGGTAAATAATGAGTTATTTACCATATCAAGTGAGTATTTACAATAGATTTAGAATACACTAGCGTAAAGATCAACTGACAGGTCGAAAACGTGAAACCAATTTGTATTTGTTCATGTTTGCGTACTCCAGTGATGTAGGTTCTACTATTAAGCACTAGCGATAAGTTTCTATGTTCGTTCTTAGGAGGTAACTATAATTTTAAATACACTCTGAATAATTACCTAGACTTTTTACCTTGTTCTCATAAGATCTTAAAAGGACGATGTATATTATAACTAAAAGACAAATAGGTTAAAGCAAAAATACTTAAAAACTGAAACAGTTAACTTTTAGAACTTAATTATTAAGGTAAGACTTATATCGATTAACGCTACAAAAAAAATGAACAATTTAGGTTAGGTACTTCAAGGCTTTTTATTTTTTCATATATAACCATTACCTACTGTACGACTAATAACTGGACAAATAAAAAAAATACGATAGTCCAGTGTTTAAGTAATTTGAATTTATTTTTTCGTGGACTTTCACAATTTTTCAAATGTTGATGCCAGCTTTTCCTCGGTTGACGAAAGTATTCGGGTGGAAATTTCTCTCCTTGACCTGTCCCTGAATATATAAAAACAAATTATGATTGTCATTGTCCTCCGAACAGCTTTTTATTGTGTACACGACAGAACATTAAGATAAAATCTGCGTTATTTTATCCACTTGTAATACGGTCAATTTTGCAACATAAGTTAGTAGCCTGATCAAATGTCCGCTACAAATTGGTTTCAATCATTTTCCTCAAAACAGAATGTTGAACAAATCAAATATTTTGACCAGAATCGTGTAGGTAAATCATCAAGAGATAGCCATTTATCTATACAAAGCATTAAATGTAACGAAATGATAGAATTTATTTTATTGTTTAGCAGGCAAAAGTGGCAAGTTTTAAGTTTCGTTTGGTTTCAGCGTGAGCATCTTTGTCGTAAAAACTTTAAAACCTGTTCAAAATTTGAGACTCCATACCTTGCAAGACCCAAAACCACCATGGTTGAAATTTCCGAAATCATGTTTTCACATATGTTCCACAAAATCCCGTTTGCAAAAGTTGAGACTTAAAGCACAATGGGTTTTTTGACTTTTTAATTAAATAAAAGGTACTTCAAATGTTCTTTGCACATGTTTCGATACAAATAAATAACTATTGCAGTAATAATACATAATTTTGGTTCAATTTAAAAATTTCGTTTGAGAAGTTTAAAGCGGAAGTATCTTTAGAATAAACATTGGACAAAAAGTATTTATTTGATACAATAGTTTTAATTAATAATCAAGTTAATACATGAATAAGGTAAATTAAATAGTTTTCACTGAGTATTACTCTAACTTGAGTAAATACTACAGTGCTTACCCATCCCTATTGTACCCAATAATTTACCCAAGAATTACTATTATTTATAGGAACCTACTTTGAAATGTCTATGGTATATATGTAATGCCAATTTGACTTGTTGACTCAAATCAATCAATTATGACGCACTAGTGGCCGCCCGCGACTTCGTCCGCGTGGAAAGCCTTTATCTTAAAAATTCTTTATGAATTGTAGCCTATATGTTATTCTGATGTATAAGCTATATTGTGGTAAAGTTTCATTCAAATCCATTCAGTAGTTTTTACGTGAAAGAGTAACAAACATCCATACATCCATACATCCATACATCCATACATCCATACTTACAAACTTTCGCCTTTATAATAGTAGTAGGATTATGTCATTTTAATTCTGTCAAAAAATGGTTTGGTTAATTTTCATTATTTTAAATTATTATTTTAGTTTAATAGCGACGTTTTACCTGAAAATAAAACGTTTATTAAACATACTTACCTTATTCAAAGCCTATATAATGAGAGCGGCGTATCCGATTCCGGTCGATTCTAGTACTTTTCTTGACTTGTCTGGTTACTCATGATCCGCTAACAGCCACTAACACGCCACGATGCACACTAGCGCCACCACAGGCAGCTTATAGGAATGATTTCTAGTTTTGTCATTGCGTTTAAGGTCACCAGGCAGGAATAAAGTAGGCTTTGAATAAGGTAAGTATGTTTAATAAACGTTTTATTTTCAGGTAAAACGTCGCTATTAAACAGTACTGTACCGTTATTCAAAGCCTATATAATGAGATCCGTGTTTATTTTCGTCTGGTGGCGCTGTGTTCGCTCGCCAATGTGATATGTATAAAACTGCAGGCACAACATGTTCCTCTTATATGATAAAAGGAGTTAACCTCATAAAGCACTTGTAGGAACATGACAATGAATAATTGTTTTCGATCTTCTCATGATGGACAAATACTAACTGCTGTTTTGATAATTCGTTGATATGAATTGATGAGTAACCACCTTATATACTATTTTATACAACCAATTCTGTCTACACGTAAGAAACAAGGGTTAAACTGTGTTTGTGAAATAAAATTGTATCTGTACTATTGTTTTGTTGAGTTTTGAAAATAACATGAAAACTTTTAAGTACATCGTACGCAACGTCTTAGGTATAGAAAACAACCTGACCTAAACTTGCGAGCCCCTCTTAGTCTTAGATGGTATATTGCATGGGGCTTATGGCTATGATCATTTTGCGTAGGTATTCCAAAAAGGTTGAAACATTTTTGTCGTGCTGCACGCCTAGTAAAGTGCAGAAGTACGAGGTGCCAAGTTGCTATGTGTGTTCATCGATGTATGGGACCTCAAGGTTCGCATCTTAAGAATAATGATTCTGAACATTTACAATAATATTCTTAAAATAAAAACAAGCACCTAAGAAATCATGTAGGCTTCACACCTAAGAGGCTTGTTTTCCTTATTAACGGTGCTGGACAATGGGGTGGATATAGAGATAGTGATGGAGCCAAATGGCAATGGGACTCAACAAAATATATTTCATGAAAGCAATCAGCCGATCGTGTCAATGTTGACAATCTAATACACCCTTTCGAGTTACGTACTATTGCCAGCTTCGGCATGTCCTTTGGATTTAGCTTCGTACGCTTAACTTAAAAAAGATGCATAATCGCCCGGCATGCTTATGAGTAAAAATTATGCATGCTTGTGCACAGCAAAGCATAGTTTTTTATATATAAATACATTACAAGTTCAGATACTTTGGAATAAGATGGCACCGTACCGTAATCATTATCGATTATGTTCATCTTACAAAGTTGTGAAATGAAAAATGATGTAAGTGTTTTAAAAGGTAGTATTACCCTTGTACGGAAGAACATTATAGCCATATGGAGTTATTCGCCAAACAAAAGATCATCCAGTGTTAAAAATCATTTTTCTATTAGCTACTTATACAAATAGTAACCTAAGCACCCGACAGCGCCGTTGTGCTTGGAGGGATTAACATTCCAAAAACAATGAGGGAGGAGATTCATATAATATTTTTATGGCATGTTGCACATACTTGCGTACCATTGCAACCCTGTTACCCTGCAGGTAACTAATCTTTGTTGAGGTTAGCCGATATAGGCATACGTGGGCTAAATTTATGATGAATTTGCAACAAAGCGACCATACTTGTACGCCGTCCATCCTAGTTCCATAGGAAAAAATGTACCCAGGTGAATGCCTATTACGATAAATCATTCGACTATTGTAATAATTTGGTAACGTTCAGTTAGATAAGCTTCCACAACAAATGACTAGCTTTCACCGTTTGGCATTTTTGCTCGGTCCAAGCCAGAGGTTTTGTCTCATGAGAGTTTGGCAGTAAAAAAGTAATAAGTGTAGGTCTTGTCCTGACTAGGCCAAGCCTATCGACGCAAATTGGACGATGTTAGCAATGCAAGTGGGACACTCAGTCAATGTGGCTTGCGGAAACTAAACTCGTATGTGACGAAGTTTCTGATTCATAGAAGTTTTTAAAATCAAAACCCAGCAGGAAAAATTACCAAGTGTTTGGTTTTTAAAAATTAATTACACGCTAATAACAAAGGCGCGAGTGTGCCATGAAATGAGGAAGCTCGCCCTTTTCGGCACACACACACATTGGGATGCACTTAGCATCACGCAGCGTGGTCCTTGATAACACCCTTTGTGTAATTAGTAATTACTATCTTGCGTAGTAAAACAGAATAATGAAATTATGGTTTTCGGCTACACGGCCCGGTATTTTGTTAATTCAATTGAGATTCGTTTGTAGATTCTCTGCAAATAAACCAAGCATTTGTGCCATCGTTATGCTATTACAGCATGCTTCTGGCTCACCATTACTAGTTGTAAACTATTCCATCGGAAAACTTCTGAATCGGGCTAATAACTGTAGTTGGAGGTAATTAGTCAACCCTTTTACTAAACACTGTTGCACATAAACAGTAATCTAGAATTATCATTTTACTACACAAATGGTAGGTATCATCAACCAATCATTATAATAAATATTTTTATCGACATGGTTTACTAAAAAGGCGAAGCCATTTTACCAACATGTAAAGTGTATTTAATTTCATCTAAACAATTGTTCTAATTGATCGTGAACAGGTACCTGCATGTTACAAACATGCATGGCCCGACGACCTCTCTGTTAAATTAAAGCTGTGCTCGGACCAATAAAAAGCTGTGGCAAGTACCAAGGCATAAAGTTATTCATGCGGAATAGACTTCTATGTGTTTATTGACCCGTCTGGGTGTTTATCACCAAGTTTATCAGTATGATGAATAAGTTGTATGCAGTTTGTGGTTTGAAATTACCAATAAGAACGTCTATTCGCTGTCTCAAGGATGTAAAATATAAGATTCGTTATATTCAATGTGTTCATAGTATGCCTATACTATAGTGACTTCACATTTGACAGGTTTTGGTGATACCGAGATATCCAATAAGGCGCAGGTTATTTCATTTTCCGCTACAAAGCTAGCTTTATTTAGCCAGTGCACGCGTAATCATGCATCTCTTCTTATGAATACTAGAAGAAACATTATGTTATGGAATGTCTCAAGGCATTTGGGGAGTGAAACTCCGCTTCGACCTAATTATCCGTGTAAGCCCTGGCGGTATCGCATGTGACACATTTATTTACTATAGAATGCATTCAATTTACATCTGCCTATCTTATCAAGTTTCATCATCCCGGCGGGACGAGTGCAAGAGGGTTCTGGAGGACTTCAACTCGGTATAAAGTTACAAGTCCACTGCATTGAATTGTAAGATTAAGATTGATTAGGCGATGCCTTTATACTCATGGTATGGCCTCCTGTCCAATAGACGTGAATGTTAATTATCTAGCAAAGTTTATGCCTCACATCAGGCAATCACGCTTTCAAGCATCAAGCATTCTTTTCTATCCCGGTGGGATAAGGAAAGGCCGGCTCATGTTAATACGATTTATTCAAGACTTACCTTAACCTTTACCAAAAGTCGCTAATTTCAATTTGGTACCACGCTTACTCTCCAGGAATACAATATCCAAAGATTGATTTACGAAGTAGGATCCCAACAATGGTTTTCAAGTCAAACACGATTATTCCTCTTCTATCACGGTGGGATAAGGAAGAGTCGGTTTCAAGTCTTACACGATTATTCTTCTATCCCGGTGGGATAAGGAAGAGTCGATTTCAAGTCAAACACGATTATTCCTCTTCTATCCCGGTGGGATAAGGAAGAGTCGATTTCAAATCAAACACGATTATTCCTCTTCTATCCCGGTGGGATAAGGAAGAGTCGATTTCAAGTCAAACACGATTATTCCTCTTCTATCCCGGTGGGATAAGGAAGAGTTGACTCAGGTTAATGTGGTTTACCTATTCTGGACTTACGTGGATCGGTCTACGAAGTATAATCGCGATCCCGGTTTTCGATTCAATAAATCACAATTATGAAGGTATTTTCAGATTGCTTTTTTCCCACCATATCATGTCTCTTGAAAAGAGAGCATCTTCTGAAACAGTTTACGCAGAATTTTTTGTAAATACTCATCCCGTAACACCAAATTAAAACATTCGAATAGCGATTCTAAAAGAATATTCCATCTGGAAGAGAGATTCTGAAAGAGTAAACACTTAGTGCTAGGAGTGTCGAAAGTATTAAAAATATTATGTTTAAATATAATGTCTCGCACTGCGTTTGCTTTACAAACATATCTATGTTCACTTAATTTATGATATGCAAGGAAGTGTACTATAAACAGGTACATTCAAAGTAATGATTTTCACTGAATACTTTACAGGTTTCTATGAATATGTACATCTGCAGGTACTTACGTGATTTAACACGTCCTTGACACGATAATAAAGAACAAACTTACTTTGCTCGTTCATTGCTTTCACCGATGTTTTTTCCAAACTGTGTCCTCCTTAACTATCCAGAGTCCCGCGATGATTTTTCCTTACGTAACCAGACATATTACTTCTGAAAAACGTTTATAAGCCTAACGGTTGCACATTAGAACTTACCGTTGATCAAAATAAAATAAAAATATTTGAGGTAGATTGCAAAAAATCTATCTCCGAACGGTAACACCGTTAAAAAACAACATAGTTCCTTCTAATTGTAATGTCTCAAACACCTTCGAAATTAAATTTAAATTTGCGAATATTTCCTCAACATTCACAATTAATTATATAATTATGAAAGTACTAGCGAGACAGCCTAGAGGGAGCGGAGCTCACTAGTGCGACCGTCTCGGTCGGAAACTTAAACGCCAATACTAGAAATCATTCCTATAAGCTGCCTGTGGTGGCGCTAGTGGCATCGTGGCGTGTTAGTGGCTGTTAGCGGATCATGAGTAACCAGACAAGTCAAGAAAAGTACTAGAATCGACCGGAATCGGATACGCCGCTCTCAATATATAGGCTTTGAATAACGGTACAGTACTGTTTAATTATTTTTATCTGGAAAAGCACGAGAAATTATATGGCCTCAAAATAAATAAAGATATGATCTGTTTGTTTTCAAGCCTTGGAAGCCTTTAGAAGTGATGATAAAAAAGTATGTTATGTATGTCATTTAAAAGAACGGTTTCTATGTTATGTGAATATCACCAATTATTTACTTTATTAAAGAGTTATAGACGATAATAAAGCAAGTCGACTTGTTACAACAAATTTGTGAACCTTTTACAGATACCTAAATCAATCGGAATAAAATAGAGTTTGAAACCAACTTCGCAGTTTGCTGGAATTGGGGAACGCTAGCGACGAAAAGAAGTGTGAATTATTGGTATAAAACATTTAATGGAAAAGTGAATTTAGGTGGACTAGATGGACTTGAAAGAATTTATAGACTTAAACCAGTAAGGATCATGTGCGTGATAGAATATGAAGACGTATTTAGCGTGATCTTTATTAAAAGCGCATTTCGCCTCTACACGCATTACCTTACGGACCAGATACCTAAAGGAATAGAAGATATTTTATCGGTATAAGCACGGTAATATTATCCATACAGTATTCCAACTCGGCCGTGTTTTTAAAATAAGTACCTACCGCCGCGCGGTACGTAAGCATGAAATAGGGCTGTCGCTGTCGCCTACCTACAGCGTTTTAATTGCATCTGCCTACTTTGAGTTTCTATCTAGTTTTGAGATTGTAAATTTGTTACTTTCTATTTATAAGCACAGATACTCAGAAACAATATAAAATATTTATATGTTTACATAAAATACTTTATGAATTGAATAGAAAGAGTTCAATTAAAATGCAAGTTGATTTATTGATTGATAGATTTAATTAAAAACCATGATTATGTGACTTTATAACAAATCGGGCTAATAAATTTGCGACCGAAAAATATTTGCGCATTGATTAATGATATTTTTTTGTCGCAAGCAAATTGAATTCGACGATTATTTTAACACTTATTATAAACTAGCTGTGCCTGTGACTTCGTCCGCGTGGAATAGTTATTTTAGTCATGATTTTAATTTTGCACATTTATTTTTTCTATTATTATTTTAGACAATTTATTTTTGAAGTTTAAAAAAGAACATAATTATGTTAAAGTATTTCTGCGTTAATTGTTTTCTAGTTTTGTTTTCTTGTGTCATAATAAGAACATATTGGTTTTCTCTGCAACCTGATCTTGACAACGCGACATATTATGCGTGAAAAGTAGTCTTGGCGTAAATTAATTCCTATGTGTTTAAATGTTTGGCCCTGTGATTTATTAATTGTAACGGCGAAAGATAGCTTAATAGGAAATTAAATTCTTTTAAAATTAAAAAGTTAATAATTTAATAATTTGGAATCATTGAGGTGCGAGGAATAAGCACTGTTTAACCAACTGCTGGACCAGTCTAAACTATTGCAACCATCACGTTATTGCGAAGAAATTTGGTCCCGTTTATGTAACGGGTTATGTAATTGGTGTTTTAAGTTTTCTAAGTAAAATTATTGGGGCACCTCTTTTTAACTTGAGAGAATATGGGTGAAGGCCACTTGGGTTCAAATAATTATTTTATTAATTTCGTCCACGCTACAGTTTCTCACTCCCAATATTGCCCTTTGACACATCCATTGATGATCTTTATTGTCTGTTTTGCTTATTTCAGGGTGAACTTTCGATATTAAGTCCTCAATGTTACTCACTCTTTCTCCTACATCTCGGTCAATTTCAATTTTATTTTCAAAATGAGGTACTTTCCCGTCTCCTATTAAAAGCAACTTTGAAGGAAAAGTTATACTACCTACCCCCAACTGTCTCGTTGGTGTAGTGGCTAATTTTCTGCCTAACATCCAAGAGGTCCTGGGTTCGAATGCAGGTCGCCACAGCCAGGTTTTACACCCCGAGACACGGGGGTGTAAAACCGCCAACTGTTCAAGCACGTTAAGCCGTTGGTCCTGCGCCTCTCCGGTCATGTGGGATTGCCGTCTCACCGAACTTTGAGAGTGATGGAACAGTGAGTGCACTTGTGTATTGTGCTCACACTTGTGCACTATAATATCTCGTGTTCGAAATCGGCCAGGAGGACTATTACTACCTCCCCCTAAACGTGCTCTCATATTTATAGATAATTTTAAGATTTTTACAAACTTCCATAATGGGGTACTTTTAAGGCAAGACTTTACAATGTCTGCCCTAGTTCCCCTTACTATTACTGGTACAGTTTGTTGAAAGTCCCCCGCAAATATAACAGTAATGTTATGATGATGATTTTATCACAGCTTCTTATATCTCTAAGAGTACTATGTAGAGCCTCTACATGAGCTCTATGGATCATGGAACATTCATCCCAGATTATTATACGCGGTCACCTGGTCATTCAATAATTTTGGTTCATCATGATACCTCGTAGCGTAGAGCTACACCCCCCTCTCCGCGTCGCTCGCAAGCAACGCCCCTCTTCCTTGCAGCGTCATGTTTTGCACATCATGCGGCGCAGGTGAATTTTTTATTGGTGTTCCTCAAAATTGTAATATCTTCTAAGATATTCATTGAAATTAAGTGATGTCAAAGACAATTATGTACACAATTAAATCAACAACACATTTATTTGGATAAAGATTAATATTATTACGTTGATACAACTCTTAAGTTTCTCTCGGTTCTAGTGATTTAATCTTAAAAGGTATATACTGTCGCAGACATTTTTTTAGATCATTTCAAGAGGAATAATTCTTTCATACATATATTTATGGTATCTTGAACCGTTTTCGAAGCGTGCGCAACGAAAGCCCTCAAGGATAAATGATTTTCCCCGTTTTTTTTCACATTTTCCATTATTTCTTCGCCCCTTATAGTTGCAGCGTGATGTTATATAGCCTAAAACCTTCCTCGATAAATAGTCTATACAACACAAAAATATTTTTTCAATTTGAACCTGTAGTTCCTGAGATTAGCGCGTTCAAACAAACAAACTCTTCCGCTTTATAATATTAGTATAGAAGTATAGATTAGGTTTGTAACGGTTAGTACATTTCTTTTATATTCATCAAAATGATAACCATCCTTGTTAGATGTTTAATGAATTGCTCTAGTTAATTTTAGAAGCTATGATAATAAGTTACTTTATTTTTTAGCATTAAGTATGCAAATTTCTTTACAATCTCAAATTAAAACACGCTTGCGAGAGGTACGAGGTCTAAGACTACATTGTTATGGCAGAATAAGTATTTTTGGAATGGTTTAGTGAATAAAAGTTTTGATTCAATTGAAAGTATAATTTTATTTTTGAAGCTTTAGCAACTAAATACTGCATATCGATTAGGGAATCGAAATTCGCTAATCGATAGTCTATATCGATATCGATTAGTCGATAACTTTATCGATTTATAGAATAATATTGTATTGATTACCCTCGAAATACGCAAGGACATCACTAAAATGACTCACTCTTTTTCTTTTTTTTAAGTCGAGCACTTAAGATTGAGAGGACATGACAACAATTTAATTGAATGGACGAATGTACCAGAGATATTCTTCTTCTACATAGTATTTATATTTTCTTGGACAGATATAACCAATAACCATTAAGACTGCATTGCCAGTTGAAAAAAATAAAAAATGTGACAAAAGTTGTTTTTCCCCTGACCCCTTCAATTGGGAGAAAAAAAAGAAAATAAAGATATGTGGTTCATACCAGTTTTTCAAAAATGATACTAGATACAAGATTTTTTGCTCGTAGGGGTATTCGCATATTGATTCCTGAGACTGTACCAAGAAACTATCATCCATCATTCTCACTATGTACAGCTCTAGGCCAAATCAAATTGATTGTAACTTAGGCAAGATTGGGAAGTAATGATAACACAATACCAATTTTGAGTAAGAGATGTTGCTATACCTTGTACAATTACTCCACAGAAAGATAATGAATAGGAAAGTTTAAACCGTTAAAAATTAAACATTTGGGAATGTTTAAAAAAATACTCTTAATGTTATTAAAATATTTATTTTTTCATTTACATTTCTAAATTATCATCTGTACTTTGCAACCCCCACAATTTGATCTCATCTTCGCAAGCTGTTATTAAGGAGCTTTCAGTTGGGTGGTGAGTCAATGACACAACAGGTTTGTGCCGCGTGTGCACTAACTTATTTGTACAATTACTACTAATTAAATCCCAAAAAAACACCTCACCAGAGGCAGAACCAGATATGATATGAGTGTCTTTTTCACTCACAGCATTTTCTAGCATGTAATCTTTACACTCATGTCCTGTAAAAGTGTTTAGCAGCTCCCCAGAATCTTTATCAAACAGTTTTATTGTACCATCCGCACAGCTAAGGACATAGCACTGCCCATCATGTGTCATGCTCCCATACGTTACAATATGTCCTATATAATCCGAAATCATTTTACCGACTCGTATATCGTATAAACGAACGTGACAATCCACGGAACAAGTCAAAATTTCGTGATCGGTCACTTTTATTGAGGTGATAGTATCTTTAGCATCTTTAAGAACTTGTACTGGCTCTTGCCGCCTACTGATGACATCCCAGAAGGCTACCGTGTTGTCCACAGACCCCGAAATTGCCATAGTGGACTCCTCATTGTAAGTTACCCGAGTAACCGAGCTAGCGTGACCACGGTACCGCCGTATAGGTTGTCCTGTGGTAACATCCCACAGTATCACAGATTTATCTACACTACACGATACTATTTGGCTACTGTCACAAGATCCAGCAGCATCTAGCACTTCGTTCGCGTGTCCGCCGTACGTTTTCAGCAAAAGTTGCCTGCTTGGATTCCATAGCTTTATTTTTTTGTCAGCACCACACGTGAGGCAGTACGTGCCGTCTACGTTGAATCGCACAGCCCTCACTACTTGTTGCTTGCATTGTAAGGTCACAATAGTTTTAAGATCAGTCATTTTCTACATAAAAACTATGAAATATTAGTATTTTTGTTTGTAAACAATGAAACATAACCTAAAAATTGGAGGCCTGACCTGACGTATAATTTCTTTCATTTGCTTTATTGGAACGTCTGTCATAAAGATGCTTTGCTCTCTTAATCTGTGTCGTCTTGGGGCGTTGTCACAATTGTCAATGTCAATTGTCACTGTTGTCATTGTTTTTAATATATTCGTGCATGCATATGTCAGTCAGTTTGTGCGTGTATTATTTTCTTGAAATAGCTAGGTAAAATCTAATATTACTTAGCATTCTAAAAAATAGAAAAATTTCCATGCTGAACAAACAATGGGTGCAAAAGATTCTACAAAGTTAAATTTACGGAGGCCAACGACAAAATGTGGCGTTTGCTCAAAAAAATTTTTGGGTCCGCAAGCTTTGGCGAGGCATTTGAGTTTCAGTCACAAAGTCAAAGCGAAAAATAAAGTCCAGCAGCGCGGTAAGCCCAATACGCTGTTAGGAAAAGCTGTGAAGCCGTTGAAAGAGAGAAAAGGCGCGAAAAGCGGTACAGTTCCAGGGGTTGATCCATCACCAGTGATGGACTTCCGTAAAGTAGCCTACGAATGCCCGCAGTGCCACGGCACATTTGCAGTGAATTTCTCGGCTATCCGGCACATTCAGAAGTTTCACTGCATAAACAGTTCAGGCATGAAAGTGTGAGTATAGTGAAAGTTTTTGTCTCTCTTATCTCTGTACAATTTAACAAGAGTGAAATGCTGTGTAAAGATGCACATTTATCTGCATGTTAAAGGTGACATTTGAGCCAGAGAGCTCCCTAACGATTCGTCAATATTTTTATTGGCTTTTTTCATTGTCTAGTCCGAAAATATTGACTTATCGTTAGGGATCCATAAATGTGCATATTTAAACAGCATGTTTACCCGCACGTTCAAGCTTGTAAGAGTGACAGGGATGGCTACAACTGAAACTATGGACACCAGCTTGGAAAGTAGAGGGGCTGATTGAATTCAGAGTATCATTAAATCTAAATGAACTCTGTTTTTTATGCTTATCCACTGAACCAATTTAAATGAAATTGAGATAAGGAGCCACATGCAAAAGTCTTGTTTATAATTAACTAGCAGCCCCCCTTGACTTGTCTGCGCAAACATGTTTCACCCAAAGGAGCATTTGATATGGATAAAAAGTATCTTGTCAACTAAGTCAGCTAATACCCTGTCTGCATTCCAAATTTCATCAAAATCAAACAATGTGTGTGTGATATATATAAACTAATATTTTATTTAATAAAAATTCTTTTTTCCTTGTTACTCTTGGTCAGTCATTGAACTCTCAATATAATATTTTATATGTACAATCAATCTATTTTCTTTATTTTGTTGATATATAATTCAATTACATTAAGTGCCAAATTTTCAATAGGCAGGTATCAGTCCGATAAAAATCCGAAATGAATAATTTAAAATACATTATACAGAAAGTCAAATTGAATATCTTCTTAAATTAGCCTGGCTTGTATTTTACAGTCCGTAAACTATTTATCTGACTACACAGACAAAATATCTGTCTGACAATTGAACAATCTGCCCGTATGTTGATTTAATACTCTATTTTGATTCATGTGTTCCAGGCCACCTAATTCTGACGATTTGATAAAACCAATCCCAATTGAAGTGTGCCTAAAGTGCAACGAACGTTTGTATTCAAGCAACCCACATACATGCGTGGAAATGCCCTGGATGTTAGATCCATATTCAATGTATGTGTGTACAGGATGCAACCAAAAGTTCGACAGCTTAAAACTGTTTGACATGCATGTCACAGGTCTGCACTGCGATGACTATGAGACACTCTTCTTTCCGAATAAAAATGGTATGTAAAAAAAATACTTATTTTATATGTTTTTTTTTGTATTCAATGTCATTGTAATAATGATCCTGTTTCTCAAAAAAAAACATTTATTTGGTTTGTTGTTCAGTTTTACTTATCTCAAAGCAAGGTGTTAGAGTGCCATTCCGCTGGGGAGTGAGGCAGCAAAGAGGATAAATATTAACTGATAGGATTGTCCAATGAAGAGGAGTGCAGATTTTGTGCAATCCTAGTGGTTAATATTTCTCTGTTACTCCGGTCCGCACCGATGGACAGGTACCCTTTGCCTTGTCTTGGGAAATATAGAGACTGTTTTTATTAAACATAGTCAGTCTGTAATTAATTGCTACGAGCAATAATAATGCCTGAGTTGTACAACTTCTTTGTTGTGTAATCTCCTTTGTCTGATGTGTGCAATATAGAATATTCATTTATCTACCTATCGTATAAATTCAAAATAATTGCAATATTGTGTTACAGAATTTAACTCATGGAAAGAGGACCTAGAGTCGCAGACTAAAGTGAGATTCTTAATTTTAAACAGAACGGATAGCATGAAATTAATATATCACTGCACTTTTCTCTCTGCATCGGACAACAACGAAGATAATGCTGTACACCTTTGTCCGGCCAGCTTTTTTCTAAGAGATTTCCATAAGAGCATACAGGTCCATTTTTACAAGCAGCACTTTGGTCACACATGTAAATACGAATTGCCGGCCAAATTTAATAAATACAAAATCATGCAACTGCTCAAGGAACCGAAACCAATCACAGAGCCCTTTGAACTTAAAAGTCTGCACATGGATTTCAAAACGCTCATGGATTTCCTTATCATTGAGTCCGATAAATGTGATAAATCAACTCTAGATGTCTTACATAAAAAGGCACAAGAGATGTTGACTATTGTCAATAATTGGTGTGATGTGTCTAAAATGAATAAGCGAAAGATGACCGATGAAGAAATAACTAGCACTCTAGAAACGTTAGATGCTAAAAGAAAGAAGGATGATAGTACTGAGGTGCCTAAACCTATAGAAGAAGATATCAAACCTACTATAGAAGATATTAAACCATTAATAGAAGATACCAAACCTATAAAAGTTGAGGTAGACATAGATGAATCGGATGGACAAACTTCTGTAAATTTAAATGAAAGAAAACATAGAAATAAAGCAATAGCTAAAGATGGAAGTACACCACCTCTAAAAATTGTGCCAAGCTCCCCGTGTTCGTCAAAGTCATCGTTCAACGATTCATATAAAGAATTTGTTGATAAAACTTTCAAAGAAGTAGACAAGCCTAAATTTGGAAAGACGTACAATAAAACAGCTAAAACTAACCAACACCAACCAAAACTGAGTCCGCCTGCTCAAAAGACTGAGTTAAAACCGAACATAATCAAAAACAAAAAGAAAAATATAGTGAAAACCAAAATTGGACAGTTCAAACCTAGTTTATCACCGAGAAAATCTGAAAACAATATGAGTCTTTTAATAAAAGACCGGAGAAGCAGTATAGCCACGATTGACTTAGATTATGAAGTGAGGGAGCAAGAAAATGACTGTAATATACTGGTTTTGAAAATTTGAATACATTCAATTCATTTTCAACGTTCAAAATATATGGGCTTTGTCCTCAAAATTCTGTGCCGGCGGGCAAACTCCGGCCAAGATCCATCGACATGGATAGTATTTGGCCAACTATTTTGCCTGTCGAGTGTATTTAAAAAGTAAATAACATTTAGACTGTACATATTAGAATAATAGATATATATTCCTTTTGTCACCTATTAAAATGCATCTATCTATAAAATACTCGTGTCACAATGTTCGTTCCCGTACTCCTCCAAATCGACGTGACCAATTCTCATGAAATTTTGTGAGCATATTGAGTAGGTCTGAGAATCGGTCAACATCTATTATCAATGGGTTGAACTCGAGTTAACTAGATGGGTTAGTGTTAGTGTTTTTTTTTTATTAACTACCTATCTATTCCCTCGCCATCGAATTAATAGTAAAAAAAAAATAGAAAAGACAAATGATATTGTTATCTGTTTCAATTCTTTATTTTCTATTATTATATTATTTATTTATAATGTATTGGAAGAGTAATACTTCCTAACTAAAGAAACAAAAAAGTTATTGTTTGAAATAAAATAATTTATTTAAGTATTTTTGGCTCGAATTTTAATAATAAATAATATTTACTATCAATTAAATTATGAAATTATATAGCAGTCTTTTTAAAATAAAATCATAGTAACATTATGATGCAAGTATGTATGATCGGCAAACTTCGCCCCATGTCGCTTCCATTCGGTTTTCCAACTAGAGTTAAAAATAAATATAACTCGAGTTACGCCCAAATCGTGTTGACTCGAGTTACGCCCAAATCGAGTTGACTCGAGTTACGCCCAAATCGAATTGACTCGAGTTACGCCCAAATCGAGTTGACTCGAGTTAACCATCACTAATATCTGATTTATTAATGCTAATGAAATGAACATGTATTTATGATTAACTGATTGTATATAAACATATGAACGTATAAATATGTGTGCCGACGGTGCTGTTCTAGGGCCCATCGGCTAGCCGATGTAGCTCCGACTTTGGACAATTTCCAAGTACGATACAAATAGTTATATTGTTGTACAAGCGAGAAGCAAAGCAGCACACCAGTCTTCGAAATTCTAGTGATTAATATGCCAGTGTGTGTGCACTGTAGTGTTCAATGCATACCTCTCAACCTGTTATGTGTACAACGAAATAACTAATATCATTATGACGGATTTCGTTATTCGAAGTAGGACTACTGTGTCTACAAAATTTCATGAATTATTAAATACGTATCGATATAAAGCGCATGGATTATGTTATAGTTTTATTAATACTTTAAGTAAAATGAAATAAGGTAGGTAACTATGGCATAATTTGTACCTAAATTGTAATAAAGATTTTGATAAATAATGAGAATGCATGAATTTTTATTGACAATGAACCCCTTTATTGATTGCAGGTAAAAATGGAATTAAAACTTTAGCAGGTGACTGGATAACGCGCTATTTTGTGCTATTCGTGTCACTCGGTAATAATATATTAAGTTCTCCATCGACTCGACTGTTCATGCACACGGTTAAAATTAAACTGGACACGTTGAGTCGGGCGGGTCACGACGGGCACCGCCGCGTGCCCACGGAGCCCGTAAGCGTGTCCACGCGCGTGCCCACGCGTCGGTCGTGAGTCCGTCGCGGGCGCCCGCTTCGCACAGTTTCGGCCCTAAAGCTCTGCCGATCTCTCATGACGCTGCCACTCACGCGCTGCAGGTGCCGCGGGGTTTAGTGGGTAAACTACCATTCTTATATGGTAGGAGACCCACATAACTCTCCCTCTTCCCCGAGTTGGAGAGTATGCGTAAAGCATTCCCCGCGAAAAAAAAGCTACTGGCACTCAAATGGCGAATGGTTGGCCTGAAAACGAATGCTATTGGCCTTTAGAAAAAAAAAATAACAAAGCATCAATCTCTCAGGCAGGCCACGTCCCAACCGCGTTGGGTCGTTAGATTCATGTAACTCTACATAGTATGTTTATTTTCTTGGTGTGTAACGTCAACACGTTGGCTCAAAAACTAGTTCAATGCCGGCAGGGCCAACGTGAGGATGTGCGATATTTTATCACATAATAATATATTACTTAGTAATAAATAAAATGCGTGTCACTAAACTTCGATTGTATAATACGAATAGTCGTATTCGCCGAATAGTAGACATTAACCGAAGATTCGTATTCGGCGAATGCTAATACGAATATTTTAAAACCAATATTTTTGTACGCAACTCTATTTACTGCAGATTTGTAAAACGCGCGTAAAAATATGACGTGTGCACAGGCCCTTAACCACAACGACCGCGCGACGGGGGACTTCCCGGCCATAGTTCATACAGTTCCCGCGGCTCCGGGAGTTTCCCTATCAAGTACCCTATTATAACGATCAAGAACCATGGATTGATTCATTCATTCCTTTCCTTTCATTCACATTAATTCAACAAGCTAAAAAACTTATAAAAATATATATGTAGAATCCACTTCAATGACCACCATAAACATTATCAAATCAATTGGCATGATGACACCTATCTTAAATATTTTCAAGACCTTGACGTTTAAAAAACATAGCCCCTATGAAGTTAATACAGCCAATATATTTTCAAAAAGCTGTAGAAATCAATTTTTAAACACACAAAACTCAATAAATATTCGGTCAATTGACTCCGATCTTTGATACACGACCGTGACGTCACGTTCATGTATTCCCATGCAAAATCTATGGAGGCAGACCGTTTTGACAGATAACAAAAAGTATGTCAACGATTGGTGGTGTCATCTAGCCCATTTTTTTTGTTCTTGCGGGTAATAATTATTCCATTTACTTTAGCAATACCTATTCATTTATCGTATGCACTCGATTGGCGCTGTTTTTAAAATATACAAATGTAGGTAAATATATTAATGTTGTACTCTTTGGAGCCAACTATTCAGCCACTGTGTGGATCCGAGGTTACTGATAGGGCGTGGTTGAAAGTTGTCTTTTGACGGGGATACCCCGATGTACGTAAAAGAAAAAGGTTGCACTTTTGCTCACCTCTAGTGATGTCATGTAGTATTAGATGTATCGACTTTATGCCTCGATCAAGTTTGAAAAATGGAAAGTGCATGTAATTTTTCGCAATCAATAAATCAATATTTGTAATTTTCCATGCTGTATTGAAAAAGTTTGAAAAAGGTTAACTGTACAATACAACATATGGTTTGTAATAATGTCTTCATCTATAATTTTTTGTTATGTATTCTATATGTTCAGCTACGGTCCTGTGACCTCTGCGTGAGACAAAATTAGCTTACGCTAGCTAGTAAGTATATAGATTGCATGTAGGTAGATTTGGAAAATGATTTGAGTATAGTTATTAGAAGTATGCTCCTAAAACATTTTATCGATATTATAATGAGTTGTTATTTTTACTTACCTATCTACAACACTACTGTTCTAAGTACTATCCATTGTATTTAACTGTTTAACTCTGTCTGTGGTTTAACTTGTTGTGCCTGTCGTCGTACTCGTCCGTCGTCATCATTTATATTTCGTCGGTGGTCATGAACGTCGTGATCGTGGTTGTGTGAGTGAGTAACTTTTCAACTTTGGGTGCAGCAACACATTAGTGATACAATACAGCAAAGAGTTTGTTTCTTCTGTTAATTTGACAAAATGTTTTCACGTAAAGTGGATGAAAATCGGAATAATTCTGTTATTCAAAATCGTTTAGAAGAATTTATGCGAGCGAAGAAATATGTTGATTGCAAATTTTTAGTGGGACCTAAGAAAGTTCCTTTTGAGGCGCATAAATTAATTCTTGCTATGGCTTCGGAAGTATTTGAAGACATGCTGTTTTGTAACAAATCGGAGGAGCCAATTTTGATGTCTGATGTCGACCCACACATTTTTCAAATTTTAATGAGGTACGTAAAACAAAACAAAAGTTAATTTCCAAATCGTATATACCTACCTAGTTATTTTTGTAATTACTTAACTACTTGATTAATAAATTGATGATCTTCACGGTTTGGCGGTTTGAGTATCTGCCGGTTTTAATGGCGTCGCCATCTTTGACGTCCCGGGTGCGTGCGATCCCCGGATGTAGACTGTTACGTATTGTACTAGATGCCTATGCGTTTGTATTATCTTTAAGAAAATTACTATTGTTATCTGTGGTCTTCCTGCCACCAGAAAAACTTACTTTATCTCTGGTCACTTCTTCTTGTTTGTCATGGCTGCTGAATATAACACGCATTAAACTAAAAGTCTGGTCTTCTTATTATCGTCATCGTTTACCCTGACCTCCCATCATAACATGGTGTCAGAAGTCCAAGAAGTCCTGGAAGCCAGCCTACAAAAGTAAGTCGTCAAAACAACATATTTTCACGAAAATAGTCGCCGAGCACGCCGCATGCACCAGTAATAAAATGGCCGAAAAAAATGCAAGTACAAGTCCCCTGCCGCCGAGTAACTTTAGTCTCGATATCAACGCCTCGAATATGCCATTGGCATGGAGAAACTATAAAACTAGTCTTGACATCTTTATGATCGCCAACAGTTTAGAGAACGAAACTGATAAAAGAAAGGTAGCCATTTTGTTGCAAACAATAGGTCCGGCTGCTCTTCAGATATTTTACTCGTTCAATACAGATATAGAGAAGATCACATACAAGGATCTACTCGCCAGATTTGAGGACTATTTTGCGCCACGTGTAAATATTTCCGTCGAAAGGCATAAGCTGTTCAACAGGAAACAAGGCCCAGATGAAGAAATAGAGACGTATGCCACTGATCTCAAGAACATAAGTATCCAATGCAATTTCGAAAGTCTTGCAGATGATATAGTAAAGGACATATTCTCATGGAACTTAAACTCATCTTGCTCGTACATCAGAGAACGCATACTAATTGAGAAACCATCTTCATTTGATGCCGCCGTCAGTCTCGCCAAAACACTAAGAAACACTAAGGTACAGGCCCAAGCCTTATCAAGCCACGAAGTAAGTGTCATCGCCAGTCGTCAATCGAATCACAGTCGCCAAGCAAACCGTGGTCAAGAGAGTCACAGTCGTTAAAGAAGTCGCAGTCGTCAAAGTCATCAATCAAGCAGAGCATCGTCCAGTCAAGAACCTCAATCCAAGCAATCTTCCAAGATCTGCTCCAGATGTGGTCAAGTTCATCGAACAAAATGCCCAGCCATAGGAGTCACCTGTCACAACTGCCACAAGCCGAACCACTTTGCTAAGTGTTGCCGGAACAAACATGTAAGATTCATAGAAGAGGAAAGTATGGATAGTCCAACTGATACTTATTTCTTAAACAGTCTTTTCACTAACGAGATTTCTGTCAGTCAGAAAAACTCTTATCATATAACTTTGTCCATAAATAGTAAAAATGTAGACTTTTTACTTGATACAGGTGCAGACACTAATATTTTGTCATTCAACTCTTATAAAAAACTTAATTTGCCATTAAGTAATTTAAAAAAAAGTTGTCACAAACTCTCAACTTTTAGTGGTGAAGTATTACCTACAGTAGGTCAATGTATTCTGTCTGTCACACATAACAACACTGCATACAATGTCAATTTTCACATTATCGATATACCTTGTCAAAATATTATTGGTCGCGACAGTTGTGATATTTTAAAATTAGTCAAAAGAGTCCATAATGTCCAATTTCATGAGTCAGTTGATGTATCACAACTTGTTGAATATAAAGATCTCTTTCAGGAATAGGTTGTCTTAAAGATTATGAATGTCATTTGTCAATTAAGCCAGATGCTACACCTTCTGTTGATGCCTGCCGTAGAATTCCATTCAGTCTCTCGGAACAATTAAAGGAAGAATTAGCCATGTTAGAAAAAGATCAAATTATAGTCAAAGTCGAGGAACCTACCGAGTGGGTAAGTTCTATTGTAATTGCATCCAAGAAAAATGGTAAACTACGCCTGTGCATTGATCCAAGAAAACTTAATAAAGCTATCATGCGTCCTCATTATCAGTTTCCAACTATAGATGAAATTAAATCCAGCCTCTCTGGTTCACAGTATTTTACAACCCTAGATGCCAACAAAGGCTTTTTCATGCTCAAGTTAGATGAAGCTTCTTCAAAGCTTTGTACGTTCATTACACCTCAAGGTAGATATAGATTTCTAAGACTTCCCTTCGGCATAAATGCAGCCCCAGAATTGTTTCACTCCATCATGACAAAAAAATTCTCCGACATCTCAGGAGTAAAAATAATGATGGATGATTTTTTAATTTATGCTCAGACAAAAGAAGAACATGATTTCAGGTTAAAACAAGTCCTAGAAAGAGCAAGGGAATTAGGAATAAAATTTAATAAAGAAAAGTCAAACATATGTAAAAGTGAAGTCAAATACTTAGGGCACATCTTTTCCAAAGATGGTGTTAGAGTTGATGAAAACAAAGTCAAAGCCATTTGCAGTATGCCACCCCCTACAAATATCTCAGAACTACAAAGATTCTTAGGCATGGTCAATTATTTAGGCTCATACATAGAGAATTTGTCAGAAAAAACTTCTAATCTAAGAACACTTCTGTCCAAAGATAATGAATGGTCTTGGCAAGATAGACATAACAAAGAATTTAATTTATTAAAAGAATGTATAACTAAAGCCCCTGTCTTGACATACTATGATCAAAATAAGCCTATTACATTGTCTGTCGATTCGTCTAAGGATGCCATGGGTGCAGTGATTTCTCATGATAAACAGCCCATCGCATATGCTTCAGCTTCATTAAGCTCAGGTCAACAGTCATACTCACAGATTGAAAAAGAGCTGCTAGCTATCTTATTTGGTTGTACTAAGTTTCACCAATATATTTATGGTCGTCATACTTTGGTTGAAACTGACCACAAACCAATAGTGTCGCTTTATAAGAAACCAATTTACAATATTCCACCCCGTCTTCAAAGAATAATGCTGAGATTACAACCATATGACCTAAATGTTACTTACAAACCAGGTAAATATCTATTTGTAGCTGATACTTTGTCCAGAGCCGCTTTACCAGAACAGTCATTAAGCGATCTTGATTCTGACCTAGATTTGCATCTCAACTTAGTCATTAGATCATTGTCAATTAGTCCAAATAAACTTAAATCTATTCAAGAACAGACTTCCCAAGACAAGGAATTGTCACTTCTAAGTAAATATTGCATAACAGGTTGGCCTGAACATAAAAAATTACTTCCAGATATCATTAGGCCATATTTTCCATTAAAAACAGACATACATATTATTAATAACATAATTTTTAAAAATAACAGTGTTATTATACCTGTAGCTATGAGGAATGACATATTAAAACAGATCCATGAAGGTCACCAGGGTATTCACAGTTGCCAAAGATTAGCTAGAAATTTAGTATACTGGCCTAATATGTACTCTGATATAGAAAAATATGTTAACAATTGCCATATTTGTCTTACTAACAGACGCAGCAATTCAAAAGAGCCACTACAGCCTCATGAAGTGAAGCCAATCCCTTGGAATAAAGTTGGTGTTGATCTATTTGATCTCAACTCGGACAAGTATGTCATAGTCGTTGACTATTTTTCCCAATATGTTGAGCTTGCTAAGCTAGTAAGTGGTTCCACTAGTAAAATTGTTATTAGTCACCTAAAGTCTATTTTCTCCAGGCATGGAATTCCTAACATTCTTATTTCAGACAATGGCCCCCCTTTTAACTCGAAAGATTTTAGCAATTTTGCCTCGGAATGGCAAATACAACATATTACATCAAGTCTCTATTTTCCACAGTCGAACGGTCTTGTAGAAAGAACCATAGGCACAGTTAAAAACTTATTAAAGAAATGTCTTACTGATCATTCAGACCCCCATTTAGCATTGCTACAGTATAGAAATACCCCTAAAGAAAATATGTATTCACCGGCTCAATTACTAATGTCCAGGTCACTTAGAACTAAACTTCCAGTATTAGAACAGTCTCTTAAACCTAAAATACCTAACTATAGGTCTCTAAAAAATAAAACTCTTATAAAAAATAACAAATCACAGCTTTATTATAATCAACATTCAAAACCGTTGTCTTCACTTAACATTGGTGATAAAATTTATTTCAAAAAACAGCCAGATAGTACATGGACACCTGGTACTGTTTCAGACGTAGGTCCACAATCCAGATCGTACACTATTGTCTCCCCTGAAGGTACATTTCGTCGAAATCGCCAACACATCCTCAAACCAAATTTTTCTCCCACATTGTCAGCTCCTAGTAGTCCACTGTCATCTCCATCGGTTCAACCAGACAAGGATCCTCCGCCACTTTCCAATCCACAGCAGTCGTCTCCACCGAAATCTCCTCGTTTATCTAGCCCCGTACCAAAACCTGAAACAAAAACACACACATTAAACACACCAAATAGTCATAGGTACTAACCGTCCAACAATTACCTCTTATTCTTCATTCGGCAGACCTATCATAAAGCCCCGAAGACTTTGTTAGATTAAGTCTAGATTAAGTTCATAGGCCAAGTTTTAAAAAGCTTTTAATGTGTTATCCAAGTTGACTATGTTTAACATAACATCAATCAATAAATTTATTTTGTTTATATGTCACTGTCACAGAACCGTCGAAATGAAAATGACAGATGTCACTGTTACATAGGGATGTTCCGTTTCATTATTTAATTAATAATTATGTTACAAATTATTTTGTTAAAAAAAAAAAATGTATACTTACGCTGCATGTCGTTCACTTTTTCTTAACAAGGGAGATGTTACGTATTGTACTAGATGCCTATGCGTTTGTATTATCTTTAAGAAAATTACTATTGTTATCTGTGGTCTTCCTGCCACCAGAAAAACTTACTTTATCTCTGGTCACTTCTTCTTGTTTGTCATGGCTGCTGAATATAACACGCATTAAACTAAAAGTCTGGTCTTCTTATTATCGTCATCGTTTACCCTGACCTCCCATCATAACATGGTGTCAGAAGTCCAAGAAGTCCTGGAAGCCAGCCTACAAAAGTAAGTCGTCAAAACAACATATTTTCACGAAAATAGTCGCCGAGCACGCCGCATGCACCAGTAATAAAATGGCCGAAAAAAATGCAAGTACAAGTCCCCTGCCGCCGAGTAACTTTAGTCTCGATATCAACGCCTCGAATATGCCATTGGCATGGAGAAACTATAAAACTAGTCTTGACATCTTTATGATCGCCAACAGTTTAGAGAACGAAACTGATAAAAGAAAGGTAGCCATTTTGTTGCAAACAATAGGTCCGGCTGCTCTTCAGATATTTTACTCGTTCAATACAGATATAGAGAAGATCACATACAAGGATCTACTCGCCAGATTTGAGGACTATTTTGCGCCACGTGTAAATATTTCCGTCGAAAGGCATAAGCTGTTCAACAGGAAACAAGGCCCAGATGAAGAAATAGAGACGTATGCCACTGATCTCAAGAACATAAGTATCCAATGCAATTTCGAAAGTCTTGCAGATGATATAGTAAAGGACATATTCTCATGGAACTTAAACTCATCTTGCTCGTACATCAGAGAACGCATACTAATTGAGAAACCATCTTCATTTGATGCCGCCGTCAGTCTCGCCAAAACACTAAGAAACACTAAGGTACAGGCCCAAGCCTTATCAAGCCACGAAGTAAGTGTCATCGCCAGTCGTCAATCGAATCACAGTCGCCAAGCAAACCGTGGTCAAGAGAGTCACAGTCGTTAAAGAAGTCGCAGTCGTCAAAGTCATCAATCAAGCAGAGCATCGTCCAGTCAAGAACCTCAATCCAAGCAATCTTCCAAGATCTGCTCCAGATGTGGTCAAGTTCATCGAACAAAATGCCCAGCCATAGGAGTCACCTGTCACAACTGCCACAAGCCGAACCACTTTGCTAAGTGTTGCCGGAACAAACATGTAAGATTCATAGAAGAGGAAAGTATGGATAGTCCAACTGATACTTATTTCTTAAACAGTCTTTTCACTAACGAGATTTCTGTCAGTCAGAAAAACTCTTATCATATAACTTTGTCCATAAATAGTAAAAATGTAGACTTTTTACTTGATACAGGTGCAGACACTAATATTTTGTCATTCAACTCTTATAAAAAACTTAATTTGCCATTAAGTAATTTAAAAAAAAGTTGTCACAAACTCTCAACTTTTAGTGGTGAAGTATTACCTACAGTAGGTCAATGTATTCTGTCTGTCACACATAACAACACTGCATACAATGTCAATTTTCACATTATCGATATACCTTGTCAAAATATTATTGGTCGCGACAGTTGTGATATTTTAAAATTAGTCAAAAGAGTCCATAATGTCCAATTTCATGAGTCAGTTGATGTATCACAACTTGTTGAATATAAAGATCTCTTTCAGGAATAGGTTGTCTTAAAGATTATGAATGTCATTTGTCAATTAAGCCAGATGCTACACCTTCTGTTGATGCCTGCCGTAGAATTCCATTCAGTCTCTCGGAACAATTAAAGGAAGAATTAGCCATGTTAGAAAAAGATCAAATTATAGTCAAAGTCGAGGAACCTACCGAGTGGGTAAGTTCTATTGTAATTGCATCCAAGAAAAATGGTAAACTACGCCTGTGCATTGATCCAAGAAAACTTAATAAAGCTATCATGCGTCCTCATTATCAGTTTCCAACTATAGATGAAATTAAATCCAGCCTCTCTGGTTCACAGTATTTTACAACCCTAGATGCCAACAAAGGCTTTTTCATGCTCAAGTTAGATGAAGCTTCTTCAAAGCTTTGTACGTTCATTACACCTCAAGGTAGATATAGATTTCTAAGACTTCCCTTCGGCATAAATGCAGCCCCAGAATTGTTTCACTCCATCATGACAAAAAAATTCTCCGACATCTCAGGAGTAAAAATAATGATGGATGATTTTTTAATTTATGCTCAGACAAAAGAAGAACATGATTTCAGGTTAAAACAAGTCCTAGAAAGAGCAAGGGAATTAGGAATAAAATTTAATAAAGAAAAGTCAAACATATGTAAAAGTGAAGTCAAATACTTAGGGCACATCTTTTCCAAAGATGGTGTTAGAGTTGATGAAAACAAAGTCAAAGCCATTTGCAGTATGCCACCCCCTACAAATATCTCAGAACTACAAAGATTCTTAGGCATGGTCAATTATTTAGGCTCATACATAGAGAATTTGTCAGAAAAAACTTCTAATCTAAGAACACTTCTGTCCAAAGATAATGAATGGTCTTGGCAAGATAGACATAACAAAGAATTTAATTTATTAAAAGAATGTATAACTAAAGCCCCTGTCTTGACATACTATGATCAAAATAAGCCTATTACATTGTCTGTCGATTCGTCTAAGGATGCCATGGGTGCAGTGATTTCTCATGATAAACAGCCCATCGCATATGCTTCAGCTTCATTAAGCTCAGGTCAACAGTCATACTCACAGATTGAAAAAGAGCTGCTAGCTATCTTATTTGGTTGTACTAAGTTTCACCAATATATTTATGGTCGTCATACTTTGGTTGAAACTGACCACAAACCAATAGTGTCGCTTTATAAGAAACCAATTTACAATATTCCACCCCGTCTTCAAAGAATAATGCTGAGATTACAACCATATGACCTAAATGTTACTTACAAACCAGGTAAATATCTATTTGTAGCTGATACTTTGTCCAGAGCCGCTTTACCAGAACAGTCATTAAGCGATCTTGATTCTGACCTAGATTTGCATCTCAACTTAGTCATTAGATCATTGTCAATTAGTCCAAATAAACTTAAATCTATTCAAGAACAGACTTCCCAAGACAAGGAATTGTCACTTCTAAGTAAATATTGCATAACAGGTTGGCCTGAACATAAAAAATTACTTCCAGATATCATTAGGCCATATTTTCCATTAAAAACAGACATACATATTATTAATAACATAATTTTTAAAAATAACAGTGTTATTATACCTGTAGCTATGAGGAATGACATATTAAAACAGATCCATGAAGGTCACCAGGGTATTCACAGTTGCCAAAGATTAGCTAGAAATTTAGTATACTGGCCTAATATGTACTCTGATATAGAAAAATATGTTAACAATTGCCATATTTGTCTTACTAACAGACGCAGCAATTCAAAAGAGCCACTACAGCCTCATGAAGTGAAGCCAATCCCTTGGAATAAAGTTGGTGTTGATCTATTTGATCTCAACTCGGACAAGTATGTCATAGTCGTTGACTATTTTTCCCAATATGTTGAGCTTGCTAAGCTAGTAAGTGGTTCCACTAGTAAAATTGTTATTAGTCACCTAAAGTCTATTTTCTCCAGGCATGGAATTCCTAACATTCTTATTTCAGACAATGGCCCCCCTTTTAACTCGAAAGATTTTAGCAATTTTGCCTCGGAATGGCAAATACAACATATTACATCAAGTCTCTATTTTCCACAGTCGAACGGTCTTGTAGAAAGAACCATAGGCACAGTTAAAAACTTATTAAAGAAATGTCTTACTGATCATTCAGACCCCCATTTAGCATTGCTACAGTATAGAAATACCCCTAAAGAAAATATGTATTCACCGGCTCAATTACTAATGTCCAGGTCACTTAGAACTAAACTTCCAGTATTAGAACAGTCTCTTAAACCTAAAATACCTAACTATAGGTCTCTAAAAAATAAAACTCTTATAAAAAATAACAAATCACAGCTTTATTATAATCAACATTCAAAACCGTTGTCTTCACTTAACATTGGTGATAAAATTTATTTCAAAAAACAGCCAGATAGTACATGGACACCTGGTACTGTTTCAGACGTAGGTCCACAATCCAGATCGTACACTATTGTCTCCCCTGAAGGTACATTTCGTCGAAATCGCCAACACATCCTCAAACCAAATTTTTCTCCCACATTGTCAGCTCCTAGTAGTCCACTGTCATCTCCATCGGTTCAACCAGACAAGGATCCTCCGCCACTTTCCAATCCACAGCAGTCGTCTCCACCGAAATCTCCTCGTTTATCTAGCCCCGTACCAAAACCTGAAACAAAAACACACACATTAAACACACCAAATAGTCATAGGTACTAACCGTCCAACAATTACCTCTTATTCTTCATTCGGCAGACCTATCATAAAGCCCCGAAGACTTTGTTAGATTAAGTCTAGATTAAGTTCATAGGCCAAGTTTTAAAAAGCTTTTAATGTGTTATCCAAGTTGACTATGTTTAACATAACATCAATCAATAAATTTATTTTGTTTATATGTCACTGTCACAGAACCGTCGAAATGAAAATGACAGATGTCACTGTTACATAGGGATGTTCCGTTTCATTATTTAATTAATAATTATGTTACAAATTATTTTGTTAAAAAAAAAAAATGTATACTTACGCTGCATGTCGTTCACTTTTTCTTAACAAGGGAGATGTTACGTATTGTACTAGATGCCTATGCGTTTGTATTATCTTTAAGAAAATTACTATTGTTATCTGTGGTCTTCCTGCCACCAGAAAAACTTACTTTATCTCTGGTCACTTCTTCTTGTTTGTCATGGCTGCTGAATATAACACGCATTAAACTAAAAGTCTGGTCTTCTTATTATCGTCATCGTTTACCCTGACCTCCCATCATAACATAGACAATGATGGAGTCCAATTTCCATTGCTGTCACCTTAGAATAATTACTCATAGAAACTAAGTCCGCGCACCCATTTTGAAGCACCTTAATTGGAGCCATAAAAGGCTCCACACGCCAGGCCGCTCCGTAGTGTTCAACATCAACGCAAGCCGGACGTGTCTCGCGAAAAAATAGTTAACTATTTGTTATACAAGAGTGCAAAGTTGCTTTTTAACCGCGTGTTCAATTTTGATGACCGAGCAAGCGAAGGGTTCTAAAATTAAAATCCTGAGCGTTAGCGAAGGAATCAAAAGAGCACGAGGTGAAAAATCTTTGCACTCGAGTGCAACACGTAACTTTTCATTCCACCTCACCGAGGAAATGACTCAATGCAAAAAAAACGTTTACAATCACAAGATAGGTACTTTTATTTCAGTTTAGGTATTAACTACTACATTACGACAGGTAAGTATTACAGAATAATCTTTAAATTGTAACAAAATAATACTTAGTTATAATTAAGAAAAATTGAAATTGACGTTGCTACAGTTATTTCAATTCTGTTGACGTCAAACAAACTTCCACGTCGCTAGAATCACTCATTTTAGTTTCTTCACTTGTTTTCAAGTTCCTTGTTTTTAAATATGGTTTAACAATGACGTTAAAAAATGCCGCGTAAAGTACCGCCTCCATAGCAAATTGAAAAAAGAACACCAAGAAGGTTCCGAGTCTGAGTTTTTAACAAATTAAAAAAAAAGTTGTATGATATATTTGGTACCATAGAGGTAGCTATAAATAGGTTTAATGATGTTTTTTTTTAATAATTTTACTAGGGATATTATAAAAAACCTGATTTTGCAATTTCCCTGCGACATATATTTTAACTAACAGTATAAATACAAGTACCTACTATCTACCTTGCATTAAAAAGTTAATAAACTCTATTTCTGTTGCAAAATCATCCTTATCACGAGTGCATAATATACCGTCGTGCTTATTTGATGTCCTGTTTTTTTTTCAGGTTTATCTATATGAATAAAATGCCGAATGACAATGATTTACTTCAAGGCATATTTTTTTCTTTGGATCCTTCCAACGAAGCAAAACGTTTACTGGGTTTTGAGAACATACGGCTGTGGTACGCCGCCTGCAAGTGCGGGCTACATAAAATTAACAACACATGCAAAGAATATATAAAAATAAATATAACCAATTTGTTTCTTGTATATAGTGCTGCTAAAATGGTAAAACGTTCTTTTAACGAACTAAAAGAAAGACGAAGTCTAAATCAAGATGATTGTTTTGAAGACGCAAATATTTTTGAAAATAAATGTTTTAAGGTAAGTTATGCTAATATAAAAAAATTTTTACCCTTTCATATTTTTACGGTTTGTATTTTAATTTTAGCAATCCAACTATTAACGAAGTATAAAAGAATTATTAAGAAAATAATGCAAGTACCTACATCCAATGACGTCCCAAAAGATCTTAGCATATGTACAGCGTTTTATTTTGATTTTCCGGAAATTTGAGGTTAAACCCATGTTACGCATTTCCAATGCCCATGTCCACTGAAAGTTATTGCGATTAAAAGAAGAAAAAATAAAAAAAAAGAATCAAAAACAATCACCCGAATGAGGACTAGAACAATGGACTTTTAAATCTGAATACCAATTGAGCTGATATAAGCATGGCGGCCGCGTCGAATCTATTTTAAGTGAAATTTTATGAATGCAGCAATTACGAGTATCAATACCCCAAAACAAGGATTTATTGAATAGAGCCCTGCTACAACGATTTATCACTTCTGAAGCCCTCGGCTTTCATAATTTTATGCAAATCGCTGTAGTCGTTTTTTGTGTAAATCGCTTTAACCGAATCTCGGAAACGGAGATTCGGTTAAAGATAAATATATAAATAGACTAGAATTGCTCGTTCAAAAGTATAGGATTAAGGCTAAGGACTCGCGAAGCAGTTTTCACCCGCGCCCGCCGCGGTTGCGGGCCTGCAGCCTTTGTAGAATATCTATATATACTTAAGTAAAAAATCAAAGCACAGTTCACGACGCGTTTGACGCCCGCGGCTTGTGCGGTTGTTTGCACCGGTTCATCTTCTACCGGCGGGCGACCGCATCGGCAGCGGGGCGCGGGCGGTGTACAGAAATTCAGAACTCAACTGATCGTTTCTTTCAACCGCCCGTTTTGCGATACTCAACCGCCAAGTTTGCGGGTGATAGTCGCAACCACCACGGCGCGGCGGCTGCTTAACCGCACAACTCCGGGTCTCGTGAGTTTTGAAAATAAAACTGCACTGCGCCAACGCGGCGGGCGCGGGTGAAAACCGCTCCGTGAGTCTTCAGCCTATACGTCACCCGTGGGGTGCGTACGGGCAACTATCGTAACGTATTCGTAGCGTTTACTATTCGTTAACTTGTCAATTTGTTTGTGTTAACTGTCAGTTTCTGACGTTTTGACGATACGAATACGTTACGTACGATATAATGTTCGCGTTCACCCACCGTTCGTTTCCGCAGGTATTTTCAGTTAAAACAAAAGAAGCTTTTGAAGATGTTGGATTCAAGAAGGACTTGAATGCTATTTTCCTGAAAGATTTGTTTGCTCTGAAATACATGAATATCGAAAATGAGCTAGATCTATTCAGAAATCTTGCTGATTATGCGAAGGAAAATGGATGGACTCCAGAGGGCGAATTTTTCATAAACCAAGTAAGATAATTATAATTTGAATACCCTATTACGCTTTTTCTTGTTTTTAGGTTTCAGTAGACCGGTACCCAAATAAGGTTGCCAGACGGTCGGAAATTGGTGGGATTCTCCCGCATTTTTGTATGTGCTCCCGACTTCCGACAAAGCAAATAATCTCCCGAAAAACAAGTTCGATAATTTTAAGTTCACATTTTTCAAGTTTTTTTTTCTTAAATCTACAGTGCAATGCAAAAATATGTTTAATATATTATGTATAATTAATATTATCAACTTCTTTTTTTATTTCTCCCGACCAAAGCCCTAAAATCCCGAAAAATCGGTTATTGATCCCGATAACAGGAAGAATCGATCTGGCAACCCTAACCCAAATGGTAAAGACGTACACTTCGCTGTCCTACTATCTATCATGCATGATTCATGAACAATTTTATTTGACATTCCCGTCTCTATGGCTCGTCCCGGCTACGCACGGGGGGACAATTTTTACATATTATATACAAACAATATAGCCTATGTTCATCAGGGATAATGTAGGATTTAAATAGTTAAATATTTTTAAGTTCTGTTCTGCTTCGGAGTATATTCAATTTAAACAAACCAAATCTTTCCACTTTATCTACCTATACTAATATTTTAAATGCGAAAGTAACTCTGTCTGTTACTCAATCACGCCTAAACTACTGAACCAATTTGTATAAAATTTGATATGGAGATATTTTGATACCCGAGAAAGAACATAGGCTACTTTTTACCGCGGAAAAATGACACATTCCCATGGGAAAATTCAGGTGCGCCGATCGCTTTTACGCTTAAACTATTAAACAGATTTAAATAAAACTTGGTAAGGAGATTGGACAACATCAGTTACCTTAGTCCTATGTCATATGACCTCGTTCCGGATCTTATCCCTCAATGAGATTCCCTACATAGACAGCGTGCTGGCCATGTCTGTCGCAGAACCGACGAGAGGTGGAGCAGGAAGGTTCTCGAATGGAGACCACCACGCTTAGGTAAACGTAGTGTGGGACGCCCCCCGGGTAGATTGACAGACGACCTGAAAAAGGCAGCTGGTAGTGACTGGATGCAGAGGGCGGGAGATCGTGCGCTATGGCGCTCCTTGGGGGGAGGCCTATGTCCAGCAGTGGACTGCAACAGGCTGATATGATGAAGGAGATTGGAGAACGGATTTTGATGAAATTTGGTATACAGACAGGGTATGCGCTGATTTAGGTGATAGGATGCTTTTTACCCCAATTAAATGCTCCCTTGGATTATACGCGTACCTACGTAATCGCGGCCGGGTCGCTAGTAATATTTAAGGCACAGTTTACTGCCTGAAATTCACAGCTACTTCACGTTTAAAATGGAGGCTGAAAGTGGTTGAAAATAAGTCGACCATGGACAGAGTTCTCTCAAAAGAAAACTCTTAATCTAGAATTTATTTCAATGCATTTGCGTTTTCAATTTTTGTAAATATATAGAAGTGACGAACTCCGATTTCAATAACACGGCTTTTTATTTCATCCGGATTACCTATATCAACATAATTATAAATCAAATTATTTTTACAGAACAAAGATGGTGTAAACCTTGAAACACCGTTCCAAAGTAAGTATTTCAAATGAGTCGGAATATTTCATTTGACAGCCAAGGGTAGCCTTTAGATCTTTGCAATAGGCTAGATGACACCACCTTGAAAATTTGACATACTCTTTATTATCTGTCAAAACGGTCTGCCGCCATAGATTTTGTATGGAATACAAAAATGTGACGTCACGGTAGATTATCAGAAATCGGAGTCAATAATTGACTGAATATTTATTGAATTTAGTGTGTTTAAAAATTGGTTTCTACAGCTTTTTGGAAATATACTGGTTGTATTGACTTCATAGGGGCTATGGTTTTTAATCGCCGCGTGGTCTTGAAAATATTTAAGGTAGGTGTCATCATCCCACACTGAAATTCCTTTCTTCTTCTTTTTAAGGAATACAGGCAAATTGGGTTTGCTTCACACATAGGTTAGGTTAGGTTGACTGATCTAAACGTAAAATACTAAAATTGTGGATCTCGATTTATTTGTATGTCGTATTTATGTAATTCATTACAGTACAAATATGATAACTTTGTTGCATTAAATGAACATTAATGTTCTAAGGCTAACTCTGTCAAATTAAACTTTAATTATTTATTAGGTGGGATTGTTTAAAAAAATAATGTCTGATTTTATATTCACAGAAAACATACGGGACGCTATGAAAGAAATTAGATTTTTGACCATGACATTTAAAGATTTCGATAGTGGGCCAGCCAAATCCGGATTTCTCACAGAGACCGAGGTGAAGAGAATCCGCGACAGGATTGCAGATGACAACGCTCAGTGTGTGTCGACGATTGGGTTTTCAAATCTCACAAAACAACGCCGTGAGCTGCTTAAACTTACTTTTACTGGTGGGGTAAGTAAAGGTACCGTTTTTAAACCGAATGATGAACATAGGCTATTTTATACCCGCCTTGGTTTCACACGGGTGGAATCACAGGGTGGAATTGATGACCACCCGTGCGAAGCAGGGCCGCTAGTTATCGATAAATATAAATTTTATCCCTACTTAAATATCATCATCGATGGTCACCCTACTTTTGATGATTTATGATGTTAATTAAAAAAACTTAAAAATACACGCTTTTATTGCTAACTAAAAAGAAAAAATAATTTCTGAGTACACGGAATTTATATTACAGTAGAAAGAGTAAAAAGCGTGGGGTGCACTTTATGACGTTTTCATACTTCTCTTTTTGTAGTTGCCAATAATAGGGTGGTTTTCACATACTACTATACCAAGCACCCCACGCTTATTTATTACTCTACTGTAAAAATTCCGTGTACTCAGAAATTATTTTCTTACTTTTTAGTTAGCAATAAAAGCGTGTTTTTTTGTTTTTTAAACTATTTGTTATTTTTATTTTTTTTATTAATAAGGATAATGGAAAACTCTTATCACATTATTGCAATGTCATCGGTACTTAATATGTGTGCAAAGTTTCAAATTAATCCGATTTCTAGAAGTTGGTGAAAATTGAGCTCAAAAATTCCGTTACACACATTCATACATACATACACCCCGATCTAATAAAAGCGTGTTAAAAATAGTGGGCGTAGTGCTATATATTTTAGTCCATTGCACTTATAATTACGAGTAATGCAGCACGAAAAACACAATTATTTTAAATACATCATAAATTTTACAACCCACTTAAGATACAAAGAGGAGGTTTTGTATTTTACAACCTTCTTACGATACAAAGAGGAGGTTTTGTATTTTACAACCCTCTTACGATACAAAGAGGTTTTGAATTTTTTTTTAGTTTTAAACGATGTCGGGTCGAGGTTGATCTGATGGCGGGGGGACTATGGTTGAGTGATTCATGAAACTCCTTAGGCCAAAAAAAAACAAATCCGTATTTTTTTTATATTTGTTTGCTCTTGACCCAAGACTTAAGCCCAACGAGGCGAAGACGGCGTCAACGATGGAGCGAGCTCATCTAAAAGAAAAAATAATTTGGGTGGTTCCCAATTTTTTTTAAGGCATGGGTTTTCTTACCATGTTAACATTTTTTCAACATTTCCGTGTTTATAGCACAATAAGCAGAGAGAGATGGCTCAGACTATTATTTTTTTAAATACATATTTTTTTTCTAGATCGAAGGAGACCAACAAACTGAAAACATTATAAAACGAGCTTTTCTCCTGGAATTTCCTAAAAAGTCTTTAGGTGTGAGTGAGTCGTTCAATATTGGCGGTTTCTTATGGAGTATCATTGTGTACATAAGAACTATAGAAGGGGTTAGGCTCCGTTGGCCTAGCAAAGAATACACAGTATACTTGAAATGCCACGGATCGGAGGATAAGAAAAAGGATTGGAAAGCCTACGCGCAACTAGATATAACATTAAATTTTATAATATCTGAAACAATTACAAATGGGACGTGGTTTGACAATATTCCTTGGTATTGTTTTAAGAGGTAAGCTCATATCAAATTATCTAATATCAAATTTCCCCCGTCATATAAAAATAATCCTTCACCCGAAGTTTGTTCGGCAGAGATCACACACAGACACCTATCTTAAATTTTTTCAAGGCTTTATATTTTTATAAAACATAGCCCCTATGAAGTTAATACAACCAGTTTAATTCCAAAAAGCTGTAGAAACCAATTTTTAAACACACAAAATTCAATAAATATTCGGTTTATTGACTCCGATTTCTGATACACTACCGTAACGTCACGATTTTGTATTCCCATACAAAATCTATGGAGGCAGACCGTTTTGACAGATAAAGAGTATGTCAACGATTGGTGGTGTCATCTAGCCTAAACATTTAAAAAAATATTTTTCCAGTGACGCTAACTTCTGTCAAACGAGAGGACCGCATCCAGGAAGCACGGAATTCCATTGTCATGTGAAGATCTACGTTTCTTCTCATCCAGTTTCGTCTAAAAACAAACATTCGAATGTCACCACTGCGTATGGGGAGGATATCCGTAATTATGAGTAGATTATACAATTTAATGGATCTAATCTAATAACCGTCAGTCTCATATTCATATATTAAATGCAAATATACTTACATATTATAGCAGACTTTTAATAGCACTACGAGTATGTATACACCCAGCCTTTCCATTATTTTTGCCCAGCAGGAAGCAGCGACATAAGATTACTCGTATACCTTTACTAGCGGACCCGGCAAACGTTGTTTTGCTATATAAATTATGTTGTTTTGCTATATGACTGCCTCGTAGGTGTAGTGGCAAAGTTTCTGCCTTACATCCGAGATGTTGGGTTCGAATCCCAGGTCGAGCCAAAATTGTTTCTGAGATTTTCTGTCATGAATATCTCAAAAACAGCTCGGAGTCGGGAAGTTGGCGGTGTTACACTCCCGTGCCTCGGTGCGCACGTTAAGTCGTTGGTCCTGCGCCTGATCTCTCTCCGGTCATGTCGGATTGCCGTCTCACCGAACTTTGAGAGTGATGGAACAGTGAGTGCACAGTTTCTCTTAACCCTATGTAAGGGGTATGAAAAATAGATGTTGGCCAATTCTCAGACCTACTCAATATGCATACCTTTCATAAGAATCGGTCAAGCCGTTTCGGAGGAGTACGGTAATGAACATTGTGACACGAGAATTTTATATAAATACCTATATAGAGATAAAGGTAAATATTTTTAAATTTTCATTTTTGTGTCTTACGTTGGCGTTGCCAACCGTCTCGATTTTGGCGGGACGCCCTCCGTCAAAGCCATAATCCTACAGCATAATCTTCATTTATTTTAATTCTTAAAACTACTAACTTACTTACAAAACCTAACCCATTGAAATGCGAGGATGGTTCACATTTCAATGCTCAAGAATTATCCTACTACTATTATAAAGGCGAAAGTTTGTAAGTATGGATGTATGGATGTTTGTTACTCTTTCACGTAAAAACTACTGAATGGATTTGAATGAAACTTTACCACAATATAGCTTATACATCAGAATAACATATAGGCTACAATTCATAAAGAATTTTTAAGATAAAGGCTTTCCACGCGGACGAAGTCGCGGGCGGCCACTAGTACTTAAATAAATACCAAATACCAGTGTTGGGCAAAATGTAATTAACTACAAATTAACAATTACAATTACAATTTGTAATTGAAGACTTCAATTACAAATTACTTGAAATTATTGAAAAGTAATTCAATTAACACTTACAATTGGTAATTGTAATTGGTAATTGCAATTACTCAATTACGAGCCCTGATGCAAAATATTTCGTCTCGTCATACGAGTACTTATGTATATAATTTCTTTTAAGTTTGACGTAGTAAGTTAAATAAAACGATTAATGATTCATCAAATATGTTTAATTTAAAAAAAAAGTGATTTACTTAAAATGAGACTTTAACACTACTCTTTGTTCAAACATTTGATCAGAAAGTTTGTGAGATTTAGGTAAATTAATCATTGTAGCATATGAGAATAATCTCTCAACAGGGCCTGATAACGGCAATAATGTATTATACTTAATAAACACTTGCTTTATCTCAGGATGTCTGATGAGCATTGAAGTTTCTTTATCGGAATCAGCTAGGTACTTGCACATAAGAATTTCAGGTCTTGTCGAACGGAGTGATTCATCAATCTTCTGAAGGTGAATACCTTCAGAAGATTCTTCTGAATTTCTGTTTCGAAAACAAAATATGAATCATCATCGTTCTTTGAGCTGGTGCTCGTAGATTCTCGTGCAGTTTCCTCTAAGATTTACCGTCTCGTTCTATCCAATGTGGTTTGTACGCGGGGTGGGAGGAGAGGTGCACGAGAGGGGGCGAAAAGGGGATACCTGCGTGCGTGTGCGCATGCGCGCAGCAAGCAAACAACCGCACAGTTTAGGTGGTTTTGTATGTAAAATAAAGAGTAAATGAGTAATTTGAATTACAAACTAATGTAATTTGAATTATTTGTGACTTACGTAATTGAATTACATTAATTTCAATTACATGTAATTTTAATTAAAGTAATCAATTACTTTTTAATTGAATTAGTAATTAAATTACAAAAGTAATTAATTACGCCCAACACTGCCAAATACATACGAACGTTAGGCAATGGAGCTAGGCCCACAAGGAAACATATTCCTAAATTTTTTTTCAATTCTAAAACTGGCATTGAGAAGAAGGGCTTTGATATATATTTTTTTAATACTGAACTTGAGTTTTTCTTCTACAATATGGTTAATTAAATCGTCATAGTTAGTTTGCAGGGCTTTTTTTTTCCGCACTTAGCCTCACGATTGGGCCATTGTGCGTGTTTGCCTCTATTCCAACCAACCCAAGCTCTCCCAGAAGGCTAGCAGCCTGCCTAGGCCACTAAAGATTTTCTGGAATGATGTTGGGTTTTTTAGAATGTCTGCTCGCTGTTTTTCCACGCTTGTGCACTCCATGAGTACATGCTGTGGCGTTTCCTCTTCCTCGAGGCATCCTCTGCATCGAGGGCTGTTTGTTACACCTATGTTAAATAGGTGCTTGTTTAGGGGACAATGGCCTGTTATTATCCCTATAACTCTGCGTAGATTGTCGCGCGTTAGTTTGGCGAGGTTGCGGGCAAGCTTTTTGTAGATGGCATCTGAACTGCATTTCTAATTTGCCTGCAGCCTTCACTGCTTGTCCATTCTAGCAGATGGTTTTTTGCGGTGTCTTCTCGCAGCCATATTTTTATTTGGGTCTGCGGTATAGGTAGTAGCGGTTCCGGGCCAAACACTGTTGTCGCGGATCCCTTTTTCGCGAGTTCATCGGCTGCGTCGTTGCCGAGAGAGTTGCTGTGTCCCTTGATCCACTGCAAGGTTATCTTATTTTTCATTGCAATGTGTTGGAGTGCGTTGTGGCATTCCAATATGAGGGCAGAGGTTATGGTGTTGTTTTGCAGAGCCTGAAGCACGGATGCACTGTCCGAGACAATTTTGATGTTGAGATCTCCGACGTCTCTGGCTGCAACCGCCTGTGCTGCTCTGATCATTCCGATACATTCTGCTTGGAAAATTGTGTTTAGTTTGTCCAGGGTGGTTGATATGTTGATGTTTAAGTCGTACGAGAACACTCCGGCTCCTGTTCCTTGTGAGGTTTTGGAGCCGTCTGTGTATATCCTAACTTCTTTGACGCCAGAGTTGTCTTTCCGTTCTTCGGTAAGTTGGATAATGTATTCTCGATCAAAGATGTAGTGGCATGGTATCCTGTCCATGGGTGCATCTAGAAGGGGTCTTTCCTTCGTGATGTCCTCCATGATTTTGGAGTGCGTTGTCATAGTGTTTTGTTTCCATAGCCCATTTGCTCTCAGCTGCCTTTGCTTCTTCCTGTATGACCAGATGAAGAGGTCTAAGGTTCAATAGGAACTCTAGGGCGGCTGATGGAGTGGTTCTCATACATCCTGTAGCTGCTACGCTCGCTACGCGCTGCAAGCTTTGTAGTTTGGATTTGATAGTGGACAGTTGCGTTCTGGGCCACCATACAACTGATCCGTAGGTTAAGGAGGGTCTGATAACTGACGTGTATAGCCAAAGTGTGGTTTTTGGATTGAGACCCCATTTTCTGCCAAGGAGTCTTTTGCACTGATAGAATGCTATACAGGCCTTCTTAATTTTGTTGCCAATGTGATTTCCCCAGTTCAACTTGCTATCGAGAGTGATGCCCAGATATTTTACTTGAGTTGGTAGGGTTAATTCGGTGTTAAATAATTTTGGTAGTTTTAGATTTGGTAGCTTCCTTTTGTTAGTGAAAAGGATGAGCTCTGTTTTTTTGGGGTTGACTGACAGCTGGTGTTCCTCACACCATTTTTCTACAATCTGAAAAGCAGCACGCATTACATCACAGAGGATGTTCTCTGCGTTCCCATTTATCAGAATTGCTAGGTCGTCTGCAAGTCCTCAAGAGGCTGTCTACTACTATGTTCCATAGGAGTGGTGACAGAATGCCCCCTTGGGGGCACCCCCTGACCACCCTTGCACGGGTGATCGTTTTTACCGCAATTTGGACCGCCCTTTTACTGACCAGCTCATTTATCCATTCCGTTATGGCTGGTTCTACTTTCAGTTTTTGTAGGGCGTGGTTGATGCTGTTGTGCATTGTTTTATCAAATGCCCCTTCTATATCAATAAAAGCGGCAAGTGTTGATGCTTTGTTGTTAATGGCCGATTCTATTTTATGCACTACCATATTGTGTAGTGCTGACTCTGTTGATCTGCCTTTCCTGTAGGCATGTTGCTGTGGGTGAAGAGATCTGGTTTTTAACACATCGTCTCTTAGGTGTTAGGTGGTCTATCTACTAGTTTTTCTAGTGTTTTCAGGAGAAATGAGGTTAGGCTGATAGGCCTGAAGGATTTGGCTAGGGTGTAGTCTTCTTTGCCTGGTTTAGGCAGGAAGACTATTTTTGCCTCCCTCCATTGCTTCGGTACGTATTTGAAAGCTATGCAGGATCTATAAATTTGTAGTAGGTGATGAGTGATTTGGTTCGAGTGCCATTGTAGAAGCGCTGGAAATATGCCGTCCAGTCCAGCGGATTTAAATGGTTGGAAGCTTCTCAGGGCCCAGCCAATTTTATCCGTGGTTACGATTCTACTTGCAGTTTCCCATTCTTGGATAGTTGGTGCTTTTTTGTGTTCATCTTGCCATTCGGAGTCTGATGCAATCTGACTTCCGGGAAAGTGGGTCTCTAGGAGTAATTTGCAGGTTTCGTGGTCTGTATTTGTGTAAGTGCCGTCTTCTCTTTTGAGAGAGCCCAGTAGATTAATATCCCCTTTGGACAGTATTTTCTTGACTCTCGCGGCTTGGTTTGTCGAGTTTATGCTGCTACAGAATTTGTGCCAGGCTTCCGTCCTCCTGAATCTGATACGTTTCTTGTAGTGTTTCTGTGCTGTTTTGTATTTGTCCCAGGCTTCAGTGGTCCTGGTATTTTTTGCCTGATTGAACAGTGTCCTGAGTGCCTTCCTGAGCCGTTCAAGCTCTGGCCCCCACCATCGACTTTTATCCGAGTCTATAGGTATGACGGCGGGACAGGCTTCTTCATAACTGCTCGTTAAGGCAGCGGTCAGGAACTGTACATTGGTTTCTATGTTGTCTGCGCTGAGTGTCACGTCAGAGGGTTCAAAGTCATTTAGTTTTTTGGTTAGTGTGCGTGTGTATTTTGTTGTATCTGTCTTACGGGGGTTACGATATGGGGTGGGGTTTGGTGGTTTTATGTTTATTTGGAAGCAGATGCGTCTGTGGTCTGCGAAGGACGGCTCGTTGGATACTTGCCATCCTTCGATGAGATCTGCCGCCAAGTGTGTTGCCAGAGTGATGTCGATAGTGGTTTGGCATCTGGACGTTACAAAGGTGGGCTCTGTGCCTCTGTTTATAATGTTCAGATTGGTTTGGAATAGGTATTCAGTTAGTTGCTCACCCCTTTTGTTTGTATCCTTACTTCCCCACAGAGTGTGATGTGCGTTGCAGTCTGCTGCAATGATGATGTCCCAGTTACTGGCTTCGCAGTGTTGTACCAGCTCGGCTAGTTCCTTTGCGGGAATTTCGCCTTCGCCTGGCATATACACCGAAGCCAGCACTAGGGTTGTTTGGTCCTCTGTAGGGTTGATTTTAACGGCTGTAAGGTCTCTAGAACAGAAAGGGTTAATTAAGGTGGCATTCATAGTTTTGGGTATGACAATACACGTTCTTGGTTTTTCTGCTGGTGTGTATAGTAGTGACTTACGACTGATGTTGTTCAAGCCGAGTATTTTGTTGTTTCTGATCCAGGGTTCCTGGATCAGTGCGACGGTTTGGTTGTCTTCCTCCAGCACTCTGCGTAAAGTGACCGCCGCAATTTGTTTGTGCTGGAGGTTGATTTGGATGACGGTGAGGGAGCTAAGGGCTGGGGCTACGTAGCACGCCATCTTCGTCGCTAGTGTCCCCCGCGCTTATCAGCGGCGAGCTCGCCTCCATCCTGCTCTGACCCGGTTGGGGAGCGGAGGTGGAAGGCCCTGGAGTTGCCGTCGTGTCGTCGTTCACTGTCGCTTGGTCAGTTTCGGCCGTGGTCGCCTCTACTGAAGGGAAGAAGCGAATGTACCCACTTCCTGTCATGTGGGCTACCCGGCGGTCTCGATCCATGATGGTTTGCCTCTGGTCTTCGGGGATTCCCAGGACAAGGTGAACCACCTTCTCCCTGAAACCAGCCTCGCCAGGTTGGTCGGTTACTGACATGTCGTAACACTGCCAGGAGTCGACTTTGTACCAGGGGTTCTGGGCACAAAGGACTTTCTGCAGTGTTGCGGAGTCGGTGATGCGGGTGTGTATCAGGAGGCCTGCTCTGAGCCTCTTTTTTAGGTCTGACTGTCTGATGACAGCCAGAGTGGTTCCGGGTATGGGTGATGCAATGTTTTGGACTTCCCTCTCGAGCCAAGATAGAGCGTTCGCGTTCTCACACCACATCGCGAGCACCCCATCCATGAGGAAGGGGCGCCCCCGGAATGATGGAGCTTGCGCGCTCGGAGTCGGCGGGGACAGTACCGCTTGCAGGATTCTATCATCGATAGTTTCCCTGAGCTGGTCTGCCTGCTCCTGCGAGAGGTCGCGTGGGGGGGCGGTGATAACCGCTACTCTCAGATGCGACTGACTCGCGTCTGCGTAGCTCACCGTCCGCCTCTGCCTCGTGTCGGTTCTCGGGCGCTTGACTTCACCCCTGGGAGTCCGGGTTTCGTCCAGCCGAGCTCGCTTCGAGGAAGCACGCTCGTCCGGGCCAATCCCGGCCCCAGTTTGCTCCCCTTGGAAGCATTGGAAGCCACCGCCTCGATATGTCGACCTCGGCAGCCTCTCGGTTTCCGTCTCCGCGTCGGCTGATTCGGTGGTCCGTGGTGTGATGGCGGTGACTTCGTTCTGTGACGAGCCACTCCTGCGGAGGTCACCCCCGTGGAGGTAGATGGCACAGGTTCGCGCTGCGTTTCCGCTGCTGCGGTCGGTGTCACTCCTGTTGTTGCAGGCTGTTGGGCCTCCCTGCTCGCGCGCCCCGTGGGGTGACTGCGTTCTGGTTGGCTTGCCAGTCCGGTGTTGTGCGTGGATGTTGACGCGGGTTGTTGGGCTTCCCTTCTCGCGCGCCCTATAGGGCGACTGCGTTCCGGTCGGCCCGCCAACTCGTCGTTGTGTGAGGGTGTTGTTGGTTGTTGAGCTTCCCTTCTCGCGCGCCCCGTGGGGCGACTGCGTTCTGGTCGGCTTGGCACCTTTGGTTCGTTGTGGTTAGTGTCTCTGGCTGTTGGGACTCCCTCGTCTCGCGCGCCGTGGGGCGACTGCGTTCTGAGTGTCCTGCCATTCCTTGGTTATTTGGGGCTGGTTTAGCGGCCCTTTTAAAGGGGCGCTTGTGGTGGGCTACTACCGTCCACTCTGACACTCTGGTGGTGTCGGTGGTCGAGGTTGACGGTAGCGATGTTATGGCCTCTGCGAGGCCTGATAAGTCCAGGCTTGGGCCTGGTGTTGAGCGCAAGTTGTCACCCCCAGAATACGTGGGACAGACCGAGTTAGACTCGGTGAGGGATTCTCCACTGTGCGTGGTACCCTCCTGGGGTATAACTTCTTTTTCTTGTGCTGACATCTTATTTTTGGTTGGGCGAAGAGGATGCACACTACCTGCCCATGGTGAGTGTGGTACAACATTTTTGGGGGTATTTAGTTCCCCAAGGCTGTGTGAGCCTGGAGTGTGGATAGGCCACAGGTTCGGCTATGCAGGATTGGACTAGGAGAAGGATGGGTTATAGGGGAGGAAATAATGGGGGGTCGGCCAGAGGTTTCGGTTATGCCAATTGCTTAGGGTAATTGGCCAATAACGGGCGGCAACCTCGAGAAGGGTAGTCTACTGGCCTTGTTTAGGGGATCTTAGCGACCTGCGCTCCTCCCTAAACCATTCGCCAGACCCAGCATCGGACAGATGCTGGGAGTGGGGGAGACGTCAAGCAAGAAAGCAAAAGCAGAAAGCAAGCAAGATGGTTATTTTAAGTTGTTTGGCGTTGCCCCCGCCCAATGTTTTTCTTTTGACAATAGATTGACCTTTGGTTGATATAACTTTTTGACGTGACAACGTCATATATATAATTCGATGGAGCCGGCTGCACCCACCAAAAAATATGACGCATGCAAGCGGCGTTACCTCGCTCTGAGGCGTTCCATTCAAGGATTGAAGTGCAAGCGAGCTAGAGCGCGGACCGAGCGACAATGAGGCAACGAGACAAACGTTGTCACGTTCAACTATCGTCAGTAAACTGACGTTACACTTGCAGACAACCGATTTTTTCGCTGGTCGGATAGGTGCAGCAGATGCACCACTTCTATTTCGTGCCCCGCTGAAGAATCCTGAAGTACTAGGTTGGGGATGTGATATTTCTTGTAACCGATTTTCAGAGATATTATCGGCAACTGATTGAATGTTGATAGAAGATAAAAGACTCACATCTGCTCGGTGTTAGACTTTTCAGAATCGCTATTTTTGTCATTTATCTGGTCAAATGTACTTCTAATTCTTGAGATGTCGTCATCGCTATCTGCGTTGGAAAAGTCCTGGTCATCTTCACTTCCCGAAGGTATCAGATAATGTTCAATAACATTGTTTGACAAAGTTTTCTTCGACATTATCTGAAACATAATCAAACATTATAGGTAATTTAATTTACTGCATGCATGATGTGACATATGTGGAACATTTAAGACAATTTTATACTTAAATATAAGAAAATAGCAAAATCATACTTGCATGTCTTTAGTGCACAGTTTTTCCAACATATAACTTTTTTTTTAGATTCCGAACACTGCTTAAAAAGTATACAGGGTGTAAAAAAAACCTTAACAAGGCCGAATACCACATATTCTACCAATTGTTACGATCATTTTTTTCCTTTACACCATACATGGGAAGTTAACGGTTACTGAGATATTGATGGTTAAAGTTAGAAAAAAAAATTATGATTTTTACAGAAATGACTTCTGTCCGTTATAACTGAATTTTTTTCCAAAGAAACATGATACATATTTTCACTAGTTCTTTCATAAAAAGCCTCTAAATGGCACACTCCGCAATGGACAGCGCACACTCGAACCGAACCGCGTCGCGGCGGCGTAAAGCAACACGCCCCGCAGTAACTTTTCCGCGTGCGCGCTGTACATTGCGGGTTAGAATTAAATTATTTTTTTTGATGTCAAAAAATAAAAGTTGTTTCCCAGCCAAAATTTATTTTTTATACGATTTGGTTTGATGTACTGAACGCGTGGTTGACGGCTTCGTTAAGGTTTTTTTTACACCCTGTATATCGATATTGGAAGTTTGATAGTACCGTGCTGCAACGAGCCAAATTCTGAATGAAGTGCTCGCTTAGTGCAGCTAAGTTGACATCTAGCGAAAATTGTTAGTACTAAATACTCCCATACTTTTGCAGTTTTCGATGACGCAAACTAGATGTCACTACCTATTTACATGTTTGTGTTATTATGAGTCATGAGCAATAATAATGGTTGTTCCACATTATGGTACTGGATGCATTGTAGGGTTAAAAAGATGGGAGTCCATAGTCAAAAAACTGATCTATGTATGAAGGGCTTAGACCATAGAAAATATTAAAAAAATTACCTCCGATGCACTCGTTGGGTGAACAGTTGGCCCAATGCTACTCGCCCAACGTGTGGATAGGGGTTTCGGGTGATTCCAACAGTTGTTGGCCCGAGCATAGGGATGTGGACTATTTTTGGGAAAGTGTTTAAAACCATCTATAAGTACCAAATATAGCACTAAATATTTTTATTTATTTTTTTAATACAACAAATACCTTTAAAATAAATTATTTAAAATTGTATTACAAATTTCGCGCCAGAACGAACGAACCTGTCAAAATATACCGCTGTGACGTCACCTGTTCCAAAACGTTGTCGAAGTTGTATGTAAAAGAAAGCTATTTCATAGTTTTGTGCTACTAAGATGGATTCTAAATTTTATAAATATTGTGCGGTGCCGCAGTGTAAAAGTACTACTATTAAAACACCTAAAAAACTATTTATTCACGTTCCACGTACAAAAACGATGCGGAAAATGTGGCTTCAACTAGCCCGTCGGGATCCAGCACTTGAGATATGTATCCTGGCAGATAGGGGTTTCAAGCATATAGAGCAGATGGTACTCCATGCAGGTCTTCACTTAGTTCGACCTCCAAGTGTTAGTACTGGATCAAAATTATCCAAGCAAGAAGCTCGCCAGACTAAGCAAATTGCCAGTTTGCGAATACATATTGAGAGGGTGATACGCCGCTTAAGAGAATTTGCCATGTTAAAACCTCATGCTTGCATTAATAACTATTTAATAAAGGTATTAGATGAAGTAATTATAATAGCTTGTGCTTTGATAAATTTACAGGACTCTGTCATTAAATAAAGACCATGTTTAGTTTTATTACAATCATCACACCTAATAGGGTGCTTGTGGCGCAGTGGTCCCAGTGCTTTGGTAGTGATACCAAAAGTTAAGCAACCTAAGGCGCGGTCATGTCTGGGATGGGTGACCATTCTGACCATTTAAGTGACATCTATTTACAAGTATTTCCGTGCTTCGGAAGGCACGTTAAGCGGTTGGTCCCAGTAAATATCGATAGATATTAGCCGTTAGCCTAGTCAGAGGCCCTCGCGCGGCTTAATAACATCTGACAGTAAGGTTGGTCACTTACCTTACACACACCCACCCCTGCACCAATCCGCACTGAGCCCGCGGGGTGGAGTATGGCTCGGACCACCTCATAGTTGAGGTGAGGCCTGTGCCCAGCAGTGGGACTTATACTATAGGCTGATGAAAATCATATCTAATAAGTTTAGACTTAAGTTTTACTATGTAATGTTTTAACCCTCTACAAAAAGGAGAGTATTAAAAGTGTGACATACAAACAAGGCGTTTGTATGTCTGCCTTTGGCACCATAGTTCCCATATAGCTGGACCAATTTTAATGCAGTTTTCTTTATTTTTAAGCCAATTTAATCGAGATGGTTCTGAGCTTTGTTTCATTCAAATCGGTTCAGTAGTCTAGATAAAATTTAAGTGTAACTGTTGAATATTTCACAATTTCCATGAAACAGTAACTATCATTTTAAATATTAGAAAGGCTGTTTGAAAATAAAACATGGTTAACGGAAAGTATTGTTTAATTTTTTATTGTACACTTTTATTCAACAATGGGTAGACATGCTCTTTCCAAAATGCTGAAAGTTGAACTAGTAAATTATTAACATAGTGTAACGCCAAGCCTCAGCCACCATAGCCAATCATAGCCAATCCTAGCCAAGCCAAGCCAAGCCAGCCAATCCGAGCCAAGCCAAGCCAAGACAGCCAATAGAAAGCCACCGCCAAGCCAGTTGACGCTCCCCACTACAACTTCCGCCAGCCGTGCGCCCTTGGGTGGGAGCAAGCCCTTATAACGGCCAGACAGCTCAGTCTAGCCACTATTGCCCTCTTAGCCACTAAATAGGCCCAAACTCTGCCAATTTGTATTTTGATAGTTGATTATAACCTTAATTTAAATAAAAATCTGTGTGCTTATCGTTTTGCCTGTTTTTTATTTATGCCACTCATTACACTTCAGAAGTGGGATAAATAAAAATATTCGGCCATGAAGCGCAATCACACCGATATACCTGAAAACGGAAGGCCTGTTCGCCCTTCTGGGTGGATTGATTCTTCACCGACTCGCAGCGAAAACGTAGAAGAGGATTCCGAAGAAGTTACACCACCAGCCAGGAAGAATCTGAGAAGGCTTTTGGAGGACGAGGTGCAGAAGGCCATGCGTGAGCTGAACGAAGAAGTACCCGCAGCCATCAAAATAAAGGTGCACCGCGCAGCATCCCTCATACCTGAATTTGACTCGGATAGCGACGATTGTACAGCAGTAACTGCGTGACTCAAAAAGATTAACCAACTGGGTGAGATACATGGATGGAACGACGCTACCAAGGCATTTCACCTGCAAGACACAGATTTTTTGAAACGTATGAACGTAACGGAAATACGCGAAAGATTTAAGGTTGTCACTACATGCAAAGAATGCCTTCTTCCTGGGACATCAATCATTAAGGTTTACATAGAAGACAACGACGAGGATAACGATGTGGTCACCCGGCCGTAACACTGCGAGCTATCAAGCGTATCCTACTCCATCCCTGCTACGCTGTTGCGTGGCTCAACGGGCTACATCAAGATCGTCAACACTGGCACCAGGAAGATCGTCTGGCAGCGCGGCGAGGTGCTGACCAGAGCAGACAGCTGCGACGCCACGTCTCTTGCTGATACACAGGTCAGTAAAAAAGCCAATAGTATTTTGCCATTGCCACTCAAGCCATCAGCCATAATTAGCTCGCCATACTATTACATTAGCATCAGCCATAATATTGTTTCAACGGTCTTACATACGAGCTTAGCCTATATTAGTACCATAGGAGGGGTTTATAAATAAAATTAAGACAGGACCACTAAATAAAAACGATTATGATCATTTAATTAATTTATTAACCGATTACAATGATTGTTTGGCAAGTAATACAAACGAACTAGGGTGCACTGATTACACATGAAAATAAATTTAACAAATTCACAGCCGATATATAGACAACCTTATCATATGTCGCACAGGGAGCAGGCGAAAGTTAAAACGAAAGTATCCTAACTATTAGATGCGGGTATTGTCAAAGAATCAGAGTCCAGTTTCGCTTCTCCAGTAATTTCGGTAAAGAAAAAGAACGGCGATTATAGGCTTTGCGTAGATTACCGGGCGCTTAATTCCATCACAGTCAAAGACAGATTTCCGTTGCCACAAATGATGGTCAGGTCTCAAAATTAGCAGGCTTTTATTAACACCAACTTAAAATAAGCCCTGAAGACACACATAAGACTGCTTTTGTTACACCTCAAGATCACTTCAAGTATACACGCGTTCCGTTTGGTCTCGCAAATGCATCGTCTGTCTTCATGCGGTTGATGAATAAAATAGTTGATTCCATAAAAAAAAGAATACTGCGGGGGTAGTTCGAAAACTTTATCACACACCGGTCATATCGATGACCCGAATAGATTTTCGCACGAATTTAATGTCTTAGCATTTCTTGATGACATTTTACTACCTTCTTGTGACGTTGCATCGGGGTTCACTGTATTAGAAAAAGTTCGTTGTAAACTCAGATCTGAAAATCTTAAACTTAATATGAGTAAATGCGAGTTTTTGCAAAAAAAATATATTACCTACTTGGGGCACGAAATATCATCGGATGGTATTCAACCGGGTCAAGCTAAATTGACAGTTGTGTCACAGTTTCCTACTCCTACCAACGTTCATGAAATAAGACAGTTCTTGGGATTGCGTAGCTATTTTCGCAAATTTATAAAGAATTTTGCAGTTATTACGCGTCCTTTGTCCGATTTTACAAAGAAAAACAGTGTTTGGGTTTAGGGTTGTGTTTATGTACAAAACCTTTACTTGCGTTGTTTGATCCTACTTTGCCTACGGAGATACATACGGATGCATGTAAGTTAGGTATTGCAGGCATATTATTACAACGACAAGCCGATGAGACATTACGCCCCGTTATGCACTTTAGTAGGGTTACAAGTAAAGAGGAAAGTATGTACCTTAGCTATGAACTGTAAACTCTTGCCGTTGTTGAGTCATTGCGTAGGTTCAGAGTGTATACTCGTATTGTAGGAAAACAAGTAAAAGTAGTCACCGATTGTACATCGGTTCGAGCAACTTTGACTAAGCGCGAGCTTATCCCTCGTATAGCTAGGTGGTGGTTATCAATACAAGACTGCATTAGCATTGATTACCGGCCGGGGGATCGCATGAAACACGTAGACGCGCTGAGTAGGAACCCTGTTGTATATACTATGAACATTAGACGGCTTTAAATAACAGACTGGTTTCATACTGTGCAATATCTAGATGAGAAACTTAAATGTATCATTCACTAACTCAAGGGTGGTAGTGCTTCTACAGGTATTACTAATAACTATGAACTAATAAATGACAGATTATATCGTAAAACATTACTTGGAAATCGCCTAGAAGTCCCTTTTTCGGCTCGATGGAAGATAACACAGATGCACCACGATAATATCGGACATGTAGGCTTTCAAAAATGTTTAGAGTTAATAAAACAAGAGTATTAGTTTCCTAAAATAACCTGCTTTATTCGCAAATATGTAGATGCTTGTTTACACCGTGCTTATGGCAAAGAAAATCAAGGTAAAAGGGAAGGGAGACTTTTCCCAATACCTTAACCTTCTGAGCCAATGCGTATGGGGCACATTGATCTCTTAGGGCCTTTTTGCAAGACCTTAAAGGGTTATCACTACATGTTGGTCCTGACAGATGCTTTTTCTAAATTTGTCATAGCAGAGCCCACTCTGACAGTAAATGCAGTAGAAACAATTCGAATTATAAAAGAAGACGTTTAGCTTATTCGGGTATCCAGACAAAGTAGTAAGCGACCATGGAAAAGCCTTAAGAGTAGAAATTTTAAGCAGTTTTCGAATGATAACAGTTGAAGCACATATTAACCTCTATTGCTTGTCCAAGAGCTAACGGGCAAGTTGAACGTACTAATCGAACCATACTTAAGGCGTTGCGAGCCACTGATCCTAGTGAAGCTACAAATTATTGGGCTAACTGCTTGCCCGATGTCTTGTGTAGAATAAATAACACGCCTAACGTTAGTACAACTTACAAGCCATAGGATTTAATGTTTGCAAGGAGCTCTAGGCCTCGTTGCGATGTAGGTCTTAAACCGTGAGACTGATTCTGTTGATGATAGGCGTACAAAAGCTAGTACCCAGTTAAAGAAAGCTGGGGAAAAGATGAAGCGTGATTTTGATAAAAAGCGTAAGCCCAGCCGGGTTTATAGAAAGGGAGATTTAGTATTGTGGAGACAGGCTTCTACAAGTAGTGCAGCTAAAGTCAATACTATCATATAAGGTTGTTGGCACCGTACCTATGTCTGACAGTGCTAGCAGCTCTGATGAGCAATTGGAAACCGAAGACTCATTGATTTACTTAAGAACTAATACAACCCTTCCCCATTGCGGGAGCAATCATTGTTTCAGGACGGCCGAATGTAACGCCAAGCCTCAGCCACCATAGCCAATCATAGCCAATCCTAGCCAAGCCAAGCCAAGCCAGCCAATCCGAGCCAAGCCAAGCCAAGACAGCCAATAGAAAGCCACCGCCAAGCCAGTTGACGCTCCCCACTACAACTTCCGCCAGCCGTGCGCCCTTGGGTGGGAGCAAGCCCTTATAACGGCCAGACAGCTCAGTCTAGCCACTATTGCCCTCTTAGCCACTAAATAGGCCCAAACTCTGCCAATTTGTATTTTGATAGTTGATTATAACCTTAATTTAAATAAAAATCTGTGTGCTTATCGTTTTGCCTGTTTTTTATTTATGCCACTCATTACAATAGTCAACTTCCAAGTGAACACAAATGATATTCACATTTTCATTGGTTTCAAAGTTACTATCTGCTACACAAAAATAACTCTTTTTCTTGTCAGACAAAAACATTTGTAACTGCACTTGTGCATAATATAATTTTGTAGGTTGTTCTTCCTGAACATAGTTCTTGTAATTATTGGCACTAGTTGGGCACTTAATTTCGATGACAAATTCATCACTTATACCATCTGGTGAACCAGCGATCATCAAATACTCTTGAGAAATCATTAATCCACATTTTCCTATTTTTGCTCCAAGTTTAATCTCTACGATTTTGCGAACAGCATCTTCTAATTTTCGCCCACGGCTCATTGCAGGTGTAGCAGGAATTTTGCCACCCATAATTTGGGCAATTAAACTTCCATCAGGGGTTTTGCATTTACTAACCGAATAAGCTTTCGATGCAGTTATGCGTCCATATCGCAACTCAAACCATAATTTGTTTTGGGATTGATCTCTTGTGAGTTTTTCAATTTCCATTATGGTATGCTTAGTAATTAAGGAGCTGGCATTTACCAAAAAATTCTCATAGTCAGCATCCTTGTATTTCAAGCACAGTTGGTGCATTGAACACATTATAATTTCATCTTTGCGGTAATCCGGCTGGTGTTTCAACAACTGAATATTTTTAATTTTTCTTTCCTTACCCTCTTTTAAAAATTCAGATAAAACACTAGGATCTGGCAGGTAACTTCGTGGATTCCCTTTAGAGAGCTCCTTTGATGTTACAAATTTTAAAGTTGTGCCTACTTTTGCTAGACGTGACTTTTTCCAGTAGCATTCTACAGAAGTGCATGAAGGTTCCTCACTTCGGCGATGCACCCACATGATGAATGCCACAGCATGTTTGCAACCTCCTTGAGAAGCAGCACAATCATGACACTCGGCACTTACTATTTCACCGTTTTCTTCATCCACAACCATAGTGGCTGAATATGGTTTGATACGAACTTTATGCTCCGGGCATATTTTGCACTTAACTGTGCACAATTTTGAATCTCGACGAAGTTGGACATATCCCACAGCATCGTCTCCATATGACCGCCTCGAGGAGCTAAAAAGAAATGAAACAATTTGTTATAAAAATAAAACATAACCTCAAAATCATACATCAATCATTTAATTTGATAAATGTAACTTTTCCAGTTTAAATACCTACGATTGCTATTATAATGTATCCTGAATATATTACTTACATGGAGGTCTTCACATTTCTAAATTCAGCAGAGCAGAAGTTACTATTTGTTGCGAAGAAATTAGCCACCGTAAAGCAATCGATTCTTGGCAAATTTGAACTATCTGCCTTTATATATCCACTTTCCATTATGGGAAAGCCTTTAAAAATCGATTTAATAAGAAAATTGAACGAATTTCGAAGAAATTTCACAGGAATCACAACAATAATATTATCCAAATATCAACAAACACCATAGTAATTGACAGTGAAAATTCTTGTTTGGCAACAGGTGACGTCACGAATTTTGATTGGTGTTCATTGTCACGTGACTTGAGAGTGAAATATTTAATTTAAATAAATAAATATTCCCTTGTTTGTTGAAGAAAATTTTGTGTTTTTTATTATTTGTATTATAGAAACTACCCTTTCGTGGTAAAATTATATACTTATTTGAGTACAGTCCACATCCCGGTTGTTCGCCCTCTCGCGCTCGTGTCGGTATCTTGAAAGGATTTTGCGTTAGCCGTTCGCGAGCCGTCCAAACGTGGCGATGTGCTCATCTTTTCACAGCGTCCACCGAGCGCGTAGGTATGTCAAATGAATTTGTTAAAGTCAATAGAATAACTACCCGTATGATAAAAAAAAGTTTTTTATTATTTGTAAATGCTTATGGAAGACAATTCCACTTAAAAGAATTGTTGAAATAAGAAGTTTGTTATCTTTTTGGAGCATGCCATCATTGAAAAATAAAGAAATGAGCATGGTACGGCATATACCGCACCTTTCTACCTTATAATACAACCAAAAAATTAGTAGGTACAGATAGTTCAACTCACAGAGTAAGTTACGAACTTACGATCAATTTAGTTTTCATACGAACCAAATAAGTAATCTGTGCTTGTTAAATGTAAAAATGACTTCTGGTGTTGGAAATTTATGTGCTGTTGATGGGTGTAGGTCAAATACTGAGAGAAATAAAACGCTTTCTTTTTTTAGTCTACCAGCTAATTAAGAAAATCGTATTATTAACCGGTAAGTTAGTAATTTATTTACAAAGTATAAAAATAAACAAATTAGTAGGTGGTACCTACATAGGTAAATTGGATAAATTCAGGTAAATTGGGGTTCGGCTTTATTGAATTAAAATGTAATACCTACAGTGAAACATAGGTCAGTTACTTTATCGAAATAATACCTAAGTACCTATTATACCTATTAGTCTACTTTTTATGGGCTGCGCACCACCTACGAACTGTGTATACCTACCTACCTACCTACTCGACGAGGTGGTTTAGTCGACTAATGACTAATTAATTAGCGAAATGACTAGGTAGGTACAGATAGTTCAACTCAGTTGTGCGCGCGGCCTTATGTGTGGGTAAACCTTGTACATATACAGTGACTTTGTGTGCGTGACAAGAGGTACAGTCGGGTACAAATACAAATACTGTTATTTACGGGTTATAATATCCGGGTTTAAAAAAAACAGTTATTTCGTAATTTAATGTTTATTTATTGAACATTATTCTGCATCGCTACTTGAAAAATCTAATGATGAATTTTCGGATTCGCTGCTCTCACCAAGGTTAATTATGATTTCTGACTCCATGTCAAAATGTCTATAGTATTCTTCTTCTTTCTTTTGTACATGTCGACAAGTATTACCCCACATCCCTTCATCAATTTGACTTAAACGTTCATTTATGAGTTTCATTATTTCCGTCACATTTTGATCGACATTATGTGAAGCAATATAATTTTTTAAAATTCCCCACACATTATCTATGGGGTTTAGTTAAGGATGATATGGTGGCAATCGAAGAACTTTTATGCCATATGGCTGAAGTATGTCGTCAATCTTGTAAGAAATATATTTTTCTTTATTTTTTTTAATCAAATCATACAGTTCAATTTTTTTCATTTCTTGATTAAAAGCTATATTTTTTTCTGTCAACCATCTCTGCATTTCTATTTTTTTTGAATTAGAATTTGGGGCTCTGTCATTTTGAACGTTATGGTATGAGGCATTATCAAGCACAACCACAGAGTTAGGTGGAAGATTCGGTACTAGACGTTCTTTCAGCCACTTTTCATAGTTTTCTGCATTCATGTTAGAGTGGTAATCACCAGAAACACTATTTGCTTTGTATGTCAATAGTGCGTTAGGTACGAAACCCTGTTCTGAACCAGCATGCACAATGATAATTCTTTGTCCTTTCGACAGGTTTCTCTTTAAAGGTGGTCCATCTTTATTACCCCATCCTTTGTTTTGCACATGGTTAGTTAAGATGTAGCTCTCATCTGTATATACGATACACCTATTTTCTTGACGGTATCTGAGTAATTTTTTTAGGTAGGAAAATCGTAGTTTTTGGATGTCATGCCGCTCTATAATAATAACACGTCTGTTATCCACAGTTTTTCGCCATTTGTATCCCAACTTTAACAAAGCTGTACGCAGAGTCGAAATACTTCCATCATAGTTAAGTTTATCTTGAAATATTCTTTTCAACTTTAGCAACGTAGGTAATTCACGATGTTCTAAATGGTAATTTTGAATAGTGGAACGTATAACATCAACGTTAAAGTTGTCTAATTCTAACTTCTTTAAACGTTTTTTACGGTCTTTATGCGGAGATTTAAATTTAGAGTCAGATTCTTTTCCTTCAGCCAATATATTAGTAATTGTTCTCTCTGATACCCCCACTGCCATTGCTGTTCTTTTCCGTACGCTATTTAAATGTTCACTTAATTTCGATATTAAAATTGGACTTGCGCTGCAAACTGGATCACTTACTAGTTCCAATATATCTCTCGCATCTATTTTCAGAAATTCGTATACCTTAGCAATGGTTTCTCGAGTCTAAAACAATAATACGTAAACGTCAACAAGGAAAATTTTTTTCTTATATAGAATCATAATCAGAGATCGGAATTAGGTGTGTGAAAATACAAAATATCGAGAATATAACACGTGCTCCATATTATGTCCCGCTGCAAACTTTAGGTATTTTCACACACCCAATTCCGATCTCTGAATAATAAATATTAATTACATCTAAATTAAAAAAAATAAATAAATAAAATAAAAATCTTTTAATATTTACCTGACTCCTTAAACATTTTCTCCGTGAAGAACTAGACATTTTCGTAAACGACTGTACCCGTAAGAAAAAGCGATAAGGACACGTCTTGCTCGGAAGACGACTGCCGCGTCACTGCCACACGAATGAAAGTTGTATATTTACAAGCCCACGCACACATAGGGCCGCGCGCACAACTGATTTAAACTATCTGTACCACTGTTGATTCTGATATCTGTAACACAAGTGCTCAAGCTACTTACCACGGAGTCAGATCAATGTATGTGATGTTTTTGTTCATTTATTTATATTATATTTAATAGATAGATTTGATTACATAACTTTTTTATAATGTACTTACACCTTATGTAATTCCAACCTTAATCTATCTCTGAATTCTATCTGGCACTGGTCACACACGAACTTATGATGTGATTGGTAGACGTGTTCGTCCAAAGGAAGGAGATACAGTATGCAACAAAAAATTATGGCTTTAGTCATTTATAAAAAGTCACCTGCCTGCTACCGTCTCCTCAGAAGAATGTTTGCATTACCTTGGCAAAGCAATTTTAATAAGCTACTGCATAGAATACCACTAAATGCAGGTATAAATAACCACATATTTACTTCCCTTAAGAAGATGAGCCAAAAGCAAACAAATGAAGAAAATCTTTGCATATTATCATTTGATGAAATGTCAATAAGAAAACATTTATATTACAACTCTAAACATGATGAAATACAGGGCTTCCAGGACCATGGCAACCATGGTAGAAGTAATGAAGTTGCAACCAAAGCCCTGGTATTTATGCTTGCTGGTATTAGGAAAAAATGGAAACAACCTATTGCATTTCATTTTTCACACACATTAACTGCAGATAGGTTGACTGTGATTGTAAAAGAGGTAAATAACTTCGATTTTACTATGTTAGAGACCACATTAAATATTGAAAAACATTAATGTCAATTATAAATGTTTATTATTCCAGATACTGACTAAATGCTTCAATTCAAATATGAATGTTGTTGCTACTGTATGTGATTTATCTACAGTGAATTTAAAAGTGCTAAAAACTTTAGGTGCAACTACCAGAGAACCTTTTTTCTTGCACTGTGAATGAGAAATTGTTGCAATTTTGGATCCTCCACATCTTCTTAAATGTACTCGAAATCTGCTTATCAAACATGATATTGAGTGTACAACTGATATACATTGCAATGATAAGACTGTAAAAGGTAAACACTTTAAATTCATTTATGAATATGGGTCATAATATGACATAATATTATTTATATAGGTATACATATATGTAAATTAAAGATGGAGTATGATGGAGTATGTATGCTTTATGAACAAACCCAGGGTCATATCACAACAATTTGTTTGATACATGTTTCTAGTTACGAAGATTGTATTTGTAGCAGCCTCTGAATTTTTATTTTTCTTTTGAAATAAAAGTTTTTGGCTGCTGTCAAAATTGTTTTGAAATGAGCCTTAAGTATTTAATTTTTTCAAATTAATTTTGTAAATTTAAAGATGAGAAAAAGGGTAATGCATATCTTCTAATTCAATTTATTTTTGTTATAGGCACAGTGAAATGGAGTCATATTGAGGAATTTTACAACAGGGATAAAAATAATGCAAATTGTGTCTACGCTCCAGCACTGACAGACTATCACTTGCATCCAAATACAAAACAACAGATGAGGGTTAAACTTGCAGCACAAGTATTTAGCCACTCAGTCACAGCTGGCATATTAGCAAAAATTGCTTCAAGTAAGTTATTGAGTATAATGACTTGCTAAATTCTTTTTTTTAATAGCTTGATATTTTAGTTGCTAGGTTGCTACCTACCTGCTTATCATACCTTTAAAAGGTATATATATTTTGGTTTTTGATTCAGGAAATAAAAAGCAATTTCATGGTTTGTTTTTATTTCTCACAGATGAACTACAATTGAAAAGCTTTGGACCAATTTACAGGCATTCAATATAAAGAGTCTATCCACACGTCGGCTCAATCAAGATCCACTTGAAATTTGTTTTGGCTGTATTAGGTATAATTGCGGTTCAAATAATAACCCAACGATTCAACAATTTGTAGGAGGTATAAAAACCGCCATTATTTCTAATTTAAAACACTCTGGACAAAGAAAAAATTGTGAAGATGATAGTGCCATTTTGTCCAATAACTTGGTAGATTTATTAACGGCGGAAGTCCCCTCAAAAAGTTTGGAATTAGATGAGAGTGTTGAATTAAATTATGAAATTGCAATGACGGATGCAGCGGAGGCAATAGAGCTGGCAACGCCTAAAGGATTAGCGTGTGGATATGTGTGTGGTTTCATTTTCAAAAAACTCAAACATAATTACTGATTGCCTTAAAGCATTTCTAACAAACAGTGTTGAAACCATACACATATTCACAAATTTTAGAGAGTATAATAACTCTGTTAACGCGCTCAATTATGTCAACAAAAGTGGTGTACAATGTGTTGAAACTCTGGCAACATTGATAAAGGAATACCTCAAAAAATATGCCTGGAAGCCAAATATCAAACATAATTTAATGGCTTATCTGAACAGTGTAGATTTTGAATTTCATAACTGTTGCAAAAATCATTTTAAAAGGAATATTGAACATTTAAAAAATTGTACCTTTTTTATATGTGTTAAGAGATTCGCCATATTAAAAAATAGGGAAATGGGCGTAGAAGAAAAAAAGAAAAGTTTGGAAAGGAAAATTAGAATTTAAAAAAATAAATAAATAGGTAATTAACTTCTGCTTGTTTTAATTTGAGTCACAAAAATAGTATGAATAGCTACTAATAATTTGTGGATTATGTTTTGAGTAAATATTTCATGTTTGATTTAAAGTTAACTTAAAATCCACGAATATTAATAGCTATTTATACAAAAACCTACAAGAAAAATAGCTATAGGTATATTCATATAATATATACGCTACGTTTCAAATATTCCCGCCTATTATTGTTGTCATTGCTATTCCGCAATGGCGCTAGGGTCATGTAGGCGTGTACCTGTATGGTCGCAATTTTTTATTAAAGAGTTGGGTTTCTTCTCTCGGTAGAGAGTAGTATATTCCTTGGTGTGTAACGTCCACACGTTGGCTCAAAAACTAGTTCAATGCCGGCAGGGCCAACGTGAGGATGTGCGATATTTAAACCTTATCACATAATAATATATTACTTAGTAATAAATAAAATGCGTGTCACTAAACTTCGATTGTATAATACGAATAGTCGTATTCGCCGAATAGTAGACATTAACCGAAGATTCGTATTTGGCGAATGCTAATACGAATATTTTAAAACCAATATTTTTGTACGCAACTCTATTTACTGCAGATTTGTAAAACGCGCGTAAAAATATGACGTGTGCACAGGCCCTTAACCACAGATTACTACAGATTACTAAATAGTTACTACTACCTTAACCACAACGACCGCGCGACGGGGGACTTCCCGGCCATAGTTCATACAGTTCCCGCGGCTCCGGGAGTTTCCCTATCAAGTACCCTATTATAACGATCAAGAACCATGGATTGATTCATTCATTCCTTTCCTTTCATTCACATTCATTTCAACAAGCTAAAAAACTTATCCTACTACTATTATAAAGGCGAAAGTTTGTAAGTATGGATGTATGGATGTTTGTTACTCTTTCACGTAAAAACTACTGAATGGATTTGAATGAAACTTTACCACAATATAGCTTATACATCAGAATAACATATAGGCTACAATTCATAAAGAATTTTTAAGATAAAGGCTTTCCACGCGGACGAAGTCGCGGGCGGCCACTAGTAAAAATATATATGTAGAATCCACTTCAATGACCACCATAAACATTATCAAATCAATTGGCATGATAGTAGTAAGTTATTGAGAGTTCTCGCTCAAAGCAGCGAGAAACTCTCAATAACTTACATGAAATCGATTCAATTGATTACATTTATATCAAATTCCACTGTGAAATTTGAGGGACGGGTGGGTGGGTGACATCAATAGTGTTCAGACAACGAGAAACTAATAACTTACCTGCCTTCAATTATTTACCACAAAATACCTATATCTCATGCTTAAACATTATGTTGATTGTAGACAGACGAAAAGAATTGCTCACGAACTCTGTAATTGATTTGTGTTCAATACTGCAACTGGAATTATTATTTTAACCCTGGGCATAATATTTATATGTACGTAGGTATGCTGCGTCACAGCCATCGCTGTCCGCCTGCCGCAGTGCGCATCGTTGCGCAAGCGCCGGATACCGAAATATCTTACTCAAGCGAAACCTACATCAAAATACATACCTATTGCGCCCGTTTCTGATGTAAATAATAAAATAATTAATAACGTTCTTGTACTGTACAAGCGATCCAACCCGACTCCTCTTCGTTCGACCTAGCTTTATTATATAATTTTGTCTAATGTTACTTTCAAATACTTACATACAAAAGTAAGTTTGATTTACACAATTTTGATATTAAGTTACAGAGTATCGGAAAACACTTAAATTAATTGATATTATGTTACCCCAGCCTGACGGAAGAATGGTTGCATTTAAAAGTACTTACACGCAATACTTAACTACTTACAAACAAAACAATTTTTATTCACCTTCATACAGTCAGCGTCATAATTATAGTTCGTGATACTCAGGGTACTCTAATATATTAGACGTAACCAAAAAGTCGACAGTATTGGTAAAAACAAAGTTGTAAACAGTTTTTTCGCTCAAAAGGTTGACACACATGAATTGTCATATAAATCGGTTCAGTCAAACTGTCATAAATATGGTTACAGTCATCCCGCCACTGGTATCCAAACATTATAAGTGTGTGACCTTTTCAGCGACAAAACTGTTGACAATAATGAATAAACTTTGTTTTTACAGATAGGTAATCTCGACTTTTTGGTTGCGTCTTATATTTTAGCGTATCCTCAGTATCACGAACTATATGACACTGACTGTACAATATAAAATAATCCGATAAAATGTTGACCTATATATTATTTGCGTAGGGATTTATTACTTGTTTAACTTGTAAATGATTTGTGAAATTGAAGCTAAATCAAAAAGTTAATACTCTTAGCGTAAGTAAAGCTTAAAATAAATCGAGTCTGTCACTGTTTTCACAAATTCAGAGACTTTCAAAACGAATTTGAGTACTCGTATGTTTACAAAGCTAATTTCAGTATAATATATAATTTCGTTTGATCTTTTAGATATTTTTTACCCGACTGCGACCAAGTCTAAAAGAAGGTTAATGTTTTTCTGTAGTAGTGTTTCTGAGCATTTAGCAATGCTCCTTGGCCATTATTAATTACCATTTACAGCATACAGTTATTATAGGAAGTATCGAAAAATAATTCGGTATAAAATATTGACTTTATAAAATATTGATTACGAAATTTTTATTCGATCACGTTGTCGAAAACGTTTCCATAAAAATGCTTGCGTGCAAAATGTTCCACCGCTAGGGTTGGCGATCGCGCGCGCCTCCGCGTTTTTAGCCACCTGTTCAAAGATAGTATTGCTATTTTACAATTCTTAGTCAGAAAGTGTGCGATTACATGGATAAAAGTGATGTTAAAGTGCACCTAAAAATACGTTATCAACCATATTTAGCAATGTGAGAAAAATAATTAAGAAAAATGGATAATAAATATAACTTATGAAAGAAAATCAATCATATACATACAAACGTATTTTTTATAATAGAAACTAGACTACTGCGCAATATCTAGAAACAACCATACCTACCTTACTTCATTGAGTTGGTACACGTTAAGTATCATGTCTTAAGATTTTTGTCAACCCTAATACATTACGCTGCGTTTACAATAATTTGCAAATAAATTCGGAACGACTTGATTAGTTCTTCATTCTGTGCTTCAACTGTGCATCGTGATCAAGAAGTCTCTCCAGCTCCGAGTCGCCGCAGCCCCGCGCCTTCTTCAGTGTTCCAGATAGTTACTGAGTGAGTTTCTATCTTCTTACAAGCAGCATGTAAGTACTCCTTATTATCAATTAGAACTTGACTTAGTCTTGTATATTGACTTAGTCTTGTATCATCATCAGTGACTTACCGATTTACTGAATATCTATTCATATTGAACAAGTTTAAGTTTTGAGGCTATAACTACAGTTAGCGTATTGTCTTGTATATTGATCATCATCAGTGACTTACCGATTTACTGAATATAAGTCATATTGAACAAGTTTAAGTTTTGTGCCTATAACTACAGTTAGCGTATTGATTTCAAGTTTTTATGTTCATGTATAAACACAGGTTTTTATAATACCTAACATTTTAATAATACCTATTATTTTAATTTTTAGGTCTGACTCCGAATACGAATCCGCGTTGGTTGACAACTGCGTGTCCAAGTCGACGAAGAGGAAGCTAACACACAACAGGTAATTAAAGTGTGTTCATTTCATCATCATTGTACTGTGTTACGCATATATACACTTGTAGCATTAGTCTGTTAACGGTTTATCATTGTACTGTGTCACGCATATACATTTGTCCAAATATTTTCGAGACTACCTTTAACAGTAACTGACTTATAATTTGCATTTAAGTGTTTACTCGTAAAATCGTATCTCAATATAAGTTATGGTTGGTTTTGCAGGTCTGATTCTGAAGGCGAATATACTCCAAGGAATAAGGCAAAAGCGCTCAAGAGAAAGCCGAATACACGAGCACTGTAAGTAAATTTGTAAATAACTGAAAGTAAAATGAATAATTTCTAGTAGCGTAATAGTTACTTATAATGATTGACGTTTTACTTTGCAGGTCTGATTCTGAAGACGATCGTCCTTCCGTGCGAGTTCAAGGCAAAACTTCTAAAAAAAGGCGACTACAGCTCCGTCAAAGTAAGTACCTACACAAACATCTTTCAACTTATTTACACCTCAAACCGTATTTATAAAGCTTTTTCAAATGACTCTGCCAGTACCTAAAACTCTTATTGGTTTATTTTCAGAACCGGTGCTGCGAAAAGGCGAACCACCGATCGAGAAGAGGATCTGTTCGGGCTTTTGTCCGAAGACGATAAAGAGGCTCACGCTCACGCATCTCGACGAGCGCCTGCGGGCCAGCTGACGAGTACGTTCGTCAGCCAGGTCGCGGACGGAGCTGTGCTGCGGCGCGCACCACTGAGCGGCCGCTACTACGCTGAGCTGCGGCTCTACACGACGCGCGACGCGCTCGACTCTCGCCCCGAGACCCGCTATAAGAAGGCGCTCGTGACGCTCAAGTTCCAGCTTGACTCGGACCAGCCCGCGTGGGATCAACTTCAAAAGCTCCTCAAGACAGCGAAGACGACGTACTTTGCGGATAGTGCACCGGTTTTTTATAATAAGTAACAAATTTAAACATTTAAAATTAAAATAAAGTTTAGAGTTTATTGATTGAAATTTATTTAAGGTAGTAATAATAAATGATTTAAAACTTAGTGAAGAACCTTCTTATTAACCTCGGTACTTGTCCAATCCAATTTACCAATTTAATCAGTTCAGGCAGGTAGTTAACCAAACTCTAGCATTTAATAGAAATTAAAACTTAACAGGTAGGTTTCATTAGTTTCAACCAAAAATTGGACGGCTGGTCCCGAGGTTAAATTAAAGTTCAGTAGTGGTTTAGGTAGGTTAATTTAATTTAAGATAAAGATGCCCTTCTGCTCTGCGTGTGACGTGCAGGTAGAGAGCAAGAGGTGGATAGGTCACTTGCGGAGCACCGCGCACAAGAACCTGTGCGCGGCGAACGCAGAGGATGGGGTCGTTGAAGTCTCGTCTGCGTTCCGCGGTCGTATAGCCTCGTATAGGTTACCTGCTACGACCGAAACGGAACACTATTTTCCAGACTTATTTTTAAAAAGTTTAGAATCCAAACTGTCTACACTTCTACATAGTTCACTTAAAAAACATGTAATTATCAAAGTCAATTTCGAATATTTTGGCTATTTCCTCTTATTTAAAAACAACGAACAAGAAATTAAATCATTCACAACTAAGAACATTGTTGTCCACCGCAATTTTAACTTTGAACAATTATTTTCATCTGTTTTAAATAGTATAAAGAAGAAGGTTGAAGAGTTTCAGGAACGTGATAGTGGATGGACTTTTCTAAGTAATTTTTATTTAGAAGTTAATATAAACAGATATGACCCATTACATGGTTCCGGATCAACTTACATTGATTTACCACCAGTAATAAAAAAGAAAAAAGCGTGTGTAAATATTAAAAATGACGATAACTTTTGTTTCTTGTGGAGCATAGTCGCCGCGTTGTATCCCACGAAGACGAACGGTGACCGAACTACATCATACCCACACTTTGGACATGTGCTCAAAACTGAGGGTATGTCTTTTCCAGTAACTTTTAACGACATTTCAGTTTTTGAGAATAATAATCCAAATATTTGTGTTAACGTTTACTCTTTAAAGAACAATAAATGCGTTGTAGGTCCCATTTACAGATCAGAGTTTAGTAAGTCGGATTCTAGAAAAAAAATTAACTTGCTATTGCTAGAAAATAGCGTGCATTCGCATTTTGTTTTAATTAAAAACTTACCCCGTTTGGTTCGGAGTCAAATCACCAAGCGTAACGGTAAGTTATTTTTTTGTGAAGACTGCTTATTGTTTTTTACTTCTCAGGATAGTATTGATAAGCACATCTGTGGTGGTGTCTGTACCGAACTCCCCAAAAAAGGTACTTATCTTAAGTTTAAAAATTTTGAACGAAAACAAGATGTTCCTTTTGTCATTTACGCAGATTTTGAAACTATCCTTGAACGATTTCAAGGATGCGAGCCAGATCCTCTTACCAGTTTTACAACTCCGCGTCAGCGTCATATTCCAGCAGCTTTTGCGTATCATGTAATCTGTTCATTCGATAGCACTTTAAATAAATTTGTTCAGTATCGCGGTTCAGATTGTAGTGAACAGTTTCTCAAAAATCTTTACGCGGACATTTCTAATATTTATGACATTTTAAACGATGAAATTGAAATGATTTTTACCGAAAATGATGCATTAAACCATTCGTTAGCTGATATATGCCATATATGTGACAAGTTTCTAATTGGAGACAAGGTGCGAGATCATTGTCACCTGACAGGTCGATACCGTGGTGCAGCACATCAATACTGCAATTTGCGTTACAACGTTCCAAAGTTCGTTCCTGTATTTTTCCATAACCTTTCCGGTTATGATTGTCATTTGTTTATTAAAGATTTAGCCAATAGCTTAGGTCCTATTAAAGTTATACCAAAGAACAAAGAAAATTATATATCTTTCACAAAGTTTTTGAAATTACAAAACGGTAAATTTGGTCAGATCCGATTTGTTGATTCCTTCAAATTTTTAGGTACCAGTTTAGAAAAACTAGTAAATGGTTTACGTGATTCTGATTTATTTCACTTAAAAAATCATTTTCCCGATGAAAAAGAATTCAGATTATTGACACGTAAAGGAGTATATCCGTATGATCACATAACAAATTGGAAATCGTACTCAGAAACAAAACTTCCCAGTAAACATAAATTTCACAACTCCCTGACCAATGAAGATGTAAATGACTCAGACTATGCACATGCAAAATCTGTGTGGTCAGTTTTTAAGATTAAAAATGTTGGTGAATACACCGACCTTTATCTTAAAACCGATGTTTTACTTTTATCAGATGTATTTGAAAATTTTCGACTTATATGTAAGCTTAATTATCAGTTAGACCCAGCTTTCTACCTTACAGCTCCAAGCTTGTCTTTTGATGCAATGTTGATGAAGACTGGTATTCAGTTGGAATTGTTACACGATTTGGAAATAATCCGTCTTTTACAAAAAGGAATACGTGGTGGCATATGTATGTGCTCTACCCGGCATAGCGCAGCAAATAATAAGTATATGACAAATTATGACAGTGCTAAACCCGAATCATATCTAGTTTATATGGATTGCAATAACTTATATGGCTACAGCATGTGTCAACCTCTGCCTGTATCAGATTTCAAATTTTTAAGTCAAAATGAAATAGATCAATTCAATATTTTGTCAGTTCCCGATGATGCTGAAACCGGTTACATTCTTGAAGTAGATTTGTTATATCCAGAAAACCTGCATTGCTATCATAATGATTATCCTTTCTGTGCTGAAAAATTTGTGCCACCAGGTGGACAGACTTCTAAACTAATACCTAACCTTTATCCGAAATTTGAATACGTAATTCATTATATTCATTTGAAAACATGCATTAAGCATGGCTTGGTGTTAAATAAAATCCATCGCGTTGTATCCTTTAAACAAAATGCATTTTTGAGTAAATATATCAATTTAAATACAGAATTAAGAAAAAAAGCTACAACTGCGTTTCAACAAGATCTTTTCAAATTATTAAATAACTCTGTTTTTGGGAAGACTTTAGAAGATAATGAACGTCGCGTTGATGTGAAACTAGTTAATCAATGGAGTGACGAATCAAACAAAACAAAAAAGCATTTAAGCGCTGATAGGTTAATAGCTCGACCAAATTTTCACAGCGCTACAGTGTTTTCTGAAAATCTAGTCGCGGTTCAGATGAAACCCGAAAAAATAGTTTTGGATAAACCTATATACATTGGGTTCGCCGTATTAGAACTCTCTAAAAGTCACATGTATAGTTTTCACTACTCGGTTATAAAACCCTTCTATCAAGATAAGGTAAAATTATGTTATACAGATACTGACAGTTTCATTTACAAAATTGAAACACGGGACTTTTACCGAGATTTAAACACCCACTTTCTTAGTTACTTTGATACTAGTAATTATGAACTAAATAACATTTTTAACTTGCCTGTTATCAATAAAAAAATACCAGGATTGTTTAAAGATGAAATGGGTGGTGAAATTATAAAGGAATTTGTAGGTCTCAGGTCGAAGCTCTACTGTGTTCAAACGGAAGCTAAACTTATTAAAAAGGCTAAAGGTGTTAAGAAAAGTGTAATAAAAGGCTTGACTTCAACTGACTATAAAAATGTTCTACTTAGTGACCAAATAATACGTAAAAAGAACATATTGTTCAAATGCATCAAACATGAAATTTTTACACAGGCAGTGAACAAAATTGCTTTGTCTAATGAGGATGATAAACGTTTTATTTTACCTGATAAAATATCTACCAAAGCATGGGGGCATCAAGATGTAATAATTTAATCTTAATTTTTATTAATAACTGATATTAACATAATTAATTTATTTATTTATTAATTAGTTATTATTAGGCAATTATATTATTTAGTTCTTAAGATTTTAATTTCCATGTATGTGAATAATATTGTTATAAGTTCTAATAAAATAATCATGAAAGTGCTTGTTTTAATTTTCTCATTAATTAATATAATTACCTAAATTATTGCATCATCTTATACCATACCATTGACTATAAAGTGCATATGCTCTTTCATCATTTATTGCAAGTAAAGCATTTGATGCAATTTGTAAAACGACATGATCATCAATTTTGATTATGATCGCATTTACACGTGTCATTAAGTAGGACATTGATGACAAAGTGAAATTTGAAATATTATAAATATGTATATAATTTGAGTTAATTTAAAACATCATTCATATTCAATCGATCGCTGTTCGAGGTTTTATCATTGGTAAGTTTATTTTAATAACCTTTTTATTTTCATCAATTAAATTGTGAAAATGTTTTTTGATTCTAATGTGTGTTTCTTTTGTTACAGACGAAGATGTCTGTCTCCTCGGAAATCATCTTCTCGCAATATGCGCAAGACCCATTGGAGAACTTTACCCAACAATGTCAGGAACTGTTTGATGTGCAGTCTGTTGAACCGAAGACAGAAAGAAAAGCGAGATCGAAGAAAGATACAATCTCAAAGAAGAAGGCTAGCATCGCATCCAAATCATATGTCATACGCAAAGATCGGAAGGGATGTAAGCTGATTCAAATAAAGATTATGGACCTGAGTAGTGAAAATGTAACATTCTCACAGACGCATCAGACTGACGTGGAAAGTGGGGATGAAAATGCTATTCTTAGTGCTCAGTACGTGGTGCAAGAACCAGTGGACGAAATCTTAGACCAAACTGAAAGTTTAGTTAGAAAAATATCAAACAAACTTTGTGGTGATAGTTTTTAAGTTATTACATATTTAAGAAAATGATTATAATTTTATTAAGAAATAAAAAAATATCTGAGTAATTTGTTTTTTTCTTAATGTTTCACAAACATGTAGAATTCGTTAGAAAAGAAAGACAGTGAATTTGTAATAACATTATTTATTTAAAAATCTACAATATTATTTTCTAAACACCATTTCTTTATACACAAAACATTTTTCAACGCACAATATTTTTTATGAATAAAACAATTAAATACATCTTCTTGACAATAGAGGTTATACAATGTATTAAAATTAGGAATGTTTTTACAACTAATGTCTTTAACTTCATCATGGTCACATAATGCCTTTACCCATTGTTTTTTTTCTTCGCCTTTCACTAAAATAGTTCTGTCTATGAGGTAGGCTTTAATAATTCTTCTAAACTCCCGGTAGTCAATATAGCCGTCACTCCACCGGTACCCTCTATTCTTTTCTATCCATCTTACATTTCTTTTCTCTTCATCAGTTAGAGCCGAAAATGGATATGGTGGTTTAATTAAAAAAATGTGGGTATATTCTTGAGTGGCTATGCATAATTCCTTCACTATGAAGTCATTATTATTATTTTTGAAGCCTTGTACATCAACTATTATTGTATTAGCGTTCATGATACTTTCTTGACAATATTACTTAAAGGTTTGTACTCGAATATGCAATCGTTCAATATCAAACAATATGCAGCTGTATTGTCTGGTATTTCTTGATCTGTTTCGATCTCAACTCTTACGTCGATTGATCCCTTAAGAGTTTCGTGCTGGCGTGAACAGTCAATTATAAATAAAGGAGCGACGTCTTTGAATTCTTTTAGACTCATCAAGGGTTCTGGTCGGCGTCCGTAATAAGACTGTTGAAATCTTGTGTACTGTTCGTATAATAAAGTAAACTTATCTTCAGAAAAACTAGCGTTTAAACCCTCGTATGGGTAGTATGATGAATTTAAAAATACTCTTACGTCTCGTACATGACAGTGGTCAAATTCAGCCATTGACAATGCTGCGTTATGCTTGCGGTTAGTTTGTAAGGCAACAATAACATATCGCGGTTTCTCAACTTGAGATGATGTTTTAATAGACCATGTGTGCTTACGAGTTTTAGGTAAAAGTGGATATTCATATAAGTCCCAATTGCGAAATGAAAGCGTTATGGCTCGATCTCGCTCTAAATATTTTAATAAGTTAATTTTTTCACGATCTGACACCTTGACGTGAGGAACTCGCCAAACGATTTGATTTATTATTATATCATCCACAACTTCGTCTGTATTTAATTTTAAGGCATTGAGATTAGTATTGCTTCTCAGCAACACCAACTCATGTTTACAGTTTATTATAATCTTTTCATAATCTTCGGCAAAACCTAACATTTTGTTTAAAGGCACAGAAGCTGAGAATATACCCTCGCCAACATGAGTTGTTCCTGCTGTCGACCAGCCCCAAGCTCTTGCACTTTTAGATTCATTTTCATTCAATGATAAATATGACTTCATTGTTGTGGTTATACCAGCATTTTTAATTCTATCTATTTCCACGCCATTAAGCTCATAACGAATGTCTTGAAACAGAAATAATACCGGATTATTGACAAAACGAACACTTGACACTTTTTCTTTTTTGCTGTTATAAACAATCACTTTGCCCTCAATATATAAAGTGCTGAGTGAGGGCAAAACGTACAAGTCTTGCTGATTAATAGGTATTCGTATTTCATCATTCTTGTTAAAACTGGTCACGTACGGTTTGTAAGAGTGATATTCAAAACTTTCAATGGTGTTATCAAATGAAGTTTGTTGAGAAATGTCTAAGATATTCATTTTATTAGACCTATTAGCTTAAGGAATTCTTTATTGCTTTTAGTCAGCTTATTTTTTTGCTGAAGTGGTGTGCCTTTCTGAGATGTTCTTTTGCAACTGAAATGGGAACGTGTTGGAGACAGGTTTTTATTGAAATTAATCATTTTTTTCGGAAATGCAAATACAGTTGAACTTCTTCTCCGCGTAGATTAATCTGTTTATTTTCTGCGTCAAGTAGCTTTATATTTATAGCACTTATTGAACTTTGATTAACTGGAAAATATATTAAGTTTTTAGGAACTTCAATGATTCGATAACCAGGTGGTACATTGGGTACAAACTCATAGATAATATGGCTTGCTTTTCCATCCACAAATGAGCCACTAACTACATCACATTCGATCCTCACGATGGTTGTTGATAAAATGCTAACAGGAAACTGTGATTCCGTACTTATATTAGCATTAATTTTTTCTTGACCAAAGCCCAAAAGTTTACTGAGAGATTCACTTTTATTGAAGTGAACATCTTTAGAACAATAAATGTTTGTTTTCAATGTATTGTTGTTGCAAGTTAATTTTAGTTCAGTATTTTTAATGTTACTTTTTAAATAATCACATATGTCTTGGAACTCGTAAGACCCTTCAGGAATTTCGATGACTTCGCTATCACCATAATAGAACTTATTGTTTCTTTCATCTATATTAGGAATAGAATTAAAGGTGGAAAAATACAAAAGACCGCATTCGAAGTCTCCTTGTAGTTCCAATGTTGGCGAATAATTCGTTATTAATGAAGCTCCTCTGCCAGTTATAGACACAGTGAAAGACATGATTATACTGACAATTAAATTTATTTCAATCATTTTATAAATGTTTTTTCCAATATTTTCTTAAAAACTTTATACACAAATGTCCACAGTTTGTGGTTCCAAACACTTGATATCGCTTATAATTATAGTATATAGGTAAATCATGCAGATATTGTACTAATTCCAGCGGTGGTTTAACATTACCAAAACTATCATAGTATTCTACATAGTTATATTGTTTTACAAAGGCTACCCAATGTGTACCAGAGTTTTTATTGATATCTAAATTCAATATTCCGCATTCTATTTTCCTTGGCTTTGAAGGTAATGTATCTCTCATGAAAACACCACGAAAATAGGGAATATCACTGGTATGTTCTAGTATATCGAGAGTAGTTAGCGCACGCCTAGGTAGCCGCTTATTCAGTTTTTTGACGGGTTTAAATATAAACCTGCTCCTTTTTTATGGGGTTTGATGTATAACCCTTTTCCAAGAGCTACAGCTTCCATCATCCGGTTATGTCTTTCTGCTTCTTGGAGATTTTTTTGTGCAGCTTTTGAATCATTTACAGCTTTTGCTATACCTGCCGCTCCTCCAGCCAGGGAGCCTAAAGCTGACAAGCCGGCAAATATGGGAATGAGTGGTAAAAATCCACCACATTTTGGGATCGGAATACAGCGCGGTAATCGTATACTCTTTTTGTTTTTAAATAGTTTCTTTGCTGCTGCATATGCATATTTGATAATGGAGTCTTTATCTTTCGATTTTATTTTTTTCAATTGAGACTTTATGTTCTTAATACCAGACAAAAATGACTTGACGCCAGAACCCGCTTTTAGCTTAGCTTTCATAGTATTTTTGACTATCCATGATGCAATTTTTTCTCCCCTTCCAGCATCTTTTGACTTCAATCTCCTTTTAGCCATATTTAAAAGTTCTAAGTCTGCTTTCTGTCTAATATTTATATCTCTATTATTGTAAGCAATGTCGTGGTACATACAAGCGTTATCTAATTTATTTATACCTCGATCACCTTTAATCAAGCGTTTCTGGAGTTTGGTTCCAGGACCACAAAATTGATATCCAGGTAAATGTAACTCAAACGGTAAATTATCTATCAGTTTATTAATAATACCACTGCCCTCCTTCATCGAAAATTTTAAAATGATATTAAGAAATTCATATAATGATTTATATACTATTTTATCAATTCTGACTTATCAACCCAACTGTTTTCTTCATTACATAAACCCAACCATTTTACAAAGAGTTTGTTGCCTTTCCTTTTTATAACTTTCTCAATAAGATAGATGTTAGGAAACTTAGTTTTTTGTAATTCATATCCATAGAAGGATCCTAAGATTTTTTGAGACCGTTTGTCTTCTATTTGATAAGTTTCTGGATTAGTTTGGTTAACTTTTACCACACGAAATATTTCTGTTGACCAGTTAGGGGTGTAGCCTTTACTGAATTCCCCTTTATATTTACTGATACGAACATTGTCACCGACTTTAAACTTTATGTGCGGACTTGGCTTTGGTTTTTGCATTTTAATAATATTTGATTTTATTAGAGATTCGTTAGCTTTATTGACATCAGCAGGCTTGAATTTTGTAGTTCTGTGTACATTATTATTATAACAGTGTACTACAGAATCTAAATGAATTCCGTACCACTTGTATTTCCCTTGTAGACTGAAAAGTTTGTAAAGGTGTGACTTTATGGTTCTTATAACGCGCTCTACGATTGACGCCTTTTTAATTGAAAATGTAGAAAAATGGTTAATGTTATTCTTTTTCATTAACTGTTTGAATATATCATTATAAAACTCTTTTCCTAAGTCCGTTTGCAAATTTTTTGGTTTCCTGTACGACATTGATAAAACGTTTTGCATAGCATTGGTAACACAACTTTTTGATTTTGATTTTAATGGGATTGTCCAAACGTACTTGGATAAAGCATCAATCACAACAAAAATATATTTGTACCCTTTATTCAACTTCGCATACTTTTGTAAATCAATAAGATCAGCTTGCCATAAATCATCTATTCCTTTAATAATTGTAGTTCGACGATGGAAATTTTTTCTTGCTGTTTTGTGAAGTTCGTTAACAATGTCTTTTTTACTCATTTTTGTTCGACTTTGCTTGATTCATTAAGTAATCTATGTCTTTTTTGGTATAGTACAAGGTACTCAAACTTTCACCAGTATTTTTTTCTAAATTTTGTAAGTATCTTCTAACATCACTTTGAATTTTTTTCATTTCATTTCTTAATTTTTCAACACAATTGTCAACGTATTCTTTGTTAACAGCTTCATCATTTTTATCAGGAGATCTCAAACCCTTTAGTCTAGTCAATTTTAAATCAAAATGACCTTCAGCTGTTCTTATTATTGTATCAGTTTGACATTCAATTAAGTCTGATAAGCGTAAACGTTTATGTACGTGATGTGACCGAATTTGTCTATATTCATTGCCGTCTTGATGGCTTCTGTAATGCAATGATACTGCCCAAACCACCTGATGGGAGCGTTATATATTTAATTTCTTTGATAATACCAGCTTCGTGCATTTCCTCGATTATCGCGTAAATTTCATTATGTACTCCAGTGTTACCTGCTGCCCATTCAGCGAGCAGTAATTTCAATCGTTCGACTAATTCGTTCGGGTCGTTCCAATAAACCAAATCAGTATTTTTCTTAACTTCTCTTAAAACATCGATACCTTTCCCTTGTGATATACTTTTTACGCCACCAACATGATTTCTTGTTAATTTAAATAATGGCTTGATTATTTTCATATATTTAAACCCCTTATTACTATTTATTGGTTTCAATGGATTATAGTTGCGCTTGTGGGCATTAGTATCTGTTAGAAGTAATTTATAATTTTGCAAGTCATCCTCGGTAACCAGATTCACATTAGGTATCTTTTGATACAGTAATTCCTTTATGCCGTCCGTTTTGTTCAGAATATGTTTCCCAATTTTCACAGTAATGCCATCATCATAAACACGGGTCTTGCCAAGAAAAAGTTTTCCACGTTCATTTCTAACTCCAAATGGAACATCTTTCAATACTTCCGATGTCGTAGACCAAGATGATATATTCGCAATACTTGGTGACGATTGAAGAGATTTAAATGAATTTTCGTGTGCATCGAGATCATCTAAAGGCGACGTAGGGAGAGTTTTGTTTGATACGATTTTCAAATCTTTATCAAAAACTTCTCCTTCGTCAGGTTCGGAATCCTCAAAATTTTCACAAGACGAGTTCGTTAACTCACTATCATCGTATTCTTTTTTTTTCTGGGCAGAGCTTTGCTGTTTATCCAGTATGTCATTTTGTTCTGTTCCAGATTTACTCGTTAACAGGTTAAGTGGGTCGACGATAGGCTTAAATATTGTTTCAATTGCCATTTGCTTCGCATTTTTAGCATCATTTAACATGGTTACTTTTCTTTTCACCGCCTCTGCAGACTTAGTGATTTGTTCTTTTAAACTTCTTTCCATTTTAGTAACGTTTCCACTTAGTATGAATTCAGGAATGCAACTGATTTATATTATGAAAAACATCCATTTATGAATACTTGTCTCATACTAGTCAACGATGATAAATGTGTCAAATTTCTTCCGATAGCATCCTTTATTTCGTTCGCAATCTTTATTTATTACAAGGTAGCTAAAAGGTTGTCTCCAGACAGTAGAGCACATTTCACGGAACTGACACCATGACATGTCAGACCCTACATGCTCGTCGTACACATGTCTTAAGTTAATATCATCTTGCTTGAATAATATTAACAGATTAGCATTATCTCGTACCAGTTGTTTAGGTACTTTAGTATAAGTTTGATTTATGTAAAAACAATCGATGTTTTTATGACGTCCCATAGCGAAATAGTCCCTTATGCTATTCTGATTTTCACAAGCAACATCATCGAAAATAATAATCGAGTCTGGTAAAGCTTCATGCGGACTAACAATTTCACTGTTATGACTGTACTTGTTATAAGACGTATCAGGAACCGCATTTAAGACTTTTTCTAGAAATATATATTTAGGCTGATATAATGATTTAGAATAAACATAAAGATTTCGAAATCGAGGTCCATCTTGATGTAATAACAGACTTATTACTAAGTTAGTCTTTCCACAATTTGATGGACCGCACACAATACTGCGTATAGTGTTAGGTAATAAGTTGCCATGGCGCTTTACCTCATTTATTAAAGCTCCAGGACATATGTAGTCTAATTGTAGTGATTCTTTTTGTTTTAAGAATTTCATTATGTTTTAAGGCGACCGTTGTGATTCGCGGATATCAACTAAATAGTAACTAACCCAAACAGCTGGAACATTTAATAACCAATGGTAACGATCCAACCACTTTACAGTGGCATTTAGTGTCATTGTTCAAAGCTAAAATTTTAGATTGATATAATGTGGTAAGTAATTGTAGGTCATAAAATTGATGTCACCCACCCACCCGTCCCTCAAATTTCACAGTGACATTTGATGCCTACATAAATATGATCGATTGATTTCATGTAAGTTATTGAGAGTTTCTCGCTGCTTTGAGCGAGAACTCTCAATAACTTACTACTCATGATGACACCTATCTTAAATATTTTCAAGACCTTGACGTTTAAAAAACATAGCCCCTATGAAGTTAATACAGCCAATATATTTCCAAAAAGCTGTAGACATCAATTTTTAAACACACAAAACTCAATAAATATTCGGTCAATTGACTCCGATCTTTGATACACGACCGTGACGTCACGTTCATGTATTCCCATACAAAATCTATGGAGGCAGACCGTTTTGACAGATAACAAAAAGTATGTCAACGATTGGTAGTGTCATCTAGCCCATTTTTTTTGTTCTTGCGGGTAATAATTATTCCATTGACTTTAGCAATATTCATTTATCGTATGCACTCGATTGGCGCTGTTTTTAAAATATACAAATGTAGGTACTTTGTGGCGCCTGTTTAAAGCAGTGTATTGTACTCTTTGGAGCCAACTATTCAGCCACTGTGTGGATCCGAGGTTACTGATAGGGCGTGGTTGAAAGTTGTCTTTTGACGGGGATACCCCGATGTACGTAAAAGAAAAAGGTTGCACTTTTGCTCACCTCTAGTGATGTCACGTAGTATTAGGTGTATCGACTTTATGCCTCGATCAAGTTTGAAAAATGGAAAGTGAATGCAATTTTTTGCAATAAATAAATCAATATTTGTAATTTTGCATGCTGTATTAAAAAAGTTTGAAAAGGCGTGGTTGAAAATTGTGTTTTGACGGGGATACCCCGATGTACGTGAAAGAAAAAGGTTGCACTTTTGCTCACCTCTAGTGATGTCATGTAGTATTAGATGTATCGACTTAATGCCTCGATCAAGTTTGAAAAATGGAAAGTGCATGTAATTTTTCGCAATGAATAAATCAATATTTGTAATTTTCCATGCTGTATTGAAAAAGTTTGAAAAAGGTTAACTGTACAATACAAAATATGGTTTGTAATAATGTCTTCATCTATAATTTTATTTTCTGCTAATCTACAGCTGGAAATCTTCAAACTAAGACTTTACAATAGTTATGTATTCTATATGTTCAGCTACGGTCCTGTGACCTCTGCGTGAGACAAAGTAGCTTACGCTAGCTAGTAAGTATATAGATTGCATGATTTGCATGTAGATTTGGAAAATGATTTGAGTATAAGTAGTTATTAGAAGTATGCTCCTAAAACATTTTATCGATATTATAATGAGTTGTTATTTTTACTTACCTATCTACAACACTACTGTTCTAAGTACTATCCATTGTATTTTTTAACTGTTTAACTTGTTGTGACTTGTGCCTGTCGTCGTCGTACTCGTCTTCTCATCATTTATATTTTGTCGGTGGTCATGAACGTCGTGATCGTGGTTGTGTGAGTGAGTAACTTTTCAACTTTGGGTGCAGCAGCAACACATTAGTGATACAATACAGCAAAGAGTTTGTTTCTTCTGTTAATTTGACAAAATGTTTTCACGTAAAGTGGATGAAAATCGGAATAATTCTGTTATTCAAGATCGTTTAGAAGAATTTATGCTAGCGAAGAAATATGTTGATTGCAAATTTTTAGTGGGACCTAAGAAAGTTCCTTTTGAGGCGCATAAATTAATTCTTGCTATGGCTTCGGAAGTATTTGAAGACATGCTGTTTTGTAACAAATCGGAGGAGCCAATTGTGATGTCTGATGTCGACCCACACATTTTTCAAATTTTAATAAGGTACGTAAAACAAAACAAAAGTTAATTTCCAAATCGTATATACCTAGTTATTTTTGTACTTACTTACCTACTTGATTAATAAATTGACGATCTTCACGGTTTGGCGGCGTGAGTATCTGCCGGTTTTAATGGCGTCGCCATCTTTGACGTCCCGGGTGCGATCCCCGGATGTAGACAATGATGGAGTCCAATTTCCATTGCTGTCACCTTAGAATAATTACTCATAGAAACAAAGTCCGCGCACCCATTTTGAAGCACCTTAATTGGAGCCATAAAAGGCTCTAAACGCCAGGCCGCTCCGTAGTGTTCAACATCAACGCAAGCCGAACGTGTCTCGCGAAAAAATAGTTACCTATTTGTCATACAAGAGTGCAAAGTTGCTTTTTAACCGCGTGTTCAATTTTGATGACCGAGCAAGCGAAGGAATCAAAAGAGCACGAGGTGAAAAATCTTTGCACTCGAGTGCAACACGTAACTTTTCATTCCACCTCACCGAGGAAATGACTCAATGCAAAAAAAAACGTTTACAATCACAAGATAGGTACTTTTATTTCAGTTTAGGTATTAACTACTACATTACGACAGGTACCGTAAAACTGTACAACTTTGCCCAGATTTCTTGCGGGTTTTGATCTCACGTTGAACATTTTAAAATAATAATAAAGTTTGTGATTCGTGATTGTGCTAGACCATCGTCAAATTTTCAGCTCTTTATATAGAACATATCATAATACCAATAAAATGTACATATATCAATGTGATAAAAACAATAATTTAAAAAGCGGGCCAAATATTAATATTTTTTACAAGTTTGCCCACTCCGCAGAAACTTTTCTAACTTTGCTATTTTTAACCTTATGATTATGAGATTTAGGGGTTATTCTTGAGAAATAGTGAATGGGACATAATATGTCTAAAATAAATATAAATAATAATATAATAATAATAATATAATTAAATCATATTATGATTTAATTATTATAGTTTAATAGTTTCATATTAACGGTCAAAATTGAGTGGGCAAAGTCACAACAAGTTTTTTGTAATATTTCATACAAATAAAACTATGTGCAAGGGTTGTCACTTTTTATTGTAATTATTTAAAACTAAAACAGTATTTTTGAGATATACTTAGCTTTAAAACCAAACAATATAATTATTTAAAGATCAAATTGGTAAGCAACTTTTACATACCTTATATGACCATACATTTTAAAGATTCGTAAAAGTTATATAAATGCTTTTCGCTATAAAACAAACAATACAAAACTAGCGACTAGGCAAACAATAAAACAGTATTTTTGAGATATACTTAGCTTTAAAACCAAACAATATAATTATTTAAAGATCAAATTGGTAAGCAACTTTTACGTACCTTCATTCTGTAACAAAAAATTTTTTCTTTAATAAAATTTTCTTTCATTTATAACCATAGTAGTTACCTACAAGAAGATGACAAGACACGAAATTTATAGGTATTTTGGTGATTTGTTATCTCCTTTATAATAAAAAAAAATATATATCTTGTTAAAAATACCTACAAATAATTATAAAATAATAATAATAAATATTTCTTACAATCACACCAATTATTTAAGCCCGTAATAAATTTCATTAAGAAACTGTGTCTACGTGAACTTGATAACGGATAAATATATACTTAAATGCTTTTGGTTTGTAAATACTTACTTAATATACATAGAAAACACCCAGACCAAGACAAATAGACAAGTTCATGCACACATATATTTGTCTTGTTCGGGAATCGAACCCGAGACCTCTGGCGCAGCAGGTAGGTTTCATAGCCCTGCACCAAATCGGTCCTCGAATTATAATTTTATATTCTTATTTACCAATAAAGGTGGTTCCGAAATAAATTTAAAACAAAGTATACATTGCGTCGGGGCTCATCTTCTTTGCTGCTGATTATACCTATCAACTATTTATAACTCTTTAAGTTTTTAACGCTGAGGAGACAACCCTAGCGGTAATATTTTAGTGGGCAAAGTTGTAAATACTGCTTCAGAAAAAGTAATTTGACATTGCCCACCAGCATATTTTCGAATTTGAGAGAGCTTTTGCGTTGATTATTCGGTTGGACTTGTATATTGGTTTCAAACAAACAGTAGTTAAGAAATAACTTACCTGCTGCAATCCCAAATCGAGTTCTGGCAAAAGTTTTTCACACTGTTTTTGGCCCGCAATTCACACCTGCAACTTTGTCATAGACTGACACCCAACTGAAGTGACATTAGCAAAAGTTACTTCCGTAGTGTTGCCAAAAACTTATTGAAATTTCTACTAAAAATTACGTAATACCACACCTCTAAAAAAAGTTGCCACATTTTTCAACATTTGTAATAAATACCCTGCAGGGCAATGTCAGATCGGATCGGTAATAAAATAATCTGTCTCCATTTTCTATAAACAATTTAACAAAAAATACACCAAAATATTCACACGCAGACGCACACAGGTTATACTCGAAACAAACGTCAAAATAGACAGCTACTCTATGCTTACTCAATCGTTAAACTATGTGGTACCTAGGTTTAACTTTAGTTCCAAGAGTAAAGTTGGATTAGTTTACTCCCTGCTTACTCCGCATTTATTAATACTAAAGTTGATTACTTTCAACTTAAAACTTGGAGTAAAGTTACTCTTTCTTTATTCCACGTTTATTAATAACACTGGTAAGGTTTTACGGTAAGTATTACAGAATAATCTTTAAATTATAACAAAATAATACTTAGTTATAATTAAGAAAAATTGAAATTGACGTTGCTACAGTTATTTCAATTCTGTTGACGTCAAACAAACTTCCACGTCGCTAGAATCACTCATTTTAGTTTCTTCACTTGTTTTCAAGTTCCTTGTCTTTAAATATGGTTTAACAATGACGTTAAAAAATGCCGCGTAAAGAACCGCCTCCATAGCAAATTGAAAAAAGAACACCAAGAAGGTTCCGAGTCTGAGTTTTTAACAAATTCAAAAAAAAGTTGTATGATATATTTGGTACCATAGAGGCAGCTATAAATAGGTTTAATGATTTTTTTAAATCACAAACTTAGTGCACACGATGTTCTAAATTCAATTTACTTTATCCTCTAGAGAATAAAAACGGCTTTTGCACTCAGATATTGAAGAGCAAAAATACTCTTTCCGAGATGGTGGGATGAAAAATATATTATGACGATTTGTGCAGTTATATTGTGTCACAACACATCTTGAAAAACAAAAGAAATGTGATGATACCATCACATCATCACAAGTAAACTTTCAGAATTTGAAATGAGGCCGTTAAATTGCTAGAAATTGGACGTGTTTACAATTTACCGTTTTTTTAAAATAATTTTACTAGGGATATTATAAAAAACCTGATTTTACAATTTCCCTGCTACATATATTTTAACTAACAGTATGAATACAAGTACTATCTACCTTGCATTAAAAGTTAATAAACTCTATTTCTGTTGCAAAATCATCCTTATCACGAGTGCATAATATACCGTCGTGCTTATTTGATGTCCTGTTTTTTTTTCAGGTTTATCTATATGAATAAAATGCCGAATGACAATGATTTACTTCAAGGCAAATTTTTTTCTTTGAATCCTTCCAACGAAGAAAAACGTTTACTGGGTTTTGAGAACATACGGCTGTGGTACGCTGCCTGCAAGTGCGGGCTACATAAAATGAACAACACATGCAAAGACTATATAAAAATAAATATAACCAATTTGTTTCTTGTATATAGTGCTGCTAAAATGGTAAAAAAAATGCTAGAAGAAAGACGAAGTCTAAATCAAATTGATTGTTTTAAAGACGCAAATATTTTTGAAAATAAATGTTTGAAGGTAAGTTATGCTATAAAGATTTTTTTACCCTTTCATATTTTTACGGTTTGTATTTTAATTTTAGCAATCCAACTATTAACGAAGTACTTATAAAAGAATTATTAAGAAAATAATGCAAATACCTACATCCAATGACGTCCCAAAAGATCTTAGCATATGTACAGCGTTTTATTTTGATTTTCCGGATATTTGAGGTTAAACCCATGTTACGCATTTCCAATGCCCATGTCCACTGAAAGTTATTGCGATTAAAAGAAGAAAAAATAAAAAAAAAGAATCAAAAACAATCACCCCGAATGAGGACTAGAACAATGGACTTTTAAATCTGAATACCAATTGAGCTGATATAAGCATGGCGGCCGCGTCGAATCTATTTTAAGTGAAATTTTATGAATGCAGCAATTACGAGTATCAATACCCCAAAACAAGGATTTATTGAATAGAGCCCTGCTACAACGATTTATCACTTCTGAAGCCCTCGGCTTTCATAATTTTATGCAAATCGCTGTAGTCGTTTTTTGTGTAAATCGCTTTAACCGAATCTCGGAAACGGAGATTCGGTTAAAGATAAATATATAAATAGACTAGAATTGCTCGTTCAAAAGTATAGGATTAATAAAAATAAATAAATAAATAAATTCGAAGTATAGGACTCGCGAAGCAGTTTTCACCCGCGCCCGCCGCGGTTGCGGGCCTGCAGCCTTTGTAGAATATATATATATACTTATGTAAAAAATCAAAGCACACTTCACGACGCGTTTGACGCCCGCGGCTTGTGCGGTTGTTTGCGGGTCCCGCTGCACCGGTTCATCTTCTACCGGCGGGCGCGGGTCGCGGTCCCGCAGCCGCGCGCTCTGCGGTCGGTTGGCGGGCGACCGCGTCGGCAGCGGGGCGCGGGCGGTGTACAGAAATTCGGAACTCAACTGATCGTTTCTTTCAACCGCCCGTTTTGCGATACTCAACCGCCAAGTTTGCGGGCGATAGTCGCAACCACCACGGCGGCGCGGCGGCTGCTTAACCGCACAACTCCGGGTCTCGTGAGTTTTGAAAATAAAACTGCATTGCGCCAACGCGGCGGGCGCGGGTGAAAACCGCTCCGTGAGTCTTCAGCCTATACGTCACCCGTGGGGTGCGTACGGGCAACTATCGTAACGTATTCGTAGCGTTTACTATTCGTTAACTTGTCAATTTGTTTGTGTTAACTGTCAGTTTCTGACGTTTTGACGATACGAATACGTTACGTACGATATAATGTTCGCGTTCACCCACCGTTCGTTTCCGCAGGTATTTTCAGTTAAAACAAAAGAAGCTTTTGAAGATGTTGGATTCAAGAAGGACTTGAATGCTATTTTCCTGAAAGATTTGTTTGCTCTGAAATACATGAATATCGAAAATGAGCTAGATCTATTCAGAAATCTTGCTGATTATGCGAAGGAAAATGGATGGACTCCAGAGGGCGAATTTTTCATAAACCAAGTAAGATAATTATAATTTGAATACCCTATTACGCTTTTTCTTGTTTTTAGGTTTCAGTAGACCGGTACCCAAATAAGGTTGCCAGACGGTCGGAAATTGGTGGGATTCTCCCGCATTTTTGTATGTGCTCCCGACTTCCGACAAAGCAAATAATCTCCCGAAAAACAAGTTCGATAATTTTAAGTTCACATTTTTCAAGTTTTTTTTTCTTTAATCTACAGTGCAATGCAAAAATATGTTTGTTTACTTAATAATCTTTTTTTATTTCTCCCGACCAAAGCCCTAAAATCCCGAAAAATCGGTTATTGATCCCGATAACAGGAAGAATTGATCTGGCAACCCTAACCCAAATGGTAAAGACGTACACTTCGCTGTCCTACTATCTATCATGCATGATTCATGAACAATATTTGACATTCCCGTCTCTATGGCTCGTCCCGGCTTCGCACGGGGGGACAATTTTTACATATATACAAACAATATAGCCTATGTTCATCAGGGATAATGTAGGATTTAAATAGTTAAATATTTTTAAGTTCTGTAGCTTCGGAGTATATTCAATTTAAACAACTTTATCAAACACCAAACACATCAAACACTTTATCTATACTAATATTTTAAATGCGAAAGTAACTCTGTCTGTTACTCAATCACGCCTAAACTACTGAACCAATTTGTATAAAATTTGGTATGGGGAATTTTGATACCCGAGAAAGAACATAGGCTACTTTTTACCGCGGAAAAATGACACATTCCCATGGGAAAATTCAGGTGCGCCGATCGCTTTTACGCTTAAACGATTAAACAGATTTAAATAAAACTTGGTAAGGAGATTGGACAACATCAGTTACCTTAGTCCTATGTCATATGACCTCGTTCCGGATCTTATCCCTCAATGAGATTCCCTACATAGACAGCGACAGACATGGCCAGCACGGCCATGTCTGTCGCAGAACCGACGAGAGGTGGAGCAGGAAGGTTCTCGAATGGAGACCACCACGCTTAGGTAAACGTAGTGTGGGACGCCCCCCGGGTAGATGGACAGACGACCTGAAAAAGGCAGCTGGTAGTGACTGGATGCAGAGGGCGGGAGATCGTGCGCTATGGCGCTCCTTGGGGGGAGGCCTATGTCCAACAGTGGACTGCAACAGGCTGATATGATGAAGGAGATTGGAGAACGGATTTTGATGAAATTTGGTATACAGACAGGGTATGCGCTGATTTAGGTGATAGGATGCTTTTTACCCCAATTAAATGCTCCCTTGGATTATACGCGTACCTACGTAATCGCGGCCGGGTCGCTAGTAATATTTAAGGCACAGTTTACTGCCTGAAATTCACAGCTACTTCACGTTTAAAATGGAGGCTGAAAGTGGTTGAAAATAAGTCGACCATGGACAGAGTTCTCTTAAAAGAAAACTCTTAATCTAGAATTTATTTCAATGCATTTGCGTTTTCAATTTTTGTAAATATATAGAAGTGACGAACTCCGATTTCAATAACACGGCTTTTTATTTCATCCGGATTACCCATATCAACATAATTATAAATCAAATTATTTTTACAGAACAAAGATGGTGTAAACCTTGAAACACCGTTCCAAAGTAAGTATTTCAAATGAGTCGGAATATTTCATTTGACAGCCAAGGGTAGCCTTTAGATCTTTGCAATAGGCTAGATGACACCACCTTGAAAATTTGACATACTCTTTATTATCTGTCAAAACGGTCTGCCGCCATAGATTTTGTATGGAATACAAAAATGTGACGTCAGGGTAGATTATCAGAAATCGGAGTCAATAATTGACTGAATATTTATTGAATTTAGTGTGTTTAAAAATTGGTTTCTACAGCTTTTTGGAAATATACTGGTTGTATTGACTTCATAGGGGCTATGGTTTTTGATCGCCGTGGTCTTGAAAATATTTAAGGTAGGTGTCATCATCCCACACTGAAATTCCTTTCTTCTTCTTTTTAAGGGATACAGGCAAATTGGGTTGCGTCACACATAAATCTTCATAGGTTGACTGATCTAAACGTAAAATACTAAAATTGTTGATCTCGATTTATTTGTATGTGTCGTATTTATGTAATTTGCATTACAGTACAAATATGATAACTTTGTTGCATTAAATGAACATTTACGTTCTAAGGCTACTCTGTCAAATTAAACTTTAATTTACTTCTTAGGTGGGATTGTTTAAAAAATAAATGTCTTATTTTATATTCACAGAAAACATACGGGACGCTATGAAAGAAATTAGATTTTTGACCATGACATTTAAAGATTTCGATAGTGGGCCAGCAAAATCCGGATTTCTCACAGAGACCGAGGTGAAGAGAATCCGCGACAGGATAGCAGATGACAACGCTCAGTGTGTGTCGACGATTGGGTTTTCAAATCTCACAAAACAACGCCGTGAGCTGCTTAAACTTACTTTTACTGGTGGGGTAAGTAAAGGTACCGTTTTTAAACCGAATGATGAACATTGGCTATTTAATACCCGCCTTGGTTTCACACGGGTGGAATTGATGACCACCCGTGCGAAGCAGGGCCACTAGTTATCGATAAATATAAATTTTATCCCTACTTAAATATCATCATCGATGGTCACCCTACTTTTGATGATTTATGATGTTAATTAAAAAACTAAAAAAACACGCTTTTATTGCTAACTAAAAAAGAGAAATTAATTTCTGAGTACACGGAATTTATATTACAGTAGAAAGAGTAAAAAGCGTGGGGTGCACTTTATGACGTTTTCATACTTCTCTTTTTATAGTTGCCAATAATAGGATGGTTTTCACATACTACTATACCAAGCACCCCACGCTTTTTACTCTACTGTAAAAATTCCGTGTACTCAGAAATTATTTTCTTACTTTTTAGTTAGCAATAAAAGCGTGTTTTTTTTTAGTTTTTTAAACTATTTTTTATTTTTCTTTTTTTATTTAATAAGGATAATGGAAAACTCTTATCACATTATTGCAATGTCATCGGTACTTAATATGTGTGCAAAGTTTCAAATAAATCCGATTTCTACAAGTAGGTGAAAATTGAGCTCAAAAATTCCGTTACTTACATTCATACATACATACACCCCGATCTAATAAAAGCGTGTTAAAATTAGTGGGCGTAGTGCTTTATATTTTAGTCCATTGCACTTATAATTACGAGTAATGCAGCACGAAAAGCACAATTATTTTAAATACATCATAAATTTTACAACCCACTTAAGATACAAAGAGGAGGTTTTGTATTTTACAACCTTCTTACGATACAAAGAGGAGGTTTTGTATTTTACAACCCTCTTACGATACAAAGAGGAGGTTTTGAATTTTTTTTTAGTTTTAAACGATGTCGGGTCGAGGTTGATCTGATGGCGGGGGGACTATGGTTGAGTGATCCATGAAACTCCTTAGGCCAAAAAAAAACAAATCCGTATTTTTTTTATATTTGTTTGCTCTTGACCCAAGACTTATTCCCAACGAGGCGAAGACGGCGTCAACGATGGAGCGAGCTCATCTCAAAAGAAAAAGAAATTTGAGTGGTTCCCAATTTTTTTAAGGCATGGGTTTTCTTACCATGTTAACATTTTTTCAACATTTCAGTGTTTATAGCACAATAAGCAGAGGGAGATGGCTCAGACTATTATTTTTTTAAATATTTTTTTCTAGATCGAAGGAAGAAGAAAAAAAAAAAAGAACCAACAAACAAACAAAAAAAAATATATTATAAAACGAGCTTTTCTCCTGGAATTTCCTAAAAAGTCTTTAGGTGTGAGTGAGTCGTTCAATATTGGCGGTTTCTTATGGAGTATCATTGTGTACATAAGAACTATAGAAGGGGTTAGGCTCCGGTGCCCTAGCAAAGAATACACAGTATACTTGAAATGCCACGGATCGGAGGATAAGAAAAAGGATTGGAAAGCCTACGCGCAACTAGATATATCATTAAATTTTAAAAAATCTGAAACAGTTACAAATGGGAAGCAGTTTGACAATATTCCTTGGTATTGTTTTAAGAGGTAAGCTCATATCAAATTATCTAATATCAAATTTCCCCCGTCATATAAAAATAATCCTTCACCCGAAGTTTGTTCGGCAGAGATCACACACAGACACCTATCTTAAATTTTTTCAAGGCTTTATATTTTTATAAAACATAGCCCCTATGAAGTTAATACAACCAGTTTATTTCCAAAAAGCTGTAGAAACCAATTTTTAAACACACAAAATTCAATAAATATTCGGTTTATTGACTCCGATTTCTGATACACTAGGTACCGTAACGTCACGATTTTGTATTCCCATACAAAATCTATGGAGGCAGACCGTTTTGACCGATAAAGAGTATGTCAACGATTGGTGGTGTCATCTAGCCTAAATATTTTTCCAGTGACGCTAACTTCTGTCAAACGAGAGGGCGGTATCCAGGAAGCACGGAACTCCATTGTCATGTGAAGATCTACGTTTCTTCTCATCCAGTTTCGTCTAAAAACAAACATTCGAATGTCACCACTGCGTATGGGGAGGATATCCGTAATTATGAGTAGATTATACAATTTAATGGATCTAATATAATAACCGTCAGAGTCTCATATTCATATATTAAATGCAAATATACTTACATATTATAGCAGACTTTTAATAGCACTACGAGTATGTATACACCCAGCCTTTCCATTATTTTTGCCCAGAAGGAAGCAGCGACATAAGATTACTCGTATACCTTTACTAGCGGACCCGGCAAACGTTGTTTTGCTATATAAATTATGTTGTTTTGCTATATGACTGCCTCGTTGGTGTAGTGGCAAAGTTTCTGCCTTACATCCGAGATGTTGGGTTCGAATCCCAGGTCGAGCCAAAATTGTTTCTGAGATTTTCTGTCATGAATATCTCAAAAACAGCTCGGAGTCGGGAAGTTGGCGGTGTTACGCTCCCGTGCCTCGGTGCGCACGTTAAGTCGTTGGTCCTGCGCCTGATCTCTCTCCGGTCATGTCGGATTGCCGTCTCACCGAACTTTGAGAGTGATGGAACAGTGAGTGCACAGTTCGTATTGCGCTCACACTTGTGCACTATAATATCTACTGCGCAGTTGGCTGATCTCTGTTGAGATTGGCCGCCGTGGTCGGAATCGGCCAGGAGGACTATTATTACTATTATTATATAAATTATTTCTCTTAACACTATGTAAGGGGTATGAAAAATAGATGTTGGCCAATTCTCAGACCTACTCAATATGCATACCTTTCATAAGAATCGGTCAAGCCGTTTCGGAGGAGTACGGGAACGAACATTGTGACATGAGAATTTTATATAAATAACTATATATATAGAGATAAAGGTAAATATTTTTACATTTTTATTTTTGTGTCTTACGTTGGCGTTGCCAACCGTCTCGATTTTGGCGGGACGCCCTCCGTCAGAGCCATACCTACAGCCTAATCTTAATTTATTTTAATTGTTAAAACTACTAACTACTTACAAAACCTAACCCATTGAAATGCGAGGATGGTTCACATTTCAATGCTCAAGAATTATACTTAAATAAATACCAAATACCAGTGTTGGGCAAAATGTAATTAACTACAAATTAACAATTACAATTACAATTTGTAATTGAAGACTTCAATTACAAATTACTTGAAATTATTGAAAAGTAATTCAATTAACACTTACAATTGGTAATTGTAATTGGTAATTGCAATTACTCAATTACGAGCCCTGATGCAAAATATTTCGTCTCGTCATACGAGTACTTATGTATATAATTTCTTTTAAGTTTGACGTAGTAAGTTAAATAAAACGATTAATGATTCATCAAATATGTTTAATTTAAAAAAAAAGTGATTTACTTAAAATGAGACTTTAAGAGTGAGTGAGTGAGAGTGAGTGAGTGAGATTTAGGTAAATTAATCATTGTAGCATATGAGAATAATCTCTCAACAGGGCCTGATAACGGCAATAATGTATTATACTTAATAAACACTTGCTTTATCTCAGGATGTCTGATGAGCATTGAAGATTCTTTATCGGAATCAGCTAGGTACTTGCACATAAGAATTTCAGGTCTTGTCGAACGGAGTGATTCATTCAATTCACCTTCAGAAGATTCTTCTGAATTTCTGTTTCGAAAACAAAATATGAATCATCATCATTCTTTGAGCTGGTGCTCGTAGATTCTCGTGCAGTTTCCGTCTCGTTCTATCCAATGTGGTTTGTACGCGGGGTGGGAGGAGAGGTGCACGAGAGGGGGCGAAAAGGGGATACCTGCGTGCGTGTGCGCATGCGCGCAGCAAGCAAACAACCGCACAGTTTAGGTGGTTTTGTATGTAAAATAAAGAGTAAATGAGTAACTTGAATTACAAACTAATGTAATTTGAATTATTTGTGACTTACGTAATTGAATTACATTAATTTCAATTACATGTAATTTTAATTAAAGTAATCAATTACTTTTTAATTGAATTAGTAATTAAATTACTAAAGTAATTAATTACGCCCAACACTGCCAAATACATACGAACGATAGGCAATGGAGCTAGGCCCACAAGGAAACATATTCCTAAATTTTTTTTTAATTCTAAAACTGGCATTGAGAAGAAGAGCTTAGATTTTTTTTTTTTAATACTGAACTTGATTTTTTCTTCTACAATATGGTTAATTAAATCGTCATAGTTAGTTTGCAGGGCTTTTTTTTTCCGCACTTAGCCTCACGATTGGGCCATTGTGCGTGTTTGCCTCTATTCCAACCAACCCAAGCTCTCCCAGAAGGCTAGCAGCCTGCCTAGGCCACTAAAGAACTGGAATGATGTTGGGTTTTTTAGAATGTCTGCTCGCTGTTTTTCCACGCTTGTGCACTCCATGAGTACATGCTGTGGCGTTTCCTCTTCCTCGAGGCATCCTTTGCATCGAGGGCTGTTTGTTACACCTATGTTAAATAGGTGCTTGTTTAGGGGACAATGGCCTGTTATTATCCCTATAACTCTGCGTAGATTGTCGCGCGTTAGTTTGGCGAGGTTGCGGGCAAGCTTTTTAGATGGCATCTGAACTGCATTTTTAGTTTGCCTGCAGCCTTCACTGCTTGTCCATTCTAGCAGATGGTTTTTTGCGGTGTCTTCTCGCAGCCATATTTTTATTTGGGCCTGCGGTATAGGTAGTAGCGGTTCCGGGCCAAACACTGTTGTCGCGGATCCCTTTTTCGCGAGTTCATCGGCTGCGTCGTTGCCGAGAGAGTTGCTGTGTCCCTTGATCCACTGCAAGGTTATCTTATTTTTCCTTGCAATGTGTTGGAGTGCGTTGTGGCATTCCAATATGAGGGCAGAGGTTATGGTGTTGTTTTGCAGAGCTTGAAGCACGGATGCACTGTCCGAGACAATTTTGATGTTGAGATCTCCGACGTCTCTGGCTGCAACCGCCTGTGCTGCTCTGATAATTCCGATACATTCTGCTTGGAAAATTGTGTTTAGTTTGTCCAGGGTGGTTGATATGTTGATGTTTAAGTCGTACGAGAACACTCCGGCTCCAGTTCCTTGTGAGGTTTTGGAGCCGTCTGTGTATATCCTAACTTCTTTGACGCCAGAGTTGTCTTTCCGTTCTTCGGTAAGTTGGATAATGTATTCTCGATCAAAGATGTAGTGGCATGGTATCCTGTCCATGGGTGCATCTAGAAGGGGTCTTTCCTTCGTGATGTCCTCCATGATTTTGGAGTGCGTTGTCATAGTGTTTTGTTTCCATAGCCCATTTGCTCTCAGTCTTAAGGCAGCTGCCTTTGCTTCTTCCTGTATGACCAGATGAAGAGGTCTAAGGTTCAATAGGAACTCTAGGGCGGCTGATGGAGTGGTTCTCATACATCCTGTAGCTGCTACGCTCGCTAGGCGCTGCAAGCTTTGTAGTTTGGATTTGATAGTGGTGCGTTCTGGGCCACCATACAACTGATCCGTAGGTTAAGGAGGGTCTGATAACTGACGTGTATAGCCAAAGTGTGATTTTTGGATTGAGACCCCATTTTCTGCCAAGGAGTCTTTTGCACTGATAGAATGCTATACAGGCCTTCTTAATTTTGTTGCCAATGTGATTTCCCCAGTTCAACTTGCTATCGAGAGTGATGCCCAGATATTTTACTTGAGTTGATAGGGTTAATTCGGTGTTAAATAATTTTGGTAGTTTTAGATTTGGTAGCTTCCTTTTGTTAGTGAAAAGGATGAGCTCTGTTTTTTTGGGGTTGACTGACAGCTGGTGTTCCTCACACCATTTTTCTACAATCTGAAAAGCAGCACGCATTACATCACAGAGGATGTTCTCTGCGTTCCCATTTATCAGAATTGCTAGGTCGTCTGCATAACCAATGGTAGTGTAGCCTCTGTCGTTCAGTGTCCTCAAGAGGCTGTCTACTACTATGTTCCATAGGAGTGGTGACAGAATGCCCCCTTGGGGGCACCCCCTGACCACCCTTGCACGGGTGATCGTTTTTACCGCAATTTGGACCGCCCTTTTACTGACCAGCTCATTTATCCATTCCGTTATGACTGGTTCTACTTTCAGTTTTTGTAGGGCGTGGTTGATGCTGTTGTGCATTGTTTTATCAAATGCCCCTTCTATATCAATAAAAGCGGCAAGTGTTGATGCTTTGTTGTTAATGGCCGATTCTATTTTATGCACTACCATGTGTAGGGCTGACTCTGTTGATCTGCCTTTCCTGTAGGCATGTTGCTGTGGGTGAAGAGATCTGGTTTTTAACACATCGTCTCTTAGGTGTTAGGTGGTCTATCTACTAGTTTTTCTAGTGTTTTCAGGAGAAATGAGGTTAGGCTGATAGGCCTGAAGGATTTGGCTAGGGTGTAGTCTTCTTTGCCTGGTTTAGGCAGGAAGACTATTTTTGCCTCCCTCCATTGCTTCGGTACGTATTTGAAAGCTATGCAGGCTCTATAAATTTGTAGTAGGTGATGAGTGATTTGGTTCGAGTGCCATTGTAGAAGCGCTGGAAATATGCCGTCCAGTCCAGCGGATTTAAATGGTTGGAAGGTTCTCAGGGCCCAGCCAATTTTATCCGTGGTTACGATTCTACTTGCAGTTTCCCATTCTTGGATAGTTGGTGCTTTTTTGTGTTCGGGAAAGTGGGTCTCTAGGAGTAATTTGCAGGTTTCGTGGTCTGTATTTGTGTAAGTGCCGTTTTCTCTTTTGAGAGAGCCCAGAAGATTAATATCCCCTTTGGACAGTATTTTCTTGACTCTCGCGGCTTGGTTTGTTGAGTTTATGCTGCTACAGAATTTGTGCCAGGCTTCCGTCCTCCTGAATCTGATACGTTTCTTGTAGTGTTTCTGTGCTGTTTTGTATTTGTCCCAGGCTTCAGTGGTCCTGGTATTTTTTGCCTGATTGAACAGTGTCCTGAGTGCCTTCCTGAGCCGTTCAAGCTCTGGCCCATCGACTTTTATCCGAGTCTATAGGTATGACGGCGGGACAGGCTTCTTCATAACTGCTCGTTAAGGCAGCGGTCAGGAACTGTACATTGGTTTCTATGTTGTCTGCGCTGAGTGTCACGTCAGAGGGTTCAAAGTCATTTAGTTTTTTGGTTAGTGTGCGTGTGTATTTTGTTGTATCTGTCTTACGGGGGTTACGATATAGGGTGGGGTTTGGTGGTTTTATGTTTATTTGGAAGCAGATGCGTCTGTGGTCTGCGAAGGACGGCTCGTTGGATACTTGCCATCCTTCGATGAGATCTGCCGCCAAGTGTGTTGCCAGAGTGATGTCGATAGTGGTTTGGCATCTGGACGTTACAAAGGTGGGCTCTGTGCCTCTGTTTATAATGTTCAGATTGGTTTGGAATAGGTATTCAGTTAGTTGCTCACCCCTTTTGTTTGTATCCTTACTTCCCCACAGAGTGTGATGTGCGTTGCAGTCTGCTGCAATGATGATGTCCCAGTTACTGGCTTCGCAGTGTTGTACCAGCTCGGCTAGTTCCTTTGCGGGAATTTCGCCTTCGCCTGGCATATACACCGAAGCCAGCACTAGGGTTGTTTGGTCCTCTGTAGGGTTGATTTTAACGGCTGTAAGGTCTCTAGAACAGAAAGGGTTAATTAAGGTGGCATTCATAGTTTTGGGTATGACAATACACGTTCTTGGTTTTTCTGCTGGTGTGTATAGTAGTGACTTACCACTGATGTTGTTCAAGCCGAGTATTTTGTTGTTTCTGATCCAGGGTTCCTGGATCAGTGCGACGGTTTGGTTGTCTTCCTCGAGCACTCTGCGTAAAGTGACCGCCGCAATTTGTTTGTGCTGGAGGTTGGTTTGGATGACGGTGAGGGAGCTAAGGGCTGGGGCTACGTAGCACGCCATCTTCGTCGCTAGTGTCTCCCGCGCTTATCAGCGGCGAGCTCGCCTCCATCCTGCTCAGACCCGGTTGGGGAGCGGAGGTGGAAGGCCCCGGAGTTGCCGTCGTGTCGTCGTTCACTGTCGCTTGGTCAGTTTCGGCCGTGGTCGCCTCTACTGAAGGGAAGAAGCGAATGTACCCACTTCCCGTCATGTGGGCTACCCGGCGGTCTCGATCCATGATGGTTTGCCTCTGGTCTTCGGGGATTCCCAGGACAAGGTGAACCACCTTCTCCCTGGAACCAGCCTCGCCAGGTTGGTCGGTTACTGACATGTCGTAACACTGCCAGGAGTCGACTTTGTACCAGGGGTTCTGGGCACAAAGGACTTTCTGCAGTGTTGCGGAGTCGGTGATGCGGGTGTGTACCAGGAGGCCTGCTCTGAGCCTCTTTTTTAGGTCTGACTGTCTGATGACAGCCAGAGTGGTTCCGGGTATGGGTGATGCAATGTTTTGGACTTCCCTCTCGAGCCGAGATAGAGCGTTCGCGTTCTCACACCACATCGCGAGCACCCCATCCATGAGGAAGGGGCGCCCCCGGAATGATGGAGCTTGCGCGCTCGGAGTCGGCGGGGACAGTACCGCTTGCAGGATTCTATCATCGATAGTTTCCCTGAGCTGGTCTGCCTGCTCCTGCGAGAGGTCGCGTGGGGGGCGGTGATAACCGCTACTCTCAGATGCGACTGACTCGCGTCTGCGTAGCTCACCGTCCGCCTCTGCCTCGTGTCGGTTCTCGGGCGCTTGGCTTCTCCCCTGGGAGTCCGGGTTTCGTCCAGCCGAGCTCGCTTCGAGGAAGCACGCTCGTCCGGGCCAATCCCGGCCCCAGTTTGCTTTCCCGGTTTCCGTCTCCGCTTCGGCTGATTCGGTGGTCCGTGGTGTGATGGCGGTGACTCCGTTCTGTGACGAGCCACTCCTGCGGAGGTCACCCCCGTGGAGGTAGATGGCACAGGTTCGCGCTGCGTTTCCGCTGCTGCGGTCGGTGTCACTCCTGTTGTTGCAGGCTGTTGGGCCTCCCTGCTCGCGCGCCCCGTGGGGTGACTGCGTTCTGGTTGGCTTGCCAGTCCGGTGTTGTGCGTGGATGTTGACGCGGGTTGTTGGGCTTCCCTTCTCGCGCGCCCTATAGGGCGACTGCGTTCCGGTCGGCCCGCCAACTCGTCGTTGTGTGAGGGTGTTGTTGGTTGTTGAGCTTCCCTTCTCGCGCGCCCCGTGGGGCGACTGCGTTCTGGTCGGCTTGGCAACCTTTGGTTCGTTGTGGTTAGTGTCTCTGGCTGTTGGGACTCCCTCGTCTCGCGCGCCGTGGGGCGACTGCGTTCTGAGTGTCCTGCCATTCCTTGGTTATTTGGGGCTGGTTTAGCGGCCCTTTTGAAGGGGCGCTTGTGGTGGGCTACTACCGTCCACTCTGACACTCTGGTGGTGTCGGTGGTCGAGGTTGACGGTAGCGATGTTATGGCCTCTGCGAGGCCTGATAAGTCCAGGCTTGGGCCTGGTGTTGAGCGCAAGTGGTCCCCCCCAGAATACGTGAGACAGACCGAGTTAGACTCGGTGAGGGATTCTCCACTGTGCGTGGTACCCTCCTGGGGTACTTCCTTTTCTTGTGCTGACATCTTGTTTTTGGTTGGGCGAAGAGGATGCATACTACCTGCCCATGGTGAGAGTGGTACAACATTTTTGGGGGTATTTAGTTCCCCAAGGCTGTGTGAGCCTGGAGTGTGGATAGGCGCCGCCACAGGTTCGGCTATGCAGGATTGGACTAGGAGAAGGATGGGTTATAGGGGAGGAAATAATGGGGGGTCGGCCAGAGGTTTCGGTTATGCCAATTGCTTAGGGTAATTGGCCAATAACGGGCGGCAACCTCGAGAAGGGTAGTCCACTGGCCTTGTTTAGGGGATCTTAGCGACCTGCGCTCCTCCCTAAACCATTCGCCAGACCCAGCACAGATGCTGGGAGTGGGAGAGACGTCAAGCAAGAAAGCAAAAGCAGAAAGCAAGCAAGATGGTTATTTTAAGTTGTTTGGCGTTGCCCCCGCCCAATTAAATCGTCATAAAAAATATTAAAAAATTGCAGAGGAGTATCATATTCTGTTATCTGTTCTAAATTAGAATTCCGAGTGAACTCAAAATGTGGTTTTTAAAAAGGTTTCTTTTTCCATATATAGATACTTCCTAGTTTTTCTTTTGACAATAGATTTACCTTTGGTTGATATAACTTTTTGACGTGACAACGTCATATATATAATTCGATGGAGCCGGCTGCACGCACCAAAAAATATGACGCATGCAAGCGGCGTTACCTCGCTCTGAGGCGTTCCATTCAAGGATTGAAGTGCAAGCGAGCAAGAGCGCGGACCGAGCGACAATGAGGCAACGAGACAAACGTTGTCACGTTCAACTATCGTCAGTAAACTGACTTTACACTTGCAGACAACCGATTTTTTCGCTGGTCGGATAGGTGCAGCAGATGCACCACTTCTATTTCGTGCCCCCCTGAAGAATCCTGAAGTACTAGGTTGGGGAAGTGATATTTCTTGTAACGGATTTTCAGAGTTACTATCGGCAACTGATTGAATGTTGATAGAAGATAAAAGACTCACATCTGCTCGGTGTTAGACTTTTCAGAATCGCTATTTTAGTCATTTATCTGGTCAAATGTACTTCTAATTCTTGAGATGTCGTCATCGCTATCTGCGTTGGAAAAGTCCTGGTCATCTTCACTTCCCGAAGGTATCAGATAATGTTCAATAACATTGTTTGACAAAGTTTTCTTCGACATTATCTGAAACATAATCAAACATTATAGGTAATTTAATTTACTGCATGCATGATGTGACATATGTGGAACATTTAAGACAATTTTATACTTAAATATAAGAAAATAGCAAAATCATACTTGCATGTCTTTAGTGCACAGTTTTTCGGGGTTGCATTTGAATCACGCATCCTAGTTAGGGGGGAGGGGAGGGGGGGGGGGAGGGGAGGGGGGAGAGGGGGAACCCCCCCGACCCCTCCCCAAAGTTAGGAAATCAATAGTTTTTTTTTTATGAATTTTTAAAGTTTTCGGAAAAAGTAAGTCTTAAAAGCAAAATCGCTTTAAAAAAAGGTATCCCACGTACAATTTCTACAAAATTCGTTTTCTCCCACTTTTCGGACCTATTCGTTAGCGAGTCATACGCCCACATTCCTTTTTCTGGCGCTTCGCCAAAAAAATAATAGTTTAGGTAGATGGGGACCTTTTATTTCACCGTTCTAACCTAACCCAAATGTTGATTTGAGGTGAGAAGTTTCGTATAATAAATAGTTTTTGTAGGTTTGAAAAAAAAAAAACTAACACTCGAAGCAAGCGAAGCTGCGCTTCGCTCCCACCTCACTTCGAACCTATTTCAGGCACAGACATTTTCTGTCACTGAGTCTATTTGACATACATTGGTTTCCTACAAGTTTTACAGGTTTGAAAAAAAATAACTAACACTCGAAGCAAGGTGGGAGCGAAGCTGCGCTTCGCTCCCACCTCACTTCGAACCTATTTCAGGCACAGACATTTTCTGTCACTGAGTCTATTTGACATACATTGGTTTCCTAATAACAAGTTTTACAGGTTTGAAAAAAAAATAACTAACACTCGAAGCAAGGTGGGAGCGAAGCTGCGCTTCGCTCCCACCTCACTTCGAACCTATTTCAGGCACAGATGTTTTCTGTCACTTAAGTCTATTTGACTTAACTACTAGAATTTCTAGGCAGTTAATTAAAACAAAAAAATTCTTAAAATAGTTTATTTAAGTAATGGGATACACATACTTTATGGCCTTAATTAACTCTTCAAAAGGATCCCTTAATTAACTCTTCAAAACGTTCCGTTTCATTAAAAATTTTTGTATTTTTTTTTGTTGTTTTGTTCATTTTTTTCATTTTATATGACACATAAAAACATTTTACAACAAAATATGTGTAAAACATGAATAACTTTAGTGAAAAAATAATGTTAAAGACACATTTAATAAAAAAATAACGTTCCGTTATACGTAACTTCAAACACATATTAAAAAAAAACTACGCGTCTCCTAGACACAAATGAGGTGTCATTTGAAAGGGGTGAACAACCCCTATAAAATGCCACCATTTATGTAGCCCTAACTAGGATGCGTGATTCGAATGCCAACCCAGTTTTTCCAACATAGAACTTTTTTTTTAGATTCCGAACACTGCTTAAAAAGTATATATCGATATTGGAAGTTTGATAGTACATATATATTAGTCTATGGATAGTACCGTGCTGCAACGAGCCAAATTCTGAATGAAGTGCTCGCTTAGTGCAGCTAAGTTGACATCTAGCGAAAATTGTTAGTACTAAATACTCCCATACTTTTGCAGTTTTCGATGACGCAAACTAGATGTCACTACCTATTTACATGTTTGTGTTATTATGAGTCATGAGCAATAATAATGGTTGTTCCACATTATGGTACTGGATGCATTGTAGGGTTAAAAAGATGGGAGTCCATAGTCAAAAAACTGGTCTAAGTATGAAGGGCTTAGACCATAGAATTTTTTTAAAAAATTACCTCCGATGCACTCGTTGGGTGAACAGTTGGACCCAATGCTACTCGCCCAACGTGTGGATAGGGGTTTTGGGTGATTCCAACAGTTGTTGGCCCAAGCATTGGTTGTTCGCCCTCTCGCGCTCGTGTCGGTATCTTGAAAGGATTTTGCGTTAGCCGTTCGCGAGCCGTCCAAACGTGGCGATGTGCTCATCTTTTCACAGCGTTCACCGAGCGCGTATGTCAAATGAATTTGTTAAAGTCAATAGAATAACTACCCGTATGATAAAAAAAAGTTTATTATTATTTGTAAATGCTTATGGAAGACAATTCCACTTAAAAGAATTGTTGAAATAAGAAGTTTGTTATCTTTTTGGAGCATGCCATCATTGAAAAATAAAGAAATGAGCATGGTACGGCATATATCGCACCTTTCTACCTTATAATATAACCAAAAAATTAGTAACATGCTTTTTTTTTAATTTATGAGGTTTACTTTTCGCACGGAGTGTATCGCACATCCTCACTTTGAACTGCCCTGCCGGCATTGAACTAGTTTCTGAGCCAACATGTAGACGCTTCGCGAAGAAAACAGGCCAATGTTGGGACAAGTTGTTCGGCCAACGTGTGGTGCCGGCCCTAAATATGTCAAAAGGTAAATGCTGTGTAACTTGTATCGACAGTCGTTGTGATATTGATGGTTAGCGAATGTGAAACTAACATCCATCCTCCATACTGATCCATCCTCAGCCACAACATCACTAACGTCAGGTGAGATTGTGGCTTGTGTGTGACCAAATGTCTGAATAGTAATGTCTAAATTAATAAAATAAAAAAAAATACTGACCTGATGAAAAATTTATCTTATACAGTCTGAATAAATAATTGCGCGACTACATTAATCTATTATTAAATTAACTACTACCTGCCGTACGCCGCTTTTAATCGTTTTTCCCATACTATGCAAAATACAGACAGTCCACTTGTTGACAATGTTGACATTCCACTAGCTTGCCTTAGCTTTTATTTATCAAGCTATATTATTTTATGTGAGAAACACTTGGTTATGGAGATTATCTGTAGCATTGATAAATTTCGATACAACTATCGACTAACTTTGAAGAATTGACAGCACTAGTAGGAACAAACCCTCAATCAACTTGAAATTCAACGGTCGACGACTTTTTTGAATTGCCTAGTCTTATTTCTTATTTGTGTCAGATCAGTTTGTTTTTGTAAATACGGATTATCTACCGCTGGAAAAGAAGTAGATATATTTTTTAATAAGTGGCTACAGTGTGAAATAAACTTATCGGCGTTCGTGCCGTGTTGATATTGATTGTGCACAAATATTAATGTTTCAATAATTGGATGAAAGTAAATAATTCAAAATGCAGGCTGCTTCGAAATCTAGTAAGTATTTACCTTGTTTGCATGTAGCCAAGACGTAAGATGACGTAAGTATTGCATATTGTCGATCTTACGTAGTAGTAGTACACAAATCTCATTGATTTAGCCATTAGTTAAGCGATCTGTGATTGTGAGTTAAAATTTCGTAAAAAGATATTTGTGGAATGGATGAGACATGAGTGTATTGTTTACTGTAAAGCTAAAAAAGAGGATTATTTTGCTTTAAATTTCCACTAAAGGCCGAAAGCGCAGGAACCAAAATACATCCACCTGTAATCACCTGAATAAGCTAGAACTGGAAGTTGCAGGACTTACAATATCTACAACTCACAACGTGACACAGAAGATGCACCTAGAATCACAACACTGACATAAACAAATACATGTGGCATCCTCAGGAGATGTTGTCGCTTTGATAGACAACGAGCGACTGAGTCCTGCGACTTTTAGTTCTAGCTTTTCCAGGTAATTACAGTTGGATGTATTTTAATTCCTGCGCTGGCATCGTGTAGTGGAAATTTAAAGCAAAATAATCCTCTTTTTCAGCTTTAGTCATGGATTTCTGCAAAGTAACGCCTGATTCCATCAACTATATTGTTTACTGTTCCAAAGCAATGAGTTAGAATGGCTTCTTTCATTTTTGTTCTTCAAATTTCTTCACATTCTTTTCTTATTTCAGAAATCAGTGAGCTACAAGCGATTATGACAAAAATGTCATTAGAAGTCTGTTGTGTTGCAGCCTTGCCTGAATTTGGTGTAAGTTGAAAGTTTATAATATTCTCACACACAACAGTTCATTAATCTTCACAGCACTGTAGGGTATTATTAAGTTTATTTTCTTATGTTTAAACTCAAAAGGCGGACTTAACTCTTGTAAAGCAATCTCTACATTGACAAGAGAGGACAACTTTGTGTATGTGTTTGTTATTCCAGAACCAGCAAACCTCGCTGTGTGTAATTGCACAATAACACTTTTTTTGTGTACCATTTTTGATGAAACTTATGGGTTGTATTTTTTTAAGAAAACTAATAAGAACTTGTGTCTGGATAAATCTAACATAAACTTTAAGACACTTCTTTTAAATTAACTAATAACTACCTTTAAATGTTTTTTTTAAGTAAATACTAATCTGAACATTATAACCTGGAATGTTTTAACTCAAGTGCTTTAGCTCCTTACATTGGGATACTGTATGTCTTCATTTCAAACCATGCATCCATAGATAGAAGTAGTATAGAATATAATCAATTTGGCACATATAATTAACCAACATTTATCAATTACAAATAAGTAATCAATTAAGAAGTTTTGATAATCGGTACATATAAATAGATTGTTAACTAAGATTTTATATAATGTATGTGATGTTGTCTCTACATATAAAGGTACTAGCGGTTGCCGCAACTTTATATGTGCAAAGTAAAAACCCCAAAAACACATCATTACTAGTTAAAATTGACAAAATACAGTGGTTAGCATTTTATTCTTATGAAGATCGAGCATATAAAATTTGAGCCCTTTAGCAGTTATGGTAACCTAGTTTCATACAAACTTAAAACCCCCCAAACAGAGGGTTGAATATTGCAACCATCTTTGTGAGCACCTACGTCATACCTCCATGTAAAATTTGAAACTTGTAGCTCTAGTAGTTACTGAGATCTATAAATAAATAAACATACAACAACATCACATACATTGATCTGACTGTGTGGTAATCGGAATCAAGAGTGGCATTATGAATAAACTTAAATAAATACATATAACACCCTGACCAATACAAACAGACATGTTCATGCACACAAATGTTTGTACAGTGCGGGGATCAAACCCGCAACCTCTTGGTTAATAGTCAACTTCTTAACCACTACACCAAAGTGGTCATCAAATCTCAGGACGAGTAAGTGACCCATCAATTAGTTTTATGATATTTCGTGATAAGCATTCATCCTTTGATTCTATAGATAAAGATGTATAATATATGGATTGATTGCAGGTACGTTGGCGAGAAGTGTCACGCGCTGTGAGGAACGCTCGGCTGCCGATGACGTCAGCCAGCGTCGCCAGGGTGCTCTGCCGGCACGTCGCCAAGTCGCTACCAGCAGAAGATGTCGCCGACATAGTCTCTACACTGCAGCTGAAGCGTATGTCAATGTGCACTATTCATACTCACTTAAATACACACACATAAACATATACACACATTTACACACACATAGTTCAATGGCCAGCTTCTGCATCGATGCTCAAAGTAGCGCAAGTGTGTTAAGGTGGACTGTTTGCGTCTGCATCGCTGCTAAAAGTTGCAGTGTGGAAAGAAGCTAGAGCTGCTCGGCTGCAGATGACGTCAGCAGCGTTGCGTTGACGTCGCCGAACTACCAGCAAAAGATGTCGCTGACATAGTCTCTACGCTCCAGCTGAATTGTATGTTTTATAAACTTTACTGTTACATACCCACTCTCTCTCTCTCTCTCTCTCTCTCTCACTCACACACACACACAGCCGACACACACACGACGAGTACATTTCACTGTTACGATTTTTTTACTTAAATATTGGTCAGTATCGCGTTAATTCCCGTATTATTTTTAACCAGGCTTTACCTCTTCAACCTTTATAGTTAGAAAATTGGAATTATCACCAATGTTGTATTTTTGTTGCTGCTATACCAATACATACAAAACATATTAATTAAATACGTAAATAGTTATTGTCTGTGCCGCTAGATGGCGCCGTGTTTAGTTGACTCGCAGGAACTCTAGTTTTGATTGATTCAGACCCATTGCGTAATTTTTACACAAATGTCTTCTGTCCGTAATATCTTCTACTACTACTACTATACTTCTTCCAAGGAAACATGATACAAATTTTCACTATTTTTACTCTTCTTTCATAAAAAGCCTCTAAATGGCACACTCCGCAATGAACAGCGCACACTCGAACCGAACCGCGTCGCGGCGGCGTACAGCAACACGCCCCGTGGTCACTTCCCCGCGTGCGCGCTGTACATTGCGGGTTAGAAAAAAATTGTGTCCCAGCCAAAATTTCGTTTTTACACTCTGTATAGTTCTCATTATAACGTGTTATTTTATTTCTTAATTTTATGTACTCCCAGTGGTAGCGAGTCAGACGCGCACGTGGCACTTGCTGCGACTCGAGGGGGCGCAGGGCACCGCGCCCCCCCCCGACACGCTCCCTGCACGCGTCCGCGCCGCCCTAAGGACAACTAGAGCGAGACACGCTCGCCCTGAGGTAATCATCTATTTATTATTTTTAACTCCTTAGGTGATACATTGTGTGGTATTGGACCTCAAAACGTACACTACCTACTCTTTTTAAAACGCTTTTATTAGATCGGGGTGTATGTATGTATGAATGAATGAATGATTGATTGTATGTAACGGAATTTTTGAGCTCAATTGTCACCAACTTCCAGAAATCGGATTAATTTGAAACTTTGCACACGTATTAAGTACCGATGACAATGCAATAATTTGATAAGAGTTTTCCATTATCCTTATTAAGTAATAAAAATAAATAATAGTTTAAAAACTAAAAAACACGCTTTTATTGCTAACTAAAAAAGAGAAAATAATTTCTGAGTACACGGAATTTGTTGGGTGCTTGGTATTATAGTATGTGAAAATCATTCTATTATTGGCAAATATAAAAAGAGAAGTATGAAAACGTCATAAAGTGCACCACACGCTTTTTACTCTACTGTAATATAAATTCCGTGTACTCAGAAATTATTTTCACTTTTTTAGTTAGCAATAAAAGCGTGTTATTTTAGTTTTTTTTAATTTATCATATCAGCTTGTAACAGTCCACTGCTGGACATAGGCCTCCCCCAAAGAGCGCCACAGCGCACGATCTCCCTCCCTTTGCATCCAGTCACAACCAGCTGCCTTCTTCAGGTCGTCTGTCCATCTAGCCGGGGGGCGTCCTACACTACGTTTACCTAAGTGTGGTCTCCATTCGAGACCCTTCCTGCTCCACCTCTCGTCGGTTCTGCGACAGACATGGCCAGCCCACTGCCACTTCAGCTTGCTACATTTTTGGACAACATCAGTTACCTTAGTCTTATGTCTAAAGACCTAAGATCCCCAATATAGACCTTTCCATAGCACGCTGAGTGACGTGCAGTCGTTGATGGAATATGTTAACATGTTCTGATATCTGTAACACAAGTGCTGAAGCTACTTACCACAGAGTCAGATCAATGTATGTGGTGGTGTTGTATATTATAGTATCTTAAACCCCCGAGGTTGAAGATGAGTACTTAAATGTCACGGTAGCTGAATTGGGAGAGCAATCGCCCGATTTCCGAGAGGGGCGGGATCGAGTTCCGCCTGTGGTAGTCCATTTTTTGTGTGTTTTAATTTCAAAACCACTTATTCTATTGATTTAAGCTTTATTGCAAAAACAAAACTATGTACTAAAAGGTAGACTTAACGCCGTAGGGCATTCTCTACCAGTTATACCTTTGAGCTAAGCAGAAATGAATAGACCATTTGTGGTAAATTTTATCTAATTTTATTCTTTATTAATAATAGTCGATTTTGACCACGGCGACTAATCTTAACAGAGATCAGCCAACTACGCAGGAGATATTATAGTGCACAAGTGTGAGCGCAATACACAGCAGCACTCTCTGTTCTATCACACTCATAGTTCGGTGAGAAGGCAATCCGACATGACCGGAGGGAGATCGATCGATGCGCACCGAGCCACGGGGGTGTAACACCGACAGCTTCCCGACTCCGAGCTGTTGCAGAGAAATTCATGACAGAAAATCTCAGAAACAATTTTGACTTGACCTGGGATTCGAACCCAGGATCTCTCGGAAGTAAGGCAGAAACTTAGCCACTACGCCAACGAGGTTTTTTTATTAATTGTATGTGGTCCTTATAAATAAATAAATTATTATTATTATTTCAATTTCCAGGTGCAAATCACCAAGCTAGGTGACCTGATGTACATGAGTCTGCGTCTAGTGTCCGGTACAAAGGAGGGCACGGTGCTATACCTCGCCGTGCCGCCGGGACTGGACGTGATGCTAACCAGCTCGCTGGCCGGCAGCGCGCTGCTGAAGGCGGCTGTGCAAGGTAGGATTTTACAAATATAAATATATTTATTTGTACAAAACATTGAAATGAGACACTTTTACGAATTATTTCGCGATTTATTTAAAATTCCACCAGATTGGGATCCTGTTTTAGCCAAGACTCAAGCTCGACCCCGCATTGCAAGACCTCAAGATACTGTTAGCTCATTTTGTGTGGATAGGAACGTAACTTAATATTTTTGAGTGATTAACACCTTAGTCTACCTGTGACCACGGACGCTGAAAAGGGTCCGAAACGTCAGGTTAAAACAAAATGTAAATAAATCGCGAAATAATCCGTAAAAGTGTCTCATTTCAATGTCTACTGTTCGCGTAAACCGAAGAAACAAATACACAAAACATGGAATTTTAAAGTTGTTGCTAGCAGGGCGTGTACACATGCATGCAAATATAGGTAATTAATTGGTTAGGTACCTACTATTTATTATTATTATTATTATTAAATGACAATATGTAAATAAACCTAGTATCTACGTCAAGAGATTTTTAAATGTCATACAATAAACAATTCCATCAAATTAAAATGTAACTAACTTTATAAAAATATTATCTTTGAGCCATTTTACAAGTTTCTTCTTAAAGCATAATATTGGTAGCTGTTTTATGTCATTTGGAATTTTAGAAGTTCGAGAACAAATGTTCAAGTTTCGGCCCATTATACTCGCCATGATCTTAAAAACGGTGCCGCAATCATATTTCCAGGACCTAGCCACGGTAATATGATCTATACAGTATTGTAACTCGGCCGTGTCCTTGAAATAAGTGCCTACCACGGTCTACAGCCGCGCGGTACGTAAGCATGAGATAGGGCTGTCGCTGTTAGCGTTTAAATTGCATCTGCCTACTTTGAGTTTGAAATTTGAAATTGTAAAATTACTTTTTATTTATTAGCACAGATACTTACTAAGTATAACTTACAATATGTATGTATTTATTTACAAAAAAAAAGTATTTAAGTATGTATATCCGTTATCTAGTACCCATAACACAAGCCTCGCAGCTTACTGTGGGACTAGAGAATTGGTGTGCTTGTTGAGAAATATTTATTATTATTATTACTATAAAATATTAATGTAATTACATAAAACACTTTGTGAATTGAATAGAAAGTGTTCAATAAAAATGCATGTTGTTTTTTGATTGATAGATTTAATTAAAAAAACATGATTATAATAACCAGTTGAAAAAGATAATTATTTTGCTTTAAATTTCCACTAAACGACGCCAGCGCAGGAATTCAAATGCATCCAACTGTATCCACTTGAAAAAACTAGAGCTGGAAGGCGCAGGACTTAAAGTACAACTCACAACGTGACATAGAAGATGCACAACACTGACACCAACAAAACACTGTAAGTCTTGAGACTTTTTCAAGTGGTTACATTTGGATGTATTTGGATTCCTGCGCTGGCGTCGTTTAGTGGAAATTTTTGAGCAAAACCATACCAGCATTGTCTCCATCCCTGGAACCTCGAAAGATGGCATCTTGAAATCTGGTGTTCACGCCACTAAATCACGCAGGTCGTCAAGACAGACGTCTTCATTATTATCCTAGCGTTGTTCCAGTGACAGAGATGGCTATATATGAAAATAAGGACAACTGCTTAGAGTGCAAGGTAGGAATGAATGCCAGATGTTATTAGCCGCCCCAGAGCCTCTGACCAATTTCTATCGTTATTAACCGGGAGCAACAGCTCAACGTGCCTTCCGAAGCATGGAGATGCTTGTAAATATATGTCACATGTATGGTCAGAATGGTCACCCATCCCAAACATGACCACGTCGTATGTTGCTTAACGGTGTCACTATTAAGCGCTGCCACCACTGCGCTACAATCACCTCAACTTTACTTACTCCCATACGTTGCTCAGATCCGAAAGTAAGTAGCTTTAGCAGTTGTGGTATTAGTTTTCCAAATGATCTTCGTATCGAGTATAATCGATCTATCGAACCCGCACTGTCCAAAAATTTTTGTGCTTGAACATGTCTGTTTGTACTGGTCTGGGTGTTATATTTATATATTTAAGTTTATTTGTAATACCTACCACTGTTGATTCTGATATCTGTAACACAAGTGCTAGTGTAAGCTACTTACCACGGAGTCAGATCAATGTATGTGATGTTGTTGTTTATTTATTATAACACGTTTTTTTTTCTCTTTCCAGCTCTCGGCTACACAGAATACGTGAACGCAAACTTACACGGACGCGACATAAAGTCCCTACTGCGAATCAACGATCGAAATTGGACCGAAAACGCGGACCATCTAGCGCAGCCTCCGGAGTACAACCCCTTGCCGGCGATCACCAAAAATGGAATAGATTATACGAATAAAACATACGATGAAAATTATGTGGAGAATCTCATAGGACCGAATCCACCTCTATTGACCGATTTGAACATAAAAACGACGAAAATATTCTTTGATCCGTCCAGACTGAATAAGCAGATCAACTTGAATATAAACCTGAAGAGTGAAGATATAGCCAAGAGTTTGAAAGCGTGGGTCAGTAGAGGCGCGCTGGCACCGACATCGGATTTCTTTCAAATTTATCATAAGATCAAGTCGAATAAGATCACTTATAATAGAGAAGACTCAGATTGACGTGTTTTGGTTTGGAATAAATATTATTTTAACATAATGCACTTTTTTTCTGTATTGATAGTTCTTTATCGGTCAGCACATGAGGCTACCCATTTTTGTTGCAAAGTCGCCCGTATTACAAGCGTATAAAATACAGCAGTTTGTACCGTTACGTGCTGGCCACCGTTCATTGGCTGTCAGAAAAATCCCCCCCACCAGATTTTGCAATTTGGATTCTCTAGAAATGACATTCATGAGGTTTAGTGTATTTATGATCCGATTTTTTTGAGAGAAATTATATCTTGTTGTTTAAGTCGCCTTTAATTCGCTTTAAGTTTAAAAATTTTTTTTTTAATTTTTCAAGGGATGGTTGCATCAGGTTTTTTTTCTGACTAGTGTTACCTACAGGGTGTATGTTTGCGGAGTGTGCCATTTAGAAGGTTTTTATGAAAGAACTAGTGAAAACTTGTATCATGTTTCTTTGAAAAAAAAAAGTTACGGACAGAAGACATTTCTGTAAAAATATATTTTTTTAAACTTTAACCATCAATACCTCATTAACCGCTAACTTCCCAGGTATAGTGTAAAGGAAAAAACATATCGTATCAAATGGAAGAATATTTGGTATTCGGCTTCGGTAAGGTTTTTTTTATATTCTATCAAAGTGTAACTAATCAAACACATCATCATCATAGGCCTCATCCGTCTATAGCAGACGATTTAAGCAGTGTCTGCTGCAAGGCACTTCTTATTATGGCTGAATAAGCCAATCCGAGAGCGACAAACTCTTCCGCATTTAAGGCACGGGAAGGCAGCGGCAGGTGGATCATCGCCGCTCTGATGCCTTTTTTCCCTTCTGTCAGCCAGCACATTGAACCAGGCATCGTCGTGAATTTTAAGTCCATCCTTCACACGTTTACGCCACTCGTTCCTGGAATCAGCAAACTTCTCCCAGCCCTCCTGTTTGATGTTAAAGGCGTGCATGTCCCGCTTTGCACAGTCTTTGAAACGAAGCATCGGCCTCCCAACGGCTCTTTTTGCGTTCGCTACTTCGCCTAACAGGACACACCGCGGCAAACGGAAGGGCTCCATCCGGTGCACATGCCCCAACCACCACAAACGCCTCTGTTTGAGCAGGGCGGTAATCAAACACAGAACTCCCATAAATCGCATTTTATTTTCGATCACAAAAATTGGGCTTTTTAGAACCATTGTACGTCTTAACAATTTTTTTAGGGCTTGGCCGAAAACTCTTATAAATAGGCTCAACGTATTATGAATAGACAATCATTTCTTCGCACTTCTTAAAAATAACAAAACAGCTTTAAAATATAAACCACTTCATAAAAAAAACCAAACACGTCTATTTAGGTTTTCTGTCCTCTAAGCTTAGTCAACCCAAGAAAGCTTTTATTTCATGATAGCTAGGTATCTTGGGTTTAATTAGAAGAAAATTAGTTTTGATGTTATGAAGAGGCGTGTTTTTGAAAAAAAAATTCAAATGAAAATGCATTTTATTTTTAAAAAACAAAAAAGAACTTTTTTAACAACCACAATTTCAATTCTCTATTCATAACCCGCGACTTAACCAACCTTAACATTAAAATATGAGAGTCGGCAAGTTAATTATTTAGTTTAAAATGTACCTATCTAGTGATTTATGAACATCATGAACACAGGATATAAATTAGGAACAATTTTTTTTTGTTAACATACATATGCGGACAAATCTGGAATTTGAACGAAAACTGGGTCCCTATTGCGATCTTGTTTAGTGTGACGCGTCTGCAAGCGCGGCCGCGCGGTTGGTAAGCGTCGCGGTTCACGAGCTTTGAGTGCCTAAGATCGTTACATAGTAAAATAAACCGCGCGGACGGTGTTTGGGCCGCGTTGTACAACCGCGCGCGGGCAAGGAGCCACTGTCTGCCAGTACGCGTTACACAGTCACGCAGATCAGCCTTTATTTCCACAAATAATATAATATAACAAATGCGAGAAGTCTCATTGCGACTGTACGAGGTGGCAAACCGCGTGGCACTGAACTCGTTTTATAGATTCGAGCGGGTCATCCGCGAGCTTGCAAGCCGCGCTTACCACCCGCGCGGACGGTACGCGTCACTGTGAAACCAGCCTTAGGTTTAACAGCAGCTCCGTTAATTGTATTTTTTTAAAATAAGTAATCAATAATAATTAACGCTGCAAGTAAGCGGAAAGCCAGATCTACTGATATAGGCTAACGAGATCGCGTGTGACCGTCCCGCAGGGCGATAGATTTTGAAGGGTACGGAGTATTCTAGTTGTAGATGTAAGCGGGTGATTTCACGTGCTTTCCAACGTTAGTCGCAGCCAATTTATTATATCTAATATATCAATGAACAATAAAATCGACCCATCGTAATAGGCAACGAATTGATGAAAAAAATCGGCTGTCTGTAAAGTCGGTTTACTGACGATAGTTAAACGTGACAACGTCTTTGTCACGTTGCCTCTTTGTCGCTCGTTACGCGCTCTCGCTTGCACATTGAATGGAACGCCTCAGAGCGAGGTAACGCCGCATGCGTCATTTTGTTTGGTACGTGCAGCCGGCTCCATCCAATTATAAGACGTTGTCACGTCAAAAAAAATAAGCCTTGTACATTTTGAAGGTCTTTTGAAGGTATTTTTCGAGCTTTATTTTCACATAGCCTACATTTGGTTGGACGAATTGGTCGCACTAAAGTGTATACTAATTACGACCTACCTCGCCCCCCGAGCGCCTGTCACCCCGTTTTTTGGCAAGTACGGTCGCTTACGATATTGTCAGACTAAACATTTAAAGAAAATAACAAACTCCATAATATTTAGTTCTCATTTGGAAATAATTGGACAACCTGTGTCGGAAAATAAGGAAACAGATCAAATTATAGCGTTTAAACTAGTAACAGAAAACAAGATTTTTCAAGACTAAATGCTTAGTCACACAGAGAGCGGCATGAATACCTCTAATGAATATTTACTTACATTAAAACACACTTAAAGAAAAAACTGCAAAGGTGTTTCTTTCAGATGTTGTAGATACCACAATATTAATGAAGCCATGGTTCATTTATGATGTGGCTGCAGCCTAAGCAGCACTTATAGAAATTCGGACCGAAGAGTAAGTGTCACGGTAGCTCAATTGGGAGAGCAATCGCCCGGCTTGCGAGAGTTGCGGGTTCGAGTCCCTCCTGTGGCAGTCCGTTTTAATTTCACATTGTAAAGAAATGCATTGTTAATGCTAAAAAATATAAAAACTTAATCTACTTACATGCCCGAGTCATGATGACGGTAATTAAGTAATCGTTTTGCCATGACAAAGATAACTTCTAGCTAGAGGTCCTGATTAGTTCTGTTTTGATTTAATTTTGGCGTGAATGATTCAGGGTTAGGAAGCTAAAGGGAAGCGCTTCTTACCGACCGGGTGTTATGGTCGGGGCCCAACGTAGTGATCGCTGGTCCCCGACCATAACACTGGTAGCTCTCGACGTAATCGTTGTTTTACATATTCCTCACGATCGAAATCTAACATACCGCGGTTCAGGTGCGGTAGTAGGCTAACAGCGCCATCTAGCCTATGGAGCCGTATCAGTGCTCGCTTTTAAGCATGCTAGGTATAAGTTCTGAATGCGAATGCGAAAGGCGAATGGCGAACGATAAAGGTCGCCACTACATATTTTTTTCTAATGTAGGTATAGCTCGATTATACGCTCTCTGAGTGACTAAGGCCATTAATAAAATATAACCTTATATAATATTTAATCATCACATTAAAATAATTAAAACTAAGAACATATTTTAGACTAGAATACCAACTGAATACAATTAACCAATCATATCTCGATATCAACTTAAATTACGTCAATTCCAAAACAAGAAAAAAATATATAATCTTATTATCCACAAATAAAAATGCCACGTCTTTGCCACTTTGAGTATTCAACGCGGAATACATTAATTGGATCTGAAAATCAACCTTATGTTTCTAAAAAAATATCAAACGTGGGCCACGCGTATATTTAGTAACATTTTGTAACGTATTCGTATCGTCAAAACGTTAGAAACTGTCAGTTTCCTTATACAATTACATACATGACATGTAACGAACAGTAAACGTTACGAATACGTTACGATAGTTGTTCGTGCTCACCGCACTGAACTCGTTTAGTAAGTTACAGACAGACGAACCGTTCCAGAAGCGACAGTTGAGTCAGACTAACGAAACTAACGAAAACAAAGGACTTTTAGTAAAATATATAAAAAAAACAGAAACCTAAATAAAATGAAAAATACACTAATGCTGTGACGACATACTTTTGTAATATTGCCACTAATGGGATAATCGGCCACAATGATTTATCAAAATATAAATAATAGACATCGCTCCAAAACTTATTTCATTTATAACAAATAATTTCTCATAAATAATAGGGTTGCAAAGGCGTTTGCATAACAGTATCGATTAATTATTTACTACTATCAATTGTATTATCTACATATAGAATTGAAAAAAAAAACTATGTCAAGAAACAAAAATAAAAATCAGGATAGGAAAACATTATAAGGCATATCACAAAATTTCGGACAATCAAAGCATTTTTTGTCGAAAACTTATTTTCAAGGAATCGAAATTCGGAAGCCGTTACTAAGTAGGATTTTTGTAATAAGATACCTATGTGCCAAAGGAAAATGCAGTTTAGTGCATCCATCTATAATTCCATAACACAAGCCTCGTAGCTTAATTTGGGACTAGAGAATTGGTGTGATTGTTGTGAAATATTTATTTATTTATTATTATTATAAATTACATCTATATGTAATCAGTAATGACATGACATTAGAAATGTAATAATAGATTACTTAATATGTATGTAGTAACAAACTTTCTTACTTCTCAGCGGCCTCCGATTTTCGATTTGTTTCTTAAAAATCAAGTTTTCGGCAAAAAGAACTGCTGTCGGCTGTCAACATTTTGTGATATGGCTCTTAAGGATCACATCACAACATATTTTCCAGCTGAGTAGTTTTTTGCCTAAAACTTGATTTTTAAGAAATAAATCGAATATCGGAGGCGGCTATGAAGTACTTATATACATATTAAGTAATCAATTGCGTTACAACATTCTCAATGTTCAGATCGATGGGCCGAAAGGAAAATTCAGTCCAGTGCATCGTTTTGTACATTGACAATGTTTTAACGCAATTGATTACTTAATATGTATCTGATTACAAAATGTATTCCTTAAAAATCAAAAGTTTTCGTCAAACAAGTGCTAAGCTGTCAAAAATTTTGCCACAGGCCTCTTAATGGCAACATCCATTATATTTGAAAATAGTTATGAAATGCCTATACGGAATCAAACGAACGTAAGCAATATAAGAAAAACTAAATTAATATTAGAATCTAATAAATAAACTCTATGGCAACGCGTTAGTTATGATTGCACCGAATTAAAAATGACACGCAAAAGAGATCTTTGTGTCCGAGTAAACAAGGTTTACATAGATAGCTGTAACACTTAGCAGTTGTAGCTGAACTACAAATATTTGAAGGATAAAAAAAAGTTTGCAGAATATTTAATCAAAAATATTTTAGCACTTAAACCATATTACCATATATGTTTTTTTTATTCATTCTTTAAAACAACACGAGAATATGCCGAATAACTAACTTAGCTCCCAAGCACAGTAAAATAACTCTAATATGGAACTACTTGGATACTTCAACAAAATATACGGATACTCCTCGCCTGAGGAAAATCATTATTTTAAAGTGACGCATTGGTCGAAAAACTTGCGTATTTAAAAAAATAAATTGACAAGCATATAAACGCAAAGCCTTCTTAAAATTTTGACCGTATGAAAAGCATCCCGAATTTTTAAATCAACTTTATTATTGTAATCTTATAGATCTCACTAGAAATCTTATGAACATTCCTTATATTTTACCAATGTGAAACAAATATTGATATGTTTTGGTTGACTTTACTATTTTTCAACTGGTTTATGACGAATTTGATCAGAATCTAAGAAGATACTTATTTTACCAACAATTTTTTGACTAGCTTAATGATAATGGCTTAAAAACATTACAAATATTATATTGTACAATATAAATAAAATAATTATACTCCGCGGCGTACATAATATACGAATGTGTCTACTTTGGACACAAAATATATAAATTTATTTATTCTAATCTTAGAACTATATAATAAAATCCATTATTTTCAAACTGAGCACCTTTGAAACGCAAAAAAGCACTAGCTAATAGTTCAAAAAACTTTGCATAATCATAGATTAAATAACATTCCTCCAATCATAGATAACCGAAAACTTTTTCAAAAATCTTAATAGCTAGAAGAGAACTACCTACTCGTTTTAATATATTAAAAACTTTTTAAAAGTGACTAATTTTTTTAATCGAATTTTGTACTTAAAAATGTCCGAAACAACCTCTTTTAATCTATGACGCCGTAGACAAAATTCTCCAGTTTTTAACTTGAAAATATTGTCTATGGTACAACTTCCGGTTTTCGATATAAGCTACATCACATTTCCTTCGACTGATCACAGAATTTTGACCCTGCCACCAAGCAAGTATTACTACTGTCATATTGTATTTTGTCTCTCTCTCACTTTTGATGTAAAGGAGAGACGAAAGAACATATCTACTACCTATCTGTATTACGCAGTCAAAATAAAAAAATATCTGATCACTTTGGTACAACATGAGAAGATATAAAGTTGTCATTTAAATGATTCAAAGACAATTTTAACATATTATTTTGATATAGTTTCAAATTGTCTTTTTATTTTTGTAAGTAATTCCTGTTACGTACACAATGAATCAACACAATACAAATACAAAATAAATACAATATGACAGTAGTCAACAACCAAACATCACACTACGCTTTATCACACATCCCATACAAACCTCATACATTTGCCATACAAAATAACTCCACACCTAATTCCATACAAATAAAGATCAACACATTTGTATTTGGCTATAAAATTTTATCAACGTAACTTTTTTTATCAAATTATTTAATCTTAAAAAAGTTTCAAGCTAAATTCTACCTTTTTAATAAAACCGAGAGACTCAAGTTTTCTTGAAGATTAACTTGGGTTTTTAAATACCTGCATAGCATAGAGCAAAGTCACTTCCCGTGTCTGTCCCTTTGTATGTATCTATGCTTAGATCTTAAAAAACTACTAAAAGGATTTATGCATTTTTTAAAATAGATATGAGTGATGCAAGTGGAAGTTTTATATGTATAATAACATACTTAATATATGAAAGAAACTCTGATGATTTTAAGATTTCTAATCAACGCGAGCGAGGCCCTTGGCGGGAAGCTAGTACCTATGCAACGAAGGTAAATTATTTTCAAGGTTTTTTCTCAGTCATGTTACTTTATTTTTTTTGCATTTACAATGAAAATTTCTTTACAATGTGAAATTAAAACACAAATAAAAATCTTTAAGTATGTTTTAATGTCACATTGTAAATAAATTTGTATTGTTAATGCTAAAAAATTAAGTAACTTAATAAATTTGCTGATTTTATTGATTTAATTGATAAACAGCTGAAAAAGTGTTTCATTCGGATTTTTTAGGTATCTTACCACAACAGTGATGGATTATAGCTGGTTGCAGGCTAAGGAGCACTTAAAGAAATTCGGACCGATGAGTAAGTGTCACGGTAGCTCAATTGAGAGAGCAATCGCCCGGCTTGCGAGAGGTGCGGGTTCGAGTCCCGCCTGTGGCAGCCCATTTTTAATTAAGTGTGTTTTCTCATTTTTTCATAGTTTTAAACATCTTCTAATTATTAAATAATGCAGATAGAATGATATAGCCAAATGAATCTTTAATCAATACTTAACTAAGCTGGTCTTACATCTTTAGAGTTGAGCTCAGGCGGTGTTATGTGTGACATAGTCATATGCCTCCTGAAACATAGGAAAAGACGGAACTTCTGAAAACACTGTCTATTGGTAACCAAGGTCATATGCGAAAAAATACAAAGTAAATCTTAGTCAAAAATGACGCCACGGGTGTATTTTTTTATTAGTTGACAACCATAGTTCATCTACAAACCTCAGTGGTTCCCACAGAAAACCAGCGCTATGGCTTGCCGTGGCAATAATGCTGAGTGGGGACCAATTTGGTCATTATATTACATTCATTTTCTTTTTGGTTTGCTTAATTTTAGTTTAAATTTTCACTATATTGTATTGTAATATGTGCCAAATAAATATTTCTTCTATAATAAGAAGCTAATTTTATTTCTCTCTAAGTTTTATTAGCTTATTTATTACTAGTGGACCCCGCAGATGTTGTTATGCCCATTGCTTTTTTGAAAAAAATTCTTATCATTTAAACCTTCCCTGGACATCCACGAATATTTTGAGATTATAGTTATTTAAATCGGTTCAGCCGTTCTCAAGTTTTAGCCAGACTAAAAGCAATTTAATTCTATATATATAAGATATCATTTGTTTTCAATAGTTGAAAGGAGATTTAGAATCATGACCATAGACTGCCAATAAAATAAACCCTTTTCCCTTAAAACATATCTGACATACATAATATAATTTAAAAAATAAACATACCTCAATCCCCTCTCCCCCCTAAAAGACAGACTACACATAGTACAACTCTTGTAATCGATCTTTTTGTCTTCTTTTCCCGCCACAACTCTCCTATCTATGGTCACTTCTATCTTCTCTATGGTCGGATCTATCTTGTCTATGTTTGGATCTGCTATCTCTATCTCTGAACACTTCTCTGTCTTACTCTGCATTGTATTCTGGTCCACTGTAAACGTCTTCGTTGGTTTTTTATCAGATGGCTGGATTTTTGGTTTTATCAAGTCTGTGAAGAATTGAAATGTAGTGATAAATAATAATAAAAAAAAATCACATCAATCACACCAATTCTCTAGTCCCAAATTAAGCTACAAGGCTTGTGTTATGGGTAGTAGACAACGGATAAACATACTTAAATACTTCGTTTTTTTAAATAAATACATGTTATACATTGAAAACACCCAGACCAGTACAAACACACATGTTTATGCACACTTATGCTTGTACTGTGCGGGGTATCGAACCCGCGACCCTTGGTTTTAGAAGTCCGACCTGTGGACCACGGCACCAAGCGGTCGTCAAGATAAGTAAGATTTTAAGGTGTTGGTGGCGCTGTGGTGGCTATTACTTTGGTAGTGTTAGCAAAGTAAGCAACCTCAGGCGAGGTCGTGTTTGGGATGGATGACCATGGCAATAATGCTGAGTGGTGGCCAATTTGATTATACCTAATTACACTTTCCTTTCATATGAGTTTTATGTATACTTAGTCCTAGTTTTGAGTATATTTAGTCCTAGTCCTGTGTCAATTTTCAAGTGCAGTTTATTATCCAGATTTTTTTTTCTTTCTTTCTTTATTTCATTCCAACGCGACGTCTATTCATAAGCTGTTGGTCCCAGTTAATATCGACAGCTATTAGTTGTTCTGGCCTGACCCCTCAGGAAGCTCAATAACATCTGACAGTAAGGTTGGTCACTTACCTTACAAACACCCCACCCCTCCACCGCACCGCACTGTGGGGTGAGCACGAACAACTATCGTTACGTATTCGTAGCGTTAAGCCATTGTTAACTTGTCAATTTGTATGGGAAAACTGACAGTTTCTGACGTTTGGACGACACGAATACGTTACGATAATGTTCGTGCTCTCCCCTCGGAGCCCGGTGGCCGAGTACCTAGGGCTCGAACCACCTCAAAGTTGAGGTAAGGCTTGTGCCCAGCAGTCTTAAAAGTAATTTAATTGGGATGATGACACCTCTCTTAAATATTGTCAAGAACATGGTGTTTAAAAAACATAGCCCCTATGAAGTTAATACAACCAATATATTTCAAAAAAGTTTTAGAAACCAAATTTCAAACACACAAAACGCAATAAATATTCGGTCAATTGACTCCGATTTCTGATACATGACCGTGACGTCACAATCATTTATTCCCATACGAAATCTATGGAGGCAGACCGTTTTGACAGATAATAAAAAGTATGTCAACGATTGGTGGTGTCGTCTAGCCAATTCTCTAAATAGACCCACAGGGGCATGTTCACACGTTCCATAAAAGCCTACAACAGCTTCGGCACTATTTCTGGGTTCTAATTACTTGTTTTCTTTCAGATCTAAACGCGATATACTTTTAAATGAGTATTAGAAACTGCTTGACGTTTTGGCTGGATTCCACACAGCCGTGGTCACTGACTCATCTGACTAAGCTCGTGACCACGGCTTTGTGAAATTGATTTATTTATTAGCTTTATTGCACAACAAATCTATGTACAAAAGGTGGACTTACAGCCGTAGGGCATTCTCCACCAGTCATACCTTTGGGCTAAGCAGAAATGATTCAATCAATCCAGCGACCTGATAACGAGTAATCGACGACCACTTTGGTGTAATGGTCAAGAAGTTGACTATTAAACAAGAGGTCGCAGGTTCGATCCCCGCACTGTAAAAAGATGCGTGTGCATGAACATGTCTGTTTGTACTGGTCTGGGTGTTACATGTATTTATTTAAGTCTGCACTGTTGATTCTGATATCTGTAACACAAGTGCTTTATTTAGCTGCTTACGACGGATCAGATTAATGTATGTGATGTGGTTGTATATTTATTTATTTATCACCGCAGTGATTAACTTGCAACATGCACACAAATGTATGTATAGTACGGGGATCGAACCAGCGACCTCTTGGTTAATAGTCCACATCTTGACCATTACACCAAAGTGGTTGTCAGGCGGTATCTTAAGCTCACTTAAGAGGGTAATTTTGCAAAAAAAATGAGTAGCTTGATGTAAAGCCGTGAGTACAATTTACCTTTAGCAAGTATGAGCACATGTGGCACTCCCATAACGCGGTCCGGGCTCTCGCTCTTCGGTTCTCCTGCACCTAGACTTTTCATCGCCCCTACTTCCTTCGAGCCTTCGACAATCCTGCTCAGTGGTAGGGCTTCATCGCTCGAGCCGTCAGAATCGCTCCGCTGTTGCGATTGACGCTTCTTCACTCGCTTGCGAAATCTGCAAGATAAAGAAAGTTTAATCAATTTCGATGAAGTTTTTGACGTGACAACGTCTTATAATTCGATGGAGCCGTCTGCACGCACCAAAAACGTTACCTCGCTCTGAGGCGTTCCATTCAAGGATTGAAGTGCAAGCGAGAGCGCGGAACGAGCGCAAAGAGGCAACGTGACAAAGACGTTGTCACGTTCAACTATCGTCTGTAAACCGACTTAACAGACAACCGATTTTTTTTTTGTAAATTAGAGGAACCTGCAGATGTTAAAAATTCAAATTCAAATTTCTTCGAATGCTTATAAATAGGGTAGATTACATAAAAAAAGTGGTCGTAAATACATAAAATAGATCTTTGACCTATTTAGCCATATAAAATCGCATGCAAATGTTTAAATAATACATTTATGGAAAAATGATTGATTAATTAAAATGTTTAAAAATTGAATTTATTAAAATGTCAAGAGTAGAAATTATATTTGTATGTCAATTCTCTCAAAAAAATAATATCAAATAAGATTTTGCATCGACTATATTAAGGTCTTCCGACCATTGTTTTAAAAATATCAAAACTTCATCTCTTATATACATACATATAAAAATGAATTGCTGTTCGTTAGTCTCACTAAAACTCGAGAACGGCTGAACCTATTTGAATAATTTTAGTCTTGAAATATATGTGGAAGTTCATGGAATATATGTGGACGGTTTGAACAATAAGAAAATAGGAAAAAAAAAAGTGCAACCAGCGAACAGGACAGCATCTGTCGAGTCCTCTATTTGTATATATTTTTTGATTTGAAAATCTTGTCCTTGACAATAAGGAACACATAATATAAGAACCATCTAATTCTATGCAGTGGAAGTTATATGTGAAAACTCTTAATTTTGCCCACATCCCAGTTACTAATTGAGCTAAAAGTTTTTATACATGTTTAGTCTTGATAACATTGCACAAATTGTTAATAGTTATTTGTTATACAAGAGTGCAAAGTTGCTTTTTAACCGCGTGTTCAATTTTGATGACCGAGCAAGCGAAGGATTCTAAAATTGAATCACGAGCGCAGCGAGTGATTCAAAATTAGAATCCTGAGCGTTAGCGAGGGAATCAAAAGGGCACGAGGTGAAAAATACTTTGCACTGGAGTGCAACACGTAACTTTTCATTCCACCTCAGCGAGGAAATGACTAAATGCAAATAAAACCGTTGACAATCACAAGATAGCTACTTTTATTCCAGTTTAGGTATTAACTACTACATTATGACAGGTAAGTATTACAGAATAATCTTTAAATTATAACAAGATAATACTTAGGTATAATTAATAAAAAATTAAAGTAACGTTGCTACAGTTATTTAAATCGAGTGTAATATTTTTGTTGGGTACTGTAATATTGGTGTTAGTCACTTGTGTACTGTTTTTCGAGTGCTTGCTTTCTTGTCCTCGGATAATTCTATAAAATATGCCAGCAAAACGTTTTCTGAGAAAGTTTTGGCTCCTTTTGCTAGTCGCCACGTGTTGAACATAACGTACTGTTTTAAATACTTCTCGCGTGATTGTTGAGGGAGAAAGATCATTTGCGCATTATTAACAGTTTTAGTCAATTCTGTTGGCGTCAAACAAACTTCCTCGTCGCTAGAAACAGTCATTTTAGTTTTTTCACTTGTTTTCAAGTTTCTTGTTTTTAATTTAAGGTTTAACAATGACATGAAAAAATGCCGCGTAAAGAACCGCCAACAAAGCAAATTGGAAAAAGAACACCAAGAAGGTTCCGAGTTTGAGTTTTTAACAAATTAAAAAAATGTTGTATGATATATTCGGCACCATAGAGGTAGCAATAAATAGGTTTAATGATTTTTTTAATTCACAAACTTGGTGCACACGATGTTCTAAATTCAAATTTACTTTAACCTCTAGTGAATAAAAACGGCTTTTCCACTCAGATATTGAAGAGCAAAATGACTCTTTCCGAGATGGTGGGATGAAAAAAACCTTGATGAACAAGTTTATTTTGTTAAGTACTTGTTTGAATACAACTTACCGTTTCCTCGGCCTCTTATACACAACAACAGGCTTCTTAGGCTTCTCCTCATTATTGTTTATGTTGACAAACTTAGTAGCCGGCCGCTCTGCCTCTTCGCTACTCGATATGCTGGTCTTGTCGCAAGCGAAGAGATCTGTTTCGTTGCTGAGTTCGTTGCTGTCGATTTGCTCACTGTTTTAGGGAAAGAGAGTAATAAGAGTAATTTTTAATCAAATCATTAAAGGTTTAGGCTCTCTGGATGTCAGAAACAGATTTTTATTTATTACAAATTAACTTTTAAAAAAATTTGCATTGTTTGATTGTCATGGCAATTTGGCTCTGGTTTTTGATGATGCTGCTATCTCTGAGGTCCCGGGATCAATCCCTGAACAAAGACTAAATTAAATAAAACAACTATGTTTGTTGCATTGGTCTGGGTTTTAGGATACCTGTATTGTTTCTGATTTTCATAACACAAGTGCATAAGCCACTTATTTTGGGTACAGTCAGAGCAACTTAAGCGATGTTGTCCTCATTTATTATTATTATAAAATATATGGCAGTCATTCACATAGTGTTTCTTTTTTATGGTACAGTAGAATCCCGATTATCCAAATCCATATAATCCGAACATCCGATTATCAAGCAGCTTGAAATTTTATACCGATCAACTAGACCAGTGGTAATTCGGGTAGTCATAGTTTTAATTGATTCGGATAGTCAGGATTCTACTGTAATTGAGTGTTAGAAGCTCATGACGCCAGCATACATCCAACTGTAACCACTTGAAGAAACTAGAGCTGGAAGTCGCAGAACTCACAATACAACTCACAACATGACACAGAAGATGCACCTGGAAACACAACACTGACACTAACAAAACTCTTGATATGTTTCAAAGCAAAATAATTCTCTATTTCTCGATTTCCACAATGTAATGCCTTGTTCCTTCAACTATAAAAGAATAACGCAACACCCAGTTTTGATAATCAAATTTCAAATGATCCTAAAACCTGCCAACAAATAGCTAATGTTGATATTTGCTCCAATGGCCTTGGAGCTCACTTGCAAGAATGATTAAGCCATTGCAAGGACTCATTATACTTTTAAATTACAACAAATAACATTGCAACATGTAAATGCTTACCTCTGTTCCGAGGCATCGCTCAGGGCCGCCGTCTCAAGCTGTTTTATTTGAAAAGTAATGTTTATCCTCTTGTAAATCTCCTCTGTTATATTCCGACATTTTTCGTACTTTGAATCTAGTGTATCCTTTACAGACCACACTGCCTGCTGGTTCTGAACAGACATTTTCGTATAAGAGTCTTATTGGATCACCAGGGTTACTTTTCTCGCTGGTCCACAGCGATTTGTTTGAGAAATGTTAAGCAACACCGCCATTTCTACAACACACCAAAAGCAAGGATTTCGAAACAATTATATCGGTCTTCAATGGACTTTCAGCGTCTTCCCAAGTTGAAAACGTAACTTGAACTGAATTTTGGCATAATTTTACACTCTAAAGAGCTGTTCGAACCACTAGGAAACAAGATTTCAGGAACAAAGAATCATCAAACGTATATTTTATGGCACAATAAAAGTCAATGCAGCAGATTGTGAGCGGAAACTACAGGACTAGACAATAATATGGTTCCAGCACACATTTACTGTTTGTAACAATAATTAAATGCTAATAACAATAAAAACAAATTAAAACTACTACAACGCCGATGCGGCTTTTTTGAGTTTTTTTGACGTTTCTAATTTATTTAGTGTTGCTTTGCTAATTACCCATAACCCCAGATCCAGACGTTGGGTGAACAGTTGGCTGAAAAATTTATCACCCTATCAGTGGATTTGGAATAAAATCGTTGGCTGCAACGGTGATTGGTGCTTTGCTGGTCTTTCTTTTTCTAATGGCCAATAGCGTTAGTTTTCGAGCCAACTGTTTGCCCAACGTGTGGTGCGGGCTTAAACCCATAATTCACATTGAAATGTACCCAATTCCATAGACCAAATACTTTTTCCATTCTCCGATATTTTCTCGATTAATTTTGCTATAAAAAAATTCACAGATTCTGTTAATTCTATATCTTAATCTTTTTTGACTATACCCAATAACGAACGAATTTACGAAAATAAAGGCAATAGAGAACATTAACGGATATTCTTCTGCATATTTATTCGGATAGCAGCACAGCACTACTAAGACAGCTAGAAAAAAAAACCTTTCCCGCTATTTTTTGACAGCTGACAAATGTTGTTTTGGTAGCCGCTGTTTCATATGTTTAAGAAAAATTTGATTTTAATAAATTTACAGACTTATTATCGTAATCATGGTGTCGCCGTAGATAAATAAATGCCTAGTCACTGTTGTGGCGGTTAATTGAAGTTAAGAACTATTTGTTGTGTGGTAAACGACTTAAAATGGCTAAGAAATTGGGCAAAGATAAGAAACTGTTAGCGAAACTGGTCACTGAAACCGAAGAAAGGAAGCCGTGTGCGTTTTGTGAAAGAGAAATCGACGATGAGATCACGTACGGAAAACTGTATTCAATCGGCAACATACATTGCCATTATTTTTGTGTGGTAAGTGTTCTATAATCCCACAACCTATTTGGGTAGGGTCAGTGATTAAACGTATTGTGTTAATTTTAAATCAACTGTTTATCCTTCCTACCTTCGTCCAAGACTAAAAGATACTCATATAAGCCAAATCAATAATTCACAGAGGATCAGTTAGTCCTGATTTCAATGAAATTACTATGCCTTCTAGGAAATTTCTATTTCTCCTAATTGAAGTGTTCTAACCTATTGCAATCTATTTCATACAGTTGCTATCCTGCTGTTTGGTTCAGAAAGGGAAGGATGAGGAAGGCCTCTTTGGTTTCTTGTACCAGGACATTTTGGCTGAGTTGGAGAGAAGTAAGAAACATGTAAGTATATACCTATATACCACATACTGATGTCGTCGTCAGCCTATATACGTCCCACTGCTGGGCACAGGCCTCACCTCAACTATGAGGTGGTACGAGCCATACTCCACCACGCGGGCTCAGTGCGGATTGGTGGAGGGGTGTGTGTAAGGTAAGTGACCATCCTTACTATCAGATGTTATTAAGCCGCCCGAGGGCCTCCAACCAGGCTTAACAACTAATATCTATCGATATTAACCGGGACCAACAGCTTAATGTGCCTTCCGAAGCACGGAGATGCTTGTAAATAGCCGTCACTTAAATGGTCAGAATGGTCACCCATCCCAAACATGACTGCGCCATAGGTTGCTTAACTTTTGGTATCACTACCAAAGCGCTGCAACCACTGCGCCACAAGCACATACTGATGGATCCTATGAAATCTGCAATTTCTTGTATTTTGTAATTGCCAGCTTAATTTATTTGATGATTTTGTATAGTAAGAATCTATCAAACTAATACATAGTCTTTGTAGCTCAGTATACCTTTAGAAACATAAATATTTTAGCACTTTTTATTAGAAAGGAATTGGCTTCACAATTTATAGAAAATGTTTTAATGACTTAACAGATTAAAATATACACTCAATGGGTTAAGATGTGTATCTTACATAGCATACAAAGAAGATAAATGTTTTTTTTTTGGATTAGTGAGGACTTTTGGTTCTTCAAAGCATATATAGAGTGCTTTGGTGTATACTTACACCTCTTCACTCACTGCAAACATTGTTTGTAAGCAGTAAGTAAAAGTACATTAAAGGCCAGTCTTAATATCATATTTACCATGGACTGAAAGTCAAAATGTCAGTTTCATATTAAAAAGCTATCTGATCTCTATCTACCGTTTCAGTTTTTAGTTCAGTTTGAGATTTTCTGTCATGAATTTCTCAAAAACAGCTTGGAATCGGGAAGTGGGCGGTGTTACACCCCAGTGTCTCGGAAAGCATGTTAAGCCGTTTGTCCTGCGCCTGATCTCTCTCCGGTCATGTTGGATTGCCGTCTCACAGAACTTTGAGAGTGAGTGCACCTGTGTATTGCGCTCACACTTGTGCACTATAATATCTCCTGTGCAGTTGACTATCTCAACTCAGTTCTCTGTTAAGATTGGCCGCTGTGGTTAAAATCGGCCAGGTGGACTACTACTACTATTAAGGTTTCAGATTTTTCTATGAAGGTGACAGTAGGGCCTGTTATACGATAGTGGTCACTAAACTGGCCGCCATTCATAGACCACTACCAATAATAGATTGACGTGTCTCCTTCTTTGAACAGGGTATCCAAATGTCTTGGTTGTGGACGCTGGGTCAATTTCTGCCAAAGACATTTGATTTCTTTCTTTGACGAAAGCTTTGAAGCGGGTTTGAATCCTGCATGGGTGTTGTATTTAATGTACATATTTAAGTATTTCTATCCCTTATTCTAGTCACCATAGCACAAGCTAACGCTTAGTTTGGGGCTAGGAAATTAGTGTGTTTGTTGAAACATTCATATATATTCTTTATATCCCAAATAAATAGTTAGTTGTTTCAACGAACACAGGTTTGCTCTTGACCTAAGACTTAGGCCGAACGAGGCAAAGACTGAGTCTACGATGGAGAGAGCTCACCTAGAAGATGCCTGTTCACTCTAGCTTTCTTGGTTTCACACACAATTTACCCTATCTCCAGCGATGTTCGTACTGCGGACGTGGTGGCGCCACGCTGGGCTGCTCTCTCAGCCAATGCCGCAAGCAATTCCACCTACCGTGCGGCCGCGAGAGAAGCGCCGTGTCGCTCTTCTACGGGAACTTCAAGTGAGTCACCTTCACAGAACTAGGAAACTACTTACTGCGTATGAATAAAAGGCGTAAGTGCGCGAAAATAACTAACTGCGCTCTTGAAGACGCACTTGATGAGCCTTTGGAGCGTGACAGCAAATATAGCGTATATATTAAAATCATTCTATTATTTATTTTTATTTTAGGAATTCAGACAACGCAGGTCCGTTTTGTTAGAAAAATAAATCTTACAAGCTATATTAGTAACAGAAAAAACAAGCAAAAAAATGCACAATAATGATTATTGGCAATGATAACAAGAGAACTATGAAAACGACAAGTGCACCTCACGCTTTTTACACTACTGTAGATTCTTTGTACTCAGAATAAATTATTTTCTCTTTTTTAGTTAGCAATAAAAGCGCGTTTTTTATTTTCTCAAACTATTATTTAAATTTTAGTTTTGATTAACTATTTATCTTGATCACGCTACAGGTCGTTCTGCGAGAAGCACGCACCCAAACAGAAGATAGCAGAAGATGTGATGTCCAAAGCCAAGCTGCGGATGGCGGCTGATCGGAAGAAGACAAAGACTGCCGTCCAGAAGACTGCAGAAGATAAAGTAGAAGACGGTAAATAACAAATTGAATTCTATTAATATTTTTGCAGTAGAAAATAGCAATTGGCTAGACGACACCACCAATCGTTGACATACTTTTTATTATCTGTCAAAACAGTCTGCCTCCATAGATTTTGTATGGGAATAAATGAACGTGACGTCACGGTCATATATTAGAAATCGGAGTCAATTGACCGAATATTTATTGAGTTTTGTGTGTTTAAAAATTGGTTTCGACAGCTTTTTGGAAATAAACTGGTTATAATTACTTCATAGGGGCTATGCTTTTTAAACGCCATGATCTTGAAAATATTTGAGATAGCTGTCATCATGCCAATTGTCTGAGGCGGGGATCGAACCCGCGTTCATGGGAGTCAGGCCCGTTTGCCTTAACCACTCGGCCACCCAGACATTAGCAATGCCCGTTGAAATTTGCTATTGCTTTTCTAACGCGTAGGCTGCGTTCCGACAGTTGATTATTTCTACTGATTAATATTATCTTGATTTTGCAACTTGAATGATAAAACTATATTTACCTCCTCCCATAGTTCCCATGCAACAACATAAATACGTACATACATACGAGTACGTAAACATTTTTCGGAAAATTAGAATTTTTGACAACTGAATAGCGCGCGGTAATTTCCATAGTCGGTTCCGAAGCCACTGCCTACAATATGTATGCATTTATTTGCGGGAATACCCTATAATCAGGGTTGGCTATTATCAAGATAATTATTTTCTCTGATAATTATCCGATAATTATCCGATAATTATCTGATAATTATCTGATAATTATCGAACTATGAAATCAAATAACGTCTATATAAATGAAAGTTTTTTTTCTATATTTAGATATTACTTTTAGTTTTACCTGTGACTACTTTTGTTAAAAAAAACTATTAATTTTGATATGTGTACGACTAAATTATTGTAATTTTTGAGTGCCATTTACTAATGTTTTAATTAATTTGATGATTGCCATACCCATTAATGAACTATTTTTTGAAAATGCTTTCTTATAAGTTCACGGAACACTTATCGATATTTGTATTACATATGTCGATATCAGACATCACTAGTTTTAGTACCGTAGACACTCGCAACAGCCTACAGCGCCAAAATGGCGATTATCAAATAGGCACAAAAACAGTGTGACAGCCACCTGTCCAGTGGTACTTACTTCAGGTCAGTGGTTTGGATACACATATATATTATTTCGTTTTGTTTTGTACAATAACAGTTACTCGTTATTATCAACGATAATTATCAACACGTAATTATCATGATAATTATCAACGATAATTATCAAGATAATTATCACGATAATTATCCAGGCCAACCCTGCCTATAATGCGTTTCGTGTACACCACCCATGTCATCCAAAATAAGCAAAGTAAAGACCCCCCCGCCTCTCCCATAGTGCTTACGTAATATTTGAACGGCCTACTTGCAAATGTTGACAGTACATCCATACTTAATATTATAAATGCGAAAGTAGCTCTGTCTGTTACTTAATCACGCCTAAACTACTGAACCAATTTGAATGAAATTTGGAATGGAGATATTTTGATACCCGAAAAAAGGTCATGGCTACTTTTTACCGCGGGAAAATGACGCATTCCCATGAGAAAATTCAGGTATGCCGATCGCTTTTACGCCTAAACAACTGAACAGCTTTAAATAAAAATTTGGTAACGAGATAGTTTTAGACTTTAAAGTTGGTAAAACGACAAAACAACGCATTCCAAAAAGACTACCTAACGCGGCCGAAGTCAACGGTAAAAGCTATTTTTTTTGTTAGCCCACATCATCCCACTGCTGGGCAAAGGCCTCCCCCAAACCTCTCCACGGACCCCTGTCTAGGGTCAAAGTTTTCCAATCCATTACATTTTTTGCCAAATCGTCGCACCATCTCTTTCTAGGCGAAAACCGTCCGAAGGCATCCGCTGTGTAACGATTTGGACCCACCTGCCCACGTGTGAATGAATGAATGAATATTTATTTGCTCATAAATAGGGTTACACTGAAGATCCTAATTGTAATATTGTTCGTCCTATTTAACTATTAAAAATAGCATGCAAAAATTAATTATTATATTATATTAAATTCAATCTATAATAAAATTAGTATGATTTTACAATAATGTCAATGTCAATACTCAATACCTATTCTATTAAATCCAGCAATGTCATGTCAACTTAAACTAATTTGTTGTTCAAAATATTTATATATATTATAATTGGGATGATGACACCTATCTTAAATATTGTCAAGAACATGGTGTTTAAAAAACATAGCCCCTATGAAGTTAATTCAACCAATATATTTCAAAAAAGCTGTAGAAACCAATTTTTAAACACACAAAACGCAATAAATATTCGGTCAATTGACTCCGATTTCTGATACATGACCGTGACGTCACAATCATTTATTCCCATACGAAATCTATGGAGACGTTCCACGTGTATCTACGACGACGAATCGTTTTGACAGATAATAAAAAGTATGTCAACGATTGGTGGTGTCGTCTAGCCAATTCTATATCTATAATCCTAGCTATTCAAAAAATGTGAAGAATGCATACCGACGGGTCGGCCCGAATCGTTACACAGTGGTAAAAGCTAGTACTCTATAATTCATTTCTTCTTCACAGAAGCCCTAACAGAAGACTCGGTGTGTGTCATCTGCTACGAGGAGGTGGCTTGCTACCCCACGCCCGAGACTTTCTGGCCGCCTTGCTGCGCGAGGGACAAGTGGTTTCACAGGAATTGTATACAGGTATAAATAATAAATCAATATTTCACAACAATCACACCAATTCTCTAGTCCCAAATTAAGCTACGAGGCTTGTGTTATGGGTACTAGACAACGGATATACATACTTAAATACTTTTTTTCGTAAATAAATACATATTATACATTGAAAATACCCAGACCAGTACAACACACACATGTTCATGCACACATGCTTGAACTGTGCGGGGATGGAAACCGCGACCCTTGGTTTTAGAAGTCCGATGGTATCAATACCTTAAAGTTATTATTACAGCCTATTTTTATTTATCTATTTTATATGTTTATACATAAAACATTTCTGCTTAGCCCAAAGGTATGACTGGTAGAGAATGCTTTTTTTTGTGTGTGTATATGTGTTTTTGTGTGTGTCTGTTCGTGGCATCGTAGCTACCGAACGGAAGGACCGATTTCAGAGCGGTTTTTATATTCGAAAGATAATTATTTCACGGTGGTTCTTACTTATAGCTGGTTAAAATTAGGGATGCATCCGATACCAATACCGATATATCGGCGATACTTTGGGTTTGCCGATATATCGGCATCGGCGATATTTTTATTGCCGATACAACGGTACTTTTCAAATTTCGCGCTTTAAAAAAGTAATGTAAACGCGCATCTGTTTTTGATCTAGTTCGTTGCAAACGAGGCACGGACTATCTAAGCTCGGGGAAACCCCGCGCTTTATTAACAGTTATTGATTTTATTGTAATTATTACCTTTAATTCTTAATTACTTTTCTTTTAATCTTTTTAAAAGTGTGTTACTCTTTATAATTTTTAATAGAAATTAAAAACTTTATCCAAATTTGTGTTTTATATATTTTACCTAAATTTAATTTTAATTCTCTAAGCTTTCGTCTTAATATCGGTATCGGTATCGACGATATTTTTATAAGAATATCGTATCGGCCTATTGATGCATCCCTAGTTAAAATCCATCCATCCGTTGAAGCTTACCAGTAGTATTCCTGACTCATTCGGTTTTTTTTTCAACTAGCCAGTATTTCTTTTTATTTGCTAGGCACTATTACCTTAGTATTGTTTTTATCTTTCTAATTACGCTAAAAAAAACAATATTATACGAAGGAGCCCGATTATACACTGGATTACCGAATGATGTTAAATCATGCAAGGATGTCAACTCCTTCAAGAGCAAGCTCAAGAACCAGCTCGGAGCGAGTACAGGTGTATAACTTATACTCAATTAATTATAAGCTTGTATTTCTCATTGTAAGTGGAATATTTCTTATGAGATTAAAGATCCTTAAACTTGAACCTATCTTTATACCGTTACCTTTCATGGCGGAGCATGTTAAATTTAATTAACTAACAAATAATTTACAAAATAAAAAAGGTGCGGTTAGAACCAAGTCTGCAGTTGTAGTTCGTATATAAAAATAAAATAAAAAACTAATCTTTCAGAGAATGGCGTTGAGTGCGGGCATGCACTATCTTAAGTGTCCCCTGTGTAATGACAAGGACAGATTCTACAGGGCTGTCATCAGTCAAGGATACTATGTGCCGGATAGGTATGTATTTTATTTAAATTTTATTATGAAATAATAGTCCTGGCCGACTTCGACCACGGCGGCCAATCTCGTCAGAGATCAGCCAACTGCGCAGGAGATATTTATAGTGCACAAGTGTGAGCGCAATTCACAGGTGCACTCACTGTTCCATCACTCTCAAAGTTCGGTGAGACGGCAATCCGCCATGACCGGAGAGAGATCAGGCGCAGGACCAACGGCTTCACGTGCGCACCGAGGCACGGGGGTGTTGAGGTAGGTGATGAGGATGTGTCAAGAGAAAGACATGTGTATAGCTTGAATGTCGAATATTTATTAAATCAATGAAATCTTGTACATAATTGCAAAACACAATAAAAACATATTTGCTTACTTAACATAAACTTGATACTATGTCGCAGACACTTATTAAAATATTTATGTTACGGTACAACTTACAAATCACTATACTTCACCTCCGCCGAAAAGTTCACTACACACCCCCCGCATTTCGGGAGAAAAAAGGAAACATACATATATATTTTTCTTAATACATTGTTCTAAGTGTAAAACATTTTAGTATTATTTTTATGTGTTACAAATTCTTTATCATTTTTCAAAATTATAACATTAGGTGAAATGTCCTTGATTACAACATATGGACCACTATAAACGTTATCAAGCTTACAGAGTTACAATTCTTATCATAATTAACTTTTCTAGTTTGCTTACTTACTAAAAGATTTTCCTTGGCTTCAGATTGTGCTTTTTGTAAGCGGTATTTCATTTGTAATGGGTAATCGTCATAGTTATACAATGGTTCAATCGGTGCGTTGAAGTTACTTGGTAATGTACATAATTTACCAAATACTAATTCATACGGGGTGTATTTTGTTTCAGTGTGGACGGTCGTATTAAAAGCAAAACACCAGTAGGGTAACCATGAACTCCAATCTTGTTTGTTGGAATCGCATTGAATTCTGAGAAAAGCTCCTAAATTTTTATGAGTGTTTTCTAACGCACCTATTGTTTCGTGATGGTATGCAGTTGATTTAAGTTTATTAATTTTTAGCAATTTGCAAATATTGGTCATTATTGATGAAGTGAATTCAGGGGGCCGATCGCGGTAAATAATTTGAGATGAAGCGTAAATGGAACACGAACGAAACGCAAGTTTTCGATGTTTTCGTATCGCGGTGTTGATTTGACAGATGGTTGAAATGAACTGCGAACGCAGCTGGAACACAAGTGCGGTCAAGGTTACGTTTATGCTACATTACGGGAGGACGCTACTTTTTCTCAAACGTTGTACGAATGTTAGTGGATTTTTGGTGTTTTGTTGGAAAATTTTATTGTTAAACCTATAAATATGATGTACTTGGAGTTGTTAGAATGTGCGTACGCACACGATTTAGCAGTGGTTCGCTCGGAAAGTCGGCAATTGAATTTAATGTCGAGACAAAGTCTGTCTGCTTTTAAGCTAAATGAGAGGATGTTTGTGAAAAGATATAGGCTATCAAAAACCTTAACTCGTGAGTTGGTTGTGGAATTAACTCGTCCTTCCACCTACATTGCGTTCTGATGCTCTGGATGCGGAAACGAAGGTAAGAAAAGTAGAGCCCTTCACTTGACTGACTATTGTTGAACTTGAAATTACTAACTACTAACAACACATGATAACTCAAGTCAATGTCTTTTTGTTCTAGGTATTAATTGCATTGTCGTTATATGCTTCTGGGCGTTGCCAGCCAGACTAGTGTAGGAGACAACCAAAGGCACTGTGTGTCACAATCCAGTGTCTCTAAAGTAATCCGGCAAGTTACAATGGCCTTAAACAGGCCATCAATACTCAATAAATATGTTTCCTTCCCATTCCAACAAAGTAAAAGGGAACTAGTAAAAAGAGAGTAAGTTTAAATTTAAATAAAATGTAAAATCACATTATGTATTTCATTCTATTTTATTTATCTCAATGTTATGTTAAGGTTTTACAGGAAATATAAGATGCCGGGATTGTTGGCTTGTATGGATGGTACCCATGTGACAATAGTGTGCCCCCAGGATCATGAAGAATGCTTTATTAACAGAAAATGATACCATTCCCTGAATGTTTTAAATGTGAGTAGAACATTAACATAATGGGCCGCAAGCCGGCAGGCCCTAGAGTGCAGTGTATGTGGGCTGATAGGGCAGTACAAAATTAAATTAAGTATATTATTTTAACAAACATTTATTGAATAGTGTCTACAAGAATAGTAACTATGTAATATCTAGCTAACATACATAATTATAATTATTGTTAAGACCTAAGAACTTGTTTGTGCTGCACTGTACTGAAACAAAAGATAATTTTATGTGTAAAATTAATATTGCAATCATTCATGAATCAACTGCTGTTTAATTTATTGATTAAATACTAAATGTTGTGACTTAATTATGTTGTAAATATCCAAAGTGATTTCAATAAGTACTGTTTTAGTGACAAGTATATTTCATTTGCAAAAGGGTATCCCAAAACTTTGTAAAATTTATTTATAAACAATAAAGAAAATTTTGATTGATTGATTTGCAAATTCAGTTGGTGTTTCATTAATTTTCTCTCAATTATCATCATTATCACATTTATAACTGATTACATCAGTATTGATGTAAAAAAAATACCTGTTGACTCAGCCGGTCTACACTATTGGCAATTAGTTTGGAAGCTTCTGCTAATGTATTAAAAGCTTGTGAATTTTGAAGGACAGCTTACACTCTTATCTCTTCTATGCGCAGCACCGTAGCTTGACTCTTCCAATGATGTTCTAGTATTAGCTGAAAAATTATCAAGAAATTTGTAAATAATAATTATTAATATTTTTTTATTTTATTTCTTGACATCTATGGAGAGAAAGATTATGGAGTTAAGTCTAAAACTTTGCTCTTGCTTTTGTTTTTTGGTCATTCCACACCTAAAAGAATTGGATAACTAATTTATTTTAATTTAACCTCTGTTACCTATATTGTAAAGTTTGAATAGAAGATGCATTTGTGTAATGGTGATTTACAAAGATTGTAAAGACTGTTTAAGCAATGCTTGTTTTGTTTTTAATTCTCTTAGTGGACAACAATGGGTGGAAATATCTTTGGTGCATTATTAATCAATTATGTAACTTTTAGAGTGCAGAGTATACACACTAACATATATTGCATAATGGCCTAAAATATCGTACCTTTGACCACTCCTTGCCGGTCCCAAAGGATTAAGAGATTCAACTGCAACTGCTCTTGCTTCTTTGGATCTTAACCGACCAAGGGCGAGATCTCTATTAGCTTCCATGAACTCTATCATCACCTCGAGCTGGCGCACTGTGTTGTGCCTGCGGCGGCCTTCCATTATATATCTAAAAAAACATTGGGTTACATGATTATATCTAAAGGTAAAACCGTTTTCAATTTCTAACAAAGGAGTAGTGTAAATAACTTACCAAAGCTGCACTTTCAATAGCTGAACCACGACTGGCATGGGTTTTTAAAATTCCATCGGAATCACACATTCTGAGAATACTTTTTCTAACGTAACTTCGAAACCACTTGAGACTTATAAACAATCCACAAAACAAATCAAACTTTCAATTACTTATATGTCAGTCATCATCGCGCTCCCAAAACAGCTGTCAAAGCCAGTGCGGCGACAAAAAAGCTCAAAATTCGACATTCAATTGTATTTTTAAAGCGATTAACTGTGCGAATACTAGGGTTACATCTCTAAATTTTATTACCTCTGTGTTCCAGCTACGTTCCATCTGCGCTTTGTCTAAACTTGCGCGTGAACTTTACCGCGATACCGTATTTCGTATTAACTGGAACTCACCTGGAACGCGGGTACAGCTGGAACGCAAACGAAACGTAGACTTTTGTTCATGTCTTTTATTACCGCGATTCGGGCCCAGTTCCTTGATCCGTTAAAATAGAGCGTGGCAAGCCAAACCTTAAAATAAAATTTTCTACAAAACACTTAGCTACACTTTCTGCGTCTTTTCGTCGTAATGGGTAAGCTTCGACGAATTTTGATAAATTACATTGAAGTGTCAACACATACTTAAAATCAAAATTATCTACATCTAGAGGTCCTACTAAATCTAAACTAACTACTTCAAATGCACTATTAGCCGTTGTCGTAATGACCATTGGCTCCTTAACTTGTTTATTCGTAAACTTATTCATTTGACATTGTTTACATTTCTTTACATAGTTCGTGACGTCACTAGTTAAACCTGGCCAAAAATAATATTTCTTAATATTATTAATCATTCTATTTATTCCTGCGTGACCGCTCGTGGGTAGCAGGTGAAAGTCATTTAGAATTAAAGTTTTATCGTCTTTATTGGTGACACGGATGACATCTTTAATCACAAGAATGCGTGGTGTCCCATTACTTTTCATTTCCTTTAATAATAATTCTATATATTGTTCATTGACTTTATTTTTTACAACAAAAAGCTCCTCGATTTTAAATTGTTTACACAATGACTCTATTTCTCTCATCAGCACTTTCAAAGTAGATGACGATCGAGATAATAGGTAAATAATATTTCTTGAGGGCACAAAAATACAATTGCCTGATTGGCTATAAATAACATCATCATTTTTACATTTATTCAAACTCAAATTGTTATGTGACTTACATATAACAAGTTCTACTCCTTCAGAAGGTTTTTTCAGAATTTCTACAACTTTAGGTTGATCAGGCCTTAAGATTGCAGAATCCTGGTTTGTCAAATCCGTACTGTTATTAGTTTCTAATGCTTTGTCAAGTTTTCGATGTTGTGCTCTTGTAATGACTGATACAACTTTTTCATTTAGTTGCTTTAATGCTGTACACGTAATCGGTAAACGGCTTAATGCGTCTGCGGCTGCATTATCCTTTCCCGAGACGTGTTCAATAATGAAATCATATTCTTCCAAATATAGACGAAACTTAGTTAATCGACTAGATGGATCAGTCATACTGAACAAATAAATAAGTGGTTTATGGTCGGTTAAAATTTTAAACTGTTTGCCATATAAATAAGGTCTAAAATGTCTAATAGCCCATACGATCGCTAGTAACTCTAATTCAATGATAGGGTATCTAATTTCTGCGGGCTTAAGGCTACGGCTAGCGTAAGAAATTACTGTTCCATTTTTATTTGATAAAACTGCGCCTAATCCTTGTTTTGATGCGTCAGTTTGTAATACGAATGTGTTATTGTCAGAAAAATCGGGGTATTGTAATATAGGTGGCTTAATGAGCGCCTGTTTTAATCTCTGAAAAGCTGTTTCACAATCGGGTGACCAAATAAATGGTGTATTTTTCTTACAAAGACTGTTTAGTGGATGTACTATACAAGCGAAACGTGGGATAAATCCCCTGTAGTAATTTGCGAACGCAACAAATCTTTTTACGTCATCTGTATTTAAGGGTACAGGGTAGTTTTTTATAACTTCAGTTTTTGATGGATCAGGATATACAGTGTGAGTCTGGATAAAGTGTACAAATGAAAATGAGGGATACTATGTTCAATTTTATCGACGAAAAAAATAATAAAAAAATTAAAATTTTTTTTTTGAATTTTTGACGATTTTTTTAAAATTTTGGTTCGCGTTAGGGTTCCCCTCGTAAACAAAACACTATAACTTTTAAAATAAACGGTAGATTGTCAAGATAAAAACTGAATTATGATCAGAGCTTATGGGGCGTCTTAATAAAATCAAAATTTTTAATCAAAATTATTTACAATTCAAAATAATGGCGTTTATTTAACAGACAAAAGTATTTTTTTGCACAGTTTTTTCAGTAATTTTAAAATTGCTTAATAAAATGTGGTATTAACATACATTTTTTAAGGCTTACAATTATTCTACATCATACTAGCTTTCAAATGGTAAAAATTTTACGTTTATAACTTAATCACAACAATTTTTATCAGCTGTCAAAAAAGGATCTCCAAAAGTGGTATTTATCATTTATTGTGGATATTTTTTTGGAGGCGAAACAAAATACTTTTATTATTTATTTTTAATAATCAATTGGTTACTTATTGGTTAGTTATTGCATTAAATGCTCAAAATGTCTACCTCTTGTTTGCAGACACATAGTAGCGCGAAGAACGATTTGTTGTGTCGCTCTTCTTATCATCTCGCGATCATTTTTTAAATCATGTGCACAATTAATTATGCGATCTTGTAAATCGGCTTCACTGTTGATTGGGGAATTGTAGACGCGTTGTTTCATTGTACCCCATAAAAAGTAGTCGAGGGGCGTCATATCAGGTGAACGCGCAGGCCACCCCACAGGTCCTTGCCGGCCAATCCAATGGTTCGGATAAATTTCATTTAAAAATGATCTTACATTACTTGCATAATGAGCAGGACATCCATCCATTTGTAGGTGCATTCTTCGGCGCAAAGCCAGTGGGACATCTGCCAGCAATTCAGGTAGTTCTTCGCGTAAAAGCGTTAAAAACCTTTCACCAGTTAATGTTCCCGGCAGTATTATTGGTCCAAGCAAAATGTCGTCAATGAGACCAGCCCAAACATTTACTGAATATCTCACTTGGAACGTTGAAGATCTTTTCAACTTTGGGTTTTCACCTTTAGGGCACCACTTATGCAAATTTCTGCAGTTGGTTATACCATCCCTTGTAAATGTTGACTCGTCCATCCATAAAATTTTTTTTGGAAAGTTTGGGTTTTGTCTAGTTTTTGACAGAATCCATGTTGACATAACGCATCTTGGACGGCAGTCTACCTCTTCATGTAAGTGCTGCACCCTCTGATAATGATAAGGATGCAGACCTTCTTTTTTTAAAATACGCCACGCTGATTTTTGCGATATTCCATGTCTCAAAGCTAGACGTCTGGTGCTAATGGTTGGATCAGCAAACAAATCCCTCAGTACTGCTTGTTCGACAGACACATCAATAATCACTTCAGACTCGCGGCGGTCTCTGGCATTTGATCCAAGTCCAACAATACATAATCTTCGGTGGACTTCTTGAAAGTTCCGAGCAGATGGCACCGGTCGCCTGTGAGGAAACGCAGCTATGTAAGCAGTATGAGCGGCTCTGGCTCTACCTCGTGCCATTCCATAATAAAACTCAATATCAGCGATGTGTGCCGGCGGGAATTCAGTTAAACGCGGCATTATCTCCAAAACACTAGAGAATGAACTAGAGAAGTTGGTTAACGAGAGTAATGACGAAACGTGTAGCAGCGGCGAGTAATTCGGAGCGACTGTCTTTGTTTGTCTCTTCCCGTACCCCTAAACTTAAGCCCACGTGCAGTTACAAAACTTTTTTACCTGAAATGCAATAAAATGTACCCTAAACATTCACCGCGCCTTTGTTCATTAAATACCATACTTTGAAGGCCTTCTTTGACACTTCATAAAAAATGTTGTGATTAAGTTATAAACGTAAAATTTTTACCATTTGAAAGCTAGTATGATGTAGAATAATTGTAAGCCTTAAAAAATGTATGTTAATACCACATTTTATTAAGCAATATTAAAATTACTGAAAAAACTGTGCAAAAAAATACTTTTGTTTGTTAAATAAACGCCATTATTTTGAATTGTAAATAATTTTGATTAAAAATTTTGATTTTATTAAGACGCCCCATAAGCTCTGATCATAATTCAGTTTTTATCTTGACAATCTACCGTTTATTTTAAAAGTTATAGTGTTTTGTTTACGAGGGGAACCCTAACGCGAACCAAAATTTTAAAAAAATCGTCAAAAATTCAAAAAAAAATTTTTAATTTTTTTATTATTTTTTTCGTCGATAAAATTGAACATAGTATCCCTCATTTTCATTTGTACACTTTATCCAGACTCACACTGTATACCGTTGGAGGTTATTTTGTGGCCTAAATACATTATTTCTTTACGTAAAAATTCGCATTTTAGTGGGTTAAGTTTTAAATTTACTTTACGAAATCGTTCCAAAACACTAATCAAATTCTTGTTATGATTTGTAAGGGAATTCCCTATAACAATACAGTCGTCTAAATAAACGAATGCCTGCTTATAGTTTATCCCTGACATTGCTATTGTCATAAGCCGTGAAAATACGCTAGGACTGGTTTTCAATCCCATAGGACATCTTTTCATTTGATACGTCTTATCGGTTGTAAAAGCTGTCATATTACGTGAATTTTTATTTAATGAAAGTTGATACATTTTATCGACCTGAAAAGCTGTGTATTTCCTACTATTTTCATCTAATGATAATTGATAGTAAGATTGCGATAAGTCTAATTTCGAAAAGTAAATACTACCTGAAAGTGAATCTAAGATTTCAGTTATATTCGGTAATGGAAATTTGTCGTCTTGAATAACATTGTTTAGCTGTCTATAATCAATCACTAGTCTCCATTTTTTCTCACCATTTTTGTCAGATTTTTTCGGAACTAAAAGGACTGGGCTCGACCATTCAGATGTGGTCTCTTCAATGATGTCATTATCTAACATTTCCTTAATTTGTTTTTGAATTTCTGGCTTTAAAGCATGCGGTATTCTATAAGGTTTTTTATAAATAGGAGTGGTATTATCCTTTAATTTAATAGAATGTTCCATAAGGTTGGTAACTGACAACTTATCTCCTGGTAACTGAAAAACATCTGCATATTTAGCACATATGTTTTCAATGTTTATTTGTTCCTCTTTATTTAAGTAAGAGCTTAAGTCGAGTAAGTCAAACAAGGTTTTAACTCGTTTAACAGATACTTGATTCTCACTTAAGTTACACATTTCAAATGAGTTTAAACTGTGAATTTCCAAATAAGAAAAATCTATAACTCTTTCTTCATCTGTTGTATTTAAAATACGTACCGCGACATGACCATTGCTAGGTCTAGAAATTATTCCCGCTACGAATACTCCTGGATGAGAAGGTATTTCGTTGGCTAACACTACACAATCACTACAGTAGTTAGTAGGTATGTACTTAATAACCTCGCATCGTGGCGGAATTGAATGTACATACTTGTTGTTACCGACTATTTTGGTCGTGATTAAACACCCTTTATTTGATAAGGTTAGAGTGCAATCTTGATAGTTTACAATAGCGTTATACTTTGAGAAAAAATCTTGGCCTAAGATACCGTCGGCTGAACATGAAATATTTTCAAAAATATAAAATTTTTGAGTAAACTCATTGTTATTAAAATACAAATCTAGATATACGTATCCTATTGAAACTAAATTCCCTGTTATACCTCTTATGGTAATTCTATCTCTAACTATTTGACTTAATATATCCGGATAATTCCTAACTAAATCATACTTAATTACACAAAGACTGGCGCCAGTATCTACTAGTAATTTAACTTCTATATCTCTTTCTATAAAACATGAAATTACGCTATTATTATTATAGCTTAAAATAAAATTACTGTCTTCATTATTCACGAAAAAACTGGTTGTTATTGGAAACGGTTTCATGTTCATTTCCGTCCGAAAACTGCTGAATTACATGAACACGCGGCGCGGCCTGTGATCGATTTCCAGCCGCCGGCGCATCAAAGCGGGCGCGCATGTTTGTATATCGGTTCATGTTACCAGACGTATTCCGCCTGTTGTTATTGCAGAATTGTTGTCGCCAGTTATTTGATCGGTTGAAATTATTATTGTTAGGTACATTATTATTGCGAAACTGCGAATTATTTGAGTTGTTATTTCGCGAAAAAAAGTTTGTGGAATGACTGTTCATTGGATAATAATTTTGTCGATTTGATTGATTAGGATATCGATGGTTTCCACGATTTCCACGATTTGAATTATGGAAATACCTAACTTTCATGACCTCGTGCTCTGGTGTTGTCATAGAGTTTTCATCTATAGCAGTAGTAATAGCTTCGGAAAGGGACGAAAACTGACGAGATGCAATAATGGTACTAAGTCGAGGGTCTGACAATCCGTCCGAAAATCTTTTAATCGCAATTTTTTCATTGAGTGGACGTAAAATTTGAAACTTACTGTCATCACCGTCGGCTTGTGCCAATGTTAGCTGTACAAATAATTTTTCCAGCTCTCTACCGAATGACTCGATCGACCTACGGCCTTGCTGTGAGCGTTGCAATTGGCTTTGAATAGCGACTGACGAAAGTTTTGGTAACAATTTAGCTTTCATATCTTTAATCAGAATGGAAACACTATCGTAACTAGTGTTCAGACGTAATTTGGCACTTTCAGACAATCTAGTTTTCAGGACAAACGTTACTAACTGCACATGCGATTCTGTTTTAATCAAAGTAGGTACTGTATAGTTCAATGCCATCTATTAATTGTTTAGTAACTGTATCCTGTCCAGTCATAACCGGTAACAGTGATATGGCAGTTTTAATATCAAAAGAAGGTAGTTCAGTAGCCATTTTTGTTGTTGTTAAGTCCTCTACACGGACCAATGAGACAATTTGAGAGTATAAAGTATTAATTTCTTCTACTAACTGGTTAACTAAAACAGCGTCTTTTGAACTTATCTCTGACGTTTCTACCTGTCCACACACATGAGACAAAATAATCCCCAATTTACTGTATTCTGTCTTTGCTATCGATAACTTTTTAAATGCTAGGTCCGATTTCCTTTTTTCGGGACCAAGTTTAGTTAAATACTCTTTGTAATACTTTAAAGAATCGCGCAAATTAATTAATTCATCTGTCATAATAATTATAAAATAAGCACAAAGTTAACTTATCATTAAAACTAAAGCCAAGCAAAATAAACTTACATAATAAACGTTAGAGTACGATTCGCGACGAACTTCTTAGTCATCGTAGGGGTGGGTTGACGTCGTCATCGGAAGAAGACAGGGCTCGCTGCGGCTGCACGCTGTAGGCTGATGTTCGAAGACACGAAGGTGCTCGTCGACTGTAATGATGGGTGGGCCGGGCTATACCCTGGACTCCGTGGGCCGGGATATCCCTGGACTCCGCTCCTTCAATTTCTTCTTATGGTGTTGCCGTTAGCTCCAAGGTTGACGTGGCGTTGCTTGCCAAATTGAAACGACGTAAGGCTCTAATAGCTTGTTGACGGCACTTTTTGTAGAGGAAATACGCTAGCGCGTACCAGAATGAGCAGTACTACGACCACCAGTATTTCGCCAAGGTTCATGCCCGTAGATTTTTCTGTTTTCGCATCACCGCTGGCAGTCTGGGCGATGACTACTTGTTCTTTGCTTAGCTGTTTCCCCATACTCGATGATGATGAAATCCTTGGTATTACCTTGATGCTGATCTTGATTTTGTGTAGATATGTCTTGATGTGTCTTCAATAATAGTCTTCAATGTTCTAGTTTTCCATTTTTTAGTGATTTCTGTTCTTCATTCTTCTAATTTCCGTGAAGTTCTGAGGCAGGGTCGCCATGAAGTGTGTTCTAGGTGATGAGGATGTGTCAAGAGAAAGACATCTGTATAGCTTGAATGTCGAATATTTATTAAATCAATGAAATCTTGTACATAATTGCAAAACACAATAAAAACATATTTGCTTACTTAACATAAACTTGATACTATGTCGCAGACACTTATTAAAATATTTATGTTACGGTACAACTTACAAATCACTATACTTCAGTGTAACACCGACAACTTCCCGACTCCGAGCTGTTTATGAGAAATTCATGACAGAAAATCTCAGAAACAATTTTGGTTCGACCTGAGATTCGAAACCCGGACCTCTCGGATGTAAGGCAGAAACTTTGCCACTACACCAACGAGGGAGGAATTTATTATGTAGTTACTAGCTGATCCGGCAAACGTTGTTTTGCTATATAAATTATTCCTCTCATCACTAAGGTGTATGAAAAGTTGATGTTGGCGGATTCTCAGACCTACTCAATATGCATACCAAATTTCATAAGAATCGGTCAAGCCGTTTCGGAGGAGTACTGGAACGAATATTGTGTCACGAGAATTTTATATAGAGACCAGCTGACCTGGCAAATGTTGTTTTGCCGTATGAATGTAAAGTGTGGTCTACCCTTATCACTAAGGGAATGAAAAATAGATGTTAGCCGATTCTCAGACCTACTCAATAAGCTCACAAAATTTATTAAGAATCAGTCAAGCCGTTTTGGAGGAGTACGGGAACGAACATTGCGACACGAGAATTTTATATATATATATATATATATATATAAATCGGAGGGGCGTCCGCTACGTTCTCCGGGGCAGAGTGGGTGTCGTCGTCCATGGCGATAGAATTTCCAAAATAAATACTCCAACGTCTTCTCGATATCGATTTAATCAATCACACTCACTTAACAATTAAAATAACACACGTATAGCGCAATGGAATTGGATTCAGTTTTATTTCGTGAAAAAGTGTGTATTGGTCCTTGCCGGAACCGGAAGTGCCCCCAGACGAGCCTGCGGAGGGAGGTAGGCCCGATCCTTGCTTGACGTTTACCGCTGTGACAGCTGTCAGAGTGACAGATGACGTTTAACGTCACGCTATACGTCACGTCTGATAGTGCCGCGCCGACATATATATATATAGAGATCTATTGTAAATTTTAATTAATGGAGAAATAAGATTACCAATTGCAATTGTTAATTCATTAAACAATTGTAACTAATTAATCAATTTCCTTCTACAGAGACGCGGCATGGGAGCTGGAACAAAACGCCTTTGCGGAGATATACGAGCGAGAGCTGGTTTGCGGGCTGCCTGAATGCCTGTGTCCGTTAGGCAGGGACCACGACTCTGATAACGGGTAAATATTGTATATTACCGTTTTAGGACTTAAATAGGAAAACATAATAATAAATAAATATATCTGACTCCGTGGTAAGTAGCTTAAGCAATTGTGTTACAGATATCAGAATCAACAGTGGTGCTACCAAATAAACTTAAATAAATACATATAACACCCAGACAAGTACAAACAGACATTTTCATACACAGAAATGTATGTACAGTGAAAGGATCGAACCCGCGACCTCTTGGTTAATATTCAACTTCTTGACCATGACACCAAAGTCGTCATTAAAGAAAGAATGTAACATTTATTAATTAGGGACGGGACAAAATCACAAAACAAAATCAAAATGGCAGTGAAAAAACATAATCAAAATTGCCAAAAAAACACCCAAACATATTAATTAAATATACATCTTCCACCATCACAAGCTCCATGCCTAACAGTGGCATAGGCTAGATGGCGCTGTTAGCCTAGTACCATACATGAACCGCGGCATAGGAGATTTAGATCCAGAATAATAGAATAGAATATTTATTTATTTATTTGGTACATATTTTTAAAAATGCTAAATAAATAATACAATTCAATACAATATTGTAGTGTATAGTGTATGTGCGTATGTAACCTTTATGTATTCAAGCATTTATCGAGCAGTATTCAAGACTGTTGTTTGATTCCTTTGCAATATTATGCTGACGATTAATAAAAAACAGACACGATGCTGTTTTTTATGAATCGTGTAATAATAGATAGTTGAACTTACTGAGGATTATATATTTCTGTTGTTGTATAAACCGATTTGAATGTGGCATTTTAGCTGGTTGGTTGGTCTTAAGTTTGACCCTTATTTTTTGTATGTGTGTATGTGTTTTTGTGTGTCTGTCTACGAATATAGCATGAACGGATGTACCGATTTCAAAGCGCTTTTTTTTAATTCGAAAGATCATTTAATCACGGTTGTTCTTAGCTATGGCTGGTCAAATTCCTTTTAGCCATTGAAGCTTAGCGCTTGTCAGCAAGCGTTTTTTTTTTTTCATTATAGTTTTTTTTATAGATTCGTAACCGATAATGAATGAAATCTAGCTCTCAATTTGTGCGAGCAAAATTATATATTGTATTCAACCCTACCAGCCCATGGGACATCCAGTTCTGCGCGCTGTGCGGCGCCACCTGCGCACACGCACGCTGCGTGCAAGCGAGTGCGAGCGAGACGCACGCGGGCGCGAGCGAGACGCCCGCGCGGCTCGCGCGCTACGTGTGCGGCGTGTGTCGTGCCGCCGCGCCGGGCATCGCCGATACACTCGCCGTGGAACTCGGTGAGATTTTAAAATGTGTAGTATTTCGACCACGGCGGCCAATCTCAACATAGATCAGCCAACTGCGCGCTAGATATTATAGTGCACATTGTGCACTATAATACACAGGTTCAGGTACACTGTTCCATCACTCTCAAAGTTCGGTGAGACGGCAATCCGACATGACTGGAGAGAGATCAAGCGCAGGACCAACGGCTTAACGTGCGCACCGAAGCTCGGGGGTGTAACACCGCCATCTTCCGACTCCGAGCTGTTCATGAGATATTCATGTCGGAAAATCTCAAAAACAATTTTGGCTCGACCTCGGATTCGAACCCAGGACCTTTCGGATGTAAAGTAAAAACTTTACCACTACGCCAACGAAGCAGTCATCAAAATGTATAACATATTTTCGTGTCTACAGCCAGCGAGTACGCACGCACCGTTAAGCTTATGGGATGGCTACATCCGAAACTATGGACCAACTCATCAACCTCCCATAACCATTCCAACCTCGTGGTTATTGAGACCGAAACGTGAGAAATGCACGCGGAACTTGGGACAATTCTCCACTCTCTACAAATTCTCATCTCAAATCCTTGTCCCGTGTGTGACTCCGCCCCTTTTCTTGGGGGTTGACTCCCCCTCGATACCACTCCCGTGCCAGCCGTGTGCGAACTCCCGCAACCATCTGAAGTTCCCCATCCGAGACAACGAGGTCGTGATACCAAACCTATATAAATACATATCATCATCATCATCAAATTTAAGAGCTATGCTCTTGTCGGTGGAGTTTTTTCCATGTTGGTCTATTCAATGCCATTTCTTTGACTTCCTGATATGTCACGACACCTAACTTTTCTTTTATCTGATCCATGTATGACCTTCTAGGTCTTCCTCTCTTCCTTTTCCCTTCTATTTTTCCTTCAATTATAGTTCTTATAAAGTCGTCGTGTCTCATCAGGTGTCCTAACATCTTCCCTCTCCTATCTTCAATGGTCTTTAGGATTTCCCTTTTTTCTCCCACGATGTTCAAAACTTCTTCATTAGTCTTTTTTCAGTCCAACTAATCCTTTCCATTCTCCGCCAACACCACATTTCAAACGCCTCTATTCTTTATCTGTCACGTTGGGTCATTATCCACGCTTCGCTGCCGTACAACGCAATGCTCCATATGTACACCTTTATCAGCCGTTCACGTTCCTGCGTGGATATTCGGGCTTTAAAGAGGCTCCTCTTGGCATTAAAAGCTTTTTTTCGCCAATGCTAGACGTGTCTTTATGTCTAGTGTACATCAATACATATACAGGAGTAAAAAAAAACCTTAACGAAGCCGAATACCACATATTCTACCAATTGTTACGATATTTTTTTTCCTTTACACCATACCTGGGATGTTAACGGTTACTGAGATATTGATGGTTAAAGTTTGAAAAAAAAAATTGATGATTTTTACAGAAATGACTTCTGTCCATTATAACTGAACTTTTTTCCAAAGAAACATGATACAAATTTTCACTAGTTCTTTCATAAAAAGCCTCTAGGTGGCACACTCCGCAACGAACAGCGCACACTCGACCCGACCCGCGTCGCGGCGGCGTAAAGCAACACGCCCCGCGGTCACTTTTCCGCGTGCGCAACGTACATTGCGGGTTAGAAATAAACTATTTTTTTTGATGTCAAAAAATAAAAGTTGTTTCCCAGCCATAATTTATTTTATATACGATTTGGTTTGATGTACTGAACGCGTGGTTGACGGCTTCGTTAAGGTTTTTTTTTACACTCTGTATACTAAATATATACCGTTTCTTTGTTTAAGTTGTCTGTAATTTTGTTTTGTGTTGTACAATAAAGTATTTATCTATATATCTATTTGAAGGGAACAGTTTATTTATACGCTAGCGGACCCGTTCAGTAATTTTCTCCATATTTTTACCATGAAATTTGCAAGAAATGAGTTATTTCATTTACAGTGGTACAGGCACCACCGACGGAAGTACGTAAGACAGGACCCATAATGCCGAGTCGGATGTCGTTGCGACGGACGAAGCAACGGGAAGCTCACTATAGGTATGTTTCAAGTTTGCATATCGATATTATTTAATTCTATTGTTTTAATTGTATTTTGTAGTTACCACATGGATATTTATAATAATAATAATAAAATTCAAATATAGAAATAGAAATAGAAATATATTTATTAACAACTAAAAACATACATGTATTTCATATAAATTATAATATAAAGAAAAAGCCATAAAATCTCAGAATTACCAGAGGCTCTCAAACTAGGCTATGCCTGTATCTTGAGAGACCAATTATGTTTAATTATCTGGGGTATGTGGCACTTTTATGATGAGTGTTTGAAATGAATTGAATGAATGAATAAATATTCAAGTGACCATTTGACTCAGTTTTGTTAGAAACAATACACTTATCCTATGTTAGTAATTTATAATAAATTAATAATTATTTACTTTTTCACAACTCCTACAGAGGTAGTGCAAAAATAATGTAAAATTCGACAGTCCAGTCTGCTCGCTATCATAGCCAGGATTATAACTAGTGGATCCGGCAGACGCTGTCCTGCTCGCTGTTCTCGCTATTTATCAATATTTTCTCATCGTTTACACCTCCCCTGGACTTCCAATATTTCTGTATGGTACGGACCACACACAGTTATAAGCTAAGAGTGAGCTAGTAGGAGAGCTAGGGATGCTGAGCTGAAGGGCGGTAACTCCGAGGAGATAAAGAACCAAACCCGACGAGTGTTGAACGTACACTGTTTTATTTATCGCCAAATTGCTAAATAGTAACTTACAAAATATGAGGCATGTGGTAAAAATGCAAGACAGGCTAAACTAATTTAGGTCAACATAAAATAAAAGAATTATGTATGACTGGCTCGTACAATTTCAAAACTAAAATTATTGAAATCGGGTCAGCCGTTCTCGAGTTTTAGTGAGACTAACGTACAGCAATACATTTTTGAATATATAGAAACGATCGGCCCACTTGAATTTTCCCATGGGAATGCTTCATTTCCCCGCGGTAAAAGTAGCCTATGTCCGGGTATCAAAATATCACCATTCCAAAATTTCATGCAATTTGGTTCACTAGTTATGGCGTGATTGGGTAACAGACAGATACTTTCGCATTTATAATATATGTATGGATTTATATATATATAAAATGAAACCCGTTTTCCTTGGTCACGGCATGACGCGTGAATGGCTGGACCGATTTGACTAATTCTTTTTATGTTGTATTTCTTATTATTAGGAGAAGATTCTTACAATCAATTTTATGCAAATATGTATAATTCAAATCTGTGGTAATTTAGGACTGACAGCGATCAGAGTCTCCGGAAAGTATATTATTGTTTTTCGGTATAGGCCTCCAGTCCTTCTTCTACTGTTTCTACAAAAAGTTTTCTAATATTTCACAGAAACTCAAGTTCCTCATCACATACCAGATTGCCAGCACCTCCTCAACCTGAAGGTACCAAAATAAATTATTGCTATTGCGAAAATAAAATTTATTTGTAAACCTCTTTATTGACGACTTCGACATAAACGTACACTAGGGGGTTGAGAAAGTCTCACCTTTCACCTTCTGTGAGACTGACATCTCACAGAAGCAGCGGAGAGGAAGTCATGGGACACCGGAGGAGGAAGTTCGTTCTCCACTTGCCCCTTCCTGGGCCCCGGGCGCACACAGGGGGCGGCTGTCGCCCGCTCAAGGCGGCCCGAGGCGGCGCTGCGTCTGTTGTTTCTGCGACGGGGTCGAGTGTCTCCCTCGTCGCAACCGGTAGGGGCTCGCTGCCAAGTGAGTCGGCCGAGTCCGGGGAACTGCGGTGAACCCGCCCCATCCCCGACTCACATGGCACCGTCGGGTTTTTAGTGGGTACGCGGAGTCTCTCTCTGAGGCCTGGAGTCCCACATAACCTCCAGCTGCCCCCGCCACACCATTTCCCTGACGGAAAAAAGGGGTTGAGGACGAACATCGTCCAAACGTCGTCCAAACGTCAGATACTGACAGTTTCCCCATACAATTTGACAAGCTAACGATAAATAATATGTACCAGTATTTTGAGCACGAACAACTATCGTTGTTCGTTCTATTTTTTTTTTTTTTACAGTGGTTGTTTTTAATTTATTTCTTTCTCAAATATCGTTAATAATCACGCTGTCGCTCGTAGTCTGTCGAAGCGAAAACATCTCCTGAGGATGCCACGTGTAGTGGCGAAACGCGTCGAGTGTTTGTTGGTGTCAGTGTTGTGATTCCAGTGCATCTTCTGTGTCACGTTGTGAGTTGTAGATATTGTAAGTCCTGCGACTTCCCGTTCTACCTTTTCAGGTGATTACAGTTGGATGTATTTTGGTTCCTGCGCTGGCGCCGTTTCGTGGAAATTTAAAGCAAAATAATCATCTTTTTCAGCATTTCTCTAAGACAAAATTTCGATACTATTCTCGTTACGAATGGTAATGTAACAATTGCCTTTGTTCCTAACACCATGCGACTATGTGTTTTAAAAATTATTAATACAAGTTCTTTATATGTATATGACGACCGCAGTGGTCCACAGGTCGGACTTCTCAACCAAGGGTCGCGGGTTCGATCCCCGCACAGTACAAGCATAAGTGTGCATGAACATGTGTGTTTGTACTGGTCTGGGTGTTTTCTATGTATAAATATGTATTTATTTACCAAAAAAAAAGTATTTAAGTATGTTTATGCGTTGTCTAGTAGCCATAACACAAGCCTCGTAGCTAAATTTGGGACTAGAGAATTGGTGTGATTGTAGTGAAATATTTGTTTATTTATTTATTTTATATTTTTCAGCTGAAATCGATAATATAACGAGCAGTCGTCAAGATCTCAACCTTAAAACGCCTAGACGCTTCCAAAGAGAACCAGAGACAACCATTCTCAAAGACTTACTAGAGAACACACTCCATTCTCCCATGAAACTCATAGAGCAAGGATTCAGAGAGAAAGTTAAAGTAGGTGTAATATTTGCTTTGAATTGAATAAGATTTTTTTTCTTTATGGCTTAATCAGACGGTGGTAGCCATTATTATCAAGTAAAATATTAGGGTAATTAGAAAATGGAAATAGTTCGGACCTGTGAATGAAGCATGATCAGGTAAGGAAATTATTTAATGTTATATGAAAAATAAAATGCAACAAAGGTGTAAATAATAATTATAATAATAAATGTTTATTTCAGGTAAATTACTCATATTACACTTTTATAAAATTAATTGAATTAAATTGAATGTGAAACGTTTAAATATTAAATTTCGAAACGACATAACACGTAAATAATTCTTTTCGGCTTCGGTCATCGGGGAGGAATCGAACCCCCGACCTTTGGAACTCCGGTCCAATGCTCTGACCACTGAGCTACTGAGAACCTTAATGAAGTCGTTGAATTTTGTAAGTGCTTTTTAACGCTTTGAGCCAGCGTATGTTTCATCAATGATTGTGGGAGACACCCTCAAATCACCCGAGAGAAATATTTTTACAAATATTTAACAACACTGATTAATTAAATAAATAAATATACAACACCATCACATACATTGATCTGACTCCGTGGTAAGTAGCTTAAGCACTTGTGTTACAGATATCAGAATCAACAGTTGTATTACAAATTAACTTAAATAAATACATATAACACCCAGACCAGTACAAACAGACATGTTCATGTACACAAATATTTGTACAGTGCGGGGATCGAACCCGCGACCTCTTGGTTCAATAAATATAAAATAAAAATATCAAACTGTAACATATTAAAAACTTAAAACAGCATATTATTTAGTAAATAATAAAATAAAATAAAAAAGAATATTTAATATTCTCGGTAGCTCAGTGGTCAGAGCATTGGACCGGACTTTCAAAGGTAGGGGGTTCGATTCCTCCACGATGACCGGAGCCGAAAATATTTTTTTAAGTGTCTTTTCGAAATTAAAAATAGCGTTGTGAACGCAAAAAAATACATAACAAATATAATTAATCAGTATTAGCATGCTATATTGATAATGGCTGGATAGGCGCTCATTTACTAATGTGTCATCTTTTGTACACCCTATACAAACGCAAATAAACAATATTTCATTTCATCATCATCATCATTCATCATCAGCCTATATATGTCCCACTGCTGGGCACAGGCCTCACCTCAACTATGAGGTGGTGCGAGCCGTACTCCACCACGCGGGCGAGGTGCACCGCGGTGGAGGGGTGTGTGTAAGGCAAGTAACCAACCTTACTGTCAGATGTTATTAAGTCGCCCGACGGCCTCCGACCAGGCTTAACGACTAATATCTATCGATATTAACCGGGACCAACAGCTTAACGTGCCTTAATTTAATTTCATTTCATTTATTTCAAGGATATAGTCGGTGAGATGGAGAGTGTCGTGATCGAGCCCAGCGTGTTGGAGCGAGTGAGACACAAGTTCAGGAAACCAAAGCCGTGGAGCGAGAAGAGAAAGATTGTTGAGTGAGTGTATTTTTTATACAGGGTGTGTTTTTAATATCGTGCGGATTCATCACGCGCGCGGGATTGGCCCGCATGCGGAAATTTAAATATGAGTTTGCACCCCGCATGAGAGTCAAACGCTCACTGATTTTTTTCATGGAAGTAAAGAAGATATCAAATATAAAATAATATAAAACTGATCTTATACATATACCTTATACATAAAAAAGTTAGATATAATTTAGAGCAATACTTTGTAAAAAGAATGTCAACGCAATCTCGCGTGCGTAATGATGAAGAACACCTTCAGTTAGCATTTGGCATTCCCAGCGACCACGACGCGTGACCGTGGTTCCTGACTTATCTCTCATAGGTCTGCTTAGTACGGGTAAACACCGCAACCGCGTCGCGTGACGTCACGGGTCGCGGTCGCGCCTGTTGCTAGGAAACGGATGCTACCTTAACTTCCGTAAAAATTTCGCAATTTGGGACAGGAAAACACTTTTTTACAATATTTAAGTAGGAAATAGCTTCCGGCCAGCGGATTCGCTCGCGTAGAATTTTAGGTCTCTAATATATGGAGCTTGTACTTAATTATACATTAAAACCATACTATTGATTTACTTTAACTATTTAAAAAAAAAACTATATCAAAATCCGTTGAGTAATTTTAAAGATATAAGCATACAATACGCACATACATAGGGACAGACGCGGGGCGATTCTTTGCTTTATACTTCTATGTAGTGTTGTAAAATTTAATAAATTAAATATTGATGTGATTTTATTTTCAGTGACATACTGGAGGACCTAGTAAGCGATATAGTAAAACGGAAAAAACCGAAGACCAAAGATCCTGTGCGCGAATGGTGCTCACCTAAAAAGGGATCGACGGATAATGATGAAAATCAGGTACGTACGTACATGTTACTCTACTGTCAAAATTTTGAGCTGTCAATGCAGGTTGTTGGGGTCTTATCGATAGACTGAATAAAAAAGCGGACTGTAATCAAAGGGTGCTGTTATTCGCTCTCAAATGATACAGATAATATCTTGGATCAAAAACGCGACAATAGTGTAAGTAGTGCGAGTGCTTGCGGGCGAATGTGAAGCGAACGTTCGGCCGCGAACTGGTCGGGCGCGATCGTGCAGGCTCGGGTGAGCTCGGTGTTCGCCGCCCGCGAAGATGCCAACGATATTGCGCGAAGTCCGAACACAAGTCCTTATTATTATTAAATTAAACCAACTGTAAAGCTGGGCATTGACGATCAGTATTTCCCGTCAGTTCAAACTGAAAACTGAGGTGTCAGTCCAAATGATTTTCACTGTAAAGTTTTTTTTTTTAATTTAATTTATTCTCTATTTCATTTCAGGAGCCCCAGACCGTAATTCAAGCGGAAATCCATCAAGAAACAAAATTGGACCTTGCAAAGAGCCCTAGAAAATCTCTACCTGGCACTCCACAGAAAATCGCAAAGGAATCTCCATGCAAAACTGAAAATAACACTCCACAGAAAGACTGTGTCAACGTTGAAACTAGTACACCCCTGAAAAATAAAGAACCAATCACACTAGAAGATAGCGATACATCCAGCACTTTTCAATTACCACCGGAATTCATAGCTGATGATAGCAACACCATACCAATATTTGACACACCAAAGAAACTCAAAACCGTTGAAATCCAAAAGGATTCCAGCATGGAAATATCTGAAAACAATGATAAAGTCAACATTGATGTGGTGAAAATTGAAAACTTAAACAATTTTGTACTGGTATTCCCAGATGTGAAAAGTCCTGTGAAATCCGAGAAATGTGCGTTTAAATTCAGCCCCAAAGACAAGGAGTCTTTAGAGAAGAGCAACATAGATATTGATATGGAAAGTTTCAAAAATCAGTACTTGAACGAAGTGGACAGAGAATTTAAATGCCAATACGGTCACAAGCATACTGCTGAGAAAAAATCGGTCACATTGCAAACAGCTATAGATTTCGCTATGGATGCCAGCTCTAAGGAGCGAAAACGGAAAATTAAATCCAAAAAGAAGTCTAGCATAAGGCATAGAATGGAAAAGAAGAAAGAAAAAATTGCAGAACACAAACGCAAGCTAAAAATTATGCTTGGAAAGAGGAATAAAAAACATAGAAAGATATGGAAATCAGATTCAAATGTAACAAGTCAAAATAAGACAGATCATAAGACATTGAAACAGTATATCCTAAAATATGCCACTCCTGGTGAGGTGATGGGGAAACCTGATAAAGATATAACACCCATTAAGAAGAAGCATTTCAAAAATGAACGTTCACCGGATAATTTGGTTCAGACGTCTATACAAAACTTTTTTAAGAAATCCCCTATAGATTAGATTCGAACTTATTTCTTGCCTTTGTAAGTGCTTAATATGTCACTTTTCGTGTCCAGGAAGCATTTTACGAAAAACGAGATTTTGGCGCAACAGATATAGAGTTAGGAAGCTAAAGGGCAGCGCTTCCTTCCGACCGGGTGTTATTGACGGGGACCAAGGTTGATTTATCTATCTATATTATTCTGGATCTAAAAATCATATACCGCAGTTTATGTGCGGTAATAGGCTAACAGCGCCATCTAGCATTAGGTAGCTTTATGTGCGACGATAATAAAATTTTAATGTTGTGTTAAGATTAATTAAACGAATGTCTTATATTATTGGTGCTCCTTTTTGTAAAATGCCTTTTTAAAAGATGTACATACTTTCATTTAATAACCATAATCATAGATATCATAGCCAAATGTTTACTAACTACGTATAATAAATTGTAATACCACTGTTGATTCTGATATATGTAACACAAGTGCTTAAGCTACTTACCACGGAGTCAGATCGATGTATGTGATGTTGTTGTATATGTAGAAAAATAAAAACAATTTCCTAAACGATTTTTAGAATCAATCAGAAAAAAGGTTAAATATCTTTTATAGACTTTAAGCGGTGAGTTACAACATTATTTAAAAAATACTATTTATTTTAAATATGTAAATAAATCATTTAGTATTATTGTTGATATGTCGCAGCCAATTGGTAAAGATTGCCTTTCTATCAAACAGCTAGCTTTTTAACTGAACGAACCATGCCATTTTACCTATTTGGCTGTGAGACAGATACATTACATACTATTACTATACATGCTATTGAATTGAAAGCTACTGCAAGGTTATTACATCTTCTTTAAAGTTTGAGTTAAGGTTGAGGTAACCTTCAGTGAGGGCATTGTATTTCATAAATGTGCTTGTAAGTTTTTTTTTGAAGTGAAAACTTCTTTAGCGGCGTTGAGCACTTTTGTGGCATGGGTAGAAACTGTGAAACTCGCGTCAGGTCACGTGATGCTGATCGAAAAACCGTAAGACGGTTGTTAAGTTTTCACTTCTGCCGGCACTCCCGGAGTGCAACCCGTGTTAGTTTTTTTTTTCATAGAAAATTACTTCCTTGGACACATGAGGTTTCAAATTTAAGTTATGTTACAGTTTTTTTTACCATTCTACTTTTATGAATATGCATGTTGTATAAATTCATTTTATTTGTGAAGTATATTAAATACTTGAACCCGTATATTTTTAAGAAGAGTTTTATTTCTGAATGATGAATGCTCGGTTAGTAATACTACTTTTTGGTTAATATTAAAAGATACTTGGTAAAACAATATTTTATTTTATTTCTGCAGAGCGCCCTGAGATTTTTAAAATTCATTTACGAAGGCGTACATACCTTGCTAACGCTACCCTTAAAAATTAGTAAGTACATAAGGTAGGTATCTAGTTATTACATTTATTTTGAAACTCGCGCAACAAGTCTAGGTAAAAGTTTTTAAAATTGCCGCGGTCGCCGTTTTGCTTGAAAATGTTACCACACTGCTGCTTCTTTCTACCATTTAATAGCTTAGTCATTTGTTGCTTTGTTTGCTACTACGCTGCGAGTCGTGGGTTTGATTCCCACTCCGGGGTCCAGCTAGCCTCTAACCATTCCGCCAACAAGTAAATCATTTCAATATTTTCACTTGAAAAACGTTTGTCATCATCTATCTTATACAGTTATACCAATACTAGCTTTCCACCCGCGGCTTCGCCCGCGTGAATTAGCTTTTTCCGAGTTACGTTGTTTCCTGTGGGAATGAAATATTTTCCCGCGGTAAAAAGTAGCTTATGTCACTCTCCAGTCTCCTAATTCCACACAAAATCATGTCATTATCTTACTCTGTTGCGATGTGAAAGAAGGACAAATACTGAATTTCCCGTAGGAATGAGTGATTTTCCCGCAGTAAAAAGTATTCTAGATGTGAACATGAAGGCAAAATGCAGATACGTATCGGAAGTTCAACACTTCTGACATAACCGTTCTTTGTTACTGATAGGTTAAGCGTTTTTGAAGTGAAAACTTCTTTAGCGGCGTTGAGCACTTTTGTGGCATGGGTAGAAACTGTGAAACTCGCGTCAGGTCACGTGATGCTGATCGAAAAACCGTAAGACGGTTCAAATAAATCAAAAATGCACAACGTTAATAATCAAGTTTTCACTTCTGCCGGCACTCCCGGAGTGCAACCCGTGTTTTTTTGGAAAACCTTGGGTTATTTTATTTATCATTTTGGATTTTCACATAATTTTTACTTATTAAACGCAAAAAGTTCGGCACTAGTAGTGGAAAACGTTTTCCACCTTGGATTTGAATTTTTAGAAAAGACGCATTATACAAAAAGTAGTATTTTCATTTCATTTTATGGCAACACCAATTCTTTGTTTACAACGCAAAGGGAAGGAAACAAAAACAAGCTCGAGTCAAATCCAGTTAGTTCACGACAGTTATTTTTGTAGTCTAGTCTGTGTAATTCGATTTGTTTCTTGGTCTAATTATTTAATTTTTCCATAACAAAACTATAAATTGCGTTCATAAGTAAGTTCCCATATAATCTGATGGTTGTTTAGTTCATTTAATTCTTTCTTTGTTCAGTGAGTGAAAATAGGCGACGTTGCCACACTTACACGAAACTTCTTTTTAGATATTTCAGTTTTTTTGTTTCAATACGATTGTGCCATTTGATAAACATAAAAGAACACTAATTTAGTGATAAAAACATAAAGTTATGTTTCAGTGTTTTGAAATGTGCTCGTTAGAACGTTATTCAGTTTCTGACGCAATAGCCAACTGGCAACAACGCACAGAATCGTACTGAAAGGATTTTTCTGATGTGTTGATAAAACCTCATCGGATAATTTTTTTATCCACACACACACTTCTTTTATGAGGTAAGTCATTTACCTTATTTTTAATTAAAATTTTATACGTAAATTTGATGTAGTAATTTAGTTTGTAAAATCGCATTTTCAATTTCCCCGCGCAATGACGTAATTTTCGACTCTTCCGCCATCTTTAAATTTAACAACAACCCGTCATCTGTCAATTATAGTTTGTTCGTACAAGGCGCAAGACAAATATTTCCACATATAGAGTGGTTTTTATCAAAAAAACCGCCACGGAAGCATCCGGGTGAGTCAGAAAATGCGATTTTTATATTATTTCAGTAATTATTTGCTATTAACGACATTTCCGTGAACATAACCTAGAAAATTTTCGACACCAGTTTTTGAGGTCATCCTGTGTCTTCTTCGTCGTGAAACGCGTTATGCGTAGAATTATTTGCATAAATGCTGTCATGCAGGCCTTTTATGCGAGAGAAATCTCGATTCCTTCGTAATATGTTGCTTGGAGTGTCTAGAAAGTTGCAAGGCTGTTTGACTCCATTTGGACCTTTACACGCTTAAATTTGTGTTCTAGAATTGTCTAGAAAGCTAGCTTGCATTCTTATAGTCACTTAGAAACTATATTACTGAATAGATAAGTCATATTTTTTACTTAACTTTACTACTGAAAAATTTTTTTTTCAAACATTCATTTTTAAATGACAGTACATGGATTACATCAAGGAGTAAATCATTGTGAAACATCTAAAGCTTATAAAACCTGAATAATAAACCAAAGTTTAATAAATCCTTGTAGGTAGATTGTTTTTTATGGGCTATCTTTGAAGGTACTTACTACTTTTTGAACATCATACATATCCTATTTGAAATAATGCCAAAATAACTGACCAATATATTCTATACACTTGGCTAAATAAAATAACTCTATTTATTAGAGTCATTTATTTATAATTTATCCAACAAAGCTGGGATTAGCTACTGTAGTTTATTACAAACTTACTAATCTTGATGACACTGATAGTAATTCTTACTTAACACATTTACGGAACATTGTATGCCTATAGACCTTATAACAATAAAACTTCTATTGTGTCTAGTTGACTGTCAGCTGATGTGTTTCTTTACTTTTGATGCTAAGAGAAGCAGCACAAATCTCTCGCATCTGCAATGATATTTTTAATAATTAATTTATGATACTTTTCATCGATATGCATCTCTCAACAATCTACTTAACCTTTTGTGCCCCATAATGCCAAATCTGTCTTGAGTAACAAAAGAATATTGATTGTGCCCGTGATTGTCGAGATTGACTGCTCAAATGGCATTTTCAGCAAGAAACTTACCTAAATCTGGTCTCAAAAGTCCAACACTCCCGTTAACAGGATTTAGATAACCAGCTCATTGATATTTGGTAACGCTTCAAACAGTACTTCACATTTACCCAGTTTTAGAGATAAGCTTTTTTGGGGCAATGATAATGTTTGAAAAACTGCTACGAATTTTGTAGAGTTTGTACAATGATATTTTTTCATTGAAAGGTTACATTAATCCTTTACATTAAGACTGCAGGTACATTAAATAACCTTCTATTAGTTTTAGGTCTGATGATGAAATGTAACAGAAATGAGAAGCATAAGATAGCTTATTCCGAAGGCACATGTCCTATCCTTGCTAATGTAAAATAGCATCAAGTGAAATTGTTACTTGTGCTATCTTAAACGTGTCTATTACTTTTGACGAAGCTGTCCCTGTCACTCTTACAAGCTTGACCATGTGAGTAAACGCGCTAGCTAGACTCGAAAATTCGCTACAAGCATGGAAAGTTAATTCTCTATTTGGTTTATTGAAGGAAAATTTTGAATTTCGAACCTTATGTTTCGCGTACCAACTGTTTGAGCAGGTGTGCAGGTATCTACGCAGTTGGGTTAACTTGAGCGTGAAACAATACTCCAATGAGCTTAAGTATAACTGGCGTGGAGAGCAGTAGGCTTATTTTGTAGAAGTTGATGGGCTATTTGGTGCTTAAAAGATCATCATTATACCACAGATTACTAAATAGTTACTATTATACTTAAGTTCGACAGTCTATGGATGATCCAGTGAAAATAACTATACAGTAAGAAAATACTATAGCTATTATCTTTTGTGTTCAAATCTCTCTAATAACCTACATCATCTTATCTTTACTGATAAATGTGATCCGTCATCTATATTTTTATCGTGTTGGTGTCACGGTTTTAACATTCAGTAAAATTAGAAAAACAACGAATAAAAATAATACTAGTCATGCATGTTGTAGTTTTGACAAAAGATAGAGAATCAAAATGTTTAATTTTTTACCGAGACGTCATAAGATGAGATCACGAGTGTATCGAAATCGGTGTAGTTTTGCGTGAAAGATCCTCTTACATTGGTCACAGTACCTACCTGCTCAAAGTATCGCTTCCGTATAGCCGAACTGAAAGGGTTAGCATTTAGTATAAAAATAGTAAATATGTAGAACTATCCACCGACCCGCGACTTAAACGTGTTGTTTATCCCAAGGGAGCATTCAATTGGGATAAGGGAAAGTACTACATTACCTAAGTCAGCTTATACCCAGTCTGTATACCAAATTTTATCAAATTCCGTTCAGTAGTTTCAGCGTAATTGATGGACAAACATCCAAACAAAGAAAATTCACATTTGTGATGTTAGTTTCATGAACCTACCTACCATGTTAGTCGACAATCCCAAGCATAAATCAATTTTACCAAATACATGCTACTTGTATTCAAAAGTACCTACATTCCCGTAATGTCGTAACACTAAAAAAACACTCGAGTATGAAATAAAAAAGTCATATAGTTTTATGTTGTACCGTGATAATTATTCAAAATTTCCCTGCAGTTTAATTTTTAAACTACAAGTAACTTTTTATGTCATTTACGAGATTTTTTCTCTTTTATTTTTCACAAATAAATTAAACGGTCTAAATATAAACATGCTGTAGTTTCATTATCATTAATGAATTCGAATTTTAACTAACTAAAAGAATGTAACCTAAGGCTAATCATGAAGTCATGCTTTTCAAGGGCAGCAGATTGTGGCCAGTACAAAAAGTGGACTACCTTTCTCGTTTTTTTTCGCATTTATTTTAAGAATAGGCATGAAGACACCTATCTTAAATATATTCAAGACCTTGGCAGTTAAAAAAAATAGCCCCTATGAAGTTAATACAACCAGTATATTTCCAAAAAGCTGTAGAAACCAATTTTTAAACACACAAAACTCTATAAATATTCGGTCAATTGACTCCGATTTCTGATACATGACCGTGACGTCACGTTAATGTATTCCCATACAAAAACTATGGAGGCAGACCGTTTTGATAGATAACAAATAGTATGTCAACGATTGGTGGTGTCATCTAGCCTATTAGTCGTACAGAAGAGACGACCAGGTCTTGTTTTTTCTACAATATTCTTATTATGTAACGTTTTGCGATCATTCCTTTAACGCATGATTTAAGTTTTGATAAAGTAAAACTTATCGTAGTTACTTTGCTCCGATATACGGTAGAGGCAAAAGAGGGAGTATTTTATCCGGATATGTGATGTTAATCTAAATCAATGAAAACTGACCAAAATCAATCCAATGGAACTCTTAAAATGACATAGATACTTACCAAATAAGATAAAAGTAGACTCAAATCTAATAATAGGACTTTTCTTTCCTCATTTCTAAATATGAATAAAAATTACATTCAAGACCTTTACTCCGATAATGCAATCATGACAAATTCGTATTTGAATTGCGCCTTTTTGTCAGTTCCAGTCCCACTAAATTGTCAAAATTAGGCTAAATCAATAACAAGATTGCATTAGCGGAATTAGGTTACAAATCCACTATACTCTTTATTGCTAATTAATCGACATTAAAAAAAAATAACCTACTTTATTTAAAAAAACACAAAACGTAATTTTCTCTTCTCATTATTACTTCAGTAGCGTTATATGATAAGGGTCTCATTCTCATATTGGTTTCTTCTGTGTACGCGAACAAAAGAATGTCTACCTGTGACCATGGATGCTGAAAAGGATCCGAAACGCCACGTTCAAATAAAATGTAAATTAAACACGAAATAATCCGTTAAAAGTGGATCATTTTAATGATAAGGGACTACCCAATGCTCATGCGTACGACCATTCGCTCGCGTTGCGCACACGCACGCGTGTCGTGTCGCATGACCTTGTGGAGGCTCGCTCGGTTAACGTAACGTGACCAGATAGATACATCTGTGACTTTTTTACAACACGGAACTTAGCATAAAATTTGGTACAAAATCCAACAACTCTTATATCTCATTGGAAATGGAAAATTGACCTCATAGTCAATGCATTTAAAAAAAGTATTTAAGTACATTATGTTAATCCGTTGTCTAGTAGCCATAAAACAAGCTCGTAGCTTAATTTGGGACTAGAGAATTAGTGTGATTGTTGTGAAATTTATTCATTTATTTTATTTTTATAACCCAGATGTCGATGTCGTAGATAAAAAGTCTACACTAAACCAAACTTGGTAGGACTAAAAAAAAACGAATGAGCAAAAACAAATAGCTTTTCAACGGCTAGACGTATTTTGACCAGTCATAGCTGAGAAACACCGTGATTGGATTATCTTTCAAGTAAATTAAAAAAACCGGTTGCAATTCGGTCCATCCATTCGGGAGCTACGATCCCACAGACAGACACACAAAATCACAACAAACACATATACATATAATAAACTTTAATCTTTTATAGACGAAGTAACTTGAATTTGCGTTTCCCTGTGAATACAAAAGAAACAACATGAAAAGCCTTTACTTCAGGTCTATCTTAATTAATTTAAATTTACAAAATCTTATTTCTTTTCGGAACAGCTAAATCAAAATATTTTTAAATTGACATTATCAACCATCAGTCAAACTGTCTGTATCATCATAACGAAATAAAACGAAATAGTTTTTATCCAATTCCCTCGTTTTTTAAGTCTTTTTCGAAAGTTTCAAGAAAAATAAGAATGAAATATTTTATGTTTTTTATTAATAAAACGGAAAAATATGAAAGAAACGGAAAAAAACGATAGGAAAAGTATTGATGTTTTTTTTGTGGAATATTTTCATTATTTAGAATGTTTTTAACACTCACAGCGTCATATACGTATTTTTCAAGAATGAAATAAGAAACAAAACGTTGCGCACGGGCGGGACACGAACCGGCATCTTTCTGGCTAACCGGGCCAAATGCTCTTCCAATTGAGCTACTGTGCTATCGGTCCGTCCGACCGCATACAAGACCGACGCATACGAGAGACAGGAATCGACTTCTTCCAGAAAGAGTTGATAAACTTGTATACGTTCGATCAAATTTACATTTAATGAAATTAAAAATTTCTAATAAAACTGTTTTTTTCCAATATTTTTCGAAACAAACGACAATAAAACGGTTTTTTTTCCAATTTTTCCGAAACAAACGACAATAAGACTTTTTTTTCCTCAAGGTTTTATTCTGATATATTTCAATGTAACAAACCATTAAAACGGTAAAAAACGAAAAAACGTTTCTTTCACCGAAAAAAACAATCTGTTTTTTTCGGAATTTTCAATGCTAACGCTAACAGACATAGCTCTTAAAAAAAGAACCGTGTTGATGAGCTATAAAAGTGTGTCCCGGTTCAAGAAGTTTTCATTTTTCTAACGTCAACATGTTTATATCTCGTTTGACTTTCGTTGACCGGTTTCAAGGCGAAACTTAAGAATATCTGACGTATAGGATTTGCACTGACGTCATAAAACCTTGTTCTCTGCTAGCTGGCGCATTTTTATAATAAAACACAACGTGATAGAAAATGCAAGCAGAAGTTTGTTTCAGTCGCGACAGTTTTGCGAGTCATTTATGTAAATTCGTCTTTAATACTATGCCATGGTGAAAGATGCCTTTTGCTTAAAAAACACGTCTTCTGTGTGTTTTTCTCTTATGGACGGTGTCGATATTTTATCTACATTTGACTGAAATTTGGGCTGTCAGTGGTATACTTAAAAGCTATCTGCGGTTACAGCCGTTTGTATAAAACTGAGAGTTATCTATTAGTCAAAGGTAGATGAAATATTTTAGCTTGCTACATTAGCATGTATGTATTATGTAGCAAGCTAAAGTGGCAGTGGGCTGGCCATGTCTGTCGCACAACCGACGAGAGGTAGAGCAGGAAGGTTCTCGAATGGAGACCACGCTTAGGTAAACGTAGTGTGGGACGCCCCCCGGCTAGATGGACAGATGACCTGAAGAAGGCAGCTGGTAGTGACTGGATGCAAAGGGCGGAAGATCGTGCGCTGTGGCGCTCCTTGGGGGAGGCCTATAATAAATAATACATAAAATACATATAAATATTTCACAACAATTACACCAATTCTCTAGTCCCAAATAAAGCTACGAGGCTTGTGTTATGGCTACTAGACAACGGATTAACATACTTAAATACTTTTTTTTTAAAATAAATACATATTATACATAGAAAATACCCAGACCAGTACAAACACACATGGTCATGCACACTTATGCTTGTACTGTGCGGGGATCGAACCCGCGACCCTTGGTTTAGAAGTCCGACCTGTGGACCACTGCACCAAGCGGTCGTCAAATGGGTCGTCAGTGTCCAGGTGCAACTGCAACAGGCTGATATGATGAGATAAAACATTGAAACAGCCGCTTACGGCCGGACCACAGTAAACAATCGGTGACAAATATTTGTTCATCAATCATAACATAACCATCTTCCACAAATAACATATTGCCACTAAAGTTATCACTTCCAAAACTGCGTGATGTTAAAATCTTGACGACCTTCGCGCCACATCTGCGTTGTACAATCTACGTTATTACGAAATTCGATTGCATGTGCGATAGCGAAATTTTATGTGATTTTGTGAGTAGCAAAACTGATGTAAACTAGCTATTCTGATATTCTCTACTAAGCGTGTCAAATACTAAGTGATTTTTGTGAGAAAATTTTAAACGTACACAAAATGATAATTGAAGGTGGTCTCTTCCATAGCCAATAAAGAAATGTATTTTTTTAGATTGCAACCTTAATTACATTTTTTTAAATATTTTGAGTCACGATATTATATTTTTACGTTGCCGGTGTCGTCCTCCAGCTCCTGAAGAGGGAAAATGGAAATGTGTGTCTTCATTTCGCTTTGTCTGATCTTTAAGTTAAATCGGGTTGTCTTTTTACACACAGCTTTAACAAATTGTGTTAAGGCCGTTCAGGCTACAATCTACAATACTTCACTAGACTAGTTCACGACGAGTCCTCAGTTTTCCGAAATGCGCAGTAGTTTGGTTTTAAACTAAATATTTATATACGTTACGCAGTGTAACTTTGTCTAAGGCACACGCTTAGTCAAGGCAGGGGCCCTCAGGAGGCCAAACATTTTGTACAAAACCTTATTAAAAAATATACATACATTAATCTCCCGTGGGTTGTTCTAGAATTCGCTTTCCAAATACCACTCGCTCTTCCTTCGTGTCAAAGCCATGGACGTGTGCCCACAGTTTTCTAGTGCCAACGTAACGAAAATATTCATCTATTTTCCGACCGTGAGAGTGATAGTTGAGGTCGATACACTGAAGAATCGGTTTCACTAGCGATTTAATAGATTGACAACTAAATCTAAATATATAAAAAACACGCTCTAAAAAGTACGAAACAAGAAAACACTCTCCAATGAAATTACTTAGTATGTACAAACTATTAAATATTTACCGTTATTAAATAAACTAACTTACACATATTATTATATTTTAATATATTTTCAATTTATAATATTGATAGAGAAATGTTTTAAGGATAAAGCCGTGGTCGTATACCACGTGGTATACGACCACGGCTTGTTTCGTACTTTTTAGAGCGTGTTTTTAAGTAGTCGGGTGTTAGTTTTTAAACTTTATTTTTATTTAACATATTTTGGAGTTCTAAATAGGTTAATCTTGGGTTCATTGATTTCTCAATCTTTCCAACTCCTCGAACGATCTTTGGTCATGTGGATTCTTTAGTAATTTGCTAGATTCCAGTGAACTAATCCATAATCCATCTATGGATCTTACTCTGCTAAGAGCCACATATATAGTCGGGTAAAAAAGATGTGAATTATATACAATCAGCCCATGAATACAGGTAAAGTCACAAGCAAATGCTAGTAATATATATATATTCAAAATGTACAAGTAAAGCGCTTTCAAATGATACCAAACACGGCATATTTATCTTAACTTTATTTTTTTACTTCGTATGTTTTGTCCGCCAGAGGGCGCCACATTAGATTTTGTGAAATCCCATATAGCCTATAACCAGCGGACAATTAAGACGCTTCTAATGATATGTCATTTGTCGAATTCTGATAAGTAGTTTAGAAGTTACGAGGGAACAGATGAACATCCATACCCACATACATACATACATACATACAGGTCAAAATCATAACCCTCCTTTTGCTTCGCCGTAGTCGGGTAAAAAGAAACAAATATTGTCTGATTGACAGATGCACGCACAGCTCAAATCAACAGGCTTATGAATTTGAAACTTTGTGTCGTGCTATCTTTAGTAATGCAGGGAAGCGCGAAGGAAATTCACTTCCTGAAAGTGAAGTTACATGAATAAAAAAAATATTAAGGTACCTAGTTACTTGATCAAAAAATTTATGAGGTGTTTCAGGATTTCTTGATATTTAACCATTAAGGGAATGAAAACGGGCAAAAATGTTTCCCCTGTGCATTTTTGTTTCGTGACGTTAGACTTACTTGAAACTTAATCTATCGAGCACTATTGAGGCAAATTCCTATATTTGCGCAGACGAAGTCGCGGGCGACCTGTTAGTATTATTAGATCAAAGGATGAGTAAAGCTGGTTTGAGGTTAAGGTTCAATTGTAACCTTACTCGCGAGTGTTGAAGGTAAAACCCGCACTGAATTTAAACGATACAGCTGATTAAACCTTTTGTAACAGACGGCCGATTGAGTTTGATTTGTACACGAGGTTCAGTCAATAGCTAAAATATTTGAACAATTTAGTACCAAAGATCCATAATAAGACATGGAATTCTTTGAAAATTTTAGTTTAGCAGTTCTTTATTTCAATCATTAAAAGTGTTTTCCGCGGAAACCCTGATTGAATTTATAAAAAATTAAACGAACACTTTTAAAAACGATAGTTTTAATAAGGGGGGTCATGTTCAGTATTTCGCTTTCCAAAAGGGTTAAGTCACAAAAAAAGTTATGAAACGCTGCCCTAAATTTACTTATGCTAAAACTTAGTATGTCTCAATGTTGAATGTTGATGAATCAACAAACGGGTCTTCAGTCTCTCAGTTCCCGGCACAACTTTTTAAGGCATTTATGAATCATGTTCACGCTATTTAACCTACTAAGGGCACCAGAACTCGCTTTGTTTGGTGAGATACGTCCTGTGCATCCCTATTCGAAAACTGTTACGTAACCCCCAACCCCAATTAAGGTTTGGATTGGAAGGTTCAATAGTATAAAAATTATCTTCGAAAGTCAGCATCCATCGCTGAAAATAGCAATGTAACGTCATATTTTGTTTTAGGCATCTAAATTCAAGGTGATGCTTTCATCATGATTGATGAATGAGCAAATGACGACAGATGGTTAATATAAAACTTTTTCTCAAACAGAAAGTACATCTTCGAAGCGGGCTAGCTAACAGCTCGTATCTACAAACAATGTATTTTTATTACCTCCTATAAACAATATGGCGTCCAATTCACTCGTTCTAATTTCGAATGTCTATATCTGTCTGTTTTATTGGCGGGAAAGTGGAGAGGAGACGCCATTTACAAAGTGGCCGATAAATTAGCTGAAATTATTGTGATACAGTTTCGACTCTTCCTTGCGTTTGATGTTTTCTGATATAATAGTCCCCCTTTAACAATAACAGCCGATATCAATATTATGACTATATTGTCTGAAAGTTAGATAATTCTCAATTTCATAGAAACAGCTGTAACGGCTGCTCTGATGGCTTTTAGTATGAAACTCACAGTTATCTGGGTAGTTACTAGGTTGATAACCTGAGATACAGGAACTATCCTAGTTCAGGTGTGAACCCACCATAACCATTTTTTGTAATGTTAGATAAGTATTAACATTGTATAATTGTTTATATGGTGTCAATAAGCAAATTTATTAACAAACTACCGGACCCCGCAGACGTTGTCCTTCTCGTTGTTTTTTTTCTTCGTAAGAACCATTCCCGTACTTTAAAGAAAATCATAAAAAAAGAATTGGCCAAATTGGTCCAGGCGTTCTTGAGTTATGCGCTTTTTATATTATAGATTTATGGTGAGTCAAAGATAGATAGAATATTGAAACATCATTCTTCGAAGTTACAGAAATAAAAACGTGAATCAAATTCTTTTTTTTTTGTGATGAAGTTCGTCAATATCAACATAATCTCTAGTCTGGTCAAAATTGCTTATACAAGAAAAATTAATATTGCTTTACCTTATTGCTTACACACTTATTCAATACCAGGGATATTACAAGACGATCTTGCTTGGGCACAACAGAAGCTCTGCGATAGCGCAGTTAATCTTTGTTATTTTGTTCTAATTTTTTGAAATCAGAACGCTGCCAGCGGTTCCCGGTTACCTCAAATCTTATCCCTTGAAAGTATATTTAGATTAATAGAAATAATACACCGCGGTGTGACACTGATTGAGGCCCGAACTCAAGTTCAATACGCGAGTTGTTAAAAATAACCGATGACTCAGCCTTGACCATCTTGCGACGTTAACGAATTCAGTAACGTATTTTGATATGGAATTCGCAGCACATAATATACATATTATTAGGTCACTTGGCCTGGAAAGTTCTGGAACTAAAAATATGTTTTTGATAGATAGATTTTTAGTTGGCAGGCATCAGAAAGAAGCACTGACTTGAAACTTTTCAACTAACTTTTTCAGTTAAGCAACCCTCGAATGAGTCAGGAAAATACCTGGTGAGCTTCAAGGGCTGGACGGATTTTATTTTATTTTTATTTATTTAGGACAATAAACAATTTTGACTAGACATAGCTAAGAATCACCATGATAAAATTGTCTTTCGAATAAAACAAAACCGCTTTGAAATCAGTCTATTCGTACTACGTCTACGATGGCGTCTACGATGCCACATACAGACAGACACACAAAAAAGGACATAATGGTCAAACTTATAACACCACTCTTTTTTGTTGGGGGTTAATAAAGCTACAGTATTGACGATCACCGTGGTGTAGTGTGGTATGAGCACCGGTTGCGAGGTGCCGCCATCTCTGAAGCCCCGGGCACGATTCCCCGACGAAGGAGAAATGTAGAAAATTATTTTTTTCTGCTTTTTTTTTCTGATTTGCAAAGCAACAAGTGCTTTAGCTACTTTGGGATCAGATAAATGATAGATTATGCTACGTTTTTTACGCCCAACGGTTAAGAAAATCTGCCGAAGAGCGTGTCAATCCAAAATGCGCCAGTTTTGTTCAAACCGTGGTGAGATTCTTCACACATAGCTGTGTCTCTTGGGATCAGCAACCTCGATTTGGCAAGCGCTGCGATTATGTCAGATCAGATGGCCATCAAAGCGCTTGTTTACTATGACGAAACTTGTGGGATGGTATAAAAATAAATTGTTACGTTACATTGTACACGAGTAACGAGAAACTGGGCAATTGTTGCGGTTTTTTAACACGCTTTTATTAGATGATTTGTATGTATGAATGTATATAATTGAATTTTTGAGCTCAATTTTCACCAACTTCCGGAAATCGGATTAATTTAAAACTTTGCACACGTATTAAGTACCGATGTCAGTGGTAATTTGATAAGAGTTTTCCAATAACCTTATTAACTAAAAAAATGAAAATAAATAATAGTTTAAAAAACCGGTCAAGTGCGAGTTGGACTCGCGCACCGAGGGTTCCGTACAAACCTGTAGATAAGGAGTAGTAACTTTGAAATTTTCAAAATTGTCAATTTTTTTTTATATGATGAAACTGAAAATTTACGGTTTTCGTAATTTTTCTATATCTGTACTATAAAACGTGACTTCGTACTAAATTTCATGATTCTAAGTTTACGGGAAGTACCCTGTAAATTTTGATTCCCGTGCGAGTTTCGAAAATTTGCGGAAATTTGCGACCTAAATGGATGTTTTATTTGATTTTGATTGCGTTGGCTTAGAAGGTTGATTTTTTGATTGCGTTGTCTTAGAAGGTTGATTTTTCTACAGCTTTCAGGGACAGTAGACCTAAGTATCATATAGAAATTTCAGTTTGATACCTCCACGCGTTCCTGAGAAAAACGGTCTTGACACACGGACGGACGGACGGACAACAAAGTGATCTTATAAGGGTTCCGTTTTTTCCTTTTGAGGTGCGGAACCCTAAAAACTAAAAAACACGCTTTTATTGCTAACTAAAAAAGAGAAAATAATTTCTGAGTACACGGAATTTGTATTACAGTAGAGTAAAAAGCATGGGGTGCTTGGCAAAGTAGTATGTGAAAATAATCTTATTATTGGCAACTATAAAAAGACAAGTATGAAAACGTCATAAAGTGCTCCGCCACGCTTTTTACTCTACTGTAATATAATTAAGATTACGCCGACACCTGAAGACTTTATAACATGTTTTTTTATGAAGTAAATTTATCTGAATTCTTGTGTCTTGGGTCTCTTCTAACTTGAATTTGCTCATTTCTTTTAATTGGTCTTAAATGTAATGGTCAAGAATTTGACTATTAACCAAGAAGTCGCGGGTTCGATCCCCGCACTGTACAAACATTTGTGTGCATGAACATGTGTGTTTGTACTGGTCTGGGTGTTATATGTATTTAGTTTATTTGTTAATGCCACTGTTGATTCTGATATCTGTAACACAAGTGCTTAAGCTACTTACCACGGAGTCAGATCGATGTATGTGATGTTGTTGTGTATATTTATTATTATTATTATTTAAAAAAAAGTGATTTAAAGAGACTCCAAAGAGAGAACCAATCAATAGAATTGAATGTCCATTCACAAAAAGAAAAACCCAGTTCCAGCTTGAAGACTATGAAACTGAATATTTCATGGTTTTAAGGGTGAATTAGGGTTAACGAAACCATCAAATCTGACGTCTCTTTGAAACTAAAACAAATATTTCATAAGTGCGTAGAATTCTCATAAAACTGAATGCCTGTTCGTTAGTCTCGCTAAAACTCGAGAATGGCTGAATCTATTTGAATAAATTTTTCTTGAAATGTTTGTGGAAGTCCAGAGAAGGGTTAAACGATGAAAAAAATATGGAAAACTTGCGGAAACAGCGGGCAGGACAGCGTCTGCCGAGTCCACTAGTTTCTAATACATATTTGAAGATAATATTAACGCATAATAACGCGTTAGTTAGTTAGAAAGCGTTCAAACGCGCATTTCACGAGTTACTGCGCGTACGCATCTAACACGTTTATTGTTTGGAACGTTGTGTAATTGTATGATGTGATATGTTTAATATTCACACTAGGAGCTCCACACTACGATTAACACATCTGCTCGTTTCTCTACTATTTTCGAGTTATTTTAAACATGGAGATGGGCTACGTACTTTTGCAATCTTTTAAAAATGAAATTTATAATAATTAAATATAGAAAGAAAAAACCTTGGTTTTTAATAATTGGATCAGAAGTCAGAAAATGGTTTCATTATTTGTTGTCAAATCATTAGGTCGGATGGAGTTGTCCTACATGAACTACGCAACGCGACAAGTCCGATGCGACGCGACGCGATCCATACTTGTGTGAATGTCAATCGCGCTTCGTCACGTAGGACATGGTCGTAGACGTACATACATTTGCCTGCTTGCCTGCCTCGTTGGTGTAGTGGCAAAATTTCTGCCGTACATCCGAGAGGTCCTGGGTTCGAATCCCAGGTCGAGCCAAAATTGATTCTGAGATTTTCTGTCATGAATTTCTCAATAACAGCTCGGAGTCGGGAAGTTGGCGGTGTTACACCCCCGTGCCTCGGAAAGCGTTAAGCCGTTGGTCCTGCGCCTGATCTCTCTCCGGTCATGTCGAATTGCCGTCTCACCAAACTTTGAGAGTGATGGAACAGTGAGTGCACCTGTGTACGGCGCTCACACTTGTGCACTATAATATCTCCTGCGTAGTTGGCTGATCTCTATTGAGATTGGCCGCCGTGGTCGAAAACAGCCAGGAGGTCCATATTATACATATACATACATTTGATGTTATAGTGTCACGTCGCACACGTAGGACTACGGTAAGGTGCAGAACATAATTAAAATTATATCAACATCAAACTTGTAAAACCAAATAAATATTAAGTTTACAGTTTTTAAAACTACTGCATACATAATACACTAACAAACCTTCGCTTCTAGTTTATCACGTAAACTCTCACTTTCTACCGTTTTGTGTAGTTATTTAACTAGAAGAAGTTCGTTGCCCTAGTAATAGCTGTTTTTTTAAATATCTAATTACGTTGTTTCGAACTTAGTAAATTGCATATTTAATTGCGTTAGTTAACCACTTGATATAGTTGATGGAATCAGGCGTTCCTTTGCGGAAATCCATGATTAAAGCTGAAAAAGAAAATTATTTTGCTTTAAATTTCCACTAAAAGACGCCAGCGCAGGAACCCAAATACATCCAACGTCCCGGTTGCGCCTGCGCTGGCATTATTTCGTGGAAATTTAAAGCAAAAAAATGCTCTTTTTCAGGTTTAACCACTTGATAGCCATATCATGTTGAAGAGCCGTATTTATTTAATTAGCGATCCATGAACAGTTTTTATTCCTCGTGAGAACCAACTACTAACATTGTTTGGATGTGCATGCGCATGCGTGACTTTCACTAGTAAAAACGCGAGCGCCCAGCCATGCAGCAAATTCTTGGGATGTCGGCGGCACTCATGTTCTTTCCAGCTAGGCACTGCTCTGTAACCCTTTGTCAGTATCTTAGATTGTAGCCATCTCGTTCGCCTGCACGATTAAGGTGGTACGAGGGACGGAGACAGCTTCATCAAAAACTAGGACTAGGTGCAGGTTACAAATTTTACAGTGTAGGTAGGTTACCTTAGGTGTTGTATTTTTGCTTGGGAAACAATGTAAGTTATACCTACACACATACTCCATTGCTGAACATATCTCCCTTTTGATTTCCACTGATCCAATTGCAACTGCAAGCTGCCTGCATTCTGTCTGATCCTGCGACCTTTCTAGGTTGTCTTGACCTACGCTGCTTGATCGATGGATTTAGTCAAGAATTTGTCTTCACCGGCCATTTTGTGCAAAATGCACAGGGCAAGTTTTTTTTTACTAGCCTGTTTTTAATGGAGTCTGACTATCTTAGATTGAAATTTTTCTCGCTCTTTTTATTCGAGAGCTAAGTCTTGTTTACGTGTTGTTCGAAAATATTGTAGCATTACTAAATAACATTATTATCTATTCCCCCTATACTATCTAGCCCCCCCCCCCCCACATGTGCGCTTTCAGTAGTTGTGTATCGTTTACATAAAGGGCGGTCGATGTCTTGATAAGCTAGCGGTAACAGCTGGCCAAGACTGGCGAAGGTTTGAAATGTTGTCGGTTTACAAAATTAGATCGAAAAGTTAGCTAAATTGATTGAAAAGCAAGTTTAAAAGTTTTCAAATAACCATTTTGGCTGGTAGAAATCTGTTTGCCAAATATCAAAAGTTACTGTTTGTGACATAAAAAGGCCTCAATTGAAGGAAGCAGTTTTTTTTTCATTTGGGGATAATTTGATTGTTGTTTGTTTGCACTGTTTAATGAAAAAAAGTTTCGGTTAAAGATTAATGCTGAGCAGTTAGTTATTTTTATGAGATAAATCGTCAATAAATGATATCCTTGTTTGCTTAAAAAAAACTTTTAAGTCAGTCAGCGTAACAATGCCTTGAAGTACTTTAAAGTGCCCTCGGAATCCTTATCAGAAGATCAGGTCAGTACAAGCCCCCTTGTCCTTGCTTGACTTTCGTTCGAAAACAGCTGCTACTCTTCGCACCGTTTCTAATCGAGGGGCGATACAAGAAAGATTAATAATGATATCAATCAGCTGTTCTGCGTGTAACTTTCATGACAAATGATAAAACAACTTTTTAGTGTTGAAATTTCATTTTGTACAACAGTCAAAACACTTTTGCTGGAAAATCGCCCATATTAAGTCTATAAGGCGATATCTTGATGTTGGCGTCTGTACTATGGTTTTGCTTTATCAGAGTTCAAGTTAAAATGGTTACTAAAACGTGTACCTATGACGTAAATGGCCTTTATACTGAATTAGCACTAACATGATTATCATTCGCATTTGAAACGGTTAAGTATGACTCTGGCTGATATCATAATTGTAATTAAATTTTGCTATCGGGCAAATACTCTACTGCTATGCTCATTGTACACGTAAATCGGTCTTAATTTGTATGATAACAATTCCACAGCCAATTTTAATGAAATCTTCAATATTCAGTTGGTATAGCCCATCAACTTTATGCGCGTTACATACACCTCAGGTAAATAGACACCAAGACGGGGAAAATTTCGATCTTTGTACTCGAATACAATTCTTTAGATAAATAAGAGCTTGTAGTCATAATTTTAATGTTAGTCTTGTTGAGTTTGATTCATGTTTAAATAACTATATTAATCATTAAACAACATTACATAAATTTATCCTATGATAATGCAAGTATTTCTTCATTTTTCATTTACGTTATGCAGTGAAACCACATTTTAGGATTATTTTCTTGTGCTGAACTGATAACTATGTACTGCTTGATTAAGACTTGATGTAATCTGTTGTGTTCTCCAATAGATAAAATAAAATAAATAATCATAATATTGATAGCAAGTCACACGTTACAGTAAGGTGATACAGTCTTATGAGTAAACTAGTACAGTGACGCCAGGTTAGGGCACAGCAACTGAGTAAATTTGAAATCAAAATCAAGTAAATTTAACATAACATTACATTATAATTTAATGTAATGTTATGTTATTTTTAGTAAATTAGTCTAGGGCACAGCAACTGAGTAAATTTTAAATCAAAATTAAGTAAATTTAACATAACATTACATTATAATTTAATGTAATGTTATGTTATTTTTAGTTTTTGTCATATAATTTCAACACATACTATTCGAAACGGACACCATGATAGGGCCTCGTTCAATAACAAACAATTTGACCTCTTTCTAAATCTGATAATTAATAGATAACACACATACAGATGACTACTAGATATCGTACGCTTACGTAAATAACACTAATTTCTCTGAAACAATGGAGAAATTGTTCGCTATAATACCTCATTGTAATGATACAGACAGTTAACAGCTAATGGCAACAGAAATATTTTTAACTTATACACGTGTAGCATATAAGGATGCTTGCACACTCTAACCCTGGTTTCTCACACTGCAGTGTGTGAAAATCCAAATGCCCTACACTGTGCGCCAATGTTGGCCCAAAGACCTATACAATGAGCCGGTCTGAAAAGGCGTTGATTCAATAGAATATAATTTTACATCCATACGAGTTAGAATTAAAATATATAGATAGATAGGTTAACACTTTATTGTACAGCACAAAACAAAAATTACAGACAAGTTTAACAAAGAAAGATGTACAATTTAGGCGGTCTTATCGCTTGTAGCGATCTCTTCCAGACAACCTTCAGCAAAAGGAACATTTAATTAATTTAAAATAACAAAATTCTTAGGTTAAAAGCTATGACTGAAATTGCCGGTACCTAATACTGGCCATTGTACCCTACTGCGCCAACAAGGACCTAATCGCTCAGTATATATATACATAGTGTGGAACTGCGGATTCATACGTTGGCCCAAACGCTTGCCAAACTAGCAGCTACTCACTTCTCTCCGAGTTCTTTTCTTGATTTACATTGGGCGAATATTCTTGGATCCAATTCAGCGCCAACGTTGGATCTGTTGGAAACGTAAATCTTCGTACGGTGTACAATTGCCTTAATATTCTGTCGTTGTCCATTGTTCTCCATAGAGATATTGACACTATAAATCTTGGAAATGAAGTGAAAGATTTGGAAAACACGTTCTTTGTTTACCGACTACTGGTAATTGTGAAATTTATACGGGGCGTCCCAAAAAGAGCGCGTCAAACTTATGGAGATGATAGACTTGTCACTTGGATGACCATTTAAACAAAAATAAAACACTTCAGTAAAAGTACTACCATCTCAGTGATACAATTTTTTTTAAATATCCTTTTTTGAGCCTACCTCTTGTTGCTGTGTGTACAAATGAGCAGCAATTTTTCTTGTTCTTTATTTTTATTATAAATGATGATCTATCATCTCCTTAAGTTTGGCACGCTCTTTTTTGTCGTCGGCCAATCTCAACAGAGATCAGCCAACTGCGCAGGAGATATTATAGTGCACCAGTGTGAGCGCAATACACAGGTGCACCCACTGTTCCATCCCTCTCAAAGTTCAGTGATTCATGACAGAAAATCTCACAAACAATTTTGGCTCGACCTGGGATTCGAACCCAGGACCTCTCGGATCAGAAAGAGGCAGAAACTTTGCCACTACACCAACGAGGCAGTCTGTATAACCAATGTACTGTCTGTGAACACAAACTCATATTTTTTAAATAGTAATAGTTTAATAAAAAACTGAAGCTCTTTTAGTTACGAACCTTGTATGTGGCTATGTACTGACCTTAAACGATTTGGTTTGTAACATAATCAAAGGTCACTTAGGCGTTCGTATGAACTTTTATTTAAGAAACTTCCGCCCACACTTTGAAATTGACTATTTTTAAACGAAGCAGTAAGATATTGACTCGCTTTCTTCCATTTACCAATTTTACATCATCGAGACGGCTCAGTGAACTGTATCTAATTGATATCTGCAATTTTAACGTCTTCTATCGAGTGGTCACAATATTTCGTGCAGAAAAATGTAAAGTCTACTAGCAAAATAAATACTAGATGACCTTGTAAAGAAAGCAGGATCAAATTCGTTGCAAGAGCTAGTTGCTATGTTCAACAGTGCTTACAAATGATGATGGATGTAATAATATTTTTTTTTTTAATATCTATTATTCGTATATACAAAAAGTCGTATTCTTCACTCTATCCACAAACACTTGAACAACATTGCGATTTCATGTAATGCAGATTACGTCATACTAGATAACACTAAGACTAGTAAATATTTTTGAATGATTATCGGAAGTCATGTACTCTACATGTGTGCGGTCGTTGGTCTTGATAAATTTTGTTTTCGAGAAGTTTGCTATGTTTGTTTCTCTTAGTAAAATCTGACTATTGCTTATTATGAAGTGGTGCTTACTATTTTTTTTTATCTATTAATAACATTTTTTATTTCTTTTGTATATGTGTGCATGAACATGTGTGTTTGTACTGGTCTGGGTGTTTTCTATGTATAATATGTATTTATTTACAAAAAAAAAGTATTTAAGTATGTTTATCCGTTGTCTAATACCCATAACACAAGCCTCGTAGCTTACTTTGGGACTAAAGAATTGGTGTGATTTTTGTAAAATATTTATTTATTTTACGTATCACCGTTTTCACTTAACTTGATTTATGAACTAATTTCCTTTTTCACTTCTTCCAGTATGGATCGGCATAGCAAATTGATTTGACAATCTGCTACTAAAAGACAATACAACTCTTACAACAAATAGAAATGATTTAGCTGAAAAACTTTTGTAACATGTGCTTAAAATATTATGCATATTTTATTATAATATTTACCGCCTCAATTACAAGGCTGTTTCGAAACTGCGTTGAATTTTTATCTGCTATCGGAAAAACGCACGTGTATAGAAATGTGTTGATAGTGTGGTTAAAGATCAGTTTTTTTTTGGTAGTTTTGTTTCATTTTCAGTACGGCACGCACATACATTCGAATTGCACGCATTGATTAATTAATAATAATCGATAATAATATTTTTTGTGTCATTTATCTAAAATGTTGGATTTTGAGCTTCACTATGGCGATACACAAGAATAAAGGTAACCATTTTTATTAAAAATAAAATAAGTTTGTCAACAAACAACAAACTTATTTTATAGGGTTACGTAAGGTCAATTCATACCATATCTCTTACGCTACGTTTACAACTATGTATGAAGTATGAATATTGTATGAAGGTTATCTTATTTACAGTTTATATTATGGGTTTCGCATTGTTAATATTTGGCATGGCAGTCTATGTGAAATAAAAATGAAAGATGATTCAGTAGATCACGATTAAGACACAGGATGACATTCACAACTTATAACACTAACAATTCAACGGAAAGTTTTTGTCTATCGTTAACAATTACAATTATAAACGTTACAATGTAATAATTTTACAGGTTACTGAAATAAGTGTTTTTAAGTTTTTGTTGCTATCCCTACGAAGAAACCTGTCTCGCTCTGCTGCGAGGAACTTTCGATAGTTCACATAAAAATAGTATTAAGGGTGTCATCCACCCGGTGTATACTAGCGGGTTGAGGGATCTGACCGTGGCATTGTTTAAAAGTTTTCTCTCAAAGCTTTACCTGTCTCTGTGTTTCGCTATTGTGAGCATAGTGTACTGGGCCTACAGTTGTGCTCAACCACATCTGTACGTATCTGACTTGTCCACCGAGAGACGCAAGGTAGCTGGGCAATTGTCTTTCAACAAGACATTGGTCTCCGGTAGCCTAATAAGCTTATAAGCTATCCTATTCCTGAATCCTTAGTGAAACTTTCACCAAATCCCGATCATAATTTTATTGCTGTTATCCTTCTAAATAAGTAATTGAATCCTAATTTAACAACTCCTCAACTACCTTTTGGGCTGCAAAATACCCCTTACCATAAAAACCCAAAGAATCTCCAATTTTTTACAATATCCAGACGATATCCTTATCATCTCCAAAACATGCCTTACACACCGTACCCAGCGCTAGGCGGCGAGAGCTGCCATGTGCTGAACAGCGTCTCTTGTGGTCAGGTACTAGGGCCTTCGCGCCCGGTCGCTCAAACCGTCGGGTCGACGAGCCGTGGGGGGATCGGCGCGGGCACACACAACGACATTCAGCCGCTGCCTGCTCCTGCACGCTTAGGTATGAGCTTTTTTATTATTATTTTTTCAATAAATAATGGTAAAGGCTGTCTTGAAAGTGAATTGGAATAAACGAAGATTTGGATGTTTTCAGACAAATGTATTTTTGTTAAATAGTATGACTAGATCGAGACAAAACCTAGTCATCCAATTTCATTGAAACATTATTGCATGAGAAATAACGTATTACCCAATGTTTCATCATAATTTTAGTCATTGATCATAAAGTTTCAGCTATAGACCGTGATTCATATATAATTTAAAATTACGTTTTATTTTAACATAAGTTTTCCTGAGTTTCCTTCCAGTCAATAAGCGTCATATTATTATGGCGTAAATTCCAAAATTATTTAAGCATTTTTATTTAAATTCAGACTGCTACCGTCGCTTCTTTATCAAGAATTTACGGGATAACATTAGAATTTATTACTCACCCTTAATTTTCCTCTCAGCATTATTTCCACAATTTAAATTATGCCTACATGTTTTAAAAAGCCGTTAATGTTATTCAATTCTATGTCCAACTTAAGGTGCCGATTCACCCTCCGCTCGCGCAACCAACCCGATCATGTTGAGAGCGGGCGCGAGGCACCCGGATGCTGACGAAAGTCCGGCGTCGACTTCAACGCAAGATGGCGCGTCGGACGTGCAGCAACTGTACCAAGCGCTCAACGAGTACCTGCTTATGGAACACAAGTTCCAGCCTAGACTGTGCCTGCCCGCCGAGTCAGAGGTAAATAAAATACTAGCTTCTTAAGAAGCATATCACAAAAATTTTAGAGCTAAGCAGTTTTTTGTTGCTGAAAACTTGAATTTCAAAAGGAAAATTGAAAATTTAAGGGCCCTACACTGTGATTTTTATTTAACATCCGCATCGAATCCAGCTATGAACATATTTGCTTATTGAACACAAGTTCAAGCCTAGACCGTGCCCGCCCGCCGAGTCAGATGTTAGTAAACGTAACTAATTAAAACTTGACACCGGATACCCAAATCCGACTGAATTAGGGTGACACTGGTGGTGTGAATAGCTAATCGTGTCATTAATTTGACGACTTTGCAATTAAGGCCCCTTACACACTGCGACTTTAAGCATTCGCATCGACTCCAGCAAATAAACATATCTTAGAAATTATGCTAACGAGCTACTGCACGGATGTAAACGCAGACATTTTGTGTCGTTGCAAACGTTAGCATCGATACAGTTGCAATGCTAACGAAATTCCGAAGTCCGAAGAAAGTATGGATAAACTTATGGTATAAATTTCATATAATAAATATTAGTTTATTTCATAATTTCATCAAACCACTTGTTATCAAAGTCATAAGATTACGGTAATGAATGTTTTCAACCTCAACTATAATGCAATCAAGTTATGCAGTAAGCGTGTACTTATGGAATCAATGTACAGTACATTAAACATTTATATTGATTTTACAATAAAGCTCCTATATAGACCGTGTATTTAATGATTTTTCAAGACAGGTGCGTGTCATTATTTCTGTTATGAATTTACCACAAACCACTAGTTTTAATACACATTTTATTTCGCCACTATCAAAAATAAACGCACCATCTTGAAGCTATAATTCAAAGCAGGGGAACATGACGTCAGCTTATTGTTAATTGTTTTTGAGTATAGGTCACACATGTGATGATAACGGTAACACATTGTTTTGGCTCTTTTGGAGTGCGTAGAACTTGATAATAATAATTTTTATTTTATTTATTGACATTTGCATACTAGGTGTGTTACATTATATGGATGGTAGTTATAATGCTTAAAAACGAACTTATTGACCTAGTTACCAAGAAGGTGTGGCAAGTTTGAGAATTAATGAGTTAAAAAAAAAATAAGACCAATGATTATTCAAAATTAATGTAAGTAAAGTAGGTATTTGTTAAACGTTATTAATTAACGTTATTTAATACAAACATCAACATTACGTACATTGATCTGACTCCGTGGTAAGTAGCTTAAGCACTTGTGTTACAGATATCAGTGGTATTGGCAAATAAACTTAAAACACCCAGACCAGTACAAACAGGCTTGTTCATGCACACATATGTTTGGGACAGTGCGGGGATCGAACCCGCAACCTCTGGGCCTAATAGTCAGCTTCTTAACCATAACAGCAAAGTGGTCGTAAATGTTGTTAAATTTTAATCTGGAGATTGTAAACGATTTTCCTTTTAATAACTCGCCGTCCTATCCATAGTTATTCAACTATAGGTCACATTTACACATGTGCGATGACGGAAATTCATTGTTTAAGTAGTTTTAGAGTGCGCAGAAAGAAATGTTTGTATGGTAAACTTAAATAGAGAATTGTGAACAGTTCCTGCCATCTGGTAGGCAAAATAAATGACGTCTAAGTCCGAGTCGCACTCGTGAACGAAGGGTTCCGTCACAAAAAGACAGAAGTTACGTGTAGGGTTGTCACCTTTTTTTTTGCCAATAAAGTACATTGGTTATTATAGGAGGTGCTTGTGGCGCAGTGGTTGCAGCGCTTTGGTAGTGATACCAAAAGTTAAGCAACCTAAGGCGCGGTCATGTTTAGTATGGGTGACCATTCTGACCATTTAAGTAAAGTCTATTCACAAGCATCTCCGTGCTTCGGAAGGCACGTTAAGCGGTTGGTCCTGGTTAATATCGATAGATATTAGTCGTTAAGCCTAGTCAGAGGCCCTCGGGCGGCTTGATAACATCTGACAGTAAGTTTGGTCACTTACCTTACACACACCCCTCCACCAATCCGCACTGAGCCCGCTGGTGGAGTATGACCACCTCATAGTAGAGGTGAAGCCTGTGCCCAGCAGTGGGACTTATATAGGCTGATGAGTTGAGAGGTTATTATAGGTATAAAGAAAAGTACATAGTATCAAAATAAAGTACACTTTATTTTTCTTTATTATTGTATTTAAAAACATATTCAACTAATAATTATACTTCCAACGTACAATAACATTCATACTTACGACTTAGATTCAACTTTAAAATCACAAAGAAACCAAATCTTGCGAAATAAATAGTATTTTCGTGTACATTATTGTTCTCATTAAGTACAGACTACAATTGCCTGAAATAATGTACAATACTTTATTATAAAGTACGGGTGGCAACCCTTGTTACGTGTGTTACCTCCGACGAAAAATAGGAAGGTTACAAGTTCGACCCCTCTTCTGTTTGTGTGTGTCGTCTGTGACATCGTAGCTACCAAACGGATGGACCGATTTTTATGCGGTTTTTTTTTATTCTAAAGATGTAATCACTGTGATTCTTAGCTAGATAAGATAAGATAAATCTTTATTTGCATAAAACATGGTAGTACAGATAAAGTTGTTACATTTAGAGAGATGAGCATTCATGTTTAATCGATCTATCGATAAGCAAATATTATATTTTCTGTCGTCATGCAAATTTACAAATTACAAAATGAAAGCAAATAATAATGTCACTATAGGATAATATAAAATACTATAAGTCATACAATGCTGGTCAATTCACATCAAAATATAATAAGTCATACAGTGCTGGCCAATTCATAATAATAAAAATGTCAAAAATTTATAACGGGGACTTAACATAAGCCCAAACTCAGGTGCAAGTAAGATACAACAGTGGAGCATTTGAGTACAAAAAAGAAATAGTAATAATTAAAGATTAATCTTTTTAACAATATATATATATTTTTTTAGATGACCGTCTCGGCAAAATTTTGTGAATTCATTAATGTCATAAAAACAATTTTCAACAAGAATTTGGAACATGGTTTTCTTAAAAATAGTAAAAGGAAGACATTGGATCCAATTAGGAAGCAAATTAAACAATTGAATGCACATGCTGTAGCTGTTCCTACTGAAGCAGGCTGTATTTGATGATGGCGTATCTAACCTGTATGGATACCTTTTTCTTACATTACTAAATTCGTTTCTCTTTGGAAAAATATGCATATTTTTCCTTACAAATGTCAATGATTCAAAAATATATAGGGATGGTAATGCAAGAATATTTAGTTGTTTAAAAAGATGTCTACACGATTCTAACTGCCCAACTCCACAGATAGATCTCACACATTTCTTTTGGATAATGAAGGCACGATTTATGTCGGCTGAATTTCCCCATATAATCAGTCCATATCTTAGTATGGAGCTCACATATCCATGATATGCCATCAGCGCCGCTTCAATGCTGGCTAACTTAGTCAGTCTATACAAGGCATAAACGAACCTGCTAGTTTTTTGGCATACCGCTTCAGTGTGATGCTTCCAAGTCAGCTTATGGTCTATAACAATGCCTAGAAAAGTTGCAGATGTAGCTTTTGAAATGGTTTCGCCACGATGGTTCAAAGATAATTGTGGGGGTTTGGCATTTTTATTACTAAACTGAATATATTTTGTTTTATCTGTATTCATTTTTAAATCGTTACTTTCCATCCAGTCAGTTATTTTAGTGATTTCGTAGTTTATCTCAGTATTGTAGTCAAGGCTTATTTTTTTATCAATTGTAATAGATATGTCATCAGCGAAAAGGATTACCGGATATTTAGTACATTCTGGGAGATCATTGATATAAATTATAAATAGCAGGGGCCCCAATATACTGCCCTGAGGAACGCCTGCATTATTCACTCTATTCTTTGATTCATACGAGACACATTGAAGCTCATTGTTTAACTTTGAAATCTCCACGAATTGCGTTCTACCTATAAGGTAACTCTGGATCCACTCATAGGCAGGTCCTCGTATTCCATACGATTCTAGTTTTGACATGAGTTTTTTATGATTGACGAAATCGAAGGCTTTAGACATGTCGAAAAAAATTGTGGTTACTGGAGTTCTTTTATCCATGTGTACCGATACGTTTTTAATTAGGGAGAAACAAGCATGTGCTGTTGATTTTCCCCTTTGGAATCCGTATTGTTCTTCTCTTAGTACATTATTTTTTGTGAAGAATGAAGTCAGTCTCTCATGCATGACCTTCTCAAGGACCTTTGACAGTACCGGAATGAGAGCAATAGGTCTATAATTATTTAATTCATATCTTTCTCCACGTTTAAACAACGGCTTGACCACTGAGATTTTAAGGCTGTGAGGAAATTTACCTTCGATAAGACATCTATTTATAAGGTTAGTCAGCAGAGGGGCTAATTCGTTAGCACATGCTTTAATTACTTTTGTGCAAATCTCGTCACAGCCCGTAGAACCTGTCTTATTCAAAGATTTAATAATTCGAATTACTTCCTTTTCATTTGTAGGAGTCAAGAATATAGATGTAGGAATATTACTTACTGGACCAATTTGAATATTTTTTTTATTTTTAGTTGCGTTTGTAGAATCTATAAAGTGATCATTAAAGACGTCAGCTATTTGTGTAGGATTATGAATTGTTTTATCCTTTACCCTCAGATAATCTATATAGTTCCTATTTTGTTGTGATTGGTTTTTATTTTTTATTAAATTCCACGAGGCCACGCATTTATTCTTGGCAGTGTTGATATATTTCTCATTTGTTATTCTTTGAGACAGATGTATACATGCTTTTAGTATTTTAGAGTATTTACGGTACCTAATATAGCTGGTCAATATCCGTCCCAATTCTTGTTTTCACTGGAAAGTTAGTTTTTATAGTACGAAACTAACAAAAAATTTAAAAAAAAACAAGCTTTTATTGCGAACTAAATTAGTTCAAAACAAAGCATGTTTTTTGTTTTTAAACTATTTATATGTTTTATTATTATTTTTATATTATTAGTTAATGAGGATAATGGAATACTCTTATCAAATTATTGCATTGTCATTGTTACTTGATACTGCAAATTTTCAAATTAATTGGATTTCTGGAAGTTGGTGAAAATTGAACTCAAAGATTCCGTTACATACATACAGCCATAATTTATAAAAGCGTGTTAAAATTCTACTTATTTGTAACGCCAAGCCTCAGCCACCATAGCCAATCATAGCCAATCCTAGCCAAGCCAGCCAATCCTAGCCAAGCCAGCCAATCCTAGCCAAGCCAGCCAATCCTAGCCAAGCCAGCCAATAGGAAGCCACCGCCATGCCAGTTGACGCTCCCCACTACAACTTCCGCCAGCCGTGCTCCCTTGGGTGGGAGCAAGCCCTTCTAACGGCCAGACAGCTCAGTCTAGCCACTTTTGCCCTCTTAGCCACTGAATAGGCCGAAACTCTGCCAATTTGTATTTTGATAGTTTATTATAACCTTATTTAAATAAAATCTGTGTGCTTATCGTTTTGCCTGGTTTTTTATTTATGCCACTCGTTACATATTAATAGAACATGCACACAATCCTAAAGCTGATAAATACCGTTATTGAGTCCGTGTTTTAGTCGAACCGCAATCATGTATAAATCCTCTAATGTATAGAACCCTAACAACTATTAGTTATGTTATGACCTCAATAAGAACCTTGAGTTAATGCAAAACTGTGTTTACAACTATATACGGACTCGAGAAGGTTGTAAGCTTTTATTGAACGAGCGAAATGCATTTGTGCTGATATTTGAGACACTGCTGAAAGTAGTTTTAAATTTAACGAGTACTTGTTTTGTATAAACAGAGAATTTAAGAACAAGTTCATATATTGTTAAAACTTTATTTATTTTACTTTATTGGCATACACAAATCAACAGTATATCAAGCATGTAACTAACTTAAGTGGCGAACTAGATTGCAACCTAAAAATGTGTATACACAGCATTAACAGGCAAAACGTAAACAAAACACTACATAGCATCACAAAGACAAAATGCTTTATCTTTAAAAAAATGATATATCTTTTATTATTGAACAAATAAGTATTTTAAAAACATAAGAATTGTTATTTTTAAACATAAAACATAAGACAACGTTGACGACCACTTTGGTGTAATGGTCAAGAAGTTGACTTTTAACTAAAGAGGTCGCGGGTTTGATCTCCGCACTGTACAAACATTTGTGTGCGTGAACATGTCTGTTTGTACTGGTCTGGGTGTGGCAATACGTAATCAAAACACTACATAGCATCACAAAGACAAAATGCTTTATCTTTAAAAAACTGTTATATCTTTTATTATTGAACAAATGAGTATTTTAAAAACATAAGAATTGTTATTTTTAAACATAAAACATAAGACAACGTTGACGACCACTCTGGTGTAATGGTCAAGAAGTTGACTTTTAACTAAGAGGTCGCGGGTTCGATCTCCGCCCTGTACAAACATTTGTGTGAACATGTCTGTTTGTACTGGTCTGGGTGTTATATGTATTTATTTAAGTTTATTTGTAATACCACTTGGCAGTTGCCGCAGCGGTTTGAAGACGACTTACCATCGACTTTTTCTCGTTAAAGATAAATCTTCTTATATATAAAAATGAATTGCTGTTCGTTAGTCTCGCTAAAACTCGAGAACGGCTGAACCGATTTAAATAATTTTAGTCTTGAAATATTCGTGGTAGTCCAGGGAAGGTTTAAAAGATCAGAAAATTTTAAAAAATTAATGGGCAGAACAACGTCTGCGGGGTCCACTAGTCTGTATATAAAAATGAAACCCGTTTTCCTTGGTCACGGCATCACGCGTGAATGGCTGGACCGATTTCACTAATTCTTTTTTTGTTGTATTTGTTATTATTAGGAGAAGGTTCTTACGGAGAAAAATATTAAGAAAATCTCTCAGAAATATTGAAAAATACTACATTTAATTTTGCATATTTTAAAAAACGCGCGTAACCAACGTCTATGTCATTGGATGACATTGTTCAATCATTGCAACGCTAAGGCGGTACGAAGTTCGCCGGGTCAGCTAGTAATAAATAATAATAAATATTTCACAACAATCACACCAATTCTCTAGTCCCAAATTAGGCTACGAGGCTTGTGATATGGGACAACGGATAAACATACTTAAATACTTTTTTTTTTGTAAATAAATACATTGTATACATACTAAACACCCTACCAGTACAAACACACATGTTCATGCACACACATGCTTGTATTTGTACTGTGCGGGGATCGAACCCGCGACCCTTGGTTTAAGAAGTCCGACATGTAGACCACTGCACCAAGCGGTCGTCAAAGATATGTCCAATAATTCCAATATATTTGATTTTTTGTAATCAAAAGACATGCGCGGACACATTAGTTGATCACTGGCTGCTTATACTGCCTACGAGGATTCGCTCCCCTAGCTGTCGCTCAGCAATTGTTATAACATCATTTTTCAAGGTGCTTGTGGCGCAGTTGGTAGTGATACCAAAGTTAAGCAAGCCTAGCGCGGTCATGTTTGGGATGGGTGTCCAATCCGACAAATGAAGTGACTTCTATTTACAAGCATCTACGTGTTTTGGTAGGCTCGTTAAGCTTTTGATCTCGGTGAATATCTATAGATATTAGTCGTCAAGCTTCGGCTTAATAACATCAGACAGTTCAACAACACCTACAAACGCACTGAGCCTGCGTAGTCTGAATATGCCTCGTACAACCTTATACCTGAGGTGAGACCTGTGTCTAGCAGTGGGACGTATATAGGCTGATGCGATGATCATCAATGTAACTGAGACAATTGGCTAGACGACACTACCAATCGTTGACATACTTTTTATTATCTGTCAAAACGGTCTGCCTCCATAGATTTTGTATGGGAATACATGAACGTGACGTCACGGTCATATATTAGAAATCGGAGTCAATTGACCGAATATTTATTGAGTTTTGTGTGTTTAAAAATTGGTTTCGACAGCTTTTTGGAAATAAACTGGTTATATTAACTTCATAGGGGCTATGTTTTTTAAACGCCATGGTCTTGAAAATATTTAAGATAGCTGTCATCATGCCAATTGCTTATGTTGCAGAATGGCGAGGTGACGACCGGCGCGCGCGACGGTGCGGCGCACGTGCTGCGCTGCCTGAAGGTGTGGTTCGACCTGCCCGCCAGCGTGCTGGTGCACGCCATCAACTTGTTCGACAGGTCAGTACATCATCCATTTGACTGCCCCGTTGGTGTAGTGGCTAAGTTTCGGCCTTACATCTGTGAGGTCCTCAATTCGAATCTCAGGTCAAACCAAATATTGTTTTCGAGATTTCTGTCGTGAATTTCTCTGCAACAGTTCGGAGTCGAGAAGTTTTAATCTAATCCTAACACGCTATTCAGATGTAAATATTACATACTTATTGCCAATCAGTTGCATCAGCATTGTTTGAAAACAGCAAATAATGAAATCGTCGTATCATTGCGTGAACATATTTGAAAGTTAAAGTTTATCAAAGTTGTCATAGGTTCTTTGTAACGCTCCCGTGCCTCGGTGCGCACGTTAAGCCGTTGGTCCTGCGCCTGATCTCTCTCCGGTCATGTCGGATTGCCGTCTTACCGAACTTTGAGAGAGAAAGAGAGAGGGGCCCTTTTTATTTCCTTTCCGGACATTTAGCAATAATCTTACCTGATGGTAAAAGAAAATGTGGCTGAGGATGGATCATGTCTGTCTAGTAACAGCCTATACACTCTTCTCTTGAAAAGATCCACGTTATAATTTAAGGGGAACACTTCAGTTGGCAATGAATTCCATTCCTTAGTGCTGGGGGTATTTTAATAATGTCATTATTTTAACACATCCACGGACACTGCCCGCCTATAGACGTTTTAACAATAAAACTTCTAGTGTGTCTGGCATTAATGCGTTAAGCATATTTGCACAGTTTCATTTTAATGAGGGAGATGCTTGTGGCGCAGTTGGTGCAGCGCTTTGGTAGTGATACCAAAATGTTTGGGATAGGTGACCATTCTGACCATTTAAGTGACGTCTATTTACAAGCATCTCCGTGCTTCGGAAGGCACGTTAAGATGTTGGTCCCGGTTAATATCAGTCGTTAAGCCTGGTCAGAGGCCCTCAGGCGGCTTAATAACATCTGACAGTAAGGTTGGTCACTTACCTCACACACACCTCCACCAATCCGCACTGAGCCCGCGTGGTGGAGTATGGCTCGGACCACCTCATAGTTGAGGTGAGGTCTTTGCCCAGCTGTGGGACTTATATAGGCTGATGAGATTTTAATGAGTGCCAATAAAGCCCTTTGTTTACGCTTTGACTGTAAATCTATTTGTGTACCTTATATAAATAAATATTCTTCCACTCGACAGGTTCTTAACAAAAATGAAGGTTCGCCCGTGCCACGTGCCGTGCATCACGGTGTCGTGCATGAACATCGCGATCGACGAGCACGCGGAGCTGACGCGCCAGCCGCGAGCCGTCACCATTGAGGAACTAGGTGAGTGATCAAATTAGTTTAAGGCAGCTTACACACTGCTACTTGAGGAACCGATGCAATCGCATTTTTAGAAATGGGCGACAGCATCGCGACAACAGTTATGAACAGATTTTGGGCATCGATGTTGAATCGCGTTAGCATCGGTGCTACATGGCGTCAGCATCGGTGTTGCATCGCGTTAACATCGGCGCTACATGGTCTCAGCATCGGTGTTATATTGCGTTAACATCGGTGCTACATGGCGTTAGTATCGGTGTTACATCGCGCTTACATCGGTGTTGCATCGCGTTAACATCGGTGTTGCATCGCGTTAACATCGGTGTTGCATCGCTTTAAAATTGGTGTTGCTTCGCGTTAACATCGGTGCTACATGGCGTAACATCGGTGCTATATGGCGTCAGCATCAGTGTTTCATCGCGTTAACATCGGTACTACATAGCGTTAGCATCGTGTTACATAGCGCTAACATCAGTGCTACATGGCGTCAGCATCGGTGTTGCATCGCGTTAACATCGGTGCTACATGGCGAAACATCGGTGCTACGTGGCGTCAGCATCGGTGTTGCATCGCGTTAACATCGGTGCTACATGGCGTCAGCATCGGTGTTGCATCGCGTTAACATCGGTGCTACATGGCGTCAGCATCGGTGCTACATGGCGTCAGCATCGGTGTTGCATCGCGTTAACATCAGTGTTGCATCGCGTTAACATCGGTGCTACATGGCGTCAGCATCGGTGTTGCATCGCGTTAACATCGGTGCTACATGGCGTCAGCATCGGTGCTACATGGCGTCAGCATCGGTGTTGCATCGCGTTAACATCAGTGTTGCATCGCGTTAACATCGGTGCTACATGGCGTCAGCATCGGTGTTGCATCGCGTTAACATCGGTGCTACATGGCGTCAGCATCGGTGCTACATGGCGTCAGCATCGGTGTTGCATCGCGTTAACATCAGTGTTGCATCGCGTTAACATCGGTGCTACATGGCGTCAGCATCGGTGTTGCATCGCGTTAACATCAGTGTTGCATCGCGTTAACATCGGTGCTACATGGCGTCAGCATCGGTGTTGCATCGCGTTAACATCGGTGCTACATGGCGTCAGCATCGGTGCTACATGGCGTCAGCATCGGTGTTGCATCGCGTTAACATCAGTGTTGCATCGCGTTAACATCGGTGCTACATGGCGTCAGCATCGGTGTTGCATCGCGTTAACATCAGTGTTGCATCGCGTTAACATCGGTGCTACATGGCGTCAGCATCGGTGTTGCATCGCGTTAACATCGGTGCTACATGGCGTCAGCATCGGTGCTACATGGCGTCAGCATCGGTGTTGCATCGCGTTAACATCAGTGTTGCATCGCGTTAACATCGGTGCTACATGGCGTCAGCATCGGTGTTGCATCGCGTTAACATCGGTGCTACATGGCGTCAGCATCGGTGTTGCATCGCGTTAACATCGGTGCTACATGGCGTCAGCATCGGTGCTACATGGCGTCAGCATCGGTGTTGCATCGCGTTAACATCAGTGTTGCATCGCGTTAACATCGGTGCTACATGGCGTCAGCATCGGTGTTGCATCGCGTTAACATCGGTGCTACATGGCGTCAGCATCGGTGCTACATGGCGTCAGCATCGGTGTTGCATCGCGTTAACATCAGTGTTGCATCGCGTTAACATCGGTGCTACATGGCGTCAGCATCGGTGTTGCATCGCGTTAACATCGGTGCTACATGGCGTCAGCATCGGTGCTACATGGCGTCAGCATCGGTGTTGCATCGCGTTAACATCAGTGTTGCATCGCGTTAACATCGGTGCTACATGGCGTCAGCATCGGTGTTGCATCGCGTTAACATCAGTGTTGCATCGCGTTAACATCGGTGCTACATGGCGTCAGCATCGGTGTTGCATCGCGTTAACATCGGTGCTACATGGCGTCAGCATCGGTGCTACATGGCGTCAGCATCGGTGTTGCATCGCGTTAACATCAGTGTTGCATCGCGTTAACATCGGTGCTACATGGCGTCAGCATCGGTGTTGCATCGCGTTAACATCAGTGTTGCATCGCGTTAACATCGGTGCTACATGGCGTCAGCATTGGTGTTGCATCGCGTTAACATCGGTGCTACATGGCGTCAGCATCGGTGCTACATGGCGTCAGCATCGGTGTTGCATCGCGTTAACATCAGTGTTGCATCGCGTTAACATCGGTGCTACATGGCGTCAGCATCGGTGTTGCATCGCGTTAACATCAGTGTTGCATCGCGTTAACATCGGTGCTACATGGCGTTAGCAACGGTGTTGCATCGCGTTAACATCAAAACTAAAATGTTATTCACTGCGGTTGTTTTTCTTCCAGTATCAATCTCCCAGTCGGCGTGCACGGGCGGCGACGTCGCCCGCATGTCGCGCGTCATCGTCGACAAGCTTGCCCTAGCCAAGGGGTGTCGCTGCGTCACCGCCTTAGACTGGGCGCGACTGCTGTGGCGGCTGGTGGCCGGTGTTGCTGCCGAGTTGCGAGTCACACCACCTGCATCACAGGTAATAGTTAAGGTGTACATTGACAAATAGGCAAATTTGAAAAATGTAGATACATGGAAGATTTAGAATATGTATGTAGTTTTGAGAACAATGGTTGACAGCTAACCGTTTGATTAACGCCATACATAGTTCGGACTGGTTTTTTTTGCGCACGAAATACTGGCAAGAAGTTGACGCAAGCGGCGTTGCCCCAGTGAATTATTCCATATCGGAGATTCGATGCTACAAAGCCGTGGTATGCAGTAAGAGCTGCTTTTTGTGAGACTGTTTTGGTTAGTTTTTTTAAGGGATAATTGAATTTACTTATTTTATTGCTCAAGTAGTGAGTATGAGGTTTCCAATTCACAGAACTATCAAGAATTACCCATAGATAACGGATTTTACTGACTTCTTCTATATTGTTGTTATTGTGTTGGATAGATATATTTGGCTTTGTTTGCTGTGGTAGTAGCCTACCACAGCAAACAAAACTGCATATATTTGTTTTTTTTTTTAAATTAATTTTCAGATCGTTAGCGTCCATCCAAGTAACTATACTATCAAGTGCTTCATTAATCGATTGTTCATAGGTATTTTTATCTTGACATTTAATCAGCAACGAGGAATCATCTGCAAATAAAAACATTTCATGATTCACACATAGCGGACGATCATTTATGTAGATCAGGAATAATAGTGGCCCAAGAATACTGCCTTGGGGCACACCATTTGTGACAAATTCTAGTTTGTATTGTGCGGAAGTTGAATGATTGTTTTGATCAATGTATGCTATTTCCGTATATTGAAGTCTTTTTTCTAAATATGACGATAAAATATCGTAGACTGGTCCTCTTACTCCATAGTTGTACATTTTAAATAAAAGTTTTTTGGGGCATACTACTGGTTATATATACTGGTCACATTTTGTTTATGCATATCTTTGACAATGAAAATAAATATTTTGTATATTTACATATTTCATAAAATGATTATGAAATGTGTGACCCCTATTTTGCAGCAATAATGATAGGGTTAATTTATATTTTGAGTCTAGTTACAAAAATAAATTAATTTATTTTATTTTATCCGCACTCATACCACATCATAGTTGAGGTTATGCTTATGCCCAGCAGTGGGACGTAAATAGGCTGATGACAAAAAGAGAAGACAAGAATTTCAATTTCATTACTTAGGTCTACTGCTATATATTAACATTATTATTTTCTTTATTTCGTACAGGAGAGCGAACTAGAGAATCTGGTGGAGATCGCATCGTGCGACGCGGTGTGCGCGAACGCTCGCGCTTCGGAACTGGCGCTCGTGCTCGTCTTTCACAAACTCGGTGAGTTTATTTCTCTAAATTAAAATACATTCACTGCGAATAAGTTAATTGGCATTTTATGCCCTCTTGGGAAAAAACAGGGGGGGGGGGACCCAACGTTTGCGCGGAATGCGCGGACGATGTGGTGGACGGCTTGCTATTTAGAAATACAGTAGAATCCCGATTATCCGGACTCGCGTCAGGGCTCTAGCTGCTGCTTGAAATTTTATACACTAGACAGATATAACAACATATTACAATGTCATTTCATTATATTTGAACCACGTATATTATTGTTTTTTTTTAATCGTTTTATGTAAACAACGTAGGTACGTTAAACTCATTACATAGTTTAAACAAATATTCTTTGATTTGACTACGAAATCGATTGTCTGGATTTTCGATTATCCTAATTACCGCTGGTTTTAATTGATTCGGATAATCGGGATTCTACTGTAATTTATTTATCTATAAATAAATATTTCACAACAATCACACCAATTCTCTAGTCCCAAATTAAGCTACGAGGATTGTGTTATGGGTACAAGACAACGGATAAACATATTTAAATACTTTTTTTTGTAAATAAATACATATTATACATAGAAAACAATATATATATATATATATATATATATATACGCAGAATTACAATTAGAAATACGCAGAAGACCGTAATCCAATATAATAATGGCTTTAGAATGCTGTTGGGGCTGCCCCGATTTTGCAGTGCCTCGGGAATGTTTGCTGAGGCACGCACTAGCGATTTCTACGCTATCATGCGGAAAAAAGCAGCGTCGCTGCTCTGCAGGATACGGGCCAGCTCCAACTTCATTCTTCGGACCATTTCGGGGAGATATGACTCCCCTATAACTCGCTACATGGCCAGGGTGTTGGTAAAAAGAAATATTGATTGACCCGCCGTGGCTCGTGTGTGGTATCTTCCCTATTGTGCATTGTTTTTTTTTCTGTTACTAATATAACTTGTAAGATTTATTTAACTAACAAAATGGACCTGCGTTGTCTGATTTCCTTAAATAAAATAAATAAATATAATGTTTACTTGCAGAACAACAGCTGGTGGAGTGGTCGAGCGACGGCACGGGCTTCCCTGAGGATGCGTATTATCTGTACGACTTCGCCGCTCAACTGCAAGCGCATTGCCATGTGAGTAGTGGTTTCTGTATTTTTTTTTAAATAAAATGTAATATTTTTATTTGCACAAATAACATATAAATAAATAAATACAACAACAACACATACATTGATCTGATTCCGTGGTAAGTACGAGTTAAGCACTTGTGTTACAGATATCAGAATCAACAGTATTGATTGCATACATATTTACAGATATCTGTTTGTGTACTAAACTTAAATAAATAAATTACTATGTAATAAATACATTAATACTACTTGTCTAGCCAGTACAAATAGACATGTTCATGCACACAAATGTTTGTACAGTGCGTACAATGTTAGTTCCTATTAAAATTATGAAATACAAGTAACGTATTACATATTTATATGGTTATTCATTATTTATTTACATGTTATATATACAGAAAATGTAAAAGGAAATAACTAAAACAAAGATCTCATAAACACAATGTGTGGATGAATTAGACTTGCCATCGTATTTATTCAAAAATGTTTATAGTGGATTTGACCAAATTAGTTGTTTTTGTCTACTGACATAGGCTATCATAAGTCTGAAAGGAGGTTTTACATCTAATCTAATATTAATGTAAGTCTTTGTAAATAAATAAAATAAATTTGGATTTTTGTTTTTTGACAAGTATAAAAGTGGAATAAACAAAAACTTACTTTTAAGCGTGAATTCGATTCAAACGGCTTAAGTAGTACTTAGTACTACTCTCAATACATTTTTTTTACTATTCGGACGTATAGTGTAATAATAATCAATGTGTTATACATTGCAGATGTCGGACGCGTCGCTGGTATCGACCCGCAACCGCGTGCGCTGGGTGCTGTCGCAGTACGAAGCCCGCTGCGCCGCGCCGCACCGACAACGCCTCGTGTGGAGGCTTTCCGAACGGACGCTCAAGGTATACATACTATACTACAGTTGGGGCGTTCCTCGTTGACTGCCTCGTTGGTGTAGTGGCGAAGTTTCTGTCTTACATCCGAGAGGTCCCGGGTTCGAATACCAGGTCGAGCCAAAATTGTTTCCGAGATGTTCTGCCATAAATTTCTCTGCAACAGCTCGGAGTCGGGATGTTGTCGGTGTTACACTCCCGTGCCTCGGTGCGCACGTTAAGCTGTTGCTCCTGCGCCTGATCTCTCTCCGGTCATGTCGGATTGCCGTCTCACCGAACTTTGCGAGTGATGGAACAGTGAGTGCACAGTTCGTATTGCGCTCACACTTGTGCACTATAATATCTCCTGCGTAGTTGGCTGATCTCTGTTGACATTGGCCGCCGTGGTCGAAATCGGCCAGGAGGACTATTACCTGTTGCGACCTCTACCGGTCGCCATCACAAGCACATGCCTAACGGTGGCGAATGCTCATACGGCTGCACAGGCTAGATGGCGCTGTTAGAACACGTGAATCACGGTTTATAAGATTTTGATCCAGAACTATATAGATATAACAAATCAAAACGATGTCTATTGGATCTTGGTTCCCGACTATATCACCCGATCGGTTAGAAGCACTTCCATTTAGCTTCCTAACTCTAAATCTGTTTCACCGAACAATTATTTATTTAACATACTACTTCTATACTATACAGAGTAACATTTCAATGTTTATACTATAAGCTATACATGCTACAAGCTGTATACTAGCCCCGGCAGACATTGACAGACATATTATTATCCACATTTTCGATATGAAAACTTTTCCTGACTATAAGAAACACAAAAAAAGAATAATCCAATTTGGTGTAGTCGGTCTAAAGTTATGCGCGTACATGCATTTGACGACCACTTTGGTGTAATGGTCAAGAAGTTGACTATTACCCAAGAGGTCGCGGGTTCGATCCCCGCACTGTACAAACGTGTGCATGAACATGTTTGTTTGTACTGGTCTGGGTGTTAAATGTATTTATTTTAGTTTATTTGTAACACCACTGTTGATTCTTATATCTGTAAAACAATTGCTTAAGCTACTTAATACGAGGTCAGATCAATGTATGTGATGTTGTTGTATATTTATTATTGATGCATGACCCACGCAAGATTCGTTACAGTTGAATGAAACTATCACAAATATCTAACCCAAGACAAAAAGAAAAACTATCGCTGTTTAATCGACCGTGTCGGAGTTTGAAGTTCTGCTTGTTACATTAGCTGTTGAAAATAGCAAAGTTGAAAAGCGTTGTAAACGCGAAAAATACTTAACAAATAAAATTATAGCCTGTTTCATCTTAACCGATTGTTAAATATTTGTAAAAATATTTCTCTCGGGTGATTTGAGGGTGTCTCCCACAATCATTGATGAAACATATGCTGGCTCAAAGCGTTAAAAAGCACTTACAAAATTCAACGACTCCATTAAGGTTCTCGGTAGCTCGGAAGGTCGGGGGTTCGATTCCTCCCCGATGACCGGAGCCGAAAATAATTTTTTAAGTGTTGTCTTTTCAAAATTAAAACAAAAATGCTTCAAAATTTAAGTAGTGTGTGAAATATTAGGTTTAGTAAATAGCAGTGATTCATAATGTATCTATTGTTATTCACAGGTGCTGCGGCCTACGGACCGGCTGACGTCCCTGCTGCCCACCATTGAGGAGCAACACTTCGTCGTCGACGCCACGCCCACGCGCAATAGGTAAATATGGACCAGTCACTGCTCTAACTACTAGCGTAATTGTTTTAAAACTTTGGGCAATTTTTTCAATAATTTAATAATAGTTATATAGTAATCAGTCAGTTATGTATGAACCGGACCTATTTATGATGACATTAGTTTATGTGGTGATGACATTTCAAAGAAAAAAAATTCTAAGGAAGTCTTCTTAGAATTTTATCGTGAAGAAAATTAGGAGAACTAGCGTGTAGCTTTATTTGATAATATACACTTATACAAGGTGTGTTGTTGTGCCCGTAAACCTGAACAACTTTCGCTAAGAAACCTAGGTCGAAATCTCAAAAAATCTTTTGGCTCTCCCATAGTAAATCGATCAGCTGATTGGCAATTTTGTATGGGAGGTCCGATTTTTTTTTTGAGATTTCGACCAAGGTATCATTGGGAATGTTGTGCAGTTTTCTGGGCACAACAACACCCTTCAGTTATAACGGGGTTTTTTGTTACACCTTGTATTATAAAATAGCTTTGCGCTGTTGGTTCACCTGCATAGAACCAGTTTTCTACGTATCCCACAGGAACCGAGAAATTTTACGGGATAAAATCGTTACTATAACAGATTGTAATATATCTATGTTCAAAATTTTACAAATATCCGTCCAGTAGTCTTGACGTGAGAGTCGAACTTTCGCCTTTACATTATAAGGATGAAAAAGTAACATAACTATATTTTACACTTTCACGCCTAGATTACTGAACCGATTCGTATGAAATTTGTTGCACATATAAATTAGACATTGGTTATTTTAACGGTTCAATCCGTTAATACTCTATTGCAACATTGTAATTAATACATACACTATTGTAATTAATTTGGCAACTATTTTATTTTACATTACTTATTATTATTTTCCAGAACTGGCAGTGAAAGCAGCGAAAGCGAAGACACGTCCGATTGGCCGCGCAGCCCCGTACTACCCGTCTACTGTGACAATTAACACAAGCACCGCGAGCGAACCCGGGGGATAACATTAGTCTGTGGAGGAAAGAGCATCGAGATGCGATAGCTGAGCGAACAGTTTTTATATGGAACAAGGGAAGTAATATAATTTCTGCTTAGACAAAGGTGTGACTGGTAGAGAATGCGCTGCAAAATCCACCTTTTGTACACAGTTTTGTAGTGCAATAAAGCTTGATAAATAAAGGAGTTGGTGATGACTTTCAAAGATTTTTATATTCAAAATTATATTAATGTTTTTAAGATTATACATCCTGATGTTACGATTTATAGTATTAGTACAAAGGAAAATATTTAATTCTAGTATTTTGGCTACATTAAATAGTTTGCTTATATAAATCTAGTATAAGGATGTATAGCTTTTAGATGATGAACCAGTGAAACAATTCTTAACTACATTTTTGTCAGAGAAAGTAAAATCTTTGGAAAAATTGTCAGTTTTCTAATTATTTGTTAAGATCATTGCAATTATAATTGCTGAAAGTTCGATATAAAAATGGTTTAAACAGCTACTAGGTATGTTAATATGTATGATCCTACTTTTGAATGAGTCAAAACTTCGAGATCAAACTGAAACTTGGTTCCCTTGGAATGTTGTTTGCAAGAGTATGTGTGAATAAGCCATAAAAACATATCATAATTGTCTTATAATAGCGAAATATACTTATTGAACAATAAAACTTTTTATATAATCGTTTACGCATTTAAGCTCCAATAAAATTGTGTTTTTTCAAACAATTAATACAAACTCTTGCTTGCAACATAGCTTGTCTTGAACTAAACGAATCGGCGGGCATTTTATTTAATTTTAGTATAGTAGAATTAGGTATTTTTTCTACATTTTAACAACAAAAAAAAAACAAAAAATAATCAGTGCAATTTTAAAAAAAAATTTGTTCAACAAAAACATAATAAAAATTGATTTTGAGTATTATTAGGAATGAGGTTGAGCTGTTTGAAATGGTTCATAGTTTCGAACGGGTAAATTAATTAAAAAAGAAATGTTTCTGTGTTGCGTTCAGTATTTTTTTTAAATATCAAGTTATGAATAAATTGACGAAAATAAATCTTATTAGCCCTAGGTAACGTTTATTTCCGTTGTTCCGATTCTGAACGCAACTAATCGTGTCGCAACGTTTCGGCAAACGAATATAACACGAAAACTGTTTATTAATAAAAACCGGTCGAAGTGATAACCTCTTCCTTTGTTTTTACTGAATTCGGTAAAAAACACAAATTGCCAGCCGTTGCGATTCTCTCCTGAACGGGACGACGTTTGTTTTCTACAATAAAATGGGTAAAGCTTTATTTAAATTATCTATCTTTTTTTTTACCTTTAACGTGTAAGTTTAGTTTTTATTAAAAAAAAAGTCGTTTACAGACGTCGTCTACGAACATAGTTCGCGCCCTGTGATGGTTTACTGCGTAAGAGTAAAAAATATGAAAATAAAAAAAAGTTATTCCATATTGTTAGTTTGTAAGTTTTCTTGTTCGTCTCTAAGAATTGCGTCAAAAAATGTGTATTTGATCATCACGAAATTGCAAATGAGACTCGAAGTCATATTTGCAACTTTTTGGCGGTTGAAATGTTCAGTCCACCGAAGTTTTTTTTTATAAAGTACATTGTATCAGTAACTTAAGTATTAATATAAAATATAATTAATATATTATTATTATCATCACCATATTTTGACTAACTCACGTGGGTTTATCTATTCAAAATTATAATTTTTTCCTCATAATATTATTACTTTTATTTTCTATTTTCATTTCTTTATTGTTTAGTACTTATCATAAATCTAATATTTATATTAATATCTAGATTAATCAAAGAAATGACAAAAAAAAATACAAATGAAATTTAAAAAATCCGAAAAAAACGATCTCAGGTAATGTTTTTCATAGTTCGCATAAAATTATCATAACTAGAAAAAAAATTAAAACAAAAAAAATATTTTAATTTTTTTTGTACGTAAATAGAATTGTGTATGTGTGTTTAGTTTTTATTTGCATTTTCCATGTATTTCTTTTTGTTTTTCTGACCTTTTTGTGCTTTTTTGAATTTTTCCAAGTAAGCATTAAATAAAGAGAGAGTACTGTAAGTGAAGTTACTGTGGAGTTTCCGGATAACCGAAAAAAAAATCTCTGTGATACATTTTTATCTTTGAAAATCCCATCTTTCCATCAAATATTTTGTGTGCGACTATGTATGTGAATATATTGTTTATACCACTTTTTGGTTGGAACAGATATTTTTATAGATTTCAATTCATTTCATCCTGATTTTTTGAATAATTCTGTAATAATGTCGGTTCCAGTCTTAAATGTTGTGAAGTAACATCATATATTTTTGTAAAAGGCGTAAATAACGGCGATACTTTTAAAAGATGAATAAAATCACATGAGATTTGTCATTCTTCGAATTGTATAAGTTGGCAATTTGTAAGTTTCTCTTCGTTAAATATTAGCTTGGTACAGAATTTGCTATAATCAAAGAATTGAGAAGTATTTGAAGCCATCTAGAAAGTAAAGTAAAATATTTTTCAACGATACTTTTTGATAAACTTTTGCGAATTGTCAACTTTCCCGCATTTAGCGTTCTTTATATGTAAGTAATGTGTGTGTGTAGTCGGCGCGTTGTAACAAACTTGTATAATGGTTAGAAGAAAAGTAGTGAGAGTTATGAGCGATGTAAATCTGTATCTATGGTTTTTCACATATTACTTTAAGAAAATTAAAATTTTGGTTTAAACTGACCAATTTTTGTGGTCAAAATGCAATATATGTGGAGTAAAATTGTGCAATCATTTGTATAAGTTTGTGTCAATGTGAAGACGCCATTTTGTATTGTAATATAATGTGTTGAGGTTGTTGTGAATCGATTGAATGAGTAAAAAATCTGAAATCTCGAATTGATGAGAATAAAAAGTTGGGACTCTTATTTCTGTATTTTATTTTACATCGCCAACATTTAACAGGATCTTTAATTCGGACTTAGATTTTAATCAAACACTCTTTTTGAATCTGACTGGAAGGAATGACACGCTCATAGATTAAACCAAATAGAAGAAGATACAATACGTTCTTACAATGTTACAATCCTCAACTTAAAGTAGGCAATATCTATCTACATCTAAAATCATTCAAAATTGCTTGATTATGCTAACAAGTACCTAAGAACTTAGGTTTTCACACCAAGTCCAAGGTTCCAAGGCCAGGTTCCAAGTGCCAAACAGAAGGTTCTGGAGATCCAATGTGCGAGTTCCTTGTTCCGAGCTCCGTGATCAAATTTTATGGATACATTACATCCGGGTGGCGTGACGGCCTACTTTGTAATACTTCGTTCGTGATTTCGAATCTAGCCATACCTTTCGCTAGCTTCGTCAAGCTAGCACGTATGACGAGGCTTTATCCTAAGTTACGGATATGAATTTACGAGGGACATAAAAACACCGTGCGTACTAACTTGAGTCTGAAAGCTGAGGGCCGAGTTCCGATCGGCATGAAGTTCGTTGGTTCAAGCTCGGAGGATTTGGTATAAAGATTTTAATAGTTTATACTAATTAACCAACGTTAACGAAAAGTTACAATTTTTAATAATTTTGCTAGGTCAATTAAAAACATTCTATGTACGAAAATTCGATACCTACGAAACTCTAGGTACATAAGAATAATCACATTAAGTCACATACTCAAAGGACACAAGTAAGTAAAAACTAGCTGTAAGTAGTTAAGCTGTATCTAGATGAGTCTATTTAGTAGTGTATATCTAGATGTAGGCATGCATGTAGGTTGCGTAGCTAGCAGTGTGCATGCATGCCTACATCTAGATATAATGGTCTAGTACATTTATTATATGTAGATGTAGGTATATAGGTCAGCATAGTAGTATAAGTATACTAGATGTAGCTAATTAGATCTATGTAAGTACCTAGTTAAGGTATATCTAGGTGAAGGTATGTAGGTCAGTGTAGTAGATAGGTATACTAGGCATGGGCATGTTGAGGGCTGTAAGATAGTTATAAAACAACGACAATGAAACATTAAAACAATTTATTATGTAAAACAAAATATCAATTCTTAAAATTAATGGTTTTCTTGTTTCCAAATAGCGGTACATAATTGTAAAAAATCTTCGTACTTGTGATTTTATTATGATTTTAACTTCTTAAACTCAATTACACAAAAATAAAGGTTTCAATAGACAAAAGCTGTGACATTTTTTTAAAGGGTAAAAAAATGTCACAAGTTCAACCTTGTAAAAACAACACCATTGGATATGGCTTAACATAAGTCGTCACACCTGTATTTCACTCGTTCAAATACAATATAAGACACATAGTTAAAACTGCACTAAAATTATTATTATGTAAGAAAAAAACAACTTAATTCCAACCGAAATATTATGTTCCTGTTCCTGATTTGCTTACGAAATGTTAAACTTATTCTAGCCAACTAGAAAATCATTTCAACTAGTGTCAATTCATAGCACCCAACATTTGTAATAGTATCGATACTATAGATTAGTATTTTACAAGTTTATATTTAGTTTTACATGTCCCGGTTATTTATCTGTAATCAAATTATGCAAGCAAATTTTCATCCACTTCCCAGTGTCCGTTAGAGCTGAAATTTAGTATGTATACACGTTTAGTTTTGCGATGACAATGCACAAAAAGATTAATAAAAAAAGCGAGTTGAAAAAAATTTTTGTATTTTTACTGAGAACATAGATGTCATCAATATATTTTGATATTTATTTATTTATAAAGGAACACTAACAGTATACATACAGGGTGTAAAAAAAACCTTAACGAAGCCGAGAACCACGCGTTCAGTACATCAAACCAAATCGTATGAAAAAGAAATTTTGGCTGGGAAACAACTTTTATTTTTTGACATCAAAAAAAATAATTTTATTCTAGCCCGCAATGTACAGCGCGCACGCGAAAAAGTCACCGCGAGGCATGTTTCTTTACGCCGCCGCGACGCAATTCGGTTCGAGTGTGCGCTGTTCATTGCGGAGTGTACCATTTAGAGGCTTTTTATGAAAGAACTAGTGAAAATTTGTATCATGTTTCTTTGGAAAAAAGTTAAGTTATAATGGACAGAAGTCATTTCTGTAAAAATCATCAATTTTTTTTTCACACTTTAACCATCAATATCTCAGTAACCGTTAACTTCCCAGGTATGGTGTAAAGGAAAAAAATGATCGTAACAATTGGTAGAATATGTGGTATTCGGGTTCGTTAACGTTTTTTTTACACCCTGTATATATACATTGCTCATCTTAATTTTTAACCTCAGTATTTAAATCTTATACGTATACCTATTATATTTAACCAACAATACTATCTACAGTACGATACTACGACCGCTAGTCATGCTATTAACCATTTATCGATATCATTAGACTTATTATCGATAGACAGCACTAGCGACAGCCAAACATTTTCACCATCACATAACAAAATTTTAAAATAATGTACTTATTTCAAACTTAGTTATTTAGAAATCTAATGACTTATTATTATGCTATTTACAAAGTTTTTTTTTTAATTTTATGCAAAACTTGACAAAAAATATATGTTTTATAAAAGTGGTGGGTATTTCTATATGATTTTTTGGGACTTAAACATAGTAGAATACATTCAATATTCAGATCAGACAATATGTCTAGAGATCAAAACAAAAAGAATTTCAGTTTATTACAAAAGTGATGGCTTATTATAGGTACTTAAATCTCTTAAAAATACAATGAAATGTCAAAAAAAAAATTCTTAAAGAACTTTGATAAAGTAGTTACAACCGAATATAGCACCATAGCATCTTCTTATATACAAAAAATGAATTGCTGTTCGTTAGTCTCGCTAAAACTCGAGAACGGCTGAACCGATTCAAGTAATTTTAGTCTTGCAATATTCGTGGAATTCCAGAGAAGGTTTAAAAGCATGCAATATCTGCTGATGTATATAAAATATCTGGTCTCTGCTATTATTTATCAATCCCGTTATGAATTTCGCAGCATCTACCTTAATTTTCAAAACGTCATAAAAATACGTCTTAAAAAGCCAATATACATACAAAATTACGTCACGAGAAAATTAAATAATAACGAATTTTGTAACAATACAAAAACTAACTAAAAAAAATCTTGTTCAGTCAGCTCACAGCTGTGACAACATTTACTTAAATTAAAGGATAAATTGAAAATCGGAGGCCACTATGAAGGAAGAATTACGAATTTGTTCTTAATTTCCATTTTATCCTTTGAAAATCGCAAAAAACTGATTAGCTGTGGAAATTTTGTGATATAACTCTTAAGGTGCAATTCTACATATTGAAACATTTCAACGAATAATTTTTTGTAGGGTACAATAACCTTATGAAAAGGTAAAACAATGATGCCATAGTTGATTGCTATCAAAAAAACTTAAAACTAGTAAACCTAAAATGTTTGTTCATGACATAATCTCCTATAAGGCACTATATTGGTTATAAAATGTATATACAAAGCGATTTTTGAACAACACAACGTTATAGAAGTAGTGTTACAGTCAAAAATTTGTTTTCAATTTTAAGTACAGTCACTGTCAAAAATATTTAACCATCTTAAATATTTCACTTTAAACTTGGGTTAGCTTAACTCAGGGTTTGAAATATCATTCGGTCGTCTCTATCATGCGTTGTACTAACTGAGCGATGCAAAGCGACAAGTGCGAGCGACGTGATGCGACCAACACTCGTGTCAATAGTCACTATGGTGTAATGGTCAAGAAATTGACTATTAACCAAGAGGTCGCAAGTTAGATTTCCACACTGTACAAACATTTGTGTGCATGAACATGTCAGTTTGTGTTGGTCTGGGTGCTATATGTATTTATTTAAGTTTATTTGTAATACCACTGTTGATTCTGTGTATTATATTGTGTATGTAATATTTTTCAAGTGGAAACGGTTGATTCAAACACTTCCACTTCCACTTACACTGTTGATTGAACAATAGTTTAACGCTGTTCGAGGATGCGATATAAGCCCAAAAAACAATAATAGACCCAGATGGGCGCAGGGCTTGCAGTCCTGTGGCGACCTCTACCGTTCGCCATAACGCGTATGCCTAACGGTAGCGCACGAAAGCGAGCTCTGATACGGCTCCATAGGCTAGATGGCGCTGTAAGCCTAGTACTACACATGAAGCGCGGCATATACGATTTTTATCCAGAATAATTGAAATATATAGACAAATCAAGATAATGTAATGGCCCTTGGTCCCCGGCCATAACACCCGGTCAACAGGAAGCGTTAACCTTTAGCTTCCTAACTCGAAATCTGTTGCGACAAAGTCTAAAGGGTTATTTTATTTGACACTAGTATCAAATATGGCCTCTGTTATATCGGATACTGTACTACTTTTTTGTAAATAAATACATATTATACGTAGAAAACACACATGTTCATACACACAAATGTTTGTACTGTGCGGGGATCGAACCCGCGACCCTTGGTTTTGGAAGTCCGACCTGTGGACCACTGCACCAAGCGGTCGGCGGTTTCGGAGCCTATTCAATTCAAACAAATAATCAAATCTTTCCTCTTTATAATATTAGTGAATATAATAGAATAGAATAGAAATCTATAATTTCATAAGTATAGATTGCTCCAATCTAAAGTGTTCAAATACTTTTCGACCGTGACTGTACCAAACAAAATATCATTTTTTCTTACTTCAAATAAACAGTTCGTTCGTGCGTTAAAATCAACGACATTTTTTGAGGAACTCCAACACCTCGGGCGGGTAGCCGTCGCGCACCTGCGACTTGGTGGCCGACCGCGCGTACTCCAGCGGGGTCGTGGAACTGTGGACAAATAAATGGTTATTTATTTATTTATTCAAAGAACACAAACAGAGTACAAGCCTGATAACATCACAAAATTATGAACTAAGCTTAAACTAGATTGTAATCATCATCATCAGCCTTTATACGTCCCACTGCCGGGCACAGACCTCACCTCAACTATGAGGTGGTGCGAGCCATACTCCACCACGCGGGCTCAGTGCGGTGCGGTGGATGGGTGGTGTGTAAGGTAAGTGACCAACCTTACTGTCAGATGTTATTAAGCCGCCCGAGGGCCTCTGACCAGGCTTAACGACTAATATCTATCGATATTAACCGGGACCAACAGCTTAACGTGCCTGCCGAAGCACAGAGATGCTTGTAAATAGACGTCACTTGTATGGTCAGAATGGTCACCAATCCCAAACATGACGCCGGAGGTTGCTTAACTTTTGGTATCACTACCAAACCGCTGCAACCACTGCGCCACAAGCACCTCAAATAGCGTGTTTAATATTATGATATTTAAAGTTAATAACTTAACATTGTTAATGGTGCATATAATAGGTAATGTTTCTAAAAAGGGGAGTTGCTAAAATGGGATACAGGGTTGGCTAAATTGGGGTAAATGGAAGTTTGCTAAAATGGAGTACAGGGGTGGCTAAAATGGGCCAAAATGGGGTCGCTAAAACAGGTAACTGGGGCATTGATTTAGAATAATCAATAAGCAGGGGTGGCTAAAATGGAGCAAAAGGGGGGAGGCTAAAATGGTGTTAAAGGGGGGTCGCTAAAATGGGGTTAAAGGGGGGTCGCTAAAATGGGGTACAGAAGAGTCTAAAATCGGGTAAATGGAGGGGAAAACTGGGGCACAGGGGAGTCTAAATGGGGTGCAAAGGTGGCTTAAATGGTGGAAAATGAAGGTAAAACTTTCCAGTTAATAAACACCGGAATGAGCCAGGGCAAAAGCCGGAGAGCTTCAACGGTTGGACGTTATTTGACCAGCCTTAGCTAAGAACCACCATGATTAAACTAAAAATCTTTCAAATAAATGAAACTGCACTGAAAACGGTCCATCCGTTCGGGATCTACGATGACACAGACACACACACAAAAACTAACCATGTCTATAAATAAATATTTCACAACAATCACACCAATCCTCTAGTCCCAAATTAAGCTACGAGGCTTGTGTTATGGGTACTAGACAACGGATAAACATACTTAATTTTTTTTTTTTTGTAAATAAATACATATTATACATTAAAAACACCCAGACCAGTACAAACACACATGTTCATGCACACATTTGCTTGTACTGTGCGGGGATCAAACCCGCGACCCTTGGTTTTTAAAGTCCGACATGTAGACCTTTGCACCAAACGGTCGTCATATATGTTGGTTACCAAACATACATAGGGGTTAAAAATGAGGTTAAAATAGTATTGAACTCACAAAAACAAAGGAGAACTCACTCTTCTTTTCTCACACACACTTCTCCTGGTCTCTCACGATGCGATAGAAAGTACCTGTGATTATGTATGTGTGTGATTTGGTGTGTGTGCGCGTCTGGTTAGTGCGTACGTTAGACAGAGTGTGAGTGAGTGTGACTGAGTGCAAATAAGTGTGATTAAGTGTCAGTGAGTGCGACCGAGTGTGAGTGAGTGCGACTGAGTGGGAATCAGCGCAACTGAGTGGGAATGAGCGCAACTGAGTATGAATAAGTGCGACTGACTGTGAGTGAGTGCGATTAAGTGTCAGTGAGTGCGACTGAGTGTGAGCGATTGAGACTGAGTGTGAGCACAAGATTATAATTGAGTACATACCTCATATTAGGCGCGTGCGCCAACTTCTTCCACACCTTCCTATCGACGTGCCGGAATAGAATCATGATGAGGGTCAAGTCGCAGTGCTTCGAGTTCACAGCCATGTGGACTGGTGTGTCGCCCGCCTTCGCGTCCTGGCAGCAAATAATAAAAATAATCTATCTATCCAAATATATAAAAGAAAGAAAGAAAGAAAACATTTTTATTCAGTATCACATTTTTACCAAATAGAAAAACACATTTAAAAATCACATACACAAGATACTGAAAGGCGACCACGACACTAGTTTTCCATGGACACCCAGACAGGAAGATATCACTACTTTGCACAACAATTGCTATATTCAAAATAGGTACTTATAAAGTATAAAGAAACAGAAAGTGTTGTTAGTTACACTATTTATAACTCAAGATGAACCGATTTGGCTGAAAATTGGTGGAGAGGTAGCTCACAACCAGGAATCGGAAATAGGATACTATTTATCCCGTTCGACCGCGATTTCGAAAACAAAGGGATTCCACGCGGACGAAGTCGCGGGGGGCCACTAGTAATAAATAATAAAACCAGTTATTTCAGACACACATAGTCCATACAATAAAAAATATTAAAAAAAAATTAGAGTCAGCACACACATACATTTGACACAAAAATAATGTTATGCATTAGAGTTGCCGCCCGCAACAGCGTGGAAACTTTTTATTTTCACAATTAATAACTATAGTAATAAACCATTTTGACGACCACTTTGGTTAAATGGTCAAGAAGTTTTCTATTAACCAAGAGGTCGCGGGTTCGATCCCCGCACTGTACAAACATTTGTGTGCATGAACATGTCTGTTTGTACTGGTCTGGGTGTTATATGTATTTATTTAAGTTTATTTGTAATACCACTGGAACCGAATAAATAAATATACAACAAAATCACACAAATGTTTGTACGAGGTAATGGTGCGGGGATCGAACCCGCGACCTCTTGTTTAATAGTCAACTTCTTAACCATTACACCAAAGTGGTAATTTTTTTTTATAAATATACTCTTATTTGTATTAATTTGTGTCCTGTTAAGTCCGGTGGAGGGCGCTAACGACTGTCATAGTTTAAAAACAAACTAGTATAGCCGTTAACGTTCAATCGTGTCTCATTATTGTGCCGCCAATACTTAGATTAAGATACCAGATGTAACAATTTGTACCAATAAACATTTATTATTTTTTAACAAAAAAATTTATCAGTACTCACCCCTTGCCACAGATCGGCGCCGCCATGTTCCAATAGAACGTGCGCGATGTGCGCGCGGGGGTTGGACGCGCTGTGCTCCGTGCACGCCACGTGAAGCGCAGAAGCGCCTGGAACAAAATTGTTTTGGTAAGAATGTGATAAGCGTGTAGCTTTGCGCGTGTAAGTCGCGCCGAATGTAAAGAACGCTAACGGTCACCTGCGCACCAGACAATAGTAATGGCAATTATTGCTATTTTTTGTGAATTTAATTAGCATGCTAAATTTCATAGCATAGCATGCTACGCGCTATTGCTATGGTAATATTAAATTTCATCGAAAATTAAAAATAGCGTTAGAGAATAATATTAAATTGCGAAATTGTGAATGTTTTGCAAAATATGAAAAGAAAAATTGTATTAAATGTACATTTTAGTGTTGTGACTAAGATTAGAATTAAATTTGAATACATTAAAATGAAAACTGCACCGGTTAGATAATTCAATCAAGTCACGAAAAAGACAAAAAAAATCATTCAAATAAACAATTCAAAAACCGCACGCAAAATACGACTCTAAATGCAAGGATGCAGTATTCTCTTATCTTTCTTTGTTCTTAGTTCGCTTTTCACTCGGGTAACGCTCGAAAGCCGATCGTCGCCCGACAACACGCGACGCGAGTTCCAATCGCCTGCTAGTGCTAGGCTGCTATTAGCAGCCTGCTAAAGTGCTAAAGCTAAAGCAGTGCGTGCGAATCTATGAAAGCAACGACACGTCGCTGTCCGTGAATTTTAGCATTCACACAATTTCGCAACGTCAAATAATTTGATTATTGCTAACGATGAAATAGCATGCTAATTAATGATGCTAATGCTAATTATTCCATTACTACCAGACAATATATGGGTCTGCATTAGCGTTGCCACCAGTACTTTTTAATGAAGTATTGTACTCTGTACTTTATGAGAACAATAAAGTACACGGAAATACTTTACTTCGCATGATTTGGTTTCTTTGTGATTTTGAAGTTGAAGTTTAGCCATAAATATGAACTATTTGTTGAATATGTTTTAAAATATAATCATCATCAGCTTATATACGTCCCACTGCTGGGCACAGGCCTCACCTCAACTATGAGGTGGTGCGAGCCGTACCCCACCACGCGGGCTCAGTGCGGATTGGTGGAGGGGCGTGTGTAAGGTAAGTGACCAACCTTACTGTCAGATGTTATTAAGCCGCCCGAGGGCCTCTGACTAGGCTTAATGACTAATATCTATCGATATTTAAAGATTTATTTAAGTATAATTGTAAATAGAAAATACATATTTGGTATGAGAAACTCCTGTTTAGCAAGTTATGCTTGTGATAGGGGTAACCGCTCTCTCTCTGTTCATGGAATACATTTATAATATCTTAATTACAGGTATGCAAACAAATAAATTATTTTCAAAAATAAATCAATCAATCTACTTGCACTTAGGAGTGTGCTGATAATACCAGACATTAATTAAGTGTGTGTGTGTGTGTGTTTGTGTGTTTTGGTAAGAATAAATCAGAGTTTGTGTGACTTAAGGTCGTGGCACACTTTACAAGACAAAAAGGTAACGTATTTTGCGGCGCGCGCGCAGCCGCCGTGCTGGCAATTCGACGCCAATGTGAAGCCGGTACAGCATGCAACGACCTTTATTAAGCACGTTTACCACTCAATGGCAGCGCTGCCTTTTAGCTGAAAGTAGCATTGCAATAGGGCCCGAGTTTCGTTCGCTAGCGAAGTGAGCTCTCAATCAAAGAAAAGCCACGGCTGTGAAGTGACAATCCGTCCAGTCTGTGGGCGATAATTGCCAAATGGCATCAACCCCTTCCTGTCACAGTCGGGTAAAGACAGTCACCATCAGTATTGGCATGGTGGAACCCGAATAGGGGCAACTCAGGCGCATCCTCCCTACGCACTAGTTCTATTAACGCATCTTAGGCTCATGTAACACCTACGGCATATTGTCGCCGTGATTCGCGACTGTAAAGTGGCAGGTGTTGCCTGAGCCCTTCGCTTTCGGATAAAGACACCGTGAGTACTAACATTGTGGATCCTAAATCGGGGCCTCTCAGGCGCGTCTGCCCTGCGCACCAGTTCTCCTAACGCACCTGCGCAGGAGCCGCGACTTCGGGCGCAAGCCGTGCAAAGTGTGTCGCCTTGCGCATATCATCTAAGGTTCAGGCTACACCTGCGTCATACTGCTGCCGCAAGTGTAAAGTCACACCTTCCCTCCGCAATAGTTTCCCTAATGCATCTGCGCAGGAGTCGCCTCTTCGGGCACAACCGTGACAAGAGTGTCTGTCGCCTTTATTCGCGACTGTAAGGTCCCAGGTGTCGCCTGAGCCTTTCGCTGTCGGGTAAAGACACTCACCATCAGTATTGGCATGGTGGATCCTAAACAGCGGCAGTTCCCCCGCATCCTCCCTCCGCAATAGTTCCCCTAGCGCGTCTGCGCAGGAGTCGCCTCTTCGTGCGCAAGCCGTGACAAGCGTGTCTCCTTGCGCATCCACCTGAGAGAGAAAAAAAATAAAACAGCTGTTAAAAAAATTGGCAAATCTCTTTATTATCTGTCAAAACGGTCTGCTTCCATAATTTTTTTATGGGAATACAAAACCGTGACGTCACGGTAGTGTATCAGAAATCGGAGTCTTTTGACAGAATATTTATTGAATTTTGTGTGTTAAAAATTTTGTTTCCACAGCTTTTTGGAAATATACTGGTTCTATTAACTTCATAGGGGCAAGAAAAGTAATAGGCATGATGACACCATCTTAAATTTTTACTAGACCATGGCGTTAAAAAAAATTTAAATAGATAGGTGTCATCATGCCTATTACGTTTCTTTCGGATCTTCTAGGTATCTTACCGCAATATTGATGATTGTGCAGCCGCCGACTAATGTTGTAAAGTGTAGTTATGTAAGTGTATGTAAGTGTGGTCTCTTGTTAAGGCACCGGCTGACTACACATGAAAATTATACTGTAGGAGATAGAGTTTGAGTTTCCTAATCCCTATAAGCCTAAGAGTCCCAAGGTCCCTAAGTCCTTAAAGCCCTAACCTACAGTATAATGCGTAATAAATAAGGTGGTGGCAGACGGAAGGTGGTGAGGAACAAGGTGAAGGGTTGGATTTCTCACTGCCAGTCCAGCAGACTCACTAGACTGATCAAGGGTGATGGCTAAAGGTGTCTTGGCCCCAGTGAGGGGATATACGTTACCAGGGAGCAATGATAAATCAATGCTGTCAGAGTCAAAAAGCCATTTATTACAAAGTTACAGTCTATATTTACAGTTTTTACCTAACACACACAATTATAATTCTTAAGTAGTGTTCCGTCGCGAGATGCACAACAATGCACTTTCTTGCATTTGCTTGAAGTAGGTCGCTGACGAAGAGTTCAATGTTTATCTGAACAATGATTAATGGCTGGCTAGTAGTCTAAAGAACGCTAAACAAAATTCGGACCAATGAGTAAGTGTCACGGTAGCTCAGTTGGTTAGAACGAACCAACTTATCGCCCGGCTTGCGAGAGATACGGGTTTAAATCCCGTCTGTGACAGACCAAGTTTTTCTTTAAGTGTGTTTTAATTTCATATACTGAATTAAAATTAAAAAAAAAACACCGACCACAATTGGCTAGACGACACCACCAATCGTTGACATACTTTTTATTATCTGTCAAAACGGTCTGCCTCCATAGATTTCGTATGGTAATAAATGATTGTGACGTCACGGTCATGTGTCAGAAATCGGAGTCAATTGACCGAATATTTATTGCGTTTTGTGTGTTTAAAAATTGGTTTCTACAGCTTTTTTGAAACATATTGGTTGTATTAACTTCATAGGGGCTATGTTTTTTAAACACCATGTTCTTGACAATATTTAAGATAGGTGTCATCATTCCAATTATATCGCTTTTATACGTCGACATGAGCCAGGACAACAGTTGGTTAGCTTCAACGACTGGACGGATTCCCACTATGTGCAGCTAAGAACCTCCGTGACTACATTATAAATAAATAAATAAACAAATATTTCACAACACACACCAATTCTCTAGTCCCAAATTAAGCTACGAGGCTTGTGTTATGGGTACTAGACAACGGATAAACATACTTAAATACTTTTTTTGGTAAATAAATACATATTATACATAGAAAACACCCAGACCAGTACAAACACACATGTTCATGCACACTTATGCTTGTACTGTGCGGGGATCGAACCCGCGACCCTTGGTTTTAGAAGTCCGACCTGTGGACCACTGCACCAAGCGGTCGTTAAAATATTTAAAAAAAAATCTTTCTAATAAAAAGAACTGCACTGAAATCGGTCCATTTGCACGGGACGCACGATGCCACAGACAGACACACACAAAAACACACAGAAACAGACAAAGTGTCAAACTTAAGACACCCCTCGTTTTCGTCGGAGATTAAAAAGGAGGTATTATTACATTGCCAAAATATACCATGAATAAACTAACATATTATGCTTTATTTTACTAGACTAATCATAGTATCTCTTTAAGGTAAATGACACAAAAATATAGAGGATACTAAATCGCGTACAAAACACATGACGCACTTACATTTATTTTAACGCATGTTAGTATTATCCTGTGAGTCAATTGTGGATTTCAATTGACACATTTCAATGAAAAAAAAACCGTATACGTGCTATTTGGAAGTGCATACGACGGTTTCCTTTCACGACAGGTGGGGTGAGCACGAACATTATCGTAAAGTATTCGTGTCGTTCAAATGTCAGAAACGTACAGTTTCTCCAAACAAATTGACAAGTTAACGATGGGAAAACGCTACGAACACGTAACGATAGTTGTTCGTGCTCACCCCACACTGGGGTAAGCACGAACAACTATCTTAACGCATTCGTAACGTTGACCTATCGTCTATCTTAGAGATTATATCTCTATCTTTGAGATTTCTAATTTCCATATCACAATGATTTTGATTCGTCGAAGTGACAAGCATTTTTAAAATGAGTAACACAACATCTAAGCCGGATAGAAAGATTGATATGAAACACATGACAAAGGCGTGGAAGGATATATCAATTATCATAGTTAATTTATATAATAAAATGAATAGATAATAATTACTCAAATAAGAGCTAATTTTTAACACCCTTTTATTAGATCGGGGTGTATGTATGTATGTATGAATGTATGTAAGGGAATTTCTGAGCTCAATTTTCACCAACTTGCAACAAAAGCGTGTTTTTTTTATTTTTCAAACTATTATTTATTTTAATTTTTCAATCAATACTAATTTTATAAATGCGAAAGTAACTGTCTGTCTGTTACTCAATCACGCCTAAACTACTGAATCAATTTGCATAAAATTTGGTATGGAGATATTTTGATACCCAATTATTTTGAAACCCATTAAACCGCGGAAAAATGACGCATTCCCATGGGAAAAATTAGTTTCCGCTGCTTTCAATCCTAAAGTCACCAAAGATTTGAAATATATTTGATAAAATTGGTAAACAACGCATTCCAAAAAAACTACCTTACGCGGACGAAGTCGCGGGTAAAAGCTAGTAGTTAGTCAGATAAATAGCTATCGGACTGATAAATATAAGCTGACCGGAATAAAGATGACATCCGGTTTGACTTTCTGTATGATCAAGTTTGATATTACAAATCGGCCATTTTGGAATTTTATCGGATTGATAGCGCTATCTAACTATTCAACAATCGTCCCTAAACCAACTTAATCATTGTCTTATCACAACCGCACCTTCTGATATCGTTTCACGATGATAAATATCGATATCGTTTTATAAAGAGGAAATATCTGATCTCTTTAAAAAAAAAACCGGTCAAGTGCGAGTTGGGACTCGAGCACCGAGGGTTCCGTACAAACCTGTTGATAAGGAGTAGTAGTAACTTTGAAATTTTCAAAATTGGCAAAAATATTTTTCAAAAATATATTTTTTTATATGATGAAACTGAAAATTTACGGTTTTCGTAATTTTTCCTATATCTGTACTATAAGACGTGACTTCGTACTAAATTTCAAGATTCTAAGTTTACGGGAAGTACCCTGTAGGTTTTGATTCCCGTGCGAGTTTCGAAAATTTGCGGAAATTTGCGGTCTAAATGGCTGTATCTTTTGATTGCGTTGTCCTAGAAGGTTGATTTTTCTACAGCTTCCAGAGACAGTAGACCTAAGTATCATATAGAAATTTCAGTTTGATACCTCCACGCGTTCCTGAGAAAAACGGTCTTGACAGACGGACGGACGGACGGACAGACGGACAACAAAGTGATCTTATAAGGGTTCCGTTTTTTTCTTTTGAGGTACGGAACCCTAAAAACATAGTTTTTATCGGTATCGGTTAATCTTTATTTTGCCTCTTCTATATACGAGTAAATAGCGATGACGGTACTTAATACCTAAAGGTATGTTGTACCTATCACCAAATGACGAAAAAATCAAAAGATTCGGCTTTTCAGTTTACAGCACATGTAAAATGAGATATCGGATAACGATTTTCCATTTCACCAAGGAGTTAAAAAAAAACTTTGATAGTCCTCCAGGCCGATTTCGACCACGGCGGCCAATCTCAACAGAGATCAGCTAACTACGCAGGAGATATTATAGTGCACAAGTGTGAGAGCAATACACAGGTGCACAAGTGTGAGCGCAATACACAGGTGCACTCACTGTTCCATCACTCTCAAAGTTCGGTGAGACGGCAATCCAACATGACCGGAGAGAGATCAGGCGCAGGACCAACGGCTTAACGTGCGCACCGAGGCACGGGGGTGTAACACCGACAACTTCCCGACGCCGAGCTGTTGCAAAGAAATTCATGACAGAAAATCTCAGAAACAATTTTGGCTCGACCTGGGATTCGAACCCAGGGCCTCTCGGATGTAAGGCTGAAACTTTGCCACTACACCAACGAGGTCACTAGTATAAGTACTTAATAACTAAAAGTGAGCCAGTTACGTGACATGAATGCTCGACAAGCGGACAGTCCCCGCTGTCGGCGATGACCTTCAGGACATTGTTGCGGCCGCCGCGTACTCGCTGTACAAGTGAGCCAGCTTTCATGCGCACTATACACTCACCTCATGAAACACAGAGTCCTTCCCATCTACTAAGGCCGGCTTCACATCTGACTATAAGAGACAGGTTCGCGTGCGAACGTGTCACACTATACACTCACCTCGAGAAACACAGAGCCCTTCTCATCTACTAAGGCCGGCTTCACATCTGACTATAAGAGACGGGTTCGCGTGCGAACGTGTCACACTATACACTCACCTCGTGAAACACAGAGTCCTTCCCATCTACTAAGGCCGGCTTCACATCCGACTATAAGAGACAGGTTCGCGTGCGAACGTGTCACACTATACACTCACCTCGAGAAACACAGAGCCCTTCTCATCTACTAAGGCCGGCTTCACATCTGACTATAAGAGACGGGTTCGCGTGCGAACGTGTCACACTATACACTCACCTCGTGGAACACAGAGTCCTTCCCATCTACTAAGGCCGGCTTCACATCCGACTATAAGAGACAGGTTCGCGTGCGAACGTGTCACACTATACACTCACCTCGAGAAACACAGAGCCCTTCTCATCTACTAAGGCCGGCTTCACATCTGACTATAAGAGACGGGTTCGCGTGCGAACGTGTCACACTATACACTCACCTCGTGGAACACAGAGTCCTTCCCATCTACTAAGGCCGGCTTCACATCCGACTATAAGAGACAGGTTCGCGTGCGAACGTGTCACACTATACACTCATCTCGTGAAACACAGAGTCCTTCCCATCTACTAAGGCCGGCTTCACATCAGACTATAAGAGACAGGTTCGCGTGCGAACGTGTCACACTATACACTCACCTCGAGAAACACAGAGCCCTTCCCATCTACTAAGGCCGGCTTCACATCCGACTATAAGAGACAGGTTCGCGTGCGAACGTGTCACACTATACACTCACCTCGAGAAACACAGAGCCCTTCCCATCTACTAAGGCCGGCTTCACATCTGACTATAAGAGACAGGTTCGCGTGCGAACGTGTCACACTATACACTCACCTCGAGAAACACAGAGCCCTTCCCATCTACTAAGGCCGGCTTCACATCTGACTATAAGAGACAGGTTCGCGTGCGAACGTGTCACACTATACACTCACCTCGAGAAACACAGAGTCCTTCCCATCTACTAAGGCCGGCTTCACATCTGACTATAAGAGACAGGTTGGCGTGCGAACGTGTCACACTATAGACTCACCTCGTGAAACACAGAGTCCTTCCCATCTACTAAGGCCGGCTTCACATCTGACTATAAGAGACAGGTTCGCGTGCGAACGTGTCACACTATACACACACCTCGAGAAACACAGAGCCCTTCTCATCTACTAAGGCCGGCTTCACATCTGACTATAAGAGACGGGTTCGCGTGCGAACGTGTCACACTATACACTCACCTCGTGAAACACAGAGTCCTTCCCATCTACTAAGGCCGGCTTCACATCCGACTATAAGAGACAGGTTCGCGTGCGAACGTGTCACACTATACACTCACCTCGAGAAACACAGAGCCCTTCTCATCTACTAAGGCCGGCTTCACATCTGACTATAAGAGACGGGTTCGCGTGCGAACGTGTCACACTATACACTCACCTCGTGAAACACAGAGTCCTTCCCATCTACTAAGGCCGGCTTCACATCCGACTATAAGAGACAGGTTCGCGTGCGAACGTGTCACACTATACACTCACCTCGAGAAACACAGAGCCCTTCTCATCTACTAAGGCCGGCTTCACATCTGACTATAAGAGACGGGTTCGCGTGCGAACGTGTCACACTATACACTCACCTCGTGGAACACAGAGTCCTTCCCATCTACTAAGGCCGGCTTCACATCCGACTATAAGAGACAGGTTCGCGTGCGAACGTGTCACACTATACACTCATCTCGTGAAACACAGAGTCCTTCCCATCTACTAAGGCCGGCTTCACATCAGACTATAAGAGACAGGTTCGCGTGCGAACGTGTCACACTATACACTCACCTCGAGAAACACAGAGCCCTTCCCATCTACTAAGGCCGGCTTCACATCCGACTATAAGAGACAGGTTCGCGTGCGAACGTGTCACACTATACACTCACCTCGAGAAACACAGAGCCCTTCCCATCTACTAAGGCCGGCTTCACATCTGACTATAAGAGACAGGTTCGCGTGCGAACGTGTCACACTATACACTCACCTCGAGAAACACAGAGCCCTTCCCATCTACTAAGGCCGGCTTCACATCTGACTATAAGAGACAGGTTCGCGTGCGAACGTGTCACACTATACACTCACCTCGAGAAACACAGAGTCCTTCCCATCTACTAAGGCCGGCTTCACATCTGACTATAAGAGACAGGTTCTCGTGCGAACGTGTCACACTATACACTCACCTCGAGAAACACAGAGCCCTTCCCATCTACTAAGGCCGGCTTCACATCCGACTATAAGAGACAGGTTCGCGTGCGAACGTGTCACACTATACACTCACCTCGAGAAACACAGAGTCCTTCCCATCTACTAAGGCCGGCTTCACATCTGACTATAAGAGACAGGTTCTCGTGCGAACGTGTCACACTATACACTCACCTCGAGAAACACAGAGCCCTTCCCATCTACTAAGGCCGGCTTCACATCTGACTATAAGAGACAGGTTCTCGTGCGAACGTGTCACACTATACACTCACCTCGAGAAACACAGAGTCCTTCCCATCTACTAAGGCCGGCTTCACATCTGACTATAAGAGACAGGTTGGCGTGTGAACGTGTCACACTATACACTCACCTCGAGAAACACAGAGCCCTTCCCATCTACTAAGGCCGGCTTCACATCTGACTATAAGAGACAGGTTCGCGTGCGAACGTGTCACACTATACACTCACCTCGAGAAACACAGAGTCCTTCCCATCTACTAAGGCCGGCTTCACATCTGACTATAAGAGACACGTTCGCGTGCGAACGTGTCACACTATACACTCACCTCGAGAAACACAGAGCCCTTCCCATCTACTAAGGCCGGCTTCACATCTGACTATAAGAGACAGGTTGGCGTGTGAACGTGTCACACTATAGACTCACCTCGTGAAACACAGAGTCCTTCCCATCTACTAAGGCCGGCTTCACATCTGACTATAAGAGACAGGTTCTCGTGCGAACGTGTCACACTATACACTCACCTCGAGAAACACAGAGTCCTTCCCATCTACTAAGGCCGGCTTCACATCTGACTATAAGAGACAGGTTCGCGTGCGAACGTGTCACACTATACACTCACCTCGTGAAACACAGAGTCCTTCCCCTCTACTAAGGCCGGTTTCACACGTATTGCTGTGCGAACGCACTGCACCAGATATCTCGTCAGGAGCGGACGCTGCGGGCACCGGAGAACAGCTGATTTCAGAAGGTTTAGCCCTGAAAGGTGTGAGTGTGAAAATTAATCATCTGTCTACGAAAAAAAAAAGAAGATATAAGTGTGAAAAGAAAAACATCTTTCTACAAAAAAATATATACGAGTATCTACACTAATATTGTAAAGAGGAATCATGTTGTTTGTTTGAATTGAATAGGCTCCGGAACTGCCGGACTCATTTAAAAAAAACTCTTACTATTAGAATCCTACATTATACATACAGAACATGTGGAAATAAGTGTTTCTTATTTTAAAAATTTCTATGGAAAATTGGCTTGTGAATCAAATATCTGTATAGTGTTACATTGTGTGATAAGGAGGTTGGAGGGGTCTTTAATTTCGTGACGTCACATAACTCATTATATTAGGTCCTTACCTATGAAATTGGCGTTTTGTATGGGAGGAACAAAAAGTCGAATTTTTTTTTATATAGCATATTTATTTAATCAAAGTATGAGCCATTGTAATCTATGCACTTTTGCCATCTCATAGGTAGTTCATTGATCCCTTTACTAAAAAAACCATTCGAACGGGAATCAATAAAATCTTTGAAGGCGACTTGGACTGCCCCATCTGAGTTGAACTTTTTCCCTTGCAAGAAGTTATCCAAATTTCGAAAAAAATGGTAATCTGTTGGAGCAAGGTCCGGGGAGTACGGTGGATGCCTTAGAGATTCCAATTGAAGTTCTTCTAATTTGCTAGCCGTCTGTTGTGCAGTGTGTGGTCTAGCGTTGTCGTGAAGCAGCAGTGGCGTAGAGCGATTGACCAGCCTTGGTTGTTTAGCAACTAGCTTTTCCATCATGGTTTGCAATTGCTGACAATAGATATCTGCCGTAATCGTCTGGCCAGATTTGAGAAAACTGTAATGAACGACACCGGCGCTAGTCCACCAAACGCTTACAAGTAACTTTTTATTGGTCAATTTTCGCTTGGAGCAGGCTTTGGCTGGCTTGCCAGGGTCCAGCCATTGCGATGAGCGCTTTCTATTATCGTAGAGAATCCACTTTTCATCACAGGTAATGATTCGATTTAAAATCCCTTCGTTATTGTGCCGGTCAAGTAATGTAACGCAGCAGTTGACGCGCGTTTGCCGGTTTGCTTCACTCAATTCGTGAGGAACCCACCTTTCAAGTTTTTTAATCTTCCCAATTTGCTTCAAGTGGATTAAAACAGTTTTATCACTAACGCCAAAGCCTGCAGCTAACTCGGACGTGGTTTGCGATGGATCCGCTTCCACAATAGCCTTCAATTCTTCATTATCAACTTGGGTCTCCGGCCGTCCACGGGGCTTGTTTTGCAGGTCGAAATTTCCAGAACGAAAACGTTGGAACCAAAAACGCACTGTGTTTTCTTTTGCGACACAACCGCCATACACATCATTAACCCTTCGAGCCGTTTCCGCAGCACTGGTGCCACGGTGGAACTCGTACTCGTAAATAACGCGATATTTCAAATTTTCCATTTTGTGAATTGAGCGATGCAAACAGAAAAAAGATAAGTAAAAAAACAAATGAATGACGGTTTACGAAACACAACTACATGTGGAAATAGCTGTATAAATTTGAATTTCGAATTCCTAACCAAATGGGAAAAATTTGTGATCAAAGTGGCCAGTACGACAAAACGCCAATTTCATATGTAAGGACCTAATATTACTCACAGAATGAGTTCGATTAATCGATCGATCAATGTTTCTATATTTTAACTGTTAAAGTTGGCTGGAAGAGATCTCTCTTTGGAGATAAGTCCTACATAATTTAAATTGAAATAAAAAAAATACATGGAACTGCTGTTTTAATTAAATATTAGGTCCTTACATATGAAATTGGCGTTTTGTCGTACTGGCCACTTTGATCACAAATTTTTCCTATTTGGTTAGGAATTCGAAATTCAAATTTATACAGCTATTTCCACATGTAGTTGTGTTTCGTAAACCGTCATTCATTTGTTTTTTTACTTATCTTTTTTCTGTTTGCATCGCTCAATTTACAAAATGGAAAATTTGAAATATCGCGTTATTTACGAGTACGAGTTCCACCGTGGCACCAGTGCTGCGGAAACGGCTCGAAGGGTTAATGATGTGTATGGCGGTTGTGTCGCAAAAGAAAACACAGTGCGTTTTTGGTTCCAACGTTTTCGTTCTGGAAATTTCGACCTGCAAAACAAGCCCCGTGGACGGCCGGAGACCCAAGTTGATAATGAAGAATTAAAGGCTATTGTGGAAGCGGATCCATCGCAAACCACGTCCGAGTTAGCTGCAGGCTTTGGCGTTAGTGATAAAACTGTTTTAATCCACTTGAAGCAAATTGGGAAGATTAAAAAACTTGAAAGGTGGGTTCCTCACGAATTGAGTGAAGCAAACCGGCAAACGCGCGTCAACTGCTGCGTTACATTACTTGACCGGCACAATAACGAAGGGATTTTAAATCGAATCATTACCTGTGATGAAAAGTGGATTCTCTACGATAATCGGAAGCGCTCATCGCAATGGCTGGACCCTGGCAAGCCAGCCAAAGCCTGCTCCAAGCGAAAATTGACCAATAAAAAGTTACTTGTAAGCGTTTGGTGGACTAGCGCCGGTGTCGTTCATTACAGTTTTCTCAAATCTGGCCAGACGATTACGGCAGATATCTATTGTCAGCAATTGCAAACCATGATGGAAAAGCTAGTTGCTAAACAACCAAGGCTGGTCAATCGCTTTACGCCACTGCTGCTTCACGACAACGCTAGACCACACACTGCACAACAGACGGCTAGCAAATTAGAAGAACTTCAATTGGAATCTCTAAGGCATCCACCGTACTCCCCGGACCTTGCTCCAACAGATTACCATTTTTTTCGAAATTTGGATAACTTCTTGCAAGGGAAAAAGTTCAACTCAGATGGGGCAGTCCAAGTCGCCTTCAAAGATTTTATTGATTCCCGTTCGAATGGTTTTTTTAGTAAAGGGATCAATGAACTACCTATGAGATGGCAAAAGTGCATAGATTACAATGGCTCATACTTTGATTAAATAAATATGCTATATAAAAAAATTTCGACTTTTTGTTCCTCCCATACAAAACGCCAATTTCATAGGTAAGGACCTAATAATTATTTCTAGGTGTAAAAATGAAAAAAATGTAGGGGGAGTCTCACAAATGTAACCAGCTGTGACAAGAAGGGAGGGGGGGGTCAAAAATAATGAAATTTGTGTGACGTAATTTATGGATGGCCCCATATCTATCCAGATATATCATTAAAAACTATATTATCATCTTTTCCATGCTGTTATTATCAGTGAAAGTTTCTTTTTGAAAGATTGAAAAAAAAAATGATTGCTCACTGCAATCCCCGAGTACGACGTGCTGATTCTGGACAACCTGTACAACCTTAAACTGTACCCGAAGGCAGCTGGCAGTGACTGGATGCAAAGGGCGGGAGACCGTGCCCTGTGGCGCTCCTTGGGGGAGGCCTGTGTCCAGCAGTGGACTGCAACAGGCTGATATGATATTATGTACAACCTTAACTTCATAAAGACACTTACCAAAGTCATCTGCGAACCATTCAGGAGCCTGCGAGACAACCCTCTCGCACAGCATACAGTAGAGCGCCAAAAGCAGGTCCTCCTGTTCCGAACCCTGCGAGAGGTTGATCAGAACGTTCTGGAGGACCCTGGAACAGAATGGAATGAAGGATTAGTCCTGGATCCGCACACTGGTCGAATAAAGCTGAAAAAGAGGATTATTTTGCTTTAAATTTCCACTAAACAAGGCCAGCGCAGGAACCCAAATACATCCAACTGCAACCACCTGAAAAAACTAGAGCTGGAAGTCGCAGGACTTACAATACAACTCACAACGATACACAGAAGATGCACATGGAAGCACGCGCGTCGAGTGTGTTAACGTAACGATGCCAGTCGCTTAGTGGAAATTTAAAGTAAAATAATACTCTATTTCAGCTTAGGTCATGGATTTTCGCAAAGTAACGTCTGATTCCATCAACACTGGTCGAATATTTGCGCTATTGGCCTCTAGAGAAATGCGCCAATCAATGTTATGGTTGGGATGTTATAAGTTTAACCCCAATTCTGTTTGTGTGTGTTTGTGTTTTATGAGTTTCTGTCTGTGACATTGAACTTCGGTTAATTAGCGGTAGCTAACGAGTTTCCCCCCCCCCCCCCCCCTCGAAAAAGAGGAGTTCCCCCCCCCTCGAAAAAGAGACAGGGGTTTTCTAATTTTGATCCCTATTCTAATAGCGTGTGTGTATCTGTAGCATCGTAGCCCCCGAACGGATGGACCGATTTCAGTAAGGATTGTTTTAATTCCAAAGATAATTTAATCACGGTGGTTCTTATCTAGTCACTCAAACCACCAGTCAAAATCCGTCCACTAGCTGTTTCTTTGGCTCATGTTTGTTTGTGTGCCTGTTTATAGCTACGATGCCACGACGAGGCACACATCAATAGAAAAGGAGTCAAATTATGACTATAACAACCTTTTTTTTTTTCATTTTTCGTCGAGTTTTTATTAAAAATCCCATGGGCCTGCATTTACAACTACGTGCACAGAGCACACGCACGCATGAGAAAACAACTCGCAGTACTCCTCCTTATCGTTGGCAGATCAATTGGGCTAGCTTTATTAGGACCACACGCGACTAGGTCGTACCGTATCTCTTTTTGATGTGACAACGTCTTATAATTCGATGGAGCCGGCTGCACGCACCAAAAAACATGACGCATGCGGCGTTACCTCGCTCTGAGGCGTTCCATTCAATGTGCAAGCGAGAGCGCGGAACGAGCGACAAAGACGTTGTCACGTTCAACTATCGTCAGTAAACCGACTTTACAGACAGCCAATTTTTTGTTTTGATCTGAGGGTACAGTGTATGAATAAGAAAGAAATCAGATTGAATGTTTTTAAGGTAGACATAGTGATCATAAATCACTATCACAATCTATTAGATCACCACTTTGGTGTAATGGTCAAGAAGTTGACTATTAACCAAGAGGTCGCGCGGGTTCGATCCCCGCACTATACAAACTTTTGTGTGCATGAAAATGTCTTTTTGTACGGTCTGTGTGTTATATGTATTTATTTGTAAAACCACTGTTGATTCTGATATCTGTGACACAAGTGCTTAAGCTACTTACCACGGAGTCAGATCAATGTTTGTGATGTTGTTGTATATTTATTTACTATTCAAAACCATTAAGTACAACTGTTGATTCTGATATCTGTAACACAAGTGCTTAAGCTACTTACCACGGAGTCAGATCAATGTATGTGATGTTATTGTGTATTTATTTATTAATATACAAAACTATTAACTGTTTGTGTTGATGACCCAAATGTTTACAAAGACACGTTTTTGCGATACGCTATGAGTATACCAATTCAAAAGACGTGTTATTCAAATGACGTGTTTCCATTGTTTTAATGTAAAGAAACAAATATTATGATGTCAATTTACTTGTTATAGGAGTGGTTCAGTCTGTGGTTGATTATGAATGATTGATGTTTAACGGGTAAATGAAGTAATTACTTATCATAATTGACAAAAAAAGGAAATCTATAATATAAGACCGCTTTGACGACCGCTTGGTGCAGTGGCCTACATGTCGGACTTCGAAAACCAAGGGTCGTGGGTTCGATCCCCGCACAGTACAAGCATGTGTGCATGAACATGTGTGTTTGTACAGGTCTGGGTGTTTTATATGTATAATATGTATTTTTAACAAAAAAAAAGTATTTAAGTATGTTTATCCGTTGTACCCATAACACAAGCCTCGTAGCTTAATTTAGGACTAGAGAATTGGTGTGATTGTTGTGAAATATTTATTTATTATTTATATTATTAAAAATAAGCCGGGTTTTGCTTCCTGCCGCTATAACTCGAGACGGCTGAACCGATTTGAATAATTTCACTCTCGAAAGATTCGTGGAAGTCTAGAGAAGGTTTTTAAGATCAGGAAATTAAAAAACCCAATGGGCAGGAGGACAACGTCTGCCGGACCCGCTAGATCTTTTTATAAATTGCCTGAGGCAAAACATTGTTAGTTCACTACATAGTAGCAAAGTCGCTTCTGCATCAAAATCCGTTAAGTAGTTTTACAGTTCTTAGCAGCATCTATCTACATACATATTATATTAATAATAATAGTCCTCCAGGCCGATTTCAACTACGGCGGCCAATCTCAACAGAGATCAGCCAACTACGCAGGAGATATTATAGTGCACAAGTGTGAGCGCAATACACAGGTGCACTCACTGTTCCATCACTCTCAAAGTTCGGTGAGACGGCAATCCGACATGACCGGAGAGAGATCAGGCGCAGGACCAACGGCTTAACGTGCTTTCCGAGGCCCGGGGGTGTAACACCGCCAACTTCCCGACTCCGAGCTGTTTTTGAGAAATTCATGACAGAAAATCTCAGAAACAATTTTGGCTCGACCTGGGATTCGAACCCTGGACCTCTTGGATGTAAGGCAGAAACTTTGCCACTACACCAACGAGACAGTCATACATACATATTAGAGACATAGGAGCAGACGTGGAAAGTGACTTTGCTTTATACTATACAGGGTTACTGGTAACTCGACGTATTCCTTCAAAAGAGTCATAGTAAAGGTGATTTCTTACAAAAAAACCGGTCAAGTGCGAGTTGGACTCGCGCACCGAGGGTTCCGTACAAACCTGTAGGTATATAAGTAAAAGTTCACCCATCACGACAACTAAGGAGTAGTAACTTTCAAATTTTCAAAATTGACAAAAATATTTTTTTTATATGATGCAACTGAAAATTTACGTTTTCGTAATTTTTCCTATATCTGTACTATAAGACATGACTTCGTACTAAATTTCAAGATTCTATGTTAACGGGAAGTACCCTGTAGGTTTTGATTCCCGTGCGAGTTTCGAAAATTTGCGGAAATTTGCGGCCTAAATGGCTGTATCTTTTGATTGCGTTGGCTTAGAAGGTTGATTTTTCTACAGCTTCCAGGGACAGTAGACTTAAGTATCATATAGAAATTTTCAGTTTGATACCTCCACGCGATCCTGAGAAAAACGGTCTTGACAGATGGACGGACGGTCAACAAAGTGATCTTATAAGGGTTCCGTTTTTTTCTTTTGAGGTACGGAACCCTAAAAAGTTCCCATCAACGAAGGCTAGGGTAGGGGTCGAAAAATTACAAAATATTGCACTATAAGTCCCTCTAACAAGAAATTTCGCAATCCTAAAAGCACGATATCTTAAAAATCAATTGCTTCTAATCCCTAGCCGATGGAACCTTTTTTGTTGCTGATTCACCTCTTCTGTCTCTTTTTAAGGAACACGTCGAGTAACAAGTAACCCTGTATAGTGATTTTGTACAGTACAATGCATCATGGGGGCACTCCCTAAAGTTTCCTCTGTACGCCCTGGTCTAGCTATCGCGTTCACTCGCACGGTCAATCTAGTAAGCGTAAGAGTGACAGGGATATAAAGCTAATTAACACTTTCTTTGGTGCAGTGGCGCTGGCCACCATTTCAGGCTACCGATTTTTGTTGCAAAATCACCCGTATCACAGGCGCATAAGATTACCGTGACCTTGGTAACGCAAATTCGATAAAAAAGATTACTTTTTAGGAATCTACGGGCCATTTTTAACACGATTTTATCAGATCGGGGTGTATGTATGTATGTAACGGAATTTTTGAGCTTAATTTTCACCAACTTCCAGAAATCGGATTAAATCGAAACTTTGCACACGTATTAAGTACCGATGACAATGCAATAATTTGATAAGAGTTTCCATTATCCTTATTATCTAAAAAAATAAAAATAAATAATAGTTTAAAAAACTAAAAAAACACGCTTTTATTGCTAACTAAAAAAGAGAAAATAATTTCTGAGTACACGGAATTTATATTACAGTAGAGTAAAAAGCGTGGGAAGGACATAGGCTATTTTTACCGCGGGAAAATGACGCATTCCTATGGGAAAATTTAAGTGAGCCAATTTACGCCAAAACTAATGAACAGATTTAAATGAAATTTGGTAAGGAGATAGTTTGAGACTTCAGAAAGGACATGAGTTAAGTACTTTTGTAAATATGTAGGTAGGTAGTTACACTCTCCTTTCGTTACGGATAAGTACCCCAAAACGGATACTGGTAGTGGTTCTTGTGTCAATAATATTATACAACCCACTTGGCGGATCAACCTACAAAATTGTGAACGTAAGAGGGCGTTGATCCCCCGCCGCCATATTTGCAAAATAAGTTGTCAATTTTCCTGCTTCATTCTTCACAATATAATTTAGTTTTTTATATAATATTGTATGTAAGCAAATTATTCATTAATGAAATAAAATAGAACAAAATAAATCTTTCTAATAAATAACATCGTTTCCCAAAATTCTCTAGTCGCATCAGAGTTAGTCACAGAAATAAAATCACCCGTACCACAACCCCATAAAATACCGCAGTGTTTACCGTGACGTGTTGGCCACTGTACTTGAGTACTTAAATCTCTCAGGATTTGTATTCAAACATATGTCAAAAGTTTTTGTGTAATGTGGGGGCAGATTTTGAGAATGACCTACCTACCATTGTGGTGAAATGGTCAAGAAGTTGACTATCAACCAATTCCCGCACTGCACAAACATTTGTGTGCATGAACATGTTGGTTTGTACTGGTCTAGGTGTTATATGTATTTTTTTAAGTTTATTTGTAATAACACTGTTGATTCTTATATCTGTAACACGAGTGTTTAAGCTACTTAACACGGAGTCAGATCTATGTATGTGATGTTGTTGTATATTAATAGCTTTAAGAAAGTAAAAATAACATACCCATAAGCATTCTTCAGATCCATCTTCGCGACTTTGAAGCACATATTCTTTCGCTCGTCCATCTTCAACTTTTTCAGATGCTCCTGAAACACCGTCTTACACGGCGTCAATGTGATCTGGCAGCAATCTTTCTTCGAAAAAGTCGTGGAGATCTCCTTCTGCAAATCCTTGTACTGTTTCATTGTCATAGAAGACACCGAGCTCACTCTCTCTACGCCTTTCTTCTCTTCTTGCGGAGGCTCGTCGAAATGGGAGATTTCTTGGAACTTCTCGTAATCACTGTTACAAATAGGAGACGACCGCTCCGGGGACAGTACAACCGATCTATCAGGGCTGTACAGGTAATCAGAATTTCTGTACGAGCTCTGAGAATCTGACATTGGGCTGGCAGCGTTTTCCGATCTAGGAGGAGTCGGGTAGATGAATTGGTTCTTTGGAGACGGAGTCGGCACTTCGGGCATCAAAGAAGTAAGGTCCAGATCACCAAACATTTCATAGTTCAAATGATTCGAGAATTCTTCTATCGGATTGGGAGGTTGCTCCTGATGTGGTGGCGTCATGACGCTGACAGGGATAGGCTGTAACTGTTGGGATTGGAAGAAGCAGGACAGCAAGTCTTCTGTTGTTTCTTCTTCAACCTTTTTGAGATCTGACTCGATGACGTCAGAGACGATGTTAATCCATTCATCACCATATTCGTGTTGGGAGTTCTGTGAAGATTGCTGGATCTGTTTCAAAGCGTTGTCGAATTCGACGGAATCGTTGTGTCTGGATTGGTTCACGATCACCTGACCGCCTGTCAGAGTGTTCTTGTTGATTTGGATCTGTGGAAGATAGGGTATGATGGTCACTATTAGTTTTCTACAACTTTGAGCGGTCGCACTAAAGGTGCCTGGTGTACTTACAAAAATAAATTGGTTTTATTAATTTTACTGGCGCGAAGCGAAGCCGTGGAGCAGAGAAACGGAGAAATATTTAACAATAGGATTTTCCACTTCCACTTTCCAGGAGCGCAGAATTTGTGCCTTTCTCTTGGTGATTATTTCTCCGTTTCTTTGTTCCGCGACCTCATATTTATTATAATAATCCTCCTGGCCGATTTCGAGCACGGCGGCCAATCTCAACAGAGATCATCCAACTACGCAGGAGATATTATAGTGTACAAGTGTGAGCGCAATACACAGGTGCACTCACTGTTCCATCACTCTCAAAGTTTGGTGAGACGGCAATCCGACATGACCGGAGAGAGATCAGGCGCAGGACTAACGGCTTCACGGCACCGAGACACGGGGGTGTAACACCGCCAACTTCCCGACTCCGAGCTGTTGCAGAGAAATTTATGACGGAAAATCTCAGAAACCATTTTGGCTCGAGCTGGGATTCGAACCCAGGACCTTTCGGATGTAAGGCAGAAACTTTGCCACTACACCAACGAGGCAGTCGGTATACTGTCGCTTCGACTCGCTATTTATCACTGCAGCTCTAGTCACTGTAAGGTGCGTGTCGCAGCGACATTATGTCGAATGTGTGCGCTGGCGGTCAGGTTGTGTAAAAGGGACAGATGATTCTTAATAGTATTAGAAATATTATGGACGGATTCCGGGTTAATATCGCAGAAGAAAGTCGATATTATTATAATAACATATAACAAAGTTATCTATCATAGAATGTTATGTAAGTTTAAGTCTATTAGTATCTCCCATTATGCATATCATAGACAGATAACACATACTTCTAGGTATTTTCCACTCTCAGCTCCAGTTATTTCCTGGTAGCATATACTACAGTTATCTAAAGTTATGTAGATATTTTATTAATAAGTAAATATAATACAATATAATAAATGTCGTCACTTAATGTAATGAATATATTTAATAACAATATTTGTTCGCCCTACCAAAACTAAATGAGACGGTGTTTAAAGCACCTCTCAAAGATAAGAGTATAATTATTTATACACTACAAGTAATATCACTACCCCTAATAATGAAAATATTGTTTAATTGGCTCGACCTGGGATTCGAACCCAGGACCTCTCGGATGTAAGGCATTTAGACTTTGCCGCTACACCAACGAGACAGTCAATCTACCGTCTCACCGAACTTTGAGAGTGATGGAACAGTGAGTGCACCTGTGTATTGCGCTCACACTTGTACACTATAATATCTCCTGCGCAGTTGGCTGATCTCTGTTAAGATCGGCCGCCATGGTCGAACACGGCCAGGAGGACTACTATTATCATTATTAGGTCGTGTATGTAATAAAGAAAAGCTTTCAACAACAACCAATTTATTTGTGGTAAACCTGTGAGAAGGGCAAATCTGAAATATCTTAAACACATTGACCAAATAAAGGATTTTTATGCTTCTTCCTTTAACGCAAAGTTGCGGAAAATTTTACGACAAAATATTTTGTATTCCGTGGCGCTAGCTATTGCCATTTTTAAATGGATATTGCTAAAGATATTTAAGGAAAACCGTAGCAACTGGATACAGATACTGGCTTCAATTTATCTTGGCAAATGGCTGCTACGTTAATTTAAATTCATGTGAAATGTTGGCAAGTTACACACCTTAGAACGTTAGCTGTATTTGTTTTGAGTTAAACGACGACGTAGTTTTTAGTTAAAGTTTATTATTTAAGCTTAAGTTACACTTTCTTGGTTCTCTTTCCGGTAATTAGCAAAATTTAAATTATTAATTCTATTAACCAAACATCATCTATTACAAACCTTCGTGGTTTACTTGTACTGAGTAAGTTGATTAAGTAAAGCTGAAAAGCAAAATAATCATATTTTTCAGCTTTAGTCATGGATTTCCGCAAAGTAACGCCTGATTCCATCAACTAGTTAATTAAGTGTTTTGTAACTGTTATTGACGTGACAACGTCTTATAAATTGGTTTGCCGGGTGACACCTCAAGAAACTGCGTTACGCTGCTCCGCTCACGTTTCGCGCGAGAGAGACAGAGCGAGAGAGAGAGAGAGAGAGAGATAGGCATACACACCGGTTCATGTTATACGAATGAATATTCACATTAAAATTATTTTACCACTCAGAGTCGTCACGTAAAACTTTCGCGCATATACCGACTTTACAGGCAACAAATTTTTTACATTATATTAAAGGGGAAAAACCTAATTGTGCGTTTTTAAGTAAACCGTACAGGATGGTTCACAAAAATGATTTTAAGCCGACAGGTCGTGGGTTACATTCTCAGGGGTATACTCGTATTTGCACTCGGTTTGGTCTATTGCAGGGCGTTTTCTCAGCTCGACTAGCTAGCTACCGTCTTAACTAAGCCTGTTGTCGCAGCTGTAATTATTGGAGACATAAATTGATGCCGGTTTTTAATGTCGTGAAATTAGGCAGTCATAAATGTATTCTTAGTAACAAATTCGGCTATTCGTATCATGTTTAGACTTTGATTAAAATTAGGACGGAAGATATGCCACCGTAAAAACCGAATGCAAACGAATGCATACATTACCTTGATCTTTTACTTTTTTGATAAAGAGTAACTATTGGAAACTTATTGTTAAAACGTTAATGTATTAGATGACCTTAAATCAAATACAAATACAGCAATGGCAGATAGAACGTAGAAATGTAAATAGTTTTTTTCAAATTACTTTTTTATTTGAATTTTGTTGTTTTCGAGAAAATCGCCGAAAACCATTTTAACAAAACACTACCCTACGTATGGCGATATTTCATTCGCGTAAAATTTGATTTCATTGCCAAACTACCTAGATCATTGGTAAATTATCAATTTTGTATACTTGAATTTTGATGCTACATTTCGTTACCCGTTCATTGAAAGTGATCACTGCTATTTATGACCTACCTAAATTAGAAGTAAATAAAGAGTTTTGGTTGTTCTTAGAGGAGAATAAGAGCGTTTGATAAGACTACGATTGTGTTGATGTTGATAGTAAAAACTTTTGCAATCTAAAATCAGTATTAAGCTCTATAGGAAAAAAATGATTTTAGCGCGATTTAGCTCTGGTCAGCGCCATCTAGTGACAAATTACGAAACATCTATCCGGTAAGTAAACAGGTTTTTTGAATGAGTGCCGGAAAGAGAGGAGAACGTATGAAATGAAATAGAGAAGATGATGCTGTTCTAAAATAAATTACTTAGTTTTGCTGTTTTTTTTTAAAATCTGTTGCATATAGCCACAAAGTTTATTCACAAAAAAGTTTTGTTACTGTTTGTTTAATCTTTCTATGAATATTTGTATTTGATTTGAGGTCACATTCATATCTTCCGATATTTAACTAAATCTATCTTTAAATAAATTTAGCGGAGATTCTTACCTGTCTACAAGGATCTACTTGAGGAAGATAGTACGGCGACGAATTCTTTACATCCACCACTTTAGTCTTGACAGGGCCTCGCGATATCAGCACTGTTTGAACCCTCTTCTCTTTGGGGCACTTTTCATCTTCTTTGCTTGAAACCTCATCTTCTTTATTAGAACTATCAGTTTTGTCATCTTCTTTACTTGAAATCTTATTTCCTTTATTCGAAATTTCAATAATTTTATGATCTTTTAGAATCTCATCTTTTTGGGACTTTCTCGTGTCAATATCTAATTTTTGATCGATTTTCTTTTCGTTTTCAGTGGTTTTAGCGTCATTTTTGCTTAGGTTAAGTTTCTTGAAGGAAAGCACTACATCGTCATCCTTTTCTTTACTCTCGTCATCTGTGACAGAGTCTTCAACGAATTTATCAGCGAATCCACTGTCCTCTGACGAATGTGAGTAGATTCTGTCATTTCTGGGTTCGTCATGAACGGTTTTAAATGAAAAATGTTTTGATTCATCATCTTCTTCTTCAGCTACATCTTCTTTGATTTCCAACTTCTTTATTTTATCAAGAATATTCGCGACGGTATTCGCAGCTATATGATTCTGTGGTAATATAACTCTCTCTTTCTCTGGTTTGATTGCATCTTCTTCTGTTATCTTCTCCTTCTTTTTACCCTTCTTGAAGAAGACTTTGAGCAGTTTTTTGAGGGTTTTCTTGTCGTTTTCTGCCATTGACGGTTGTGGGTTAGCGTTGGTCACTCTCGCACTACCCATATTCGTTGTCGTTCGTTAAGATTTGGCTCTGGGCATTCTGAAACAAGTAAAAATAATATTTAATAAGTAACCAGTACTTATCTTTTATATCAGTTATAATAATTCCTAATTCTTTATTTGCGTAAGAACATGGTATACAGATGTTACACTAAGTACAGTGCACATGTCCTGCCATAATTTTTAGCATGCAAATACAATAGGATAAAATTTGCAAAAATTATCAATGTCAGTAAAAAATATTCCAAATTCAATCAATTACATTCAATTAAAGGTGTTATTTTTTATAACACGGGGATTATATATATATATATATATATATATATATATATATATATATATATATATATATATATATAAATATATATATGTGTATATATATATATATATATATGTATATATATATATATATATATATATATATACACATATATATATTTATTATAGTTAGTGATAAACTGTTCATGTGCGACCTTTTCTGCCGAAAAATATTGGCATAAAGGTATTGGCCCTCTATGCAAAAAGCAAGGTGGGTGATAGTCTTTGCAAAAAACAAAGTAGCTCTACTACTATTTGGTACAAAACTGAGTTATGTAGTTCTTTCTTAATGTGAAATTAAAACACACTTAAAGAAAAGTGTGAATGTGAAAGAAAAATGGACTGACACAGGCGGGACTCAAACCTACACCAATTGGGAGAGCAATCGCCCGGCTTGCGAGAGGTGCGGGTTCTTTTAGTGTGTTTTAATTTCACATTGTAAAGAAATTAATGCCACAAAATAAAGAATCTTATAGCTCTTTCTTACATCGATACGTATAGTACTCGTAAGTTGAGTCTTGAGTATTTGTTTTTAACAGTCGGGAAGTTGTCGGTGTTACACCCCCGTGCCTCGGTGCGCACGTTAAGCCGTTGGTCCTGCGCCTGATCTCTCTCCGGTCATGTCGGATTGCCGTCTCACCGAACTTTGAGAGTGATGGAACAGTGAGTGCACCTGTGTATTGCGCTCAAACTTGTGCACTATAATATCTCCTGCGTCCTTGGCCGATCTCTGTCGAGATTGCCCGCCGTGGTCGAAATCAGCCAGGAGGACTATTATTATTATACGCGTCACTTGTTTTAGAGGCGATTTTTCAAGAACAGACCAGTCAAGTTACCCATGACGTGCTATGGTCTATTATTAATCACCTATCACATATAAACTCTTCATATAACTATTGAAATGTGTCGTTTATCAATTGCATTGTTTCATTTTGATTTTACTCTGGAAAAGCGTAGTGAATGGAATTGTTAATTACTAAAAATCAGTTATGTTTAATTGAAACGAATTGTGTGATTATCCACTGACGTAAATGAACTAATATCAATGGAATATGTTTGGAAATCCCATAAGGAAGGGGTACAAGGAAAAAATATCATAATTGTTAGTACCTTCGGTAATTTATGTAAATAAAACGCAGACTATAAATTAAGGTGCTGTATTATCGCCCCTTTTTTAAACAAATTTCTAAATCGCGCGACAATTGTAAGCGAACGGCGACGGCGATGGGTGCGTATGGGCAAGTAATAAAACCATTTACAAAAGGATTCCAATTATTATTTTGGCCTTTATAGAAAAAACGGCTTTATTAGCAAAAAAAAAAAAGAAGTTACTAAAGTAAGAAACAGTCGGATAGCGAAAATATTAAGAGAATTAATAGACCAAGAAATAAGCATAGGACACTGCGTAGAAAAATTATGTAATGTATAAATAAACAATATTTGTGTCGACAAATTATACGTTCTATGTGCAACGTTGTTATCTAGGTAGGTATCTATCTAATCATGCCCATTGAGGGTTGGGCTTTTTATACTCTCTTTTGGTTGTGTTTATTTTTGTTAAAATACATTGTGATTTAATAGACAGATTTGACTTTTATAAATAAAATATACCATTTAGCCGAAATATCCCTTCAGTTTTTGATAGGAGACATCTGGCCCGTTCAATTAAACTAGTCTGGGCGAATCTACCCATGCACATTCTTAAAAGTTGACATTCGGCCCGCAGGCCAGTTTTTATGCAGGCGAGATGTCCCAAAACCCAGTGGCGAACGTTCGGCTCGGGCGCTCGTGCTGGGTTCGTGACGTGACGTAGCTCGGCCGGCTGCCTGCGCTCCTTCTCGCTGCAGCGCGGGTCGATGCCGATGTTAACCGAACATAATGGTCTTATATTAACACGCTTTTATTAGCTCGGGCTGTATGTATGTGTGTAACGGAATCTCTGACGAAGTCGCGGGCGGCCGCTAGTTTTGTAATAAAAGAAAAAATTCAGCACATAATTAACTAAGAAGATATTATGAGCGACAGGGATAGCTTCATTCCAAATTAAGGAACTCGGCTTACAGATTGTACTACTGTGAGTAGGAATAAATTAGCAAAAATTGACGCCAACGCAAAAAGTTTGACCTTTTGTTCGTTTTATTAGGATATGAATTCGCAGACTGCGTTAGGAAGTTAGTGTTTTAATTAATCCATTAACTTCATGCCAGATACTCCTTAGGACTTTTGAATTTTTGAATTAAGAACGCAGTTTCCAAGCATAACTCGTGTACGCGAAGTCACATGTCATAATAAGTCGATAACGAAAATCGTTTTCAAATTTGCATACGTTAAGTTGACATGGGCACGTTGTCGTTGTCATGGCAACACGATTATACTATAATTTTGTGTAGGGGCCCCGAAGTATCACGTCAAAAGTTGATGGATTATACAGCCATGCTTACGCTCTGACTTTTTTTAAAAGCTTCATTTGGCCTCAACCTCACCTGATGGTAAGTGACAATATGGCCGATGATAGATCATGTCCATCTAGTAACAGCCTATTCACTCTTTTCTTGAAGAGATCCAAGTTCTAATCTAGGGCGAACACTTCAGTCAGCAGCGAATTTCATTCCTTAACCGTACGCAACGGGAATGTATTTAAATCGCTTGGCCAACAATACCTCATCTAACCATTTAATGAGTTTTCTTTCACTCAAAAACATGTTATTTCAATTTAATTTAATTCAAGGCAATTATGTGAATCTGTTAGGAATTCGATTTACCAGTACAATGAAAAGAAAACACAATTGTACTTCATGATGAACTAAAGTAGCTAAATGGCTATCTTGGCATGGCTACCTTATACAGGAAAATGGTGATATGTAATTTTACTCGTATGTCGTTTTCATAGTTCTCTTTATATAGTTGTCAATAATAGAATAATTTTAATATAAAGCTGAAAAAGAGGATTAGTCTGTCGAAGCGACAACATCACCTGAGGATGCCGCGTGTAGTGGCGAAACGCGTCGAGTGTTTTGTTGGTGTCAGTGTTGTGATTCCAGGTGCCGCGTTGTAAGTCCCGCGAGTTTCAGCTCTAGTTTTTTCACGTGGTTAGATGTATTTGGGTTCCTGCGATGGCGTCGTTTAGTCGAAATTTAAAGCTACTAGATTTTAATATATACTATACCAAGCATCACAAGCTTTTTACTCTACTGTAATAAAAAAAATTGTACTCATAAATTAATGAAAAAATACTAACTAAATAAGAGAATTTTCAGTTAGCAATAAAAGCATGTTTTTTTAAAAACTTTTTATTTTATTTTATAAAGATAATGGAAAACTCTTGTCAAATTACTGCATTGTCATCGGTACTTGAGTCGTATGCAAACTTTCAAATTAATCCGTTTCTGGAAGTTGGTGAAAAATCAGCTCAAAGATTCCATTAAAAAACAATTGTACTTTACGACAAACTAACGCAGCTTAATGCTTTACTTACATGGCTGCCTAATACAGGAAAATGGTGATGATAAGAACACAAAGAGGATAAATTAATGAATAACACGCGAATCAGACGCGACGACATAGTTTTGTGCCAAATACTACGCCGATTTATAGTTAGTTAAATATTTTTGCAGTAGAAAATTTAATATAAAAACGCGCCTAATTCTTTAGTGCTGCGCGCGCGGCAGACCGATCACGTTTGAGTGGGAGAGAGACGCAAGGCATTCGCCGGTCCTGCGGGCCTCTCCCTCGTTCGGTGACTCATCGTAACAGACGTGAGCGGGCGTTACACTTTTTCATGAGTGACTCCGAGCCACAACCTAATTTAAGACGTTGTCACGTCAAAACCCGACATTAGCTAGGAAACAGCTGGTGAGATTCATAGGATGGGCGGATTTTGACAAGCCATAGCTAAAAACCACCGTGATTAAATTATCTTTCGAATAAAAAGCAATCGGGTTATCCGTTCGGAAGCTAGAGTGAACAGGCATCTTCTAGGTGAGCTCGCTCCATCGTAGACTCATTTCCCTCGTCGGGCTTAGTCTTGGGTCAAGAGCAAACCTATCCCAAATAATAAAAAAAGCTACGTACGTAGGTAGGTAGATGTTTAAGCCGATTTCATCCTATTGGTCTTCAAGAGGTTAAATTCTAATATCTTTTCAAATACTGTGAAATCGGCTATAAATATACGACATTCCAATACAAATGTGAGGAATGTTGAAAAATCAAAACACCGAAATGCAACCAGAGCGAAGACATTTAAAAGGATTATTTTTAAAGCACCATCATCGTTTAACGCGGCCGTTTAACAGGTTGATTGATTTCTTTATTTCACCGTGACATTATGCGTTCACACTTCCACCACAACGTAGATACGATCGGTGAGTTTTCGCTACCAGAACATACAGGAACATACAGGGTAACTAGTAACTCGACGTATCCCTTCAAAAGAGTTATATGTAGTAAAGGTTTCCTACATAAAAAGGTCCCATCAACGAAGGGTAGGGTAGGGGTCGAAAAATTACAAAATATTGCACTTTAAGCCCCTTTAACAAAAAAATTCGCGATCTTAAAAGCACGATTTCTGAAAACTCAATTGCTTCTAACCCCTAGTCGATGGAACTTTTTTTTTTGCTGATTGCCACTTCTTTGTCTCTTTTAAGGAATACGAGGGCGTTTTGATAACTCCATGACTTTCAGGCTGAATAGAAACTTTTTTTATTTTTAATGATATTTTCTTGAAAGTAATATTTTTGCGAACCTAAAATAATTCTATTTTCAAATATGGCGCGAAAACAATATTTAATAACAAAAGAAGTTTGGCGGCTGTGAAGGTGTTCTTCGAAAATGGAGAAATCCGAGTTTCGAGTCTTGATTAAACACTATTTTTTACGCGGGAAAACCATTAAGCAGACCGAAGACAACCATTAAGCAGACCGAAGACAAGTTGAAAAAATATTACGGGGATTCAGCGCCGTCTCATGGAATGGTACATAAATGGTTTACTGAGTTTCGTTGTGGACGTATTACAACCAATGATGCCGAGCGCCCAGGAAGGCCGATTGAGGTAACCACTGAGGACATTGTTAACAAAATCCACGATATTGTTTTGGCTGACCGTCGAATAAAGATACGCGAGTTAGCTGAGGCTGTGCACATCTCAACTGAACGAGTTTTTCATATTTTGCACGATATTTTGGGAATGAAAAAACTTTCTGCAAGATGTGTGCCGCGCTTACTGACAGTCGACCAAAAGCGAAAACGCGTGACTACTTCTGAGGCATGTCTGGCTATGTATAATCGCAATCCAAGTGAATTTTTGCGTCGGTACGTAACCGTGGATGAAACGTGGGTCCACCATTATACGCCAGAGACTAAACAACAGTCAAAGCAGTGGACTTCTACCGGCGAACGTGCACCAAAGAAGGCAAAAACGGTATGTTCGGCTGGTAAAGTGATGGCAACAGTATTTTGGGACAGTCAAGGGGTTATTTTCATCGATTTCTTGGAGAAAGGCAAGACAATAACCGGTGCTTACTATGCTGCATTGCTGGAAAGATTTAATGAAGAGTTGATGAAGAAACGACCGCATCTAGCAAAGAAAAAAGTTCTATTTCATCAGGATAATGCTCCGGCCCACTCGTCTGCAGTCGCGACTTCAAAACTTGGCGAATTAGGATACGAATTATTGCCGCACCCTCCATATTCACCAGATTTAGCCCCCTGTGACTTCTTTCTCTTCCCAAACATGAAGAAATGGCTTGCTGGGCAAAGATTTTCATCCAATGAAGAGGTGATAGCTGCAACCGAGGCCTATTTTGCAGGCTTTGACAAAAAGTATTTTTTGGATGGGTTGAAGAGATTGGAGCATCGCTGGAAAAAGAGTGTAGAGTTGAAAGGAGAGTATGTAGAAAAATAAAATGTTTTTGTACACAAAATATATGTTTTTCTTTTCGAAGTCATGGACTTATCAAACCGCCCTAGTACGTCGGGTTACCAGTAACCCTGTATAGTAAAGTGGCCTAATCGCCCGCGCACACATTTGGACCCTGGACGGAGTGGACGGCCAACTTTGCCAACGGCCAACTTTGGTGTAATGGTTGAGAGGTTGACTATTAGACCGAGAGGTCGTGAGTTCGATGCCCGCACTGTACAAACATTTGTGTGCATGAACATGTCTGTTTGTACTGGTAAATGGTGTATTTATTTGTTACTAGCGAACTCGGCAGACGTTGTCCTGCCCGCTGTCTTATAAAACTTCCTCTTGAATCACTCTATCTTTAAAAAAACTGCATCGAAATCCGTGGAGTAGCTTTAAAGATCTAAGCATACATACATATTACAGGCAGGGACATACACGGATATTTATTTCATGCCAAACAGCCTGAACAGTGTCGGCTGTGCGTTGATAGATCAATATGTCAGTCAGTCAGCCACTTTTGAGTTTTATATATTTAGATGACTTATAGTGTTTTAAACGAAGAAGTAGACAAATATAATCAGAAAGCTTCGAACTGCTAACCTATCAGAGTTTCAACCATAAAAGATAGACGTACGTAGGTATGCTGTCGTGGAATATTCTTACATTATTTTAAGGAGAACATTTCCGTCATACATGATTTCTGTGTAGCTTTAACCATTAAACTTGCACACGCGACAGAAGCTTATGAAATGGAGTAACTTCTCCCATTTTCCCAACATTTACCTTCACAGCTCTGCTCCTATTGATTGAAGCATGATGAAAAGTGTAATCCCACAATCATTGATGAAACATACGCTGGCTCAAAGCGTTAGAAAGCACTTACAAAATTCAAAGACTACATAAAGGTTCTCGGTAGCTCAGTTGGTTAGAGCATTGGACCGGAATTCCAAAGGTCGGGGGTTCGAATCCTCCCTGAAGACCGGAGCCCAAAAAAATTTTTTTTAGTGTTTATGTTTTTTCGAAGTATACTATAACCAGCTCAGATGAAATATATTGCACCAAGTTTCGTTCAAATCTGTCGAGTATTTTTCCCTGCCCTGTCTGTTAGGTCGACCAAGATCAGCCACCGCCTTCTTGATTTAAAAAGTTCATTTTCATTTCATCTGTGTAATTTCTAACACACTAGATCTACTGACATATCTCTCTAGTATGCTGCAACTTAACAGTGCATTTTGGCAAAAGTCCAAAATACCTTGCGTAAAACAGACAAAAGTTTCTTTCCGAGAAATTGTTGGCGTGTGCTATTAGAATAACAGTTGGTGGGAAATTGTGATAAATGCTATAATTTATCACAACGATATAAAATATCTGAATGACCTTCACACATTAGCGACACTCGTTTTTTTTGCTATTTTTTTATTCGCGAGGACTATCCTCATACTTCGAATAATCTAATATATAAAATTCTCGTGTCACAGTTTTCGTTGCCATACTCCTCCGAAACGGCTTGATCGATTTTGATGAAATTTTTTGTGCTTATCCGGTATCTATGAGAATCGGCCAACATCTATTTTGCATCCCCCTAAATGTTAGGGGTAGTCCACACTTTACATTTATACGGCAAAAAAACGTTTGCCGGGTCAGCTAGTATTATACAAAAAAAAGAATAATTACAACGTTATATCAAAATAAATAAATAAACCCGATATGAGCCTGGAATACAGCTGGTAAACTTCAATGGTTGGACGAATTGTGACCGGCCATACTTAAGAACCACCGTAATTTACTTACTAATTCATTATTTTTATTCATTAATCTAAATTTATTCATTTAAATTTTCAATATTTATTATTCTGGATTAAATTAAATTTTATATATTGTATGAAAAAATTATTTGACCGCTACTTCAATGTTTCTGTGCATGCATGATTTGGAAAGTAATTTAGTTTTTATATATTATTATATGTAAGCAATTTATTTATTAATTATATTCTGTTTTGTGTACCTTATAAATAAAAAAAAAAAAAATTTATCTATCGAATAAAAAAAACCGCACTTAAATAGGTCCATCCGTTCGGGGCTACTATGTCACAGACAGACACACACAAATATACATACAAACAGAATAGGGGTCAAAATTATGACGCTCCTCTTTTTGGACGGATGTTTAAAATCGGTTCAGCCGCTCTCTTCTGCGTTTAGTAACACATTCAGCGATTCATGTTTACATTATAGATTTTCATTTGCAATTTTATTTTATTATAATAATTTTTAAAGGTTAATATCGATAGATATTAGTCGTTAAGCCTAGTTAGAGGCCCTTGGGCGGCTTGATAACATCTGACAGTAAGGTTGGTCACTTACCTTACACACACCCCTCCACCAATCGGCACTGAGCCCGCGTGGTGGAGTATGGCTCGTATCAGGCCTCACCTCATAGTTGAGGTGAGGCCTGTGCCCAGCAGTGGGACTTATATAGGCTGATGAGTGATGAGTACTTACATGCAATGTTGATTTTCATTCGATAGGAACCGAGGCTATTCGCATTATATCGGATTCAAGAGGAAAACAAACACATAAGAATGTAAGTAGGTCTCGCAAAAAAAATGCCATTCGACCATTTAGATTGGTATAAACAGTTTGACGAGAAAATAGGTCAAGTTTGGACGATGTACTGTTAGTGATGACACTCTGATGTTCCAAATATTATCGATAGATATCGATTTCGTAAATAATATGTTTGCACTGTAAAGAGTTTCGCACGGGATTTTAAATTTGAATGTGTATAGTAACCCTTACAACATTAAAGTTTGACATTGATTTAAGAAAAGTTACATTTTCTCGCATATTAAAATTAATTGTCATTAAGGCCGTAAGTAAATGATTAACGCATTTTCCAAAATAATATCCAGTTAGACGGCTTTGCAATAACGTCGCTCTTTTTTAAATGAATAATAATAATAAATTGTTTCAACGAACATACCAATTACGTAGCCCCAAACTAAGCGTTAGCTTGTGCTATGTGAAAGGGTAAAATCTCAACTCAGAAATAAAACGTGGATGGCTTTAATTTTCCTGGAATTATTTTGCAGACACTCTCTTGACAACCTTCTCAATCAATCGCTCGATGACTAGTGACGAGTCTGACGAGTATCTGCCAACCGTTTTTAAAATGTCAACGGACAGACCGAGGAATTGCTTCATACAGCCTAACGTTATTATACCGCTATTATAACGTTAGCAGATACTCGTCATTACCATGATATAACATTACAATATTCACATTAATACTGTACTATAATCATACATATGGTGGCTAGGATAACGGATAGAAATACTTAAATACATGTATAAACACCCATGACTCAGGAAAAATGCTCGCGCTCATCACACAAAGTACATTTGCCCCTAGCAGGATTTGAACCTGCGACAGTTGGTTTTGTAGTCTGGACCCCAGACCACTAGACCAAAGCTGTCGTGTGTGAATGCCTTGTTTGAGAGTTTTAGTGAGTGAGTTCACAAACGTGGTATTTATTAAAATGTTATCAGTTGTTAAGTTACCAACAATGATAAAACCCATTAACATTATCGAGTATCGATATAATAAACGATACTTCACTATCAATAAACGTACTGGCTATCGTTGTAACGTTCCCGGAATAATTCATTTTCTTAAAATATACGTTGTTTGTTTGTTTTCTATACGAGACACGCTTTTATTAGATCTGTTTCTAAGGGTAAACAAATCAGATAAAAAAGGTGAGTTTCTAACCAAAGCTTCCTTGAACCGTAAAATAGATCTATATATATATATATATATATATATATATATATATATATATATATATAATTCTCGTGTCACAATGTTCGTTCCCGTACTCCTCCGATCGACTTGACTGATTCTTATGAAATTTTGTGAGCATATTGAGTAGGTCTGAGAATCGGCCAACGTCTATTTTTCATACCTCTTAGTGATAAGGGTACTCCACACTTTACATTTATATGGCAAAACAACGTTTGCCGGGTCAGCTAGTCTTCTTTTACAAGTCTCGCTAAAACTCAAAAACGGCAGAACCGATTTGAATAATTTTAGTCTCGAATTATTCGTGGAAGTCCAGGGAAGGTTTAGAAGGTTAGAATTATATATAAAAAACTACGGGCAGGACAACGTCTGACTGTCATTAGTAAATAATAAATCGTTTCAACGAACACAACGATTAGTCTAGCCCCAAACTAAGCGTTAGCTTGTGCTATGGTGACTACAATAACGGATAGAAATACTTAAATACATTTATAAACCCTCATGACTCAGGTACAAATGCTCGTGCTCATCACACAAACATTTGCCCCTAGCAGGATTCGAATCCGCGATAGTCGGTTTTGTAGTCTGGACCTCAAACCACTAGACCAGGGTGTACCGACGTGCATACTCACTTGGTATACTGTCAATAATTTGTTCCGGTTTGGGTTTCCAGTCATTTTCATTCTCACAATATATGCATTTTGCGTGTATTATTATTCTTTTCCGTGGAATTTGTTTTCGTTCACTTTTTACTGAAAAATAAGGAATTTCTAATTACGTGTTCATAAACGTCAAAGTTTGTATCACCTATAAATGTGATATTCCGCTGTAAAATAGGGAAAAAAGGGTTATAACTAACATTTTAATGGTTTTTCTCTCCTTCTCAGCATAATTATTTCTTATTGTGAACACAATTTATCAGTATTTTTCCGAATTTTGTACTTTTTGACACTATGTTTGACATTTTGAGTGACGGGAGTCTTATTATTTTTTTCTGAAAATTGACAACTTTTAGCAAAGTTTCAATACAATTTCCATTACAAACTCTGCAAAGCACGAGTTTTATCGCGTTCTATCCACGCTCTAAATTTGAACGGCCGGCCCTATATAAGCCCATACCATCCATATCTGACGCATTCGAATCCTGGCTTCGATATTACAACAGTAAACTCTTTACTATACGATACTTCAAGAAGTACTACAGGAAGACCAGGACTTCTCTACCTCCGGAAGGCCCTCACCCTCTGCAACACTGAGGACTGGACCCCTCCTTGACTGAGGAGGAACTGCGAGGGACCGAACCCTCCTATCCTGAGGAGGGCCTGCGAGGGACTGACTCCTCCTAGCCTGAGGAGGAACTGCGAGGGACTGAACCCTCCTATTCTGAGGAGGGCCTGCGAGGGACTGACCCCTCCTATCCTGTGGAGGGTCTGTGAGGGGCTATCCCCTCCTAGCCCGAGAGACTGCGAGGACTTGCCCCTCCTTACTCTGAGGAGGGATTATTCTTCTTTACCCCGAGGAGGGATTACCCTCTTTGCTACTCGCTCCAATTAAGGAGGATTTTCACTTTACTCCCACGGAGGGAGCATTGCCTCCTCCTAAATTTATCTACATCGGATACATCAACTGCTTGCCTTTGCTGACAGAGCCATCGCGGCTACCTCTGCTGATCACCGGTGTCTTCACGGTCTCCGGCACAGCTGCGCTCCAGCTTCTACATCGCTGCGCATCGACGGACTTCTCCAAGAACGCTTTGCTTCACTTCGGCGCCTCCGGACCCGCTTAATCTTGAGAAGACACCTACCCACGCCCACTCCACTCACTATACTCACTCATTTTTCACTCATTCATTCCTCCCACTCGTCTAGGTTTCTTTTTATTTTTATCTGTTTTCCTTTAAATATAATTTGTTTGTTATTTTTCAATTCTTTTCGTTTTCCTTTTCCCTTCTTTGTCGCTTCACGACAAGGGGTCGGCAGACCGCGGCCCGTGAGCCGCTTGCGGCTCTTCCATAGGATTAATATGGCTCTTCTTACACTCACTCACTGCACCGCTTTAGCACAAAAAAACACCCAAACAATATGAAACAACTGCATTCATCGTCAACTTGCGCGCTCGCACTCTGTTACCCCGCTGCCCGCCATGTCCGGCGGCTCTTTGAAAGTATGGATATTTGGCTCATTTGATCGAGAAGTCTGCCGGCCCATGCACTAGACCTAAGCTGTCTGTAATAACTAGAAAGTTGACTTTTGCGCAGTGCGTGGGACACTCGGAAAGTTTTGCAATAAAGCAATTAATTGCTCTAGAGATATAAATGTTTAGTAAATCTTTTCAATAAATAAAACTTAAGTCAATTTCAACTTCAATACAATTCCATTAAATTTACTCGTAAATAGCTGTGATAAGGCAGGACAACGTCTGCCGGGAACTGCTATTTAGTAAAATTCTAAATATCAAGACTAACCGCCGTACTCAGAGACGTCTATTAGTTTTAATTCTCCATTAAAATTGGTGGTATCTCTTTCTTTTCCATAAAAACAAAAGAAGACAGAATGATGTTTAATGAAGCATTAAAAATAATTGACGTATCTGAGTGCGGCGGTAAGAGGGTGTTGTTAATGTATCTTTAGACGAAATAAAAGTGTCCCTACGCGAGTGTAAGGCGTAAGTCTGATAGATGAGTTATTTATGTATTTAAATAATATCAAATATATAGCACGTATTATTGCATTTACGTAGGAATTAATTCTAAGTAAGATACTGGACTATAGACTCAAAATATTGACTAACTCAATAAGTAAGTAATAAGGCAGGACAACGTCTGCCGGGAACTGCTATTTAGTAAAATTCTAAATATCAAGACTAAGAGGGTGTTGTTAATGTATCTTTAGACGAAATAAAAGTGTCCCTACGCGAGTGTAAGTCGTAAGTCTGATAGATGAGTTATTTATGTATTTAAATAATATCAAATATATAGCACGTATTATTGCATTTACGTAGGTATTAATTCTAAGTAAGATACTGGACTATGGACTCAAAATATTGACTAACTCAATGAGTCACCACTTTCCAATGACTATAAGTAGAACAATTTATGCTATGACGTCATTCGGGATTAAACAGGATAACGAGTGACGTCACCTCACCCAGACTCATGCGAATGATAAGTGGTATCAACAACTTTCATGTGTGCCTCAACTGTCAGTGTGTGTGTGCGTGTGCGATGACGTAATACGCTTTTCCTGTAAGCGATTCAAATTAGATCTTATTTTATTGGTTTCTTCAAGGTTGGCGAAATACATTGCCTTGATATATTTGAGACCACTTTGGTGTTATGGTCAAGAAGTTGACTAGTAATTACGAGGTCGCGGGTCCGATACCCGCACTGTACAAACATTAGTGTGCATGAACATGTATGTTTGTACTGGTCTGGGTGTTATACATATGTATTTATGTAAGTTTATTTGTCATACAACTGTTGATTCTGATATCTGTTACACAAGTGCTTTAGCTACTTACCACAGAGTCATATCAATTTATGTGATGTTATTGTATATATATTGTGATCTAGATTCGATTGTATATCTATTATACCCTCAGCTGTTGACCGATTCTAAAAAGCGCGATTTTATTTGCACAAATATAGTTTTGACGGATTATGTTGTTCAGGAATAGGTCTTCTGGTTTTTGTTGCAATATCATGCATCGGTACCGTTCTGCGATAAATCAATCGGTTCTGGTTGCCCAGGGCACAACTGCGGTATACTGTCGTCACGACAGACAGCGTGTGAAGCTGCGTACACATTATCGGACGCGTTCGGATGTCCGTTGACGGCGGGACACGCGTCAAACGCGATCTAGACAAAGAAATGTGTTGCAGTGTGCATTTGTCTGTCGTAAGTCGCAGACAAGTTTTGACCTAGAATTAAGAGTTTGGACTGTTTTGGAAGCATTACGTCTGAAAGCATCCAATATTGTAAACGCAGTCGTTCGACACAGCCAAATCGCTGGTAGTCGCGAGTCGAGGCGACAGTATAGCGCAGGTGTGCGCAAGCGGTAAGACAGGTATAATAATAATAATAGTCCTTGTGGCCGATTTCGACCACGATGGCCAATCTCAACAGAGATCCGTCAACTACGCAGGAGATATTATAGTGCACAAGTATGAGCGCAATATACAGGAGCACTCACTCTCAAAGTTCGGTGAGACGGCAATCCGACATGACCGGAGAGAGATCAGGCGTAGGACCAACGGCTTAACGCGTTTTCCGAGGCACGGGGGTGTAACACCGCCAACTTCCCGACTTCGAGCTGTTTTGAGAAATTCATGACAGAAAATCTCAGAAACAATTTTGGCTCGACCTGGAATTCGAACCCAGAACCTCTCGGATGTAAGGCAGAAACTTTGCCACTACACCAACGAAGCAGTCAAGACAGGTATACGGGTCCTGCCGTGGTACTGCTGTACTCACGGAGTAAAGTTCATTTTTAAATCCGGCCAATGGTCAAAGTGGTGAAAGCACTCAAAGTATATACCTGAGAAGACCCCCTACAAAGCTTTGTCAGTATTTTTCAATCAATCTATCCCATTTACTCGCACGGTCAAACTAGCACGAGTGACAAGGACGGCTGCATTTAACTACATCTTCGGCTGTAGGTACCTGTGCCCTTTCTTCAGCTAAAGTTCCGTTTTGTCAATTTGAGAGCCGATATTTAACAATAGGACAGACAATTATATAAAAACTGATGAATGACCTACCTCCTTTAACAATGACAAAAATAACTTTGGCTAAAATGTTCAAACTGGAGCAAAAGTAGCTTCACGCCCCAGCGGATTCGCACGCGTTGATGCGATGATAAATAAAAATATAATATATGATCTCTATATAATAAAATTGGCTAGACGACACCATAACTATTTAGTAATCTGTGACGACACCACCAATCGCTGACATACTTTTTATTATCTGTCAAAACGGTCTGCCTCCATAGATTTCGTATGGTAATAAATGATTGTGACGTCACGGTCATGTGTCAGAAATCGGAGTCAATTGACCGAATATTTAATGAGTTTTGTGTGTTTAAAAATTGGTTTCTACAGTTTTTTTTAAATATGTTGGTTGTATGAACTTCATAGGGGCTATGTTTTTTAAACACCATGTTCTTGACAATATTTAAGATAGGTGTCATCATCCCAATCCTCGTGTCACAATTTTCGTTCGCGTACTCCTCCGAAACGGCTTGACCGATTCTCATGAAATTTTGTGAGCATTAAGTAAGGGTTGTCTACAATAATTTATATAGCAAAACAAAGTTTGCCGGGTCAGCTAGTATAACTATAAATATAACATTGTCGACCACTTTGGTGTAATGGTTAAGAATAAATAAATAGATAGATGTTAAGTTTTCCAAAATTAGTATCAGAGAGTAGATTTAATGTTAATGACAGCACTAAAGTAAAGGAATTACATTTCAAATTACATTCACAACCGATTGCACTGATACGGTTACTTTGGAGGACAGTGCACGATTTGATTATAAAAGCTTGTTTTTAAAACATTTTTTTATTTTTTATACGAGTACAAGACACTTTCCTATTTTTAGCGGTAAGTAGTTTAGTATGCAGTCAAGTGAAGGCCTATTCCGGATAAAAAACATTTTTTATTTTATTTGCGATAGGTTTGCTCTTGACCCAAGACTAAGCCCAACGAGGCAAAGACTGAGTCTACGATGGAGCGAGCTCACCTAGAAGATGCCTGTTCACTCTTGCTTTAAAGATTCCTAGGTTGTAATTGCAGGGAAACACTGACGCAGGTAGTGAGTTCCACTCTTTTGCAGTGCGCATCAGGAATAATAATAATAATAATAATAATAAAATAATTTATTTTCTTCACAACAGGAGATAATACAAATTTTGTTTCAAAACATTGTGTAATTGTTAAACTATTGTGAAGACTGGTGCTTGTGATGGATTGTGACACAATCTGTAGTACAAGACACCAGGTCTCCACCTCCTGGACTGTATAGATTAACACTGTTTAATTAATTTTGATTTAGGCACTTTGTGTAGTTTTACTAGCTTAAGTACAAAGCAAGCAAGCTAAGCAAAACTTGTAGAAAAATTTAAACTCAAGTTCTTTTACACTACTACTAGTACCTGTTTAGCGAATACATAACAACAAATATTATGAAATATAAGAAGAAAATCACATATTATGAGAAGGAAGCAAGTATTTATGCAATAAAAGGGACTGATAATTACATGTGAAACTAAATGCCGTAATCAGTACGTAATGTAATATAACTAGTCTAACATTGGCCAGATGAATTAAGTTGCTATTCAATTTGATATTAATCATACCACACTTTGTGTTGTTAAGAAAAATTCCAATTAAACATTACATTTTCGTACCGCGCATACTCAGAGATATTTCTGTAGGGAAAAAGTATGTATCATGCGTCAAACCTAGTAAGAAATAGATAGCTAGATGATTGTTAAGTTATGCGTGTGTCAATCAACGCATCAGGACGCGAAACCTGCTCGATCAGCCGGCTGTCGGCAGCCGGCGCACACACGCACCTAGCGGCCATTGTAAGCGGGTGGGTGGGGGCGCGCCACAAGTGCATCTCAATCAGTGATACCACTACGACATTAATAAAAAAGGACTAAGCGAAATTAAGTACTTAAGTAGATTTTAATAATGTTGTAACTAACAAAATAGGCCCAGTTGTTTAATAAATATTTGAATTTGAAATAGTAAGCCTATTTAAGATACTGGTTTAAGTAAATCAGGGATGGTTAATTCATTGAGTTCCAGAAGATAATTATATAGAATCTTTTTTAGTTTTAGTTTAGTGAATTGTTTTAGATTTAGTTTATTTTGTAATATGCTGTATATTCTAGGTGCTAGGAAGTTAAATGATTTTTGTGCAAACCGAGTTTTTAATGGAATATGGTATCTAGTAGTTCTCTTTTCGGGGTCTCCGTGTTGTGGGACTGACTTCTCATGAAACCTACGTATGATTTGGAATACATATAATTTTCGAACACTCAGTAGCATAGTTTCCTTATATACCAAAGTGGTGGGGTGACGAATGGGCAAAGATAGAAGAATTTTTAGCACTGCTCTTTGAGCTCTCTCCACTTGCATATAGTGCACCTGTGCCGCTGCCCCCCACACACAGATACAGTAGCTTAGTACTGATTCTCCTAGGGCTTTATATATTCTTATGAGAAAAGAAATATTATTAATTACCGTTCGCAGTTGTTTGAAAACATAAATTAGTTTTCTGATACGGCCAGATATGAGAGATAGATGAGTGTCCCACGCTAGTTTGTCGTCGATCATAACACCTAAATATTTGATAGAGCTGGTACGACAAAGGACTGGACAGTCACACTTGGGAGTGGGGTCGCAGTTTAGGTTGCATGGGTAAGTGTGTGTAGTCAGAGAGAAGTCTGCCCCGGGCTTTCCGTGATTTCTTATACTGAAGCAAACATATTTTGTTTTGGATGTGTTTAGGGACAAAAGACTTTTTTCCAACCAAGCAGAAACCCGAGATAGACCCCTTTCTGCACATTGATGAACTTCTTCCCAAGTCGAACCTTGAAAAATTAATGCAGTGTCATCTGCAAACATGAATAATTCGCCATTAAGTAATCGCATGTTGCAAAGCTCATCAATATACACCAGGAATAGTGTCGGACCCAATATGCTGCCCTGTGGTACCCCAAAAGTGCAAAAAGCAGTATTGCTCATATGACCGCCGACTCTAACAGTTTGGTTTCGATTTCTAAGGTAATCTGAAAACCACTTGAGTGCAACTCCACGAACACCCAAATTTTCCAAACGTGATAGTAGAATCGGGATTGAAACCGTGTCAAACGCTTTTTGCAAGTCAAGAAAGATTCCTAGGCACTTTTGTTTTCTATCAAGCAATGTGTAAATTTTTTGAGTTAAGTTAAGTACTGCATCTTCCGTTGATGTATTAGATCTAAATCCATATTGATTCGTTGCAAGTAGTTTTTTGGATTCAAGATAGCTGTTTAAGCGTTTGGCTACTAGTTTTTCGATTATTTTTGATAGTGATGATAATAAGGAGATGGGACGATAGTTTGAAGGGTTGGTGGTATCTCCAGATTTATGAATAGGTGATATAATGGCCTTTTTGCAAATGTCAGGGAAGACGCCGGTAGTGAAACTAATATTGCATATATGAGCAATAGGTTTGCTTAACACAGACTTCATTTTTTTATAAAATTCATTTGTTATACCATCGACGCCTGGGGCACATTTTGTTTTCAGATTGGTTATAACTGCGTCAACCTCCAAATGATCTGTTAGGTAGAGGGACATGGAGTCAGATGGGTTTTTTTTATTAGATTTAGATTTTAATGCTAATTCAGATTCGGTCAAATTAAGTTTAGTAAGTGTATTACTGGCTAAATTTTTGCCAACGGAAGTAAAATAAGAATTAACATTGTCAAGAGAATCAATCGGGCTATTTTTGATTTCGAGAAGATCGTGAGCTGAGATGTTTTTTGTATTTAAGTTTCCAACCTCTTTAACGATTCTCCACGTTTCCTTTGTATTTTGTGCGTGTGTAGTCAGCTGTTTCTGATAATATTGTTGTTTTAATGTTTTAATTATTTTAGAGCACCAATTCCGATAACTAATATATTGGACTTTTAGATTATCGCTATAGCATTTTTTGAGGGATCTATGGATTTTATCTCTTTTGGAAAGGGACCGAATTACCCCCGCAGTGATCCAAGGTTTAAGAGGATTTCTTTTATTGGATATTTTTGATGTCCTTGAAAAAATATTTATAGAGAATTGCAATTTTTCAATTAAGTTATTGGCGCAAAAGTTTGCATCTTCACTTTGGTAGAACTCATTCCATGATGATTCTTCCAAGTAAGATTTAACATCATCATAGTTTATTTTAACTTTGTACTTAGGGTTAGTCGTTTTACGGCAGATTTTAGTATTGTTTGAGAAAAATAAAATAGGAGAATGGTCCGTGATATCAGTTTCTTCGAAAACAATGGTTTGCCATTCAAACTGGCATCTACCCATGAAGTGATCAAGACACGTTCCCGACAATGGTCTCGTTACTAAAGATATTCCTTGAATTAATCCATTGGATGCTAAAATTTCAAGATAGTCAGAGGAGTCGGATTCATTAGGAGAGAGGGTATCAATGTTGATGTCACCTGTTAATATAATAGATTTGGTTTTAATTGAACGTATTAATTTATCAAGCGAGTCGAGAAAAGGTGAGACATTTTTGTAGCTCGGAGAACGGTAAAGACATATGATTGTTATCTTGTCATCTAGATTTACTACTAAACAGTTGCAGTCAATCATATCTTGAGGTTCTTCTACCCTGCATTTTAAATGTTCCGCAACGTATACTACAACACCATCATTTTGATTGAAATTATTTTTGGTGTGAAACGTATTAAAACCGGATATTGTCGGGAGCAATGAATCTGCCTCGGTCCAGGACTCACTAAACACAAAAACGTCAATGTTTACATCGATTAGTGACGAGAAAACCATAAACTGATCTAAATTTTTATTAATGCTGCGAATGTTCTGACTTAAAATACTAAGAGTTGTGCCCTTGGTTGTTAGTGTTGGCTTAAGAGTTTGAATACAATTTGTTGGGTTTTGCACCCGGGTGCAATTAATTATTTCTGCTTCATCTATGATGTCATTTATTGTTTTGTTAGTGCTACTCATATTTTTATTTGTGATTATTAAAAGAAGACTATACTTTGGACATTAAGAGCGAAAGTAGCTAGGAACTGCATTAAAAGTGGCAGAGCAGGCACTCCTTTATGGAAAAATAAAAATAGTAGTATTTGGTAGTTTGTTGGTAAAAATTTTCTTGTAACAAGAGTATTTTGTCGATGGCACAATGTGAGACTATAACTTAGCGAAAAAAATAATGAATCTATAAAATTTGTAGGATTACGAAAAGACTTACTTCCCTTGCGAGTATTTGACGGTAAAATAAGAACTATACATTTTTCAATAGAGGCACTCAAATCGAATATTTTATGTGGAGTAGTATAGTTGATATCTAGTCACTTCTTTTTTAAGAGTTCAAGTTGTTCTTCACTTTTTACCAGGATATAGGGATCGCCTTGTTTCTTTCGAAGATATACCAGCCCATTTGTGGTCCAGCAATAGTCATATCCCATGGATTTGCGGAAATCACGAGCCAGGAAGTACAGACGTGAAGCATGTGAAGTGAGATGTTCTGATACATATATTTCTGATTTTGCACTGACAAGGCCCAGATGTGAAGAGTTTAGTTGTTCAGTTCTGTACTTAATGGAGTCCAATCTGTGTTGTTTTGCCGCAGCAATGAAATCGCTTTTGAGAAGTGTGGAGGAAAATTCGGCTACAATAGTCGACGTGGCCTGTTCTGGTTTGGCTGGAAGGCGGTATACATCACGCAGTTCAGCAGGCCCCATATTAACTCCAAGTGAAGAGGAAAGTTTCCTTAACATATCATAAAGATTTTCTCTCGTTTCGCCTTTCAATCTTGGTACGTTCCTGACCTGAATGCTAGTTTTACGCGAGAGTCTTTCAAGCATATCACATTTGGCCTCGACAGTGGATATCCGTGTAGCGAGCTGTTTTCGCTCCACCTCCAGGCTAGCAATTTTCTGTTGAACGTCCTCCACTTTGGACGTTACAAATTCAATAGATTTTTCTATATCCTGAGTTTTTATATACGAATTGTCATTTTGTGTTTTTATTTCAAATATAAGTTTTTCTAACGTGTCCAAACGTGAATTCTGTTGCATCTGAAATGGGCCAAGCATTTCCTGTAATTCATCTCGAATTACTGCCCGGACATCTACTGCCTCAGATTCCACCTGCTCACCCGAAAAACGGCGGCGCTTATTATCTCTCTGTGTAATATGTGTATAATCGTCGAAGGTCGCTGAATGGGGGCCAGCCCTACCTACGTCAGAGTCTGACATGCTGAGTGTTTTGTTAAGCGGCGGGGAACGTTGCAAGTTAGGCATATTTATGAAGGTGGTATTACTACCTATGTCTTACGTTGTGGCACGTCGTCGTTTGGCGATGAACAGCGAAGGATGCTCGGTTAGGTTCGTCGCGATGACGTATGCTTGATGCTTGAAACGTTGTTCGCTGCACTATTGCTGTCGCTGCGTGCTATCTCGTTCTGCCACAGTCGGTGCGTAGATAATTGCTTCTAGCGGGTTATGCGCGCCTGGTACTTCAGTCGGATTAATACACAAAATTTTGCACTAATTTCACCGAAATTAATTTTTTTGGTAACGACATGCGTGGAATAGCACGTCTTAACGCTACCGCGGTCCGGAGGGGAGAGGAATGTAGATGAGAAGCGCTTGGTTCGTAACAGTGGAACATCGACACGGTACGGATGGTATCCCGCAGTACGTCTGGTGGTCCGATGGTAAAAGGGGGCCGGCCAATAACGAATTTACTTTTTATTTATAAGTTCTGTTAAATAAAAAGTAAATTAGTCGTTGGCTGTATGTAAGTTTAAATGTTTTTTTTTTAATTTTATTTAAGAACAAGAGCTGTAAATTATATTTGTTCATAAAAAAAAGAAAATCCGTTAAAACGATGACGTATACAGACGACAGCATATCAAGCTATAGAAATAATAATAATAATAAATATTTCACAACAACCACACCAATTCTCTAGTCCCAAACTAAGCTACGCTAAATAGAAAAATCTTTATTCAGTAATGAAAAACACACAACATTAGTACGTTTACATTTTAAAATTTTTAAATTAGCCACAGTCTCCCCTTGTTTTGTTGCTGGTCTTCCGTTGATTGCCTTAAAAAATGAACAGAGAGCTGCCTGTTCAGCAACAACATTGGATATTTTATTATATCTTTATATGTTTATAACATTATTGCACAAGAAATGTACAAAGGGTTGACTTAATGGCTGTCATGCAGAAAGAAAGCCATATTTTAGTAACAAACATTAATTCAAGATGGCAATGTAATTGTTATATAATATATCGCCGTTATTGCATGCGCATACGATGCCAGTTTTACCTTGACATGCTGTCACGTGTTTTTCAAAATAGGCCGATTATGATCGAAAAAAAAAACAATATCGAGCAAATACCTATGTCTATTTACCAGTTTTTGTAGTAGGTCGTCAATTCAAGGACGTTTTAATACTAAACTCATAAACGCATGAAGTTTTCCTGTATCCTCACAAGATTACTTATTTATACGTGTGACATCAGGGGCAGCCATCTTGGATCGTGGTCTCCGTGTCGAACAAAGAATTTAAAAATACATTTTGCAGGTCAAATGGAAATTGTCGGTTTTGAATGATAAACTGTGCATGATGTGTTGACTGCCTCGTTGGTGTAGTGGCAAAGTTTCTGCCTTACACCCGATAGGTCCCTGTGTTCGAATCCCAGGTCGAATTGTTTCTGAGATTTTCTGTCCTGAATTTCTCAAAAAACAGCTTGGAGTCGGGAAATTGGCGGTGTTACACCCCCGTGCCTCAGTGCGCACGTTAAACCGTTGGTCCTGCGCCTGATCTCTCTACGGTCATGTCGGATTACCGTCTCACCGAACTTTGAGAGTGATGGAACAGTGAGTGCACCTGTGTATTGCGCTCACACTTGTGCACTATAATATCTCCTGCGTAGTTGGCTGATCTCTGTTGAGATTGGCCGCCGTAGCACAGATTACTAAATAGTTACTAGTAGTCAAAATCGGCCAGGAGGACCATTATGTGCATGACTGAAAAGATTGGTCTTTCGATACATATGGGCATCTAAAGTAGGGGGAAGTCGAAACTATACTTCGAAATCGTGATATTCGACGACCACTTTGCAGCTTTAGTGTAATTAAGAAAGATGTCGCGGGTTCGATCCCCGAATTGTACAAACGTTTGGACTGGTCTGAGTGTTATATGTATTTATATAAGTTTATTTGCAATACCACAGTTGATTCTAATATGTTGATGTAACACAAGAGTTTAAGCTACTTTCCACGGAGTTAGATCAAAGTATGTAATGTTGTTGTTTTTTATTATGGAAGTATTTATTAATAACTTCAAACAGCTGTTATCAGGTGCATTTTATTAAAGTAACAAGACAGATTCGTACACCAATTACAGTCTTATCAGCACCACACGTTGCACGCGAGTGGTGATCAACAGAACTTTGGACGAATGTGAACTTGTTCGATACAAAAAATACTAGCAATTTCTCTGAATATACGATCTGGGGTGTAAATAATAATAAATTAATAAAAAAATAGTGTGTCTACAGTTTTGGGATGTATTGAGAAATAACGACTTGAGAAGGAAAGTTATAGTAAGAATCAAACCCGTCGTATGCCGTTCTAACACTGACGGTTTATATCTGTTTTATGAATGCTTGTGAAGTTGCTTTTATAATAAAGTTATTGATTGTAATCAAGTTAAGATATGTGGATGTGTGCCGTCGGTGTAGAGTGCCGACGGTGCTCGTTGAGGATCCATCGGCCAGCCGCTGTATGTGGGTCGCCGCTCCGAGGTTGTACAATTTCCATTTTTTCACAACAATCACACCAATTCTCTAGTCCCAAATTAAGCTACGAGGCTTGTGTTATGGGTACTAGACAACGGATAAACATACTTAAATACTTTTTTTTTTGTTAAAAAATACATATTATACATAGAAAACACCCAGACCAGTACAAACACACATGTTCATGCACACTTATGCTTGTACAGTGCGGGGATCGAACCCGCGACTCTTGGTTTTAGAAGTCCGACATACAAAAGACGAGGAAGATGATGCCGCCCCCGTCTCATGGCGCACGCTACTGAAGTGTGGATGGATCCAATGTACGGCGTGGCTTGTACACGATCTTACTTTTTTTTTTCCATTCGACTTTCGATATCATTGTAAGTTTTTATAGTTACATCTCTGCATTTAACGATTTCGCCAACGGATAAACGAGATAGGAACACTATTAGTGATTCGTGACGTTGAATTCGTGATGATAAATTCGTGATTAGAAATGGTTTTTTTTTTGCGGAAATAAACCGTCGAAGGCCAAGGCACTCACCTGCACTCACTTAAGCAGAGTATCTTAAGTTTTCTATCTAAAGCTGAAAAAGAGGATTATTTTGCTTTAAATTTCCACCAAACGACGCCAGCGCAGGAACCAAAATACATCCAACTGTAATCACCTGAAAAAGCTAGAACTGGAAGTCGCAGGACTTACAATACCTACCTACAACTCACAACGTGACACAGAAAATGCACCTGGAATCACAACACTGACACCAACAAACACTCGACGCGTTTCGCCACTACACGTGGCACCCTCATCGTTTGGTGGAAATTTAAAACAAAATAAATAATCCTCTTTTTCAGCTTTAGTCATGGATTTCTGCAAAGTAACGCCTGATTCCATCAACTATAGTTTTCAATCTTTTGGTTGGGCAGTTGATCCCGGACCATTAGCAACCGACCGATTTTCAGAGATTCAAACTTCAAATTAAAAGTCTTGTAAGTACCTATAGGGGGCACTTATACTGCCCACCCGACACTAAAGTGCAGTAATCGGCCTTTGGGAGATTTTTCGTTTATCGGTGATTCTGAAAGCGGGATTCATAAGGTTTCTGCTGAATTAACTTATATTTTTCTAGGACAATTAGGTGGTTTTTAATTAATAGTTTACTCTTACTGCAAACCCAATAAAATTTACAATTTGGTATGGTTTCCTAACTAAAATGCAGTATAGATTATATTTCGGACGAAATTTTAAGGTTTACTAAGTAAAATGCAGTAAGCAATCAAATTTTACGGCCTTTTAGATAGTTATATATTTTTGGAAAAAAATTTAAAGAACTTACTAATATGCAGTAAAATTTACCTCCATACTAGCTACTTTTACTACAATTATAAAAATACAATTTATTTTCAAGAACTTCCAATTAAAATGCAGTATAATACAGCATTGCTGCAGATTAGTTTGGATAACACAGTGACACCCATTGTGGTTGTTCCCTGTTAAAGTGCAGTAATTTGCGTAAATACTGCATAAAATTTTTAATAAAATCGGGGAGAGTTGAAGTCAAAAATATGGAAATTAAAGATTTTGTTAATTAAAAATCTCATATTTCACAGAAAAAAAACAAGGATAGGGATGGAAACCGGGTATACATCAAAGATATTGTTCATCTCATGGTAAAGAGGGGAAGTTACAGTTTATTTTACAAAAGCAGTTTTGATGAAATTGAATTTAAAGGACTATCTTGTCTCAAATCAAAGACCTTGCCTAGCTTTACTGCAAAAACTGTTGCTAAAGGCGTTGATGCAGTAAGGAAACAAAACATCTTAAAAGTACTAGGGCCCCTTATTCCGCCAAGTAGACTGATCTTCTGGCAAAACCTTTCTGTTCGTTCTTCACCACAAGAACCAGAAGAATCGTTTTTTGATATTGATGAATAACTTTGAATTTTTACTCATGTATTTTTACTAAGAATCTGTGTTTTATCTGTTTGTGTTGAAAGGATTTGTCGGAGTTATTCTAAGAAATAATGTGCCTTATAGTTAACTTAAGACTGATTATTAAGTAGGTACAACAAAAAAAAAATATCTTCTATTTTGACAATTGTACGTAGGTTATTAAGTTTAATTAGACTGTATTTCAATTATAGTAACATTGTGACCGAAAAACTGGCTCGCTCAGTGTGAATCCACCTATTTGCGGTTACGTTCCTAATTTACAATTGTAGAGGTATATTTATAGGACTGTTTTAAAAATGAGACATTAATGTTGATAAAGGCTGTGCATTAACTGTGCATTAAATACTAGGAGGCTTCAAAAGCTAAACTTAACCAATATTATTTTTAAGCGTGATAAACTGATAAACTATTACAATAACAAATTACTTCTAGAAACTTATTATGTTAGACTTACCAAACTTTGTGATACTTTGTGCTTGATTTAGTTTTACAGATTTTGATCTCAAGATTATGTCCACCTTTTAATAGTACGTACGCACCTACATTGAATATACTTTATATTTAACTTATCTTATCTTATCCTAATGTGATCATTATTAGAAAACTGACACAAAGTTAGGTTAGAAGATTTTTTTAATTTTTAAATATTATTATTAATTATGAAAAAATAAACGTTTTATAAAATATAAACCAGCTGTTTTTCTTACTGCACTAGTAAAACGAAAATTTTTTTTCTATAAAACCGACTAAATGGCAGTATTTTTTTCACCTTACCGCATTTTAGTTGGGTTTCTTGACAATACAACTAATCCAAATGCAGTAATAGAACCTTTTACTGCCTTTTACTCAGTTTAAAATGTTCTTTTTATAAAAAAACGCGGTGCAGTAATTGGCGCCAAAAATAATAAATGGCCATAATAAATTCATTGTTTAGGAAATGTATTTTTTATCGTTAAGAACGTGTGAACCTACGCCTTTACAACCTTCCTGCATTCAAGTTTTTTTATTTATGCATCTGCTTATTTTTTAAATCTAATTTTTAACCTTTAATGCCGTTTCCCTCGCAATCGTTATTTTGCTGTTACTGCACTTTAGTGTCTGGTGGGCAGTATACACGTCCCATAAAACCCTACCACACCTTCGGGACAATTTGTGGACCGAGAAGAAGCTGCGCAAGAATCTTGGTCACCATCGTCCATTTAAAAAAAAATCTTATTGTAACTAATTACTCAAAGCGCGCTTATCACGCATTAAGTGTTCAATATAACAATGCATTCCGAGCTATGTTGAATCTGCCCTGGCGGTGCAGCGCGTCTGGCGTGTTTACCGAGAACAGGGTCGACGATTTCTTTGCAATTATGAGAAAAAGAGCGGCTTCGTTTATGAATCGAATTAGGAATTGTAAAAATGAAGTAGTTAGGGCTGTGTACGAAAGTTGCAAAATGGTTGTCTGTGATCTTTGACAGTGTGCGGTTGTATCTATTTGGGTAGACAATTTTTGACGAAACATTTGCATTTGATTCTAATATATTAATTTTGGAATCAAATGCAAATGTTGCAACTACCTATTAATTATATGACTTATTATGAATTTATGACTTTGACGGTGTTTTTGTGTTATTGTATTTGTATCTGTGTATCTCCTTGTATTGTGTTTGTGTATATTTCTATGAGTCGATTCTTGAAATAAATGATTTATTATTATTATTATTATAGGAGCATGATGCATGAACACCACAATGGTGTTCATGCATCATTGCGTGCTAGTCCATACATGTTTATTATTCAAATAATCTTAAGACTAAAAAGTATTTTTTACAACTACATACTGTTAATAGGCAAGTTTATTAAGTTTTGTGGTAATTTAAAAAAAAGTTGCCCTTGAATGAGTGACCAACCTTTTGAAGCCTTAATTTTTAAATGGCAAGCTTATTTTCATTATAGCATTAAATTTATGCATATCTCTGTTTTTTGGAAGATAGAAGATACTCTACGATAGAACTGCGGCTTAATGTATGTGTGTCAGTTAGTAGCGAGCTACATGAAATCGCAGCGACACATCTGGTTTCTATTTCATACAAACATATAAGAAACCAGGAGTATCGCTACGGCATGTAGCCTGCTGCCAAATAGTACTCATAGATCCCCCGGAGACCAGACTTGGTATCTGCTGATAACCTTGATCAGCTAGTTATATCAGCAGGAAGAGCAAAGAGTTCATTGTTTATTATTCGTCTTACATAACACCTCCCTGTTCCTATTTTACACCAGGCGATAACAAACAGGTCTCATATAATATAATAAGCTTCTAATAACGGCCAAGTGGTTTAATAGACGCGTTTTACCTGAAATAAAACGCATATTGAACTACTTACCTTATTAGATGCTATTCTTATCTTGCCTGGTGACATTTTAGACCCAATGACGAACACCCCACCTCCCCCCCTCGCGTGGTGTAAAGGAGGGGTGTGCGAAAGGGACAACGCTATAGGGTAGAAAGAGATGCAAAATGCAAAGGAAACGATATGCCATTCATTATGTATTTTAAAGCAAAAACCACTTTTCTTTAATAGTTGTAAAAATTTATTAGGTAAATTACCCGACGCCTCACTTAGAAGTCTTCACGACAAAGTTGGGGACAGGTCTTTATGTCTAAGCACACAGGTCTGGCACCGAGTTAGTAAGACCACTTGTCATTCAAGTGAGAACACTATATCGTGTGGCGAATCTTATATTTCGCATCGTCAATCCGGAAAAGCCAACGACGCGCTGGCCTTAAAACGGGTTAGCGTAAAATTGTCCTAAATCTAAGAGATCAAAGTTGGTTTCTGGTTTGAAGTTGGTGCCGTGAGTCTGACACGACTTTTACCGTAAGGCCTTAAATATGACGACCACTTTGGTGTAATGGTCAAAAAGTTGACTACTAACCAAAAGGTCGCGGGTTCGATCCCCGCACTGTACAAACATTTGTGTGCATGAACATGTCTGTTTGTACTGGTCTGGGTGTTATATGTATTTACTTGAGTTTTATTTGTAATACCACTGTTGGTTCTGATATCTGTAACACAAGTGCTTAAGCTACTTACCACGGAGTCAGATTGTATGAATGAATGAATATGAATGTATGTGATGTTGTTGTATATTAATATTTATTATTTTATTTATTTACCTAGTTCATTTGTACAAAACTGAGGCCGCACTCCCTAAGGTTTTGTCCGTTTGGCGCAACAGATTTAGAGTTAGGAAGCGCTTCGTACCGACCGAGTGTTATAGTCGGGGACCAAGATCCGATAGACATCACCTTGATTTTTCTATCGATATTATTCTGGATCTAAATCTTATATGCCGCGGTTCATGTGCGGTACTAGGCTAACAGCGCCATCTAGCCTGTGGAGCCGTATCAGCGCTCGCTGTCGTGCTTGCCACCGTTGGGCGTGCGCTTGTGATGGCGAACGATAGAGGTCGCCACATACGTATTTTTGGATCTTGCCAGCAAGTTCGCTCGCATGTTCAAGCTTGTAACAGACAGGGGTGGCTTTATCCTATGGATATCGGATTTAACTATGGATATCGGCTTAGGGAATAGGGGAACTGGTTTGACGTGCTGTAAGTCTGCTCGAAGCAAACATAATAGGCTAGACGACACAACCAATCGTTGACATACTCTTTATTTTCTGTCAAAACGGTCTGAATATTAATTGAATTTTGTGTGTTTAAGTATTGGTTTCTAGTTCTACAGCTTTTTGGAAATATACTGGTTATTTTAACTTCTATGTTTTTTTAACGCCATGGTCTTGAAAATATTTAAGATAGGTGTCATCATGCCTAAGTATTAACTACGGTTGTTGTCAACTTCTGAATCGAACAGTTCGCTGCAATTTTCAATATTGTCGTCAAATGGCACCAATTTTCACTAAATAACCAATTATTCGCATGATTGATAATTATAATAGATGATTTAAAGTCAGTGTCACAGACAGCGTTAATAACAGCGTTTTACCTCACAATAAAACGCTTATTAACTACTTACCTCATTCGAAGCCTAAATAATGAGAGAGGCGAGTCGATTTTCGATGCTGAGGCGGAAAAAGTACCTAATTTGACTAAAACAGTCCCCGACGTAGCCGGTTTTAGTTTCAGAATTCTCCACCAGGTGGCGGAGTTGTGCTATTTTGCACGAAGCCATTTTTAGATCATTGTGTTCGAATTATCCAGGCAGATGTAAAAGTAGGCTTCGAATGAGGTAAGTAGTTAATAAGCGTTTTATTGTGAGGTAAAACGCTGTTATTAACTCACTGTACCGTCATTCGAAGCCTAAATAATGAGAGCTGTTTGATATCGCCTGGTGGAGATTTGTAATAAACCATTGTAGGTATTTCAATGAAGTAAAATTAAACTACCTTCTCGTAAATTCTTTATTGAAGCATACAGAAGATATCATAACATGTTGGATGGCCAGTAATAATGATTAAAAAAATAATGAGAAATTATACTAACTATCATAAGTTGGATAACGTTAATTTAATTTTGTGGCAAAGTAATGAAATAGTAACTTTTTCGATATTTACATCTGTTAAAAAATTAGAGAATAATATACATTTTATAAGATACTTAGGTAACTGAAACTATCACAATGCAGTAAAGTGTATTTATTAATTCAAAAGTGCATGGTTACATAATAGGTATTTATCAAGTAATCAGTATGTAATAGTCTTATTATTAAGTGTATAATTTACTTCTCAACACTTTAAAAATAAATAAAATAAAAAAAAAAATTAAAAAAGAAACCAGCTACACTTCTCAAACATTAAGGGATATTTAACATAGTTAATTTTAAACGTAAAATCTTCAAACTTATGCATTCAAGGGTGGTTATTAGATTAATTACTTGTAGGTATATTAAATTTAAGGAAAGCCTTTTAAATCAATCAAACTTAGAAGTACTAATTTGCTATGGGTGAAAACATAGCCGATACCACATTAGTTTGATGCCGGGAATGTTGAATTTCGCGGCAGTAGTACTTCGTAAAGGTATCCTGGGAGCGCCAATTACCTCTTGCAAGAATATCATCAAGTGGGCAGTTGGTTACCCAATTCTTAGAAGCAACTGCGGGCCGTATGCTTCCAGGGCTCGCCTTGATGCCAGCCTCCTTCAACAGGCGTTTCACCCAGCCTGCAATGACAGCACGTGAGACTGGTTTCGGCTCTCCACATGCCGTGATGAACAGATTGTTGCTGTTACACTGCGCTCTTCTTGTTGCCGACTTAAGTATTACTTGTTTAACCCAAAAGACTGGATCAATTGCAGGTTGCTTAGTGTTACTTGTTAGTCGCCATCCCGACTGTCGAATATCCATTTTGTCAGTTTTAGACCCGAATTTGGGCCAAAAGACAATGGTATTGCCTGAAATAGAACAGTGATCATTATCAACAGCTAACAAAGTTAGGTCATGGACCCTGCGTCCCGAACAAAGTAATAATAAGGTTGCTGCCCTTTTAGAACATTGATATAAGTTATTATGATCAGAATCGTTACTTAATAACCAAGCTGTTAGTTCGTCTACATCCCAAATAGGGGGTTTTATAATTTCTTTGGGTTTTTGATTAGCAATAGACGCCAGGGCTTTTTTAACTAACACATGAGAACTAAGACGTTCAGAAAAATCAGGATCGCAAAGTGTGGAGATAGCTGACTTGTAAACCAAGATAGTACTGTATGCTAGTTTTTGTTTTTGAAATAAATCAATGAGGAAACGAGCTAACTGGGCGCCATCGGGTTTGTAAGGAGTGCTAACATTGTTTACTGAACACCATTGTAACCATTTATCCCATGCATGCTGATAAGTTCTAAGAGAAGAATCTCGCCAACCTGTCTTAAGAAGTTGTTTTTGCTCGGGCGTCCAGTCTGTCAGCTTCGGTGCCCACCCCCACATTTCCAGACTTCCAGGCTTATCTCGCCTATTTTCGGCGGTGGCAGTCTGGTCGATGTGTCCACTAGTACTTTGTGAAGGCGGCGAATAGTGAACGGTGGGGCTAGGGATCGGTTCTTGAGGTCGGGTCTCCAGAATACTTTTTCCCAGTGTGGAACTACAATTAGGTATATGCCCTTCGCTGTGTTTAGGTGAGATAATACTCTTGGAACAAGATAGGGCGGTGGGAACACCCATGCAAGAGCATAATCCCATTGCTGGCTGAAAGCGTCGTGAAACTCCGCATTCACATCGGTTTGGTCTAGGCTCACGTAACGAGGGACAACGTGCGCTGTCTTGGATGCCATCAGGTCCAGTTGAGGCGTTCCCCATTTGTTGAAGATGACATTCGTTATCTCCGGGAGTAGGTGCCATTCGGGAGGTAGTTGTAGGCGTGATAAGTGATCTGCTTCGCTGTTCAACTTGCCTGGCAGATGATGGACAACCATGTTTATTTGGTATTGATCGAGGACAGCAAATATTGAGCGTGTTATCTTCATTAGGATATGAGATTTTGTGCCGCCTTCTTTCTTCAGATAGGATACTACAGTTTTGTTGTCGCTCTGAAGCATGGCTGAAGAGTTGGCAAGGTAAAGACATTGATCTTTTACGGCGTACAACACCGCGAGCATCTCTTTCACATTGGAATGTAGGTGTATCTCTGGGAGGGACCAAGTTCCGTAAAGGTCTTGGTTGTCGACTCGGGCACCCCATGCTAATCCCGATGCGTCGGTCGTCAGAAAATGACTTATGGGTAACTGGTGCAGCCGAGATGGAACACTGCAGTTGTTTATCCACCATTTTAATTCGAGAATCACCGTACTGGGGACTATGAAGCGGTGACAAGTGTTTGCCTTCAGTAGATAATTGCAAAAACGAAGAAGTTCCCTGTGATTCAATCGTCCGCGAGGCACGGCGAAACTCGCAAAGTTTATGAGACCGATTAGACTTTGAATTTCTCGTAAGTGTGCCGATTTTCTCGACAAAATCGGTTTGGCTTTGACCTCTATGGCCTGGCATTTCTTCAGAGGAAGCCATTTTAGCCCCAACCATGGATCCCATGATATGCCTAGAAATTCTATTGACTTTTGTGGGGTTAGAATGGATTTCTCGAAGTTCAGTTGCCATCCTAGATCTTGTAGCAATTTGACAGTGTGATGAATTTGGCCTTTTAATACGTCCTCGCTCTGGTTCGCCAGTAAATAATCGTCCAAATATGTTACGATCCGTATGCCCTTGTCTCTTAGAGTCTGCGCGACCCAATTGCTCAACATTGCAAAAATATGAGGTGCAGTTGCGAGGCCAAAAGGAAGGCACGTCATTTGCATTAACTTTTTGTCGAAAATGAGCCTTAAAAACCTCCTGTGTGCCTGAGCCACGGGCACGTGAAAATATGCCTGGGATAAATCTATTTTTGCAAGGTAATCGTAGGGTTGTAAAAAATTTGGGATTTTTTGCATGTTTATCAGCCGGAATTTGGATACTATAACGTGCTTGTTGAGTGAGCGTAGGTTGAAAATCGGCCTCATGCTTCCGTCGCTTTTGGGTGTCAAGAACATGGGGGATACAAAACTGGGCGAGATAGGTACCTGCTCTAGCACGCCTGATTCTAGAAGGGTGTTTATCTCTTTTTTCATTTGAGGAGAACTCGGGGTCTGGCACTTGGGATGTGGGGATAGTGGTACCCACAGTGGAGGCTTGCATTTGAAAGGAATTCTGTAACCCTGAATTATTTTTAAAACTGGCTTTGGAGCCTTTAGCTTTTCCCATACATTCGCATAGCGTGCCAGACGACCCGCTATCATGAAGTCAGAATTTTCGCGTTGGGCGAAAATTTTTGGAATTTTGTTTCGACTGATTCTTATTGGCATTATCGTCGAAATTAGACCTTTGTCGAATGTTTTTGTTAGCATGCGGTCTTAGACTATGCTGATTTTGCGCAAATCTTTTGTGTGTATATCCTTGTGACGGATAGTTAGATCCCTGCGAGGGATAGTAATTAGTAACAGGGGCTCCAGGCGGAGCAAAATATGGCTGATATGGGTACGCATTTTGCATAGCATAGGTCTGCGGAAATCTGTTTTTGTAACCTTGAAATTGATGACCCTGCGCGGGTGTTTTCGCATTGGATGGACCAGCTTGCGCAGCTGACCAGTTGGGTTTTTGGGTTGAATTACGTGCTGGCCAAAACACTTTTCCGATACCACCAGCTTTTTCGATCGCAACAGAAAATGCATCGTTGCTAAACAAAAAATTACTACTCGGGGGTATTTTGCGTAAATGAGATCGCACAAATTTATCCTTAACAGATCGCAATATGCTATCCCGCCTTTGCTCTATAATGTCAGCCCTATGCCCACATGCAAGTTGCACAAGATCGTTTGATATTTTATTATAACTACCTTCAACAAAAATCTCATTGATTTTTTCTTTCATTGAGGTTGGAGATAGATCATTTGGATGAGCCGCTGCCCAACTGAGAAATGTTTCGAATCCTGCCTGCGCGGCATCTTTTTGTTTCATAAGAGCCAGTGTTATAGCAGCATAACTACGATCGGCCACACATAAAGAAGGGTATCTATCAAAAGGCTTTATTTCTTCGTTACATTCAAGTTCCACAAATCCAGGGGTAGACGAATAAATTTTTTGGACTTCAGAATAACGGACGTCCCGCCACTCGGGGGTATCTAGATGTTGAACCACCGTTAATAGTTCTAAATGGGCTTTTGACGATTTAGAAATTGATGGTTCCTTTAACACTGTGTTTATTGAAAAGTTAACACTAGGGTCGTGTTCAGGACGATCGTTATCCGAAAACAATTCGTCACTAACATTTACACTAATCTCATCGTCAGTATTTTCAGGCATAGGCACCGGTGGACAGTTGTAAAAAGAATTTGAGGGCAGGGTGCTGTGAGATAAAAATTGTTGAATTTCACATATTTGTTCCGAGAGCTTGCGAAGCTCGTCCGATTTTTTATGACGTTTAGCTTTCATCGTTTGGGAAGTAACCGTACATTTTCTTTTTCTCGAATGTGGACGACTACTCGCCGACACGTTTTGCACCGGTACCGCCGCCGCAGGGGGGTTAGATTCACTAGAACTGGACGATGATGAGCTACTGTCATCTTCGCTTGCACTTTTTGAGTTCATTTTCCGAACGGTATCACCGTTATAATTATATCAAAAATAGGTCTATATAGTCGATCACTATCAAAGCCACAGCACAAATATATCAAATAAGGTACTCACGTTTTTTGATCGCAGGTTTCAAACTCTGCTTACACTTAAGGTCCGCTCAGTTCAAAAAAACGAATCACCAATGATCTAAAAATGGCTTCGTGCAAAATAGCACAACTCCGCCACCTGGTGGAGAATTCTGAAACTAAAACCGGCTACGTAGGGGACTGTTTTAGTCAAATTAGGTACTTTTTCCGCCTCAGCATCGAAAATCGACTCGCCTCTCTCATTATTTAGGCTTCGAATGACGGTACAGTGAGTTAATGTATTATTACTGTAAATACCCGCCTTAATTGAAAAGGTTTTTTTTGGTTGTCCATTCGTCACACACTTTTCGTTCACTGTTCAATCAATTTTTTTTCGATTTTATTTAGTTCTTTTATTTACAAAGTACATTTATACAAATCACTCAACAACACGACACTTACAGCTCAGACTTTAAAAAATATTTTAGCTCACGTAAATGCGATGGAACTTGAAAGAACATAGAAAAAGATGATAATTTTTAAAGATGGCATCTCTACTGCGGCTTTGGGTGTTAACGCATTCTGCATTTCTGCAGGTAAGTAAAAATTAAAGTTTGATGTGGTGATAATGAATATTAAATAGAAAAAATATATGGCAACTTTAAATACTTTAGGTCCCTAGCTATGTACTTGGTAATTTACGGAAGTTACGGAAATAACGAAAATAACGAGATATTGTCAATGAAAGTCTCAAATCACGCTTGTAATTACAAGATTTAAAGTTCGTGACTTTTAAAATGTTTAGTAATAATAATATAATATAATAATATGCAACAACATCAAATACATTGATCTGACACCGTGGTAAGTAGCTTAAACACTTGTGTTACAGATATCAGAATCAACAGTGGTAATTCAAATAAACTTAAATAAATACATACTTATAACACCCAGACCAGTACAAACAGACATGTTCATGCACACAAATGTTTGTACAGTGCGGAAATCGAACCCGCGACTTAGTTGCATTGACACCTACCCCCGCCATGTAGCAGTGTGGTAACACCTTTAAGTAGAAGACAACTTTCTAGAGACCGATAACCCGGACCCAGCCCCAACTGCAATACAACGCATTGACAAGACAGATTACCAAGCCAGCCAATTAAAATATAGAGGCGTATCGGTAACATAGACAATATAATAATCCATACTTCCCTATTAATATTATAAATGCGAAAGTAACTTTGTCTGTCTGTCTTTTATTCAATTACTCCTAAACTACTGAACCAATTTGCATGAAAATTGGTATGGAGATATTTTGATACCAGAGAAAGGATATAGGCTATTTTTTACTGCGGGAAAATGACGTATTGCAATGGGTTTATGACCGCTATTTCAATATTTCTGTGCATGCATGAATTGGAATATACATTTTAGTTTATCGTTACATCGAATATTGCAAATTATTCATTGATTGTATTCTGTGTTGTGTATAAATACAATAAAATAAGTAATTTTCATTGATTTGACGGTTTTTTTTTGTTTAAAGCCCCTTGCGTCTCACTGCGTTGTCTTTAATCAGATAACAATAGTCCTCCTGGCCGATTTCGACCACGGCGGCCAATCTCAACAGAGATCAGCCAACTACGCAGGAGATATTATAGTGTACAAGTGTGAGCGCAATACACAGGTGCACTCACTGACATGACCGGAGAGAGATCAGGCGCAGTAAATTAAATATTGTTTAGATAAAGTACTTGAAAATCAAGTATCTCTTACATCTGCTTTGGTTTGGTTGACGTAGTGTAAGGGCTTCACCCGGCTAGATGGCTCGACAATTTTATAAGATCAACACACCTCTAACTATACAGTTAGGTCGCTTTTTAAAACCGGTGTGTCTGGAAATATTAAGGGAGCGGCCTATGTTTAGCAGTCGACCATGCATAGAATTTAAAACCGGACTACTTGCGACTAATTATGGTGATTTCTATGGCTGGAATATTCATCTAATACACCTAGTGGCTGAGGCCATCAAGGCCCTTTACCCACCAACGAAAAAGAGAGGTGAAGAAACACACTTAAAGATAAAACCAACTGCCCCAGGCTGGACTCGAACCTGCACCTCTCGCAAGCCGGACGACTCTACCAATTGAGCTACCATGACACTTACTCATCGGTCCGAATTTCTTGAAGTACTCCTTAGGCTGCAGCCAAGCATGTAATAGTAGATTGTTATACAAGGGTGGAAAGAAATTCCCATACGAGGTATTTAGACGCACGAGCGAAGCGAGGGCGGCTATAGTCCGAGTGGGAATTGATGACTTTGAAATGAAAAGTAGAGTGTTAAACACTCTACTTTTCATTTCAAATATAAGGAAAGTAAAAAATAGTAGTTTTTCTAAAATATTTATTAACCAAACAAACACTACTTTCCGAGTATGAGAAATGAAAAGATATTTGCATTGTTAATGCTAAAAATATAGTTTCTTAAAGAAAAAGATTGGTGTTATACGTTAGACCATTTTACTCTTTGTGTTTGTGGGTTATGTACTCGTACATGTGTTTGTGTTTCTGTGAGTGTCTGGCTGAGGTATTGTAGCTCCCGAACGGATGGACAGAGTTCAAAGCGGTTTATTGACGTGACAACGTCTTATAAATTGGTTTGCCGGGTGACACTTCAAGAAACTGCGTTACGCTCCGCTCACGTTCCGCGCTCACAATGAGAGCGAGTGAGAGGCACGCGTCCCTTCGACTCGGGCATGTTTAGCCCGCCTAAGAGCGAGTGAGACAGACATAAAAAGTGAAAGGCACGCGTCCCTTCCACTCGAGCACAGTTAACCCGCCTAAGAGCGAGAGAGAGAGAGAGTGAGAGAGATAGGCATACACACCGGTTCATGTTATACGAATGAATATTCACATTAAAATTATTTTACCGCTCAAAGTCGTTGTCACGTAAAACTTTCGCCCGTATACCGACTTTACACAGGCAACCAATTTTTTTTTATATTGATAGATAATTTAATCACGGTGGTTCTTAGCTATGGCTGATCAAAACCCGTCCAGCCGTTGCAGCTTACCAGCCGTTTTCCTGGCTCATTCGAGTGTTTTTTATTATTTATTTATTTAAAACTTTATTGCACAAGAAATGTACAAAGGGTGGACTTAATGCTAAAAGCATTTTCTGCCAGTCAACCTCAAGTCATGCAGAAAGAAGGCAATGGGTGCAGCGAAAATTAAATGTGAAAGGTTAAATTGTGGTAAATAAAATAACGCAAAATTAATAAACATAATATATATCATAATATCAATAAATAAAAGTAAATATTAAATTATATTATAATTACACACAAAATAAATAATATAATACATTACATATTTAATACAAAATATAATTAATATGGATACTAAAATATATAAATATAATATACATGCAATTTATTCATTTAGAAAATTTCGAACTTTTTTCTTGAATGAAAGCTTCAAGTCTGATCTTTTAAGATCCAGGGGTAGTGAGTTCCACAGTCGCGTTGCCACCACAGTTTTAGTTTTTTTTTTAAGTTTTTTTACCTGGGAAGTCAGTTTCTTGGAATAGCAGAACTGCCGTTGAGCTGCAAGCGACATTACATTAGGACCCCAGGCAGCAGGTAGTTTTTTTATGCAGAAGCACGCGACACCCACATGTTAGTAGAGCTGTAGCAAACCGTATGTATTCGGTACTGAGTAACGGGTACCGCCGCGAGTACCGAGTACCGAATCAATACTTACGAATCTAAGTCGTTACTCGCATCTTTCGTTACCTACTAGCTTTGGATACAAAATGGTTCGGTACGCACAAGTAACGTTGTTGAAAGTTAATACGGATACGGTTTTTGATACGTTTTGGCTGATCATTTGGTTGAAAGTTTAACAAATCGTACGATTTCGCTACTGATGCATGATGCTTTGTGATTCAAATGAGTTGATTCAAACGTACTCAGTATATTTTTATGAAAGTCAAAGAGCTTGGCCCTAAAAGCTACAATTATGACGAATAATCACTTGTTAAAAATTTGCAAAACACTTAAACAACGTATTTGATACGAAACTTGAATGTGAGTGATTAGGTATCTAAAGTACCGAGTAACGATACGATAGTAACGAGTACCGAGTGTAATAGTAACGAATACATACGGGTTCGATTTCTTTCGTTACTTTTTCAGCTCTGCATGTTAGCTCAGTGCATTCTCCCTACTTAGGGTTACCTAAGTACACACGACAGTACATCAAGGTTAACACTATATGGTTTCTTGGTGAGTAGTATTAAGAGCGATTTTGCAACAAAAATGTGTAGCCTGTCGCTGTACTTATAGCGGACGGCCTTGGTTCGAGCGTCATTGACAAACATACAGCTATCTCTTTCTATCTGCTGTAGCAGTTTCGCTCCGCAGGATTCTCAGTGATGTTGACATCTGTGTCGCATTATGGTAGACGATATGAGATAAACGCTGTTGTGTCTTATACAATTGTGATAAGAGCGATTATAGCAGCTCAAATAAAGTATGTAGCTCTTTTGCTTGCGGGCAAAACCAATGGTTGCTATGAATTTTAATTAGTTTATTTTTGTTTAGCTTTTAGTATGTTGCTAGCATTTTATCAGTCAGTTTTACCCCTTCAATTGATTAGATACGTGATTTCTAAAAGACGATAGTTACGCCAGTTATGTACCTACGTCTTTTTCCACAATTCGTGAAGCGTGTGAACATGGGTATTTAAAAAAGCATAGCTCAAGGTCAAAAAAGTAACGATAGTGAAAAAAAGCGATTCGTCTCCGTGTGAATGCGCCTTTAGGTTAATTAACCCAATTGAATGATGTGATATCTTCTCCTTATCTAATGTAAGACATGCAGAATATAATTTTATTATAAAAGGATTTTTGTTTCATTGTCAAGTGCGTTTAGTCATAGTGAACAAAATGATAAGATAATGGATCTAAAATCCAACCAAAAAGAAATTACTCTTATAATAATACTATTTTAATTACTTATTGGTACATTAATTCCGGGGTCAGTAGCTTTTTTAAGTACTAGGGTAACACAAATCATAATCAACAGTGGTATTACAAATAAACATAAATCTAAATGTATAAAACTCAAAGGAGACTGACTGAATATACAAATATAAACATACAACAACATCACATACACTGATCTGACTCCGTGGTAAGTAGCTTAAGCACTTGTGTTACAGATATCAGAATCAACAGAGGTATTACAAATAAACTTAAATAGATACACATAACACACAGACCAGTACAAACAGACATGTTTATGCACACAAATGTTTGTACAGCGCGGGGATCGAAACCGCGAACTCTTGGTTAATAGTCAACTTCATAACCATTACACCAAAGTGGTCGTCGGAATGACTGACATAGTGATCTATCAACGCACAGCCCAAATCACTTCGAGCTGGAACTAGGCGTGTAGGTAGATGTTATCACGTAGCGGATGTCTAAGAAAGAATTTTGATAAATCCTACCTCCAAGTGGAGACAATGTATTGTTCATCTCTGCCTGACGTAGACCGGTGGGGGATGATTTACGGTCGCCTGGAATCTTGTATAAAACCTGGATACAGCAGTAAGGCTCAAACCTTACGATGGCTCAGTGTATGCTGCCAAAGAGCAACATCTTAAGCAGCTTCTTGAGGCGTGGTGTACTATGGACCTATCGTTAAATCAATGGACGCAATGGGCTAGATGACACCACCAATCGTTGACATACTTTTTATTATCTGTCAAAACGGTCTACCTCCATAGATTTTGTATGGGAATACATGAACGTGACGTCACGGTCATGTATCAGAAATCGGAGTCAATTGACCAAATTTTTATTGAGTTTTGTGTGTTTAAAAATTGGTTTCTACAGCTTTTTGGAAATATATGGTTGTATTAACTTCAAAGGGGCTATGTTTTTTAAACGCCATGGTCTTGCAAATATTTAAGATAGGTGTCATCATGCCAATTAGCGGAGATGCTTACAGGTCAGTTAGTGGTAAACGACTGATAAGGTTGACCTTGATGGGATACATTTTAAAGGGGGTGTTGCGAGCGCAACTCGTGAGTATTTCTTGTCTGCATTGAAACCCATCTTAATGAATGATGCAGGCAAACTAAGGATGCGATTCCGGTGGCATCAAAAATATTTGCACGCAACTATAATATGTCTCAACAGGGACAACATTGGCAAAGTTATAGGAATTATAACAGGACATTGCCCCTTGAACAAACACCTATTCACAATGGGTATAATGGATAGCCCTCTGTGTAAGGGTTGCCTGCAGGCAGATGAATTTCCACAACACATGCTTATGGCGTGCCATGGCCAAACAACAGGCCTGTGGCAATCCAGCAAAGCTGCTTGCTTACTGGGAAAGCCTAGGCTGGTTGAAGTAAGAAGGTGTTTCGACCTCTACCGTTCGCCATCACAAGCGCATGCCTAACGGTAGCAAGCACGACAGCGAGCGCTGATACGGCTCCACAAGTTAGATGGCGCTGTTAGCCTTGTACCGACCTAGTACCGCACCTGAACCGCGGCATATAAGATTTAGATTCTGAATAATATAGATAGACAAATCAAGATGATGTCTAAAGGACCTTGGTCCCCGTCCATAACACCCGGTCGGTAGGAACCGCTTCCCTTTAGCTTCCTAACTCTAAATCAGTTGGGCCAAAAAGGAAACAAAAAACACACTATGGCCAAAACAAGCAGCTAAGTGTGAAAACAGCCCAGCTAAACTAAAACTTGGGTCAATTTATTGGTTCTTTGATAACTATAATTTGAATATCAGAGCTTCAATCTATGTGACATATACCTTGATTGTTATTTAATTGATAGATAAATAAATAATTTTAGGCTGATTTTAATTCAAAATTAAGTGGTTTAACTTATTTTAAATTGGTTGGCATGTATTGTCTTAGCTAAAAATCAGATTATAGTATCTTTACTCCATAAATAAATTGCTAAATGTGTTGTTAAGTGTAAATTTCAAGAGCAGCGGCACTGAATTATTTTTTATAATCCCTTATATAAAAATGAATTGCTGTTCGTTGATATTGCTAAAACTTGAGAATGGCTGAACCGATTTAAAAATTTTTAGTCTTAAAATATTCATGGAAGTGTAGGGAAGGTTTAAACAATAAAAAAATATGAAAAAATTGCGAAAACAGTGGGCATGACAGCTTCTGCTGGGTCCACTAGTAAACATTAAAATTTTAATAATATATACATACATAAGTACATATGTATGTACATATTACATACATATGTATGTACATATGTATGTACTTACATATTATAAATGCGAAAGTTTGATTTTCTTATTAAGTAAAATAAAACAATTAGTAAGAATCACAAACGCTTTATTTTAATTGGATCTTGGATATCTAATTGTCTAGCAAAAAAGTTAGCCTTTTCTTGTAGCAGAGGTCCATTAACGGGTATTCCCCGGTCGCGTTGAAGCTTAAACCACTGTAACAATGCCTTAGGTAAAACTGTACATTAAGGGACGCGGGGTAGGGAGGAGGGGGGTGGGGTGGGGGGAGGGGGGGAAGTGGGGTACCCCCTGATACCCTCCCCTCTTGAAGCAAGCTCTTGGTTTCTGAAATATTTATGATTGAAGTTTGAGGTTATGACTGTACTAAAAGGGTAAAACTGTACATTAAAGGACGCGAGGAAGGGGGGAGGGGGTGAGGGGGAGGGGTGGGGGAAGTGGGTTACCCCCCCTCTTGAAGCAAGCTCTTGGTTTCTGAAATATTTATGATTGAAGTTTGAGGTTATGACTGTAATAAAAAGTGTTAAAATTTAGTTTTAGATCATCTAATTAAGGGGTGGGGGGAAAGGGGGATAGAGAGGGGGAAGTTTTACCCCTTGGGGGGGAGGGAAAAGTGGGTAGTGGAGAGTGAAGACTTGCCTATTCCCTACAAAATTGCTTATCCCCTTTCAGGAGTATAATAAAGAGATTACTGTTGTCTGTTAAAAAAAAAATAACCACGAAATTCAAGGCTCACGCTCCGCTGCGCTTCGCGCTCGCCTTAAATTTCTAACCTATCACAAGACCTACAGGACTTTGGCAAACTGGAGCCTTCCGACAAAATGGCGTCGTTGAGTTTCGTTCTTGCACAGTAGAAACACGATATTTCATTTAAAATTTAATTTAATTATTAATCTTTTCAATAAATTACACGTAAATACATAACATTTTACATGTAAAATGTATTTGCAACATAAATATCCCAAAAAGACCCCAAAAATTGTGTCCAAATTGACTGTGTAGAATCAACTTTCACGTAACGAAACGCAACTGTCAGATCGTATAGTTTTTTTAAGGTTGGTAGTCAGTCATGGTGACGTAAAATAGTCGAATTTTGATCTAATTTTGCGATTTTTAATAATTTATTTCTCGAAAACTACAAGGTTGCTTCAAAAAACGACTTCACCAAAAGACTTCTTGCATCATGTAGTTTCTGACAAAAAATTACGAACCGCCAGACCAGCGTCCCTTAAAGTACAGTTTATCCATGCCTTATCCACCTGCTCATAAGTAGACGTCCTTACACGTTTGCATTTTAAAACATTAGCATTAAACAGCGGCTCGATCTTATCTTTACTCTTCTTTATTGTGGATATTGTAGAATGAGATACACACTCCTTTGCGAGTGTAGCATTCGATTCACCGGCTTCTAATCGGTGTAATATTGCACTTTTTTCTTCAATCGTAAAACACTTTCGCTTCACAGAACTCATTTTGTCAAGTTTTATGAACTTGTCATAACAGTTACAAACACTCAACTGGCTGGCGTTTATGCGCGCCAATATCGAGAAGTGAAGCGTGCGGGGTCGCGGGGTGAGGGTGCTCAGCCGAGGTGTAGGTGCGTAGGCATAAACAAAACATTGCGCGTCGTTTTAACCGGACGTATTTTTATAAATAACGGTCGCTATAAGCAGTTGGTCGCTTAAACCAGAGTCGCACTAAACGGATGTATTTTCTTAGTAACTAACAATGGAACCTAACTTGAGTAAACATTGTCGTCGCTAAAACCGGTTAGTCGTTTTAAGCGAAGTCGTTATATATGAATTCTACTGTACATGCATACATATGTACTATAAAGAGAAGAAAAAGAGAAAAAAGGCCTATATCTAAGTATTGACCGCTACAAGGCTACCATGATGATGATTTTTATAACTAAAATAAATAAGAAATGATTACACTAACTTTAGGGATAGCACCATCAGTACTTATATTCTCAGTCCTTTAATAAACAAACTTTACAATTATACCTATAATGCCTAGGTTGACATGATATGAAGAAGACAAATATTTTGATAACAAGTTTTATGATCAAGGTGGTATTATTATCCGATAATAAAGTTAAGTTGGCAGTTGGTTACAGTGCCTATCTCAAAAAAGATCAGCCAACTTCTCAGGAGATATTTTAGTGCACAAGTGGGAGCGCAATAAATGTGTGTTGTATTTGATAATATACTGTACTCAATTTGACAATAGCTTTGGTGTAGTGGTCTGAGGTCAGACTATAAAACCGGCTTTTGCGGGTTTGAATCCTGCTAGGGACAAATGTTTGTGTGATGAGCATAAGCATTTTTCCTGAGTCATCGGTGTTTATACATGTATTTAAGTATTTCTTTCTGTTATCTTAGCAACCATAGCACAAGCTAATGCTTAGTTTGGGACTAGGTACTTGGTGTGATCGTTAAAACAATTTATTATTATTACTTATTAATTGAACAATGAATAACCCCATTATTTGTTTTTGTATGTCCAATACTACTCGAAATCAAAACAATTATCTCTATTATTCATCATTTCTTATTAATACCTACATAATCTTTAGGCATAAGATAAGAAACATAAAAATATGTTTCCGATTGCTGGACTCAATATTTGGTAACCTTATGTTTTTAATATAGTTTAAAAAAAAATTGGTGACCAAATATTGATAATTAAAGTTAGGAAAATTAAATCTAGGCCTCAGTATGTCAACTCAAAAGGTAGGTAGATAATACACTCTGGGGAATATGCTTTTGGTTCATGAGAAGCAAGTATCATTATCTTTATCTATTTATTTTTACATTGAGTAAGCGGAATGCAAGACTGCAATGGTCCCAGTTCTAAAACGGCTACACTCTGACCGCTATTACATTTAATTGTAATATTTTAAGCCCGCCAATCACTTAATTTGATTGATATTGATCTTATTATGATAGGTACTTAGATCTGAAAGCATTAAAAAAACACAAAGGTAATTTTTTTGTGGTACACACCGTGTAGTACCGTAATATGATTTGTAAAAAAGAAATAAAAAGAAAACAGTAGGCCACTAACCTCCTTAGTCGAAGAAACATGTTACGTTCGAAATTCGAATGAATGATGTAAAAAATCCTTTCAAAATATTCTTGGCACCATAGATTAAAAGCACAGTTTTTTTAGCACCGCAATCCAAATTTTAGCACAAACACAAAATTTCACTCGCGTCGTATGCTACGCCCGATTGCAAGGTTTTCCTAGAAACCAAGTTTATTTGTGTCTGATTAAATTATTTGCGATATTTCGCACGTCTGCAATCCGCGACCTTTGCTTGCGCATGAGTGAGTAGCGAAGCAAATCAACGATGGACGTCATCAGAAGGAGACAAAACTACTTTGCACTTATCTCGTATACATAACAGATATAACGATGCAGTTGGAAAAAATAACAAACGCAATGTTTTCCTAGTAACTTTGGCATAACGCGTAGATGCTAGCGCCACCAAGAACGGTAAACATAAATTGGGATTTAGTGATAAATATGCAGAGGGAAAGAGATAAAAAACAACACCGTTTCCCGCCGTGAAACGTCAATTGATAGTCCGCTTATTTTTTTGGTTGGTGCCAGACAGAGACAGGTGGTAGTAGTGATGTTCACACCCCGTAGATAAATAGTTCTCTTTATTTAATAAGCAAATGGAATGACTAAAAAGATGACAAAAAAATTGACGCCTAAAAATAAGAGTGAAATTCAAAGTAAGAATTCATGATGAACTTAATTAGCTAGAAAAACATAAAACATTTACTAAATTAGCTTAAAAGCGCACGCGCTTCTTTTATAAGCAAGTTACCATAAAGCAAATAGATAATGTCTATTATATCTATATAATAATGCTCTTGCTTTAAGAAAATCAAAAGTATGACAAGAATATATTTAGCACAAATAAAACAATTTAACTATTTTTTACTATTTACATGTTACATCACTAGTTTCCCGGAACCAGTGCTGCCATTTTATTGATTTCCAAAAGTTACTCTTTGGCCAGATGCCAGCCGTTAAAATAGGAGCAATATTTAGAAGATTTTTGTCTGATACTGGCGCGTCTTGATTAAGTTATTTTGGTGATGTTTATCGCAAGATCGCAATTATTGTAACTTGAAAGATTAAACGAAAACTTGACTCACTTATGATACAGCTAATACCGGGTCGAAGATATTATTGCTCTGAATTAACGTCCGGTGAAAAACCTTTACTTACAATAATTCCTAGTTATCGTAACAAGATTATTTTTTCTAACCCTTCTTTTTCAATAGGGGAAAACGTTTACCTCAAGGGAATCCCTGATATGTAGCTTTGAAAATATTTAGAGCCTTGGCTCTGTACAAACGTATGTTAATTTCGCCTGGTAAGTGCGAATAAATTATCAAGATACGCCTAGAATTTTAAACAGCTATGTGGTAGCTAAGTATGGTACTAGGTTCTTACCCGCTTGATTCTTTACTTATAATGACATCATAAATTGCGAATCATTGCTGTCTAAAATGTTTATCACGTAATTTAATAATTTTCTAATAGGATTAACGTCACCAAATGGGTGCCTACAGATGGCTATCGCCGAAGAGGCAGATCCAAGAAGCGATGGTGTGACGACTTGGTCAATACAACAAGGGACTGGGAAACGTTGGCAATGGACAGGGACTGGTGGAGAGATTTGGAGGAGCACTTTGCCCAGCTGTGGGATGATATAGGCTAAATAAAAAAAGAATGAACGTCGCCCGCGCGTTCATCGTTCCGTGGCTGCCCCCTAAGTATAAGGTGGACGGCGGACACCCCCGTGCATTTCTCTTTTCTCAGTTTATTCTCATTTCTCGTACATTCGTACTTTTTCCGCACGGTAATCGCATGTGAACTCGCCGGTTCTACTGAAAAGTTCGAAGGTTACGTGTAATTTGTATTCATTTTGGAGAACCCTTCGTACAATTAACAATCGAACTTTATATTTTATATAGCAAGAGAATAAACCGTTCATTTGGCCAACAGCATTATTTTGGGGTAGAAGGGAGGACCCAAGGCGTCTGTCCTAACTAAAGTATATCCATGAAATCTCGTAAATAATATAACTACACAATGGCTAGTAACAATAGATTGAAATGAGAGGGCGTCATCATGACAGTTCTTAAAACAAGGTGTCAATAGATGGCGCTCGCCACTTATTTTCATATCAGCTTACTTTTGGTACCATATTTAATAGTTAAAAAAACCCTTATTCATACTCGTATTTTAAATAAGCATAACTAAAGATTCTTAATCATTTAAACGTGTTACAAAAAACTGAGCGCAAGTAATTATTAGCTCAATTGCTTGTTGACAATAAATTCTATTTTAACAAGATATATCGTATACGATGGAGGTGGGTAAAGATCAGCCTTTTTTTCGTGAAAATCCCAAGTTTTGATTTTGGCCATTATTATCATATGTATATAAAGTTTAAGTATCTTTGTATGCATCTACAATAAATTGATTAAAAAAATAAAAAGACAAGTAACAAGAAAAACTCTTCAAACTTAACATGTTTATTGAATTTTTGCTATTTTTGGCAAAACAAAACACTTTGAACGCGAGTTTACCGCACATGCGACGTGTACATATTCCGACTTGTCTGAGGCTCATATTTATCGTTGCTCATATTTATCGTTCAATTCTACATTGGATTTTTATTTTGTTTTGAGGACACATGTTAGCGTAATTATTTGTGTGCTTTCATATATTATGTCCAAAAATAATGCCCGGGATTCAGTGCGATTCTTGTAAAAAGTGGTTAAAAATTAAAAGTTATTTTCTTGTTGTTTCTAATAACAAATTAATATCTGTTCTTAGACAGCATAAAAAATTGGTTGCCTGTAAAGTCGGTATGCGCGCGAAAGTTTTACGTGACAACGACTCTGAGTGGTAAAATAATTTTAATGTGAATATTCATTCGTATCCGGTGTGTATGCCTATCTCTCTCTCTCTCTCTCTCTCGCTCTGTCTCTCTCGCGCGAAACGTGAGCGGAGCAGCGTAACGCAGTTTCTTGAGGTGTCACCCGGCAAACCAATTTATAAGACGTTGTCACGTCAAAACGTTGCTTTACAAAAAGGACAGAAAGTAGGTATGTTCTGCATGCCGAAAATATGCATATCGTAACTTAGATACTAAAAATCGTTCTACATCTTCTTCGAATATTGCCGACAGTGTTGAACGAAAACACCAAGTCTTGAAATGCTAATACATTTGAAGACGCTGCTACTGGATGGTCCAGTGACGATTCAGACAACTAACATGACGAGGAAGCATAATTAAATACATTTTGTAATATAACAAATATACCGAGGTTTCTCATTTTTTATGTAAATAAACATATTTTTTTATTTCTACTGGGTATAAATATTAAGAAAATAATAATACATTACGAATTGGCCGATAGGCGAAAATAGGCTGATCTTTACCCACCTCCTGTACCTTCGTGAAAAGTTCGATCGAACTTTTTACGTAGGTACTCGTATGTAAACTTTTCTCGATTGCAGGAGAATTGGCCCGTTGCGTTCGAGCGGTAAACGATGGAAGAATCTCGATTGTGAAGTTCTGAGTACGCGCAAACTGAGAAATCAACGGAAAATGTTCGTTCGTTCGTACTTTTATAGCTACGAGAAAAGTTCACATTCGTATAATGTGAACTTTTCTCTCATTGCATGAGAATCGGCTCCCTGGGGGCAGAGGCGGCGCTAGATCTCGCGTGGACGTCGGCAAATTAGGTTCGCGAGGCCTCCTTTTTTCCCAATCAAGAAAATATTAAATTACGTAAGCAGAATTATAGTTAAAATAATATTAACAACAAGTTTTATTAAATATTTTATTGCTATTAAACAAGTTTTATTGCTTATCAAATGATGACAAAACTTACATAAATAGAAGTTAAAATAAACGAACTTTTCGGCTTTTGGCCTCACTGAACTTTTTCAGGATTACGTCATAGCCAATACCAGACGCTATTTCAGCTTCAATTGATAGAACTGATAACGAAGATAATCTCTCTTGACTCATCGTGCTTCTCAAGTAGGTCTTAATCAATTTTAACTTTGAGAAGCTTCTCTCAGCGGAAGCTGTACTGACAGGAACTGTGAGCATGATTATAATTGCTATATAAACATTTGGATATATTTCTTCCAAATTATTTTCTAAAATATATTGAATGAGTTGTTTCGCGTCGTTGATAGAGTCTAGTGAATTTGTTTTTAAAAGTTGGAGTTCTTCATACAGTTCGAAAGGCTGTATGTCGTTGTTTTCGCCTTCCCGAAGTATTGTACCTAAATCATTACAGCACTTGAGGAGATCTTCTTTTGATATAGAATTTAAATATCTGATATCATAAATAAAACCAAATCGTTCAAAATATTCATTGAGCGCTTTAAATCGACATTCGGTATCAACTATAATAGCATCAATCATAGTGTTAAAAAAGGTAACTCTGTACTGCATTTCAAAAGATTGAATAGGTTCATCAATATGTTCATAATCGAACATTCGTTTTCTCCTGGCTGTTCTTTTTTCTTTAAATTGAGTCTCAATTTCGAAAGTACTCTTCTCTACAAATAATCGAGCTTGTGCGACACTATTGTCAAATCCTGTATTACGGAATTCTTGAATCCAGCTGCAAAATGACCGTAAAGTATCAATAGCGACTTTCAAGTTGACTTGAACCGTTTGCCATAGTTTGCTTATATTGTTCACACGTAATAAAATCTCGTACCATACGTGTATCGCAACAACAAACTCAAAAGTTAACATTTCATTGAAAACTGCGTCACAGTCGCTGAGAGTTTCAGAATCATCACTTTTATTTTTCAGGTCATTCACGCATTCGATAATATCATCAAATTGCAAAAATATTGCTTTTACTGCTCCGATTCTACTCTCCCATCGTGTTTCAGACAGAGGTTTTAATGTCAATTTTAATTTAGTTTTCACAATATCCCAACGCTTACTTGACTTTGAAAACAGCACATAGATTTTATTGATGAAGCCAAAAAACGTTTTGGCTGTTGTAGAAGACTTAGCTGCATCCATCAAAAGCAAATTCCAACTGTGACATCCGCACGGCGTAAAGAATGCTCTTGGGTTTATATTAAGTATTCTTGAAATGAAATGAAATGAAATTCGTTTATTTGCAAGAATACAGGTTTTAAAGATCTTAATGCTATTGTAAGTTAGTACAAGTATTCAACCTGCATGCTTGTTCTGACACCTTTATTAATACCGACCATATTGGCGCCGTTGTCATATCCTTGTCCTCGACAGTTTTGGATATCTAGACCATTTCTTTCCAGTTCTTGTAATATGGAATTTGTTACATATTCTCCCGTTGTTTCTGTGACGGCAATAAACCCAACAAAATGTTCCTCTATTGCTCCAGTTGAAGAATTGCAAAATCTTAATATTATTGACATTTGTTCAACGCGGCTGACATCCCTGGTACAATCGATCAAGAAGGCATAGTATTTTGCTTGTTTAACGCTGTGTATGATTTCTTCAATAGCTGATTTAGACATAAATGCAATCAATTCATTTTGGACGTCGTGGCTCAGATAATGTTGAGATAGTTGCTTTTCATTAATACGTTGCATGTGCTCCCGTAGTGTCAGATCATATTTGGATAACAACTTAAATAAATCTATAAAGTTGCCACTGTTTTTGCTATCGTTCAATTTAAAGGTTTCTCGATGAGCTCTAAATGCCAAATTGTGTGAGGCTAAGTAGTTTATGATATCAATCATTCTTTCAAACAAATTATACCAGTACTTTTGCGATTCTTTAATAGATCTCTCATTATCTTTATCTATTGTTTTTCCGTGTTTGATTCCTTTATAGAATTCCATCCATTTAATCATGCATTCCATGTGTCCTTGACTTTGTTCATGTCTTTGCAATATCCGACTCAAATCTTTCCAGTCACAACATCCTTCTTTTACCATCTGTGTATGCAAATTTGAAAAAAGTCTACATGGAAAGCAATAAACTTTATCTTGAAAAATGGAGTAAACTAACCATCGGCGATGTTGCGTTTCGCCGTTACTTAATTTTCGAGTGAAATGAAATTTAGAAAAATGTCTTTTATTTGCGTCTTTTGGGCAACTGTCATCAGATTTCTCTAGATCTTGATTGGGTCCGTTTTGAATTAGGTCATGACGCTGCGCATCGTTTACTGGAAATACCCACTTCCCTGGATCTAAGTCTATAAATGACTCTTTTAAATGAACTCCTTCCACTTGATTTTCTGAGTCACACAACGTTTCACTTTCTAACTCTTTATTGGGTTCCGACATTTGGATCATAGTAGGTTCGCTCGATGTTGCCGGTAAAACTGTATCAGAACTTCCAAAAAAAGATTCATTTGACTCTGATGCTGGCTCAGAAACTAAAGTTTCATCAGATGACTCTGAAGCAGTGACACTCGAAGAAGGTTTCTTGAGAAATTTCATCATACTGGAACTTAGAGCTTGGTTGGATATAACAGCTTCAGCCTTTCTTTTTCTTTTGAATGCTCCGGATTCCCATTTCCTCCCTTTATCTCTGTCTCTACTTGGTCCTGCAGACATGATGACCTAAAAATAAAAACAACAACATTGAAATTAAATAACAATTAGAAGTATTGTTTATTTAATTAATCATAAATTAGGTATATTTATGTATGTAATAAATAACTACTATTACTACTACTAATTTTTATTAGTGACGCCCAATAGCGTCAAAGTTAATATTAATGCGATACGAGATCTATCGATCTGTAGTTCGATGTTTTTTGTGTAGCAGATTATAAAAACTATAGACACGCCAATGCTTTTGATAGACAACTGAATAAAATTATTTACTTACGTTATTGTGTACTGAAACAACACCAGATTCTAGTGCGGAGTTCTTTTAATACAAAGTAATCTAGATCTAAAGAGCTAGGCGCAACGATAGAAAAACTCGATAAAAATTTGTTGACAATTTTGAGGCTAATACCTATTTTTATAAGCACGTGCGTGCTTGTAAACATACTCGAACAGCTAAAAATTTTAGTTCTTGAAAAAAAAAAAAACACTAGCACAGTTTGAATTTAAAACTACATAAACTATCCACTTTTTAAAATTTCGATATCCTTAAAGAAATACATTGCAATTAAGACTTATAAAATTATTATATTGATGTTGACAAATACTTTACGTTAAAGTTGTTATAAAAGTTCATATTGACTTACCTTATCTTATAACCTTCGAAGTATGAACGAAATCACAATATAAATTAACACTTTTGTCCACTAAATCATCACTCAACCACCGGGGTACTGCTGACTGACTTTACAACACAATAAATGACTTTACAACACAATAAAAAGAAATTTTGTCCATGCGAGCCTAGTCTGCGAGTGTTGCGTTGCATTCACAAAAGGAATGATTGTTTACGTTTCGCTCACAGAAGAAATACAAAGACGACACGGGTATTCCCCGTCTCGCGCACGAAGTTGTTTAACTTTCATAGTGTTGCCAGACTATTCTGCCCGTAAAGTGCTCATAGCACAAAAACTACTGAACTTCTAGTTTTCGAGAAACTCACTCACTTAACAAGTTATACATGAAAATAAATAAAAATGAATAACTAAATTTTAAATAATAAATTTTTTTTGCGAGGCCCCCTCAAGCGCGAGGCCGTCGGCGGTCGCCGACGTCGCCGACGCCTAGCGCCGCCACTGCCTGGGGGCCTAATTCGCTTATCAATCGCAACAAAATTGTAACGTAATTGAATTGAACGTTGATTGTGTCTAACGTAATTGAATGGCCCTATTTTGACATCATCCATACTAGAACAGATACAAACAGGCGATTCGTTTACGATTTGTTACAATTGATAAGCGGAATTAGGCCCCAGATCTTTTACCATTCGAACGAAAGCTACATTATCCCTAATGAACATAGGCTATCTATAATATAAAAATGAATTGCAAAATGTGTTGGTAAGCGCATAACTCAAGAACGCCTGGACCAATTTGGCCAATTCTTTTTTTACGACCACTTTGAAAGAAAGAAGTCGACTATAAACCAAGAGGTCGCGGGTTCGATCCTCGCACTGTACTGTTGATTCTGACATCTGTAATACAAGTACTTAAGCTACTTACAGCGGAGTCAGATCAATGTATGTGATGTTGTTGTATAATTATTTATTTTATTTATTTATAATATTTCTTAAAGTACGGGGATGGTTAACAAAGTTAAAAAAAAACAGCGGGCAGGACTACGTCTAATAAGTATATAAAACTCGTTATATGAATAACAATAGTGACTTTTGCCTTTTATTTTTTAATTTCCATAAACGTCTTAGTTTTAGCGATTTGAAAAACCAAGAAGGTTGTATTATTGTAGGCGGGGAAATACTGTTTATATTCATAGCACGCGTGAAGGTAATTCCGAACGAAGGTTATAAGGACAACTTTTAGAACTGGTTCGCACTGGTTTGTTCTACTAAGTCCAAAAGATTATAAATTTATTTTTGAGAGTTTCCTTATGTAAATAAAAGTTTTTGTCCCTTCTACAAAAACGCTTACACGTCTAAGAATTTTTTTTCGAGCTGTTTTATGCGATAATCGTATCGTCATACTATCATTTATTTAATATTTTAATTTTAATATATTAAATGCGAAAGTAACTCTGTCTGTTACTCAATCACGCCTAAACTACAGAACTGATTAGCATGAAATTTGGTATGGAGATATTTTGATACCCGAGAAAGGACATAGGCTACTTTTCACTGCGGGAAAATGACACATTTTCATGGGAAAATTCAAGGGGGCCGATGGATTTTACGCCTAAACTACTGAACAGATTTAAATGAATTTTGTTAAGGAGATAGTTTGAGACTTAAGAAAGGTTATGAGTTACTTTTGACCGCGAGATACAACGCAATCCTATTGGAAAAATAACCAAAGATTAATTACCAAAGATTTGAATAAAATTGGTATTTCGGGAAAACAACGCATTCCAAAAAAACTATACAGGGTGTAAAAAAAACCTTAACGAAGCCGAATACCACATATTCTACCAATTGTTACGATCATTTTTTTCCTTTACACCATGCCTGGGAAGTTAACGGTTACTGAGATATAGATGGTTAAAGTTTGAAAAAAGATTGATGATTTTTACAGAAACGTCTTCTGTCCGTTATAACTGAACTTTTTTCCAAAGAAACATGATAAAATTTTCACTAGTTCTTTCATAAAAAGCCTCTAAATGGCACACTCCGCAATGAACAGCGCACACTCGAACCGAACTGCGTCGCGGCGGAGTAAAGCAACACGCCCCGCGGTGACTTTTCCGCGTGCGCGCTGTACATTGCGGGTTAGAATTAAATTATTTTTTTTGATGTCAAAAAATAAAAGTTGTTTCCCAGCCAAAATTTTTTTTTCATACGATTTGGTTTGATGTACTGAACGCGTGGTTGACGGCTTCGTTAAGGTTTTTTTACATCCTGTATAATGCGGACAAAATCGCGGGTAACGGCTAGTAAATAAATAAATTAATATCATTTCAGTCGTTATCGTGCTGACGACTAAGAATTAGGACTATTTTAAAGAACTGTCTATTCTATGTTAACACAGTCATTTATTTAAAGTGAATGAGACAGATATTGAGTCAAGCCTTCAACTCACTCCACTTTTATGGTATTATTACTCGTATATCTGTGGAGCTTGAATATATAAAAAGTAAACGTGTTTACTAAATAAATAAATAAATATTTCACAACAATCACACCAATTCTCATACGACATAAGACTAAGGTAACTGATGTTGTCCAAAAATGTAGCAAGCTAAAGTGGCAGTGTGGGGTGCACTTTATGACGTTTTCATAGTTCTCTTTTTATAGTGGCCAATAATAGAATGATTGTAATATACGCTATACCAAACACCCCACGCTTTTTACTCTACTGTTATATAAATTCTTTGTACTCAGAATTTTTTTTTTAGTTTTTTAAACTATTATTTTAATTTTATTTTTTAATTTAATAATAATAATGGAAAACTCTAATCAAATTATTGCATTGTCATCGGTACTTGATACGTGTGCAAAGTTTTATATTATTCCGATTTCTGGAAGTTGGTGAAAATTGAGCTCAAAGACGTTACATACATACATACACATACAGCCCGAGCTAATAAAAGCGTGTGAAAATGGCCCGTAGATTCTTAAAAAGTAATCCTTTTTATAGAATTTGCGTTACGCAGCCGCAATAAAAGTATCTATTAGCACGTGGAACGGTGGCCAAAACGTCATGGTAAACTCTGCGGTATCTTATGCGACTGTGATACGGGTGATTTTGCAACAAAAAAAGGTAGGCTGATGTGCTAGCCAGGGCCACTGTACTGAAAAGTGTTAATAAGCTTTATATCCTTGTCACTCTTACTCTTACTAGATGGACCGTGCGAGTGAACGCGATAGCTAAACCGGAGCATACAGAGGAAACTTTAGGGAGTGCCCCCATTGATGCACTGTACTGTACAAAATCACCACATAGTATACAGAAAAGTCGCTTTCCGCGTCTGCTCCTATGTATGCTTAGAACTTTAAAACTGCTTAACGCATATTGATGCAGTTTTTTTTTTAAATAAGTAGGTAGGTAGAGTGAGTGATTCAAGAGGAAGGTTTATGTGTATTATAATAACATAACACAGGGGGCAAGACAACGTCTGCCGGGTTCGCTAGTAAAGTAAATACTGCGGTATCATAGCACCTGTGATACGGGTGATTTTGCAACGAAAATAGGTAGCCTGATGTGCTAGCCAGGGCCACTGTACTGAAAAGTGTTAATAAGCTTTATATCCTTGTCACTCTTACTCTTCTAGATGGACCGTGCGAGTGAACGCTTGCTGCATACGTTCCGATTACATTAAATGATTAAATGAAACAACACACGCATAATTTTATATTATTTATTTAACTTCTGTGCGTTATTTATCCATATTGAACCTACGCAAATAGCTTATTTGACCAATTGTTTTAATTCAAAGAGAAACCTTCATTATATTAGACGCGATTTATAAGTACTTCACTATCACTTCGACGGTTATCGTGGAGTGTTCACGACAATTTTTTTGTCTTCTTGTCTGGAATTTTGTCTGAAAATATTATTTGATAGTGTGAAATTCAGCTTACTTATGATGCAGACGCCAATATTAATTATATTCCTCTGTGGATTTAATGTGAGTATCGGTGATAATTATAATTGTATCCAGTTGGGTGAGCACGAACATTTTCGTTACGTATTTGTGTCTTTCAAATGTCAGAAACTGACAGTTTCCCCATACAAATAGGTATACGCTACGAATACGTCACGATAGTTGTTCGTGCGCACCCCACAGGCAACTTTATTCCAGCAGTTTTTTTTGTATAGAATCTGACTTTCGACTGGCTTATTTAGTCTGCATAAGTCGGCCTATTTATAGTGGATCAACTCCGTCCTAACCGCCAGAGCACACCTGTGACATTCTATCGCGACTAGGCTACCATCTATGTAAGAGAGGATGCCTGTTTAAGTTGCATAAAACGCTTGATTTCTCAGAGAAATGCCTGTTAGAAAAAAAAAAAACTAAGCAGGTACGCAGAACGAACACAGTAGGGTGACGCGGCGCGGCGGCTCTGCGCGTTGCGCAGGCGCACAGACTTAGTTAGTTTCAGTTATCCGCGCAGTCCTCTTGCATTATGTGTATTTGTGTACATTTTCAGTCAAATTCAGAAACGTCTGTTTTACCTGAGCGCCGACCGCAGGCCTGTCTAAACCGTAAAATACCTGTCAAATCCGGCGAACGCCTGTTAGATGGTAACCCTAATAGCGACTGAGAATGTAAACCAATGGCCGCGCCTGAATCGCTGGCAATCGCGAGGCGCGGCGATAGTAATTCGCATGTGTGCCTTGGACCTAAATGTAAAAAGTTACGATCAATATCCTTTTACGAATAAGGTCGCCTGAATTGTAGAAAACCTGTGAGTGTAATTACGTCTTTCTGGTGTTATTTTTTTTAAACGTTACTGTTCCACTTACTGAGCAAAAGTGTGATTAAAAGAGTTTTGTTAGAGATTTTTATCCCTAATTTAAGAAAAAAATCCCATCCCTCTTACTACCACGAGTCCAAGAAGTAGGTACATAGTATCTACTTATTCATGTATATTTTTTTTATCGGTATACATAGTAATTGTATTTTTTTCAGATTATTTACGACGCAGAGGCGTATCCAGCGCAAAATGGTTTGTATTTGCTATGTAATTCTATTAAAGAAAAAACTTCTGTGCATAATCAAATTAGTTTCTAAGAATTTTTCCAATATTTTTTTCTATGGTTGAAGTCAAGACTGCCTCGTTAGTGGCAAGTTTCTGCCTTACATCCGACAGGTCCTGGGTTTGAATCCCAGGTCGAACCAATTCTAATTTACAAATTCAAATTTTCTGGGATTAGATCTGTCATGAATTTCCGTTCACGAATTTGTGCCGTCTCACCGAACTTTGAGAATGATGGAACAGTGAGTGCACCTGTCTATTGCGCTCACACTTGTGCACTATAATATCTCCTGCGTAGTTGGCTGACCTCTGTTGAGATTGGCCGCCGTGTTCGAAATCGGCCAGAAGAATTATTATTATATTATATGAAGTCACTACAAATCTGTTGTTTACTCAGATAGCAAATTCAACATTTTGATCTTGATATCCCTAACACAATTCATATTTCTTCCTTTACAGAGCCGTCCAACGACAGCGTTTACAACGACCTACACTGCATCAAACTCACACCAGAAATCGAAGACAAAATGACAGTCATCGTCACCAAAATAAGCGACTATCTATACAACTTAACAGTCGAATACGACATATTCGACATACGCCTCCTAAAAATCGCTATCGATCGCCATTCGGACGACGAAACGGAAGAAAAAGACACCCAAATAGAGTTGGTTGTTAACGACTGTGACGATCCTAAAGCTGATGGTGGAGATTCAGTAAATAGCAATGAACAAGATGATATTTCTTCTGATGACGCTGGTGAATCACAAAACGATGAAGATGATACTTCTGTCGATCAAGAAAACACAACTGAGTTATCTGAGTCAAACGATCAGTATGAAAACTCTTATGCAACTCAGAGCTATGACCAATCAACTGCAAGCGAAACGTCAGATGACAGTTCTCTAGATGACAGTGACGAAAGCGATACTCAAGATTCTGCTACTATAGATGAGAACGACGAACTCTCCGATGATGAAACTGACGTAGAGGATTCACAATATACTGAGAATAGCGTAAACAGCCAACAGACAACATCTGCGGACCAAACTGATGATTTGGATCAATCAGAACTTGACACGGGCAATGCTGATTCAGGAATTGACGTCAATAAACTACAGGGAAGCTCAGACGCTAATTTTGAAGTGCCCGGTCCAGTGCTAGTTCGTTTAGATTTAGACAAGAATGGTAATAAGCTAATAGAAGCAACAGAGGTGAAGAGAGGACAGCATGTACCACTGTTACTGTATATTCAAAAGCTATTAGGCACCACCCAGTACTTGTTTGCTAATTAAAATGCGTCAGTCACTATTAAATTTCCTGTTTTCTTTTTCATTTTTGTTATATTAAGATAGATGACACCACCAATCGTTGACATACATCTTTATTATCTGTCAAAACGCTCTGCCTCCATAGATTTTGTATAAGAATACAAATCGTGACGTCACGGTAGTGTATCAGAAATCGGAGTCAATTGACCGAATGTATTGAATTTTGTGTGTTTAAAAATAAGTTTTGTACAGCTTTTTGGAAATATACTGGTTGTATTAACGTCTTAGGAGCTATGGTATTTAAACGCCATGGTCTTGAAAATATTTAAGATAGGTGTCATAATATCTATTAAGGCAACCTTATACAAACTTGCTTGCATGTAAGACGCTTTGATTTTTTTCTGTATTTTACAAGTTTTCAATTAGTTACAGCTGACCCGTATTTGTCTGTCTGTAATAAAATCTTGCAAGCTAAATTTTATCCACTTCCCGATTTCCGAATTATTTGAAATTTTGTATGCACGTTTAGTTTTTTTGACAGAATTTGATTACAAAACCTTTTCGAAAAAAAATTTTTTTCTTTAAAAAAAAAATGTTTATTTCGAACCAGAGTCCATATAGTGTTAGTAACAATGCAAGCTTAAAACTATGTTAGTACAAATCAAATCAATTCACACTAATAAATATTAAAATTATTAAAATTAATGCTATATATCTTTAATATTTAATTTTAATTTAAAAAAATATATGATCGATCATTATTATTTATAATTCTTACTTATTTAACGAGGTTATTATTTACAATTCTTTATAAATATGTACATATTATATTAAATCCAACAGTATTTTCGCTTGAAGTATTTTTCCCTAATAACCTTTAGAACAGTAGCCAGCAGCGCATGAGGCTACCCATTTTTGTTTCAAAATCGCCTGTATCACAAACGCATAAGATACTGCTGTGTTTGCCGTGACGTGCTGGCCACCATACATTGTGAAGATAAAATCAAATCAATTCAAAATCTTTATTGCATGCTAAATGTATATATAATATATACCCAGGTAGGTATTGACGTTATGCTATGGTTAACCAATAAATCAATAAAATAATCTTCTGCCTTTTACTGGTGTTTTATTAAATCAGAACTTGTAGTATTATATCAAAAAGTGTGGATGGTGGGTTCATGTTTCATAAATCTCTCTACATAATAGTCATTCTCTATATGTATAGTATAGTGGACAATCCCCACGATTGACTATAGCGTCCAGAACACTATTGCGGCTGCCGCGAACCCGTCCGAGCAAAGAACCGGCTTTTTATTCATTATATCGTGGGCTGTAATTAACAACAGAGTGACCTAGTAGCTTAGAGTGCTGGGTTTCTAGCCAGCAACACCTTGTTCGAATCCCGGTTCCGGCATGATCTGGATTTCTATTTCTATCAAACAAATACAAAAATATACCTACCTGTTTACAATTATGTATTTTATTTATTACTCGCCACCCGTGCGAAGCCGGTACGGGCAGCTAGTATAAAATGTAGCCTATGTTCAGGAACAGTGAAGATTTTGAATAATAAAATATTTCTTTAAATCGGTCCCGTAGTTTCAGAGCTTATTCGATTCAAACAAACAGACATACAAACAAACAATTAAATCTTTCCTATTTATAATCTATAATACTTATAAAAATCTGTAGGGAAATCAATTCTGTACATGAAATATATTTCCTAAATAACTATCAGGTGTTAAGGGATCGAAAATGATGCCAAAAATGCAAACAGTATAATTCTGTCTGTCTGTATTACCAGTATAGTAGATAAGACATAAATATTTATATATAAATATTTTCACAACAATCACACCAATTCTCTAGTCCCAAATTAAGCTACGAGGCTTGTGTTATGGGTACTAGACAACGGATAAACATACTTAAATACTTTTTTTTTGTAAATAAATACATATTATACAGAAAACACCCAGACCACTACGAACACACATGTTCATGCACACTTATGCTTGTACTGTGCGGGGATCGAACCCGCGACCCTTGGTTTAGAAGTCCGACATGTGAACCACTGCACCAAGCGGTCGTCAGTACCACTGCACCAAGCGGTGGTAGAAGACAAAAGCCACTCGACGGATTTTAACGAAACTTCGTACAACTATTTTTCATAGTCATGAGCTGGTTATAGTACTTACTACACTTTCATCTCGCTACAATCAATAGGAGTAGAGCAGTGAAGGGAAATGTTGGGAAAACGGGAGAAGTTACTCCATTTTTTAAGCTTCCTTCGCGTGTTCAACTTTAATGGTTAAAGCTACACAGCAATCATATAAGCTACACAGTAATCGTATGACGGAAATGTTTTCCTTAAAATTGTATAAAAAATATCCCACGACAACATACTTATGTATAATTTTATTTTATAATTTTTAATACTAATACATCTTTTTATAACCCTGTAAGCCTTATGTGTCGATTGTATAGGGATCTTTCACAAGGCTGCGACGAAATTGACATATTCATTTCTAATCCAATTTCATATAATTTATTTTTAATTCTTAAAAAAAAAAACAATTAAAAAACTGTTCTCCGTGAGTATTATAATACTTTTTTTTCTTATTTTTTTGTGTTTCATATAATCTCTAGGACCTATATTAAAAAAAATGTTTTTGATAATACATTCACAGTTAAAAATAAAATATAATCTAATTTCAAACTCAGATACATATTTTGGGTTGTAATCTAGCGCAAACGTTTTCTTGTTGCTTTATATTTAATTACTTCTGGAAGAGATTGCTACAAGCGATAAGACCGCCTAAATTGTACATCTTTCTTTGTTACACTTGTCTGTAGTTTTTGTTTTGTTTTGTACAATAAAGTGTTAATCTATCTATCTACTTAACCTGATTGTAACCTGTTTAAAAAAAAACTAATATTATGTGGTGCTTAAACAATTACCTACAATACAATACAATACTAACAAAGATATTTACAATAAAATTCATAGAAAACATGTATTGACGGCGTGGTAATGCGTAAAATGTATGACAAACAAATTTTTCTTACAATGTTAACTTAGTTCACTGCAACATCTGCACAAATAAGTTAATTGTTTAAAAGCATATTAAAATTAATGTTATTATGTTACTACATAGATATAATGGGAATAAATATGGTTCTACTAAAACACACATTTTTTTCTGGTTGTCAACATTTTAAGGAGGTCACAATTTGATTGATTAAATTCACTTATGGTAAAACAGTTTACCACTGAAAGTAATCTAAACTTGTCTACGAGGGCCACACCGAAAAAATCGGGAATAGAAAAAAGTACAAAGATAATACAAGTTTTTCAAAGTATTCTCCTTGAAAATCTATGCATTTTTGCATTCGATCGAACCAATTGTTATAACAGTAATTCCAGCCTGAAGTGGACATAGTCGAAACGGCCGATTTATAAGCTTCGACTGCCTCTTCTGAGCCTTGAAACCGTCGACCACGTAACATATCTTTGATTCTTGGGAATGTCAAATAATCATTGGGGCTTAGGTCAGGGCTGCATGGAGCATGGTCCATCAACTCCACGTTTTCCTGATCTAAAAACGCAATCGTTTTGCCAGCGGTATGTGAGCTCGTATTATCGTGGTGAAGGATTATGCGACGGTTCGGATTATTTTTACGTAGTTCGTTTATGACTTCCGGCAAACAAACTGTTATGTACCAATCTGCAGTAACCGTTCTTTGTTACTGTAAAGGGATCGTAGCCACGTGCCCAGTTTTCGATACAAAAGTGGCGACCATTTTTTTTGATACGCTACGCGAGCGAACAACTTTTGTCGGCTTGACCTCACATTCGAAGACCCAAACAGCCGATTGGTGTTTCCTTTCTGGCTCATATGAATAAATCCATGATTCGTCACCAGAAACGATGTCGTACACTGCATTTGAGCTCCCTTCGTTGAACCGTCGAAGAGCAGACCGACACCAATTAACTAACCAAGAAACTAACTTTTTGACACCCAGTTCTTCGTGCAAAATGTTTTGAATGGCTGTCATACCAATGCTGATGGAAGCGAGAATCTGCTCGTATGTCACATGTCTATCTTCCATTATTAGTTGACGAACAGCATCGATGTTTTCTTGTGTAACTGCTGTTTTTGGCCGACCAGTAGAAGGAACTGTGGTGAGAGGGGAACGTCCACGACGAAACTCAGAATACCAACGATATATAGTCGTTTACTCGTATACGTCGTTTTACTAGGTGCTTCAAGTTTCAAAACAAGCTCGGCAAGACATTGTTCTTGAGATAAACCTCGACGAAAGTTGTGAAAAATTATCGCACGAAAATGTTCCCGCGTAAGCACCATTTTCCTCACCGACTTATCAAATTCAAATGACAACTACTCTTTTGTTTTTTACTTTTTTTAAATTTCAAAAATGGAATTGTGTTAAGAATAACATTACGTTTCATACACCAAAGAGGTTTTAATCTAATTTATTCCTGAGTATTCTATTCCCGATCGTTTCGGTGTGGCCCTCGTATTTGTATGGGAACCATGCTGACTAGTCATTGGTTAGGTGTATTTCTTAAGTAATTAATTAATTATTAAATCTACTTTCTTACAACTACATACAACTTACAAACTAAGCCCTTGTTTTTTTTTTTTTAACGTCAGGAAATGCCGATTACGCACCGTACCCCTCCGTCGGGGACCGGAGGGGCGTGTGTGGGACTCCCCCGGATACGGGTATACCCACTAAAACCTGACGAAGCCTGCTGCGTGTGGCTGTGACAGCAGGGGCCGCGGTGTCTCAACAGTCCCGCGACCCTTGCCAGCAGCAACGTCCGCCCTCTAAGCAGGAGGGCGGATCTCCACGGAGTGGGGTGAGGAGATCTCATCCCACTCCAGACGGCACACTGGCGCCGTCTCTCAGGAGAGATGTCGAGACCGTTGTGACCCCACCAGTCATACGCCCCAGAGCCCCTCTGCGTGACTCTGAAACTAGGGGTAACTTTTTATTGTGGTTTTCTACCACTCAGCCCGAAGGCTCCTGGCCTCTCAGTGAGGTAACAGGGGGGCTTTTTAGTGAGGATCCCCCGCCTCTCGGCCCGGACAAACGTCCCGTCGACCACCGGCCCCACTGGGGTAACGGCTTGCCCGACAGGCCCGCCGAGTTGAATAGACCTGCCGCGCCACCGCACTTCGGACCCGGGCAGATGCCCCGTCGGCCCTACTTGCCTCGCAGGCTTAACCTGCTGAGCGCCAAGCGCTCCACCAATTACGGGCCACTCCGCGCGATCCTCTCCGAGACGAGAGAAGGGGAGTAGAACCCAAGACCGGGGCGTAGAAGCCCCGCGGGAGCCCAGCTGGATGTGGGCTCAACCGCCGCCGCCGCTGTCAGACCATCAGCCTGACGCCGAAAACCGTTCGACGCCAGTTGCCCGGGGTGCGCCACGAGGAGGCTGTCTGACCTGGCACCCCACAAACTAAGCCCTAACCTAACTCATTGAAATGCAAGGATGGTTCACATTCCAATGCTCAAGAAATGGAGTTTTACGCGGGAATATCGATCGGATCAGGACGGAGCACCTTACTCTATTTCTTACATTTACTCCATTGTTATCCTTCAGTAACACATTATGATGATAATTTCACCTCACTATCACAATAATACGCCATGCAAAATCAATTTAGAGAATTAAGAAACAGAGCCCATCTTACTCCTTTCGTTTCGCGCGTAACACTCCTTACTGTAAACTTAAGATGATGTTGCTAATATTATAAATCACGCCTAAACTACTGAACCGATTTGCATGAAATTTGGTGTGGAGATAGTTTGATTACCCGAGAAAGGATTTGGGCTCCTTTTTACCGCAGGAAAACTCAATTAAACTACTGAACAGATTTAAATGCAATTTGGCAAGGAGATAGTATGAGACTTAAGAAAGGACATGGGTTACTTTTGACCACGGAAAAACAACACATTCCTTTGGGAAAAATTACTTTTTGCGGAATCTGATCGCTTTCACTCCTAAACTTCCAAAGATTTGAATTATATTTGGATAACATTAGTAGGTATTACGGGAAAACGACGCATTCCAAAAAAACCACCTAATGCGGACAAGTCGCGGGTATAAACCAACTTTGTATGTAATAAGGGCTATGAAATTCGTGTCTCCGTCTCATGTCTACACACATGTCTGTACACGTTATCGTTTTGACATATATCGTTTGTCGTAGTAGGCCTTCTGAAGATTGACTGATAAGTGTGAATCAAGCTTAAAATTAAATTAAAAATCTTTTATGCCGGACTTTAAATCCATATACTGTTAGTTACAGTTGACTTAAAACTATGTTAGTATTATTTTAAAATTGAGTTGAAAATTATATGTAATTAAAAAGTCCTCGTGGCCGATTTCGACCACGGCCGCCAATCTCAACAGAGATCAGCCACCTGCGCAGGTGATATTATAGTGCACAAGTGTGAGCGCAATACACAGGTGCACTCACTGTTCCACCACTCTCAAAGTTCCGAAAGAGAGATCTGACGCAGGACCAACGGCTTAACGTGCTTTCCGAGGCACGGGGGTGTAACACCGAAAACTTCCCGACTCCGAGCTGTTGCAGATAAATTCACGACAGAAAATCTCAGAAACAATAATTGTTTCTGAGATTTTCTGTCGTGAATTTAATCGTGAATCCCAGGTCGAGCCAAAATTATTTTGGCTCGACCTGGGATTCGAACCCAGGACCTCTCGGATGTAAGGCAGAAACTTTGCCACTACACCAACGAGGCAGTCATATGTAATTAAATTTGGTGGGTGACAAATGCGCTGCCACCCAGTGCCTTAATATGGGACTGTCCTCCCTTAATGCAATGGTGCTCAGGATGGTATTGGCGCTCCCGCGCACCCTGCGCATCAAGGACCCGATTCTTTTGCGCATAATGGCATGAAGGCCATCTAAAGAAAGAACGAAAACATTTTTATTCAGTATCACATATGTTACAAAATAGAAAAACACATATTCAAAATCACATACCCAAGATACTGAAAAGGTGGGCCACTCAGCACGTGACGTAGCATCTTAGGAATGCCACGACGCTGGTCTTCCGTGGACACCCAGACAGAGAGATACTTCACAACAATTGCTTATTCAATATAGGTATAAGTTCATTTCAACTCAACCTTCTCGAATTTCGAATCCAAAATGCATAAATTGAAGAAATGTTTGAGAAACTATGATAAGTGCAATATTTGCAAATGTTATTTTGTAAAGAAAATACGCGCTTTTTTATCATAAACCATACTTAACTTGTTGTTTTAAGGGCGCTATTGAGTATGTAAAATTACCTTTGTCTATACATATCAGTCTATGTTACAATCTGTTGAAGGTATAAGCGTAGATCTAGGTTTGTCGTGCGTGTACGAAAATGTGTTAAATTAATTGTAAAAAACTAAAAAAACACGCTTTTATTGCTTACTAAAAAAGAGAAAAAAAATCAGAGTACGAAGAATGTATATTACAGTAGAGTAAAAAGCGTGGTGTGCACTTTTATGTCGTTTTTATAGTTCCCTTTTATAGTTGTCAATAAAAGAATGATTTTATTATACTCGTAATACAATACCAAGCACCCCACGCATAGATATATATCTGTGACCCCACGCTTTTCACTCTACTGTAATATAAATTCTTTGTACTCAGTTTTTTTTCTTTTTTAATTAGCAATAAAAGCGTGTTTTTAACCTTTTTTAAAAAAAAATAAGTTGATAAGGATAATGGAAAACTTTTATCAAATTATTGCATTGTCATCGGTACTTATACGTGTGCAAAGTTTCAAATTAATCCGATTTCTGGAAGTTGGTGAAAATTGAGCTCAAAAGTTCTGTAACATATACAGGGTGTAAAAAAAACCTTAACGAAGCCGTCAACCACGCGTTCAGTACATCAAACCAAATCGTATGAAAAAGAAATTTTGGCTGGGAAACAACTTATATTTTTTGACATCAAAAAAAATAATTTAATTCTAACCCGCAATGTATAGCGCGCACGCGGAAAAGTCACCGCGGGGCGTGTTGCTTTACGCCGCCGCGACGCAGTTCGGTTCGAGTGTGCGCTGTTCATTGCGGAGTGTGCCATTTAGAGGCTTTTTATGAAAGAACTAGTAAAAAAATTTATCATGTTTCTTTGGAAAAAAGTTCAGTTATAACGGACAGAAGTCATTTCTGTAAAAATCATCAATTTTTTTTTCAAACTTTAACCATCAATATCTCAGTAACCGTTAACTTCCCAGGTATGGTGTAAAGGAAAAAAATGATCGCAACAATTAGTAGAATATGTGGTATTCGGCTTCGTTAAGGTTTTTTTACACCCTGTATAAATACATACAGCCCGAGCTAATAAAAGCGTGTTAAAAAACAGATAAATAGAAATTAATTGTCTACTAAAATAAAAAAAAAGTTTTCATTTAACGATTCGTGGGTATTGTGGGTAACTAAGTAATCGTCATTTAGGTTTTTTTAAGGCTCAGGCCCCACCTGTGCCGCGACTCGCGACTGTCAGCGATATAGGCGCGGCGATTGGTTGACACGCTGTCAGGAGCGAGTTGCAGTGACAGAGTCGCAGGTGTAGAACCTTAAATGAACATCTTACTTAAGGTACAAGTTGGTAGCGGGCTACATGAAGCAGCCGCAGACGACATAATAATAATAATATTTCTTTATTACACAAGTACAATATACAAAAAAAGGCGGTATACGGGCGAAAGTTTTACGTGACAACGACTTTGAGTGGTAAAATAATTTTAATGTGAATATTCATTCGTATAACATGAACCGGTGTGTATGCCTATCTCTCTCACTCTCTCTCTCTCACTCTCTCTCTCTCGCTCTGTCTCTCTCGCTCTTAGACGGGCTAACTGTGCTCGAGTGGAAGAGACGCGTGCCTTTCACTTTTTATGTCTGTCTCACTCGCTCTTAGGCGGGCTAACCATGCCCGAGTCGAAGGGACGCGTGCCTCTCACTCGCTCTCATTGTGAGCGCAGAACGTGAGCGGAGCGTAACGCAGTTTCTTGAAGTGTCACCCGGCAAAGCAATTTATAAGACGTTTTCACGTCAATACAATTATAATTGTAAACTTAGAGCAGATTGCATTGTGCAATTTAAAGATTGCAACGCACGAAATTTTGCAGGGGTCCCCAAACTAGGCAGAGCCTGTGACTTTGGAGAACCATTATAAAAATGTTAATTCCCAATAATAGAAAAGTTAATATACTTCAAAAAATTGAACTACATAGCAGCTATTTCTATTGCTATAACAAAATCGAAAATCAGTTCAATAAATACCAAATCTTTGCATCAACTTCAGTCACAGACACAGTCGGTCAGGTTTTGGCCTTCAACATATTTTATAGATTCATAAATTGCAATGAGTTCCACTGTCATTATTGAGACTGATGCATCAATTTTAAACATTGCTGATTTGCCTCTAACGTGGTCAACATAAGCTGCACCCAGCCCGTCCTTGTTCTTGGAACCGTCTGTAAAAACCTTTGTCCAACCAGTGTATTTAACCATTACCTGTTTTAAAATGTCATATTTTATACAGAAGTTTAAATTCTTTTTAGCCTTATTAATACAGTGTAATTCACAAAAAATTATATTGTTTATTTGTATAAGGTTTACCCATGTATCTAAGTTAAACATCTCAATAGGATTTGATTTGAAAAGGTTAATATTTTTACATTCTTTATAGACTGACCTAAGTAAGGGTTTTGGTAAACCTGGTTGAACAAAGATCATTTAGAAGTTTTATTGTTAAATGATCAGTTAATGACATATTTTAATACAGTACTTATAAGCAAGATACAGTCTCCTCAAATATGGCGGTGGAATACTTATTTCGCACTCCGTAACATGTATCGGTGTACTTCTTATAAAACCTCCGATAACTCTCAATGTTGATTTTGAATACGATCTAGTTTTTCCAAATTAGTTTTTGCACTGTTATCATAATGGAAGCAACAGTAATCAAGCCGAATTCTTATTAATGAGATATATGAAGATTGCATATGGTTAGGATGGAGACCCCAACCTGATCCTGACAAAAACCTAAGAATATTTAAGAACTTAAGGATTTTTTCTGCAGTTTCATTCACATGTTTGTTCCATCGCAAACATGAATCTAGCCATATGCCTAGGTTTTTAACATGCTTTTGTCCCTTTATGGTTTGTTCATTAATTTTGATTGTAATTTGATTCCATCTAAAGCCTCTACTGAATAAGCATAACTTTGATTTATTTGCGGATAGTTGGAGACCTATTTCATCCAATAAATGTACCATAATATTAATTGCTGTTTGTAATTCCATTTCACATTTAAGTATATCTTTATTGCTTATATATAAAACATAGTCATCTGCGTATTGGGAGATCATGACATTAGAAATTTGGCGGCATATGTTATGGGTAACTATGTTAAACAACAGGGGTGAAATAGGGTCTCCTTGCGCCAATCCTACTCTAGCGTGTCTAATTTCTGTACTATCACCGTCTTTTTCACTTTTAATCATAAGGTATCTGGTATATAAGGTATCTGGTATATAAGGTATTTCAAGTTACCTGAACTAACTAGTCTAGTACAGGTTTGCCAGAAAAGTGACGTCGAAAAAATGTTTTTAAGTGCCTCGTGTTGAGAGGTATCTGAATTAAACCTATGTATTTAATATATGTAAAGAATCTGCTATTTTTCGTAGTTCTCGAGTTTTTTTTTCAAGAGAAAGTTTAATAAATTTCTAAAAAAGTAGAAGGTTTCTTCGGTTTTTTCTTCTTTATGATTCTCTATGAACTGTGCATTAAGGAATAAATAAACAGCCTCATAATGAAAGTTGCTACAAATTCCTGTATAGTCCGTCAACTTTAGGCACGGCCTTCTTTTATTAATTTTCAACACACTTGCTCCTAAAGTGAGCCTTATTATATCGTTCTTAGGGCCATAAACCGAACTATAACATACACGTGCATAATAATATTACACACTAGTGCATAATAGAATGATCCCTAAGTTAAGTTAGTACCTAACTGCAAATGCGAGTAAACAGAGCATTTTCAATTTAACCGGGTAATACAGTTCTTTTTTGTAACAACAAAGAGGTTTTATGCCACCGAAAATCCATTTACATTTTTGAAATAAATAAATGTGTCCCTAATTAAAACGAAAAAACATGTATTATTATCAAATTATTTATAATTCACAATAATTTCTTATAAAATATTTGCATTTTATCACTAAAATTATCATTTTGAAGTAGGCTGTAATCAATCACCTTACATTTGGCGCGTGCAAAAAGAAAATTGCGCGCCATTTCCCAATTTTCCCATACATAATTAAACGATTTATGCAATACATGTTTGTTTTTTCCTCGCAAGTGTGTTGAAAAACGTCGTATGATACACGTGTGTATTGATGATTACCGTCCTCGGCTTTCTTAAGACCCTCACCTGACGGCTCGGGTCTCAATGGCGCCTCTGCGGTAATCACCAACATTACACACTTGTACCATAATGTACTATTACGGAACCTAAAAATTAACTTAACCAACTTAAAATACGATGTAAAAACTACCACTTGGTAGTTGAAGTGTCAACTTTGGGCACGGCCTTCTTTTATTAATTTACGAAACCTAAAAATTCACTTTACCAACTTAATATACGATGTAAAAACTACCATTTGGTAGTTGAACTGTTGGTCAGTCTAATTGGAAGAGGGAAAATAATATGTAAAATCTCTCAACCTTTCTAAACTCTAAACTGTGAATTAGAATTCATCTATCTTTTATTTAGTGTCTGGTAATGTTTGTTATATGGGTTATAAGATTGGGATTGCTGTTGCGTAGATGTAATAATAAGATGGCGACTACGTAAGCTCAAAATAATGTTTGAACTTATTGGATTTTGTTTGTTGTCTGTATAACACTAGTTTTTTTTTGGATTTTAAATTTCAAAGTTTCTGCCTTACATCCGAGAGGTCCTGGGTTCGAATCCCAGGTAGAGCCTAAGTTGTTTTTGAGATTTTCTGTCCTAAATTTCTCAAAAACAGCTCGGAGTCGGGAAGTTAGCGGTTTTACACCCCCGTGCCTCGGAAAACACGTAAAGCCGCTGGTCCTGCGCCTGATCTCTCTCCGGTCATGTGGGATTGCCGTCTCACCGAACTCTCAAAGTGATGGAACAGTGAGTGCACCTGTGTATTGCGTTCACACTTGTGCACTATAATATCTCCTGCGTAGTTGGCTGATCTCTGTTGAGATTGGCCACCGTGGTCGAAATCGGCCAGGAGGACTAATACTTAATGCATGCTATGAAACTCTATTAATGGCTAAAGTTATAAGAATACTGTAGACTACGCAATGATAATTGTAAAAAGGGCTGTTGTCTTTCGCAATAAATAAAAATAAACCCTGGAACTTCTGAACTGATTTTCTTAACTTCTTTCACATATAGAAAACAATGCTATGCTGAGTGCTTTGAGGTTATATTTTATTTTGATAACACACATGGTGAATAGGCAGAGACGACGTAAAAATAGAAATAAAATACCGACAGAACTAAAAATAGAAATAAACTAATAAAATTTGTATGTAGGTAGGTTAGTTTTTCAAATCTAGTTTCCTATTATTTTTAAAAATAATTCTTTTTTGATGACGCGAAAGCAGTAAATCACCATTGATCAAATACGTTTTAATATTGATACAATTAATTTATTGCTGAACATTTACAATGGATTTATTTGTGCAGATGTTACGATTATTTATTAGTTTGCCAACTACGTTTAGTGTGTTTGTATTTGCTGTATTTTTTGAGTATAAAAGCTGATCTTTTGGCAGGGTAAAGTATAGTCATTTTGACTTCAACGGTCTAATAGGACTTCCATCCGTAGGCCAAAATGCGTCTATCAGGTGTCGTTTTGCTGTGTGCGCTCGGCGTAAGTACTTTATATTTTATTTTTTACACAATTTTAGTTTTATTTATTTTTTATTTTGGGTTATTCTCTGAATACCCCGATCCACGAGGCCCCCGTACCGGAGAGCCCCGAAGATGACTTCTGATTGAGTTTCATCATCAGCTATGAGATGGTCACCTCAACTATGAGATGGTCCTAGCCATACTCTACCACGCGGGCTCAGTGCGGATTGGTGGAGGGGTGTTTTTTTTTAGTTTATTTGGGTAAACAATGGTCGTTAACCATTTGCTATTGTTTAGGTAAGTGACCAACCTTACTGTCAGATGTTATTAAGCCGCCCGAGGGCCTCTGACTAGGCTTTACGACTAATACGCGCTTACGATCTACGACTCGTCAACATCATAATTGTATAACTAATTGTGAAAACTGTATGGCTAAAGAACGACACCTTGTTTTATAAGCTTTATGTACTATAACACAGCTGTTTGTTTTCCTGAATAAAGAAAATAAAATAAATAAATAAATATCTATCGATATTAACCGGGACCAACAGCTTAACGTGCCTTCCGAAGCACGGAGATGCTTGTAAATAGACATCCACCCATCCCAAACATGACCGCGGCGCCGTAGGTTGCTTAACTTTTGGTATCACTACCAAAGAGCTGCAACCACTGCGTCACGAGCACTGATTGAGTTTATTAACATAAAAACAAATCGGGGTCCTCCGAGAGACCAGCTTCACGTGCCCCGTGACTAAAATCTAATCCTGCAATCTAAATTTCATCCACTTCCCGGTGTCTGATGGAGCCAAAATTTTGTATACATTTATTGTCGATGATAATGATTCGCAAATTCCGTGATCCGTGTTATCTTCCTCGTATGCTCCGTGAGGCTATTAAAATTAGAAGACACCCTTATTTAAATAGAGAAGATGGTTGGAAAATTCCACCAGCTTGGGATCCTGTTTTAGCCAAGAATCAAGCTTGACCCCGCACTGCAAGACCTCAAGATACTGTTAGCTCATTTTGTGTGGATAGGAACGTAACTTAATATCTTTGAGTGATTTTAGTTTATTTTTTCTTTCAAAACTATGTAATGACAACTAACACCTTAGTCTACCTGTGACCACGGACGCTGAGAAGGGTCCGAAACGTCAGGTTAAAATAAAATTTAAATACAATGCGAAATAATCCGTAAAAAGTGTCTCATTTCAATGTCTTCTGGTCGCGTAAACCGAAGAAACAAATATTTTTGTGATCTAGTAGCTAATTTTATGCACCGGCTCTTAACCAACAACGCAGGAGATATTATAGTGCACAAGTGTTAGCGCAATACACAGGTTCACGCACTGTTCTATCACTCTCAAAGTTCGGTGAGACGGCAATCCGACATGACCGGAGAGAGATCAGGCGCAGGACCAAGGCTTAACGTGCGCACCGAGGCAGGGGGTACACACCCTCACCAACTTCCTGACTCCGAGCTGTTTTTGAGAAATTCATGACAGAAAATCTCAGAAACAATTTTGGCTCGACCTGGGATTTGAAGGAATGTTATGCAGAAACTTTGCCACTACACCAACGATTCAGTTACTAAAAATATTTTTATTTGCTAACTATGTTGACGGCTGCGTTGGTCTAGTGGTCACACACCTCACCTGTTGCGGGTTCGAATCATGTTAAGGGCAAATGTTTGTGTGATTAGCACGAGCATTTGTTCCTGAGTCATGCGTGGGTGTTTATAAATGTATTTAAGTATTTCTATCCGTTATCCTAGTCACCACAGCACAAGCTATCGCTTAGTTTGGGGCTAGGTGATTGGTGTGTTCGTTGAAACATTTTTAATGTGTATTTTTTTATATTTTTTTGCAGGTACTGAGCGTGAAGGCAGCACCAAAAAGTGAGTAAGATGTAGATTAATATAAGACATAGCGCGTCGTGTTTATGTTGAACTAGCTGTGCCCGCGACTTCGTCCGCGTGGAATTTTAACTGTTACCGCCTTCACCGCGTGGAGGTACTCCCAGCCTATGCTACTGTTTAACATGACCCAAATGCAGGCATACCTGCGACTCTATAACAGGTACACACAATGAGTTCCCTTAGTTAGGTAGGGTGATTAATTCATCCCAAGTTTAGGCCAGTTAACACTTAGTCACTTGGCGTCAGTTATTATATATTTAACTGTCTAGGTAAAACTCAATCAAATGAAAAAATCCCATCAAATTCAGTCCTGTAGTTTCTGATATTCAATTTCCTGCCTACACTCTTAGTCTATTGGCGTGATTATTGCAAGTGATGCTGAGTCAAATAAAAAAAGTCCCATTAAAATCGGCCCAGTAGTTTCCGAGATTCAATTTTCTGCCTACCCCCTTAGTCTATTGGCGTGATTATTTCTATCCTTCTTTACCTTCCAAGTAATGTTGAGTCAAATAAAAAAAAGTCCCATTAAAATCGGTTTAGTAGATTCTGAGATTCAATTTCCTGCCTGCCCCCTAAGTTCATCGGCGTGATTATTTATATCCCAGTTTACTCTCCAGGTGATACTGAGTCAAATAAAAAAAGTCCCGTCAAAATCGGTCCAGTAGATTCTGAGATTAGCCCGGACAAACAGACAGACAGACAAAAATTTTGAAAATTGTTGTTTTGGCTTCTATTACGGTAATTAAGACCCCCTGTAACAATTTTTCATAAAAATCTTCAATGTACAGAAATCGATCTTTTACAGTCTTATTATATGTATAGATAGCTGTGCCCGTGACTTCGTCCGCGTGGAATTTTAACTGTTACCGCCTTCACCGCGTGGAGGTACTCCCAGCCTATGCTACTGTTTAACATGACCCAAATGCAGGCATACCTGCGACTCTATAACAGGTACACACAATGAGTTCCCTTAGTTAGGTAGGGTGATTAATTCATCCCAAGTTTAGGCCAGTTAACACTTAGTCACTTGGCGTCAGTTATTATATATTTAACTGTCTAGGTAAAACTCAATCAAATGAAAAAATCCCATCAAATTCAGTCCTGTAGTTTCTGATATTCAATTTCCTGCCTACACTCTTAGTCTATTGGCGTGATTATTGCAAGTGATGCTGAGTCAAATAAAAAAAGTCCCATTAAAATCGGCCCAGTAGTTTCCGAGATTCAATTTTCTGCCTACCCCCTTAGTCTATTGGCGTGATTATTTCTATCCTTCTTTACCTTCCAAGTAATGTTGAGTCAAATAAAAAAAAGTCCCATTAAAATCGGTTTAGTAGATTCTGAGATTCAATTTCCTGCCTGCCCCCTAAGTTCATCGGCGTGATTATTTATATCCCAGTTTACTCTCCAGGTGATACTGAGTCAAATAAAAAAAGTCCCGTCAAAATCGGTCCAGTAGATTCTGAGATTAGCCCGGACAAACAGACAGACAGACAGACAGACAGACAGACAAAAATTTTGAAAATTGTTGTTTTGGCTTCTATTACGGTAATTAAGACCCCCTGTAACAATTTTTCATAAAAATCTTCAATGTACAGAAATCGATCTTTTACAGTCTTATTATATGTATAGATGTTATAAAAAAAATACTTGCACACGTTTTCTCACTCTTGCTGTTTACAAAACTCTAGCCATTCAGTGTCGTCCAAAGCACGAAGATACTTTTAAATAGACGTCACTTATATGGTCGGAATGGTCACTACTATGGCCCAAATAACTTTGGTAATCACTACCAAAGATAATGAAAGGCCTTTTCCAATATCTTTGTCACTACCTAAGCGCTGCCACTTCTTCGCCACCAGCAACTTGGTGGTCAAAATTACTAAATATTAGTCATTCATTAGCTATGTAATTAAACTTTGTCCAGGGTCCCCTAAGGCCCCTGTTAAGTTAGTAAATGATGTCATAAACTTCTTGAGTGTCATCGAATCCGGGAAGTGGGGTACGTAAATTGTATGCAATCTTGCACGGGGCAGACACGGGGACACTTTTCTATTGATGTTAAAAAAACCGGCCAAGTGCGTGTCGGACCACGCATAAAGTAGGGTTCCGTAGTCAATTTTGGCACCGCGCTGTTTTGCATTTCTTGCATCATCATCATCTCCCTAGCCGTCAATGTCGTCATTGTATATTTTTATATTATTTATAATTTCGAAAGTATTCATCACAGGATATCCGAAACAATTTTAAATAAGAGTTTCCGTGCCTGTTTCTTTACATGAGAGATTTGAAGTTTATAGGTCCAAGACTCGCAAATGGTAAAGCTGATACAAAAGTATTGTACGGAAACCCTATCTTATTTTCATAGTCCTTTTCGACGATACTCCACACAAAGGGGTGCACTAAAAAAATATAATCCCCCCCCCCCCCTTTTCATGTATAGGGAGGTACCCTTAAAAAGGGGTAATTTTAATTTTTATTGTGAAGCATCCTCGAACCAAGTTACATGCAAATCAGTCCATAAACGTAGAAGATATTCTGCTGTGACAGACTAGGACGGACTGAACGATCTTATAAGGGTTCCTTGTCTGACTATGGAACCCTAAAAAGCTAACTTTATAAATAAACAAATATATGATACACCATGAAGCTAGAAACAAACTTGCTACGGGTGCCTGCGTTATAGTATTACTTAAGCGCAGGGGGTAACTTTGACCCATTCTGTAAAAAGTGTGAACCTCAAACAATTTTATTTTGATAGCAAATGGCGTATAAGTATTTACGTCATTCGGTAAATGGTGTCATAAATGTAAGTAAAACAGTGAACTAAACACAGTAAACAGTAAAATAAACTTATTTATTACTGGGTCAAAGTTACCCCATAGGCTAAAGTATTACACGCACGGTAAGAAGATAATACGCATCCGAAAAAATAAAACGAGAAAACAACCTACAGTCATTTGAAAATCCTTCCATAGTTCCAAAGGAATATTATTAATTTACTAGTATTTCCTATATAAATAAATTTCGACACTTAAACGCAGTCTCAAACTTTGGCATTTCTTTTTGTAACTTCTTACAAAACTTTACTTTTTTGTCACTAAATATATATACACTCTTTTGCAAAAAAAAACGGGCACCTAAGGAAATTTACGTTCTAAGGTCGATTTGAGTTAATTAAATGAAATTTATTTCTTTGACGTAGTCTGTATACTTATAATCGTGTAAATTAATGCGTGTGAAGTGAGTTCGGGCAACTAAAAGAAAAAAAAAAACGATGGATTCTTTAAAACCGATGTACACGCCCAAACAATAAGAAGTGGTCGGCAATAAAGATAAGATTTTTTTTTACTTTTTTTAATTAAATAAAGTTACAAATGTAAAAACCTAATACCGAATGTGACCTCCTCTTGCCAAAATCACAGCTTGAATCCTCCTGGGCATGCTTTCCACGATGTTTTTAATAACGTTTTGAGGAATTCGTTCCCACTCTTCTGCAATGACTCTTTTTAGCTCCCCGATGTTTTGTGGAGCAGGTTGCACTGATTTTACACGTCTCTTTAGAACATCCCAGACATGCTCAATTGGGTTGAGGTCAGGACTTCGAGCTGGCCAATCTAAACGACGGATCCCAACTTCTTGCATGTACGCTTCCACGTCGCCAGAACGGTGCGAGCGAGCATTGTCGTCCATAAAAATGGAATCTTCCCCAAGTGCAGTCAATGTGGGTTGTGCATATGGAATTAGGACTTCCATTATGTACCGATGTGCATTTAATGTTCCATTTTCTATGAAAACTAACTCCGTACGCTCCGTCGAATTAATTGCTGCCCAAAACATAACGGAGCCTCCGCCATAAGGAGTGATTTCTTCGAAACACACTTCCGCATAGCGTTCCCGTGGTCTTCGCAGCACTCGCCGGCGTCGGTCCTCTCCACACAAAGCGATTCTAGCTTCATCAGAAAACAATACTTTATTCCAGTCCTCCAGAGTCCATGAAGCACAGTTCCGAGCAAACTGAAGTCGAGCAACACGGTGCTCACGGAGTAATTTAGGGCCCCGAGCTGGGTGGTAACTCCTGATATTGGCAGCCAAAAGCCTCCTCCTGACCGTCCACAAGCTAACTTCTACTCCTCTTACTTCTTCAAGGCTCTTCTTCAGGTCCACACTTGACGCCTTACGATTCCGCAACGCCTGACTCACCAAAAAGCGGTCATCTCTTGGTTCTGTGCATCGTTTTCTTCCCGAACCGGGTCTTCTTTTGACCGAACCGGTCTCTTGATACCGTTGCCAAGTCCTCTGGACAGTTGAACGACTCACATTTAGCCGCTGAGACACGTAAGTTTGCGAACAACCTTCTTCAAGTAGGGCTATAATTTTACCGGCCCTTATCGCTTTATCACTCATATCAAAAAGTGGTATTTAATGTAAAAATAAAGATTAAATTGTTTAATTTGCAGAAAATGTCCAAAAAGTTTTAAAATATCGTAATCAGTTAAAAATCGTTTCAGCAATTCGCGCCATTAGTAAAGCAATTTTAGAATAATCCACAATAATCATTAATTTTCTTTTATTACTTTCAAATTTTAAATTTGGAACGTAAAGAATCATGCCCGGATGCTTCAAATAACATGCCAATACATCGTCAAATTAATAAAACCTATTTCTTGTTCTTCTTCATTAAAGTAGAGGAAAAAATCTAAAGTGCCCGTTTTTTTTGCAAAAGAGTTTATATACTACATATTTTTTATTATCTTATATTTTTTAGAGGCTTTTACCAGATTGGCATGTCAGCCCCATTGAATCTTAATCTAGGTACAGGTTGCACTTAAATACTAAACTATTCTAACTATTCTGTTTTTCAAACACGCGCCCACACACACACGCTCACCACACACACCCACACACACACACACACACACACACACACACACACACACACATATATATATATAAGTTACATACATACATACATAAGTTAGAATGTTACACAGTACATATATCATTTATTATTTTATTTTTCTCCATCACTTGTCTACATAATTAATTGCACGACTGTCCGAGGAGGTGAGAGGCTGGTGACCTGTAACACAGGTATTTTATACCTAGCATAGGCACCAGTCTCACACAAACATTTCATTTAATTGTATCTCAATTGTTGTCCAACTGTAAATGTGTTTGTGATGAGAAAATAAAGATTTATTATTATTATTATTATTATTATTATTCTACATGAAAGAATACTAATTATGCAAAATCATTTCAACCAACAAACTTGCAGCCTCGCTTGTTGGCTCTGCCAAGATGCTAAGAAAAGGTTGAGCGTCATGCTTATTTAAATTACTACTAACATAGCTTTTAAAATTTATTGTTACTAACAAATACATAATATGGACTATGTCTGAAATAAATTGTTTTTTTTTTTAATTGAATTTTTGCATAATTAGGTCTTTTTCAGTTAGAAACTTAGCACATTCCACAAGGATGTGATAATATACGTCATCCACCCTATCACACAGGTCACAGTTTGGGCAAATATTTATGCACATTAAGATATTTCATGATGGCCAGTTCTCATTGTGTTAACAAATAAATATGTTTTGCAGCTCAAGATTATATTGAAACGGAAAGCGGTAAGTCGATAAATTCAATTTTCAAATAATAAAAAATAATTTTTTGAAATAAGAAATTCATAAAATAGCTTTAGAATTTGATGGAAGGTTTACAATAACTTACTAACCGTATTTATATTTCGTTGTAGCATACAATGAAGCCGAGTCGGAATTCTGTAAGTCATCTGGAATCTTAATTGTTGAAAAGACTTTACTTAAAATTGCTTCTCGCTGAAAAGTGCAACAAATATTTAAATTTGAAACTGAAATGATGTGATATCTTACGGCCGGTTTTAATATTCTATCTACCTTTGACTTGAAGTTAGATAACTGTGGGGAGCTGCAAAGTGAGTTGACCAAGTCCGGGAAATTGCGGTGAATGCCTGTGGCCTCTCGGCTAACGGTGAACCCGCCACGTCCCCGACTCACATGGCACCGGAGGGCACCGTCAGGTTTTTAGTGGGTACGCGGGTTCTCTCTCTGAGACCTAGAGTCCCACATAACCCCCAGCTGCCCCCGCGGCTAGTGGGTATGCGTAACAGCATTTCCCTGACGTTAAAAATAAGATTACTATGGGGTGAGCACGAACAACTATCGTAACGTTTTCGTAGCGTTTATCTAGCTTCAATTTGTATGGGGAAACTGTCAGTTTCTGACGTTTAGATGGCACGAAAACGTTACGATAATGTTCGTGCTCACCCCTCTGTTCGTTTCATACAATCTGAGGTACAAAAATGCCGTTTGTGTAATACTAACAGCTATCTTTTTTCCACTCAAAGGTATATTTAAATAGAATTGAATAGAATATTCAAACCGGCGAATATTTAATATTTTTACAAATAGAATCCCTAGCCTCTGAAATAGTTAGTTGCTTTGGCTTTTAATTTGTTGCTGTCTAATTCAGATTTAACCAAAATGAACTTAACAATTTAAATTAAACTTCAACATTAGCTGATGAAGAATTAATTGAGATATCGGAATCAACTGAAAATGGCGTCAAAGAAGAAAAAGAGATTATCAAGAAAAAAGAGAAGGAGCGAGCTGAAAACTCTTACTATGGATCTCATGGATTCTATGGTTAGTTAAGATGTTATTATATAATTCAGCTTTGATTGTATTTGACTAATATTTCCTTTCCTTTCCTTTGACAAGTTCTTTTGACAACATGGCAAACCAATTTTCAACAGAAAACTGCTTAAAACCATGACATATTGTGACTAATTTATGTTTTTTCGTTTGAAATTCTAAAACTGATGTTATTTGAAGCTGGCACGGGCTGGTTTTCATGAAAATAGAGGTATTTCATATTTACCAAATGATCTGGTAAGTTGAATGTTTCCGAAATTCGAAACCACATTAATCGAACGAATATGAGCGCGGATGAAATTAACTATAATACACAGCATATAACTTATATGCTGGTTATCTTAGTTGTAACATACGCGGCCCTCAAAATTTTGCGATTAATGAAATCTTACCGGTTATTTGCGTGATGCAGCCATTTGGGCCAAATCATGCCCAATTCATCTTCGTAGCTTAAATATCCGCTTTTTTCAGATAAGTAAAGTTCCATAAACACTGAAATTTGTTAAATTGTGTTATTAAAAGGGAAATGCCTTGTTTGAGACTTAATGCATATTAGGTTTAGGATGATTCACATACACTTCTTACTAAGAAAATAGTGGCGTGGCGGTAGGAGGTAAAACCCAAACGATATTTGAATATAATCTATTAACTTATCTGGTTTTGGTGGCTTGATCAATAAGTAGTCTAACGCTTATTTCTGCTAGTGCTAGCCATTGGTGTAATTGTAAGTCATGCCCCAAACTTCAACATCTACGAGTTAGAATCATTGGTAACAAAATGACGATTTCATAAAAGGAATTAACCAACGGCTTAGTGACCAGCCGTTTATGTGTTTTTTTGGTTCAGGCCTGCTTCACCGATATCAGTAAAGCTTCAGCCCCCCTTCTCTGTAGGCCACAAGCTTGAACTTGGTAAGACCCAAAAAATGCGAACGAAACGGCCTCTGTATCGAACACACTTGTTCGTTTCACCTACCTTCAGCGTTAAATCAATATCTCCATCCACAGGTCAGTCAGCACCATGGCTGCCATCGCCGCCCCAGCAGCCGTTGCCATGGCAACAGTACCCATGGCACCTGCTTCCACAGCAGCCGCTTCCGCCCAGCCCTGGTCTGCCACCCCCGTGGCAAAGCTATCCATGGTTCCCGTTCCCAATTGGACCACCTACGGGTTCGCCAATATACGGACCACCATCGCTCCCACCTCCAGGTTATGGACCCCCGGTGAACGGTGGACCACCATCGATCCCACCTCCAGGCTATGGACCACCAGTGAACGGAGGACCACCATCGCTTCCACCTCCAGGTTATGGACCCCCGGTGAACGGTGGACCACCATCGATCCCACCTCCAGGCTATGGACCACCAGTGAACGGAGGACCACCATCGCTTCCACCTCCAGGTTATGGACCCCCGGTGAACGGTGGACCACCATCGATCCCACCTCCAGGCTATGGACCACCAGTGAACGGAGGACCACCATCGCTTCCACCTCCAGGCTATGGACCCCCGTTGAACGGACCAGTGTCTCCGATTGCACCAGTCGCACCAATAGCACCAATAGCACCACCTCCTCCGGTTCAACCAGGTACGTTTTGATTTATAGCCTGGAAACACATTCGGCACAATGTCGCCGCGAAACGCGACAATTGTGACGCGGTAATTGGATGACACTCTCTGTGAGAAGCAACTCGAGGCGAGAGCAAGTCGCAGGTGTGATTCAGGCTACACCTGCACCTTAATGAAGGATATATTATTAACACGTTAAAAGTCTTTATAGCGGCCTCCATTTTAGAAAAGCAGGTGCAATTTCAACTTTTCTAATGTCTGGATTGCCGAACGGTGTAGACACACGGACCAGATTCCCATGGACGCGGGTCAGATCCCCGCCTCAGACGGTTAAATTTTTCTGCTACAAAATATTAATAAATAATAACCAACAACATCACATACATTGATTTGACTCCGTGGTAAGTAGTTTAAGCACTTGTGTTACAGATATCAGAATCAACAGTGGTATTACAAATAAACTGAAATAAATACATAACATCCAGACCAGTACAAACAGACCTGTTCATGCACACAAATGTTTGTACAGTGCGGGGATCGAACCCGCGACCTCTTGGTTAATAGTCATCTTCTTGACCATTACACCAAAGTGGTCGTTAAATATTATCATTAAGCTGAATTAAATTAATGGGTATTTTTTGCAGGGAACACGATACTGTCGCAGTCTTCTCAGAAAACCTCGTCAGAATCGCAACAGTCCCAGCAATCTTCGTCAACGCAAAGCACTTCATCGTACAGGAAATCTAGTGGTAAGAAACTCTAAATTGACTTATTTATTTTATTTTATTTTATTTATTTATTTCGAGCTACAATAGGCCCATATTATAAATACCTTACAGACTAACATACATACAAATATAACTTATAAAAATAAAACAATACACTATTTAGTCGGCGTAGTGTTACGCAACTTGGTGTTGGGTATCCGTCCACGAAATCGACGATACACAACACCCTTCGGCCAAAATTCTTCCTTCGTGAAGGTGAAATTGACTTAAACCCTTACCCCAACCAATTATACATGTTCATCTTCGGGGTTCTCCGGAGCGGGGCCTCGGGGATCGGGGTACTAAGGGAATATTGTGGTGCCCTCTACCGTTCGCCATCACAAGCGAATGCCTAACGGTGGCAAGCACGACAGCAAGCGCTGATACGGCTCCTTAGGCTAGATGGAGCTGTTAGCCTAGTACCGGCCTAGTACCGCACATGAACCGCGGCATAAAAGATTTAGATTCTGAATAATATAGATAGACAAATCAAGATGATGTCTATCGGACCTTGGTGCTCGACAATAACAACCGGTCGGTAGGAAGCGCTTCCCTTTGGCTTCCTAACTCTAAATCCGTTGTGCAAAAAATATCCCTTGAGCCAGCTCACATTTGCGGGTTACTGTCGTCGCAACTGTCAGCGACTGTCTGCGACTTTAGCAGTGACGATTTGTTGACACGCGATTCGCAGCGAGTAACGGCGAGAGTATGCCATGCCACATATTAAATTTATTTATTCAAGCTTAATTACACACTAAAAATTACACAAAATGTGGACTTAACGCCATGGAGCATTCTCTACCAGTCATATCTATGGGCTATGCAGAAATAAAATGTTGGCGATGCGATATCTGCATATGTGCAAGGCTCTTACCTAATGCACATCTGCCTAAATTTTCGTGACTTTTTGAAATAAATTCTTGAATACCTTTTTCAGATACACAAGGATCCGTTGGAAACAGTCCAGGTAACAATTATTATTATTTATTTTATTCATTTAAAACTTTATTGCACAAGAAATGTACAAATGGTGGACTTAATGCTAAAAGCATTTTCTGCCAGTCAACCTCAAGGTCATGCAGAAAGAAGGCCATGATTGAGTTTCGTTTCGGTATAGTTACCTTTAGATAAGAGTCGTGAGACAAACGGCACAAACTAATCCATATTATGAGACACGTGCATTACTAACCTTCAACCGTTGGATATGAGATGTAGTATAATATTTAAGATGATTCAAGACTTGCAAGCACTTTTACTCATCATAGCCAAAGAGACACACGAAAATAAAAATAAATAGGATTTAGGTGCTAATTTAATTTAAATTTTGCCTACCTCGGTAATGGGGCAATTCACATTACTCTTCCAGTGATCACCACGTCAGAGGAAGATTCCAGCTACTCGGAAACGCAGCAAGCTGGCCAGGCCGCCCAACAAAGTGGATCTTACACAGACCAGACTACCACCAGTAAGTATCCTATACATCATCAGCCTATATACGTCCCACTGCTGGGCACAGGCCTCACCTCAACTATGAGGTGGTGCGAGCCATACTCCACCACGCGGGCTCAGTGCGGATTGGTGGAAGGGTGTGTGTAAGGTAAGTGACCAACCTTACTGTCAGATGTTATTGAGCCGCCCGAGGGCCTCAGACCACGCTTAACAACTAATATCTATCGATATTAACCGGGACCAACAGCTTAACGTCCTCGCCTTCCGAATCACGGAGATGCTTGTAAATAGACGTCCACCCATCCCAAACATGACCGCCGCGCCGTAGGTTGCTTAACTTTTGGTATCACTACCTAACCACTGCGCCACAAGCACCTCTAAGTATTCTATACGACTATTTACAAACCGCTAACAGTATAGTGAGGTTGATGAACTGTCGTAAAAATATAGAGAATAAAAAATTTGTAGTCCTGTTCAAATTTTAAAATTTAATAAGAAGATAGTTCTAATGATGCGGGTTCGATCCCCGCACTGTAAATACATTTGTGTGCATGAACATGTCTGTTTGTACTGATCTGGGTGTGGTATGTATTTAAGTTGACTGCCTCGTTGGTGTAGTGGCAAAGTTTCTGCCTTACATCCGAGAGGTCCTGGGTTCGAATCCCAGGTCGAGCCAAAAATTGTTTCTGAGATTTTCTGTCATGAATTTCTCAAAAACAGCTCGGAGTTGGAAAGTTGGCGGTGCTACACCCCCGTGCCTCGGAAAGCACGTTAAGCCGTTGGTCCTGCGCCTGATCTCTCTCCGGTCATGTCGGATTACCGTCTCACCGAACTTTGAGAGTGATGGAACAGTGAGTGCACCTGTGTATTACGATCACACTTGTGCACTATAATATCTCCTGCGTAGTTGGCTGATCTCTGTTGAGATTGGCCGCCGTTGTCGAAATCGGCCAGGAGGACTATATGTATTTAAGTTTATTTGTAATACCACTGTTGATTCTGATATCTGTAACACAAGTGGTTAAGCTACTTACCACGGAGTCAGATCAATGTGTGTGATGTTAAAAAAAAATAAGATCATCAGGAGATAGTTTCAATGTTCTTTTTTTTTGGACCAACCAACTAAATAGAGTAATTTTATTGAAAATTTATTTTTTCAGCTACTCAAGGAGCTAACGGAGTCCCAGGTAATTGATAAAATTAATTACACATATTGTAACCAATATTTTATTTTTTATTTTTGGGAGTAGGCTTCACTTAATTAGATTTAAGTGTACCTACTCATGTACTATATGTACTTATAAGAATGTTTTATTTTAATTATCTTATGTTGCTGTGCCCTGCTGGGAGTATTTGTTGTACTATTAATAGTCTGCTGTATGTATAATTGCAACTAATAAAAATAAATAAATAGATAAATTGCTTTCCGCTCACTGGGAGCGTTCCTATGAACATTTTCAACTAAATCACGATTAACAACGCTGAGCAGTAAGCAAGATCGTTAAGGTGCTTGTCCACCGGTGCGGAGCGAGTCGCGTAGCCGAGAAACGGAGAAATATTTACCAATAGGGTTGCACAAAATCTTTTTCGTTTTTTTTTATTCCTCCCTAATGTGGTCTCAATATTTTAAATAACTTTATTAATTAACTATATATTTACTACTTTTTTGATGATATCCACAGTGACTACCGAGGAAACTGATGAGACGAACTACTCATCAGGACAGCAAGCACAACAGTCTTCTCAAGCCAACGGAGCGTCGTCTAGAAGGCAGACCACGACGAGTAAGTAACGCCCACATATGAAATAAAAAACTCAAAAAATAACACGCTTTTGTTGCTAACTAAAGAAGAGAAAATAATTTCTTGATTACAAAGAGTTTATATACTAGAGTAAAAAGCGTGGGGTGCACTTTATGTCTTTTTCATAATTCTCTTTTTTTAGTTGCAAATAATAGAATGATTTTAATATATTCAACTAAGCACCCCACGCTTTTTACTCTACTGTAATATAAATTCTATGTACTCAGAAATAATTTCCTCTTTCTTAGTAAGCAATGAAAGCGAATTTTTTAGTTTTTTAAACTATCATTATTTTTTATTTTTTTTAGTTAATAAGGATAGTGGAAAACTTATATCAAATTATTTCATTGTCATCGGTAATTGATACGTGTGCAAAGTTTCGAATTAATCCGAATGCTGAAAGTTGGTGAAAATTGAGCTCAAAGATCCCGTTAAATACATACATACAGCCCGAGCTAATAAAAGCGTGTTTTTTTTGACGTGACAACGTCTTATAAATTGGTTTGCCGGGTGACACTTCAAGAAACTGCGTTACGCTGCTCCGCTCACGTTCCGCGCTCACAATGAGAGCGAGTGAGAGGCACGCGCTCACAATGAGAGCGAGTGAGACAGACATAAAAAGTGAAAGGCACGCTTCCCTTCCACTCGAGCACAGTTAACCCGCCTAAGAGCGAGAGAGACAGAGCGAGAGAGAGAGAGTGAGAGAGATAGGCATACACACCGGTTCATGTTATACGAATGAATATTCACATTAAAATTATTTTACCACTCAAAGTCGTTGTCACGTAAAACTTTCGCCCGTATACCGACTTTACAGGCAACCAATTTTTTTTTCATTTGACTTCGTTCGCGCAAAATGGAGGCATTTAATCGGGATAAAAAGTAGCCTATCATCTTAGTCGGCTTTATACCACATCTGTATACTAAATTTCATCAAAGTCAGTTCAGTTGTTACAGTTGTTTGACGGACAAACAAACAAACAAACAAGCTTTCACATTTAAATTATTAGTGTGACTGCATCATGCGAGTTGGGATGATGACACCTATCTTAAATATTGTCAAAAACATGGTGTTTAAAAAAACATAGCCCCTATAAGTTAATACAACCAATATATTTCAAAAAAGCTGTAGAAACCAATTTTTAAACACGCAAAACGCAATAAATATTCGGTCAATTGACTCCGATTTCTGACACATGACCGTGACGTCACAATCATTTATTACCATACGAAATCTATGGAGGCAGACCGTTTTGACAGACAATAAAAAGTATGTCAACGATTGGTGGTGTCGTCTAGCCAATTAAATTAGTTTTACTTAGCATCAAGAAAATGAAAGTAAAATTATTTTCACATTTATAATATTATTGTGATTGTGCGTCGTACGAGAACGTCATTTAATGATAATTTAATATTTTTGACATAGCAACATATAAACTGAAAGTATAATTTATTTTAATGTTTCAGCTACCCAAGGATCTACGGGCAACCCAGGTAAAAATAATCTCTATTATAAATAAAAAATGACCTCAAAAATTCCGTTACATACATGCATACACCCCGATCTAATAAAAGCGTGTTAAAAATGAATCGCTAAATGTACTGCGAGGGATGAATCTCGAGCACCGTTTAGTTTATTCTTTTTTCGACCATAGACTTTATTTTGACGACCACTTTGGTGTAATGTTAAGAAGTTGACTATTAACCAAGAGGTCGCGGGTTCGATCCCCGCACTGTACTAACATTTGTGTGCATGAACATGTCTGTTTGTACTGGTCTGGGTGTGATATGTATTGATTTAAGTTTATTTGTAATACCACTGTTGATTCTGATATCTGTAACACGAGTGCTTAAGCTACAACTTGTAACTGTTACATTGTTTTTCGTTTCAAGGATTGAATATTCTATTCTAAATAAATAAATTATGAACCATCGCCTAAATTGTGCATCTTTCTTTGTTTGTTGATTTTTTTATTATTTTTTGTGGTGTGCAATAAAGTGTTCTCTATCTATCTATAAAATCGTTGGTTTCACAAGATGTACAATAAGCAAAGCGCTTATTATTATTTTTTATTTCGTTTCAACGAGCACACCAATTACCTAGCCCCAAACTAAGCGTTAGCTTGTGCTATGGTGACTAGAATAACGGATAGAAATACTTAAATATATTTATAAACCCCCATGACACAGATACAGAAGCTCGTGCTCTTCACACAAACATTTTCCCCTAGTAGGATTCGAACCCGCTACAGCCGGTTTTGTAGTCTGGTCCTCAGATTACTAGACCATAGCTGTCGTTGTGAATTAATTATATATTGATTTACTTACAGCTACTATCAGCTCTGAAGAGTACTACTCCAGCAACTCGGCTGCACAGCAGTCGAGCCAAGCCTCCCAGTCGCAGTACGCTTCGTCTCATACGAAGACAACGGGACCAGGTAACTACTACACAATGGTCATTTAAGTCCTTGATACTTGCTTTTTGACTGCCTTCTTGGTGTAGTCGCAAAGTTTCTGCCTTACATCCAAGAGGTCCTGGGTTCGAATCCAAGGTCGAGCCTAAATTGTTTCTAAAATTTTCTGTCATGAATTTCTCAAAAACAGCTCGGAGTTGGAAAGTGGCGGTGTTATACCTCCGTGCCTCGGAAAGCACGTTAAGCCGTTGGTCCTGCGTCAGATCTCTCTCCGGAACTTTGAGAGTGGTGGAACAGTGAGTGCACCTGTGTATTGAGCTCACACTTGTGCACTATAATATCTCCTGCGTAGTTGGCTGATCTAGATAATTTCATTAAATCCATTCAATATTTCATTCGTGGAACTTTCGACAATAATCCATCCTTACAAACTTTCGCGTTTATAACATAAGTAGGATTAAATAATGTTTTTTCCCCAGGTATTCCTGCTACTCAAGGCACGCCAGGAACAGCAGGAACTAAAGGAACAGAAGGAACTCCAGGCTATCCAGGATATCCAGGAACACCAGGAACGCCAGGAACACCAGGCACTCCAGCTACTCCATCAACACCTGCTACACCAGCAACACCAGCTACACCGGCAACTCCAGCCACTCAAGGTAAGGCAATTTTTTTACAATATGTACACACACATCTGAAGAAAAAATTGGCCTGATATTAGGTGAAGTTTAAATCCACAATCACTTGCAAGATACAACTTATTAAAAAACTAATTGAATCAAACAGATTTTTTAAACAACAGCGAAGGGGTTTCTTTTGGATGTTGTAGGTTTCTTACCGCAATATTGATATATCTTGGCTGGCTTGCAGCCTAAAGAGTACTTATAGAAATTCAGCTGATGCGTCAGTGTCTCGGTAGTTCAATTAGTTTACTATAGTAACATACAAAATAAAAACAAGGAAGCTTTCAATTAATTTATCACCCCCACATTTAATCTCTATGGTAGTAGGTATCTTCGTCTAATTGGAAATAACGACGCAACAGATTTGTAATTTTTTTATAAACCTCGTATGTTTTGGGAGTTGAGTTTTAAACATTGGGGCTTAATAACGTTTTATTTTTTGAATCACAACCAGGTCACTACCCAAGAGGGCCAGGCCATCATCCAAGAGGACCAGGTCATTACCCAACAGGACCAAGGCCAGTAACGCCTGGTGGTCCAGCTTATCCAGGTACCCCAGTTACTCCAGGCACGCCAGGCACGCCAGGCACACCAGGTCAACCAGGTACTCCAGGCACACCAGGTCAACCAGGAACTCCAGGAAATCCAGGCACACCATCTCAACCAGGAACGCCAGGTACACCAGCTCAACCAGGAACGCCAGGCACACCAGCTCAACCAGGAACGCCAGGCACACCAGCTAAACCAGGAACGCCAGGCACACCAGCTCAACCAGTAACGCCAGGCACCCCAGCTACTCCAAGCACGCCAGGCACTCCAGCCACTCCAAGCGCGCCTAGCACGCCAAGCACCCCAGCTACTCCAAGCACGCCTAGCACACCAGCTACTCCAAGCACGCCAAGCACCCCAGCTACTCCTAGCACCCCAGCTACTCCAAGCACGCCAAGCACCCCAGCTACTCCAAGCACGCCAGGCACACCAGCTAAACCAGGAACTCCAGGAACGCCCGGAACGCCAGGCACTCCAGGAACGCCAGGAACTCCAGGCACACCAGCTCAACCAGGAACGCCAGGCACACCAGCTCAACCAGGAACGCCAGGTAAATTTTATCTCAAAAATTTGTAATTATTCTAAATCATGCCGTTATTATATACGTTACTAATTTCCATGTTGATATCTAATACATTCACGTATTTCACATAAACAATTATTGGCTCGATTTGGGATTCAGAGCCAGGACATCTTGAATGTGAGGCGAAAAATTCGCCACTTTACCAACAAAGCAGTCAGCTACTTTTGCATTTCTGACACAGTAAAACAAATTTCCGAAATACGCACTTTTTTCAGTTTCCCATGCTTGTTGTTTAGCCAAATACTGGCTTGACCAAATAATTTGAAAGCGAATAAAATTAAATTTCGAAACAGTCCGAAGATTTTATTCACTTGTAAAGGTACAAAAGAACAAAAACGGCAATTCCATAAGTAAAAAAGTCCTAAAATTATAATCTCAAAATAAAAACAAGGAAGCTTTCAATTAATTTATCACCCCCACATTTAATCTCTATGGTAGTAGGTATCTTCGTCTAATTGGAAATAACGACGCAACAGATTTGTAATTTATTTATTAACCTCGTTTGTTTTGGGAGATGAGTTTTAAACATTGGAGCTTAATAAATTTTTATTTTTTGAATCACAACCAGGTCACTACCCAAGAGGGCCAGGCCACCATCCAAGAGGACCAGGTCATTACCCAACAGGACCAAGGCCAGTAACGCCTGGTGGTCCAGCTTATCCAGGTACCCCAGTTACTCCAGGTACGCCAGGCACGCCAGGCACACCAGGTCTACCAGGAACTCCAGGCACACCAGGTCAACCAGGAACTCCAGGAAATCCAGGCATACCATCTCAACCAGGAACGCCAGGTACACCAGCTCAACCAGGAACGCCAGGCACACCAGCTCAACCAGGAACGCCAGGCACACCAGCTCAACCAGGAACGCCAGGCACACCAGCTCAACCAGGAACGCCAGGCACCCCAGCTACTCCAAGCACGCCAAGCACTCCAGCCACTCCAAGCACGCCTAGCACGCCAAGCACCCCAGCTACTCCAAGCACGCCTAGCACACCAGCTACTCCAAGCACGCCAAGCACCCCAGCTACTCCTAGCACCCCAGCTACTCCAAGCACGCCAAGCACCCCAGCTACTCCAAGCACGCCAGGCACACCAGCTCAACCAGGAACGCCAGGTACACCAGCTCAACCAGGAACGCCAGGCACACCAGCTCAACCAGGAACGCCAGGCACACCAGCTCAACCAGGAACGCCAGGCACACCAGCTCAACCAGGATCGCCAGGCACCCCAGCTACTCCAAGCACGCCAAGCACTCCAGCCACTCCAAGCACGCCTAGCACGCCAAGCACCCCAGCTACTCCAAGCACGCCTAGCACACCAGCTACTCCAAGCACGCCAAGCACCCCAGCTACTCCTAGCACCCCAGCTACTCCAAGCACCCCAGCTACTCCAAGCACGTCAAGCACTCCAGCCACTCCAAGCACGCCTAGCACGCCAAGCACCCCAGCTACTCCAAGTACGCCTAGCACACCAGCTACTCCAAGCACGCCAGGCACACCAGCTCAACCAGGAACGCCAGGCACACCAGCTCAACCAGGAACTCCAGGAACGCCCGGAACGCCAGGCACTCCAGGAACGCCAGGAACTCCAGGCACACCAGCTCAACCAGGAACGCCAGGCACACCAGCTCAACCAGGAACGCCAGGTAAATTTCATCTCAAAAATTTGTAATTATTCTAAATCATGCCGTTATTATATACGTAACCAATTTCCATGTTGATTTCTAATACATTCACGTATTTCACATAACCAATTATTGGCTCAACTTGGGATTCAGAGCCAGGACATCTTGAATGTGAGGCGGTAAATTCGCCACTTTACCAACAAAGCAGTCAGCTACTTTTGCATTTCTAACACAGTAAAACAAATTTCCGAAAAACGCACTTTTTCAGTTTCCCATGCTTGTTGTTTAGCCCAACCCTGGCTTGACCAAATAATTTGAAAGCGAATAAAATTAAATTTCGAAACAGTCCGAAGATTTTATTCACTTGTAAAGGTACAAAAGAACAAAAACGGCAATTCCATAAGTAAAAAAGTCCTAAAATTATAATCTTTCTTCTCTTCTTAATATATATAAATCTCGTGTCACAATGTTTGTCCTCAATGGACTCCTAAACCACTTAACCGATTATAATAAAATTCGCACACCATTGTGCAGTTCGATCCAACTTGAGAGATAGGATAGTTTAAAACTCAAATTATAGTCGCAATTTTAATTTATTGCTAATTATTTGTCTGTTATTATTTGACAGTCACAATTATCTGTTAACTCCAAATGATTCTAACAGATGTCGATACCTTTCGACTGGGTTGAGTAAGTAATCATTAGATGGCGCTGCTATGGTAAATCTACGAACGTGTCATATAAGCTACATTTTAACAGCATAATTACCACGTGTTGTTGACGCTATAAAATTAATTAAATTTATTTTGTAGTGAACGAAATACCATATAATTCAATTATTTCCACTTTTTAAATTTTTGGTGTTAGCATAGCCGGCCACGTGTTACTTAGACTGAAGGGTGAATTGAATTCTAATCAATAGATGGCGCTGCTATGGTAAATCTACGACGTGGCATATAAGCTACATTTTAACAGCATAATTACCACTTACTATAATGTAATATAACAAAAACTTTAGTTGACTTATATATTTTGCATATTTTAAAAAACGCGCGTAACTAATGTCAATGTCATTCGATGACATTGTTCAATCATTGCAACGCTAAGGCGGTACGAAGTTCGCCGGGTCAGCTAGTCTCAAAATAAAAACAAGGAAGCTTTCAATTAATTTATCACCCCCACATTTAATCTCTATGGTAGTAGGTATCTTCGTCTAATTGGAAATAACGACGCAACAGATTTGTAATTTATTTATTAACCTCGTTTGTTTTGGGAGATGAGTTTTAAACATTGGGGCTTAATAACTTTTTATTTTTAGAATCACAACCAGGTCACTACCCAAGAGGGCCAGGCCACCATCCAAGAGGACCAGGTCATTACCCAACTGGACCAAGGCCAGTAACGCCTGGTGGTCCAGCTTATCCAAGTACCCCAGTTACTCCAGGCACGCCAGGCAGGCCAGGCACACCAGGTCAACCAGGAACTCCAGGCACACCAGGTCAACCAGGAACTCCAGGAAATCCAGGCACACCATCTCAACCAGGAACGCCAGGTACACCAGCTCAACCAGGAACGCCAGGCACACCAGCTCAACCAGGAACACCAGGCACACCAGCTCAACCAGGAACGCCAGGCACACCAGCTCAACCAGTAACGCCAGGCACCCCAGCTACTCCAAGCACGCCAAGCACTCCAGCCACTCCAAGCACGCCTAGCACGCCAAGCACCCCAGCTACTCCAAGCACGCCTAGCACACCAGCTACTCCAAGCACGCCAAGCACCCCAGCTACTCCTAGCACCCCAGCTACTCCAAGCACGCCAAGCACCCCAGCTACTCCAAGCACGCCAGGCACACCAGCTCAACCAGGAACGCCAGGTACACCAGCTCAACCAGGAACGCCAGGCACACCAGCTCAACCAGGAACGCCAGGCACACCAGCTCAACCAGGAACGCCAGGCACACCAGCTCAACCAGGATCGCCAGGCACCCCAGCTACTCCAAGCACGCCAAGCACTCCAGCCACTCCAAGCACGCCTAGCACGCCAAGCACCCCAGCTACTCCAAGCACGCCTAGCACACCAGCTACTCCAAGCACGCCAAGCACCCCAGCTACTCCTAGCACCCCAGCTACTCCAAGCACGCCAAGCACCCCAGCTACTCCAAGCACGCCAGGCACATCAGCTCAACCAGGAACGCCAGGCACACCAGCTCAACCAGGAACTCCAGGAACGCCTGGAACGCCAGGCACTCCAGGAACGCCAGGAACTCCAGGCACACCAGCTCAACCAGGAACGCCAGGCACACCAGCTCAACCAGGAACGCCAGGTAAATTTCATCTCAAAAATTTATAATTATTCTAAATCATGCCGTTATTATATACGTAACCAATTTCCATGTTGATTTCTAATACATTCACGTACTTCACATAAACAATTATTGGCTCAACTTGGGATTCAGAGCCAGGACATCTTGAATGCGAGGCGGTAAATTCGCCACTTTACCAACAAAGCAGTCAGCTACTTTTGCATTTCTAACACAGTAAAACAAATTTCCGAAAAACGCACTGTTTCAGTTTCCCATGCTTGTTGTTTAGCCCAACCCTGGCTTGACCAAATAATTTGAAAGCGAATAAAATGGAATTTCGAAACAGTCCGAAGATTTTTTTCACTTGTAAAGGTACAAAAGAACAAAAACGGCAATTCCATAAGTAAAAAAGTCCTAAAATTATAATCTCAAAATAAAAACTAGGAAGCTTTCAATTAATTTATCACCCCAACATTTAATCTCTATGGTAGTAGGTATCTTCGTCTAATTGGAAATAACGACGCAACAGATTTGTAATTTATTTATTAACTTCGTTTGTTTTGGGAGATGAGTTTTAAACATTGGGGCTTAATAACTTTTTATTTTTTGAATCACAACCAGGTCACTACCCAAGAGGGCCAGGCCACCATCCAAGAGGACCAGGTCATTACCCAACTGGACCAAGGCCAGTAACGCCTGGTGGTCCAGCTTATCCAAGTACCCCAGTTACTCCAGGCACGCCAGGCACACCAGGTCAACCAGGAACTCCAGGCACACCAGGTCAACCAGGAACTCCAGGAAATCCAGGCACACCATCTCAACCAGGAACGCCAGGTACACCAGCTCAACCAGGAACGCCAGGCACACCAGCTCAACCAGGAACACCAGGCACACCAGCTCAACCAGGAACGCCAGGCACACCAGCTCAACCAGTAACGCCAGGCACCCCAGCTACTCCAAGCACGCCAAGCACTCCAGCCACTCCAAGCACGCCTAGCACGCCAAGCACCCCAGCTACTCCAAGCACGCCTAGCACACCAGCTACTCCAAGCACGCCAAGCACCCCAGCTACTCCTAGCACCCCAGCTACTCCAAGCACGCCAAGCACCCCAGCTACTCCAAGCACGCCAGGCACACCAGCTCAACCAGGAACGCCAGGTACACCAGCTCAACCAGGAACGCCAGGCACACCAGCTCAACCAGGAACGCCAGGCACACCAGCTCAACCAGGAACGCCAGGCACACCAGCTCAACCAGTAACGCCAGGCACCCCAGCTACTCCAAGCACGCCAAGCACTCCAGCCACTCCAAGCACGCCTAGCACGCCAAGCACCCCAGCTACTCCAAGCACGCCTAGCACACCAGCTACTCCAAGCACGCCAAGCACCCCAGCTACTCCTAGCACCCCAGCTACTCCAAGCACGCCAAGCACCCCAGCTACTCCAAGCACGCCAGGCACACCAGCTCAACCAGGAACGCCAGGCACACCAGCTCAACCAGGAACTCCAGGAACGCCTGGAACGCCAGGCACTCCAGGAACGCCAGGAACTCCAGGCACACCAGCTCAACCAGGAACGCCAGGCACACCAGCTCAACCAGGAACGCCAGGTAAATTTCATCTCAAAAATTTGTAATTATTCTAAATCATGCCGTTATTATATACGTAACCAATTTCCATGTTGATTTCTAATACATTCACGTACTTCACATAAACAATTATTGGCTCAACTTGGGATTCAGAGCCAGGACATCTTGAATGCGAGGCGGTAAATTCGCCACTTTACCAACAAAGCAGCTACTTTTGCATTTCTAACACAGTAAAACAAATTTCCGAAAAACGCACTGTTTCAGTTTCCCATGCTTGTTGTTTAGCCCAACCCTGGCTTGACCAAATAATTTGAAAGCGAATAAAATGGAATTTCGAAACAGTCCGAAGATTTTTTTCACTTGTAAAGGAACAAAAGAACAAAAACGGCAATTCCATAAGTAAAAAAGTCCTAAAATTATAATCTCAAAATAAAAACTAGGAAGCTTTCAATTAATTTATCACCCCCACATTTAATCTCTATGGTAGTAGGTATCTTCGTCTAATTGGAAATAACGACGCAACAGATTTGTAATTTATTTATTAACTTCGTTTGTTTTGGGAGATGAGTTTTAAACATTGGGGCTTAATAACTTTTTATTTTTTGAATCACAACCAGGTCACTACCCAAGAGGGCCAGGCCATCATCCAAGAGGACCAGGTCATTACCCAACAGGACCAAGGCCAGTAACGCCTGGTGGTCCAGCTTATCCAGGTACCCCAGTTACTCCAGGCACGCCAGGCACGCCAGGCACACCAGGTCAACCAGGTACTCCAGGCACACCAGGTCAACCAGGAACTCCAGGAAATCCAGGCACACCATCTCAACCAGGAACGCCAGGTACACCAGCTCAACCAGGAACGCCAGGCACACCAGCTCAACCAGGAACGCCAGGCATACCAGCTCAACCAGGAACGCCAGGCACACCAGCTCAACCAGTAACGCCAGGCTCCCCAGCTACTCCAAGCACGCCAGGCACTCCAGCCACTCCAAGCACGCCTAGCACGCCAAGCACCCCAGCTACTCCAAGCACGCCTAGCACACCAGCTACTCCAAGCACGCCAAGCACCCCAGCTACTCCTAGCACCCCAGCTACTCCAAGCACGCCAAGCACCCCAGCTACTCCAAGCACGCCAGGCACACCAGCTCAACCAGGAACGCCAGGCACACCAGCTCAACCAGGAACTCCAGGAACGCCCGGAACGCCAGGCACTCCAGGAACGCCAGGAACTCCAGGCACACCAGCTCAACCAGGAACGCCAGGCACACCAGCTCAACCAGGAACGCCAGGCACACCAGCTCAACCAGGAACGCCAGGCACCCCAGCTACTCCAAGCACGCCAAGCACTCCAGCCACTCCAAGCACGCCTAGCACGCCAAGCACCCCAGCTACTCCAAGCACGCCTAGCACACCAGCTACTCCAAGCACGCCAAGCACCCCAGCTACTCCTAGCACCCCAGCTACTCCAAGCACCCCAGCTTCTCCAAGCACGCCAAGCACTCCAGCCACTCCAAGCACGCCTAGCACGCCAAGCACCCCAGCTACTCCAAGCACGCCTAGCACACCAGCTACTCCAAGCACGCCAGGCACACCAGCTCAACCAGGAACGCCAGGCACACCAGCTCAACCAGGAACTCCAGGAACGCCCGGAACGCCAGGCACTCCAGGAACGCCAGGAACTCCAGGCACACCAGCTAAACCAGGAACGCCAGGCACACCAGCTCAACCAGGAACGCCAGGTAAATTTCATCTCAAAAATTTGTAATTATTCTAAATCATGCCGTTATTATATACGTAACCAATTTCCATGTTGATTTCTAATACATTCACGTATTTCACATAACCAATTATTGGCTCAACTTGGGATTCAGAGCCAGGACATCTTGAATGTGAGGCGGTAAATTCGCCACTTTACCAACAAAGCAGTCAGCTACTTTTGCATTTCTAACACAGTAAAACAAATTTCCGAAAAACGCACTTTTTCAGTTTCCCATGCTTGTTGTTTAGCCCAACCCTGGCTTGACCAAATAATTTGAAAGCGAATAAAATGGAATTTCGAAACAGTCCGAAGATTTTATTCACTTGTAAAGGTACAAAAGAACAAAAACGGCAATTCCATAAGTAAAAAAGTCCTAAAATTATAATCTTTCTTCTCTTCTTAATATATATAAATCTCGTGTCACAATGTTTGTCCTCAATGGACTCCTAAACCACTTAACCGATTATAATAAAATTCGCACACCATTGTGCAGTTCGATCCAACTTGAGAGATAAGATAGTTTAAAACTCAAATTATAGTCGCAATTTTAATTTATTGCTAATTATTTGTCTGTTATTATTTGACAGTCACAATTATCTGTTAACTCCAAATGATTCTAACAGATGTCGATACCTTTCGACTGGGTTGAGTAAGTAATCATTAGATGGCGCTGCTATGGTAAATCTACGAACGTGTCATATAAGCTACATTTTAACAGCATAATTACCACGTGTTGTTGACGCTATAAAATTAATTAAATTTATTTTGTAGTGAACGAAATACCATATAATTCAATTATTTCCACTTATTAAATTTTTGGTGTTAGCATAGCCGGCCACGTGTTACTTAGACTGAAGGGTGAATTGAATTCTAATCAATAGATGGCGCTGCTATGGTAAATCTACGACGTGGCATATAAGCTACATTTTAACAGCATAATTACCACTTACTATAATGTAATATAACAAAAACTTTAGTTGACTTATATATTTTGCATATTTTAAAAAACGCGCGTAACTAATGTCAATGTCATTCGATGACATTGTTCAATCATTGCAACGCTAAGGCGGTACGAAGTTCGCCGGGTCAGCTAGTCTCAAAATAAAAACAAGGAAGCTTTCAATTAATTTATCACCCCCACATTTAATCTCTATGGTAGTAGGTATCTTCGTCTAATTGGAAATAACGACGCAACAGATTTGTAATTTATTTATTAACCTCGTTTGTTTTGGGAGATGAGTTTTAAACATTGGGGCTTAATAACTTTTTATTTTTTGAATCACAACCAGGTCACTACCCAAGAGGGCCAGGCCACCATCCAAGAGGACCAGGTCATTACCCAACTGGACCAAGGCCAGTAACGCCTAGTGGTCCAGCTTATCCAAGTACCCCAGTTACTCCAGGCACGCCAGGCACGCCAGGCACACCAGGTCAACCAGGAACTCCAGGCACACCAGGTCAACCAGGAACTCCAGGAAATCCAGGCACACCATCTCAACCAGGAACGCCAGGTACACCAGCTCAACCAGGAACGCCAGGCACACCAGCTCAACCAGGAACGCCAGGCACACCAGCTCAACCAGGAACGCCAGGCACACCAGCTCAACCAGTAACGCCAGGCACCCCAGCTACTCCAAGCACGCCAAGCACTCCAGCCACTCCAAGCACGCCTAGCACGCCAAGCACCCCAGCTACTCCAAGCACGCCTAGCACACCAGCTACTCCAAGCACGCCAAGCACCCCAGCTACTCCTAGCACCCCAGCTACTCCAAGCACGCCAAGCACCCCAGCTACTCCAAGCACGCCAGGCACACCAGCTCAACCAGGAACGCCAGGCACACCAGCTCAACCAGGAACTCCAGGAACGCCTGGAACGCCAGGCACTCCAGGAACGCCAGGAACTCCAGGCACACCAGCTCAACCAGGAACGCCAGGCACACCAGCTCAACCAGGAACGCCAGGTAAATTTCATCTCAAAAATTTGTAATTATTCTAAATCATGCCGTTATTATATACGTAACCAATTTCCATGTTGATTTCTAATACATTCACGTACTTCACATAAACAATTATTGGCTCAACTTGGGACTCAGAGCCAGGACATCTTGAATGTGAGGCGGTAAATTCGCCACTTTACCAACAAAGCAGTCAGCTACTTTTGCATTTCTAACACAGTAAAACAAATTTCCGAAAAACGCACTTTTTCAGTTTCCCATGCTTGTTGTTTAGCCCAACCCTGGCTTGACCAAATAATTTGAAAGCGAATAAAATAGAATTTCTAAACAGTCCGAAGATTTTTTTCACTTGTAAAGGTACAAAAGAACAAAAACGGCAATTCCATAAGTAAAAAAGTCCTAAAATTATAATCTCAAAATAAAAACTAGGAAGCTTTCAATTAATTTATCACCCCCACATTTAATCTCTATGGTAGTAGGTATCTTCGTCTAATTGGAAATAACGACGCAACAGATTTGTAATTTATTTATTAACCTCGTTTGTTTTGGGAGATGAGTTTTAAACATTGGGGCTTAATAACTTTTTATTTTTTGAATCACAACCAGGTCACTACCCAAGAGGGCCAGGCCACCATCCAAGAGGACCAGGTCATTACCCAACAGGACCAAGGCCAGTAACGCCTGGTGGTCCAGCTTATCCAGGTACCCCAGTTACTCCAGGCACGCCAGGCACGCCAGGCACACCAGGTCAACCAGGAACTCCAGGCACACCAGGTCAACCAGGAACTCCAGGAAATCCAGGCACACCATCTCAACCAGGAACGCCAGGTACACCAGCTCAACCAGGAACGCCAGGCACACCAGCTCAACCAGGAACGCCAGGCACACCAGCTCAACCAGGAACGCCAGGCACACCAGCTCAACCAGGAACGCCAGGCACCCCAGCTACTCCAAGCACGCCAAGCACTCCAGCCACTCCAAGCACGCCTAGCACGCCAAGCACCCCAGCTACTCCAAGCACGCCTAGCACACCAGCTACTCCAAGCACGCCAAGCACCCCAGCTACTCCTAGCACCCCAGCTACTCCAAGCACGCCAAGCACCCCAGCTACTCCAAACACGCCAGGCACACCAGCTCAACCAGGAACGCCAGGCACACCAGCTCAACCAGGAACTCCAGGAACGCCCGGAACGCCAGGCACTCCAGGAACGCCAGGAACTCCAGGCACACCAGCTCAACCAGGAACGCCAGGCACACCAGCTCAACCAGGAACGCCAGGTAAATTTTATCTCAAAAATTTGTAATTATTCTAAATCATGCCGTTATTATATACGTTACTAATTTCCATGTTGATTTCTAATACATTCACGTATTTCCCATAAACAATTATTGGCTCGATTTGGGATTCAGAGCCAGGACATCTTGAATGTGAGGCGAAAAATTCGCCACTTTACCAACAAAGCAGTCAGCTACTTTTGCATTTCTGACACAGTAAAACAAATTTCCGAAAAACGCACTTTTTCAGTTTCCCATGCTTGTTGTTTAGCCAAATACTGGCTTGACCAAATAATTTGAAAGCGAATAAAATTAAATTTCGAAACAGTCCGAAGATTTTATTCACTTGTAAAGGTACAAAAGAACAAAAACGGCAATTCCATAAGTAAAAAAATCTTTAAATTTTAATCTCAAAATAAAAACGAGGAAGCTTTCAATTAATTTATCACCCCCACATTTAATCTCTATGGTAGTAGGTATCTTCGTCTAATTGGAAATAACGACGCAACAGATTTGTAATTTATTTATTAACCTCGTTTGTTTTGGGAGATGAGTTTTAAACATTGGGGCTTAATAACTTTTTATTTTTTGAATCACAACCAGGTCACTACCCAAGAGGGCCAGGCCACCATCCAAGAGGACCAGGTCATTACCCAACAGGACCAAGGCCAGTAACGCCTGGTGGTCCAGCTTATCCAGGTACCCCAGTTACTCCAGGCACGCCAGGCACGCCAGGCACGCCAGGCACACCAGGCACACCAGGTCAACCAGGAACTCCAGGCACACCAGGTCAACCAGGAACTTCAGGAAATCCAGGCACACCATCTCAACCAGGAACGCCAGGTACACCAGCTCAACCAGGAACGCCAGGCACACCAGCTCAACCAGGAACGCCAGGCACACCAGCTCAACCAGGAACGCCAGGCACACCAGCTCAACCAGGAACGCCAGGCACCCCAGCTACTCCAAGCACGCCAAGCACTCCAGCCACTCCAAGCACGCCTAGCACGCCAAGCACCCCAGCTACTCCAAGCACGCCTAGCACACCAGCTACTCCAAGCACGCCAAGCACCCCAGCTACTCCTAGCACCCCAGCTACTCCAAGCACCCCAGCTACTCCAAGCACGCCAAGCACTCCAGCCACTCCAAGCACGCCTAGCACGCCAAGCACCCCAGCTACTCCAAGCACGCCTAGCACACCAGCTACTCCAAGCACGCCAGGCACACCAGCTCAACCAGGAACGCCAGGCACACCAGCTCAACCAGGAACTCCAGGAACGCCCGTAACGCCAGGCACTCCAGGAACGCCAGGAACTCCAGGCACACCAGCTCAACCAGGAACGCCAGGCACACCAGCTCAACCAGGAACGCCAGGCACACCAGCTCAACCAGGAACGCCAGGCACACCAGCTCAACCAGGAACGCCAGGCACACCAGCTCAACCAGTAACGCCAGGCACCCCAGCTACTCCAAGCACGCCAAGCACTCCAGCCACTCCAAGCACGCCTAGCACGCCAAGCACCCCAGCTACTCCAAGCACGCCTAGCACACCAGCTACTCCAAGCACGCCAAGCACCCCAGCTACTCCTAGCACCCCAGCTACTCCAAGCACGCCAGGCACACCAGCTCAACCAGGAACGCCAGGCACACCAGCTCAACCAGGAACTCCAGGAACGCCCGGAACGCCAGGCACTCCAGGAACGCCAGGAACTCCAGGCACACCAGCTCAACCAGGAACGCCAGGCACACCAGCTCAACTAGGAACGCCAGGTAAATTTCATCTCAAAAATTTGTAATTATTCTAAATCATGCCGTTCTTATATACGTAACCAATTTCCATGTTGATTTCTAATACATTCACGTATTTCACATAACCAATTATTGGCTCAACTTGGGATTCAGAGCCAGGACATCTTGAATGTGAGGCGGTAAATTCGCCACTTTACCAACAAAGCAGCCAGCTACTTTTGCATTTCTAACACAGTAAAACAAATTTCCGAAAAACGCACTTTTTCAGTTTCCCATGCTTGTTGTTTAGCCCAACCCTGGCTTGACCAAATAATTTGAAAGCGAATAAAATTAAATTTCGAAACAGTCCGAAGATTTATTACTTGTAAAGGTACAAAAGAACAAAAACGGCAATTCCATAAGTAAAAAAATCTTTAAATTTTAATCTCAAAATAAAAACGAGGAAGCTTTCAATTAATTTATCACCTTCACATTTAATCTCTATGGTAGTAGGTATCTTCGTCTAATTGGAAATAACGACGCAACAGATTTGTAATTTATTTATTAACCTCGTTTGTTTTGGGAGATGAGTTTTAAACATTGGGGCTTAATAACTTTTTATTTTTTGAATCACAACCAGGTCACTACCCAAGAGGGCCAGGCCACCATCCAAGAGGACCAGGTCATTACCCAACAGGACCAAGGCCAGTAACGCCTGGTGGTCCAGCTTATCCAGGTACCCCAGTTACTCCAGGCACGCCAGGCACGCCAGGCACACCAGGTCAACCAGGAACTCCAGGCACACCAGGTCAACCAGGAACTCCAGGAAATCCAGGCACACCATCTCAACCAGGAACGCCAGGTACACCAGCTCAACCAGGAACGACAGGCACACCAGCTCAACCAGGAACGCCAGGCACACCAGCTCAACCAGGAACGCCAGGCACACCTGCTCAACCAGGAACGCCAGGCACCCCAGCTACTCCAAGCACGCCAAGCACTCCAGCCACTCCAAGCACGCCTAGCACGCCAAGCACCCCAGCTACTCCAAGCACGCCTAGCACACCAGCTACTCCAAGCACGCCAAGCACCCCAGCTACTCCTAGCACCCCAGCTACTCCAAGCACGCCAAGCACCCCAGCTACTCCAAGCACGCCAGGCACACCAGCTCAACCAGGAACGCCAGGCACACCAGCTCAACCAGGAACTCCAGGAACGCCTGGAACGCCAGGCACTCCAGGAACGCCAGGAACTCCAGGCACACCAGCTCAACCAGGAACGCCAGGCACACCAGCTCAACCAGGAACGCCAGGTAAATTTTATCTCAAAAATTTGTAATTATTCTAAATCATGCCGTTATTATATACGTTAGTTACTAATTTCCATGTTGATTTCTAATACATTCACGTATTTCCCATAGACAATTATTGGCTCGATTTGGGATTCAGAGCCAGGACATCTTGAATGTGAGGCGAAAAATTCGCCACTTTACCAACAAAGCAGTCAGCTACTTTTGCATTTCTGACACAGTAAAACAAATTTCCGAAATACGCACTTTTTTCAGTTTCCCATGCTTGTTGTTTAGCCAAATACTGGCTTGACCAAATAATTTGAAAGCGAATAAAATTAAATTTCGAAACAGTCCGAAGATTTTATTCACTTGTAAAGGTACAAAAGAACAAAAACGGCAATTCCATAAGTAAAAAAGTCCTAAAATTATAATCTCAAAATAAAAACAAGGAAGCTTTCAATTAATTTATCACCCCCACATTTAGTCTCTATGGTAGTAGGTATCTTCGTCTAATTGGAAATAACGACGCAACAGATTTGTAATTTATTTATTAACCTCGTTTGTTTTGGGAGATGAGTTTTAAACATTGGGGCTTAATAACTTTTTATTTTTTGAATCACAACCAGGTCACTACCCAAGAGGGCCAGGCCACCATCCAAGAGGACCAGGTCATTACCCAACAGGACCAAGGCCAGTAACGCCTGGTGGTCCAGCTTATCCAGGTACCCCAGTTACTCCAGGCACGCCAGGCACGCCAGGCACACCAGGTCAACCAGGAACTCCAGGCACACCAGGTCAACCAGGAACTCCAGGAAATCCAGGCACACCATCTCAACCAGGAACGCCAGGTACACCAGCTCAACCAGGAACGCCAGGCACACCAGCTCAACCAGGAACGCCAGGCACACCAGCTCAACCAGGAACGCCAGGCACACCAGCTCAACCAGGAACGCCAGGCACCCCAGCTACTCCAAGCACGCCAAGCACTCCAGCCACTCCAAGCACGCCTAGCACGCCAAGCACCCCAGCTACTCCAAGCACGCCTAGCACACCAGCTACTCCAAGCACGCCAAGCACCCCAGCTACTCCTAGCACCCCAGCTACTCCAAGCACGCCAAGCACCCCAGCTACTCCAAGCACGCCAGGCACACCAGCTCAACCAGGAACGCCAGGCACACCAGCTCAACCAGGAACTCCAGGAACGCCCGGAACGCCAGGCACTCCAGGAACGCCAGGAACTCCAGGCACACCAGCTCAACCAGGAACGCCAGGCACACCAGCTCAACCAGGAACGCCAGGTAAATTTTATCTCAAAAATTTGTAATTATTCTAAATCATGCCGTTATTATATACGTTACTAATTTCCATGTTGATTTCTAATACATTCACGTATTTCCCATAAACAATTATTGGCTCGATTTGGGATTCAGAGCCAGGACATCTTGAATGTGAGGCGAAAAATTCGCCACTTTACCAACAAAGCAGTCAGCTACTTTTGCATTTCTGACACAGTAAAACAAATTTCCGAAAAACGCACTTTTTTCAGTTTCCCATGCTTGTTGTTTAGCCAAATACTGGCTTGACCAAATAATTTGAAAGCGAATAAAATTAAATTTCGAAACAGTCCGAAGATTTTATTCACTTGTAAAGGTACAAAAGAACAAAAACGGCAATTCCATAAGTAAAAAAGTCCTAAAATTATAATCTCAAAATAAAAACAAGGAAGCTTTCAATTAATTTATCACCCCCACATTTAATCTCTATGGTAGTAGGTATCTTCGTCTAATTGGAAATAACGACGCAACAGATTTGTAATTTATTTATTAACCTCGTTTGTTTTGGGAGATGAGTTTTAAACATTGGGGCTTAATAACTTTTTATTTTTTGAATCACAACCAGGTCACTACCCAAGAGGGCCAGGCCACCATCCAAGAGGACCAGGTCATTACCCAACAGGACCAAGGCCGGTAACGCCTGGTGGTCCAGCTTATCCAGGTACCCCAGTTACTCCAGGCACGCCAGGCACACCAGGTCAACCAGGAACTCCAGGCACACCAGGTCAACCAGGAACTCCAGGCACACCAGGTCAACCAGGAACTCCAGGAAATCCAGGCACACCATCTCAACCAGGAACGCCAGGTACACCAGCTCAACCAGGAACGCCAGGCACACCAGCTCAACCAGGAACGCCAGGCACACCAGCTCAACCAGGAACGCCAGGCACACCAGCTCAACCAGGATCGCCAGGCACCCCAGCTACTCCAAGCACGCCAAGCACTCCAGCCACTCCAAGCACGCCTAGCACGCCAAGCACCCCAGCTACTCCAAGCACGCCTAGCACACCAGCTACTCCAAGCACGCCAAGCACCCCAGCTACTCCTAGCACCCCAGCTACTCCAAGCACGCCAAGCACCCCAGCTACTCCAAGCACGCCAGGCACACCAGCTCAACCAGGAACGCCAGGCACACCAGCTCAACCAGGAACTCCAGGAACGCCCGGAACGCCAGGCACTCCAGGAACGCCAGGAACTCCAGGCACACCAGCTCAACCAGGAACGCCAGGCACACCAGCTCAACCAGGAACGCCAGGTAAATTTTATCTCAAAAATTTGTAATTATTCTAAATCATGCCGTTATTATATACGTTACTAATTTCCATGTTGATTTCTAATACATTCACGTATTTCCCATAAACAATTATTGGCTCGATTTGGGATTCAGAGCCAGGACATCTTGAATGTGAGGCGGTAAATTCGCCACTTTACCAACAAAGCAGCCAGCTACTTTTGCATTTCTAACACAGTAAAACAAATTTCCGAAAAACGCACTTTTTCAGTTTCCCATGCTTGTTGTTTAGCCCAACCCTGGCTTGACCAAATAATTTGAAAGCGAATAAAATTAAATTTCAAAACAGTCCGAAGATTTTATTCACTTGTAAAGGTACAAAAGAACAAAAACGGCAATTCCATAAGTAAAAAAATCTTTAAATTTTAATCTCAAAATAAAAACGAGGAAGCTTTCAATTAATTTATCACCTTCACATTTAATCTCTATGGTAGTAGGTATCTTCGTCTAATTGGAAATAACGACGCAACAGATTTGTAATTTATTTATTAACCTCGTTTGTTTTGGGAGATGAGTTTTAAACATTGGGGCTTAATAACTTTTTATTTTTTGAATCACAACCAGGTCACTACCCAAGAGGGCCAGGCCACCATCCAAGAGGACCAGGTCATTACCCAACAGGACCAAGGCCAGTAACGCCTGGTGGTCCAGCTTATCCAGGTACCCCAGTTACTCCAGGCACGCCAGGCACGCCAGGCACACCAGGTCAACCAGGAACTCCAGGCACACCAGGTCAACCAGGAACTTCAGGAAATCGAGGCACACCATCTCAACCAGGAACGCCAGGTACACCAGCTCAACCAGGAACGCCAGGCACACCAGCTCAACCAGGAACGCCAGGCACACCAGCTCAACCAGGAACGCCAGGCACACCAGCTCAACCAGGAACGCCAGGCACCCCAGCTACTCCAAGCACGCCAAGCACTCCAGCCACTCCAAGCACGCCTAGCACGCCAAGCACCCCAGCTACTCCAAGCACGCCTAGCACACCAGCTACTCCAAGCACGCCAAGCACCCCAGCTACTCCTAGCACCCCAGCTACTCCAAGCACCCCAGCTACTCCAAGCACGCCAAGCACTCCAGCCACTCCAAGCACGCCTAGCACGCCAAGCACCCCAGCTACTCCAAGCACGCCTAGCACACCAGCTACTCCAAGCACGCCAGGCACACCAGCTCAACCAGGAACGCCAGGTAAATTTTTTTCTCAAAAATTTGTAATTATTCTAAATCATGCCGTTATTATATACGTTACTAATTTCCATGTTGATTTCTAATACATTCACGTATTTCCCATAAACAATTATTGGCTCGATTTGGGATTCAGAGCCAGGACATCTTGAATGTGAGGCGGTAAATTCGCCACTTTACCAACAAAGCAGCCAGCTACTTTTGCATTTCTAACACAGTAAAACAAATTTCCGAGAAACGCACTTTTTCAGTTTCCCATGCTTGTTTTTTAGCCCAACCCTGGCTTGACCAAATAATTTGAAAGCGAATAAAATGAAATTTCTAAACTGTCCGAAGATTTTTTTCACTTGTAAAGGTACAAAAGAACAAAAACGGCAATTCCATAAGTAAAAAAATCTTTAAATTTTAATCTCAAAATAAAAACGAGGAAGCTTTCAATTAATTTATCACCCCCACATTTAATCTCTATGGTAGTAGGTATCTTCGTCTAATTGGAAATAACGACGCAACAAATTTGTAATTTATTTATTAACCTCGTTTGTTTTGGGAGATGAGTTTTAAACATTGGGGCTTAATAACTTTTTATTTTTTGAATCACAACCAGGTCACTACCCAAGAGGGCCAGGCCACCATCCAAGAGGACCAGGTCATTACCCAACAGGACCAAGGCCAGTAACGCCTGGTGGTCCAGCTTATCCAGGTACCCCAGTTACTCCAGGCACGCCAGGCACGCCAGGCACACCAGGTCAACCAGGAACTCCAGGCACACCAGGTCAACCAGGAACTCCAGGAAATCCAGGCACACCATCTCAACCAGGAACGCCAGGTACACCAGCTCAACCAGGAACGCCAGGCACACCAGCTCAACCAGGAACGCCAGGCACACCAGCTCAACCAGGAACGCCAGGCACACCAGCTCAACCAGGAACGCCAGGCACCCCAGCTACTCCAAGCACGCCAAGCACTCCAGCCACTCCAAGCACGCCTAGCACGCCAAGCACCCCAGCTACTCCAAGCACGCCTAGCACACCAGCTACTCCAAGCACGCCAAGCACCCCAGCTACTCCTAGCACCCCAGCTACTCCAAGCACCCCAGCTACTCCAAGCACGCCAAGCACCCCAGCTACTCCAAGCACGCCAGGCACACCAGCTCAACCAGGAACGCCAGGCACACCAGCTCAACCAGGAACTCCAGGAACGCCCGGAACGCCAGGCACTCCAGGAACGCCAGGAACTCCAGGCACACCAGCTCAACCAGGAACGCCAGGCACACCAGCTCAACCAGGAACGCCAGGTAAATTTCATCTCAAAAATTTGTAATTATTCTAAATCATGCCGTTATTATATACGTTACTAATTTCCATGTTGATTTCTAATACATTCACGTATTTCACATAAACAATCATTGGCTCGATTTGGGATTCAGAGCCAGGACATCTTGAATGTGAGGCGAAAAATTCGCCACTTTACCAACAAAGCAGTCAGCTACTTTTGCATTTCTGAGACAGTGAAACAAATTTCCGAAAAACGCACTTTTTTCAGTTTCCCATGCTTGTTGTCTAGCCCAACCGTGGCTTGATCAAATAATTTGAAAGCGAATAAAAAAGAATTTCGAAACAGTCCGAAGATTTTATTCTCTTGCAAAGGTACAAAAGAACAAAAACGGCAATTCCAGAAGTAAAAAAAAGTTCGAAAATTATAATGTCAAAATAAAAATAAGAAAGCTTTCAATTAATTTATCACCCCCACATTTAATCTCTATGGTAGTAGGTATCTTCGTCTAATTAAAAATAACGACGCAACAGATTTGTAATTTATTTATAAACCTCGTTTGTTTTTGGAGATGAGTTTTAAACATTTGGGGCTTAATAACTTTTTATTTTTTGAATCACAACCAGGTCACTACCCAAGAGGGCCAGGCCACCATCCAAGAGGACGAGGTCACTACCCAACAGGACCAAGGCCAGTAACGCCTGGTGGTCCAGCTTATCCAAGTACCCCAGTTACTCCAGGCACGCCAGGCACGCCAGGCACACCAGGTCAACCAGGAACTCCAGGCACACCAGGTCAACCAGGAACTCCAGGAAATCCAGGCACACCATCTCAACCAGGAACGCCAGGTACACCAGCTACTCCAAGCACGCCAAGCTCTCCAGCCACTCCAAGCACGCCTAGCACGCCAAGCACCCCAGCTACTCCAAGCACGCCTAGCACGCCAAGCACCCCAGCTACTCCAAGCACGCCTAGCACCCCAGCTACTCCAAGCACGCCAGGCATACCATCTCAACCAGGAACGCCAGGTACACCAGCTCAACCAGGAACGCCAGGCACACCAGCTCAACCAGGAACGCCAGGCACACCAGCTCAACCAGGAACGCCAGGCACACCAGTTCAACCAGGAACGCCAGGCACCCCAGCTACTCCAAGCACGCCAAGCACTCCAGCCACTCCAAGCACGCCTAGCACGCCAAGCACCCCAGCTACTCCAAGCACGCCAAGCACCCCAGCTACTCCAAGCACGCCAAGCACCCCAGCTACTCCAAGCACGCCAGGCACACCATCTCAACCAGGAACGCCAGGTACACCAGCTCAACCAGGAACGCCAGGCACACCAGCTCAACTAGGAACGCCAGGCACACCAGCTCAACCAGGAACGCCAGGCACCCCAGCTACTCCAAGCACGCCAAGCACTCCAGCCACTCCAAGCACGCCTAGCACGCCAAGCACCCCAGCTACTCCAAGCACGCCAAGCACCCCAGCTACTCCAAGCACGCCAAGCACCCCAGCTACTCCAAGCACGCCAGGCACCCCAGCTACTCCAAGCACGCCAGGCACACCATCTCAACCAGGAACGCCAGGTACACCAGCTCAACCAGGAACGCCAGGCACACCAGCTCAACCAGGAACGCCAGGCACACCAGCTCAACCAGGAACGCCAGGCACCCCAGCTACTCCAAGCACGCCAAGCACTCCAGCCACTCCAAGCACGCCTAGCACGCCAAGCACCCCAGCTACTCCAAGCACGCCAAGCACCCCAGCTACTCCAAGCACGCCAGGCACCCCAGCTACTCCAAGCACGCCAAGCACCCCAGCTACTCCAAGCACGCCTAGCACGCCAAGCACCCCAGCTACTCCAAGCACGCCAAGCACCTCAGCTACTCCAAGCACGCCAAGCACCCCAGCTACTCCAAGCACGCCAAGCACCCCAGCTACTCCAAGCACGCCAAGCACCCCAGCTACTCCAAGCACGCCAGGCACACTATCTCAACCAGGAACGCCAGGTACACCAGCTCAACCTGGAACGCCAGGAACTCCAGGAACGCCTGGAACGCCTGGAACGCCTGGAACGCCAGGAACTCCAGGAACGCCAGCAAACCCGGGCAACGCTGTTGGTCCGACGAAGCACAATGGCAAGGGCAAGGGCCGTATCTGCGTTTGTTGGGAGAGCATCGAAGACATACCATTCAATGTCCTCAGATCCATCGGATACAACAGATATTAATTCCCCTTAACCTTGACTAAAAACGACTTCTTTTATAATTTTGACGATCGAATAATATAGACATGTATGTATTAAGTTATATTGAGCATTGTATAAAAATACCAATAGTAATTGGACCAAAAAAATGAGAAATAAATTATTACCTATTCATCTGGATGTGACGTCTTTTATTTGATCTTTTTTTTTAAGAAGTTAGGTTTTAATGGCGAAAATACAACCTGTCTGAAGTTAAAACAAACTAGAAAGTTTGCTAGCAATTAGCGTTGTATCTATTCAATATATTTTAAGCATTAACAATGCAAATTTTTATACAATTTGTAATTATAACACACTCAAAGTAAAAACGAACTGCCACAGGCGAGAATCGAACCCGCACCTGTCGCAAACCGGGCGATTGCTCTACCAATTGAGTAACCGTGACACTTACTCATCGGTCCGAATTATATAAGTGCTCCTTAGGCTGCAGCTCGCCATGATTCATCTATGTTGTGGTAAGATACCTTCAACATCCGAATTAATAAGTAAATAAATAATAACAATAAATATTTCACACCAATCACACCAATTCTCTAGTCCCAAATTAAGCTACGAGGCTTGTGTTATGGGTTATTGGTTACTAGACAACGGATAACATACTTAATTTTTTTTGTAAATAAATACATATTATACATAGAAAACACCCAGTTCAGTACAAACACACATGTTAACTGCACACATATGCTTGTACTGAGCGGGGATCGAACCCGCGATCCTTGGTTTTAGAAGTCCGACATGTGGACTACTGCATCAATCGGTCGTCAAAGTGGTCGAATTGGTTAGTATTATGATATTAGTAGGTCTTAGAATGGGCCATGATCTATTTTTCATACCCCTTAGTGATAAGGGTTGTCCGTGATAATTAGTTAACATATAATATTGTAGCTAAAAATACTGCTGCTGAGAGAGATCAGGCGCAGTACCAATGGCTTGACGTGCGCACCGAGACACGGGGGTGTAACACCGCCAACTTACCGACTCCGGGCTGTTTTTTAAAAAAATCATGACAGAAAATCTCAGAAACAAGTTTGGCTCGACCAAGGATTCGAGCCCAGGACCTCTCGGATGTAAGGCAGAAACTTTGCCCCTACACCAACGAGGCAGGCACGCAGTGATGGAACAGTGAGTGCACCTCACACTTGTGCACTATAATATCTCCTGCGTAGTTGGCTGATCTCTATTGAGATTGGCCGCCGTGGTCAAAATCGTCCAGGAGGCCTATTATTATTATTATTATCATTATCTACTCCACGTCTACAAATTCTGTAAGGCAGAGTGTTCTCTGATTGTAGAACAGACTCTTGAGTTCCTGTAATCTGTGAGTGAGACTCGTGTCCGTTATGACACCGCTAGCTCCATACGAGCATCTACACCATCGTGAACGGCTGGCGGTGCTGGAGCTGGTCTTCTCCCCCGAGAGAGGCGGTGACGGACGGTCCGCCTGGATTAGGGTTGCCACCTTTTTCTTTTGCAAATAAAGTACACTGGTTAATACAGGTACGAAAAAAAGTACATAGTATCAAAACGCAGGTGCTTGTGGCGCAGTGGTTGCAGCGCTTTGGTAGTGATTCCAAAAGTTAAACAACCTACGGCGCGGTCATGTTTGGAATGGGTGACCATACTGACCATACAAGTGACGTCTATTTACAAGGTTCTCCGTGCTTCGGAAGGCACGTTAAGCTGTTGGTCACGGTTAATATCGATAGATATTAGTCGTTAAGCCTGGTCGGATGCCCTCGGGCGGCTTAATAACATCTAACAGTATGGTTGGTCACTGATACCTTATACACACCCCTCCACCAATCCGCACTGAGCCCGCGTGGTGGAGTATGGCTCGCACCACCTCATAGCTGAGGTGAGGCATGTGCCCAGCAGTGGGACGTATATAGGCTGATGATGATGATGATGATGATGAGTATAAAAATAAAGTACACTTAATTTTTCTTTATTATTACATTTAAAAACATATTCAACAAGTACTTACGACTAAATTTCAACTTCAAAATCACAATGAAACCAAATCATGAGAAATGAACCAAACATGGATTTGAACCAAAGACCTCTCGGATGTAAGGCAGAAACTTTGCCATAATACCAACGAGGCAGGCGGCTGGCTAGTGAAAACTCTGCAGTTGAATCTACTGAATTTTTCTAATCGAATAGGCATTCTATGTTTTACTTTTGCGATTTAAACGTTAGAACATGAATGTAACCAAGATTTTATACCTTTTCTTCACGATTTTCACGTAGCTTTAGACTTGTCAGTTGCTAGCGGGATGGTAAGCTTGAGATGTCAAATGTGCTATGCCATTTATCCGACAAAAACGCTGAGATTCAATGTACGTGAACGCTATGTCATTGTCATTTACAAATGTTTGAGGATCACTGTATCTGGACATTAAGTCTATTAATTTTTCCACAAGTGCAGCAGATGTACTGGAATAATTCATGTCGTACACCGCAACCCATTTCGAATATGCATCTACATTAACTAAGTATTATGACACAATAATTATTACAAAATCTCAAAAAACACATTGCTTGTAGCTAGAAATAAATATGATTAACGCCTATCGCAAATTATTTCAAGATCATGGCGTTTTAAGAAACGCAAAATGTATAAAGTATAAAGTTTTAAAGATGTAAGAAATAAAGTTTTTTTTTATTTTTATTCACTTTATTTAAACTTTATCTTAGGGATGGTTTTTACAATGTAACAGGCATGATGACACCTATCTTAAATATTTTCAAGTCAACCAGTATATTTTCAAAAAGCTGTACAAACCAATTTTTAAACACACAAAATTCAATAAATATTCGGTTAATTGACTGCGATTTCTGATACACTACCGTGACGTATCGTTTTTGTGTACCCATAAAAAATCTATGGAGCTGCCTCCATAGATTTTTTATGACCGTTTTGACTGATTTATAAAGAGTTTACCAACTATTGGTGGTGTCATCAAGCATATTATAAAAGTAAAATATAAAATTTTACTAATTATAAAAACCTAACCCTAGCAAGCTGCCAGCAGCGGGGCAGGGCTCAAGCTACTGATAGTTAAGGATTAAAACGGCTATTGACAGAAAAATGTTAGATATTATTCAGTTAAAGACTATTTGAATGATATTTTGACGTAAGTGTTTAGACTAATTTTGTTTGGTAACTAATTTTATTGTTATTAATTATTGCTGAATTTATAGGTATTTTTCGAAATTAACTATAACTGTAATATTGTATGTCTGATAAGACAGGTCACAGTGAGACGTCACTTTAATTAAGAGCTTTTTGTACCTGTGTTCCACAATAAATAAATTTGATTTGATTTGATTTGATTTGCTGCAGAGAGATAAATTCTATTAAAAAAAAAAACAATTAGAAAAAATGGGATTTTGGATATAATGACGATATCTAAGAAAAAAAGGTAAGAACGCGGTCAGGAAAACAGTTTAATGTTTAGATACATAATATGAAAGACACAAGCTTAAAAGTACTTCTGTTATCCTCGGAAGCGTTATAGGGACAATAACAGGCCATTGTCTCCTAAACAAGCACCTATTTAACATAGGTGTAACAAACAGTACTCGATGCAGAGGATGCCTCGAGGAAGAGGAAACGCCACAGCATGTACTCATGGAGTGCACAAGTGTGGAAAAACAGCGAGCAGACATTCTAAAAAACCCAACATCATTCCCAGAAATCTTTAGTGGCCTAGGCAGGCTGCTAGCCTTCTGGGAGGACTTGGGCTGGTTGGAATAGAGGCAAACACGCACAATGGCCCAATCGTGAGGCTAAGTGCGGAAAAAGCCCTGCAAAACTAACTAACTAACTATCCCGGAAGCGGGACAAAGCCTGCCCCACGCGGAACATAATTTTATTATTATATTTAAGTATTATTATTATTATATTTGGGACATATGTTATATTCTGCTTATTTTTTTATTTATATAATACGACGGCGTCACTGTTCGTGTACCTCACTCAGCAGGGGACCACTGAAAACCACCGCCAGCAAGACCCACAGGGGCCTGGCATCACGCTGAGTGAGGTCCTCTTGGTTTGGACATCATAGACACACAAAAAGGCGAGCTGGCTGACTTACACTGCAAAACTACTTTTTAACATTTCAAATTAATAATAATAATAAATAAATATTTTCACAACAATCACACCAATTCTCTAGTCCCAAATTAAGCTACGAGGCTTGTGTTATGGGTAGGTACTAGACAACGGATAAACATACTTAAATACTATTTTTTGTAAATAAATACATATTATACATTAAAAACTGGTCAAGTGCAAGTTGGACTCGCGCACCGAGGCCAGGGTTCCGTAAAAACCTGTAGGTATATAACTCTTATATAGTATCTTTGAAATTTTCAAAATTGTCAAAAATATTTTTTAAATATTTTTTTTATATGATGAAACTGAAAATTTACGGTTTTCGTAATTTTTCCTATATCTGTACTATAAGACGTGACTTCGTACTAAATTTCAAGGTTCTAAGTTTACGGGAAGTACCCTGTAGGTTTTGATTCCCGTGCGAGTTTCGAAAATTTGCGGAAATTTGCGGCCTAAATGGCTGTATCTTTTGATTGCGTTGGCTTAGAAGGTTGATTTTTCTACAGCTTCCAGGGACAGTAGACCTAAGTATCATATAGAAATTTCAGTTTGATACCTCCACGCGTTCCTAAGAAAAACGGTCTTGACAGACGGACGGACGGACAAGAAAGTGATCTTATAAAGGTTCCGTTTTTTTCTTTTGAGGTACGGAACCCTAATTACTACACAATTACTTGTGTTATGTTTGTTCCTTTTTTCATTTTGCCCCCATTGCTTTTTTTGTTTCTTGTATTCTGTAGATTTTGTATCTGTTTATACTTTTCATTCTTTTCTGTGTATGTGTTGTCCTATATCAATAAACGCTTTTCTTTTCTTTTCAAAGCTTTTGTGGTGACTGTTGTGTTTGTTACACTCATTCAGAATTGTCTATTTGAGCCCTAGCGGACTGCACGATTATTTCATCCAACTTATGCCTCGTTTCATACAAATTCTTCTTCAGTTTGAACACGATTCGGTCGGCTAAATCCGGTGTGACATCTGGAAATTCTTTTATTATATTCCTTTTTATCAACAAAAACGTGTCGTCACTTGTATCTTCTATTGCTTCATCGTTATTCTTGCCGTCTATGGTTTCCCTCAGATCCGTAGCGAAGTTCCTTAGGAAGTCTTCTAATGTCATTTTGACTTTTTCCATTTCGTTGACAGTTAGGTTTTTGTATTGGGAATTGACGTAGTCAGCCATGACTTGTTTGAAGTTCTGTATGTATGACACGAGGTGTAACCGCCGCACTCAGATACGTCAATTATTTTTAATGCTTCATTAAACATCATTCTGTCTTCTTTTGTTTTTATGGAAAAGAAAGAGATACCACCAATTTTAATGGAGTATTAAAACTAATAGACGTCTCTGAGTACGGCGGTTAATCTCCATGGTATGACACGATTTCTGGAGGGTCATCGCTTATGGTTGGTTCGTCAATGGGATGTGATAAGCCGTATGATAGTACTGACAATATTAGAAAAGGTGCCCCTGAAAAGAAAAGAGAAAACAGTTAGGAGTGGAATATGGTTGCCTATAAGAGATCGCTAGGAATAAGGCCTCTAGCACATTTTACGGTAGATTTTGTATGGAAATCCATTCAATTGTGACGTCATCTTTGTGTGTGAAATGTATTTCATAGTAACTAACAAAAAGATCATCATCATCATCATCAGCGTATGCGTCCCACCGCTGGGCACAGGCCTCACCTCAACTATGAGGTGGTAACAAAAAGATAATGATCTTAAAATTAATTTGAAGATTTTATTTTAAGTTATATAGAGAGATAGATAAATATTTATTGAACACAATTACATAAGACTCATATAAAGAGAGAAAGGTAGAAAGTAAGAGGTATTAGGCCTTTGACACACCGACGCGTTCGCATGCGATGACTTAGTTTCACGGTGTTTATAAGTCTGTCATTTTGAGCGTGCAAGATTTGTTTTGCACGCTAAATTTCGCAGTTGCATAGTCGAAATTATTGCACACGTTTAGTTTTTAGATGACACAATTTGATTATATCCTAAATTTTGATCCACTTCGCAGTGTCGGATTGAGTAGAAATATTTGTACACGAGAACAAAAATTTGATTATATTTGTTTTTCCTTAATACCTGATATGACAATAAGTTTAAAAAATAGCAGATATACTTACACATTGTCCGTGATCAACTGAAGTGTGCACTTTGACCCGTTTCCTGCGAATGGTCGGACTACAATGGTCTACAAAAGACTAATCTTGATGGACGTGTTTATACAATAGCTATAAAGTAGGCTTGTTCCATTTCGGACATTAAAAGGAACGCTCTGAACTAGTACAGTCGTTCAAAGGAACTAGTTCGGTCTTCTAGTACTATTAGTTCATTGTAGTTCATTCACATAATTATAGAACTTATTACAACCACATAACGTAAAATTTCGTGCAACAAACTAGTTTTTCGGTCATCTAGTACTACTCGTATTAGTTCATTGATTGATACTTAAGAACGCAACGAACGAAGTCTCCAAATGCATATGTTTTCCTAATTTATTCACTCAAACTATAGTGATTCATAAATATTTTCCTCCCAACTCTTCTACATGCTGTATGGGCTTAGTCCCTTTGCCTTCCCAGTTCAGGGTGATTAAAGACTTTATTGCATGCAAAATAAAGTGAAAAATCGTAAAATTCGTTCGGTCATCTCGTCTTAGTAGTTCATTGTAGTTCATTCACTTCATTATGGACTTTATTACAAAGGAAATAAAGTAAAAACTAGTTTTGTAGTTCGCAAGTCTTAATCGTTCATTATTGTTTCTCTCGTTTGCACGCCAGCGGGTCCTCATCTATTATCTCTCTTGCTCCGACTCTCGTACTTATTCGTTCGGAACTAGATTCCCCGCGACTCTGCTCTTTTATTAGTGGTTAGTTCAGTGTACTAGATGACCGATTGGGTTCTACGAAACGGAATAGTTCGTTCTCGTTCACATGAAGGAACTAGTTCCTAATAGTTCGTAGGACATGTACTACACAAGCCTACTATAAAGTTTATTAATATTTAGCTAGAAACGCAAAACTGTGACATAACTTAGGTACTATAATCATCTCTATATATATAAAACTAGCTTTCGCCCGCGGCTCCGCCCGCGTGGACTAATATTTTTCGTATCCCACGGGAACTGCATATTTTTCCGGGATAAAAAGTAGCCTATGTGTTATTCCAGACTATTATCTACCCCTGTGCCAAATTTCAACCAAATCCATTCAGTAGTTTTTACGTGAAAGAGTAACAAACATCCATACATACAAACTTTCGCCTTTATAATATTAGTAGGATTCTCGTTTCACAATGTTCGTTCCCGTACTCCTCCGAAACGGCTTGACCGATTCTCATGAAATTTTGTGAGCATATTGAGTAGGTCTGAGAATCGGCCAACATCCATTTTTCATACCCCTTAGTGATAAGGAAAATAATTAATATACATCTTTAAGGGATTACCACGTTATTCACGCAGTTAGTGTATCTAGAAAATTGGACAGAAATTATGAAATGTTTAAATTTTTCCTTAATATAGACACTAAACGCTAATTATATTCTGATTTAGAAGGTTCTATGTCAGCTAGAAGTGCCTTATACTTTTGGTGATCGATCAGTCAGTGAGTGACAAAATTAAGAAAGTTTTACTAGTTACAATTCTTAAACAACTGGTTGAAATTGAATGAAATTTTAAATATACTATATATATTATACTAACTAAAAATATATATATATACAGGGTGTAAAAAAAACCTTAACGAAGCCGAATACCACATATTCTACCAATTGTTACGATCATTTTTTTCCTTTACACCATACCTGGGAAGTTAACGGTTACTGAGATATTGATGGTCAAAGTTAGAAAAAAAAAATTATGATTTTTACAGAAATGACTTCTGTCCGTTATAACTGAACTTTTTTCCAAAGAAACATGATACAAATTTTCACTAGTTCTTTCATAAAAAGCCTCTAAATGGCACACTCCGCAATGAATAGCGCACACTCGAACCGAACCGCGTCGCAGCGGCGTAAAGCAACACGCCCCGCAGTAACTTTTCCGCGTGCGCGCTGTGCATTGCGGGTTAGAATTAAATTATTTTTTTTGATGTCAAAAAACAAAAGTTGTTTCCCAGCCAAAATTTCTTTTTTATACGATTTGGTTTGATGTACTGAACGCGTGGTTGACGGCTTCGTTAAGGTTTTTTTTACACCCTGTATATATATATTGCGTTATTAAACACTTCCTTTCTTATATAATTTTCACTGCACCCATTGCCTTCTTTCTGCATGACCTTGAGGTTGACTGGCAGAAAATGCTTTTAGCATTAAGTCCACCCTTTGTACATTTCTTGTGCAATAAAGTTTTAAATAAATAAAAAAATAAAAAATATACCGTGTTTATACAATGCTTACTTAGCATCTGCTAAGAATGCCTCGTTGGTGTAGTGGCAAAGTTTCTGCCTTACATCCGAGAGGTCCTGGGTTCGAATCCCAGGTCGAGCCAAAATTGTTTCTGAAATTTTTTGTCATGATCTTCTCAAAAACAGCTCGGAGTCGGGAAGTTGGCGGTGTTACAGCCCCATGCCTGGGAAAGCCGTTGGTCCTGCGCTTGATCTCTCTCCGATCATGTCGGATTGCCGTCTCACCGAACTTTGAGAGTGATGGAACAGTTAGTGCACCTGTGTATTGCGCTCACACTTGTGCACTAAAATATCTCCTGGGTAGTTGGCTGATCTCTGTTAAGATTGGCCGCCGTGGTCGAAATCGGCCAGGAGGACTATTACTATTACTTAGCATCTGAAAATTTAGGCTTGTTGTTTCATCCACAAGGAAGTTAAAAAAGGGCCTGAATTGCTTCGAGAAAAAGATAGTCCTTTTTTGCTCGACTTGGCGGGGGGGGGAGGGGGGGCACTGTTGTACATAAATTTGTTTTTTCATCAACCTATATACGTCCCGCTGCTGGGCACAGGCCTCAACTCAACTATGAGGTGATCCAAGCCATACTCCACCACGCGGGCTAAGTGCGGTGCGGTGGGGGGTGTTATTTTTTTTATTTTTATTAAACAAACAACGTTTTAAACTAAAAATTACAATAGTCCCACAAAACTATTTACATAGTTTGTATGTGGGATCACGAGTCACTAACATATTATTAAATCAAATCTTAAAAACTAAGTCAAGTCAGATACAAAATACTTTTTAAGTTTTCTTTTAAAAACATTTTTATGTTGTTCCCGTCGTATATCTCCGGGCAAACTATTCAATAGGTATGGCAACCGTTTCTTTAATGTTCTATCACCAAAGTAGTTATTTACTTTAGGTACTTCAAATTTGCCCGTAGACACTGACCGGGTGCAATGACTATGATTGACCAATGTTAAGCTATCCTTCTGACTTCTGTTTGTAAGGTAAGTGATCAACCTTACTGTCAGATGTTATTAAGCCGCCCGAGGGCCTCTGACCAAGCTTAACGACTAACATCTATCGATATTAAACGGGACCAACAGCTTAACGTGCCTTCCGAAGCACGTAGATGCTTGTAAATAGACGTCACTTAAATGGTCAGAATGGTCACCCATCCCAAACATGACCGCGTCGTAGGTTGTTTAACTTTAGGTATAACTACCAAAGTGCTGCAACTATTGCGCCACAAGCACCTCGTACATAACATAAATTGCTTTGTCCTAAATGACTGACTGTCGGATCAACGTACAGCCTAAACCACTGATCGTAGAGATCGTATCGAAGATTTTACTAAATTCATCCCCTAAGTGTGTAAAGGGGTACAGAGTGTGCAAATATTTTTAACACGCTTTTATTAGATCGGGGTGTATGTATGTATGTATGAATGAATGTATGTAACGGAATTTTGAGCTCAATTTTCACCAACTTCCAGAAATCGGATTAATTTGAAACTTGGCACTCGTAGTAAGTAGGTACCGATGACAATGCAATAATTTGATAAGAGTTTTCCATTATCCTTATTAACTAAAAAATAAAATAAATAATAGTTTCAAAACAAAAAAAACACGCTTTTATGGCTAACTAAAAAAGAGAAAATAATTTCTGAGTACAAGGAATTTATATTACAGTAAGTAGAGTAAAAAGCGTGGGGTGCTTGGTATAGTAGTGTTACGTTCTAGGGGTGTGGGATCTAGATTGAAATGCACTTCTAAACCGATGAAGTAGAGTAGGATTTATTGTACACACTTTACGTTACAACACTTAGTACACAAACACTTCTATCGCACTCCAAAATCTTCTTGTCGCAGTTTTCGCTTCGATGTTTACTCGTCGCTTTCCCAAATTAAACTCAAACTCGGTCGCATTCCCGGGCTCCTTATATACCGGCCGTCAAGGACTCCCGAATATTCGGTAGGTACCTACTACCCAGTACGAGACTGTTCGGGATCCTTCCAAATGCCGTCTTGTCTAGCCTAGACCTTTCTCGAATGTTCGGCATCATAGTGCTATCCTTGACTTGTGCTGTCTCTGTCACACCTTTCTGGAATGTTCTTAGTATAGCTGCCTCTCTCTAATCGTGCTATCTCTTTCACACCTACTGAAAATTACGTCGTATACTGAAGTGGGCTTCAAAGGCCCATAAGGGGTCCTGAAAACGCCTGAAAACGGGTTTTCAGGTTATGGCGTCATCATATAGAGGGTGGCCTGAAACGGACTGAAAACATGTTTCAGGCGCCTGAAAACAACGGCAACTTGGGTGAAATTTCGATAAACTAGTATGTGTTAGAGCACTCTCTGAAACGGCCTGAAATGGTATTTCAGCCTGCTGAAAACGCCTCCAAGGCACGGAAAAACACGATCAAAGTTTTAGCACTAGCCCACCGGCGTAACAGTAGTATGTGAAAATCATCCTATTATTGGCAACTATTAAAATAAAGTGCACCCCACGCTTTTTACTCTACTAATATAAATTCCGTGTACTCAGAAATAATTTTCTCTTTTTTAGTTAGCAATAAAAGCGTGTTTTTTTGTTTTTTAAACTATTATTTAATTTCAATTGGCTAGATGACACCACCAATCGTTGACATACTTTTTATTATCCGTCAAAACGGTCTGCCTCCATAGATTTCGTATGGCAATAAATGATCGTGACGTCACGGTCATATGTCAGAAATCGGAGTCAATTGACCGAATATTTATTGCGTTTTGCGTGTTTAAAAATTGGTTTCTACAGCTTTTTGGAAATATATTGGTTGTATTAACTTCATAGGGGCTATGTTTTTTAAACACCATGTTCTTGACAATATTTAAGATAGGTGGCATCATCCCAATTGTGACATGGTGTTTTGAGATAAAAAAAAACATAGTGGTAAAAACCTTTTTGCGCAGACGAAGTCATTGGTTCTTTTTCGGCTCATTAAACAGTTCAAAATGCTTAATGTAACTGATTAATACTGCGTAAAGTCATCCTCGGAGTATTCTCGTAATTGTCATATTCAATGCGCCACTTGAAATAGTTAAGGGATAATGTAACAACGCTGGTTTTGCTCATAAACTTCCTTATGTTTCTATATTTATAGCATTTACAATGTAAGTTTATCTACAATGTGAAATAAAAACACACTTAATTTTATTTTAGTTCTGCACAAACATGTGGACAATTAGGGCCGAAGGCATTCTCTACCAGTCAACCATAGGTCCAAGGAGAGAAAATTCTGTCGGTGTAAATAAAATAAAAAGGAAAAAAAAAACAGTGTTACTCAAGTTATTTACGTACTACGAGGAATTTATAAACATACAAACTAATTAAATGATATTTTTAAAAGTAAATTAAAACTATTCACCAATTCACTTTCCGAGGTCTTCGCTCGCGACACGCCGACCTCCCGGCAGCAACCTTCAGGTCAGGAACTACTCCCGGCACCCTGCATCATTCTCATCCTCTGACACCAACTCTCCCAGCGCCCAGCAACACTTTCTATACTCCATCTGGCGCCATCGCACACCCGGCAGCCATGAACTATTTTTCCTTAAATCTTCGTCTCCCTTCTAATTTCGTCGTTTAATAGCGCCTCGGGCCACGCTAATCACCAATTTAATTTTCTTCCAATTTCACTTCACACAGTCTTTTTCTTTTGCATTTTCAAATGTCCGAAATTCATAATTAAAATATCAAATTGTCACTCCTAGTTTTTTAGGCAGCGCTGCCCAGCACTGGCAGGGTCGCCATGTAAGGATGGGACCCGGAAGCAGCCAATTAAAAGATGTTGCGCGTTTAGCGTATGGTTTATTACTAGCTCATTTCACAGATTATACAGGGTGTAAAAAAAAACCTTAACGAAGCCGTCAACAACGCGTTCAGTACATCAAACCAAATCGTATGAAAAAGAAATTATGGCTGGGAAACAACTTTTATTTTTTGACATCAAAAAAAATAATTTAATTCTAACCCACAATGTATAGCGCGCGCACGCGGAAAAGTCACCGCGGGGCGTGTTGCTTTACGCCGCCGTGACGCGGTTCGGTTCGAGTGTGCGCTGTTCATTGCGGAGTGTGCCATTTAGAGGCTTTTTATGAAAGAACTAGTGAAAATTTGTATCATGTTTCTTTGGAAAAAAGTTAAGTTATAATGGACAGAAGTCATTTCTGTAAAAATCATCAATTTTTTTTCAAACTTTAACCATCAATATCTCAGTAACCGTTAACTTCCCAGGTATGGTGTAAAGGAAAAAAATGATCGTAACAATTGGTAGAATATGTGGTATTCGGCTTCGTTAAGGTTTTTTTTACACCCTGTATATAAGTATTGCAGCTTACGTAAGGGGACGTGACACACACTACAATTTACTACATGAAATAAAAATACATAAAAAATCATAGACGTACATTATTACGTATACCTAATAAGGATGGTACACATGGTAAGAACACAATATAACTGAGACAGAAGAGACAGTTCATTCCTGTAGTGGGACTGCAGTGATCTTTTAAACGATAATTTCGACGTCGACCGCTGGATTTCCTTAAGAAGTCCGTTCCATATTCGAGAAGCAGTGAGAATGAAGGAATTAGACATAAAGCCTGAAGTGTGACGGGGGATGGAGAGTTGAAGGGTGTTACTAGAGCGAAGGGATCTATCATGAGAAGTACCTATAGAGGTATGAAAAATGTGTTCGGATCGAAAAGAATGGAAAATAATGGCCTTATGTACGAACGTTTAGACGCTGCCGGATTGGAAGCCAGCCGAGCTGGTTACGAAATTGGGAGATGTGGTCATATTTGCGAAGATCCAAAATAAATCGAAGGCAGTAAGGATATAGTTGATTGAATCAGGCGTTACTTTGCTTTTAAATCCATGACTTCAGCTGAAAAATGAATTATTTTGCTTAAAATTTCCACTAAACGACGTCAGCGCAGGAACGCAAATACAACCAACTGTAACCACTAGAAAAAACTAGAGCTGGAAGTCCCAGGACTTACAATACAACTCACAATGTGACACAGAAGATGCACCTGAAAACACAACACTGACACCAACAAAACACACAACTCAACTCAACAAAACAAGCTTTAGTTGTTAAGGAGCCGATCCAACACTTCAATCAGAAATTAAAACAGAGCAATCGCCCGGCTTGCGAGAGTTGCGGGTTCGAGTCCTGCCTGTGACAGACCGTTTTTTCTTTAAGTGTGTTTTAATTTTTCATAATCTTCCTTATTGTCCCATGTGTGTACACAGCTGTGTATAATAACATGTTCTTGATATTTTCAGCCTATACGTCACACTGCTGGGCAGAGGTCTCACCTCATCTATGAGGAGCCATACTCCACCATGCGGGCTGAGTGCGGTGCGGTGAAGGATAGGTGTTTGTAAGGTATTGAATTGAATTTAACTTGAATTTAAATCTAATAATAATAATAGTCCTTACTTACTTACTTACTCCTTTAGCGCAGCGACCCAAAGTGTGTCTTGGCCTCCGACACAAGAGAACGCCATCTGATCCGGAATAATAGTCCTCCCGGCAAATTCGACCACGGCGGCCAATCTCAACAGAAATCAGCCAACTGCGCAGGAGATATCACAGTGCACAAGTGTGAGCGCCATACACAGGTGCACTCACTGTTCCATCACTCTCAAAGTTCGGTGAGACGGCAATCCGAATGACCGGAGAGAGATCAGGCGCAGAGACAAAGGTTAACGTGCGCACCAAGGCACGGGGGTACCAACTTCCCGACTCCGAGCTGTTTTTGGGAAATTAATGTTCATAAGGTGATGTTATCAAACAGCCTGAGGGCTTTTGACCAGCGTTGACGACCTATATCTTCAATAACAGCTTAACGTGCTTTCCGAAGCAATAAGATGCGTTGTAAAACTTGTAAATAGACGTCACTTAGTCTAAGGTCGGAATGGTCACCCATCCCATACAGATACAATAATAAATAAATATAGAACAACATCACATACATTGATCTGACTCGGTGGTAAGTAGCTTAAACAATTGTGTTACAGATATCAGAATCAACAGTGGTATTACAAATAAACTGAAATAAAAACATAATATAACACCCAGACCAGTACAAACAGACATGTTCATGCACACAAATGTTTGAACAGTGCGGGGATCGAACCCGCGAACTCTTTTTAATACTTAGTCAACTTCTTGACCATTACACCAAAGTGGTCGTCTATTTATAAAATATAAGTCATTATTTTAGTAAATAGTCCCACAAGGGACACTTTTACACGTCCCGATATATAAATCAACCCTACCACCGCTTCGGGACAATTTGGGCCAGTGCTGAGAAGAAGCAGCGCAAAAAACTTGGTCACATATCCACCATTACCTAAGGCGCTAAGCATACTACGAAAAGAAGCGGACCGGATTATTCTATCGCGAACGATAGCAAATTCATCCGTCAGTCTACAGCTTAAAACCCACAAAATTAACTCTATGGTCTGGTCAAACCTTTGTTTCTGGCGTCTTAATTACCGCCGTGACACGTCTGTCTGCTAAGCGCTTTATACACTAATAGGCTAATCTATTTATACTAAACCAGATTATCCCTCCTACGTTTTTAAAATCGATTTAAGAGAACAATTGTATTAAGACAATTTCCCCGACAAATGGAATCTTCAGGCTAATTCACGTCGCTTGGAACATTTATTTCAATTTTCTGCTAATACTTTTTAAGGCAGGGGAGATGTGGGAAGAATGGAATGGTATTTTTCATTGTTACACACATAAAGTGTGTTTATGTTCGTATTATCGAGCTAAATATTAGGAGGGTGTGGTTGTTGGTTGCGAGCACATGTGGATAATTAACCCCCGTAGAAACAGAAGCGTATTATAAGTGAAAACCGGGTGTCTGTTTGTGTGTATGTGTTTTTAAGTGGTCTGTCTATGGTACCTCGGCTTCCGATCGGATGGACCGTTTCAATGCGTTTTTTACATAAATGTAAATCCGTCTAGCAGTTAAAGCCATTTTCCTGGCTCAAAACGGGGTGTTTTTAACTGAAAAGTCAGATATGACTATTGAAACGACGCATAACATTCATACATTGACTAAGTATGTATCTTCTATCTATCCTTGTAGCGCTGAATTTCTGGAGTCGAAATCATAAGGAGAACCGTTCCGATCAAATCCAAAAGCCATAAAATATACTTGTTTTTTTTTCCTATAAGTAGTTACAATTTTCTTTTAGAGTCTTCTACAGATAGAGACATTACACCATCCAGCGCGTTAAGATTTGCAAAACAATTGTTTTCCTTTACAACTTCCTTCGCACCAATCCGCCCCATTCTCCTCTCATGATTACCATACAATTTCAATTTGTGTCCTTATATAAAGGCACCCTTTCCCCACCATGGCCAGTACACAAGTATTTCCCATACAAAACACCTATGGGAAGATTTGGATTCAACTAAAATGTATATTTTTAATATGAAATTGTTGTTTTCTATTTTCGCTTTATTTTGTGGTTCTGTGAGCGCTGTAGATGATATAAAGGTAAGTAAAAGTTAAATAATAATAATTTTCATTTTATTTAATTTGTTATTATTTATTTTAAGCAGTAAACTTGTTAAGAATATATTTTTTTAATTTTTTTATTTAAACCCTTTTAGTGAGTACCTACTAAAAGGTTATAAATAAGGTATTTTTTTATTTTTTTATTTTATCATTATTATAACCTAGTGAAATGATGTTGCTGTGAAAGATTCCCTGAACACTTGGTATTGAGGAGTTCCCTGAAATAAATTCCACGTTGATGACCAGACATTTACCAAATTTCTATGGGACCATTTGGACACTGTTCTTTTGAAGGCAATTTTTGTTATATATTTTTTTAAATTGGACTATAAATTCCGGATATATGCGGTAGCATACCTACATAAAAAAATACTGTCGAATTGATAACTTCCTCCTTTTCTTGAAGTCGGTAATATAATACATTACTTACAGACAAATTAAGGTGGGAAATAGAATATACTTTTACCATCCATATTAATTAATTGATTGATTTATTTTTTTTATTTTATATTTACTTATAATTTAATATTTACTTTTATTTATTGATATTATAATATTAAATCTATATATTATGTTTATTTATTTTTTGCCTTATTAACCACAATTTATCTTTCTCATTTAATTTTCACTGCACCCATTGCCTTCTTTCTGCATGACCTTGAGGTTGACTGGCAGATAATGCTTTTAGCATTAACACACACCCTTTGTAAATTTCTTGTGCAATAAAGTTTTAAATAAAACAAATAGGGATTTTATTTGTTGAGTATTTTTTGCGTTCACAACGCTATTTTTAATTTCGAAAAGACATTCCAAAGGCCTTCCAAAGGTCGGGGGTTCGATTCCTCCCCGATGACCGGAGCCGAAAGAATTTCTAAGTGTTAGGTATGTCTTTTCGAAAAAGGGATTTGTAACTAAAAATATTTTTTTTTAATTTTTATTAACAGGATGAAGCAGACCGCGGCGCTAGCGATCGAGGGACCCTCTGGTTCGGACCACGATTAGGGAAACGCTCGCTAAGGATCTCCAATGATGACAACAGGTAACACTTCTTTTAAATAGCGCTGTAGGGGCAAATAGCCCACAGTACCCACGCGCTTTTCCGTGATTCGGTTCGTATGCCGTAAATCAAAAAATAAAATCATTAAATCAATTTAGGTGCTTGTGGCGCAGTGTTTGCAGCGCTTTGGTAGTGATACCAAAAGTTAAGCAACCTACGGCGCGGTCATGTTTGGGATGGGTGACCATTCTGACCATAAAAGTGACGTCTATTTACAAGCATCTCAATAATACATCAGACTTATTGGAAAAAAACAATCTAATAAGATCTGATCGGGGGATGAGACCCCCGTCTGCTGGATGCTCGCGCCACGGGTCCCACATGTGGGCATTTTCCCACTTATTTACGTCCACTGACGAAAGGTTAAATCAATTAAGGTGCTTGTGGCGCAGTGGTAGCAGCGCTTTGGTAGTGTTACCAAAAGTTAAGCAACCTACGGCGCGGTCATGTTTGGGACGGGTGACCATTCTGACCACAAAAGTGACGTCTATTTACAAGCATCTCCGTGCTTTGGAAGGCACGTTAAGCTGTTGGTCCCGGTTAATATCGATAGATATTAGTCGTTAAGCCTGGTCGGAGGCCCTCGGGCGGCTTAATAACATCTGACAGTAAGGTTGGTCACTTACCTTACACACACCACTCCACCAATCCATACTGAGCCCGCGTGGTGGAGAATGGCTCGGACCACCTCATAGTTGAGATGAGGCCTGTGCCCAGCATCGGGACGTATATAGGCTGATGATAATGAGACTCACAAGTAGCACGTTTACACGTATCAACATATAAATTAACCTTACAACCATTTCGGGACAATTTGGGCCAGTGCTGAGAAGAAGCGGCGCAAGAAACTAAGTCACTATTGTTGGATTGGTGGAGGTGATACTGCTCTCAAAAGAGATTTTTAGCTACTACTTTGGTCATGACACGGAACAAGGAATCTGTGGTTCATACATCCCTGCATGCATTGGTACCTACTATCAGTTTTAAGCCAATAGGTCTAGGTTTTAGTTCCAAATAGAATTCGGACCTGGCACCTTTCGGATCTCGAGGTTGTCCAAGATTACGTCTACCTTGGGCAAGTACTGCAGCTCGGTAGAGACAACTTTGAGCGGGAAATTGCCAGAAGAGTGCAGCTTGGCTGGGCAGCATTTGGGAAATTGCGTCATATCTTCACGTCGACCCTGCCGGAATGCCTAAAACGCCGGGTGTTTAACCAATGCGTCTTACCAGTCTTAACCTACGGAGCCGAAACGTGGAACATGACAGTCAAGCTGGCTCACCGACTACACGTCACTCAACGCGCTATGGAAAGGTCTATGTTGGGGATCTCATTAAGGGATAAGATCCGGAACGAGGTCATACGACATAAGACTAAGGTAACTGATGTCGTCCAAAAATGTAGCAAGCTGAAGTGGCAGTGGGCTGGCCATGTCTGTCGCAGAACCGACGAGAGGTGGAGCAGGAAGGTTCTTGAATGGAGACCACGCTTAGGTAAACGTAGTGTGGGACGCCCCCCGGCTAGATGGACAGACGACCTGAAAAAGGCAGCTGGTAGTGACTGAAGGGCAGGAGATCGTGCGCTGTGGCGCTCCTTGGGGGAGGCCTATGTCCAGCAGTGGACTGTAACAGGCTGATATGATGATGATGATGATGATGACCTCTCGGATTAAGTACGAGGCCTTTCGACAATTGTATATTTTTATGTTAACAAAGAGAAAAGACTTGAATAGGCTGCGAATCTACTAGTCCGATTCTTAAAATTATTTTACCAATCGAAACCTACATTATCCCTGATGAACATCCATACTAATAGGTATTACTTTATAAATGAAAAAGCAACTCTATCTGTCTGTTACAAACAGACAGATAGAGTTGCTTTTTCACTCAATCACGCATAAACTACAAAACCAATTTGCATGAATTTTGATATGGAGATATTTTAATACATGAGAAAGGACATAGGCTACTATTAACAGCGGGAAAATAACGCATTTTTATGAGAAAAATCAAACGGACCGATCGCTTTTACGCCTTAACTAGTGAATATATTTAAATGAAATTTGCTAAGGAGATAGTTTGAGACTTAAGAAAGGACATGCGTTACTTTTGACCGCGGGTTAACAACGCGTTCCAAAGAAATCGATGCTTAAGGAGTAAACTCAAAAAACTACCTCAAAAAATTACCTGAAAATTTAATTTCATTGCCTTTAGATAACTTTAAAACAGTTGTAAAAGATGTATTAATGTCGAAAGGATATTATAAAATTGATGATTATATAAATGACAAAGATATATGGAAATGTTTAAATGCAAACAATTACAATTATTGTAAATCAATTTTGAAAAGAGGCAATGACAATAGTGACTGAGTTTCTTGCGCCGCTTCTTCTCAGCACTGGCCCAAATTGTCCCGAAGCGGTGGTAGGGTTAATTTATATGTTGGGACGTGTAAAAGTGCTAGTTGTTAGCTTACTTACAGAAATAAATTGATTTCATTGATTTAATTTTATTTTAATAATAGCGGCCCATCCCGGCTTCGCACGGGTGATATAATTGTTCACCTGTGCAAAGTTGGGCCGGGCCGCTAGTTTCTACTTAATGTTTGTCTAGCAAAAATGACAACACCAATCGTTGACATACTCTTTATCATCTGTCGAAACGATCTGCCTCCATAGATTTTGTATGGAAAAACCAAAATTTGACGTCATAATATAGTATGTAGCAGAAATTGAAGTCAATTGTCTGAATGTTTATTTAATTCTTTGTAAATAAAAATTGATTACTCCAGCTTATGAGAAATAAATTGATTTTACTAGCTTCATATTCTTAAAACTTTTTCATTTCAACTTTCAACTTTATGTTTTTAAAACACCATTTATGGTCTAGAAAATTGTCCACCTGCGCGAAACTTAATGTTTGTCTAGAAGCAAAATAGAATGTAATATCCATACATTTTTTTACCAAACGTTAAAGATGGGTTTCCTACTCCATTTCGACGTACGTTTCGTCGAATTACAATTGGGATGATGACACCTATCTTAAATATTGTCAAGAACATGGTGTTTAAAAAACATAGCCCCTATGAAGTTAATACAACCAATATATTTCCAAAAAGCAGTAGAAACCAATTTTTAAACACACAAAACGCAATAAATATGCGGTCAATTGACTCCGATTTCTGATACATGACCGTGACGTCACTATCATTTATTCCCATACGAAATCTATGGAGGCTGGCCGTTTTGACATATAATAAAAAGTATGTCAACGGTTGGTGGTGTCATCTAGCCAATTCATCGATGACAACATATCGATTATTTGTTTGAACGATGCGTTATATACGCGAAAGACGTAACATCGATAAATAAATAAATATTTCACAACAATCACACCAATTCTCCACCAATCCGCACTGAGCCCGCGTGGTGGAGTATGGCTCGCACCACCTCATAGTTGAGGTGAGGCCTGTGCCCAGCAGTGGGACTTATATAGGCTGATGAGACACCAATTCTCTAGTCCCAAACTAAGCTACGAGGCTTGTGTTATAGGTACTAGATAACGGATACTCATACTTAAATACTTTTTTTTCCAAAATATTATCATACTCGTAATATTTGTAACTAGTGGCCGCCCGCGACTTCGTCCGCGTGGAAAGCCTTTATCTTAAAAATTCTTTATGAATTGTAGCCTATATGTTATTCTGATGTATAAGCTATATTGTGGTAAAGTTTCATTCAAATCCATTCAGTAGTTTTTACGTGAAAGAGTAACAAACATCCATACATCCATACTTACAAACTTTCGCCTTTATAATAGTAGTAGGATTATATATCGATGGTTCGTTTCATCGAATTTCTTTTAGGATAACGCAAAGTTCAAACAAATATTCGACTTGTTGTCATCGATAAATTGTAATTCGAAACGTATTTCGAAATGGAGTAGTGAACCCGTTAACGATAGTTAAGAGGCTAGTAGAACATAATGAGAATGATAAAACAAGCATTTCCTTCACAGGCAAACCTTTCTAAGGCTATTGGAAGCAGCTGACGCCCTTAAATACTATTACGATCAGCTACCATTCTATGAGAGCCAAGCAGACGATCCAGGAACTAGAGGTGAGAGAGCATTTAATCTACTTGTTAAAATTTTGCTACAGTCGGAAATGTAACCCGTATCCTTTGCTTACTGGGCGAGTGACTTAACCACTAAGCCAGTCGGACGTTAGCAGCAAATCAAGCAATCAATCAGCAATCGCAACTGCTGTGAGACACTTATAAAAAAAATACCTTGGTTTTTAAGAGTTCTGTAAAATAGAAACCCTATTTTATTACACTCCATTTAAATTGTCCGTCTGTCTGTCACCAGTCTGTAAAAATACCGTGAAAGCTAATTTGGCATTTTCAGACACGGGACTAATATTATATAGGTATACGGGTATTTGGTTACCTACTGTTACGGAGCTCTTAGAAAGGAAGAAAGAAAAATATTTTATTTGGTATAAAATTAACATTACACAAAGAACAATGAAATAAAATATTATGAATAGAACCAAATTGGATCCCACTCAGCTTTGTTGTCATGGTGACCCATGGCGCTGGCTTTCAGTGGAAATTATCTTAGTGTCTCAATTATACATTTCCGGGGCTATAGCCGGTAGCGTGCGTTCAGCTTGTAAGAGTAATAGAAATAATAGCTTCATTTGAAACTGTGGCCGACGTCTTAGAGTGTTGGGACTCACATACGTTCGTACTTTTTCCGCACGGTAATAGGCATGATGACACCTATCTTAAATATTTTCAAGACCATGGCGTTTAAAAGACATAGCCCCTATGAAGTTAATACAACCAGTATATTTCCAAAAAGCTGTAGAAACCAATTTTTAAACACACAAAATTCAATAAATATTCTGTCAATAGACTCCAATTTCTGATGCACAACCGTGACGTCACGTTTTTGTATTCCCATACAAAATCTATGGAGGCAGACAGTTTTGACCGCAGAAAATAAGGAGTACTCGTATATCAACAATTGGCGGTGTCATCTAGCCTTTTCGTATATATACGTAAAGGCTATATGACACCGATATAGCCATTAGGTTAATAATAATATCTTCAAATTGCTGGATAATTACGAATTTTAAACGAGTGGAAATCGATCGAACTTTTTACGAATGTGAACTTTTTCGATTGAACGGGAATCGGCCCCCTGGTCGGTTTTTACAATTTTCCTTGCATCTCAACAATTCCTTTCCATCTACAGTGACCAAAAAGGTGATATTCACACCCAAGCTAGGCCGCAGCGTGGACGTGTACCCCGACAAGCGCACGTATGAGAATGTGGAGTTCACCCCGCGCCTGGGACGGAGGCTGCCGGAGAAGTACTCTGTCACACCTGCGGACTCGCGTGATGAAGTGTAAGTGACTTTATTTTTACACACTTAAAGTATTTTTAGAAGCTACTCCACCAGTGAACAGATTTAATCATCGATGCTGCATCGAATTGGCATCTAGCAGTGTGAAATTCCCTCCGCCAACTCATGGTTCTACCTGCCTTGCGGCATACGAACCGAATCTACGGGAGGGCGTACTGCGTGGGCGTGGGATTATTTACCCTGCAGTTCTTTGGTAGTGATGCCGAAAGTTAAGCAACCTATGGCGCAGTTGGGCTTAAGCTGGTGACCATGCCGAACATATGTGACGTGTATTTACAAGTGTGGAGTTCACCCCTGGCTTGGGAAGTACGTAAGTTGAGGAAGTACTCAGTTAATTGACTTCGATTTCTGATACAATATTATGACGTCAAATTATAGGTAGTAGTCCCATTCAAAGTCTATGGAGGCAGATCGTTTTGACAGATGAAAAAGAGTATCTCAACGATTGGGGTGTAATCTAGCCTATTGGACGCCTATCTTCCAATAGGCTAGATGACACCACCTTGCCACCACTTCTTTTCTAGTTTTTTTGCGGTTTCGTCCGCATTAGATAGGTTTTTTTGGAATGCGTTGTTTTCCCGTAATACCAATTTTATCCAAATATAATTCAAATCTTTGGTAGGTAATTTAGGAGTGAAAGCGATCAGATTCCCCGGAAACTAATTTTTCTCATGGGAATGCGTTGTTTTTCCGCGGACAAAAGTAACTCATGTCCTTTTTTAAGACTCAAACTATCTCCTTACCAAATTTAATTTAAATCTGTTCAGTAGTTTAGACGTAAAAGCGACCGGCCCACTTGAATTTTCCCATGGGAATACGTCATTTTCCCGCGGTAAAAGTAGCGTACGTCCTTACTCGGATATAAAATATTTCCATAACAAATTTCATACACATCGGTTCAGTAGTTTAGGCGTGATCGAGTAACAGACAGACAGACAGAGTTATTTTCGCATTAATAATATTAAGTATGGTTTTTCAGATACAGTTACAAACCTGACATAGATGAGATACGAGTGAACTCCAGGAATGATTACTTTTCGCCTCGTCTCGGAAGAACTGTTAACTTCTCACCAAGATTGGGAAGGGAACTATCTTATGGTGAGTTAAAAAGAGGCACTGCCTCATTGGTGTAGTGGCAATGTTTCTGCTTTACGTCCGAGAGGTCCTGGGTTCGGAACCCAGGTCGAGCCAAAATTGTTTCCGAGATTTTCTATCATGAATTTCTCAAAAACAGCTCGTAGTCGGGAATTCGGCGGTGTTACACCCCCGTGCGTCGGTGCGCACGTTAAGCCGTTGGTTCTCTCTCCGGTCATGTCGGATTGCCGTCTTTGAGAGTGATGGAACAGTGAGTGCACCTGTGTATTGCGCTCACACTTGTGCACTTAAATATCTCCTGCGAAGTTGGCTGATCTCAGTTGAGATTGGCCGCCGCGGTCGAAATCGGCCAGGAGGACGAGGATTTTATAACCATAACCCACATAGCAGCATACAACCAGGACCCTTTTTAAGCCGTGCGAATAGAGGGGTGTCATAAATTTGACACCTATTCTGTTTGTATGTGTCTGTTTGAGGCTTCGTAGCTCCCAAATGGACCGATCGACCGATCGGTTTTAGTGCGGTTTTATTATTCCAAAGATAATTAAATCACGGTGGTTTTTAGCTATGGCTGGTCAAAATCCGCCCAGCCGTTGTAGCTCACCAGTCGTTTTCCTGGCCACGTCGGGGTTATTGACGTGACAACGTCTTATAAATTGGTTTGCCGGGTGACACCTCAAGAAACTGCGTTACGCTGCTCCGCTCACGTTTCGCGCGAGAGAGACAGAGCGAGAGAGAGAGAGAGAGAGAGATAGGCATACACACCGGTTCATGTTATACGAATGAATATTCACATTAAAATTATTTTACCACTCAGAGTCGTTGTCACGTAAAACTTTCGCGCGTATACCGACTTTACAGGCAACCAATTTTTTTAAAGTTTGGTTTTCTGTTTGTTGGATTTTTAAAAGCGTTTGTCATGCATACGAAACAAAAACAAACAAACATTGGTTGCGTAGGTATCAATAAACGAGACTTAATTACATTTAATGTTATTTGTACACATCTTTGTTACCCCCTTCCTGTTTATTAAATGTTCTCTTAACCGAAGGTTGTCTGGAAGAGATCGCTACGAACGATAAGAGCGCCTAAATTGTACATATTTCTTTGTTAAACTTGTCTGCAATTTTTGTTTTGTGTTGTACAATAAAGTGTTAATCTATCTAACTTTTTCAGATATCTACCCGGGGAAGATCAGACTAGCGAGAAGCGCAAACTTGACGAAAACATAATGGCAACCGTTATAATTTACTAATACTTGATTATTTATATTTAAACGGACTTTTAAATGTAACTCGATCTACGATAATAATAATTGATCAATTGTGACCTAACTTTCGATACAATTACCCTATGTCTTAAGCCTAACCTTGAATGATGAATAACTAAAAAGAGAGTTGGTTCCTTACTTTTAGACTTCTTAACTACTTGACTCCAAAAATAAACAGACAAGTCAAGATAAAGATGTCGGGTTATTACCTGAGGCCTCCTAATCCCGGAGGGCCGCGATTTTTTTTTATCTTGATGAACTCAATTAAATGTCACCTTCGGGGTTATCCGGGTCAGGGGCCTCGCGAATCGGGGTACTTAGAGAAAAACTCAACATGTTTAATTTATCGTAGAAAATCATTTGGTAGGTAATCCCGAATCCCTAATCCCGAAGGGCCTCGATTTTTTTATCTTGATGAACTCAATTAAAAGTCACCTTCGGGGTTATCCGGGTCAGGGGACTCGCGAATCGGGGTACTAAGAGAAAAACTCTAGATGTTTAATTTATCGTAGAAAAACATTTGGTAGGTAGTTCTTTTCAATATGTTTAGGAGATCTTTATAAAGGCTGGGCTCCTATAAACAAATAATGACCTATTTGTGACATTTCAAATATAACAACTCTTAATTTGACCTCACTCGTAGATGTTAAAGTAATGTTAATGTTTTGGACGAAATTAACTAATTATAATAAATACCTAGTTATTCAATTAGAATTTAAGTAATATTTATGAGAATTTATTAAAAAATAATTGGCTGTACATTGATGATTTCATTTAATACCTTTTATGTTTATTTATTTTACATATTTATTGCAAATATACATACATACAGCAGACTACTAAAACTTAGCTTCTTTTCAGCTACTTATGTAAGTCGTTTAATTGTTTTATTATTAGGTACCTACCTACTTAAAGTAGCATTGAAAAAGTCACCGAAAAACCAGTGATAATTAAAATAACAGTTTTGTACTTTAGAAATAACATAAGTAGGAGTAAGTACGAATATACTTACCTACATCATATGTATTTTCAATTCACAACCCGTTAAAGTTAGCAATAAAACATTTTTTATTGAAAATGTAGCAATACACTTACCGTTTCTCTTTTAGCAAATAAAATTATGAGTGCACATTATATTTTCAAAACTCTTGTGTGTAAGTATGCATTTTGCCAATATTTTGATTATAAAGTAGGTAGGTAAGCAAATGTTTTATTTATTTATTTAAGCTTTATTGCACAACAAAACTATGTACAAAAGGTGGACTTAACGCCGTAGGGCATACTCTACCAGTCATACCTTTGTTTGAGTTGCTGCTTGCTGTTTTAAACCCCGACGAGAAAGAGGGGTGTATGTGTAGCATCGTAGTTCCCGAACGGATGAACCAATTAAGGTTTAAGAAGAACTTTTATTTCTCAAAAAGAATTACATATACACATAATTCACTTACTGAGAAATTACATAACATAGAAAATTAACAAAACGAGCGCACAAACATCTGGATAAAACAACTTACTGCACTGCACATGCGAAAAACAAAACCTCGTGTCATAAACCCGAGCGAGAGACAAACAAAACACGTCTGTCAACCATGGATGGAAATCGCACCGAGCGTAGTTGGATGAACCAATTTCAAAGCGGTTTAATTTATTCAAAAGATGATTTAATCACGGTGATTCTGAATTATGGCTGGTCAAAAGCCGTCCAGCCTTTAAACCTCACCAGCTGTTTTCTTTTTAGGGTTCCGTACCTCAAAAGAAAAAAACGGAACCCTTATAAGATCACTTTGTTTTCCGTCCGTCCGTCTGTCAAGAGCGTTTTTCTCAGGAACGCGTGGAGGTATCAAACTGAAATTTCTATATGATACTTAGGTCTACTGTCCCTGGAAGCTGTAGAAAAATCAACCTTCTAAGCCAACGTAATCAAAAGATACAGCCATTAAGGCCGCAAATTTTCGAAACTCGCACAGGAATCAAAACTTAACGTAAACTTAGAATCTTGAAATTTAGTACGAAGTCACGTCTTATAGTACAGATATAGGAGAAATTACGAAAACCGTAAATTTTCAGTTTCATCATATAAAAAAATATATTTTTGACAATTTTGAAAATATCAAAGTCCTTATCTAGAGGTTTGTACAGAACCCTCGGTGCGCGAGTCCAACTCGCACTTGACCGGTTTTTTTTTAGCTTAAGTAATTTTTTTAGAATCATCAGCTTTTCACGATCTTTTTCAGACATGACATCCGTCATGATCATCCAAAACGATTGCTATGTACTCCTAGCTGCAAACCTCGACGACTTCAGATCTATAGCCAAGAAGTTCGTGCCAGGTCCGCTGGCAGACCAACTGGCCAATCTAGCAGGGAAATCAGGCTTCCAATACAAACAGGTTGAAGAATCAAGTATAGACAGTACGTATTCAGACGATCAAGATAACAGAGACGCTAGAGCTAAAGATGTGAGATTTGCTAAAGTAAACTTCAATGATCTTGTGGACAAAGTCAAAGCACAGATAGATAAAGATCTAAACGCACAGAAAAAGATAAAAACTATTGACCATAGACCTAAGCCTCAATACAGTGAAGAAGAAGTGATAGAGACTAAGAAAGTCAGTCGCTTTGTCAATAATAGAATTTCAAGAACCACTAGAAATGTAAGAAAACAAAAAATGGTAAGACAAGTTCAAAGACCGATACCTAAGCCAGAACAAAGCGATGGTATGATATTCAGTAAAATAGAAATTGGTGGTAAGGACAGCTATGAAGACTATGTCACGCCTAAAAGAGAAGATGACATTTTTGAAAGTGATAATGGTGATAAAAAGCGTAATAATCAACCAACAGATAGGGGCATACCTGAATATGCGAATGCTGATTTGAGTTTTGAAAATTTCCACGACAGAACTACACGGAGAGATAAACCTCAATTCATAAATACTAAAGAGGCTGTACAAAAAAAGCAAAATATACCATCTAAAGAAGAAGTCCCAGTTTATATGGATACCGACGATAATATCGAAAAGGACGAAATTCCTAATTCAGAAAGAGAAACACCTGAATACGAAAACGATGAAGATCATATTGAGATGTTAGATGATACTCCGACTACACAGAGACAAATGCCTGGATACCAAAATGAAGATGATTATGAAAAACTAAATGAAAATCTAAAACATGAAGATGAAATTAAATACGCAAATGTAGATTCGGAAAACCCGAATACTTACGATGATAAACCAGATGAATTAAAAGCGCAAACCGGCAATTTGTGGTACGATGAAAAACAAACTAAGGCAACAAACGATCTCGATACTACCACTATTAAGAGTAAAGTGAAAAATCAAAAGACCACAACTGTAAAGAAAGGTACAATGATACCGAAAAGAGATTTTTACAAAATGAGCAGTCCAAATTACGCAGCAAAAGTCCCAATTGTGGCTGAGAAATATAACTTTGATGAACCAATTCCAGAGAAAGATAGAGAGCCGGAAAAAGTGATTACCAAAGGTCTAAAGCCTGTTATTATAAATGGTAAAATTAGGATAAGCAAATGATATTGTAGGTTTTTTAATTAAAAAAAAGTATAATCCATCATTCATCAGTTTTGTTGGTCCAAGAATTATTATTTTTTTGCCTTAAAAAGTAAGTAAGAGAAGTTTGCAAGCTATTTGAAGTATATATAATGACATATATAGGGCTGATTCCAAGGGTAGGCCTTGTAAAATTCAAAAGAACAAGACTTGTCTCTAAGTCTTGTTCTTTTGAATTTTTTTCTTGAAGAATTTCGCTCACTTTGCCGTAGATACTACAAATATATTATACGACATTCCAAACCTCTTTTTAGTTTCATGCGCTTGCGCAGCTTCTTCTCATCATCAGCCCATAAGTATATTAAACCGAAGCGGTAGGATTTTTACGGGACGTCAAAAAGTGCCCCATGTGGGTCACGTGGTATGTTATTATAAATGGTAAAATTAGGATAAGTAAATAAGATTGTAGGTTTTTAATAAAAAAAAGTATCCATCAGTTTTGTTGGTCCAAGTATATTTTTTTTTGCCTTAAAAAGTAAGTAGGAGAAGTTTGCAAACTATTTGAAGTATACAAGGGCTGATTCCAAGGGTAGGCCAGTCATATATCTCTAAGTCTTGCTTATTTGAATTTGCTTCTTTAAGAATTTCGCGCACTTTGCCGTAGGTACTACAAATTTATTACACAACATTCCTAACCTCTTTTTAGTTTCTTGAGCAGCTTCTTTTAATCATCAGCCCATATATTGAACCGAAGCTGTGGTAGGATTTTTATGGGACGTCAAAAAGTGCCCCATGTGGGTCACTTGGAATATTTAACAGAAATAAATTACTTTTGAGTTTTTGACCTAATTAGTCGTCATCATCATAATTCTTCTTACACCCAGTCGCACCGGGCACTGCACAAGTTGACTTCGACGGCGTCGGACTGGTATACCTGAACACCCTGGACGTCTTTGTAGACCCTGGGAAGGTGAAAAGTTGCAAGTAGATTAAATGTGGTCAGCATAAATAAGTTTTGATATATACACAAAAAGTGCTTACATACTTTGGGATCAGACGTTGATCCAAAAGTACACAACATCACATACATTGCTCTGATCATCAGAGCAATGTATATGATGTTGTAATTGGTCCACTATTAATAATTTATCAATCAGAAACATGATTCCATACACAATACAAAACACCCTTTTATTATCCCCCCAAAGATTTCCAGATTGACCGATAACAAGCAGCCTGCCAAAAGTGCTTGTGGTGCAGTGGTGACAGAGCTATGGTGGTTATACCAAATATATATACGAGTACTATTTTACCCCCGACCTCATCCTCGTTAGGTAGGTAGGTAATAATAATAATAATAATAATAATAATATTTATTTCTTCTATCACAATCACAGTAGATACATCAAATTTACATCCTATGGGTGGAATTGAATTGATTGTGAGAGAACTGGAGTCTGAACTAGGCTTGGGGGCCTGTAATACAGAGCTCCAGCACTCTCCTCACTCAATGTCGTTCGGGGCACAAAAAGTAAATCTCACATAATCTATAGAAGGTTATAAAGAATTTCATTGTAACTTAAAACAATCACTAATTATTTAATTAATTCAATACTAAGTGTGTGTGTGTGCGTTCGTGTGTGTGTGTGTGTGTGTGTGTGTGTGTGTGTGTGTGTGTGTGTGTGTGTGTGTGTGTGTGTGTGTGCGTGTTTATGAGTGTGCGTGAGTAGCAGCGTTTTGTTGGTATATCTACTCTACTGGAGGAATCATATCTTCAGTGGCATCATACGTCAGTGACAACAGGAACTTGGTGGTGGCACTTTTGCAATCATAAGTAGACAGAGAGTGAAGGTCAAGAAGGCGATGTAATTTATTGTAGAGGAAGGGACCTTTAAAGCAGAAGAAGCGACATGCAAATTGAGTTCTGAAGTTAGAGGCCGGTGCTACTGCACGAATACGCCTAGCAGGCGCGGGTGCCGCAACAAAAGAGGAATAACGATGTTGTTTTAGGACGGTTTGGAGTATGAAGGTTTGGCGGACATTCAACACCTGGCAGTATTCATACAGCTCATCTGTTGGGAATAGAATGGGTTTAAAGCAGCAAATTTTCAAGACGGCTCTTTGCGCGCGTTCAAGGGTAAGCAACACTGTCTTACCAGCACCTCCCCAGGAGGTTACGCAATATGATAGGAGAGACTGACAGAGGGCAATATACACTGACTTGACAAGAATAGGGTCGGCCACAGATCGAAGGTTACGAAAAACAAAAATAAGTTTACGAACTCTACTTGCGGTGACTGCAATGTGCTGATGAAATGTGAGTCTAGAGTCAATAGTCACACCAAGATACCTAATTGTCTCCGATGACAGAATGTGCTGACATTTGCAGGTCGAACTAGGCATATCTGTGTGACTATGTGCAGTAAGGTGTAATCCGTTAAGAGCATTATGAGGTGTTTTATAAATAGAAAAGACCAAGTATTTTGTTTTGTTGGAATTTAGGGTAAGTAGGTTATTTCGAAGCCATGAAGAGACCACGTCAAGACCAAGTTGGGCGTGGTTAAAGACATCCTCCCACGTATTTGACGAGAAAACAAGAGCAGTATCATCCGCGAATGAGATCAACTTGCAGTGTGGGATGACAAGGGAACAAAGCTCGTTGATGTAGACCAAGAACAACGTAGGTCCGAGGATGCTGCCCTGAGGCACGCCGTACTCCAGGTCTATGTCTGTGCTGACATTGCCCTCAATGGTAACTGCCTGGGAGCGGCCAGTGAAGTAGCTGCGGAACAGCGACAGTTGCCTGCCTCTGACTCCCATAACCTCAAGCCTATTTAGGAGTAAGGGTATAGACACCGTGTCAAAAGCCTTGGCCAAGTCAAGGAAGATTGCGAGACACTTCCTACCCCCATCCAGGTTTCTAACAATGTGGTCAGTGAGCTCATGCACTGCGTCAGCTGTCGACTTTCCTCTTCTGAACCCGTATTGATTAGGTGACAGCAGATTGCGGCTTTCGATGAACTTTATGAGCTGGTTATTGATGAGTCTTTCTAAAATTTTCGATAGTGACGGAAGGATGGAAATGGGGCGATAGTTGTTGACATGGTCTCGATTACCAGATTTGTGGATTGGATGGACGAGTGCTTTTTTGAAAGCATCGGGAAAAAGGCCGGTTGCTAAGGACAGATTGCAGATATGAGTAATAGGCAAGACAAGCTGTTCCTGACAGCACTTTATGAGAGTTGAGGAAATGCCATCCCATCCTACCGCGCAGTCAGATTTTAGTGATGAGATCAATGTCTTGATTTCATCCGTGGATGTGCTCAGGAGGACGAAAGATTCACAAGGAGAAGAGGTACAAGAAGATTGCATTTGAGAGCTATTTGAAGGGTTTTCACGTAAAATATCCTCGGCAAGAGACCTTCCCATGCCGGCAAAGAAAGAGTTTACGTGGTTAACTGATAGGTTAGGAGAAGACTTGCAAGACAGAAGAGCGTTGGCACTGGAAGAGGCTTTTTTGAGGTAATATAAGTAATTCTTGTCCTTTCTTAAATCTCAAACTATCAATTGTTATGATTTTAGATTTATTTTAAATATTTTGTTTTAATTTTTTACGTTTTGTGTAATCTACAAATTATATTTTAAGATTTAATTTAATTTATTATAATTAAAAGTACTGCAGTTGACTACTACCGGTGGCGTGTTGCCCATGACGTCCGGACACGATGGAAGGGGAAGGTTACGTAGTGGGCTGCACGCGGCCGGAGTGGCAGTCTGTTTCGAGCGTTCGTGAAGTTAAGTTGTGGTTGAATAGTGAAAGTGTAAGACTAAGTGCTGATATTTTGTAAAGTGAAATAAATATATTCAAGAGGATACCGGAGTTTCTTTTCACACTTTTCCAAATTTCATTTAAATCTGTTCAGTAGTTTAGACGTAATTGCGATCAGCGCACTTGAATTTTCCCATGGGAATGCGTCATTTTCCCGCGGTAAAAAGTATCTAGCCTATGTCATTTCTCGGGTATCAAAATATCTCCATACCAAATTTTATGCAAAATGGTTCAGTAGTATATATATATATATATATATATATATATACTTGGGATGGGTTCCGACCGACCGATGTGACACTAATTAAAAGCATTTTCGTGCTTCGGAAGGCACCATAAACTGCTGGTCCCGATATCAATATTAATTAATATCCACTTCACACCACACCACACTGACCTGGGTGATGGATGGAGTATGGCTCGTACCGCCTCATGGTTGAGGTGATGCTTGTGTTATTTAAGGCTAAAACTACTACTAGTTTCATTGCTCTGTTAATTTTGATTGTTTGTGTTTTGGGAAGTTGGCGGTGTTACACCCCCGTACCTCGGTACGCACGTTAAGCCGTTGGTCCTGCGCCTGATCTCTCTCCGGTCATGTCGGATAGCCGTCTCACCGAACTTTGATAGTGATGGAACAGTGAGTGCACCTGTGTGTTATGCTCACACTTGTGCATTATAATATCTCATGCGCAGTTGGCTGATTTCTGTTGAGATTAGCCGCCGTGGTCGAAATCGGCTAGGAGGACTATAATAAAATTTTGATTCGATCATGTAGGTCGAGCAACACCGCTTAAGGCCCATGCTAATGTAGTTTTTATCTTACGGGATTTTAAATTTATTTTACTGCTAAGATACATACCTCCATAATCAGAAACCCTCACGCAGGGAGGCCTGAATATTCTAGCTTGTTTCAACAAGTTGGTTGTGTTTGTAAAGTCCATATGCCAACTACTGAGAAGTGCACTTAGGCCGTGATGAATATTTTTGAACGTGTGTGTATGGCCCTCTGAAAACAGTTAATCAAATGATAAAAAACCGGCCAAGTGCGTGTCGGACCACGCATAAAGTAGGGTTCCGTAGTCAATTTTGGCACCGCGCTGTTTTGCATTTCTTTAAAAGTATATATTTTTATAATACACTCTTTTGCAAAAAAAACGGGCACCTAAGGAAATTTACGTTCTAAGGTCGATTTGAGTTAATTAAATGAAATTTATTTCTTTGACGTAGTCTGTATACTTATAATCGTGTAAATTAATGCGCGTGAAGTGAGTTCGGGCAACTAAAAGAAAAAAAAAACGATGGATTCTTTAAAACCGATGTACACGCCCAAACAATAAGAAGTGGTCGGCAATAAAGATAAGATTTTTTTTTACTTTTTTTAATTAAATAAAGTTACAAATGTAAAAACCTAATACCGAATGTGACCTCCTCTTGCCAAAATCACAGCTTGAATCCTTCTGGGCATGCTTTCCACGATGTTTTTAATAACGTTTTGAGGAATTCGTTCCCACTCTTCTGCAATGACTCTTTTTAGCTCCCTGATGTTTTGTGGAGCAGGTTGCACTGATCTTACACGTCTCTTTAGAACATCCCAGACATGCTCAATTGGATTGAGGTCAGGACTTCGAGCTGGCCAATCTAAACGACGGATCCCAACTTCTTGCATGTACGCTTCCACGTCGCCAGAACGGTGCGAGCGAGCATTGTCGTCCATAAAAATGGAATCTTCCCCAAGTGCAGTCAATGTGGGTTGTGCATATGGAATTAGGACTTCCATTATGTACCGATGTGCATTTAATGTTCCATTTTCTATGAAAACTAACTCCGTACGCTCCGTCGAATTAATTGCTGCCCAAAACATAACGGAGCCTCCGCCATAAGGAGTGATTTCTTCGAAACACACTTCCGCATAGCGTTCCCGTGGTCTTCGCAGCACTCGCCGGCGTCGGTCCTCTCCACACAAAGAGATTCTAGCTTCATCAGAAAACAATACTTTATTCCAGTCCTCCAGAGTCCATGAAGCACAGTTCCGAGCAAACTGAAGTCGAGCAACACGGTGCTCACGGAGTAATTTAGGGCCCCGAGCTGGGCGGTAACTCCTGATATTGGCAGCCAAAAGCCTCCTCCTGACCGTCCACAAGCTAACTTCTACTCCTCTTACTTCTTCAAGGCTCTTCTTCAGGTCCACACTTGACGCCTTACGATTCCGCAACGCCTGACTCACCAAAAAGCGGTCATCTCTTGGTTCTGTGCATCGTTTTCTTCCCGAACCGGGTCTTCTTTTGACCGAACCGGTCTCTTGATACCGTTGCCAAGTCCTCTGGACAGTTGAACGACTCACATTTAGCCGCTGAGACACGTAAGTTTGCGAACAACCTTCTTCAAGTAGGGCTATAATTTTACCGGCCCTTATCGCTTTATCACTCATATCAAAAAGTGGTATTTAATGTAAAAATAAAGATTAAATTGTTTAATTTGCAGAAAATGTCCAAAAAGTTTTAAAATATCGTAATCAGTTAAAAATCGTTTCAGCAATTCGCGCCATTAGTAAATCCACAATAATCATTATTTTTCTTTTATTAATTTCAAATTTTAAATTTGGAACGTAAAGAATCATGCCAGGATGCTTCAAATAACATGCCAATACATCGTCAAATTAATAAAACCTATTTCTTGTTCTTCTTCATTAAAGTAGAGGAAAAAATCTAAAGTGCCTGTTTTTTTTGCAAAAGAGTTTATTTATAATTTCGAAAGTATTCATCACAGGATACCCGAAACAATTTTAAAGAAGAGTTTCCGTGCCTGTTTCTTTACGTGAGAGATTTGAAGTTTATAGGTCCAAGACTTTAGACATTACCAAGGGGGGGGGGGGGGGACACCGTGTAAACGAATTTGGCGGGCTACAACTCGCAAATGGTAAGCTGATAAAAAAGTGTTGTATGGAAACCATATCTTATTTTCATAGTCCTTTTCAACGATACCCCACACAAGGGGGTGCACTCAAAAAAATAATTCACCCCCCCTCCCCTTTACATGTATAGGGAGGTAAGATAGGGTTTCCATACAACCCTTTTTTTTGTTTCGGGTATCCTGTGATGAATACTTTCGAAACTATAAATAATATAAAAATATATACTTTACAATGATGACATTGACGGCTAGGGAGATGATGATGATGAAAGAAATGCAAAACAGCGCGGTGCCAAAATTGACTACAGAACCCTACTTTATGCGTGGTCCGACACGCACTTGGCCAGTTTTTTTTTTTTAAATTATGACTTTAAAGAACGAGATGTGCGATATGTTGCCTCACAAAGACACTTATTTGTGTCATGATGCGGTCCGCAGGAGCAAGTATGTACTAAGTATATGCATGGCTGTTCCCTCCGTGGTTTAGTAGAATTCTCCAGATATTTTCATATTATTGACTAATAATACTTACTTTTTACGAGAACATTAATCAATGACGACATAGCTGGTACGTCCCATTGGTACAATCTAATCTGTATATTACTGATTTGGTACAGTATGGAGTATATTTCCTCTTTGGTATGCCCCGTGGTATTTAAACTTAGGAGTTGCAGTAATCTGTATAAACAAAGAAAAGTGCTTGCTTATTTTGTATATTTATTTATTTTGAAAACAATGATCCAACTTTAATGAACTTTAATCAAATAGGTAGTCGCAGAAATGAAAATCTTCCATGGTAAGGTATAAAAGACACAAGACATCAAAAACGGTACGAATACGGTATGGTACAAAACCTAAGGTATAAGTTAGTGTGTGTGCGTGTGTGCGTGTGTGCGTGTGTGTGTGTGTGTGTGTGTGTGCGTGTGCGCGTGTGTGTGTGTGTGTGTGTGTGCGTGTGTGTGCGTGTGTGTGTGTGCGCGTGCGTGTGTGTGCGTGTGTGTGTGGGTGCGTGTACGTGTGTGTTAAGTCACGTGACTTAATTTTTCATTTAAAGAACGGTATCAAAATATTCATCATCATCGGCCGAATCACTATACGTAGCATCTCTTCTACTAGACGATACCTGTAATGGGTGGTACGAAGTGGGGAGGGAGCGGGCTATGTGCGCGCCGCTGTGAGCGAGCGAGATAGCGACTGCTCCTATGCGCAAACTCCTCCCATTCAGCGTTCTTTTTACGTAACGAGACTTAGACCCGGTTTCCACCAAGTGGGGAGGATAGGGGATGTGTTGTGAAACGGCCAGATTATTTTTACCAAAGTGGAGAGAAGATTGCGTAGTGGATACGTGTGAGCTGTGAGAGCTCGCCACCGTCTGCCGCACAGTGGATCGACCCACACATCTCACATCTCCGCTACACACATCTCAGCACGGCCCAGCCGCTTGCTCGCGCGCGACCGCACCGAAGCTAAGCGAAATGGAAATGTGGCAATAACGCAATATTAATAATAATAGTCCTCCTGACCGATTTCGACCACGGCAGCCAATCTCAACTGAGATCAGTCAACTACGCAGGAGATATTATAGTGCACAAGTGTAAGCGCAATGCACAGGTGCACACAGTGTTCCATTACTCTCAAAGTTCTCGTGACGGCAATCCCACATGACCGGAGAGAGATCAGGCGCAGGACCAACGGCTTAACGTGCGCACCGAGGCACGGGGGTGTAACACCGCCAACTTTCCGACTCCGAGCTGTTTTTAAAAAATTCATGACAGAAAATCTCCGAAACAATTTTGGCTCGACCTGGGATTCGAACCCAGGACCTCTCGGATGTAAGGCAGAAACATTGACACTACACCGACAAGGCAGTAACGAAATATTATTGGTTATTCAAAACACATCTCCTCTCGTCTCCTATCTTCTCCACTTTAGTGGAAACCGAGTCTTAAAACTTACCTAATAACAGAGTGGTCAGTGGTATGCAACTGTTTAGTGACGGAGAGTTCTTTCTTAAATCCAGATATGAACGGCGTGATCAAGTCCTGACAATGTATCCATTCGTTATCTGCGCTGTCATCTTCCAGGAGACGTCTGTAGAAACTGTCTATGGGTTTCGCCGCTCTATGCTTGCGTCGGCGTTTCTTTACCATGGACCTTTAAAGAATATGATTTTAAAACTTACCCGTCGTTAAAACTACATAACGCACCAAAAAAATATTAAGTATAAAAGAATAATAATAAATAATAAATTGTTTCAACGAACACACCAATTACCTAGCCCCAAACTAAGCGTAATACAGAATTTCTATACAGGCTGTCCCAAAAAGAGCGTGCCAAACTTATGGAGATGATAAACTATTGGATGACCATTTATACCATAAAAAATAACTTTAGTAAAAGTACCACAATTTCAGCGATACGATTTTTTTTTCATGTTTATTTTAAAATCTTCCAGTTTGAGCCTACCTGCTGTTGCTGTGTATACAAATGAGCAGATATTTTTCTTGTCAAATATTCCCGAAGAATTGAACTATCTCCGGAAAGCAAAATTTTCGTAATTACTATTATTATTATTATTACATTTTTTGTTCAAAACCCTGTATGCATATATTTTGTTTCAGAGCATTCCTTTACCGCCAGCCTGTGTCGCGGTGCTAGGGCCTAAAAATATGATTCGGTACCTCAATTTTAAAGATCTCGGTGAGTAGATTGGGCCAAAACTCTAACATTTTGTTCAAACTTGAACGCGGACGAAGTCTTCTTTTTTTTAAAAAAATATATGGGTTCGCTCTTGACATCATTCTTCCTCTAAGAGGTAAAGAAGATGTCGACGATGTACGCTTTGAATGAACTCAAGTTATAAGAAAGAGGGAACACCGTCGGCAGAAGCGCATTCCATTCCTTGGCTGTGCGCATTGTGAAGGATGTCCCGGGTTGGTAGTAAGAATAATATGAGAAAAGTCCACAAATGATAGGTTTTACCGTTCTTCATACTGGGGAATTTACAGGAATGATTTTCAGACATATCAGGCTACTCCACTTTACTTTACTCCACCTAGCGACCGCCTCTGTTCCCCTAGCAATAGAAACTATTTGCGTAGTGTCGACCGTACAGTAAATAATAAATATCTAAAATTATAATACGATAAGTGCATTGGGGTGTTTCAGTAAACTAAAAATGAAATGTAAACAAAATCCTAGGTTTTGCGCGAGCTAACGCGATACAGCGCCATCTAGCGGCAGTGACAAGAAACTTTCAACTGTCTAGCTATTGTTGCTATTAAGATACAGCCTGGTAACAGACAGACAGAACGGAACGGAATTAATTAAATACCTAATAGTTACAATTTTTTCTTTGACTTACCTACCTTAAGTTAGACTTTAAAATGTCTTCTTTGACAGTCGTTTCGTGGGTAGTTCCTTCTGTAGGAGGAGTAATAATCTCTCTCATCTTGAATTTGTCCTGTTTTTTTCTCTGGTCAAAATCCATTATGGGAGTGATAGGTTTTTTCTCCATATCCACATAAATATAATCGTCGTCAGAGTTGATCGGTAAAATCAGATCGGAGGTCCGTTTTTCTTTGATTTGATCAGATATTTTATGTTTTAAAAGATTAACGCGGTCCTGGATGCTGAGAGCGGCATCCTTCGTCTTTTTTTGCGAGGCTGGCACTGAAATTAGTTTTAGTTTGCGGAAGTTGGCATGAGATGGCGCTGGCTTAATTTAGATCGCGATTATAAGACGGCGCTTGTTTACCTAGATAAATTGATTAATAAAATGATCATATGTTAATATTAATTACAAGTCACACGTTACAGTAAAGGTGTTACAGTCTTATGAGTAAACTAGTACAGTGACGCCCGGCTAGGGCACAGCAACTTAGTTAGTAAAGGAGATGGCTAAATAGAAGTATGGGTGACTGCCCTAACAATGTATAAACATGGCGCCTAGTTTTGTGTAAAGCTGAGTAGCTGAATATAAATATTTTGTGTAAAAAATGTTTCAGGAACATTTCAAAATATTACAATCTTCAAAATAAAATCGTGAAAATCCCTACTTTGATTTGTGAGCAAACCTGCCAAAATACACTTTTGCTATGATATTTCATCTCGGCGTTTGCATTGTCGCAGTAAGATAGCTATCCGTGACATTTCAAAGATCCACTAAAAAGTAAGAGGGGACCATATAATATAGCTATAACTGTGCAATAAGTGCCTATTAAAATACCTACTATATGGAGTTGTGTTTTAAAAAAAATCTACGTTCCACAGATAAGTGATTAACCGATTCGTTGTAGATGGCACGTCTGCCGTGCCATCACTTCTTTTGCGTGTGGCGTAAGGCAGCCGTGCCATTTTGAAATCGATGGTAACTCCTTCAAATTAAGTTTAAGGGAGATCTACCCACAACAAAACTATCTACATTTTTCACGTAAATCAAGCTCATAGCCTTCGTTTCTGGATATTTTATGATCTCACACAATAGTCCAGTAAACAATCAAAAGTCAAAAGTGAAATCAAAAGCTTAGAATAATTACACATAAAGATAGACTTCATACAAACGCCCATTATTTTACTCTTTGCAAGAGCCTTTTCAAAAGTGACGCACTAAACCGGTTCACACAGAGGTGACGATAACGTGCTTACGCTCGGCGACACGCACATATACGCTTGTGTAATGTTGTCAGTAAAGGTCCATTTTGCCCGAAAGTAGGGTAATGATTCGTTCGCTGATTACCATTTGTTTTTGGCAATAATAATAAATAGCTGTTTGGTAAAGTGTGGATATGTTAATGTAAAGTTGTTATAATACGGGAATGTTTATTTTTATGTAACGAATAAAAGAAAACAACAACACTATAAAGAAAATCAATTTTTATTTTAAGGATTTTATTTCATATGACTTGTTGTCATTTTAATAAGTGTGGAAAAAGAGTTCGATTACTTCGCAACTTTCAAGAAACACATTTTCAGGTATAAGTACGAGTATGATACTTCGGAGCGGCCCGGTGTTAAGAGCCGTATATGGCTCCAATTAAGGTGCTTCAAAATGGGCGCGCGGACTTGGTTTCTATGAGTAATTAATTATTCTATTTATTTGCGTTAAAAATATTCTATTATTAACGCAACGTTACAAGAAACGGCAGTAAGCGCGATCGAGTAACGTCTTAATTATCGCCTGACTTTTCAGTTTAGTTAGATTACCCGCATAATAATGATTATCAATCGATTATTTATAATATATCTAATTCTATCGATGTGACAGAGTTAATTCCTATTATGTAACAGAATTAAAAAAGAGCTATTAAAAACCGCTTAAATATAAAATAGACAAAATATTTCTCTCTAAATGGTAATACGGTACCTACCTATGATCAATATCGATTACCCATAACTAAAGTCGATAATCGTTTGTCTTGTATAGGTAACCAATAGAAAGGGATATCTGGCAACATTTATGTTGTTGCTTAAAAGAGAAACCAAATGAAATACTTTAAATTATTATATTATTTTACTGAAGTTCTAGGCAAAAATTACGTACGTCATAATTAATTAATGAATATTTCAGAAGTACAGGACACTGACAAATCTTTATACATTCTTAGGGCAGTCGGTTAGCCATCTCTTTTGAAATTAAAATAAGTTAAATAAAATTAAAAAAATATATATTATTAAAAAAAATACGGGATGGAAGAGTGATGTATATTACTAAGTCCGTAGAAATAGTCTTGTTTCAGTATTTTTTATATTTTTTATTTATCATGTACGACACAGTTTTTCAAAACCTGTCATCTATTTATCTATATAGGCATATATAGTGCCTATTTAAATTAATTAATTGATAACTCAGAGTATGAAGGGATGGGATAAAATTTAAAAAAAAACATCATGTAATTAAAACTTACCGAGGACGAGGACATAAAACACAAAAAAGTATAAAATCATAATTCGAAAACTTATTTTTTATTTTAAAAAAAATGTTTGATTTACTCAAATTGTTACTTATAACGCGACAGAAAGACTGACCCGATATTTTATGCGCTTTAATTAAAATCAGTCAACCATTTTCAAACATAGACTTTTGTGTAATGATTGTTAAAACTAGATCCCAAAAATATTTTACTTTTTAGTAAGATTTAGAGTATTTTATTTTTTTTAGCATTAACAATGCAAATTTCTTTACAAGGTGAATTTAAAAAAAAACACACGCAAAAGAAAATTGGACGGCCAGGCAGGGACCCCTGTGGCAGTCCCGTTTTCTTTAAGTGTGTTTTAATTTCACATTGTTAGGATCTTTTAGGTAAAGTTTTGATCTCAAATAACTGTTTCGAAAATGTGGAAGGATACATATAGGACGTGTGTGCCTGTGTGTGTAGGTTGTGCCCCCTGTCTATATTAGTATGCACAAATAAATGACTTTATTAAAAACCTTTTAAAGGTTTTAATTTGTAATACCCCAAATACCAGAAATGCAAGGGTACCTAAGTAATAAGTTTAAAAATGTATTAAGCAAATACGTGCTTTCAATATTACACTTATGGCCGTTTCAATAATCTATCTGCCAGTTTTACATGGCAAACATGAAATTCAAATGGTTCCAAAGCGGCTGCCATATTGTATTAAATAATATGTGCGCTGCAATTTGGTTAACAGCCCGTTTGATACTTAAAGCTATCCGTGGTTACAGCCGTTTCATTGATAATAAAATAATATCGAATTTACATATCATTACTAATTTTAAAATAAGATTTTATATATATACTCGTAGAGATGACGTTTCGGATCCTTTTCAAATCTATCGAATTTACATATCATTACTAATTTTAAAATCTTATTTTAAAATTCTCGTGTCACAATGTTCGTTCCCGTACACGTTCCCGTACTCGTTCACGTACGTTCGTCCCCTAAAGGACTTGACTGATTCTTATGTATGAGCATATTGAGTAGGTCTGAGAATCGGCCAACATCTATTTTTCATATCCCTTAGTGATAACGTTTGCCGGGTCAGCTAGTATTACAATAAAATGTTCGCGTGAACCGAGGAAAAAAATATTCGATAGATTTGTTTGACATTTATTCGCAATATTCACAACAGTTTCTCTCGTTCCATATCAGTAAACTTTTTGCCTTTCAGCCTAACTAGATCCATGTCCAAAAACTTCACAAGTGTACACGCCTCCATTTCAACCTTGACAAATTCTGAAATAAAGTTTTAATTTCACGATTTTAACATAAAATAAAGTCGGTATACGGGCGAAAGTTTTACGTGACAACGACTTTGAGTGGTAAAATAATTTTAATGTGAATGAATATTCATTCGTATAACATGAACCGGTGTGTATGCCTATCTCTCTCACTCTCTCTCTTTCGCTCTGTCTCTCTCGCTCTTAGGCGGGTTAACTGTGCTCGAGTGGAAGGGACGCGTGCCTTTCACTTTTTATGTCTGTCTCACTCGCTCTTAGGCGGGCTAACCATGCCCGAGTCGAAGGGACGCGTGCCTCTCACTCGCTCTCATTGTGAGCGCGGAACGTGAGCGGAGCAGCGTAACGCAGTTTCTTGAAGTGTCACCCGGCAAACCAATTTATAGGACGTTGTCACGTCAAAAAATAAGGTTATTCCCTTAGTACCTCGATCCGCGAGGCTTCCGTCCCGGAGGACACAGATTTATTTTTATCCTGATTAACTCAATATAAATTGTACATCTTTCTTTGTTAAAGTTGTCTGTAATTTTTGTTTTGTGTAGTACAATAAAGTGTTAATCTATCTATCTACATATCTATAAGTCATCTTCAGGTTTCTCAAGGAGGGGGCGCTCGGGGATGGAATATCCCAAAAATTTGAGTCATTACAACCTAAACTTAGTTTCGTAAAATATTATTAATGTCATGTATGAATGTATTGTATTACTTTGAATTTAATTTAAGTATTTGTAATTATTGTATATATTTATTAATTCATTGTCATTCATTTCAATTACTTTCATTATTCTCTGTTACTCACCATCCAATGTCTCCGGTTCGCAATTAGTATTGTGCAGAGCGCATTCGTTTTCAAAAATCTCCGTATGATAGTCCGCTAAGCTCATAGCGCATAATGGTTTCTCCTCCTCGTCGGTACAAGGTTCACATCCCTGGCGAAGGAACATGACGTAGGCGACACAGTGCTTTACGTCGACCATGTCGTATTCTAAAAAAACATCATTTTAAACTAAATCATGCTTATGTCGCATAATTGTGTGTTTTATCTTGAAGCGCTTCAGGATAAAACACACAATTATGTAGAGACCAAAGAATAAGAAGACGCCATGTTCTTATTATCTCAACATTGTCCTTCACTAGTGGTATTTTGTATCCAAGTTTAAAATACTTTTTTTTTATTCTATAATATCTATTCATGAATAATTATACCAAATCAGCCTCGACTTTATAGCCTTTTTTTTCTGTATCTCAAATATCAATATTGAACAACAGTCCCGAGGTACCTAATAACGTTCAGAAAAAATGTATTTGCCGCGAGTCAACTTGAAACAGCGCTATCTATGTAGAGGCGCGGAAAAGAACAACTACTTACGTATTGCAAAAAACACGTTTAATATAAGTAGAGAAGCTGAATTACATTATATTGTTCTGTTTTTTATATCGTCTGTGAAAATTCCTTTACGATTCGTGAGGTAAAGCCTCAGTCAGACAACCCAAAGAGCCTCGGTATTATTAAATAAACAACATCACATACATTGACTTGACTCCGTGGTAAGTAGCTTAAGCACTTGTGTTAAAGATATTAGAATCAACAGTGGTATTACAAATAAACTAAGAAAAATACATATAACACGCAAACCAGTACAACAGACATGTTCATGTACACAAATGTTTGTACAGTGCGGATATCGAACCCGCGACCTCTTGGTTAACAGTCAACTTCTCAACCATTACACCAAACTGGTAATAAGGTCCCATTTTTCACCCTTTGGGCACGGAACACTTAAGAGGTGTTAAAATAAAAAAAAAACTTAAAAAAACTTACTCAAGCTCCCTCGGTATGCAGCGCACATGTTATTTAACACAATATGGCAGCCGCTTTGAAACCATTTGAATTTCATGTTTGCCCTGTAAAAAAGCCGGAATTCAATAATAATAAATCTTTATTTTCTCATAATAATAATAATCATTTATTCATTCATAAACATAGGTACATACAGAGGTTGTGGGTTGTTTAAATGCGAGCTCTATGTTTCACCTTTCTCATCACAAACATACATTTACAGTTGGACAACAATTGAGATACAATTAAATGAAATGTTTGTGTGAGACTGGTGCCTATTCTAGGTATAAAATACCTGTGTTACAGGTCACCAGCCTCTCACCTCCTCGGACAATCGTACAATTAATAATGTAGACAATTTGTATTTGAGTTTCAAGAGTAACATCTACCTAGCCACTAACTAAACAATACATAATATCTTCTTATTAAAGACCGCAACTTTTTTTAACGTCAATTAAATGCTGTTACGCATACCCACCAACCGCGGGGGCAGCTGGGGGTTATGTGGGACTCCAGGCCTCAGAGAAAGAACCTGCCTACCCACTAAAATCCTGACGGTGCTCTCCGGTGCCATGTGAGTCGGGGACGTGGCGGGTTCACCGTAGGCCGAGAGGCCACAGGCATATACAGCAATTCCCCGGACTCGGCCGATTCACTTTACCCTACCGGTTGCGACGAGGGAGAAACTCGACAACGTCGCAAAGACCGCATCCTGAGACAAGCCGAGTAGTTTCTAATCTGTTTCCGGTCATGTCGGATTGCCGTCTCATTGTACTATGAGAGTGAATGAACGGAGAGCGCACCTGTGGTTTCCACAACGCACACACGCATTTAGGTACAGTGGTGGTCCGCGCCGCGTGAACACTTTATAACGAAAATTGTTTGCAAGCACTTCGACACACGCGGAGCAATTAGCAAGCGGGATTGCGCGCGATGTGCAAATGATTTTCGCCTCAAAGGAGTTCAGGCGGCGATGACCGCGATAGTATCTACGTGGGAAATCTTTTTTTCCTGCGTATTTGATTCTCAGATTGCGTGTTTGATGCAGTCGAATGCAACTAGGGTAAGAGCCTTTTAACATAGAACCATAAAGTATTCGTAAGTACCTGTTCAGCCTGTCATGGACGTAAAGGATTAGCCAGCACCCATGTCACCTACTAGACAGGGAAGGGATACCGCAGATTATAGGTGGGTAATCCCCCCCCCCCTCCCCCACCGGTTTTCCCCGGAGCGGAGCTGCGTCCTTTTTAGGACGCTAGCAGTCCCGTCCTACACACAGCTGAGGCCCCCCAGCCCCGGTTATGACTCTTAAAATGTTTATTTTATTTTTTTATTAATATGGGTTAGCTCTTGACGATGTAGCGAGCTTACCCAGAAGGTGCCTATTGCGATATATTTTTTCCTGCGATTTAAAACAAAAATATACCTGTTCAGCCCACAAGCAGTCTTATGATAGTCGTTGCAGTGGTAAGGGTCGCAGTAGTCCATCCATGCCGGGTTGAACGGTCTGTGACGAGACTTGTTGCTCAAATAGTCTTCGGGCAAGTCGATTTTGCCGATTATAACTGAAATTAATAAAATTATACGTCGCGCCACTTAAAAAGATCGCTCACATTCTACCTCCTACCTCAATGACGACAGCTTTGGTCTAGTGATCTGAGGTCCAGACTACAAAACTGGCTGTCGCGGGTTCTATTCCTGCTAGGGGCAAATGTTTGTGTGACGAGCACGAGCATTTGTACCTGAGATGGGTGTTTATAAATGTATTTATTCTATCCGTTATTCTAGTCACCATAGGCACAAGCTAACGCTTAGTTTGGGGCTAGGTAATTGGTGTGTTCGTTGAAACAATTTATTTCTTTATTATTCACTCTACTACGCGTTAGATCCAACGAAACAGAAAAGGTTCGTACTTACACTGGTGATACAGTGTATGTATTACACGAGTTCCTATTGATTAGATAAGTAAGGTAGGTACACACTTACGTTTAAAACGGTCCTTGACAAAATTTGGATTGTCAAACTTTGCAGCCGGGCTGGAAAATTATTATAAGTTAAAAAAAAACACAATGAACGTATCACGAATTCACGACATAATTACTAGGAAAAAGTTATTAAACAGGTTAAAAGTTATTATAACAACAACTTACTTTTTCTGCGTAAATGGCGTTGGTATTTTCACACGACCTAATTAAAAAAATATTCAACAAATTAAAATCACCTTCACAAAATGTCTTCATTCAGGAAAATTGCCTGTTTTTGAGTCAGCCTTTAAACGGACAAATGTAACTTTTTTAAATCTACACTAATATTATAAAGAGGAAGATTTGGTTGTTTGTTTGAATTGAATATGCTCCAAAACTACAGGGGATTAAAAAAAACTAAAAACTTTTTTTTGATATCGGTCCTGTCCATTAGAATCCTGCATTATCCCTGATGAACATAGGCATTTATAATAGGCTTGTTTCCACTATGAAAGAAATATTCAAAAACTGATTTTCTCTAAAATAATTCATAATTTCAGATGCCTTTACACTAATATTTTTCTGCAGTTCGTATTATTTGATTTTTAATTGGAATTCAAATGATAATTAATCACTCAGTCGGCATTGCACGCGATGACGTCAAAGTGTGTTATTCCCATACAAACTCTATTAAGAAAAGCGTTTTGACAGTTGATAAAAAGTACGTCAACGATTGGTGGTGTCAACTACCGTATTACTGACAGTTAGTATTTTTGTGATAATTATTAAAAGTAGTATATTTCATTAAAAGCACTTTCAATTTGTGTAAACAATATCATAAATGTTGATTATTTTTGAAAATAATAGCATAATTTGTTGTGGTAAGTATTATTATGTTGAAAATTTAGTATAGAAAATAAATATGAATTTAGTTTAGTTTAAAAACAGCTTTTCCTATTTTTGCTAAAAGGCAACTCCCTTAAAGCCAATTTATGAAACATACATAATTATCATCCTAGCACCTAATGGAAAATGTAATGAATATTTTTTTTACCATCATTGTGCACTTTTACAATTTTGCTCCCTAAACCTTTTTTTAACCATTTTATCACGGTTTTAAATTTTGCGCTTTTAACATTATGCACCAAAACGGGTTATATTAGGTCCTTACCTATGAAATTGGCGTTTTGTATGGGAGGAACAAAAAGTCGAAATTTTTTTATATAGCATATTTATTTAATCAAAGTATGAGCCATTGTAATCTATGCACTTTTGCCATCTCATAGGTAGTTCATTGATCCCTTTACTAAAAAAACCATTCGAACGGGAATCAATAAAATCTTTGAAGGCGACTTGGACTGCCCCATCTGAGTTGAACTTTTTCCCTTGCAAGAAGTTATCCAAATTTCGAAAAAAATGGTAATCTGTTGGAGCAAGGTCCGGGGAGTACGGTGGATGCCTTAGAGATTCCAATTGAAGTTCTTCTAATTTGCTAGCCGTCTGTTGTGCAGTGTGTGGTCTAGCGTTGCCGTGAAGCAGCAGTGGCGTAGTGCGATTGACCAGCCTTGGTTGTTTAGCAACTAGCTTTTCCATCATGGTTTGCAATTGCTGACAATAGATATCTGCCGTAATCGTCTGGCCAGATTTGAGAAAACTGTAATGAACGACACCGGCGCTAGTCCACCAAACGCTTACAAGTAACTTTTTATTGGTCAATTTTCGCTTGGAGCAGGCTTTGGCTGGCTTGCCAGGGTCCAGCCATTGCGATGAGCGCTTCCGATTATCGTAGAGAATCCACTTTTCATCACAGGTAATGATTCGATTTAAAATCCCTTCGTTATTGTGCCGGTCAAGTAATGTAACGCAGCAGTTGACGCGCGTTTGCCGGTTTGCTTCACTCAATTCGTGAGGAACCCACCTTTCAAGTTTTTTAATCTTCCCAATTTGCTTCAAGTGGATTAAAACAGTTTTATCACTAACGCCAAAGCCTGCAGCTAACTCGGACGTGGTTTGCGATGGATCCGCTTCCACAATAGCCTTCAATTCTTCATTATCAACTTGGGTCTCCGGCCGTCCACGGGGCTTGTTTTGCAGGTCGAAATTTCCAGAACGAAAACGTTGGAACCAAAAACGCACTGTGTTTTCTTTTGCGACACAACCGCCATACACATCATTAACCCTTCGAGCCGTTTCCGCAGCACTGGTGCCACGGTGGAACTCGTACTCGTAAATAACGCGATATTTCAAATTTTTCATTTTGTAAATTGAGCGATGCAAACAGAAAAAAGATAAGTAAAAAAACAAATGAATGACGGTTTACGAAACACAACTACATGTGGAAATAGCTGTATAAATTTGAATTTCGAATTCCTAACCAAATAGGAAAAATTTGTGATCAAAGTGGCCAGTACGACAAAACGCCAATTTCATATGTAAGGACCTAATATTTTGCTTAATAAGAGAACCGAATTCCACCCGAGCGAAGCCGCTGGAGTGAAAGCCAATTTTTTAAGGCATCTAAAAAATACTTACATGCAACTATAATGAATTGAAATAATAAATAAATTACACTAAAATACACCCTGAAATCCATTATGTACTTCAAATAGAAACTTTCAACTCTATCAAAATAAGTTACGTCAAATTATATGCCTAATTTCTTGTTTTCTTATCTACTTTTATGGTGATTGGTTACTAATCACCGCTAATTAAAACATAGGTAAAACGAGTAATTACTTGGAAAGAAATACGTTTTTGATTTTTTTTAACTTGTATTTTAGGATGCAGGCGAACCGCGAATAGGAATGTAATGAAAGTGAATATTTATTTAATTTTGGAATAGGGTACAATTTTGTTGGTGTTATAGATGATTATGGTTCATACTCGTATATATATTCATATGTACATATATCAACGGTTGGTGATGACTGGTGTCATCATCCCTATCGGGCATATCACGTTTGAAGTTAACAGTTAATCAAAGATAACATTTCAAAATTGTGTTGTGCAAGTATTATTATTACAAGAAATACAAAAAAAAACGTATTTGATAGCTAATTAAAAAAAATCCAATTCCAATTTTTTACAATTTTATTTGAATTTATTAAATCCTATACAAAAACACCACACATTACAAAAATAGTTTTTAAAGGCACAATATAAAGTTATAGTATTTTTTTACCATTAATGGTATTTAAGTATAATATTACATAATTTAATTAAATTACATTAAAAACTTTTAAGTAATTAATTAGCTAATTACTGTTTCATAATCTTAATAAAACGTTGAAATAAGGTGTAACTTTAAACACAGATAGGTTTTTTCTTTAAATTGTGTTTATAACACATTCTGAATAAGAAAATAAAAAATGTTTACCCTGTAAACTAAGAAAAACAAAACAAGTCATAGAAAGAACTTACACTAAAATTATAATTATAGTTGTCAACTTAACTAAAATTTGACTTAGCGTTCCACACATGCCTTAGTATTTCAAGTTCGCGACGTGTGCGTTACCCCAGCCAGATTTTGTCGAAAATCACATTTTTTTTAAGTAGATAATTAGAAGTCCAACTTCTTCAATTGTTGTGCTGATTTTTAAATTTGTTTTGCTTATGGTTTTTTAGTTATTTGACAAAAACAGATCTGGCTGGCGTAACGTTACCCCAGCCAGATGTTTTATTAATTAAAGGGTTTATTGAAATAAACTTTAGGTACATAATTAGTATTCTGAACGAGGTAAATGTTGCCACAAAATTTGAATTTGTATCGTTTATGGTTTCGGAGATATTCAAAATCCTGCTGGGGTAACGTTTACGTGTTCGCTGTATCTCCGAAACGGCTAAGCGAATATGTATAATTTTTTGTACACAGCTTCTATGAATTTGTTATAATTTGTTTGCCAATAAAGAAAAACAAAATAATGCACCGTTTAGAAGTATTTTAATTAATAAAAAAACTCAAAAATAGCTCCTAGCTCTTCAAAAAAGAGCTCTAAAGCCTTATTTGAAACGTCATTTTGTAGCTTACAACTGCCTTCAAATGTTTGTAAATTTTCATTAGAATCCTGTAGGTATTTATTAAGTTACAACGATATTTAATTCAGTTCTCGTAACGATGCGCTCCGGAGATTTTAAGCCTCCGATTTACTGAGTTCCTTGTGGATTTAAAAGTTGAATAAGATATCATTAATTAGTATTTTAGTTCAATTTTCTACCTGTAAAATTTCAGCGTAATACGATTTGTAATTACTGAGATAATTAAAAGAAAGACATTAGGTAGTGCATGATCATGGCAACCCGACCAAGTATAGATGGTTACGAAAAAGCGGCCGCGTAGTACTTTATGCCTACCTTTTAAAACGTATAGTATAATAACGCTACATGCTCAATACAGTCGCGTACAGAATTAAACTATTCAGCCTATAGCATAGTATATATCTTGAAATGAATTAAATTATATATTTTTAATTTGTGTCTACTTATTTATGTTACCTACTTAAAATACTGTACCATTCATTACCTATCTTATTTAACCTGTTGTGACGTAAGCGCTAAACTTATATATTTATTAACAAAATAGTGAAATATTTAATTGGCACAAACACGGTCCCGTTGCAGTTTTAAAATAATATAGATAGAGAGATAGAAGACTTTGTACTTAGCGCGCTGCATTCGCGCGTGTTCTATGTTACTGAAGAAAGAAAGAGAGCGTCGATAACGCGTCCTTGGGACGAGGGACGGAGGGCGGATGATTGTTTGTGTGTTTGATCTGTGATTTTAATAATAAAACTATTTTTATAAGAATACTAGCCAGCCAGTCATCGTAATGTGCTCTTAAAATAATAATGTCAGTCAATAATTTATTATGTGATTGTTAGTTCATGATTTGAAAATCAATGTTAATCTTTTGGAAGTTAATTTATAATTATGTTGAGCCAATGAACATTTATTATGCTGCTATAAGAAAATATATAACTAAATTAAAGTGTTTAGGTACTTCGCATTTTTCTTTGTAAGTTTATAAGACATGATTAGTAAATAAAAATACTCAAATTAAGATGATATTGTTTTCGTTTTACACTTCTGTACGTAACTGTACTTTACGTTTAAAACTATCCTATTAATTTCAAAAGTTAGTATAAAGTACTACGCGGCCGCTTTTTCGTAACCATCTATACTTGGTCGGGTTGCCATGATCATGCACTACCTAATGTCTTTCTTTTAATTATCTCGGTAATTACAAATCGTATTACGCTGAAATTTTACAGGTAGAAAATTGAACTAAAATACTAATTAATGATATCTTATTTAACTTTTAAATCCACAAGGAACTCAGTAAATCGGAGGCTTAAAATCTCCGGAGCGCATCGTTACGAGAACTGAATTAAATATCGTTGTAACTTAATAAATACCTACAGGATTCTAATGAAAATTTACAAACATTTGAAGGCAGTTGTAAGCTACAAAATGACGTTTCAAATAAGGCTTTAGAGCTCTTTTTTGAAGAGCTAGGAGCTATTTTTGAGTTTTTTTATTAATTAAAATACTTCTAAACGGTGCATTATTTTGTTTTTCTTTATTGGCAAACAAATTATAACAAATTCATAGAAGCTGTGTACAAAAAATTATACATATTCGCTTAGCCGTTTCGGAGATACAGCGAACACGTAAACGTTACCCCAGCAGGATTTTGAATATCTCCGAAACCATAAACGATACAAATTCAAATTTTGTGGCAACATTTACCTCGTTCAGAATACTAATTATGTACCTAAAGTTTATTTCAATAAACCCTTTAATTAATAAAACATCTGGCTGGGGTAACGTTACGCCAGCCAGATCTGTTTTTGTCAAATAACTAAAAAACCATAAGCAAAACAAATTTAAAAATCAGCACAAAAATTGAAGAAGTTGGACTTCTAATTATCTACTTAAAAAAAAATTTGATTTTCGACAAAATCTGGCTGGGGTAACGCACACGTTCGCGACCGCCCCCGTCGAATAACGGGGTGAAAGACGCTCGGGGGGCGGGGTAGCGCGAGATCGCTTCATATAGGCTGGTTTTACAGTGACGCGTACCGTCCGCGTGTATAGGGTTGCTAGATCGATTCTTCCTGTTATCGGGATCAATAACCGATTTTTCGGGATTTTAGGGCTTTGGTCGGAAGAAATAAAAAAAATAGGTTAATATTAATTATAAATAATATATTAAGTAAACAAACATATTTTTGCATTGCACTGTAGATACAAGAAAAAAGTAACTAAAATTATCGAACTTGTTTTTCGGGAGATTATTTGCTTTGTCGGGAGTCGGGAGGACATACACAAATTCGGGAGAATCCCGCCAATTCCCGACCGTCTGGCAACCCTATCCGCGCGGGTGGTAAGCGCAGCTCGCAAGCACGCGGGTGACCCGCTCGAATCTATAAAACGAGTTCAGTGCCACCTCGTGCAGTCGCAATGAGACTTCGCGCATTTGTTACATTATATTATTTGTGGAAAAAAAGCGTTGTTGTAAAACGCGGCCCAAACACCGTCCGCGCGGTTTATTTTACCATGTAACGATCTTAGACACTCAAAGCTTGTGAATCGCGACGCTTACCAACCGCGCTGGCAGACACGTCACTATAAAATCACACATAAAGTCGCGCAATATAAAAAGAGCGCTGGATGGGCCGATTCTGCGCTTGGAAGCAGTTGCTATATCTCACACTCCCGGCGGCGCGCAAGTTCCCCGCCCCCGTGCCACGCAGTAACACTAATTATATCCGAATATCGTCTAGTGCGCAGGTGAAAGTTATGCTGGTCACACACATCATACTTCCTATCGCTTAATAGGCTTGTATCAACTATGAAACAAAATATTTAAAAACTGATTTTCTATAAAATAATTCATAATTTCAGATCCCCTTTCATTAATATTTTTCTGCAGTTCATAAAATTTGATTTTTAATTGAAATTCAATCGATAAGTGTATTATTCCCATACAAGCTCTATGAAGAAAAGCGTTTTGACAGTGGATAAAAAGTACGTCAGCGATAGGTGGTGTCAACTACCCTATTGGCATGACGCAAACGATTAGATCAGTTAAAATTGATATTATGTGGGCGTAGATTCGCATTAAAGTTGCGAATGTCATGCGATTCGACGTCATGCCAATTGGACGATAGGAAGTATCGTGTGTGGCCAACATTAGGGTTCGTTTAATATGGCGTATCTTATGCGGCGCGACTGACGTAAAAAAGCGCGCGAACACCTGAAAATATCAAGAATACCTCATCCCCGCCACTGTGTGTCACTAACGAAGTTTTTAGACTATACTAACAAGGGCCTTAGACAAAATTACATTGCATAGTCGATGGCTGTGAAGAGTCACCAGATGACTCAGCATAGGCGATTGTTATTTCCATACATTGATCAAACGAAATCGATAGCGGTTATCGTCATGTATGCGATAATTATTATTTATTTAAACGGAAAACACAAGATCGAAGTAGGGTAAGTAAACAATACATCTTACACAGTGTGTTTAAACTTAATAACTAATTTGGTGCATGTATTTTGGCTTATATGCCACATCTGATCAAACACAACACATCTCTGATCACTCTGATCTGTGGAAGTTGCCAGATAAATAATAAATATTTCACAACAATCACACCAATTCTCTAGTCCCAAATTAAGCTACGAGGCTTGTGTTATGGGTACTAGACAACAGATAAACATACTTAAATACTTTTTTTTTTGTAAATAAATACATATTATACATAGAAAACACCCAGACCAGTCCAAACACACGTGTTCATACACACATATGCTTGTACTGTGGTTTTAGAAGTCCGACATGTAGACCAGTGCACCAAACGGTCGTCAAATAATTTGATGTGATCTCATCAGATTATCTGGCAACTTTCACATCTCTCTTTCTCCCCTCATCTCTTCTCTTTCTTTTACTAGCTTTAAACACCACTGCAACACCATCATGTTTCGCCGACTCCACTATATAAGGATTCGGAAATCCAACAACATTTTTTGGTGAAAAATATGTCACAAAATGTATTATTTCGCTTCTACTACAATGTGTAGCGAAACACACATCCAACCTTTTTTCAGTCGGTCTACATACAGATTTGTGTTCTATATTTATATTGTCCCATTTCATAGCGGATAGATGTACGAATAGATAGTTTGTGTGTCTGTTGTCCGGTACGCAGATCCTGTGAGGATATTTCTCAGAACGGTTGCTGCATTTGTGTATTCTTGTGTTGTATGTGTTGGTCACGCTTGGGAAATCTCTGGAATTAATATAAAAAATTGTTTAATAACAGCTGGTTTTTCAATTGATATAGAAGTATAATGGTGCAACGAAAAATAAATTTTTCAGTAAAAAAAACCCTCGAAATATTCAGGAAAACTGCTGATGAGCTTCAAGGCAGCTTCAGCTGATGAGTTTTTATCAGCCATAGCTAGCTAAGAACCACCGTGTTCAAATTATCTTTTGAATAAAAAAAAACCTCTTTTGAATCAATCCATTCGCGTTTGGCTATGATGCCACAGACGGACACACACAAATAGATGTGAAAAATATGTGATTTTTTTAAATCAGAAAATGAACCTGGGTCTATCATTTTTTTCTGACATCTATGCCACTTAAAAATTTCTTAAGCCTTTTGAAATTTTCAACTATTCCTTATTTTTTGCCATACCTACAAAATTTTATTAACTATTACGAGGGCCACACCGAAAAGATCGGGAATAGAAAAAAGTACAAAGATAATACAATAAGTTTTATTTTATTGTTTTTCAAAGTATTCTCCCTGACAATCTATGCATTTTTGCATTCGATCGAACCAATTGTTATAACAGTAATTTCAGTCTGAAGTGGACATAGTCGAAACGGCCGATTTATAAGCTTCGACTGCCTCTTCTGAGCCTTGAAACCGTCGACCACGTAACATATCTTTGACTCTTGGGAATGTAAAATAATCATTGGGGCTTAGGTCAGGGCTGTACGGAGGATGGTCCATCAACTCCACGTTTTCCTGATTTAAAAACGCAATCGTTTTGCCAGCGGTATGTGAGCTCGCATTATCGTGGTGAATGATTATGCGACGGTTCGGATTATTTTTACGTAGTTCGTTTATGACTTCCGGCAAACAAACTGTTGTGTACCAATCTGCAGTAACCGTTCTTTGTTCCTGTAAAGGAACAAAGAACGGCTCGAAAACTGGGCACGTAGCCACGTGCCCAGTTTTGGATACAAAAGTGGCGACCATTTTTTTTGATACGCTACGCGAGCGAACAACTTTTGCCGGCTTGACCTCACCTTCGAAGACCCAAACAGCCGATTGGTGTTTCTTTTTTGGCTCATATGAATATATCCATAATTCGTCACGAGAAACGATGTTGTACACTGCATTTGAGCTCCCTTCGTTGAACCGTCGTAGAGCAGACCGACACCAATAAACACGAGCCGACTTCTGTTCCTCGGTCAAACGATGGGGCACCCAACGGGAAACTAACTTTTTGACACCCAGTTCCTCGTGCAAAATGTTTTGAATGGCTGTCATACCAATGCTGATAGAAGCGCGAATCTGCTCGTATGTCACATGTCTATCTTCTATTATTAGTTGACGAACAGCATCGATGTTTTCTTGTGTTACTGCTGTTTTTGGCCGACCAGTAGAAGGAACTGTGGTGAGAGAGGAACGTCCACGACGAAACTCAGAATACCAACGATATATAGTCGTTTTACTAGGTGCTTCAAGTTTATAAATAGAAACAAGCTCGGCAAGACATTGTTCTTGAAATAAACCTCGACAAAAGTTGTGAAAAATTATCGCACGAAAATGTTCCCGCGTAAGCTCCATTTTCCTCACCGACTTATCAAATTCAAATGACAACTACTCTTTTGTTTTTTACTTTTTTTAAAATTCAATAATGGAATTGTGTTAAGAATAACATTACGTTTCATACACCAAAGAGGTTTTAATCTAATTTATTCCTGAGTATTCTATTCCCGATAATGTCGGTGTGGCCCTCGTAATAGCTTAGACCTGTCAAGCCGATTTACCGTAATTGTAGATTATAGATTTAAAATGCGTTCCGTAACTGTCAATTTCTTCAATAACGGTAGAGACAGAATGCGTTTTAAATCGAGTATTGAAGCAAGCATTCACAATGGGGTGAGCACAAACGTTATCGTAAAGTTTTCGCGTCGTCCAAACGTCAGAAACTGTCAGTATTCCCAAAAAAATAAAAATAAAAAAAAAGTTAACAATAGGTAAACGCTACAAATACGTTACGATAGTTGTTCGTGCTCACCCCACTGGTCAGTATCGTACTCATCCCACATAACGGATTTTAGTTTGCCTTGACAGCCTACATATATCTTATAAATATGTATCACTAAATAAATAAAAAGACATACCTATAGATATCCCAATCTTTTTCAGCCACGTAAACCTTCATTTTCAAATGCTGGTATATTTCTATGAACAAGCTTTCGTACCCAAATCTAGCTGATGGGTGCAATGCAACCGCATTATCTGGATCTTTTTCTAACCATGACTTGATCTCTGCGATAGCATACGCAACCGTTTCACTCCTTTTAGGGAATGTATCGTACATACTGTTCATGAAAGTCGTATCAACATACATTTTGTCAATTTGTATTGGTTCCCCCGCATTGGTGTGTAGTTGACCATACCTTTCTACGTCGTTCACACTGCACCGAAAGTCACCGGTGAAAAGAACAGTTGCGTATGGTGTTTTGAATAGAAACATAACTGAACCGTAGCAGTGTCCAGCTGGTATTAAGGACACTTCGAGAAATATATCTTTGAAATGCATCGGTATTTTGATGTTGGTTTTTGAGCCTGTAAACAGTAATGAGGAGATTAAATATTTGTTTAAAAAATCTAGGTTTTTTTGGGGTTTCAATTAACTTTTATTGAATTAGATAACTAAGTGTCATGCTAGCTCAATTAGTAGAGCAATGGGCTAGACGACACCACCAATCGTTGACATACTTTCTATTATCTGTCAAAACGGTCTGCTTCCATAGATTTTATATGGGAATACATGAACGTGACGTCACGGTCATATATCGGAAATTGGAGTCAATTGACCGAATATTTATTGAATTTTGTGTGTTTAAAAATTAGTTTCTACAGCTTTTTGGAAATAAACCCGTTGTAGTAACTTCTTAGGGGCTATGTTTTTTAAACGCCATGGTCTTGAAAATATTTAAAATAGGTGTCATCATGCCAATTTTTTGTGTTCCGAGAGGTGTGGGGTCGAGTCCCGCCTGTGTCACTCCGATTTTTTCTTTAAGTGTGTTTTAATTTTACATACTAACACTATGGACTTTGACTGAAATATGTTAAGAATAGTTTTATAACAAAACCTCTTTTGTATTGTTTTTGATAACCTTTTAACTCATTGTTACCTAGCAACCGTTGTTGATTAAAAATATATATTTGGCTGTCACAAATCTACGATCCTTTTATTTAATGCTATTTGATAAAATTAAGCTCTAACAAAATAAAGTTCATTTAATTGATGAATAATTAAGATTTACATACCCAATTTAACTGTCTTTATGAACTTCTTAACACCATCATAGCATGGTATAGCACTAATAATCTTAGCCGTAACATCTGACATGTAAATTTTCACATCATTTTCTTCTAAATGTTTAATTAATTTCAAACTAGATAATCCTTGAGTGTGGTCAGTGTGACAATGGCTTAGGAAATATACACTTCTGTCGAATCTCTCAAAGTTATCAACAGCTATTCCAGGGATTTCTGGAATAATTCCATCGAAGGAACTCATGGAAAACGCCATTTGTCTGGAAAAAATATGGCTTTTGAATATTCCATTTTAGGCACCAAAACACCAGGCAAGTCGTTAATATTGAAAATCATATCAAGATAATGGCTATACTTTCTGTTAGAAGTCAATACCGTATAGTCTTCCACTTGATTCATTCCAAAAACATAATCATTAAATTACTTCTTGCATGCGTTCTATGATTAATCTTAGCTAGTACGAAAAACGTCGTAAATTTTAATGTTACAGCAAGGCATTATTACCTTGATTTTTACCAGGTTTTATTTAATTTTTCATCACAAATATTAACACTATTTCATGGGTACAAATAATTACAATAAAAATTCATTGCATATCACAACAATCAGCTGCTGACAAAAACAAGTACTAACTTGTTGTTATTAATTTTTGACATTGACAAGTAAGAAAGCAGAAGCGAAACGCAGTGACGCAACCAACTGCCCAAGGCAACTGCTTTTATTGTCTAGCAAGGAATATACTACTCTCTACCGAGAGAAAACATTGCAAAAGAGGAAAATCATGAATAACGAAATAAATCCATTTATTTCGTATTGATTACATTCCCAAACTATTATAAATAAATAAATATTTCTCAACAATCACACCAATTCTCTAGTCCCAAACTAAGCTACGAGGCTTGTGTTATGGGTACTTGATAACGGATATACATACTTAAATACTTTTTTTTGTAAATAAATACATATTATACATAGAAAACACCCAGACCAGTACAAACATACATGTTCGTGCACACTTATGCTTGTACTGTGCGGGAATCGAACCCGCGACCCTTGGTTTAGAAGTCCGACATGCGGACCACTGCACCAAGCGGTCGTCAAATCGTAACATTAATACTATTTTATTATCAAAACATCAAATGATTAACAAACAGCTCAACAAACCATTTTGTAAAAACCAAACGCAGCATAGGGATGTGTATTATATGGGAACCTAGTAGAAAGAATTATTCTAATCGATAAAAAAAGTAATACTAAAAAAATATTGTCAAATGATAATCAAAGTAAACATTAAGTGCTCTATATATGTCACCGGAAGATAACAAGATCCGCAATTTCCTAGGAAATTTATAAACTTGCGGATCTTGTTATCTTCCGGTGACATATACATAGTTTAGTGTGTATTTTGAGTAGGAAAAATAAATGTGAAAGTTCTACTACCTAATCGTGTATTTTTCCATTCTGTTAAGGGAGTTCAATAAAAAGTTGAAACACTATTCTAAGGGCTATTCAGGAACAAACTTATCGTGTTCTGTGCAGGATAAAAACTGACTCAACCACAGTGAAGTACTTATGTAGTTGATGGGATCATGCGTTACTTTGCGGAAATCCATGACTAATGCTGAAAAAGATGATTATTTTGCTTTAAATTTCCACGAAACGACGCCAGCGCAGGAACCAGAATACATCCAACTGTAATCACCTGAAATAGCTAGAACTGGAAGTCGCAGGACTTACAATATCTACAACTCACAACGTGACACAGAAGATGCACTGGAATCACAACACTGACACCAACAAACACTCGACGCGTTTCGCCACTACACGTGGCATCCTCAGGAGATGTTTTCGGTTCGGCAGACTACGAGCGACTTGACAGACTTGAGTCGCTACGTTTTACGTGTGTAAATTTTAGTGACGTATAATTGGTGTCAAGATCCGCGGATACGGATAGGGATCTTCATTCCTTACTCAATAGTTGACGACTTTAGTACTCAGAACTATACTATTGGAATAATTATGTACCACACGGAAACTAATCTTTTGGTTGTAAAAAGATATTTTAAAATCGGATTTCATTCGTAGGAGTGGGTAGTCATAATAAATAAAAGTTTGTAATAAAAGTCAAATTTATTGATTGATTGAATAAATTAAAGATAAAAAAAACTTTTTTTTAATTGGTTAAAGAATATAGAAAGAATGGAGAAAAGTATCAAAATTACTTTTCGTAGTTTCAACACAGTCTGTCAACTTTGGCCGCGAACATTGATAAAAGAATATAAAGACAAACTGCTCTAAAAACGTTTCATTCGGCATTATCAAGCATCTCTTTTTATCTCGAGGAGACGCCAATAGTGACATCTCGTTTACATAAATATTTCAGAGTTTTCGGGACCACAGATTAGAAAGAATATGTCAGCGGAATGCTTCAAAGTCCATTTTCGAGACTGCAATTTGGTGATAAGCCTTTTAATTAAAGTTAATCGAAAAAGTGCTATTCGATAAAACATCATACTTAGTATTGACAATACATCACTGGTGTTATTTAATCTATTTTGTTTGTCTCTGGTTGGGGGACACCCCTATAATAATAACTCATCTCATCATCTGCTCCATGTTATTTTATTTTTTGTTTATATATTTGTATTGTTTTATCGTGCTCAGCTCAGTAATTTGTTAATGGATTCGCCGTTGTTAATGTTAACTTACAATATAGCTATTCATTAAAAACAGGACTGAGGACATTAGTTTTGGCGAAACGTTGTCTTCAAAAAGTGACGTTTGTTCATTGTTAGTTTGACTTTGATACACAAACAAAATAGTCAAGTACCTACCCATTGAATTCAAGTTTTGTGAACATTTTATCTAGAGAAAAGTGCTGGTTATCGAAGCGGAAATACAAAAATTCGGCGTAAGTAGGTTTTAAAATTTGCAACAGTGAATTTGCTCAAAATATCGTCGTTATTAGAGTAATTTCAAACTTTCAAAGTTATTTCATTCTGCTTTATCTAAAGAGGTTTCACAAAATTTATCTCACAGCTGCTGTCATTTATTTCATTATTTCTTGTGCAACAATATCCGTCGTAATAAAGTAGCTTAAAATTATGTGTCTGCGTAAGTCTACTTACATAGTCCAAAAGTCCTCAAAGAAAAAAGACAAAAGATCCAAAAGTTCACATCATGATTCTTCGAAATAAGGTGTGTAAGGTAGTGTAATTATATTTGCTTGTATTTTACAGAAATATGAGTGATGATGAATATGAAGACATAAACATGGAACCTGCTATTTATCTAGACAAATCAATTTTAACTCCCGATATGATACTACCTAATAGCCCTAAAAAGTCCCCTCACATAGTCTACTCTGTAAACGATACAACTTTTTATGATGAAACAAGGCAAAGTGAAGAATTCATTCCGTTCAATCTTTATGCGGAGAAATTGAGTAATTTGGCCAATAGGGAGTTATTCAAATTCAATGACATTGATCATGAAGATACACAGATCGTATACTGTTCCTCTCCAGATGAAGTAAATGGTAAGTGTTTATAAATAATAAATAAATATTTCACAACAATCACACCAATTCTCTAGTCCTAAATTAAGCTACAAGGCTTGTGTTATGGGTACTAGACAACGGATAAACATACTTAAATACTTTTTTTTGTAAGAAAATAATTATTATACATTTATTTATGTTATGTACAGCAGCAGGCCAGTACATTTTTTTTTCACTACTGAAGGCCAAAGTAACAGTATTTTTTTCATATAAATTAAATAAAATATTTTTCTCAAGTACTCAATAAAATAATTAAGAAAATTTTACAAGAAGAATAAGAAAAATATCTGCTCATTTGTACACATAGCAACAAGAAATAGGCTCACAATAGTGACTATAAAATAAACATGAAAAAAATTGTTTCTCTGAAATAGTGATACTTTTACTAAGGTAAGGTAAATAATTTTTTTGTATAAATGGTCATCTATTAATCTATCTTCTACTTAAGTTTTGGCACGCTCTTTTTGGGACACCCTGTATAGATATAATTCCTATCCCATGTTGGAAAGGACCCATAAATGCTAATACAACTAGGCGGTCCTCATTTCTTGTGGACTTATGACTCAATGTTTTCAACAGAGCTAAGCAAAAAACTCCAAAACAATAGATCAGTGCGGTTCAAATTATCAATAAAAAGACTCAAAGGATAGAAATATTAAAAAAAAAATACTAAAATTTAGTATTCACATAGTTTTGGAACAGATAACTGTATATACAACTTTATATTTTGTTACAAAGTCTCCTATCTGAAGAGTGAATAAAAAAGCCCAAAGTGTTTTACTTAGTTCTCATGTTAACTTAAAGTCAGTCTCAATGTTCTATTTACTGTTGACATAAAGTTGAATAACTGTCAGTTTCATACTCAAAGCTATTTGAGGTTTCAGAGTTTTCTATAAAAGAGGTAAAAGAAAAAAAAAATGGTTGCCTGTAAAGTCGGTTTTACAGGCGAAGATTTTACGTGACAACGTCTTTTCAACGCGCCTAATTCTCTAGTGCTGCGCGCGCGGCGGACCGATCATGTTTGAGTGGGAGAGAGACGCAAGGCATTCGCCGGTCCGGCGGGCCTCTCTCTCGTTCGGTGACTCATCGTAACAGACGTGAGCGGGCGTTACACTTTTTCATGAGTGACTCCGAGTCACGAAGAAAAGATTTTTTTTTATTCAATATCACATTTTTTACCAAATAGAAAAACACATTCAAAATCACATACACAAGATACTGAAAAGGTGGGCCACTCAGCATGTGCCACACATAGTCGGTAGTGATCTAACTTTCAGTTAATGGTAAATGGGATATTGAAACTGGCCATTAGCTTTCCTACATCAGTTGAAAAATATTACTTCAATAGGACTAAGAGTATTTAAGATACTTATTTATATTTATTTCTAGTGGACCAGGCAGACGTCATCCTGCCCGCTGTTGTCGCATTTTTTTTTTGTATTTTCTCACTGTTTAACCCTTCCCTGGACTTTATATTTCAAGTATAAAATGATTCAGATCGGGAACCATTATCAAGTCATAGTGAGACAAAAGAACAGCTATTCATTTTTATAAACAAGATTATTTTTCTTCTATTTCAGATTGTGAACTAGACTACGACTCAGAATTAAAATTAACAATTCAATCGTTACCCCATGGTATTATAATAAACTCCAACGTGTATCTTACACATGAGCAATGGAACACAATAGTTGCTATCGATGTAGTTCTAGTTAAATGTGTGGTGTGTGAAATGTTTAGTGATGTGGAATCGACAGATAGCCATATCAATGGTGACTCACATAGAAAGGAATTGAGGAAATACAAACCGCTGGCTAGGTTCGACCTTAGTATAACAAGAAAGGTAATTTTTAGGGTTCCGTACCTCAAAAGGAAAAAACGGAACCCTTATAGGATCACTTTGTTGTCCGTCTGTCCGTCCGTCCGTCTGTCAAGACCCTTTTTCTCAGGAACGCGTGGAGGTATGAAGCTGAAATTTATATCAATTACTCAGGTCTACTGTCCCTTGAAGCTGTGAAAAAATCAAACTTCTAAGCCAACGCAATCAAAAGATACAGCCGTTTATGCCGCAAATTTTCGACACTTGCAAGGGAATCAAAACCTACAGGGTGCTTCCCGTGAACTCAGAATCTTGAAATTTGGTACGAAGCAACGTCTTATAGCATAGATAAAGGAAAAATTACGAAAACCATAAATTTTTAGTTACATCACATAATATATATTTTTTTAATAATTTTAAACTTACTACCCATTTCCTCATAAACGCGTAGAGGTATTAAATTGAAATTCATACCAAATACTCAGGTCTATAATACCTTTAAGCTGTAACAAAATCAAACTTCAATGTCAACGCAATTAAAAGAAACAGCAATTTAAGCTGCATATTTTGAAACTCGCAAGTACTCGCAAGGGAATCAAAACCTAAAGGGTACTTCCAGTCGACCTAGAATCTTGAAATTTGGCATGAAGCAACGTTTTATAGCACACATAAAGGAAAAATTCCGAAAACCTTAAATTTTTAGTTACATTACAAAATATATATTTTTAAATAAATATAAACTTATTACTTTTTTCCTCATGAACGCGTAGAGCTATCATGTTGAAATTCATATCAAATACTTAGATCTAATTGCCTTTAACCCGTGAAAAAAAATTCTAAGTCAACGCAAAAACGCAAAACGTAAAAGTACAACCATTGATACCGCATATTTTGAAACTCGCAACTACACGCAAGGGAATTAAAACCTAAAGACCACTTCCCGTTGACATAGAATCTCGAAATTTGGTAAGAAGCAATAGCTTACAGCACAGGTAACAGAAAAATTCCGAAAAGCTTAAAATTTTAAGTAGTTATACCACCAAAAAAATTGTGATTGTAAACATAATTGTAGTTACAGCAATGACCGCGAGTTAATATACTATGTATGGGGAGGGCAACATTTTTCAAACGGCAAAGACGACCTCACTCATCGTCATTCAATCCCGATGTTTTGGTGAATGTAGCTGTATAATCTAAATGCGTCCTAACTGCTTAAAGTGTTATACTTATAATTAAATTCAATGACATTATTATAAACGATAAAGAGATCTTTGTCTTAAATTTATGCTCCTCCATCTTTCCCCATTGTAATGTTATGAATTTCATTTTGCAATAAAAATACCATAGTTATGACTCGATTGTCGTAATGAACGAACTTTGTAAACCTTGCAGGTTTGTACGGAACCCTCGGTGCGCGAGTCCGACTCGCACTTGGCCGGTTTTTTATTATGATAATTTTAATAGGTTGTCTGGTAGAGATCGCTTTTAGCGGTAGGGCCGCCTAAATTGTACATCTTTCTGTGTATTTTCAATTCCTGCCGTGGACAGTTGGGTTTTTCTGCTAAAAATATTTTCTTTAGTTTGCAATTTTTAAATGCTTATTACGAGAAAACATGAAACATATTTTTTTACTTTATGCACTGGGCCTGTAGATGATCGACAGTGATCGTATAATCAGATGCATATTGTCTAAGATATTATGGAAGCGGTTTCATCTAACATAGATTTTTTAATTTAAATCCCATGAATACAGAATGTTGTGGAAAACTTAAAATAAATATACACATACACCCAATTTTATTGAATAATAAAAAACAAAATTTAACGATTCCGAAATTCCCAGACTTTCGATATTAAATCGCATTCCATTATTATAATGGCATATAAGACTTCCTGTTAATTAAATGTTCTTTTACCTGAAGGTTGTCTGGAAGAGGTAGCTACAAGCGATAAGACTGCCTAATTTGTACATCTTTCTTTTTTAAACTTGTCTGTAATTTTGTTTTTTTGCTGTACAATAAAGTGTTAATCTAACAATCTGTCTATAAGCCAACACCTTAAAATAAGTAACTATATCCACACCTGATTTAATTCATAGTTACAAAAAATAAATTTGAAAGTCCCACATTCCCAGGATTTCTCGATTCAAAAGTGCATTCCATATAAGCCAACACCTCAACTTTAGGTAAAAATTATCCAATCACTGGTGATCAACCTTACAGCAAATATTTATGACAGTATTCAAAGCTTGTGTAAATGATATTTTTTATTTTATTCTCTTTATTCAAGACAAACAGCCTTAAATTATACATTGAGCTGTCATATATCACTATTATTTATTTCTCACTAGTGGTGTAGTGACTATATTATTTATTTCTCACTAGTGGTGTAGTGACTATAATTTATTTCTCACTAGTGGTGTAGTGACTAAAATTTATTTCTCTCTTGTGGTGCAGTGACTATCATTATTTATTTCTTACTAGTGGTGTAGTGATTATATTATTAATTTCTCACTATTGGTATAATGATTATATTATTTATTTCTCACTATTGGTGTAGTGATTATATTATTTGTTTCTCACTAGTGCTGTAGTTACTATTATTTATTTCTCACCAACGGTGTAGAGTTTAAACTGACTGATCTGTCTTATATTTGAAAGTAGACTATATTTACACAAGGCTTCAGCACTTGTTTAGATACTTTTGGTATATGAGGACTTTCTTCTATCCTTTCTTTCTTAATTTTTGTATGTATTTAATAATTTAATTATTTTTAATTTAAAGATACGCGACAAATACCACTGCGCAGTTTGTAACATAACCTTTAGTGTTGATGACGAAATGGAACATTACACCTTGAAAACACACGAGGGGAACCTTCTGTCTGCTATCAATAAAATCTCAGACCTTAATATGGATTGTGTTTTCGAAGAAAATAACTATAATAATAACAATAGAAATAAGAACAATAACGTTTACCACTTTAAAAGCGGAAATGTAATTGACGATAGAAATCAAAATAACGATAACGATACTTACCATTTCAACGCTGCCGCCATTTATAGCAGGGACAGCAGTACGAGCGAAAGCATTGACGATGATTTCGAATATGATTGCTTTTGGGAAACCGAAGAGAATACACGGCCGGGGAATTCTTACGCTACCATGTTGAAAAAGCCGAAATTGATTGAGATTCCGACGTTTTTGGAAAGGGATTTGGGAAATAAGAAGGTTAAAGTCAAGTTTGAATCATGGCATATGTTGATTAGTCCAAAAGTTAATAGGTTTTACTGTATGGTTTGTAAAGAGTTTAGCCATATGAGAGGTAAAGCTGAACACTGTGCTGATAAAACACATTTAGAAAACTTGGCTAAATGTAAAATTATCACAACATTTGGAGATTTTCTTATTAGAGAGGTAAGTAGTATTTGTAGGTTTTCACTTTGCTGGATAAGTGTGTGGTTGTTCTTATATAAAGGACTTACATTTTGTTACCAGGTCGACGACAAATACTATCACTGTGGCCATTGCAATAATCTCGTTATAATTAATGATGTAGAAGAACACATTGCGAAATATCATTTGAAGTTCAACAAAAATGCCCTGGACGGGGCCAAAAAACCCAATAATGATAACGACAAAAATGACATTAACGATAACAACAATGGAGTTGAAAATAATATTAACGATACAGTTAAAAAAAATGGTTTGCAAATGGTGAACAATAACGAAAATAATGTTATAAACAGTCAAACTGTCGAGAAAATATTAAGTGATAATATAATTCTGACGCCTTTTGGATATAAAATAACAGTTCCGGCATCGTCGTTCCATGTGCTTTGCAAACGGCCGCATGATTATTATTGTGGTTTATGTAATGTGTTGTGTACCGAGGATATGGTAGTACAACACATTCATAGCATTCCGCATATACAGTTGCTCCAAAGAACGCCATTTATACTGCCGTTCAATTGTAATCTTATTAGGGCTGTGAGTATGATTATTATCTATTCAGTAATAGTCACACAAGTCTTACACTTCTAAAGGTGTAAATATACGATGGCAATAATAATAATACTATATATCTTTACTCCCTCTTACGCTTGGTTGATACCCCCGCCAGAGAAGAGACCCATATTTGATGGAGAAAAGTTTATCTATAAAAATAAATAATAATAGTAATATGAATCTGAATACTAAAGAATATGTCTTTTTTTTTCATTACAGATACGTGAAGCTCTCCATTGTGCCATATGCAACCTTCCAGTAGCTGCTAGCGTCATATACTTACATATTCAAGAGCCACAGCATTTAGAATTACTAAGAAAAGCATTAATACTTAACGCACCAGGCGGTGTAGTTCCAAATAATCCTGTTGCACAACCAAATAAACCTCTTGGAACACCAAATCTTATGGCACAAGACCCGGCTATTTTGGCTGTTAATAATCTGAACACAAAACCAACAGAAATCCATGTAACGAAACCAAAAACGGATATAACGATAGCAAGAAACATGACGCCAAACAAAACAGAATTGACGAATGGGACTACAGTTAAGAAAATAGAGACAGCTACAGAAAAAGATAAAGTTTTGACAAAGAAAAAAGAAGCCATGAAAAAAATTAAGAAACTAGAAGAATTAGCAGTGGAAACCGCAGTAAATCAAGTCGATTTAAATGAATCTTTGGAGTCTAATATTGATTTAGATGACTTTATTTACGTTAAGTTGAAGAATACATATTATAAAATAAGTGTAATTGCATTTAATACGTTGGTCTTTTTGGGATTTAACAAGCATTATTGTTTTGTATGCTCTGTAAAAGTTGACGAAGAAAAACTTTATAAGCATGTGAAATGTCGCTCTCATATGGAAAATTTGGATGATTGCAAGTTTTTGGAAATGGATGGAGGTCTTTTGAGACAGGTAATTTGGCATTATCTCAATTGAGATATCTATATATATTTGTTTCTTCGGTTTACGCGAATAGTAGACAATGAAATGAGACACTTTTTACGGATTATTTCGCGATTTATTTACATTTTGTTTTAACCTGACGTATGTATATAGATATCCGTATATTTTAAACAAATCGTTTTAAAGCTTTAGAGCAGGTTTAGATAAATAATTATTAGACCGTTAAAATATAAGCTAAAGTAATTGAAGATGGCGTTAGTATTGACTTTCTGCATAGTTAAGTTTGACTTTTTAAATCGGCTTTCTTAAAATTTTAAGACTGTCTGTGTCAGATTGAAAAATAGGCAAAGTGTATTGGGTATTAAAGATTCACGCAACTTTTTTTTATCTTTGCAGACATTCCTGATGTACCATTGCAGTACATGCAATGTACTTATATCACGGAAAGAGCTCAAAAATCATCTAATCTGGCCATTACACAACGAAGAAATTGCAAACATTCAAAAAATATCGAAGAAAATGCGCAAAAACGAATTAAAATCTGGGACCCACATGCACGTGGCTTCCGTACAGAAGGAAACGATATATTTGAACGAAAAAGAAACGGAAACAAAGTTGCTGTTCAAAATAAAAATAACGGGAAATATAAGTAACGAAACTAATCTTGAAAAAAAGTTGAAGATCGTTATAGTTAACGGAGATGTGTTGAAAATACATTTTGATAATTGGCATAGTATTCTCAATCTTAAGGATGACGGTATGAAGTGTCAATTGTGTCAGTTAGAATTTTGCAATGAAGAGCTATTTAGTCATTTGATAAGTGAGGCTCATACAAGTAATCTAGTAACAGAGATTTTCAATGAAAAATATTTAACGGATTTGATGAGAGAGGTAAGCCTTATTAAGCTAAAGCTGAAAAAGAGAATTGGGATGATGACACCTATCTTAAATATTGTCACAAACATGGTGTTTAAAAAACATAGCCCCTATGAAGTTAATACAACCTATATATTTCCAAAAAGCTGAAGAAACCAATTTTTAAACACACAACGCAATAAATATTCGGTCAATTGACTCCGATTTCTGATACATGACCGTGACGTCACGATCATTTATTCTCATACGAAATCTATGGAGGCTGACTATTTTGACAGATAATAAAAAATATGTCAACGATTGGTGGTGTCATCTAGCCAATTAGTTTGCTTTAAATTTCCACTAAACTACGCCAGCGCTGGAACTCGAAATACATTCAACTGTAACCACCTGAAAAAACTAGAGCTGGATGTTGTCGCTTCGATCTGTCGAAGCGACAACATCTCCTGAGGATGCCACGTGTAGTGGCGAAACGCGTCGAGTGTTTTGTTGGTGTCAGTGTTGTGATTCCAGGTGCATCTTCGGTGTCACGTTGTGAGTTGTATCGTAAGTCCTGCGACTTCCAGCTCTAGTTTTTGTTGGATTTATTTGAGTTCCAGCGCTGGCGTCGTTTAGTGGAAATTTGCAGCAAAATAATCCCCTTTTTCAGCTTTAGTCATGGATTTCCGCAAAGTAACGCCTGATTCCATCAACCTTATTAAGCCAGCTTAGCTAAGCTAGATTAGATTACCTAATTAAGCAAAATATTTAATTTTGGCTTCCTAATTTGGCTTATTATGGTTACACGTTGTACTAGGTGAGCGACAAACACGACGAAGGGACTAGACGCGACTGACATTGACTCAAGGCGTTTGAAGTACTGGTCGTATCGCGTCGCGTTGCGTTGCCCATGTGGGACAACGCCTTAGTCCGTCAAGTTGGTTGGTCATCCCTGCCGATACACTTGACGACTAAACTACTGAACTGATTTTGATGTTCCGAGTTCTTATCCCGAATAATCCGCTACACCCCCGTGCCTCGGTTCGCACGTTAAGCGGTTGGTCCTGCGCCTGATCTCTCTCCGGTCATGTCGGATTGCCGTTTCACCGAACTTTGAGAGGGATGGAACAGTGAGTGCTCCTGTGTATTGCGCTCACACTTGTGCACTATTATATCTCCTGCGTAGTTGGCTGAGCTCTGTTGAGAGTGGCCGCCGTGGTCGAAATCGGCCAGGAGGACTATTATTATTATTATAATTATCCCGACATTTTACCTTATAACCGAATGCTACACGAGCGAAGCCCTGGCGGAAAGCTTGCATAATAATAGTTTAAAAAACTAAAAAAACACGCTTTTATTGCTAACTAAAAAAGAGAAAATAATTTCTGAGTACACGGAATTTATATTACAGTAGAGTAAAAAGCGTGGGGTGCACTTTATGACGTTTTCATACTTTTATACGTGCCAATTTTAGGATGATTTTCACATACTACTATACGAAGCACCCCACGCTTTTTACTCTGCTGTAATATAAATTCCGTGTACTCAGAAATTATTTTCTCTTTTTTAGTTAGCAATAAAAGCGTGTTTTTTTAGTTATTTAAACTATTTTTTTTTAAGTTAAATTTCCAAATTCTTGCATTGTCATTGGTACTTAATCACAGATTACTAAATAGTTACTACACTTAATGTGTTAGTTAATAGTGACATCTATTGGCAAAATACAGAGCTTCTAGTGCAAATCAATTGCATCAGTTAAAACTGCATAGCATTAGCAGCGATATCTAATGATTGCTATCGAAACTAACTAGCTAAGCGAACGCTACTAGATACTTTCGTAATATTTGTGAAAGAGATGGCGCCCTATTATTTATTTTATTTTTTTTAGTTAAATCTCCAAATTATTGCATTGTCATTGGTACTTAATCACAGATTACTAAATAGTTACTACACTTAATGTGTTAGTTAATAGTGACATCTATTGGCAAAATACAGAGCTTCTAGTGCAAATCAATTGCATCAGTTAAAACTGCATAGCATTAGCAGCGACATCTAATGATTGCTATCGAAACTAACTAGCTAAGCGAACGCTACTAGATACTTTCGTAATATTTGTGAAAGAGATGGCGCCGTGCGGAAAATGTAAGAAGGCGATTTCAGCAATATTAAAATAATTTTATTTTTTTAGTTAATAAGGATAATCGAAAACTCTTATCAAATTATTGCATTGTCATCGGTCCTTGACCCCTGTGCAAATTTCCATGTTAATCAGACTCCTAGACGTAGGTGAAAATGAAGTGCAAAGATTCCGTTACATACATACATAGTTACATACAGGTCAAGCTAATAAAAGCGTGTTAAAAATAGAATATAAATACTTTTTTTTTTTTTGAAAAAATAACTAAGAATACCCGATTTTTTTTTTCAGATAAACGAATCCACACTACACTGTATGATATGCAATACAGAGGTGACGAGTAAAGAGTTTATGATTCTCGAACATATTCAAGGTAAGAAACATTTGAAGAACTACGATATTATAAGAAATATGAGTTCGACTACCAGCGCTTATACGGACTGCGACGACGATGTTTTGCAACTTTAAATTTAAAAAAAACACTCTGTTATTTAAAAAAAAAACATACGATGTTCAAAAATTTTTAATCTAAGAATTTTTTTTCTTTTCAATTATGTCTTGTAATAAAAACAATTTAAAAAATAAACAGTTTTCTTTCATTTGAATTTAATATGTAAACTTTAATTTTAATAGTTCCGTAAGTCATTCCAATGTTGTATTTGTAACTGTAAATGCTTTTAAGTTTTTAGTGAGTAATTATTTTATATGTTTAAATTACTTTTAACATTACAATTTATCTATAAGTGTGTGTTACATACAAAATACATTCGCCTGAGAGCCACACAGATGTTTGAATTTAATATGTAAACTTTAATTTTAATAGTTCCGTAAGTCATTCCAATGTTGTATTTGTAACTGTAAATGCTTTTAAGTTTTTAGTGAGTAATTATTTTATATGTTTAAATTACTTTTAACATTACAATTTATCTATAAGTGTGTGTTACATACAAAATACATTTGCCTGAGAGCCACACAGATGTTTTAGATTTGGCAAACTGTTAAAATATGATTGTTAAAACAGTATTATTTTAAAATCGCTTAAGCTCATTCAGAGATATTCAAACATAACTGTGATTTTTTTGTTGAAATTGACAAGTTTTTTTTTTAAATTGAATCTGTTGAAAGAAAGCTATTGAGCTTAAGGCTCATAGCACAAAATGGTGACAGCTGAGCAGATTTTTTTTCGCAAATCCGAATTTCAATGGATAAATCAAAAATAAGAGGCCGCTACGATGTAACAAACTTTGTAATCAGATACATGTTAAGTAATCAATTGCGTTAAAACATTGACAATACATAGATCGATGGGCCGAAAGGAAAATTGAGTCCAGTGCATCGATCTGTACATTGACAATGTTTTAACGAAATTGATTACTTAACATGTGCCTATTTACGATATTTGTACTTTGTAGTGGCCTTCGATTTTTTAATTTATTCCTTAAAAATCAAGTTTTCGACAAAAAAAACTGCTTAAGGTAAATGTACGTAATTCCGGAGTACTAAGGCATTCTTGTCTTTGCTAGCAATTTCCAGTAAAGCAGAAAAAATCAGCGAATTGAAGTTAGTTTAGTCGTAAAAAGAGGTTTCCAGAGAAGAGATTGTTATGTAACACTACTGTATTTAAACTATTTTATAAAAGTAATCGTAATTTTTCTGGACCTAGTAAATGTCCGTTATTACGGTATAAAATTTGACTCTCCAGGTAATTCCGTAAATGGGTGCTGGTAATTCCGGCATATGCAGAAAAATGCCGTTTTTCTGCAGGATTACATGAAATATGAAACATAAATTTAATGTGACGTGTTCTAAATAAAACAACTTTATTTTATAAGTGTAGGAAAACAGTTTATTTAAATTTTTAGGTACTTATAGTAACTTTAAACTTACATGAATCAAATTGAACTTACTTCTAGCACGGTTTAGTGAACTATATTATATTCATTTATTTATTATTATTTATATATGAAATAATCCGTTTATAAGTCTAAAATTTAATCATTAGTCTATATTTATATTTTAGGTACTTATAGTAACTTTGTACTTTCATGAGATCAAAATGAACTTACATCGATTTAAATTAGCAGGGTTTAGCGAACTATATTATATTCGTTTATTTATTTATATATGAAATAATCCGTTAAAGTCTATAATTTAATCATCACAGTCTAAACATTGAATAGAAAATACGCCTCTTTTATTTACCGCCATAGGAGCGTTAATTTTTTTGAGAACTTCTTTAGCGTCGTATATTAAAATGTCATTTTTTTCAGGCCAACGCCAATTCACTCGCCCACTTGGCTCGAAACCGCTCATGGTCATAGTTTTTATTTTATATTTTGTTTCAGATGCATCGTGTATAACTTCCATTACTACACCCGGAAAATTTTCTCCTTCATAAATAATTATTACATAATCTCCTGGAGTTATTTTCAACGAGTTAGAATCAATCCTTTCATCTGAAACTATGGCTGGTGTTTCAATTTCTCTATTTTTTGTTGTTGTTCTCGAAGGACCAGGTTCATTAATTTGATCTGGAGCTTTGGATGACTTCTTTTTGTTTCTTTTTACTATGTTCTTCGCCTTTATTTTTTCTTTAGCTTTATTTTCACGGTCTTGTTTTCTTATTTCTTTTTGCTTTAGCTTGTTTTCTTTTTCTTCTTTAAGCTTCTTTTCATATGCAATGTATTCATCAGCAGTTCCTATAATGGGAGCCAGTTTTTTTTTAATAAGTATTTTACCTTTACTGGTAGACGGAGTTTCTGGCCACAACAAAGCATTTTTGAAGGGTGTGGGAAATGCAGATTTCTTGGAATTTTGAGAATTTTCGCTTTGATCTTGAGTAGGGGAATTTGATTCAGTAACGGAATTCTGAATATTGGTAGAACTATCTTCATATTTTTTATTATTCTGAGGCGTCGAAATCGGAGACGATTCCAATGTATCATCAGCAGATCTAGTAAGTATCTTTATAGGTGTTTGGTGAGATGACGATAGTTCACCAGATTTGGATGATTTTTTTTTAGTCTGATTGTTTGGGGTTACGCAATTTTCGTGTTTATCAGCAGCTATATTCATATCATTTTGTACTAAAGATGCTAATTGAGAAGTTAGTGCTTCTTTGGAAATGAAAGGTTTGCTATTTTCTACTTTTCTATCCGTTTCATTAGGTGGTGAGAATCTTTTTTGAGGAACTGGCGTAGTCACAGAAAAAGTTGAATTGTTGGTTGGTAATGTTCCCGACGGCTTAAATAATTTATCGTTGTCTCTATTTGCGACTTTTTCTTTGGGAGGTATGATTGTAGGAACATCACCAGGGTCATTTTGTTGTATGACAACTGAGGATTCTTCCAGAATAGCTTCTTGTGTGAGAAGTATAGTTTCTGAGGGCGGTACTATTATTACGGGAACATTACTAACGTTATCCTGCTCAGAAATTTTCGATATATTACCAATTATATTGCTTGAATCATCTAGCAAATCACCTGCCGCTTTATAATTTGTTACTAACTCTTGTTGCGTCTCTTTAAAAGTAATGGTCTCAATAATACTTGGACTTTTAGGAGTTGAACAGGGTAAAGCACTGGTCAAAGTTATCTCGTTAAGGAAAGCCGATTCAACTATCGTGTCTTCATTGATCCAATTAAGGTCAAGATCGGCTAACGTACAGTTATTTTCCACTAGAGTGGTGTTGCCTAGACTCATTGAATCTGGTGTTGGTGTATGACTCGTGCAGGTCTGCTTCCAGAAATAGTACAGACTGTCGTCTTTTACGTTGCCTGTCCATTCTCCAGAACATTGCCGGAACTCATTTAATTTATGAGCATCTAAATTCATCTCGAACCACTTAATAAAATCTTTAGATTGTAACTGCTTGCTGCTTTCTAAAGAGCTCAAACTTGTAGGTGTACTTGTACCAGAACTTGACGCAGTTGCCGCAGAAGATTTAGGTATTTTTTTATAATTAACTGCATTTTCGTCGAAGGGATACAGGCCGGCCTTTCGAAAGCCATTTTGTATAATTTCTGGTCGCAGAGTCGTTTTGATGGCTTTTTCAAGCACGGGGCCAAAATCTTCTCGCTTCAAGCGTCTGCCATTATTTTCCATCCTCCAAGTATGTACTGCTTTACTCCAAGCGTTTTTGAGACTGTGAAATACTGCGACGTCCATAGGTTGTAAAGCATGTGTGGCGCTAGGCAACAGAGCTATCAGTATAATGTTTTTTTCTTTACAAAATTCGCATACTGGGAGCGACAGATGAGAGACGTGTCCATCCAGGAACAAAGCTACAGGTCTTGTAATATTTTCTCTCGTCAAAAATGGCTCAAATTGATTAGCCACGTACTCATAAAATGCCTCTGATGTCATCCATCCCGAGTCAGTACGTCCGATGGCCCAATCCTTAGGATATTTCAACAATATATTTTGTGGTATCCTTTTATACGGAAATAATGCTAATACCGGCATTAGTTTCCCGTCAGCTGACGCGCCGAGACAGAGCGTTAGATTTTCTTTATCATCATTACCAGATCGGCAGTGAACATTTTTCACCCCCTTTCTGGCAAGGACTGGTTGACCTTTCGGACACAAAAAAAAGGCAGACTCATCGCAGTTGAACACGCGTGCGGGGTCTTCCAACACAGCCATAAGATTGTTGTCTTCGAAATATTTTCGGACTCGTTGAAACCAGCCCCTTATTTTTTCTTCAGTAGCGTTTACACGGGCAGTAGTCAATGCTTGACATACTCTCTTGCTTATCATTGGGTTTCTTTTCAGAAAGGCCTCGTACCAATGTCTGCCAGGGACTCCGTCCTTGAATGGATTTTGTCGCTTCAATCCTATCAGTAATTTAGCTACCGAGTGTAGCAGTTGATCTTTCGTAACTGGAAATCCAATTTCGGCCATATGCAGTACCCATTTTACCAACAAACCTTCTTCTGTCGATGACAGGACTGTTGGAGCTCCTGCTGACTCTTGTTTTTTGTATTTTTTATTAATTTTGTCATGCAAGGTCTGGTTGGGTATGTTATATACCTTAGATGCACGATATATGGTCATGGATCCATTTTTTATATCCTCTAAAGCTTTGGCGAGGTCCTCGTTGGAGTACTTTTTGTTTGACATTTCGACCTGTAAAAAAATTAAAATGCAGTAGCTCACTCAGGTACTTCTATATCTACCGTAATAAGAGACACAGCCAAAAACAGTGTAGGTAATTGCGGTAATCAGATTAACATAAATTTCTAACGAGTAACTTTTCTGAACAACATAAAATGACTTGAATTGTATAGGAATGCAATCATACTAGTAATAGGTACCAAAAAATATACTGGAAGATACAATTAAATTAAACAAATTAATGATTTTGTACCGATGTTATTTGTGACGAATCTGTTTAAAGTAAAAAAAAATGTTTTCTCTTTACACACGTATTTCATAACTTAGAGAAATAAAATCGTAATACGTAATTTGATTCAAAGAAACTATGTTATATATTAGACCTGTAACAGCTTTTTTTGTTTACTTAACTCATCTCGTTTCTGACAAATTACAAAAAACAAAATTACATTCCTTTCCTCTATTCCGTAATTGTTACGTAATAATGGACACGGTTGGTTTTTGGTGTAGGTAATTCCGGCAATCAGAAAATTTCAATTAACTCGCTAAAAACTAAATGAAGTAACTTGAAACGTTAATCAATCAGTTTGTTTTAAAACCCTTAAAAATAATTACATTACTTAGTTATGAAAATACTTACATATCACTCGCAATATCCTTATGAAAATCCGCGCGGTAGCTTACGCGTGCGCAACACACACACTACCTTTATGGCGGTTTGGCGCAGACTGACCGAGGGAGACGTGACAACTGAGCCGACGATGGTTACAGTTCTTTTTAACGTGTGTATTTGACGCTCTATTGTACATACTTTATAGATAATTTTAAAACTTTTTGATACAATTAGAAGTTTTCTTATTTTTAGGCCTAAAACGAAAACTTACGGAATTTCGTACACTTACGTAATATGGTACATCTACCTTAACTGTCAAACGTTTTGTAATAGGTCTCTTAATATTCAATCTGATAATATTATTATCTATGTATTATTAAGCCAAAAAATACAATATAGGTGCCTTTAAAATTTATATTATGTGCCATTAAAATGCTCAAATTCATTGAAAATATCAATTGAATTTAGTATTTTTGATACTAAGGTCAGTATTTGGGATTAGTACATTTAAGTTATGTGAAAAGTGCTATTTTTGTACGAATTTTGATAATAAATGATTGTTAAAAAACCTGAGCGTTTCATTTTTAACTCACGACGAAAAGAATGGTGTTATACGTTTGACTCCTACCTATGTTTGTTTGTGTGTATGTCTTTGTGTGGCATTGTAGCCCTCGACCGGGACGGACCGATTTCTAAGCGGCTTTTTTTTAAAAGATAATTTCCAGCCGTTGAAGCTCATCAGCGGTTTGCGTGGCTCGTTCGAGGGCTTTTACCCTGGAAAGTAAGACTAAATCATAAAAAAATTAGTTTATTAATTCCAATAAATAAATGGTGCAGCATTTAATAATAAATTGTATTGAGTGGCATAAATAAAAAAACTAGATAAAACGATAAGAACAATTAAATTATGTAAAAATCAACTATCAAAATACAAATTGTACACCATTGTATTGTGTATGGCAGAGTTTCGGCCTATTCAGTGGCTAAGAGGGAAAAAGTGTGGGCTAGACTGAGCTGTCTGGCCGTTATAAGGGCATGCTCCCACTCAAGGGCACACTGCTGGCGGAAGTCGTAGTGGGGAGCGGCAACTGGCATGGCGGTGGCTTCCTATTGGCTGGCTTGGCTAAGATTGGCTAGCTTGGCTAAGATTGGCTGGCTTGGCTAGGATTGGCTGGCTTGGCTGGCATGGCTCTGATTGGCTGGGGCTTGTCGTTACAAAAACAAAAAAAAACATGGAAGCAATTGGATGCAGCTCAGCTATTGCTGACATATGACAGCGCTGATTTTCAGCCGCAATTAGTCCTCTGAGGTCTATTGTGAAGTTTTGGTAACAAGGGCTTTAACTGTGAGGGTATCAGCACCAGATTTTCTAGTTAGATTTTCAGCAAAGGAAGTGAGAGGGGTGATAAAGAGCATGACTCGTGGAAAATCACCTGGTCACGACTCGCTTAGTATCGAGCACTTACAACACGCAGGTGTCCACATTTCCAGAGTACTGGCCATGTTCTTCAATTTCTGTGTCAATCACGCCTACTTACCCGAGCAGATGATGAGGACTCTGGTTGTCCCTATAATTAAAACCGTACAGGTGATGCTTCAGTTAGAAATAACTACAGACCTATATCACTTGCCACAATTGTAGCCAAGGTGATGGACAGTATGCTTGACAATCAGCTTGCCAGGCATGTTGCTCTCAATGATGCACAGTTCGGTTTCAGGACGGGACTGTCTACAGAGACGGCAATACTGTGTCTCAAGCATACTGTTCGTTATTACACGGACAGAAAAACACCGGTCTACGCTTGCTTTTTAGACCTATCAAAGGCATTTGATCTGGTGTCATACAGCAAACTGTGGGAAAAACTGTATAGGGAGACGACAATGCCAGGAGAGCTCATAGAACTGCTCAAGTACTGGTACAGCCACCAGAGTAATATGGTAAGGTGGGCAGGGTCACTATCCGATTCGTATAGGTTGCAGTGCGGGGTGAGGCAGGGGGGGCTATCCTCGCCCAGGCTCTTCAGCCTGTACGTTAATCGGCTGATTGAGGAACTCAGCAGCACCATGGTAGGCTGTTCTATAGATGGCACTTTTGTAAACAACATTAGCTACGCTGATGATATGGTGCTGCTGAGTCCGTCGGTTAGCGCCCTCAGACAGCTTCTGCGTGTTTGTGAAGGCTATGCGGACACTCACGGTCTCAGGTATAACGTCAGTAAAAGTGAGCTGTTAGTGTTCAGGGCAGGTAAAAAACACTATCCCACAATACCTCCTGTTACTTTATGTGGTACGCCACTCAAACTAGTGGCAGAGTTCAAATACCTGGGACACTGGGTCACTGCCGGCCAGCACGACGACATGGACGTGGAGAGGGAACGTAGGGCGCTGGCGGTCAGAAGCAATATGCTGATCCGCAGGTTTGCCAAATGTACTAAAGAAGTGAAAGTGACGCTATTCAGAGCCTTCTGCCAGTCATTCTATACATGCAGCCTGTGGGTCGAGTATACAAAAAAGGCCTACAGCGTCCTACGAGTCCAGTATAATAATGCCTTTAGAGCTTTGCCAAACCTTTGCCAAAAAACACCATTGACTAAAAACACCATAGCCAAAAAACGCCATAGACTATAAACACCATTGACTAGTACACCATAGATAAAAAACACCATAGACTAGTATACCATAGACTAAAAACACCATAAACTAGAAACACCATAAACTAGAAACACCAGAGACTAGCAACACCATAGGCTTGAAACACCATAGACTTGTTACACCACAGACAAGAAACACCAAGACTTAAAACACCATAGACTAAAGACACCATGGACTAAAAACACCAAAGACAAAAACACAATAGACTAAAAACACCATAGACTAACACCACCATGGAATTAAAACACCATAGACAAAAACACCATAGGCTATAAACATCATAGACTAGGAACTCCATAGACTAGAAACATCATAAACTAAAAACACCATAGACTAAAAACACAATGGACTAAAAACACCAAAGACAAAAAAACCATAGACTAAAAACACCATAGAATAAAACTACCATAGACTAAAAACACCATAGACCAAAAACAGCATGGAGTAGAAATACCATAAACTAGAAACACCAAAGACTAAAAACACCATGGTCTAAAACACCATAGACTAAAAACACCATACACTAAAAACACCATTGACTAAAAACACCGTACTCTAAAAACACCACACACCAGAAACACCATAGACTATAAATACCATTGACCGAAAACACCATGGACCAAAACACCATGGAGTAGAAACACCATAGACTAAAAACATCATAGACTAAAAGCACCATAGTCAAGCAACACCATAGACCATAAACACCATAAACTAGCAACACGAAAGCAAAAAATACCATAGAATAAAACCACCATAGACTAAAAACACCATAGACCAAAAACACCATGGAGTAGAAATACCATAAACTAGAAACACCAAAGACTAAAAATGCCATGGTCTAAAACACCATAGACTAAAAACACCATACACTAAAAACACCACTGACTAAAACACCGTACTCTTAAAACACCACAGACCAGAAACACCATAGACTATAAATACCATTGACCGAAAACACCATGGACCAAAACACCATGGAGTAGGAACACCATAGACTAAAAACACCATGGACTAAAAACATCATAGACCAAAAACACCATAAACTAGAACAACAATAGACTCAAAACACCATAGAGCAAAAACACTATGGACTAGAAACACCATAGCCAAAAAACACCATAGACTATAAATACCATTGACGACAAACACCAAAGACTTAAAACACCATAAACTACAAACATCATAGACGAGAAACACCATAGACAAAAACACCATAGACTATAAACACCATGGACTAAAAACAACATAGACTAAAAACACCATTGACTAAAAACGCCGTACCCTAAAAACACCACAGATTAGAAACACCATAGCCAAAAACACCATAGACTATAAATACCATTGACCAAAAACACCATAAACCAAAAACACCATGGAGTAGAAACACCATAGACAAAAACATCATGGACTAAAAACACCATAGACTAAAAACACCATATACTAAAATACCATAAACTAGAACCACAATAGACTCAAAACACCATAGTGCATAAATACTATGGACTAGAAACACCATAGCCAAAAAACACCATAGACTATAAATACCATTGAACAAAAACACCATAGACTTAAAACACCATAGACTACAGTCGTCATAGAGCAGAAACACCATAAACAAGAAACACCTTAGACAAAAAACATTGACTAGAAACACGATCGACTAGAAACACCATAGACTAAAAATACCATAGTCTATAAACACCATAGACAAGAAACACCATTAAATAAAGTCGCCATAGACTGGAAATACCATAGACCAGAAAAACCATAGACTACGGACACCATAGACTAGCGACACCATAGACTAGAAACACCAATAAATAGAAACACCATAGACTAGCAACACCATAGACTAGCAACACCATAGACTAGAAACATCAAAGACTAGAAACACCATAGATTTTAGACACATCGGACAAAAAACACCATTGACTAAAAACACCATAGTCTAGCAACACCATAGACTAGAAACACCATAGACTACAGTCGTCATAGACTAGAAACACCATAGACTAGCAACACCATAGACTAGAAACACCAAAGACTACAAACACCATAGATTTTAGACACTTCAGACAAAAAACACCATAGACTACAAACCCCATAAACAAAAAACACCATAGACTAAAACACCAGAGACTTGAAACACCATAGACAAAACAAAACATTGACTAGTAACACCAAAGATTAAAAACACCATAGACTAAAAATTCCATAAATTACCATAGACTAGAAACACCATAGACTAAAGTCGCCATAGTCTGGAAACACCATAGACCAGAAATACCATAGACTACGGACACTAAAGACTAGCGACACCATAGACTAGAAACACCAAAAACTAGAACACCATAGACTAGCAACACCATAGACTAGAAACACCATAGACTAGAAACATCATAGACTAGAAAAGCCATAGACTTAAAAACACCATATACTAAAAACACCTTAAACTAAAAACACCATTGACTAGAAACACCATAGGCTAGAAACACCATAGTCTAGAAAAGCCATAAAATTAATACACCATATACTAAAACACCATAGACTAAAAACACAAGACTAGAAACACCAAAGACTAGAAGCACCAAAGACTAGAAATACCATAGACTTGAAACACCAGAGACTTGAAACACCATAGACAAAAAACATAATTGACTAGAAACACCATAGACTAAAAATTCCATCCATAGTTTATAATTACCATAGACTAGAAACACCATAGACTAGAAATACCATAGACTACGGACACTATAGACTAGTGACACCATAGACTAGAAACACCAAAAACTAGAACACCATAGACTAGCAACACCATAGACTAGAAACACCATAGACTAGAAACACCATAGACTAGAAACATCATAGACTAGAAAAGCCATAGACTTAAAAACACCATATACTAAAAACACCATAAACTAAAAACACCATGGTCTAGAAACACCATGGTCTAGAAACACCATAGGCTAGAAACACCATAGACTAGAAAAGCCATAAAATCAAAACACCATATACTTAAACAACATAGACTAAAAACACCATAGACTACAGTCGTCATAGACTAGACACACCATAAACAAGAAACACCATAGACTATAAACACCAAAGACTAGAAACAACATAGACTTCAGACACTACAGACTAGAATCACCACAATCCAGAAACATCATAGATTAGGAACACCATAGACTAGAAACACCATACACTTGAAACACCATACACTTGAAACACCATTGACTTCAAACACCATATACAAGAAACATCATTGACTTAAAACACCATAGATTAAAAACACCATTGACCAAAAACACCATGGAGTAATAACACCAAAAACTAGACACACCAAAGGCTAGAAACACCATAGACATCAAAAACTAGAGACATGAAACACCATAGACAAGAAACATGATGGACTAGAAACACCATAGACTAGAAACACCATAAACAAGAAACATCATAGACTAGAAACACCACATACAAGAAACACCACAGACTACGGACACCATAGACTAGCAACACCATAGACTAGAAAAACCATAGACTAAAAACACCATATACTAAAAACACCATAAACTAAAACATCATGGACTAGAAACACCATTGACTAGAAACACCATAGACAAGAAACACGATAGACTAGAAACACCATAGACTAGAAACACCATAGACTAGAAACATCATAGACTAGAAAAGCCATTGTAGTGTGTGTCACGACCCCTTACGTAAGCTACAATACTTATATCAATATGAATTTGTGACATGAGCTAGTATTAAACCATACGGTAAACAAGCAACATCTTTTAATTGACTGCTCCCGGGTCCCATCCATACATGGCGACCCTGCCAGTGCTGCCCCCTGGGCAGCGCTGCGCAATAAAATTAAAGTGTGAAAATTGATATTTTGAAATTGACAGTATAAAAAAGCATTGAAAAAGACAATATAAATGTGAATCACGCTAATGAAAGATAAATTAATCGTAAGTCGTCGACTGGATATTGTGAGATGCGAGATAAAAATCAAATGATGAAAAAGAAGAATATGTATTTAAATAAGGATTCCTGGCTGCCGGGTGTGCGACGGTGCCAGAAGGAGGAAAGAAAGTGTAGCTGGGCGCTGGGAGAGTTGGTGTCAGAGGTTGAGAAGGATGCACCCTGCATCCGTAGAGTAGTTCCTGCCAAGGATAAGGGTGCTGCCGGGAGGTCGGCGTGTCGCGAGCGACGACCTCGGAAAGTGAAAAGTGATTATCGTTGGAAATTGGTGAAACGGCCCAGAATAGTTTTATTTTACTTTTATTTTAAAATCATGTAACCTTTTTTTCATCTTAAATATTATTCACAAAGTAAGCAGTGTTAGCAAGCTAGGCATAAAAAATAGTTAAAGTATAAAGAAAACAATATTTTATCGTAACTCTACCAGCTTACAACACGATTTTCTTTTGGTTGAATATAGTAAGCAAAAAAACATTTTAGGTTGCTTTATATTTTCTTTAAATTAAAAACTAATTTAATTAATAATTAAATTTCCTAGAAAGAATTTCAAACGTAATCAAAAGGTATGTACAATATTTTACAATAATTAATTACATTTTGTCTAATAAGTTTGAACTTAATTTGCGAAAGGTTTATCTATTACGAACACTTTCTTGCATTTATTGATAATAAATTTATTGGCATTAAACTTTACATTTAATCATACATGAGGTATCCTGTCATTTTTTGATTTTATTCAGTTTACTGAATATTTTTAAGTGTTTGGCGCATTTCAATATTTCTATTCAATCACGTAAATTTTTAATTGAAGGATAAAAGTACATTATTAAATTAAATATTTATAACTTGCATTTTCTATTTCCTAGTTGATAACAATATTGCAATTATGTTATGAAATAACTTAACAAATAAGGCAAGATACGATCACTTTCAATGATTCCAGATATCAGCATACGTTACCTTATAGGTAGGCAGAGCGACACCTGTGTAACTGCAAGCCGTTTGCAAACATAGTAAAAGCCACCCAGGTAGATTACGATAGGATAGGTGCAGATTTATTTTTATACAATGACCTTACTACTATTTCAGATTATTTAATAAAGTTAATACTTCAAATACTTTGCGTTAGTAAATTAGAGATGTGTTAAGCAGTAGGAAGATATACACTTATTAAACTGTATTGTATTTGAAAAAACTCGGACTGACAAGTTACGTAACATAACAAATAAACTATTATGATAGTACGAGAGCCCACGACCAAAACCATGTCTCATAGCAATACGACAAAAACCCTATAAAATCGTTAGATTGTATGATTCTGAACCCGACTAGGTGTGTAGTAACGGTCGAAAGTGTAGCAACTGCCTGGGAGGCCATTTCTGCTGTGTCAAAAAAAAAAGACAGTCGGTATTATAGCAATACGTCTGATAGTGAAAATGTACATAGATTTTATAATTGTATTACGAAAAAGTTTGTTTTCAGACATTTTGCGCGTAGCATATAGCCTGAGCGCATTTTTGAAAATGTCAACAAATTTAGCCGACCTGTATCATAGCAATACGGATAAAAAAAATTATCAACTTTTCGTATTGCTGCCATGATTACCAATAACCTGTTTTCAGACACTTTAAGTGTAGCATATACTCCCAAAAACGAAAATAACGTTTCGGAGTCGCCTGGCCGACGCCTCTGTTAAATGTTTTTTTAAATTTACAGCCTTCATAGATATTCAAGAATCTCCCTTGTCTATTATATGTACTTTGACAGATGACAGATGTCATTACTTATTTCTTTTGTAAAAGTTACTCAAGTGTGCTTTAAATAAAACCAAAACTATCAAATCAATCAGTATTTAATTTCAACAGCCTCAGCGCTTGTTACGCTCCTGCCCCTTCCCTTCCCTTCATCCCAGTTTCCTTTTGTGCGATTTATTTCAGTCCTTCAACTTCAATGTTAAGGTTTCGGGTAAATTCTTTGTTAATTATCATCTAATAAATTCAGGGTCGCAACGTATTCATTGGTTTGTAACAGAAAATTCAAGATGCCTCAATACGATTTTTAAATGATATCTGAGTATCGAAAAGTTGTCTGATAGAGAAGGTGCTACACTTAATTTGTCTGATATAAATTTTTTGCACATGTGGACAACTTATTTTATCATGTCCAACAATTTTCAGACATATTGCTATGATACCGATCGGTAAAATTTGTTAACATTTTCAAAACGGTCTCAAAATTTAATGCGTTCACATTTCCGTCTGAAAATTGTTTTGTTCGCATCAAATAACCAAAATTTACTAATAAAAATGATTTTCAGACGTATTGCTATGAGACATTTTTTTTGTCTCAGTTTTAATTTTTTTAAGTGATTTTACGGGATTGCGCTACACCACTAACGTCTGAAAAATATGTTTTCGGTATCTCAGAACTATCATTCAACTACAGTCTGCAAATCAGACATATTGCTATGATGCAGTTCGGTAAAATTCTTTGACAATTTTGAAAATTCGGTCAGATCAAACGCTACGCGGAAAATGTCTGATATTGGTATTTCCGAGTTCAGGATAATCGTATCTATCGATTTGATGCAGTTTTGGCCGTATTGCTATGAGACAAAAATTTTGGTCGTGGGCTCTCGTACTATGACCATGATTTTATAGGAGAATGAATGAACTTTTGATAAGACAGTATTAAAAATCTTTTTGTTTACCAATAGAGTGCAATTAGGTACTGTGCTTAGCGAAATTGAGAATGATGAAGGACAGAATATGGTATGAGTTATTTAGACGTGCGAGTTTTTTGATTTTATAGAATATAGGAGTGCATTTAGACTGATCACCTAAAAGCATAAAAATATTTTTAAAATGTCAAAATATTCATTCGATAGTGGTAGGTAGGTAGTAGTATGATGTCCCATCATTACAAAAAGTTTTTGATTATGAAAGTTTGTTTATGATAGTTATTATAGGGTGTTGAAAGTTATTGAGACTTTTAAAAAGTACATAAGGTGATGTAGTAGTAGTAGTAGGAGGTAGTACACAAAGGATGTACATAGAAAATAGAGATCAGGTCCTTCAGGAAAATTGCGACGTGAACGAGCTTCATCGCTGATAACTGTTGGAGACATTTAAGGTCTTAATTCGTGATGCTCTACAAAATGAGTTATTTTTAAATAAAGGTACAATGGTACAAAGGAGAGTTAGGTCCTTCCATTCGATCATGTCGCGAACGAGTTTTCCTCTGTGAGATAAGTTGGAGTCCAAAGAGACTTAAATCATAACCTCCGTTACATAAATATTAGGGCGTGCACGACCCAAGTTATTATAAATAAAATAAATAATTAAGTCGACTATAAAATAAAATAAATTATGTACCAATAAAATGTTATAAGTATTATGAAAGGCCTAAAATATAATAAAATTAAATAGGGCGCCCCACTCGTTAAAATGAAAAATGATATTAAATAATGCATTACAATAAGTACGTACGAAATGACAATGCGATAATGGTTAACCAATGACGATTATTAATTATAATGATTAAGAAAGATAGGAGAAGTTTGAATAAGCAATTAGTGCCTGACGAGGTAGTTATTGTTATTCATTAGGATTTGACACTATTTTTTTTATTTTAGACAAAGGTTTGATGTTATTTTGCTGATTATAAATGAATGAAAATGTAAGTATGAATAGCTAAAACTATCTTTATCAGTAACTAAAGTTAATTGTATTTGAAAAATAAATAAGATCTGGTTTGTGAAAGTATTAAAAACAAATTGGTTTCAATGCCACTTAATAAAACTGCTTGCTTATACTTTGCTTACTAAACCTTCATAGTATGTTTGTTTGTTTGTTTAATAAACTTGTATTCTTCATAATAACCATGTACTTATGTTATTCGTTAAATCTTGTAACAATTTCTTTTAATTTTATGTAAGCTATGATGACGTTATGTTCTTGAAAATGAAAATCGATTAGTGTAAGGTTAACATTTTAATGATTTCATTCATTGTATGTAAGCGCATTAAAAAAAATCAACCCCTTGTATGTGCAGATCTTTCGAAATTAATGTCAAAGTATATTTTGTTTTAAATATTTTCCTTTTTTTTCTGAATGTAGCAAGTCGTTTTGAATTTATGCTTATTTTTGTTTAAATTCGATTAAGGTTTCAAGTTTGCAGATAAGTAGTTTACTATTGTGTTTTTAGTCCATGGTGTTTTAAGTCTATGGTGTTTCTAGTTTATGGTTTTTTACTTCATGGTGTTTTGGGTTTATATGGTGTTTTTAGTCTATGGTGTTTTTAGTCTATGGTGTTTTTAGTCTTTGGTGTTTTTAGTATATGGTTTTTAAGTCTATGGCTTTTCTAGTCTATGGCTTTTCTGGTCTATGGTGTTTCTAGTCTATGGTGTTTCTAGTCGATGGTGTTGCTTGTCTATGGTGTGTCTTGTTTATGGTGTTTCTACTCTATGATGACTGTAGTCTATGGTGTTTCTAGTTTATGGTTTTTTTACTCCATGGTGTTTTGGGTCTATGGTATTTTTAGTCTGTGGTGTTTTTAGTCTATAGTGTTTCTAGTCTATGGTGTTTTTGGTCAGTGGTGTTTTAAGCCTATGGTGTTTTAGTCTATGGTGTTTCTTGTCTTTGGTGTTTTTAGTCTATGGTGTTCAAAGTCTATGGTGTTTTCAGTCTATGGTGTTGCTAGTCTACGGTGTCCGTAGTCTTTGGTTTTTATAGTCAATGGATTTTCATGTCGTTGGCGACTGTAGTCTATGGTGTTTCTAGTCTATAATGTTTATAGTATATGGTATTCTTAGTCTATGGTGTTTCTAGTCTATGGTGTTTTTGGAGTACGGTGTTTATAGTCGATGATGTTTTTAGTCTATTGTGTTTTTAGTCCATGGTGTTTTTAATCCATGGTGTTTTAAGTCTGTGGTGTTTCAAGTTTATGGTTTTTACTTCATGATGTTTTGGGTCTATGGTGTTTTTAGTCCATGGTGTTTTTAATCCATGGTGTTTTAAGTCTATGGTGTTTCTAGTTTATGTTTTTTTTACTCCCTGGTGTTTAAGGTGTTATGATGTTTATGATGTTTTTAGTCTTGGTGTTTTTAGAGTCTGGTGTTTTTAGTCTATGGTGTTATTAGTTTATGGTGTTTATAGTCTATGTTGTGTTTTGGCTATGGTGTTTAAAGTCTATGGCTTTTCTAGTCTATGGTGTTTCTAGTCTTTGGTGTTTCTAGTCTATGGTGTTTCTTGTCTATGGTGTTCTTAGTCTATGGTGTTTTAAGTATATGGTGACTTTAGTCAGTAGTTTTTAAGTCTATGGTGTTTTTAATCCATGGTGTTTTAAGTCTATGGTGTTTCTAGTTTATGGTTTTTTACTCCATGGTGTTTGGTCTATGGTGTTTTTAGTCCATGGTGTTTTTAATCCATGGTGTTTCTAGTTTATGGTTTTTTTACTCCATGGGGTTTTGGGTCTATGGTGTTTTTAGTTTATGGTGTTTTTAGTATATGGTGTTTTAAGTCTATGGCTTTTCTAGTCTCTGGCTTTTCTAGTCTATGGTGTTTCTAGTCTATGGTGTTTCTAGTCCATGGTGTTGCTTGTCTATGGTGTTTCTTGTTTATGGTGTTTCTACTCTATGATGACTGTAGTCTATGGTGTTTCTAGTCTTTAGTGTCTTTTGTCTATGGTGTTTCTAGTCTATGGTGTTTCTAGTTTATTGCGTTTCTAGACTATGTTGTTTCTAGAAAAAGGTGTTTCAGCGCAAATGCAGTAGTGATGCAGTTCAGATGCAGTACAGATGCAGTAAAGAAGCAGTACAGAAGCAGTACTGATGCATTCAGATGCAGTACAGAAGCAGTACTGATGCAATTCAGATGCAGTACAGATGTAGTTTAGATGCAGTTGTAATGCAGTAGATGTGCAGTACAGATGCAGTAGAAATGCAATTGAGATGCAGTTCATATGCAGAAGAAGCCAAAAATTTATGTTTTATTTGGTCTATTCACTTTATACAAAAAGGAGGGTTATGATTTTGACCGGTATTGTATGTGCTTATTCATGTATGTATGTTTGTATGTTCATCTGTTCCCTCAGAACTCCTAAACCATATTTTGACAAATGAGGTGTCATTAAATGCGCCTAAGCTGCCCTCTAGTTATAGGCTAAGTTATATTGCAAATAATTGCTAGGATACGTTAAGTTATAAAAACACATTTTTTGTAAAGCATTAGGTCGTGTTGGGTATCAAATGAAAGGGCATAATAAGCACAATTCAAAAATATATACATTGCTAAAATAAATGTGTCCCCAAAGTTATTGAAATGAAAAAGTTCCAAAACTAAAAAGTACTTCTACTTAAAAGCTCCTTTCATTTTTGACATTAGTGCTAAAGTTTGTTTTAACAGAAGTCGCATACGACCACGGCTATCATGTGTGAACATCAATATGAATCTTGTTTCATACTCGTACTTTAGAGTAGTCGGGTTTTAGATTTGGAACTTATTTGTTTTACTTTTGTTGTCAGTAACTAAAATAAATTGATTGGCTCCCATTTTGACTACGCTTTAACACCGTCCAATTAATTTCTGGTAAGGCCGGCTACACACGTTCAGCGAACGGTTGGCCAGAAAACTAGAGCTATTAGAATCCAATAAAAATCCATTTATTTCTGTAAGTAGGCTAACAACTAGCATTTTTAATAAAACATCAACAAAGTTATAAAGTTAACTGCCTTGTTGGTGAAGTGGCAAAGTTTCTGCCTTACATCCGAGAGGTATTGGGTTCGAATCCCAGGTCGAGCCAAAATTGTATCTGAGATTTTCTGTCATGAATTTTTCAAAAACAGCTCGGAGTCGGGAAGTTGGCGGTGTTACACCCCCGTGCCTCGGAAAGCAAGTTGGTCCTGCGCCTGATCTCTCTCCGGTCATGTCGGATTGCCGTCTTACCGAACTTTGAGAGTGATGGAACAGATGGTAATTTTCAGTCAGTTGACATTTTCGCGTCAATTTTTGTTATGTTTATAAAAGAAATGCATAACTTGTCCCAATTATGAGTAGTGTTGTTTCTTTGGCATTATCTCATCTTTTTATAATTTTATAGTGTGAAACTATGTGAAATATTCTTATTAATCTTCTCAACAATTTTTTAATTTGTGTACCCCAAGTATTATTTAAAGCTAAGGATACTTAATTGGTTAATGTATGTGTTATTTTAATTACATGTTTTTTAACAACATCACATACATTGATCTGATTCCGTGGTAAGTAGCTTAAACACTTGTGTTATAGATATCACAATCAACAGTGGTATTATACGAATAAACTTAAATAAATACATTTAACCCCTCAACTGTGGCTGTCAAAACGACAGATTACCCATGTCTGTGGAGCCCCAGAGTGGGCCTCGCCACAGTATGGGATGTAGGGGGGCCGACCTACACTAAAACTGCATTTCTTTATTCCTTGCTCTAGCGGAAGCCCTTATTAGGAATTATACCTATTTAAAATGAAATTTCCTACTTAAAATAGTAATCTTTTGTAATATTTATTTAGTAATAAAGTTGTACAGCTGTCATAATTACAGGGGTCCCTAAAATTTCAATAAATTATATATAATAAATGTATAATAAAACACTCTTTAGCTTAGTAACAATGTTTTAGTAATGTTTTTATATACCTTACATTGTTATTTACAAGGAAAAAAGCACAATACACATGACTCATGTACAAATATTTCACAAAATCAACGTTTTCAGTACAGTAGAAAAATGGTAGAAAAACACTGCTGATATTTCACTGCCGGTTGGCGCCAAATTGTTTGTCTACCGAGTACTCAGACGACCGCTTGCTACCTGTCTCGTTTCACGTATAACACGTTTAAATGAGACAGACAAAGACAAAAGCAATCTATCAATGTGTTTAAGCTCGAAACGTGAGCGCGAAAGCCGCGGCCCAAAAGGGAGCAAGACACAGATGTAGCAAATTTGACAGCGGCCCAAATTGGATCGCGCCACATAGCAGGGGATAACACATTTATTTTTTTATATATAAGACTAGTTGACCCGACATCAGACGTTGTCCTGCCCGTTCCTTTTTTTAACACGCTTTTATTAGCTTGACCTGTATGTAACGGAATCTTTGCACTTCATTTTCACCTACTTCTAGGAGTCTGATTAACATGGAAATTTGCACAGGGGTCAAGGACCGATGACAATGCAATAATTTGATAAGAGTTTTCGATTATCCTTATTAACTAAAAAAATAAAATTAATTTTAATATTGCTGAAATCGCCTTCTTACATTTTCCGCACGGCGCCATCTCTTTCACAAATATTACGAAAGTATCTAGTAGCGTTCGCTTAGCTAGTTAGTTTCGATAGCAATCATTAGATGTCGCTGCTAATGCTATGCAGTTTTATAACTGATGCAATTGATTTGCACTAGAAGCTCTGTATTTTGCCAATAGATGTCACTATTAACTAACACATTAAGTGTAGTAACTATTTAGTAATCTGTGATTAAGTACCAATGACAATGCAATAACTTGGAGATTTAACTAAAAAAAATAAAATAAATAATAGGCCGCCATCTCTTTCACAAATATTACGAAAGTATCTAGTAGCGTTCGCTTAGCTAGTTAGTTTCGATAGCAATCATTAGATGTCGCTGCTAATGCTATGCAGTTTTAACTGATGCAATTGATTTGCACTAGAAGCTCTGTATTTTGCCAATAGATGTCACTATTAACTAACACATTAAGTGTAGTAACTATTTAGTAATCTGTGATTAAGTACCAATGCCAATGCAATAATTTGGAGATTTAACTAAAAAAAATAAAAATAAATAATAGTTTAAAAAACTAAAAAAACACGCTTTTATTGCTAACTAAAAAGAGAAAATAATTTCTGAGTACACGGAATTTATATTACAGTAGAGTAAAAAGCGTGGGGTGCACTTTATGACGTTTTCATACTTTTATACGTGCCAATATTAGGATGATTTTCACATAAGTACTATACTATACGAAGCACCCCACGCTTTTTACTCTACTGTAATATAAATTCCGTGTACTCAGAAATTATTTTCTCTTTTTTAGTTAGCAATAAAAGCGTGTTTTTTTAGTTTTTTAAACTATTATTTGTTTTTTAATTTTAGATCTTTTAAACCTTCCCTGGACTTCCACGAATATTTCAAGACTAAAATTATTCAAATCGGTTCAGCCATTCTCGAGTTTTAGCGAGACTAACGAACATCAATCAATTCATTTTTATATATAAGATTAACCTTAACTCATTTACGATTACGAGACGTTATAACAATAAAAGTTCTATGGTGTCTGGCAGACTATCCGTGAATTTGTTAAATTATATGGAAATTGCATTCCACGCAAACGCGAATTAGTTTCACGTCTGTGTGACATGCAACCCCACACAATGTTGCATGATATGGCATTCTACTTGCCCAGCCACAACGCGCGGAATGCTGTTGAAGCTCCCAAGGACCCTGTTAAGAAACGAAGCAGCTCTCTTTCGCATGATGGAATTTTATTTATTTTCCAGTGGCAGATCAGTATTTCCCCAGATCCAGTGGACATAGAAGAAATAGTTTCCCTCTCAACGTTGATTTTTGGGAAACATAGGTACAGTTATAACATGCAATATACTACATAACAAAACATGTTATTTGTAATTTTGACGACCACTTTGGTGTAATAGTCAAGCAAGAAGTTGACTATTAACTAAGAGGTCGCGGGTTCGATCCCCGCACTGTACAAACATTTGTGTGCATGAAAATGTCTGTTTGTACTGGTCTGGGTGTTATATGTATTTATGTAAGTTGATTCCGATATCTATAACACAAGTGAACTACACTACTTACCACGAAGTCAGATCAATGCTTGTGATGTTGTTAAAAAAATGTAAAATAACTCATAAACCAATTAAGTTTTCTCAGCTTTAAATAATACATGGAGTACACCAAAGAAGATTAATAAGAATATGTGAAACTTTATTATAAAAAGATGAGATAATGCCAAAGAAACAACACTACTTTTAATTGGGACAAGTTATGCATTTCTTTTTTAAACTTAACAAAAGTTGACGCGTAAATGTCAATTGAATGAAAATTATTATTATACCTATGACAAGTACGAGGCACTTTTTGCGAATGTGGACTTGATGAAGGCAATACCGATCACATCCTATTTAATTGCTGGTATATTGGCGGTTCTCTCTTTGATTTTCTCCCAAAAAAGTTTCCTCTTCCAACTGAAATTAAATGTGTTATTAGTTCTTTAACTCCTGAAATTCTAAAATCCTTGTCTAAATTTATTTGGTTTATTTTGCTTATTCTGATAGTGAATTATTTGTAGAGGTTCAGGGAAGGTTTAAAAGATGAGAAAATTTTAAAAAAAAAAAGCAACGGGCAGGACAACGTCTGGTCCACTAGTCTTATAATTATGTAATAATGCCAAACAGCCATTGCTGTTCGTTAGTCTCGCTAAAACTCGAAAATGGCTGACCCATTTGAATATTTAGTTTCGAAATATTTGTGGAAGTCCCGGGAAGGTTTAAAAGATGAGAAAATTAAAAAAATGGAACGGGCAGGACAACGCTTGCGGGTCCGATAGTGTTTTATAAGTGTTTGTTGGCGAAAAAATATAATTTTTTTTTGCTGACTTGTGAAATGCGAATTGTTTTTGCTTTGTATGGACTATGTGTCTGGAAATAAAAACTTTTTGATTTGATTTGATTTTGATAATATTTAAACTCAGTAAATATTCAACTGTCTCCTCAAACTCTTGTACGCGGAAGCGGCGCGTTTCGCCGCCTCCTCTGTATATTTGGCGACCAGCTGCGAGGATAGGAAGTCTTGGAGCGCCCTTATTATGACTTTGGAGTCAACTTCATACATTAGAGACGGTTCCTGGTTGCTTCGGAAGTTTATCAGTTTCGGCTCTGAAAATAAATTTATAATAATAATAATAAATGATAAATATACAACAATATCACATATATTGATTGATTAAATCTGCTGAAGCACTTGTGTTACAGATATCCGAATGAACAGTGGTATTACATATAAACTTAAATAAATACATATAAAATTGGGCTTATACAACGTGTTTTTCGTAGATCATAACTTGTTTGGTTTGAATAAGACCTTAAAATAGAATCGAATCGCATAAAAATCTTATTTAGCTACTTACTTTAAAAAAAATACTGTACATTTTTCATACAAAATAATTCAATAAAATTGAGACAACCTTTGCAAAACACCTTTATGTGAAATATGACAACGTCGCATTTCCGGCCATCAAAATATGAATGAATTTATCAATGAAAGTAGTATTTTCCAATGAATTGGTTGACGCCATTTTTGAATATTAATGAATAATAATAATAATAATAATATACTTTATTCAAATAAGGAAATCACATACAAACAATTTTCTAGTTACCTACATTTCGCACATTAATTTTGCATTAAACTGACATCTGCGTCTGAACTAGGCTAAAACATAGTCTGTATCTCAGAAGCGCAGCGTCAACCCTTTAGGACAAGAAAACTAAATATATAACATAAGTGAAGTGGCACCAATTAAACAAAATGACTACTATTACAACTTTATTTCATTTATAAGTGCGTAAATTTGGCAACAGTGCAAAAAAATGGAAATGTTCTCACGACGATTATTTTTATACTACTTTAGTTATGTTTGATGATATCGCCGAAATCAAGCATTTTGGACCACATGTTGAAAGAGTTTTTTTTTAAATTTTGTTGATCTATAGAAGAAAACCTAGAAGCTATGGGATAACAAAATTAAACACCGGCTCAGTCGCCCCGCGAGCCGCTCGCTGGCGCTCGCTGTTCGTCCTCTCATTATTGGTCTCATTATTGGTCAGACAATTCTGCATGCTTTACTTTAACCGTCTTACTTTAAGTAGTTCGCGCCTCTCGAAATTGTTATTTAATTATTATTATACCCTTCATTGTCTTATTATTAAGTGTAAGTGAAATGTAATTATGTCTTTTGAGAATAAATATTTTTTAACCCTAAACACGTTATAATTTTTGATCTTATCAGCCGCAAGACGTACACTACCGAATATTGTCAACGTAGATTTCAAGTAGAGATGGGCCGAGTACTCGGTCACTACTCGGTACTCGGCGTACTCGGTGGTATACTTTATACTCGTACTCGGCCGAATAACTCGGTTCAAGTGACGAGTACTCGGTTTAGTAAACTTAATAAAACCACTATTCGGCCCATCTCTAATGTCAAGGTTCTTGTGGCGTAGTGGTTGCAGCGCCTTGATAGTGATGCCGAATGTTAAGCAACATAAAGAGCGGTCGTGTTTGGGATTGGTGACCATTTCGACCATGTAAGTGACTTTTATTTACATGCATCTTCGTGCTTCGGACGGCACGTTAAGCCGGTGGTCACGGGTAATATCGATAGATATTAGTCGTTAAGCCTGGTCGGAGGCCCTCGGGCGGCCAGGCTTAACGACTAATATCTATCGATATTAACCGGGACCAACAGCTTAGCGTGCCTTTCGAAGCACGGAGATGCTTGTAAATAGACGTCACTTTTATGGTCAGTATGGTCACCCATCTCAAATATGACCGCGCCGTAGGTTGCTTAACTTTTGATATCACTACCAAAGCGCTGCAACTTTGGCGCAACTGCTCCAGAGTTAGGAAAGCTAGAGGGAAGTGCTTCCTACCGACCGGGTGTTATGGTCGGGGACCAAGGTCCGATAGACATATTGATTTGTCTATCTATATTATTCTGGATCGAAATCTTATATACCGCGGTTCATGTGCGGTACTGAGCCGGTATCATTTGGCCGGTACTAGGCTAACAACGCCATCTAGCCTTATGGAGCCTTATCAGCTCTCTCTCGCTGTTGTGCTTGCCGTTAGGCATGCATTTGTGATGGCGAATGGTAGAGGTCGCCACACAACCACTGCGCCACAAGCACTTCTATTGTCCTAAACATTGTCCACGCAATCGAGCTGTAACGTTTTTTAACAGACTGCGAAAGGAATTAAAATTAGAGACTAGGTTTAGCGTTTTTAAAATTAAATTAAAGAGATTTCTTTTGGAAAGGTGTCTGCACAGCGTGGAAGATTTTTATATTTTTAGTTTTTAGTTTTAAGTTATTTTAATTACTATGTACATTCAAACACAATGCATGTTGTTTACTGAATAAATAAATGAAATGAAATAAATGAAATATTCATATACCTACCTACGAATGTTTTATTTTAATCATCTCATGTTGCTGTGCCCTGCTGGGTGTACACTTTTATTTCCCTTTATTTGTTGTACTATCAATAGTCTGCTGTATGTATATTAGTAAAAAATATATTAAATAAATAAAAATACAAACTGATCGTAAAATCATGGCTCCGTAACACAGGCTTCTTCTCCACAAACTCCTTAATAGCTGCATCAATTTTATTCTCCATGGATCCGCTCAATTCCGTTACATCCGTTTTCGAAGTTGATTTCCGAGGAACATGGGCAGAAAACTGTTTTCTGGCTATATTCTTGGATAGGGCTTCGAACTGGCCAGATGGCACCACTTTGTGAATAAGAGCATCTACGTTGGAGCGGTTCTGGTCGTCTTTTCGCACTTGAAGTAGGACGTAGGAGTTCACTTGGACTGCCAAGCCTGTAGGATAAAGTTAAGATAAAATAAATATTTCACAACAATCACACAAATTTTCTAGTCCCAAATTAAGCTACGAGGCTTGTGTTATGGGTACTAGACAACGGATAAACATACTGAAATATATTTTTTTGTAAATAAATACATATTATACATAGAAAACACCAGACCGGTACACACACATGTTCATGCACACATATGCTTGTACTGTGCGGGGATCGAACCCGCGACCTCTTGGTTAATAGTCAACTTCTTGAACATTACACCAAAGTGGTCGTCGAAAGTGTCTTTAGGAGTGCTAGAATTTCGAAAATCGCTAATTAAAGCTTGTTTAGAAGTACTTACACAAAGTTAAAACAATGTAAATCATTTTGCTGCGATGTTTTTGAACTAAACACATACAATTGGAATTTTTTTAATTAAAATGTTATCGCGAAGAAATATTTCATTACCGCTTATTATTAGTTGAAACGCATTAGCTATTACTGTGCAAGTAATGAGGTTGTTAGATTAATTTAAGCATCGTTAAATTCAACTTCATTTACCTGCCCTCCCTGAAACATCAAGAAAGAAAGAAAACATGTTTATTCAGTATCACATACTTTACAAAATAGTAAAACACATATTCAAAAGCACATACACAAGATACTGAAAAAGGTGGGCCACTCAGCATGTGTCGTAGCCTGAGATACAGGTTTATATCTAACCTAATTCAGGTAAAGAAAGTAATTAGCTTAAAAGTTTTGATTCTAAGCCCAAATTAACTGTCATTTACCTTTTGAAACTGAATAAATTTTATTATTATTACTATCTCAGGAATGCCACTACGCTGGTCTTCCGTGGACATCCAGACAGAGAGTGAGTACTAATAACGGTACTTTTACAGTTTAATTAATTAATCATCCTAATATATTTATTTATTTTCCTTACAAAAAAAACAGAAAACAATTATTTTTTTACATTAGGAGGGTTTTCGTCGGTCCTCCAATGGGGGCAGGGCTCATTGGACTTGCTGTACGGTGACGGTCAACACCGCGTGAACACTTTCTGACGAAAATTATTCGCATGCACTCCGCCACACGCGGAGCAATTAGCAAGCAAGCGCGCGATGTGCAAATGATTTTCACCTTAAAGGTGTTCGGTATGCGATAGAACATACATATAGGGTTAAAGAATAATTTCACTTACATGAGAACTTAATTATAAGACAATGAAGGGTATAATAATAATTAAATAACAATTTCGAGAGGCGCGAACTACTTAAAATAAGACGGTTAAAGTAAAGCATGCAGAACTGTCTGTAAATAGGTAAGTACTAATAATGAGAGGACGAACAGCGAGCGCCAGCGAGCGGCTCGCGGGGCGAGCGAGCCGCTCGCTGGCGAAATAAATATACAGGGTGTAAAAAAAACCTTAACGAAGCCGTCAACCACGCGTTCAGTACATCAAACCAAATCGTGTAAAAAAGAAATTTTGGCTGGGAAACAACTTTTATATTTTGACATCAAAAAAAATAATTTAATTCTAACCCGCAATGTACAGCGCGCACGCGAAAACGTCACCGCGGGGCGTGTTGCTTTACGCCGCCGCGACGCGGTTCGGTTCGAGTGTGCGCTGTTCATTGCGGAGTGTGCCATTTAGGGGCTTTTTATGAAAGAACTGGTGAAAGTTTGTATCATGTTTCTTTGGAAAAAAGTTCAGTTATAACGGACAGAAGTCATTTCTGTAAAAATCATCAATTTTTTTTTCAAACTTTAACCATCAATATCTCAGTAACCGTTAACTTCCCAGGTATGGTGTGAAGGAAAAAAATGATCGTAACAATTGGTAGAATATGTGGTATTCGGCTTCGTTAAGGTTTTTTTACACCCTGTATATCGCTGTATATATTGAACGGCGTTGTTCAGTCAAAGGGCTAGCGGTTTCATTAAACGGCCATTTTAATCAGTTGGCTATATCTCTCTAACCGTTGTCCGTAGTGTCGTATGAAGTCATCCCTGTCACTTGAAGATATAGAAGATAGACTTGATTGATTGATTATTGATTGACTGCTTGAAAATAGATCTGTATTTTTAAGTTTTAACCCTCTTACATTTTATTAAAGCTAGAACAAATTGAAAATGAAAATGAAAATGTACAATTATTTAAAAACACACTCATATGTATATATAAGTGTGTTTACAATGTATGGGGAACTGTCAGTTTTTGACGTTTATCTACGGACATATCATTAGTGCTCTAAAATGCGTTCAGAAACCGTAGGAAATGACCAGCATTACTACAACCAATTTTACTATGAGAACTTTCTTATCTGTGGCAGTAGGTAAAATCTGTACTGTAATGTTATAACAGTATCAATTTCTGTAAGGTTATGACTTTAAATTTGGAACAGCTGTCAAAACTAAAGTAGGTCTCTATTCTAGTATCCATTGATATTAAAGCAGTTATCGATATGAAACGTCAAATTCAGTATGTTTTTTAATCCAAATCGCACGACATATGATCACGAGTGACATGAGGATAGGGACTTCATTCGTTTGTCTATGATATAAAAAAAAATCGTCGTGACGAAGGATTGAATTACCCGCCATTACTTACTGTTGTCATTCATTTGTTTGTTGGTTTTTCGCTGTGACGAAAATATTGTGAAAAGTTAAAACAAATTGCATTTTAGTGATAAATATGAGTAGTAGTGACTCCGAGAACGATATGAACACTCCACCGGATATCGTAAAGTTCTCATAGTAAAATTGGTTGTAGTAATGCAGGTCATTTCCCTACGACCTCTGAACCCATCTTAGAGTACTTATGATATGTGTGTAGATAAAGTAGTGTATGCAACTGTACATAATTAGGCCTTAAAAAAACTCGTGTGATGCTATTATGAAACTCGCTGACGCTCGTTTCATAAAACCACACTCGTGTTTTAAGGCCCCTCATTATGTATCAGTTGCATAAACTACTATTGTACGACGCGAATACGGTACGATAATGTTCGTGCTCACCCCACCGGTATGGAAATGAGGTTTCTATCAATAGTACTTAGTACCACGTAGGGTACAAAACCAAGCCACTCACAAGTATCTAGCCTACCTCCTCAACAAAAAAAAAGGTGATAAGTATAAATGTGATAATGTAAAATAATCACATTAGAAACAAAAATCCCGGCCAAATGCGAGTCGCACTCGCGCACGGAGGGTTCCGTTCCACTTTATCCGTAAAAACCTAAAAGTAGAAACACCCTGACATGCGGCAGGAAAACAGCTACAACGGCTGGGCGGAATTTGACCATAGTTAGGATTCACCGCAATTAAATTATCTTTCGAATAAAAAAACGAGGTGCTTGTGGCGCAGTGGTTGCAGAGCTTTGGTAGTGATACCAAAAGTTAAGCAACCTACGGCGCGGTCATGTTCGAGATGGGTGACCATTCTGACCATAAAAGTGACATCTATTTACAAGCATCTCCGTGCTTCGAAAGGCACGTTAAGCTGTTGGTCCCGGTTAATATCGATAGATATTAGTCGTTAAGCCTGGTCGGAGGCTCTCGGGCGGCTTAATAACATCTGACAGTAAGGTTGGTCACTTACCTTACACACACCCCTCCACCAATCCGTACTGAGCCCGCGTGGTGGAGTATGGCTCGCACCACCTCATAGTTGAGGTGAGGCCTGTGCCCAGCAGTGGGACGTATATAGGCTAATGATGATGAAAAAAAACGCGCTGAAATCGGTCTATCCGTTCGGCAGCTACGATGCCGGAGTTTTTTTAAATTTCAAATTTAATTTTTAACCTTTGGATACACAACTTCAAAAATATGTAAGCCATTTCACACAAGTAAATTGATTTCTTAGTTACTAAATGAAAATAAACTTCGACAGGCATGCGTTGTTAGTCATACTTAAACATTTATATAGAAACTGTTACAAAACGGTGATTTCTTCTTTAAAAATCTGTAAAATGAAGTCTGTATTTCTTATCTTTTGTTTTTTTATAAGTTTATTTGATTGTTTGCGGATAGTGTTCGATTATAAATGTGATTTCAAGTTTGGTAAGTATAATTGACCTGATTTAGTACCTAGAGACTCTGTTATTTATTTATTTACTAGTATCCCCCCGCGACTTCATCCGCGTGGAATCCCTTTGTATTCACAATCGCGGTCGAACGGAATCAAAATCAAATCAATCAAATTCTTTATTAAGTGTGCTTTTTACATTTCTGTTCTCGAAAGAGGATTTCATTTAAGTAAATAGATACTTGTGTTTGAAAACCCCGCTCTCCATAAAATTGTCGTCATCGTCATCGGGATAAAAAGTACTTATCCTATGTCCGTTTCCTGGTTCTAAGCTACCTCTCCACCAATTTTCAGCCAAATCGGTTCATCCGTTCTTGAGTTATAAATAGTGTAACTAACACCACTTTCTTTTATAGAAATAGATTTGGGATCGGTTTGCTCTTGACCCAAGACTAAGATGGAGTGTGGATTTCTGCATTAAATTACTTACATAATTATGTAACACAAGTGCTTAGCAATTGTTTTATTGGAACTTGGTGTTAGAACAGGATTATATTGAGAAGATTAGAATATATTGAACTAGCTGACCCGGCAAACGTTGTTTTGCCATATAAATTATTGTGGACAATCCTTATCACTAAGGGAAAATAGATGTTGGCTGATTCTCAACAGACCTAGACTCAATATGCTCACAAAATTTCATAAGAATCAGTCAAGCCGTTTCTGAGTAGTACGGGAACGAACATTGTGACACGAGAATTTTATATACAGGGTGTCCAGGAATTAATGGTTATCCATTAATTCCTGGACACCCTGTATATAGAGATTAGTATTTTGTTTATTAAATACTTTTCTGTATTTCCAGGAGATCCGTCGTGGAATTATTCAACGGAATTTTACAACAGGGAATTTCATATGGAACCCGATAGCGACCATTTTGTCGCGTATTTGGACGTGAGTATTAAGTTTGAATTTTAATTGAATAAAAATATATTTTGTCACATGAATGTGATGTAAGTAAAGACTGCGTTTAAGGGTGCCTGTCGACAAGCGCGGAGCGAGGCCACGGAGCGTTGAAACGGAGAAATTTTGCACAAACGATTAGGATAGTATAGGATTGCACAAAATCTCCGCAAAAAGACGATCCAGCGCACATATTAGACGAAAGCTTTGGTCAAGTGGTCTCCGTTACAGATTAGAAAACAGGCAGTGGCGGGTTCGAATCCTGCTATAGGCAAATGTTTGTACCTGAGTCACGGGTGTTCATAAATTTATTTAATTACTAGCTGACCCGGCAAACGTTTGTTTTGCCATATTAATTATTGTTGACAACCCTTATCACTAAGGGATATGAAAAATATATGTTAGCTGATTCTCAGACGTACTCAATATGCTCACATAATTTCATAAGAATCAGTCAAGCCGTTTCGGAGGAGTACGGGTACGAACATTGTGACACGAGAATTTTATTTATATATAGAAATTTCTATCTGTTATCCTAGTCACCATAGCGTTAGCTTGCTAATGTCAAGAATGAGGCTAGGTAATTTGTGTGTTCGTTGAAACAATTGATTATTTTATATTTTTCCCAGAAATCCCAAGGTCACATGATTGACTTTGTCTGCGTAAACTTGCGTGGAACTCCGAAGAGGAACGCCATAGTTGATTTCCATCCTATCACGTCGGAAGTGTCTGTAGATTTGAAACGGTTAACAAAGAATGGAGTGAATGTCCATATTTGGGCAAAACAACATGGCTACTAATTGATCTTAAGGCGTTAAACATTATACGAAAAGAACAACCCGTTCAATTATACTTATTAAATACTTACTGCCGGGTTAGGCAGACGTTGTCCTGCCCGCTTTTTTATGCTGTTTTTCCATATTTTATACATATAAACATTCCTCTTGAATCGCTCCATCTATTTAAAAAAATGCACCAAAATCCGTTGAGTTATTTTTAAAGTTCTACGCATACAGAAATACATACAGACATAGGGACAGACGCGGGAAGCGAATTTGCTTTATACTATGAAGCGATGCTTATACCTAGCACTAGGTATATGCGTCACTACATAGTATTTTAAATTTACTGACCTGTTAAGCCATTTTAACGGATTTAGATAACTGACGTACATACTGTTAGAAGACGCTTTCGTGCACAGTTTTTAAAAAACAAAATTAATTAATTAAAAGTTTATTTGTGGTTTGTCACAACTGAGGAGAGAGGGGGGAACCCGTTGGCAGCGTGTGTACGCAGCAGGCGCGAACTGAACCTCTGGCTCCGGGGTTCAGGGAGCTGATGGCAAAAGTGCTGACACAGCTCTATTGCGGGTAGATCAGCCCTTATGGGTGCATCTATTAGTTATAACAATACGTATTATTATGTATTATTATTTTTGTGTTTTCTCTTTTATTTATTTTGTCGCACCGCCAACTTATCATTTCTGCTTAGCCCAAAGGTATGACTGGTAGAGAATGCCCTACCGCGTTAAGTCCACCTTTTGTACAAAGTTTTGTTGTGCAATAAAGCTTAAATAAATAAATAAATTTATTTAGTTAAATGGGCAACTCTGTAGATTTTAATACGACTGCAATAGTAAAATACCTAACATGAAAGAGGCAAACGTTTCGAATTGAAATCGTCACGACCACATTGGTGTAATGGTTAAGTAGTTGACTATTAACCTAAGAGGTCGCGGTTTCGATTCCTGCACTGTACAAACATTTGTGTGCATGAACATGTCTGTTTGTACTGGTATGAGTGTTGTATGTATTTATTAAAGTTTATTTGTAATACCACTGTTGATTCTGATATCTGTAACACAAGTGCTTAAGCTACTTACCACGGAGTCAGATCAATGTATGTGATGTTGTTGTATATTATTATATTATATTATATTATTTAGAACAACATTCAACACTGTCAACAAGTATATTTTCTAAGGAAGCAAGTAAAAGATTTATCTTATAATCGCTATTTTCGTTTTGATCGCGTTCGCTAATAGGCTTGTTTCCATTAAGTATTAGAAAAGTATTTAAAAACTGTTTTTGACGTGACAACGTCTTATAAATTGGTTTGCCGTGTGACACCTCAAGAAACTGCGTTACGCTGCTCCGCTCACGTTTCGCGCGAGAGAGACAGAGCGAGATAGAGAGAGAGAGAGAGATAGGCATACACACCGGTTCATGTTATACGAATGAATATTCACATTAAAATTATTTTACCACTCAGAGTCGTTGTCACGTAAAACTTTCGCGCGTATACCGACTTTACAGGCAACCAATTTTTTTCTCTAAAAGAATTCATTTTTTAAACCTTTCATTGATCTATTTATGTCTGCAGTTCAGAATATTTAATGTTTAGTTGAACTTAGATCGAAAAATAGTCACTCAGTCGGCATTGCACGCGATGACGTCAAAGTGTGTTATTCCCATACTACAAGCTCTATGGAGAAGAGCGTTTTGACAGTTGATAAAAAGTACGTCAACGATTGGTGGTGTCAACTAGGTCTATTCTCTATGAAAACACTCTACGGGACGCAACTGATTTAAACGACCACGTTTTTATGTTATTTCAAAATATTCTTTATTATAAATCAGTACATTTACAATAAGATTCGTTCGTACACTTAATATATTGAGAGTTTTTAATTTACATTACCTACACGCTGATTTTCTTTTAATTACAAGTTTTATAATAATTTATTTGAAAGACTAAAGAATTGGACAGCACTTAACACAGAATTTAAGTATCTGAATTTAAGATAGACCCTTTATTTTATTATATTGATCCATTGCCAATTTTTAACAAGTAGGTACCTAAGTCAAAACTAAAATGGAAAACAAAGATTGAAAACACAAACTCAGACATTTTACTGCCTAATCAAAGGTTCAAAGACACCTTTGTATTTAATTAGTGCTTTCAACTACCCACAACAATAAAAGTTTATATGAATAAAACAATAGGAAAGTAAACATTTAATACAACGGCCGGATATTAAGTTAAATGTAGGTATATACAAAATAAAATAAAATGTTTATAAAGGAAAAATAATAATAAAAATTCGAACAGACGTATAGTCAAATTAAAGCGTAAAAGCACCAAAATAAAAATATGTATATAACTAGCTACTATTTACAAATATATTTTAGCCACGGACACTTATATTTCATCTTAATATACATCATCAAGGTATCTATTTGAAAAAAACAGTGGCCAAACTTCGCTTTTTCTGTGTACGTATGTACATGTAATAAAACGTTTCATTCATAATATACCTGTTACAAAAACTACTGTTATAACTGAAGGGTGTTGTTGTGCCCGTAAAACTGAACAACTTTCGCAAAGAAAGAAAGCGTCGAAATCTTAAAAAAAATTTTGGCTCTCCCATAATTTTGTACTGGAAGACCGACTTTTTTTTTGATGACGACCGCTTGGTGCAGTGGTCCACAGGTCGGACTTCTAAACCAAGGGTCGCGGGTTCGATCCCCGCACAGTACAAGCATATGTGTGCATGAACATATGTGTTTGTACTGGTCTGGGTGTTTTCTATGTATAATATGTATTTATTTACCAAAAAAAAGTATTTAAGTATGTTTATCCGTTGTCTAGTACCCATAACACAAGCCTCGTAGCTTAATTTGGGACTAGAGAATTGGTGTGTTTGTTGTGAAATATTTATTAAATATATTTTATATTTTTTTGAGATTTTAACCTACGTATCTTTGGGAATGTTGTGCAGTTTACCGGGCACAACAACACCCTTCAGGTATTATGGGTTCTTTTGTAACAGCTTGTATAAAGCCAGCCCATTCGCTCGCATGACTTAGCTTGTAAGAGTGACAGGGTTGGCTACATCCATACCTTCGAACGACAGATACGGGGGCAAATTTCGTAATTTTAAAGCTTTCACGTTTCATTAGCAGAATCTATTTATATCTATCTATCAGCATCTATGCAAGTTTGGCTCCTGCTTTCCCAAAATACTTTAAGTAGTAAATTATTTAAGTAAAATCAAACTTAAGTCATCGAGGTATCAATAAAGACAGTTGATAAGCTTATGTTGAAAACATCGTGTATATAAATTAAAATATGGCATTAAGAATGTTAGAGTATACAGGATGATACAAAAAAAAGGGGAATGGCTAAAGGGTGTTGTTGTGCCCGTATAACTCAACAACTTTCCCAAAGAAATCTTCAAAAAAATTTGGCTCTCCCATAGTAAATCGATCATCTGATAGACAGTTTTGTATGGGAGGTCCGATTTTTTTTTGGTGAAGCCGTCTTAGGTTTCTTTGGGAAAGTTGGTGAGTTACACGGGCACAACAACACCCTTTAGCCAGTTACCCGTTTTTTTGTAACACCCTGTATTACCATTTTTTTACCAACGGCCCAAAAATGGTAGGATAGTGGGTAAGTAAGTACTAAATTAGTTACTAGTCAATTTGGTGTAGCATTTTCGAAAATATTTCCAATTTATTGCCACTTTATTAAAAGTAAACAAAAAAAATACATCCATTAAGTAAAAGGCTAATCTATTCTATTCTAATTCTTAACATTGGATTTTATCAATAAGTATTTTTCTGAAATGAGACACTTTTTACGAATTATGTCGCGATTTATTTACATTTTGTCTAATGTTCGCGTAAACCGTAAAAACAAGTATTTTTCTGGTTTTACCATATACATAGTATTTTTTTAAATAACTTGCTACACCAAACGTATCGTTTAAATAGTCTTTTCTTTAATAAAACTAGAATTAAATGACTACATAAATACATTAGCATTGGTCCAGGCGCGATACCTATACGCCCACGTTGGTTCAAAATTTAAATAATTTATCATTAAGAGACTAACTTATCACAAAAATTTTGAGAGTTGAGCAATTTTTTGCTGAAAACTTGATTTTCAAAAGATAAATCAAAAATCTTCTTCTTCTTTTTATGGAAAATGGCAATGTGCGTTGCCGCATTTTTTTTATTCCGCCAATGTCACGTGTGTAGAGTTTGCAAGGTTTAGATTGATCAAAACACTTTTAACTTATTGTTTTTGTTAATTTAAGAGATTAAATCAAAAATGGGAGTACAATGTTCGTAATTAGACGTATGTTGATACTGCTCAGCTGTCAAAATTGTTGTGATATGAGCCTTAAGTACCTAGAAATAGTCAAACAAAAATGACACTAGACTAAGTGTGAAAGTAGGTAGCATATACATAACTACATTCACAATATTTTAAACTAAGTCGTCTCGTAAGTGGAAACATCTTTCGACTCGAAAATTCCAGTCATACCACTTCTTAAACATTCAAGAAGACCATTTAGAAATCTCATACATGAAAAACGACACTGTAACTAAATTACATGTCTTTTTTACCTAAAGGTAACATAATTTTTGGCAAACTCGCGTTCAGTTTTCTTCACACAACATTTTCAAGGTATGCTCACTAGGGCTGTCAAAATGGCGGCTATCGTCAAAATGGCGGCGGGCGCGATGCTAGCGCCACCGCACGTCAGGATGTCGTTGGGATACAAATTTGGTGGTGGTGGTTCCTCGCCACCTTTGCAGTATTCCTTGCGCGACTGCAATTAAAAGACAATGTTATTTTAGTAAGCAAAAGGAACAAATCTCAAGAATTTGCAAGAAAATTTTAAAAAATGAGTAAGGAGAGTTTGGCACTTCACAAAGGAGTGGCAGTCTGTCGGTATCAGTCTTAGGCGACAGTCGCGGTGAGCTGAATAATAATATTATATATAGCATCTTTAATAAATCATCAAGCATCTTCAATCGGACGTAATAATAATGGTTAGTGTTAATATTTATTTCTCATCAAAAGACATAGATATTAAGAACATAAAATAAATAAGTTTAAAAATAATTCATGGTGGTCTGATACCCGAACTAGGATGGTTCCTGTATCTCAGTAATGACAATGATGTTTTTAGCATTATTTTTTACGTTACTTAGAGTTAAGTGCCTCATTGCCGAATGAGTATTCCGGGAGTAGTGAGCTACCATCAGCCATAAAATGACTAATATCAGGGTTTATACAGAGTTTTATTAGCATACGACGACGACGAAGTGACCGAACGCTTCGTTTGCAAAATGTATCAAAATTACATTTGCCTATGGTCACCATAACCTCAACTTCATCAGCGACGTATGATATTGTAAGGTGACCATACAATTTTATTTTTGTGTACAGCTCAAGTTTGATAGATTAGGGTTAAATGTGATTTAAAAAAACGTGCCTGCGTATTACTTCAGCCCAGGGGGGTAACATTGACCACTTGTCAAGTTGACTATTAACCAAGAGGTCGCGGGTTCGATCCCCGCACTGTACAAACATTCGTGTGCATGAACATGTCTGTTTGTACTGGTCTGGGTATTATATGTATTTATTTAAGTTTATTTGTGATACCACTATTGATTCCGATATCTGTAACACAAGTGCTTAAGCTACTTACTACGAAGTCGGATCAATGTATGTGATGTTTTTGTTTATTTATTTATTTACCAGTAAGAAAACAAAAACAAAAAAGTAACAAAAGAAAAAAACCGTGAACACGTTTTACCCGGTTTTGCCGGCAGTCTATGACACCATTTACCGGATGACGTATATTACTAATACCATTTGCTTTTAAAACAACATTGTTTAAGGTTTACATTTTTGGCCGATTAAGTCAAAGTTGGGCTGGGCTAAGGCACCGGTATAAAGCAGGTACTAAAGTACTACGCATGCACCGGTGTCAAGAAGTAAGGTACTACTTACAGCAAACTCCTGCGCGCACACCTCTCTACAAGGCGGGCAGACCACGCCGCCCTTATGCTGCCAGCCCTTCTTGATGATCCTGATCTGCAGCACCTGGCCAGCGTGGAAGCAGGTGTACGAGTAGTTCCCGACCACGATGTGGAGGCGTCCGCTCTCGCATTTGTATTTGTAGCAGCCAGAGCCCCAGTGCTGCCATTCGCGGATCTAAAATTATAATAGTGCATTATGGTACTAGTGTGTAACATTGGTGATTACCGCCGAGGCGCCATTGAGACCCGAGCGAGGGTCTTAAGAGAGTCGAGGACGGTAATCATCCATACACACGTGTATCATACGATGTTTTTCAACACATTCGTGAATAAAATAACAATACGAGTAAAAACTCATTTTATTTAGTAGATAAAAAGTTTATTTAGAGAAACAATTAGTAAATGTACAGTTAGTAAAATTATAATTAACTGCTTTTGATGGCATAGCGGTCTCACCAGATAGATTATTTATTGAAATACTTTCATGTTCTATTGTAATTTGAGATGGCTCATTATTCGTGTAGGTAGGTGAAATCCAATCATTGGATGTACTTGGTGTTTCGTCAGTAGGAAGCGCCTTAGAATCAAGTTTAATTCTTTATTTACCGCGCATAGGGGTTGCGCCTATTCTGCCACGTACAAAATGGGGATTATAAAGTTTTCTTTTTTTTAATCTATAACTCACTAGTGAGTTGTAACAATGAAAAAGTCACAGTTTGATTAAAAGGTGTCATTATTAGTCTAATTGCAGTGAAATTACACTAAGTCTAATTACCGTCCTCGGCGGTAATCACCAATGTTACACACTAGTACCATGATGTACTATTACAATCACAAGATAGGTACTTTTATTTCATATATATTTCAATATCTTTATTCTGAATTCCTCTTTGGGTAACACTGAATATTATTTCACTCGATTTACTACTTATTACTACATAAAGTAGATGAAATAAGATTAGATGATTTTAGTGCACACCATAAAAAATACAACGAAGCAATTTTACATAGATAGATTTACAATGTAGGCACATAAAGGCACAACGCGTTCCGGGTTTTGATGGGGCTGCCGCGCTCCTGCAGCGCCTCTGCTATGTTCGCACGGACTGCTTTGCAACTATCATGCGCAAGCGCTGCGCTATGTTACTCCGCGCACGCGACAGCCCAAACATGATGATTGATGGGCCGCGGGGACTCCCCTGGCTGGCTGGCACGCTGGATTACACTGCATGCAGTTAAGTATGCCAGAGTGTCGGCCCTGCACCCCTTAAGGTTTTGACTTTTTATTTTCACTTTGTTACTAACACTAGTTTTACGAGTATTGTCTCTTTTTGCTACTAACACTAATTTTAAAGTTAATGTATACTAACAAAATATGGATCTTATCTGAAATAAATGCTGTTATTATTAATATTACATACATTATATTAATAAGGCAAAACTATTAATTCTCACCTGCCGACACGATTTCTGCTCCCACATCTTGTCACTGTGGTCGAAGCATTTGGAATGTTGGCCATAATTTTCTAAAGCGAAGTTCACATCAGCCTCTGCAACAAGAAATTATTATCTTATTTGACTTTTACTAGCAATTGTTAGTCATCATATAGGCATATACGTCCCACTGATGGGCACAGGCCTCAACTCATCTATGAGGTGACTACAATATGTCATGCCACGTCACCTCGATAGATACAACTACCTATTTATCGACAAGGTAGCAGTGACTAGTATTTTTATTGGGCACTAGGGGACCAGCAGATGTCAGATGTCCTGCCCGTTCCTTTTTTTAACACGCTTTTATTAGATCGGGATGTATGTATGTATGAATGTATGTAACGGAATCTTTTAACACGCTTTTATTAGATCGGGGTGTATGTATACATGTATGAATGTATGTAACGGAATTTTTGAGCTCAATTTTCACCAACTTCCAGTAATCGGATTAATTTGAAACTTTGCACACGTATTAAGTACCGATGACAATGCAATAATTTGATAAGAGTTTTCTATTATCCTTATTAACTAAAAAAATAAAAATAAATAATAGTTTAAAAAACTAAAAAAACACGCTAACTAAAAGAGAAAAAATAATTTCTGGGTACACGGAATTTATATTACAGTAGAGTAAAAAGCTTGGGGTGCTTGATATAGTAGTATGTGAAAATCAACCTATTATTGGCAACTATAAAAAGAGAAGTATGAAAACGTCATAAAGTGCACCCCACGCTTTTTACTCTACTGTAATATAAAGTATACTATATAAAGTATACTGTATACTATATACTACTGTAATATAAGTTGGAAGGTTCCAACGGTGAGAAATTATGGTAATATTGCCCTAAGCTTCCACAAATATTTCAAGACTAAAAATTATTCAAATCAGTAACCGTTTTCGAGTTTTAGCGAGAATAACGAACAGCAATTTATTTTTATAAATATAGAAGATTTAAGTTCACTTTTAGTAAATGATCCAGAATTCCCAATCATATGCTACCACCAATAGTAAGATTTTATGTAAGTTATTAGTTTCTTAAGGATTTATACTTCAAAAGCTATATAAATAGATATCGCAATAAAAAACATTAATTTAAGATGACATTCGTTTGAAATCAGCTTTCTAGGAGTAAAATAAAATCAATTTATTTTTTGTAAATAGGCTCCCCAGTAGCACTTTTACACGTCCCAACATATAAATGAACCCTACCACCGCTTCGGGACAATTTGGGCGAGTGCTGGGAAGAAGCGGCGCAAAAAACGCAGTCACTATAGAGTTTGATGAGGCTAGAAGTGTTCTTTCTATTGAAAAATCGTCACTTTATACCTCTATATTGTCACCGCGACTTAAACAAATTTGCGGCGACAGAAAGTCACATTAGTGGTCTAAGCATAATACAGGGTGTAAAAAGAACCTTAACGAATCCGAATACCACATAGTCTACCATTGTTACGATTTTTTTTTCCTTTACACCATACCTGGGAAGTTAACGGTGACTGAGATATTCATGGTTAAAGTTTGAAAAAAAATATTGATGATTTTTACAGAAATGTTTTCTGTCCGTTATAACTTAACTTTTTTCCAAAGAATAATGATACAAATTTTCACTTGTTCTTTCATAAAAAGCCTCTAAATGGCACACTCCGCAATGAACAGCGCACACTCGAAGCGAACCGCGTCGCGGCGGCGTATAGCAACACGCCCCGCGTGGTGACTTCCCGCTACACGACTAGTCGTGCGCGCTGTACATTGCGGGTTAGAATTAAATTGTTTTTTTTGTCAAAAAATAAAAGTTGTTTCCCAGCCAAAATTTCTTTTTCATACGATTTGGTTTGATGTACTGAACGCGTGGTTGACGACTTCCGTAAGGTTTTTTTTACACCCTGTATATTTTGTAAGTTACTCACTTGGAGTGTTCTCCTCATAAGAACACCTGCTGCCTCTCACCAGAACGCTCTTGTGTTTCCACGTGAACTCCTGAAGGTAAGGACAGTAGTCGGCCAAGGAGACAGATCCGCCATAGTGGGCTTCCTCGCCTGGCGCTATTGAGGGTAGGATGTCGAAGTGCTGGTGGAATAAGATTGAGGGGCTTAATTAAATCTATTCTATAAGGTATTATGACTGCCTCGTTGGTGTAGTGGCAAAGTTTCTGAGAGGTACTGGGTTCGAATCCCACTCACTGTTCCATCACTCTCAAAGTTCGGTGAGACGGCAATCCGACATGACCGGAGAGAGATCAGGCGCAGGACCAACGGCTTAACGTGCGCACCGAGACACGGGGGTGTAACACCGCCAACTTCGCGACTCCGAGCTGTTTTTGAGAAATTCATGACAGACAATCTCAGAAACAATTTTGGCTCGACCTAGTATTCGAACCCAGGACCTCTCGGATGTAAGGCAGAAACTTTTCCATTACACCAACGAGGCAGTCAATGATAAGTTAATGAACAACATACCTGATACATCCTCGGCAGAATGGTGTCATGTCTGACCAGGTTGCACAGCACCACAGCAGTTCTTCGCGGAGAACATTCAGTTCGGAGTGGACTGCCTTTGATACGTTCGCAAAATGGTGCGGGATTCTTACGCCTGTCAAAACATTTTGAGGTTATAATTCCTAATTATTTATTTGCATATGAACTTGGTATATGGATGTTACAATAAATACAGTGCACATGTCTTGCCAAAACTGTTAGCATGCAAATACAATAGGGTAAAATAAATTAATGTCAATAAATAATTTGTCTAATTTCAATAAATTCAATTCAATTATTATGAAATTCAAATCAAAATTATGTTAGGAGTTTAAGAATGAAATGCAGGTTTCAGTCTTATAATTTCTTTTATATTAATTCTGCCTATTTTGATAAATTTTTGCACACCTGCATGCAGGTTGAATAAATAGTACTAACTTACGATAACATTAGGATCTTTAAAACCTGTATTCTTGCAAATAAACTAATTTCAATTTCAATTCAATTTCGGGAGTCAAGACTCATAAGTGTAAAAGGAATACTATTTGATTAAACTACTAGCGAAATCATTGATTGATTCGTAGTTTAATTGCTTTAAGAATTTGGTCAAATACACGCCGTCTAGTTCATTTGTGGGAAGTAGTAACATGACATCAATTATTTTACTTACTCTTCAAGTTCTGTCCCATTAGTAATGCTTGTAAATAAAAATATCATTGTTAAAATGAAAAAAATAGGTTTTGTATTTATACAGCAAAGTCCTAAACGAATTAGAAGTGTCCGACTGGTCAGACTTGGTACTGAATAGGGAAGAATGGCGCACTAATGTCGGAGGCCAAGATCCACTTCCGATCGCTGAGCCAGCGAAGTAAGTAAGTATTTATACACCACTAGTGGACCCGGCAGACGCTGTCCTGCCCGCTGTTTTCGCAATTTACTATAATATTTTCTCATTGTTTACACATTCCCTGGACTTCCACAAATATTTCAAGGTCAAAATTATTGAAATCGGTTCAGCCGTTCTCGAGTTTTAGTAAGACTAACGAACAGCAATTCATTTTTATGTATAAAAATAGCGATCGGACCACCTGACTTTTCCCATGGGTTACCTATGCGTCATTTTCCCGCGGTAAAAAGTAGCCTGTGTCCTTTTTCGAGTATCAAAATATCTCCATACCAAATTTCATTCAAATTGATTTTAGTAGTTTAGGCGTGATTGAATAATACACAGACGGACAGAATTACTTTCGCATTTATAATATTAGTTGCTTGTTGTCTGTTTACTATATTACTGTTGTGATTTTTAGAATAAGTATTACCTAATATGTCTTTTAGATTTTTTATTGATTACTGTATTTAAATTTATTAGATAATTTATTGAGTTTATTTTTAATTAATTATTCGTACTGTTTCGATATTTGGGTCATTTGATTTTTATCAGTAATTTTACATATTTTGTTGTATTTTAAATTATAAGTAAAATAATAAGTTTCTAACTGACTCTGTAGTACGAGCTTGATTCTGATTGGTTGGCGAACAGCCAATCGGAATCAAGCACGGTGGGAGGGATGTTGAGTGGTGACATGGTTCCGACAACACTTTCTCGGGTCATTCTAGTCGGTGGCACGAAGCGAGCACTAGCTCTGGACGAATACGTTATTGTAATTGTTGTAAGCAAGACAGTGGTATACGAATAAAGTGCTGTGTAAATATCAGTGGAGTTATTAATTTACGAAAACTCAGAAGTGGAACGTGACCTGCTGTCCTGTCCAAAAAAAAACGTAAGTTGAAATACTTTATTTCTAAATAATAAAAAGATAGCTATACGATTTCACCCTTACTATGCCTTTTATAAACTTGAAATGAATTTTTACAGTGTTACCAAGAGCATTTGGTTGGGGCTACTCCCTAATAATGTAACTTGTAAACATATTGCAATTTCTATAAAATAATGAGGCCTACACTAGCACTGACAGCAGCTTGAATAATATCTGGTCAAGGCCACTCTTTGATGGTATTATTCTAGTAAATGCAAAGAAACTCTGAACTCATCGCGCAATCTATGTGGTCAAGGCTACTCCTTGATAATAGTTCGCGAGGAATTCCTGAGACCTCTGAGCTGGTGTACTTTTTTTATGATATTATTATTGTTGGACTTGCGTGAGTATTATTCGAACAGGGCGACTCTCTGTTAATACTACTCATGTTGAGAATGATTTATCATGCGGTCCATTCGGTCGAGGCTACTCCTTGATAATGTTGACCTTTGATAAACTATCTAACAAGCTGTCTGTAGAAGAAAGATATTAAGTAAAAATTGCATATGAACAAAAGGCATAGTATGGAAAAAAATACATTTAAAATAAATTGTGATGTTCTTTATTACTAGTAAAATAACGGCCATGTGTGCTGTTGTGGAGCTATGTATGTTCCACAACAACTAGCTAAACGGCCATGTGTGCTGTTATGGAGCTATGTATGTTCCACCATAACTAGTTAAACGGCCATGTGTGCTGTTATGGAGCTATGTATGTTCCACAAACGGCCATGTGTGCTGTTCAGGAGCTATGTATGTTCCACAAACGGCCATGTGTGCTGTTCAGGAGCTATGTATGTTCCACAAACGGCCATGTGTGCTGTTATGGAGCTATTTATGTTCCACAAACGGCCATGTGTGCTGTTCAGGAGCTATGTATGTTCCACAAACGGCCATTTGTGCTGTTCAGGAGCTATGTATGTTCCACCATAACTAGTTAAACGGCCATGTGTGCTGTTATGTGGCTATGTATGTTCCACAACAACTAGTTAAACGGCCATGTGTGCTGTTTAAGAGCTACGTGTGTTCCAAATACTGATAAAAGGCCATGTGTGCCTGTATGGATCTATGTATGATCCAAAAACGAGTAAGAAGCAACGTGTGCTACAAAATATATTAAAACGTGACATGTATTTTTTATACGTACATTGTAGCATGTAAAATGGTCGGATAGCTTCCGGTCGAGGCAACTCTTCGACAGCGCTATGCCGATATTATCGTATCAGGTTCATCATTAGATATATTTGGTCAAGGCTAGATGCGCCCTTAGGTTTACAAGGCTAGATGCGCCTTTAGGTTTACAAGGCTGAATGCGTCTTCAAGTTTACAAGGCTAGATGCGCCTTTAGGTTCACATGGCTAGATTCGCCTTTAGGTTAACAAGGTTATATGCACCTATATAACATCTATGAGTCATGAGATCATATTTATTTTACATAATTAAAAGTATATTGATTATCCTATCTTTCTTTTTGCGAGGTTACCATGAGAGAAGACGGCGGTAGAGGTCACCGCTGCTAAAAAGCGAAGAACTAATTCACCTTTGTCGTGGACTGTGGAAGAAATCAATCCAGCGCTGAGCTCCAATGACAGGTCAGATCTAAGAAATGGGTCGCTTATTGAAACTGATGACATGCCGCAGGTTCCATCATCAAGTTTATTTTAGTCTTGACGATGTCATAAAACTTTTATCATTAATTAAAAACAGTGATAAACAAGAATCTAACTGTTTGGGCAATAACCAATTAAATTATGTTATACCGGAGTTCGACCCCTTTAGTAAAACTCAAAAGTGTTGAAGGATGGATAAGGAAGATCAATGAATGTGCCAGCATCTATGATTAGGACGAGAGGTAAACTGTACATTTTGCTTTGTAAAATTTTGTGGGATTAGCTAAAAATGGTACAGCGGCTTTACCGTCTGTAAACTACAATTAGAGTGAATGGTAAATAAAACTTAAGTGAGCACTCCCAAACGAGTAAAACTACGGTCGACTTCTCGAGGAAATGCTGGCACGTACTTCAAAGAACAACGAAAGCTTTAAAGAGTATTTTGTACGATAAACTTACTAACTTTATTAGATGTGAAAGTATGTGGGAAAAAGGCAGTGGACTGCGTTATCCACTGCATAAATGATAAATCAGTTGGGAATCAAATGGCGCACAGGCTCTAAATTGCGCGGAGCCGGAGGATCTTCTGAACTTTCTTAGCTCTCAACGTCCTTCAGACAATATCCTTGTCAAAAACGTATCGACAATATTGCTTCTTACACTCGAATGATAGCACTGGTAACGTACCAATTTGTTTTAACTGTAAAAGTAGAGGCCATACTTACATAAAATACCCAAATCCACTGATCAAATGTCAAACGTGCCATTGAGTGGGACATGTTGAAGCCACTTGTAGATTTCCAACAATAACACTGCGACAATTGTGTCAGACACTCGTAAAGCACTGGCTATTTCCACGCACATCAATAGTAATGATAAATTCTTTAGGAAAGACCAATGGTTAATAATTGAATTAATGACCAGATATTCTCGCTTATATAGATTTTGGCAACAAGTGCAGTTTGATTTGAGTATCTGATACAAAAATCATGAACTTAAAAAATCTTTGGACAATTTGCCCGCGTTGAAGGGTTTTAGGAATTCAGCAGTTGTACTTCTCTACAAAAGTGCAATCTCTTTAAAACTTGATGAGGTAAACGCTATTCTGATGTCGGAAGTCCTTGTTGTAATTGACGAGTTTCTGTAAACGCCACTTTTAAATGGGCAAGATTTTTCGGAGCTTACTGTCATGAAAGATAATTCGAAATTGATTTTATATAAATGCTCTAATGATGATTCTTTTGTCAATCTAAATTTTAAATTGACTGTTGTGAATACTACCAATGTGTAAAATATTGGTCTAGTATAAGCTACCTCGATCATTAAATTTCTTTTGATGGTGTTAGGCCCGATAGAACCAAAATGCTTGTTGTACCCATCCCAAAATCCGATCATGAGGTTAGACAATTTCTTGGCCTGGCAAGTTACTTTCGCAAATTCATTAGAAGTATCTTTTCATTGGTTTGAAATTGAGAGACGTGCGTTGTTAAAAGACGTTGAACGTCCTATTTTGGCCTTATACATATAATCATAAACTTGAAACTGAGCTCCATACGGATGCCAGTTCTCTTGGTGTTGGTGGAATTTTATTATAATGCTAGGACAAGAGGACAAACCCCGTGTCTTAAAACCTGTCTCCTATTTTAGCAAACAAACCATGCCAGAAGAATGACACCTCCACTCCTATGAGCTCGAAACCCTTGCAATTGTCTATCCTTCGCGCGTGCGTATCCATTAGGTATTCACTTCAAGGTGGTCACTGAATGCCACGCTCTCAGAACAACACTTGTAAAACAAGATTTAGTCCAGCGTATTGCGCGTTGGTGGCTAGAGATAAGTGAATTCACTTTTGATATAGAGTAAAGATCAGGAACTCATATGAATCACGTTGACGCTTGAGTAGGAATCCTTATCATTCTGAACTATATTAAAAAAGGAACACTGGCTATTGTCATTTCAAATCGCGGAGCCAGACATATCGCGAATAGTGAAAATCCTTAGGCCTTATAACAATGAGGAACTAAAAGGTATTAAGAAGCATTTTGTGATCAAGTACAAAAATAAAAAACCGGTCAAGTGCGAGTTGGACTCGCGCACCGAGGGTTCCGTACAAACCTAATACCCATACCCATAAGGAGTAGTAACTTTGAAATTATAAAAATTTACAAAAATATTTTTCTTTATATGATAAGACTGAAAATTTACAGTTTTCGTAATTATTCCTATATCTGTACTATAAGACGTGACTTCGTACTAAATTTCAAGATTCTAAGTTTACGGGAAGTGCCCTGTAGGTTTTGATTCCCGTGCGAGTTTCGAAAAATTGCGGAAATTTGCGGCCTAAATGGCTGTATCTTTTGATTGCGTTGGCTTAGAAGGTTGATTTTTCTACAGCTTCCAGGGACCGTAGACCTATATAGAAATCATATAGAAATTTCAGTTTGATACCTTCACGCGTACCTGAGAAAAACGGTCTTGACAGACGGACGGACGGACAGACGGACAACAAAGTGATTTTATAAGGGTTCCGTTTTTTTTCTTTTAAGGTACGGAACCCTAAAAAGTAAGAGAAAAAGTGTGCCTCGTTGGGCCCCGTGGTGCGCGTTTTTAAATTGTCTATCCAATCATGATGACGTTCGTCACTTAGGTATAACTAAAGCGGTTGAGAAGGTTCAGAACAACTTTTGGTTCCCAAATTACGCCAATTTGTAAAAAAAATATATAATATATATACCTATGTTCAATCATGTTTATACGGACAATAATGCTAAATTACAATATTCTGACATCTTGTTTATCTGATAATGTATTAATAATTGTTTCTGTTTAAATGCCAAATGACTATTTGTATGCTATTAATGGCTGAGTAGGCCGAACTTTAGGAAATTTGTAAATTGTAATAGTAGATAAGAAATTGCCGATATTCAGTCAAAAGAAAACAGTAAGTGTCGTTGCAGCAGACAGAAATCGGCCTTGGATAAATCTTGGTACTACAAATTCCTTAGATGAGTCTGATGAAAACACAACTGATTCTAGTTTCGATAGTGAGGATGATCTTCCTTTATCTGCGCTGCAACGACAAAAGCAACATAAAACAATTGTACAGTAAAAACAATTTAATTAGGTTTAATTAGGTCATACATAACTTGTCCTATTATTATTCCGAATGTTGTGATTCTGATGTGCACCGGGAGGTTGCACATATTAGGACGGCCGAATGTTGTGATTTTTAGAATAAGTATTATGTCTTTTAGATTTTTTATTGATTACTGTATTTAAATTTATTAGATAATTTATTGAGTTTATTTTTAATTAATTATTCGTACTGTTTCGATATTTGGGTCATTTGATTTTTATCAGTAATTTTACATATTTTGTTGTATTTTTAATAAGTAAAATAATAAGTTTCTAACTGACTCTGTAGTACGAGCTTGATTCTGATTGGTTGGCGAACCGCCAATCGGAATCAAGCACGGTGGGAGGGATGTTGAGTGGTGACATGGTTCCGACAACACTTTCTCGGGTCATTCTTTCTAGTCGGTGGCACGAAGCGAGCACTAGCTCTGGACGAATACGTTATTGTAATTGTTGTAAGCAAGACAGTGTTATACGAATAAAGTGCTGTGTAAATATCAGTGGAGTTATTAATTTACGAAATTACTAACAAAACGCATAATAGTTGATAAAAAATGCTATAACTGTATTTTTAAGTTTTAACCCTCTAAAATTTCATTAAAGCTAGAACAAATTGTGCTTACATGTTTAGAGTTTGAGACTAGCTTTGTATACTGCTTTACTTTTCGTTATTCACGGACTGTTACTTGTTTTGTGAGCCATGAATGAATAAAATAAAATAAAAATAAGTTGGATTGGCCACACAATAGGCGACAAGTAATATAGCCGCAATAACACATAGATAATAGTCCTCCTGGCCGATTTTGACCACGGAATCTCAACAGAGATCAGCCAACTACGCAGGAGATATTATAGCGCACAAGTGTGAGCGCAATACACAGGTGCACTCACTGTTCCATCACTCTCAAAGTTCGGTGAGACAGCAATCCGACATGACCGGAGAGAGATCAGGCGCAGGACCAACGGCTTAACGTGCGCACCGAGGCACGGGGTTGTAACACCGCCAACTTCCCGACTCCGAGCTGTTTTTGAGAAGTTCATGACAGAAAATATCAGAAACAATTTTTGGCTCGACCTGGGATTCGAACCCAGGACCTCTCGGATGTAAGGCAGAAACTTTGCCACTACACCAACGAGGCAGTTTCACACACACACATAGATAGACCATGATCTACCACACCTAACTTGACTTACGTAGTATTCTCCGGGTGATTGCTTGCAACAACAAAAATATTCTTTAAATTTCTTAAAGGGATTTACTTACACTGTAACGTAGCAAGACTAAGCGATGATGAACTGATTTATTTACTTGTTAATTTCGCTGGTTTGGTTTGGTGGGGTAATTAATTTACATGCCGATATTTGCGATGTTACGGTCAAGAAGTTGACTATTAACCAAGAGGTCGCGAATTCGATCCCCGCACTGTACAAACATTTGTGTGCATGAAATCTGTTTGTACTGGTCTGGGTGTTAAATGTAGTTTATTTGTAATACCACTGTTGATTCTGATATCTGTAACACAAGTGCTTAAGCTATTTACCACGGAGTCAGATCAATGTATGTGATGTTGTTGTATATTTATTTATTTTTAAGATCGTGAGGCCGAAAATCTCGAGTTTTCGATTCGCTTTCATTCACCAGGGCCTGTTCACCGTCTGCTGCTGCTTGCTTTATCTGTCTCACTGAGTCTCTTTATCTCTATCTGTCTCACTTTTACTAGCTTAGTCACACTCTTTCTATTTCTCAATCTATTTATCTGCCTCTTTAATTGGCCTACTCTCTCTCTCTCTCACTCTTAGCGCGACGGCTCTACAAACCACGTTCATAAATCTCCAAAAGTACCAGGCTCACATAAATAGAAGAGAGATTACACTACCATCATCGCGTGTGCGAGAGAGAGAGAACCAAAGTGTGTCATATCCCTGCGGGGCTTGACACTTACTTACTTGTGCCAGTTTTTCCTAACTGATTATTATTTGTCCCACTCTCTCTGTTTCGCTTTCTCTTTATATCTGTGTCTCATCCTCTCGCCATTTCTGTGTCTCTTTCTCCCTCTTTTTAGTTCTCCGTCATGCTTTATCTGTCTCACTGACTCTCCTATATCTATCTGTCTCACTTACTATGTCTAGATTGGCCTCACTCTTTCTATCTCTCTATCTATTTATCTGTCTCTTTAATTGACCTACTCTCTCTCTCTCCCTCTCTCACTATCTCAGCGCGAGGGCTTTACAAACCACGTGCATAAATCTCCAAAAGTACCAGGCGCACATAAATAGGAGAGAGATGGCACTAAGATAAGACTAAAGCGCCTCATAGCTACTAAGCTATCTACATTATGCTATCTACAATAAGGAAAGTACCTCAACCTTTGCGTGTTGAGCCACTGCTTGCACGACGTCATAGCGAACTGGCAGCCGAGTCCCCTGCCCCAGTCCAACGGCGCGGCGTGGGAGTATTCCGCTCGGTACCAGCCCGTGTCCTCCATCATGGCGAAGGTTATCCTACTGAAGACCGAGTTCTGAGTATGGGTGCCGGTCATTGCTTCGTTCTATAACAAAAAAAAACATTAGTATATTAAAGAAAATGTATAATAGTTTTTGCAGTAGAAAAAATATTATCAGTAGTTTGCAACTTGAATTCTTATCACTATTAACTGTAAATTACAGTAAATAGTGATAAGATAAGACACTATTAACTGTAAATTACATGGGGCGGGTAGTTGCCGGGTACCCGTCAGGCGGGTACCCTGCACAATTTTTGCCGGGTACCCGGCTGGGTACCCGGCAATATTATTATTATCCCATATTAAGTAAATTGTCGGCAAACTATCTCTCCACACCAGCAAGCTCTATAGACAGTAAGCGGTTGTTTTCGGAAGCAGGGCTAATTAATGAAAAAAAATCGAAGCCGCTTAAATGCTGATCGCGCTGAAAAGTTGGCGTTTTTGCATTATAATTTACCAATACGAGTATTGAAATATTAGTACTAATAAATATCGTTTTTTCGTTAAAAAAATTGTCCATTACAGCCTTTTATAACTTAATTATAAGATTACCATATGTGTTCCAATAAATGATTATTATAATACTACATTTTTTTTTCAATTACCCGGCAATGCCGGGTACCCAGCCCCATTACCCGGTATCCGGCCGGATCCTCAAATAAGTGCCGGATCCGCCGGGTACCGGATCCATGCCGGCCCCATGTCTAAAAATAAACCTATAAAGGAAATATTTTTAGTTCACATTATTTCTCACCTCAAATATTCGTTTCTCCCAATGTGTGAGCGCTGTTCCATCCCCACCTTGATCTTCCAGCTCTGCTCCTTCTAATAGCGAGCAATTGAAGTGGTCCCGAACCTTTTATATAAAAAATGTTTATTTATAAATAAACTCTTTTGCAAAAAAAACGGGCACTTTAGATTTTTTCCTCTACTTTAATGAAGAAGAACAAGAAATAGGTTTTATTAATTTGACGATGTATTGGCATGTTATTTGAAGCATCCTGGCATGATTCTTTACGTTCCAAATTTAAAATTTGAAATTAATAAAAGAAAAATAATGATTATTGTGGATTATTCTAAAATTGCTTTACTAATGGCGCGAATTGCTGAAACGATTTTTAACTGATTACGATATTTTAAAACTTTTTGGACATTTTCTGCAAATTAAACAATTTAATCTTTATTTTTACATTAAATACCACTTTTTGATATGAGTGATAAAGCGATAAGGGCCGGTAAAATTATAGCCCTACTTGAAGAAGGTTGTTCGCAAACTTACGTGTCTCAGCGGCTAAATGTGAGTCGTTCAACTGTCCAGAGGACTTGGCAACGGTATCAAGAGACCGGTTCGGTCAAAAGAAGACCCGGTTCGGGAAGAAAACGATGCACAGAACCAAGAGATGACCGCTTTTTGGTGAGTCAGGCGTTGCGGAATCGTAAGGCGTCAAGTGTGGACCTGAAGAAGAGCCTTGAAGAAGTAAGAGGAGTAGAAGTTAGCTTGTGGACGGTCAGGAGGAGGCTTTTGGCTGCCAATATCAGGAGTTACCGCCCAGCTCGGGGCCCTAAATTACTCCGTGAGCACCGTGTTGCTCGACTTCAGTTTACTCGGAACTGTGCTTCATGGACTCTGGAGGACTGGAATAAAGTATTGTTTTCTGATGAAGCTAGAATCTCTTTGTGTGGAGAGGACCGACGCCGGCGAGTGCTGCGAAGACCACGGGAACGCTATGCGGAAGTGTGTTTCGAAGAAATCACTCCTTATGGCGGAGGCTCCGTTATGTTTTGGGCAGCAATTAATTCGACGGAGCGTACGGAGTTAGTTTTCATAGAAAATGGAACATTAAATGCACATCGGTACATAATGGAAGTCCTAATTCCATATGCACAACCCACATTGACTGCACTTGGGGAAGATTCCATTTTTATGGACGACAATGCTCGCTCGCACCGTTCTGGCGACGTGGAAGCGTACATGCAAGAAGTTGGGATCCGTCGTTTAGATTGGCCAGCTCGAAGTCCTGACCTCAATCCAATTGAGCATGTCTGGGATGTTCTAAAGAGACGTGTAAGATCAGTGCAACCTGCTCCACAAAACATCAGGGAGCTAAAAAGAGTCATTGCAGAAGAGTGGGAACGAATTCCTCAAAACGTTATTAAAAACATCGTGGAAAGCATGCCCAGAAGGATTCAAGCTGTGATTTTGGCAAGAGGAGGTCACATTCGGTATTAGGTTTTTACATTTGTAACTTTATTTAATTAAAAAAAGTAAAAAAAAATCTTATCTTTATTGCCGACCACTTCTTATTGTTTGGGCGTGTACATCGGTTTTAAAGAATCCATCGTTTTTTTTTCTTTTAGTTGCCCGAACTCACTTCACGCGCATTAATTTACACGATTATAAGTATACAGACTACGTCAAAGAAATAAATTTCATTTAATTAACTCAAATCGACCTTAGAACGTAAATTTCCTTAGGTGCCCGTTTTTTTTGCAAAAGAGTTTATATAGAAATATACTTTGTTTTTTAATAGGAATGCATATTTTTCAAACTTACAAGTACAGTTATTATACCGTTAATGTAGTCTAAATAGATCGTGTGTGACGACATGAAATGAACAGACAGTTTAATAACTTACCTAGATCATAATTGCTATAATAAATATATTCATATTCATTTATTCACTTCATAATATAACATTACAGCAGACAATATTAACATATAGGCAAAACATGGTTATTTAGTTACATTATGACCTCAACGAGGTATTTGTGAATTAAAGTTATTAAATTCAATAAATTACAATTAAATACATTTTTCATTAAAATAAGTACATGTCAACTAGTAATTTGTCAAATTGTAAGTAAGTCAAATATAAAACATTTTTATCTATCTGAATAATAATAATGCGGTCATGTCAAATCCAAATAAAAACAATCATTTCAATTCTCAATTAAAATTATACAATGTCATATCTAAATATATTGAAATTTACCATTAAAATATTCATTTATGCCTTTTTAACTAATAACTTCTTCAATTCTTTATCAAATTTAATACCTTGGAGGGCTTTAATTAAGTTAGGCAAATGGTTATGGATCTAAATAGCCATATAGTACGGACCATTTATGCAATAACAATCATATAAGCTACTGCGGCGAACTCTACCGTACGCCATCACAAGCACATGCCTAACGATGGCAAGCACGGCAGCGAGCGCTGATATGGCTCCATAGGCTAGATGGCGCTGGTAGCCTAGTACCGCACATGAACCGCGGCATATAAGATTTAGATTCAGAATATATAGATAGACAAATCAAGTTGATGTCTATCGGACCTTGGTTCCCGACCATAGCACCTGGGCGGTAGAAAGCGCTTCCGTTAAGCTTTCTTACTCTAAATCTGTTGCGCTAAACTACAATCCCAATAAAATAAATAAATAAATTTGCAACAACATCACATACATTGATCTGACTTCGTGGTAAGTACCTTAAGCACTTGTGTTACTGATATCAGAATCAACAGTGGTATTACAAATAAACTTAAATAAATACATAACACAAAGACCAGTACAAACAGACATGTTCATGCACACAAATGTTTGTACAGTGCGGGTATCGAACCCGCGACCTCTTGGTTAACAGTCAACTTCTTAACCATTACACTAAAGTGGTCGTCAATGTCAAAATGGTAAAGATAGACAATAATAGATATACAACTACGAGGCTTCGAAACACTATATAGCTTTCGGGCGTTGTCGGCTGAAATGGAAATCCTGCAAAAAAATAACTTACCTCTTTGACAACTCTGGGAGTGACCATCATGTGGAAAGTCCTCTCCATGTAACCTCCTCTGATCATCCACTTCTTGCGAGTTACATTCTTCACTACCCTGTCTGACCATTTGTGGATTTGTAATCTGTGAATGTGAAAAATAGCGTTCAAATAAACTGGAAAGAATTGAATTGAAATCATTTTATTCGACCTAATGAACAGGATCACATTAAAATTAAAATAAAAAACCATATAGTGCTAGGGGCAAATGTTTGTGTGATGAGCACGAGCATTTTTCTTGAGTAATGGGTGTTTATGCATGTATTTAAGTATTTCTATCCGTTATCCTAGCCACCATAGCACAAGCCAACGCTTAGTTTGGGGCTAGGTAATTGGAGTGTTCGTTGAAGCAATTATTTATTTATTTATGTAAACATAAAAAAAAACAGGAAGAAAGGAAGTCATAACCAAGAAGAAAAACTTGATGCAACCGTTATTCGGAAATCTAGGATAATAATACCTATTGTGATCTGGTGATAGAGATTCTGAATGGACCAGGAGTATAATATACACGGTGCAAAAAGTACGTGCCTAAGGGGGTATTATGTATCATCCTATCAGCCTGTTGCAGTCCACTGCTGGACATAGGTCTCCCCCAAGGAGCGCCACAGCGCACGATCTCCCGCCCTCTGCATCCAGTCACTACCAGCTGCCTTCTTCTGGTCATCTGTCCATTTAGCCGTTATGTATATGGTTGTCTTAAATTGTCATGACGTTTCTAAGGTATTTATGATAAAGTTACTTACTCTTCGTCTAAAGGTGGGTTTCCTGTATCTGGTCGCCTCTCTGTCAAGGGTTCACCATTGTCATCTCTGCAATTCAAAATAACGAATTTCAAAAATCTTTCGATCGACATACAACACAGTGAAATAGTAATAATAATAGTCCTCATGACCGATTTCGACCACGGCGGCCAATTTCAACAGAGATCAGCCAACTACGCAGGAGATATAACAGTGCACAAGTGTGAGCGCAATACACAGGTGCACTTACTTACCATCACTCTCAAAGATCGGTAAGACGGCAATCCGACATGACCGGAGAGAGATCAGGCGCAGGACCAACGGCTTAACGTGCTTTCTAAGGCACGGGGGTGTAACACCGACAACTTCCCGATTCCGAGCTGTTGCAGAGAAATTCATGATAGGAAATCTCAGAAACAATTTTTGGCTCGACCTGGGATTCGAACCCAGGACCTTTCGGATGTAAGGCAAAAACTTTGCCACTACACCAACCGGATAACCGTCACTAAACAACTTACACTTATCCAGACATCATAAATTTTACTTATCATCATAAAAATCAGTGGATCAGCCCCAAATGTTAATTAAGTGACTGGGTAACACTCATAGAATCTACTTCTTTCTTTCTTCTTCAGAATTCTTTATTTAAACATAGGATACAAGCATAGTATAACATTAAGAATTATGATACACTCAGACTTTGATCTTTCTCAAACACTTTTTAGGCTGGAAGCGCCACTACAACTTACACCAACATATAAACAACAGTAACATACACTAAATAACATATAATAAAACCATGATAGATAAATACACTTGATAGTAACTTTTTAGTTCAAAGTTCTTCTAAAAAGGGATCGATTACACAGATAAACAAATTGTCTGGTAGAACATAAAAGAAATCTACTGGATTTTGGCAAACACTGACCATTTTAAACTTACCTGTAGAAAGCAAACAGCGACACACTGAAACCCAACGCGTGGAGCATCTCATGTTTCACAGTTGACATGACCGAGGGTAGATCTCGGTACTTTGTGGACAACTCTCCGGGACAGAAGTTCGCGTGTCCTGCTACCGGTCTGAAATAAGTGAGGGCTTTAAACACCTCGACATCGTGTACAGAAAAAAACTGCATCTGTAAGAACCCCCTTAAACCTGTTCAAGGACCTTAATCATGCATAAAAAATGGTTGTCTGTAAAGTTTGTTCACTGACGATAATTGAACGTGACAACGTCATAACATTGTGCCTCTTTGTCGCTCGTTGCGCGCTCTCGCTTGCACTGCAAACCTTAAATGGAACGCCTCAGAGCGAGGTAACGCAGCATGAGTCATGTTTTTTGGTGCGTGCAGCCGGCTTCATCGAATTATAAGACGTTGTCACGTCCAAAGGCCCATTATTCTCAGGAGTTAAGGTGCTTAAAAGGCCCAGTGCGCAAACATTGCAAACTTTAATTTATTAAGTAAATTTTTGCGTTTACTACGCTATTTTTTTTAAATTCAAAAAGATAATTAATTTCGGCTCCGGTCATCAGGGAGAGTAAGAGCATTGACCGAACTTCCCCGACCTTTGGAAGTTCGAATCCTCCCTGATGACCGGAGCCGAAAAGAATTTTTAAGTGTTATGTCTTTTCGACTTTTAAAAATAGCGTTGTGAACGCAAAAAAAATTTAGCCTGTTTCATCTTAACCGATTGTTAAATATTTGTAAAAATATTTCTCTCGGGTGATTTGAGGGTGTCTTACCCAATCATTGATGAAACATACGCTGGCTCAAAGCGTTAGAAAGCACTTACAAAATTCACCGACTCCATTGAGATTCTCGGTAGCTTAGTGGTTAGAGTATTGGCCCGGACTTCCAAAGGTCGGGGGTCCGAATCCTCCCTGATGACCGGAGCCGAAAAGATTTTTTTTAAGTTATGTCTTTTCGAATTGAAAACTTTCAAGTAGCACCTTTGATTTTGATTAGAAACAGCACTGTCGGCGGCTGTGAAATATCTCGCCGAAGAACTCTTAATACGGGCAGTATTCAAAATTTAGCCACGTGAATCGCTCCCCAGGAAGGTATTAGCCATTTTACATTCTACGTCACGTGGACAAACTTTGGAGCTAACGCGTCGATTCTTGGATTTCGTAGTTTAATACTGTTGGGACTTCGCGCAACATCGTTAGCATCTTCGGGGGTGGCGAACACCGAGTCACCCGAGCAACCTTGGTCTTACGGATGACCAATGTTGGGATCCTATCGATGGTTTTAATAAAAATAGCGAACTGTAATTAAAAGGTACTGTAATTCGCCCTCAAATATACAGAGAACATCTTGGATCAAAACCGCGACAATAATGTAAGTAGTCCGAGTACTTGAAGGCGAATGTGAAGCGAACGTTCGGCTCGGCCGCGAGCTGGTCGGGTGCCATCGTGCACGCTCGGGTGACCTCGGTGTTCGCCGCCCGCGAAGATGCCAACGATGTTGCGCGAAGTCCCAACAAATACTATACCTTATCTATAATATAAAAATAAGTCGGGTTTTCCTTCCTGACGCTATTACTCCAGAACGCACGAACCGATTTCATTTTTTCAACCGGTTTTCCATTCGTTGGAAAGGTCTCGGGCTCGGTGAAGTTTATAGCAAACAAAATTCAGGAAAAATTCAACAGAAAAGCAGGAAAACAGGGATAATCATTCTTCACACACAGCGCCATAATGTTACAAAAAACGAAGCGATCTGGTCGGTCATCGAAACAAAGTTCGCCGGGTTTGCTGGTCTGTCATAAGAACAAGATGACATCTCACCTATCAAGCGCAGACTCCTGCTGACAATGCGAAGCGTAAGCGACAGTGAGTCCTCGTTTACATCGCTCCGTCTCAACTGCACTGACGTATAACACAAAGTCTGTGTCTTCAACGCCGTTCGGTTCTGACTCATCTTCAACTGGTTCTGTAGAGTTAAAAATCGGATGTTGAAAAAAAAAACAGACAATTCTAAGGGGTAGTTTAATATCGTTTAAAATGCAAAAATGTTTCTTTAGTACCTACTTTAAAAGTACTACACTTCTACTTGAAATTGAGTCGGTTGTCCGACTCTTTTGTCCGAAAATTTTATCAGGGACATATCGTTACTACTGTGGCGACCTCTACCGTTCTCAGTCACAAGCGCATGACGAACGGTGGATAAGCACGATAGCGAGCGCTGATACGGCTCCATAGGCTAGATGGCGTTGTTAGCCTAGTACATGAATCGCGGCATATAAGATTTAGATCCCGAATAATATAGATTAAAAAAACAAGATGATGTCTATCGGACCTCGGTCCCCGACCATAATAACACCCGGTCGGTAGGAAGCGCTTCCCTTTAGCTTCCTAACTCTAAATCTGTTGCGCCAAACTACCTACAATTAGATATATTGTTACCTAAAGGTAGGTACATTAAACTCTGACCAGCCAGTTCTCTGGCCAGGGATGGAGGGGGTTAGTGGTAAGATTTGACGAGCTAAACACCAGCTTGTTGCTACCAGCAGCCATCAGCACTATTTAACTATTCGATTTTCTTAATTTTAAGAATGGCAAGTTAAAACTTTACAAGATATTTTAAGTGCATACCAGTAGGCAGTTCAGTGCCAAAGTTAAGCGCGTTGCCTGAGATCTCTATGTTTTCCTCTTCAGGGACTGGGGTTCGAGTCCTTGGCAGCGCTCTGCAGTTGTGGCCTGTGCTGTTGCATACGTAGCATGGCTGGAAGAAATGTCAGAATCAGAATCAGAATCTTTATTGCAAGTCACATGTGTAAAAGGTGTTACAATTAATGTCTCAGTACAGTGACGCCCGGCGAGGGCAATCTAAGAAAGGCAAACATTGCCTATTCACTTAAAAACTCAGCTAAAATATTTAAATAACATTAGAAATTACAATTATGATAACAATTAACTCTAAGGGCACACTAAATAATATAAAGTCACTGATGGAAAGTAAAAATGGCTTACAATACTATGCAATCTCCAAATATTCGCTAATTCTGTAGAAAAAATTTTCAGTCAAAAAAAAAAGTTTTACAAAATTCAAATTTGAGGCGGTTAAAATAATGATCTACAGACGACAGTATTTCAAGGTAATAGAGAAATTTTGCGTGATAATGGGCCTGAATTAATTACCCTATTATTATAACGGAACATATCATTTTTTATAATGACATTGGTACCGAGTTTCATTAATTAAAGTATGAAAAAGTTGTTCCAGGCTCGAGCAATGATAAAAAAATTCCAAATCTTCCCATTCTATATGTATTTATTTAAGGTTATTTGTGATACCAGTGTTGATTCTGATATCTGTAACACAAGTGCTTTTAAGCTACTTACCACGGAGTCAGATCAATGTATGTGATGTTGTTGTATATTTATATTTATAAACTATAATTTTATTTATTTATTTATTCTCTCGGTGGCCATGACGGTGCATTACTTATTATTTTGAATCATAATCATAGTCATTTATTCCTTCATACACATAGATACATACAGAGGTTGTAGGTTTTTAGATGCGAACTCTATATTCCACCTTTTCAGGTATATGAAGTATTTACATTTTAACAGTAGTGTTTTAGCATATTGCAAGTCCTCAAGTGCTATTTAAAATAAACCATGCTGTCATTAATTGTCAATCGACATTTACTGGATCTTATTGTTACGCCGGTGGGCTAGTGCTAAAACTTTGATCGTGTTTTTGCGTGCCTTGGAGGCGTTTTCAGCAGGCTGAAATACCATTTCAGGCCGTTTCAGGGAGTGCTCTAACACATACTAGTTTATCGAAATTTCACCCAAGTTGCCGTTGTTTTCAGGCGCCTGAAACATGTTTTCAGTCCGTTTCAGGCCACCCTCTATCAGATGACGCCATAACCTGAAAACCCGTTTTCAGGCGTTTTTGAAGCTTTGAAGCCCACTTCAGTATATGACGTAATTTTCAGTAGGAGTGAAAGAGATAGCACGATTAGAGAGAGGCAGCTATACTAAGAACATTCCAAAAAGGTGTGACAGAGACAGCACAAGACAAGGATAGCACTATGATGCCGAACATTCGAGAAAGGTCTAGGCTAGGCAAGACGGCATTTGGAAGGATCCCGAACAGTCTCGTACTGGGTAGGTACCTACCGAATATTCGGGAGTCCTTGACGGCCGGTATATAAGTAGCCCGGGAATGCGACCGAGTTGGAGTTTAATTTGGGAAAGCGACGAGTAAACATCGAAGCGAAAACTGCGACAAGAAGATTTTGGAGTGCGATATAAGTGTTTGTGTACTAAGTGTTGTAACGTAAAGTGTGTACAATAAATCCTACTCTACTTCATCGGTTTAGAAGTGCATTTCAATCTAAATCCCACACCCCTAGAACGTAACATTATAATTAAATCAATAATTATCTTATCTTACCTTTTACCTAAGTAAGGGCGCTTTTACATATAAAACGGATTGCTGCTTATTTTGTCAAATCCGTATTTTCTACTGGATCCGAAATACTGTTGTATTTATTTATTTTATTTATTAATTAGGGTACAGTTACAGCAGGCAAACATATTCTCCTTGTAAGAGCTTACACCACAGATTACTAAATAGTTACTACGTAACTTACACACGAAATGCATATATACTAGTCTGACTGCCTTTGAAAACTATACACAACATTTTTGTAGAACTTTAAAAATAGTATCTAAAAACATATCTAAGAACATAAGTTTAAATTTAAATTGCAAAAATTGAAGCTAACAAGTACACTATTTTTCTTTAAGCTTTTTCTTAAAACTCTCTAGAGTACTGTAAAACATGTCTCTGTAAAGTCTAGGCTGTCATATGTATGTTAATTCGCTCATACAACAACATACGCTAATAACATACTATATACACTTTTAAACGGACCTTTAAAACTTATATGTGAACAAGCCCTAATTTGGTCTTTATTTATTTTATTTAAGTTCTGCACAAACATGTGTACAATGGTGGACTTAATGCCGAAGGCATTCTCTACCTGTCAACCATAGGGCCAAGCAGAGAAAATGCAGGCGGTCAAAACAACAGTCAAAAATGCAAGCTTGTGGATTATCGACAAAACCACACCAATATAATTTTACAACCTCTACAACAGAACATAAAAAATAACTTATTTTCTAGCGATAAAAATAATGCATTCCGCCATACAATTTATGGATCTCGCGAAACAATGGAGTTTTCTACAAAAATACGTATTATTTTTGGTAAGCTTACTAAACCCAAAATATTGTAGTTTTAGAAAATAACAACATTATACCTATATTGCAAAATATTATATTGACCAACATTCCTTCATAAATTGATCTTATTACAATAAGGAAATATTATTTTAGCATGGCTGCAGCAATTTAATTTGTTTTCTTACTTCATGCCAAGGGAATGGGGCACCCTTATTGTGCCCTGAAGGCTGGTTACCATGGCAACCGGGAAATAACAAAGGGGAATCTTGTGGCAATGCGAATACGAGTACTAGCATAAACTAAAGTTGGGAAGTTTGTTTTAAATGACGAAGGTAGTTTAATCGAAAAAGAACTTTTGTTGAGAAACCTTGATAACCCTAAGCTAAAATATCTTCTAAATACCAAGACGTAGTTTTGAGGGTAGCTTATTTTTTTTTATCTGATCATTGTTTCGGTATTCAAGGCAGATTTAAACGACTGTTTCAGTTCCAATTCAAAAAAGAGATAAATACTTTCCGTAAGTAAAATTAGTTAGCTAAATAGATATAGACCAGTTATTTTATGTAATACTAGATAGTAGTAGTTTAATTACACTGTGCTGGACTGAAAACTTTAATAGTTGGCGCTAGTATACCCTACATGAGTTTGTAAAAGTTATCTCAACCTAACAATTTGCATTACGTTCGTCATTTTACATTAATAGACTGAAATGGAAATAGACTGTGCATTTCAATATACTCTTACATCTCCTCCATAATCATATATTCATTTGCAATAAATAGGATTTACATAAAGTTGGTCATGGAATTTGGAGTAACTTATGCCTATTTAGCCGTTACACTACAGCATGCAAATGTGTGCGTCTGAAAACCTAGTATTATTAATATATAATTTAATTGTCGTTATAAATCAAATTATAATCTATGCATCTACCATTAATTTTATTATTTATGTCTCCGGAATTCCTCCACAGAATAAAATGTCTTTTCTAGTAGCCATTGACGTAGTGAGCTTGCATTTTCTCAATGGCAAGTTCTTTAGTTTGTGGCGACCTCTACCATTCGCCATCACAAGTGCATGCCTAACGGCAAGCACAACAGCGAGAGCTGATACGGCTCCATAAGGCTAGATGGCGCTGTTAGCCTAGTACCGGCCAAATGATACCGGCCTAGTACCGCACATGAACCGCGGTATATAAGATTTTCGATCCAGAATAATATAGATAGACAAATCAAGATGATGTCTATCGGACCTTGGTCCCCGACCATAACACCCGGTCGGTAGGAAGCGCTTCCCTTTAGCTTCCTAACTCTGGATCAGTTGCGCCAAAAGTTCGTTTGGTAATTTTGTTATATATACTAACGCACATCGCGTAGCAATTATTTGAAAAACGATTAGTTTTAGGTACTATGTCTAGTATTATCCTATTAGGATCTCTGTTGCTTCTACTTGTTATATCTTTAGATTTTATAAATTTGTTCATGTTTGTGAACGTAAAAACTGCAACTTCGTAAACATAAAGGCACGGCAATGGGAGTATATTTAAAGTCCTTAAGTAAGGCTTGCTTCGGAAGGCACGTTATTTAAGCTAGTCCCGGTTAATATCGAAAGATGTTACTCGTTAAGCCTTGCCAGAGGCCCTCGGGCAGCTTAATAACATCTAACAGTAGGTAAGATCGGACACTTACCTTAAAAAGTAAGTGTCCGATCTTACCTACTGTTCGCACTGAGCCTGTGTGGTTGATTATGGTTAGTACCACCTCTAGTTGAGGTGAGGGCTGTGCCCAGTAGTGGGAAATATATAGGCTGATGAGATGATTATAATGAATTAGAGTCTAACAAGTATTTTATTGTCCTCTTCCCCAGGTCTACAATTGGTAGCTCTAATGAACCCGTCACATTCATTCGTACTCCTAACGGCCAACATGGAGGACGTCAGAAAACTCGCTAAGAAATTCGTATCGGAGTCTTTGGCTGAGCAAATCGCTGATTTCATTGCAAAATTCGCTAGCAACGCAGCTGCTGATACAGGTAATGTGTCTGAGGAGAACGAACGAAACGCAGCACTATATCAACAGATATCAGGCGAAGAAGGCTTTAGAAACAATAAAAACGCTAAACCCAGACACGTTGAACCGAAACGCAATCAAATTGTAGACAGACAGTCGAGCAAAACAGGGGCTAATATGAACTGGCCGGTAAAAAATGAAAAGCCGAAATGGCATGATAAAATGCATCAGAATAAGAAACAAAATCCATCCCATAACAGACAAGGTAGAATGAAAAAGCAAGAATACAATCGCTATCCAAAAAAGAGCAGTTTTAATCAAAATCAAGGTAATGTAAATGACTATGGCATGGGTATCGAGCTTGGGAGAGTAAAAGAAAGTCATCTAGATACGATGACTGATGAAGAAACACTAATTTTCTCGTCAAGGACTACGAGGCAGCGTCGGAAGCCCCGAACGGAAGACAATGATGGAAAACCGAAAACAGAAAATTCCGTTTCTGAGGATAAAACGGATGAAGGAGACCAACCCGAATTTGGTGAGAACCCTAACGCAGGTCGACATAGATTTTCTCAAGTAGCCTCGAACGAATTAAACGGAAATGTTGAACCATATAAAAATGTTTCCGAATTTGCATCACGGTACGTAAATCAAAAAAATGAAAAAGAAAATGAAATCGCAACGGAAAAAGGGAAAAATGAGATTGATCAACACGAAAATAAGAACTCTCCAAAGTCTGAGTTTATAGCTACAAGTGGACCTGTGTCGTTACCGAAAATTCCTTCGCAGCCATCTTATTGGAACAACAACATGGCAGAAGTCGAAAAAAGTCAAGAAGATAGTGAAAAGAAAAAGGCGTGGTTTTAATAGAAGAGTTTTGAACTGGTCTATTAAATTCTTGAATATGAAAAATGATTGTTTTTCTATATTCTTTTGTATGACCATTCGTCACCAGGTTTGAAAACGCGTTACTGTAAAGGGCCTTACATTTAAAACGAACTGTGTTGTCTTATTAATGACATTCATGATGCATCATTATAATTTGACGACCACTTTGGTGTAATGGTCAAGAAGTTGACTATTAACCAAGGGTATGATTTTAATAGATCGCGTTTAGACCCGATAACTAGTAGTTAGTATTAACCAAGAGTCGCGGGTTCGATCCCCGCACTGTACTGGTCTGGGTGTTATATGTATTTTTTTTAAGTGTATTTGTAATACCACTGTCGAATGTTATATCTGTAACACAAGTGCTTAAGCCACTTACCACGGAGTCAGATCAATGTATGTCATGTGGTTGTATATTTATTATTAATATAACAAATGTTTGTACAGTGCGGGGATCGAACCCGCGACTTTTTGGTTAATAGTCAACTTCTTGAGCATTACACTAAAGTGGTCGTCATCGGTAATGAAACTTACATTTAAATGGTGTTCAGGCACTTTGACCTCGCCACACATTGTTTCAGCATTGCAAGCATCGATGCAGTGCGATCTGCCTCCTCGGACGAACACTTGCCTGGTTGGGCATTTCCTGAAAATAATGCAAATATATATAGGTTGTACAAAATAAGTGTGGGAAATGGAACGTTTATACTTTCATCTCGCTCGCTCTTCGTTTCCTCTCTCTCTCTGTTGTGCACCTTCGACTTGACGTTACCGTGTGCTAACAATAAACTTCTGCATTAGGTAATTAATTGTGGGTTTTATTGAAGATATAGCAATAATGTTGATACTAGAACGCTGTAAAGTTATACTGAAACGGTATATTTAGGATTAGCAACTAGAGAGAAGCGAGTCCCGGCTTTGCACGTGTGGACAATTTTTTACATAAGTATAACGCAACGTTTATCAGGGATAATGTAGGATTCTAATTGTAAAAGATTTTTTAAACCGGTCCTGTAGTTTCGGAGTCAATTCCACCACCAAAAACATTTTCATGTAAAATGTTGCCAAGACGAGCCCATATGACTCGCACTGTCAAAAAGTTATCAGATCTCATGTAGAGCCAAGCTTCTAACACTACACGCCCTAACTCTACAATGCCTAACTTCACAAACTCTACACCTTAGTAAAATATGTGGCTTGGCCATTTCGCTACATTCACATCGGCGTAAGGTGAAAAATCAATTCACTGTTCAGAACTTTTGTGTTATACAATAGTTCTTGTAGTAACGAACGGCCAAGCCACATATTTTGACTAAGGTGTAGAGTTTGTGAAGTTAGGCCTTGTAGAGTTAGGGCGTGTAGTGTTAGAAGCTTGGCTCTACATGAGATCTGATAACTTTTTGACAGTGCGAGTCATATGGGCTCGTCTTGGCAACATTTTACATGAAAATGTTTTTGGTGGGATTTCATTTCTTTTTGTAAGTTGTTTGTAATAAAATAAAAAAAATATATTTTTCTTCTTTTTTGGGGTGTATTTCTTGCACATCAGAGACGCCTTTTTTTATAGCCCACTCTCTATCTTTGCCTTTTTTGTTTTTAAATTGATACTTTGTCTCAGCCCCCTGGTCTCATACAAACTCCCATCCCCTTGTTTAAGGGGCTGGGGGATGAAAGTTACAAGTTTTATAATTTTTTTGTTGTTTGTGTGCTAATACTAGCTTACATACAAAATTTCAGCTTTCTAGGACATTAGGAAATACCTTAATAATTTTGATGATCATCAGTGAGTCAGTGACGAAATCAGCGTTTTTTAGATATAAATAAAATCTGAAGTATAAAAGCTAATGTAATTAAAACTTAATATGTTCAATAAGTCCGCTATTGACAATATATCCCGAAAATTTTGTTGATCTAGCATAATAGTACTATACGGATAAAAACACACCTATTTTTGCGTGCTTCCTGGACTTGTCGAAAGCGTTTGATCTGGTTTCCTACAATATCCTTTGGCAAAAACTATACCAAACATCGATGCCTAAGGAACTAATTAGCACTTTTAAATATTGGTATGAGAATCAGATCAACGTTGTAAGATGGTCAGGGGTCTTTTCAAAACCTTACAGGTTGGAGTGCGGCGTGAGGCAGGGGGGGCTGACATCGCCAAAACTCTTTAACCTTTATGTAAACGCGCTTGTGGAGGAGCTCAGCAGCACACATGTCGGTTGCCATATTGATGGAGTCTGCTTTAATAATATAAGTTACGCGGACGATATGGTGCTGCTGAGTGCCTCAGTAGGTGGGCTATCACAGCTGCTTGACATATGTGAAAAATATGCAAAGCGGCACGGATTGACGTATAATGTCAAGAAGAGTGAGTGGATGATCTTTCAGGTTCGGGGAAGGTTCCTAACTCAAACACCTGAACCGAAATTAAATGGATGCTCACTAAATAGGGTAACAGAGTTTAAATATCTTGGGCACATTCTGACCCCAGACCTGAAAAATGATGCTGACATAGAAAGGGAGCGTAGGGCGCTGTCTGTTCGTGCGAATATGATAGCCCGCAGATTTGCTCGGTGCTCAAGAGGCGTCAAAATCACTTTGTTTAGGGCATTTTGCACGTCCTTCTACACGAGCAGTCTCTGGGTGAAGTATACGCAGAAGCAGTATAGCGCCCTACGCGTACAATACAATAATGCGTTCAGGGTGCTGTTGGGGCTGCCTCGCTTCTGTAGCGCCTCAGGGATGTTTGCTGAAGCGCGCGTGGATTGCTTCTACACAATCATGCGCAAGAGGTGCACATCCCTGGGGCGCAGGGTGCGGGCCAGCCCAAACACTCTCCTGAGAGTATTTGCCGAGCGCTTTGACTGTCAGTACGTGTATCACCTTAGCATGGTGCATGTACTGGCTAATACTAAAATATTATTTTAAATACTATTTATATTATTCTTATTAATTATTTGTTTTGGTAAATTCTATGTAATTCTAATCTAATTCTAATTTCATTTTTATTAATTGTATGTGGTCCTTAGAAGACTGAATAAATAAATAAATTATTATTATTATTATTAATAATCCAAACCCAAGTTATGAGGGTTCAAAAAAACGACGAAGCGCTTCGAGAAAAGGTAGGTAGCGCCCGTGCGCTTCGCTTGGCTCGTCTTGGCGGGGGCACTACCGTGCCCCCAGATTCAAGCAACTAAATCTTTCCTCTTTAAAATAGGCTAGATAACACCACCAATCGTTGACAATCTCTTTATCATCCGTCAAAACGATCTGCCTCCATAGACTTTGTATGGGAATACTATAATTTGACGTCATCATAATATAGTTATCAGTCGAAGTCAATTGACTGAATATTTATTTAATTCTATGTAAAAAAAATGCTTTCCACAGCTTTTTGGAAATAAATTGGTTTTACTAGCTTCATACAGATTATGTTCTTAAAGCACCATGGTCTTGATAATATTTACGATAGGTGTCATCATGCCTATTAGTGGGTAGACTACAGTGTTTCTTAGCTGTGGCTGGTCAAAATTCGTCCAGCCATTGAAGCCCATCAGCTGATTTCTTGGCGCATGTCCGGGTTTTTTCCTATCTGCATTATTTTTGTATACTATCTCTTTCATCATAATAAGAATCGACCAGATACCAAAAAGAACAACGCATTCCAATACCATATCATATCTAACCATTTATCTTATCTATGAGTTTATCGTATTGCGGACCGCTCACTCACTCTACGTACAGTACAGAGCGTCATGAAACCGTATTTACATGAAAGTTCTATTGAAATTCATTAAAATGTTTGTGTAAAACTGTGTTCAAAGTGAGTGGTGGAACTTTAAAGTGTTTGGATTGTGTCTGTCTAAAATGAGGGGTGTTTGAAAAGGTAAAGCTATCATTATGTGTATAGGAAAATGCGTGTTTAGCGTTATACGTATCGAAATTCTAGATATCGTTTGTACGAGTAGGTTCCTAGTATGGTTTGACTGCCCCGTTGGTGTAGTGGCAAAGTTTCTGCTTTACATTCGAGAAGTCCTAGTTTCGGATCCCGGGTCGAGCCAAAATTGTTTTCTGAGATTTTCTGTCATGAATTTCAACTCATGAAAATCTCAAAAACAGCTCGGAGTCGGAAAGTTGGCGGTGTTACACCCCCGTGCCTCGGTGCGCACATTAAGCCGTTGGTTCGGCACCTGATCTCTCTCCAGTCGTCGGATTGCCGTCTCACCGAACTTTGAGATTGATGGAACAGTGAGTACACTTGTGTATTGCGCTTACACTTGTGCACTATAATATTTCCAACGCAGTAGGCTGATCGCTGTTGAGATTGGCCGCCGTGGTCGAAATCGGACAACTATTATTATTATTATTATTACTTAGTATGGTCTGATAAAATTCAAGAACGTTCTGATACATAGCTGGAAACCTAAGCGAAGATTATGTGATTTTGTGACGTTAATACAACCAATATATTTCCAAAAAGTTGTAGAAACCAATTTTTATTACACAAACTAAAAAAAATTTATTACTCAATAAATATTCGGCCAATTGACTCCGATTCCTGATACATGACCGTGACGTCATGTTCGTGTATTCCCATACAAAATCTTTGGAGGCAGACCGTTTTGACAGATAATAAAAAGTGTGTCAACGATTGGTGGTGTCATCTAGCCCATTGCTATTGGTTAATATTTCTCAGTTTCCCTGCGCCGCAGCCTCGCTCCGCGCCGATGGACACGTAATGGGCCACAGTACCGTCGTCTCTCAGTTCCGCTGTCATAATCAAAGAAACCCTCAACTTAAGCCATGACCTCCCTCCCTGACAAGTTTACGGGGTCAATAACACTTAGCAACGTGAATGCTTATTATCGCGATAAAAATAAAAATCCAATTCCACTTTATCAAATCTTTGATATGGAGACCTCGAAACAATACTAAGAAATTCGAAAGCCGTCAATACGAATAGGCTAGATGACACCACCAATCGTTGACATACTCTTTATCATCTGTCAAAACGATCTGCCTCCATAGATTTTGTATGGGAATACTATAATTTCACGTCATAATATTGTATCAGAAATCAAAACAAATTGACTGAATATTTATTAAATTCTATTTTAATAAAAATTGGATTCTACAGCTTTTTGGAAATCAATTGGTTTTATTGCTTCATGGAAGTTATGTTTTTAAAACACCATGGTCTTGATATTTACGATAGGTGTATCATGCCTATTATCGCATGCCTGATGAGATGGACGACACTATAGTCTAAGATCCGAACTCAAATCGACCTGATAATAGAATGAAACAAATTTTATACTAAATTAAGTATATTCGAAAACAGTAAGGGTTTGCTAAAAAAGTCCTGGACAGAATATTTTTAATAAACGATTTTTCATTAAATTTTGCAACATCAAGATAATAAGAAAATTTTGTCCTGACATTTATGGCCATAAAACAGCGTTTTGATGATTTTTTTTCTATTATCCAATTGAGTGAAAGTAACTAAAATTGACATACCTGCTTCACGTTCTATATAGGTTCTGTACTTTCAGTCAGGACAATATTTTCTTATTATTTTGATTTTGCAAAATTCAAAAATTAATTAAAAATAATTTTCAATATTTATTGAAAAATATATAACCTCTGTGAACTTATTACTTAACTGTAGAAACAATTTACATTAAAGATTCAATAAATATTTAGTCCATTGCTCCGATTGCTGATACCCTAACGTGACGTCACGTTAGAGTATTGTAAATTGAATTGAACTATCTAAATTGTTTCCAAGTAACATGTACTTGTATATAGATAACAATGTAATTTAAGATATTGTCATTATATAATAATGGATTACTTAATTATCTGTTATATGTTTTAATTACATGTCTACGTGAGTGAAATATTTAAGTTTAATACAAATACAGGCCCGGATCTAGAAGGGGTCCCGGGGTGCGTGCCCCGGGCGGCAGGTTCAGGGGGCGGCAAAATTCATACTTGACAGACAAATGGACAACTGATTATTTCCTTAACTTTGACCTACACTAGGCAGGCACTAATATTTTATTCGCAAGGCGCGAAAAATACCGCCCGCTCACCAGCCAACAACTGCCGCTTCTTCTCGGCAACAGCCAACTAATTGTTCCGAAGCTGAGGTATGGTTTTCAGAGACGTGCACAAGTGCCATGGGTCTTTTTATAGAAATAAAATGACTTTTTTTTTGAGGTAACAAATATTGCGAAGGGTTATTTATTCGGTTTAAACAAGGCTTATATATAAGGGGTATATCTGTAAATTTGGTGACTGCTCTAGATTTCAAGTTCAGTATCAGGATCAGTAACTAAATTGACAGAAATGCAAAAAAGTTTCATTTGCATATTATTATTCCATTTATATTTAACACACAGTCACAAAGTCGGAGGGCCCCCTAACTTAACTTGGGGGCCCGATGAGATGAAATCTTAAGCGCTCACTAAGCTTCGCTCGCGCACTTTTGCCGACGGATTCTTAATTCGGAGAGATCATAGAGTTAGAAGTTGTGCGTTTCAAAAATTCTAAAGTAAAGCTCTACTCTCGATTATAACACATTATAAGAGATCATTATAGCCGAAAATGCCCGCCGCTCGCTTTGCTCGTTAACTAACTTTTGCAACCATAAAAAACCGAAATCTCGGGCGGTCGCTTCGCTCGCGCACTCACAAAATACTGAGAGTCCATATTAGCCAAACATTTAACGCGCTTGTTCGTTCCCGAACAAATTTTCATAAATGCCTATACATCAGGCGCTCGCTTTGCTCGGGCATTAAAAAGTATTTAAGTATGTTTATCCGTTGTCTAGTACCCATAACACAAGCCTCGTAGCTTAGTTTGGGACTAGAGAATTGGTGTGATTGTTGTGAAATATTTATTATTATTATCCTACATTAACCTACGACAAATTTTCATGACAACGAAGAAGTTTTTTACCTTCGTCAGCGACGTAAACAATTATAACTTTGTCCATGGCACGGTAATATTATCTATGCAGTATTCCATCTTCATATAAACGGACGACGCGCGAGCTATACCTACGCGCCCGGATCTTGGCATGCGCTTGGCATGCTACGAGTACAGTCGCGGATTGCCGCAGTGACGAACGGACGGTGTGCTGGTCTTTTATCAGTAACCGCTCGAATTTTTACTCTAAATAAGTGCAAGTAGCTATTTAACATGACAAGTAGAATATATTGTGTTGTTTTTGGATTGCGGATTTTTTTTTACACTCAATAATCATAATAAAGCATTTCGTACATACAAGTATAATACTAGTAATAAAGTCAATGCGCAAACATTTCGCAAATTTATTGCACCTATTTTAATTAAATCTATCAATCAATAAAACAACTTGCATTTTTATTGAATACTTTCTATTCAATTCACAAAGTATTTTATGTAATCATATAAATATTTTATATTGTAACTAAGTATCTGTGTTTATAAATAAAAAGTAATCAATACAATCTTAAAAGTACAAGTAGGCAGATGCAATTAAAACGCTGTAGATAGGCGACAGCGACAGCCCTATCTCATGCTTACGTACCGCGCGGCGGTAGGCACTTATTTCAAAAACACGGCCGAGTTGGAATACTGTATGGATAATATTACCGTGTCCATGGGCCCCAGGGACCGATTCCGATAATCAATCGTAACAAAAACGTAATTGAGTTTCCCGATTTCGACATTTCGTCGTCCTTTCGTATACTAGAACAGTCGAAAACAGGCGATTCGAATCAAATTTTTTAAATTCAAATTTATTTATTCGTCATCATAGGTGTTTACCTAACAAAATAGAATACAGGAACTCTAAGATGCGCCATAAATGGCATACGAAATACATTTAAAATTTATATTAAAGTTAAAACACAATTATAAAAAAACAAACCATTATTTGTATTTCAAAGAAAAGCTTAGAGTCATTGTTAATACCTATAATTCAAAGTCATTGATTCTAATTTAAAATTTATAGTCACAAAAATCCTCGTCTACTTTTTAATTAAAAAACTTCACTAGTCTGTTCTTTACTATTAATTTTAGTTTATTTAAATTACATATCTTTATGTGTTCTGGTAGCTTATTGTAAGCTTTTGCGGCCATTTCAGTAACTCTGTTACGCATTAATGCGGATTTACAGATGTCAGTACATTTTTTTTTCATTTCGAGCGCGTAAGTTTGATGCCTGTTCTTCGATTAAGATTTTGTAACGATTGATTAGCGGAATTGGCAGCCTGATGTTTAGTGTCGATAAGGCTGTATCAGAATCAGAATCAGAATGATAAGGCTGTAGGTACAAACAAGCTCACTTCTCTACTACGGATAGAAATCTCCGAAACCCTAACCAACTTATACTTAACACAGTACCCAAAACGACGCGTTTCTTGAAAAATTGTCCTGCGATGTGCACGACTATTTACAATAAAATCCCAGACTCTATTAAACAACTGCCCACCCCAATGTTTAATAAGTCATTGCGTAGATGGCTTATGGAGAAAACCTTCTATTCTGTAATCGACTTTTTGGATAACAAGATTTGAACAGAAGATCTACCCAAATTAATAATATAATCGATACATAATTGATCTGACATTGAAAGTTTTTAAGGTTGTCTATTTAATGATATGCAATTAACTTTGATGCTTTTACGTTTGCATGCTATTGTATATGGCTAAATAGGAGCACTTTGTCATTTACTACGATCAACATTTATTTGTACCAACCCTATTTAATAACAAATAAAAATTTGATTTAATTTGATTTGAATTGGAATCCGCCGCAACTCGCGACTGACCAGCGCGTGTCAAACAATCAATCGTGACGACCACTTTGGTGTAATGGTCAAGAAGTTGACTATTAATCAAAAGGTCGCGGTCCCCGCACTGTACAAATATTTATGTGCATACCTACACATGTCTGTTTGTACTGGTCTGGGTGCTATATGTATTTATTTAAGTTTATTTGTAATACCGCTGTCGATTCTGATATCTGTAACACAAGTGCTTTAACTACTTACCACGGAGTCAGATCAATGTATGTGATGTTGTTGTGTATTTATTTATTTATTAAGTAATAAAACAAAAAAACGGCGGATAAATTGCTGACTTTCGCGAGTCTAACTGTACCTCGTCTCATTAGCCTATATGTATACGTCCCACTGCTGAGCACAGGCCTCACCTCAACTATGAGGTGGTTGGTACGAGCCATACTCCACCACGCGGGATCAGTGCTGTGCGGTGGAGGGATGTTAGTAAGGTTAGTGACCGACCTTACTGTCAGATGTAATTAAGCCACCCGAGGGCCTCTGACCAGGCTTAACGGCTAATATCTAACAATAATAACCGGGACCAACCACTAAACTTGCCTTCCGAAGCATGGAGGTGCTTGTAAAAAGACGTCACTTATATGGTCAGAATGGTCACACATCCCAAACAAGTCAACGCCTTAGGTTGCTTAACTTTTGGTATCACTAATAATAGTCCTCCTGGCCGATTTCGACCACGGCGGCCAATCTCAACAGAGATCAGCCAACTGCGCAGGAGATATTATAGTGCATAAGTGTGAGCGCAATACACAGGTGCACTCACTGTTCCATCACTCTCACAGTTCGGTGAGATTGCAATCCGACATGACCGGAAAGAGATCAACGCAGAACCAACGGCTTAACGTGCGCACCGAGGCACGGGGGTGTAACACCACCAACTTCCCAACTCCGAGCTGTTTTTAAGAAATCTCAGAAACAATTTTGGCTCGACTTGGAATTCGAACCCAAGATTAGGACGGATGTACTTTGCCACTACACCAACGAGGCAGTCTGGTATCACTACCAAAGCGCTGTCACTAGTGCGCCACAAGCCAAGCATCTCTTCAGTAATACACATTTTCCCCTCATCATCTTCCAGGACAATGTACGCCTACGCAGGGTCCTCAAGGGAGGGCCGCCCCTACCAGGGGTACCCTTACGTGAACCCGATGGTCAACGACGTGGCAACCATAGACGCGGAGACCGCCGCCAAGTGGTCAGCTCTACCAAGAAGACCAGGGATGCTGTATGAGCAGCCGGGGACAAGTCGCCAGGATGGGGCCAGTGGGTCTACGGTTCGTATCCCGCATAAAGTAAAAGTCATTTATTTCTGTAAATAGACCCACAAGGGGCACTTCTACACATGCCATAAAACCACAGCATAAAACCCTACCACAGGTTTGGGACAGTTTGTGCCAAGAAGAAGCTGCGCAAGAAACTAGGTCATCAGTTTGGGGCTAACCAATTGGTGTGTTCGTTCAAAACAATCTGGCACGTGAATGAAGAGCTGGATCTTGATAACATATACATAACACACTACGACGGCATAAAGATGTGGTTTACTGAGTTGTCCCGTCCGAGAATCGAAACTGGGGCCTTAGAGTTGGCATTCCTTGAAAACATACGCGGTATCACAAAGAAGCTGCTTCTTTGGTCACTTTGTACTATAAGGCGCCACGGTTATAGAATCGAAATCCTTCGGAACGAAAGTAACGGACGGAAGAAAAGCTTTTTATAAGTTTATTTCAAGAATACATTTGTTTCTCTCGAACAACAATCTTATTTTATCCAACTAATAATAGTCCTCCTGGCCGATTTCGACCACGGCGGCCAATCTCAACAGAGATCAGCCAACTACGCAGGAAATATTAAAGTGCACAAGTGTGCGCGCACTACACAGGTGCACTCACTGTTCCATCACTCTCGAAGTTCGGTGAGACGGCAATCCGACATGACCGGAGAGAGATCCGGCGCAGGTCTTACGGCTTAACGTGCGCACCGAGGCACGGGGGTGTAACACCACCAACTTCCTGACTCCGAGCTGTTCTTAAGAAATTCATGACCGAAAATCTTAAAACAATTTTTTGGCTCGACCTGAGATTCAAACCCAGGACCTCTCGAATGTAAGGCAGAAACTTTGCCACTACACAAACGAGGCAGTTAATCTAGAATCTATATATTATCTGACTATAGCTTTACCCAATGTCCATTTCCAGGCAAACCGAGGGACCGTCAATCGAACAACCCAAAAAGTCAACTCGAAAGATACTTCAGACAAAATCGACTACGAAGCGAACCCGGTCGTCTACATAGATGTACCAGAGAGCAGCGGGAGTGAGGTGGCTGAGCAACGGAGACCGCAGGTCGAGGAGTCCTTTGTTGAGGTAAATAATAAATAAATCTTATCTTAAGTTTCGTTTATCTTAAGTCCACATTCACCCTGAGTGTCGAACGGTTGGAATCAAGAAATGTACAAAAGGTGAACTTAATGCTAAAAGCATTTTCAGCCAGTAGTATATCCCCCACCCCCCGACCCTCCCACTATGCCTAATACATCTAGAAACCTATCAACAACTATTACTCCTTCCATCATACTTACGGGAGATATGGATGGTACGGGTACAATGATTCATTAACTTCAAATGTAACTTTGTAATCCTGTACATTTATATGTATACAAATTTATTCACAAAGTTGGTGTTTCTAGAAAACTACAATATTCTAAAATGTTTAAGTTTTCACTTGATTTAGATACTAACACTTATTATATTCTTAATTTGAAGATTTTATGTCTGCTAAAAAGCTGCCTTAAACGTTTAGTGATCGGTCAGCCAGTCAGTCAGTGAGTGACAAAATTAAGAAAGTTTGACAACTTACAATTTTTAAACTACTTATCCAAATTGGATGAAATTTTAAACATACCGTGTTTGTACAAAGCTTGCTCAACAACTAAAAATTCGGGCTTGTTTTACCTTCAACGAACTTAAAGTAGTGGCCAAAAAGGGCCTGAATTGCTTTGAGAAAAGGATGGTACGACCGTGCCGCGTTTTTGCTCGCCTTGGCGTGCTCCCAGAAAAAATAACAACTTGTACAGTATTTTCCACACCAATAAACCAATTTTAATTTGAATTTGTTTCAGCAAACGATCTTCTACGACCAATTCAAAGACCGCACGGTGGTGACCGTGTCTGATGATGCCAGGAGCAACACCAGCAGTTCCAGTGGAAGTACTTACTCTTCTGCCAGACCCAACAGACCGACCAGACCTGCTCCTCCTGTCACATTGAGCCTGAGATCACCAGATAGTGGTAAGGATTTTTTAACCTCATTTGAAAAATGCGCCTTTTGCTTCTTTAATTTCAATTTTTATACGCCATGGTTATACGATAAAACTTGGCCGTAATCGCACAGATCACAAATCGCATAGATCTCTTTCTTCACTATGGTGCGCTTTGCTTCGTTTTGATACACCCACACCGTTGACTGGCGCTTCGTTTCTGAATCATACTGATATATCCAGGACTTATCACCAGTAACTACACACATCAAAAGTGTCTAGGGATCAACATACATTTTTGCAATAACTTTTCTCCTGATTGATATCAATTAAAATTTTCTTTAAGGATTCATCAAATAAAGTGTTTTCGTTTGTCTACAGTAACGATAAACCAAGTCACCTTTGCATTAATAAAGAAATTTGCCATTTTCCTAATAAAGGGATTTTTGACATTTGAACCACTAACATTAAAGTTCGAAAAAAAGACTGAAATAACAGTTTTCTTTAAAATTTTATTGGGTAACTTAAACAATTAATATTCCGTGTTTCTACCGCAAACACTAACAACACAAGAACATCGGTTTGGCATACTCAAAAAGAGTTCATCCAAATCACGCTGTGGAATGGCCGCCCATGTTCGTTGCAACAACAAAAAAAGGTCTTCTTGCGACTGGATACCCTCCATATTCGGCAGAGCTCTTCTCTGTAGCATATCCCATGCATGCTCAATCGGGTTCAAGTCTGGCGACTGAGCAGGCCAGGGCATGACATTGATGTTAGCTGCGGCGAGAGTCTGTCTTACAACTCTTGCGGTGTGCGGTCGTGCATTATCATGCATTAACTGAAATAAGGGACCGATTTGCATTTGTAGAGGAACGACGACGTCTGATACAATCGTCTCAGCATAAATTTGAGCGTTGAGGTTGCCTCTGATCCAAATCAACTCAGTTCTTCCGCCGATCCAAATACCCGCCCATACCATGATGGTTCCGCCACTATAAGGATGGACTTCCTGGCAGGATTTTAATCGCTGTTGGCGTTCAGGGGTTCTCCAGTGTCGTATACGTCTTGTATCCGGTCTCATACCAAAACGAGACTCATCAGAAAATCACACGAAACGCCATTGTTCTTCTGCCCAATTTCTGTGTTCAAGAGCCCATTGATATCGAATTCTACGATTGTGCATTGCTATAGGTGGTACCCTTAGCGGTCTTCGGGAATGAAGATTCACTTCATGCAAGCGGTTTCTGACTGTTTGGTCGCTAATTAAGTTCCCTGAAAAGTGATGAAGCCTCACGGCTAACATCATGGCGGTTATTGTTGGAGCTCTTCGAGTTGTGATTTGAATGTATCGGTCTTGTCTCCGTGTGGTGCAGCGATACCGTCCTACTGGTCCGTATGGCGCTACTACAGAGAAGAGCTCTGCCGAATATGGAGGGTATCCAGTCGCAAGAAGACTTTTTTTTGTTGTTGCAACGAACATGGGCGGCCATTCCACAGCGTGATTTGGATGAACTCATTTTGAGTATGCCAAACTGATGTTCTTGTGTTGTTAGTGTTCGCGGTAGAAACACGGATTATGAATTGTTTAAGTTACCCAATAAAATTTTAAAGAAAACTGTTATTTCAGTCTTTTTTTCGAACTTTAATGTTAGTGGTTCAAATGTCAAAAATCCCTTTATTAGGAAAATGGCAAATTTCTTTATTAATGCAAAAGTGACTTGGTTTATCGTTACTGTAGATAAACGAAAACACTTTATTTGATGAATCCTTAAAATTTTAATTAATATCAATCAGGAGAAAAGTTATTGCAAAAATATATGTTGATCCCTAGACACTTTTGATGTATGTATGTCATAAACACTCCGAAACGAGCCTGTATCACATTTATCTATCATGTAACATGGCACCATTCCACCTGGGCCTGTTTTTGTGCCTCCGTGAGGTTGTGCGGCACCCATCGTAAAACTATCCGCCTCACGCGAAGATGGTTGTGTAAAATGTCGTTAATGCTTCCTGATTCAGCCTGCATTATGCACTGAAACTTTTGATACGTAACTCGCCTGTTTAACGATTTTTTTCTCTACTAGGACGTTTTCTCCTGTAACAGCCGTTAAAGGGCGACCACTTCTTTCTTCATTCCCCAAAGTTAAAAGACCACGCTTGAATTCGTTATACCATCGATAAACAGTTGCTTTGGAAGGGCCATCATCACTAAATGCCATTTAAAGTCTATCGTACGATTAGTACGGGTTCAGGCGACATTTAAAATCATAGAAAATCATAACGTGACAGACAATGTCCATCCATAATACAGATCCATGTATCAGTCAGACACGATAATTTGAAATTGTTCGTTAAAAGTTTTAAAATTGGAATGTATTTTTTTTTACAAAAAGGATCATATTTTCATTTTTTTTAGATTTTAAATAGCCAGTCTGTGACATAGAAAAATTTTTTTCGCAAAACTTTCTCAGTGGCCTGTTATACAGCCCTAAATGTAGGCGCACGAAGTTTGCGAGCGTCCACTAGTAGTATATAGAAGTCACGAAAACTGACCAAAATATTAACTTTTCCAGGGTACCCAACTCCAAGCAGTACTCAAGGCACTCCAGGACTGCCTGCAAGCATGAACAAGCAATCGGGCATATACGGATCTTTTCCCAATGACCAGCAAAACCTTGAAGTGCGGGAGTTCCCCAACCCACCGCCGGCTTACAGCGAGTTCGATACATTCTCTCCTACCTCTGGAACCCCTGTTACTCCTCCAGTTACTCGTCAGCCTCAGGTACAAGACCCTCAAAACCTACCTCTCACCCAACATCTATGGAGAGATGGGTGTGGCTGAAAACTAGGGCTGTTTGGGATCATATCCCAAGCCAACACAAGCTGAGCCACCTCCAATTGCTTTGTTATGTTTGTTTGTTTCATTGAATGTTAGTTATGTAAGCAATAAATATTTTATCATTATTATTATTATAGGTAGCCCAGAATGTACCACAGACACCAGTTCCAGGTTCTCCAATAGTACTGAGCCCTGCGGCTTTGCCACCAAGGACGCAAGTCATCTTACCTAGTCATGTTGGTAAGTAATGATATTGCTAAGTGGGGGTCATATTTTGGTATTCGAGGTGCGGTTTCCGAAACCTTAGGAGTGAGAGATAACCAACTTCTTTAGGTCTTCTTCTTCTTATTTGTTCTCTCAATGCCCTCAGCATTCAGCATCACGTCCACACATAAGATTTCTTCATCCATTCCGGTCTTATGAGGCATGGACTGCTCGGTACAGACTACCATCCAGTGCTAATCTAATGGCATCAGACCAGTCTTTAGGTCTAGGAGGTCATAAAGCCCATAAAAATCTTTTGAAAGAAGAAAGAAAGAAAACATGTTTATTCAGTATCACATACTTTACAAAATAGAATAACATATATTCAAAAGCACATACACAAGATACTGAAAAGGTGGGCCACTCAGCATGTGTCGTAGCATCTCAGGAATGCCACGACGCTGGTCTTCCGTGGACAACCAGACAGAGAGAGAGCACTACTTCGCACAACAATTGCTTATTCAATATAGGTACTTTTGAGCGTCCGCTTCGCCCAATCTCTCCTTTCCTTGACGAATGGATCCGCCCTTGTATTCATTACCACTGAAAAAGACACCAATGTCCTTTTAATCCTCGTCGAAAAAAAGGAGTGTGTATGTTTGTGTTGCTGTGTTTTGTCACAGATTACTAAATAGTTACTCTTTGTGTTCTTCTTCTTCTTTTGTGTCGGCAAGACGGGCTAAATCTTACTTGCCCAGAAAGCGGCTACCGTGGTAGCCCTCTGGTTGCTAACAAGTAAGTCCTCACGCGAGCAGGTGGTCGGGCACGCGGGACAGTTCATGAGGTGGGCCATGGTTTGTAGGGGTTCTCCACATTCACAGCTGGCGTCTGCGCTGCTCAAATAGCCCCACCGACACTGGTTTTGTGTGTGTCTGTGGCATAGTTGCTCCCGAAAGGATGGTACGATTTTAAAGCCGTTTTTTTATTTGAAAGATAATTTAATCACGGTGGTTGTGAGCTATAGTTGTTCCAAATCCGTCCAGCCGTCGAATCTCACCAGCAGTTTCCTGACTCTATCGGGGGTTTTATAACTGGAAAATAGGTTTTTAGAATTTGCTAGAGGCCAGGCGCAAGCTTCATCTAGCATACCAATTTCCAAACAATCGGTTAATATCGGCTAAACAATTTTCAGACCCTGAAAATACGAAGGTGGTGTTCTGCAAGTACTGTGGAGTGAGCTCGCCAAGCTTCGTGATCAAGCAAGTGGGATTTGCCACTCATATACTGGCGTTGATCCTGTTTTTGTTTGGGTAAGTACCTGTTCCGTGGACTTAGTGTCGCAAAAAGTATTTCTTAGCTTCAAAATGTTATAATACCCCTGTGCAGAGTTTGGGCTTCCTAGAAAAAAAGTGTCAGTACTGTCAGTGTCAATTTACTAGATAGTCGTTTTTGTCAGTTATGACCGTTTCAATTTGGTAGACAGTAGTTTAACAAGTGGGTGACCCGGCCGTAAGCCGAGTCGAGAGAATCATCATCGTCATCATTATAAGCCAAAGGACGTCCACTAACACGAACACGAACATAGGCCTTCCCCACAGTTTTCCACATGGACCGATCACAAGCGGTCTGCATCCAGTGTGGATAAATGTTAGGCTGGCGAGGCTGCCCGATTTTTTTTGTTTTGTTTTGGCTATTGCTTCTATTACATCTTGATGAAAAAAATATTTTGTCTTTTCAGATTAATCCCATGCACAATTCTACTCTACTTCTCAAATTCCTGCCGATACAAGAACCATTATTGCAAGCAGTGCAATAACTTAATGGCATACGAAATACCTTTCCTGGGCAGAGATTTGAAGTATGTCAGTTGATGTTGACAAACGACCTGTCTCAATGACAGCGCGGCATCGATATTTCAAAATGGCGGCACAGCGTCAATGTAAGCTGTTTAAACGTTTGTATATATGAGTTATGATGACAGTTTATTTAGATAAGTGACAGTTATTGTTACACGAGAAGAAGCGTGAAAATTAGTATTTACGAGTAGTATAGTAAATATAATTATATTTCGTGACAGAACACAAACATAAAAAAGTAAACTGTTAATTTGTATAAAGCTAGAAATAAAATGTGCAATTTATTGATCTATAAGTATCAAGATTAGATTTTTAAAGTGTTGTAAAGTTTGTAAATTAAAATAATGAATACATTTTGATAGCGCTTAGTGATGTAAAGTAGTTACTTATGTTTATTTTGTATTATTAAGATTGTAGTTTCTAACTTGTATAATTAATTATACAAGATATTGGAGTTATCTAAGTCTTCATAATTAATGTTTTGACAATATTATTGTATTGCAATATGTATTAAATGTTGTTTATTTATTATGACTTACCTATTTAATTTGATGGGTCCCCCAGTTTTTCTTACTTTCAAAGCTTGTTCCCAGAATTTCACAGCTTCTGGCAATATTGTATTCTGTGAACGAAAAATACACACCCTGTATAACGTTATTTAAAGGTGAGCAAGCATGGGTTTTGATTATATTCAAACAAAATAATTAAACCGTAATAAGTCTAAAAACTTACATTTATCATATCAAACTTTTCTGGTTCTAATCTGAAAAAAGAAAAAAAAGTAAGTAAGTTTCGTTAATTGTTTATGGATAAAGGTTACAAAATATCTTAACAAAAAATCTTAAAAATTTCATTAATTTGAAAATATTTCGTTTATTTATTTATTTTTTGAAAAGAGAGAAAGTTGGAAGGACAATGCAAGACGAACTAATCTATGATATAAAAATGAATCGCAGTATGTGTTGGTAAACGCATAACTCAAAAACGCCTGGACCAATTTGGCTAATTCTTTTTTTATGATATTCCTTAAAGTAATAATAGTCCTCCTGGCCGATTTCGACCACGGCGGCCAATCTCAACAGAGATCAGCCAACTACGCAGAAGATATTAAAGTGCACAAGTGTGAGCACAATACACACGTGCATTCACTGTTCCATCACTCTCAAAGTTCGGTGAGACGGCAATTCAACATGACCGTAGAGAGATTAGGCGCAGGACCAACGGCTGAACGTGCTTTCCGAGGCACGGGGGTGTAACACCACCAACTTCCCGACTCCAAACTGTTTTTGAAAAATTCATGACAGAAAATCTCAGAAACAATTTTGGCTCGACCTGGGATTCGAACCCAGCACCTCTCGGCTGTAAGGCAGGAACTTTGCCACTACACCATCTAGGCAGTCAAAATAATGATACTTATTATTAACTAACGATAATCGAAAACTAATTAAATAATAGTGTGTACCTTATTATAACTTACCTATAGACGGAATGGTCGTAAAATATACTAATTCTTAATGGCTGGTCTATACTTCTTTTCTTCACTACGTGCGCTGGTTCTATGTGAACACCTCTGACCACCTGGAAAGAAGAGAAAAAATCATTTTAATGCATGTAAAAAAACATCCTAGTTTCAAGATTCTTCTTCCTCAGCCTGTGGTCACCCATAGTCGGGTATAGGCCACTTCATGAGCACGCCAAGTGTTGCGGTTCCGTGCCAATCGTATCCAGCCCCTCCCTGCCACTTTTGCGATGTCATCGACCCAACGGGTGGGTTGTCTCCCGACTTTTCGACGTCCCAACCAGGGTCCACTCCACTCAGCAACCTTAAGGGGCCACCTGCCATCTGTTCTGCGGGCCATATGGCCAGCCCATCTCCACTTTAATCTGGACACTTTTAGGGCTATGTCGGTCACTTTTGTGCGTTCCCGAATGGTTACATTGCGAACTCGATCCAAAATTGATATGCCCAGCATAGCACGTTCCATAGCTCTCTGATATCTTCCATAGTTTTAAGATTATGTACCTTTATATACCTATCCAAAGAATAATTTGGATCATATATAGACTGCCAACAAAACCTAACCTTTCTCAGATTCTCATAACGTGGTTTCTCAGCAAAAATATATATCACTTTGGTGTAATGGTCAAGAAGTAGACTATTAACCAAGAGGTCGCGGTTTCGATCCCCGCACTGTACAAACATTTGTGTGCATGAACATGTCTGTTTGTACTGGTCTGAGTGTTATATGTATTTATTTTAAGTTAATTTGTAATGCCACTGTTGATTCTGATTGACACAAATGCTGTAGCTACTTACCACGGAGTTGGATCAATGTATGTGAAGTTGTTGTTGTATATTTATTTACAAGATTTTCTGGTTTTGTCCCGCCTTAAAAATCCCTGGCTGCCTATTTCTGAAGTGACAAACGTTTGGGACTTTTTTTGTAGCTCTATCAGGACGTTTTATTTTTTTAACGAAATCTTTGCTGTTACAAAATTTTCATGAAAAAAAGTTATAAGATATTATTAGTCATTGTCATATTTAATTTTATAGCATCTAATTCATTTATATCTAGACGCCCTGTATCAAGTAAATGAATTTTTGTTTCTTTAATTTATTTTTTATTTTTTTGGATTATCTGTTTTTATACTATTAGGCTAGTTGTATTCTAATATCTTATCTTTATTCTAATATATATATATAATTAATTTGTTTTATAACGTAGTAAATGACTTCTCAAAGTACAAACGCCAACTCTACAAGGCAAACAGTGCTGCACCTTATGTGCTTGTACTAGTAATAAGAGAGATTTACAAACAAAATGCAGAAGCAAGATGTACCGTCATCTGTTGGTATGTACCATCGACATGAAATATATTTGGTACCTATATTTGTTTCTTCGGTTTACGCGAACTGTAGACATTGAAATGATACACTTTTTTTCTTTATTATTATGGCACAAACAGTCATTACAAAAATGATAACATGGTGTAAACCTAAATATATAGTGAAAAGACAACGAGCGCCGAAATATACATTTTAGGGTTTTACAATTTCATATGATGAGCGGTTGCTGTAAAAGTGGTCGATCTTAAGTAATAAACTTACTATGAAGTTGCTTTGTCATTTACGCAATCAGTTAAGAAAACACATGACAATATTACATAAACTTTAAATTATTTTAATTCGTACAAGCGAAACACAAATGAGTATCATGTGTTTCCAACACTGGCCGCGGACAAAACAAAAGATTAGGTATCTAAATTATAATTATGTTATGCTTATTCTTATTACGTTCTAAGTTGTGGAGTATTTGTTTTTACAAATTTCATATATTGATTTTTTGAGACTAGGCAAGGAGCTATTATACAGATCGATATTACTAAATTCATTGTTAAATAAGTTTAGAGAACAAGATATAAAACAGTTTCCGGTGTATTTTTTGCGAAAGAAGGGTGGTACAAAAGTAGGAAAAACACGTTGGGAGCGGGCTGGGAGACGAAATTTGCTTTTGAAATTTATTTTAGCTAATAATGAAGGAACATCTAATTTATTATTCAGTATTTTGTATAAGAACAGTATATCAAAATGTTTACGACGATCATTTAGAGTCAAAAGTTTGTGTTTTAGAAGAGACTCTGTGTAGGAATCGCCGTAATGGTGAGTACGATAATTGACAATTTTAAGAAACACTTTTTGTACTTTTATGTATTATTTCACAATTTATTTACATCATTTCCTTAGTCTCCCGGTGACCACGGACGCTGAAAAGGGTCCGAAACGTCAGATTGAAATAAAATGTTAATAAATCATCATTTCAATAGTTGGTACCTATCTTGGTGATTGTCCTACATACAGTACAAGGTGTTATGCACTGACATAACCGTTACAATTGTTTGTTTGATCTCTGCCATCTTTTATTAGCCATGATTAACGATAGTGCCTTTGTGACATTTAATTATACAAGCACTTGCCTACGGGACTGTTTACATTTAAGCTTTTTGAGTTGTTCCACGCAGTTTTTCTTTCAATCAGCATTGCATACATGTGTATGCCAATTTACCTTGGCGTGTTCATGTGTTTAATTCAACAACAACTAGCTTTGATTATTTATTTATTTACTTTGTTAAAGAAAAAACCTGGCCTGCAATAATTACTTACTTACATTTAACTTTAAAAAAAAACATGCATTTAAAGTTTCCAAAACGAATTAATTAATTAATCCTTAGTACCTACTCTGTCACCAAATGAGTGCCTACAGACGGCTATCGCCGAAGAGGCAGACCCAAGAAACGATGGTGTGACGACTTGGTCAATACAACACGGTACTGGGAAACGTTGGCAATGGACAGGGTCAGGTGGAGAGATTTTGGGGAGGTCTTTGCCCAGCAGTGGGATGATATAGGCTAAATAAAATAAAATAAAAAAGTACCTACTTTTTTATTTAGTTACGCTGGTACTACATCAAAATTGATCAAAAAGGTTTTTTTAATTATTTTAATGTCAAAAAGGCACTCTTGACGAAACCAAAGACAGTCAGACTATTGTTTTACAACAGATTTATTTAATTAGCTGTTCATATCCTTACGTAATGAATGAATGCATTTGCTATGCACTACAATAATACTATAGTCAAGTGTTTACAATTGATCCCTTGTTGTGGCAATAAAGATGTTTGTTACAAGGTCACAATCTCATTGTATTCTTTATACAGGGTGTAGATAGATGGATAGATTTACACTTAATTGTACAACAAAAATTGAGACAAGTACAACAATTACAACAATGTGCATGTACTTTTATGGAATAAATTAATCATACTATTACAACAAAGAAAAATGTACAATTTGTTGAGTGGCAGTCCACTGCATGTAGTTTGTGTTGTTGTTTTGATATATTGTAATTTGTAATAAATGTAATAAATTGTAATAAATGTATTAATGTATTAGTGTAGTGTATTAGTGTATGAATAAATTAATTAATTGTTATATTGTAAATTATGGGTTATTATGACCTGAAATAAATGCATTTTATTTATTTATTTAGGCGGAAATTACAGACAAGTACAACAATTACAACAAAGAAAGATGTACAATTTACAATTGATCTTCCAGACAATCTTCGCTTAAAGGAACATTTAATAAACAGGAAGGGGGAATTTGTAATGTGTGGGGTGTAATGACAAGACATAGTCTAAAATGACCTTGCGGGAACTTAGATCAAACCAAACATACTAAACCAAACTTTCACAGTTCTCTATTTGTAGTTGACAATAATGTAATGATTTTAATATGTACTATACCAAAAACCCCACGCTTTTACTTAACCTACTTTATAAAGCTTTTATACCTAATTTCTGAGTACAAAGAATTTATATTACAAATTCTTTGTACTCAGTAGTTATTTTCTCAGTTATAGTTAGTTAGCTATAAAACGGGTTTTTTTTAGTTTTACAAACTATCATTTTTTTTATTTTTTTGTTAATAAGGATAATAGAAATCTCTTATCAAATTATTGCATCGTCATCGGTACTTGATAAGTGTGCAAAGTTTCAAATTAATCCGATTTCTGGAAGTTGGTGAAAATCGAGCTCAAAGATTCCGTTACATACATACATACATACAGCCTGAGCTAATAAAAACGTGTTAAAAAAAACATCGTAAGTAAAGCATTGCCCTTCTATGTGGCTTTGTCACAAACATTCGTAATGTAAGTTTTACTACAAAAATTATTTTATTTTATTGCGCGTTTTATACGAATCATGACGAAATATGAAAATGTATTTTCCATTGCATTTGTTTCTGTGCTTCGTGATGGCAGGTAAATTTATTTTACAAAAATAAAGAATTTAAACTCTTTTAAAGAAAAAGTTTATTTAGAAAAATACAGAAGATTAATTGTTTGACGACAGCTTTGGTCTAGTGGTCTGAGGTCCAGACTACAAAACCGGCTGTCGCGGGTTCGAATCCTGCTAGGGGCAAATGCTTGTGTGATGAGCACTAGCATTTGTACCTGAGTCATGGGTGTTTATACATGTATTTAAGTATTTCTATCCGTTATCCTAGCCACCATAGCACAAGCTAACGCTTCGTCTGGGGCTAGGTAATTGGTGTGCTCGTTGAAACAATAAAAAAAAAGTCTAAATAAGTATTATTTGCAGACTTTGCATACAGTGAAATACATTTCAAACTACGCTTAACTAACTACGGCAACTCAACCGAATCAAAAGAATTGTCAAACAATGAAATCTCATCCGAACACCGTCTCCACTCCATCTTAAGAAGACAATATGACGACAAAATTAAGAAACAACTTGACAACTTCACTATGGAACGGAAGAAAACTCACATGGAATTGCTCGGTTATACCCCAGTCAGGAAAATGAAACGTTAGATGCGTTTTACCTATGTAGTTGCGATTTTACCCGAAATCCGAGAGGTCCTGGGTTCGAATCCCAGGTCGAACCAAAATTGTTTCTGAGCCTTTCTGTCATGAATCTCTCAAAAACAGCTCGGAGTCGGGAAGTTGGCGGTGTTACACGCCCGTGCCTCGGAAAGCACGTTAAGCCGTTGGTCCTGTGTATTGCGCTCACACTTGTGCACAATAATATATCCTGCGTAATTGGCTGATCTCTGTTGAGATTGGCCCCCTTGGTCGAATTCGACCAGTTGCAGTTTGTCCCGAAAACCTCTGTTATAACTGCGTTCAAGCTCGATGAAGAATGTTTACTAACAAACCATGCGCTGTTGCCTAGCAACCTGACAAAATCAGTTGCAGGTAACCTTTTTACCTTACAAAGTTTATCAAATGATGTGGATTATTTTTAACTATTTTTTTTAATTGTTAATTCGCAAAACTTATCACAATACCTTATTACTGTTCTACTCGTAAAAATTAATTTTTTAACGGAAATGGGAAACGAAACGTTAGAAATGTAATAGTACAAAGGAGTGTTTGTCTAAATGGCTGACTTTCCTATCTTGCGAGTCTTATTTACGTAAGTTTTCAGAGATACCTTTCAAATTTATGGGTTCAAAATAATGTGTTATAAGGTCTTGTAATAAGTTTTTTTGGACAAATTATTTAAAACTTATGTTAGGTAACTTAATTAGGTAACGGTTGCTAGGGTGAGCTTTGTTGATAAACATTCTTCATCCGATTTTAACAGAGTATAGTTGCAGTTGCACCCATATAATATAGTCTGGTAGCGAAATGCAAAAAAACTGTGGCGACCTCTATCGTTTGCCATCACAAGCGCATGCCGAACGGTGGCGCACGACAGCGAGCGCTAACACGGCTCCATAGGCTAGATGGCGCTGTTAGCCTAGTACCGCACATAAACCGCGGCATATAAGATTTAGATCCAGAATAATGAAGTGTGTAGATAGACAAATCAAGATGATGTCTATCGAACCTCGGTCCTCGAACATAACACCCGGTGAATAGGAAGCGCTTCACTTTAGCTTCTCTCTCTTTAACTTCTTTAACTCCTAATCTGTTGCGCCAAAAGCCCTACCTGATGAAAATAACAATACGTAGTACGTAGAAAAAGCAAAGAAAAAAATATTATATTCATTAATTTTCATTTTACATAATATTAATTACGCAATAAAACATTAATCATATTATTAGTAATCAAAGTCACCTTCCAATGTCTCAATCCTACCAAACAAGTTTCATTCTATTTTAGATGAGTTTTTTTTATGAGAATTTCAACCACTTTTATGCCATATGCGCAAAATTTGTCAGTATGAGCCGCGACAGACCAAGAGTATTTGCAGTTACTACACCTCATCTTCCCCTACAGAGTAGGTATTTGTAATTTTCATATCAGGTAAAGTTTTATGCAGTCAGCTCCCGGCCTATTTATCGGGTGAAATCGCAACTGAATTTAAAAAAATTTTTTCGTGTAAAATTGCAACTGGGGAATAACGCTACTAACCCCAATTTAAAGGCAACACCCAACACAAGAGACATGTATACGAACAATATAACAATTACGAAACCCCAAGCAACGCATACTTTTATAAAGATCCGAAGCTAACGGTCATTCTGAGAGCCCAAACCGAGCTGATGTCGAAACTCTTAAGGCTTATGAGAGATGAAGCAACCACCAGGCCACCTTGGTGGTCGCCATTTGATGACTTAGTCCAACAAGTTGATGAGAAACATAAAATTATGAATGAGGACATGTTAATACCGGAAATGCAGCCACAAGAGTTTAAGGTGAGAAAGCTTTATATAAAACTAGCGGACCCCGCCGACGTTGTCCTGCTGACGGTGGACAACCATTATTAATAAGGGGTATAGTAATAGATGTTGGCCGATTCTCGGACTTACTCAACATGCTCACAAAATTTCATGAGAATCGGTCAAGCCGTTTCGGAGGATAACGGGAACGAACATTGTGACTCAAGAAATTTATATATATAGAGGAGAAGTTTATTGGCTTATTACATTTGTCACGGCGGCCGTTTATACCAAGTGAGCATTTAATCGGGATAAAAAGTATATAATACCACCTAAGTCAGCTCATACCCTGTCTTTATACCAAATTTCAGCAAAATCCGTTCAGAAGTTTCAGCCTGATTGACGGACAAACATCCAAACAAAGTAACTTTCACATTAATAATTTAAGTGTTATGTTATTATACATATAAACCTTCCTCTTGAATCACTCTATACTCTATCTGTTTAAAAAAAAACTGTACCAAAATCCGTTAAGTTTTGACGACCACTTTGGTGTAATGGTCAAGAAATAGTCAACCTATAAACCAATAGGTCGCAGGTTCGATCCCCGCACTTTACAAACATTTGTGCGCATGATTATGTGTGTTTGTACTGGTCTGGGTGTTATATGTATTTATTTAAGTTTATTTGTAATACCACTGTTGATTCTGATATCTGTAACACAAGTGCTTAAGCTACTTACCACGGAGTCAGATCAATGTATGTGATGTTGTTGTATATTTATAAATAGTTTTAAAGATCTAGGCATAACATAGGGAGACACTGAAAAAGATTTTCTTTTATGATGTCCTCAAGAACCATTCTCAGGAGGTTCACTACTCCATATCAAAATACTTTTCGTCGAATTACAATTGCTTAGGTAAACGTAGTGTGGGACGCCCCCGGCTAGATGGACAGACGACCTGAAGAAGGCAGCTGGTAGTGACTGGATGCAGAGGGCGGGAGATCGTGCGCTGTGGCGCTCCTTGGAGCAGGCCTATGTCCAGCAGTGGACTGCAACAGGCTGATATGATGAATTACAATTCATCAATGACAACAAGTCGATCATTTGTTTGAACGATGCGTTATATACCCGAAAGGCGATAGGTCATTTCATCGAATTTTCTAGGACTCACTCCACACTAACTTAGCACAACAACGCGAATTTCGCGCCGAGCGAGTTATCTCGTTCTACCCAAGATAAGAACAAACTACGGAAAAAGCGTAACTTTTGAAGGAGCACAGTTGTATATAATAAGATACCCTCTATTATTAAAAGTATAAGCTCTGGCTCAACATGTTATTGAAACATACTTATAAAATCACCTTCTGTATTAGCCTACAATGGATGCGGTAAACGAGTACCTATGAAAACACGGATGACGACTGTATTATTTCTATAACTCTGTTCTCATGTAAGTGACTATGTCTTTTTTGAGAATAAACGTCTTCAAACCAGAATGCTAAAAGAGATTCGACTTGTTGTCAACGATGAATTGTAATTCGACAAAACGTATTTCGAAATGGAACCTATTCTCAAGTGCCCTTAAACTCATTATTGCGTTTTCAGGCTACAATCACTGAACGCACAACACAAAAATTGTCGACAGTCATGACTCTAATCGATGAAACTGAAATAAGGAAGGCCCTGAAAAACGACCCGCTAGTGCAAAGGATTTTGAAACTTAACAGCAAGAAAAGAGAGTTTTATTTCAAAAATGCTACACCTAAATGAGATTTTGAAAAACATACCAGTTGTTTTTGACTCCCTTTAAAAATAGGGGTGTTATAAGTTTGACAGCTTCCGCTGTACAGGATATCCTCAAACGTAATAATCGGAATACGATCCATAAAATTTGAGAAACTGACATGAGCCATATAAACAGCTGATGAAATTCATCGACTGGACAGATTTTGACCAACTACAGCCAAGAACCACCGTGATTAAATTATCTAATATATAAAGTTCTCGTGTCACAGTTTTCGTTGCCATACTCCTCCGAAACGGCTTGACCGATTCTCATGAAATTTTGTGAGCATATTGAGTAGGTCTGAGAATCGGCCAACATCTATTTTTCATACACCTTATAGTCCGGTCAAATTAGACCAAAAAATAAGAGTAAAGTTACCTAAATTCCCACCAAGCTGAAAATCGGTAAGATTGTTTGAAATATCATTAAAAACAAAATTTGAAAGTTCCCCATCTTTCTCCTGTGAGGAAAAAATTTTATTCAAGGTCAAAGGTCAAAAAAATGAGTTTTTCGTGATTTTCAGCAAAACGGTAAGTTTTATCATAAAAATATCTCATACAAAAATTGTAGATCATAAAATTATCTACAAAAAATTAATTAATACTTTTTTTTCTACGAGCCACCGTTTTTGAGATATAACGATTCAAAAAGTTGTAAAAGTTGTAATCGTCATAATATGCAAAATATATATATATATATATATATATATTCCAACCAGCCAACAAAAATTTCTTTCTAATACTCACAACAAGTCTCGGTTCATTTCAATGTTGAAAGAAAGATTTACTACGGAAAATATATTGGTAAGACAAGCTAATAATGATGCTGATGTATTGATAATTGAAACAGCAATTGAGCAATTCAATTTGACAAATACAACTATTGTTGTTGGTGAATATATAGACTTACTCATATTACTGACTGCTCGAACTCCAACTGAAAAAACTATTTTCTTCTTAAAACCAGGAAAAGCTCAACATCAATCGGAAATGTATTCATCAAAAAGTTTATCTACTTTTGCAAAATGTCAAAATCATGTACTATTTTTACACGCAATAACTGGCTGTGATACGACATCTGCATTTTACAGGAGGGGTAAAATAACAGTCTTCAAACTATTTGAGAAACAAAATTTAATTGAATGTGCTGAAGTTTTCAAAAACAATAATTCTACTCGACAAGAAATTATTACTAACGGCATTCGCTTTCTTCTTTCTATGTACGGAGCTCCTAAAAAAACTACCTGCTTAGATAAGTATAGATATGCGTGTTTCGTTAAAAACACCAAAAGTAAAAAACAAGTACAATTAGCTTGTCTTCCTCCAACCTCAGTTGCTGCTCATCAACATCTTTTTAGGGTATATTACCAAGTTCAAGTGTGGCTTGGTTATCAGCTAGACCCTACAGACTGGGGTTGGAAGTTGGTGAACAATTTATTAGAACCAGTGCACACTTTACTTCCACCTGCACCGGAAAAACTGCTGAACTCGATTTTTTGCAACTGCAGAAAGGGATGCAGTGCTAAATGTGGTTGCAAAAAAGTCGGACTGTTCTGTTCTCCGGCATGTACTCATTGTCAAGGCCAGTTGTGCTCTAATATTGAATCACCAACAGTAGAGGATCCGTCTGATTTCAACGAGGCAACATGCGATACATCACTATTAATGCAGTTTACATCCACTCAGGATGAAGATGAAGAAGAACAAGAACAAGAAGAACAAGAACAAGAAGAACAAGAACAAGACGAACAAGAACAAGAAGAAGATTTTGAAAGTTACGACTCGGACGATTAAATTTCACTACTTTTTTTTAACTTAAATTGCTTTTATCTTTTCAATCTCTGCTAATATCCATTATTTTTCAATAGTTTCAAATTAAACAAGATCAAAACTGACCCGTGGAATAGGCCTACTGGGGAAACCACAAAAAAAAAACGCGCTGAGTACACTACCTCATAGGTGGCGAGGAAACGTGTGCATATTGTGACGATTACAACTTTTACAACTTTTTGAATCGTTATATCTCAAAAACGGTGGCTCGTAGAAAAAAAGTATTAATTATTTTTTTGTAGATAATTTTATGATCTACAATTTTTGTCTGAGATATTTTTATGATAAAACTTACCGTTTTGCTGAAAATCGCGAAAAACTCATTTTTTTGACCTTTGACCTTGAATAAAATTTTTTCCTCACAGGGGAAAGATGGGGAACTTTCAAATTTTGTTTTTAATTATATTTCAAACAATCTCACCGATTTTCAGCTTGGTGGGAATTTAGGTAACTTCCAATGTCTAATTTGACCGGACTATTAGTGATAATAATTTATATGGCATAACAACGTTTGCCGGGTCAGCTAGTCTTTCGAATAAAAAAAAGTCGCACTGCAAACTATCTGTTCGCGATCTACGATGCCACAGTCACGCACTAATAGAAAAGGGGTGGGTGGTTTTATGGATTATACTCCGACTACGTTTGAGGATCTCCAGTGGGGTGAGCACGAACATTATCGTAACGTATTCGTGTCGTCCAAACGTCAGAAACTGACATTTTCGCCATACAAATTGACAAGTCAACGATAGGTAAACGCTACAAATACGTTACGATAGTTGTTCGTGCTCACCCTACTGTAGAGCGGAAGCTGTTTGGTGGAAACGATATTTTTAATAAAAATAAGTCGTTTTCATCTAATAACTTATTGTTCACTCATTGCCAGTGGCGTCGCCCGAGTGGAGTTCGGTTCCCTAAAACATTAAGCATGAAGAGGAATCTATTGAAGCTGGAAAAATAAAATTATTTTGCTTTAAATTCCCACTAAAAGACGCCAGTGCAAGAACCCAAATACATCCAACCGTAACCACTTCTTAAAGTAGAACAGCAAATCGCAGGACTTAAAATACAACTCAAACGTTTTCGTTTACTTGAGAAGCCGTACAACTATCTGATCATAATATTATTATTGTCTTTTGGGCTTATATTGCCACCTAGACCACCTAGCCTCGATTAAGCCAAGTAGTACCTAGTTTCAAGATAGTGTTAATTTTTAATACCTTAAGAAAATATTTGTGCTCTCTTTAGCCTGAGACACAGGTTTGTAACTTAGATCAGGTAAAGGAAGTCCTCGGTCTATACATCTTATTTTATGCTTATATTATTTTACTTTTATAATAATTATAATAATAAATTATTATTATTATATTATTGTGGCAGCTCTTAAAGCCAGGAATTTCCAGATTCTTTGGAGAGTGACGTTACTAACGACCGCTTGGTGCAGTGGTCCACAGGTCGGACTTCTAAAACAAAGTTTCGCGGGTTCGATCCCCGCACAGTACAAGTATAAGTGTGCATGAACATGTGTGTTTGTTCTGGTCTGGGTGTTTTCTATGTATAATATGTATTTATTTACAAAATATAAGTATTTAAGTATGTTATCCGTTGTCTAGTATCCATAACATAAGCCTCGCAGCCTTATTTGGGACAAGAGAATTTGTGTGATTGTTGTAAAATATTTATTTATATAACGTTTCTCTGGGTGCGTAATATTTTGCCTCAGAAATATACTTCTGCTCATGAATGTTGCGCAGGAGTTGAGTATATCTATGCATGGCTGTTTCCATCGAGGTTTCTGTCAGAATCAGTTCCGGTCAGAATCTGCACATGGAGTTCTCAGCCAAGCATCTGACTATACAGGGTGTCCCAAAAAATAGTGTCAAGCGGAAAACTAGAGATAGACCACCCCATGGGGTATCCGAAAAACCCCCATGTATGTTCCGCGATTTTTTGTAGATTTCGAGTTATAATTTTTTTTTTGTAGAAATTTGAAAATGTTGACCAAGTCAACAAATTTTTTTTTTCAAAAAAGTATAAGATTTTTTCGAGATTTTTTTTTTGCAACTTAATCCTCATGAATTGTACTTTTATGTGTAAAAAATTCGTATTCGTAACTTTGATGTAAGTTTGAAAAATGATGGTACAAAGTGAAAAAATTACGTTCAGTGAGTTATGTCTTAAAATTTCAACTGAAAATTAAAAATATTAATAGGTGGTTTGATGGATTCTAAGGTAGTCTCAAAACTGCGCCAGACTCTCAGCTTTCATAATCATAAAAAAAAGTAGTACTTAACGGTCTACTTTTGCTAAAATCTGACTTCGAAGACAGAGAGGTGGAAAAAACTTAAAATTTTCCATTTCATAAAGAAGTATTTTTTTGGGCATTTTATCATTCCTAGAGTACATTTTTGGGCATTTTATCAAAAAAATACTTAAATATATAATAATAATAATAATCCATCAAACCACCTATTAATATTTTTAATTTTCAGTTGAAATTTTAAGACATAACTCACTGAACGTATTTTTTTCACTTTGTACCATCATTTTTCAAACTTACATCAAAGTTACGAATACGAATTTTTTACACATAAAATACAATTCATGAGGATTAAGTTGCAAAAAAAAAATCTCGAAAAAATCTTATACTTTTTTGAAAAAAAAAATTTGTTGACTTGGTCAAACATTTTCAAATTTCTACAAAAAAAAAAATATAATTCGAAATCTACAAAAAATCGCGGAACATACATGGGGGTTTTTCGGATACCCCATGGGGTGGTCTATCTCTAGTTTTCCGCTTGACACTATTTTTTGGGACACCCTGTATATAAATGTACACTTTAATCGAATATCTTTATTTTATTTTATTTATTCAAAGAACACAAATAGAGTACAAATTATAACATCATAATATTATGAACTAAGCTTTAACCAGATTGTAATCCTAAAAGAGCTCCTAGCGTGTTTAATATTATGATTTTTAAGTAATTTCGTTTTTCGTTGACTTAAATAAAGCCTTTGACACCGTAAGCAGAGAGGGCCTATACGATGTACTTGTAAGGATTGGATGTCCACCTACTCTATTGTCTTTGGTTAAAGCCTTCCACGACAATATGTGGGGCTCTGTGATTTTCGACGGTGATGCGTCTGCACCTTTCAGTGTGAATCGTGGTGTAAGACAGGGATGTGTTTTGGCGCCGACACTTTTCGGGATTTTCTTCTCTGCTCTCCTATTAGTAGCTTATAAGGATTGTGATGTCGGAGTTCATCTGCACACGAGGAGGGATGGCAAATTATTTAACATCAAATTATTAAAGTCCAAGAGAAAATGCTATGAAATAGTGGCTCGAGAACTTCTTTATGCTGATGATGCTGCACTAGTCGCCAACTCGGAAGAGGAACTGCAGGAACTTGTAACTAGGTTTGGTCGCAATTGCCATCAATTCTCGATGAGTGTCAACACCAAAAAGACTGTGATTATGGTACAGGGTACAAACCAGTTGCCAAACATTACTCTGGATGGCGCTGCGTTGCAGGTTGTGGACAGTTTTTGTTACCTGGGCTCCACCACGGACTCCAAGCTTTCTAACGACGGAGAACTGGATGCTCGCATTGGTAGGGCCGCGACGGCGTTCGGAAAACTCTCTGCTCATGTTTGGAAGAACAATAAATTAACCATTGCCACAAAGATCCTCGTTTATCAAACATGCGTTCTAAGTATTCTCCTGTATGCATCAGAGACCTGGTCTACCTACTCCAAACAGGAGCGTCGACTTAATGCCTTCCATATGAGGTGCCTGCGATCTATTCTAGGCGTTACGTGGGAGGACAGAATGACGAATGAATCGATTCTCTCGAAAACAAACTACAACAAACAGAGGCGACTCCGTTGGCTGGGCCATGTCCATAGAATGGGTCCCGATAGATTGCCGCGTGAAGTCATGCTTGGTCAAATTGCTGACGCCAAATGATCTGTAGGCCGACCGATGCTGAGATTTAAGGACTCCTGCAAGCGCGACATGAGTTCGTTTAAAATCAACCCCGACACCTGGGAGAAACGTGCTAACATGAGACCAGAGTGGCGTCATGATATAGCCCTTGGCATGTCGCAGCATGATGAGGCCTGGCTGGGACACCTGCGGAGGAAGAGACTTCAACGTGGCGCCGCGCCTCCTCTTGACTCTCGATTCGTCTGTGACAGGTGTGGCAAGAGGTGTCGTGCTGCTATCGGACTTCATAGTCACCGCAGACGTTGCACCCCCTAAAATTTACCCCCGTGATACTGCAACAATCATCTGCAAAGATGCTGTGGCCAATGATAATGATAAGTAATTTACCTTACACTTAAATCACTTGATTTTACATTCAATAAATATTTACTCACCGAGGGGATTACTCCTTAGTAATTACGCTGTATTATTAAAATGAGCACTGATTTAAATAAATAAACAGGTATTGGAATTCGTTAGAATTATTCAATCCACAAATATTTAGATTCATACCACATACACGGTAAACAAATGAATAATATATGGGACGTATCTATGAGTTGGTAAGGAGAAAAACTTAGTAGAATTCTTTACATTATTCACTTCTATTATAAAAAATTACCCCTTAGATTAAACCAAAAAGAGGTAGATAATAAGATATTAGACATTTTGTAATTATGTTGTGTATAATTTTAATTTGTTAAATTGTTCCCTCAATCGCAATGGTTCCCACTGAAAGCCAGCGCCATGTGTCACCATGGCAACAAAGCTGAGTGGGATCCAATTTGGATCTGTAAATAATTTTCTTTTTTCATTGTCCTTTGTGTAATACCAAATAAAATATTTTTTCTTTCTTTCTTTCTAATAATAATAATATAATACTAGCTGACCCGGCAAACGTTGTTTGCCATATAAATGTTTAAGGTGGACAACCCTTATCACTAAGGAGTATGAAAAATAGATGTTGGCCGATTCTCAGACCTACTCAATATGCTTACAAAATTTCATGAGAATCGGTCAAGCCGTTTCGGAGGAGTATGGGAACAAACATTGTGACACGAGAATTTTATATATATAGAGATATACGAGTACAACACCATCACATACATTGATCTGACTCCGTGGTAAGAAGTAGCTTAAGCACTTGTGTTACAGATATCAGAATCAACAGTGGCATTACAAATAAACTTAAATAACTACATATAACACCTAGTCCAGTACAAACAGATATTATGTTCATGCACACAAATGTTTGTACAGTGCGGGGATCGAACACGCAACCTCTTGGTTAATAGTCAACTTCTTGACCATTACACCAAAGTGGTCGTCAATAGTATCGTAGATATGGCACGAGCTAGTCGCGCGTGGTCCTACTAAACCGAGTTTATTGGACCTGCTCCTGGCCTAAACCTTTCATAAGTAAGTAAGTGGGGCTTAAAGGTAGACCAAGTTCCTAACTCAAAGAGAATGAAAAGTATTATGAATTCCAAAGACAAAGTTTGCTATACAAAGGAAACTAAAGTACCCACATACTATGAAGACATTGAACTGCACATTTAGATATAGAAAAGTTTCTAACTTTGGAGCATTCATCTAACTTGACGACACCTTTTGTGTAATGGTCAAGAAGTTAGAATAACCAAGAGGTCGCGGGTTCGATCCCCGCACTGTACGAACATTTGTGTGCATGAGCATGTCTGTTTGTACTGGTCTGGGTGTTAAATGTATTTATTTAAGTAAATTTGTAACACCACTGTTGATTCTGATATCTGTAACACAAGTGCTTACTTACCAGAGTCAGATCAATGTATGTGATGTTGTTGTATATTTATATTTATTTATTCATCCAAACTTGTTTGAGAAAGTAAAGTTAAAAGTTAAAGTAAGCTTCTATGATGATTTGGGGGCACGGCAGTTCCCCCGCCAAGTTGAGCAAAAATGCGGTATGGCCTTACCATCCTTTTCTCTAAGCAATTCAGGCTCTTCTTTGACTCCCCTATAACTTCATTGTAGATAAGACAACAAGCCTGAATTTTCAGTATTAAAAGCTTTACCCCTATTATGTTTGTGTATGCATGTGTGTTTGTGTGTGTCTGTCTGTGTTATTGTAGCTCACCAACGGATTGAAGATGACCGCTTGGTGCCGTGGTCTACATATCGGACTTCTAAAACCAAGGCTCGCGGGTTTGATCCCCGCACAGTACAAGCATATGTATGCATGAACATATGTGTTTGTACTGGTCTGGGTGTTTTCTATTTATAATATGTATTTATTTACAACAAAAAAGTATTTAAGTATGTTTATCCGTTGTTTAATACTCATAACACAAGCCTCGTAGCTTAACTTGGGACTAGAGAATTGGTGTGATTGTTGTGAAATATTTATATTTATTCATTGACATGCGATTAGCAGCGAGTCGTTGCGACAGAGTGCCGCATATGCGCGCTGGCTTAGAGCCAGTTCCGCAGCGCGGTAGATAAAGAGGATCATAGGGTACTATTATCGTATGTTTACCGTCACATAAGTGTGTACCCAAGGGGTATACTAATAGGCATGATGACGCCTACCAGGCGTTTAAAAAACATAGCCCCTATAAAGTTAATACAATCAGTATATTTCCAAAAAGCTGTAGAAAACAATTTTTAAACACACAAAATTCAATAAATACTCTGTCTATTGACTCCGATTTATGATACACAACCGTGACGTCACGTTTTTGTATTCCCATACAAGATCTATGGAGGCAGACTGTTTTGACAGATAATAAAGCGTATGTCAACGATTAGTGGTGTCATCTAGCCTATTATGTCTGTGACCTGCGGATCGTTCTAAGGTCAACATGTCATTTTTTTCTAATTTGAACTATTTTACTGCAAGAAAAAAGTTCCACGCGTAAATGCCTCCCCCGAGAACACTCCCCCTCCCTTTCAACATCAGTCCATTGGGAGTAATTAGTAACGTCTGTACCATAATTTAGAGGCAAATTGAAATGTCTACTAAATGTCAGAGGTCGCCTTAATAAGAGACAGTATTGAGGCATAACAACAATTTTAAAAGCTAAGCCATTTGAATTTCAAAGGATAAATCAAAAATAGAAGGCCGCTACGAAGTAAAATCTTCGTAATTGGATACATGTTAAGTAATACCTACTATTATTTCGATCGATCCCCGCACAGTACAAGCATAAATGTGCATGAACATGTGTGTTTGTACTGGTCTGGGTGTTTTCTATGTATAATTTGTATTTATTTACAAAAAAAAGTATTTAAGTATGTTTATCCGTTGTCTAGTACCCATAACACAAGCCTCGTAGCTTACTTTCAGACTGGAGAATTGGTGTGTTGTTGTGAAATATTTATTATATTATCATTATTATTTATTTTATTATTGTTGTTTCAACGACCACACCAATTACCTAGCCCCAATCTAAGCGTGAGCTTGTGCTATGGTGGCCCAAATAACGGATAGAAATACTTAAATACATTTATAAACACCCAAGACTCGTGCTCATCACACAAACATTTGCCCCTAGCAGGATTCGAGCCCGCGACAGCCGGTTTTGTAGTCTGGACCTCAGACCACTAGACCAAAGCTATCGTCGAAATATATCAATTGCGATACAATATGACGACCGCTTGGTGCAGTGGTCCACATGTCGGACTTCTAAAACCAAAACCGCACTGTAAAAAACATTTGCGTGCATGAACATGTCTGTTTGTACTGATCTGGGTGTTATATGTATTTATTTAAGATTATTTGTAATACCACTGTTGATTCTGATATCTGTTACTCAGGTCAGTTCTTTAGCTACGTACCACGGAGTCAGATCAATGTATGTAATGTTGTTGTATATTTATTTATTTATTAATCATAATAATAATAATAATAATCATTTATTCCTTCATAAACATAGGTACATACAGAGGTTGTGGGTTGTTTAAATGCGAACTCTATGTTTCACCTTTTCAGGTATATGAAGTACTTACATTTTAACAATAGTATTTAGCATAATAATAACAATAATAGGACAATATTTTACAATTGAAATTATATGTACATAGGTATATGTATGTATGTAAGTATATAAAGGAATATGAGAATTTACATTTTAACAATAGTATTTTAGCATTTTGATAATAGAAGAACAATATTTTTCTATTGATTAATTATATACATTTAATATTCTAAAATTTTAATTATCTATTATTTTATTACTACGAGTATTAATATATGTATAGGTAGGTACTAACTCTTAAGAAATTATACAAATTTAATTATTTATTTCTGGGTCCCGCAGGTATTCATTAACGGTATTATATTCGTAGCATTTTTCAATGAGAAACTCGGTTAACTTAATTTTGAAATGTGTAAATGTGCTATTTTTTATTGTTTCTGGTACTTTATTGTATATTTTTAGTGCCATTTCAAGTACACTGTTTTTCATGAGAGCGGTTTTCGGTCTCCTTGGGCGAAGGGGTCGTTTAGGTGCTTCCACTAATGGAAACAAGTCCGGATTACACTTAACAAAAACGCAACATTCAAGTTTTCGGGAAAAACTGCTTAGCGACAAAATATTGAGAAAGCATCTTGTTTCTTTTAAATTAATCGTATCATTGCGGATTGCCGAAGGGGTTGTTTGTAAGGTAAGTGACCAACCATACTGTCAGATGTTATAAACCCGCCTGAGGGCCTCTGACTGGGCTCAACGACTAATATCTATCGATATGTCGCAGTAAGATAGTTATAGCCGTAATATAGTCATATCCCTAGTGATATAATTATATACCGTTACATAGTTAAACGAAAGCGATTCATTACTATCTCACTAGGAATATAGTTATAAACGGTCCCAGTTTAGTGATATACTTATATTACTAGATTAAGTTTAGTGAAATAGCTTTCGGAGTGTGCGGCGAAAAATATGGTTACCCAGAAATGCAATACAGCTTTCAAAGATTACATTGGATGATCGTATACCAAATAAAAACTTGTCACTGAGAGAAATATGCCAAAAATTGTACGCTTTGGAGGCCAATTTGGAGGTTATTTGAAATTTTCGTGTAAAAATCGAATATAAGTACAGTGTTCTACTAAAAGGTGTGCTTGTAAGTAGCATTCAGTGCTATGTAATTCTAGGTGTCATGATTCCTCTCTCTGTCTGTCTGAACAAAAATTAAAAAATACTTTTAAATAAACCAAGATCTTAACTTTGTTGTAAGAAACATAGATATCTCAAAACTGTTGATTAGCTGTGTGTTTAAATTTCAAAAAATATGATCGTTTTGATTATAATTGAAATTACTTTAATACGCGATAATGTCACAAAGTATTGTAACTGACTGCGGGATACATAAAGTTGATTTTTAATAGAGATAAAACTTATATATATTCATTACACTAAACTTAATCTAGTAATATAAGTCTATCACTAAACTTGGACCGTTTTATAACTATATTCCTAGTGAGATAGTAATGAATCGCTTTCGTATAACTATGTTACGGAATATAATTATATCACTAGGGATATAACTATATTACGGCTTTATCTATCTTACTGCGACAGATATAAACTGGGACCAACAGCTTAACGTGCCTTCCGAAGCACGGATTTGCTTGTAAATAGCCGTAACTTTCGCACTGAGCCCGCGTGGTGGAGTTTTAGCTCGAACTCATAGTTGAGATGTAGCCTGTGCCCGGCAGTGGGACGTTCCGAGGCATATAGACCGACGAGAAATCTTGAATCAGAGATTTAGAAAGCACTTTGGATTGCAATTAAAGTCTCAAACAATCACCGGAGCCAACAAATAATAGTCCTCCTGGCTCATTTCGGCTACAGCGGCCAATGTCACCAGAAATAAATAATAAATAAATAAATAAATATTTCTCAACAATCACACCAATTCTCTAGTCCCAAAGTAAGCTACGAGGCTTGTGTTATGGGTACTAGATAACGGATATACATACTTAAATACTTTTTTTTTGTAAATAAATACATATTATATATAGAAAACACCCAGACCAGTACAAACACACATGTTCATGCACACTTATGCTTGTACTGTGTACTGTGTGTGTACGGGAATCGAACCCGCGACCCTTGGTTTAAAAGTCCGACATGCGGACCACTGCACCAAGGCGGTCGTCAAATCAGCCAACTGCCCAGGAGATATAGTGCACAAGTTTGAGCGCAATACACAGGTGCACTCACTGTGCCATCACTCTCAAAGTTCGGTGAGACGACAATCCGACATGACCGGAGGGATATCAGGCGCAGGACCAACGGCAAAACGTGGGCACCGAGGCAAGGGGGTCTAACACCGCCAACTTCTTGAATCCGAGCTGTTTTTAAGAAATTCATGTCAGAAAATCTAAGAAACAATTTTGGTTCGACCTGGGATTCGAACCCAGGAGACCTCTCGGATGTAAGGCAAAAACCACTACATTATCGAGGCAGTCAATAAATATGAAATGTACCGCATGTGTGCCCTACGCGTTAAGTTACTAAATGTGCTATAACACCAGGAATTTGCAGAGGTATTTACCCACAAAAGTTTCATGAAAACGTTTATCGTCGAAATAAATTGTTAGAATATTATGAATCCCGATATTTCAGAATGAAAATTATAAAGTCCGAAGTACTTCGAGTACCGAAGTGTTTGTGAAATGTTTATCCGTTCATTGGTCTCGAAAATCCACACACGTCATTTCCATACAGGGAAAATGTAATGTTAGTTAAGTAAAAAACCAGATAAAAGGCGAAACGACTGTAGAATCCACGACTAATAAGTATGTTTGAAAAAACCCGAGATAATTTTGTTTCACTTGTTTTAATTGTAGCAAAAATTCCTAGTCGTACTGTCACTGTCACTTGGGTCTTGTGCTCTTCTTTTTAATAAGTACTAAGTTTTTCTCTTAAAAAGTCTTATTTACGTACAGGTCCAATAGGTGTCAAGGACCGAACGCCACATTTAAAAAAAGGCTTATTTTTGTATTACAATTTGATAAGTAGGCGAATTGCGAGTGTGGTCATGAACTACACCAGCTTATTCCGCCGGCCCCCTTTTACCATCGGACCACAAGACTTACCGCGGGATACCATCCGTACCGTGTCGATGTTCCACTGATACGAACCAAGCGCTTCTCATCTACATTCCTGATGCGCACTGCAAAATAGTGGAACTCACTACCTGCGTCAGTGTTTCCATACAATTACAACCTAGAAATTTTCAAAGCTAGAGTGAACAGGCATCTTCTAGGTGAGCTCGATCTATCGTAGATTCAGTCTTTGCCTCGTTGGGCTTAGTCTTGGGACAAGAGCAAACCGATCCCAAAAAAAAAAAGAAAAAAAAGGAAAGATAGCGGATTGGCCAATGTTTCGTTCTTTTTACCGTATTTAAGAGTTTTATTGATATTCATATTCTTTTATTTGCCAACTAAGTGTTAAATACATACATAGTTATAGCAGGTCTTATGCTAGACAATTGTACTTATAACCCAGTAACCCTTTCAGTTTCTAAATTATAAAATTTTTGTCAATATTTGCACGTCTGCTTGCAGGCTATATACGTTTGCTTTGTATATGCTTGAAGACCTTAATTTTTGTATGTATTCTTGCAAATGAATTTCTGATTTCTGAAAAAAAAACACAAGAATTGAGAGTTCGTATTTTCGCATAGTATTGTTACTATGCGAATCACGAACTCTCAATTCTCATAACATTTTTACAAAATCAAGTACAATTGTATTACGACTCCTACATATTTTCACGGCAACCCGAGATTTCATTAGTCCATTCCATACGCGTCGATAATAACATCGTGGTACATAATTATATCGCCAGCTACGCCTAAGGTCATCAAGCTCCGCCATTTTCTCTGCTCGTGAAAATCAGTGAAACCATTCCAAACCAACCTTGAAGTTGATCATGGCATTGAACGACAGTCAATGGTTAATCAATTTGATTTGGAGAAATTCGTTTTTTAGAATCCCGTAACAAAATATATAAACAATTCTAATCTGACTACATATTTGTATTCATATAAGAAATGTCCAGGATGCTATAAAATTATAGATAAATTGATAAATCGACGACTATTTTGGTGTAATTGTTAAGAAGTTGACCAAGAGGTCGCGGGTTCGATCCCCGCACCACACAAACATTTGTGCGCATGAACATGTCTGTTATTACTGGTCTGGGTGTTATGTGTATTTATTTAAGTTTATTTGTAATACCACTGTTGATTCTGATATCTGTAACACAAGTGCTACTTACCACAGAGTCAGATCAATGTATGTGATGTTGTTGCATACATACATTATTTTTTTTTAGCCTATATCATCCCACTGCTGGGCAAAGGCCTCCCCCAAATCTCTCCACCTGTCCCTGTCCATTGCCAACGTTTCCCAGTCCCTTGTTGTATTGACCAAGTCGTCACACCGTCGTTTCTTGGGTCTGCCTCTTCGGCGATAGCCGTCTGTAGGCACCCATTTGGTGACGAATTGGGCCCACCTCTCTGGATGCATCCTGCAGATGTGACCCGCCCACTCCCACTTCAATTTCGCGGCTTTGTTGCCCACATCAGCGATACCAGTCTTGGAGCGGATGGTAGTATTTCGGATCCTATCACTCCGTTTTATACTTAATATGCTCCGCTCCATGGCCCGTTGGCAAACCTTGAGATTTTGCTTTTGACTTTCAGTCAATGACCAGGTTTGCGCCCCGTAGGTAAGAACGGGCAGAATGCAAGTGTCGACGAGTTTTCGTTTCAGCGATATAGGCAAGTTGCCTTTTATATACGCTTTTATGGACCAGAAGCTCTTCCAGGCGTTATCGATAGAACAGGTTTTTAGACGGGTTACAGACGATTGGAGCAATAAAGGAGTAACCATCGAAGGCAAAACGCTCACAAACCTCCGATTCGCTGACGACATCGTACTATTTGCCAATACGTCTGAAGATCTCGAGACCATGCTCGAACAGTTGAGATCAGCAAGCCTTGAAGTTGGGCTGAGGATGAGGTCAAAGACCGAAATCATGACAAACATACAAATAATACTTAAAAAAAAACCTTTTTGGTTTAAAAGTTTTTCGTTATTTACTGACTGTTACTTGTTTTGTGAGTCATGAATAAATAAAAATAAATAAATAAATGCCTAATATCCTACATTTTTATCCAATATTTTTCCCCGATTTCGAATCCCGATGACTCATATCATATCAGTTAACTAACTTTTGAAAGATGACAAGTAACTTAATTTAGCATTTTGGACTTTAGTATAAAGTGTATGATATAGAATCTTACCGTAAAATATGAGTAGTTTCCCTCTTCTGTGTCTCAAAGTGGTAAAACATAATCTGACCTCGACCGTACCTAGCACATTAATATTCTCTGTTACAGACGAACGTAAGAATCAACCACAAAGCTCATTTGGGTAGCTAATTAGTTCCATTAATTGAAAACCAAAAATACAAATCACTAACTAGGTAAACCGTGAAGTACCTACTCATCAGCCTATATAAGTCCCACTGCTGGGCACAGGCGTCACCTCAACTATGAGGTGGTCCGAGCCATACTCTACCACGCGGGCTCAGTGCGGATTGGCGGAGGTGTGTGTGTAAGGTAAGTGACCAACCTTACTGTCAGATGTTATTAAACCGCCCGAGGGCCTCTGACTAGGCTTAACGACTATTATCTATCGATATTAACCGGGACTTACCGCTTTACGTGCCTTCCGAAGCACGGAGATGCTTGTAATCAGGTTCAGTCAGGTTATAACAAAATGTAAATAAATGATGGTAGTTTACTTTTTTTTTAAAAACTAATGTAATAATAATGTAATGACAACTAACTCTTAAGTCTCCCTGTGACCACGGACGCTGAAAAGGGTCCGAAACGTCAGGTTATAACAAAATGTAAATAAATCGCGAAATAATCCGTAAAAGTGTCTCATTTCAACTTACAGATTACTTATTCTCTCTCTTAAAAAAAAATTACAACGTAATTTTTTCAATGTTACTTACGTGTATGCGGAACGGTTTACAAAAGCGTCAAACTTTAGCTTTTGGCTGATTTTATAAAAAAAACATGCACGCACAATAATTATTCTTGTGTTGTTTTAATTTCATGCTAAGCAATCTCAAGATAAATTAAATATCAACTTAAGCATAAAAAGGTATCCTTGCAAGGATCTCTGCAAACGACAAAGGATCCTGTTGAAATGAGATATTGAACAGTTTATTTGAATAGGTTTCTATACCAAGGGTACTATAATGAAATGTAAGAAAAATCGCGTAGCGAGAATCAAAGCTCTGAATTTATTATTGCTTATTTGCTGCCTTTTGTAAGTGCCAGACTATAGTTGAAGTGTAGATATAACTATAAATTGAAGTTTAAACAATCCTGTTACATTTTGAGTTGTATTACTGAAGGTTCTCCATTGACATAATAAATAAGTGATTTAGCATCCTATGTACGTAATTTTCATCTTCTTTTTCTGCCTCCAATATATAAGTTTCTTTTTTTACAACAATATCACATTCATTGTTCTGATCAGGTAAGTACCTTAAGCACGTGTGTTACAGATATCAGAATCAACAGTGGTATTACAAATAAACTTAAATAAATACATATAACACCCAAACCAGTACAAACAGACATGTTCATGCACACAAAATTGTTTTGGATTGTGCGGGGATCGGACCCATGACCTCTTGGTTAATAGTCAACTTCTTAACCATTATACCAAAGTGGTCTTCAACCAATGGTTAGGTATATTTTAACCTAGGCAAGTTGTAATTTATTTTCTCTAGTTAAGGCTTGGTTAGATCCAGGAGTTTCTTTTTACTAGCTTTAGTTTTTCGACAAAAAACTGCTCAGCTGTTGAACGTGTCCAACTTACTGTGCCAGCACGCGTGCCCGATAAAAAAAAAACATTTGCTAAGCCTCCAACAAAGATCAACCTTGGACGTCACGCTTCTCTTGTAAGATGTTGCTCACTTTATAATGAGTTGTGCCCTGGGAAAGTTGTCATTTTCCATGACTCTTTACCAAAATCTAGAAAAGGGCTCTCTAAGCTTGTGGAGAAGGATTAAATTACTTGGTCTGTACAGTGTTTCAGCTGAATATATATTTTTTATCTCTTTTTTGTTATTCACATATATATTCAAATTGTCCATAATTTACCTGTCGTTTTCAACATAATATTTACTGTTATTGTTTGTTACGAATGTCGTGTTCACCTATAATAGGTATACATATAAGATTAAAATTTTGTGATATACCTCATAAAGACTTTCGCTATGGCTAAGTACAAGTAATGTCACCGAGTATTCTACGCCTATGTTCAATGCCTTATTAACAAAGACATTATACCGATAACAAGACCGTGCACAGTACATTTTTGACAAATGAAATTTAAGTCGTATTGTATCACCATAAGATTCTTATTGCTACGACTTATTCAAACGGGCCACACGAGAGGTTCGATGAACGGAGTGTGTCCTTGTCTAACAACCTGCCAGTGCAAAAAATACTAAAGTTTAGTAAAATTTAATAAAGAAGTATTCCCTACACAAGAAACAATATAACAAATAAAAACAAGCTTAAAATAAGCGTAACCTGAAATAGTTGATATTTTATACGTTTGACGGACAAATAGGTTTGTTCACAAACATTTTACCAAATAATATGAATTCAATAGTACGATTCAAATATACTGATCGGGTCACATTGGAATGGCGTCATGGCGTCGCATGTTTTGTCTGTTGTGGTGAATAGTGGTGATTTTGTTCTGATATTGCGTTAATGGAAATACGACCATATTTTTGACTGTGTACATACAAATCAGGCAGAAAATGGTTAACTTTTGCTGTGTGAAAGGTTGCAAAAATGAGGCTTATCCAGGTAGCCCATTTTCTTTTCACAGGTGAGTAAAAATACAAAGAGGTTATGTAGGGTGACAACATTTTTCATTATCCTCACCTTTTTTCCATTTCGTATTGGAGTCGGTGTCAGGCCATGATCCTAGATTGCCAAGTGTGATTATTACAAGTTGAGCGACTGCCATCTGACCTCCGTAACCCTTTTGCCACCCTAAAAATGACGGAACATGGCTACAAGCGTCTACACACGGCCCTAAAATCAGAAGCAATATCGGGAGTGTGATGGTGGGGATAAAATCGTCTACTACTCTACACACGTCCCTGCCAGTTAGTACGTAGCTCAACGTGCAGCAAAGCAGATGCCGCCTACACTTTCGAAGCAACAAAAAATAGGCATTGCTCTGGCACTTGCTACGGTGGAACCCAAAAAAAAACAAAAGAGGAAGACTTGGGTTAAGATGTGGTTACTGAAACGCCATGAATTGAGAATATTCCTTATTTTTTTTGCCCCATAAATAAGTTAACTCCTTGTAAATATCGATAGTTTTTGTCCAGGCCTCTCGCTCCTTCTCCTTCGCCATATCTCCGCCTATTAAAAATAGTACAAACCAAAACGCGTCCAGTTGCCACTGCGCTCGCGCGAACACTGCAGTGAAATCGGGCCTGATTTCGCTACACACGCACTGACAACGCTCCCTAGACGATAATCGGCCCTAAATCGTGAGCTCGCCCGTACCGATTTCTGAGTTAGGGATAATAATAATAATAATGATTACGATTTGCCTACACACGAGGCGATCTAGGGAGCAATCTAGGGTGCTCCCCACCACTTCCCCGATATTGCCACTGATTTAGGGACGTGTGTAGACCGCTTACATTACATTTCCAGTTTCCTGAAAGTGTAGGTTTTATCACAATGCTTTCTCTCACGGCAGAGTCAATGGTAATTGTTTTTACTTAGAAAAAATACGGACATGAAAACTTTCATTGGTCCGTGCCCTCCCGGGATTTGAACTCTCAACCTTTCGATGAAAGACGATTGTGCTAACCATTGGGTTATCACGACACTTGTAACATCATTTCTCTTTTCTAAAAATTCACCCAATACATTTCTGTGGTCCAATGATCCACCATCTAACTGTATGTTAGTCTGATTTACTCTCTGACAGTCTCATCCACAAATCCACCCTCCCTTAAGCTCCTACACCTACTTCACTAAGCGATTAGACCTCCCTTGAAGAATTCCTCTATTTTCTTTTATCTATATTCTTTATTCTATATTTTTCTTTACCAAGTAATAATATAATTATATTAGTAAACTTAGCCATATGATAATTATAATCTCAGTAGGAGAATAGTTATTCGCCTTTGCATAGCTACATATTTATGTTAGGTTACCTATATTACGGGTTAATCTAGCTGACTGTTACATATACATGATCTTTCTGTGTTTACTTCAATAGGTATTTTGCTTCTATTTTACAGATTCCCTAAGGATGAGAAACGCAAAATAGAATGGACAAAGATAGTGCCTGGACATGTCACAAAGTATTCGGTCATTTGTAGTGCACATTTCAAAGTAGACGATTATTTTCCTGGAATCACAAAAAGAGTCTTAAAACCTGAAGCCGTCCCATCTGTATTTCCAGTGGTAACGTATACCTACATTCTCTCTTAATACTATTAGATCCCTAGACTAATGGCTTTACCGTGTTTTATATGCAAAAAAATCTCACTTTTACAGTTTATTTGCTAAACTAAACTTGAATAAGTTGATTATCACAAAACTTTTTTGTTTTAAAAATATCTTGATAGTGATAATCTTTCATATGTGTTTAATTGCAGGTGGTACCTCCAGAAAAGAAAATATTAGTTTTAAGTGATATAAGGCTGGTTGACCCAGAACCTGGTCCAGCACCCAAGAAGATTAAAACGGCACAAAATGTTTGCACGCAAACAAGTTCCCATACCACTACCACCCCTCGAAAAAAGAAATTGAAACGGGAGATTAAAGTATTGAAGCAGCGATTACAACGACGAGTTGCAACTATTGATAAATTAAAATCATTACTGACACTGATTAAAAAAAAATGTGAAAATTATGATGAAGTTGAACTGCTTATCAAAATGAACTTTGAAAACATTCATACAAAATTAAATATGACAAAATCAAACAAAGGTAATCGGTACTCGGATGATGTAAAATCGTTTGCTCTATCCTTATACTATTATTCTGGAAAATCTTATTTATTTTTAAGAAATCATATTCCTTTGCCACATCCAGCAACATTACGAAGAATTTTAGCTACACATAGATGTAATGTTGGTTTCATGGCTGAAGTGATGGGATTCATAAAGGAAAAGGCTGCTGAAAACGTGAATATCAGAAACGTGGCATTAATTTTTGATGCCATGGCTATAAAAGTAGGAAAACAATATGATCAGTCTTCAGATAAATATTGGGGTGGCATTGACTTAGGGGGAATAGTTGCAATAGATTCGGAAGCATTTGCAACAGAAGCTCTAGTGTTTCAAATTGTTTCTTTGAAAGACAAATTTGTTTGCCCGATTGGATACTTTTTTATCGATAAAATTTCTGCAGATGTCCAAGCTCAGCTAGTTTTCACAGCCATCCGTATGCTGGCAGATATTGATGTTATCGTTCGAACCGTAACAGCAGATGGAACAACGACAAATATAAGAACATTTGAAAAACTAGGTTGTAATTTTACCCTCGAGCATATAAAAACACATTTTGACCATCCATCTAAAGCCATAAAAGTTTACTGCTTATTAGATCCTGCACACATGGTTAAGTTGGCAAGAAATGTTTTTGGAGAGACTTCATTGTCTTCAGAGAAAGGTGAAATTAAGCTTCAATTTGTTAAAAAACTTCAAGAATTGCAGGAAGAAGAGGGTTTAAAGTTAAAAAATAAGTTGACGAAAGTGCATGTCAACTTTTCAGGAAAAAAAATGAACGTTAAGTTGGCTACGCAGGTTCTTTCTAGTTCTGTTGCAGATAGCATTGAATATTTGAGGTGCAGTGGACATCCTAGTTTCTCTGACAGTGAAGCGACGGTAGAATATCTACGATATTTGGACAGAATTTTCGATATTTTCAATGCGAAAAATCTTATAGGAAAAGGTTTTAAATCTCCTTTACGTGAAAGCAATAAACATGTGTGGATGAATGTTTTTGAAGAAACAAGAAAATATTTGTGTCAACTTAAAATAAATGGTATAAATATAATGGCACATAGGCGGAAAACACCAGCATTAGGTATCACTATCGATACATACAGTTTTGCCGGGCTTGCTTCTGATTTGCTTGGAGAAAGTGTATTGGAGTATCTTTTACCTTACAAAGTATCACAGGACCATATTGAAATGTTTTTTTCCTGCGTGAGAGCAAGGGGTGGGTCAAATGACAACCCAAACGCACTCCAATTTATACATTAAAAAAAAATAGTGTACATGTACACTATGCGGAAGTTGTTGTTCAGGAATAGTGTTCGGCCAAGCATGGATGCTAACTGCATTGACCCAAATTATGAAACGTCTCCCATACTCGAATTTCGAAGTGCAAAAAGAGCAATTGTAGAAGAAAGTACTGGAAAAGACGATGACGAACACCAAAGTGATGTTATTATGGATTTGATGGGTAGAACAAGTCTATCAAATTTTAAAAACAATATTTTATACTACATCTCCGGTTTTATTGTAGGTAAAATAATAGACAAAATGACATGCCAGAATTGCCGCTCTTCGCTTGTAACAAATAAGCACATTGATCACAATTACATTGTAGATGTATGTCAGTTTTCATCTTTCACAGCTTTTGTGGACAAAGGAGGTTTAAAATATGCATCTAAATTCGTATATGATATCGTTCGGTATATTGAAAAGATGTTTTTGATAATGTCCTCTGATCTGCAAAATCTCAGTATTAGGAAAATGGTTAATTTTACAGTACAACATTTCGCGTCAGATTTAACAAACATATTTCCTCCTCATCTACCAAAATGTGAAGAATCTCATGAATTGGATTTGATAAAGATTATTGCAGAGAAATTTTTGAAATTAAGACTCAAAACATTTGCAAAATCTATAACACTGAAAAACATTGCGGATCGGGCTACATTACGACAAAAATTGCGGAAAACTATATTATTCAGTAATGTTTAAAATGTGTAATAAAGTTTTGATTCACTATGTTTAATTTATTTATTTACTACTCTTTGCTGACTCGACGAAATTTCACATTAAATAATGGGAAAATAGGTGTAGTGATTAAATGCCTACCGTATTTAATCACTACACCTATTTTCCCATTGATTTTTTTATAATCTCACTATCGCCCTTGTATGTACGTCTATCAACGTACGTTAATAATAAGGCTGAGAGTAATGTATTGGCAACGTCAAGATTTTCCCCAGCGCACCAAGCGGCAGTTTTAGGAACACTCGTCTGTAAGACAGAATTGTGACAGAGTGGGAGATTTTCAACAGAAACAAGCTAATTTTTTAAATAAAACCCTTAAAAAAGCAAAAATATTGGATAATGGATCACGATTACTGTAAATCCGAGTCTTCCAAGCAAAACAAGAGGATTACTTCGTATTGCTGCGTACTGCATTGCTCTAATTATTTTGAAAAAGGCAAGGGAAGAAGTTTCCATGTTTTTCAAAAGGATCCAAAAGTAAAACGTAAATGGGAGATTGTATTGAAGATGAGAAAAGAGGCCAGCACAGCAATGAGTGTTTGTTCAGACCATTTTCTTCTTAACGAAACGCAGCGCAAATATGAATGTAAGGCGTATGTACTATGTAAAGTAACCAAGGAAGGATCCAACCAAAGTGAGGTTTTGTTATGCTTATGACAAGACAGTTTGACATATGTACAGAACAGTCAAGAGCTAGTCAACCTATACATTTAGTGCACGGAAACCTAAGCACTTTTGCACCCTATGTAGTTTGCATAAGGTCCTAAAGTGTGTACGTTTGCGTGCACTAAATGTATAGCTTGAATTGTCACTTGAAATTGACACCTAATTGACGAGGGTTTCTTTTAAAGCCGCTAGAGGCGCTGTGGTAATCTTTGCGTTGCCAATAAGAGGATACATTTATACTCTACTAAGATTAAAGTACCTATAGCTACTAAATGTGTGGTCACCACAGTAGAAAGGGACAAACACCGTGCAAGTCTCCTCTCGCTCTTTCCGTTTTTGCGCCATAGTGCACAGTCTTGTTTACGAAGTAGGTATAATGTCTTTGCTTATTAACCACTAAGACAAAATTATAAACTAGCCACTTGAATTACACTGATTACATCTGCACGTTGACTGAACATGATTTTCACAATCCTAGAAAGTGCTTAGATACGAGGATTCGCTACAAACGCACGGTAAATGTAAGAAGAAATATGTGTCGTAAGGCCCAGCTCACACATGCGGCCTTTTGTCGTCGCCGCGAATCGCGATTTTTCAGAGATTTGGTTCACACGCTGTCAGTCGTGAGTAGGGTTGCCACCCGTACTTTATAATAAAGTATTGTACGTTATTTCAGGCAATTGTACTCTGTACTTTATGAGAACAATAAAGCACACGAAAACACTTTTTTTATTTAAGTTCTGCACTAACATGTGTACAATGGTGAACTTAATGCCGAAGGCAGTCAACCATACCAGTCAACCATAGGGCCAAGCAGAGAAAATTCAGGCTACATATTTCATTTCATTTTTAGTCGTAAGTATTATTATAATTATCTTTGGAAGTATAATTATTTGTGGAATATGAGTTTAAATATAATAAATAAATATTTCACAACAATCACACCAATTCTCTAGTCCCAAATTAAGCTACGAGGCTTGTGTTATGGGTACTAGAAAACGGATAAGCATATTTAAATACTTTTTTTGTAAATAAATAAATAATAATAAAGAAAAAAAATGTACTTTATTTTGATACTATGTACTTTTTTTCGTACCTATAATAACCAATGTACTTTATTGGCAAAAAAAAGGTGGCAACCCAAGTCGTGAGTCGCGATAGAATGCCGCTGGGCCGGCAAGAGTTAACGTAGTTAGGCTATTTTATTTTATAACTAGGCTATTTTTTTATGACATTATGATCCAAGAGATTGAAATAAATGATTTGAATTTAACTTCAGTTCGTCAAATCTAACTTTGTTATCTAATATATTTTAAAAAAAAATCAAAAAATGTGTTGGTAAGCGCATAGCTCAAGAACGCCCTGGACCAATTTGGCCAATTTTTTTTTTAATGATATTTCTTAAAGTACGGGGATGGTTGTTACAAAGAAAATATTATTAAAAAATCACGGGCAGGACATTGTCGGCAGGGTCCGCTAGTAAATAATAAATATACAATGGAAAACTATAAAAACAAAGAATAATATAAGAATTAAAGAAGAAAAATTAAATATTAATATAAATAAATATACAACAACATCACATACATTGATCTGACTCCGTGGTAAGTAGCTTAAGCACTTGTGTTACAGATATCAGAATCAACAGTAGTATGTATTACAAATAAACTAATAAATACATGTAACACCCAGACCAGTACAAACAGACATGTTCATGCACACAAATATTTGTACAGTGCGGAGATCGAACCCGCGACCTCTTGGTTAATAGTCAACTTTTTGACCATTACACCAAAGTGGTCGTCAAAAAAAATTTGTGTAGTTCGCTGCTCTGCGGATAAGTGCCCATGAGATACGTATGTAATGGCCCAGACTGGCCACGTCTCCTCTTTAAATGGCCAGACATAATCGCTTTAATGAGGCAACTCTACTCAACTAATTTATTAACGTTGTCTGTAAGAAATTGCTTCAAGCAATAAGACCGCCACAATTTTGTAAATATTTTTTGGATTTTTTCCGTGTGATTCTGTAATAAAAAGTAAGTAGGTAACTTACTAGGGTTACCAACCAACGCGACGTAAAGAAATACTCAGGTTTCGTAAGTAAATAACCGAAGAAGTTGTGCATTCGTAACTAGGAAATAGTGTGCCTAGAAACCTATACTTATTTTCCCACTAGTGGCCGCCCGCGACTTCGTCCGCGTGGAAAGCCTTTATCTTAAAAATTCTTTATGAATTGTAGCCTATATGTTATTCTGATGTATAAGCTATATTGTGGTAAAGTTTCATTCAAATCCATTCAGTAGTTTTTACGTGAAAGAGTAACAAACATCCATACATCCATACATCCATACTTACAAACTTTCGCCTTTATAATAGTAGTAGGAAGTAGGATAAGGCACTCAATGTGTGTCTCAATATCAACCATAATATGACATTATTTCAACATAATGCAATTTGAGAATCAACATAACTTACCACAAGAAGTCACTCTAAAGCAATGGAGAGGGTAGTTTCTTTTTAATTGCATATCTCCAAATTGTACAAAATTTAGGCCATAATAGTAATAATAGTCTTCCTGGCCGATTTCGACCACGGCGGCCAATCTCATCAGAGATCAGCCAACTAAGCAGGAGATATTATAGTGCACTAGTGTAAGCAATACACAGGTGCACTCACCATTCCATCACTCTCAAAGTTCGGTGAGACGGTGAGACGGCAATCCGACATGACCGGAGAGAGATCAGGCGCAGGACCAACGACTTAACGTGCTTTCCCGAGGCACGGGGCTGTAACACCGCCAACTTCCCGACTCCGAGCAGTTTTTGAGAAATTCATGACAGAAAATCTCAGAAACAAATTTGACCTCTCGGAATTCGAACCCAGGACCTCTCGGATGTAAGGCAGAAACTTTGCCACTACACCAACGAGGCCATATTACGGTATAATTGTGTGAAAATAATTTTCAAATACATAATTAAATTAAATATATTGTTTGCATTATTTTTCCCATCCTATCGGTGTTTCACTTTATCCAGGGACACACTGTTTTAGGTTTAGGAAACATCTGCGGACACTGTCGCCGCGACTCGCGACACGTGATTGGTTGTCACGCTGCCACAGGTGTGAAGACAGTATGCCACATACGTGCGCCTGGCTTAATCTTTCGCAAGCAGACAGTCTATGATTTGTCTTTGGCCACATTTGCATGGTTCATCGCTCTGGTACCTTTGCTAATGATGCGTGATGTTGCGTTATCGATCTGCGATCTAGTCTATTAATTGATTTCTTAATCAATTTGCATGTATCAAATGGAGTGCATTGTGTTGTTGTAACGTATTCGGAAAAGCGTTGGAACAAATTAATTGAAATCGGTGCTTAAGAGCCGAGGCATAACAGGCTAGATGACACCACCGATCGTTGACATACTCTTTATTATCTGTCAAAACGGTCTGCCTCCATAGATTTTGTATGGGAATACAAAATCGTGACGACTCGGTTGTGTATCAGAAATCACAGTCAATTGACAGAATATTTATTGAATTTTGTGTGTTTAAAAATTGGTTTCTACAGCTTTTTGGAAATAAACTGGTTGTATAAACTTCATAGGGGCTATGCTGAAATTTGGTACACATACATAGTCTTCAACATTCTGTATTTGTATTAAATTTCATCCAAATCTGGTCAAAAAAGTAGTAAAGGCGTGAGAGCGAAACAAACAGAATTTCAATAATAGAATTTCTGTTTGTTTCGCTCTCTTGTCGTATTGCGGTCGCCACCCTGTATATGGATAATGTTCAACACGATTTTACCAAACAAATAAGATATATGGAATTAAACTTTAATACTTCTACTAAGCATCATAAATACAGGAATTATTATAACTCATAAATAAAGAGTTTGTTTGAGACTGCGAGAGCTTAAGCACACAAAATCATATTAAAATATTCAATGGCGGTTTATCGATTTCCGATCGCGGTATGCAAAATGGCGTAAGTCTTTTATATCGCCTTTTGGGGTTCCGTTAATACAAAGAAAAATGTATCCTATAAAAACTCTGGAAATGTTTCTATTATATTCACATTTAAGTTTGTAGATTCCTATTGGTTAATTGCAGGACAGCCAGGCCGCTGCGGATCGCCTACTTATAGACAAACTGTATGTAGTTCCAGGGATATATCATAAAAACCAATACAACATATTATGTTGATTCGTAAAGTTATGAATGATTGATCAATCCAAAATTACAGTAAGAATGAAAAAAAAGAGTCTAGTGCTAATCACAAGTGCGCTTCAAATTGAACCGAGTCACTCGGCCGAGTACTCGGTATGGCCAGCATGGAACCGAGTAATACTCGGTACTCGGTTAAACTACTACTCGTCCCATCTCTAGTGCCTACGTAACGCTAAAAATAGATTGTCGATATTCCATTAGCACATAAGGCTTCATTAGTTAGATGCTATAACAAATAAAGTAGGGTTCCGTAGTCAATTTTGAAACCGCGCTATTTTGCATTTCTTGCATCATCATCATCTCCCTAGCCGTCAATGTCATCAGTGTAAAGTATATATTTTTATATTATTTATAATTTCGAAAGTATTCATCACAGGATACCCGAAATGTTTTTATTTATTTTTTATTTATTTATTTATTAAGAAACTCTACAGCTTTTTTACAGTTTGTTGACACAATATATACTATAAAATAAATCACTTAAGCCAATTACATAGTTCCATTACATGGTTATTTTAAGAAATCGTACATGACGTGTAATAACTAAGAAACTAAACTCAAACTTTTAAGTAAGAGTTTCCGTGCATTTTTCTTTACGTGAGAGATTTGAAGTTTATAGGTCAAAGACTTTAGAAATTACAGGGGGGGACACCGTGTAAACGATTTTGGCGGGCTATAACTCGCAAATGGTAAAGCTGATAAAAAAGTGTTGTATGGAAACCCTATCTTATTTTTATAGTCCTTTTCAACGATACCCCACACAAGGGGGTGCACTCAAAAAAATAATTCACCCCCCCCCCTCTACATGTATAGGGAGTACCCTTAAAAAGGGGTAATCTTAATTTTTCGTATTTTTAAAAATGAGATCTATATGTGAAGTATCCTCGAACAGATATTCCGCTGTGACAGACTAGGACGGACTGAACGATCTTATAAGGGTTCCTTGTCGGACTACGGAACCCTAAAAATGCTTTAAGCTATGACATAAGTACATAACCTTTCACCCACCCAATCACATAAGATCTAGGTTGAGCACATTCAGCAAAAAGTACAATTATCTCATTGATTACCGCGAAACATCATTGGCCCCGGGGCAAAGATTATGCTCATCTTTGTAGGCTAGTGATGGGGAAAATATCAATATCGATAACAAAAAATATCGATATTCAATATTGAGAATAGAGTTTTGTTACTACTAAGGTTTAAGAAACTGAGTACCTAATGATGTGACTGTTTTGGTTAAGTGAATATATGTTGTTTTTTTTTACAACAACATCACATACATCCGACTTCGTGGTAAGTACTAGGGCGGTTTGATAAGTCCATGACTTTGAAAAGAAAAACATATATTTTGTGTACAAAAACATTTTATTTTTCTACATACTCTCCTTTCAACTCTACACTCTTTTTCCAGCGATGCTCCAATCTCTTCAACCCATCCAAAAATACTTTTTGTCAAAGCCTGCAAAATAGGCCTCGGTTGCAGCTATCACCTCTTCATTGGATGAAAATCTTTGCCCAGCAAGCCATTTCTTCATGTTTGGGAAGAGAAAGAAGTCACAGGGGGCTAAATCTGGTGAATATGGAGGGTGCGGCAATAATTCGTATCCTAATTCGACAAGTTTTGAAGTCGCGACTGCAGACGAGTGGGCCGGAGCATTATCCTGATGAAATAGAACTTTTTTCTTTGCTAGATGCGGTCGTTTCTTCATCAACTCTTCATTAAATCTTTCCAGCAATGCAGCATAGTAAGCACCGATTATTGTCTTGCCTTTCTCCAAGAAATCGATGAAAATAACCCCTTGACTGTCCCAAAATACTGTTGCCATCACTTTACCAGCCGAACATACCGTTTTTGCCTTCTTTGGTGCACGTTCGCCGGTAGAAGTCCACTGCTTTGACTGTTGTATAGTCTCTGGCGTATAATGGTGGACCCACGTTTCATCCACGGTTACGTACCGACGCAAAAATTCACTTGGATTGCGATTATACATAGCCAGACATGCCTCAGAAGTAGTCACGCGTTTTCGCTTTTGGTCGACTGTCAGTAAGCGCGGCACCCATCTTGCAGAAAGTTTTTTCATTCCCAAAATATCGTGCAAAATATGAAAAACTCGTTCAGTTGAGATGTGCACAGCCTCAGCTAACTCGCGTATCTTTACTCGACGGTCAGCCAAAACAATATCGTGGATTTTGTTAACAATGTCCTCAGTGGTTACCTCAATCGGCCTTCCTGGGCGCTCGGCATCATTGGTTGTAATACGTCCACAACGAAACTCAGTAAACCATTTATGTACCATTCCATGAGACGGCGCTGAATCCCCGTAATATTTTTTCAACTTGTCTTCGGTCTGCTTAATGGTTTTCCCGCGTAAAAAATAGTGTTTAATCAAGACTCGAAACTCGGATTTCTCCATTTTCGAAGAACACCTTCACAGCCGCCAAACTTCTTTTGTTATTAAATATTGTTTTCGCGCCATATTTGAAAATAGAATTATTTTAGGTTCGCAAAAATATTACTTTTAAGAAAATATCATTAAAAATAAAAAAAGTTTCTATTCAGCCTGAAAGTCATGGAGTTATCAAAACGCCCTCGTAACTAAAGCACTCGTGTAACAGATATCAGAATCAACAGTGGTTGTTATTAAGAATAAATTTAAATAAATACATATAACACCCAGACCAGTACAAACAGACATGTTCATGCACACAAATGTTTGTACAGTGCGGGGATCGCACCTGCGACCTCTCGGTTAACTTCTTGACCATTACACCAAAGCGGTCAGGTGGTGTTTGATTGAATATGTTGTGCCTCTGTTTAAAAGATCAACTTATTCCAAACATATCATTACCATACGAATTTAATAATATCTATTCTCCTATTAAAACATGTCTTTATTTAAAGTGCTCTTACAAAAATGTATTTCAAATCACACCTATTGTATGTATCCTAAGTTCACAACGTGTGCTAAAAATAAAACACACTTAAAAAAAACGGACTGCCACAGGCGAGAGTCGAACCCGCGCCTCTTGCGAGCCGGGCGATTACTCTAACAATTAAGTTAACTTGACATTTACACCTCGGTCTGAATTTAAACAGCTGTAAAGGTATATTCTTATGTTGTAGGTATCTTACCACCACATTGATGAATCATGGCTGGCTGCAGCCTAAGGAGCACTTAAAGAAATTCGGACCGATGAGTAAGTATCACGGGCTCAATTGGGAGAGCAATCGCCCGGCTTGCGAGAGGTGCGGGTTCGTGTCCCGCCTGTGGCAAACCGTTTTTACTTTAAGAGTGTTTTCATTATTAAAGAAATTGGCATTGATAATGCTAAAAATACAGTAACTCAACGTATGCTAAATTGGAGTATGGCTCGTACCACCTCATGATTGAGGTGAGGCCTGAGCCCAGCGGTGGGACGTACAAAGGCTGATGAGAGGTGCTAATTCGGTGCTGCATATTTATCTTCTATGCATTCGGACAGAGCTATTATGCAGCACTGGACACGCGTCCATATTGTCAAACTAAAATAAATTATAATAATTTTTATATTTATAAATAATTCCATTTGAAATTGAATTGTACTAACATAGTTTTAAGCTTTCATTGTTACTAACACTATATGGACTCTGGTTCGAAATTAACTTTTTTAAAAATCTATAGTCGTACTTAGATACCTCTTCAAAAGATCACTTAAGTTGGGGTTATGAATGTCAAATCAATAAACCACTTTTTACTGCAGATATTTCAGATGGCATACCTACATCTTGGTAATGGTATGTTAATACACAGACATTTAGATAATATATTTCGTGTATTATTCATACATTTCTTTGTGTTACTTTTTTAATTTATTGTGTAATGAATTATGCAATTTTACGCCGGAAGACACCTTTAATGCTAGATATGATTAAAAAAACACATAATATTATTATACGTATATGGAAATATCACAAGCACCGCCAAATATTAACGAAATCATTGATTATTAATGGACACAATTACCTTAATAATATTTTAAGTTTTAATTCAGTCAGTTCTAAGAAGTTCTAGAATACTTTTAACTAAATTATGGTTTTAACAATACTATAGATATCTAAAGGTAAGTAAAATATTTTTTTTTATTTCATTTAATTTTAATCTAATGTAGGTATTTGGTATTTGTATAAATTGTATTTGTGATTATTGCTCTATGGACTTTGTCTGAAATAATTTTTTTTAATCAGATATGTCAATTTTGAAAGCTTTTTTAAATGTTCAATTTCAGGTAGATATTCCGTAAAAATACTTACATATTTTCGTAGAAACTAACTTATTTTTTACGCTCTTAGGTACCTACCTAGCCAACGTTTTCAGTAATTATTATCTCTTTTGATACATGTCAGTAATAGTTTATAATAAATTACCACCACACATTAAAACAATAAATAAAGATACCGAATAATGTAAAACTTTGAAAGATTATTTGACTGTGAAATGTTTCTACAGCATTTGCGAATATTTGGGCATTGCATAGTATTGTAAGCACATATTACTTTTCAGTCATCAATCAGTGACCTTATTTAATTTAGTGTGCCCATACTGTTAATTGTTATTATAATTGAAATTTTATTTTTTATTTTTATACATCTTTATTTGGAAAACAAACAGCTTACACATTTGGCTTGAGAGTAATGCATTTATAATGTTATTTAAATATTGTTCTTAAGTTTTTAAGAAAATAGGCAATTCTTGCGTTTCTAAGATTGCTGTGCCCTCGCCGGGCGTCACTGTACTTTGACATTATTTGTAACTCCTTTTACTCATGTGACTTGCGAAAAAGATTCTGATTCTAAGCAAAGATACCATTGTATAGCTTAAAAACCGATCAAAAAAATTAAATCTTACAATATTATTTATTCACACTAATTTCTTACATAAGATCTCATGAATTTCAGATTGGATTTAACGCCTGAAGTAGAGCTGAAAAATGACAGAAGTGTCACTTCTGTGTCACGTTGTGACATGTATTGTAGGTAAGTCCTGCGACTTCCAGCTTTAGTTTTTACAAGTGGTCACAGTTGGATGTATTTGGGTTCCTGCGCTGGCGTCGTTTAGTGGAAATTTAAAGCAAAATAATCCTTTTTTTCAGCTTTAGTCATGGATTTGCGCAAAGTAACGCCCGATTCCATCAACTATATCAAATCAGCCTGAAGTGAGAAAACAAAGTGTAACTAAATAAAAACTTACGTTCATAAACTTTTGACGTTTCACCCCAAGGGTAACATAAGTGGACTAACTTTAAATGGGTTGAGATAGTCTAAGGGAACAGACTTTCGTACTAACAGAGTAAACGCATTTAGCAAGTATTGGAATAGAAAGCCATGAAAAACTTTTAAAGTTGATTAACTACTTTTGGGACACCTACGCTTATTGACTGCCTCGTTGGTGTAGTGGCAAAATTTCTGCCTTACATCCGAGAGGTCCTGGGTTCGAATCCCAGGTCGAGCCATAATTGTCTCGTGGTTGTATCGGTGCCGCGAGTCGCCGTGTGCGAGCGTTGTAAAGTTTAAACACTTACTAATTGTCACTTTGTATAGATTCCGTTCATATAAATATATCGCTAGGCGCTATCTCAAAAAGCAGCTCGGAGTCGGGAAGTTGGCGGTGTTACATCCCCGTGCCTCAGAAAGCACGTTAAGCCGTTGGTCCTGCGCCTGATCTCTCTCCGGTCATGTCGGATTGCCGTCACACCGAACTTTGAGAGCGATGGAACAGTGAGTGCACCTGTGTATTCCGCTCACACTTGTACACTATAATATCTCCTGCGCAGTTGGCTGATCTCTGTTGAGATTGGCCTCCCTCGTCGAAATCGGCCAGGAGGACTATTTCAACAGAGATCAGCTTATCGACATCCAACTTTTGATTAACTACTTTTGGGACACCTTGTACACGCTTATCAACAACCAACTTACTCCCGGCTCATCAAACATTAGTCCCGCCTCGCGGGAATCGAACCCGCGACCGGTGGTTGAGTAAATATTTAGTCACTATCTTGGTTACTCTACAGTAGAAGTCAAACTTCATACAAGATCTATATGTAATTAATCAAGGCACAGAACAGATTCTGTTAAATCAATGACACTAATCATAAGACTAATATAGAGGAAGTTGGCTGAATGTAATATGCCCATAGAATATGCAGAACTATTGGAACATTGCCTTACATCTGGCTATTTACTGTGGGACAATGAATTCTATGTACAAGTAGATGGTGTTGCAATGGGCTCTCCAGTTTCACCCGTTGTCGCAGACATTTTTATGGAAGACTTCGAGGCCTGAGCTCTTAGCACAGCACCTGTAACACCTAGGTTTTATAAATGGTACGTAGATAATACTTTTACAATTTTACCCACAAATTTAGTTTCTGTTTTTCTAAATCATTTAAATTATGATTGAGAAAAACAGAAACTAAATTTTACAGCTTTTTGGAAATAAATTGGTTTTGCTAGTTTCGTCGAGGTTATGTTTTTAAAACACAATGGTCTTGGAAATATTTACGATAGGTGTCATCATGCCTTTTCTAAGTAATTAATATGCATTATTTTGTAAGTAAGTATACCTTTCAATGTCCATGGCCAATTCGCTGACAGTATCAAGTCGCAACGACAGTATACTATACGTGTGCCTTGTCCTTTACTTACTACATAAACTTTAATAACTTTAAGGGCCTTCTTAAAGATAGGATCTCTAGCAAACAAAAAAGTATTTGCGAATATTTATAATAATAAATATACAACAACATCTAAAACATTGATCTGACTCCGTGGTAAGTAGCTTAAAAACTTGTGTTACAGATATCAGAATCAACACTGGTATTACAAATAAACTTTAAAAAAATACATATATAACACCCAGACAAGTACAAACAGACATGTTCATGCACACAAATGTTTGTACAGTGCGGGGATCGAACCCGCAACCTCTTGATTCTTGTGTCTACACCAAAGTGGTCGTCATGATCAAGAAGTTGACTACAAACTATGAATGTTTTACTGATTCTGCATATTTATTCCTTCTAAAACAAAAGTAGTAATATTTTAATAATAAATAGAAAATTATACGGAACCGTCACTGCTTAGCAGACGCGCACTTGACCGGTTCTTGTTTCTTATGTCAACCATATTTAAATAATCAAAAGTGACCATGTCATAGGTCAGACTGACATACATTATTATCCATCCACTTTCTCTTGAGAGCGTTATCGTGAAACTTACGTCACATATTGTTACTTAACATTATGTATTACTTAAAGTGATCGTCTACAACTGACGCTAGAGGCAAAGTTTTGTTAAGTCAAAACTTGAAAGGTTAAGTGGATCTTAATTGTGGGGTTCGGACGAAGACAAATCTAAATGTACTGTATTTACTGTACTGTGTAATGCATATTTTTAAACAATTTATTCCAAGCTTTAATTTAAGACTAAGTTGAATTTTAAACTCCCACCCAGTCCAAAGATATTCAAGTGCAAAGTAAAAAACTACTAACTACTAGTAACTATACTGTAAATTTGTCCACAGTGGCAGGGTACAGTTGACCCTTAATTTCAAATTCAAATTTCTTTATTTTGCATAAATACTCGTAGAACAAAACAGATGTCATTAATAATAAAAGTCCCTCACTATTCACCAGACACTGGCATGTAAAATGTATATAGTTAAATGTCAGTATAATAGGCTTGTTTCCACTATGAAAGAAATATTCAAAAACTGATCTTCTCTAAAATAATTCATAATTTCAGATGCCTTTACACTAATATTTTTCTGCAGTTCGTATTATTTGATTTTTAATTGGAATTCAAATGATAATTAGTCACTCAGTCGGCATTGCACGCGATGACGTCAAAGTGTGTTATTCCCATACAAACTCTATGAAGAAAAGCGTTTTGACAGTTGATAAAAAGTACGTCAACGATTGGTGGTGTCAACTACCGTATATCCGAATCAATTAAATCCAAAGTTGTTTAATTATGTCAAAATTGTTCCAATTCTTACTCCTGTCAAAATTGAAACTATTTAAATATTCGTCAATTGAAAAGAAGCATTTCTCAAAGAGACAGTATTTCAGTGTTTTCTTAAAAACATGTAATGGTAAGGACTTCGGAGTCGGACATTATTGATGATTTCACGACAATAATGTATTTTTTATTCATATGTACTTAGTTTCATTAGCTTCAAGTTAGCACCACATTTACATGCGTTGAAACCATACAAGTTGTTATGTTTAGTATTTAAGCAAAAGAGAAATAGGTACAAATGGCCCCTGCCCTGGGTCAGTTGTACCAGATAAATCATGAAATTATACTTATCAGATAATTATTGTTATTTGAGCCACCGTATATTACCAGACAAGCTATTTATTCAATTAGCAACAAAACGAATTGATTTTCTCAAAACTAATTGAATAAAATTTTTTGGTCCGATACACATTTAGTTAAAATCTGATCATCAATGTGGATGTAAATTAGGAAACTCCTCAAAAATCAACAGAAAAACGTCTGCGGTTAAGTTTTTGTTTTAAAATCTTAAGGTTTTCAAGTATTTTCATAATTAAAGTCATATTTTCAAATCGATCAAAAATAATGATGGTGAATTCCTCAATCAAAAGAGTTCAGGGAATCTTTCACCACAGTTCTTGGTCATACTACTGGGGTACGATGATACTTACCAATAATGATTCATACGTGGCCACTAAAAAGGTATAAATAATTAATAAACAATAAAAGCTACTGGTTTTCTAACGCGTAGGCCGCGTTCATTTCTTACGTTCATTCTTCGTTCTTCAGTTCATTACTAACGTTAATACGAGTATCAAATGGACTGTTAAGGTATGTATGTGTTGTATGTATGTATTGTATGTATGTATGTATGTGTCTTCCAACTTATTACCTTTGTTAAGATAAAAAGCAAAAAAATTTGCCGTCGGCAACGATTTGATCTCACCCACGCATTTGTTTGACGTCCTTTCATTAAATAAAAATATATATTTTTACTAACATAGATTTACTAACATAGTTTTATAAGATTTAATTGTTACTAACACTCGTTATGGGCAATGCCTGATAAATAATTATATTTTTATTTTATTTATTTATTATATATTTATTATTTATTTTACATTATTCATGGGATAAGTAGATAAATAAATGAATATATACAAAAACATCACATACTCCGTGACTGACTATATACTCGTATATCTGATTCCGTGGTAAGTAGCTTAAGCACTTGTGTCAGATACAGAATCAACAGTGGTATTATAAATAAACTTAAATAAATTGGTACATACGAACCCGCGACCTCTTCGTTAATAGTCAACTACTTGACCATTACACCAAAGTGGTCGTCAAAAGATTTCATAATCAGCGTATATACGTCCCACTGCTGGGCACAGGCCTCACCTCAACTATGAGGTGGTGCAAGCCATACTCCACCACGCGGGCTCAGTGCGGATTGGTGGAGGGGTGTGTGTAAGGTAAGTGACTAACCTTACTGTCAGATGTTATTAAGCCTCCCGAGGGCTTCTGACCAGACTAATATCAATCGATATTAACCGGGACCAACAGCTTAACGTGCCTTCCGAAGCACGGAGATGCTTGTAAATAGACGTCACTTGTATAGTCAGAATGGTCACCCATCCCAAACATGACCGCGCCGTAGGTTGCCTAACTTTTGGTATCACTACCAAAGCGCTGCAACCATTGCGCCACAAGCACGTCAAAAGATACTTGTAGTTTATTTAACTAAGAGTTGTTTTTAACATTGTGTACCTGAACAAAATATCACAGAAGCTTAAAATATAAAGCTTAGGTAAATGTATACCTAGACTATCTTACTCTAGATAAAGTAAGTACCTATAACAGCATCAAAGTTCAAAGTAGCTTAATTCTCAAGCTCTCTAAAGGTTAAAGTGTGGTGACCATGATATTAAAAGTATTAGAACAATTTAGACTAACGCTTTCTTTAAGCTTATAACTACGAGTAGTAGACCCTGCAGACGTTGTCCGGCCCGACGTTTTTAGAAAAAAAAATAACTTTTTCATATATTTTTTATATGAAATCCTTGTCCTGACAATAAAAAAACTTTGGTGCAGTATGAAGTTATACGCGTACATACATACATACATGTGGCGACCTCTACCGTTCGCCATCACAAGCGCATGCCTAACGGTGGATAGCACGACAGCGAGCGCTGATACGGCTCCATAGGCTAGATGGCGCTGTTAGCCGATTAGAGATTAGATTAGATTTAGATCCAGAATATTATACATAGACAAATCAAGACGATATTTAACCCGTTAACTGAAATAAACAAGTGTCATGAGTTGACAAGTGCTCTCAGTCGTATTAGAATTGACAGTTCCGATTGGGATAAAAATGAAAAAAAAAATAGTTTATGTTTAGTTATACAAGGTGTAACAAAAAACCCCGTTATAACTGAAAGGTGTTGTTGTGCCCGGAAAACTGCACAACAATCCCAATGATACCTTAATCAAAATCTCAAAAAAAAAAATTGTACCTCCCATACCAAATTGCCAATCAGCTGACCGATTTACTATGGGAGAACCATAAGATTTTTTTAAGATTTCGACCTAGGTTTCTTAGCGAAAGTTGTTCAGGTTTACGGGCACAACAACCACCCTTCAGTTATAACGGGGTTTTTTGTTACACCTTGTATAGACACACACACACACACACATATACACACTAATACGTACGTTAATTGTAGTATTGTTTTAAACTAGAAGCCTGTTAATTTAGATAGTAAGGTTTATATTTTGTAGCTATGGAAGAGGGAAGGCACCTAACACAGGCAAAACTTTGCTTAAAAGGTGTCTTCGATCATTATTAATATATTGTAAAAATTTGGTTACTGCAATAAATAATTTTTAATATTTTTTTAAATATGGATACAATGTAGAAACCTTGCAATTCATCACCTAGCGGATTTTGACTGCTTTAGGCCCCGTTGGTCTGTCAATCTATGTGCGGCATCGTAGCACCTGAATAAAAAAACTAATTTTAGTGCATTTTTTTCGAAAGCCTTATTGTGATATCGAGTCTATACTTTTGTCCTACAAACTAAACACCTGTGGTCACTCCCAGCAAGTGCAACGTTTAGCCGCGCCTTATGTTATTATCCGCCATCTAACAAAGACGATGGTTTTCGGTGTGATAAATCTAGTAGAATTTGCATTGTGAATTTAAAACACACTTAAAAGAAAAATGAAACTCGAACCCGCACCTCTCGCGAGCCGGGCGATTGCTCTCCCAATTGAATCATGGCTGGCCGCAGCCTAAGGAGCACATAAAGAAATTCAGACCTATGAGTAAGTGTCACGGTAGCTCAGTTGGTAGAGCAATCGCCCGGCTTGCGAGAGGTGCGGGTTCGAGTCCCACGCCTGTGTCGGTCTGTTTTTTACTTTAAGTGTGTTTTAATTACACATTGTTAAGAAATTTGCATTGTTAATGCTAAAAATTAAGTAACTTTATCTAAAATTTCATTTTGCACTGAAATCCTAGGTTAATTTCCAAGTTACTACCTACTTACTATCTGTGAAAATTGTTCTATGATCATATATCTGCACTAGTTTCTCCATCAAATTCGCTTGGTTTAAGTCCTAAGAGGTATGGTTGATGGAATCAGGCGTTACTTTGCGGAAATCCGCTTGACTACAGCTGAAAAAGAGGATTATTTAGTGGAAATTTAAAGCAAAAACTTCGTTTAGTGGAAATTTAAAGCAAAATAATCCTCTTTTTCAGCCTAAGTAGTATGAGTAAAATTTTCAAGTTCCGAAGTGTTTGTTGAGATATTTTTTTAAAATTGTAAAATCGTTATTCGTAATGGTTCTAATGTGATACTTCCTAAAACTGAGATAAATAAAAATAATTAGGTAAATAGTTTGCGCCATATTTGACGATCAAGATAGCACTGTTTCGACAAATGCTAAAAAACGGTTGGATGGATCTAGAGGTATAAAAATAGCGGTGACATATTATGGACAGAGGGACAGACGCAGGAACGGTTTCTGAATTATTTTCATTTGGCTACGATGCCCAAAATACGCGTAACCTTTAGAAGAAATAAAACGTAGCTGGTATTTTTCCAAGTATTTTCTATCTCTGGTTTAGGTGTGAAAGCGGTAATTAATTCTTCGAGAGTATTTATTTCTCTACGCACACAATCTAGATAAGGTATTCTTAAAATACTTGATGTCAATGAACTTCACTAAGCTGCTCAACAACCACAAAAAACAAAGAATCGACAAGTAATCTGCAATATCAATTTGGTTAGCTTTTTAAAACTGACCTTCCGCCAAAAATAACGTCATAATCGACCATAAACAATATCGTTAACCGTTTGCGCGGGGAAATGCAAGGTCGACGACCTTGAAAGCGACATCTTAAATGCATTTAACATTGGACAATCGTGTACAAAATTGTCGTTACGTGTCAGAAGATTAATTAAAATGGACAAAACGTGTTAACACCGTGCACGATTAAGTTTCCGCATTACTTTAACTGCCGATGGATCTTTAAAACCTTCGCCTGTTTCAAAACCTCAATTTTTTATCCTTCATCGATATACTTTAATTCCCTACTTATTCTAGCTTTTCCGTAGGTACTTTAAGCTGACTACTATAACTTCAGACAGGTCACCTAGACTAGTGTTAATCTTTATTTTCACTAGTCTAGGTCTTAATTACAATTTCTAATAAACTCATCTTATTTTATTGCTGGATATCGCATCCAGGTCTCACTCTGAGTTTTTAAACTCGAGAACTTAAGAGTTCCTGATTCGGTGACCACTAGTTATTTTATAAATACAGCTATTTCTGAACCATTAAGATGAAACAGAATAAACAAGAACACTCACATTCAATAAAATATTATTTGTTTGTTTTCTACCCTTATACATTATTAATGACTATGTTATGTCAGGTCATGTAATATAATGTAAGTTATTTAGAGTAAGTAGGTACACTTATTTTTAGACATTCTGGTATGTGGCAGTCAGGCAGGCAAGAGCTAGTCATTTTAAGCAAGATACGTGTTCTTTTTTCTAAATAACGAGTTAAATACCACCAATTTATTCATCTTAGATATTTAATCTTTAATTATCAATGTGACAGCCTCTCGCACAATAGGCTTTGTATTTACTGCTGTGAAAAACACACTTTAAAATTATTTAAATAAAATTGGTTGCCTGTAAAGTCGGTATACGCGCGAAAGTTTTACGTGACAACGACTCTGAGTGGTAAAATAATTTTAATGTGAATATTCATTCGTATTGTTATACGAACCGGTGTGTATGCCTATCTCTCTCTCTCTCTCTCTCGCTCTGTCTCTCTCGCGCGAAACGTTAGCGGAGCAGCGTAACGCAGTTTCTTGAGGTGTCACCCGGCAAACCAATTTATAAGACGTTGTCACGTCAATATTATGCTGATGAAATGAATGAATAGTTTTTTATATAATTAAATAGAAGCTTTGGCTTTACTCTTAAAAAAGTGATTTATCTCAATAAATAAAATGAAAAAAAAACAGCTCACGTATTCTGCTTTTTCTTGTAAATCTTCAAATCCTTAGACCCTAGTTGTACACAACAGAAATAAAGAAAAAATGTAGACAGTACGTGTTTTTTTTTTAAATTTAATTACATTATTACCATGGTCGGTAATTTACCACCAAAAGTCATTTCTGTAAATAGACTCACAGGGGCCATTTTTACACGTCCCACAAAAACCCTGCCACAGCTTCGGGACAATGGAATGGGACGGTTTGACGAACACTTTGGTCAAGAAGTTGACTATTAACTAAGAGGTCGCGGGTTCGAGTCCCGCACTGTATGTACAAACATTTGTGTGCATGAACATGTCTGTTTGTACAGGTCTGGGTGTTATATGTATTTATTTAAGTTTATTTGTAATACCACTGTTGATTCTAATATCTGTAGCACAAGTGCTTTAGCTACTTACCACGGAGTCAGATCAATGTATGTGATGTTGTTATATACATATATAAAAAATGGACTGGTGCCGAGCAGAAGCTGCCATCACCTACTGTATTCTAGCCTCATTGTTTTGTGTGTAGTATTATCGCCACTTGTCACACGGCTACAAATACAAAATCAATACTCAGATATGTAATGTATGGAGGTATTCTATTGAATCTCTTTGTACGAATGTGCATTCCGTGTTTATAAGTAGACACGTGTGGATGGAGTCATTGAACATGAATAGAGATTATAGTCAACCAGGGTAATTGTAAACACTCTATTTTTTTTTGGTACCATAATTTAAGTTTTATGATTTATATTTTTTTATTTACAAATAATATAATAAAATTTTATGTATTACTATAGTTGGGCGTGTAATCTATAATTTGATATATATGTTTATTAAATTAATGAGTAAATATAATCTCTAAATCGGTGTTTACAATTACCCATCAATATTTTTACAAAATATCAATTTTGGGGCAATTGGAAACATGTAATTCAGTATCTGTAAGAGATACAGCTTATATATTCACTTAATTTTGATGGACACTTAATATAAATCTAAATAAAGATAAATCAATCTCATTCCTTATCAAGTGGGTAATTGAAAACATTTTGTGTTGCGCTTTCGATATGGCTAAAAAAATATCTGGGTAATTGGAAACAAAGCAGTCACTTAAGGGTAATTGTAAACAAGCTAGACTTATTATATTTAATTGTGTATGTGGTAAATGGAAACAATTTAAAATTAATTGCAAAACCTTTATTGTGAGATAAAAAAAGACAAATGTGACATATTTTTTAATATTTAAATCAGCGTTTAAGCCCGTTCAAATACGTCAATTGGCTTCTCAAATTTATACAACATTCTTTCTCCTCTTAATATAATGCGAGGTTCACTTACAATCCCTAAACCATCATCATATGGCACATCACTTTTGTCATTCTCATTAAGTGCGTACAATGTTTTGGAACTGTCCATACATTTCAGGGATGTAACTTGTATCTCCATTTCTTCACCATCAACAGAATCCATCATACAAAGATATTTATAAGTCGTAGTCATTCGTTTTCCACCTTTAAATGAAACCAGAACAAAATTTCCACATTCTGGATTTTTAGCCTTATTCGGTTTATCGAATTCTGTAGTATTTTCCAATTCATTACATAAATTATAATCGCTGTTATCACTCTCAATGTATTGTACAGCATCAACTACATCCTCTTCTGACGTATACATATCAACATTCCTTTCTTTCAGTCTCTGTTTTTTAGTTTTTGGTTCTTCTGCATTAACCAACTTTTTTTGTCGCATTTTACCTTTCTCTTTCATGTCAACTTTTTTCTGAATTTTATTTCCAGTCTTTTTTTCTGTTTGTCATCTTCAGCCTTTTTAAGTCTTTCTTTTACTTCATTAGTTGTTAGGACTTCACCAAATGCGCATTGTTTGAGTCTAGGTATTACCGGTTTCTCACTGGCTTAACAACATTAAAAATGTTCTCTAAGTGCACTTTACTCGGTGATTTCATTTCTTCTTTGAATGGTGTCTTTAATACCTTGCTTTCAACATACTCTTTTACTAGTAACTTCAGCTCTTCCTTTAAACATGGGTGGCCCATTTGGGCTCTCGTCTTTAAACACGATGCAATGTATTCTTCCACATTTTCTGCTTTTTTAACACCAGCACCCATTCGCTCTATATTTATTTTTCTTCCCTTTATTCTATCAAATATTACTTTAGTGGGTATATTGTACGTTTCTGCTGCCTGTCTATACGTTTTTCTCTTTTCTTCAACATCTTTTACGGCATTATAAAGATCCTCTAAAGTGTATTTCGTGTCACGTTTACGGACATAAACACGTGGCATTTTTATATAACCTGAAATAAAATGTTTACTTTTACCCATCTTCATCTTCCTTGCATATATATTAAACGTTTTCAATTACCCCATCAGTTTACAATTAACCCAAATGCTGTTTACAATTGACCCAATATCATAATATTGATGGGTAAATGTAAACATGAATTTGTAGCGTGGCGGTTGAATTTAAGCGTTCAAAAGCAAAAAAAAACCAAAGATAAACCTATTATTAATTGTTCAATACAACAGCGGTTTACTTACTTTTATTTTTTTTTAAACAAAATGTAATCGTTTTGTTATTTATTTAAACTAAAAATCACGTTTTAGACCCGCGTTTTTGCAATCACACACAGTTGCTTTTCTGTTGACTCCATTTTCAATTTTGACAGCTGCAGCCATAGACTATAGAATATACTTGCGTTTTATTACACGCAACTTAATATTTTGCGTGCATAAATATGAAATACGACGAGTGTTACCAATCACCCCTGTTTACAATTACCCTGGTTGACCCTAATTGTTTACTTTTAATTAATTGTTAGCGATAGGTTTTATTTATAATATACAAAAAAGTCAGGTTTTCCTTTCCGGCGCAATAAATCCAGAACGGCTGAACCGGTTTGAATAATTTTAGTCTCGAAATATTAGTAGTTTCTAGACAGAAAAGTTTTCAGAAAATAAAAAAAACGCAATGGGCAGGACAACGTCTGCCGGGCCTGCAAGTCGTTAGTAAATGAAACTAGGTAATCTTTAATACATTGTGTAATAAGTCCACATACATACATAGGGTGGTACATAGGTAAGTACACACACGTCTTCCGCGTCAGGTACGGCTCTGCCCACACCCCAGTACTTCTGCTCACCCTGCGATTGCTAACAGAATAGACTCTATTCTGTATGCAAGATTTTCGCGGTAAGAGCTTAATCAGTACAGTAATAATTTAGAAGAAGTTCTGTGAATTGCTGTGTGGATCGGTATATTAAATACAAATAATATTGTTTTAATATATTTTCTTTTATGTTAAAAAGAATGAAAGTGGTTACATTTTCTGTTGATCTGGTTTTAATTTACTGAAATAGCAAATTAGAGAGAAAACTGACCCTCAATAATTATAATAATAATAGTACTCCTGGCCGATTTCGACCACGGCAACAGAGATCAGCCAACTACGCAGGAGATATTATAGTGCACAGGTGTGAGCGCAATACACAGGTGCACTCACTGTTCCATTCACTCTCAAAGTTCGGTGAGACGGCAATCCGACATGACCGGTGAGAGATCAGGCGCAGGACCAACGGCTTAACGTGCTTTCCGAGGCACGGGGGTGTAACACTGCCAACTTCCCGACTCCGAGCTGTTTTTGAGAAATTCATGACAGAAAATATCAGAAACAATTTTGGCTCGACCTGGGATTCGAACCCTGGACCTCTCGGACGTGAGGCAGAAACTTTGCCACTACACCAACGAGGCAGTCAAATAATTACTAATACCCTTATTTAAAAACCCCCCGAAAGAGCAGGCAAACAGCTGGGCAACCTAAATGGTTGGACGGGTTTTGACCAGCTTTAGCCAATAACCACTGTGATTAAATTATCTTTCTTTAAAAAAACACACTTTGAAATCGATCTGTCCGTTCATATAGACAGACACACATTTAACACTAATACCTATACACACACAAACAGACATAGTGGTCCAACTTAAAACACCTAAAACTTATAATTTAAAACCCCTCTTTTCCGCCGCGAGTTATAAATATTCTTACGGGACAAATTAGATGCTGCTTTTTAGTATAAACATAATATTTTTGATATATATAAAATATTAGATATATTATTTATTAATATTAGTATCCGCTAGTAAATATTATATGTATATTATACGTATATTTACTAGCGGACCCGTCAGACGTCCTCCTGCCCGCTGTTTTTATATATTTTCTTATCGTTTAAACCTTCCCTAGACAACCACGAATATTTCAAGGCTAATATTATTCAAATTTGTTCAGCCGTTCTCGAGTTGTAGCGAGACTAACGAACAGCAAGTCATTTTTATATATAAGACTAGCGGACCCGGCAGACGTAGTCCTGCCCGTTGATTTTTTTATTTTTTTATCTTTTAAACCTTCCCTGGACTTCCACGAATAGTTCAAGACCAAAATGAGTGAAAACGGGTCAGCCGTTCTAGAGTTTTAGCGAGACTAACGAACAGCAATTCATTTTTATATATAAAGATTATCATTTATAATGGTAAGTATTATTAGTAAAATTCGGGAAGAGAAATACCCGAAAAAAAAATGTTCGGTAATAGCGATCAAATCTCCTGCCTTGCTTTCATTGATTAGCCTTAACACTCACTATAGGGCCCGTGACCGCAAGCCTAAACTGTTCTCACTTCAGGTGTACCGTAACAACACTTCATATTACTACAACCCAGTAGTTATAGTTAGGATGTGTCGCCTCTACAATGATATATCCCAGGAATATCCAGATGGTGATATTCTGGGTTCTGATCCAAATGACTTCTGCAAATTCATTCGTGAAATTCTGCTGCTTCTTCTGCTGCGTGAATTGCGCTGTACGTAGGAGACCAATTACTTTAGAAGTCCCTACTTGCTTTTGTTCTGGTTTAAGGTATAAAATTTGTAATTTTTCTATCGTAATATGCTTTTCACCGCGCCAATTAGTTCGAGTGTTTATGATTTAGCATAATTTGTAACTCATTGTATTGTATTTCATAAACACATGTTTTGGCGTACAGTTTAGTACTTAATCATATAATTTTAAGGAAACTTTTATCTCCACAACCGTAAACTGTTTTGTGTTAATAAATAAAATAAAAATAGCACTTTGATATTGACTGTACTTCAATGTAACCAGTTATTGCGCGGACCATGGCGAAAAAATTTTTACAACGGCAGTATTGGCATTACGTAGAACTTACATGTCTTCCTCTGTTTGGTTTTGATCTAAGCATAACATATACTTAAAACATAAGTACTTCTTTAATTGTAGCCTTGGATTTCATCTAGGGCCACACAATCCTGGGTTAAATCTCTTCATGTGACTTGGCTTAAGCAGATAACTTCAGAAATCAAAAATATTCTTATAAAAATAAATAGCTGTTCGTTAGTCTCGCTAAAACTCGAGAACGACTGGACCGATTTGAATAATTTTAGTCGCAAAATAATCGTGGAAGTCCAAGGAAGGTTTAAACGTGAAAATTAATTAAAAACTGGCAGGACAACGTCTGCGGGTCCGCTAGTCTTTATATATAAAAATGAATTGCTGTTCGTTAGTCTCGCTAAAACTCGAGAATGGCTGAACCGATTTGAATAATTTTAGTCTTGAAATATTCGTGGAAGTCCAGGGAAGGTTTAAAAGATCTAAAACTAAAAAAAAGCAACGGGCAGGACAACGTCTGTCGGGTCAACTAGTCTTCTTATAAAAATAAATTGCTGTTCGTTAGTCTCGCTAAAACTCGAGAACGGCTGCACCGATTTGACTTAATTTAGTCTTGAAATATTCGTGAAAGTCCAGGGAAGTATTCAACGGTGTGAAAATATTTAAAAAAAAAGCGAAAGCAGCGGGCAGGACAACGTCTGCCGAGACCGCTAGTAATTAAATAAAAATAAAAATATACCAAAAAAAACTTAACTCGGATTTTTACTGGAAACTACTCACATGACATTGATCTAGTTTTAAGAAATTGTAGTCAACATTTAAGATGTGAGTAGATAATTTGTCAACAATCTTCTCTCTATGACTTGACGAATTCCTTTCGCGAAAGAAAGTAAAAATTAGATCAGATTAGATAAATTCTTCATTGCACACTATAAAAAGGCCAGATTACACATATATATATACATATATATATATATATATATATATATATATATATATATATATATATATATATATATATGTACAACGTAGGCGGTCTTATCGCTAACAGTGATTCTCTGTCTGACAACTTACAAGCACAAGTTAAAAAGCTTAATAAATAAAAAACTGTTTTGTTTTTCCGTTCGGCAAAAAAAAGGTTTTACGATTAAGTCCACCAATTCTCGTGCAATCAAGTTATTAAAAAAGTCTAGCTGACCCGTTGCTGAATCTAGCAAACGTTGTATTGCCATATAAATTATTGTGGACCCTTATCACTAAGGGGTATGAAAAATAGATGTTGACCGATTCTCAGACCTACTCAATATGCTCACGAAATTTCATAAGAATCAGTCAAGACTTTTCTCCTCCGAAAAGTCGAACGAACATTGTGACACGAGAATTTTATATAATAGAGATAATAAGATTGTCGTAAAAACTTACTCAAAGACTGATTTTAATTACTTAATTACTGTCACACTGACAGGTCTTTTCTGGTCTGACTTACTATGGTAACACTTCGGATGACAGCTGTCATCCGAAGTGTTACCAGCCTTAAAAAAAAACTTTGACTGTAACATCTAGACTACAAAGTTTTCGGAATATAATAACAGCTTCGATTCAAAGTTTACAAACTTGTCCCAAGCAAGTTACAAGTAGTTTGTGATTAACATCGTTTACATCCAAGGACCATAGTTACGCATTCTGAAGGACTTCTTAACCTTCAAACATAGCCCTCTTCATGGAAACCAAGGCGTGGAAATATTGTTTTAAACTCTCATGGTCACCTTTAGCGGAAGTTTTTTTATGAAACAATCAAAGACAAACGGATTTCTTCTAATAACAAGTCACAGGAATGTTATTCTGAGATTTGGACTGTGGCAACCAACCAACCACGACCAACTGGCGTTGGTGTTGTGGCAAAGTTTCTGTCTTACATCCGAGAGGACCTGGGGTCAAACCCCAGATCGAGCCAAAATTGTTTCTGAGATTTTCTGTCATGAATTTCTCAAAAACAGCTCGGAGTCGGAAAGTTGGCGGAGTTACACCCCCTTCCCTCGTAAAGCACGTTAAGCCGTTGGTCCTGCGCCTGATCTCTCTCCGCTCATGTCGGATTGCCGTCTCACCGAACTTTGAGAGTGATGAACAGTGAGTGCACCTGTGTATTGTGCTCAAAATTGTGCACTATAATATCACCTGCGTAGTTGGCTGATCTCTGTTGAGATTGGCCGCCGTGGTCGACATCGGCCAGAAGGACTATTATTCTGAGATTTGATACTCTTAACAAACCTGTCTATGAATTCTAATTTTCGAGCAATGTGACATTTCGCTACATACATGACGGGGTTTCTATACGAACGGGACTAGAATAGACGAGATATTATGCCAAAGTCAAAAAAAAACAAAAAAAAAACGCTTAGTTACATAGATACAATAACCAAAATATTTCAGCTAGAATTGCGTACCACGCTAAATGAACAAAATATTATTGTGTTACACATTTGTAAACTCTTGTCACGGTTATAAGAATATTTACATAACAATTTAGTTCTCTACAAGAATTCACGTCACGTTTTGAGTTATTAACCCTTTACTACCGATCTGGTACCAATTTTACCACTTACGCCGAGGTGACGTCTTACAGACGGGCGATATAAAAAAAAAGTATTTTCATCGTAATAATTTAATTTAATATTTCAGGTAGTATAATTTGAGGTTCTAAACAAAAACCACTCCAAAACAAAAGTACAAATAAGCTTTATCCGTGAGATCAACAGAGTCACATCAAAATTTTTAGGTACTTGCTTCTCTCTCAATATTTTTTACAGAAGCAAAAATAAATTTTAAAAATCATATTTTCCATATGTTTCCATGAGATAGAAACAAAAATAGTTACCACTAAACAAAATAAAAATTACAGCACTTAAAAACAGCAAATTCATTGGCAGCCTCTGTATACTAAATTCTCAACATTAGGTGAATTCATAAGTCTTTTTCATTTACGCTACGGGGCTGGTTATTTTATGCATAAATGCACAGTCAATAGAGATTTAGCTGCAAGATAAAAAACGAAGAAACCTTCTCCTTTTTTTTGAAGTTTTTCAAACAGATCCGGTCGCATTAGAAAATTCATAAAAAAATACGAAAACCGTAAAATTTCGAAAAACCTGAGAACATACATAGGGATGATTCAGATACTTCTCAACAAGACGCACTTAAAAAATTTTTGGACGTCACTGCTCTATCCACCCGATGATACCTATAAGACACTATTGAGCTACCTACACAAATACCGAGGTGACAATTATTAGACGCAGAATAGTTTTGTACATAGTGACGTCTGTCAAACGTAAATTGCTCCGTTACAGGCACCTTTGCACTCCTCGCGCTCGTGAAGCCGACTGTAGCTTCAAATTGGCCATTTGGGAAGGAAGCTGGAGACCTTCAACGCGCCTTGCATCACAAAATATTGATAAAAGAAAAAGTCGTACGTTTGTGAGACGTATAGCTCGGTAGTTAAAGGTTAAGCATTCAAAATCAGCTGTATTGTCACTTGGGAATGAAAAATTAAGTTAAGTAACACACCATAGTAGTGGTTAAATTGTAGGTATACTTAATCTGGGTAGGTACCTAGGTCTTTTGTTTTTCTATTTCATTCGATTACTCAAAACCAACAGATAAATATCTATTAGGTCATCCATATTAAAAGATATCGAGAAACTGAGAAAACAACACCATTTTAGTAAAATAAAGTTAGAGAACAAAAATATAAAAAAATAGGTAATTCAATCATAAACTATAACATTTGTTGAGAACTTCAAAATATCAAATCTAGCCAAGTGAAAACCTTTTAATTTACACGCTTATATGTATTAGCTCGGGCTGTATGACGTCATGTATGTATGTAACGGAATCTTAAGCTTAATTTTCACCAACTTCCAGAAATCGGATTAATTTGCAACTTTGCACACTTATCAAGTACCGATGACAAAGCTTTAATTTGATAAGAGTTTTCCATCACCCTTATTAACTGAGTAAAAAGAAAAAAAAACACGCTATCATTGCTAATAAACTAAAAAAGAGAAAATATGTTTTTCTGAGTGCAAAGAATTTATATTACAGTAGAGTAAGAAGCGTGCGGTGCTTCAATCATTAATTATTGGCAACTATAAAAAGAGAACTATGAAAACGGCGTAAAGTGCACCCCACGCTGTAATATAAATTAAATATATAATAATAAATAAATAAATATTTCACAACAATCACACCAATTCTCTAGTCCCAAAGTATGCTACGAGGCTTGTGTTATGGGTACTAGACAACGGATAAACATACTTAAATACCTTTTTTTGTTGTAAATAAATACATATTATACATAGAAAACACCCAGACCAGAACAAACACACGTGTTCATGCACACTTATGCTTGTACTGTGCGGGGATCGAACCCGCGACCCTTGGTTTTAGAAGTCCGACACGTTGACCACTTCACCAAGCGGTCGTCACATCAACAGTGGTATTACAAATAAACTTAAATAAGTACATATAACACCCAAACCTAGTACAAACAGACATGTTCATGCACACAAATGTTTGTACAGTACGGGGATCGAACCCGCAACCTCTTGATTCACAGTCAACTTCTTGACCATTAAACCAAAGTGGTCGTCATGTTCAAGAAGTTGACTATAAACTATGAACGTTTGTACTGATTCTGCATGTTTATTCCTTCTAAAACAATAGTAGTAACATTTTAGTAATACATACAAAATTATACGGAACCGTCACTGCTTAGCAGACACGCACTTGACCGGTTCTTGTTTCTTATGTCAACCATATTTAAATAATCAAAAGTGACCATGTCATAGGTCAGACCGACAGACATTATTATCCATCCACTTTCTCTTGAGAGCGTTATCGTGAAACTTACGTCACATATTGTTACTTAACATTATGTATCACTTAAGGTGATCGTCTCAAACTGACGCTAGAGGCAAAGTTTTGTTAAGTCAAAACTTGAAAGGTTAAGTGGATCTTAATTGTGGGGTTCGGACGAAGACAAATCTAAATGTACTGTATTTACTGTACTGTGTAATGCATATTTTTAAACAATTTATTCCAAGCTTTAATTTAAGACTAAGTTGAATTTTAAACTCCCACCCAGTCCAAAGATATTCAAGTGCAAAGTAAAAAACTACTAACTACTAGTAACTATACTGTAAATTAGTCCACAGTGGCCGGGTACAGTTGACCCTTAATTTCAAATTCAAATTTCTTTATTTTGCATAAATACTCGTAGTACAAAAACAGATGTCATTAATATTAAAAGTCCCTCACTATTCACCAGACACTGCCATGTAAAATGTATATAGTTAAATGTCAGTATAATATCCGAATCAATTAAATCCAAAGTTGTTTAATTATGTCAAAATTGTTCCAATTCTTACTCCTGTCAAAATTGAAACTATTTAAATATTCAAGTCCATTGAAAAGAAGCATTTCTCAAAGAGCCAGTATTTCAGTGTTTTCTTAAAAACATGTAATGGTAAGGACTTCGGAGTCGGACATTATTGATGATTTCACGACAATAATGTATTTTTTATTCATATGTACTTAGTTTCATTAGCTTCAAGTTAGCACCACATTTACATGCGTTGAAACCATACAAGTTGTTATGTTTAGTATTTAAGCAAAAGAGAAATAGGTACAAATGGCCCCTGCCCTGGGTCAGTTGTACCATATAAATCATGAAATTATACTTATCAGATAATTATTGTTATTTGAGCCACCGTATATTACCAGACAAGCTATTTATTCAATTAGCAACAAAACGAATTATTTTTTTCAAAACTAATTGAATAAAATTAAAAAAACATAAAATTATTTTACGACGATGACAAAAAAAACAACACTCTGTATCACTTTGTATTAAAAATAACTTGTAACTATTGTCCCCATGGTACAACCATCCCCAATATGGACAATCTTCCTTTTTAACCGACTCCAAAAATAAGGAGGAAGTTCTCAATTCGACCGTATTTTTTAATGTATGTTACCGCATATCGCCGGCATTTACTCGTATAGCCCGATTTAAAAAAAAAATTTTTAGGTCCCATACACATTTAGTTAAAATCTGATCATCAATGTGGAAGTAAATTAGGAAACTCCTCAAAAATCAACAGAAAAACGTCTGCGGTTAAGTTTTTGTTTTAAAATCTTAAGGTTTTCAAGTATTTTCATAATTAAAGTCATATTTTCAAATCGATCAAAAATAATGATGGTGAATCCCTCAATCAAAAGAGTTCAGGGAATCTTTCACCACAGTTCTTGGTCATACTACTGGGGTACGATGATACTTACCAATAATGATTTATACGTGGCCACTAAAAAGGTATAAATAATAATTAATAAACAATAAAAGCTACTGGTTTTCTAACGCGTAGGCCGCGTTCATTTCTTACATTCATTCTTCGTTCTTCAGTTCATTACTAACGTTAATACGAGTATCAAATGGACTGTTAAGGTATGTATGTGTTGTATGTATGTATGTATGTGACTTCCAACTTATTACCTTTGTTAAGAAAAAAAGCAAAAAAATTTGCCGTCGGCAACGATTTGATCTCACCCACGCATTCGTTTGACGTCCTTTCATTAAATAAAAATATTAGGTCCTTACATATGAAATTGGCGTTTTGTCGTACTGGCCACTTTGATCACAAATTTTTCCTATTTGGTTAGGAATTCGAAATTCAAATTTATACAGCTATTTCCACATGTAGTTGTGTTTCGTAAACCGTCATTCATTTGTTTTTTTTACTTATCTTTTTTCTGTTTACATCGCTCAATTTACAAAATGGAAAATTTGAAATATCGCGTTATTTACGAGTACGAGTTCCACCGTGGCACCAGTGCTGCGGAAACGGCTCGAAGGGTTAATGATGTGTATGGCGGTTGTGTCGCAAAAGAAAACACAGTGCGTTTTTGGTTCCAACGTTTTCGTTCTGGAAATTTCGACCTGCAAAACAAGCCCCGTGGACGGCCGGAGACCCAAGTTGATAATGAAGAATTGAAGGCTATTGTGGAAGCGGATCCATCGCAAACCACGTCCGAGTTAGCTGCAGGCTTTGGCGTTAGTGATAAAACTGTTTTAATCCACTTGAAGCAAATTGGGAAGATTAAAAAACTTGAAAGGTGGGTTCCTCACGAATTGAGTGAAGCAAACCGGCAAACGCGCGTCAACTGCTGCGTTACATTACTTGACCGGCACAATAACGAAGGGATTTTAAATCGAATCATTACCTGTGATGAAAAGTGGATTCTCTACGATAATCGGAAGCGCTCATCGCAATGGCTGGACCCTGGCAAGCCAGCCAAAGCCTGCTCCAAGCGAAAATTGACCAATAAAAAGTTACTTGTAAGCGTTTGGTGGACTAGCGCCGGTGTCGTTCATTACAGTTTTCTCAAATCTGGCCAGACGATTACGGCAGATATCTATTGTCAGCAATTGCAAACCATGATGGAAAAGCTAGTTGCTAAACAACCAAGGCTGGTCAATCGCTCTACGCCACTGCTGCTTCACGACAACGCTAGACCACACACTGCACAACAGACGGCTAGCAAATTAGAAGAACTTCAATTGGAATCTCTAAGGCATCCACCGTACTCCCCGGACCTTGCTCCAACAGATTACCATTTTTTTCGAAATTTGGATAACTTCTTGCAAGGGAAAAAGTTCAACTCAGATGGGGCAGTCCAAGTCGCCTTCAAAGATTTTATTGATTCCCGTTCGAATGGTTTTTTTAGTAAAGGGATCAATGAACTACCTATGAGATGGCAAAAGTGCATAGATAACAATGGCTCATACTTTGATTAAATAAATATGCTATATAAAAAAATTTCGACTTTTTGTTCCTCCCATACAAAACGCCAATTTCATAGGTAAGGACCTAATATATATTTTTACTAACATAGATTTACTAACATAGTTTTATAAGATTGAATTGTTACTAACACTCGTTATGGGCAATGCCTGAAATAAATAATTATATTTTTATTTTATTTATTTATTATATATTATATATTTATTTATTTATTATTTATTTTACATTATTCTTGGGATAAGTAGATAAATAAATGAATATATACAACAACATCACATACTCCGTGACTGACAATATACATATATCTGATTCCGTGGTAAGTAGCTTAAGCACTTGTGTCAGATACAGAATCTTACAAATATTATCTAGGTATTACAAATAAACTTAAATAAATTGGTACATACGAACCCGCGACCTCTTCGTTAATAGTCAAATATTTGACCATTACACTAAAGTGGTCGTCAAAAGATTTCATAATCAGCCTATATACGTCCCACTGCTGGGAACAGGCCTCACCTCAATTATGAGGTGGTGCGAGCCATACTCCACCACGCGGGCTCAGTGCGGTGCAGTGGAGGGGTGTGTGTAAGGTAGGTGACCAACCTTACTGTCAGATGTTGCTAAGCCGCCCGAGGGTCTCTTACCAGGCTTAACGACTAATATCTATCGATACTAACCGGGACCAACAGCTTAATGTGCCTTACGAAGCACGGAGATGCTTGCAAATAGACGTCACTTAAATGGTCAGAATGGTCACCCATCCTAAACATGACCGCGCCGTAGGTTGCCTAACTTTTGGTATCACTACCAAAGCGCTGCAACCATTGCGCCACAAGCACGTCAAAAGATACTTGTAGTTTATTTAACTAAGAGTTGTTTTTAACATTGTGTACCTGAACAAAATATCACAGAAGCTTAAAATATAAAGCTTAGGTAAATGTATACCTAGACTATCTTACTCTAGATAAAGTAAGTACCTATAACAGCATCAAAGTTCAAAGTAGCTTAATTCTCAAGCTCTCTAAAGGTTAAAGTGTGGTGACCATGATATTAAAAGTATTAGAACAATATTTAGACTAACGCTTTGCTTAAGCTTATAACTACGAGTAGTAGACCCTGCAGACGTTGTCCGGCCCGACGTTTTTAGAAAAAAAATAACTTTTTCATATATTTTTTTTATGAAATCCTTGTCCTGACAATAAAAAAACTTTGGTGCAGTATGAAGTTATACGCGTACATACATACATAAATGTGGCGACCTCTACCTTTCGCGATCACAAGCGCATGCCTAACGGTGGAAAGCACGACAGCGAGCGCTGATACGGCTCCATAGGCTAGAGTGCGCTGTTAGCCTAGTACTGCACATGAACCGCGGCATATAAGATTTAGATCCAGAATATTATAGATAGACAAATTAAGACGATTTTTAACCCTTAACGGAAATAAACAAGTGTCATGAGTTGACAAGTGCTCTCAGTCGTATTAGAATTGACTGATTTTGACAGTTCCGATTGGGATAAAAATGAAAAAAAAATAGTTTATGTTTAGTTATACAAGGTGTAACAAAAAACCCCGTTATAACTGAAGGGTGTTGTTGTGCCCGGAAAACTGCACAACATTGCCAATCAGCTGACCGATTTACTATGGGAGAGCCAAAAGATTTTTTGAGATTTCGACCTAGGTTTCTTAGCGTAAGTTGTTCAGGTTTACGGGCACAACAACCACCCTTCAGTTATAACGGGGTTTTTTGTTACACCTTGTATAGACACATACACACACACACATATACACACTAATACGTACGTTAATTGTAGTATTGTTTTAAACTAGAAGCCTGTTAATTTAGATAGTAAGGTTTATATTTTGTAGCTATGGAAGAGGGAAGGCACCTAACACAGGCAAAACTTTGCTTAAAAGGTGTCTTCGATCATTATTAATATATTGTAAAAATTTGGTTACTGCAATAAATAATTTTTAATATTTTTTTAAATATGGATACAATGTAGAAACCTTGCAATTCATCACCTAGCGGATTTTGACTGCTTTAGGCCCCGTTGGTCTGTCAATCTATGTGCGGCATCGTAGCACCTGAATAAAAAAACTAATTTTAGTGCATTTTTTTCGAAAGCCTTATTGTGATATCGAGTCTATACTTTTGTCCTACAAACTAAACACCTGTGGTCACTCCCAGCAAGTGCAACGTTTAGCCGCGCCTTATGTTATTATCCGCCATCTAACAAAGACGATGGTTTTCGGTGTGATAAATCTAGTAGAATTTGCATTGTGAATTTAAAACACACTTAAAAGAAAAATGAAACTCGAACCCGCACCTCTCGCGAGCCGGGCGATTGCTCTCCCAATTGAATCATGGCTGGCCGCAGCCTAAGGAGCACATAAAGAAATTCAGACCTATGAGTAAGTGTCACGGTAGCTCAGTTGGTAGAGCAATCGCCCGGCTTGCGAGAGGTGCGGGTTCGAGTCCCACGCCTGTGTCGGTCTGTTTTTTACTTTAAGTGTGTTTTAATTACACATTGTTAAGAAATTTGCATTGTTAATGCTAAAAATTAAGTAACTTTATCTAAAATTTCATTTTGCACTGAAATCCTAGGTTAATTTCCAAGTTACTACCTACTTACTATCTGTGAAAATTGTTCTATGATCATATATCTGCACTAGTTTCTCCATCAAATTCGCTTGGTTTAAGTCCTAAGAGGTATGGTTGATGGAATCAGGCGTTACTTTGCGGAAATCCGCTTGACTACAGCTGAAAAAGAGGATTATTTAGTGGAAATTTAAAGCAAAAACTTCGTTTAGTGGAAATTTAAAGCAAAATAATCCTCTTTTTCAGCCTAAGTAGTATGAGTAAAATTTTCAAGTTCCGAAGTGTTTGTTGAGATATTTTTTTAAAATTGTAAAATCGTTATTCGTAATGGTTCTAATGTGATACTTCCTAAAACTGAGATAAATAAAAATAATTAGGTAAATAGTTTGCGCCATATTTGACGATCAAGATAGCACTGTTTCGACAAATGCTAAAAAACGGTTGGATGGATCTAGAGGTATAAAAATAGCGGTGACATATTATGGACAGAGGGACAGACGCAGGAACGGTTTCTGAATTATTTTCATTTGGCTACGATGCCCAAAATACGCGTAACCTTTAGAAGAAATAAAACGTAGCTGGTATTTTTCCAAGTATTTTCTATCTCTGGTTTAGGTGTGAAAGCGGTAATTAATTCTTCGAGAGTATTTATTTCTCTACGCACACAATCTAGATAAGGTATTCTTAAAATACTTGATGTCAATGAACTTCACTAAGCTGCTCAACAACCACAAAAAACAAAGAATCGACAAGTAATCTGCAATATCAATTTGGTTAGCTTTTTAAAACTGACCTTCCGCCAAAAATAACGTCATAATCGACCATAAACAATATCGTTAACCGTTTGCGCGGGGAAATGCAAGGTCGACGACCTTGAAAGCGACATCTTAAATGCATTTAACATTGGACAATCGTGTACAAAATTGTCGTTACGTGTCAGAAGATTAATTAAAATGGACAAAACGTGTTAACACCGTGCACGATTAAGTTTCCGCATTACTTTAACTGCCGATGGATCTTTAAAACCTTCGCCTGTTTCAAAACCTCAATTTTTTATCCTTCATCGATATACTTTAATTCCCTACTTATTCTAGCTTTTCCGTAGGTACTTTAAGCTGACTACTATAACTTCAGACAGGTCACCTAGACTAGTGTTAATCTTTATTTTCACTAGTCTAGGTCTTAATTACAATTTCTAATAAACTCATCTTATTTTATTGCTGGATATCGCATCCAGGTCTCACTCTGAGTTTTTAAACTCGAGAACTTAAGAGTTCCTGATTCGGTGACCACTAGTTATTTTATAAATACAGCTATTTCTGAACCATTAAGATGAAACAGAATAAACAAGAACACTCACATTCAATAAAATATTATTTGTTTGTTTTCTACCCTTATACATTATTAATGACTATGTTATGTCAGGTCATGTAATATAATGTAAGTTATTTAGAGTAAGTAGGTACACTTATTTTTAGACATTCTGGTATGTGGCAGTCAGGCAGGCAAGAGCTAGTCATTTTAAGCAAGATACGTGTTCTTTTTTCTAAATAACGAGTTAAATACCACCAATTTATTCATCTTAGATATTTAATCTTTAATTATCAATGTGACAGCCTCTCGCACAATAGGCTTTGTATTTACTGCTGTGAAAAACACACTTTAAAATTATTTAAATAAAATTGGTTGCCTGTAAAGTCGGTATACGCGCGAAAGTTTTACGTGACAACGACTCTGAGTGGTAAAATAATTTTAATGTGAATATTCATTCGTATTGTTATACGAACCGGTGTGTATGCCTATCTCTCTCTCTCTCTCTCTCGCTCTGTCTCTCTCGCGCGAAACGTTAGCGGAGCAGCGTAACGCAGTTTCTTGAGGTGTCACCCGGCAAACCAATTTATAAGACGTTGTCACGTCAATATTATGCTGATGAAATGAATGAATAGTTTTTTATATAATTAAATAGAAGCTTTGGCTTTACTCTTAAAAAAGTGATTTATCTCAATAAATAAAATGAAAAAAAAACAGCTCACGTATTCTGCTTTTTCTTGTAAATCTTCAAATCCTTAGACCCTAGTTGTACACAACAGAAATAAAGAAAAAATGTAGACAGTACGTGTTTTTTTTTTAAATTTAATTACATTATTACCATGGTCGGTAATTTACCACCAAAAGTCATTTCTGTAAATAGACTCACAGGGGCCATTTTTACACGTCCCACAAAAACCCTGCCACAGCTTCGGGACAATGGAATGGGACGGTTTGACGAACACTTTGGTCAAGAAGTTGACTATTAACTAAGAGGTCGCGGGTTCGAGTCCCGCACTGTATGTACAAACATTTGTGTGCATGAACATGTCTGTTTGTACAGGTCTGGGTGTTATATGTATTTATTTAAGTTTATTTGTAATACCACTGTTGATTCTAATATCTGTAGCACAAGTGCTTTAGCTACTTACCACGGAGTCAGATCAATGTATGTGATGTTGTTATATACATATATAAAAAATGGACTGGTGCCGAGCAGAAGCTGCCATCACCTACTGTATTCTAGCCTCATTGTTTTGTGTGTAGTATTATCGCCACTTGTCACACGGCTACAAATACAAAATCAATACTCAGATATGTAATGTATGGAGGTATTCTATTGAATCTCTTTGTACGAATGTGCATTCCGTGTTTATAAGTAGACACGTGTGGATGGAGTCATTGAACATGAATAGAGATTATAGTCAACCAGGGTAATTGTAAACACTCTATTTTTTTTTGGTACCATAATTTAAGTTTTATGATTTATATTTTTTTATTTACAAATAATATAATAAAATTTTATGTATTACTATAGTTGGGCGTGTAATCTATAATTTGATATATATGTTTATTAAATTAATGAGTAAATATAATCTCTAAATCGGTGTTTACAATTACCCATCAATATTTTTACAAAATATCAATTTTGGGGCAATTGGAAACATGTAATTCAGTATCTGTAAGAGATACAGCTTATATATTCACTTAATTTTGATGGACACTTAATATAAATCTAAATAAAGATAAATCAATCTCATTCCTTATCAAGTGGGTAATTGAAAACATTTTGTGTTGCGCTTTCGATATGGCTAAAAAAATATCTGGGTAATTGGAAACAAAGCAGTCACTTAAGGGTAATTGTAAACAAGCTAGACTTATTATATTTAATTGTGTATGTGGTAAATGGAAACAATTTAAAATTAATTGCAAAACCTTTATTGTGAGATAAAAAAAGACAAATGTGACATATTTTTTAATATTTAAATCAGCGTTTAAGCCCGTTCAAATACGTCAATTGGCTTCTCAAATTTATACAACATTCTTTCTCCTCTTAATATAATGCGAGGTTCACTTACAATCCCTAAACCATCATCATATGGCACATCACTTTTGTCATTCTCATTAAGTGCGTACAATGTTTTGGAACTGTCCATACATTTCAGGGATGTAACTTGTATCTCCATTTCTTCACCATCAACAGAATCCATCATACAAAGATATTTATAAGTCGTAGTCATTCGTTTTCCACCTTTAAATGAAACCAGAACAAAATTTCCACATTCTGGATTTTTAGCCTTATTCGGTTTATCGAATTCTGTAGTATTTTCCAATTCATTACATAAATTATAATCGCTGTTATCACTCTCAATGTATTGTACAGCATCAACTACATCCTCTTCTGACGTATACATATCAACATTCCTTTCTTTCAGTCTCTGTTTTTTAGTTTTTGGTTCTTCTGCATTAACCAACTTTTTTTGTCGCATTTTACCTTTCTCTTTCATGTCAACTTTTTTCTGAATTTTATTTCCAGTCTTTTTTTCTGTTTGTCATCTTCAGCCTTTTTAAGTCTTTCTTTTACTTCATTAGTTGTTAGGACTTCACCAAATGCGCATTGTTTGAGTCTAGGTATTACCGGTTTCTCACTGGCTTAACAACATTAAAAATGTTCTCTAAGTGCACTTTACTCGGTGATTTCATTTCTTCTTTGAATGGTGTCTTTAATACCTTGCTTTCAACATACTCTTTTACTAGTAACTTCAGCTCTTCCTTTAAACATGGGTGGCCCATTTGGGCTCTCGTCTTTAAACACGATGCAATGTATTCTTCCACATTTTCTGCTTTTTTAACACCAGCACCCATTCGCTCTATATTTATTTTTCTTCCCTTTATTCTATCAAATATTACTTTAGTGGGTATATTGTACGTTTCTGCTGCCTGTCTATACGTTTTTCTCTTTTCTTCAACATCTTTTACGGCATTATAAAGATCCTCTAAAGTGTATTTCGTGTCACGTTTACGGACATAAACACGTGGCATTTTTATATAACCTGAAATAAAATGTTTACTTTTACCCATCTTCATCTTCCTTGCATATATATTAAACGTTTTCAATTACCCCATCAGTTTACAATTAACCCAAATGCTGTTTACAATTGACCCAATATCATAATATTGATGGGTAAATGTAAACATGAATTTGTAGCGTGGCGGTTGAATTTAAGCGTTCAAAAGCAAAAAAAAACCAAAGATAAACCTATTATTAATTGTTCAATACAACAGCGGTTTACTTACTTTTATTTTTTTTTAAACAAAATGTAATCGTTTTGTTATTTATTTAAACTAAAAATCACGTTTTAGACCCGCGTTTTTGCAATCACACACAGTTGCTTTTCTGTTGACTCCATTTTCAATTTTGACAGCTGCAGCCATAGACTATAGAATATACTTGCGTTTTATTACACGCAACTTAATATTTTGCGTGCATAAATATGAAATACGACGAGTGTTACCAATCACCCCTGTTTACAATTACCCTGGTTGACCCTAATTGTTTACTTTTAATTAATTGTTAGCGATAGGTTTTATTTATAATATACAAAAAAGTCAGGTTTTCCTTTCCGGCGCAATAAATCCAGAACGGCTGAACCGGTTTGAATAATTTTAGTCTCGAAATATTAGTAGTTTCTAGACAGAAAAGTTTTCAGAAAATAAAAAAAACGCAATGGGCAGGACAACGTCTGCCGGGCCTGCAAGTCGTTAGTAAATGAAACTAGGTAATCTTTAATACATTGTGTAATAAGTCCACATACATACATAGGGTGGTACATAGGTAAGTACACACACGTCTTCCGCGTCAGGTACGGCTCTGCCCACACCCCAGTACTTCTGCTCACCCTGCGATTGCTAACAGAATAGACTCTATTCTGTATGCAAGATTTTCGCGGTAAGAGCTTAATCAGTACAGTAATAATTTAGAAGAAGTTCTGTGAATTGCTGTGTGGATCGGTATATTAAATACAAATAATATTGTTTTAATATATTTTCTTTTATGTTAAAAAGAATGAAAGTGGTTACATTTTCTGTTGATCTGGTTTTAATTTACTGAAATAGCAAATTAGAGAGAAAACTGACCCTCAATAATTATAATAATAATAGTACTCCTGGCCGATTTCGACCACGGCAACAGAGATCAGCCAACTACGCAGGAGATATTATAGTGCACAGGTGTGAGCGCAATACACAGGTGCACTCACTGTTCCATTCACTCTCAAAGTTCGGTGAGACGGCAATCCGACATGACCGGTGAGAGATCAGGCGCAGGACCAACGGCTTAACGTGCTTTCCGAGGCACGGGGGTGTAACACTGCCAACTTCCCGACTCCGAGCTGTTTTTGAGAAATTCATGACAGAAAATATCAGAAACAATTTTGGCTCGACCTGGGATTCGAACCCTGGACCTCTCGGACGTGAGGCAGAAACTTTGCCACTACACCAACGAGGCAGTCAAATAATTACTAATACCCTTATTTAAAAACCCCCCGAAAGAGCAGGCAAACAGCTGGGCAACCTAAATGGTTGGACGGGTTTTGACCAGCTTTAGCCAATAACCACTGTGATTAAATTATCTTTCTTTAAAAAAACACACTTTGAAATCGATCTGTCCGTTCATATAGACAGACACACATTTAACACTAATACCTATACACACACAAACAGACATAGTGGTCCAACTTAAAACACCTAAAACTTATAATTTAAAACCCCTCTTTTCCGCCGCGAGTTATAAATATTCTTACGGGACAAATTAGATGCTGCTTTTTAGTATAAACATAATATTTTTGATATATATAAAATATTAGATATATTATTTATTAATATTAGTATCCGCTAGTAAATATTATATGTATATTATACGTATATTTACTAGCGGACCCGTCAGACGTCCTCCTGCCCGCTGTTTTTATATATTTTCTTATCGTTTAAACCTTCCCTAGACAACCACGAATATTTCAAGGCTAATATTATTCAAATTTGTTCAGCCGTTCTCGAGTTGTAGCGAGACTAACGAACAGCAAGTCATTTTTATATATAAGACTAGCGGACCCGGCAGACGTAGTCCTGCCCGTTGATTTTTTTATTTTTTTATCTTTTAAACCTTCCCTGGACTTCCACGAATAGTTCAAGACCAAAATGAGTGAAAACGGGTCAGCCGTTCTAGAGTTTTAGCGAGACTAACGAACAGCAATTCATTTTTATATATAAAGATTATCATTTATAATGGTAAGTATTATTAGTAAAATTCGGGAAGAGAAATACCCGAAAAAAAAATGTTCGGTAATAGCGATCAAATCTCCTGCCTTGCTTTCATTGATTAGCCTTAACACTCACTATAGGGCCCGTGACCGCAAGCCTAAACTGTTCTCACTTCAGGTGTACCGTAACAACACTTCATATTACTACAACCCAGTAGTTATAGTTAGGATGTGTCGCCTCTACAATGATATATCCCAGGAATATCCAGATGGTGATATTCTGGGTTCTGATCCAAATGACTTCTGCAAATTCATTCGTGAAATTCTGCTGCTTCTTCTGCTGCGTGAATTGCGCTGTACGTAGGAGACCAATTACTTTAGAAGTCCCTACTTGCTTTTGTTCTGGTTTAAGGTATAAAATTTGTAATTTTTCTATCGTAATATGCTTTTCACCGCGCCAATTAGTTCGAGTGTTTATGATTTAGCATAATTTGTAACTCATTGTATTGTATTTCATAAACACATGTTTTGGCGTACAGTTTAGTACTTAATCATATAATTTTAAGGAAACTTTTATCTCCACAACCGTAAACTGTTTTGTGTTAATAAATAAAATAAAAATAGCACTTTGATATTGACTGTACTTCAATGTAACCAGTTATTGCGCGGACCATGGCGAAAAAATTTTTACAACGGCAGTATTGGCATTACGTAGAACTTACATGTCTTCCTCTGTTTGGTTTTGATCTAAGCATAACATATACTTAAAACATAAGTACTTCTTTAATTGTAGCCTTGGATTTCATCTAGGGCCACACAATCCTGGGTTAAATCTCTTCATGTGACTTGGCTTAAGCAGATAACTTCAGAAATCAAAAATATTCTTATAAAAATAAATAGCTGTTCGTTAGTCTCGCTAAAACTCGAGAACGACTGGACCGATTTGAATAATTTTAGTCGCAAAATAATCGTGGAAGTCCAAGGAAGGTTTAAACGTGAAAATTAATTAAAAACTGGCAGGACAACGTCTGCGGGTCCGCTAGTCTTTATATATAAAAATGAATTGCTGTTCGTTAGTCTCGCTAAAACTCGAGAATGGCTGAACCGATTTGAATAATTTTAGTCTTGAAATATTCGTGGAAGTCCAGGGAAGGTTTAAAAGATCTAAAACTAAAAAAAAGCAACGGGCAGGACAACGTCTGTCGGGTCAACTAGTCTTCTTATAAAAATAAATTGCTGTTCGTTAGTCTCGCTAAAACTCGAGAACGGCTGCACCGATTTGACTTAATTTAGTCTTGAAATATTCGTGAAAGTCCAGGGAAGTATTCAACGGTGTGAAAATATTTAAAAAAAAAGCGAAAGCAGCGGGCAGGACAACGTCTGCCGAGACCGCTAGTAATTAAATAAAAATAAAAATATACCAAAAAAAACTTAACTCGGATTTTTACTGGAAACTACTCACATGACATTGATCTAGTTTTAAGAAATTGTAGTCAACATTTAAGATGTGAGTAGATAATTTGTCAACAATCTTCTCTCTATGACTTGACGAATTCCTTTCGCGAAAGAAAGTAAAAATTAGATCAGATTAGATAAATTCTTCATTGCACACTATAAAAAGGCCAGATTACACATATATATATACATATATATATATATATATATATATATATATATATATATATATATATATATATATATATATATATATATATGTACAACGTAGGCGGTCTTATCGCTAACAGTGATTCTCTGTCTGACAACTTACAAGCACAAGTTAAAAAGCTTAATAAATAAAAAACTGTTTTGTTTTTCCGTTCGGCAAAAAAAAGGTTTTACGATTAAGTCCACCAATTCTCGTGCAATCAAGTTATTAAAAAAGTCTAGCTGACCCGTTGCTGAATCTAGCAAACGTTGTATTGCCATATAAATTATTGTGGACCCTTATCACTAAGGGGTATGAAAAATAGATGTTGACCGATTCTCAGACCTACTCAATATGCTCACGAAATTTCATAAGAATCAGTCAAGACTTTTCTCCTCCGAAAAGTCGAACGAACATTGTGACACGAGAATTTTATATAATAGAGATAATAAGATTGTCGTAAAAACTTACTCAAAGACTGATTTTAATTACTTAATTACTGTCACACTGACAGGTCTTTTCTGGTCTGACTTACTATGGTAACACTTCGGATGACAGCTGTCATCCGAAGTGTTACCAGCCTTAAAAAAAAACTTTGACTGTAACATCTAGACTACAAAGTTTTCGGAATATAATAACAGCTTCGATTCAAAGTTTACAAACTTGTCCCAAGCAAGTTACAAGTAGTTTGTGATTAACATCGTTTACATCCAAGGACCATAGTTACGCATTCTGAAGGACTTCTTAACCTTCAAACATAGCCCTCTTCATGGAAACCAAGGCGTGGAAATATTGTTTTAAACTCTCATGGTCACCTTTAGCGGAAGTTTTTTTATGAAACAATCAAAGACAAACGGATTTCTTCTAATAACAAGTCACAGGAATGTTATTCTGAGATTTGGACTGTGGCAACCAACCAACCACGACCAACTGGCGTTGGTGTTGTGGCAAAGTTTCTGTCTTACATCCGAGAGGACCTGGGGTCAAACCCCAGATCGAGCCAAAATTGTTTCTGAGATTTTCTGTCATGAATTTCTCAAAAACAGCTCGGAGTCGGAAAGTTGGCGGAGTTACACCCCCTTCCCTCGTAAAGCACGTTAAGCCGTTGGTCCTGCGCCTGATCTCTCTCCGCTCATGTCGGATTGCCGTCTCACCGAACTTTGAGAGTGATGAACAGTGAGTGCACCTGTGTATTGTGCTCAAAATTGTGCACTATAATATCACCTGCGTAGTTGGCTGATCTCTGTTGAGATTGGCCGCCGTGGTCGACATCGGCCAGAAGGACTATTATTCTGAGATTTGATACTCTTAACAAACCTGTCTATGAATTCTAATTTTCGAGCAATGTGACATTTCGCTACATACATGACGGGGTTTCTATACGAACGGGACTAGAATAGACGAGATATTATGCCAAAGTCAAAAAAAAACAAAAAAAAAACGCTTAGTTACATAGATACAATAACCAAAATATTTCAGCTAGAATTGCGTACCACGCTAAATGAACAAAATATTATTGTGTTACACATTTGTAAACTCTTGTCACGGTTATAAGAATATTTACATAACAATTTAGTTCTCTACAAGAATTCACGTCACGTTTTGAGTTATTAACCCTTTACTACCGATCTGGTACCAATTTTACCACTTACGCCGAGGTGACGTCTTACAGACGGGCGATATAAAAAAAAAGTATTTTCATCGTAATAATTTAATTTAATATTTCAGGTAGTATAATTTGAGGTTCTAAACAAAAACCACTCCAAAACAAAAGTACAAATAAGCTTTATCCGTGAGATCAACAGAGTCACATCAAAATTTTTAGGTACTTGCTTCTCTCTCAATATTTTTTACAGAAGCAAAAATAAATTTTAAAAATCATATTTTCCATATGTTTCCATGAGATAGAAACAAAAATAGTTACCACTAAACAAAATAAAAATTACAGCACTTAAAAACAGCAAATTCATTGGCAGCCTCTGTATACTAAATTCTCAACATTAGGTGAATTCATAAGTCTTTTTCATTTACGCTACGGGGCTGGTTATTTTATGCATAAATGCACAGTCAATAGAGATTTAGCTGCAAGATAAAAAACGAAGAAACCTTCTCCTTTTTTTTGAAGTTTTTCAAACAGATCCGGTCGCATTAGAAAATTCATAAAAAAATACGAAAACCGTAAAATTTCGAAAAACCTGAGAACATACATAGGGATGATTCAGATACTTCTCAACAAGACGCACTTAAAAAATTTTTGGACGTCACTGCTCTATCCACCCGATGATACCTATAAGACACTATTGAGCTACCTACACAAATACCGAGGTGACAATTATTAGACGCAGAATAGTTTTGTACATAGTGACGTCTGTCAAACGTAAATTGCTCCGTTACAGGCACCTTTGCACTCCTCGCGCTCGTGAAGCCGACTGTAGCTTCAAATTGGCCATTTGGGAAGGAAGCTGGAGACCTTCAACGCGCCTTGCATCACAAAATATTGATAAAAGAAAAAGTCGTACGTTTGTGAGACGTATAGCTCGGTAGTTAAAGGTTAAGCATTCAAAATCAGCTGTATTGTCACTTGGGAATGAAAAATTAAGTTAAGTAACACACCATAGTAGTGGTTAAATTGTAGGTATACTTAATCTGGGTAGGTACCTAGGTCTTTTGTTTTTCTATTTCATTCGATTACTCAAAACCAACAGATAAATATCTATTAGGTCATCCATATTAAAAGATATCGAGAAACTGAGAAAACAACACCATTTTAGTAAAATAAAGTTAGAGAACAAAAATATAAAAAAATAGGTAATTCAATCATAAACTATAACATTTGTTGAGAACTTCAAAATATCAAATCTAGCCAAGTGAAAACCTTTTAATTTACACGCTTATATGTATTAGCTCGGGCTGTATGACGTCATGTATGTATGTAACGGAATCTTAAGCTTAATTTTCACCAACTTCCAGAAATCGGATTAATTTGCAACTTTGCACACTTATCAAGTACCGATGACAAAGCTTTAATTTGATAAGAGTTTTCCATCACCCTTATTAACTGAGTAAAAAGAAAAAAAAACACGCTATCATTGCTAATAAACTAAAAAAGAGAAAATATGTTTTTCTGAGTGCAAAGAATTTATATTACAGTAGAGTAAGAAGCGTGCGGTGCTTCAATCATTAATTATTGGCAACTATAAAAAGAGAACTATGAAAACGGCGTAAAGTGCACCCCACGCTGTAATATAAATTAAATATATAATAATAAATAAATAAATATTTCACAACAATCACACCAATTCTCTAGTCCCAAAGTATGCTACGAGGCTTGTGTTATGGGTACTAGACAACGGATAAACATACTTAAATACCTTTTTTTGTTGTAAATAAATACATATTATACATAGAAAACACCCAGACCAGAACAAACACACGTGTTCATGCACACTTATGCTTGTACTGTGCGGGGATCGAACCCGCGACCCTTGGTTTTAGAAGTCCGACACGTTGACCACTTCACCAAGCGGTCGTCACATCAACAGTGGTATTACAAATAAACTTAAATAAGTACATATAACACCCAAACCTAGTACAAACAGACATGTTCATGCACACAAATGTTTGTACAGTACGGGGATCGAACCCGCAACCTCTTGATTCACAGTCAACTTCTTGACCATTAAACCAAAGTGGTCGTCATGTTCAAGAAGTTGACTATAAACTATGAACGTTTGTACTGATTCTGCATGTTTATTCCTTCTAAAACAATAGTAGTAACATTTTAGTAATACATACAAAATTATACGGAACCGTCACTGCTTAGCAGACACGCACTTGACCGGTTCTTGTTTCTTATGTCAACCATATTTAAATAATCAAAAGTGACCATGTCATAGGTCAGACCGACAGACATTATTATCCATCCACTTTCTCTTGAGAGCGTTATCGTGAAACTTACGTCACATATTGTTACTTAACATTATGTATCACTTAAGGTGATCGTCTCAAACTGACGCTAGAGGCAAAGTTTTGTTAAGTCAAAACTTGAAAGGTTAAGTGGATCTTAATTGTGGGGTTCGGACGAAGACAAATCTAAATGTACTGTATTTACTGTACTGTGTAATGCATATTTTTAAACAATTTATTCCAAGCTTTAATTTAAGACTAAGTTGAATTTTAAACTCCCACCCAGTCCAAAGATATTCAAGTGCAAAGTAAAAAACTACTAACTACTAGTAACTATACTGTAAATTAGTCCACAGTGGCCGGGTACAGTTGACCCTTAATTTCAAATTCAAATTTCTTTATTTTGCATAAATACTCGTAGTACAAAAACAGATGTCATTAATATTAAAAGTCCCTCACTATTCACCAGACACTGCCATGTAAAATGTATATAGTTAAATGTCAGTATAATATCCGAATCAATTAAATCCAAAGTTGTTTAATTATGTCAAAATTGTTCCAATTCTTACTCCTGTCAAAATTGAAACTATTTAAATATTCAAGTCCATTGAAAAGAAGCATTTCTCAAAGAGCCAGTATTTCAGTGTTTTCTTAAAAACATGTAATGGTAAGGACTTCGGAGTCGGACATTATTGATGATTTCACGACAATAATGTATTTTTTATTCATATGTACTTAGTTTCATTAGCTTCAAGTTAGCACCACATTTACATGCGTTGAAACCATACAAGTTGTTATGTTTAGTATTTAAGCAAAAGAGAAATAGGTACAAATGGCCCCTGCCCTGGGTCAGTTGTACCATATAAATCATGAAATTATACTTATCAGATAATTATTGTTATTTGAGCCACCGTATATTACCAGACAAGCTATTTATTCAATTAGCAACAAAACGAATTATTTTTTTCAAAACTAATTGAATAAAATTAAAAAAACATAAAATTATTTTACGACGATGACAAAAAAAACAACACTCTGTATCACTTTGTATTAAAAATAACTTGTAACTATTGTCCCCATTTTTTTTTTTTTTTTTTTTTTAACGTCAGGAAATGTCAATTACGCACCGTACCCCTCTGTCGGAGACCGGAGGGGCGTGTGTGGGACTCCCCCGTCTTCGGGTATACCCACTAAAACCTGACGAAGCCCGCTGCGTGTGGCTGTGACAGCAGGGGCCGCGGTGTCTCAACAGTCCCGCGACCCTTGCCAGCAGCAACGTCCGCCCTCTAAGCAGGAGGGCGGATCTCCACGGAGTGGGGTGAGGAGATCTCATCCCACTCCAGACGGCACACTGGCGCCGTCTCTCAGGAGGGTCCGGGCGGTTAAGCTAAGACCCTCGTTTCGCCACTAGGACCAGAGTCCCAAGGACATCCCCTGCCTCCTCTGATAAGCCAGAGGGGTGCTGGGAGCCACAATCACTTCGGTGAGTCGCCGCTCGATGCGAGACAGACGCGACTCACTAGTGCCTCTGCCGCCCGATACGGGAACTGACGCAGAGGCACTCTCCACAGAGCATCTTGGCTTCACCTGTCGCTGGATTGCGACAGGTTACTGAGCCCCCTCGCCACGGCAAGGCGTGCTCTATTCGAGGGGGACTATTGTCCCCATGGTACAACCATCCCCAATATGGACAATCTTCCTTTTTAACCGACTCCAAAAATAAGGAGGAAGTTCTCAATTCGACCGTATTTTTTAATGTATGTTACCGCATATCGCCGGCATTTACTCGTATAGCCCGATTTAAAAAAAAAATTTTTAGGTCCCATACACATTTAGTTAAAATCTGATCATCAATGTGGAAGTAAATTAGGAAACTCCTCAAAAATCAACAGAAAAACGTCTGCGGTTAAGTTTTTGTTTTAAAATCTTAAGGTTTTCAAGTATTTTCATAATTAAAGTCATATTTTCAAATCGATCAAAAATAATGATGGTGAATCCCTCAATCAAAAGAGTTCAGGGAATCTTTCACCACAGTTCTTGGTCATACTACTGGGGTACGATGATACTTACCAATAATGATTTATACGTGGCCACTAAAAAGGTATAAATAATAATTAATAAACAATAAAAGCTACTGGTTTTCTAACGCGTAGGCCGCGTTCATTTCTTACATTCATTCTTCGTTCTTCAGTTCATTACTAACGTTAATACGAGTATCAAATGGACTGTTAAGGTATGTATGTGTTGTATGTATGTATGTATGTGACTTCCAACTTATTACCTTTGTTAAGAAAAAAAGCAAAAAAATTTGCCGTCGGCAACGATTTGATCTCACCCACGCATTCGTTTGACGTCCTTTCATTAAATAAAAATATTAGGTCCTTACATATGAAATTGGCGTTTTGTCGTACTGGCCACTTTGATCACAAATTTTTCCTATTTGGTTAGGAATTCGAAATTCAAATTTATACAGCTATTTCCACATGTAGTTGTGTTTCGTAAACCGTCATTCATTTGTTTTTTTTACTTATCTTTTTTCTGTTTACATCGCTCAATTTACAAAATGGAAAATTTGAAATATCGCGTTATTTACGAGTACGAGTTCCACCGTGGCACCAGTGCTGCGGAAACGGCTCGAAGGGTTAATGATGTGTATGGCGGTTGTGTCGCAAAAGAAAACACAGTGCGTTTTTGGTTCCAACGTTTTCGTTCTGGAAATTTCGACCTGCAAAACAAGCCCCGTGGACGGCCGGAGACCCAAGTTGATAATGAAGAATTGAAGGCTATTGTGGAAGCGGATCCATCGCAAACCACGTCCGAGTTAGCTGCAGGCTTTGGCGTTAGTGATAAAACTGTTTTAATCCACTTGAAGCAAATTGGGAAGATTAAAAAACTTGAAAGGTGGGTTCCTCACGAATTGAGTGAAGCAAACCGGCAAACGCGCGTCAACTGCTGCGTTACATTACTTGACCGGCACAATAACGAAGGGATTTTAAATCGAATCATTACCTGTGATGAAAAGTGGATTCTCTACGATAATCGGAAGCGCTCATCGCAATGGCTGGACCCTGGCAAGCCAGCCAAAGCCTGCTCCAAGCGAAAATTGACCAATAAAAAGTTACTTGTAAGCGTTTGGTGGACTAGCGCCGGTGTCGTTCATTACAGTTTTCTCAAATCTGGCCAGACGATTACGGCAGATATCTATTGTCAGCAATTGCAAACCATGATGGAAAAGCTAGTTGCTAAACAACCAAGGCTGGTCAATCGCTCTACGCCACTGCTGCTTCACGACAACGCTAGACCACACACTGCACAACAGACGGCTAGCAAATTAGAAGAACTTCAATTGGAATCTCTAAGGCATCCACCGTACTCCCCGGACCTTGCTCCAACAGATTACCATTTTTTTCGAAATTTGGATAACTTCTTGCAAGGGAAAAAGTTCAACTCAGATGGGGCAGTCCAAGTCGCCTTCAAAGATTTTATTGATTCCCGTTCGAATGGTTTTTTTAGTAAAGGGATCAATGAACTACCTATGAGATGGCAAAAGTGCATAGATAACAATGGCTCATACTTTGATTAAATAAATATGCTATATAAAAAAATTTCGACTTTTTGTTCCTCCCATACAAAACGCCAATTTCATAGGTAAGGACCTAATATATATTTTTACTAACATAGATTTACTAACATAGTTTTATAAGATTGAATTGTTACTAACACTCGTTATGGGCAATGCCTGAAATAAATAATTATATTTTTATTTTATTTATTTATTATATATTATATATTTATTTATTTATTATTTATTTTACATTATTCTTGGGATAAGTAGATAAATAAATGAATATATACAACAACATCACATACTCCGTGACTGACAATATACATATATCTGATTCCGTGGTAAGTAGCTTAAGCACTTGTGTCAGATACAGAATCTTACAAATATTATCTAGGTATTACAAATAAACTTAAATAAATTGGTACATACGAACCCGCGACCTCTTCGTTAATAGTCAAATATTTGACCATTACACTAAAGTGGTCGTCAAAAGATTTCATAATCAGCCTATATACGTCCCACTGCTGGGAACAGGCCTCACCTCAATTATGAGGTGGTGCGAGCCATACTCCACCACGCGGGCTCAGTGCGGTGCAGTGGAGGGGTGTGTGTAAGGTAGGTGACCAACCTTACTGTCAGATGTTGCTAAGCCGCCCGAGGGTCTCTTACCAGGCTTAACGACTAATATCTATCGATACTAACCGGGACCAACAGCTTAATGTGCCTTACGAAGCACGGAGATGCTTGCAAATAGACGTCACTTAAATGGTCAGAATGGTCACCCATCCTAAACATGACCGCGCCGTAGGTTGCCTAACTTTTGGTATCACTACCAAAGCGCTGCAACCATTGCGCCACAAGCACGTCAAAAGATACTTGTAGTTTATTTAACTAAGAGTTGTTTTTAACATTGTGTACCTGAACAAAATATCACAGAAGCTTAAAATATAAAGCTTAGGTAAATGTATACCTAGACTATCTTACTCTAGATAAAGTAAGTACCTATAACAGCATCAAAGTTCAAAGTAGCTTAATTCTCAAGCTCTCTAAAGGTTAAAGTGTGGTGACCATGATATTAAAAGTATTAGAACAATATTTAGACTAACGCTTTGCTTAAGCTTATAACTACGAGTAGTAGACCCTGCAGACGTTGTCCGGCCCGACGTTTTTAGAAAAAAAATAACTTTTTCATATATTTTTTTTATGAAATCCTTGTCCTGACAATAAAAAAACTTTGGTGCAGTATGAAGTTATACGCGTACATACATACATAAATGTGGCGACCTCTACCTTTCGCGATCACAAGCGCATGCCTAACGGTGGAAAGCACGACAGCGAGCGCTGATACGGCTCCATAGGCTAGAGTGCGCTGTTAGCCTAGTACTGCACATGAACCGCGGCATATAAGATTTAGATCCAGAATATTATAGATAGACAAATTAAGACGATTTTTAACCCTTAACGGAAATAAACAAGTGTCATGAGTTGACAAGTGCTCTCAGTTGTATTAGAATTGACTGATTTTGACAGTTCCGATTGGGATAAAAATGAAAAAAAAATAGTTTATGTTTAGTTATACAAGGTGTAACAAAAAACCCCGTTATAACTGAAGGGTGTTGTTGTGCCCGGAAAACTGCACAACATTGCCAATCAGCTGACCGATTTACTATGGGAGAGCCAAAAGATTTTTTGAGATTTCGACCTAGGTTTCTTAGCGTAAGTTGTTCAGGTTTACGGGCACAACAACCACCCTTCAGTTATAACGGGGTTTTTTGTTACACCTTGTATAGACACATACACACACACACATATACACACTAATACGTACGTTAATTGTAGTATTGTTTTAAACTAGAAGCCTGTTAATTTAGATAGTAAGGTTTATATTTTGTAGCTATGGAAGAGGGAAGGCACCTAACACAGGCAAAACTTTGCTTAAAAGGTGTCTTCGATCATTATTAATATATTGTAAAAATTTGGTTACTGCAATAAATAATTTTTAATATTTTTTTAAATATGGATACAATGTAGAAACCTTGCAATTCATCACCTAGCGGATTTTGACTGCTTTAGGCCCCGTTGGTCTGTCAATCTATGTGCGGCATCGTAGCACCTGAATAAAAAAACTAATTTTAGTGCATTTTTTTCGAAAGCCTTATTGTGATATCGAGTCTATACTTTTGTCCTACAAACTAAACACCTGTGGTCACTCCCAGCAAGTGCAACGTTTAGCCGCGCCTCAGCGAGCAATGTTATTATCCGCCATCTAACAAAGACGATGGTTTTCGGTGTGATAAATCTAGTAGAATTTGCATTGTGAATTTAAAACACACTTAAAGAAAAATGGACTGCCACAGGCGGAACTCGAACCCGCACCTCTCGCGAGCCGGGCGATTGCTCTCCCAATTGAATCATGGCTGGCCGCAGCCTAAGGAGCACATAAAGAAATTCAGACCTATGAGTAAGTGTCACGGTAGCTCAATTGGTAGAGCAATCGCCCGGCTTGCGAGAGGTGCGGGTTCGAGTCCCGCGCCTGTGTCAGTCTGTTTTTTACTTTAAGTGTGTTTTAATTACACATTGTTAAGAAATTTGCATTGTTAATGCTAAAAATTAAATAACTTTATCTAAAATTTCATGTTGCACTGAAATCCTAGGTTACTTACTATCTGTGAAAATTGTTCTACGATCATATATCTGCACTAGTTTCTCCATCAAATTCGCTTGGTTTAAGTCCTAAGAGGTATGGTTGATGGAATCAGGCGTTACTTTGCGGAAATCCGCTTGACTACAGCTGAAAAAGAGGATTATTTAGTGGAAATTTAAAGCATAAACGTCGTTTAGTGGAAATTTAAAGCAAAATAATCCTCTTTTTCAGCCTAAGTAGTATGAGTAAAATTTTCAAGTGCCGAAGTGTTTGTTAAGATATTTTTTTTAAATTGTAAAATCGTTATTCGTAATGGTTCTATTGTGATACTTCCTAAAACTGAGATAAATAAAAATAATTAGGTAAATAGTTTGCGCCATATTTGACGATCAAGATAGTACTGTTTCGATAAATGCTAAAAAACGGTTGGATGGATCTAGAGGTATAAAAATAGCGGTGACATATTATGGACAGAGGGACAGACGCAGGAACGGTTTCTGAATTATTTTCATTTGGCTATGATGCCCAAAATACGCGTAACCTTTAGAAGAAATAAAACGTAGCTGGTATTTTTCCAAGTATTTTCTATCTCTGGTTTAGGTGTGAAAGCGGTTATTAATTCTTCGAGAGTATTTATTTCTCTACGCACACAATGTAGATAAGGTATTATTAAAATACTTGATGTCAATGAACTTCACTAAGCTGCTCAACAACCACAAAAAACAAAGAATCGACAAGTAATCTGCAATATCAATTTGGTTAGCTTTTTAAAACTGACCTTCCGCCAAAAATAACGTCATAATCGACCATAAACAATATCGTTAACCGTTTGCGCGGGGAAATGCAAGGTCGACGACCTTGAAAGCGACATCTTAAATGCATTTAACATTGGACAATCGTGTACAAAATTGTCGTTACGTGTCAGAAGATTAATTAAAATGGACAAAACGTGTTAACACCGTGCACGATTAAGTTTCCGCATTACTTTAACTGCCGATGGATCTTTAAAACCTTCGCCTGTGTCAAAACCTAAATTTTTTATCCTTCATCTATATACTTTAATTCCCTACTAATTCTATCTTTTCCGTAGGTACTTTAAGCTGACTACTATAACTTCAGACAGGTCAACTAGACTAGTGTTAATCTTTATTTTCACTAGTCTAGGTCTTAATTACAATTTCTAATAAAATCATCTTATTTTATTGCTGGATATCGCATCCAGGTCTCACTCTGAGTTTTTAAACTCGAGAACTTAAGATTTCCTGATTCGGTGACCACTAGTTATTTTATAAATACAGCTATTTCTGAACCATTAAGATGACACAGAATACACAAGAACACTCACATTCAATAAAATATTATTTGTTTGTTTTCTACCCTTATACATTATTAATGACTATGTTATGTAAGGTCATGTAATATAATGTACGTTATTTAGAGTAAGTAGGTACACTTATTTTTAGACATTCTGGTATGTGGCAGTCAGGCAGGCAAGAGCTAGTCATTTTAAGCAAGATACGTGTTCTTTTTTCTAAATAACGAGTTAAATACCACCAATTTATTCATCTTAGATATTTAATCTTTAATTATCAATGTGACAGCCTCTCGCACAATAGGCTTTGTATTTACTGCTGTGAAAAACACACTTTAAAATTATTTAAAAAAAATTGGTTACCTGTAAAGTCGGTATACGCGCGAAAGTTTTACGTGACAACGACTCTGAGTGGTAAAATAATTTTAATGTGAATATTCATTCGTATTGTTATACGAACCGGTGTGTATGCCTATCTCTCTCTCTCTTTCTCTCTCTCGCTCTGTCTCTCTCGCGCGAAACGTGAGCGGAGCAGCGTAACGCAGTTTCTTGAGGTGTCATCCGGCAAACCAATTTATAAGACGTTGTCACGTCAATATTATGCTGATGAAATGAATGAATAGTTTTTTATATAATTAAATAGAAGCTTTGGCTTTACTCTTAAAAGTGATTTATCTCAATATATAAAATGAAAAAAACAGCTCACATATTCTGTTTTTTCTTGTAAATCTTCAAATCCTTAGACCCTAGTTGTACACAACAGAAATAAAGAAAAAAAATGTAGACAGAACGTGTTTTTTTTTTAATTTAATTTACATTATTACTACCATGGTCGGTAATTTACCACCAAAAGTCATTTCTGTAAATAGACCCACAGGGGCCATTTTTACACGTCCCACAAAAACCCTGCCACAGCTTCGGGACAATGGAATGGGACGGTTTGACGAACACTTTGGTCAAGAAGTTGACTATTAACTAAGAGGTCGCGGGTTCGAGTCCCGCACTGTATGTACAAACATTTGTGTGCATGAACATGTCTGTTTGTACAGGTCTGGGTGTTATATGTATTTATTTAAGTTTATTTGTAATACCACTGTTGATTCTAATATCTGTAGCACAAGTGCTTTAGCTACTTACCACGGAGTCAGATCAATGTATGTGATGTTGTTATATACATATATAAAAAATGGACTGGTGCCGAGCAGAAGCTGCCATCACCTACTACTGTATTCTAGCCTCATTGTGTTGTGTGTGTGTGTAGGATTATCGCCACTTGTCACACGGCTACAAATACAAAATCAATACTCAGATATGTAATGTATGGAGGTATTCTATTGAATCTCTTTGCACGAATGTGCATTCCGTGTTTATTAGTAGACACGTGTGGATGGAGTCATTGAACATGAATAGAGTTTAATTGTTTACTTTTAATTAATTGTTAGCGATAGGTTTTATTTATAATATACAAAAAAGTCAGGTTTTCCTTTCCGGCGCAATAAATCCAGAACGGCTGAACCGGTTTGAATAATTTTAGTCTCGAAATATTAGTAGTTTCTAGACAGAAAAGTTTTCAGAAAATAAAAAAAACGCAATGGGCAGGACAACGTCTGCCGGGCCTGCAAGTCGTTAGTAAATGAAACTAGGTAATCTTTAATATATTGTGTAATAAGTCCACATACATACATAGGGTTGTACATAGGTAAGCACACACACGTCTTCCGCGTCAGGTACGGCTCTGCCCACACCCCAGTACTTCTGCTCACCCTGCGATTGCTAACAGAATAGACTGTCTATTCTGTATGCAAGATTTTCGCGGTAAGAGCTTAACCAGTACAGTAATAATTTAGAAGAAGTTCTGTGAATTGCTGTGTGGATCGGTATATTAAATACTAATAATATTGTTTTAATATATTTTCTTTTATGTTAAAAAGAATGAACGTGGTTACATTTTCTGTTGATCTGGTTTTAATTTACTGAAATAGCAAATTAGAGAGAAAACTGACCCTCAATAATTATAATAATAATAGTCCTCCTGGCCGATTTCGACCACGGCAACAGAGATCAGCCAACTACGCAGGAGATTTTATAGTGCACAGGTGTGAGCGCAATACACAGGTGCACTCACTGTTCCATTCACTCTCAAAGATCGGTGAGACGGCAATCCGACATGACCGGTGAGAGATCAGGCGCAGGACCAACGGCTTAACGTGCTTTCCGAGGCACGGGGGTGTAACACTGCCAACTTCCCGACTCCGAGCTGTTTTTGAGAAATTCATGACAGAAAATATCAGAAACAATTGTGGCTCGACCTGGGATTCGAACCCTGGACCTCTCGGACGTGAGGCAGAAACTTTGCCACTACACCAACGAGGCAGTCAAATAATTACTAATACTCTTATTTAAAAACCCCCGATAGAGCCAGGCAAACAGCTGGGAACCTAAATGGTTGGACGGGTTTTGACCAGCTTTAGCTAATAAACACCGTGATTAAATTATCTTTCTTTAAAAAAACACACTTTGAAATCGATCTGTCCGTTCGTATAGACAGACGTCAGACACACATTTAACACTAATACCTATACACACACAAACAGACATAGTGGTCCAACTTAAAACAACTAAAACTTATAATTTAAAACAAGAGGGGTTTTAAAAGCCGCCGCGAGTTATAAATATTCTTACGGGACAAAAATAATATTTTTGATATATATACAATATTAGATATATTATTTATTAAAATTAGTATCCGCTAGTAAATATTATATGTATATTATACGTATATTTACTAGCGGTTCCGGCAGACGTCCTCCGGTTTTTATATATTTTCTTATCGTTTAATTTAAACCTTCCCTAGACTACCACGAATATTTCAAGACTAATATTATTCAAATTTGTTCAGCCGTTCTCGAGTTGTAGCGAGTATAACGAATAGCAATTCATTTTTATATATAAGATTATCATTTATAATGGTAAATATTGTTAGTAAAATTCGGGAAGAGAAATACCCGAAAAAAAATGTTCGGTAATAGCGATCGATTCTCCTGCCTTGCTTTCATTGATTAGCCTTAACACTCACTATAGGGCCCGTGACCGCAAGCCTAAACTGTTCTCACTTCAGGTGTACCGTAACAACACTTCATATTACTACAACCCAGTAGTTAGGATGTGTCGTCTCTACAATGATATATCCCAGAATATCCAGATGGTGATATTCTGGGTTCTGATCCAAATGACTTCTGCAAATTCATTCGTGAAATTCTGCTGCTTCTTCTGCTGCGTGAATTGCGCTGTACGTAGGAGACCAATTACTTTAGAAGTCCCTACTTGCTTTTGTTCTGGTTTAAGGTATACAATTTGTAATTTTTCTATCGTAATATGCTTTTCACCGCGCCAATTAGTTCGAATGTTTATGATTTAGCATAATTTGTAACTCATTGTATTGTATTCCATAAACACATGTTTTGGCGTACAGTTTAGTACTTAATCATATAAATTTAAGGAAACTTTTATCTCCACAACTGTAAACTGTTTTGTGTTAATAAATAAAATAAAAATAGCACTTTGATATTGACTGTACTTCAATGTAACCAGTTTTTGCGCGGACCATGGCGAAAAAATATTTACAACGGCAGTATTGGCATTACGTAGAACTTACATGTCTTCCTCTGTTTGGTTTTGATCTAAGCGTAACATATACTTAAAACATCTTTTGTTTTAATAAGTACTTCTTTAATTGTAGCCTTGGATTTCAGTTAGGGCCACACAATCCTGGGTTAAATCTCTTCATGTGACTTGGCTTAAGCAGATAACTTCAGAAATCAAAAATATTCTTATAAAAATAAATAGCTGTTCGTTAGTCTCGCTAAAACTCGAGAACGGCTGCACCGATTTGACTTAATTTAGTGAAAGTCCAGGGAAGTATTCAACGGTGTGAAAATATTTAAAAAAAAGCGAAAGCAGCGGGCAGGACAACGTCTGCCGAGTCCGCTAGTATTAAATAAAAATAAAAATATACCAAAAAAAAAACTTAACTCGGATTTTTACTGGAAACTACTCACATGACATTGATCTAGTTTTAAGAAATTGTAGTCAACATTTAAGATGTGAGTAGATAATTTGTCGACAATCTTCTCTCTATGACTTGACAAATTCCTTTCGCGAAAGAAAGTAAAAATTAGATCAGATTAGATAAATTCTTCATTGCACACTATAAAAAGGCCAGTTTACACAGATATTTATGTACAACGTAGGCGGTCTTATCGCTAACAGTGATCTCTGTCTGACAACTTACAAGCACAAGTTAAAAAGCTTAATAAATAAAAAACTGTTTTGTTTTTCCATTCGGCAAAAAAAAGGTTTTACGATTAAGTCCACCAATTCTTGTGCAATCAAGTTATTAAAAAAGTCTAGCTGACCCGTTGCTGAATCTAGCAAACGTTGTTTTGCCATATAAATTATTGTAGACCCTTATCACTAAGGGGTATGAAAAATAGATGTTGACCGATTCTCAGACCTACTCAATATGCTCACAAAATCAGTCAAGACTTTTCGGAGGAGTACGGGAACGAACATTGTGACACGAGAATTTTATATAATAGAGATAATAAGATTGTCGTAAAAACTTACTCAAAGACTGATTTTAATTACTTAATTACTGTCACACTGACAGGTCTTCTGGACTGGACTGGTCTGACTTACTGTGGATGAACACTTCGGATGACAGCTGTCATCCAGCCTTAAAAAAAAACTTTGACTGTAACATCTAGACTACAAAGTTTTCGGAATATAATAACAGCTTCGATTCAAAGTTTACAAACTTGTCCCAAGCAAGTTACAAGTAGTTTGTGATTAACATCGTTTACATCCAAGGACCATAGTTACGCATTCTGAAGGACTTCTTAACCTTCAAACATAGCCCTCTTCATGGAAACCAAGGCGTGGAAATATTGTTTTAAACTCTCATGGTCACCTTTAGCGGAAGTTTTTTTATGAAACAATCAAAGACAAACGGATTTCTTCTAATAACAAGTCACAGGAATGTTATTCTGAGATTTGGACTGTGGCAACCAACCAACCACGACCAACTGGCGTTGGTGTTGTGGCAAAGTTTCTGTCTTACATCCGAGAGGACCTGGGGTCAAACCCCAGATCGAGCCAAAATTGTTTCTGAGATTTTCTGTCATGAATTTCTCAAAAACAGCTCGGAGTCGGAAAGTTGGCGGTGTTACACCCCCTTCCCTCGTAAAGCACGTTAAGCCGTTGGTCCTGCGCCTGATCTCTCTCCGCTCATGTCGGATTGCCGTCTCACCGAACTTTGAGAGTGATGAACAGTGAGTGCACCTGTGTATTGTGCTCACAATTGTGCACTATAATATCACCTGCGTAGTTGGCTGATCTCTGTTGAGATTGGCCGCCGTGGTCGACATCGGCCAGAAGGACTATTATTCTGAGATTTGATACTCTTAACAAACCTGTCTATGAATTCTAATTTTCGAGCAATGTGACATTTCAGGTCGCTACATACATGACGAGGTTTCTATACGAACGGGACTAGAATAGACGAGATATTATGCCAAAGTCATTTCATACAAAAAAAAGTACGCTTAGTTACATAGATACAATAACCAAAATATTTCAGCTAGAATTGCGTACCACGCTAAATGAACAAAATATTATTGTGTTACACATTTGTAAACTCTTGTCACGGTTATAAGAATATTTACATAACAATTTAGTTCTCTACAAGAATTCACGTCACGTTTTGAGTTATTAACCCTTTACTACCGATCTGGTACCAATTTTACCACTTACGCCGAGGAGACGTCTTACAGACGGGCGATATAAAAAAAAAGTATTTTCATCATAATAATTTAATTTAATATTTCAGGTAGTATAATTTGAGGTTCTAAACAAAAACCACTCCAAAACAAAAGTACAAATAAGCTTTATCCGTGAGATCAACAGAGTCACATCAAATTTTTAAGGTACTTGCTTCTCTCTCAATATTTTTACAGAAGCTAAAATAAATTTTAAAAATCATATTTTCCATATGTTTCCATGAGATAGAAACAAAAATAGTTACCACTAAACAAAATAAAAATTACAGCACTTAAAAACAGCAAATACATTGGCAGTCTCTGTATACTAAATTCTCAACATTAGGTCAATTCATAAGTCTTTTTCATTTACGCTACGGGGCTGGTTATTTTATGCATAAATGCACAGTCAATAGAGATTTAGCTGCAAGATAAAAAACGAAGAAACCTTCTCCTTTTTTTAGAAATTTTTCAAACAGATCCGGTCGCAATTTTAGAAAATTCATAAAAAATACGAAAACCGTAAAATTTCGAAAAACCTGAGCACATACGTAGGGATGATTCAGATACTTCTCAACAAGACGCACTTAAAAAATTTTTGGACGTCACTGCTCTATCTACCCGCTGATACACCTATAAGACACTATTGAGCTACCTACACAAATACCGAGGTGACAATTATTAGACGCAGAATAGTATTGTACATAGTGACGTCTGTCAAACGTAAATTGCTCCGTTACAGGCACCTTTGCACTCCTCGCGCTCGTGAAGCCGACTGTGGCTTCAAATTGGCCATTTGGGAAGGAAGCTGGAGACCTTCAACGCGCCTTGCATCACAAAATATTGATAAAAGAAAAAGTCGTACGTTTGTGAGACGTATAGCTCGGTAGTTAAAGGTTAAGCATGCAAAATCAGCTGTATTGTCACTTGGGAATGAAAAATTAAGTTAAGTAACACACCATAGTAGTGGTTAAATTGTAGGTATACTTAATCTGGGTAGGTCTTTTGTTTTTCTATTTCATGCGATTACTCAAAACCAACAAATAAATATCTATTAGGTCATCCATTTTAAAAGATATCGAGAAACTGAGAAAACAACACCATTTTAGTAAAATAAAGTGAGAGAACAAAAATATAAAAAAATAGGTAATTCAATCATAAACTATAACATTTGTTGAGAACTTCAAAATATCAAACCTAGCCAAGTGAAAACCTTTTAATTTACACGCTTATATTAGCTCGGGCTGTATGACGTCATGTATGTATGTAACGGAATCTTAAGCTCAATTTTCACCAACTTCCAGAAATCGGATTAATTTGCAACTTTGCACACTTATCAAGTACCGATGACAAAGCTATAATTTGATAAGAGTTTTCCATCACCCTTATTAACTGAGTAAAAAGAAAAAAAAACACGCTATCATTGCTAATAAACTAAAAAAGAGAAAATATGTTTTTCTGAGTGCAAAGAATTTATATTACAGTAGAGTAAGAAGCGTGCGGTGCTTCAATCATTAATTATTGGCAACTATAAAAAGAGAACTATGAAAACGGCGTAAAGTGCACCCCACGCTGTAATATAAATTAAATAAATAATAATAAATAAATAAATATTTCACGACAATTACACCAATTCTCTAGTCCCAAATTAAGCTACGAGGCTTGTGTTATGGGTACTAGACAACGGATGAACATACTTAAATACTTTTTTTTTGTAAATAAATACATATTATACATAGAAAACACCCAGACCAGTACAAACACAGATGTTCATGCACACATATGCTTGTACTGTGCGGGGATCGAACCCGCGAGCCTTGGTTTTAAAGTCCGACATGTAGACCACTGCACCAAACGGTCAGAAATTATTTTCTCTTTTTTAGTTACCAAAAATAAAAGCGTGTTGTTTTTAGTTTTTTTAAACTATTATTTTAATTCGAGACTTAACTTATAAACGTTTATAAAAAAGTTGCTTCTCTCTGTATGTTTTTAATTAAAATCGTGTTGTATTTTCGTACTCTACCGTATTAGGTATTTAATAAGTACATATTTTGTTTGTACAAGGGGAAATCTAAGCGCTTCGAAATCTAAGTTACATTAACCCTACGCCAAAGGAAGTATAATAAGCAGAGATAACTTAATCAATTACTTTCCTCTGTAACTTCTATCCATCAATTGCCATCTTATAACATAATTAAATTCCGTCTAACCAATCGTGCGTCAATCTATCTTGATGTAATTCTGCCGTTATTTTACGTAAAAAGCGCCATTTTGTTTCATTTTTGGAGTTGAACGAAAATATCTATAAAGCAAAAAGGTAATGGAATCATATTTGACTTTCTTAGAGTTCCTCGCTCGAATAATCTAGCCAAGTGGATTTGTAAGCTAAATACGAGTATATCGCAAAACACATAGTGCGTGATAGCATGGGTTAAATGATACGGTCTAATTGGGATGATGACACCTATCTTAAATATTGTCAAGAACATGGTGTTTAAAAAACATAGCCCCTATGAAGTTAATACAACCAATATATTTCAAAAAAGCTGTAGAAACCAATTTTTAAACACACAAAACGCAATAAAAATTCGGTCAATTGACTCCGATTCACATGAGCGTGACGTCACAATCATTTATTACCATACGAAATCTATGGAGACAGACCGTTTTGACAGATAATAAAAAGTATGTCAACGATTGGTGGTGTAGTCTAGCCAATTCTTACTAATTTAGTTTTATAAGCTTTTATTTTTGTTAGTAACAACTATATGGACGCTTCATAGTCGTAAATAAACATTTTTTTTTTAAACGTTGTCCGACGTGAGTAACAGTGACTGCCTCGTTGGTGTAGTGGCAATGTTTCTGCCTTACATCCGAGAGGTCCTGGGTTCGAATCCAGGTCGAGCGAAAATTGTTTCTGAGATTTTCTGTCATGAATATCTCTGCAACAGCTCGGAGACGGGAAGTTGGCGGTGTTACACCCCCGTGCCTCGGTGAGCACGTTAAACCGTTGGTCCTGCGCCTGATCTCTCTCTGGTCATGTCGGATTGCCGTCTCACCGAACTTTGAAAGTGATGGAGCAGTGAGTGCACCTGTGTATTGCGTTATAATACCTCCTGCGTAGTTGGCTGATCTCTGTTGAGATTGGCCGCCGTGGTCGAAATCGGCCAGTTAGTACGTGAGCAACAAATGTAACATGTGCGACGCGATGCGACAATATGAAATTTACGTTATAAATAAATAAAATAAATAAATATACAACAACATCACATACATTGATCTGACTCCGTGGTAAGTAGCTGAAGCACTTGTGTTACAGATATCAGAATCAACAGTGGTATTACAAATAAACTTAAATAAATACATGTCATATGTATTTATTTACTCAGACCAGTACAAACAGACATGTTCATTGCACACAACTGTTTGTACACTGCGGGGATCGAACCCGCGACCTCTTGGTTAATAGTCAACTATGATATTAGTGTCCTTCGTGACAATGCGCCATTGACATGGAAGCTAGTTGCGTCGCCTTGCGTCGCTCATTTAGCTTCTCACCAGCGGCGTCACCTGAGTAGATTAAAAATCTTAAAATAATCAATGGTTCTCTAATATAATAACAACCATCTCTAATATAATGACGGCTACTTTGGTGTAATGGTTAAGAAGTTGTTTATTAACCAAGAGGTCGCGGGTTCGAACGCCGCACTGTACAAACATTTGCGTGCATGAACATGTCTGTTTGTACTGGTCTGGGTGTTATGTGTATTTAATTAGGTTTATTTGTAATACCACTGTTGATTCTGATATTTGTAACACAAGTTCTTAAGCTATTTACCACAGAGTCAGATCAAAGTATGTGATGCTGTTGTATATAAAGTACACTCTTTTGCAAAAAAAACGGGCACCTAAGGAAATTTACGTTCTAAGGTCGATTTGAGTTAATTAAATGAAATTTATTTCTTTGACGTAGTCTGTATACTTATAATCGTGTAAATTAATGCGCGTGAAGTGAGTTCGGGCAACTAAATGAAAAAAAAAACGATGGATTCTTTAAAACCGATGTACACGCCCAAACAATAAGAAGTGGTCGGCAATAAAGATAAGATTTTTTTTTACTTTTTTTAATTAAATAAAGTTACAAATGTAAAAACCTAATACCGAATGTGACCTCCTCTTGCCAAAATCACAGCTTGAATCCTTCTGGGCATGCTTTCCACGATGTTTTTAATAACGTTTTGAGGAATTCGTTCCCACTCTTCTGCAATGACTCTTTTTAGCTCCCTGATGTTTTGTGGAGCAGGTTGCACTGATCTTACACGTCTCTTTAGAACATCCCAGACATGCTCAATTGGATTGAGGTCAGGACTTCGAGCTGGCCAATCTAAACGACGGATCCCAACTTCTTGCATGTACGCTTCCACGTCGCCAGAACGGTGCGAGCGAGCATTGTCGTCCATAAAAATTGAATCTTCCCCAAGTGCAGTCAATGTGGGTTGTGCATATGGAATTAGGACTTCCATTATGTACCGATGTGCATTTAATGTTCCATTTTCTATGAAAACTAACTCCGTACGCTCCGTCGAATTAATTGCTGCCCAAAACATAACGGAGCCTCCGCCATAAGGAGTGATTTCTTCGAAACACACTTCCGCATAGCGTTCCCGTGGCCTTCGCAGCACTCGCCGGCGTCGGTCCTCTCCACACAAAGAGATTCTAGCTTCATCAGAAAACAATACTTTATTCCAGTCCTCCAGAGTCCATGAAGCACAGTTCCGAGCAAACTGAAGTCGAGCAACACGGTGCTCACGGAGTAATTTAGGGCCCCGAGCTGGGCGGTAACTCCTGATATTGGCAGCCAAAAGCCTCCTCCTGACCGTCCACAAGCTAACTTCTACTCCTCTTACTTCTTCAAGGCTCTTCTTCAGGTCCACACTTGACGCCTTACGATTCCGCAACGCCTGACTCACCAAAAAGCGGTCATCTCTTGGTTCTGTGCATCGTTTTCTTCCCGAACCGGGTCTTCTTTTGACCGAACCGGTCTCTTGATACCGTTGCCAAGTCCTCTGGACAGTTGAACGACTCACATTTAGCCGCTGAGACACGTAAGTTTGCGAACAACCTTCTTCAAGTAGGGCTATAATTTTACCGGCCCTTATCGCTTTATCACTCATATCAAAAAGTGGTATTTAATGTAAAAATAAAGATTAAATTGTTTAATTTGCAGAAAATGTCCAAAAAGTTTTAAAATATCGTAATCAGTTAAAAATCGTTTCAGCACTTCGCGCCATTAGTAAAGCAATTTTAGAATAATCCACAATAATCATTATTTTTCTTTTATTAATTTCAAATTTTAAATTTGGAACGTAAAGAATCATGCCAGGATGCTTCAAATAACATGCCAATACATCGTCAAATTAATAAAACCTATTTCTTGTTCTTCTTCATTAAAGTAGAGGAAAAAATCTAAAGTGCCCGTTTTTTTTTGCAAAAGAGTTTATATTATATTAATAAGCATGCTATTATACAATATATATAAACCTTCCTTATATATATAAACCTTCCTCTTGAATCAAACTATCTATTTAAAAAAACCGGTCAAGTGCGAGTTGGACTCGCGCACCGAGGGTTCCGTACAAACCTGTAGATAAGGAGTGGTAACATTAAAAATTTTCAAAATTGTCAAAAATATTTTTCAAAAATATTTTTTTTATATGATGAAACTGAAAATTTACGTTTTTCGTAATTTTTCCTATATCTGTACTATAAGACGTGACTTCGACTAAATTTCAAGATTCTAAGTTTACGGGAAGTACCCTGTAGGTTTTGATTCCCGTGCGAGTTTCGAAAATTTGCGGAAAATTGCGGCCTAAATGGCTGTATCTTTTGATTGCGTTGGCTTAGAAGGTTGATTTTTCTACAGCTTCTAGGGACAGTAGACCTAAGTATCATATAGAAATTTCAGTTTGATACCTCCTCGCGTTCCTGAGAAAAACAGTCTTGACACGTCTGTCAAGACTGTTTTTCTCATCCGTCAATCCGTCGATTGACGGACAACAAAGTGATCTTATAAGGGTTCCGTTTTTTTCTTTTGAGTTACGGAACCCTAAAAACTGCATCAAAATCCGTTGAGTAGTTTAAAAGAGCATACATAAGGACAGACGCGGGAAGCGACTTTTCTTTATACCATGTAGTGATATTAGAATAGGTCTACGGAACCCAGCTTGATTTTCACATCAAGGTACAGTCGCCAGCACGTTACGGTAAACATGGCGGTATCTTGTACGCTTGTGATAAGGGCTATTTTGCAACAAAAATGGGTAGCCTAATGTGGTCGCCACTGTACCTGAGACGTCAAACTTAGTTTATTCCTCTCAGTCCAATTATATTTAGTTCAAAACGTATTATAATTTGCTTGGTTTATTTATTATGTACCGAGAAATTTTCCGACGTAAAACTTATAATTCAAAATGTAATTGGATTTTGCTTAGCTTAATCTTTTAGCATGTGAAATGTACATGTTGAAAATATAACATTTTATTAAACAAGATCTTCTTTATTTCATTTTTTTCATTTCATTATTTTGTATGGTCACTATTATGGGTCTTAGTAACCTGAAATAAATGAATTTTAATTTTAATTTAATTTACTATTTATTTACTTATGCGTTCCTTTTTCTAGAAATATTAAAACAACAACTTATATTTTATTAAATGCAAAACAGTTGTGATCGATGTATTTTTGAGATTTATTAGCTTACGCATTGTATTTTGATTTCATCGCGATAAGCATTCACGTTGCAAGGTGAAGATTTTTTTTTCCAGTAATAAATTTAAACTATCTGAGGCAGGGATCGAACCCTAGGACGAATAGTATGCTCTACATAGACGTGCTACTCCGCCCGTTCTTTAAAGAATATTCATCATATCGGCCTGTTGCAGTCCACTGCTGGACATAGGCCTCCCCCAAGGAGCGCCACAGCGCACTATCTCCTGCCCTTTGCATCCAGTCACTACCAGCTGCCTTCTTCAGGTCATCTGTCCATCTAGCCGGGGGGCGTCCCACACTACGTTTCCTAAGCGTGGTCTCCATTCGAGAACCTTCCTGCTCCACCTCTCGTCGGTTCTCCGACAGACATGGCCAGCCCACTGCCACTTCAGCTTGCTACATTTTTGGACAATATCAGTTACCTTAGTCTTATGTCGTACGACCTCGTTCCGGATCTTATCCCTTAATGAGATCCCCAACATAGACCTTTCCATAGCACGCTGAGTGACGTGTAGTCGGTGAACCAGCTTGACTGTCATCAAATATCATGGTCCACGTTTCTGCTCCGTAGGTTAAGACTGGTAAGGCGCATTGGTTAAACACTGGTAAGACGTATTCGTTAAAGAATGTTAGTTAAGGAGTAATATTCTTATTTATAGAGACAAAAATAGATGCTTCTTTCGCTGCATGTCAGAGTTGCACTTTTTAGTGAAGCGTTTTTCAAAATTTACAACCAATCTTATAAAATAAGTTTTGGGAGTGTATCAATGTGAAGTTGTCTGGGTAACCAAGCTTTTCTCGGCTTTGCATACGATTTAAAAGTAATCGGTGTTTTACACGATGGCAAGAACAAGTCCATAATGAAATCTCATTTTTGACATCTTTATTTGATTCCGGAAAACCTAACCTAACATGTTTGAACGGATCATTCAGCAGGAAATTCAGTTTACTCAATTGATATAGGTACTACCGTACTGACCATTTAGAAAAGTCAAAACCTCAAAATACTTACTAATTACTTAAATAATAGCGCGATGTTAACTTTTAGACATGGATAGGCATATTTTATTTAATGGTCACTCTGTTCCTTATATCTTTTAAAACAGTCATTGTTTAATGAATTTTGTGATGGAAAACTTTTGAAATGACTTATTTATCTTTCATCTCCCTCTAAATGTCGAGGTGTCGCGAAGTCGAGTAAATCGTTTAATGAGCGCGAGCACTGTTATCGAAACAACGCATGCTGACAATACAGAACACATGAAAAAAATCATCCAATTTGGTGCGTGTCTGAAATTATGAACATACATTTCGGCGATTAATTTTTATTTTAATCGATAGGGCAACACCATAATTTTATATTTTATCATTGCATGCATTTTTGGCATCCGACGTCTTTAATTCGTTTTTAAAAAGGGAGCGTTGCAATGTTACTTGTCGGTCTATATAGTCTATGGACTCATTTGGCAGGTGAAAAGGCCTCACGATAAGCTTGCCTTTCAAACGTCAATATTTCGACAGTTGATATCCATTGAAAACCTTTTGTATCCAGCGATCGAGGTAGACCCATTTAATTTTGTAATTTGATAAAGGTATTGTGTCGACGGCGAAAATGTTACCAAATAAATAAAATTCAAAGCTAAAATGGGGACGATGATACAAACCTTACTCAAATATCTCAATCGAATATATTGTACGCTTTGGTCGGGTTTTTGTTGACTATATCTCTGACGTTTCGCGTACAAAGTTGAAGGGTTATTTTCCGAGTACCCCGAACTCGGAGAAACCCGAAGATGACTCTCTAATCTTCTTCTTCTTTCGTGTCGGCAAGACGGGCTAAATCTTACTTGCCCAGAAAGCGGCTACCGTGGCAGCCCTCTGGTTACAGACTAGTAAGTCCTCACGCGAACAGGTGGTTGGGAATGCGGGACAGTTAATGAGGTGGGCCATGGTTTGCAGGGATTCTCCACATTCACAGCTGACGTCTGCACTGCTTAAGTACCCCCACCGACACAGGTTATCTTTGCTTCGACCAACCTGGGTCCTCAGCCTATTTAGACTTCTCCAGGTTGGCCAAGGTTCCGTATAGCCTGGAGGCAGATTTTCATTGGGGGGGTACAGTGGATGTGGATACTCGCTTGCCCAAAGCCTTCACCTCATATCAGCGGGTATTTCGTCCGTAGGCTGCGTAGATCGCAGGAAGCTTTTGCGGCTTCGCAAACGCATTCTGCTCTCTAACTAATTAAGTTCTAAACGTAACGTAATAACTCTCTAATTGAGTTCATCGACATAACATAAATCGGGGTCCTCTGGGACGGGGGCCTCGGGGAATGGGGTATTTAGGGAATAACCCAAGTTGAAGGCCTTTGGCAAAGACTAGATATTTCTTTCTATACAGTCTGGCAACTAGGTACTTTTGTTGAAACGTACACTTTAATGTCAATTATGCATGCGTGTGCGCCAAACGCGTCACGCGCGACTATACCACCTTTTTTTGCAAATAAAGTACATTGGTTATTATAGGTACGATAAAAAAATACAAAGTATCAAATTAAGTACAATTTATTTTCCTTTATGATTATATTTAAAAACATATTCAACAAATAATTATACTTCCAAAATATAATTATATTAATACTTACGACTAAACTTTTACTACAAAATCACAAAGAAACCAAATCATGCGAAATAAAGTATTTTCGTGTACTTTATTGTTCTCATAAAGTACAGAGTACAATTGACTGAAATGACGTACAATACTTTATTATAATGTAACGGGTGGCAACCCTACGCCCTCGCCTCGCCCCGATACAGTAACTATTTAGTAATCTGTGCCGATACTAGCCGAGTTGAATTGTAGTAACATGCATCTGTGTGCGTATGGTGATTTAGTGTTATTTTGTCCATTCTTCTTTAAATGTGTTTTAATTTCACATTGTAAAGAAATTTGCAACAGGCTTTGCCAATGTCTGGGTGGCCGAGTGGTATAGGCACACGGGCTAGATTCCCATGGGCGCGAGTTTGATTTCTGCCTCAGACAGTTGATTTTTTTCTACTAAAAAATGTTATCTTTAGTTTGCAACGTTTAGATGCTAATCACGAAAAATCATATAAATAATGTTCAGCTCAATAGGCTAGATGACACCACCAATCGTTGACGTACTCTTTATTATCTGTCAAAACGGCCTCCATAGATTTTGTATACGAATACAAAAACGTGACGTCACGGTTGTGTATCAGAAATCGGAGTCAATTATTGATCGAATATTTATTAAATTTTCTGGTTGTATTTACTTCATAGGGGCTATGTTTTTTAAACGCCATGGTCTTGAAAATATTTACGACTAGTGGCCGCCCGCGACTTCGTCCGCGTGGAAAGCCTTTATCTTAAAAATTATTTATGAATTGTAGCCTATATGTTATTCTGATGTATAAGCTATATTGTGGTAAAGTTTCATTCAAATCCATTCAGTAGTTTTTACGTGAAAGAGTAACAAACATCCATACATCCATACATCCATACTTACAAACTTTCGCCTTTATAATAGTAGTAGGATAGGTGTCATCATGCCTATTTTAATAGATGAATAACGGATAAGTAGGCGTTTTTTTTTTTAAATTGTTGAGCGCTAAACAAGATCGCAAAATATCGTTCGTTCGTTCTTCGTTAAACATTTTGGACAACAGAAGTTTCTGTTTAACTAAATGTCAAAGTTAAAAATAAAGCAATAAAGTTGGTAACTTTTCCTTTCTTAAACTCAATTATCTAACATTGCATTATGTCACATAAATAAACGTGCGAGTTTTCGTACAGTCATGCAAGTAAATGACATTTCATTATTACTTTGAAAGTGTGAAGATGTGCAAGATTTCTACATAACTTTTTTGTAGTTTAAAACTTCAGAGCTTACAAACGACAGCATTGCAGGTTAAACACTGAGATATCTTAAAAACAATATTTATAAGTTATTTATAACAAAGTTTTGTAGTTACACTTGTTATACTATATTTGCACAGATAATATTTGTATAGTTGACGACCACTTTGGTGTAATGGTCAAGAAGTTGGCTATTAACCAAGATAACATTATAATAATAATAATAATATTTCACAACAATCACACCAATTCTCTAATCCCAAAGTAAGCTACTAGGCTTGTGTTATGGGTACTAGAAAACGGATAAACATACTTAAATACTTTTTTTGTAAATAAATACATATTATACATAGAAAACACCCAGACCAGTACAAACACACATGTTCATGCACACTTATGCTTGTACTGTGCGGGGATCGAACCCGCGACCCTTGGTTTTAGAAGTCCGACATGTGGACCACTGCACCAAGCGGTCGTCAAGAAACAATAAAGAAATTATCTATCTATCTTATCTAAAAGGTCGCGGGTTCAATACCCGCACTGCACAAACATTTGTGTGCATGAAAATGTGTGTTTGTACTGATCTTGGTGTTTATGTATGTATTTAAAGTTATTTGAGTACCACTGTTGATTCTGATATCTGTAACACAAGTGCTTAAGCTACTTACCACAGAGTCAGATCAATATATGATGTTGTTGGATATTTATTTATTTATTATTTATTAATACTGGTTGAATGTTTTGTCTAGGAGACAATGTGGGTAGTCGCATGAAAGTTGTCTCTGCTATAAACATTTGGTATTTCATAGACAATCACACAATGTAATTAAGAATGACGTTGTGAATTCAAAAAGACAACACTTAAAAAATTCTTTTCGGCTCCGGTTATCGGGAAGGATTCGAACCCCCGACCTTTGGAAGTCCGGTCCAATGCTCTGACCACTGAGCTACCGAGAACCTTAATGGAGTCGTTGAATTTTGTATTTTTGTTGTGAATTCATCGAAAATATTAATAACTAGCGGCCGCCCGCGACTTCGTCCGCGTGGATGTTAGTTTTTTGCGACCGGGCTTCATACAAATTCGCAACCCCTATTTTATCCCTTTGGGGGCAGAATTTATCATATGTAATATTATTTCTATCCTTCTTTACCTTCCAAGTAATGTTGAGTCAAATAAAAAAAAGTCCCATTAAAATCGGTTTAGTAGATTCTGAGATTCAATTTCCTGCCTGCCCCCTAAGTTCATCGGCGTGATTATTTATATCCCAGTTTACTCTCCAGGTGATACTGAGTCAAATAAAAAAAGTCCCGTCAAAATCGGTCCAGTAGATTCTGAGATTAGCCCGGACAAACAGACAGACAGACAGACAGACAGACAGACAAAATTTTTAAAAATTGTTGTTTTGGCTTCTATTACGGTAATTAAGACCCCCTGTAACAATTTTTCATAAAAATCTTCAATGTACAGAAATCGATCTTTTACAGTCTTATTATATGTATAGATAAGTACCAATAACAAATATAAAGTACCTAATCAATACATAATTGAAATTAATTTATTGCATGAAGCGGTAATTTTATTCTTATTTACATTGCTTAATTAAGCCAATAACCAATTATAATTAAAATCTAGACACATTAAAGTACCAGTTTAGTGAATTCCCTAGATTTTTTACCAAAAAGTTCCCACAATCCACCAAACTTAACCTAATTTATGCAATCGAATACCGCAGAGCACTTAAAATTTAAAAAAAAACGCGAGAACTCGCGCCCAGCGGCCATTGTTACTGTTCAAATTCAAATTATGAATCATAGACAGCGAACCAGTTTTTTTTTCGCGCCCAGAACGCGAAGGTCATGTTGCCATAGCTTTAGAAAATTGAATCGACTCCACAATGGAGATCGAAATGTGAAATAGCCATAATTCTTATTCTTATCTTTGTTGGTTTTTTCGAAGGTCATCACGTTCAAACTGAATTGTTTTATGTTATTTTAATTGAGTAAGTTCAATCAAAGTTGTATCAGTTCAATCAAGTTAATGGGACCGTTTTAGCCTTTTTTATCAGATATAAAATAATTGAAAACGACAGAGAATCCCTAAAATCGCAATTTAAAATTCTTATAAGTTATACTCGTATATAACTTAGGATGAGGACTAAGTTATATAAAGTTAATTTAATTTAAATTATACTTAAATAAACTAAATAATAATAATAATCAATGAATATACAACAAAATTACATTGATCTGACTCTGTGGTAAGTAGCTTAAGCACTTGTGTGGCAGGTATCAGAATCAACAGTGGTATTACAGTTAAACTTAAATAAATACATATAACACCCAGACCAGTACCACAGATTACTAAATAGTGACATGTTTATGCTAAAAAATGTTTGTACAGTGCGGGGATCGAACCCTCGACCTCTTGGTTAATAGTCTAATTCTTGACCATTACACCAAAGTGGTCGTTAAAAGTTATAACTATTTTGTCATCGAAAATCACGCTTGTTATAAATTATTACGTTTTCTTTAGGTTTCTAACGAGGTCTTAATGTGATATATTTACATAACCTCTGATGAGTTAACACATTATGTCTCGTCTAGAAACCCCTGTGATTAACAAAAGGAAAGTCCACGTCCGCTATAAATCTAAAGAAAATAGATATCAAAAAAACTATTGACATAACAGGTCTGTCAATAGAAATTTGATATAATTTTAATGGCAATTAAATTATAAATAATTGGCCAAACATTCCACCACACGTTCCATTTTGGGAAGGATTTTAAGAGAAGAAGACCGCAATTCACAAGTCGTATTTCTACGCTTCGAAATTTTAAAAATCCACTTTACTCGTTTGAAAACTAGCCTTTCGTCTTAGAAAAAAAACGAATGAGCAAGAAGAACAGCTGGTAATTTCAACAGCTTGAGCGGACGGATTTGAGCAGCCATTGCTAAGAACCAACGTGATTAAATTATCTTTCGAATAAGTAAAAACGCACTGAAATCGCTCCATCCGTTTGGGAGCTATGATGTCACATGCAGACACACAAACAGACACCAGGGTGAAAATTATGACTCACTCTTTTTCGTTTCTCGTCAGAGGTTAAAAATAAAACCTCATGTGTAATCTGTATAAATAAGTACTTAATGTTAGATGACACCACCGATCGTTAACATACTCTTTATTATCTGTCAAAACGGTCTGCCTCCATAGATTTTGTATGAATACAAAATCGTGACGTCACGGTATAGTGAATAGTGTATCAAAAATCGGAGTCAATTAACCGAATATTTATTGAATTTTGTGTGTAAAAATTGGTTTAATTACAGCTTTTGGGAAATATACTGTGTTTTGGTTGTATCAACTTTATAGGGGCTATGTTTGTCAAACGCCATGGGCTTGAAAATATTTAAGAATGGCGTCATCATGCCTATTAACAAACTTCAAAGTGTGTGAAGTGCAATGAAGATAGTTAGGTACTCAAGGTTTCGAATGTGAATTACCTTAAGTTACATTAATTCTATTTTCTGTAGTATACTTTAGCATAAAACATAGATTTTGAATTTAGCAAATTTAAAAAAAAAACTTGTTTTTTTTAATAGCCCAATCCAAAACCCAAGGTTCCAAACCTTTTCCGTCCAAAAAGGTCGGAGTTCAAAATATAATCCAGCGCTGCCAACATACCAATACTCGTAAAAAAGATAACTCACGGTTCGATTGCGCAATGCCATCGTAACGGCACTAACCGCAGCGGGTGAAAGTCAATGATCAAGCTTTGATAATTTATACACTGCTCAACAAAGTCTAGGGAACAGGAGGTTTTTAGGGAATATTTTTATTTTTATATATTTTTGTTTTAAAGTTTATATACCAATCGATGCGCAATTTAATGCTTAATTAGTTGCGTATATAAATAAAGGATTCAGTTTTTGAATTACGAGGTAATTTTAATGAAAAACAAAGAAAGTGTATTACAGAACTAAACAAAGAAATTTAATTTAATAAAATTTCTTAAAAATTAAAACATTACAGTTAAGAACAAATATGCGGGGACTTTTTTAATAATCAGTTGGACCCCCTAAGGCATTAACAACAGCTTGACATCGTCGTGGCATACTGATTATGAGACTATCGATTGTCTCTTGTGGAAGAAGACTCCATTCTCTGGAGAGATGTGAAAAAAGTTCATCTGCTGTGTTCAAATTTTGAGGGAGATTTCTAAAAGCCCTTCTATTTAGTAAATCCCACGCGTGTTCAATGGGATTGAGGTCCGCGGACTGAGCAGGCTACTCCAGCACTTCGATGTTGTACTCGCGGAACACATCCATCACCTGACTCGCAGTATGTGGTCGTGCATTATCTTGCATAAAAATAAAATCTGCGCCCAGATTTTGTCGGTGCGGGATAACCACGGATTGGACTACCTCTTCGCAGTATCTCTCTGCATTTAAATTTCCCCTGATCAAAACGAGATCCGTCCGTCCACCCAGGCGGATTCCAGCCCACACCATGATTGTACCACCTTGGTAGGGATGCACCTCCTGTGGGTTTTGAAGCCGACTCTGCCGACCAGGAATCCGCCAAACACGCACTCTTCTTGAATCTGGATGAAATCCGAAGCGAGATTCATCGGAGCACAGTACATGTGCCCACTGATCTACGGTCCACTGCAAATGTTCACGTGCCCACAATAATCGACGTCCTCGATTTCCATGACGCAGCGCGGGCACTCTTAGTGGTCTGCGAGCACGAAGATTAGCTTCATGAAGTCTCCTCCGAGCAGTCTTGTCACTGATAGCAACCTGGTGCTGCGACTGGAGGTCTTCTACCAACTGACGAGCCGTAATGGTGGGTTGCCTCCTTGCGACATTTTGCAAAAAACGGTCTTGCCTTTCCGTAGTAACCCTATACCTGCCTCTGTGCCTTTCGGCTACATCGCCAGTAAGTCTGTAACGTGCCCACAGTCTGCAGATAACGCTCGCGTGAGAATTCAGAGCAGCTGCAACTTCGCGTTGGGGTAGCCCAGCTTCCAACATTCCTACAGCTCGAATCATTTCTTCCCGCGTTAAATGACGTCGTGACATAATGGCCGTAGTCGCAAAAGTTACGAATAACAACAGTTAATTTTGTTTTTCAATAAAATCATAAAACAATAAAACAAATTTTTATCTTTAAAATTCTCATACAGTATCACTACACAGCAATCAAAGTGAAAGATTCCCGCCTTTTACGAAAATTCTTTTGTCTCTAATTTTTTTTTTTTAAATTCGAACAACGTTTGATAAACATTCAGCCTACCTGTTTACCTCAAAGAGATCAGTACTTTTTTAAAGAAGATTTTACAAATAAAGTCATATAGTTGGCTTGTTCCCTAGACTTTGTTGAGCAGTGTACTTTAGATACAGCTTATGGTGTACATTTTTGCTATGTTGCATCCCATTCAATGGCAGCGCTGCTTTTTCAAGAATTTTAATTTAATAAACAACTAGACCGAGTAACTTAAGCACTTGTGTTACAGAAATCAGCAGAAATCAAACACACATATTCATGCTCACAATTGTTTGTACAGAGCGAAGATCGAACCCGCGTCCTCTTGGTCTAATAGTCAACTTCTTAACCACTACGCCATAGTTGGCCAAAGAAAAATATCCAAATCTTGATAGATAAGGAAGGATCTGAATGACCAGGGACACTTGCAATATTGCTTCACAATCACTGGAAGTGTCGCTAATCCTAATTTTGTATTATAAGAACGCTGCCAGTGAGTGGAAAGCTAGTTTGCATTAGGCTCTCAGGTGGTGCCTAAAAATTTTATCGAGCTGATAATAATCGGTATACACAGTAGCCAGTGTCACAGTTTTCAGTATTCTGGAAATAGTAGGAGTCCACCTTCAGCCACAACTTAAAATCAGCCCATGAAGTGGACAAAATCGACTAAAAAGAATCAGCCCAGTGCAAAATTTCGTTAAAAAAAAGCAAGTGAGAAATCGGAGGCAGTCACGCGCAGTGACCCAAACGTAATTTGGCTTGTAAATTATTTATTTATTTAAGCTTTAATGTACAACAAAACTTAGTACAAAGGTTAATCCAAGCCGTAGGGTATTCTCGACCAATCATACCATTGGGCTAATCAGAAGTGATAAGTGGGCGGTGCGATAATGTAAAACTAAACTTAAAACTTGTTCTTGTCGCGAGCAAACGAATAGCGAACAGATTCACGCTCTATCTTGAGAGTAAAACGTCAAAGTAATCAAGAAAAGATTGTCATTCATGATTTGTTACTTTTTATCGGTTAATAATACTACAAAAATGTGTAAGTGTAAAAAATGATATTAGAGAAATTTGAAACTATTCCGACCGTTAAATAACCAGTCGGATTCGAATAGAGTTTAAGCTGTTATATCGATACAGATGAATAAATACTTACCAAAGCCTTAGAAAATGAATAAATACTTACCAAAGCCTTAGAAAATGAATAAATACTTACCAAAGCCTTAGAAAATGAATAAATACTTACCAAAGCCTTAGAAAATGAATAAATACTTACCAAAGCCTTAGAAAATGAATAAATACTTACCAAAGCCTTAGAAAATAAAAGTTTGTTGTAAGTTTTATTTGTTAAGTATTTTTTGCGTTCACAACGCTATTTTTTAATTTCGAAAAGACAACACTGAAAAAATTCTTTTCGGCTCCGGTTATCGGGAAGGATTCGAACCCCCGACCTTTGGAAGTCCGGTCCAATGCTCTGACCACTGAGCTACCGAGAACCTTAATGGAGTCGTTGAATTTTGTAAGTGCTTTTTAACGCTTTGAGCCAGCGTATGTTTCATCAATGATTGATGTCAATTGTTGTAAGTATTAAAGTATTTCGTCGAGGTCAAGTGACAACTTAGCGAAAGCAAATGTCATTTCCATACATTTTGCAAGCGACACGATCACTTGTTACGTTCATAGACTAAGCCTAACTTCTCCAACATTTTCAACTCGCGGTGCACAATATCTTTTGACCCTATCCAACCTATTTGCAATTTGAAAAAGAAACAGTTAAAAATATAGGAACCAACAATAAATCAAACATAATAGAATCAAATAGACGACAGCTTTGGTCTAATGGTCTGAGGTCCAGACTACAAAACCGGCTGTCGCGGGTTCGAATCCTGCTAGGGGCAAATGTTTGTGTGATGAGCACGTGCATTTGTACCTGAGTCATGGGTGTTTATAAATGTATTTAAGTACTTCTATCCGTTATTCTAGCCACTATAGCACAAGCTAACGCTTTGTTTGGGGCTAGGTAATTAGTGCTATGTTAAAAAAAAAATGGGGATCGACTCACGACTTACGGACTTACGGCACCCCTCTTTGCTTTCTACATCGCACTAGGGCCCCGTGGCGTACAGTTTGGGAACCCCTGGACTAAAGCCATTTGTCTAGGAGTATTGAAGGCACAAGATACTTTCGAAGCGCATTACCTCTATGCCAAAGGAAATAGGAACTATCTCGCTTCCGCATACAATTATTCGCTTAAGGGCTAAGTTTTTGCGTAAGTTTATTGCAACAAGGTCCGAAATGCGATGGAAAATAACTTTAAGTCACAAGTTGTCATACCTAAGTTGTAAATTACATAATCTTTGATGATATTTTCCTTGAGTGAGACCAATTTCTACTTCAATTTTTCAAAAGTTTGTAAGGTTATTTTATCCTAGTCACCATAGCACAAGCTACCGCTTAGTTTGGGGCTAAGTAATTGGTGTGTTCTTTAACAATTTATTTATTCATATTTTCAAACTTTACCGGGATGTAACAAATTAACGTATTTTAAGATGACATACAAAAATTTGTCTAACTATCCAGCAATGACTCAAATGTGAATTCTAATATTAGTGCAAAAATTATTAGGTGTGATTCAAGGTATAAATAGGTAGTAATAATAGTCCTCCTGGCCGATTTCGACCACGGCGGCCAATCTTAACAGAGATCAGCCAACTACTCAGGAGATATTATAGTGCAAAAGTGAGAGTGCAATACACAGGTGCACTCACTGTTCCATCACTCTCAAAGTTCGGTGAGAAGGCAGTCCAACATGACCGGGGAGAGATCAGGCGCAGGACAAATGGCTTAACGTGCGCACTGAGGCACGGGGGTGTAACACCGCAAACTTCCCGACTCCAAGCTGTTTTTGAGATATTCATGACACAAAATCTCAGAAACAATTTTGGTTCGACCTGGAATTCGAATCCAGGACCTCCAAGATGTAAGGCAGAAACTTTGCCAATACACCAACGAGGCTGCTTATTCAAGGGATTTAAGGTTTTAGCAACATAAAAAAACATCTTTTAAAATTATTTATTTACGTCAAACAACTTAACTAATACAGGTAAAGATGCAGACTTACATTGAAAGACAAATTACTTAGTTTTCTCTTAAAGAGGAGAAACTCAGTATTTACTATTGAATAATAAATTAAGTTGTTTTTCAGCTCATGTGTCTCACATGTTATGGTAATGCACGTTCGTCCATCACTGATTTTGAAGGGTATCAATACAGTAGGCTTGTTTCCACCATGAAAGAAATATTCAAAAATTGATCTTCTATAAAAATTGTTCATAATTTCAGATCCCCTTTCATTAATATTTTTCTGCAGTTCATAAAATATGATTTTTAATTGAAATTCAAACGATAAATAGTCACTCAGTCGGCATTGCACGCGATGACGTCAAATTAAGTGTGTTGCTCCCATACAAAGTCTATGGAGAAAAGCGTTTTGTCAGTTAATAAAAAGTTCTTCAACGATTAGTGCTGTCAACTACCCTGTTGGGAAAACCGGAAAATTTTAAGTCCTTTTCATGTAGGTACCTACTTACTTAGCACGTAAATTGAAGTTTCCGTGCTTGCTTCTCTTATTTATAAAAATCAATTGCTCTTCGTTAGTCTCGCTAAAACTTGAGAACGGCTGAACCGTTTTGAATTGTTTTTAGTATCGAAATATTCGTGGAAGTTCAGGGAAGGTCTGAACGGTGAGAAAATAAAAAAAAGCGAAAACAGCGGGCAGGACAGCGTCTGCCGGGTCCACTAGTCTTATATATAAAAATGATTGGCTGTTGGTTGGTCTCGCTAAAATTTGAGAACGGCTGTACCGATTTTGCTAATTTTGATCTTGAATTATTTGTGGAAGTTCAGGGAAGGTTTTAAACGGTGAGAAAATATGCAGGACGACGTCTGCCTGGTCCGCTGGTAGATAATAAATCGTTCAAAAATACCTTCATTTCATGGACTGTGAAAATGGAAGAGAACTCAAACTCAAAGACGCCATAGCCGAGTTATAAAATTGTTTTTGTTTTGGTCGAGAAAATATGTATACTTAGTTTAACAGTTTGTCTTTTGAGCAAAAAAAGAACCGTTTGAATAAGTAGTGCATTTTCACAACTTGAAAAATAATCTTAACGAAGGTGAAGTCTCTGTTCTGTGAAAAACATTTTGTTACATACAAAATCACTATGAGATAAATGACAAACGCAGTTATGACGTGTGATGAGAATCAATTATTACGCTTGTCGATGTCATATTGAAATCTATATCGTATTGTGTGACATTTTAAGTACTTGAACATTATTTACTTCGAACTCCAACGTTTTGTTGAGGTATTTGAAACTACCTACGCAAATTATTAAATAAATAAATATACAACAACATCACTCACATACCTACATTGATCTGACTGCGTTGTAAGTAGCTTAAGCACTTATGTTACAGATATCAGAATTAACAGTGGTATTTCAAATTAACATAAATAAATATAACACCCAGACCAGTACAAACAGACATGATCATGCACACAAATGCTTGTACAGTGCGGGATCGAACCTGCGACCTTTTGGTTAATAGTAAACTTCTTGACTATTACACCAAAGTGGTCGTCAATGAGCCTTCTTTTAGTAACATAATAGCACAACAGAAAAAGAGGATTATTTTGCTTTAAATTTCCACCAAACGACGCCAGCGCAGGAACCCAAACATATTATTTTCTTTGATTTAGGTAGCAATAAAAGCGAGTTTCTATTAGTTTTTTTAAACTATTATTTACTTTTATTTTTCTAGTTAATAAGAATAAAGGAAAACTCTTATCAAGTTATTTCATTGTCATCGGTACTTGATACATGTGGAAACTTTCAAAAAAATTGAGCTCAAAGATTCCCTTACATACATACTCGTACATACATACAGTCCGAGCTAATAAAAAGGTGGTAATTATAGAATTGGTTACCAAACACCACTATGTTACAAACAAACAAACGTTTAGGCGCATAGAAATGTGCTATTTTGACCTGTGAAAGGTCATTTCTCTATTACGCCACACTTTACATAACTAGTTTACTTACAATAGAAGACGTTCTCGTGAGAAATCTGTGTCATATTAATTAGCTATTACGTTTGTGGTGCTGGTGCTAGTTCCATTCCTTCAAGTTGATTGTGGCGCAGTGGTGGCAGCGCTTTGGTAGTGATACCGAAAGTTAAGCAACCTAATGCGCGGCGTGTTTTGGATGGGTGACCATTCCGACCGTTTAAGTGACGTCTATTTACAAGCGTCTTAATGCTTCGGAAGACATGTTAAGCTGTTGGTCTCGGTTAATATCGATAGATATTAGTCGTTAAGCCTAGTCAGAGGCATTCAGGCAGCTTAATAACATCTGACAGTAAGGTTAGTCGCTTTCCTTACAAACACCTCTACAACAACCAGCACGGACTCAGCGTGAAGTCGCTGACAGTCGCGAGTCGCAACGACAGTATGCCATATGTGTGCCTTGAGCATTATACCCTGTAAACAAAGATAATGGAAGGCGTAGCAGAGAAAAATTTTTATGCAGATGAGTCAACAAATGGCAGTAAGTGTTAGCACATTTTTTAAAGCAGAGTAATGCTACCTATCGGTATTAAGACGGTATTAAGACGGTACTGCAAGTACCGGTGAACGTTGTAAGTTTTCGACAAGGTAAGTTATTTGTTCTACATTGACAATCTTCCCTTTTCCATTATCTTTGCTGTAAATAAGCCATGGTAACGAGTCACAGTAGATGTTTTATTGTACCGTCATCGTCCCTTTAGTCGTCGATGGGTTAAAATTTTGTGTCCTATTTGGAACAAATTATTTTCAGACAGTATCTTCAAATGTCTGATAAAACAGACTGGAGTTTGGAAAAATGCCAAACTAAACATGTCTGCTTTTTCAGTAGGTAATTCGTTATCTTTACAAGGTCACCCATCTTGCGGTGGATGCATTAAACTGTTCTTTGGATAAAATCGCGTTCAATCCAGGACTAGTTTATTTCCCACTAGCGGCCTGCCTGCGACTTCGTCCGCGCAATCGTTGGATTTTCCTCCTTCCTGTTCAAACCAATGGGAGCTTGTAATCGGGCTAGTACTTAAGTATCACTATCACTATCACTCAAATCAGCTCACACCTTGTCTGTATACCAAATTTCATCAAAATCCGTGCAGTAGTTTCAGCGGGATTAACGAACAAACATCCAAACATGTTATTTTTATTTATTTGACACCTAACGGCGTTTCAGTTTAATTTGTTAGTTAAGAAGAACTTGTGCTAAGTAAGGCTAAATATAGGTTTCCCTTAAGATAACCATAGATGCTGAGGATATAAACTAATACAAACTGAAACAAAGACACGCATTCAAACAAAGAAATTTTTGCGTTTATAATATTAGTATGATCGCCTGTCTAACAATCGCATCTTACTATTGGACGCCCTATTGCACCTTTGATCGTGTGGGCTTCAGTCTAGAATCTTAAAAATTGGTTGCCTGTAAAGTCGGTATACGGGCGAAAGTTTTACGTGACAACGACTTTGAGTGGTAAAATAATTTTAATGTGAATATTCATTCGTATAACATGAACCGGTGTGTATGCCTATCTCTCTCACTCTCTCTCTCTCTCGCTCTGTCTCTCTCGCTCTTAGGCGGGCTAACTGTGCTCGAGTGGAAGGGTCGCGTGCCTTTCACTTTTTATGTCTGTCTCACTCGCTCTTAGGCGGGCTAACCATGCCCGAGTCGAAGGGACGCGTGCCTCTCACTCGCTCTCATTGTGAGCGCATAACGTGAGCGGAGCGTAACGCAGTTTCTTGAAGTGTCACCCGGCAAACCAATTTATAAGACGTTGTCACGTCAAAAGATCTTCAACAGTCAATTGCCGGTAAACTTTTTACGGTACCAGGTCGAGTTTCTCCCTCGTCGCAACCGGTAGGGACTCGCTGCAACGTGAGTCGGCTGAGCTGTGAATTACGGTGAACCCGCCATGTCCCCGACTCACATAGCACCGGAGGGCACCGTCAGGTATTTTAGGTGGGAAGGCGGGTTCTGTCTCTGGGACTCCAGTCCCACATTCTTCATTCATTCATCTTCCCCTGTGGGTATACGTAACAGCATTTCCCTGACGTTAAAAAAAAGATACCCAAGAAGGCACACAAACATCATGTTAAAAATATAATGGCGACAACATCACATACATTGCTCTGACCCAAAGTATATAGAAATCAGAAACAACGAAGGTACCACATACACCCAGACCGTGTTATAGACATACACCCGAAAATTGTCTCCGTTCGGGGATCGAACCCGGGACCTCATTGATGGCGGTTACCTTGAAACCGGAACTCAACCAACTACACCACTGAGGTCGTCATAATAAAGCTAGGTAGCTAATGCCAGTTACTATTTTGTATCACAGAGAATTATACGTGTGTGACATTGCAGAGTGCGGTACTTAGGGGCCATCCATAAATTTCGTCACACGTTAAGGGGGAGGGAGGGGGTCGACAAAGTGTGACATTGTGTGACAAGGGGGTGGGAGGGGTCCTTAATTTCGTGACGTCACATTTCAAAACTCATTATAATCACAGAATGAGTTTTGTGCACTGTTGTTAACTTCACGATTTGGTTGGCTGGAAGAGATCTCTCTTTAGTGATAAGTCCTCCTTTGTACATTACCATTTTGTTTTTGTTGTATTTTTCTGTGTGTTTGTGTATAAAGAATAAATAAAAAAAATACGGAACTGCTGTTTTAATTAAATAATAATTTCTAGGTGTAAAAATTAAAAATTTGTCACACTAGTGGAGGGGTGGGGTCTCACAAATGTGACCAGCTGTGACAAGACGGGGGGGGGGGAAGTTTAAAAATCATGAAATTAGTGTGACGTAATTTATGAATGGCCCCTTAGGTTGCCTGATGCTTAAACGTAGCTGGGTACATTAAAATAAAATAAACTTATGTATCTCTCTGTCGATCTCCAACAGGGAATATACACGTAGACCTTGTGCCAAATTTGAAATTGCATACCCACGTATAAAATAAATAAATAAATAAAATGCCTCGGGACATTACAGTAATAATGACTTCATTTCATTTGAATATTTGCAAGTAATCCAGCCATTACAGTAAGTTCACCTCGGTATTAGAGATACCCAGCTGTAAGTGTGACACTTGTATATTGACACCCTAAAAGTTGTCTTAACCTACCTACATATGGTAGGGTGTACTAAATAATTTTTATAAATATCTCATTTCCTGTGGGTTTTTGCTATTTGTACCTCACATCAGCCTATACATATACGTCCCACTGCTGGGCACAGGCCTCACCTTAACTATGAAGTGGTCCGAGCCATATTCCAACACACGGGCTCAGTGTGGATTGGTGGAGGGGTGTGTGTATAGGGTAAGTGGCCAACCTTACTGTCAGATGTTATTAAGCCGCCCGAGGGCCTCCGACCAGGCTTAACGACTAATATCTACCGATATTAACCGGGACCAACAGCTTAACGTGCCTTCCGAAGTACGGAGATGCTTGTAAATAGAAGTCACTTGTATGGTCAGATTGGTCACCCATCCCAAACATGAACGCGCCGTAGGTTGCTTAATCACTACCAAAGCGCTGCAACCACTGCGCCACAAGCACCTCATATTTGTAGAACACAAAACTCTCTACAAAAGTCGATGTGTTTTTTTTATATGAGATTCAAAGAATAAACCGGAGTCTAGTTGAACTAGATCCCTTACTTCTGTCACTCTTTCTAATTGTTTAACAAATAATAAATAAATAAATATTTCACAACAATCACACCAATTCTCTAGTCCCAAAGTAAGCTACGAGGCTTGTGTTATGGGTACTAGATAACGGATATACATACTTAAATACTTTTTTTTTGTAAATAAATACATATTATAAATAGAAAACACCCAGACCAGTATAAACACACATGTTCATGCACACTTATGCTTGTACTGTGCGGGAATCGAACCCGCGACCCTTGGTTTAGAAGTCCGACATGCGGACCACTGCACCAAGCGGTCGTCACATAACATTAAGTGAATAGTTAAAGTTTTTCTGGACAGCAAGGAATAATTTATTAAGAGAACAGTATTGGCACAGGCGAGTCATAACAGTCTGCATCCTTTCACAATCATCGGAATTTCTTATAATTGAATAAATTTTTGTATCGTCAGCATACAGCGTCAGCATATGTAGGTTTTAACTTTTAGAGTGTCAATACACAAGTATTTTCAGACTTACAGCCGGGTATCTCGAATTCCGAGATTCTTACCTAAATTAACCTTAATTAAATTAAATTTATTAAATAACCTTCTAATTTAAACTACTAATTTAAGCTTAAGACTGGACTAAATAGATAAAAGATAAAGTGTCAGATAAATCAAACACAAATTATATTTATCTACTAGGTATGACAATTTAACCTCTTTATTGACAAAATCAAAAAACGTATATCAATTGTTTCAACTAACGTTTTTAAAAAAAAAGAAATAATTAAATAAACCCATGTAGACGTCGATTCAATTGGCATGATGACACCTAACTTAAATATTTTCAAGACCATGGCGTTTAAAAAACATAGCCCCTATGAAGTAAGTCCAACCAATATATTTCCATAAAGCTGTAGAAACCAATTTTTAAACACACAAAACTCAATAAATATTCGGTCAATTGACTCCGATTTCTGATACATGACCGTGACGTCACGTTCATGTATTCCCATACAAAATCTATGGAGTCAGATCGTTTTGACAGATAATAAAAAGTATGTCAACGATTAATGGTGTCATCTAGCCCATTTTCAGTCCATCGAAATGCATTTTGATTTAAAAATACTTAAATATATTAAACCTGTGTTACAAAAGAGAGATCAAACGCAGTTCAAGGGTTTGCATTAAACTATTTACAATAAATAAACATAAATCCTATTACAGTTGACAGTTAAATTATCATTGAACACTTTGTATTTATTCATTTTAAAAATTTACCAATTTATTTTGCATTATGAAAAAAAGCAAAACACACGATATCTTTTGTAACTCTTACAAATGTGTACCTACCTATTACTGCTGCTTTATGAATGTCAAAGTCGTTTGCAGTCTAAACGTTTCAGTGTGTAGACCCTTGCCTAATGCGTCGATTGCATCAAAACATTTGATAGCATAGACAATTCGAATCGGTGTGTGTCACCAACAATAGTGGCATTGTGATTTTGAGACAGCGCTAGTGAATCCCAGGTGCATCGGTGCTATTTTACGCATGAATACTTCGTAATACCGTTAGTGACGAATAGATAGTACAGATTTTAGAGTGCGTCAGCCGAAGCGTAACCAATGGAATGCTATTACTTTTGCCATATTTTTATTTTTTTATTTAAAAGCTAAGAAAGAAAGAAATAGCGTTATTTCTTTTGAGACATCACAAACATAGAACGAAAATAAGAATACTTGTATGTACGAGGAGAACAAACTACAAAATACACTTGGGTGTAATGGTCGAGAAGTAGACTATTAACCAAGAGGTCGCGGGTTCGATACCCGCACTGTACAAACATTTGTGTGCATGAACATGTCTGTTTGTACTGGTTTGGGTGTTATATATGTATTTATTTAAGTTTATTTGTAATACCACTGTTGATGCTGATATCTGTAACACAAGTGCTTAACCTACTTAGCACGGAGTCAGATCAATGTATGTGATGTTGTTGTATATTTAATTTATTTATTACACTAAAAAGTGTACAGTGTGTAAGATGTGATGCTAAAAACATGAATTTTTGTTAGATAGCGTTGAAATTTTCATTTTAATGGCCTCTAAAACGATAAATAGTGTATCAAATACTAAAAGTTCAATAGTAAAGTTACCTACTTCTTCGATCGGAAACGTTCAGTGTTTGTCTCGCGCTCTGAGTTTTGTCTATTCTTTGCAAAATACATTCAGTTTGAGGAGAGAGTGTCTGTTTGTTTACAAAACGCTCGATCGTTTAGAAATAGGTACATCAATTTTAACTGTCCTCAACCTCAATATATCGCAAACAATAATAACAAAGCTTAGCGTGTTCAATCTGCGGTAAAATTACTTAATATAGCTGATTGATTATTTTCGAAAAGACGACACTTAAAAAAATATTTTCGGCTCCGGTCATCGGGGAGGAATCGAACCCCCGACCTTTGGAAGTCCGGTCCAATGCTCTGACCATTGAGCTACCGAGAAACTTAATGGAGTCGTTGAATTTTGTAAGTGCTTTTTAACGCTTTGGGCCAGCGTATGTTTCATCAATGATTGTGAGAGACACCCTCAAATCACCCGAGAGAAATATTTTTTACAAATATTTTAACAATCGGTTAAGATGAAACAGGCTTTAATTTTATTTGTTAATTGATTATTATTTAACTGGTAACTATAACAAGTTTACAAGGTAGCCTATTCATTCTATAGCAAATGCTGAAGTGGGTTTTGACAAGGAATTTTGTTTTGTAAATACGATATTTACGCCGAAAATTGCTTTGAAAATGATAGTTATCCCTTCATTATGAATTCTTTGACTCTTTTTCACCGATATTTTTTTAACCCCGTAGAAAAAGAAGAGTGTTAAAAGTTTGACCCTACCCACACCTTATGTCTGTTTGTGCATGTGTATATTTTAAGTGATTGTGTTTTTGTGTGTGTCTGTGGTATCGTAGCTCAAAAATGGTAAGTAATTAAATCCCGGTGGTTCTTAGCTATGGCTAGTCAAAATTCATCCAGACGCTAAAGCTTATCGGCTGTTTTTCTGCATTTTTTAAATTTCAAATTTTATTTGTTAAGTATTTTTTGCGTTCACAACGCTATTTTTAATTTTGAAAAGACATAGCACTTTAAAAAAAATCTGTTTCTTAAAAAAAATCTGGTTCGAATCCTCCCCGATGACCGGAGCCGAAACAGAATTTTTTAAGAGAAAAAGACAATCTTTTCAACTTTTAGATTTTTTAATTGCTTTCACAGTAAACCTATCGACGCACATAAGTTAGAACTTCACATTTAATTTATGTCATCCAAAATGTATGGGAAGATAATGTTTAAACAGTTTTTAACCCATAAATTTGCAAGATTTTTTTTATGACACAACACGCGTTTTTTCTTATAAATTCGGGTTGATTTGACGTACGTCAACGCTGGGGGGTGTTCAATCCCATTTTCTTTGCCTCAATCAATGATGAGTCGGATCCTATTATATTCTTAACCTCAATAATGTGTCGTCTCTACTCTCTATGCATAATGGCACGGTAATATATCTGTGGTGTCTGGGAGAAACCTGATAACTCCATTTTCGTCGTTTTTTAGTTTGGTACTATGCTGTTAATAAAAAAAAACATATTTTATTTTGGTCTATTGCTGGTACCTGTTTAATAAATAGTTACTGCAGCAGTGGTTGTTTTTTTTTTTACTTTACCTAACTGATTTATAAATTAAACTTGAACCTTAAAAGTCTTATACTGAAAAATTACGTTTTTGGACTTAACAGGTTTCTCACAGACACCACAGATTTAATATACCGTGATAATGGACCTATGTGTTATTGGGTATTCCAAGAACAGGGGCGCAATATGGCGATCTTGATTTCGACTCACTGGCAGCGTTCTTATTTAAAAATTTAGAATAATTTAAGTCCGTGTATTATTTAAGCTGAGGTAACTTAATTGGTTTATACATGTTTTGTTTTTTAAATTACCTATTTTGTTATGTACTGTTAAAACTGTATGTTACCCAAAAATTAAAAATAAAAAATATATATGATTAGCAGTTGCAATATGTTGTATGTAATATGTGTTGCAGTATTGTTAAGCGGTAAGCATGACCCTAAATAGGACCCTAGGAATATCTATTGTCTCCACCATACAACTCGACCAGTCTTGGTTCACGACTACATTTTCTTCTACATATAGGTACCTATAAGCTATCCTCTTTTTACGATTGGCATTGTAGTAGTTAACTAGTTTTTTTTTTATATATCACGTAGCTTAGCCAACGCGTTGACTTCCGGTCAAAAATTTGGTATTTAGCTGAATGACTACCCACACTAAACTGTCAAGGACAATCTAGTTTGATGGGCACGTTTAGCACATACATACATAATTACTTACATATCTATGTGACGTAGAATTACTGTGAAAATGTCAGTGTGTTGATTGCGAAATAAATGTAAAAAGTATTTGAATAAAATGAGAATTAAGTTCAAACCCAATAGCTAGCGAAAAAGCGATGTTTGTTTCTGTAATGAGCACAAGAATTTATATATATCTTAATCGTGTATACTTCTGAATATAATTTAACGAATGCTGTGAGCTGTTCTTATGGTTACAAGGATACTAAGTATATCCTAAAAAAATATGTGTATTTTACACCAAAAAAAATAAATCTAAAACCTTATTTCTCAAAACAACACGTAAATTAACACCTTAGTTGAGTAAACATTAATGATTCGCAATATTTGTTTTTTTATTGATCAAAGAAAATCTGAAAAAGTACACTGGTTGACGAGTATGAATGATGACGTCACAAACAAGTATCGCCATACCTACTTAATCAATGGGTATAGAATCTGGCGTATTGACAGGTCATATAAAGAACGTCAACTATTGGTGGTATCAAATCAAAATACCCAGAAGCTTGAACAAATGTTTTAATAAGGAAAACCGATATAGGTACTCTAAATGGTTCGATGTATTTATGTATTTTTACATAAACTTAACGTGCCTATGGTATGGTTATTATCAGAGAAGAAAACTGCATAATTACACTATAGTTACGCCATCAATCGATTTTAATCACAGACCTGCGAATAAAGGCAAGGATAGACCTAGATTCTTTCGCAATTTACCTAATTGGGTAGAAAAATCTATCCGTTGTAATGATACGTTCAGTTAGTCATAGTTACTTTGTTGTTTTAAGATTTCTCGATACGCTACTCCACACATGAATGCATAATATCTTTAGAATTAAAACGCATTCTTACTGCATTGGAATTTTTACGCTTAACTAGTTCCACTCGCCTAGATTTCAGTTTACTATTGGGGAAAATATTGGAATTATGGTAACAGACTCCTACAACGTTCCTATAATTATTTTTTCTCCGATTTAATGGTAAATTATTAATGAACTTCCTAAAATCCAATGTATCTTGTTCTTGATTTTACAAAAAAACTGTAAACTTTTAATAATAAACTTTTTAAAAGTTTTTGTAATATTGACTTTGTTTAAATAACACTTTTTAACCTCTGTTTACAACAAATTTCGTGTGTGTTTATTCAATTGACGTGTAAAATTGCACTGAAAAGAGACAAAGATTGTCAACCATCGGATTGATTGAACATAACCTCAAAAATCGAATGTAAACATTGACAGAATCATAACTATAGCTGTTTTATTCTAAACTCACTTGATCTTCAGTTGGGTGTTGATGAGTGCAATGAACATGATGGTTGTCTGCTATTAATTCTGTCAATACATTATTCACTGTCAATAACACACAGACACACAGCACTGACACACGTTTAACCATTTCCGACATTGTCACACTAGTTTGGTGGTATCTTTCACTTAGGAATAAAGCATTATTTGTTTACATTTTAATGCCAACGTGACGTACGTGCAATGTTGTTGAATGACGCGACGTGACTGTGAGAAGTGATTTGAGATTATGACACTACTGAAGCAGCCGTACTGGTTTTGAGGCAACTGAAGTTAGCCGCAGACGCCGCATTATCAGCATCGAGTCAGCTGTTAAACGACCCTGTTTATTTTCTGTCCCTCTCAATCCTACGCTTTTTACTTTCGATAGAGAGAGAAAACGAGACTGGCAAATCCGATACATAAAACAACTTGCGTGATTTACTTTGAATGTTGTAGCGTGATATAACTCGTTTTCTAGTAAGATTAATAGTTCTAATAAGTTCCGCTATTGATTATCAGGAGTAGTTTCTTTTTATGTGTAAAAAATAATTGAGTTCAAAAAATTTTGCGCTCGTTTCTTATAATATCAAGGTGGATTCTTGTTGAAAAAGCAAAATGTCAATTAATGAAATATAGTTCCGGGTTAGACGCCCTTGCACTAACGTAAAAGACCTGTTTAATATCTCACGATCCTAGAATTCAACTATTATTTCATTACAAACGTTAACCGGAACTTCGAGAACCAATAAAAATTATCAATATTTACAAATGTGAATGATGCATCAACGCAATAACAAAAAAATGTTAACCTGACGTTTCGGGCCCTTTTCAGCGTCCGTCGTCACAAGTAGACTAAGGTGTTATTTGTCAATACATAGTTTAAAAAAAATGTAAACTACTCACTCAAAAATATTTATTTACGTTCCTATCTACAGAAAATCAGCTAACAGTATCTTAAGGTCCTGCAGTGCGGGGTAAATAAATAATCCGTAAAAAAGTGTATAATTTTAAAAAAAATATATATATATATTCCGTCCATTTTAAAAACGTTATCGAGATGCGTTTAGGGGTTAAAAAATATTATCAACTGACTTTATTTGAACATTTATAGTATTACATATATTTAGGTAAACATTTATATATATATATAGCTGACTAATTTTACTTAACCAAAACAAATAGTTCTTTCAAATTGAAGATATTTTAAACATTTTCAGTATTCAGAACACAGATTTTAATTGTTCATGCCATTGTTTGAAGACATAGCTCTACTTCTTAATCTATCACTTCTTCATATTTTATCTTTTGAGTTGATTCCTACGATTATTGTATTAAAATGATTAACCAGTATTATATGTATTATTTTTAACTACAATTTCCGACAAAATATTTAACAATAAACCATCTACGATTTAATTATTGTTTAGATATTAATTTATAGAACCTAGTAACGTAGCAGTATAATAGTTGGTTTGGGTGCAACGCCTTGGTTGGTAGTGATACAAAGTTCACGACAAGCAATCTTGTGTAAGGATGGGACCCGGGAGCAGCCAATTAAAAGATGTTGCGTGTGTCTTCCTCAAATTGTTTTATCAATTTATTTTTTGTCAATTCATGTTACCGTATGCTTCTAACTTTTATTAGTACGCATGTCGTGGCAGCCTTTAATTGAGGCAACACTATTAAAATCTTTTTTATAAAGTTGTTTTAAGTGAATGAGAAGTGTATGCTTTGTTGGCTGTCCTTAAATAAATAAAATAAAATAAATAAAATTAACGTATGGTTTATTACTGGCTCATTAGACAGATTACACATTGATATACTCGTAGTTCAGCTTATGTAAGGGGACGTGACACACACTACACTTGGGCGCGATCGTGTTTCAGATGGGAGATCATTCCGACCTCCGACCATTTCAGTGACTTCAATTCACAACCATCTCCGTGCTTCGGAAGGCACGTTAAGCTGTGGTCCCGGTTATTATCGATAGATATTAGTCGTTCAACCTGGTCAGAGGCCCTTGGGCGGCCATCTGAGAGTAAGGTTGGTCACTTACCTTACAAACACCCATCCACCGCACCGCCCTGAGACCGCGTGCTGTTATCATAGTTCAGGCGAGGCCTATACCCAACAGTGTAGGTAGATGGGCTGATGATGAGATAGCAAGGCATGAAGAAAGTGATATTTTGGTCTTTGGTAGCTGATTTGTTTACGATTAGGTAATAATAATAGTCCTCCTGGCCGATTTCGACCACGGCGGCACATCTGAACAGAGATCAGCCAACTACGCAGGAGACATTATAGTGCACAAGTGTGAGCGCTATACAAATATAAATAATTTATTTCATCAACTTAAAAATAAATACATCACTTTGGTTAGCTTTTAAGCTACAACAAGCTTGTGTTAGGAGCATCTTCTCTTCCATAACAATTAATATATTATATCAGTAATTTAATTTAATTTAAAATACACTTTAATTTTTTATTATTTTTAATCATCAGTAACAATTATATGTATAGACAGGTGCACTCACTGCTGCATCACTCTCAAAGTTCAAAAGATTTAAGTACGTGCGCACCGAGGCACGGGGGTGTAACACCGACAACTTCTCGACTCCGAGCTGTTGCAGAGAAATTCATGAAAGAAAATCTCAGAAACAATTTTGGTCAGAAACGGTACACCTTACTAAGGTATCCTAACAGGTATTCAAAAAGATTGTTATAAGTTTGACCCCTATGCCTATGTCTGTTTGTGTTGTTCTGTTTTTATGTGTCTGTGCCTGTGGCATCGTAGATACAGTACGGATGGACCGATTTCAGTCCTGTTTTTTTTAATTCGAAAGATAATTTTACCACGGTGGTTCTTAGCTATATATCTAAATCTGTCCAGCCTTATATAGACTTATGTGGTTTCCAAGGACACGGGTCATTTCCAATTTTGACAGATTTTCGCAGTCAAATCAGTTTTGTCTGGTTATGAATTTTGTCTGTAACACCAACACTAATGATGGATGAAATGGACTTATTTCATCAACCGAGACCTCATTGACCATTTTAGTATAACAAACACGTTGTATAACACTCTCTTATAATATATTTAGCACACGTACGTACAGACATACTGACCGATTTCGTAATAATACGTGATAGTACTACAGTGTTTTGACTAGAAAGCGGTAATGTCTAGGGCTACGTGCTTCAAATGAAATAATAATAGTTCTCCTGGCCGATTTCGACCACGGCGGCTTATCTCAACAGAGATCAGCCAACTGCGCAGGAGATATAATAGTGCACATGTGTAAGCGCAATACACAGGTGCACTCACTGTTCCATCACCCTCAAAGTTCGGTGAAACGGCAGTCCGGAGAGAGATCAGGCGCAGGACCAACGGCTTAACGTGCTTTTCGAGGCACGGGGTTGTAATCCCGCCAACTTACTGATTCCGAGCTGTTATTGAAAAATTTATGACAGAAAATCTTAGAAAAATTTTTGGCTCGACCTGGGATCGAACCCAGGACCTCTCGGATGTAAGGCAGAGACTTTGCCACTACACCAACGAGGCAGTGTTGTATGTATTTATAGATCAATATATGTTATGTTGTTGTATATTTATTTTATTTATTTAACCTCTGACGTGAGTAAAATCATACAATTAAATAACAAACAAAGATAAACTTACTAATATTGATTGCGTTATAAAACGCATAATCAATACAGTTTCCGGGATTCGAACTCACGATCTTCCGTGTGAGGTAACTGCCAATCAGTATTCTACATGCACGATTTGATAAAGTACACTTGAGTATATATACCTAAATATACAAAATTTTAATTGGTTTACTCTATGTATTAATATAAGCTGAGGGAACTTAATTGGTTTATTGTTACCTATTTTGATTCCCTATTTTGGTAATGTTAAAACTGTATGTTTCCCAAAAATTAATAAAATAAAAATAAAGAATAGAAAAATTAAGATTTTAAACTTTCGCATTGCATTTTAACACTAACTATTGGTTATCGGGTCTAAACGTGAACTATTTTAATGAGTGTTTAGGTACTCACTGCTCGACGTTTCGGCTGGATTGTACACAGCCACCACACAGTGACTGGTGGCGCGCGGCGTCATCTGCTCGGGGCGGCCGCAGTTTCCAGATCCACCCTCACATTTTGATTATAATACAAATGTTAGTACAGTCACCGCGACAAGTACTGCAGAGAAGTGAGTACCTAAATACTCATTAAAATAATTCGCGTTTAGACCCGATAACCAGTAGTTAGTGGAAAAATTAAGATTTAACAAGAGATGTCAGCATCAAGCAGACTGGACACTGACGTCCTCCGTTATCTAGTTGGCCGTTGAGTACCGGTTTCAAGGTGCTGCCATCTGTGAAGTCCCGGATTCGATTCCCGGACAGAGACAACGTTGGAAACCAAGTTTCAATGCTGTCACTTCACGGGACTGGGTGTTTGTGGTACATTCGTTGTTTCTGATTGCCATAACACAAGTGCTTAAGCTACTTTCTTCGAAATCAGAGCAATGTATGTCTCCATTTATTGAATTAAAAAAAAAACACTATAGGCAGTTTCCCTTTTTCTAACCATATATATTTTGCTCAAATACCCCCTACCTAATTTTTCACCGAAGGTTGTCTGGAAGAGATTGCTACAAGCGATAAGACCGCCTTAATTGTATATCTTTCTTTGTTAAACTTGTCTGTAATTTTGTTGGTGTTGTACAATATAGTTTTAATCTACGAGTATCCTAAATAAAGTAAATTAGAAGTTTATGCTTCTAATTTACTTTATTGCGCAAGATAAATACAATGAATAATAATAATAATAATAATAAGCCCCTCAAAGTCTAACCTTACGTCCGGTCTCGACCATCTGAGCCACGTGGGGGGCGGACACTCGCATTATTTTCACTAAGCGGGTGACAAACAGGGCAAGAGCAAACCCCTAGTATGGAGAGTAATGAAAAAAAGTATAATTTGCGGCCGCTTCCCGGGGGTTATCGCCGGGGCACACCTGGAGCCGACGCTGGGTGTCTCAGCATGCGAACCGTCGGCGGCGAGTTGTGCAGGCTGTCACTCGCCGGGCATAAGCCTGAAGATGCTACAGCCGAAAATCCACCATCGTCTCCTGACTCGGTATCTTCAACACGAAGTCTATTTGAGTCACCGAGATCGTCACCACAATCCTATGAACAGACAAGTAGGTCCTGTTCGTCAACAATAATACCCATATCCGAAGATGTTGTACAGGAGGCAGATGCCACTTCACCTGTACCCACTTCGGGTGCAATAAAAGCGCGAAAAAGATGGAGTCATGATATGAACAAGTTCATCTGGCGCACATATCTCACACTTTCAAAACTGGAGCAAGTAAAGCGAGGCTACTTAGAAACACTTCACCAAAAATTTACTGAAGCATTCCCTGAAATGGGTGCCTCAAGACAACGAATTGGCGACCAACGTAGGGCAATAGTTAACAATAAACTACTTTCACAAGAGACAATGAACGCGATTAGAGCAGAAGTTAAAGAATACTTAGAACAATTAAATTATGGACCTATAGCAAATAGACAAAATACGGCAGCAATAGGAGGACGAATGAGCTGGACAGATGAAATGAATGAAACGATTGTGTTTTGCTATTACAAAGTTACAGATTTAGAAAAGAATCAGACCATATCCATAACTTCTGGTACAAGAAATTCACATGCACTCACCCATACTTGCACAACAATATAAACAATTTCATTCAATCCCCTAACACGATTCCAAAGTACATAACTCAAGGTATTACTTATATGATACCAAAAGATAACGACACAATTAATCCCGCAAAATACCGACCAATTACCTGTTTACAAACCATATATAAAATAATAACAGCTTGCATTTCAGAAACTATATACCAACATTTAACTACAAACAAAATCCTCGCAGAGGAACAAAAAGGTTGCAGGAAATTCAGCCAAGGATGCAAAGAACAACTCACAATAGATTCAATAGTCATGAGGGAGGCATTCAGAAAGCATAAAAATATACACACAATGTTCATTGACTACCGAAAAGCATTTGACTCCGTTCCACATAGCTGGCTACTCCGTGTACTACATGAATACAAAATACATCCGACCATTATCAATTTTTTAAGATCGTTAATGCCAAATTGGGAAACTGTACTTAAAATCAAACACGATAGGAACACAACCATAACTACAGAACCAATCCACATTCAACGCGGAATTTTCCAGGGTGACGCTCTAAGCCCATTATGGTTTTGTCTGGCTTTGAACCCGCTCTCTCTTTTACTTAACAAAACACAAGTAGGATATAAACTAAAACAAAATAACGACCAACATATACTATCGCACCTCATGTACATGGATGACATAAAGCTGTATGCATCGACTACAGAAGAATTATTTCAACTAGCTGATATCACTGAACAGTTCTCACAAGACATTGGTATGGAGTTTGGAGTTGACAAATGTAAAATAAATTCTGTACAAAAAGGTAAAATGCAAAACAAGAGCTATCCACTCAAAACTGGAGAAGAAATCACGCCTATGGATGAACACTCTACATATAAGTATCTTGGTTTCCATCAATCTCGCCAAATACACCAAAAACACACTAAAACTTTATTGAGACAGAAATTCAAACACAGATTGAAGATGATTCTCCGAACACAATTAAACTCTAAAAATACTATCAAAGCTATTAACGCCTTTGCTATACCAATCTTGACATACTCTTTTGGAATAATAAACTGGTCACAGTCTGATTTAAAATCATTGCAAAGACTTATTAATACGCAACTAACACAGCACAGGAAACACCATCCGAAATCCTGCATTCAGCGGCTTACTCTACCCCGCAAAGAAGGAGGCAGAGGGTTAATAGACATAATTAACTTACACAACAAACAAATAACATCACTCAGACAATACTTTCACAACAAATCAATAGACTCTTCTCTACATAGATGCGCATCACTCTCTGATAATAAACTGACACCCCTAAACCTACACGATACAAACACACAGAAAAACGAAACCATAACGGAGAACAGTAAGAAAACTGAAGAATGGTCGCAGAAAGCGCTTCACGGAAGGCACCGAGCTGACCTCTGCCAAAATTTTGTCGACATGGACGCGTCGAACCAATGGCTTCTAAGAGGTGAGCTGTTCCCTGAAACCGAAGCATTTTTGCTGGCTATACAGGACCAGATAATTGCAACGAGGAATTACAGGAAACACATCACTAAAGAGCTACAGAATTACATTTGCCGACATTGCAATAGTGCACCGGAAACTATACAGCACATCACAGGAGCTTGTAAGGCACTGGTACAGACAGACTATAAACACCGACACGATCAAGTAGCCTCTATAATCCATCAATATCTTGCACACAAACTCACATTTGTAGCCGAAAAAGTACCTTACTACAAATACTCACCGTTAACTGTTTTTGAAAACCGACAATTTACATTATATTGGGACAGGACATTGTTAACAGACAGAACAATCCATTACAATAGACCAGACATAACACTTCATGACAAAACTCTTAAAACCATATATCTGATAGACATTGCAATACCCAATACTCACAATATCCAAACGACCATTTCTGAAAAAATAGCGAAGTACCATGACCTAGCAATTCAATTAAAAACTCAGTGGCACGCGCAAACTGTACACATAATTCCCATAGTTATCTCGTCAACAGGAGTAGTTCCCAAGATTCTAAAACAAAGCCTTGAAATACTTAATATCCCTCAAAAAGTCATACACATCCTCCAAAAAGCCACAATTCTCAACACTTGTCGCATCACTCGCAAATTCTTGTCCTCCGGTTCTACAGCTTTACACCCTCTGACGCTTGGCTGAGACCCGCGCCAGAGAGGAGACACCCATCTTTGATGGAGAAAAGTTTAAAAATAATAATAATAAAGCTTTATTGAATTCCATGCATATAACATAATTATAATAATTTAGTATAACAATTGGTAATTTCGTATTATTCACTTGCATTACATAGATTAACATTTACTTAAAATTCAATAGATTTATAAATTATATTTTGTTATTAGTTTGATTATTGTTTAATTAATTCTATTTACAACATGGACCCCTTTCGGGTAAAAGCCTCCCCCAAGGAATGCCATCTTTCTCTGTCGTTAGCTCTGTCTAACCAACTTTCGCCCGCGCACGCCACAATTTCATCTGACCATCTGGCCCTTGGTCGACCTCTTGATCTGATGCCTTTTGGCCCTGACCACTTTACTGACCGTAGAGTCCATCTATCGTCCTTGTAGCGAGCCACGTGACCCGCCCACTTCCATTTAGCTTTCATTGCAAAAGTTAAGGCATCGCATACTTTTGTCTTCTTTCGAATTTCAACGTTCTTTACCTTATCCTTCAGTCTTATGCCTAGGCAACTTCTTTCCATCCTTCTTTGGGTAGTCTGAATTTGGTTTCTGGTTTTGAGATCGAAAATCCAAGACTGGCATCCGTAGGTGAGGCACGGTAGAAGACCTGTGTCCATGACAATTTTCTTGGACGGAAGTGGAAGTTGCGATTTTAGTATTTCCTTATGGTGCCAGAACTTGTTCCAGGTAATCGCGACTCTTCGGTTAAGTTCTTCAGTGTTTCTTTCTTTACTAAAGGAGATTTGTTTTCCTAAGTATATGTAGTGGTTGACAAACTCGAGAGGTGTGTTGTTTATTGAGATGGGCGTTGCACTGCGATTAGACATAAGTTTAGTTTTATCCAGGTTCATTTCCAGTCCTGTTTTTATACTAGCTTGGTTTAGTTGATTTACCATTATGTTTAATTGGTGAGGAGTTTCCGAAAATAAAATTATGTCATCGGCAAATCGTAGATGGCTTAAAAATTTCCCATTTATATTAATACCTTTGTTGGACCATGGCAACTCTTTCATTACGTGCTGTAAGACGGCTATAAATAATTTTGGTGAGATCGGGTCTCCTTGCCGGACACCTCTCTTTATATTAAAAGCCTCGCCTACTCTTTCCAGTTTGACTTTACTTGTGCTGTTAGAGTAAATATTTTGTAGGATATTGATATATTTTTCGTTTGTGTTTATTGCTTTCAGCGAATACAATGAATAGACTAACATAAATAAGAGCATTTTCTGCCAGTCAACCCTAAGGGTATGTCGAAAGAAGAATGGATACTTGCAATACCTATATAATTTTCGCAGTGCGGTCCAAAATGTCAATTTGCTGTGCCTGTAGCGAAATTAGTAGTTTAAAAAACACGCTTTCATTGCTCACACTTTTTACTGTACTGTAATATAAATCCTTTGTACTCAGAATATTTTTTCTTGAACAGCTTAACGATCCTTCCGAAGCACGGAGATGCATGTAAATAGACATCACTTGCATGGTCAGAATGGTCACCCATCCTAAACACGACCGTGCCTTTGGTTGCTTAACTTACAGTATCACTACCAAAGCGATGCCACCACTCTCATTATTTAAGACTAGCTGTGCCCGCGACTTCGTCCGCGTGGAATAGTTATTTGGGCATATGGATATACTGTCGCAGACATTTTTTTAGATCATTTTAAGAGTAATAATTCTTTCATACTTTTTTACATTATTGTTGGTATCTTGAAGCGTTTTTTTAAATGAATAATTTTCCCCGTTTTTGTCACTTTCCCCATTATTTCTTCGCTCCTAACAGTTGTAGCGGGATGTTATTTAGCCTTAAACGTTCCTCAATAAATGGTCTATTCAACACAAAAATATTTTTTCAATTTGCTGAGTCAAATAAAAAAAGTCCCATTAAAATCGGCCCAGTAGTTTCCGAGATTCAATTTTCTGCCTACCCCCTTAGTCTATTGGCGTGATTATTTCTATCCTTCTTTACCTTCCAAGTAATGTTGAGTCAAATAAAAAAAAGTCCCATTAAAATCGGTTTAGTAGATTCTGAGATTCAATTTCCCGCCTGCCCCCTAAGTTCATCGGCGTGATTATTTATATCCCAGTTTACTCTCCAGGTGATACTGAGTCAAATAAAAAAAGTCCCGTCAAAATCGGTCCAGTAGATTCTGAGATTAGCCCGGACAAACAGACAGACAGACAGACAGACTGACAGACAAAAATTTTAAAAATTGTTGTTTTGGCTTCTATTACGGTAATTAAGACCCCCTGTAACAATTTTTCATCAAAATCTTCAATGTACAGAAATCGATCTTTTACAGTCTTATTATATGTATAGATGATGAGGTAATAATAATTAAAAAAAACATGAAAATAACGTAAAAATAATCTTTATTATCTACAAAACAGTACCTTAAATACAACCATTGGTATATCAAGTGCAAGAGAAATGCAGTGCGTTTTATAAAATGCTAAGTAAGATATACGCGAATAGCAGCCAAATATATATAAAAAAAATACTTGAAGTCAAGACCTGGAATACTAGATATTAATTAAAGGATTCTTACATAATAATTTGCTGTAGTTTAAAAGCCAAATTAACATTTTTTTTTCTTTCTTTCTTTATAATTCAGTAAGTTGTAAAAACCTGATTTAATCGTTCTGCTTGGTCAAATTATGGACTAAAGGAGAATTTATTCACTAAAATATGCGTTAAATTAATATAGAGGTATTATGGACAGAGTAGAGTTATTACATTTAAGTAGTAAGATATTAGATCAGTTTACCTTACTAACATAGTTTTTAAGTACATAATTATATTGTTGCTAAAAAATTGGACATATTTGGTCTTCAATAAATTTTTATTTAATTACGACTTACAGGCCAACATAGCAAAAAATGACAGTAAAGACAAAAAGAGAAAATCACATCACAAGTCATAACAGCTGTCATACGCTGTAGACTAGGGTTGAATGTTTGCAAATCGGTACGAAAAACTGATAATTTTAAACTAATAATTATTTAAAAATTTAAAAGTCTTCATAAATATACTGTTAACATAAATACATATGAACCACTGTAAATCCACTCAAAATAAGAAGTGAAAAAAAAAAATTAATCTGTGTGAAGAGTAAAACGTAACAGCACTAAAATTAAGAGAAAAAGTGACTCATACGCATGTTAATGTTATCTTATCGTAATTGAATCTAAAGCTTAATTTAGTTAAAAGCAAGAAAATATTTAATGAAACATTTGACTATTATTATTTATTTATCTATAATACCTCTATAATAAATTTACATTTAAAAATTGTTCAAAGAAGCAAATATTTCCTAAAGTTTTGCAATTTGTATTCAAAAGTATAGAAAGAATGTAACATCGATCTAGAGAAAATTTGTACTTATTTTTAAAGGAAATTGCCTACATTTTATTATTAATTGGGTAGTGAGAAATATGAAATATTTGCCCAACACAATCATGAAAATGAAATTAATTTATTTACTATTATACAATATGACCCTTTTTGAAATAACGGGATTTTAAGTCATGAAACTAGAGCTTATTTTATCGGGTGAAAAAATAATAAAAAAATTATTTCACTTACAGATTTTTTTTTACAGATTTTTTAATTTTTTTTCGTAAAAATAGAATTATAATTCGTTTAACTAAGATTTTTTTTAAATTAGCGCCAAAAAAAAATTTAAAAAATTGTTTTGAATACACTGTGAACCATTCTAATAGAAAATCATAAATAACATGATAACAGATCGGTAACTTTAACAAAAATTAAAGATTTTGTGATTAAAATATGAATTAATTATTAATAATTGCATCCCTATCATTTCAGAAAGGTGCAAGATATCAGGGAACCTGATTATGCGGCTAGATCCGTCTTCTCGGCATGGATTTTACGCCAGTTCCGAAGAGACACATCTTTTCTGCGGCGTATTATGTGGACAGACGAGGCCAAATTCACGCGAACAGGCATTACGAATTTTAGGAATCTCCATAAGTGGGCCGCGGAAAAACCCGCTGATCTTATTAGGCCAGCTTCATTTCAGCACGAATTTTCTATTAATACCTGGGCTGCCATGATCGACGACCAGCTGATTGGGCCTATCGAAATTCCACCAAATTTAAATGCTGTAAACTTTTTAATTTTTTTACAAAGACAGTTTCCAGAATTGTTGCTGGATTTACCATTATTGTACCGCCAACGTATGTGGCTTCAAATGGATGGCGCACCAGCCCACTTTGGAAGAAATGTTAGGGCACATCTGAATGCGCATTTTCCAAGATGGATTGGACGGAATGGAAGAGTAGCGTGGCCTGCACGCTCACCCGATCTTACTCCACTTGATTTTTTCTTGTGGGGTACCATGAAACAAAAAGTTTATTTTCATGAAGTAAATACCCGTGAAGAACTTCTCCAACGAATTAACGTGGCCGCCGAAGAATTACGCGCAGATCACGCTATGTTGCGCCGAGCAACAAAGCAAGTAGCCCTTCGGGCAACTGCTTGTATGGCAAATGGAGGAGGTCATTTTGAGCACGAACTAATACAACAGTTAACATATTTTTTTTTATCAAAATCTCTTTTATCTCTTTTATCAATGTAGGGTAACTTGACAGTTTTTTTAAGTCACTTAAACCGATAGATAACTGTTTTTATCGCCTTCCTCTGTCCCTAAAAGGGCCGCTACCTGCTCTCCGTATTCCATAGTAATTGTTCGGGGGTCGTTTTCAATCAATAACAGCTCCTAAACAAATCAACATAGAGTTGTGATTTTGGTATCATTTTGTAGCTGATAGAGTAGGCTTAAAATGTTAGTAAGAAAAAAAATATGTTAATGGGCGAGTTTTTTTTTACACTTGAAATAACTGAAAAAAATTGTATTTTTTTTTTATTTTAATCACAAAATCTTTAATTTTTGTTAAAGTTACCGATCTGTTATCATGTTATTTATGATTTTCTATTAGAATGGTTCACAGTGTATTCAAAACAATTTTTTAAATTTTTTTTTGGCGCTATTTTAAAAAAAAATCTTAGTTAAACGAATTATAATTCTATTTTTACGAAAAAAAATTAAAAAATCTGTAAAAAAAAATCTGTAAGTGAAATAATTTTTTCACCCGATAAAATAAGCTCTAGTTTCATGACTTAAAATCCCGTTATTTCAAAAAGGGTCATATTGTATAGACACAAAACAGGTTACAATCAGGTAAGGTAATTAAACATGATGAGACAAGTAAATGTATGCGCTAGATTACAGCCCAAAATATGTATCTGAGTTTGTAGTAAGATCATATTGTATGTTTAACAGTGAATGTATTCGTAACAACATACATTACAATCATTAAGGAAAAAATTTGTTTATATACAAAAATTCATGTGTCTTTGAAATAATACAATACAAAGTGTAAAATAATTACTGCTAAATCACTATTCTATGGCGTTCTTAATGACTTTAAAGCGTTGCACGACGTGAGCTACGCGACGCGATGCAATGCAACCGATACATGTGTCAATGGAAATCTTACTTCGTCATGTAGGACACTGTCATAAAAGCCTACCTACATTCATTTGATATTATCGCATCGCTTCGCACTTATAGCGTTTGTTGCTCACGTATGGCAACGGGTAACACAGTTTATTGCTTCGTCTTTTTATAGAACCATTTATAAATTATACAAATATTTGTCTAAAGCTCAATTTGACGACCACTTTGGTGTAATGGTTAAGAAGTTGACAATATTAACCAAGAGGTCGCGGGTTCTATCCTCTTGGTACACACCTTTCTGTGTCATGGACATGTCTGTTTGTACTGGTCTGGGTGTTACATGTATTTATTTAAGTTTATTTGTAATACCACTGTTGATTCCGATATTTGTAACTGGTGTGTATGTAGCCTGTAACTGCGGCCCGCGTGTGCGCTTCCGCCGCGCAGTAATAAACGAGGTCTAAAGCCAAACGGTCGTTTCATTGCTACGCGGATTCTAAGAACCTACCTTCCAAATATAGAACAGTAACACAAGTGCTTAAGCTACTTACCATGGAGTCGGATAGATGTATGTGATGTTGTTGTATATTTATTATTTGTTGTCAATTTATACTAGCAAAATAAATATACAGTGTTATGTTTATTGCATATTCTTGTCAAATGTATCATAGATTTATATATGGATAAGAATGTCATGAAATTCCGCCGTACTTTATTTACAAGATATTGCTCTCACGGCATAAAGTACTATATTTGATCTCCAAAAGAAATTCCTAATCCCTAGTACATTGATAAGACTTGTAAACGAAGTGTTACAAAAAAACTGTAATAACTGAAGGATGTTGTTGTGCCCGTAAAACTGAACAACTTTCGCAAAGAAACCTAGGTCGAAATCTCAAAAAAATTTTGGCTCTCCCATAGTAAATCGATCAGCTGATTGGCAATTTTGTATGGGAGGTTCGATTTTTTTTTTGAGATTTTGATCTAGATATCTTTGGGATTGTAGTGCATTTTTCCGGAACACCCGTCGGTTATTACGGGCTTTTTTGTAACACCTTGTATAGCCCTGTTATAAATTTTTGTGTCTGATGTTTCTGAACTGTGACTCTGTTGAAGAAGATTTAATACATAAATAGAAATTCAACAACTCCATTAAGGTTCTCGGTAGCTCAGTGGTTAGAGCATTGGACCGGACTTCCAAAGATCGGGGGTTCGATTCCCCCCGATGACCGGAGCCGAAAATATTTTTTTAAGTGTCATTTTTACCAACAAATTAAATACAAAAATTTTTAAATACAAAATTGAGCTTTAAATTGTCGTACAATAGTTTTGACAAAGGACAAAATATACATTTGGAATGCTAAACTTATGTAGTAACTTTCTGTAGGTTAAAATCTTTCATACTACACAACTTTTTGAAGAACATTTTCGACATCTCACACCTTGGACTGACGCAGTGGGGACACCTGAAATCAAAGAAAATATAAAAAATGTGATAAAATATTGTCATCACAATATCATCTATTTTACAAGAAAACTCATATTGTAGGTCGAATTTTAAGATGGCCAGTGTAGTACAATAGAAAAAAAAACATTTAAAAATACTTGTCTCTTAAAAAGAAAACAATCCATAGACATTTTAGACACAATAGAAAATGTAGTAAGTAATTTTAGAATTATCATCGTATTTTTATTGTGATTTGCGACGTTTAAATAAATACTAAATTGGTGATGTTTTTTTTTAAGACAGAACACGACCAAATTTTGTTTATTTATACGATTAACGCGAAATGACAAATGTATATAGAGTAGAGGCAATGTGGCAATGAGTTCCATGCTGATGTTTAATTTCCGTGGTGTAGCGGCGTGAGTACCGGTTCCATGGTGCCACTATCTATGAGGTACCCAGACTGTTAGGAAAACAATTTTCAATGTTGTCACGGGTCTGGGTGTTTTTAATACTAGTAACACAAGTGCTTTAGCTATGCTTTAATATCACAGAGTCATATCAATGTATGTGATGAAATTAAAAAATATTTGAAGAAAAAACAGACTGCCACAGGCGGGAATCGAACCCGCACCTGTCGCAAGCCAGGCGATTGCGCTACCAATTGAGCTAAAAATTCACGTAACTCGAGTAAACAGGATGAAACTCAGTGAATGATTTAGTTTGTGTTACCAATTTAAGGATTCAGCTTCATAACACATTATATGTAGGTACTTCATATTAAATCTTTTTGGCATAAATGAAAAAGTCAAATTTTAATTGTAAAAAAATGTTGATTTTAGCAGTTGGAGATTTAATTTTTTATTGTAGCAACACTGTTGCCTTTTTCTTCTTTCTCAACCATTACCTGTACCGTGTGTGCTTACGCAAATAAATTCCTTCACTGTGAAGAAATACCGTCTTTCACTACCAAGCTTCCCTCATCACCCCATCAATGCTATTGATCTTTAAATAAGTACAATCAAAATCGAAAGCATAAAAATGAAACTTAGCTATTCAAGTAATTATAACAAAAATATTATTTTGGCAGCAACTTAATCATATTCAAATATATCTTTATGAACAGATTTCTTTTTAGCTTTTGGCATTTTTTACATGCAGTAGGTACATGATATTTTGAAATACTAACAAAAATAACAACGACAATTATTTGTCATTCGGCTGATTCATTTTGATAGGGAGTAATCAAAATTAAAAAAAAAAGTAATCCGAGTTAGATAGAAGTTATCTCGAGTCTACTCGAGCTAAGCCCAGTTCGAGTCAAGTCGAGCTTAGCCCAGTTCGAGTCAACTCGAGCTAAGCCCAGCTCGAGTCAACTCGACCTAAGCCCAGTTCGAGTCAACTCAAGCTAAGCCCAGTTCGATTCAACTCGAGCTAAGCCCAGATTGAGTCAACTCGAGCTAAACCCAGCTCGAGTTAACTCGAGTTAAGCCCAGTTCGAGTCAATTCGAACTAAACCCAGCTCGAGTTAACTCGAGTTAAGCCCAGTTCGAGTCAATTCGAACTAAACCCAGCTCGAGTTAACTCGAGCTAAGCCCAACTCTAGTTAACTCGGGTTAGTAAATCGAGTTGAAACATCACTAGTTCCGCCTGTGGCAGTCCGTTTTATCTTTAAGTGTATTTCAATTGTTGACGACCGCTTGGTGCAGTGGTCCCAGACTTCTAAGCCCAAGGGTCGCGGGTTCGATCCCCGCACAGTACAAGCATATGTGTGCATGAACATGTGTGTTTGTACTGGTCTGGGTGTTTTCTATGTATAATATGTATTTATTTACAAAAAAAAAGTATTTAAGTATGTTTATCCGTTGTCTAGTACCCAACACAAGCCTCGTAGCTTAATTTGGGACTAGAGAATTGGTGTGATTGTGGTGAAATATTAAAAAAAAGAATTATCTCGAGTTATCTCGAGTTAATAAATCGAGTCCCGCCTGTGGCAGTCTGTTTTATCTTTAAGTGTATTACAATTGTTAATGCTAAAAATATAGAAACATAATATATGTGATGTTGTTATTAATATTAATAAACTAACCTGGTAAGAAACTGTTTGCTAACAGCTGGTCCGCACTTCAGATGGTTAGCCACGATGTCGGCCAACGCCGCTATGAAGGTGGGATGGTCGTTCGGTGCCGCCGCCCTCTCTATTTGCGTTATACCCGCCTGTGGAGATAAATCTATTATTCTGATAAAGTAGTAGAGTAATATTGAATAAAGCATCTAAAAATAGTTTTAAAAAACTTATAAATTTTTTGTACTCAGAAATTATTTACTTTTTTTAAAGTAAGCAATAAAAGCGGTTTTATTAACTATTTTTTTTAACACGCTTTTATTAGATCGGGGTGTATGTATGATGTATGAATGTATGTAACGGAATTTCTGAGCTCAGTGAAAGAAGACAAAATATGATTTTTGAATTTTTTGTCTGTTGTTAGCTATTTACACTACAAATACTAGACGGATTTGAATGAAACTTTTTTTGCTGTATAAATATAGGCTATATTTATACCTGAGGTGGAATCAAAGCTGCCCAGCTAAGCCGTAAGCGGTATGAATATGGCACTATTGAAAAAGTTGTTAAACGGGACGAATACTTTTTACATACACAACTAAAACTAATATCTGGAGTACCTGCATCGGACCCCTGGCGGTCCAGATGCATCTTAATCTCGTCAGCCTATATACGTCCCACTGCTGGGCACAGGCCTCGCCTCAACTATGAGGTGGTGCGAGCCGTACTCCACCACGCGGGCGAGGTGCACCGCGTGGAGGGGTGTGTGTAGGGCAAGCGACCAACCTTACTGTCAGATTTTATTAGGCGACCCGAGGGCCTCTGGCCAGGCTTAACGACTAATATGTATCGATACTAACCGGGACCAATAGCTTAACATGCCTTCCGAAGCACGGAGATGCTTGTAAAAAGACATCCCTTGTTTGGTCAGAATGGTCACCCATCCCAAACATGACCGCGCCTTAGGCTGCTTAACTTTTAGTATCACTACCAAAGCGCTGCACCAACTGCGCTACAAGCGTCTTCTTCTCTGTGGTTATAATAACTCACCTCTTTTGCAACTTCATCGCAGTACTCAATGTCCAACTCGTGTAATGTCTCGATATGCTCGTTGACGAACGCTATGGGAACCAGGATCAGGTGTTTCCTGCCTTGTTTCGCGTACGCCTGGAAAGGTAACATTTATTTTGAATACTAGTAGCTGACCCGGCAAACGTTGTTATGCCATATAAATTATTATCACTAAGGTGTATGAAAAATAGATGTTGGCCGATTCTCAGACCTACTCAATATGCTCACAAAATTTCATGAGAATCGGTCAAGCTGTTTCGGAGGAGTATGGGAACAAACATTGTGACACGAGAATTTTATATATTAGATATAGAGATTAGAACTCTAAAATTGACGGTTAAAAGTGTCAAATCACAAAATTTTGACAGCTAAACTAAGTTTTATGCCGAAAACTTGGTTTTCAAAGAATAAATCATAAATTGTTACAAAATGCCGGTGCGGTTCCGGCGTCATGAATCGTGCCATGTGATCGTCTATTTGTGTGTGTGTGTGTGTGCACGCGTGCGACGACCACGTGTATGTGTGTGTAGCGAATTTTCGGTACTGTTACTTCGTGTTCTTGCTTGTATTTTTTCCTTTTCGACCTATGGTTGACTTTTAGAGAATGCCTTTGGCATTAAGTCAACCATTGTACAACACAAGTATGTGCAAAAGATTTAGAATAAATAACTGTGTCTCTAATCAAGGTGTCGGTCAGGTTAAGTACCTCATGGTGAAACGAGAGGTTGCCGCGAGTCAACTCAAGACAGCGCCATCTAGCGAAGCGGAGATGAACGACACACGTGCGTACTTTACAGTGTTACTATATATAATGGTATACCTTGATAGCGTCATCTGTGTAGGATTGCAGCCAGTTGAATGTGTCGGTCAGATTAAGTACGTTATGGTGAAACGATAGGTTGCCGCGAGTCAACTCAAGACAGCGCCATCTAGCAACGCGGTGATGAACTACATACGTTACTATATATCTTGGTGTACCTTGATAGCGTCATCTGTGTAGGGCTGCAGCCACGGCAGCGGCCCCACCTTGGACTGCCACACGAGCCTGTGCGGGTTTGGTACGTTCAGCTCGTTCATCGTAGCGGCCACTGTGACTCACTTCTGTCTTTTTGTTTTTAACTCCCGACGAAAAGAGAAGTGTTATAAGTTTGACCTCTATGTCTGTAACTGTTCGTGTGTGTATATATGTGTGTCTGTGTGTGGCATCGTAAATCCTGAACGAACGGACCGATTTTAGTTCGTTTTTTTATGTATTGAAAAGATAATTTAATGACGGTGGTTTGTAGCTATGGTAGGTCAAAACCCAGTCGTTGCAGCTCACCAACTGTTTTCCTCGCTCGAAACGAGAGGTTGCCGCGAGTCAACTCAAGACAGCGCCATCTAGCGACGCGGTGATGAACTACATACGTGCGTCCGTTAAAGTGTTACTATATATATTAGTGTACCTTGATAGCGTCATCTGTGTAGGGTTGCAGCCAGTTGAATGTGTCGGTCAGGTTAAGTACCTTATGGTGAAACGAGAGGTTGCCGCGAGTCAACTCAAGACAGCGCCATCTAGCGACGCGGAGATGAACGACACACGTGCGTGTTACACTGTTACTATATATCTTGGTGTACCTTGATAGCGTCATCCGTGTAGGGCTGCAGCCACGGCAGCGGCCCCACCTTGGACACGAGCCTGTGCGGGTTTGGTACGTTCAGCTCGTTTCATGATAGCCGTCACTGCGTCTCTAATGCGTCTTAAAACATCATCAGAGTGGTGTCTATGAAGTATTTATGTAGCGTTAAGGTGGCCATAGCGACGGGCGCTAGGCCCATTAGCTTATTGTGGAAAAGTCGCTTATTAGTTGGCTAGAAGTCACTTACTTTATTGATTGTTAAAAAAAATATATATAATATGGTACAGTTTGATAGCGTCATCTGTGTAGGGTTGGACACTTGAAAAGATAATTTAATCACGGTGGTTTCTAGCTATGGCTGTTCTAAATACAACCGTTGCAGCTCACCAAAAGTTTTCCACGCTCACGTTGGGGATTTTTGGTAGTTTGTTTTTGTATCTCCATTAATTCGTGTTTTAACTTCCTTTAATAGCATCATCATTAAGTACCTTAGGGTGAAACGAGAGGTTGTCGCGAGACAACTCCAGACAGCGCCATCTAGCGACGCAGAGTTGAACTACATACGTTACGTTTATGTTGCAGTCGTACGTTACAGTAGTAATTTTTATATCTTGGTGTACCTTGATAGCGTCATCTGTGTAGGGCTGCAGCCACGGCAGCGGCCCCACCTTGGACTGCCACACGAGCCTGTGCGGGTTTGGTACGTTCAGCTCGTTCATCGTAGCGGCCACTGTGACTCACTTCTGTCTTTTTGTTTTTAACTCCCGACGAAAAGAGAAGTGTTATAAGTTTGACCTCTATGTCTGTAACTGTTCGTGTGTGTATATATGTGTGTCTGTGTGTGGCATCGTAAATCCTGAACGAACGGACCGATTTTAGTTCGTTTTTTTATGTATTGAAAAGATAATTTAATGACGGTGGTTTGTAGCTATGGTAGGTCAAAACCCAGTCGTTGCAGCTCACCAACTGTTTTCCTCGCTCGAAACGAGAGGTTGCCGCGAGTCAACTCAAGACAGCGCCATCTAGCGACGCGGTGATGAACTACATACGTGCGTCCGTTAAAGTGTTACTATATATATTAGTGTACCTTGATAGCGTCATCTGTGTAGGGTTGCAGCCAGTTGAATGTGTCGGTCAGGTTAAGTACCTTATGGTGAAACGAGAGGTTGCCGCGAGTCAACTCAAGACAGCGCCATCTAGCGACGCGGAGATGAACGACACACGTGCGTGTTACACTGTTACTATATATCTTGGTGTACCTTGATAGCGTCATCCGTGTAGGGCTGCAGCCACGGCAGCGGCCCCACCTTGGACACGAGCCTGTGCGGGTTTGGTACGTTCAGCTCGTTTCATGATAGCCGTCACTGCGTCTCTAATGCGTCTTAAAACATCATCAGAGTGGTGTCTATGAAGTATTTATGTAGCGTTAAGGTGGCCATAGCGACGGGCGCTAGGCCCATTAGCTTATTGTGGAAAAGTCGCTTATTAGTTGGCTAGAAGTCACTTACTTTATTGATTGTTAAAAAAAATATATATAATATGGTACAGTTTGATAGCGTCATCTGTGTAGGGTTGGACACTTGAAAAGATAATTTAATCACGGTGGTTTCTAGCTATGGCTGTTCTAAATACAACCGTTGCAGCTCACCAAAAGTTTTCCACGCTCACGTTGGGGATTTTTGGTAGTTTGTTTTTGTATCTCCATTAATTCGTGTTTTAACTTCCTTTAATAGCATCATCATTAAGTACCTTAGGGTGAAACGAGAGGTTGTCGCGAGACAACTCCAGACAGCGCCATCTAGCGACGCAGAGTTGAACTACATACGTTACGTTTATGTTGCAGTCGTACGTTACAGTAGTAATTTTTATATCTTGGTGTACCTTGATAGCGTCATCTGTGTAGGGCTGCAGCCACGGCAGCGGCCCCACCTTGGACTGCCACACGAGCCTGTGCGGGTTTGGTACGTTCAGCTCGTTCATCGTAGCGGCCACTGTGACTCACTTCTGTCTTTTTGTTTTTAACTCCCGACGAAAAGAGAAGTGTTATAAGTTTGACCTCTATGTCTGTAACTGTTCGTGTGTGTATATATGTGTGTCTGTGTGTGGCATCGTAAATCCTGAACGAACGGACCGATTTTAGTTCGTTTTTTTATGTATTGAAAAGATAATTTAATGACGGTGGTTTGTAGCTATGGTAGGTCAAAACCCAGTCGTTGCAGCTCACCAACTGTTTTCCTCGCTCGAAACGAGAGGTTGCCGCGAGTCAACTCAAGACAGCGCCATCTAGCGACGCGGTGATGAACTACATACGTGCGTCCGTTAAAGTGTTACTATATATATTAGTGTACCTTGATAGCGTCATCTGTGTAGGGTTGCAGCCAGTTGAATGTGTCGGTCAGGTTAAGTACCTTATGGTGAAACGAGAGGTTGCCGCGAGTCAACTCAAGACAGCGCCATCTAGCGACGCGGAGATGAACGACACACGTGCGTGTTACACTGTTACTATATATCTTGGTGTACCTTGATAGCGTCATCCGTGTAGGGCTGCAGCCACGGCAGCGGCCCCACCTTGGACACGAGCCTGTGCGGGTTTGGTACGTTCAGCTCGTTTCATGATAGCCGTCACTGCGTCTCTAATGCGTCTTAAAACATCATCAGAGTGGTGTCTATGAAGTATTTATGTAGCGTTAAGGTGGCCATAGCGACGGGCGCTAGGCCCATTAGCTTATTGTGGAAAAGTCGCTTATTAGTTGGCTAGAAGTCACTTACTTTATTGATTGTTAAAAAAAATATATATAATATGGTACAGTTTGATAGCGTCATCTGTGTAGGGTTGGACACTTGAAAAGATAATTTAATCACGGTGGTTTCTAGCTATGGCTGTTCTAAATACAACCGTTGCAGCTCACCAAAAGTTTTCCACGCTCACGTTGGGGATTTTTGGTAGTTTGTTTTTGTATCTCCATTAATTCGTGTTTTAACTTCCTTTAATAGCATCATCATTAAGTACCTTAGGGTGAAACGAGAGGTTGTCGCGAGACAACTCCAGACAGCGCCATCTAGCGACGCAGAGTTGAACTACATACGTTACGTTTATGTTGCAGTCGTACGTTACAGTAGTAATTTTTATATCTTGGTGTACCTTGATAGCGTCATCTGTGTAGGGCTGCAGCCACGGCAGCGGCCCCACCTTGGACTGCCACACGAGCCTGTGCGGGTTTGGTACGTTCAGCTCGTTCATCGTAGCGGCCACTGTGACTCACTTCTGTCTTTTTGTTTTTAACTCCCGACGAAAAGAGAAGTGTTATAAGTTTGACCTCTATGTCTGTAACTGTTCGTGTGTGTATATATGTGTGTCTGTGTGTGGCATCGTAAATCCTGAACGAACGGACCGATTTTAGTTCGTTTTTTTATGTATTGAAAAGATAATTTAATGACGGTGGTTTGTAGCTATGGTAGGTCAAAACCCAGTCGTTGCAGCTCACCAACTGTTTTCCTCGCTCGAAACGAGAGGTTGCCGCGAGTCAACTCAAGACAGCGCCATCTAGCGACGCGGTGATGAACTACATACGTGCGTCCGTTAAAGTGTTACTATATATATTAGTGTACCTTGATAGCGTCATCTGTGTAGGGTTGCAGCCAGTTGAATGTGTCGGTCAGGTTAAGTACCTTATGGTGAAACGAGAGGTTGCCGCGAGTCAACTCAAGACAGCGCCATCTAGCGACGCGGAGATGAACGACACACGTGCGTGTTACACTGTTACTATATATCTTGGTGTACCTTGATAGCGTCATCCGTGTAGGGCTGCAGCCACGGCAGCGGCCCCACCTTGGACACGAGCCTGTGCGGGTTTGGTACGTTCAGCTCGTTTCATGATAGCCGTCACTGCGTCTCTAATGCGTCTTAAAACATCATCAGAGTGGTGTCTATGAAGTATTTATGTAGCGTTAAGGTGGCCATAGCGACGGGCGCTAGGCCCATTAGCTTATTGTGGAAAAGTCGCTTATTAGTTGGCTAGAAGTCACTTACTTTATTGATTGTTAAAAAAAATATATATAATATGGTACAGTTTGATAGCGTCATCTGTGTAGGGTTGGACACTTGAAAAGATAATTTAATCACGGTGGTTTCTAGCTATGGCTGTTCTAAATACAACCGTTGCAGCTCACCAAAAGTTTTCCACGCTCACGTTGGGGATTTTTGGTAGTTTGTTTTTGTATCTCCATTAATTCGTGTTTTAACTTCCTTTAATAGCATCATCATTAAGTACCTTAGGGTGAAACGAGAGGTTGTCGCGAGACAACTCCAGACAGCGCCATCTAGCGACGCAGAGTTGAACTACATACGTTACGTTTATGTTGCAGTCGTACGTTACAGTAGTAATTTTTATATCTTGGTGTACCTTGATAGCGTCATCTGTGTAGGGCTGCAGCCACGGCAGCGGCCCCACCTTGGACTGCCACACGAGCCTGTGCGGGTTTGGTACGTTCAACTCGTTCATGGTAGCGGCGACTGTGGCGGCCACTTCGTGCGGATACGTGTCGCCGCGGGACACAGCCTGAAAATGTAAATTCGATTTTTTTTTTGATAAATAATTACTTTATAATTTTATATATTTTTAGTATCCATATTAATTGATTGATTGTTTTTGTTCTGTAGATAGATAGATTAACACTTTATTGTACAACAAAAAACAGAAATTACAGACAACTTTAACAAAGAAAGATGTACAATTTAGGCGGTCTTATGGTTTGTAGCCTTCTCTTCCAGACAACCTTCGGTTAATATTATTTGGTTGTATATTATAATATAATTTAATATTTATTTTTGTTTTTTGATATCACAATATTATATCTAAATATTGTATGTTTTTGTTATTTATTATGCGTAATTTATTTATTGCGTTTAAATCCAGTGTAAAAATTTACAGGGAGTATAGTGGATGGTTATACTTCAAAGGGAGTTAAAATAGAGAAATTAACATTTAAGAGGTGAAATAGTAGATGAAAAAAAAAAGCCGTTCTCTATGCCGATGCATTTTAAGTGGAAAAAAAAAATGTAATGCAACGTGCCGTCAAAAATTAAACCGTTATTTAACCAAGTTAATATAACCAAAGGTCTAGTAAACTGCTAGTTTGTGTCATGTAGCATAACTTTTAAAAAGGGGTTGAAACAGGGGATGAAATTTTACTTTTTGATTTTTGAAGGCGGTCGTAGCGAGACTGGACGCGGACAGGGCTATTATGCAGCACTGGGCTGCACGCGTCTATCTCGTCAAAGACACTAAAATAACTTATAATAATTTTAATATTTATTAGTTTGAATTGATTTGAACCAACATAGTTTTAAGCTTACATTGTTACTAACACTACGAGTATATGGACGCTGGTTCGAAATAAATATATGTATTTTATTTTATTTTTATTTATTTACCTTAAGCGGCAGACTGTGCGCCGTGAACATTATAAGCACATCATCTCTGACTCTCTCGTCGAATTTTTCCAATTTCTCCGTTATCCGTTCAGCAAATACTCGTGCAAGGAGCGGGTGTGTCGCCCATCTCTCTATCATACTGAACTTAATGTTTGTTGGAACTTGTCTGCAAAAAATGTAAAATTGAAATGTTATTTATGATTTTAAACTTTAACGTTGCATTTTAACACTAACTATTGTTATCGGGTCTAAACGCGAACTATTTTAATGAGTAGTATAACAATAGTTAGTGTAAACAAACAATAGTAATAGAGTAAACAATAGTTAGTGTTGAAATGTTATTTATTCAAAAACACACTTATATGTATACAATATTTGATCTGCTCTCGTATAAAGTTTCCCTGTGGTACGAGAGACAGGCTTCTCCTCAAAAGCTTAATTAAGCTTTTTTTTAATTTATTTAGTGTGTGTGTGTGTGTGAATGTGTGTATATGTGTATCTGTGTGTGTGTTGTTTGTTTATTTGTGATACATTGGTAATTTATGTATGTCTGGTAATTAAGTAGATATTTTTTTCTAAACTGTTGTATGTGAATTGATCAAGCCATTTCATGGTGATAAAAAAATATATTAGGCAATAGCTCTATTATGTATGTAAGTAGGTAAAATATAGTAAGTATGTATTTCGGGTCTTAATCCTCTCAGAAAACTAATAGCTGATTATAGATCCATATGGCTAAACAAACAAATAAAAACTTTATGAAATTGACACCAGTCTAGTAGTATATCATTTTAAAATCCTCTTTTTTTACGATTATCCTTCTCTGAGTTTGACAGTAAGTATCTGCTTTCGGCAGTCGAGTAAAAAACCCTTAGATAGGAGATTGTTAAATGTACCTACTGTTATAAGCAAACTTAACATGAAATCAAACTCGCGATTGTGTTTCAATGTACATATTTAAAATCACGATGTTTTTCTCAATTACAGCGCTGCTATCAATTATTTACTTTTACTTCGAAATTAAAGTTCATTTTTTCATAAAATATCAGTACTGGCTATTGACCGGAGAGCCAATTGAATGTGACCATAATACCATAGACCTAATAAGTAATCAATCAGTAATCACGTAAGAAAGAAAGAAAATCGTTTATTGATTTAGTACATCACATACACAGGACGAAATGAAAATTATAAACAAATACAAGAACAAAAGAAACATTTAAAAGACACAGAAAAAAACAAAAAGGGGCCAAAACAAAAAAAAATATATGTAGTGTTGAGGCGGCGAAGAAAATGCAGTTTCCTGTCTTTTATTTTTTAAATTACACGGAGAACACACTTTGATCTTCTACAGTCTAACGCCATCTTGCTTTTTCTAGCCCTTCCATCCTTCCTCCCTCTCACACACGTCATCTCGCTCGCACTCACTCATGTCTATCATACTTTGGCGCAACGGATTTCGAGTTAGGAAGCTAAAGGGAAGCGCTTCCTACCGACCGGATGTTATGGTCGGGGACCGAGGTCCGATAGACATCATCTTGATTTGTCTATCTTTATTATTCTGGATCGAAATCTTATATACCGCGGTTCATGTGCGGTACTAGGTCGGTACCATTTGGCCGGTACCAGGCTAACAGCGCCATTTAGCTTATGGAGCCGTATCAGCTCTCGCTGTTGTGCTTGCCGTTAGGCATGCACTTGTGATGGCGAATGGTAGGGGTCGCCACATTACTATTTTACAATCCTGCATATTGTATACGATGGTATTTTACCTTTTCTTGTAAAAGTCCGCGATTGCGTTTAAACTTGAACCCGTTGTGGCGCAACTGTACTGCGGGTATTGAGAGAATATCACAGCTCTTTCTACACCGTCTCTGTAAAAATAACATTTTGTTTATTTTATTTAAAAACTTCTGCACAAACATGTGTACAAAGGTTGACTTAATGCCGGAGGCATTCTGTACCAGTCAACCACAGGTCGACCATGAACCACATGGTCAGCTAGTATATATATTAGTAATACATATTAGTTATTAGTAGGTATGTATGTTTATAAATTGTCCTTTTTTTATTTATTTAGTAAGTAGGTAAACATTGAACTTGCATTACAGAGAGAGTGAAAAAGAAAATGCAAGTTAAATGTTTACCTACTTACTAAATAAATAAAAAAAGAACAATTTATAAACATACATACCTACTAATAACTAATATTACTAACATATATACATATATACTAGCTGAACCGGCAAACGTTGTTTTGCTATTTAAATTATTTTTCTTATGTTGTATAATAGATGTTGGCCGATTCCCAGACCTACTCAATATGCTCACAAAATTTCATGAGAATCGGTCAAGCCGTTTCGAATGAGTACGGGAACAAACATTGTGACACGAGAATTAAGCTTAAGCACTTGTGTTACAGATATCTGAATCAACAGTGGTATTACAAATAAACTTAAATAAGTAATACTCAGACATGCACACATATGTTTGTACAGTGCGGGGATCGAACCCGCGACCTCTTGGTTAATAGTCAACTTCTTGACCATTACACCAAAGTGGTCGTCAAGTAGGATACTATTAATAGGCTTGTTTCCACTATGAAAGAAATATTAAAAAACTGATTTTCTCTAAAATAATTCATAATTTCAGATGCCTTTACACTAATATTTTTCTGCAGTTCGTATTATTTGATTTTTAATTGGAATTCAAATGATAATTAGTCACTCAGTCGGCATTGCACGCGGTGACGTCAAAGTATGTTATTCCCATACAAGCTCTATGAAGAAAAGCGTTTTGACAGTTGATAAAAAGTACGTCAACGATTGGTGGTGTCAACTACCGTATTGAACACCACACTCCACACAATATATTTTGGCAGGCGCTACAAAAGGTGTTACTAAATTCCCTTACAAACCTACGAAAAAAAACGAGTTTACTTACATCATTGGCGAATATGATATAATAAAAAAACAAATAAAATATCATTTACAAATAAAATTTAGCCTGTTTCATCTGAACCGATTGTTAAATATTTGTAAAAATATTTATCTCGGGTGATTTGAGGGTGTCTCCCACAATCATTGATGAAACATACGCTGGCTCAAAGCGTTAGAAAGCACTTACAAAATTCAAAGACTTCATTAAGGTTCTCGGTAGCTCAGTTGGTTAGGACCGGACTTCCAAAGGTCGGGGGTTCGAGTCCTCGCTGTTGACTGGAGCCGAAAAGAATTTTTTAAGTATTATGTCTTTCGATGTGCTATGGAAAGGTCTATGTTGGGGATCCCATTAAGGGATAAGATCCGGAACGAGGTCATACGACATAGGACCAAGGTAACTGATATTGTCCAAAAATGTAGCGAGCTGCAGTGGCAGTGGGCCGGCCATGTCTGTCGCAGAACCGACGAGAGGTGGAACAGGAAGGTTCTCGAATGGAGACCACGCTTAGGTAAACGTAGTGTAGGACGCCTTCCGGCTAGATGGACAGACGACCTGAAGAAGGCAGCTGGTAGTGACTGGATGCAGAGGGCGGGAGATCGTGCGCTGTGGCGCTCCTTGGGGGAGGCCTATGTCCAGCAGTGGACTGTTACAGGCTGATATGATGTCTTTCGAACATTTATAAGTTAATCCATTAAAGCAATACCTCTCGATCTGTTCAAACGTATCTTCCGTGAACGGTGGCACGTATCTGAATGCGACGTAGTGTTTGTGCGGCGCCGATTCCGTCAGCATCTGATCTAGTGCGTTGGTGAGCAGTCTTCCTGGTAGGTATAAATAAATAAATAAATATACAACAACATCACATACATTGATCTGACTCCGTGGTAAGTAGCTTAAGCACTTGTATTACAGATATCATCAGAATCAATAGTGTCATTACAAATAATCATAAATAAACACATATAACACTCAGAGCAGTACAAACAGACATGTACGCAAATGTTTACAGAGCGGGGATCGAACCCGCGACCTCTTGTGAAAGTGGTCGTTGGTATAAAACATAAATAAATACATATAACACTCAGAGCAGTACAAACAGACATGTACGCAAATGTTTACAGAGCGGGGATCGAACCCGCGACCTCTTGTGAAAGTGGTCGTTGGTATAAAACATAAATAAATACATATAACACTCAGAGCAGTACAAACAGACATGTTCATGTACGCAAATGTTTACAGAGCGGGGATCGAACCCGCGACCTCTTGTGAAAGTGGTCGTTGGTATAAAATAAATTTTAACCTTAACGTTTTTATATGGCCAAGTTAAGCGTACAAATGATTCCGTATTTTCCAAACCACCAATGTTTCAACTTTAATAAATATGATTCCTATGAAAATTTACAACTAGAGTAATTGCATGTGACGCATTAGTTAACGTTTTAAAAATATATGTCCCCAAGGGAATAAAATAGGGGTTGCAAAATTGTATGAAACTCGGGGGCAAAAAACTAACGTCCACACGGACGACGTCGCTTAGTAATTTAAATAAAATCTGGGGGCACGGCCGTGCCAAGTCGAGCAAAAAAGCGTCACGGCCGTGCCATCCTTTTCTCGAAGCAATTCAGACCATTTTCGACCCCCTGTAACTTCGTTGTGGATAAAACTAGAAGACTGAAATTTTCAGTAACCATGCAGGCATTGTAAAGACACGTATATTTCAAATTTCATTCAATTTGAACCAGTATTTTAAGAATTATAACGGGTCAAATTTCTTAATTTTGTCACTCACTGACTGACTGACTCACCGATCATCAAAAGTCTAAGGCACTTCTAGCAGACCTAGAAGCTTCAAATTTGGAATATTTTTTTTTTTTTTTTTTTTTTTTTATTGTTATAAAATTCACAGCTCTTATTACAAAAATTAAGCTTATCTTACATGCTAAACTTACAGCCAATAACGAATTTACATTATATAAAAAGAACAAATAAAGATCTAAGTTGACACGGGTTGACATAATACACAAGTTTTATAATGTGTATGTGTAACTTGCTAATATAAGTAGTGTTTGGTGTATGAATCAAGGAAAAACTTAAAAATCTAGAAAAGACCGCAAAGATTAAGCCCATACAGCCAATATTGGCTTTATTCGTAACGATGTTTTATTTACGGCAGTTATTATTATTATTATTATTATTGCGTGCAAAGCCGCGGGTTTAAGCTAGTCCCATATAAATATAGGCGCATGGTAGTGCCCCTGCTAAATCGAGAAAAAAATGGGTATTCCCGTCATGAAAACAGGTGTTTTAAATTATTTATTAAAGCAAAAAACGTACCTACGTGCGTATTCGTACTTATTACGAGTGCGTAAGGTTGTATAATTAATTATATACCACGCGCTGCCGTGCTATGCTATAATTATAGCGAGTGAGCGCGAGGCGTTACTACGCGCTGCGCGGTGCTAGTTACCGTGGTGCTAGCGCGAGGCCGCGGTGTGGGGACTGGCGGGCGGGGCGCGCGGAAAGGTGAATGTCGCCGAGAGATCAGCACTCAGCAGCCGCGCTCATACGCGCGAGCGACCCAATACGTTCGGATGTGCCCAGAATTCTTACCTATAAGTTTGCGATTTTCATTGATAATTTCGATTGCTATATTAGTTTGACGACTAAAGGCTACTCTCATCGGTTTACTGATATTATTTGCTTACAATTTACTGATTGTGGATCGATTTGTTCATATAGGTACGATGAACTTACAATTAACATGCGACAGCTCAATAATTCTGACTTTGTTGATATGCTTAACAGGATAAGATTAAGTGTGACTACACGAAAAGACCGTGACTTACTCTCAACTAGATTAATAACTCTTAAATCCGATTCAAATGAAAACAGATTGATTGAAATAATTGAACACCTCTCGAAACTTCCTAATGATACCGTTTGCTTATTACCTACAAAAACATGTGTCAACAATTAAATACTGCAATGCTTAGATCTCTCCCACATCCCGAAATAAAACTTACAGCTCTAGATAGCTTAGATTGCCATAAGATAAATACGTAATAATTAACAGCATCTTATAGTGACGTATATCAATATTAAAATTCTTGAATGTTTTATATAAATATATCGAGACTTGGCCATTATCACAAGTTCATAAGTCAGAGAGAGAGGGCTTTAAGAAAATTCGTTGCTGGTAGATATACATATATACAATAAGTACTTCAATTGTTATGGACCATGATCGTGGTCTTAGAGACTGGACGTATTAAGACAGAAAGTCACTTAAGTAGAGACTGAATAAATTAATAACCGACTTGGTATTACATGGATCTCACAACTTTTTACCGCAGAACAACTGAGTTGCGAGACTTGGTTTTTTTGATAAGTATTGTTTTTGATGGGATAAGAACTTATTTTTTACTTTTTAAATCTGATAACTCCATATGGGGTGTAACACCGCTAACTTTCCGACTCCGAGCTGTTTTTGAGAAATTCATGACAGAAAATTTCAGAAACAATTTTGGTTCGACCTGGGATTCGAACCCAGGACCTCTTGGATGTAAGGCAGAAACGTTGCCAATACACCAACGAGGCAGTCGAATTTACTACAGGCGGCATCCTGTATTCTAGAAGCATTTCGGGATTATACTTGGAGATGAAATTTGGAACGAAAATCGTGAACCACTAAACAAATGCGGATAAAAGTAATAAAATGGCATTTAAATGGTAAATCTCAACGAGAATGTTCACGCATGATTATAAAATCATGAATCATTTATGTACCATGTTTTACGCAACTTAAATTGTTTGTACTCAGAAATTATTTTCTCTTTTCTAAGTTAGCAATAAAAGTGTGGTTTCTTTATTTAGCTAACTTACCTTGTGTGTTAGTCCACTTCAAAATGGGTGATCCGCCACCGATCTCGTTGTATTTCTTCTTGACCTCCTCAGTCCTCCGTGAAGCGATCCAGGGACCTAGTTTACTCTGCACCGGCAGCTGTATCATATCTCTGTCCGTCATTATTCTGTGGAGATAGTCGCCTACCTTGAAACAAAAAAAGTTAATAAATAATACATGAGTGTAATCACTTTTATAATTAATGTTCGTTAGTCTCGCTAAAACTCGAGAATGGCTGAACCGATTTGAAAATTTTAGTCTTGAAATATATTCGTGGAAGTCCAGGGAAGGTTTAAAAGATCTAAAATTAAAAAAAAAGGAACGGGCAGGACAACGTCTGTCGGGTCAACTAGTTAACAATATTACACAGTTCCAGATTAAACCAAACATAATCACAGATTTTATAGAAGAACGATTTTAAAATGTGTTTTTGCATTATTTTACCCAATTACAATTTGGCTTACCACATCTTTATTAAATGAAACTTTGGTAAATGAAAATCGTCATTTGAAAGAATTGTTATTTGGCCAATGGTTGAAAAAAAGATTATTTTTTTCAAGTTTCTCCATGTTCATCCAAATCAAAAAAATAGTTATTTATGCTTTTGAATAACAAAGAATTTAATCAATTGCGATCTACGAGGCGACAGATTTAAGGTTATCATTCAAATTTTAGCATTAAGTTGTGAGTCGTACAATATATTTTGCAATATGAATGTGAAAAAGCTACCAGCGTGCAGTCAGCGCGTTTGCCGCTACTATTCAACTCAACTAGCAGCTCGAGTCTTTACAGCGCGCTAACTGCATGCTTGCAGCGAGCCGGCTCCGAATCGCCAGCAAAACAAAAACGCTACTTATTTTGCGCGTGTCGCGCGGGCTGTGAGCTTGCAACCCGCGTGTGGTGCGCATGCGGCGAGCTAGTACCTTGGTAACGTCACGTAGCTAGCGCGCTGGCGGCTTGCCGTAGCCTAAATTCGAGGCGACGCCGTTCTGCAGCTGTGCCGATGCGGAGCCGGTATAGCATGCCACGACCATTATTATTTCTACTAACGTACCTCTGTTTGTATGTTAAACACGTGGCCTATACGAGTCGTCGTGGCGTGAACAGTTTGAACTGCGCAAGCAAAATTCGCGGGGGAGCGCGGTACATTGTCACAGTCACCCTAAAGAGAGGGCAAACGAAGCAAAGTTCTTGTTCACCAATTTCCTTACTTGGTCTGTAGTCTGAGGCCCACCCATGTTGAGCATGATGATAGCAGTCTTTGGCTTGGCTGTGCTGCTCGTTTCCACCGCTGTGCTGTACGAACTGACCGGTATACGCTGCAGCAGCGCTGCATTTACACGATCTGCAATTTGTTTTAAAATATTTTTAGTCTCATCTACTCTCTTCAGTCTATTTACATCCCACAGCTGGACAGCAGGCCTCACCACAGCTTTGAGTTGGTAAAAGCCATACTCCACCATGCAAGCTCAGTGCGGTGGAGGGGTTGTTCGTAAGGTAACTGACCAGTGTCAGATGTCATTATGTTGCACAGCCTCTGACCAGGCTTAACAATTAATATCAAAAGTTATTTAGTGGGACCAACAGCTATGTTATCAACAGATATTTCCTGTCATCAGCTTTTATACATCGCACTGGGGCACAGGCTTCACTTCAACTATGAGGAGGTCCAAACGATACTCCACAAAGTGGGCTCAGTAGGGTGCGGAAGATGGTATGGTAAGTGACCAACCTTACTGTCAGATTTTATTAAAGCGCCCGAGGGCTTTTGACTAGGCATAACTATAAATATTAACCAGGACCAAAAGCTTAAAATGCCTTCCGAAGCACGGATGTGCTTGTAAATAGACATCACTTAAATGGTCAGAATGGTCACCCATCCCATACACAACTGCCCCTTAGGTTGTTTAACTCTTGATATAACTAGGTGCTATACTAACGTGCTAGAACCACTGCGTCACAAGCACCTCAATTAAAATATTTAATGAATAAATTACGTAAATTCATCATTACCATGTTGATTGCATTAAAATTTTGCTGTTACCAATTACCTACAAATGTCTAGGTTTTGTACCCATAAGTCATACCCAGTAACAGTTATGGACTCAAGACCCTAAAATTGTGGGACCTCTTAGATGTAGAACAGAATAATAGTCCTCTTTGCCGATTTCGAACACGGCGGCCAATCTCAATAGAGATCAGCCAACTACTAACTAATGGTTATCGGGTCTAAATGTGGTCACGAGCTGACAAGTCAGACCACAGCTGTGTGCAATCGAGCCAAAACGTCAGACAGTGAGTACCTAAATATTCATTAAAATATTCGTGTTTAGACCCGATAACCAAAAGTTAGTGTTAAAAAGCAACCAGAGAGTTTAAAATAATATATCAGCCAACTATGCAGGAGATATTATAGTGCACAAGTGTGAGCGCAATACACAGGTGCACTCACTGTTCCATCACTCTTAAAGTTTGGTGAGACAATAATCTGACATAATGTAAAGAGATTCAGGCCACAGTATTCCACAATTGATCATATACATACAATAGAACAGATAATTGAAAAGTACAACAAATTTAATAGACCTAATTGTATAGCCTTTGTGGACTACTCCAAGGCTTTTGATAGCATAACCCACCCTTCCATACTGCAGGCTTTGGCCATTGTAAACAGAACTGGATGAACATAGCCACTAATAAGGAAGAATGGAAAAGATTGGAGGAGGCTTTTACCCTTGGGGACCATTCATAATGGAAAAAAAGCTATATTCATAATGTAAAGAGATCAGGCAGGAGAACAGAATATTGACCATTAGACTTATGAAGTAGTATAAAAATATACCCCACTCAAAAAACTTAAACAAATACTTTTACAGATAGTTGTTTAACCCTAAGCATACAAAGCTTAGTTTAAGGCCACTGTTAGTGCTTTGTCAGTGGCCGAGTTCTGGTCTTTAAATATATATTTAATTTAAGAAGTGTAAGTTCTCTCTTCTTTAAGATATGCTGATTTAATGGTTTATAATGATACATTACAACACCACTAAATAACACACTATAAAATTCTTATAAACAATTCAGTACTTAGACTTATAAAAATACATATGAATTTTAATCAACGCATCGAAGCTCTAAATAATTAATTCAGAATGTAATTGGTTGGACGCTCAAACATAGCCTATTTAAATAAAACTACAAATATCATGAAAACGCCGGAAATTGCAAATTAACCAGAATGCATTACAAATATTGAATAAGGCCTGAATTACAATGCTAAATGATAGCGCAGCATTAAATTAAATAAAAAAACTTACTGATTAGCGATAACATATTGAGTTTTGATCACTTTTAGAAGAAATACACTGACCCAATTTTTGATAACCTATTGTCTGACTAAATAAACAGAAAATTGATGGATTTTATGGTTTTACAGTAAAAGATCGAAGCACAATTTAGTTAGAAAAATTTAGGACCAATCACTTTAAAACATTTTACAAGATTTAATTTAATAAATATTTTTGGAAATCTGTGAAGGAATCCAGACCAGAAGAAAAATGTGAATGAGGGGAGGGAATGAAAGTTGTACTATGACATTGACGTAACAAATGAATAACTTCATGGTAGGTAATCTTCGCTAATTGAACGAACAAACTGAACGAAATATAAAACGGTAGCAATAAAATAACAGTTTTTTCTCATGTGGTGGAGCTTTACGTGTGTTTGCTGTCTATGACACCTTTAAAAAAAGAAAAAAGTCAAACGTCAAACTCGAATGAATGAGAATAAAGAATTTATTTTTGTGAATTTGCGAAAATAATCTTTGCTCTAATTTCCCTTTGTTCACTGATTTTTGTTACAAAAACATCTATAAAATGACCTGTCGCAATGCATCTCACGCTGGAAGCTGGTACACAGAAAGTGGTAAGTTACAAGAACCTGAAAGTTCCAGTAAACATTTCGTAGGTTGATTGTGATTGTTGGATTTGAACAATACCCCATTTAATTAAGACTGATAATGATGCTTAAATATAATTAATAACTAACTTGGCTGATTCTAATCGTAATAAGGCTTTTGTCGATCGTAACAAAGTCAAAAGGTTATTGACCTTTACAGATTCGTCCTATGTTCTTTGTTACAAAAAGTATACTGTTTTGTCGTCATATTGTGTAAATAAATTTTGAAATTATTTTCGAATATCCTGTATTTAATTCCTTTTATTGACTGAAAACGGAAATTCCATTTTTCCAAGATTTATTTAATAAAACTACTACACAGTTGTGTCACAACTAAATATAAACTACCAAATCAATATTTCCGAACGCACCGGAAGTTCATCGGTTGCCATGACAGTAATTTGAAAATGTCACTTTGACGCAAATAAACAAAATCAAAAACCGTTTTGTGTTGTGGAAATATTTACAAGAATGTCGGAAAAAAATAAAACTTTCGCCGCTCCGGCATCGAAAACTTTGAAATCGAAGCGACCCTCAACCGTTAGTGTGGCAACCACGTCGTCTCGGAGTAAACTTACAACATCGGCCAAAGATAAAGTTGCATCGAGACCTGCGACGAAAGTGAACAAAAATGCGACTGTACTCGGCGATGGAGACACGACGATGTGCAAGCAAGAAGGTACCATGCCTGACTTCGATGCAGAGTACCAGCAAATAGCTTACGGCAAGTTTTTACGCGCCATGCTTGAAGAATGCTTAGTCGATGATAAAATTCAAAGAGAAGAAACTCAGATGGACCTTCAAATGTCGCAGCTTGCTGATAGATTTCAGAAGACGATGGAACAACTTGATAAAACCAATAGGCGCTTGAAGGACATATCTTTTGTTGTGGAACAACAGAGGTTAGTGTTTGAGAGGTCACTAATTTTAAATGTTTCATTAAAACTAGTCAAGACAAATGGTTACTAAGTATTTGTACTGTTTAGTCGCTGATATAGGTCAAGGTCCTATCAGAAGATGGCTCTCAGGTGTTGTCCTAAGTGTTGCTATGCTACCAATACTTGCTTCAATGTTATTCACGTTTCATCACATAGAACACTGTCATAGACGTGCATACTTTTGATACTGTCGCGTCGCATCGCCTCGCACTGTTGTGTTTGTTGCTCACATAGGACAAGGGGTTACTAAGTCAGATGGTTGCAGCATAGACTGAGAAATAGCTCAAGTAACATTGCCCTATGAGGACTAAAAGATGCCCATCATGCATCTGTTTCAAAACATACTGAACTTAAGAGCCCTTGTGTTTGTGTATGATATTTTAACAAACCAAAAAGAGTTCCAATACTCATAAATTTGCTGTGAAAACACCTTTAACTAAAGGAAATAATCAAATTTACTCTGTTGAGTGTTATAGAATGCCATAAAAATTCTATTCTATTTCAGGTTACTAGACCTCAAGAACACAGATTCTGCAAAATTCTTCCAAATGACGGACAATTCAAATGCTCAAGACCTTCTCCTGGGTCTCAACAAAGCCGAACAGTCTCATCTCGACAAGCTGGAAACAAAAAATGTTGATTTTGGCTTCGACAAAGAGAGTGGTCACAAACAACTGCTAGATGCCGTCAATGATGCCATAGAGGGCTTGGATCAGATCAAAAAGCATTCTAATTTTGACATTGACAAATTCAAACAGTACGAAAAGTCTCAGCATAACATTTTGGAGATTGAAAAAGATAGATTTGATTTGGAGACACTGAAAACTGATTTTGAAACAAAATTTCCGAAATTCAGTGAAAAGTTATTGAAGGAAGCGTCGGAGAAAATTGCAAAGATGATACAAAATTATGATGACGATGAGTGATTAATATAGATTTTGATGTTTTACTGAGATTGTAGTTGTGTTAAGTTACTAGAAATATAATTTATCCATATTAAGTTGGATTTTTATTTGAAACTAGGGTACCTGACTAGGGTTACTGACATTAGGTTAAATAAGGATGGCAACTATTTCCATCAAGAATCAATTTACTAACAACTAGGGTACCTGTTAGTAAATTGATTCTTGATGGAAATAGTTGCCATCCTTATTTAACCTAATGTCAGTAACTGTCTAACAATGAATAAATAAAGCAGGAGTTTCAAAATATAAAAAATATTTCTTCTTCTTAAAATATAACCTACTAGCTTTTACTCGCTACTTCGTCCGCATTAGGTAGTTTTTTTTTGGAATGTGTTGTTTTCCCGTAATATTAATTTTATCCAAATATTAATATTATATTATTAATATTTTTTATTTTATTAAAATCTTTGGTAATTTAGGAGTGAAAGCAATCAGATTCCCCGGAAAGTATTTTTTCCCATGGGAATGCGTTCTTTTGCCGCGGTCAAAAGTTACTCACCTTTCTTAAGTCTCAAACTGATCAAATTGAAAATTTGATTAAAATTTGTTCAGTAGTTTAGGCGTAAAAGCGATCGGCCCACTTGATTTTTTCCATGGGAATACGTCATTTTCCCGCAGTAAAAAGTAGCCTATGTCCATTCTCGGGTATCAAAATATCTCCATACCAAATTTCATGCAAATCGGTTCAGTCTTTTAGGCATGATTAGACAGAGTTACCTTGGCATTTATAATATTAGTATGGATATCCTTAACTAGGTCATGACTGGGACTGGAATGGCACACTTAGATCTCTCTTAACTATCACATGTGCCAATTAACCAAACAAGAACTTTCAGTTTAGTTTAAAAAGTTGATATACATCATCCATCATTTATCTTAACAAAATCCGTCAAAACGATAACGCTTGGTGCTTTATCCCAGGTATCAGCATACGAAATCGCCCATTACATGCATTTATGGCTCATATCGCAACAATTTATGATAGGGATATCTTCTTCCTCTTCTTTTTAGGGAAAATGGCAGTGTGCGTTGCCGAAATATATTTTCTTATTCCGCCAATGTCACGTCAGCGATTGCAAGGTTTAAATTGATCAATACCCTTTTATCTTATTATTTTTGTTAATTTAAGAGAGCAGTTATCGCTAATGAGGTTTGTCCTAAAATAAAAAACACAGAATTATAACGTCACAAATGGGTGTTAGAATTAGTATTAATTAAAACAAACACATAGACATAAAACAGAAGCTCATACCGGTTCTTAAGTAGGTACATGCTACAATTTTTAAAGGGATTCTGTCTGTCATGTAATGAAATGACGATTTATCGTTTTGTCAGATTTCGTTATTACCTAATTTGCCTCCATTTTAGTTTCTTTTTAACTTACAGGTAGCGAACTGTCAAGGCAACTGGACCTATGGCTGTCCAAGGCTGACTTGACACATGGACCGGCCAGGGCTATCATTGCACCGTAAGTACAATATGATACTGTGTACCTCTGAGTTAGCTCTGATCACAAGGTCCGCAGGGCATACAGGTACTCCTTCCTTACAAACACCCAAAATCACATTCATGGGTCAATGTGATTTTGGGTGCAAACGCGCAAGCATACACACACACACACACACACACACACTCACACACACACACACACTCACATACACTCACACAAACGCATTTACCTGTTAACTTGTTATAAGATCTGTAACCTAAGATAGTCGTAAGGGAAGTTGCGAGTAATTCCCAATACAATTGTATTGGGATTGTGCCTTAGACAACTTATTGGCCACATTTTGGTAACAATGGTTATAGAAATAAATGTTTTTTTTTTATTTTTTATTAAGTACCGTAGGCCTATCCGAAAACAGACCACAACAATGGCCAAATAACTCAATAACTTAGAACGAACTACAAGTGTGGAGAAACGTGTGTACTGTTATGCTTCTTACACCTTCATTTCTGGGGTAGTAGAAGTTAGTAGGAAGAGTAGTTAGTAAAACCAATTCAACATTTACACCAAAGGCAAATTTGATAACAGATATTATAAATACGACTGCACATCAAAGTAAACAATGGGGCATCCTATGCACTTGTGTTAAGGGTAATTGTGCAACATAATTTGGTAGCCTGATTTGTGTTTAGTCTGTGGCATCGTAGCTCACGTACGCATGGACCGATTTCAGTGCGGTTTTTATTATTCGAAAGGTAATTTAATCACGTCGGTTTTTATCTATGGCTGATCAAAATCCATCCAGCCTTTGAAGCTCACCAGCAGTTTTCACGGATCACGTCGATGGTTTTTTTTTAAATGTTTATAAATTATTTCTCATTATCTAGACATGCTGGGTACTCCTACTGTGGCGCCTGCGCAGCTTTCGCGTACCGCCAAGTCAGCCCAGTTGTTGTGTAAGTTTTTTTTTATAATTCACCGAAATCGTAAACTATAAAAATATAATTGTAAACCATATCTGTTTATATTTGCATATCTCACAAGACAAAACATACTGAGGTGTTAGGAGCGTATACTTGTTTGTGATATCGCTATTGTTACCATATTTTGTGAAAAAAAAAAAAAACATTTCATTTCAAAAATAAATTGTGAAATTCTATTCGGAATAATTAATATCATCAACAAGATGCACAAAACCGCTAGATTGTAAGATCAACCCCTAAATAACAAACAACCCCTATATAGAATGCCCTATGGCGTTAAGTCCACCTTTTGTACAGAGTTTTGTTATTTAAAGAAAGAAAGAAAAATATTTTATTTGGTATAAAGTTAATATTACACAAAGAATAATGAAAATATATTTTATTTTAAATAAATTAAAATTAAAATAATGTCAACCTTTAATTACAATAAAGATTAAATAAAAAATAAACCCTCCTGTTTGATCTTACCATGGCCACCTGGGAGTTGACATCTTCTGATGAGAGTTCTGTGATGTAAGTAGATACATCACAGAACAAACCAACTTGGCAAAATAAAAATCTGGCAACACTGATGCTAAGTGTCTAATTGGAAATCTATCTAAATTTACATTCAGCCATTAATGTCACGGTGCTTCTGTCAATCTCCAATGGTGGTTTTGATCATGGTTAAATTAAAGAAAGAAAGAAAGAATCAATAAACGCTTATTGATTTATTAGGACATCTCACATACCTACGCAGAAACAAAATAAAAAATATTAAGCGGATACAAGATCTTCTTCTTCTTCTTTTTTTTATCTTGGCAATCCATGCCTATCTTCAGCCTACTTGACCGAGGATGACTTCTGCCATTTTCATGTTGGGGTAGGATGGGGTTGCAGGTTTTTGTGGTGGGATTTGGCGGGATTGGGTCAATTTGTTTGATGGCGGTTAGGAGTATGGATACAAGATCAAAAGACACATGTATGAGAAAAAAAAAATATGTAGAAAGAAAAAACAATAGTTTCAAAAGAAAAAAAAACATGCTTATATTGCTAACTAAAAACAGGAAAATAATTAATAATATATTATATATATAATAATATAATAATTCAAAGAATTTATATTACAGTAAGTAAAAAGTGTTTGGTGCTTGGTATAATATATAATAAAATCATTCTATTATTGGCAACTATGAAAACGTGCACCCATTTTTTTATTTAATAAGGATAATGGAAAACTTATCAAACTATTGCATTGTCATCGGTTCTCTGGTACGTGTGTAAAGTTTCAAATTAATCCGATTTCTGGAAGTTGGTAAAAATTGAGCTCAAATATTCTGTTACGTATATACATGCATACATACAGCCGGAGCTTATTAAAGCGTGTTTAAAAAAAGAACAAACAAAACATGAGTGATTTCAAATTGTTATTCTCTTATATATAAAAATAAATTGCTGTTCGTTAGTCTCGCTAAAACTCGAGAACGGCTGAACCGATTTTGTTAATTTTGGTTTTAAATTATTTGTGGAAGTTCAGGGAAGGTTTAAACGGTCAGAAATTAGAAAAAAAAAATTGCGAGAACAGTGGGCAGGACAACGTCCGCCGCGTCTGCTAGTCTATATATATAAAAATGAAACCCGTTTCCCTTGGTCCTTCATCACGCGTGAATGGCTGGACCGATTTCACTAATTCTTTTTTTGTTGTATTTGTTATTATTAGGAGAAGGTTCTTACGGAAAAAAATATTAAGAAAACTCTCAGAAATATTGAAAAATATACATTTCATTTTGCATATTTTAAAAAACGCGCGTAACTAATGTCAATGTCATTCGATGACATTGTTCAATCATTGCAACGCTAAGGCGGTACGAAGTTCGCCGGGTCAGCTAGTAAGTAATAATTTTGCAAGATAAGGCATCTAGCTTTTTGTGCGTCTATGATGTCCAAACTAAGAAGACACAGTTGATGGAATCACGCGTTACTTTGCACAAAACCATGACTAAAGCAGAAAAAGAGAATAACTTTGCTTTAAATTTCCACTAAACGATTTAACACATTACATTTATTGGAAATTTAAAGCAAAATAATTCTCTTTTTTGGCAAGAGGACGACACACCCAAACTAAATAACTCAGCATTGTCATGTATTCTGTTAATTCATACAGCTTTATAATAAATAAATCCTCGCTATTTCATTACATTATTATACTATCTCTAAAACTTTATTACTAACTCTAACAGTTAGAGTATACCCGTTCAAGATGCGACAGGCAAAAAACTTTACGAACATCTAGTAAAATTATTTACTGATAATGATATTCCATATAACGACAATTTGGTTGGATTTGCCGCCGACGGAGCTAATGCTATGATGGGTCACTCTAACTATAGAAAGTTGAAAATAAAATAAAATTTAGAATACATGCAAAATAAATGTACATATTATACAGGTTGTCCCAGGAAACTGTACCAGCGAAGGTTTGGGATTAGGGGACACTAATACCAAACGTTTGACCCTAATGTATGTTCCGCGATATTTAATAGTTCTCGAGATGTGATTTTTTTGTTTATTTACATTTCAGGGGTTTTTCAAACTATTTCTGTATGGTGTTTCTTGATTTTTTTAATGAATATTAAGGCTGAAGTCTTTGCTCACATGTACGAACAAAAAAAAAACAAATTCTATCTACTAGCAGGATTAAAATTTTGCACTTGATTTCAACCTCAAGAAAAATGTTAGGTAGGTCAAACGTTAGGTACAAGTGTCCCCTAACTCCAGACCTTCGCTGGTACAGGTTTCCTGGGGACACCCTGTATGATATATGTAAATAAAGTTATCGACAAAATTTTATTTTCCCAGCAAGCGAATCTTCATACTCGGTCCCTCGCACCACGTGCGTCTCGGTGGCTGCGCGCTGTCCTCGCTCGACAAGTACCAGACGCCGCTCTACGACCTCACCATAGACAAACAGAGTGGGTACTCATAGACTAGTGGCCAAACGCGCGACTTTGTCCGCGTGGAAATCTTTTACTTTTACAACTTTTTTTATAAATTGTAGCCTATTATTATTGATGTATAAGGTATATTTATGTGAAATTTTATTAAAATCCGTACAGTAGTAGGTGAAAGAATAACAAACCTCCATACATACTCACAAGCTTTCGCGTTTATTTATTAATTCAAAAAACTAGACGAAAGCAGAAAAAGAGAATTATTTTGCTTTCATCATCAGCCTATATACGTCCCACTGCTGGGCACAGGCCTCAACTATGAGGTGGTGCGAGCCATACTCCACCACGCGGGCTCAGTGCGGATTGGTGGAGGGGTGTGTGTAAGGTAAGTGACCAAACTTACTGTCAGATGTTATTAAGCCGCCCGATGGCCTCCGACCAGGCTTAACGACTAATATCTATCGATATTAACCGAGACCAACAACTTAACGTGCCTTCCGAAGCACGGAGATGCTTGTAAATAGACGTCACTTTTATGGTCAGAATTGTCACCCATCCCATACATGACCGCGCCGTAGGTTGCTTAACTTTTGGTATCACTACCAAAGCGCTGCAACCACTGCGCCACAAGAACCTCGTTTTGCTTTAAATTTCCAAACGACGAGTCACACTAAACAGTAAACACTCGCGGCGAATGTTTTGTTGGTGTCAGTGTTGTGTTTCCAGATGCCACATCCGTGTCACGTTGTGAGTTGTATTGTAAGACCTGCGCTCGCGTCGTTTAGTAGAAATTTAAAGCAAAATAATGTCTTTTTCAGCTTAAATCCACACGTTGGCGAAGTCTTTTCGCTCAATGACTTGATTTAAGTAGAAAACTGGCGATGCCTCAACGTTGATTGGTGCATTTTTTTTAGATCAACACAATCCACCTACAGGTTTTTTATTGTAGGGATAGTTTATGGAACCGGGGTTCTTTTGTCATTAATTGTCTTTCTACCATCACCTAATCATAGACTTACAGAGTGAGCTCTTAAAATTTTATGTTGGTATATGATATCACCACAGTACAATGAGTCATACGTGCGGTGTCTGTTGAGTGAGGGGCGGATAGAAGCGTACCCAGCTGCATACAATTCGGTTGTATGTTGATTTAAGAAGGGCTTTCGAGTCTTTATAATTTCAATTATAAATTCCCAAGTACTTTTCGATACGAATCTTGGTTACTGGTACCAGTTTATCAAGAAAACAAAAATAATAGTTTAAAAAAACTAAAAAACACGCTTTTATTGCTAACTAAAAAAGAGAAAATAATTTCTGAGTACACGGAATTTATATTACAGGAGAGTAAAAAGCATGGGTTAATGGGTGCATTTGGGTTATAGATAATAGAACCCAGAGTTTCCATAGAGAGGTGACAATAGTGTTAGTGTATTGAGTGTGGAATGAAATACACGACGCATACTCGTATATAAATTATTTATATTTACCGTTCTTCACAAAGTAAGGCAAGGGAAAAACAAGCATTGAGCAACAGAATGTGGAGGAGAAAGAGTGAAAGAAGATGATAGATGAAAAGTGAATTGGCGATAGAAAAATAGATCGCGTAGGCAATTTATTAGCGCGCTAGCGGAGCGCGGCACAGGTCTGTCGTGGATCGCGTTTGGACGGCCACTGGCGGCGCAGGCGCCGGCGACTGGGAAAAGGTTCCGGTGACTCGCCCCGCGCCGCACGCCCCTCAGGTCTGTGGAAGTAGTGCTATGTGGGGATTTAGGTAGACTCAAGGTAACACCTTTAAGTTAACTGATGCGAGTTTAATGTCTCAAATAAGTAATGTCATGAGCTTAAGTACTATTGCATATGTGTGGGTGAGTGCACACACCACCTCCCCCGTTTTTTTTTTTTTGAAAAATAAATGATGGGCGCGCGCACTAGTGACGCGCCGCTACAAGTGTATGAAAAAAAAATGCATAATCTATTCCGTTTTTTTTCAGTATACGCAGAGCTGGAAGCGACGAGACAATTCGAGTGGATGGACGTACAGACGGATGAAGACGAGCATTCTATAGAGATGCATCTGCCTTACATCGCCAAAGTTATGGAGGAGTAAGCATTTATCTACACTAATAGGCAATCCACGCTGCCATCTATTCAGCATGTCGATTCGCGCAAAACAAGCGTGGTCGCCAGAGATGTGAATTATTTGAAATACATATATTTGAAATGCAAATACAAAATGCAAAATACCCATTTTTATTTTATATTTGAAATACTTTTTTCTAAATGTATTTTGTATTTTATTTGAAATACTCTATATAAATATTTAGTATTTATAAAATACAAAATAGTTTTGTTGCATTTTTAATTCATTTTTACAATTTTTCCATTCTATTTCATTTTATTTATGAACGCACTGATCGTGATCGGAGTGTTGTCATTGTCATTTGTCAACTAGAACAATAATGCCAACATTGCGGCCCGTGTGGGCCCGTGAGAGCCAAAAAGAAAAAAAAACATTTCGCGTCAGTCAACTGTCAAACCATCGTCAAACAATGATTATGAGGCCCCATAGGCGGAACATGAAAGATGAACTCTTTGAACAAATACTAGTTCTAAAATCAGTTCAATAAATAAAAGTGGTTATGCTTAACAATGTATTTTATTTTCCAAACCTATTTTAAAAATACGTATTTTGCATTTTGTATTTAAATGCTTTTATTCAAAACTACTTTGTATTTCTATTTGAAATAGTGCTAGCAACTATGCATTTGCATTTTGTATTTAAATACTTTTACTAAACTATTTTTCACATCTCTGGTGGTCGCGATTCGAGAACCTTCCTGCTCCACCTCTCGTCGGTTCTGCGACAGACATGGCCAGCCCACTGCCACTTTAGCTTGCTACATTTTTGGACAACGTCAGTTACCTTAGTCTTAAATATTATTGCTTTTTTATTTATTCTCAGGTACAAAACTGGATTCACAATCATACCTATTTTGGTTGGGTCTCTAACTCCTGAGAAGGAGGCCAAGTAAGTTTTTAATATAGCTTGTTACTGTAATAGTATAGTAAATACAGTCCAGGGATGTGAAGCTATTACCATTTTTAACAAAATACGTTTTAAAAATTTCAAGTATGGTAGAAAACGCGAGAGAACTATACAAGGTGTTACAAAAAAACCCCGTAATAATTGAAGAATGTTGCTGTGCCCGGAATACTGCACAGCATTCCCAAAGATACCTAGATCAAAATCTCAAAAAAGAAATCGGACCTCCCATACAAATTGACAATCAGCTGATCGATTTACTATGGGAGAGCCAATTGAGATTTCGACCTAAGTTTCTTTGCGAAAGTTGTTTAGTTTTACGGACACAACAACATCCTTCTGTTGTTACAGTAGTTTTTGAAACACCCTGTATATCCAATCAATAATTGCCCGAATTACACATTACACACAGATAGATACATTAACTCTTCATTGCAACAAGAAAATTGTAGACCTGTTTGACAAATAAAGGTGTACCATCAAGACAAGTCATAAGACTTGTTGTTGTAAGGTTGTCTGGACTCTTCCAGACAACCTTCGGGTAAACAAGATTTTTATGAATAATATCTATACTAAACGAAATGTCAAGTTAAAACAAAACGTAAATAAATTGCGAAATAATTCGTAAAAAGTGTCTCATCATTTCAATATCTATAATATAATATATGACGACCGCTTGGTGCAGTGGTCCACATGTCGGACTTCTAAAATCAAGGGTTGCGGGTTCGATCCCCGCACAGTACAAGCATAAGTGTGCATGAACATGTGTGTTTGTACTGGTCTGGGTGTTTTCTATGTATGGTATGTATTTATTTACAAAAACAATAGTAGATTGTTATACAAGGGTGGAAAGAAATCAATTCCCATACGAGGTATTTAGACGCACGAGCGAAGCGAGGGCGGCTATAGTCCGAGTGGGAATTGATGACTTTCACCCGTGTTAAACACTCTACTTTTCATTTCAAATATAAGGAAAGTAAAAAATAGTCTTTTTTAATTTAAATTTCAAATATGGAACACACCGCCCGCGTCACCGCCGCGGGCCATCCCACTTTAATAGGTATTTTTTTTAATTCACATTGGCCGTATACACTGACAAGACCGCAGCATTTTTTTTAATCGATATTTTTCTTAATTATGTAAAAAAAATTATAGCCGACTAAATAACCAATTTTAGTTCTATTTTTAAAATTCATTCCCGCCCTAGGGAGGGAAGCAATTACTATGAGTCTTTCCCGCCTAAGGGAGGGAAGCATCGTTTTCGACCCGCTGCTATGATCAAACAAACACTACTTTCCGAGTATGAGAAATGAAAAAGTATTTAAGTATGTTTATCCGTTGTCTAGTACCCATAACACAAGCCTCGTAGCTTACTTTGGGACTAGAGAATTGGTGTGATTGTTGTGAGATATTTATTTATTTATTTACTAGTTTCAAATGAGTATTTTTCATGTACATAAAACTTTTTTTTCATCAGATACGGTGCGATTCTAGCGCCATACCTAGCGGACCCTCAGAACTTGGTGGTGATATCGTCTGACTTTTGCCACTGGGGCTCCCGCTTCCGGTACACGTGGCGGGACCAGGCCAGGGGGAACATCTACCAGAGCATCGAGTGGCTCGACAAACAGGTGAGGGTGTTAGCGGTGTCATTGATTGACACTTGGCGCCAATGTTGGCCCAAACATTCGCCCAAAATCTGAATAAAGAAAAAAAAATTGTAACTCTAGTGATACATACGTTGGTGCCAGTGTTGGCTCAAATATTCGTCTAACGTATGAATCGAGAAAATAGCTTAAATGTAACTTTAGCTGACATCTTAAATATAGCTTAATTTGACGTAACTCTACTGATACATGTTTGCGCAAATGTTGACTCAAACAATATGTGAAATTAGAAAGTGTCATGGCGGTGCTCCTAAATTTTCACTACGTGAAATTTTTTACTAAAGTCAAAAATTTTAGTAAATACTAAAGTCATTTTTTTAGCACTAAGCACAAAATGAAAAAAAAAACATGGCCGCTCCGTTACCATAAACAATGTTAGTGATGGGAAAAACTAGAGTAGTTAGTCAATTGAACGCATTGATTGTGCTAAAAATAGGATATACACTGATATTTTTTATAAATATTATTTGTTTCAGGGCATGGACATCATAGAGAAGATGGACCCGCGCGCGTTCACGGACTACCTCAACAAGTACGGGAACACGATATGTGGAAGACATCCTATTGGCGTTCTCTTGCAGGTAAATTTGAGCTAAAGAATGTTTCATTTAATTAATTATTATTAAATAGGGGGTATAACACCGCCAACTTCTCGTGCCTCGGTGCGCACGTTAAGCCATTGGTCCTGCGCCTGATGTCTCTCCGGTCATGTCGGATTGCTGTCTCACCGAACTTTGAGAGTGATGGAACAGTGAGTGCACCTGTGTATTGCGCTCACACTTGTGCACTATAATAATTCCTGCGCAGTTGGCTGATCTCTTGCTTTGTGCAGGGCATGTAATGTCATGTGTGTGCGTGCGTGTGTGTGTGTGTGTGTGTGTGTGTGTGTGTGTGTGTGTGTGTGTGTGTGTGTGTGTGTGTGAGTAAGTGTGTGTGTGTGTGTGTAAAAAAATCGGAATAATTATTTACCCATTCCCTTTTAGGCGATAGCAAAACTGCAGTCTCAATCCAACGCGCCACGGATGTCCATGAAGTTCCTCAAATACGCTCAGTCGTCGCAGTGTATGAACGCGCGGGACTCGTCCGTGTCATACGCTAGCGCTTCGCTCGTGTTCGAATAGAGAGAGATATACAGGGTGGTGTGTGGCTGGGCTGTAGGTTGTGACGATGTTGTATTTTGTGGTTTTTATTTGGCTAGCAAATAGTTACATTAATGTCTAATTTGTACATCTCTCATCTCATTTCATTAGCCTTAATACGTCTTACTGCTTGGCACAGGCTTCATCTCAATAGGCTTGTTTCCACTATTAAAGTAATATTCGAAAACTGATTTTCTATAAAATAATTCATAATTTCAGATTAATTAATCCATTCCATCTTCCATTAACATTTTTCTGCAGCTCATAAAATTTGATTTTTACTTGAAATTCAATCGATAAGTAGTCACTCAGTCGGCATTGCACGCGTTGACGTCAGTGTGTTATTCCCATACAAACTCTATGGAAAAAGCGTTTTGACAGTTGATAAAAAGTATGTCAACGATTGGTGGTGTCATCTAGCCTATTGTGAGGTGGTACAAGCTATTGGTACTCGTCCACTTGAGCTCAGTGCGGATTATTTATACAATCTTATTGTAATAATAGCGTGGTCAGAAAAGTGACGTGCATATTTTTTTAAGTGCCGCATGTTGAGAGGTATCTGAGGCACCCCTATGTATGTTCAGCGATTTTTCATAGTTCTCGAGTTGGGAATGTTACCAACCATAACTAAGAACCGCTGTGATTAAATTATCTTTCGATTAAAAAATACCGCACTGAAATCGGTCCATTCGTTCCGGAGCTACATGCACATGCTTCATGCCACAGATCGATACACAGAATACGGTAGTTGACACCACCAATCGTTGACGTACTTTTTATCAACTGTCAAAACGCTTTTCTTCATAGAGTTTGTATGGGAATAACACACTTTGACGTCATCGCGTGCAATGCCGACTGAGTGACTAATTATCATTTGAATTCCAATTAAAAATCAAATAATACGAACTGCAGAAAAATATTAGTGTAAAGGCATCTGAAATTATGAATTATTTTAGAGAAAATCAGTTTTTGAATATTTCTTTCATAGTGGAAACAAGCCTATTGGTGTCATTCTTATAACACTCCTCTTTTTCGACGGGGTTTAAAGAGCTCTGCTGCCAAGGTTATTTTCTAGTAACCATTTCTTGTCTCTTTAAAAATTTACTGCCAAAAATTTTAACATTATTTTTGGTTTAGTAAAATGTATTCATTCACGTTTTAATGAAATTAAGCCCAATACAAACGCCACCCTATATAATCTAATTTGTTTTAAGTCACAAAATGAAATAAGTACTAAAAATTGTTTTAAAAATATTTATAACTTAATAAAAATGCACTGAACTCTGTCTGAAAAAAAAAACTAATAAGAATAAATACCTTACTTATAAGATAGAAAACTTAGTGTAGTGAGATTCTTATATGAAGTATATGGGGTGTAATTTTAGTCAGTTGCCATATTAGATGAAAATCAATACTTTATAATCAAACAAATGAAATAATAGCTTGATTTTTTTGCTACATTTTTTTTAAATCATAATACACTAGTGGCCGCCCGCGACTTCGTCCGCGTGGAAAGCCTTTATCTTAAAAATTCTTTATGAATTGTAGCCTATATGTTATTCTGATGTATAAGCTATATTGTGGTAAAGTTTCATTCAAATCCATTCAGTAGTTTTTACGTGAAAGAGTAACAAACATCCATACATCCATACATCCATACATCCATACTTACAAACTTTCGCCTTTATAATAGTAGTAGGATTTTTTTTCTTCCTTATTATGGCAACTGGCTAAGATACGTCTTCTAAAATAAATAATAACTATATTTTTGTCAAATAATAAAATTTTAGCCATGTGTATCCATAGCAGCTATACTAGAAGGTAAATATATTGAGTGATTTACGTTATATTCTTTTTTATTGATATAGATTAATAAATATGATATAAAACTTCTTTTAATGTACCGGTACTCAAACGAAAGTTGTCAAATTTATGTTGTATCGATAAATACCAAGAGAAACTTAAATCTTACATGGATGGAAAAAAATTTAAAAACTAAAGATCGTAAATTTTACTAATGCATCTACGACTAATGTTTTTTTTAGGAAAACTGACTGTATTTAAAGAATTTAAAAATAACTGAATAACGGGTAGTGATGTTCCGGATATCTGTATCCGTTGGTTTTTTCGCGGATCTTTTACGTATCTTTTAACTTGTTTATTACTAAATTATATATTATAGGTAATAAGGCAGATTTAAAAAAACAAATTTAATGAATGAATGAATGAATGAAACATTTATTTCAGAAACAATTTCCAATTAATTCATGTATGTATTATGCTTCAAAATCAAATATTTGGCACCTTTATTTTGTAAACATTTAGCGTAGAAGTTACTATACCAATAGTACATAACTCAAAGGTAATAATGACGTCGACTATCGTTTCAAGGTTCGCTCGTTTGACAACGATTGAGTATGGTAATGAAGATCGTATCGATCTCAGCGGATCTTGACACCAAATATCCGTATTCGGATCCACATTTGTAACGATCCGGCACATCACTAATATGTTACAAAAGATCTGTTTTATATTTATGAAATTTTATCAACCTTACCATAAAAACATCAGATATTGTTCACAGGAATTATGATTTGGCGAAATTGCAAGTTCAATCTGAGTATCACCTTTCAGAATATAAATATCAAGATATGTTTAATTAGTTTAAGAAATTTTTAATAGATTTTTTTTAAATATTTTATGTGGCATTTCGTGTATCCAAAATTATTTCTAATTGTTCTCATTATCAAAATTAAGGTTGTGTATAAGAAGTACCTAAAGTATTAGTCCAACTAACATTTATTAATTACAAACTTTTTAGGTATCGATCGCTGAAGTCTTTAAATTGGACTAGGTATAGTCAGCTACAAAAATATAGTATAACTTTAGTACCATGTCAAAATAATAAATTGACTGATTTCTACAGTTTGACAAGGAGAATAGTCAAAATGTTATTTTGATATGGTACTAAAGTGTCACTGTACTGTTTCAAATGTAACGCACACTCAAACTAACTATATAGCTTGAACATGAACACAGTATTTCTGCAGAATATGTATAAAAATTAATATAATCCTCGTCGACTCCATATATACTTATATTATCATTGCCTGAAGTCAAATTTCGTCAAAATATTATACGGGTGTCACTTGCGGAGCGTACAGACTATGTAACAAAACATGTTATGAAACATGTTACATAACATATTTTACAACAAACACATACAAATTGTTTGTAATATGGCAATGTTAGACGTGTTATATAACAGAAGTTATATAAAATAAAAATAAAAATCTTTTATTTCAGACCAATTACGTCCATTTGTTAGTAACAATTTATGAACCTAAAAACTATGTTAGTAAGGTAAACTTATATAACATGTTACATAATCTGTACGCACCCTTAGGTGGCACGTCAGACTACCACCGGAGATAGATGGGTATAAAACGTATAATATGTCCATTTAATACAATAAAAAAGTTTTATGAGTCTTGAGTCAATAATATTTCAAAACGTATGAAACTTTTTCAATGTTGTCTAATGCTGTTCACTGCGGCTTAGACCTATCTACTTTAGGTGTCGGTCGGTTGATTTATAATCTACAAGATTGTAGTGTACTTAGAATTCGACTAATATGCGTAGGCGGGGTCGTTATTTTTGTTAACTATTAAATATCTATCATCAACGGTACTTTTTAATATTCTATCTACCTTCGATTACTGGTAAGATAACTGTCAGTGTCATAATCACTAATCAACACGTTTTTTTCAAACAAAGCGTGGATTCTAATATGCTTGTATTCACCGATTTTTTAGCTCACTCAATTAAATGCTAACTCTCAGGTTGATGTCGTGTACACTGACTTTTCCAAGGCTTTTGATAAAATTAATCACGATATGCTAATTTCTAAGCTCTTGAGAGCCTATGTACACGGCCAGCCTCCTATTCTACATATCATTATCTTTTATCTTTTTTTTTCAGTCAAAGGTAGATAGAATATTAAGGCCGGTCGTGAGTTTGAATCTTATATCGTAAGTTATATAACTGGATCCGTGTATTGAAATAATATTCTCAAAGAAAATGTGATAGTGCTGGCATATGATTCGGTCTCGAAAGCATTTGTTTATTTTGTATTTTTATTTAACAAGTTTGCTAATCCACCTGTTTGCTAATACACCTGTTTGCTATATATTTAAGTGTTTTATTTTGTGAATCGTCATCATCGTTTCGTGTCCTTTTCCATCATGTTTGCCTCGTTCTTAGGCCTCATTTACGGAGACGAGGCGCGTGGCGTGTGGCGTTGGGCGCCGCGGCCCGCACTAAAGTAAAACATATGGCATTGTATGAGAGCGTTTACGGCGAAGATTTTACACGCGTTTGTTTGAGTTGGAGCGTTTTGCGCGGCGGAGCCCGCGGATGGCAACAACGCGTCCTACGCGGCGTGTTATCGCGGCGGCGCACGCAGCGGGCATGCCGGATCAAGCGATGGCCGCGGCGGAACCTTCTACCAGTCTTTATTTGGAAATCGCACAAAACAGACGTAGTTACCGTCGCAGTGGAGGATGATATAATCGACTTTTTTAGAAGAGAATTCTATGATTAAATGTGAATTATTTAATATAAAAAATGGCCGCGTGCGCCGCGACATGCTTGTGGATTCGACGCGGGCACACCGGCGGGGGCAGCGGCGGGCACCGCCTCGCTTTCCGCCCCGCGTCTATGAACATCGTCTGTTTCAATATGTTTGTGTTTACGCGTGCGATGGTGCGTGCCGCTTCACGCGCCGCCTCACCGTAAACACAAAAAACGTTTTTTTTTTTTTAATTTATTTATTTAAGTATTACATCACTTTACATTAATAAGTATCTGCCAAACTGCGCAAGCAGTTTGTCGGCAGGTGTTCTCGTTTCTTATTTTAACAAATTTTAGTAATACAAAAATATTATCTATATAAAATTACCTAAACGCAGTTAACAGATAATTTAGACTTATGGACACAGCGATAAGTAGTGTTTTTTTAACCTAATTTTAAGACTGCTCTTTGACCTAACTCCTTTGAGCAATTCTTGAGGCAATTCGTTAATAAAGCTAGGTACCAGCCATCTCCTTTCCCGTTTTCCATAATAGTTTTTGACCGTAGGTACAGCTAATTTGTTTTTCTTTGACAGTCTGGTTGGAAACTTATGCACTCTTTTTACTTTATATTCATTTTTATCATATTGTTCTAATAATATTGCCAATTTAACTTTTTATCTATTGGAAGAATTTTACACAAACCAAATATCTTTTCATAATCATTATGAAGTGATTTTTTAGCATCGTTACTGATTAAAAGTTTTAAAAGTCTAACTTGAATTTGTTTAATTTTATCTAAATATGTCGGGAATGTAAGCCCATACGCACTCCAACCATACGTCATCACAGCATCGGCAAGGGCATAGTATATCATAAACAAAATCTTTCTACTGACACAATATTTAAGACTTTATAGTTTGCCAAGTACACAGCGAAGTTTATTAGTCACATTGTCAATGTGAAGATTCCATTTAAAGTTATAATCAATTGTTACACCTAAATACTTATACGACGTTACTTGTTCAATTAGTTCACATTTACAATTTAACCCTTGGCTATGTAGACAATCATATGTGTGCCCTATGATATTGATTTTAATAGATTTTCTCTGAGTGTTGTGTGGTGAATATATGGCCATGCATTTTGTTTTTTGAACATTTATTATTATGCCATTGTCGTGCGCCCACCTGATTATGTTATTAAAATCCATCTGAAGTTTATTTACAATATCTTCCTGGTCCTTGCCGCTGCACATAATGCATGTGTCGTCCGCGTACATATAAACATTGCTATTTTGAATTACGTTTGTTACGTTTGTTTGACGCGCCGCGACTCAGTACGCCGCACGCGCCGCACAACGCACCGCGTCTCCGTAAATGAGGTCTTAGGGATATTTCGTATAAGCGCCTTATTACGATAGAAGGTGATATGTTGTAAAGTCTATACCTGCCTTTACTGATCCCTTTATGTCCTTTATTCATGAAACGACCCAAAAAATTGTTAAGATGATAAAATATTTATTTACTTGCTCAAAAACTTAAAATACACTCCTAACCTTAGGTTTCGTCTTGCCCAGCCTACTGGGCCACAAATAGGCGACCCCGCAAAGTGATGATAAAAGAAACAGAATGATCACTCCAAAATGAATCGCTAGTTTCATGCCTAACTCGTGAACGTAACTTATTTCCTTCGGCTTCGTAATTTCCGGTAAAATCTCTGTAGTTTTTGGCTGGACATTTTTACGCATGTAAATACTTGATACATGCTTGCTTTTCACCACCATATTCTTAGGTACGGGCTCCGATTTGGTTATAAAGTCTCCTTCTATGTCCAGTTTGTACCAAGACTTGTGTTTGTCGTAGACTCTGTTTTTTACGCTTGATTTGTCCCCGTTTGACTCATAATTAGGTAAATTATAAACATGGTGGTCCATGGGTTTCGCTGATCACTCGAAAGCAATTTTTGTGTATTATTTCACGTAGAATTTTCATGACAGCAACGGCGTATCACGCCGTGCTGTGACAATATTGACACTTCTGTCATATCTCTAATCATTATGCTATGACGTCAGTAGAAAGGAGGTAACATATATTTAAGTTTTTTAAGTATTTTATACAGGGTAGCATTAACAAAGGCCATTTAAATAAAAAAGCTTGAATGTAGTAAAATATAAACTTTACTGTCAACCAATGTTAGTTTTACATATTAAATAAATATTGTCAAAAACTTAACGATAACAAGATAACTAACTGTGTTGTAAAGCAACAAAAGTATTTTAAATGACAATGACTGATTTGTATAGACCATTGGTCCCTTTTTTTGGGGGCGGTGAACAACTGAACTTTGTCAGTTTGTAGAAAACAATATAACAAGCAATTTATATTATGGAATGATATCTGTAATGTCAGTCGGGACAAAGTTATATTGGATTAAAGGTAAAGAAAAATATGGTTCTGAACTAACATATTTGATTGCACTATGTCACAGAAATAACCATAGTAGTAGAATTACTATTTTGTGTCGTTTTCTATCTTAGCTGCTTGGGGTCCTGGACCTTTAGAAGGCGAGCATGGGGCCAAAGCCAACATATGGGGCGTTTTAAAACACGGAAGAGTGGAGTTGCGAAAGCTAAATGCCTGCAGGGTTAACGTGGTTAGTAATATAAACCTATAATTATTTTCGTGACATTAGCGAAAACAAATATAGTTAGTTCAGAACCATATTTTTATTTTTATTTTATCCAATATAACTTCGTCCCGACCGAGTTCACAGATATCATTCCATAATATAAATTGCTTGTTATATTGTTTTCTATAAACTGTCAAAATTTGGTTGTCCGCCGCTCCAGCAAAAAGCACCAATTTTAAGCAATCTCCTTTACATGAGTAAAATTTTATATTAATGAATTTTAACCGACTTATAAAATAAGCCATTGTTTAAATTGAAGAGCCTTGGATTTTAATGACGAATAAATTTAAGTTAGGAGTGAATTTCGGTAATTAATACTAACAGATTTAAAACTTACAGATATTCACAATTTATATAAATTTAACTGATTATAGTTAAGAAATTAAAGCAGGTTTCTCTACGAAGGATTTTTGATTAATTTAAGTATTGAAATTAATTCCAATCATGATTTCGGTTCAGTAATAATCTCGCAAATAATTTCCACAACTTATTTTTACCCAAATATCAGCTGTAAATAATTTTCATCATGAAAGTTCACCATTTGCAAACATATTTTTGTGCTAATAGACAATTTTCCTTAAATAACGTTATTGCAAACAATATGTAGCTACTTATTTTTAAACTTAATTAGGATAATTATGACAAAGTTTTTGACAATACAAAATAAATAAAATACCCGAATAAACAGTTAAAATATTATTGAGTACATTTTTGAAATATATTTTCTATTTTTCTTTTTTTTTCAAAATATTTTTTTAAAAAAATATTCTTTTTTTACATATTTTTGTAAAATAATACCTCCAACTGGTTAACGTTAAGCAAAAATTTACAGCGATTTTTACTATACAAATAAACCTAAATATAAAAATAGTACCCATACATCTGAGTGCTAGTACAGTTTATCTAGTGTCTTTATGAAAAAATGCCAATTATTTTTTTTGGGCTATTATTGCACTTTATAAGCTATTCTTTTAATTTAAGATGTACATGTATTATTTTCACTGTCGATTTAAATATAACCTTCGATACTTATAATATAATATGTTTTTGTATTTTTCTCATTTTATGTTTTTACAAGTATAGCCGAGGTCACACCGAAAGATTAGCTTAAGAAAATTATTTTTGCAGTCGAAAAAATCAAATGTCAGGTATCGAACCTGCGGCAACGGCGACCCGGCTCAATAGTCAGTCAGCCACCCGGACATGTTGCTACCTACTGCATTCGTAACGCGTAAACTAAACTGAGTGCATCTTCTTGCTGTTGGCTTTGAGATTATTCGTCCCAGCGAACCAAACTAAATCTAGAGGGTCGCGTATATCTTTATATAGTTTCTGTTTCATTCAGCTTGTCCGGTTAGTGGGTATCTATCAGTAGCATTCAGCTTATCCGGTGTGACAACAGCCTTATAGATTTTACTTTTTTCGGAGACATTTATTTTTTATTATCAATCGGAATTATTTCTTCAATACACACAATTTGATTATCCGTTGAAAATAATGAAAGAAAAGGAAAATAGTATTTGGGTTGTTAAAATCCCAAATAAATATTGAAACGATTCCGGTTGACAAAATGCCTTCGCTGTTTCTATTTTTTTTAACATGCATTTTTTCAACGAACGATGACCACTTATACAGGGTGTTTTAAGCAGCGACATAAAGAAGAAAAAATATTGAAATTAAAGTAAAGAATCACGAAATTAAAAAATGTACAGGATATAGAGGAATTAAAAAAGAATAGACACATATTCCTAAAAATGTCAGAGTTATCTTAGTGTGAAATAGTTCAAATTTTAACACGGTGTGGTAAGCGATTAGTAATGCATTTTTTTTTCAAATTTTGGAATTAGTGATACTTTCACTCGGTATTTTTTTCCTACCAACTTCTTATTTACACGATTATAAAAGCCCTGTATGTGAATTTCGTTCGCTGATCAACTTAATGTTAGTGTACGTATAATTTTGGTATTATTATGCTAGGGTGTGTTATGTGTAATTCGCTATGTACCCTCGCGGCTTGTTGACGGGTTTTCTGCAATAAAAAAATCTGTATGTACTTATAATAAATGTGCAGAGAGGTCAATTCTGTAAACGAAATATATTTTCAAAATAACTATTAGCGGGTAATTGATAAAGGATCGATAGTGATATAGTTGATGGAATCAGGCGTTACTTTGCGGAAATCAATGACTAAAGCTGAAAAAAGATGATTATTTTGCTTTAAATTTCCACGAAAACGGCGCTAGCGCAGGAACCAAAATACATCCAACTGTAATCACCTGAAAAGGTAGAACGGGAAGTCGCAGGACTTACAATATCTACAACTCACAACGTGACACAGAAGATGCACTGGAATCACAACACTGACACCAACAAACACTCGACGCGTTTCGCCACTATACGTGTCATCCTCAGGAGATGTTTTCGCTTCGACAGACTACGAGCGACTGCAAGTCTTGCAGTCGCAAAATAATCATCTTTTTTCAGCTTTAATCGATAGTGATGCCAATAATGCAATCAGTAAAAAAATAATTAGTTTGTCTGTGTGTAATAACCGTTATAGAAACAAAACGACTTTGAGTGGTAAAATAATTTTAATGTGAATATTCATTCGTATAACATGAACCGGTGTGTATGCCTATCTCTCTCACTCTCTCTCTCTCGCTCTGTCTCTCTCGCTCTTAGGCGGGTTAACTGTGCTCGAGTGGAAGGGACGCGTGCCTTTCACTTTTTATGTCTGTCTCACTCGCTCTTAGGCGGGCTAACCATGCCCGAGTCGAAGGGACGCGTGCCTCTCACTCGCTCTCATTGTGAGCGCGGAACGTGAGCGGAGCGTAACGCAGTTTCTTGAAGTGTCACCCGGCAAACCAATTTATAAGACGTTGTCACGTCAAAACTACTCGACGGATTTTAACGAATCTTGGTACAATTCTTTTTCATACTCCTGAGGTGGATATAGTATACTTTTAATCACTCTACAGTCAATAGGAGCAGAGCAGTGAAGGGAAATGTTGGGAAAACGGGAGAAGTTACTTCATTTTTTAGCTTCCGTCGCGTGTGCTACCTTAACGGTGAAAGCTACAAAGAAATCTTGTATGACGCAAATGTTCTCCTGAAAATTATATAATGAATATTCCACGACATCATATGTCTATATTTTATGGTTGACTCACATTAACACGTGTAACTCCCGAATATGAAGCCGTTAGTATAGAAATAAATTTGAACAATACAAAAAAAATAGTCTGAAGCCAGATACCTGAATCTGATATTTGAATTCTACCAATTTAAATGTTTTTTTTTTTCTTATAGTAAGAATGTTTTTTTTTTCCATTTATTAACAATGAAAAAATCTTATAAAACATGTAGGTGTTAACTTAGTATAGGGTTTGTTTGTAACTTCACTAAGCTTTTAGCTTTATTAGTCGTCATTTTCAAATGCATGCACTATGCTTCATTAAATTCATTGAAATAAATTATACCATTAGTGGAAGTTACCTGGTGTTCCGACAATGCTAGTTTCATCCTGCAACAAACGAGAAACTCACTTCAGAATTTGTATATATACCAAGGCTTAAAATACACCACACGTTACGACGAAAAAATGTAGAACTTAGGATATGGCTGGGTGGAAAAATAAAAGCAAACCGCAAGTTTATCGACACCCAGCGCCATCTCTTGGTCATTTCTGGAATTATACTGATAATAATTATACAAAAATTATGAGATACCTTTGAAACACAAGAGTGGCGGAACCCACTTTTGACGACGGGATTCATATTGATGTTCAGATAATAGCCGTGGTCGTATGCCACTTATGATAAAACGACTAATGTGTTCTAGAGGGCGCCACATGTCATTAATAATATATAACAAAGCAATATATCATAGCCCATAAACAGCGGGCAGCATAGGCGCATCTAATGACACCTCATTTGTCAAAATATGATCAAGGGTTTAGAAATTATAATGAACATACAAACATACTAATAAATAAAATAAATAACAAACATAATTACATAGCTGTCAAAATCATAACCCTCCTTTTTGCTTTGCCATAGTAGGGCAAAAATATGAATCAGAACGTAAGGACGAGAGCGAGCGAAAAAGAATGTTCGTGAGGAAGAGAGACAGATTCGGAATTACAAGATGGTGAAATCGTACTTAATCCTGAGACATGTGTGTGCTCCTGTGTATTTCTTTCGAAAATAAGAAAATGTGCAAGCTGCCTTTCTCTCATTAACAACACTATAAATTTGGCGGCTCGTTCGGTATTTGAACCCGGAACCCCTAGCATTATAAATTGATTTACCTGTAACTTGGTGCGGTGAACGATGAGCGTCTGCTGCGGCACGGTGCAGTCCGGCTGCACACCCATGGAGTCGTAAATCTCACGGAGTATCAATAGCATTGTGTCTTCCGACTCCCTGGAATCAATTATATAATAATAATAATAATAAAATTATTTATTAAAGTGACCAGGACTCGATTTGTTAGTAACATGAATTAAACTGAAACAAGTAAGGTTATGTAGTCAGAAAGATATTTTGAATAAATACATGTATATGACTCGTGATTGCTACTATACGAGAATCATCGCTGCTTCATTCCATAAGCAGTGGTGCAGCAATGATTCGCGTATACACAATCGAGCCGGCTCGCAATTATGGCCGGGATGCCGTGGCCACTGCCCCTGACTCTGCGCACTAGTGAAGCGCATTTTTTGCGCATTGTGGCAAAAAGCTAGTAATGGCAATTATTGCTATTTTTTGATAATTTAATTAGCATGCTAAATTTCATAGCATAGCATGCTACGCGCTATTGCTATGCTAATATGAAATTTCATCGAAATTGACAAATAGCGTTAGCGTATAATATTAAATTGCGAAATTGTGACTGTTTTGTGAAATATGGAAAAAAAAAATTTTAGTGTTGTTGTGACTAAGATTAGAAGTAAATTTGACTCATTAAAATGAAAACTGCACCGGTTAGATAATTCAATCAAGTCTCAAAAAGACAAACAATTTCATTCAAATAAACAGTTCAATAACCCGCACGCAAAATACGACTCTAAATGCAAAGATGCCGTATTCTCTTCTCTTTCTTTGTTCGCCATTCACTTGGGTAACGCTCGAAAGTCGATCGTCGCCCGACGGCACGCGAACGCGAGTTTTAATTGCCTGCTCGTGCTAATCTGCTATTAGCAGCCTGCTAAAGCAGTGCGTGCGAATCTATGATAGCAACGACACGTCGCTGTCCGTGAATTATAGCATTCATACAATTTAGCATCGTCAAATAATTTAATTATTGCTAACGATGAAATAGCATGCTAATTAATGATGCTAATGCTAATTATTCCATTACTACAAAAAGCAGTTGACCCGTGCCTCAGCAAACATGCCTGAGGCACTGCAGAAGCGAGTCAGTCTCAACAGCACCCTGAACGCATTATTAAACTGTACCCGTAGGGCATTGAAGGTTTTTTGAATATATCACAGGCTACATGTGTAGAAGGAAGTGCAATAAGCTCTGAAAAGGGTGACCTTCGCATCCCTTGTTCACCGCGCAAACTTGCGGGCCAAAATGATATACACACGTAATTTAAAGCTGCAATAGCTGATATTGAACTATCATCTCTGTAGTGACCTAATTTGTGTACTTTTGATAATGTAAGTATCGGCTCGGGGTTCGCACTGTTCCACGTCTTCACTATACGGCGATCTGCATTCGACTGACCGCACTTGCGTTGCGCTACACGCCTGCGTGGGGTGTAGATCCGACACGACAAAAGTTATGACTGTATGTGTGAGTTGTATTTCTACTAAATGACTAAAATTGACTGCCTCGTTGGTGTAGTGGCAAAGTTTCTGCCTTACATTCGAAAGGTCCTAGGATCGAATCCCAGGTCGAGCCAAAAAATGTTACTGAGATTTTCTGTCATGAATTTCTCTGCAACAGTTTGGAGTCGGGAAGTTGTCGGTGTTACACCCCCGTGCCTCGGTGCGCACGTTGAGCCGTTGGTCCTGCTCCTGATCTCTCTCCGGTCATGTCGGATTGCCGTCTCACCGAACTTTGAGAGTGATGGAACAGTGAGTGGCACCTGTGTATTGCGCTTACACTTGTGCACTATAATATCTCCTGCGCAGTTGGCTGATCTCTGTTGAGATTGGCCGCCGTGGTCGAAATCGGCCAGGAGGACTTTTACTATTAAATGTAACCAATATATTAAATAAATATAATTATATTATACCAGTATGCTACAATCTCATCAGCTTATAGACGGCCTACGGTTTAGGGGTGTGTGTTAGGTAAGTGACCAACCTTACTGTCTGATATTATTTAGTCGCCCGACGGTCTCTGACTAGGCTTAATGACTAATATCTATGGATATTAACCGGGACCAACAGCTTAACGTGCCTTCCGAAGTACGGAGATGCTTGCAGCGGATTCTTTTGTTTTCGAACCTCAACACATACCAGTAACAAACATGGCTGCTCATTGCGAAAAGATATTCATTGATCATTTCAAAAGGCGCTTCTTGCAGTACGTAGTCAACACGACGCCCCGCGTTGAGGTGGCCTAGCATCTCTGGCGTTACCTGAAAATTAATTATTTTATTTATTTATTAAATTAATTAATTACTTATTTTTTATTTTATAAACTAGCTGACCCGGCAAATGTTGTTTTGCAATATAAATTATTGAGGATAACCGTTATCACTAAGGGGTATGAAAAATAGATGTTGGCCGATTCTCAGACCTACTCAATATGCTCATAAAATTTCATAAGAATCAGTCTAGCCGTTTCGGAGGAGTACGGGAACGAACATTGTGACACGAGAATTTTATATATATACAGAGAGATTAATATTACCCTGTATGGGTGAGAGACAGAAGAGGTAATCAGCAACAAAAAAGGTTCCATCGGCTAGGGGTAAGAACAGTGCCTCCAGATTCACTGTAATTACAGCAGATTTACTGTATTTTAGTCTTTTCTACCGTGTACTGTAATGATAAAATACAGTCTACAGAATATACTGTAAGTATTTAATTTTCATGTAGCTTTTTGAAATTCTTATTCGTAAAACGGAACGCAGCAGAAAAAAATATTTTTTATTTCTGGTATGTAAACATATTCATAGACAATGTACAGTAGTTTTGTAATGCTGCCTCCACACGTTGCTGGCCCGAACATTGGCCAATAGTCAATGCATCGTACATTGACACTTTTGAAAGAACGATCGTTCTTACAAAGGTGTCAATGTACGATATATTGGCTAATGTTTGATTGAGCCAACGTGTGGAGCTGGCATAACAAACTTGCGGGGAATTCCCTGGCAAAGTGGAACTAACGTGGAACAGTTGGGGACGCAACGCAACTAGCAATAAGTTGCCGTCTCGGTCTTACCAAGGAACATTTCATTTCCCGTTTAATTCATTAGTTCATAACTCATAAACTGGTTTAAATTTTAAATAAAGTCTAAACTATATGTAAAAATGTAGGGCGAGAACGAGCATCTAAAAATTGCGTAAATTTTAATCCAACTAAGGAAATGATTTCAAAGATGACAGCAAAGATTTACGAAAATCATGAACAAATTCTTCTAGAATAACTTAATAAATGTTTTTATTGATTTAATACCATAAAGCAATAATTATGATAAACTAAGTTATAAAGTAGCTTTATCTCTTTCAATATTTAAAAAAAGTTCTTCTGTAATTTAACTGTAATCGATTTTGAAATCTGCTGTATTGTTTTTAGGAACTACTGTATTTTTTAACTGGCTACACTGTAATTTGACTTTTGGGATCTGGAAGCACTGGGTTAGAAGCAATTGATTTTTAAGACATCGTGCTTTTAAGATTGCGAAATTTCTTGGGGCAATATTTTGTAATTTTTCGACCCCTACCCTGCGTTGATGGCACCTTTTTGTAGGAAATCACCTTTACTGTAACTCTTTTGAAGGAATACGTCGAGTTACCAGTAACACACAAAATCTAATAAAACAGTTTAAATTTGTCTTAAACTTTATTGCACAAAAATATCGGCTTAAAATATCAAGGGGTGGATGTAAGCGTTACTTTGCAGAAATCCATGACTAAAGCTGAAAAAGAGAATTATTTTGCTTTAAATTTCCACTTCCACAAAACGACGCCAGCGCAGGAACCCAGTTATATTGTAAGTCCTGCGACTTCCAGCTCTAGTTTTTTCAAGTGGTTACAGTTGGATGTGTTTGGGTTCCTGCGCTGGCGTCGTTTAGTGGAAATTTTAAAGCAAAATCATTCTCTTTGTCGGCTTTAATATTAAAGGGTATTCACACATTTCAGACTGGGTCAGCTGTTAAGTTGAGGACACAGGATATTTATTCAACTAACCTCATCACTTTGGATGACCTCTTCCTTTATCTCTTCGCAAAGCTGCTCCTTTTCGATTTCCTCTTCGACCACCTGAATAGAATGAAATAAAATAAATTTAACTCAATCATCATTCCATCATATCTACAACGGTATTTCGGTTTGTTGACGTTGACAAGTCCTAAAACACAAAGTTATTTTTTTTTTAAATAAAATATGTACAACAACATCACATACATTGATCTGACTCCGTGGTAAGTAGCTTAAGCACTTGTGTTACAGATATATCAGAAACAAATACATTGACAATATTTAACTTCGTAGCGGCCTCCGGTTTTTGATTTATCCTTTCAAATTCAAGTCAATACTGCTTCGCTGTTAAAATTGTGTATATGCAGAAACTTAAACTTCAAAGTCGGTCTCTTCGTTTTTTTTTTCGGAGACCCGTGATTTTGGGTTATTTGAGGGTGTCTCCCACAATCGTTAATGAAACATACGCTGGCTCAAAGCGTTAAAAAGCACTTACAAAATTCAACGACTCCATTAAGATTCTCGGTAGCTCAGTTGGTTAGGGCATTGGACCGGACCTCCATCCAAAGGTCGGGGGTTCGAATCCTCCCTGATAACCGCAGCCGAAAAGAATTTTTTAAGTGGTATGTATTTTCGGACCTGTATTATTTTTAGATAAATAAGACTTAAGATTCAAAAGCGATCTCCACCGCTCACCTTCTCGAGCTGGCCGTCGTTCGGCGGCGGCTGCGTCTTCCACATGCTGGTCCACGTCGCCTTCAGGGACTCCAGCAACTTCTGTTTCAAATCCGCGCCCACACGCGCCATTGTGTCTTTTAGTTCTGCAACAAATGCGCTAGATGACACCACCAATCGTTGACATACTCGTTATCATCTGTCAAAACGATCTGCCTCCATAGATTTTGTATGGGAATAATATAATTTGACGTCATAATTTAGTATCAGAAATCGAAGACTGAATATTAATTTAATTCTATGTAAATAAAAATTTGGTGCTAATATTTACTTTCTAATAAGTATAAGTTTCGTGTAAAATGTAGATTGACCGATTATTTTGTCAACATTCTATTTGGTTGTAAAAACTTGGTTTGGTTGAGTCTACCTGTGACCACAGACGCTGGTCCGAAACGTCAGGTTAAAATAAAATGTACTTAAATAAAACGCGAAATAATCTGTAAAAAAAGTGTATCATTTCAATGTCCACTGTTCGTGTTAATCGAAGAAACAGATATTTATTTATTTTACATTTTTGTAAGACTTACAGCTAGAAAGATATTAAAGAAGGCCATTTTCATGTCTCCACTGGAAGAATAAGAGCCTACATAAGAAAGTAAATCAATACATTGAAACTTAAATTTATAAAGCGATATTAATGTTATAACTCAAATTATTCAATCAATTGCGCACTATACGAGTCGTTAAAATTTATAAAACTTCCAAAAGAAGACAGAAAGAAAAAAAAATACCCAAATGCATCCGTTTTCTGCCTTTATGGTGTGGTATCAACGATGGTTTCACGTCGCCCAGTTGAGAGTTGATCAAGGGTTCGATTCTGAAAGAAAATGCCACAACAAATAAGATAAGACTCGAACTCTTTGCAATGTGTATTGCCTTCTTTCTGCATTACCTTGAGGTTGACTGGCAGATAATGCTTTTAGCATTAAGTCTAACCTTTGTACATTTCTTGTGTAATAAAGTTTTAAATAAATAAATAAAATAAATGTGTGGATTTACGTAGACTCAAATGGAAACAGCTTATGTTAAATGATGCGAGTTTAATGTGTCAAATGAGTAACTACATGAGCTTATATACTATAGCATAAGTGTGGGTGAGATGCACACACACTACATCCTGTCATCTTTGAAGTCTTCAATTATTTCGTAATTTTTGTGTTTTGGAAACACAAATTGACAGTGAGACTTGGAATTTTGTCCCAAATATCTTATAATAATAATAATTTGAGTTTATTACTTCCAACAACACTAAATGGTAACAGTGTTTAGCACTTAATCCTACTACTATTATAAAGGCGAAAGTTTGTAAGTATGGATGTATAGATGTATGGATGTATGGATGTATGGATGTTTGTTACTCTTTCACGTAAAAACTACTGAATGGATTTGAATGAAACTTTACCACAATATAGCTTATACATCAGAATAACATATAGGCTACAATTCATAAAGAATTTTTAAGATAAAGGCTTTCCACGCGGACGAAGTCGCGGGCGGCCACTAGTACTAAATAAAATAAAAATAAAGAAATATCTTATCGATGAAAGATTTTGATAACAAGCACTTCAGGCGACATATAATAATAATATTAAATATTTCACAACAATCACACCAAATCTCTAGTCCCAAATTAAGCTACGAGGCTTGTGTTATGGGTACTAGACAACGGATAAACATACTTAAATACTGTTTTTATTTTGTAAATAAATACATATTATACATAGAAAACACCCAGACCAGTACAAACACACATGTTCATGCACACTTATGCTTGTTCTGTGCGGGGATCGAACCCGCGACCCTTGGTTTAAGAAGTCCGACCTGTGGACCACTGCACCAAACGGTCGTCGAATGTTTATTGTATGAATATTACCGACCTGTAAGCTATAGGGTCGTACGGATGGAAAATATTGAAGAAATTCTTGCACGAAGGCAGTTTAAAGTCCGCTCCTAGAGACTTCACGCCGCGTATACATTCGAACATAGCTGCAACAAAATTGGTATTAGATCTACAGGGTGTTCCAAGAAACGTGTACTAGCGAAAGTCACTTCAGAGACACTAATACCTAACGTTAGACACCATTTTTTATTTTTTGGAAAAAAAAACTTTACTCCATGTGTGCATTCAAACATAGTATTTAAATTAGTATTAGATCTACAGGGTGTCCCAGAAAACCTGTACCAGCTAGAGTCTGGGGTTAGGAGACACTAATACCTAACGTTTGACACTATTTTTATATAATTTGGCGCAACAGATTTAGAGTTAGGAAGCTAAAGGGTAGCGCTTCCAACCGACCGGTTGTTCGGGTCGGGGACTAAGGTCCGATAGACATCATCTTGATTTGTCTATCTATATAATTCTAAATTTAAATTTTATATGCCGCGATTCATGTGCGGTACTAGGCTAACAGCGCCATCTAGCCTAAGGAGCCGTATCAGCGTTATTAATTGGGATGATGACACCTATCTTAAATATTGTCAAGAACATGGTGTTTAAAAAACATAGCCCCTATAAAGTTAATACAACCAATATATTTCAAAAAAGCTGTAGAAACCAATTTTTAAACACAAAAAACGCAATAAATATTCGGTCAATTGACTCCGATTTCTGACACATGACCGTGACGTCACAATCATTTATTACCATACGAAATCTATGGAGGCAGACCGTTTTGACAGATAATAAAAAGTATTTCAACGATTGGTGGTGTCGTCTAGCCAATTTGGCACATCATAAACATAGAACAATCAAGAATTCATACACACACTAGGTGAACAATTACAGAATACACAAACATATCAAAATTAAATACTGAGCAAAATAAGTAGTGATTAATAATAATTAAAAAACAAAACAATTTTTAATTAGCTTTCTTTAAGTTTAATTAAATTTAGTTTGGAACAAAACGTATTTACAAAATTACTACTCAATCAGACACAGGAAAGTAGGTGAAAGTTGTATACATAGTCGAAGCACAATATAGAGGTAAATAAATAAGGAATTCTATTCGCCACGCAAAATACATATTCCGTTGCTTTGAACATTTAAAAACAAGAAACTGAAAATCATTGGAGCAACTAAAATAACACTAACAAATAACAGAAAATTGGTTATACTGTGGTAATACACTGATGAACACAATATTATCCTCCACAGTCGGGTAAAAGCTTAAATACATAGATAGTCAAAACTTACCAATAGGACTTCCCAACGCGTAGAGAGCGGCAGGCGTGAAATCTAGAGACGGATAGTTGACTGAAGGCTGGCCCGTTCCCGCTGGACCACTAACGTAGCTTTTGCTGGGAGAGCCAGGGATTTGAGTCACCTGGTTAAAAATTATATAAATGTAAATGAAAACGAGACCAGCAGTCTTAAGCCCCGTATTCGTGGTAAACATGTTTAGTAACAAAGTTGATGCAACGTGTTGCGGAGTTGTTGTCAACATGTTGCTGGCAACTCTGCGTGTTGCAGAGTTGGTTTTAACATAGTTGCTAGCAACATTCTTGCCGCTCACCAACAATGTTGATCGACTGTTCCTACACAAATGTTTACCCTGAATACGGGGCTTAACTTAAAATATACGACACGTAAAAGGCACGTTAGACCACAAAGTCAAGTCAAGATTTTAACAATAACTACTGGTTATTGTGAAGTAATTGTAATGAGTATTAGGTACTCACTGCCAGTCAGCTCGTGACCACGGCTGTGTGCAATCCAGCCGAAACGTTGAGCAGTGAGTACCTAATACTGATTAAAATAGATCGCGTTCAGACCCGATAACCAGTAGTTAGTGTTGAAATCCAGATTACGGCGATTTATTTTTCGTTGCTTCGCCTGAAAAAAAGCATATAAAGACTGTTTTACAGGCAAAATAGTGGGTGGGGGCTCGTATGAATAAAGTAGTTAAGCCTCTCTTTTTCTCTCTCCCTCTCATCAGCCTATATACGTCCCACCATAACCAAGTGACCAATCTTACTGTCAGATGTTATTAAGCCGCCCAACGGCCTTTGACTGGGCTTAACGACTAGTATCTATTGATATTCACCGGGACCAACAGCTTTACGTGCCTTCCGAAGCACGGAGATGCTTGTAAATAAAGGTTACTTATCGGTCGGAAGGTGTACCTATTAGTATCGTATTATGGATGATATTTGATTTAATTTTGTTTTATTTCGTTCGTACAGGTACATTCGTTTTTTGTAGTCTTTAAAAATAGACCTATCTATGGGGTAGAAGATTTATAACCTGAGATACAGGAATTATCCTAGTTCAAGTATCAACCCACCATAACCACTTTTTGTAAAGTAAGTTAAGTATTATGATTATATGATTGTTTATATGGTGTCAATAAACAAATTTATTATTATTATAGTTGTTTTTACAATTTTGTGTCTCAGCATGTAGCTGGTATTACAGTGATTGATCACATAATTTCAATTAACAATTGACATTTAATTTATTTTATTATTATAGACATAATCTGAAATATTATGATTTTTTATTATTTATTAACTATTTTTGCCCCCGAAACCTACTGCATACTACCAGGCCTCTGTCGCTCGATGTACTTGCGCGCGGTAATAGCCTACTCTCGCCCGCACCGACGTCGGTGCGAATTCAGTGGGCTGCCAACAACCATCGGACGCGCTCACGTTCGTGTCACGCTTACGATCAATTTAGTTTTCATACGAACCAAATAAGTAATCTGTGCTTGTTAAACGTTAGCTTTATTTAAGAAAAATGACTTCTGGTGGTGGAAATATGTGCTGTTGATGGGTGTAGGTCGAATACTAAGAGAAATAAAACGCTTTCTTTTTTAGTCTACCAGCTAATGAAGAAAATGTAATTATTACCCGGTAAGTTAGTAATTTATTTACAAAGTATAAAAAGAAACAAATTAGTAGGTGGTACCTACGTAGGTAAATTGGATAAATTCAGGTAAATTGGGGTTCGGCTTTATTGAATAAAAATGTAATACCTACAGTAAAACATAGGTCAGTTACTTTATCGAAATAATACCTAAGTACCTATTATACCTATAAGTCTACTTTTTATGGGCTGCGCACCACCTACGAACTGTGTGTACCTACCTACCTACCTACTCGACGTGGTGGTTTAGTCGACTAATGACTAATTAATTAGCGAAATGACTAGGTAGGTAGGTAGGTAGGTACCTACGTAGTTGACAATAAAATTGATCGATTCTCGAAATGTACCTACCTACTAATAATCTACAAACGACAGATTCCACAAATGACAGAATTTAGATAAAAAATTTAGAAAGAGATAGCAAGCGTCACCATTAAGTAGCTCATAATTCGCTAGTTATACCTTATACAGGCTGAATTTCTTATTTCACATTTGTTATTCAATAATGTTATATTATTTCAACAACAGTCAATCAAATATCAAGTGTCAACCCTAGTTCGATTGTCACTCGGTCTCAGGTCACGTGGTCTCGCGCAGCTGCAAAGCAATAGTGACTTTATACTCAGAGCTGCAGGTGTATTATTGTACGCGGAAGAAAAAGTAGTCTATTAACGCTGTAGGTATCGAAATTTTTCTATGGACTGATTTATCTGTTACGTAGTAACTATTTAGTAATCTGTGATACTACCTACAATTGACCACACATTAAAAAGAAAACCTACTAACTCAAAAATATATGAAAACTTACCCCAAGCTGATGGCAAAGCAGATCATACAATATCACGCTGCCAAGCGAATGTCCACCCAATGACACTTCACCCTTGAACGTAGGGTTCCGCAGTCTAAACAGCTTGTAGATACGGTTTATTTCCGCGCACACCGTGTCTATGATTGTCTGTGGAGAGAAAATTGCAAGTTTTTAATAGAGAAGTACGCCTCTTCGTACACAGGGCTACACAAATCTTCGATACGATGAAGGTTGTCTGGATGAGATCGCTACAAGCGATAAGACCGCCTAAATTGTACATCTTTCTTTGTCTTGTCTATAATTTTTGTTTTGTGTTGTACAATGAAGTGTTAATATATTTATCTCTCTATCTAACTAGCTACCTATCTATCTATCTTCTACTCGACGATTTTAGTCTCCAAGCGACTACCTACTCTACTAGGCGACGAATGTCGGCGACGCAACTTGTGTACGAGCATCAATGAATTTGTATGGCAGCAGTAGTCACCGACGACTTCATCAACATTACTAAATAATAATAATAAATATACAACAACATCACATACATCGATCTGACTCCGTGGTAAGTAGCTTAAGCACTTGTGCTACAGATATCAGAATCAACAGTGGTATTACAAATAAACTTAAATAAATACATATAACACCCAGACCAGTACAAACAGACAGGTTCATGCACACAAATGTTTGTACAGTGCGGGGATCGAACCCGCGACCTCTTGGTTAACAGTTAATTTCTTGACCATTACACCAAAGTGGTCGTCAAACATTATTCAATAGGCAATACTTATGGTGTTTGGAGGGTAAAAATGGGACTCTAAATCTATGTAAATAAATATGAATCGCCAAAATCTCTGTACGCGTATAACTTCAGACTGACTACACCAAACTGGTTGATTCTTTTTTTAGTGTATTCTTTATTGTCAGGGTTTTCATATAGTAAAAATTTAAAGAAATACTTATTTATCCTTAAAACAACGGACAGGAGGACAACGTTTCCTTATTCCTCTAGTAAAAATATAAAACTACAAATGGATAGTCTAAAACATGTCATTTTTAATATCTGACCGAATGCCTACATACCAATTTTTAAATCATTTACATGCAAAACTGACGAAATTTCATTGAAATTTCTCCCTTTTTTACCTTCTTTGGTGGTGAATTTACAAAAATCCTTTATTATTGCTTACCTGCACCATTAAGAAGAATCTAATGTCAAATGTGACAGCTGCAACTCTCACCTGACAGTATGTACAGGGGGCTGGTGTAGAGCAGTAGGATGTTATAAAGAGTTCTAGCTCAGCTAGAAATCTCAATAAATAACAACTTTAACTAATACTAGTGTATACTAGAAACTAAACTAGAGCAGGAGTTCGCCAGGGCTGCGGCGAGACAGAGATGGAAGACGTTGAGTATAAACCGCTTACTGCTGCTGCTGTGCTCTAGAGAAAGTTGGTGGCTCATCACTACATAGTATAAATTAAAAAGCAAATGTGACAGCTGTCATGCCCACCTGACAGAACACGGGGCTGGTGTAGAGCAGCACGTCGAGCACCGTGTCGTTGGTGAAGCTGCGGAGGCGGGGTATGCTCTCGAGGGTGATCGCCGCCAGTCGCTTGTCCACGCCCGTCTCGCCGGAGTGCAGGGTCGAGTGCCACGATATTGGGAGTACCTGAGGACGAAAGAAATAGCGATGTAAGTCTCAAACTGCTGCTGTCACTGATTGGTCGCATCAAATTGCCCTATGAACGGTGGGAACTTCAAAGTCTTCTTATTGGCTACGATTTCATACGGTAGCTTGTGATTGGTCGTCGCCTCGTATTGCGTGTTATGATAATTGGTGTGTGAATAGATACACACAATACAACAACTTTTGATCGAGAACCTGTAGGGGAATGATAAAGATAACTAGACTTGTCTTTTTTTCAAAATGTATTTTGAGTCACAGAGACAAAACACGGAACAAGTATTTAAAACTTAGGACAAGTTTATAAATAACGGGGGATATGAGGAAATCTACGAGAGCTGCACTAAAAGTATCGGGAATAGAATAGTTCCGTTCTTTCCGGCATAATAATGTATTTTATAATCGTAAACTATTATTATTTATTTATAATATACCATTTTTATATATTATTTTTTAAAAACACGAGCGATCGATTCGATCGATTAAAAACACGAGATTCCAATATCTTGTCGAAAAACAAACAGCGTAGTGAAAATAAATGGACATGACGAAAATTAAAGAGCAATTATTTATTATGATTTTCGAAGTAAAACAAAATCTATAGCTGGTCTGTGGAATTTCAGCGTGGACGTGTCAGACTCTGTGACGACTCACGTCAAGGTCGCCCAACAACTTGCATTCACCCAAAATAACGTTGATGCTGTGCGTAAGCTAATTGATAAAGATCGGCATGTATCATATGACAAAATTCAGGCATCTTTGGGCATTGACATGAGACAGATAAAAATAATCTTGCGTGAATAACTAGGTGTCAAAAAGTTGTTTTCCCAGTGGATCTCACATTCGCTCTCTGAGAAGTAAAAAGAGGCTTGCGTTACTTGGTGAGCCACAACTCTCTCGAGAAATGTCACGGAGTATGTTCAAATGTCGTATACAGCATAATATTGGGTGACAAATCATGGCCATGTTTATACGAATCCAAAACCAAAAACCAGTCTCGAGTTAGGTGGTAAGAAAATGAACTGAAGCCAAAAAATGTTGTTCGTTCACCGAGTGTTGCAAAGAAATTGGTGATCACGTTTGTCTCAAAAACCGGTTACACTGCGACTGTTCATCTTAAGAAATAAATAACGGTTAATGCCAAATGGTATTTTAGCATTTGCTTGCCGGAAGTCGTTCCTGAACACCGTAAAGAAAACTGCAACCGCCGCATCCTCCTCCATCACGACAAAGAAATTTCTCACACGCCCCACAAAAAAAAACAGTTTTTGAAGAGAAAACACATAGAATTATTGGAAAATCCGCTGTATAGTCCCCTGACCTTGGCCACAATTATTTTTGTGCTTGCGGATAACGATTTTTGTCACCTTAAGAAGGTGTAGACGTTTACAAAACGGCCATTTTTAACACCTCAACTTCAGAATGGAATGGTTGCTTCAATAATTGGTTCCATCGAATGGAAAAATGTATCAAATGTCGGGGAAAATACTATGTTACAAATATCATGTTACCTATTATATATGAACAACAGAAAGTACAGAAGTTCTGTACTTTCAGGTCAGGTCAAAATAGGCTTGTTTCCAATATGAAAGAAATATTCAAAAACTGATTTTCTCTAAAATAATTCATAATTTTAGATGCCTTTACACTAATATTTTTCTGCAGTTCGTACTATTTGATTTTTAATTGGAATTCAAATGATAATTAGTCCCTCAGTCGGCATTGCACGCGATGACGTCAAAGTGTGTTATTCCCATACAAGCTCTATGAAGAAAAGCGTTTTGACAGTTGATAAAAAGTACGTCAACGATTGGTGGTGTCAACTACCGTATTATGGTGCAAAATTTAAAAATTCATTAATAATCGTATCATCAAATCTTGTACTGTTCGTTTATAAATAGATTTTTAAAAGTTTCTGTTCCCTTGTCTCTATTGTGATCAGTCTGTACTTTTTTTTATTTCTTTTAATTTGTTGAATTTGCAACTGTTTATACTTTTCATTTCGTTCTGTGTTCGTTTCATTACTCCGCGCGAGAAGGTACTAACCTCAACCCTGTTGACAACGCCCTGGTCACACGCATTCCTATAGTGTGACTGCACCAACTGAAGACTTGTCGCTCTGAAATCGTCCACTGAAACAAAGAAATTGAAATTAAGTAACAGTACCTGGTTGAACGTGGTTTTTGAAAATTATATTTAGTAAATCCCAAACAAATAACAGCATCGCTCAAGGCAATAGCAGTATTTATGAATGAACTAATTTATTGCATCAGAAAGCTCCATCTAGTATCGAGTAGAAAGAGGTTTTTTACCCAGTGAGGCCCTCATTGGTCATGGCGTTATAGATGGGGCTGATATTCTAAATTAGTTTCTTGTTGTTATGTAGTATGTTGTGTTCTTTCTGCAAAACCTTGAGGTTGATTGGCGGAAAGCTTTCACACTTTGTACATTTCTTGTGCAAAAAAGTTTTAAATAAATAAATAAAATAAATGTTTCAGCTTTTTCATTTGTATTTTTATATTTATACTAGAGGAACCCGTAGACGTTGTCCTCCTGCCTGTTTGTTTTACGGAAAAAGAGAGTATTTTCTACTAGTAGAAAATTCACTAGTGTGACGTCCTCTACCGTTCGCCATCACAAGCACACGCCTAACGGTGGCGCACGACAGCGAGGGTTGATACGGCTCCATAGGCTAGATGGCGCTGTTAGCCTAGTACCGCACATAAACCGCGGTATATAAGATTTAGCTCCAAAATAATATAGATAGACAAACCAAGCATAAGTGTGCATGAACATATGTGATTGTACTGGTCTGGGTGTTATCTATGTATAATATGCATTTATTTACAAAAAAAAATGTATTTAAGTATGTTTGTCCGTTGTCTAGTACCCATAACACAAGCCTCGTAGCTTAATTTGAGACTAGAGAATTGATTGGTGTGATTGTAGTGAAATTTTTATTTGTTTTTTTTATTTATAAACCAAGATGATGTCTATCGGACCTCGGTCCCCGACCATAACACCAGGTAGGTAGGAAGCGCTTCCCTTTAGCTTCCCAACTCTAAATCTGTTGCACCAAACTAGAATAACTTACCAACTTCCTCTAGCGGCCTGAAGCGCATGTCGCACGCGGAGCCGACGCCGTGGCACAGCAGCAGCAGGTGGTCTATGCTGGACGGCTCCGGGTCCTCGATCTAACTCACCGACTTCCTCTAGCGGCCTGAAGCGCATGTCGCACGCGGAGCCGACGCCGTGGCACAGCAGCAGCAGGTGGTCTATGCTGGACGGCTCCGGGTCCTCGATCTAACTCACCGACTTCCTCTAGCGGCCTGAAGCGCATGTCGCACGCGGAGCCGACGCCGTGGCACAGCAGCAGCAGGTGGTCTATGCTGGACGGCTCCGGGTCCTCTATCTAACTCACCGACTTCCTCTAGCGGCCTGAAGCGCATGTCGCACGCGGAGCCGACGCCGTGGCACAGCAGCAGCAGGTGGTCTATGCTGGACGGCTCCGGGTCCTCGATCTAACTCACCGACTTCCTCTAGCGGCCTGAAGCGCATGTCGCACGCGGAGCCGACGCCGTGGCACAGCAGCAGCAGGTGGTCTATGCTGGACGGCTCCGGGTCCTCGATCTAACTCACCGACTTCCTCTAGCGGCCTGAAGCGCATGTCGCACGCGGAGCCGACGCCGTGGCACAGCAGCAGCAGGTGGTCTATGCTGGACGGCTCCGGGTCCTCGATCTAACTCACCGACTTCCTCTAGCGGCCTGAAGCGCATGTCGCACGCGGAGCCGACGCCGTGGCACAGCAGCAGCAGGTGGTCTATGCTGGACGGCTCCGGGTCCTCGATCTAACTCACCGACTTCCTCTAGCGGCCTGAAGCGCATGTCGCACGCGGAGCCGACGCCGTGGCACAGCAGCAGCAGGTGGTCTATGCTGGACGGCTCCGGGTCCTCGATCTCGGTCTCGTCGCAGCCGCGCCGCACCACGCGCGGCCGCATCGTCGACTCCTGGAAACAGATGAAAATGCTTTTGGTTTATTTATTCAAGACACCATTTGTTTATTCCACCTACTTCGTGTCTAAAAAGTAAATTCGAATTCAAATCATTTATTTCGGACAAAGATTTAGACATATTATGTAATTAACAAAAAGAAAACTTATACAATTAGTGTTAGTAAAACATAAAAATTAAATTAGGGTGCGAACAAACTTTTTTGTCTGTGTGTTTGTGTTTTTGGAGAATGATCATTCTCCGCTACTGTTCTTAAAATGCTGTTGTTGCGTGTGACTATCTCTCACTCTTCTGGACAACGAAGCTGTTTTCTTGCGAATAATCGCGTGAAGCCGTCAAACATCTCCAATGCACTACAATATCGTGGTAATCGTGTTAAAGATATATACATATATCTTAGTCTATGAATGAGCAAAATAATTGAATTTTAGGTGAGAATAGACCAAGTACTAGAATAAGGTATTCCTAATGAAAATAGAAGAGATGTTGCCGAATTGTGATTTACTTAAACTAATAATGTTCTACTTATGAACGTAGGACCTAAAACCAAAATTACATTTTTTTTTAAATTCATACACTTTTCACCATTCTTTGATGACTACATTCATCTACATTTTATTACAAAATACCTAAAACTAGTACACAACTACATACTACAAAAGCACTGCTCATTACTACCTCTTTCACTCTTCAATACCTTCTCCCTCTGACTCCTATACTCTCCAGCGCCGTGCACCAACAGTAGCAAGTGATCCATCTTTATGGGTTGCTCTCTTGACACTTTTATCTTTGGTGGGTTACGGTACACTCGACGACCAAATGCGAAAAGCTAGAAGGATGGGTTAGGTTAGGTTTCGTGTCTAGGGAGATGGGTTAGGAGTCCTGATAGACAGTGAAGTTTTTTAAAGGAATTTCTTTGGCTACTATAATCTTCGATGGGTTTCGGTAAAGTTGGAGGCAAAAGTAGATGGTTAGGTGAAGATATAGGATATAGCCCGGCGATTGTACATGGGCGTTGTCCGCTCCATGGCCCTTTACGGGGCCCCGGTTTGGGACCACGCCGTGTCCGGAGACAACGCCAGGCTGTTGCAGAGGGCACAACGCCACTTGGCCATACGGGTAGTCCGCGGATACCGCACAATCAGTGCGGACGCGGCACTCGCGCTTGCCGCGACCATGCCATGGGACCTCGACGCCCCTCGACGCCCAGGGGAGACCTAAGGTTTTAGGGGCAAAGGCCCGCGCCGCGCGAAGTAGATGCCGAGAGGGCGCAACTGACGCAGGTCGCCCTGCACCAGTGGAGACAGCGCTTGTCCGAGAGCCGCTTCGGCCGCAGCACCCCGGAGGGCCATCGCCCCGGTCCTCGCAGAGTGGGTGCAGTGCCAGCCCGGTCGCCTGACCTTCAGGCTAACCCAGATGCTCTCGGACCACGGCTGCTTTGGGTGGTACCTCTGCGTGATCGGTCGCGAGCCAAAGGCAAAGTGTCACCATTGCCCTAGTTGCGACAATGACACTGCGCAGCATGCCAGGCATGGTCGTGGGAGCGCAGTGCCATGGTCGCCGTTGTGGGCGGTGACCTGTCGTTGGCAGCAATCGTGCGGAGGATGGCGACCTGCGAGGAAGCGTGGCAGGCGGTGCTCGCCTTCTGTGAGACTGTCATCTCGCAGAAGGAAGCAGCGGAGAGGGAGCGAGAGGCTTCGGCTGACGCCCCAATGATCTGCCGCCGGCGTTATGGGCACCGGAGAAGGAATTTCCTTCTCCACTTGCCCCTTCCTGGGCCGTGGCTGCAGACCCGGGGGTGTCTGTCGCCCGCTAAAGGGGGCCCGAGACGGCGTTGCGCGTGTTCCCGCGCGCCGCCTGTTGTTTCTGCGACGGGGTCGAGTATCTCCCTCATCGCAACCGGTAGGGGCTCGCTGCAAAGTGAGTCGGCCGAGTCCGGGGAACTGCGGTGAATGCCTGTGGCCTCTCGGCCTACGGATATGGCACCGGAGGGCACCGTTTTTTGTGGGTAGGCGGGTTCTCTCTCTGAGGCCTGGAGTCCCACATAACTCCCAGCTGACCCTGCTACCCCGGCTGGTAAGTATATAAATCAGCGTTCATGCATTTTCTAGGTTATGTCCTCGTTCTGCGACATTAAATCCTAGAATCACAAAGACAAAATTTCTTACCGGAGCAGAGCCGAAGGTGTCTGAAGCCGACTGTGGAAAGTGCACCATCACCTGCGGCCCGTGCATCACGACCGATTCATTATTCGGTAGAACTAAGCGCCTATGCCATTCCCCTGTGGTGATGCCGTGACGGTATTCCTCCTGGAAATATGAAAAGACAATGGTGCGATTTAGAACTAGACTAAAATATTTACTAAGTATACATAACGCCAACTGTGTATACGTATAGTACCAGACAACCCCAAACAGGGGGAAGGGGGGAGGTGTTTATAGCATTATATCCGTTTGATGTTTTTCATAGGTCTACTTTTGAGGTGTACTTCTAAGGTACTTGCTTACAAATATTTAATATTTTGTGAAATGAAAACACACTTAAATTTTAAAATATAGTAACTTAATTAACATTTTGATTTAATTTTTTTAGGTCAATTTACCAGCCTCTTTCCTACCTCCAGCGTATCTCTCAGGATATTGATGGACTACTTATAAACGTCGACATCTAAATGTTTGTCGTACTTTCTCCTTGCATCATCAATAGTTCTTAACTTTTTTACACGAATGGCAACCCTTGCTTTGCTTTTTTTTTGCTTAAACATGAAACGCATTTTTGGGGATTCCCGCACACAATGTATACGTTTAAGCACTCTCTTTAAAACCGAGTAGGGGAATTACCGCGCGCTATTCACTTACTAAATTTCGCGAATTTTTTTACTCAAGCAAAGGGAGGAGATGGTAAAAGCATTGCTTACTTTTGCTGATAAGGGGGATGTGGGAGGGGGAAATGATGGTAATTAATCTGTTTACATAAAAATGCCCTTACCTCCAATTTCTCAGCTACCGGTTCCGTGTAAGGCACGTATAATGTAGCACCTTTGTAGAACCAACTGCACCTGAGAATTAAAATCAAACATTTAGACAATCTTTAGTTTTTGCAGACAAGATTTATACGGTCATCTCACAGATTTGAGTTAGATCTCCAACCTTTTACCTAATCAGGTAATAAAAAAATCTTGTATTATTGGTTACTAACGGACCACGCAGACGTTGTCCTGCCCGCTGGTAACAAACCCTCCCCGCACTTTAAGGAACATCATAAAAAAAAGAATTGGCCAAATTGGTCCACGCGTTCTTGAGTTATGCGCTTACCAACACTTTTTGCGATTCATTTTTATAATGAAACTAGTGGCCACCCGCGACTTCGTCCGCGTGGAAAGCCTTTATCTTAAAAATTCTTTATGAATTGTAGCCTATATGTTATTCTGATGTATAAGCTATATTGTGGTAAAGTTTCATTCAAATCCATTCAGTAGTTTTTACGTGAAAGAGTAACAAACATCCATACATCCATACATCCATACATCCATACTTACAAACTTTCGCCTTTATAATAGTAGTAGGATTAAATCAAATGAATATTTATTTGCTTTATAAATTATATAAATATATAATAGATATAATAGAATAGATAGCTATATAATAGATTATAAGTAAGGGAGCTGTAGCTTCAGTGATATGTGTGAAATAATCAAATTGACGAATATTTTAAATCATTTAAATCCCGGATGTTGTAACCCACTTATTTTGCATTCCAATGACTTATTGTTGATCATTGACTTAATATTATGAGAGAATTGTCATTTTAATTAATTAATAACTTGTTATATGTTTTAATTTGCATGCTAAACTATGGTGAAATGTGATATCTTTTTGTATCTTTATGACATCTTTGTACCACTTTCAAGCGAAATAAATGATACTGATTATTTACTCACCTCCTAACATTGGTGGGCTTGTCCGGCCAGTACACGGCTATCCTCAATCGACCAATGACATTCACGTCGAATCTGCCCCCGTCGGTTGGCACCACTGTGTTCTCGTTAAGATCCGCTGTTAAAATAATATAATAATGATTAAATATGGCACATTTATCTAAAGTTGAAGTTCTTTACATAAATATTTCACATTCATGCCATTAGCCTCTGGAATGCTCTTCCCGAAAATATATAACAGGCTCCCAGCAAACTATATATAAGTTAGTAACTAAATTAGTATATACATTAAATAAGCATTGTTTAATTGTATTTTAGCACTCAGTGTCATTTTGAAATAAATAAATATTCTATTCTATTCTATTCTATCATTCAAAAGACTCATTCGCACCCACTTTCTTACTTTATCGCAACCGTCACTAAAGACCTTTCTTTAACAGTTCGTCATATTTATTTATTTATTCAGTGTATATTAGAATATTTTATGTGTATTTATAAATATGTATTCTTATATAAATTTATTGTATATTTTATATTTCATATCGAGTCATATTTTACAGGTTGTGTGTAAGGAGAGAAATGATGACACCGAAGACTGAATAAAGACTGGTTTATTGATTAAAATAATTCGTTTATATACCTAAGACTACATACCCATTACATCTATCCCTTTATGAAAAAGAACAATATTCATAATACATTTAGGTTAAGCAACAAAATCAGGATAATTATTAGTACTTAACTATCATGAAAATAATAAAATAACAGTGATACGCAAAACATTCAATACAATTGGTATTACGAAAGTAATATGAATCCGCTTACAACGACAGCTGATTACTCAGTGTCTATTTTTATATACAATGTTTAATTTATTTACTTGCTAATTTCGTTCTATTTTTATGAACGATGTCTTCCTTACCATTTTTTATTATTTTAACATTACAACCTAAATCTTCTATCACTAAATATGGTCCTAAATATATCGGATCCATTTTATTATCAGAAGGATTTCTCAACAGTAAATAATCGTCTTTTTTATAACTAATTGGGTTAGTATTTACATCATAATGATTTTTTCGTTTCATTTTGCTTTTAATTAGATTATCCCGAGCATCCCTTTGTGCTAGTTGCAATCGATACTTGAACTCTAATGGATAGCTATCGTGAGCGTATAAAGGATCAACGACGGCGCCATCAAGGTTACATGGTATTTTACACCGCTTACCAAACACCAGCTCGTGTGGTGTGTACTGCGTTTCACAGTGTACCGTGTTGTTGTAGGCAAAGCACCAGTACGGCAACCAGCAACTCCATTGACCTGTTTTGTTTACACAATAAGTTCTTAAATACGCACCCATAGTTTTGTGTGTGTTTTCCAAAGCTCCGATACTCTCGTGATGGTATGCTGTGGAGGAAATTTGATCTATTTTTAAGAGTTGGCATATTTCCTTCATTGTACTTGCTATGAACTCGGTACCGCGATCGGTTGCAATCACGCTAGGGATGCCAAATCTTAAAATAAAGTTATTAACGAAAGCTGAAGCAACGCTTACCGAATCTTTATTTTCTAAGGGATACGCCTCAACAAATTTGGTCAATTCGCATTGTAGTGTTAAGATATAATTATAGTTAGATGAATCTTTAGATAATGGTCCTACAATGTCCAAAAATACTTTTTCAAATGCTGAATTTGCAGTTGTTGTTATTACCATGGGTTGCTTAGTTCCGACTGAATATTTTTGTTTCTTACACTGGTCACACTTGGAAACGTATTCGATTATATCCTTTTCCATACTCGGCCAGAAATAAAACCTTTTAATATTATTCGTCATTCGCTTGATACCTGCGTGGCCACTGGTAGGTAACAAGTGAAAATCGTTTAATATTACCTTTCTGTCGTCTAAATTATTTACTCTTTGCGCATTATTCACTATGCATATGCGTAGATTTTCCCAGTGTGGGTAGTCTCTAATTGCATTTATTAGCCCATTAATAAAATATTTATTTATCTCATTTCTAAGTATGCATAATTCACTTATTTTGTATCTTTTACATATTAATAACAATTCTCTCATCAATTCGTCTCGCGTAATCGATGATCGAGATATTGCATTTAAGTAAATTTTCGAGCTCTTGGGCACATAAATAAAATATTTATATCTTTCTACTATTTCTTCTCTTAATAACCTTTTATATTTTAACCCATTGCATATGGAAAGTTCTGTGAAATGTTTTGGTTTTTTAATTATTTCCACAACTCTCGGTTGATCAGGCCTCGAGTTAGTGTCAATATTATCGACCGAAACATTACAAGTACTTCCGATTTTCATACTATCATTAATTTTCTTAACTTGTGCTCTAGTCATTACATTTATTTCTTCGCTCATGTTTATTAAATCATCAGATGTGATATTTATTCGCGACAAGGCATCTGCTGCCGAGTTCGATTGCCCTCTTATGTATTCTATCTCAAACTTGTACTCTTCTAGTGATAATCTAAATTTAATTAGTCTGCTCGATGGGTCTCGCATGGAAAACAAATAGACAAGTGGCCTATGGTCGGTCTGTATCTTAAACTTTTTTCCATATAAATAGGGTCGGAAATATTTAACGCTCCACACTATTGCTAAGAGCTCCTTTTCAATAGTTGGATATCTTGTTTCCGCCTTATTTAAACTTCGGCTAGCATAAGCGACAGGCCGACCATCCTTGTTACACAACACGGCCCCTATGGCTTTACCTGATGCGTCTGTTTGCAATAGAAATTCACTTGTATTAGAAAAATCGGGATACTGTAAGACTGGTGGTTTTATCAAAGCTGATTTTAAATTTTGGAATGCGTTTTCGCATTCTTTTGTCCAATAAAAAGGTGTATTTTTACAGGATAGTTTATTCAAAGGATTAGCAATTTTAGCAAAATTTGGAATAAATCGACGATAATAGTTCGCAAAAGCTACGAATCTCTTTGTTTCGTCGTTATTTTGTGGAGTGGGATAATTAACTACTGCTTTAATTTTTTCAGGGTCAGGTAAAATACCCTCTTTTGAAACCACATGCCCCAAGTACAGCATTTCTTTTTGCAAAAAGGTACACTTACATGGGTTTAACTTTAAGTTGATTTTACGTAATCTAGTAAAAACATCCATGAGATTTTGATTATGAAAGCTTAAATTTCTTCCAAAAACTACTAAGTCGTCTTGATAAATTAGGCATTTATCGTAATTAAGGCCTGACATCGCAATAGTCATCATGCGACTGAAACTATTAGGACTAGACTTGAGACCCATCGGCATCCTCGTCATTTGATACTGATTTTTTCCTGTGGTGAAGGCTGTACAAGGTCTACTTTCTTTTTGAAGATTTATTTGAAAAAATCCTTGATACAGGTCTAAATGCGTAAAGTACATTGCACCGGATAAGGAATCTAAAATTTCAGTGATGTTAGGTAGGGGGAACTTATCGTCTTGAATCTGGTTATTTAGTTTACGGTAATCTATTACGACTCTCCATTTCTTTTTTCCTGATGAATCTAACTTTTTGGGAACTAAAAGTAATGGACTTGACCACGGGCTCTTTGAAACTTCTATTATACCGTCATCTAACATATTTTGAATTTGGTTATCGATCTCTGATTTTTGTGCATATGGCAATCTATATTGTTTAGTATAAATTGGTGCGGTATTTGGCTTTAGATCAATAGTTTGTTCGTAAACATTTGTGACTGCTAGTTTGTCTCCCGGTAAATAAAAAATATCTGGAAATTTCGCACAAATATTTTCTATTGATTTCTGTTCTTCAATAGTTAATCCTGTTAATTTTAATAACGAAAATAATTCTTTTACTCTTTGTGCATTCATAACTGGTTTTTGAAAGTTGCAAATAATGTAATCATTTAAGTTATTGGTATTTACAATTGGTGTTTAAAATTCGAATAGGAATTTTTCCATTTTTGGGTCTTACTATAGTGCTACCTAAGTAGACCCCTTCACATAGCTCTTGGGAATGTATAAAACAATCTGTTTTCTCGTCTGTGCTAATGTAATGGATGGACTCCGACCTTGGTGGTACGACTAAATATGAATCTGACGTAGGTGCCATATACTCAAACTTTACGTCAACATAGTTTGCGTTTTCTGTGTAAAGTTCTAATGTGTTTAATTCAAAATCTAATTTAGCTTTATAGTTGCTGAAAAAGTCGTGACCTAAAATTCCGTCAGTTTTGCATGGTAAGGTATCAAAGACGAAAAACTTTTGTCTAAAAATGTTGTTGTTAAAGTTTAAGTTAAGGTGCACGTAGCCCAAAGAAACTATATCACCGCCAATACCTTTAACGTTCACTTTATTTTTATGGAATGGTATTTGTAAACTTTTGATACACTGATACTTAATAGCAGAGATCGATGCCCCCGTGTCAATTAACCAATCGTGTCTATATTTGTCAATGAAACTATTTACTTTGCATAAGCTGTTACATGAGTACACATAGCTATTCTCGAAAAAAATGATTCAGAGATTCCAAATGTGAATCCTCTGAGGGGACATTGTCCGATGTTGCCATGTAGTTCACGTTGTTACGTGTGTATTGACCCCGATTACGACCAAAATTTCGACCTCGGTTATTACGAAAACTTGTACCGCGATAAGTATTATTCTGTTGATTAGACCATACCTGATTTTGCTGATTGTATGGTGGCCGCTGATATCCCCGCGACCTATTGAAGCTTCGAAAGCCCCGTTGTCTGATGTTCTGACCTCTTTGAGACCTTCGATGAGCTGATCTGAAATTAGATTTTTTGTACATACCCATGATGCCTTCAGATGTGGATTGAGAGTTGACCTCCTCGTCCTTTGCAGCTTGAATAGCCTCTGTTAAAGAACTGTAATTACGGGCGGTTATTACGGTGCTCAATCGACTATTTCGCAGGCCGTCACTGAAACTTTTGATGGCCATTTTTTCGTTTAATGGTCTTAGGACCTTGTATTTTTCTAAATCGCCATCGGCTTGCGAAATGGTCAGATCGGCAAATAACTCGGAAACCTCTTTCCCGAAATCATCTAATGACCTATTATTTTGTTTACAATGTAATAACTTGGATTGTAAAGCTGTGTAGCTTTTTTGTGGCAATAATTTGCGTCGCATATCCTTTATTAACTCATCGATATCAGTATATTGCTGTGACAGCTGTAATTTTGCTTGCTGGGATAACCTACTTTTTAACACAAATTGTATTAATTTATTTTTACAATCTGTTTCTTGCAAAATGGAGCTGTAATATTCTATGCCCTCTATCAAGTTTTTAGTACTGTCAACATCATTTGTCATGATAGTTAAGTACTAATAATTATCCTGATTTTGTTGCTTAACCTAAATGTATTATGAATATTGTTCTTTTTCATAAAGGGATAGATGTAATGGGTATGTAGTCTTAGGTATATAAACGAATTATTTTAATCAATAAACCAGTCTTTATTCAGTCTTCGGTGTCATCATTTCTCTCCTTACACACAACCTGTAAATGGCGACCCTGCCAGGATCTCAAGTATTATTCTCAGTATTATTCTCAGTATTATTCTCAGTATTATTATTTTTATGTTTTCTCTCTTATTTATTTTGTCGCACCGCCCACTAATCATTTCTGCTTAGCCCAAAGGTATGACTGGTAGAGAATGCCCTAAGGCGTTAAGTCCACTTTTTGTACATATTATTGTTGTGCAAAAAAGCTTAAATAAATATGGTTGAACTCTTAAGAGGATACGCTAAACAACTTTGCTATGCCTCTTGCCCGCGGTCTAGTTAGGTATTTTATAACTCGCGTCATCTAAAAAGAACGCTAACGGTCACCCGCGTAGTACACGTAGCACGGGTCTAATAGGCTAGATGACACCACAAATCGTTGACATACTCTTTATCATCTGTCAAAACGATCTGCCTCCATATATTTTGTATGGGAATCTATAATTGGACGTCATAATATAAAATCAGAAATCGAAGTCAATTGATTGAATATTTATTGAATTCTATGTCAATAAAAATTGGCTCGACCCGGGATTTGAACCCAGGACCTCTCGGGTGTAAGGAAGAAACTTTGCCACTACATCAACGAGGCAGTCATAGTCATAGCTGTAAGTATAATTGTAGGGTAAAGCCGAGATAGATGCCCCAGTGGTATAGATGACCCGATCATAATTACATTTGTTTCGCAGATAAATTCGAATTCTTTTTTTTCATATCTATTAAAATAATCTCTAACTCTATCTTAATTGACTCGGTTGTATGTCTCATTGCGACAGCATGCAATGTCAAAATGAATTCAAAGATTTTGGAGGCTAGATGCCCATTTTTCCGGTGAGTCATCTATCCTAAACGCAATTTGTATGGGTCGGGCATCTATCCCATGAATGGGAATATATGTCACAAAATGTAGAGGTCCGCACAAGTTCCTAATACTTTCAATTTTAGAAAACAACTTTTTTTACTTTTCTTAAATTTGTATACAAAATTCTTAAAAAAAAAAGATTTCATAAATATTTTTTTTTGATTTTTATTATTATAGTGCGATCGCGAAGAGTGAGTCACCTATCCCGGTTTTACCCTATAGCTACAAATTCATATAGTCCGATAGGTTTGCGATCGAACTTCCTGCGGTGTGAAATTTATTCGTTCGTTTACGTTAAGCCGTTGGTCCTGCGCCTGAACTCTCTCCGATCATGTCGGATTGCCGTCTCACCGAACTTTGTGAGTGATGGAACAGTGAGTGCACCTGTGTATTGCGCTCACACTTGTGCACTATAATATCTCCTGCGCAGTTGGCTGATCTCTGTTGAGATTGGCCACCGTGGTCGAAATCGGCCAGGAGGACTATTATTACTTACAGCTGTGAAAAGCATCTTCAAGCGCTCTGTTATCTATTGTAGAGAACCCCCTCCATATAGACTTTCCTTCCACATCAGCTCTGTAGAACCAGTGGTGTTTGACTGGCGTATACTCTGTGCTGGAGCGATTCTGTAAGGTAAAATATATATTTAATTAAATAACTTAATATAATGTCGACCACTTTGGTGTAATGGTCAAGAAGTTGACTATTAACCAAGAGGTCGCGGGTTCGATCCCGCACTGTACAAACATTTGTGTGCATCAACATGTCTGTTTGTACTGGTCTGGGTGTTATTAAGTTTATTTGTAATACCAATGTTGATTCTGATATCTGTTACACAAGTATTTAAGCTATTAACCACAGAGTCAGAATAATGAATGTGATGTTTAAAAAAAAATTTTTACTAAGTCAAAGTTGGAGTTGTTAAGTTGATAGGATCATGACGTATGCCTGTGCCTAGTAGTAATTAATATTAACATATCTCGCAGGGGGGACGGGGGGCTGGTGACCTGTATAACAGGTTTTAGCAAAACCTTTATTCAGGCACCAGTCACTCACAAAATTGGGAACTACATGTATAATCTTGCACAATCGGAAGTGTTTCAAAAGATAAGTTTCATTGAAAATGAGATCTAAAGTTTTCTTTTCAAATACCCCACGTATGGTAATCAAAATCAAATTCAAATAGAGAAAACTGGGATGCAGTAGGATTATTTATATGTATTATTTTATTGACTGAGTGGTTTAAGCCCCTAAAAAAAGAATTGAATATGGCATATCGATTGTTTTTTATACTAACACATCGGCTTCAAATGTTTGTAACTAAATTGCCCTAAAACAAGTGTCGACTTCAAGTGAAGATGCCACAGTGTTATTTTGATGTGCTGTTGTATGTATGTATTCACATAATTGTTCTTTGAGTGAAGAAAAATTATGTAAGAACTATTTCTGATTTGATAATTAAAACCTACTTATTTACTAAGGTCTCTTAAAACATACGAGTATAAAGTTTATCATAAAGTACCTCTGTCAATATCGCGACCCCTTCATTTTCCTCCCTCGGGTTGTCAAACGTCACGGTGACATCCCTCTTCTTGTCATCTCTCTTAGCCTCCATTTGGTTAGTTCCTGTCCCAATACCCTCAGAATTATCTGTGCCCATCGCTTTCCTAAAACTATAGTCTACTTTATCTAACTCAACCTTATTTAATGTCACAACTCTTTTAGAATCATTGCTACAACAAAATTTACATTTTGACACAACCGTCACTAATTTATCGTCGTCTAAATGATCGTTTTCCTCCATTTCTTTGGGATAAGAAATATTAGCTTTGTCTAAAACCTCATCGGGTTTCTTCAATTCGCCGATTTTTAAAGTTTTCGTTTCATCATTGTCGTATTCTACAGTGAAATAGTTGACAGTTCTAATCACTTGATCAGAATTTGGTACTAAATTTTGAGGCGAAGTCAAATCATTCATTAGGTTAGTCACGTACGCGCTTGGAATGTTCTGGATTTTGGTATCTAAATTACTATTTTGAACGTTGTTATTTGCTAGGTTCAAACTGGAATGCCTGTAGTGATTCTGACTTTGGCTTAGTTCAAAAAAAGATTTCTCTGGGTCCGTTTTGGCTGGCGTTGCGAAGTAGCTAGCTAATCTATTGAAGTTATTGTCGACTGCTGTTGGTTGTTCAGATGAAAAAAAGCTCATAGGATCGGGCAGCTGTTCAATTTTCTTATCTGCAAAGACCGTTGCCGTCTCTTTCTTTTCCTCGACTTGAGGAAAGATAGAAGATGCTGCATCACCGGAATCTTGTCTTCCAAAGATGGACGCGAACGGTGGTAGTTTCGATGTTTCTAATTTAGGTTTCTCTTCAATCGCAGGTTTCATTTTGGATGACGTCGTCATTATGTTTGCACTGACGTTTGAGACATTGCTATAAGTGGTTGTTGTCACTGGACGAGTTTGCGTTGATGTTTCCGGAATGTGTATTATATTTTTATCTTTATCGTTATTGCTATCGTGCATTGTATTGTCTTGGGCGATCAATCCACTCAATCTCCTTTTAAATTCATTTTCAAAACCTGGCGGGATCCGCATTGGGATCTCCGGAGAGCCCATTTGGAAATGTAGACCTGTTGGTGATGATAGCGAATTCCGGTAGTGTGATTCGACAGCAAAATTCCCTGTGTCGAAATACGAAGCTATAGTTATAGCTGGACTGGCAATGTTCTGACTGGCGGACGCTATATCGAACATCATATTCTTCTGTTCCTCTGTTAGATCTGTATCGTCAGTAGTCTCTTCCATTTTCTTGAACTTTTCAACTCTGTTCGTAAACGAATCTACCTCAGGAACAGTATCATCTGAGCTTCTCTCGCGTTCTTTGTATTCTATTTTATCGTCATCCGTTTCAGATGGTTCTATGACGAATTCTTCGTAAATAGGGAAATCTTTTTTAGCGTCTTGTTCTATTGAATGGACATCGATTCCGCCAGTTTCATCCGATTTAGTGTCGTCGTCTTCCGCTGGAGGCGCTGTTGGTATACTGATCTCTCGAGGCAACGGCGCAGGCATATCTTCTTGAGAAGTTTTGAATTCCGCTTTCTTTTCATCTGAAGCGTTATTCGGAATGTTTTCAAAGAACATAGCGTTGTTTCCGTAGAAGCCCAACGCGCTTGGGTCTATTTGAAAAGAGTAGTCATGGTCTAGTAAGGCTTCGGCGGATACGTAATCATCGTTTCCTGTCGTCCAGCCATAGTTCGCGTCGACAGTTTTCGCCGCTTCAATTACTTCAATTACTTCATCTAACAATTCACTTGCAGACTGCACTTGTATGGTTTCGATCGTTTCTTCAGTGATATGAGATATTTCGGCACATTGTTGATCAACAAAATCTGTTGGAATATTGACCGGGTTGTTATCCTCAGTGAGGGGTGCTACCACTGGATTGGATAGCTGTATCGGTGAAGTTATATTCTCGATCAATTGTTTAGTCAAATTGTCGACTTCGTTTTCTCCGGGTTTACTAACTTCACGACACGTTTCACAAATACTCAGTTCGGAGACACCCTCGTTCTCTTCGTCAGTTAAAGGTTGAGGCACGGTGGTTATATTTTCAAAGAAATCGACGCTAGAAGTGCTGTCGAGCTTTTTCCTATCTACCGCTTCTTGCAATGATACATTTTTCACACGATCTTCAAGATCAGTGATTTCCTTCGATTTTGCAGCAAGAATATTCGACAAATCAAATAGTGGAACTGAGGATACATTTACTATTTTGTCGCTATCATTGGCGTCTTGTATTTGTAGTAAGTTGTTGCCGTTATTTTTTTCAAAGTCATCCTTTTTAGTTTCAGAACCGATAGGTCGTTGTGCTACATCACAAGTGATATTTTCGAAAAAGTCTATACTACTTTTAGTGTCGTATTGAATGTTTTTGGGAAGCGCAGTCAATATTTCTGACCTTGTGTTCCTATCATCCTCTTGTTTCTGTTGAGATATTTCTAAGTTCTTTAATTTATTGCTAATTTCATCGCTTTGCGCGGATGGCAAATGGAACTGCTGATTATCGAAAAAGTTCAGTGAACTCTGTGGTTCTGTGTTGCCAACATTTGCGTTCTGTGGTTTATTATTCTTATTAGTGTCAACATTGATCTGTGCAAATATTGAGACAGGTGTTGAAATCGCCTGGTTACTATTTAAGAATAAATTGTACGTATTGTAAGTGCTTTCTGTAAACACTGAACCGCTGTCTTTAACTGTCTCTTTTGAAGTTTCATCTTTAGCGTGTTCAGGATTTTCTATAGTAGGACTGTTATCATCACTCACAGGCTGAATACTTTGTTGAGTATTTTTATTAATGCCTTCACCAATTACCGATGGTACATGATGTTGAGTTAATTTGGGATTATTGTCACTAATCAAGGATGGAACATTCTGTTGAATCTCTTTACTAAAATGATCACCTATTACTGATTTAACGTTTTCATCGATTTCCTTAGTCATGGCATCATCAATTACAGATGGAAGATTTTCAACCTTTTTTGTATGATCTTCGACTACTGATTGGACAGTTTGATGAGCAACAGGAGGTTGTTTAAAACCGATCTGGGGATTCATAACTTGTCCATAACCAGTTGAATATGCTGCAGTATTCTGATTTGCAGAATCTGGCATATAACTGCCGTAAGTCTGAGAAGCATACCCTTGCGCCTCGTAACCCTGGTTTGATGTATAGTATCCTTGGTTCCCATAATACTGGTTACTTTGACTGTAGTTGTGATTGGGATAATTGAGTTGACTGTTGTATCCTTGAGTATAAGTTTGACTTAACTCATTATTAGGCACAAAGATTTCAAGACTGCTGTCTTGTTGACCAAAAGATGGCATATTCCCTTGGTTGTACTCGTACGGTGCACTTTGATTTGTAGTTGGTTCTTTCTTGGTTTCATGATAAGCGGGATCGAAGAACGTTGTCACGGTGTTTTGAATTTTATTTATATCTAGGGCACTTAGTTTAGACTTCAATGATCCAATGATACCAAATCCTTTGGATTCTTGCTGCTGCTCAGGTTTCTGTTCGTATGATTCTGATGTTGCTCGACTTAAATCGAATGCTGTGTTATATTCAGGTTGTACATTGGCTTGCTTTTGAGTCACATCGAACTGAGCGTAAGGAGTAACATTAGTTGGTTGACTGATATCAAATGGAGCTGGCTCGACATTAGTAGGTTGATCAACAGGTTGTTGATTAGGCGTGAACAAAGCACCTTGGAAATAACTCGGTTCTACTGTAGGGATGACCGGCTTCACATTATTACTGATTGATCCAACGCCTTCGATTGGCCCTGAGTAGTACTGTGGCCTCTTCTTAGTCATTCTATAGTTTGCATTTCCAGTCAATTTTGGAGGTTCAGCCACTGGCTTGGCTTCTAGAGTTGGTTCTTGTTGATGGCTTTGAATCGGCGGTGGAAGATGCCTATTTGGTTCAATTGGAGGTGGGTTAAATAAAGGAACAGTAGACGCATGGGGTGCTTTAGATTCCATTGACGGAAGATCAAATAGAGGCACATTAGTTGCGTTAGGTGCCTTGGATTCCATAGAAGTTGGGTTGAACACAGGAACGTTAGCTGCCGGGGGTGCTTGTGGTGTCACTGCCTTCTGATTATTTGAAGACTCAGACTGAGGAAACCATACTGGTGCATAATCGTGTGTATAATCGTTGGCGTACCGCATGGGTGGTTGGCTATATGGTATGCTGAGTCCCGTGATACCGCCATCTCGGAACCCTGATTTCGAGTCCACAACTGATGGTGAAGATGCGTGGAATTGGACGAATGCTGAAGGCACGTTGACATTTTCTGGTTCTTCTTTTGGTGGTGAACTAGGTGAGCTGGCTTTGTCATCAGAAAGAGGTGCTGGTATGAAGATGTTGCTAGCAGGAACTGCAGCAGGTTGCATCGTTTGAGGTTTTATAATTGGATGGTTGGCCCCTATTCTTCTTGCTACTGATGGGGGTAAGACTGACTTCCCTACGGGAGGAGCGTCCTTTTTAGGTAGATTTGAGAACATTGGAGGTGGCGGAATGATCGAAGCGGATGGAACATTTGACGGTTCTTGGCTTGACGGGTTCGGAATGATTTGCTGTGATTTTTGATCAACAGTCGTGAAGGAGTTAGGTGCATTATTTTTAAGCACAGTTGGTTCTCCGGGTTGAGATTGAGCTTCTAATGGATTGAATAAGCACATCTCTTTTTGTATTTCTGTTTGTTGACCTTGTTTTGATGGTGGCATTGCTGCGTCTACTTGCGTTGTGGCTGATATATGTTGCTGTGTATCCAAAGGATTAAAAATCTTGATATCATTTTGGCCCGGTTTGGAATCATGATGTTGCATTTGTGATGGATTAGAAAATTGATCCTGTGATGTATTATTTGGTGGTGGAACTTTTTGTGGAACCGCTGATTGAGCATTTATATCGCTAGTCTTCTCTTGGGGACTCGATACAATTTTCTGATTGCCTGTTTGACTTATACCTTGTGAAATATAATGATCTTGTGAAGTTTGTGTGAACGACATTTGATTTACATGATCTGGATTGTACATTTTGAACTGCTCTCGAGTGCTCGTAACTGATTGGTAGTGATCACCCAAATTTTCAAAAGCTTGGCTTTCAATGTGCACATTATACCCTTGCTGCGTAAACTGTGGTGGTATGTTCTGTCTTGGAGTACCAGGCGTCTGTGCTGGTTGATTTGCTTGTGTCTCGTACGATCTCCGTCTTTGATCGTTGGCATACGCATGAGACATTATAGATGCTGTCTCACCCGTACCAGGCGTGGGATTATCTGAAGTCATCTCAGCGTAACCAAGTCCTTGTATCTGGGAATAACCGTATGTAAGATTTCCATCTGTCATTCCCGCTACAGAACCGTGAGACCCTGGGTAGTATCCTGGTTTTGCTTCGTGAGTCGGAGGCACATGGTACGTGTCAGGTCTTCTCTGATCTTGGGGCATTTGGAAACCTTGAGCTGGAGGGTGTTGTGAGTATCCTAGAACAGGAATGTCCTGGTTTGGCGTATATGTATAATCTTGTGAAGGAACGCGATGCCCTGAAAGGTTGAATCCTGGGATTTCTCCAGGGTTTGGTCCAGGCATTTGACCACCAGGTGCATGAGAACTAAGACCTGGTATTTGAGCGTACGCTTTCTTCTTCGTCGTTATCCTGAAGTTTGTGGGTCCTGAAACAATAGATATTTGCGTGTTTATTCACTTGGTTTTGAATTTCATTAACTTTAAGAAGGATATTTTAATTTTTTAATATAATAATATAGATGAAAGCCTGACTACAACTACTACCGCATGGCATGTTTAAAAAAATAACATTTAATGCCTAAAATGACAGAAATCATTGCTTGAGCTTAAATGCACAGTACAAGCATAAGTGTGCATGAACATGTGTGTTTGTACTGGTCTGGGTGTTTTCTATGTATAATATGTATTTATTTACGAAAAAAAAGTATTTAAGTATGTTCATTTGTTGTCCAGTACCCATAACACAAGCCTCGTAGCTTAATTTGGGACTAGAGAATTGGTGTGATTGTTGTGAAATATTTATTTTTATTTATTTTAAACGCAAACTTACTGAATTATAGTTGGTAGCTAGATAGATGAACACTTTATTGTACAACACAAAACAAAATTATAGACAAGGTAAAAAAAGAAAGATGGACAACTTAGGCGGTCTTATCTTATGTATTAACTTGTCTTATGGTAGGTATCCATTTTACTCGTAATATTATAAATGCGAAAGTAACTCTATCTGTCTGTCTGTTACTCAATCACGCCTAAACTTCTGAACCAATTGGCATGAAATTTGGTATGGAGTTATTTTGATACCAAAGAAAGGACATAGGCTACTTTTAACCGTGGGAAAATGACGTATTCCCATGGGAAAATTCAAGTAGGCCGATCGCTTTTACGCCTACACTACTGAACAGATTTAAACGAAATTTGTTTAGGAGATAGTTTGAGACTTAATAAAGGAGATGAGTGACTTTAGACCGCGGACGAAGTCGCGGGTAAAAACTAGTAGTATTATGAAGTCTTTCTTGGTTGGTAAGAGATTACACTCTCCAGAAGCATTCTTGTAACCTAGGGGTCATGGTCATGGAAGCTATAAAAATGTTAATAGATTCCTAATTTTTATTACTGAGGTGGGAAGGTACTTAATACTACTACAAGTTACTATGCAGAGGTCAAATACAAGCCGGTTTTGGCGTGACGCGCATACATATTTTAATACTCATTAATGTACTTACTCACATGAGCCCTAAATGTAGTTAGATAACCTTGATGGAGCTAGAGACCCAGAGTTAGGCTCTATAACATTTAAAAGTTGAAATCTGGCACTTTTGGCCCACTTTTTAAATAAAGTAGTACTTAGTAATCGAGCTAAACTGGATGATGTATGTAAAGTCAATTAAATCGTTTGATTTAATCATAAGCAAGAGTTTGAATTTCTGTTTATTTAGCTTTTGTTTTTAGAAATTATAGTATAATGTCTAAAGATAACGAGGTAAAATATAAGGGTCAAAATCACCAAGGTGGGAAATTTCATTTGGAATGAAATAATAGTATCATAGTAAAATGTCATAAAATTACAGAAATACTATTAATGATTCAAATTGATTTTATCTATAACATATTTCATTTAAGGTCATCAAAATTATTCAAAAGTAAGTGTTGTCGTTTCGTTTTCTATTTTCAATTTCCATACCGTACATCAATAGTACGTAGGTACGTCATTTTGGGAACACGTGTTATTGTTTTTAATATAGTAAATATATTTTTTCATTGAATGATCAGTAAAACTATCGTAGTTTACTTGTCGTTAACCTATGACTATTGTGTTCAAAACGGTTATCGCCGATGTCGAACGCGTGAGGATCACAAACGTCATTACGAGAATGCTCATTTGGGGAAAGTTCCTAAATGACGACAACGGTCCCGAAATGATAATTTGATGTTCAAGTTATATATTTTTAATAAAAAAAACTATTTAATGTAATTTCAGCAGGCATGGAAGCAAAGAACGGAAAACAGAAGAAAAGATCCAAAAATACAATAAAAAAGCTAGTTTAGCATATTTTCAGTATAGAGAAAAAGTCTAGCTTATTAATGTTATTTTTATACGTGCTCCAGCAAAATATGTCAAGGAAATAAAGATCACAATCATTAAAACCAATTTTTAAATTGATAACTCAAAATAATCTTTCACGTAATTCCGAATTCCGCATTAAAAACCTTGAGTAATCTAGCCCCATAAGAATTATTTAAAATAATAACATTGTATGATGTTCAAAGAACTGGTTTAACTATAAATTAATAGCACCATACTAATATAAACCGTACCTAATTTCGCTTCTATTTTTTAACAAAACAAAACGTAGGTATATACGTTCGTGAAACGAAACGCCACTGACATTGACAGTGTGACAATGTCATCTGTCGTCCAGTGTCAAAGCTTACGAACGTATCGTCCACGCGAATGTGTTGTTTGTTTACCAAAAAAATATGGAAAATAAAAAGCACGTATTCACGCTGATGGAGAAAAAGATATTTCGCGACATAATAAGTACTTATTCAACAATAATTGAGAGCAAAGACACTGATGGCGTTACGCTTCGCATGAAAAACGAGGCCTGGGTGAGAATAGCGGCAGAGTTCAACTCCAGTCCTAACACCACTTACAATAAGGTAAATATTTTATTAACTAAGTTACTTGTAAACTTAGTTTATTAGCTGGTTTATATCGTAAACGCGACCTTGTTGCCATGTAATGGGACTTATAACTGGTCGCCCATGTATTACTCACACACGTATGTACACACGCCAGCAAATCAAGGTAAACGCTGTAGCAACTTATGCAGTTGTAATAACAGCGATTTTTCAACAACAATGGGTAACCTGATGTGCTTTTGTCTTTACATTGACTATTTATTAAAATCCCCATAATCAAAGCTTGACTTTATCCTTAAGCCTTATAATGTGAAATTAAAACACACTTAAAGAAAAAAGTGGCAGTCAGAATTTTTTCTTTAATTGTGTTGTAACTTCACATTGTATAGAAATTTGCATTGTTCATGCTAAATTTATAGTAACCTAAGCCATATACTTCAAAATTACTATAATATTAAAGTTTCTAACATAAATATTTATACTTCTTGACATTTGGTAATGAAGACACTTGCTAAGACCTTATTACAGTAACCAGCACAACAGGCTACCTATTTTTCTTGCAAAATCACCCTGAACACAAGAACATAAGATATGGCAATGTTTACCGTGACATGCTGGCCACCTTACCAATCAATTAAGTAAAAAATATTAAGGTAGTAGGAGTATTAGGTAGACCTTCATTTACAAGCTACTCAACAAAACATTGAGTATGACCGAGACAATGTTTTCTGCTACACTATACATAAAACACCAATGACATACCCACATGATTTAAATCGGAATTTAATACCCGAAAACTGATGCAAATTATAAAAAGAAAATATATAAGCAAAACTGGTGAACTACTTTAATTACTTTTACTCCTACTGGGTGGTCCACTTCTACTAAAAAAGCCTAATTGGGGGTTTTGTAGTGTTATGATTAAAAAAAAGTTAATTTGTTGTAGTTAGTTTGTTTGAGTGACAGACAGATTGAGGTCAACGCTTTTTTGTTTCCCGAACGAAGTATTTATTTCTTAGTAAAAGTTTTCTCTTTAAAAAAAACATCAAGCGATTATGTAAATAGAATTAAAATGATTATGAACATAAAATGAATTAAACTTTTAAATACGCCTGGTAGGTAAAGGTTTCTTACCAGCCAGTCCTAAGCCTGGTAAAGTATGAAGGGAAGTTAAGTTTATTTCAATGTATATAATATAAATAAATATTTAAAATTAACTGCTCACTCAGACAAGCTAACAGACGGATATATTATAAATGGAAAACTGGTATCAGTTTGAATGTCGTAACTTCAACTACTTTTTATAACTTTAAACAAACAAGTTTCGTCTCATAAATGCTACAAATAAATCTGTTTACATTAAACTAATAACCAGTTAATACTGTTAACTGCTTTTTTAACCGGTTAACAGTTAATGATTAACAGTTTCATTTCATTAACGCAAAAATCGTTAACGACCCACCACTATTGGGGAGCTGATTCAATGACTCAACGCCTAATGTGTCTCTTAACACTTCCTTTCTGTAATTTGTTCAAAATAACATATAAATAACAAAAAAACATAAGAAAACAATAATTTGTCAGTTGGACGATCTTAAGAAGTATGCACAACTTAAAATCTAATGGATTTCTTTTTCTCTTATTTGACAAAACTACTAGGCTTCAACTAGAAATCGTCATTTTTAAGCAAACTCTTAAAAATCGCTTAAGTCTTGGCCAAATAGATTGAGGGCGGACAAAACGGCTTTAAATTGACACATTCGATAGACAGAGTTATTGAATGATACATTGTTATTGGTGGGTGGAATATCAAAAGGCTTAGTGTTTTTACTATTGACCTATCAAGTCAAAAGTCAACAAAAATTGATCAACTGTAAATTCCTAAACAAATAAGACTGTTTTTGAAATGTTTGATCTTTATAAATAAAATATTATTTGACAGCTCTGGTCTAGTGGTCTGAGGTACAGACTACAAAACAGGCTGTTGCAGATGTGATGAGCATGACCATTTGTACTTGAGTCATGGTTGTTTATAAATGTATTCAAGTATTACTATCTGTTATCCTAAGCAGACAAATGCATAATTTTCAGCAAGGTTATTGGTTTGTTTGTTAAAATAACTTATTTATTTAAATAACATCTTCAGGCCTCAAGCAAACAACTAAGGAGACTATGGGCGAACCTGAAGCAACGCCACAAAGAGCACCAACGTAAACATAACGGACGGGATCCATTATCTGAACATCAAGAAATGTACACATCGGTAGTGGTTAAAAATGACTCAAGTTTCAATACAGGTTGGTATGATTAACTGTTAAAAGATTTTGGGAAGTGATTTAAACTACTAATAAATATACAAAAACATGACACACATTGATCTGACTTCCGTGAGCAAGTGACTTAAGCACAGCAAGTGGCTTAAGCACTTGTGTTACAGATATCAGAATCAAAGTGGTATTACAAATAAACTTAAATAAATACAAACAGACATGTTCAAGCACACAAATGTTTGTATAGAACGGGGACCGAACCTGCGACCTCTTGGTCAATAGTCAACTTCTTGACCATTACACCAAAAAGGTCGTCTTTAAACATCAATTTAAAAGTATTGTGTACCCTCTGCAAGTCATAAATAACTCAGGACTGAGTCGACTACGAACTTGAAGGCCTTTCAAACATTTGTTTGCCTCCTGCTTATTGATTATACTTATTTACTAGCTGTGCCCGCGACTTCGTCCGCGTGGAATAGTTATTTGGGCATATGGATATACTGTCGCAGACATTTTTTTAGATCATTTTAAGAGTAATAATTCTTTCATACTTTTTTACATTATTGTTGGTATCTTGAAGCGTTTTTTTAAATGAATAATTTTCCCCGTTTTTGTCACTTTCCCCATTATTTCTTCGCTCCTAACAGTTGTAGCGGGATGTAATTTAGCCTTAAACGTTCCTCAATAAATGGTCTATTCAACACAAAAATATTTTTTCAATTTGCTGAGTCAAATAAAAAAAGTCCCATTAAAATCGGCCCAGTAGTTTCCGAGATTCAATTTTCTGCCTACCCCCTTAGTCTATTGGCGTGATTATTTCTATCCTTCTTTACCTTCCAAGTAATGTTGAGTCAAATAAAAAAAAGTCCCATTAAAATCGGTTTAGTAGATTCTGAGATTCAATTTCCTGCCTGCCCCCTAAGTTCATCGGCGTGATTATTTATATCCCAGTTTACTCTCCAGGTGATACTGAGTCAAATAAAAAAAGTCCCGTCAAAATCGGTCCAGTAGATTCTGAGATTAGCCCGGACAAACAGACAGACAGACAGACAGACAGACAGACAGACAAAAATTTAAAAAATTGTTGTTTTGGCTTCTATTACGGTAATTAAGACCCCCTGTAACAATTTTTCATAAAAATCTTCAATGTACAGGAATCGATCTTTTACAGTCTTATTATATGTATAGATTATAAAAAATTAAATAATTGTTACAACATTTTTAAACAGTACTACAATTGTTTTTCACATTCACAATATGTATACCTGTGAAGTCACAGTCAAAAATACTTATAATCCCCCTAATTATTTAATTAATTACCTAATTATCTTTAGCTAACATTTTTATTAGGTGACCCCGTTTAAGTGCCCGTCATCAGTGTCTTTTTCATGTGCCACTTTATAGGACTAAGTATGCAGTGGGGTGAGCACGAACATTTTCGTAACGTATTCGTGTCGTCCAAACGTCAGAAACTGACAGATTCTCCATACAAATTGACAAGTCAACGATAGGTAAACGCTACGAATACGTTACTATAGTTGTTCGTGATCACCCCACTGGTAACTCTTTTTTGCCTCGTACTTGTCATACTATAATAATAATTTTCAGTCAGTTGACATTTTTGTGTCAACTTTTGTTAAGTTTAACAAAGAAATTCATGGCATCATGTCATCTTATTATATTTTTATAGTTTCACATATTTAAATGTTTTAAAAAATAATAATTGGTTTACTCTATATTTTATTTAAGCTAAGGAAACTTGATTGGTTTATGTGTTATTTTAAACACATATTTTGTTATGTCATGTTATAACTGTATGTTTCCCAAAAAATCTAATATATAAAATTCTCGTGTCACAGTTTTCGTTGCCATACTCCTCCGAAACGGCTTGACCGATTCTCATGAAATTTTGTGAGCATATTGAGTAGGTCTGAGAATAGGCCAACATCTATTTTTCATACCTCTAAGTGATAAAAAAAAATTAAATGGCAAAACAACGGTTGCCGGGTCAGCTAGTAATAAAATAAAAAACATAATATCCCTTCCCTTTCCAGAAAATGCCAGATCGGACGACAGCTCAGACTACCCTCAACAGAGCTACCACAGCTTCACACCGGAACCGAACCAAACGTCCCCGGACCGTACAACACCCATACCACTTATCCCCAAACTTCTAAGCTGTGCCAGCAGTCTGTCAAACGGAACGCACCAAGATAGAATTGTGGAAATGGAACACAAAGAGAGAATGAGACGGTGTAACGAAACACATGAGATGGAAATGCTAATACTCAAAGAGAAGTTGAGAGAGGCAAGAGCGAAGGCGGATTTGGCTGAGGTTATATTGAGACACCATACACGCGGCGGTAAGAATTAGAATTGACTAGTATAGCCCATTAACTTATTTAAAAAAAAATGTTTAAAAATTAAAAAAAAGGAAATTTTACAAAAAAATTACACCCCCCTAATCTTTCTGATACCACCTCTCAAGCGTTTCCCTTATTAGCTTGGAAAATGTCACATTCCCATGGGAAAATTAAAGTAAGCCGATCGCTTTTACGCCAAAACTACTGAACAGATTTAAATGAAATTTGGTGAGGAGATAGTTTGAGACTTAAGAACATGAGTTACTTTAACCGCGGGAAAACAACGCATTCCATCCCATGGTAAAAAATACTCTACGCTCTGATCGCTTTCACTCCTAAATTAACAAAGATTTTAAAATTAAATATGGATAAAATTGGTATTACGAGAAAACAACGCATTTCAAAAAAAACTACCTTACACGGACGAAGTCGCGGGTAAATGCTTGTATATTATATTAATTACCTTTTATACATATACGAGTATACCTTCCTTTTATTAAAAAACACACTATCCTTTTATTTCAAAAATAATAAATAATAATAAATATTTCACAACAATCACACCAATTCTCTAGTCCCAAATTAAGTTACGAGGCTTGTGTTACGGGTACTAGACAACGGATAAACATACTCAAATACTTTTTTTTTTTGTAAATAAATACATATTATACATAGAACACACCCAGACCAGTACAAACACACATGTTCATGCACACTTATGCTTGTACTGTGCGGAGATCGAACCCGCGACCCTTGGTTTAGAAGTCCGACCTGTGGACCACTGCACCAAGCGATCGTCAAAAATAAACCGAATCAAAACCCGTTGAGTAGTTTTAAAGATCTAAGCATACATACATTTGTACATATAGACAGGGACCGGGACCTACGCGTGAAGCAACTTTGCTATATACTTGTAGTGATGAACATGATGGCATATGGAAGAGCTTATTATTAGTGCATTGGAAAGTTTGTTATCCATGTCACAGACAGCATTAAATTAAGATTTTAATATTTTTTTCTATTATTATAACAATTTTATATTTATTTATTTATGCTTTATTGCACAAAAAAACTATTTACAAAAGGTGGACTTAACACCGTAGGGCATTGTCTACCAGTCATACCTTTACCTGTTTAGTGTTTGATTTTAGTAAAATTTTGATTTTAATTTACTTTACAACAAAATTTAATTCAGAAAATATATTTCTTTTTTTTCAGATGCACAAGTTAATACGCGAAATGTCAGATATGAAGAATGAAAGTTATCATTGACGAATTTTATTAAGTTATGTTCAAATATCCCAAAAATGTTATCAAAACATTGATACAATTACAGATAATATTTAATAATTAAAAGCTATTGTTTTATACCCTTTTCACCGATAATTTTATTAAAAAAACAGTAGACAATTAGAAACGTTGTTATTAATTTGCCATATTAGTTATAGAAACAGGATAACGGTCAGTTTTATACTATCAATCTATCTGAGTTTACGCCCATTAATATGAAAATTACTGTTATCATTCTTTCATAGTCATAGGTAGATAATAATAGTCCTCCTGGCCGATTTCGACCATGGCGGCCAATCTCAACAGAGATCAGCCAACTGCGCAGGAGATATTATAGGGCACAAGTGTGAGCGCAATACACAGGTGCACTCACTGTTCCATCACTCTCAAAGTTCGGTGAGACGGCAATCCGACATGACCGGAGAGAGATCAAGCGCAGGACCAACGGCTTAACGTGAGCACCGAGGCACGGGGGTGTAACACCGCCAACTTCCCGACTCCGAGCTGTTGCAGAGAAATTCATGACAGAAAATCTCAGAAACAATTTTGGCTTGACCTGGAATTCGAATCCAGGACCTCTCGGATGTATACAAAAATTGAGCTCAATCAAGTTTTTTATTTTATTTTTTTTATTGTATTCACATAGTTGTTAACTGGTTCTCCCAAGTCACAGGCTCTGCCTAGTTTGGGGACCCCTGCAAAATTTTCGTGCGTTTCAATCTACAATTTGCACAATGCAATCTGCTTAAAGTTTAATTTATTGTTATTGTATTTTATATAATATTGTAATTGTGCATTAAAGAAATATTATTATTATTATTATTATCGGACACGTAGAAATGGGTAAAATTTTAAATTTGATTACAGATAGAAAACACCGGGACAGGTGAAGCTGAATAAAAGCTTATAAAAATGCCAATTATTTCTTTTATATAGTTAATGGAATCAGGCGTTACTTTGCGGAAATCCATGACTAAAGCTGAAAAAAAAAAATTGGTTGCCTGTAAAATCGGTATACGGGCGAAAGTTTTACGTGACAACGACTTTGAGTGGTAAAATAATTTTAATGTGAATATTCATTCGTATAACATGAACCGGTGTGTATGCCTATCTCTCTCACTCTCTCTCTCTCTCGCTCTGTCTCTCTCGCTCTTAGGCGGGCTAACCATGCCCGAGTCGAAGGGACGCGTGCCTCTCACTCGCTCTCATTGTGAGCGCATAACGTGAGCGGAGCGTAACGCAGTTTCTTGAAGTGTCACCCGGCAAACCAATTTATAAGACGTTGTCACGTCAAAAGAGAATTATTTTGCTTTAAATTTCCACTAAACGTCGTTACTGTTAAATGTATTTCGGTTCGTGCGCTGATGTTGTTTAGTGGAAATTTATAGCAAAATAATTCTCATTTTCAGCTTTTTTTCTTTTATGCTAACTGTACCCAAAAGCGTTCATCATCTACTATGAATATAGGTATTAGCTCTCGTTGATACACCATTCACGATTCAATTAAAGATTCTTACAGCCTTCCACATAGGACTATACATTTTCATTGCCACTTCGCACCTATTACCACTGCATAAGACACCCGGTTACATTTGATGCAGTGTTGTACGGAACGGAAGTACCAATAACATAATTATATTGCCCTTCGGAGTCGAATTAAAGGTCAAAATGTCGTGAGAAGGTCTGCAACATCGTTTAGGTACAGTTTAGCGAGCGTATTTGTTTGCACATGGCTGACACACATTGATTTGAAGACATTTTGTTTCCTTTATAAATTGTCGTGAGAATTTATATTTTCTGATAGCGCAAAGGCTTAACGGCTAACATCTGTCGATATTAACCGGGATCACAAGCTTCCGAAGAAGATGCTTGTAAATAGACGTCACTTATAAGGTCGCAATGGTCACCCATCCCAAACAAGATCGCGCCACAGGTTGATTAACCTTTGTATCACTACCAAAGAGCTGCCACCACTACGCCTTAAGCACCTTGTAAATTAATAAAATATCTTCTCTAATGGGCAACAAAACCGCGAAAATTGAAGTGGGAGTGGGGTCACATCTGCAGTATGTATCCAAAGAGGTGGGCCCGAGTCGTCACTAAATGGGTGCCTACAGACGACTATCGCCGCAGAGGCAGACCCAAGAAACCTTGGTGTGACGATTTGGTGAATACAACAAGGGACTGGGAAACGTTGGCAATGGACAGGGACAGATGGAGAGGCTTGGGAGAGGCCTTTGCATTCTCTATACAAAGATATTAATAAAAACTACTCACCACCAACACCAATCGGCAGCTCCTTCGGTGGCGGAGCCACCTCCTTCATGACCGGTTCGTCCATACCCATCAACGGCACTCCCACATCCTCAGCCTTAACCTCTCTATCTGGTCTTTCATCAGGAGTATGCTCTCTGCTCTTATAGTTGAGCATATTCGAGAAGGAACTGAATACAGCACTAGCGACTTGAGGCAAAACCGTTGGAAGCTGTGAAAAATTCTGCGCTATATCCGCTGTTAAGCTCTGGTTCTCTGGCGATTTCTCGGGCTCATTTAGATTTATTTCTTCTAAATTCTCTTCTGTCGCTTGTGGCTCTTTCAATGTGCTGTTGATGGGTGCGCTTACGTATCTCGTGCCTTGGAGACGAGCGAAGTACTCCTCAACATCGAAATCATCTTCTTTGGATGCTTTGGACACGGCTGATGTTGCTCTCTCGACATTTCTATCCTGGGTCGGTATGCTTGGGGTGGAGTTGCCTGAAGGCTGGACCCTTTCGGAAGATAGGGCGATGCTTTGGAACCCGGTCTGTTGGTCTGTAACAAGGATAATGGTTTTATTAGACAGGGCATTTGCTTCTTCTTTTTTTTTTGGGATAGGTTTGCTCTTTGACCCATGACTAAGCCCAACGAGGCTAAGACTGAGTCTACGACGGAGCGAGCGCACGCTTTAGCTTTGAAGATTCCATGGTTGTAATTGCAGGGAAACACTGACGCAGGTAGTGAGTTCCACTCTTTTGCAGTGCGCATCAGGAATGTAGATGAGAAGCGCTTGGTTCGTATCGGTGGTCTTCAAGTAAGAAATTAAATTAAAGCCGTGGTTACATAAAACAACAAATGTCGCGCGACGATTTTGGATTTCCAACGACACGTTTGGCAACAAATGTCGCGAGACTTAACTAAACAAGTTCGCCAACATTGTGCGCGCGGCCTTTTGTCGCCTTGTGTTTTCGTGGCTTTTCTTGTTATAACGTTAAAGTCTTTAATACGAGTAGACAATAGACATGACATAAAATAATAACTAATACAAAGTTTGACAAATTCAGAATTGATCTGATATTTTTAGCTAGTCTCACTTTATTTCCGAGGGAAGGATTTATACACAAATACTATTTTTTTTACAAAATTAATTTTATAACCAAGGATGTTATGGCTGAACCCGTTAATGCATTTGAAGATATTCCAACAATTTAAGACTTAAGTTTGTAAACACTGTGTATTTTGAAGTTAATTGCAATATAAATGGTGAATGAATTGCAAATGTTTACATACGTCGTAATTATAAACTAGCAAAGGTTAGGTAACAACGGAGATGGTTATCGAAATTCTTTATCGTTGTCCTGGTTTCTTGTCTAGGACCTACTCTTAAGGATTGACCGTTAGAGAAGCTTATTCTCCAAAGAATCGGTATGAAGATCACCGCCAACATAAGATTTAAAAAAAAATTGAATATAAATGAAACTTGGGAAACCTGTCGTAGCTTGGCCATTGTTGGTGTACTATCGCCAATATATATGAGAGTTTAAGAGTTAAAAGGCTTTTAAATAAATTATTGTCATTGCAATTCAAACTATTAGAAAAATGTGTTTAAATGCAGGTAAATTCTCAAGCGATGATATCTATTCAAATATCCCCCAATTTCGATTCTGTTTTGCCTATGCAATTCTTTTTTGTAGGTATATTTTTTCTAGAGCTTGTATACCGGTATTAGGTATAATACCGGAAAAACCGAATAAATGTGAAAGCACCGGGGAGGCAGCGTCTGCTTGGTCTACTGGTGAGGAAATAAAGTATATTATGTACAAGATACGTGCGAAAAACATAACCATGCTTGGCAGCCAGGAAAGAAAGAGCTCGAGAATTCAAAACAGGAAGAGCCTTTAAAAAGAGGTCAAGACTTCAAAAAAGCTCTAAAAAGACTCCCAAGTAGTCGGGCTCGAGCGCTATATAAACAAGGCGAGCCCTGTAAACAAAACCGACCTCTAGGCATAAGGACTTGGACGCTTGGAGCCACTACCTGCAGCCGCCATGCATTGTTCCAAAAATACAGGACAACTCAGTTTTGAAAGAATTGTTAATAAATTAAATTACTTTATCATTGTGTTCAATAAAAGTAAATTATGAGCAGAGAATATATTCTTATTAAAAAATATCGATAAATACCGAAATACCGGTAAACCGGTTTTAAAAATGTAAATACCGGTATTGGAAAAAAGCCAATACCGCCGTGCCCCAAAAGGCATTGCTTCGTCCACACACACCCGTAAAACAAATTAATTAGTCACAAAACCAAAAGAGCCACCCATTTCGCAATGCCTGACACATGAGGTCCCAACCTTATCGTGCTGGCATAGTTTAGGCACAGTATAGATTTAAGTTAAAGCAGTAAGAAAGCTAAGAACAGATGCTTGAAAAAACTTAAGTTATAAAAAAACAATGAAAAAGCCAGGACAACAGCTAACAGCTAGTGAGCTTCAACGGCTAGATGGATTTTGAAAACCCATATAGCGAAGAAACATCGTGATTTAATTATCTTTGGAATGAAAAAACCGCACTGAAATCGGTCCATATATTTGGAAGCTACGATGTCACAGACAGATACACAAAAACAGTTTTTCGTCGAGGTAAATGACAAACACTCATACAGACGCACATCTCTTCAACAGGGCACAAAGAGGGTATCGCGGTACCAAAACCAAAACTTTAAATACCCGCCAGGGATTATCTTAGTGACCAATTCAGTTATTTTATGTGACTGTAAACTGTCACCCGGATAGGAGTTGTTGAGTATCTGAGTGACACATTTTCTAGAGATTTCACTGGTAAAATGAAAAAAAGAAAAGTTCCTTTACCCGAAGTTTGCCTGAAAGAGATCGCTCTAAGAGATAAGACCGCCTAAATTGTACATCCTTCTTGGTTTAAACCTGCCTGTAATTTTTTTTCATGTGGTGTGCAATAAAGAGTAACCTTCTTTCTAAATCTTTGAATTAGCCAAGAATTGTACAATTCGTGTATAAACTCCTAATGATACCGGCGTCTGTGTCACTTCAAGCATTTTTTCTTAGCTCCTTTACTGCATAGCACTATTCTGTGATTTCAATGTGCACTGGGCGCTGTATAAACTTTAACTGACGTATAGTAACCAATTTTGATCCTTACTTTACGTTACAAATAGAGTGCAAAATCGTTTGATATAATTGGCCAGATATGTCCAGGTTGATAAGTCTTCGTGTTTATTTGTAAGTATGTTATGTTACTTGGAACTATGACCGTCTTTTAGTGGGATCGGCTATTGAGTAATACTGTTTCGTTAAACTGTGTGAGCAACATATCATTAGTATAGGAATTTACCTAAATAGGTAGTCGACTTGATAATTATCACACTAATATTGACGAACACTTTGGTGTTATTGTCAAGCAGTTGACTTTTAATCAAGAGGTCGAGGGTTCGATCCCCGCACTGTACAAACATTTGTGTGAATGAACATGTCTGTTTGTACTGGTCTGGGTGTTAAATGTATTTATTTAAGTTTTATTTGTAATACCACTGTTGAGTCTAATATCTGTAACACAAGTGCTTTAGCTACTTACCACGGAGTCAGACCAATGTGTGTGATGTTGTATACTTATTTATTTAGTTACTACGAGTATTATAAAAGCGAAAGTTGCATTGTTTGGATGTTTGTCCGTCAATCACGCTGAAACTACTGAACGGTTTTGTATGAAATTTGGTATACAGACAGGGTATGTATGAGCTGACTTAGGTGATAGGATACTTTTGTTCTCTATTTAATGCCCTTGGGATAAAAAAAGAAGGATGACAAATCCAATGTTTGCGCGGACGAGCGGGCCATCTATAGCACAGATTACTAAATAGTTACTACGTAACAGATAAATCACTCCATAGAGAAATTTCAATACCTACAGCGTTAATAGACTACTTTTTCTGCCGCGTACAAAAATGCACCTACATCTTTGAGTATAAAGTCACTATTACTTCGCAGCTGCGCGAGACCAAGTGACGTGAGACCTAGCGACAATCGAACTAGGGTTGACACAATGTTTATTGTTGAGTTAAAAAAGTGTAGGTACCTACCTACTACTAGATTTTGCATTAAGGAAACATTATTTCGATTGTAACTACTTTGTAGTGATATTTGTGTCAGAGAAGAAATAAAGATATTTGTATTTATATTATCTATCATCCTTATTTTTGTGTACATACGTAGGTACATACGTACAAACGCGCCATGCTTTTTTCTATTATTTGTGATCATAATGAAAACTATTATAATGAATGATTCTTTATTCTTTATCTACATTTCATTTTATTTTTCATATTCCTAAATTTTCTAACAAAAATACCTAGGTACTTACTATTTTCATACAATACAATAAAAAACGATCATTTCGCAAATTGGTCATTAGTAGAATCTGTCATTTGTGGAATCTGTCGTTTGTAGATTATTAGTAGGTAGGTACATTTCGAGAATCGGTAAATTTTATTGTCAACTACGTAGGTACCTGCCTACCTACCTAGTCATTTCGCTAATTAATTAATTATTAGTCGACTAAACCACCACGTAATAAAGCTAACGTTTAACAAGCACAGATTACTTATTTGGTTCGTATGAAAACAAAATTGAACGTAAGCATAACACGAATAATTATAGTGCGTCGTGAGCGCGTCCGACGGTTGTTGGCAGTCCACTGAATCGGCACTGCAGTCGGTGCCGGCGAGAGTAGGCTATTACCGCGCGCAAGTACATCGAGTGAGAGAGGCCTGTCTATAGTATATATAAAAATGAATTGCTGTTCGTTAGTCTCGCTAAAACTCGAGAACTGCTGTACCGATTTTGCTAATTTTGGTTTTGAATTATTTGTGGAAGTTCAGGGAAGGTTTAAACGGTTAGATATATTTTTTTTTAAATGTGAAAACACCGGGCAGGACGACCTGTCTGCCGGGTCCGCTAGTATTCAATAAATTTAACCACCGAAATGTACCCTTTTTCTTTTTCATACGTAAATAAATTTTCATTGCGTTTCATTTCATAAGTGCAAGCGATTGTGTTACGAGTATCCTAATTTTTATTGCATAGAATCGTCAATCTCTTATCCATTTTTCGTCAATTTTTTATTTATATTTCAAAGAATAAAAAAATTAACGGTCACACAAGACAGAACGGCTGATCTAATAATAATTTATTTCATACACAAAAATTCATTTTACACAACTTGTGATTGAAGTCACCTTTTAAGTATAATGCCAGTGACAGGTGACACCGCTCTACCATAACTACGTGTACATTAAAATCTAAAGCTAATATGTATTTATTATCAGTGACTGTCTCGTTGGTGTAGTGGCAAAGTTTCTGCCTTACATCCGAGAGGTTCTGGGTTCGAATCCCAGGTCGAGCCAAAATTGTTTCTGAGATTTTCTGTCATGAATTTCTGCTGAAATACAGCTCGGAGTCGGGAAGTTGGCGGTGTTACACACCCGCGCGCCTCGGTGCGCACGTTGCGCCTGATCTCCCTCCGGTCATGTCGGATTGCCGTCTCACCGAACTTTGACAGTGATGGAACAGTGAGTGCACCTGTGTATTGCGCTTACACTTGTGCACTATAATATCTCCTGCATATTTGGCTGATCTCTGTTTGCTGAGATTGGCCGCCGTGGTCGAAATCGGCCAGGAAGACTATTAATGTCAGTGATCATTAACATCACTGTAAAATGTGAATTAAAACAGCTGACAGCTGAGAGATGAGGAAGGAGCAAACTGTCATTCTACAACAACAACCATTTAAACTATACCAGCTGATAAGTGTAATTAACAGTATTAAAAAAAGAGCATCATCATCACGGCTGTGTAAATAGAAGCCGAACTCGGACTAAGTCACATTTAAACATTTTCATCATCAGCCTATACAGGGTGTCCCAAAACTCAAAGATAATCTGAGACCGGATGAAAGGCCAAGTTATACCAGTTCTGGGAAAAAAAAATCCATTTCACTTAGTTCAGCGATAATAGACATTTTTTTTAAAAAGTTGAAATTTGACACCCTTGGTGGCGTTTTCAAGTCCTGTCCAAAGCGAAATTGTGACATTGGTGATCACAGGACTTGAAAACGCCACCAAAGTTGTCTAATTTCAACTTTTTTTTAAAAATGTCTATTATCGCTGAACTGGATTTTTTTTTATTTTTCCCAGAATTAGTATAACTTGGCCTTTCATCCGGTCTCAGATTATCGTTGAGTTTTAGGACACCCTGTATACATCCCACTGCTGGGCACAGGCCTCACCTCAACTATGAGGTGGTGCGAGCCATACTCCACCACGCGGGCTCAGTGCTAATTGGTGGAGGGGTGTGTGTGTAAGGTAAGTGACCAACCTTACTGTCAGATGTTATTAAGTCGCCCGAGGGCCTCCGACAAGGCTTAACGACTAATATCTATCAATATTAACCGGGACCAACAGCTTAACGTGCCCTCCGAAGCACGGAGATGCTTGTAAATAGACGTCACTTGTATGGTCAGAATGGTCACCCATCCCAAACATGACCGCGCCGTAGGTTGCTTAACTTTTGGTATCACTACCAAAGCGATGCAACCACTGCGCCACAAGCACCTCCTAAACCTAACCTAAACATTTTAGATATTAATGAAATTAGATATCACTCTTTTGGCTCTCCCACCGAAGAGCGAGAGGGAACATCCACCAAAGTTGCAATGCAATAAATCTATTGACTCTCAAACTAAGGTAAATCACCGGTTCGGTTATAATTAATTTAAGTTTATGTGCACGGATCAGGCTGCAGGCTGAACGGGTACAATCAGAAAGAAAAAATATTGGTACTTCATAAGACATAAAATTTATTTATATAGTTGATGGAATCAGGCGTTACTTTGCGGAAATCCATGACTAAAGCTGAATAAGAGGATTATTTTGCTTTAAATTTCCATCTTCTGTGTCACGTAGTGAGTTGTAGGTATTGTAAGTCCTGCAACTTCCGGTTCTATGTTTTTCAGGTGATTAAGTTGGATTTATTTTGGTTTCTGCGCTGGCGTCGTTTGGTGGAAATTTAAAGCAAAATAATCCTCTTTTTCAGCTTTAAATTTATTTATTTATGTCTGTAAATAGACTAAGAAGGGTAATTATTACACGTCCCAATAATAATAATAAGAAATCATTTATTTCAAGAAAACACTCATAGAAATATACACAATTACAAAGAGATATCTACACAGATACAAAAACATAAAAATACAAAAAACACCGTCAAATATGATCTGAATTTTGAATTGAATTGATTTTTTGTGTTAATTTACCTAATTTAAATTTGACATTACACTTATTATTATGGACATATGTATATCTGAAATAAAATGATTTTATTTTATTTATTTAAATTCATTATTCATTTAATAGGCAGTTTTTATGCCTCCTGCACACGATGCCGTCACCGTGCCGACGCCGCGCCGACGCCGCACAATTACACTGTAGATACGAGTCGCGCGAAGCTCGCCACCGCGCCGCCGCCGCGCCGCCACCGCGCCGACGCCGCAACCGCGCGCGTTCCCCTCCCTCCGTCTTCATTCCTTTTCCGACCGCTTACGAAAGTGCACGCCGCGAGATCGCACGTAACGCAAACATGTCTAATATAATGAAAAAAAAGAAGTTTGTGCTTGCTTACTATATGTATAGAAAATGGCAAAAAGAACGTCGAGTTAAAAAGTTGTGGGTTCATCCTATGCTGTTGGCACGGGAGCAATATGGTGAATTTCATACACTTTACGAAGATCTCCGAAAAGACGAGGTCAAGTTTTGTGATTATTTTCGAATGAATTACAAGACATTTGATAAATTATTAGATTTATTAAAGAACAAACTGCAACACACAAATACAAATATGCGAGCAAGTATATCTGCTAAGGAGAGATTGGTTGTTACATTAAGGTATAGTAATTATTCTTAATTATTCTTAGTAATTATTTAATCATTCTGATGTAATGTAGAAAAATCTAAATCAATCAAGCTTGAAGTAGATGGACTTGGGATGCTTTGTAATGAATCGTTTTCAATGCTATAACTCGAAGCCTGTGATTGAACTCTTGTACTGGGTCCAGCAGCAGTATTGTAACCGTAGTGTGCCGGGGTGTCCATTGCATCTGCTGTGCGTGAATGATGTGGAGCGCTATAACTATTTTTAAATTGAATATTTCTTATAATATTCAATACTTGATACTGGAATTCAACAATGTCTTCGTCTTTGAAGCGTTCCACGGTAGGAGCTATACCTTTAAAAAAAGACATCATTCTACTATCGTCATCTTTTTCTAACGATTCCATAAACTTAATCATTTTCTTATCTACAGGATTTATTTCTTCGTTTTTCTTTCTTTTGTTGACATTAGCAACTTCAGAATTTTTTTCTTCCGGCATGTTTGATCCAGATTGGGGTGGCCGTGTGGTAATTTTTTTCAAAAATTGTAAATTATCATAATATTGGTATTTATGTATTGGTTTTGCACCTGATCCAGATTTCGATTCACGCATCTTTTTGTCGCATTTCATCCACGCATCTCTTATATTCTTCCATTTTTGAGATATTATTTTACCTGAAATAATTAATATTAATAATCAATTTAATTTTTTTTATAATGTTTTTTCAATTGCAGGTATTTAGCAACCGGAACTTCATTAGCCGATCTTGAATATCGTTTTAGAATGGGAAAATCAACTTTAAGCGTAATCATACGAGAAGTGTGTTCTCTAATATGGTCTGAACTTTACCCAAAATATATGAAAATGCCATGTACGAACGATTGGCTAGAAATAGCAAATAAATTTGAAGTTTCTGCTAATTTCCCTCATTGTGTCGGTGCTGTAGATGGAAAGCACATCAGAGTAATTAAACCAAATAAAACTGGATCGATGTTTTTGAACTACAAACATTACTTCTCGATTGTATTGATGGCAGTCGCCGATTGTGACTACAATTTTATTTATATCAACGTCGGTGCTTATGGAAAGGATTGTGATTCAGGTGTTTTTAAAGATACAGCTTTCTGGCACAACATGATTAATAATACTTTGAACTTGCCAGGACCTGCTTCCTTACCTAATACAAACATTGTCATGCCATATGTATTCGTAGGCGATGAAGCATTTGCACTACATCAGAATTTACTGCGCCCATATAGTAGTCAACAGCTAGATGCAGAAAAGTCTGTTTTCAATTATCGGTTAACAAGAGCGAGACGATATGTAGAATGTACCTTTGGGATACTGGCTAATAAGTGGCGAATTTTTCATCGACCTTTAAATGTATCATTGGATTTGGCTGTTAATGTTGTGAAAGCTTGTTGTTTATTGCAAAATTTTATACACAAAGAGGAGGGCGTAAAAAGGGTGCAAGAAACTCTAAACGGGTGTGAATTAGAGGAGCTTTTACCATTTGATTCAACAGAAATGGTTCCTACAACAGCAAATGATATACGTGACAAATATAAAGAGTATTTCAATTCTGAATATGGCAGTGTATCATGGCAAAATAAATATTGTTAATATGTAGCACGAAACGTGTTTCTATCTAGCGGGAACACTCAAGCTACTACTGGTAGCAAGTGATTGCTTGTTTAATGTATATACCTACCACACAAAAATACTCTCCACACACTATATAATAATATATAGATGTACCCTCTGTTGCATCACGATTTAAATAAAAAACATACCTACTGATCGTGTCTTGTCCCAATGTTCCTTTAAGTCAGCTACTTACGTATATATTTTTTCGATTGGCCCCACTGCATAGAAACACATTAACAAGAAATAAATTTTATAAAGAGATACTTACCGTATTTATTTTTCTCCGTATCAGATAGCTCTGCAAAGTTCTCATTCATTATATGGCAGATCTCAAACCAAGCTTTTATACTTTTACGCTTGTCTTTATATATTTCCAAAGTTTTGTCCCATAATACTTCTCTGTCTTCCACTAAACTTATAAACGTATCGTAATCAAAACTTTCCATGGTAATTTTTTAAAAGTCACGCACGTGCACTTGCGTAAGCGGTCGGAAAAGGAATGAAGACGGAGGGAGGGGAACGCGCGCGGTTGCGGCGTCGGCGCGGTGGCGGCGCGGTGGCGAGCTTCGCGCGACTCGTATCTACAGTGTAATTGTGCGGCGTCGGCGCGGCGTCGGCACGGTGACGGCATCGTGTGCAGGAGGCCTTAAGATTAGAGTTAAATGTAATTGTTTTGCCATATTTTGCCATACACCCTATCTTAGCTTCGAGAAAATATGTGGGCTCGTGCCGAGAAGAAGCTACGTAAGAAACTCCATCACAAGAATGCGAAAGTTGATACGGCTTAAAGTTAACCCCAAGTTGTACATTAAAAAAATTACACGTAATTTAGAGGTATACACCAATAGACATGATGAAACCTATCGTAAATATTTGACCTCTATGAAGCTAGTACAACCAATTTATTTCCAAAAAGCTGAAGAAACCATTATTTATTTACATAGAATTCAATTAAATATTCAGTCAATTGACTTTGATTTCTGATAATAAATTATGACGTCAAATTATAGTATTCCCGTCCAAAATGTTTGAAGGCAGATGTATGGCAGTTTTGACAGATGATAAAAAATATGTCAACGATTGGTGGTGTGTCATCTAGCCTATTTTGATGGGACTTGTGTCATCATCCTTTCTTTGATAGGGCAATAAGGTTAGCTTCGTTCAATAATGTTAAAATTTCCTGATTATATTATTTTTTTCGTAATACATAGCCCGAAATTACATAACTTCGTCAACAAACGTCTGCCAGCATCACCCGCCTGGGAAGAAGTAAGATCTTTAGGATGCTGCGGCGATATTCCGTCCAACCCGGCTGCAGAGACAGTCTTAGTCTACAACCATTTTTTTAAAATAAATATCTTTATTTACGTAATCAAATACAATCTTAAGAATAACAAGATGATGTAGTCTCCTATTAGGCATTACAGAATGCCTGTATCAGGAGGCCACGCTCTTCTATGACGGTACAAATTACGTAACTAATCTCTTAGTCTACTAAATAATTTTTTAACCACCAACGAAAAAAGGGGTGTTATAAGTTTCATCTCTATCTATGTCTGTGTTTTATGTGTTTTTGTGTGTGGTTCTATCTGTGGCATTGTAGCTCCTGAAAGGATGGACTAAATCTTGGTGCTTGTGGCGCAGTGGTTGCAGCGCTTTGGTAGTGATACCAAAAGTTAAGCAACCTAAGGCGCGGTCATGTTCGGGATGGGTGACCATTCTGACCATTTAAGTGACGCCTATTTACAAGCATCTCAGTGCTTCGGAAGGCACGTTAAGCGGTTGGTCCCGGTTAATATTGATAGATATTAGTCGTTAAACCTAGTCAGAGGCCCTCAGGCGGTTTAATAACATCTGACAGTAAGGTTGGTCACTTACCTTACACGCACCCATCCACCGCACCGCACTGAGCCCGCGTGGTGGACCACCTCATAGTTGAGGTGCAGCCTGTGCCCAGCTTATATGTATAGGCTGATTAGATTATTGGCTATGGCTCGTTAAAGTCCATCCGTCCCTGAAACCTCACCACCTGTTTTCCTTGTTCATTCGGGGATTTTTTTAACTCGAAAGTTTATTCATTTAAAACTTTATTGCACAAGAATAATGTACAAAGGGTGGACTAAATAATGCCAAAAGCATTTTGTGCCAGTCAATTTCAAGGTCATGCAGAAAGAAGGCTATGGGTGCAGTGAAAATTAAATGAGAAATATAAATTGTGGTTAATAACGCAAAAGTATATAAACATAATGGTATATAGATATAGAATATCATTAAATCAATGAATAAAAGTAAATATTAAATTATCTATCTATATATATAAAAATGAAACCCGTTTTCCTTGGTCACGGCATCACGCGTGTATGGCTGGACCGATTTCACTAATTCTTTTTTTGTTGTATTTGTTATTATTAGGAGAAGGTTCTTACGGAAAAAAATATAAAGAAAATCTCTCAGAAATATTGAAAAATATACATATTTGCATATTTTAAAAAACGCGCGTAACTAATGTCAATGTCATTCGATGACATTATTCAATCATTGCAACGCTAAGGCGGTACGAAGTTCGCCGGGTCAGCTAGTATTATAATATAATATACAAAATTAATTTTGTAATATTCGCATCAAAGACATCTGTACCCGACTGTACTTTATGATGTAGAAAGTGGTACAGTCAATCGCGCGGACGTTTCCCTGCGGCTAATTACTGCCTGTGGGCCGAACCAGATTGTAACATGCCCTAGTGGTACCTGAGTGGTGGAGTTGCCCCTTTATAACTGTGCTATGCACAAAGCATAACCCAGGTTTTAACATTAGCAAGAAAATATTGTTCTCAAATTTACGCGAATACTACAAATTTTAAATGATACACCTTTTTAAAGGATTTTTTCCGTCGAAAAAATGCCATTTATTTTTTTCCATGTCCGTTTCGCACCTCTTTCATCGTTTGGGATCCAAGTTGAACAATAAGGAATAAATGTTTGAGTACAATCGAAGGCTATGAGCTTGATTTGCGTGAAGAATCAAGATAACTTTTATAGTGGGTATATATATCTCTAATACTTAATTTGAACGAGTTACCATCGATTTCAAAATGACACATACATATACCTATGTACATATAATTTCAATTATAAAATATTGTCCTACTATTATTATTATGCTAAATACTATTGTTAAAATGTAAATACTTCATATAAGTACCTGAAAAGGTGAAACATAGAGCTCGCATTTAAACAACCCACAACCTCTGTATGTACCTATGTTTATGAAGGAATAAATGATTATGATTATTATGATTATGACACGCCTATCGTGCTTAACGCCATACGCATAAGAAAGCGATGGCTCGACACGCGTGCCATCCGCCACGAATTGATTATTTTTTATTTTAATTTAATTAAAAACAAGACGTTTTACATAGTCCGACGCCCAAACACTCTGGATCTTGTTGTCTGAACAATAAATGTTAATTTTTTTATTTTTATTTTAAGTCTTAGTACGTCACCAAACAAAAGGAAAAGTCGCGGAAAAACCCAAAGCAATACCTAATCTACCTTACAATTTACTTTAAAAACCTTATCACCCCGCGCCCAACCTTTGTGCAATAGGGCAAGCCGCAACGCCTTGGGGCGTGCTGTTGACACTACCTATGAGTCCAATGACTAATTGAAGTGGAATGTGTCAATTGGTTACTAATGATAGTGCCCTACTGTGTAGGTAATCCTTTTTTTGACGTGACAACGTGTTATAATTCGATGGAGCCGGCTGCACGCACCAAAAAACATGACGCATGCGGCGTTACCTCGCTCTGAGGCGTTCCATTCAAGGCTTGAAGTGCAAGCGAGAGCGCGGAACGAGAGAGAGAACAACGTGATGAAAGACGATGTCACGTTCAACAATCGTCAGTAAGCCGACTTTATAGACAACCCTTTTTTTTAAATACATCAAATACATCCTTCTGACTCCGTGTTAAGTTGCTTAAGCACTTGTGTTACAGATATCAGAATCAACAGTGGTATTAAAAATAAACTTAAATAAATACATATAACACGCAGACCAGTACAAACAGAAATGTTCATGCACACAAATGTTTGTACAGTGCGGGGATCGAACCCGCGACCTCTAGTTTGTTTATGCTATCGACTTGAGCAATCCCATTCGTACGATCAAACTACAATGTGACGAATCGAGAGTGCTGTGAGCGACTGTCCCTGTAAAAACGTGGTGTCTGAGTCTGGTTTTGATGTCACTCGCACCGTCAAAACAGATTTATTTATTTAAGCTTTAAGCTTGCAAAACAAAACTTTGTACAAAAGGTGGCCTTAACGCCGTAGGGCATTCTCTACCGGTCCTGCCTTTGGGCTAAGCAGACATGATTAGTGGGCGGTGCGACAAAATAAATAAAGTAGAAAAAACACAAAAATAATAAAACCAATAATGAAATACCGATATATATAAAATATACAATCTATATATATATAAGGTTACATATACAGATAGCTTCGCAAGACCGATGTGCATAAACTTCCAGAAGCGTGCTAGTTCTAAGGCATCGTTCACACCTAACGGATTGTCTGCCGCCGATTGCGAGTATGTTCTCTGTTATACGAGGCAAACTAAAATCCGCTGCGATGCGTCCGATGCGGGTCTGTGGACGCTTACATTTAGGGGCCTGTCGTTCAAAAAAGCTATGTTCTATTAAACTAAATTAAAATTAAAATTCATTTTAATTTGTGACCATTCAAAATATATTCATAATTAAATTATATAAATAAATAACAGTGAGTAACAGTGAACGGAAAAACATAAGGAAAATTAACTTTTTTGTTTGTATGTTCTATGCCAAGGTATAGTTGCTTGTAGGTAACATTTAGGATGCCTCGTCCTAGCCATCAGCACCCCGGAGGAAGGTCTTTTTTTAATTCTTTTATTTGGGATAGGTTTGCTCTTGACCCAAGACTTAGCCCGACGAGGCAAAGACTGAGTCTACGATGGAGCGAGCTCGCCTAGAAGATGCCTGTTCACTCTAGCTTTGAAGATTCCTAGGTCGCACAAAATGTTGTGTTGTCGGTCTATTAGCGAATCGGTTATCAAGTCGACTCGTGCAGCACTATCGAGCTACGGACAACACTAGAATGTCGTGGACATTCGGGAATCTCGCCACTCACTTCGCTAGTCTATGGACAGATCGCAAGGAGCGAAGGCCTCTCCGTACGCCATCACAAGCGCAAGCCTAACGGTGGCAAGCACGACAGCGAGCGCTAATACGGCTCCATTGGCTAGATGGCGCTGTAAGCCTAGTACCGTACATGAACCGCGGCATATAAGATTTAGATTTTGAATAATATAGATAGACAAATCAAGATGATGTCTATCGGACCTTGGTCCCCGACCACAACACCCGGTCGGTAGGAAGCGCTTCCCTTTAGCTTGCTAACTCTCCTTCCTAATCTGTTGCGCCAAATATGTTTATCTAGAAGTTATGTGTTGAATTATTAATATCACCATGCGTGACCGGGACGAATGAGATTTGAAAGAATTCCCGTCATACATCTTTCAGGACTCCTAAACGGGTATTTATACCACTTAGGAGACTTGTCAAGACGTGCCTCTATGTCCGCGTGTCATTTTGGGCATTTGTTCTATGTTTCGCTACTGCTTTACCTTCTATCTATACTGTGCTTCGGTTTTCAAAGTGGGACTCTGGGCTTGGCGTATGGTGGCGAAATATGGGTATTTATTTAGGTATTTAAGCTTCATTTCGCAACCAAACTTACTTTCGGTTCTTTTTATCTGAACCCTTTGTTATTTTGTAGGTTGCGACTTGCGATAACTTTTTTCTGTATTAGTTTCAAAGGCATCGTTTGCCATATAATTTTACCAAAGGCAAAAGGACACAAGATATTTAGTGCAAGGACAAGCTGTTTAAAATGGGAGATGGTGGAAAAATTAAAAAAAAAATTGATGCCTACATGCAGATAGCTACAATAATGTAGGCATCCGCTAAGAAAAGATTTCCCGAAATTCCTACGGGAACGGAAAATATACGCAGACGAGTTGCGAGCGAACGCTAGTTACAAATACTCGTACACTGAAATATTTTTCTGTTATTGGGTGTTATACGTATTTAATTAAGTTTCTTTGTAATACCACTGTTGATTCTGATATCTGTAACACAGGTGCTTAAGCTACTTACCACAGCGCGGCGTAAGATCAATGTATGTGATGTTGTTGTATATTTTATTATTAATATTAATTACTTCTTGTCCGACTAGTATAAATTAGGCCGATTAGCGAAATAACGATGAAAGATGGGATAAGATGAGAAAGAGAGTATATAAATTTTATTGGTTACAATTTAAATATGACGATAAACTTTTAACATGTTTAAGACAGTTTCAGAGAAAAATGTGCTTGAATTAGACCTGGCTTGAGATAGGCTCATCATTATAGACAGACATGTTTTTAAAGAGCGGAAGCGAACCCGCGAAGTCTTGGTCTTCTAGTCTACTTCTTAACCATTACAACAAAGTTGTCTTCAAATATTAAAAAAAATAACTTACATATTTGTAAAAAAAAGGACCAAGGATGTAAAACATATAACACACAAGAGATAAGCAAACTGGAATGTCTTGAACTTAATTCGCGCTTTGCCCGTGACCAAGTACCTTTTGTGCGTTAGGCTTAGAACACACACACTCGATCAATCCATTGGCACTGACACAAAAAATCATTCCGTGAAACGAAACCTCTGTGACTTTAACTCACTACTCAGACAGCACGTGGGCTTTGTACGTGAACGTGGATATCTTATACAGGGTGTAAAAAAAACCTTAACGAAGCCGAATACCACATATTCTACCAATTGTTACGATCATTTTTTTCCTTTACACCATACCTGGGAAGTTAACGGTTACTGAGATATTGATGGTTAAAGTTTGAAAAAAAAATCGATGATTTTAACAGAAATGACTTCTGTCCGTTTTAACTTAAGTTTATTCCAAAGAAACATGATACAAATTTTCACTAGTTCTTTCATAAAAAGCCTCTAAATGGCACACTCCGCAATGAACAGCGCACACTCGAACCGAACCGCGTCGCGGCGGCGTAAAGCAACACGCCCCGCGGTGACTTTTCTGCGTACGCAGTAGAATTACATTATTTTTTTTGATGTCAAAAATAATAGTTGTTTCCCAGCCAAAATTTCTTTTTTATACGATTTGGTTTGATGTACTGAACGCGTGGTTGACGGCTTCGTTAAGGTTTTTTTACACCCTGTATATAAAATTCTCGCGTCACAATGTTCGTTCCCGTACTCCTCCGAAACGGCTTGACAGATTGTCATGAAATTTTTTGAGCATATTTAGTAGGTCTGAGAATCGGCTACGATCTATTTTTCAAACCCCTCAGTGTTAAGGATCGTCCACAATAATTTATATGGCAAAACAACGTTTGCCGGGTCAGCTAGTAATAGCAATATTATTCAATTTATATGTTTGATATTTGGCGACCGCGCCCGCGAGTCTACGGAAACAAACACCTGGAGGTTTCTCCAAAAGTCTAGGTGGAAACCTGTAGGACTCCTATTCCACTAACAAAATTTAGCTAAACAGAATCCAAGCTTTTTACTCTACTGTGATATAAATTCTTTGTACTCAGAAATCATTTTCTCTTTTTTAGTTAGCAATAAAAGCGTGGTTTTTTAGATTTTTCAAAAAAAAATTACGTGTTATCCTTTCAACGCGCGCATTATTTGGCGTCTTTAAATCATTTCTTGGTAAAACACATTAGTGTACAACTGCCTCTTGGTAAAACACCTGAAGTGTACAACTGCCTTTTAGACTTACTTTGATTTAATTCAATTTGTATGACTTGATAAATGAGCCGACCTTCTTAAAAAGGATGTATGTGACGGTCATGGTCATTTGTACATACATAAGTACATTTAAGTGTCAATGTTGTTAGTTATACACACACATACTTAAGATCAAGACTGACAAGTTAAGATCTTAAGAGTATTTTTAGATTTTTTGGTCTGGTTTGCATTTTAAACGATTACATGGGTTATCATGACATGACTGCATAAAGTGTGGTCCTGCCCTCATAATTTGTCTATGGGCGAAAGTTCTCCAATCTAAAGAACCTTACTTACCCAACGTCTATCAATAAATATAAATAAATATACAACAACATCACATACATTGATATGACTCCGTGGTAGGTAGCTTAAGCACTTGTGTTACAGATATCAGAATCAACAGTGGTATTACAAATAAACTTAAATAAATACATATAACACCCAGACCAGTACAAACAGACATGTTCATGCACACAAATGTTTGTACAGTGCGGGGATCGAACCCGCGACCTCTTGGTAAATAGTCAACTTCTTGACCATTACACCAAAGTGGTCGTCAAATGTATGTGATGTTGTCCTTAGATGGTTCGAACTCAAAACTCAACCCATCCATTCGACTATTGCAAAAATCACTATGCAAATCGTTGCTCAAATATTTTGTTTACTTTAAGCAACGTGAGCGAACAGACAAAGACAGCTATTAAGATGGAGGGAGAAAGGCGGTTTGCTTCTGTAGTACGCACGGACGGGTTCATGCAAGATGTGACGTCGAGAAGTATTATTTTTTTGTTGTGACTTGAATTGATCAACATTAGGATTATATAGACTTGACTATGCTGAAATTCATGTCGCAAAACCTACAGCTCACTATGATTTTGAGGAAAAAAAAATCTTTTTCGTCACAATTTGCCCAACGATTGGCATAAATAACCGTCTAATGAATCCACAAAAAATGTCATGAAGTATACTATTATCTTATTTCACATGACGTGAACATTAACCACAGGTATATTTATATCTATACTAATATGATAAAAATTGGATTGTTTGTTTGAATGGAATAGGCTCTACTGAACTGATCTTAAAAATGTTTAATCATCATCCCTTTTTTTTTGGGATAGGTTTGCTCTTGACCCAAGACTAAGCCCAAAGAGGCTTAGTCTACGATGGATCGCCTAGAAGACGCCTGTTCACTCTAGCTTTGAAAATTCCTAGTTTGTAATTGCAGAGAAACACTAACGCAGGTAGTGAGTTCCACTCTTTTGCAGTGCGTATCAGGAATGTAGATGAGAAGGGCTTGGTTTGTATCAGTGAAACATCGACACGGTACGGATTGATCCCTGATGAACATATTGTATGTTTCTCTCACATTCTCATCAGCCTATATAAGTCCCACTGCTGGGCACAGGCCTCACCTCAACTATGAGGTGGTGCGAGCCATACTCCACCACGCGGGCTCAGTGCGGATTGGTGGAGGGGTTGTGTGTGAGGTAAGTGACCAACCTTACTGTCAGATGTTATTAAGCCGCCCGAGGGCCTCTGACTAGGCTTTACGACTAATATCTATCGATATTAACCGGGACCAACCGCTTAACGTGCCTTCCGAAGCACGGAGATGCTTGTAAATAGAATCATAATGGTCACCCATCCCAAACATGACCGCGCCTTAGGTTGCTTAGCTTTTGGTATCAATATCAAAGCTCTGCAACCACTGCGCCACAAGCACCTCCATTGTATGTTTATATATAAAAAATAATTATTGTCCGTGCGAAGCAGGGACGGGCCGCTAGTTATACAAAATCCATAAAATTATTACGATTTATTTTATGCGCTTGTGATACGGGAGATTTTGCAAAAAAAACCTAACCTGATATGCTGGCTATACTGTACATAAATAAAAATGATTTCGGTAATACACCATTGTTACGTTATAATTATTATAACACAAAGTGAAAGATACGAGTATGATTTTCGAACTGATAAAATATTTCGTACGTGACATTTAGCTATTTTCCTAATATTGTGACAGTAATACTCACAGCTCATTTATGAAACATAACTATTGTAGAGAGATTCATCCACCACGTATACCCTAATTTAAGTTAAAAAAAATAGTGTTTTTTTTTCTATGTTAGATTTTTATTTTATTTATTTATCATTTTAATAAAGAGACAGAAATTTGGATTATCAGCATCTCGTCGTACAAATCTCGTCGTATAGTCGTACAAAAAGGAGTCTGAAGTAATATTCATGAGATAGTTAGTACGTAGTGTAAACGTTAAATTTATAAGGATACTAACAAAGTCTAGGGAAAATGATAAGAAATCTATGTCTAATCGCTTATCGTAGAAATATTTAGGCAAGTTTGGTCATAGGCATAGTTTATCACAGGACGAAGCAATAAATATGACATGTAATGTGACTGTTCACATGTATGGTCCAAAAATAAGCAGGAGAAACTTATTTTTACAATGGAATGTTACGTGGTATAAAATACAAATATATTATCAAGTGAAAGATAAAAATTAAAAACTTTTCTATAGAAAGTAATAAAAAATATATGTGTTATTCTTTTTAATTTTATTTGTGGCGACAATTTAGAAACTAAATGTTAATAGCGCGACAAGTAGTTAGTATACGACCGTCCCTACCGAAAAAAAAAGCGTTTGCTCTTGAATAACTTGATAAACAGTTAAACGCTTGTTAAATAGCTGAAAAGGTGTTTCATTCGGATGTTGTAGGTATCTAACCGCAAAAGTGATGAATCATAGCTGGCTGCAGCCTAAAGAGCACTTAAAGAAATTCGGACCGAGGAGTAAGTGTACCGGTAGCTCAATTGGTAGAACTATCGCCCGGCTTGCGAGAGATGCGGGTTTGAATCCCGCCTAAGGCAGTCCGAATTCAATCTTTAGGTGTGATTTAGCTTCAACTTGATAAAGCCTAAATAGTAAAATATAACTTGCCTATGGTGGAGCTATGTATTGCACCAAACGGAAACGCGAAACATCAAAAAGACCGCAGCGCTCATATCAAACAAAGCTTCTTATCTAGCACACGCACAGTTACTGCGAAACGAATTACTTGTAACAAAAACACATGAGTGATAATTACTCACTCACTAAAATAGCCGGTTTTTATCCTTACCCCCTAAAACCTTTGACTGAAATCTAAGAAATTTCTAGTTTTATAGAACCTCCGAAAGCTTTTAGTTTAAAAACTCGCTGTAAATTACTTTCTGTAATGCCTGACACCTATCTGAGTAAAGTGGTTTTTCAAAACCTCTGAACATAAATAAGTTGGATTCAACCTCAGAATATGCACAAAATCCATGTTAGTGAACTGCCGAAACTATTTGGTAAATAAAAAGATTCCAATTCAAAGACGGTGTATTCTACGTGAAAAAAAGATTTGTGTTAAAAAAAAACCGGTCAAGTGCATGTCGGACCACGCATAAAGTAGGGTTCCGTAGTCAATTTTGGCACCGCGCTGTTTTGCATTTCTTGCATCATCACCATCTCCCTAGCCGTCAATGTCATCATTGTAAAGCATATATTTTTATATTATTTATAATTTCGAAAGTATTCATCACAGGATACCCGAAACATTTTAAATAAGAATTTTTGTGCCTGTTTCTTTACGTGAGAGATTTGAAGTTTATAGGTCCAAGACTTTAGAAATTACAGGGGGGGGGACACCGTGTAAACGACTTTGGCGGGCTATAACTCGCAAATGGTAAAGCTGATAAAAAAGTGTTGTATCGAAACCCTATCTTATTTTCATAGTCATTTTTAACGATACCCCACACAAGGGGGTGCACTCAAAAATAATAATTCACCCCCATCTACATGTATAGGGAGGAGGTACCCTTAAAAAGGAGTCTTTTAAATTTTTCGTATGTTTAAAAATGAGATCTATATGTGAAGTATCCTCGAACCAAGTTACATGCAAATCAGTCCATAAACGTAGAAGATATTCTGCTGTGACAGACTAGGACGAACAGAACGATCTTATAAGGGTTATCCTTGTCGGACTACGGAACCCTGAAAACACTTTGGGAATAATATTATGCTTTTATCGCAAGTTCAATTTGATGCATTTAGCCATAATCACTTCTTGTCTGATGGCATGAATGGTGATCCATCGAAAATTGTTAAAAACACTTTTAAATAAGTTTTACTCCAAATGGTCTTAAACTAAAAGATAAATCACAACTTACCTTTACGTTTCACAATCATTATCTCGAAAACTTTCGATTTTTCACCTTACTAACCTAATACCATTTACTCAACCGGAAACTTATACGCTTTTTCAAATATTTCCAACAAATGCCGATAAGAAAAGCGACCGGAAAGTGTTAAACTTTGATTAAAATAAAAATAGGAAGATGCCACCTGGCGTTCGAATCGAATATGGATGGAAATTATTGTGCGATTGTGTGCGACACCTAAGCGAACCATCTGATAGCGGTGATGCTTCATCTTGCTCGCTAACCACCTATTAGCATTATGATATCTCTTTTGTTGCTTCGTCTTGGTTGATCGCACCTGTTGGTGTCATTCTCTATCTCTTTTGCTATAGGTGATTTTCGCATCTTGAACGCTTAATGTGATGGTCTCCCAGCTGATTTCGGCCACGGCGGCCAATCTCATCAGAGATCAGACAACTGCGCAGGAGATATCACAAGTGCACTCACTCGTAACATATCTTTTATTTTCTTTTTCTCTTTCATCTCTCATCAGCCTATACACGTCCCACTACTGGGCACAGGCCTCAACTATGATGTGGTACGAGCCAAAGTCCTCATCCTAGTAAATAACAATATCTTTAACCCGAAGGTTGTCTGGAAGAGATCGCTCTCAGCGATAAGACCGCCTAAATCTTGCATCTTTCTTTGTACGTTGATTTTGTATTATTTTTGTGGTGTGCAATAAAGTGTTTTCTCTCTATCTATCTACTTCACCACGCGGGCTCAGTGCGGATTGGTGGAGGGGTTTTTAGGTAAGTGACCAACCTTTCTGTAAGATGTTATTAAGCCGCCCGAGGGCCTCTGATCAGGCTTAACGACTAAAAAACGTCACTTATATGGTAAGAATGGTCACCCATACTAAACCTGCCCGCGCGTTAGGTTGCTTAACTTTTGGTATCACTACCAAAGCATTGCCAAGACTGCGCCACAAGCACCCCATTTTTTTTATCAAAGACAAAAATACAGAATTACTCATTGCGGCATAACGCCATCCGCCATTGATCGGGTGTAAAAGACAGGTGCGTGAGCGCAACACTCAGTGTCCGTTTGGATGTCACAGAGAACGCACGTCCGATCGTGTTCCGAAACTTTAAAATAATCGCGATTTCGTGTCTTGTGATTGGATAATATATTTTTTGTGTGTTTGCCAACTGTGCTCGTGATTGTGGTTTACATAATTTCTGTTACTCGGACACAAATTTTTAAAGTAAGTTCGTTGTAAGCTTAATTCTGCATTTTATAAAGTACGTATAGTATGTATAGAATTCAACTTAATCGGCCACTAGAAAGAGGATAAAATTTAGCTTGCAAGATTTGATTACAGACAAACACGGGACAGGTGAAGCTAAATAAAAGTTTGTAAAAAGAGCAAAAGTTTTAAAAGTCACCTTTGTGAATTAATGAAGGAAAAATACAGCGGATGTGGACACACACTTAAATTGTAAATAAAAAAGGTTTTGGCATCAGCCAGTCGATAAAAATGTAAATACTTAAAAACACTTGACCCATACTTTAAGAAAAGCAACATCATTATTTTATTATAAATATAAAATGAAGATTAGATAAGTGTTAAAAATTGTGTTTTGTATTATCCGTATATATTTTTCTCAAATTCCTCCTTCCTGTTAATTAAATGTTCCTTTAAGCGAAGGTTGTCTGGAAGAGATCGCTAAAAGCGTTAAGACTCTTTGTTAAAGTTAAGATTCTTTGTTAAACTTGTCTGTAATTTTTTGTTTTGTGTTGTACAATAAAGTGTTAATCTATCTATCTATTAGAGCTTTTTAGATTGCACTTGTAATGTACAAATTTCTTATTATAGACACGAAATTATTTTGTTTAAACTTTTAGTTAATGTATGTTAGTAACAGTTTTAAATACGTTTTTTCTTCAACCATACTTACATCTCCACCGATCTCTATCAGTCCCTTGCGAAGGCTACTTAATCGCAACTCCATCGCTTTTTGGGTCTACCTCTATGACAATGTCAGCTGGTACCAATAAAACAAGTGTCACATTTTATTTTATTTATTTACTAAATATTGTTATCTAGTATTTATGTATTCCAAACCGTTATCCTACTCCGATAGCACCGGCTAACGCTTAGTTTGGGGCTAGGTAATTGGTGTGTTTATTGAAAATAAAATATATTTATAGACATACAACTTCGAGAATTTAGCATTGAAAGGTTAAAACGAATTAACCGTTACTAAATTAAAGATTCAGATTTAAATTCATATAGACATCAAACATTTAAAAACTTAATTTATCACATTCAATTCGTTTAGTCTGTATTCTCCGAAAATTTTATTTGAAGCAAATAGTTCATACTGTAGTTGTATGGAAAACTTTTTATTTTTTGTCATTCAACATTCAACATTCATAAGAATCCAGTTCCATTATTTGAAAAAAAAATCAAATAATTTTGATTTGCTTCGGTGATTGTACTAACTTTAAATGAATAAGAAAACATACAACCACCACGTTTTTGTCTTGACAAAATCGTTATTTAAAAAAAAACAATAACTTATATATAACAATTACATATGCTTTAACGAACTGGTGTTATAATCTGACTCATACATAATATTATAACAAAGGTTGTATGGGTTGACATTTTATTGACAAGCTATCATATGGTTTTCAGTCTGTCACAAGCTGTTCCTTAAACATTAACCTATGTGAAGCTCGATCAAACATCGAGTCGACTCCAAACTTGATGTCAGTCACATGACGTATAAAAATCTTCTCATAAATGTATATAAAATTTGACGACCGTTTGGTGCAGTTTTAGAAGTCCGACATGTAGACCACATGTCGGACTTCTAAAACCAAGGGTCGCGGGTTCGATCCCCGCACAGAACAAGCATATGTGTGCTTGAACATGTGTGTTTGTACTGGTCTGGGTGTTTTCTATGTATAATATGTATTTATTTACAAAAAAAGTATTTAAGTATGTTTATCCGTTGTCTAGTACCCATAACACAAGCCTCGTAGCTTAATTTGGGACTAGAGAATTGGTATGATTGTTGCGTTAAAAAAAATTTTGACTCATTTTAGTCTTGAAATATTCGTGGAAGTCCAGGGAAGTTTTAAACGATGAAAAAATATGGAAAATAGGAAAAACAGCGGGCGTCTGCCGGGTACACTAGTGAATAATAAATAGTTTCCTAGTTAAGTTACTATATTTTTAGCATTATCCATTCAAATTTCTTTACAATGTAAAATTTAAACACACCTACGGACAGCTACAGGCGGGACTCGAACCCGCATCTCTCGCAAACCGGGCGATTGCTCTTCCAATTGAGCTACCTTGACACTAACTCATCGGTCCGAATTTCTTAAATTTGCTCCATAGGCTACAATTATCACAGTTCAGCAATGTTTTTACGAGTATTCGTATAGAGTTATTAACCACATTAAAAGAAACTCATTTCAAATAATTAATTAACATGTAAATGTTATGTTAATTATACATCATACAAAACGTAATAAATAACCTTGCTAAAATACATAAATTGTATATGCAATTTTAAGACATAAATTACAATGTGCCAACATAAAAAATAGCAACAAAACATAATTATACGAAATACAGGTTTTTTACTATCGCATATAACTGTTAGGTTATTTTATTTGATTAAAAAAAACAGTCTAAAAATATATTTTTAATGATAAGCATTCACGTTGCAAACCTTCATATTTTAATTAATAAATATCATATTTATATTTCAAATTTTCTCAAATGCATAAATGTATTGATATCTGCAGCTTAACTTTCAAATTAACATAGGCGGGACTCGAACCCGCAACTCTCACAAGCCTTAAAACTTTAAGACGTTAAATTTTAGAACTCATTAAGTGTATTTTAATAATAAAGAGTATTCATAATAATTAATTTAAGATACGTATGATAGCGGAGATGGACAACTGTACAAAAGTAATAGTTCCCTTCCTTGAAATGAGACACATTTGTTACAGATTACACTCGATACATTTTGTTTTAACCTGACGTTCGGACTCTTTTCAGTGTCCGTAGTCACAGGTAGACTATCTGTGACCACGTCTCATTTCAATGCCTACTGTCCGCGTAAACCGAAGAAACAAATAAGTTCCCTTCCTCATACATGAATCTACACTTCTACACTATACCATTTTAAAGAGGAAAGATTTGACTGTTTGTTTGAATAAAAGAGGCACCGAAAAAACAAGATCAATTTCTAAAAATATTTTATCATTACAATCCTACATTAACCCTGATGAACATAGGCTACATTTTGCTTAATTTCTAATATATACGAACTCCATGCGGGCGAAGCCGCTAGCGGGAAGCTAGTCGTTTTCATAAAAAATAAATAATATACAATTCATAAATAACTTTCAACTACAGCGTACTGATCTCGTTAAAGCACTCTTAATCAGACATAAAAAGATTTCAATATACCCTGTAGTATACCAATGGTAAACTAAACTGGTTACTATGTGGCATGACATTGTCCATTTTTAGAAATCCAGACCATTAAAAATCTGTAACCTAAAAACCGGTTTAGATTCAAGTAACATACTGTCAAGTGCTGCTATTCAAGAGAATTGCATTAACGGTTCTGCATTAACAATCGTTAAGAAACCTAAAAAAATAAACAAAAAAAACCGGTCAAGTGCGAGTTGGACTCGCGCACCGAGGGTTCCGTACAAACCTGTAGATAAGGACTTTGAAATTTTCAAAATTGTCAAAAATATTTTTTTTTATATGATGAAACTGAAAATTTACGGTTTTCGTAATTTTTCCTATATCTGTACTATAAGACGTGAATTCGTATTAAATTTCAAGATCCTAAGTTTACGGGAAGTAACCTTTAGGTTTTGATTCCCGTGCGAGTTTCGAAAATTTGCGGAAATTTGAGGCCTAAATGGCTGTATCTTTTGATTGCGTTGGCTTAGAAGGTTGATTTTTCTACAGCTTCCAGAGACAGTAGACTTAAGTATCATATAGAAATTTCAGTTTGATACTTCCACGCGTTCCTGAGAAAAACGGTCTTGACAGACGGACGGACGGACGGACAAAGTGATCTTATAAGGGTTTAGTTTTTTCCTTTTGAGGTACGGAACCCTAAAAACAGTTTTTTTCGAACATCGAACAAGTTTTTATAATTAAATTGTGAATTGTCATCGGAACGATTGTCAAGATGACGACAAAAAGAATTACTATTTTCTAAACAAACACAAGAGAGAAGAAATAAATAAGTAAGTACAACGAGCATCGTAAAAAATTTCAACACACCAATAGCGCGGAACAAGAAATATGAAGAAATATTTTGTATTAACATAAAAAAAATGACGAAATATCCGGTATACGAAACACTGCTTTATGTTTTAACCATTTGTTACATAAAGTAATGTTATTATATGTTCGCTGTTAAACGCTCAAACTACAAGTTGGTAAATTAAAAAAAAAATTAATTAAGAAAGTTTTTTTATTATTATAATTTTTAGGAGTTGGTAAATTGTAACTTTTGGCTATAGCCCTTTATCTATACATATAATAAGACTGTAAAAGATCGATTTCTGTACATTGAAGATTTTTATGAAAAATTGTTACAGGGGGTCTTAATTACCGTAATAGAAGCCAAAACAACAATTTTTTAAATTTTTGTCTGTCTGTCTGTCTGTCTGTCTGTTTGTCCGGGCTAATCTCAGAATCTACTGGACCGATTTTGACGGGACTTTTTTTATTTGACTCAGTATCACCTGGAGAGTAAACTGGGATATAAATAATCACGCCGATGAACTTAGGGGGCAGGCAGGAAATTGAATATCAGAATCTACTAAACCGATTTTAATGGGACTTTTTTTTATTTGACTCAACATTACTTGGAAGGTAAAGAAGGATAGAAATAATATTACATATGATAAATTCTGCCCCCAAAGGGATAAAATAGGGGTTGCGAATTTGTATGAAGCCCGGTCGCAAAAAACTAACATCCACGCGGACGAAGTCGCGGGCGGCCGCTAGTTATACATAAAGCAAGGGCTGCTTAGTAAGTAACCGTGCCGTGGTAAGTAGCTTAAGCACTTGTGTTACAGATATCAGAATCAACAGTGGCATTACAAATAAACTTAAATAAATACATATTAAACTAAGACCAGTAAAAACAGACATGATCATGCACACAAATGTTTGTACAGTGCGGGGATTGAACCAGCGACCACTTGGTCAATAGTCAACTTCTTGACCATTACACCAAAGTAGTCGTTTAAAATTCATACCCGACGACTTTACAGACTAAAAACACCTCAGCTAAACTCTATTAGAAGGTACTCTAATGAGATTTTAGATATAGGCAAATGAACGGGAAACTAGTTATTAGAAAAATATAAAATAAACAAAATTACAAACAAATAATACATAATAGCAGGATCTAAAAGGCACTTACTTCGCGATTATCATAGTAATTAAACGTCATACAGCGTGGTCAAGTGTCAATGTCAGACTGTATGTCAAGAACGCATACCCACAATCAGACATAGCATAAATTACACTTAGTAAACGAATAAAATTGAATAATATTTATATTACTAGCTGACCCGGCATACGTTGTTTTGACATACACATTATTGTGGACAACAGTTATCACTAAGGGGTATGAAAAATAGATGTTGGCCGATTCTCAGACGTACTACCTACCTACCAATGTGCTCACAAAATTTCATAAGAATCAGTCAAGCCGTTTGGGAGGAGTACGGGAACGAACAAACTGAACGACAATACACGGGGGCTGTACTCCCTTTCCTTGATTCGCAATAGGCATGATGACACCTATCTTAAATATTTTCATGACCATGGCGTTTAAAAACATAGCCCCTTAAAAGTTAATACAACCAGTATATTTCCAAAAGTTTGTAGAAACCAATTTTGAAACACATAAAATTCAATAAATATTCTGTCAATTGACTCCGATTTTACACCACCGTGACGTCATGATTTTGTATTCCCATACAAAATCTATGTTGGCAGACCGTTTTGACAGATAATAAAGAGTATGTCAACGATTGGTGGTGTCAAAAGAAAGACATGTGTATAGCTTGAATGTCGAATATTTATTGGATCAATTAAAATCTTGTACATAATTGCAAAACACAATAAAACCATATTTGCTTACTTTAACATAAACTTGATGTCGCAGACACTTATTAAAATATTTATGTTACGGTACAACTTAAAAATCACTATACTTCAGTGGAAGTCCGGGGGAGGTTTTTGTAAATTTTCTGATCTTTTAGATCAGAAAACTTACAAAAAAGCATTCGGCAGGACAAAGTCTACGGGTCCGTTAGTCTTAAATAAATAAATAAAACCATTTAAGAATAAGAAAGTATTAAAATTGGTCAATTTAATACAACAATGAGCCAGCCAAATATTTTTATAATGGAGTGGCAATTTTCTATCGGGGCCAAGGTACGGTGTTGGCACATGCAAGTCGATTTTGTTTGTATTGTGAGTTAATTGACAAATATTTGTGTGGTCAAATAAATAAACTTGGCCTGAGACCGGCGCAGGCACCAGAATAATCATATTTTGCATTGCGGTAAGGCCTAAGTGTAAGAGGCTTAATACATAATTTTAACAGCTAAGGAGGTTTTTTGCCGAAAACATGAATTCAAAAAAAGATAAATCCAAAATCGGAGGCCGCTACGAAGTAGGAATTTTGAAATTTCATTCATAAAAATCTCTTGACGACCACTTTGGTGTAATGGTCAAAAAGTTGACTATTTACCAAGAGGTCGCAGGTTCGATCCCCGCACTGTACAAACATAGAAAACACCCAGACCAGTACAAACAACATGTTCATGCACACTTATGTTTGTACTGTGCGGGGATCGAACCCGCGACCCTTGCTTGGTTTTGAAGTCCGACATGTGGACCACTGCACCAAGGGGTCGTCTGGGGATACGGGATATGGGCGGGAAGGGAGAATAGTAAAAATATATAAAACAACACGGAGTGGTTAATCAACTGCCGATGTCGGCGTATACCGTCTGACTTAGAAAACACCCTGTGTCCATACTAATATTATAATTAATGCGAAAGTAACTCTGTCTGTTACTCGTCACGCCGAAACTACTGAACCAATTTGCATAAAATTTGGTATGGAGATGTTTTGATACCCGAGAAAGGACATAGAATACTTTTTACCGCGGGAAAATGACGCATTCCCATGGGAAAATTCAAGAGGGGCCGATCGCATTTAAGCCTATACTACTGAACAGATTAAAATGAAATTTAGCAAGGACAAAGGACATGAGTTACTTTTGACCGCGGGAAAACAACGCATTCCCATGGGAAAAATTACTTTCCGGGGAATCTGATCGCTTTCACTCCTAAATTACCAAAGATTTGTTTAAAATTGATATTATTACCAAAGATTTGTTTAAAATTGATATTTATTTGGATAAAATTGATATACCGGGAAAACAACGCATTCCAAAAAAACTACCTAATGTGGACAAAGTCGCGGGTAAAAGCTAGTCATTTATAAAAATCCCGAATATGCCAACTCACGTACCGAACACGAGTAAAACCACAACAGACAGTTGCTATCAGATGTAATAATAACATTTCGTCCAAACAGCACATGAGCCTAACCATTTATTATTGTAAAATATATCTTAAAAACAACTACATAAGGCACTACAGAGTTGTCTTTTGTTTAAAAACGTCTACGATATACGTGGCTGGAATATGAAATGAGATGAGACGCACGGTGATCGTTATTCAAGGTTACATATGTTTTTCCGGGATCATTATACTAGATACATAGTATGGTATTACTGAAGGCAAAATATTTCTAAACGAGGATAAGGAAAGGATTTTTAACCCACGACGAAAGAGAGGGATGATATGAGTTTAAATCCCTACTCTGTTTGTGTGTGTCGGTCTGTGGCTAGGGTTGCCAACCCTACTATATACTCGTAATATAGTATCCTACTATTTTAGGACATCAAATACTATAATTCTGAAAAATATATTATATAGTAGGCGAATAGTAGTTTCGCCTACTTTCGGCGAATAATAGTATTTTGCGTACAGCGGAACGCAGCCTTAACTAAAGCCCGCACTGGCCTGGCTGTGCTGTGTGCGTGCCGCGCGCGTGCCTAGAATATATTTTTATACGCAAAATATGTACTTATACTATACTTGATAGAAAAACAGTCGGTGATCCTATCTGTGGCATGCCGAACGGATGGACCGATTTCAGTGCTTCAATCTGTCCAGCCGTTTCAATTTCAATAGGCTAGACGACACCACCAATCGTTGACATACTTTTTATTATCTGTCAAAACGGTCTGCCTCCATAGATTTTGTATGGGAATAATGAACGTGACGTCACTAGAAATCGGAGTCAATTGACCGAATATTTATTGAGTTTTGTGTGTTTAAAAATTGGTTTCGACAGCTTTTTGGAAATAAACTGGTTATAATTACTTCATAGGGGCTATGTTTTTTAAACGCCATGGTCTTGAAAATATTTAAGATAGCTGTCATCATGCCAATTCCATTTATTTACTTTACGTTTATTTACCGTCGAAGCTTACCAGCCGTATTCCCGCCTCATGACAGTTTTCTTTTTTTAATTTAAGTTTTATTCAAAGTATTTACAAGATAAATCCCATAGAAATTGTATTCTTGATTACTACCAAACACCCTGTATACGAACTTGAGCTAATACGTCTTCTTTACTAAATAAAAACGAAAAATACATTCTTACCTTCAATACTGCCATCGAGCACGGATGCCACTATTCTGAACTAAGTTTTGATGAAAATAAGTAAAGTATATTGTACGTAATACGTAAATTGTTCATCGATTATACAATAGCAATGATGAAAGGGGGCCAAAGTTTTCTACTTGTTTCATACTGAAAGTTTTCACTATTGCCACTTCCTTGCACAAACAATAGCAAATAATTTAAAATAACAGTCTATGTTTACGCTAAGTGACCAAGGAAAATATATGGGCTATAGAATCCGATACAGACATTATAGATTTTGAACCCCTGACGAAAAAGAGGGGTGTAACAAGTTTGACCACTATGTCTGTTTGTGTGTGTATATGTGTTTGTGTGTGTGTCTGTCGCTGGCATCGTAGCTGCCGAACGGATGGACCGATTTCAATGCGGTTACTTTTCTCGAAAGACAGTTTGATCACGGTGGTTCTTAGCTATGTTTGGTCAAAATCCGTCCAGCCATTGAGTGTCACCAGCTGTTTTCCAGGCTTATTCGGGGGTTCTTTTTACTGAAAAATTAGTTTTGTTAGTACCTTCGGTAAATCTTCTATATATATAAAAATGAAACCTGTTTTCCTTGGCCACGGCATCACGCGTGAATGGCTGGACCGATTTCACTAATTATTTTTTTGTTGTATTTGTTATTATTAGGAGAAGGTACTTACGGAAAAAAATATTAAGAAAATCTCTCAGAAATATAAAAAAATATTAAATGTATATTTTGCATATTTTAAAAAACGCGCGTAACTAATGTCAATGTCATTCGATGACATTGTTCAATCATTGCAACGCTAAGGCGGTACGAAGTTCGCCGGGTCAGCTACTTATAAATAAATAAAAAGCGGACTGTAGTTTAAGGTGCTGTATTCTCGCCCTATTGGTACAAGAAATCAATCGCGCGACAATTGTAAGCGACCGGAGGTGGCGATGGGTGCGTATGGACGTAGTTGCCCGGCCGGTTGCCTGCGCTCCCCTCCGGCTGCCGCGCGGGTCGATGCCGATGTTGTCCGAACAGTTTTGTAATAATAAACAAAACATTCTAATGTGGACCACACCAGAACCCACAAACACTGCTCCGATATCAACGGTACAACTACATTCCTGATGCGCACTGCAAAAGAGTGGAACTCACTACCTGCTCAGTATCAGTGTTTCCCTACCTTACAACCTAGTAATTTCCATAGTGAACAAGCATCTTCTAGGTGAGCTCGCTCCATCGTAGACTCAGTCTAAGTCTTGGGCAAGAGCAAACCTATCCCAAATTAAATTCAATAACACGTTAGAAGAAACCACCTCTGTGTGTGTTATGGAAATTATAATCAACGTAGAGACATCACAAACTTACGAGAATCAAGATTTCCTGTTAAGATTCTTCTAGGAATCAAACCCGAAACTCTTACAAATTTGCGAAGGGGACACCTTGAAAACCGGTGCGTACGCCACTCGACATCTCATTTATTTATTTATTTATATGTACAAAAGGTGAACTTAACGCCGTAGAGCATTCTCTACCAGTCATATGTAACAGTCTTCTGGCTTTACCGCTGTCTGAAGTCAGGGCATTTTACAAAAGATCATGAGCGTAGATAGAATGATGAATGTAGCCACAATCAGGGTAGCATTATAATGTTTTGTAAATACCCTCAATAAATACAAAGAAAAAAAAGGCTTATTAGTCACTCTACATCCACGGAGCCGTAAACCAAACAAAGGGCTAGCAGGGGGTCCGTTGTACCAGCGCGCCGTATGTTTAATACACCGCATTACATAACCGCGCAAGACATTTTTGACACATCAGTTATTATGTTGACTTTCGTAACCTCACACTTGCGCTTTCCCTTCGGGTCAGATTTTACGAGCTCGCTTGTTTCGGTTTTAAGGTCACGTGTGACGTGCTCTTGTATTGAACGGTTATCTGTGTTTACTACAAATTTGTTGGATTATGGTCGATTACTACCTTTTTAGCAGAGCGTGTTATTGACCAAGATCAGTATATATATTTTGTTAAAGAATATAACTTTGTGGTGTAATGGGGTCATTGCTGGGATTCCACCCAACATCGTTGACTTCTTCGCGGGCGGCTAACACCGAGGTCACCCGAGCCTGCACGATCGCGCCCGACCAGCTCGCAGCCGAGCCGAACGTTCGCCTTACATTCGCCTTCAAGTACTCTGACTACTTACACTGTTGATGCGGTTTAGATCCAAGATATTCTCTGTATATTTGAGGGCGAATTACAGCACCGTTTAATAATATAATAATAGTCCTCCTGGCCGATTTCGACCTCGGCGGCCAAACTCAACAGAGATCAGCCAACTATGCAGGAGATATAATAGTGCACAAGTGTGAGCGCAATACACAGGTGCACTCACTGTTCCATCACTCTCAAAGTTCGGTGAGACGGCAATCCGACATGACCGGAGAGAGATCAGGCGCAGGACCAACGGCTTAACATGCGCACCGAGGCACGGGGGTGTAAAACTGCCAACTTCCCGACTCCGAGCTGTTTTTTCTTTTTTGAGAAATTCATGACAGAAAATCTCAGAAACAATTTATGGCTCGACCTGGGATTTGAACCCTGGACCTCTTGGATGTAAGGCAGAAACTTTTGCCTCTACACCAACGAGGCAGTCACAGCACCGTTTAATAGGCATAATGTCACCTATCTTAAATATTTTAAAGACCATGGCGTTGAAAGAACATACCCCCCCTATGAAGTTAATACAACCCAAATTTCCGAAAAGCTGTAGAAAATAATTATAAAACACACAAAATTCAATAAATATTCGGTCAACTGACTCCGATTTCTGACACACTAACGTGAGGTCACTTTTTTGTATTCCCATACAAAATCTATGGAGGCAGACCGTTTTGACAGATAATACAGAGTAGATCAACGATCGGTGGTGTCATCTAGCCTATTACAGTGCGTTATTTTTATTTAATCTACCGATAGGACCTCAACAGTCATGTTTTATGAAATGCCGCAATCTTACGTCGAGAACAAAAGTCTAACCAGTCGAAAGGGATCATGTTATTTTTTTAATCATGAAAATGAAATAAATCGGTTACCCCTGGCCTAGGGGATATCAATGTAACCAGGAAAAATATTTTTTGACATTATTAAGTAAATTATACAACGATATTGAATACCCTAGATACACTGACAGCGCTCGAAAAATGTCTCGCAAAACGAGTGCTTAAACACGCCTTAAGCACTCGTTGGCTTGTAGTCGCGCGCGGACCGTGCTAGCGTCAGTATGCCGAAGTGCTCCGTGAAAAAGTGCAAAAACAATACTTTAACCACTCGAAAAAGGATGGAGTTTCGTATTTCCGGTAAGGTATTAATCCATCTTTGATAAGAGAATGCATTAGTGGTGCAAAGTTATCTTTAAACGTGCTAAAATTGTAATTTTCTAAAAAAATCTGAAGAAATCAAACGCGCGACTGGCTTTATAGTTGTCCCTTTCCCACGCGCTGCGGTCTAAATGCTTCTAACGCATTCACACAGAGTATATATTTGGAACATAGTAATGGAGTCGCGTTGTACTAAAGATTATTATGGTAATTTTGGAGGAAAAGGAATGTAAATATTGTTTACAATATTCGACAAGAAATTTTATTACTAGTGGATATCGTTATAAAATATTATCTGTATCATTTCAGATTTCCGAAAAATGAAATAAAAAGAGAAAAGTGGCGAAACTATTGTCTAATCAAGACAATTTATTTTCAGATCGATCAAACAACATCACCCGGAAATGCTGTACTGTCAACACCAAACATAGAAAGTTCAATGAGTTCGCTATCGAGCACATCCAGTACCAGCATGTCCAGCATACTTAAAGCACAGTCAATAGATTCACAGCTAGTCCACGCGGGCTAAGCCGCTGGCGGAAAGCTAGTTAATAATAGAACTAGTTAGTCATAAACAAGTAAAGGTTTTTGGAGTTTACTGTTTAATAATCGATTTTATAAGGCCGAGGTATGAAAATATATGGAAGTAAAATCAAATTCTCAACAACAAAATCTAAAAAAAATCCGATGTCACGCGATGTTACACGAAAATGTCACAGGGCGACCGGCGATGTCACACGATGTGACCCGAAGACGCATCGGTCATTTTCTGACACATTCAACCGAGTATTGTAAAGGTGTATTGTAGTATGTATGTATTATGGAGACTATTGTTTATATTTCTATGGTTTTGTTATGTATTTCAACAGATTCATTATATAATTAATAAAAATTAATGTATCATACATGCCTTTAGTATCATAAAAAATACATTCATTTATCCTTATTCCCTAATCTATTAAATTTTTATAACCGTTCTTAAGGAGTAAACTCCAGTCGTGCGTCGGAGCTGACACACACACTTTTAATTATTTTACTCAAATACATTTTATTTACACCGACGACGACTCTTCTTACTCTGTTCTAGATTCAAAAATTATATGATTTCCAAACAGCGCAAGCAGAACTAAACCTTATATCTATTGTTTTACAGGGTACATTCGTCTTTACAGCAATAAAGCAATAAAATTTTATGAGCTTGTTGCCTGCGTACATTCAAAAATGTCATAACTCTGGGATGAGTACATTTAAAGTGAGATCGTATTTTAGTGATTTAAGGTCAACTTTTGAATATTAAAATTAAAGTTGATATTATTTTTGTTCTACAAGTCCCTCCCGCCGTTGCAACTACTTTCGGGACAGTTTTTGAAGGCGGTTTTCTATGCAATGTTGCTTCTAGGGTATTTAAATTCGTTGAAATTATAAGACATCACGGCTATAATTAGGATATGATGGCAGAGAGATCAAAGCCCCTTTAATGTGAACTCTTACAATGTTGACCATATTAAGCTCACATACAAATTGTACCCTTTTTGAAGGCAGGTGTACTCATAAACTGGATCCTTCCAGATAATTAGTTAGCCCAAAACGCGTAATAACGAAATCAAACGAGGCACTAATTCTACAGCATAAAAAGGAAAATAAATGTTGCTTCAATAAAAAAATTTAAATATGAAAGAAACTCTTCTAGAGGTAAGGTGTAAGTCTTAAAACCTTGACACGCATCTAAGATTCTGCTCTGTTCGGAAAACGTTCATAAACTTCGAAAATTACTACACATCTGTGGCAAATGAGCGTTTTACTCTTACCAAATATATCTCAACACATCGCTGTAACAGTATTTAAAAAAAACTGACCGCCCTACATCCGAGAGGTCCTGGGTTCGAATCCCAGGTCGAACCAAAATTGTTCTGAGATTTGCTGTCATGAATTTCTCAAAAACAGCTCGGAGTCGGGAAGTTGGCGGTGTTACACCCCCGTGCCTCGGTGCGCACGGTAAGCCGTTGGTCCAGCACCTGATCTCTCTCCGGTCATGTCGGATTGCCGTCTCACCGAACTTTGAGAGTGATGGAACAGTGAGTGCACCTGTGTATTGCGCTCACACTTGTGCACTATAATATCTCCTGCGTAGTTGGCTGATCTCTGTTGAGATTGGCCGCCGTGGTCTGTAAAAGGATGGGACCGTGATCAAATGAAAGACGTTTTGATTAGACAGGTTCCAATATAATGCGTCAAATAACGCTTACAACTAACTTATATATAGATACGATAAGGGTGAAGTGAGCTTCACACTACACCTCCCCTGTTTTTTTTTGAAAAAAAAATACATGTTTTTTTTTCTTACATAAATGCAGAATAAGTGAAATTGTTTAAGGTGATTTAAGTTACAAATGTTAAATGGAAAAAAAAATAACACATTTAGTAAATACTACACTATCTTTTGAAAGGTAATTAAATAACACGCTCAACAGTTTAGTAAACGCCAATACTTCAATTATCGTACTTCAATCATAACATATCATCTTACATGGATTTCGATAAGCAGAGACAACAAGTGCTTTTGTTAGAATAGCAAAACAATAATTTATATATAGAATCTTCAATTAATTTTACTTTAAGCACTCAAAAGTGAACAGTTTTACATAAACTTACAACTAAGTACTTATATTTTTATGAACAGAAGAAGGAGCAAGTCAAATCACATAATTACAGTTATGCAATATACGAAAAAAAATACATTGGATTTAATTAACAAATATTTGACATACTTATTTTTATAAATCAAATCGATTCACAAGAAGTATAACTGGGTAGGTATCCAACAGCCTTAAAAAAACTACAATGCGAAACTTTTGAAATAATAAGACATATCTTTATCTAAGTATCATACACAATCACAAAAATATTGTTAATGACATAATATCATTAATTAATTATTTATTACATCACCTCATAAAAAAAATACACTTTGTAGTTCTTTAGCTCGTCCTATAAAATACATTTCTTTCAATTTAAGCACTCGTCTAAACATTAATAGGTAGGCACCTTTTTCACAACTCTACATAACATCTTTACATTGGTACAATTTACCTCATTAGGTAATAAACACACAATCATTGGGTACTTACTTATAATATCGTGGGCCGGTCCCATTTTATTTTATAAAGGTACAGTTATTTATTATTTTTATAGTCGACTTTATTATTATTTTATTTTTTATAGAGACACGATTTAAGGCCTTTTGTCCTCCAACTATTTCCACGGAGAGAAGCTCGTCTATACCATGATCAAATGAAGGATACGTGCCCTATTCTGTACCTTGTACCCTTTTTGTACCATTGAACGGGTCCTCTTTTAAGATCACACAAATCTCCAACGGTTTACACAGAGAAATCTCGTTTACACCATGTTCGAACAGAAGGATTTGACACCGTTACTTAAATACCTCATATGCCATACCTTTACCAATTACCTAACTTTTAAACTTTCTTTCCTTACTCATCTATGACAACAATCAAAATGAATGCATTAGCATAAATAAAATAATTCGATTGCTTTTGGGTGATCAGTCCAATCGCTTGACGAAACATCTCTACTAACGTATTCCATGCTTCTAAAAATACCTTCTCACTCACATTGTGTAACAATTTTCCTAATAACTTATTAATAAGAACATATAATTGCCTTCTTACAAATTTTTCATAGAAACTTTTGGAAAGTAACTATTGCAATCTATGGTACAAAAGATAGGCAAATACTATTTAATAAATTTCCTGGTTTAACAACACTTTATAGCCAATCGATTACATATTTAATTTAAATAACTTTGTGCAATGGCTTGTTAGATACCCGTGTAACCCAAATATAGAAAATGGAATTTCAATACCTATCATCAAAGTTCTGTTTAAAAGTGTCTTAAGTTCAAATGCAAAACAAATATTATATTGCGATAGCGATCATTTGCAGTGCGGCACCATAATAAGATTCGCCTCATATTTCTTTCTAAGACATGACTCGTAAGATCATTGGTAACCAAATAAGCTGATGCAATAATGACACGTGTGGACAGAAAATTATGTGCAAATTTAGGAGAATATTTTTTTACAAATATATTTCATTTAAGTACTTACTATCAATAATGAAATGAACTTCTCTTATATAATCGGTTAATAATTCAAATATGAAGTCTTGAAAATACGTTTGAGGTAAATAATATTTATATTTGGATTCTAAGCGTAATGCGCAAATAAATCAATCTTTCAAATCAATATTAAAAAAGTCATGAAATAACTGCACTGACCAAAAAAAAGGATCTGGCCAAAACTTGAAGATCTGAAGTCTATAAATTTCGAAAAATATAAGGTACTGAGTTTGCGTATCTAAGTTTAACTACGAACGCATTTCCAATAACATCGTAATTCCAAAACTGAACTTCAAGCAATAATTGACATAAGTACATTACATAATGATCACGATTCCAAATTTACGAATAGGTTTGTAGACAATTACTATACGACTAGTGGTGTCACCATCCCTATTATAGGTACTATGTATTATAAACTGTTTATAATCACTTTTGCTGCGTGTTTACAAACTTAATGTTTACTCAAGAATTAAACAAAATTAAGGGAATTGTTTATGTTTATTATTTGACGAGATGTATTTAATTTGATACACATAAAATCCTTAAACGTTTGAAAAATTATCGTGAGAATATTAATTAGCTAAAAGTACTTACAACGTAAAATACTGGAAACTGTAAATTACCTATAAACTGTAAATAGAAGATTTAAAATTGCTGATGTGAAGGAAAAACCCTTGAAATATTTATTTTATTAACTGATTTATGAAAATCTATTGCAAACTAAGTTTGAATAAAATCATGATTTGACTTGTCTTCGTTCTTACCTAAATTATAGAAAAATACAGTGCGATACAAAGTGATATAGTGGCTATTTGTATCCTAATAAAATTAATTCACTGTTATAAGTGAAGTTATATTATAGTTAATGATTACATCACGTACGATTATACACGGAAAAAATAAAATAAAAACACTTATGGTTGTCGCGTAGCCTATTTCTCTCAGGTGGATACTAACTTCTTCTCCCGGCGCCTCACAATCCGGCTAAACCATCGCGACACCAACTTCTTCCGGCGCCCAGCATCACCAACCTCATCCATCGGACGCCAACATCTCCCAGCGCCCAGCTAAAGACACCTCCATCTGACGCCTCCAACGCTCGGCAGCCAGCATTTTCACCAAATTATTTACTTTTCGCCAACATTTTTGATGCACTCATTGTCCACTTTTAAAAGTTTTTGTTTTTCAAACTCCCTTTTTTTTCACGAAACTACAACTTTATTTTATCAACTGTAGTGCGCAGCGCTACCCAAAGGCAGCACTGGCAGGGTCGCCATGTAAAAGGATGGGACCGTGATCAAATGAAAGACGTTTTGATTAGACAGGTTCCAATATAATGCGTCAAATAACGCTTACAACTAACTTATATATAGATACGATAAGGGTGAAGTGAGCTTCACACTACAGGTCAAAATCGGCCAGGAGGACTATTATTATTTTTTTTTAAACTAGAGGCTGCCCGCGACTTTTTCGCGTTCAAGCTCGAAAAATTGTTAGAATTTTGGCCCAGTCTACTCGCCGAGAGCATTAAAGTGGTAACTCATTCATATATTTTGGGTCCTAGCACCGCGATACAGGGTGGTGGGAAAGGAATCTTTCACAAATAAAGATATAGACATGGTTACATTACTTAGGGGATAAGTAACGATTCCTTCTTATTGCTACAAATGGCATGGCTGTTATTTTCTGCCTGTGCCAATATCAAAACGATACAAAATCACAGGTCACTGTAAGCCCTCGCAGATTGGTCAAATTACGCCCAAAATCGCTGACAGAAAATTGCCCGTCGTCAAATTATTTTTTGAGGACCTAACTGAATTGAAGTAAGGCTTGGAACCCACTTGATATTATCCATTTATTTATCGACATGCGTTTTGGATTGACGACTCTTTATTATTTATCTATTGGGACCTCAACAGCATATTACTTATGAAAATTATATGAGTGTTTAACTTAATTAGCCAATATTAAATTCTAAAACTGGGGTACGATTCTAATGCATTCGATTTTTTCTGAAATGAAAGGTATAACTGGTAGAGAATGCCCTACGGCGTTAAATCCACCTTTTGTACATAGTTTTGTTGATGAAATTGCAAAAATTGCAGGATGGCACCTTAACCTTAACCTGGCCGCCCGATTCTGCTAATGAATCGTAACAATATCGTAATTGAATTTTATTTTATTTATTCATAGCACACAAAAAAGATTACAATCAAAAAATAATATGAGCTGTTACAAACATTGTTAGGAACTAGATCGAAATCCAAAAAATATGAAGGCCTAAGAGCCGATAGGCCGATTTTTACATTTTGTCCATGTTAGAACTGTCAAAAGCTGAAAAAGAGGATTATTTTGCTTTAAATTTCCACTAAATGACGATAAAAACTAGAGCTGGAAGTCGCAGGACTTACAATACAACTCACAACGTGACACAGAAGATGCACCTGGAATCACAACACTGACACCAAAAACACTCGACGCGTTTCGCCACTACACGTGGCATCCTCAGGAGATGTTGTCGCTCTGTCTCTCGTAGTCGAAACTCGTAGTGGAAGTTTAAAGCAATATAATCCTCTTTTTCAGCTCTTGACAGATCTCATATGGACAAAATGGAAAAATCGGACAATCGGCTCTTAGGCCTTCATATTTTTTTATATGTTTAAAGTCGTGCCCCCTGAAAGTCTCAAAATCGGTCTCAAAATCGTAAATTACGATCACCTTTCCGATAAAATTTTGAGTTGTGCTCAATCATATCAAAATATAATTTGCTTTTTAAAATAATCAAATAACGTGTGTGTAACAAGTCTTATTATTAACATAACGTTTGATATGAGTCACACGCTACCAACTAAAGTTTTTGCTCTCGTGTTAGTTTTTGTTTCTATGCCAGGAAGTCAGTTAAGACATAATAATAACAGTAAATATTTTAAGAGCTTATGAGAGCTTTTAAACATTTTTCTTTTAATTTTTTTTTATGCAATTAATAACTTTAGGTTTCAACTGTAGTATGTATTTTAAAGTTTTATTTAGTTGTTTTATTGACATGACAACGTCTTATAAATTGGTTTGCCGGGTGACACCTCAAGAAACTGCGTTACGCTGCTCCGCTCACGTTTCGCGCGAGAGAGACAGAGCGAGAGAGAGAGAGAGAGATAGGCACACACACCGGTTCATGTTATACGAATGAATATTTTTTACAGAGTTTCTTGTTCAATATAAGTAGGTACATATTTTTTTATAGAATTGCGATGCGTCGATGAAATTTAAATAAATAATGTATAGTAGAGTATCATAAAGTACAATCTAATGGGCAAAGATTTGTTTTTTTTTAAATATATTTTTGCGAAATAATACTAAACGGTTTTTTAAACAAATAAAGTCATGTTTTTTTTCTGTGTAAAACCAAAATGGATTTTCTCAGTCTGATTGAACAGACAAAACAGAAACAATGTACGGAACCGGCTTTTAAACCTTGACATAGCTGGAATTCCCTTTCGGTTCAGACTCAGAAGGCCTACTACAAAAAACGAGTCACGAAATTGCGAACAATACGAAAGTAGAACCATAATTGAAAGCGTTTTTCAATACATCAATGTATGGTCCATTAAATGTCAAATAACGCACTCCGATCCGATATCGGATTCGAAATGTTTCATATTAAGAAAATCGAAAGAACGGGGTACATATTAAATTACGCCCAAATCACGCCATCAGAAATTTAGCACTTTGTACAATTCATTTTTCGACTCAATTAGTCAGTGCATACATCGCATTCATAGCATTTACACGTCAACTTAGCAGTATCAAAAGTACATACTGTAATTTACGTTAATTTACAATAAAATCTACATTACCTCAATCTCTGTGCATGCTCTCAAGTGTGCATGAACATGTGTGATTGTACTGGTCTGGGTGTTTTCTATGTATAATATGTATTTATTTACAAAAAAAAGTATTTAAGTATGTTTATCCGTTGTCTAGTACCCATAACACAAGCCTCGTAGCTTAATTTGGGACTAGAAAATTGGTGTGATTGTTTTGAAATATTTATTTTTTATTTATTTATTACTCTATCATCATTCACTTATCTCTAGCAATTCTTTAGATGTATGATTAACCCCGTACCACGATTATCGTATCGACATATTTAGAATTTCGTAGTAGACCTACTAAACCGTAGTAATTGCAACTGATATCACTTAATATACAACACAAACGGAATAGATAGGCAGCATTGTTTTAGTAATGATCTATATTATTGGTATTGACAAATGCAAGCTTCGATTATGAAACAAGAACATTAAATGATAAATCACGAAACGGCCTCTGTGGTCTAAAGGCTCACATAACCAATTTTTTTAAAATTATACACTTTTATACAATTTTACACCTACGGATTAATCCGCGATTTATTTACATTTTATCTTAACCTTCGCGTAATCCGAAAAAAAAACAAATATTTATTTTTTTATTAATAATTAAATAAATTTACATCCAAATTACAGTTGCAGAGCAACAAAAATTTGTGCAATTGTTGCGGTGTTCGATTCCCATTGGGAGTACAGATTGTACTTGGTTCGATTTTTAAATCGATTTGAATCGAATCCTAATAAATCGATAGAAAAAAAAACAATGTCTTAAGTTTTCAATACAAACACAAACCCATTTACTAATTACTGAGCTTTTTTTAAAAAATCAAAACAAATGACTGTGAAGAAAAATTACTTTCCGGGGAATCTGATCGCTTTCACTCCTAAATTACCAAAGATTTGATTTATATTTGGATAAAATTGGTATTACGGGAAAAACGCATTTCAAAAAAACTACCCAATGTGGCCGAAGTCGCGGGTAACGACCAGGTCAGGTTCGGAATAAACCAAACCCCGCTGATGATTGAAGCGCCCTACGGCCCTAAATACTACAAGGCATAGGTGATGTTCTCCCCATGTAAAAAATGATGACACTTTGGTTTGGCGACCACTTTGGTGTAATGGTCAAGAAGTTGACTATTAAACAAGTGGTCGCGAGTTCGATCCCCGCGCTGTTCAAACATTTGTGTGCATGAACATGTCTGTTTGTACTGGTGTTACAAGTGTGTGATGATGTCGTATATTTATTTTTTTATTTATTACAAGACACATTAACAAGCTAAAACAATACAAACTGCAGATTCTGATATCTGTAACCACTTGTGTTAGCTACTTACTAACGGCGTCAGATCAATATATGTGATGTTGTTGTATATTTATTTATTTATTACAAGACACATATACAAGCTAAAACAATACGAATACAATAAAAATACCATCTTAGTACAGACCTCGATACGAATGTCCGTGCGTTGATGACATGACCAAATTCCTGACACTTTTTTCTCGCTTTTTCGAACAGGTATCCGATTGTGATTTAGTGATGTGACCTAAGTTCATTTAACGATATCGAGAAGAGTTATTTTTACGTTAACTGCAGACGTGGCTTTAGTCGATTGAATCTAAAAGTTAAGTGTTGAACCAGTGAATTGAGGTTGAAAAAAAAGTACTTCATTATGGTAGAATTAGCTATAAGCTTAAATAAACAATTCGAAAAATCTCGACGTTGATTCGGTGGTACTAACAGCAAATGTTTTCTGAACGGATGTGGAAACACGTAAATGGTGTTAAGTGACAAGTCTAGCGAGTAATTTAGTTTTTAAGATACTATAGTGTTTTCCTACTAAAAAAAAATTTTTATCTTAGTTGAACGTTGTGATGATTATCATACGACTAACCGAGTCGCAAATCGTAACAAAAACAAGTCGATACAGCTCTTATCAAATTTTATGACCTTTATCGAGTATCGATAATGTAATTTTTCAAACACTAAGGGTGGTACAAAAACATTCCGAGTGCGACATGCTTGGGATATCTAGCTAATCTGAGAAATGTTTGACTTAAAAATTTACTATACAATGTTCTTTACAACTTGATTAAAGATAGCGTCAAAATAAAAATAATACAGTTGCTCTAATATGGTTCCAGGCTCTATTAGGGTATACCAGGTCGAGCCAAAATTGTTTCAGCTATTTTCGGTCATGAATTTCTCAGAAACAGCTCGGAGTCGGGATGTTGGCGGTGTTACACCCCCGTGCCTCGGAAAGCACGTTAAGCCGTTGGTTCTGCGCCTGATCTCTCTCCGGTCATGTCGGATTGCCGTCTCACCGAACTTTGACAGTGTGGAGCAGTGAGTGCACCTGTGTATTGCGCTCACACTTGTGCACTGTAATATCTCCTGCGCAGTTGGATGATTTCTGTTGAGATTGACCGCTGTGGTCGAAATCGGCTAGGACTATTATTACTAGCAACTATAAGCGTCCACAAGCCCGCAACGTACGAAACGGATTTCTTATACAACAGCGTCCACTGATACGAAATGTTTATGTAAGGCAAATAAATAACAACTAACTTACTTAATTAATTTAGTTACTGTAACTAACTAAAATCCGTTACGTGCGATGCGTCCGATGCGAGCGTGTGGACGCTTACCTTTAGATGCAGATGTGTAGATTTATAATTCATGATTTCGCGTTGCAGAAATGTCCAGCAGCAGAGTTTTCAAATTGACAATGGAATTTTCAAAAATATCATTAGACAAAGTCATGCCACTGTATCTTATACTAGCTGTGCCCGCGACTTCGTGCGCGTGGAATAGTTATTTTGGGCATAGACGTATAACTGTTCCAGAATTTTTTTCGGATCATTTCAAGAGGAATAATTCTTCCATACATTTATTTTTGTTATCTTGAACCGGTTTCGCAGCGCACGCAACGAAAAGCCCTCAAGGATAAATAATTCTCCCCGTTTTTTTACATTTTCCATTGTGTTTTTCGCTCCTCATAGTTGCAGCGTGATGTTATATAGCCTAAAGCGTTCCTCGATAAATGATCTATTCAACACAAATATATTTTTTCAATACGAACCAGTAGTTCCTGAGATTAGCGCGTTCAAACAAACAAACAAACTCTTCAGCTTTATAATATTAATGTAGATGTTATTGTATACAATTTAATATTAATAATTTTATTTCCCCCTTTTCCAGGTACAAACCAATTAACAAACGATGCACTAGTGAACCAACACCCATCATGGCTTATACCAAGACAGTATTAACTTTAGTTCTTGTAAATCTAGTTTTAAGTACATGCGACGATGCCCAGTACACAATGGACGACATCCGAGCCGACATATTACTGAGAGGCAGCAACGAAAGAGAAGAAATCAAACACAAAGATATAGAGCCAGAGAAATCGATGGTATTCGATAACGAAACCGAAGTAGATAGCGACAAAATTGATGACACAATTGACGATAGATTAACAACAGTCGATTACACTAATACAGAAGTACCGGAAGATGTCAAGAGCGATGACAGAGATGTGAACGATGATGACATTGAGCCGGTGACACCAACAGAACAGATTGGCGAGACTGACAATAATGTTTACAAAACTAGTCAACCGGAGGAGGATATTTATTTGGGTGAATCACAACACGCCAAAGAGCAGGCTAAGGTGAGCATTTGTTATTGTTTTGCTATAGGTAGACGACAACAACAACGGGTAGATGTAAGACTGAATGTGTGAATTTTAAAATGAAATCTGTGTCATAACATCACGAGTTTCAGAGTCAGGTTAAATAAATAAGTTCAGCGTTCTTGAAGTACCTAGATTTCACTGGTGAGGATTTTCAATACATATGGTCAGACTTAAGATAATGGCTTGAAACAGAGGGTCTTTCTCGGTGGGTAGAAACGAATACTAGATAAATAAATAAAAGATGCAGTAATCACTCTATCCAGTTTCCTAATATCTACAATTTTTTCCAACTGTTGCGTCCATTTGGTAATGATTTCCGAGAGTTTTAACAGTTTTTAGTAGCTTGACGAGGGATCTTAATTTTGTATTAACCATAATAATAATTCCTTTGTTAAACTGGTCTGTAATTTTATTTTGTGGTGTACAATAAAGAGTTAATCTATCAATTGAATAATACGAATAAGACAGTAATTCTATCTGTTACGCTTTTACGCCTAAATATGGAACATACAACATGGATAAGGAACATACACAGGATATCTTTTATCCCGAAATTATACCACACCAAAAACCACACGGTTGAAGCCGCCGGCGTGTCCCATTTTATGTACAATTTTGCATTAATTTCTTTTTAACACAAACCCATTTCATAGCCAGAAGCAACCACCCAGTCGACCACCAGAGCGATGGACGAGATCGAAGACTACGTGCCGAGGATCGCGGAGCTGGAGGACGACCTGGAGGTCGGCGGCCAGAGAAGCCCTAAGACTGAGAACTGTGAGTCCATCACTTCTTCTTCAAATTGAAGAGTCTTGCTCTTGACCGTGGAGCACTCGCCATTGTGTTTTGTTGTGCGCCTTCTCTTTGACTTCTTATCACCATAATTTAAAATAAAAACCCTTATTTGAGCCTTTTTTATCAAACAAAGCGTATACTCGGCACCTACACGCGTACTCTTAAAGCCATTTTTCTTAGGTTCGAATGAAGTTACCCCTGTCACTCTTACATTTTTGACAATGCGAAACGATGGACGAGCTCGAGGACTACCTAAACAAAAGGCACTGTTATCTTAGCGAATTTGCAAAAAATTATATGAACGGGAAATTTAATAGTGCAGGTCACTCGCCACTGGATCTGGGAAGCGCAGGATTGATGGCGGTGGAGATCCTTGGGGGAGCTATAGGCCTATGCTTAGCAGTGAGTGTTGAACGACTATATGATGATGATATAAGCGGGACGCGAGGTAGCATGAGCTCGATTCATACGTTTGATGGTAGTCTGACATTATCCTGCTAAAATTTTGGATATCTCCTCCCTGCCAACGCAACGTCTGTTACCCTGTAGGAATTTTTCGCACATACTACTTAGAGTCTATGGTTCGATCCCGCTCAGCCGCTTTTCATGATATTTGAAACCAAGAAATACGTATACGAAGTATTGTAGGAACTGCTTGATTTGTACTATTGGTAAATATACAATTAGAACTTAACTAACACCTTTGCCTATTAAAATACCATCACGAAACAGATTCCCAAGTTTACACTGTTGAGGAATAGAATTAACGATTTACAACAACATACAAATATTTTATAGAACAATCACGTTTTCTACAATGTGGAGTTGTGGATGGGTTTATGGGTAATTCCAATACAGTAATCAATTCAGACAAAGATGTGTCGAGTTCGTTTATTGTAATTTTTTTTTGAAAGAAAGAAGCTTTTAAAAATAATAAGAGTCAATAATCAATCGTTTGTTTGCCTTTTTTTTTTGTTTTGCCGTAGATTTTAATTTCACTCTTGTAGTTTCAAGAAGTCTTTACCCAGTTGCAGTGTATTTATAGCTCAGATGATTAGAAAGTGTTGAATTCACATTTATCATTACCAACAGGTTTAAATTCTATAAATCTTTCTGATGACACAAATTTAAGCATGGAAAGCCATCTAACCAACTAAGCTAAGCCTCATCGCTCACGCGTACTCACGGTTTTCTTAATATTTGCTGGCGTTCTTTTGCTATTAATATCACTGACATGGAAAGAGCAAGAATCATGACAAACTTATTATCTTGGGTTAAGGCAACCAATGCACTAGGTCTTCACCACCACAATTCGAGACTTTCACTACTGGAGCTACAGATACTAGTCAGCCGTGATAATCCAGTGAAAATCCAGGAATTTAACAACCACCTTTCTCCATTCCAGCGGACGCCAAGCCACCGATAGACAAACGCAACTTCGACACGAAACCTCGCCCTCCTCCCGTCGTCAGCAAGAGCACAACCCTCCGCAATTGGCTCGAAGACACGTGGACCAGACCCCCTGCCGGCATCCTGGTGCCTCTTCGACCTATGGCTCTGAACAGAGCACTGGCTGTGTGGAACGACCTAACTGTGGACGGGTTGAATGTGTCTGACATTGTCATTGTGGGGTATGATTCTAATGGTAAGTTTTGAGGTCTCTCTTGCTGCCTTTGTTCGCCGTTGACTCAAAGACACGTGGACCAGCCCTGGCTGGCTGGCATCCTGATGCCACTCAGACCCATGGCTCTGAACAGGGCCCTTGCCGTGTGAAATGATTCGACAGTTGACGAGTTAAGTGTGTCTGTCATTGTCATCGTGGGGTTTGATTCTAATGGTAAGTTTTGACGTGGACGTTCTCTTACAGCCTTTGATAAATTATTGCTATGCGCGCAACGGAGATACGACTAGGAAAAAAGACGAAGCCATAGTCAATTGAGGAATTACAAGATTCCATTATCATCATAGTCAACTTAATAAGTCATACTAGAGGCACTAGATCACATCAACGTCCCGAGATATGCCTCTGAGGTGGTAAAGAAGTCAACCATGCCCCACTTATTGGACCGCGTCACTGGCGACTCTTGGGATAAGTTTGAATTGAATTTCAATGTCTCTTGCAAAAGTTTTACAACTTCTGCACGTCTTGCTATCTCAGACGTATCGCGCAAAAAGTTTATAAACTCTATTTAGGAACAGTAATTTCAACATCCGATCCACAAGTGTCATTACAATGCCCAGTCTTCTACACCGAGTCGAGTAATCCATAACTCAACACAGGACTCGAACTTCACACGGGCCAGCAAGTTGACCACAAGACCACCATTTATTAACTCCATTTTTTTTCCCTAGACCTGACGACCATGTATTTTTAAAGTTTACGACGTGTATTTTTTAAGTTTATTTGTAATACCACTGGTGATTCTGATATTTGTAACACAAGTGCATAAGCTACTTACCACCAATTCAGATCAATGTATGTGATGTTGTTGAACATTTATTTCTAATGAAAAAAAAGAACTTTGCTCATTTACTAAGGGTCGGCTCTCCTAGCCCTCATTTCCCATTTCGCACGGTTCTGTGCGTCTTCTTGGTCGCGCTGTGCTTTTTACAGATCTTTCTTGATCGCCCTCAATCATATTTAACTCATAACATCACATTCTTGTTGCATCGTTAAAATAAAAAGTCAACAGTCATCAGTCATAATTATTGGAAGGAAAATTGTTTCAATGGACACATTCTATTATCTTTTTTATTGTGGGCGAAAGCGGATTAAATGGTAGCCGATTACTGCACATGGGTTTAATCTTTGTTGTGTTATGTAACTAACTGCCACACCATAAGGTTAAATTGTCTGGGAAGAAAGTACAAAAACCCATCATTCTAAGGTTTCATGCTTTTCAAGGGTGACCAAAAACAACTGGTATAAATACCATAACAACCTAATCAAAATGATTTCTTTATTACTGCCTAGCCAGTAATACGAGTATAGGTCAGATCTAGAAGTGGTCAGGCCAGATACGAGGTGGTACGAGCCATACTCCACCACGCGGGCTCAGTGCAGATTGGTGGAGGGGTTGTTTGTGAGGTAAGTGACCAACCTTACTCTCAGATGTTATTAAGCCGCCCGAGGGCTTCTGACCTGGCTTAACGAGTTATATCTATCGATATTAACCGGGAGCAACAGCTTAACGTGCCTTCCGAAGCACGAAGATGCTTATAAATAGACGTCACCTTAATGGTAGGGACGGTCACCCAACCCAAACATGACCGGGCCCTAGGTTGCTTTAGTTTTGGTATCACTACCGAAGCGCTGCAACCACAACGCCAGAAGCAACTTTTGCACCTTTAACACAAGTGACAATCAGCTTTGCGCTATAATCTTCATTGTCTTACTAGATTTCAGACTATTATAACTAATGCCATAGGCAAATTGTATTTATGCAAACTCGCCTGCATTTATCTTGAATAATGAATAAATTAATGCAGTTGACGTTATTAAATTACTTCCAGCAAAACACATATATCCTTCAACCATAATTAAAAATAACGACAGTATTCTCTCATGAAAAACAAGCAAGGATCGTTGGTACTGGGATAGCGATGGTCCTGAAGGCCTACCACGAAAAACGAAGGTCGAAATTACGGATGATACGATAGCCAAACCATATAATTGAATGAATCGTCAGTGAGCGCGAGTGAACAGGAATCTAGTCTTGGGTCAAGAGCAAACCTATCCCATATAAAAAAGAAGCCTGTTCTTACTACGAAATATTTTCGTTTATCAATAATTATTTTATGGTCTAGTCAATGTCAAATACGCATTCACAATCATTAATCGGGTTTAAGGTGTTTTATGCAAAACAAAGAACAATTATCGAAATGACTGATTTGAAATTTCGTCGTTGGCTTTCTAACTCCTGTAAAAATTAACTAGAGTTAGAATCCATCTTCTTAGCTATGCCAGAGGAAGCAATATATTATATACTACATTTAAAATATGTTCAGTTTCATGTACTGATATCCCCATTTAATTTTTTAGATATATTTATATTTACACTTAAAAAGTAGTGGTATATATAAACCCCCGACAAAAACAGCTGGTAAGCTAAGCTACAAAGACTAAACGGATTTTGACCAGCTAGAGCCTAGAAACACTGTGATTAAATTATTCTTCAAAATAAAAACACACTGAAATCGTAGGGGAAATCGTCCATCCGTAGGGGATCTACAATGGTACAAACAAAAACAGAAAAGGGGTCAAACTCATAATAAATAAATAATAATAATAAATAACACCCTAACACTTCTTCGTTTATCATCGTCAAAAACTAGGCCTAACGTAATTACTGTATCCCTCATCTATTATGACAAGATTGTTAAATGCAAATGTTCACAAGTTCACGGTGAATTGTAGCGCGAGATGAAACGTCACTCGTAAGTATACTGTGACATAATCATACCACAAAAACTGGTATAATTAATATATACACGTTACAAGACTGACAAGGGGGATTTAAACACGGTAATTAGTAGTTGAGTGTTAGTTAAAACATAAATTGCTATGACGTAACGATTGAAGACATAAACTTTCTTTGATCTCGGTGTCCAATTTGGTGGAGTTTCGGAATCAGGACCAAGTTAATAGTACCCAACGATAACCAAGACAAATAATTGTTATTGAATTGTACACTACTGTGGCCACACACGGTTCAGTTCGACCAGTTAAGCCACATTTGATAATAAACATATATGTATTTTAAATAAATAAATATTACACAACAACAATCTCACCAATTCTCTAGTCCCCAATTGAGCTACGTGGCTTGTGTTATGGGTACTAGACAGATATACATACTTATCATAATAGACCTCCTAGCCGATTTCGACCACGGCGGCCAATCTCAACAGAGATCAGCCAACTACGCAGGAGATATTATAGTGCACAAGTGTGAGCGCAATACACAAGTGCACTCACTGTTCCATCACTCTCAAAGTTCGGTGAGACGGCAATCCGATATGACTGGAGAGAGATCAGGCGCAGGACCAACGGCTTAACTTGCTTTCCGAGGCACAGGGGTCTAACACCGCCAACTTCCCGACTCCGAGCTGTTTTTGAGAAATTCGTGACAGAAAATCTCACAAACAATTTTGGCTCGACCTGGGATGCATACATACTTATATAGCAGTACAAACACACATGTAAATGCACACATATGCTTGTACTGTGCGGGGATCGAACCAGCGATCCTTGGTTTTAGAAGTCCTACATGTAGACCACTACACCAAGCGGTCATCAAGGCCATATCTATTGGTATTCTTACCGGTATCTTAACAGACGCATTACAGTTCTTACCTGAAACAGACAGAAAAATATCCATAAAACAACACATTCATATAAATTCGTCAACAACGTCATAACATACAACCAATGTCAAAATTTTAGTTTTCCATCAATACATAAAATACAAAACAGGTGTGCCGTGTTAATTAGCCGCTTTAAATTATAAATGACCATGTCAAATTGGAGATGGTGACAATTCTAAAGATGGTGTATGAATGTTGTCTGAAATGAGTTTTTGTACAAGAGGAAGAAACTTCTTTTAATAGTTTAATAATTTTTCGTGATAAACATTCACATTGCAAACTAAAAATAATATTATTGCAGTAGAAAAAATCGACCTTCTGAGACGGGGATTGAACCCGCGTCCATGGGAAGCAGCAGCAACTTCCAACAGGCTTTGCCAATGTCTGGGTCTCTGGAGGCACACTGGCTAGTTTTCCTGTGGACGCGGGTTCGATCCCCGCCTCACTTATAATTTAAAGACATTAATTTATAATATCATCCTCTCTAAAAAAAGACTGACCAAAAGACCGACGATTTGGTGAAGGTTTTGGAAGCGTTGAACCGGTCGCGGTGGAGATAATACTATACACCACAACGAGATACGGAAATGTTTGTATGTAAACAATTATAGTATATCAAATTGTGTGTGATGTTGTTGAAATATTATTGTTTTAAAGCTGAAAAAGAGGATTATTTTGCTTTAAATTTCCACTAAACGACGCCAGCGCAGGAACCAAAATACATCCAACTGTAATCACCTGAAAAAGCTAGAACTGGAAGTCACAGGACTTACAATATCTACAACTCACAACGTGACACAGAAGATGCACCTGGAATCACGACACTTTTAATCAAATAATCCTCTTTTTCAGCTTTAAATGCAAATGTTCACAAGTTCACTGACACCAACAAACACTCGACGCGTTTCGCCACTACACGTGGCATCCTCGGGAGATGTTTTCGCTTCGACAGACTACGAGCGACTTCAGTCGTGTCAGTTGATTCCATCCACTATATTATTGTTTTTTTAAATATTTAAAAAAAAGAGGCAATGACAATAGTGACCGAGTTTTTTTACACTGCTTCTACTCTCCAAAAATTTTCCGAAGCATTGGTAGGGTTAATTTATATGTTATATAATATGTAATTGATTTTATTTATTTATTATTGATCCTCGGCATAGCCTTTGCGTACCAATAGACGTCGAAGGGCTGATACGATGATGTTTGTGATGATTTAGATTGAGACGTTAAGCCGTTGGTCTTGCGCCTGATCTCTCTCCGGTCATGTCGGATTGCCGTCTCACCGAACTTTGAGAGTGATGGAACAGTGAGTGCACCTGTGTATTGCGCTCACACTTGTGCTCTATCAATAATACCTCCTTAGCACTTTCGAGATTGGCCGCCGTGGCCGAAATCGTCTAGAAAAGACTTTAACTGGTGATGATGGTGATGAAATGATTTCCAGGAACCTCGGTGTTACGGTATACAACTACGAAGATCTATCTACCACTATCATGTTCATGAATAACAAACCAGTTTTCCTTTAACATAACATGCGTGTCTGCTCATTCATAATCATTATTTTAATATCGTATTGTTTCGTTGGACTGTTTTGATTCTTTGTGTTTTTTTCTTAACTATTGTAAATCGTTCTCTCTCGTTGCCAAAATTCCTCAACAGTCACAATACATTTACACAATATGTAGAATAAATAGGAAAAATTCAAGTTTACGCACTCACACTCAATTTCCTCCCTATTATATATATTTTCTACACCTGTTTTTTTGAAAAGGAAATCTGTAGTTTTGAAAACTAAGCCCCACTTTTGCGATCTCGCTAACCGCATAACAAAAGCGCTTCTAATCTATTTTTTTATTTTATTCCATAAAAACGCTGGCCAGTGAGCGGAAGCAAGATAGCAATAGGGTTTTTTATTCCGCGGGTTTAATTATTTATGGTTTAAATATTTTATTTTCAATCAGACACCAGCACCACAGGCTAATCAGAGCGTAACAGCGTAAGTTTACTAACTCACATTCACTCGTAAGACAAGGTCGTACACTGTACACTCAGCGAAAAAAATACACTTGCGAGCAATAAAAATCGCCTCACTTTGTATGCTTGGTTAAAAGCACTGCTCTGCCTCGTTGGTGTAGTGGTAAAGTTTCTGCCTTGCATCCGAGAGGTCCTGGGTTCGAATCCCAGGTCGAGCCAAAATTGTTTCTGAGATTTTCTGACATGAATTTCTCAAAAACAGCTCGGAGTCGGAAAGTTGGCGGTGTTACACCTCCGTGCCTCGGTGCGCACGTTAAGCCGTTGATCCTGCCTGCGCCTGATCTATATCCGATCATGTCAGATTGCCGTCTCACCGCACTTTGAGAGTGACGGAACAGTGAGTGCACCTGTGTACTGCGCTTATACTTGTGCACTATTTATCTCCTGCGTAGTTGGCTGATCTCTGTTGAGATTGGCTGCCGTGGTCGAAATCGACCAGTAGGATTATTATAAAAGCACAGGAACTCTTAATTAGGCCGTTACTTACAAAAACTGTAAATGAAATGTGGTTTGAAAATATGCTGTCTACATATACCTTTTATGAGACAAAATGTTCTTTTTTATTTGGGATAGGTTTGCTCTTGACCCAAGACTAAGCCCAACGAGGCAAAAACTGAGTCTACGATGGAGCGAGTTCGCCTAGAAGATGCCTGTTCACTCTAGCTTTGAAAATTCCTAGGTTGTAATTGCAGGGAAAAACTGACGCATAGTGAGTTCCACTCTTTTGCAGTGCGCATCAGGAATGTAGACGAGAAGCGCTTGGTTCGTATCAGTGGAACATCAACACGGTACGGATGTCCTAGATGATATCGGCTCTCATACAAAACCTTTTGATTTTTGACGCTAACTGTACTACAGAAGCGGTCATGACATTGCGTTACTGACTAAAATCGTTGGCGATTCCGGGTAACACGAGTCTTAAGTTACCAGAGGCGAGTTAAGTTTATTAATATGCGATTTTGGCTTCTATTAATTTTGGGAAGATTTGAACTTGAAGAATAAATAAATAATATATATCAATATCACATACATTGATCTATCTCCGTGGTAAGTAGCTAAAGCACTTATGTTACAGATATCAGAATCAACAGTGGTATTTCAAATTAACATAAATAAATTCATATAACACCCAAACCAGTACAAAAAGACATGTTCATGCACACGAATGTTTTTAAAGTGCGGGGATCGAACCCGCGACCTCTTGGTTAATAGTCAACTTCTTGACCATTACACCAATGCGGTAGTCATCACATTCAATACTTGTATAAAAAGAACATTTGCGGGTGTCACGTAAGCGGGGTAATCCCGCATGCGTGATGAAATCCGCACAATAATTTAAAATACCCTAAGGCTTTGAGCCACACTTTGTTTGAAGATAAACGTTTACTGAATATCAGTCGAATACTAAAGGTACATTGCATTGTCGACAGGTGTCAACTGGCGTTCCCGTCACAGCCTTCAGCCGAGCAGCACTGGTGTTGGCGACCGAGCTGTCTCTGAGGCTCTATCCAAACTGCTGCTGAAGTATCAAGTAAGGATTTGTTTTTATCAAGTTTGACGACCGCTTGGTGCAGTTGTCCACATGTCGGACTTCTAAAACCTGGGGTCGCGGATTCGATCCCCGCACAGTACATGCGTAAGTGTGCATGAACATGTGTGTTTGTACTGGTCTGGGTGTTTTCTATGTATAATATGTATTTATTTACAAAAAAAAAGTATTTAAGTATGTTTATCCGTTGTATAATACCAATAACACAAGCCTCGTAGCTTAATTTGGGACTAGAGAATTGGTGTGAAATATTTATTTATTTTAAGGATATGGCTCACATGTACATTTTGTCTATGATCTTTATTTCTCCCGTCTATATCACATCTGGCCTAATCTTTAAGGCGTTGCCTAAAGTTCTGTCTCCATTGCAAGCTTGTATGGCTCGTACCACCACACAGAAGAGGTGATACGATATACAAGAGGCCAATGAGATGAAGAATTATGATAAAGGACGCAATGAGACGAATGCCAGTCAGTGTCTTATTCGTGAGAGCAATTCCAAACTGCCCAAACACTTATCGTACAAATAACGTCTCAAACAAGTTCAATGTGACATTGATCGTGTATAACCAGATGATGACATTAAATATGCTAATTATAATCCATAATGCGTAGTTCGCGTGCTACGCTCTTGTCAAACAATGAACAATAAACATGTACCTCTCAGCGCATTTGTCTAACATTCGCTTATGGTATGCGAACAAACGTGAGTGAAATATATTGTTTTGAAGACAACAACGCCTAGATGATCACAGATCATCGAGTTAGTAGGATCCAGCATAATAACATAATTGGCTTTCACTGGAGAATAAATAAATAAATAAATAAATATTTCTCAACAAGCACACCAATTCTCTAGTCCCAAAGTAAGCTACGAGGCTTGTGTTATGGGTACTAGATAATGGATATACATACTTAAATACTTTTTTTTTGTAAATAAATACATATTATTATAAATAGAAAACACCCAGACCAGTACAAACACACATGTTCATGCACACTTATGCTTGTAATGTGCGGGAATCGAACCCGCGACCCTTGGTTTAGAAGTCCGACATGCGGACCACTGCACCAAGCGGTCGTCACCCCAATGTGTTACCCCAAATCCAGATGAGTTGGGGTAGACTTCACTATTTTTACCCGACTACGGCAAAGCAAAAGGAGGGTTATGATTTTGACCTGTATGTATGTATGTATGTATGTATGTGGGTATGGATGTTCATCTGTTCCCTCGTAACTTCTAAACTACTTATCAGAATTCGACAAATGACATATCATTAGAAGCGTCTTAATTGTCCGCTGGTTATAGGCTATATGGGATTTCACAAAATCTAATGTGGCGCCCTCTGGCGGACAAAACATACGAAGTAAAAAAATAAAGTTAAGATAAATATGCCGTGTTTGGTATCATTTGAAAGCGCTTTACTTGTACATTTTGAATATATATATATTACTAGCATTTGCTTGTGACTTTACCTGTATTCATGGGCTGATTGTATATAATTCACATCTTTTTTACCCGACTATATATGTGGCTCTTAGCAGAGTAAGATCCATAGATGGATTATGGATTAGTTCACTGGAATCTAGCAAATTACTAAAGAATCCACATGACCAAAGATCGTTCGAGGAGTTGGAAAGATTGAGAAATCAATGAACCCAAGATTAACCTATTTAGAACTCCAAAATATGTTAAATAAAAATAAAGTTTAAAAACTAACACCCGACTACTTAAAAACACGCTCTAAAAAGTACGAAACAAGAAAACACTCTCCAATGAAATTACTTAGTATGTACAAACTATTAAATATTTACCGTTATTAAATAAACTAACTTACACATATTATTATATTTTAATATATTTTCAATTTATAATATTGATAGAGAAATGTTTTAAGGATAAAGCCGTGGTCGTATGCCATAAGAATAATAAATTAAAAAAAGTGGTATACGACCACGGCTTTATCCTTAAAACATTTCTCTATCAATATTATAAATTGAAAATATATTAAAATATAATAATATGTGTAAGTTAGTTTATTTAATAACGGTAAATATTTAATAGTTTGTACATACTAAGTAATTTCATTGGAGAGTGTTTTCTTGTTTCGTACTTTTTAGAGCGTGTTTTTAAGTAGTCGGGTGTTAGTTTTTTAAGTAGCTAGATAGAGCATAGCGACTCCAAAAGCCAGATCCTTCGGTCAAGATTGATAAATTATCTATTCATAATGTCACATATGTCAGTAACAGTGACTATGACCCTATACTTTTTCTTATTAAGACTTCAACCGGTATCACTTCAAAAGTACAGAGATTAAATCACATGTAGATCGCAAGAAAACTGGGCTTTTGTTATATATATAGAATTTTCGTATCACAATGTTCGTTCCCGTACTCCTCCGAAACGGCTTGACCGATTCGCATGAAATTGTAAAGCCTGAGAATCAGCCAACATTCAGTTGACTACCCTTAACATTGATATGGCAAAACAACGTTTGCTGGATCAGTATACCTTTAATATTTAGGACTTTCCAAACACGAAGCTTCGGGGAAAATCCCAAATCTGACTTGACACTGTTCTAACAAACGCTTCCTTCCAGGGTGTGAACACTGATGAGAGCAGCGATGGCACCATGCGAGCACTGGCGTCAGCCGCCAAACTGGTGCCATACGACAGCGCTCTGTTTGTGGTGACTGACAAAGGCGCTGGTGACCCTCAGAGGCTGCCGTTGGCTTTGCGAGCGCTCGTTGAGAAAAGACTGAAGGTATGTTTGAGAAATACATAATAAAACTAAACGTTCGTTCAATAAGGAGTCTCTGGTTTGCACTCAAGTGAGTGCAAACCACCACCCAGTGTTTTTTTTGACTAGTGGCTTGGGAATTCTATCTGCCAGTTTAGAATATTTTTGGTCTCAAAAAAATCGGACGAAGGGATACCGATGCTCGTTAAAGAATCACAAGATTACAAGCACTAGGGATCTTCTTATCCAGTTGCATCAGGTTTCTGTCTATGGATGATTTTGATTTCCCTGACATAATTTGGCGCCTCCGTCCGACGTCAGATTTGCCATCAAGAGTAAGAGAGAATTATCAGTACAAGGTATGACTAGTTCAAATTCAAATTATTTATTTGTGATACAAGGTGAATAGATGACAATGTACAAATACAGGTCATAAAGAGTGCGCTGTGATCAGCCCTGTCGGCATACAAATGTAGTGATAAAAAAAAGGAAATAGCTGGTTTTAGATAAATTAAGCGTCTGATAACTTATTAAGTTTCTATATTTTTAGCATTAACAAAGTTAATTTCTTTACAATGTAAAATCAAACCACACTTAAAACGGACTGTCACAGACGGGGCTCGAGCCCGCATCTTTCACAATAGGGATGTGGACTATTTTTGGGAAAGTGTTTAAAACCATCTATAAGTACCAAATATAGCACTAAATATTTTTATTTATTTTTTTAATACAACAAATACCTTTAAAATAAATTATTTAAAATTGTATTACAAATTTCGCGCCAGAACGAACGAACCTGTCAAAATATACCGCTGTGACGTCACCTGTTCCAAAACGTTGTCGAAGTTGTATGTAAAAGAAAGCTATTTCATAGTTTTGTGCTACTAAGATGGATTCTAAATTTTATAAATATTGTGCGGTGCCGCAGTGTAAAAGTACTACTATTAAAACACCTAAAAAACTATTTATTCACGTTCCACGTACAAAAACGATGCGGAAAATGTGGCTTCAACTAGCCCGTCGGGATCCAGCACTTGAGATATGTATCCTGGCAGATAGGGGTTTCAAGCATATAGAGCAGATGGTACTCCATGCAGGTCTTCACTTAGTTCGACCTCCAAGTGTTAGTACTGGATCAAAATTATCCAAGCAAGAAGCTCGCCAGACTAAGCAAATTGCCAGTTTGCGAATACATATTGAGAGGGTGATACGCCGCTTAAGAGAATTTGCCATGTTAAAACCTCATGCTTGCATTAATAACTATTTAATAAAGGTATTAGATGAAGTAATTATAATAGCTTGTGCTTTGATAAATTTACAGGACTCTGTCATTAAATAAAGACCATGTTTAGTTTTATTACAATCATCACACCTAATAAGGTGCTTGTGGCGCAGTGGTCCCAGTGCTTTGGTAGTGATACCAAAAGTTAAGCAACCTAAGGCGCGGTCATGTCTGGGATGGGTGACCATTCTGACCATTTAAGTGACATCTATTTACAAGTATTTCCGTGCTTCGGAAGGCACGTTAAGCGGTTGGTCCCAGTTAATATCGATAGATATTAGCCGTTAGCCTAGTCAGAGGCCCTCGCGCGGCTTAATAACATCTGACAGTAAGGTTGGTCACTTACCTTACACACACCCACCCCTGCACCAATCCGCACTGAGCCCGCGGGGTGGAGTATGGCTCGGACCACCTCATAGTTGAGGTGAGGCCTGTGCCCAGCAGTGGGACTTATACTATAGGCTGATGAAAATCATATCTAATAAGTTTAGACTTAAGTTTTACTATGTAATGTTTTAACCCTCTACAAAAAGGAGAGTATTAAAAGTGTGACATACAAACAAGACGTTTGTATGTCTGCCTTTGGCACCATAGTTCCCATATAGCTGGACCAATTTTAATGCAGTTTTCTTTATTTTTAAGCCAATTTAATCGAGATGGTTCTGAGCTTTGTTTCATTCAAATCGGTTCAGTAGTCTAGATAAAATTTAAGTGTAACTGTTGAATATTTCACAATTTCCATGAAACAGTAACTATCATTTTAAATATTAGAAAGGCTGTTTGAAAATAAAACATGGTTAACGGAAAGTATTGTTTAATTTTTTATTGTACACTTTTATTCAACAATGGGTAGACATGCTCTTTCCAAAATGCTGAAAGTTGAACTAGTAAATTATTAACATAGTCAACTTCCAAGTGAACACAAATGATATTCACATTTTCATTGGTTTCAAAGTTACTATCTGCTACACAAAAATAACTCTTTTTCTTGTCAGACAAAAACATTTGTAACTGCACTTGTGCATAATATAATTTTGTAGGTTGTTCTTCCTGAACATAGTTCTTGTAATTATTGGCACTAGTTGGGCACTTAATTTCGATGACAAATTCATCACTTATACCATCTGGTGAACCAGCGATCATCAAATACTCTTGAGAAATCATTAATCCACATTTTCCTATTTTTGCTCCAAGTTTAATCTCTACGATTTTGCGAACAGCATCTTCTAATTTTCGCCCACGGCTCATTGCAGGTGTATCAGGAATTTTGCCACCCATAATTTGGGCAATTAAACTTCCATCAGGGGTTTTGCATTTACTAACCGAATAAGCTTTCGATGCAGTTATGCGTCCATATCGCAACTCAAACCATAATTTGTTTTGGGATTGATCTCTTGTGAGTTTTTCAATTTCCATTATGGTATGCTTAGTAATTAAGGAGCTGGCATTTACCAAAAAATTCTCATAGTCAGCATCCTTGTATTTCAAGCACAGTTGGTGCATTGAACACATTATAATTTCATCTTTGCGGTAATCCGGCTGGTGTTTCAACAACTGAATATTTTTAATTTTTCTTTCCTTACCCTCTTTTAAAAATTCAGATAAAACACTAGGATCTGGCAGGTAACTTCGTGGATTCCCTTTAGAGAGCTCCTTTGATGTTACAAATTTTAAAGTTGTGCCTACTTTTGCTAGACGTGACTTTTTCCAGTAGCATTCTACAGAAGTGCATGAAGGTTCTGTTGAGTCCCGTAGGGGGTCAATATAAGTGTGTCCTAGCTGGCTTGTGTAAGGGTGGAAATGATAGACTGGTTGGCTGCTTATGTCATTTATTATGAAGGATGGAGTGTGCGTACAGGACGCCTCCGTACACGGGACTGAATTAGATCGGGCGTGCCAACCGTCACAGCGGTTGTTATCATATTACATAGCCTAAGTTAATAATGTATGTGTGAGCAGCCATCCAGGGATACGAACGACTCGTTCGATGGTTACAAAAAGATTTTTCTGGCCGAATATGAACAAAGAAATAGGATTATGGGCAAAGACATGCATACAATGCCAAAAAAGCAAAGTAATACGTCATGTCGTTACAGGAATAGGTACATTCGAGCCCAGTCAACGATTCGATCATATTCACGTGGACATTGTAGGTCCGTTGCCTACAACACGCAATGGTAATAGGTACTGTATCACTATTATAGACCGATGTACACACTGGCCGGAAGCAATTCCCGTTGAAAACATCACTGCTGAGACTGTAGCTAAAGCCGTATACGAAAACTGGGTATGTAGATTTGGATCCCCCAGTAGATTAACCAGCGATCAAGGTAGGCAGTTCGAAAGCAACCTTTTTTCAAATTTATTAAAGTTACTAGGAGTGCATAGGATTCGAACCACACCCTATCATCCTCAAAGTAATGGAATGATAGAGAGATGGCACCGTTGTCTAAAAGTCGCTTTAACAAGTAGGTTATTAGAAAATGAATCTTGGGACGATGAGCTATCTACAGTTCTATTCGGTTTACGAGCCGCCAGTCGGTGTGACACAGGCTTTAGTCCAGCTGAGTTAGTTTACGGACAAGCTTTGCGCTTACCTGGTGATTTTTGCCACCAGGCGAGTCCAAAGTACAACGGCGATGATTATACTTACGTCGAACAATTGCGAGAGGTAATATGCAATCTTCGACCACGGTCACGAAACACAAGCGATTCGCGGAAATTATTTGTGTACAAAGACTTAAGCAATTGTAGTCATGTTTTCATAAGAAACGATGCAGTAAAAAAACCTTTAACCCCTACTTACGATGGCCCCTATCGCGTCCTAAGTAAAAATAATAAGGTATTTAAGGTTCAATTAGCTAATAGGCAAGTCAATATCTCAATTGAAAGATTGAAACCAGCATATATTTTATGTGAATCAGAAAGTAATAATATTGCATGTAAAAATAAAAATGAATGTCAAAAAAGCAACATTGAAAATAAAAATAATGATAATCTTGTGACTTGTACCACACGCAGTGGCAGAATAGTAAAGCCACCAGTGCGATTTTTTGTAAACTAGGTCTTAAGCAAATTTTAAACATACATTGCAATTCGGATAATAGTTAACTTAGAAATTAGTATATAAGCTGTTAATATATTGTATAATTCCAACAAGTCAACATCTCCCGTACCTAGAGAAAGTGTAAATTGTATTTCATGTCCATTTTCGTAACCATGGGCAAGCAGCAGTCTAAGAACGCCGAAGTTATTATAGCTCAAAATGGAGCTGGTAACCAAGCACAGGCAGAGTTACAAAGAAAACTAGAGATATACAGTGCTGCAACAGTGATTGTGATTATCGTGATATGTGTTACATGTCTATATTTTTGGTGCCGAAAAACAGGAAAGAAAATCAAAGGTAAAATGTTAGAACAAGTGATTACCAGAATAGAACAAGGACATGGGACCCAGCTAGCTCAAACAGCAGCTCGTCCAAGTCCTCAGCTAGTAACAGCTCAATATTAAATTTAGAATTTAAAATTGTTTTTAATGATAAATATGTGAACTTAAGTTTTAACTATAAAAATATTGGACAAATCTAAAATTGTAATGGGTATGTAGGTAAAATAAACACAAAAAATCGGTTGAAATTATATAATAATATTACATAGAAATAAGTTACATCAAAACTTATATTGTAAAGCATTTAATGTAAAACAATAAAATTGTACTCTTAAGACAATTATGTAACTTGTACACCCTGTATTGTATTGTGAAAATCATGTCATGTTATGTTATGTTTGTTAAACAGTGACTATTTTTAGATTCGTGAGTAGCCCTGTATTGTTGTAGTTAGTAAACAGTAGGCAAGTTAGGTCGAGCGATCATGTTACGAGCAAGCAATATGATAACACATTGTTTGTTCGCAATATAATCATTAAGCTCCTTGCAAATTGTATTCAGAATTAGTTATAAGAAAGGCTGTACCGATAAAGATAAATCAACTTAATTAACAATGTTAAAAATTTAAATTTAAATTCATGTTCATTTAAAATATAACTATACTGTTTTAGACAATTTTTTTTGCTAAAGGATGTGTCAAATTCAAATTTTTTTTTAAAAAAGGGGAGAGTACTTTAGGTACTGCTGACTTAGCTCACACATACATTATTAACTTAGGCTATGTAATATGATAACAACCGCTGTGACGGTTGGCACGCCCGATCTAATTCAGTCCCGTGTACGGAGGCGTCCTGTACGCACACTCCATCCTTCATAATAAATGACATAAGCAGCCAACCAGTCTATCATTTCCACCCTTACACAAGCCAGCTAGGACACACTTATATTGACCCCCTACGGGACTCAACATTGTCGGGGTCACCAATGTTGAGTCCCGTAGGGGGTCAATATAAGTGTGTCCTAGCTGGCTTGTGTAAGGGTGGAAATGATAGACTGGTTGGCTGCTTATGTCATTTATTATGAAGGATGGAGTGTGCGTACAGGACGCCTGCGTACACGGGACTGAATTAGATCGGGCGTGCCAACCGTCACAGCGGTTGTTATCATATTACATAGCCTAAGTTAATAATGTATGTGTGAGCTAAGTCAGCAGTACCTAAAGTTCCTCACTTCGGCGATGCACCCACATGATGAATGCCACAGCATGTTTGCAACCTCCTTGAGAAGCAGCACAATCATGACACTCGGCACTTACTATTTCACCGTTTTCTTCATCCACAACCATAGTGGCTGAATATGGTTTGCTACGAACTTTATGCTCCGGGCAAATTTTGCACTTAACTGTGCACAATTTTGAATCTCGACGAAGTTGGACATATCCCACAGCATCGTCTCCATATGACCGCCTCGAGGAGCTAAAAAGAAATGAAACAATTTGTTATAAAAATAAAACATAACCTCAAAATCATACATCAATCATTTAATTTGATAAATGTAACTTTTCCAGTTTAAATACCTACGATTGCTATTATAATGTATCCTGAATATATTACTTACATGGAGGTCTTCACATTTCTAAATTCAGCAGAGCAGAAGTTACTATTTGTTGCGAAGAAATTAGCCACCGTAAAGCAATCGATTCTTGGCAAATTTGAACTATCTGCCTTTATATATCCACTTTCCATTATGGGGAAGCCTTTAAAAATCGATTTAATAAGAAAATTGAACGAATTTCGAAGAAATTTCACAGGAATCACAACAATAATATTATCCAAATATCAACAAACACCATAGTAATTGACAGTGAAAATTCTTGTTTGGCAACAGGTGACGTCACGAATTTTGATTGGTGTTCATTGTCACGTGACTTGAGAGTGAAATATTTAATTACATTTTATTAAATAAATAAATATTCCCTTGTTTGTTGAAGAAAATTTTGTGTTTTTTATTATTTGTATTATAGAAACTACCCTTTCGTGGTAAAATTATATACTTATTTGAGTACAGTCCACATCCCTATTCTCGATTGCCGCCCAGCTTGCGAGAGGTGCGGATTCGAGTCCCGCCTGTGGCAGTCCGTTTTTTACTTCAAGTGGTTTTAGTCTGATCACTAGTCTCTATACAGGTATACACAATCTGGACGGACCCGAACCACCCATCGACTGAATCTGAGAACGAACTTCAGGAACTACGCAATGTATCCTTACACACCGAGGGCGATGTGCTGCCGTATTCTTTACAAGTTATGGTGAGTTAAAATAAAAGGTTTAAATTGTGGCGACCTCTACCATTCGCCATCACAAGTGCATGCCTAACGGCAAGCACAACAGCGAGAGCTGATACGGCTCCATAGGCGCTGTTAGCCTAGTACCGGCCTGGTACCGCACATGAACCGCGGTATATAAGATTTCGATCCAGAATAATATAGATAGACAAATCAAGATGATGTCTATCGGACCTTGGTCCCCGACCATAACACCCGGTCGGTAGGAAGCGCTTCCCTTTAGCTTCCTAACTCGAAATCAGTTGCGCCAAAAAATAATAACTAGCTGACGCGGCAAACGTTGTTTTGCTATATAAATTATTTTCCTTATCACTAAGGGGTATGAAAAATAGATGGCCGATTCTTAGACCTACAAAATTTCATGAGAATCGGTCAAGCCGTTTCGAGGGAGTACGGGAACGAACATTGTGACACGAGAATTTTATATATGAGAAGATTATGTATACAAGACTAAAACATTACGTCTGCGAAGCTTTAACATTTATTTAAATGCGTACGCACGGTCACACGTCAAGCTAATCACTCCGGTATCTTATACTTACGTACTGAGAGTAATTTTGCAACGAAAATTAGTAGCTTGATGTGGAGCCATGTTTACCACTGATAAACTACTTAAGAATGTAGCTGGTTACTAGCGACCTGTCCGTATGATGCTAAGAATATCTCTATATATATAAAATTCTCGTGTCACAATGTTTGTTCCCATACTCCTCCGAAACGGCTTGACCGATTCTAATGAAATTTTGTGAGCATATTCAGTAGGTCTGAGAATCGGCTAACATCTATTTTTCATACCCCTTAGTGATAAGGGTAGTCCACCCTTGACATTTATATGGCAAAACAACGTTTGCCGGGTCAGCTAGTCTATATATATAAAATCTATTACTCCATACTTATATATCTCTATACGTATCACTTTTTGTGTTCAGGATATGGAGAGCTCAAGCAACTTGGCATCGGAGACGGAACTCCAAGAATGGGATCCGATGGAAATGATGGTGCAGAACAGACGAGGTCGGGTCAACTCGCATCCCATGGCTGATGAAGAGTTTGAGGTAAAATTACTAATATGGAAATCTGAGAAAATGCCGCCTTGTCGAACATGGTTTTGTTGGTATTTCTTTCCCTTAAGGAATGTATAAGAACAACTTCAGGGAGCACTGATGGCATAACACGCTTGGATAAGAGGTCAACTCCAGAGACAAGATATACCATTAGGTTTATTTTGATACAACCACGAATCTTACTCAACGTCAGCGGTGGCTAAACATTGGCGTTGGAGCTAAAGCATCAAGGGCAAAATATCGAAGCATATTTCAGTTTTACAACAGTTTAACATTTAAAGTTAAGAGAACAAATAAAGGTTGTGTGCAGGATCGAAAGTCAATACAACCTTTTTCACCAGGTTTTTCACAGCTCCTTAGCTTAATCAAATCCATATTATCTAACATATCTTCCTCATTTCAGACACTGTTAGTAAGACGGGGAGGCGGAGAGGCCATATCTCTTGGAGTACCTGTCGAGAACGGAGTGACAGCACTCAGGATTTACATCGAGGGCGCTGTCGAGCATGCGGTTCTGTATCCTCCAAATGATGGTACGTTAACTTAGTTAAGACAAATGGGAGACAAAATTATCCAGAAAAAACAAAATGGAAATTGTGCGACAAACACCTTCGCATATTAGTATCCCAATTTTCGCTCGAAGCAAGAATATCTAAGCTGTGGGGTGAGCACGAACATTATGGTAACGTAATCGTACCGTCCAAACGTCAGAAACTGACAGTTTCCCCATACAAATTGACAAGTTCACGTTGTTCGTGCTCACCCCACTGTACGTGTATGCATAGTAACCTTGTCTTCGTAAACCCCTCAAACTTCATGAATTAAGTTTAGAGATGTAAATAATCCTTGAGCTTGAGAATCTAAAGATACCATTTTGTGACAGACGGAAAGGCAGACTGACTGACTGAATATTGTCAATTGTCATCTTTCTAATACGGAACCAAGAGAGGTATCGAATAGGCTAGATGACACCACCAGTCGTTGACATACTCTTTATTATCCGTCAAAACGGTCTGCCTCCATAGATTTTGTGTGGGAATACAAAAACGTGACGTCACGGTTGTGTATCAGAAATCAGAGTCAATTGACCACATATTTATAGAATTTTGTGTGTTTACAAATTGGTTCCTACAGTTTTTTGGAATTATACTGGTTGTATTTACTTCATAGGGGCAATGTATTTTAATCGCCATGATCTTGAAAATATTTTAGATAGGTGTCATGATGCCTATTACACTTAAGTCAGATACTTAATGCCTTTTAAACCGCATCAAAAGGAAGTCAATGTTATATCCTTTCAATAAAAAATATCACATCATTCAACATAATCTAATGACAATACTACGTCAAAGGAAGCCCATAAGTAATCATTAAATCATAGCAAATGTTAATAACAATGTCTGGTGTTATTTAACTGTCACATTAAAAATGATTTTCCACGATTGTATGGTAGGAAGTAATTTTCGTATAATCATACTTTGCGCGTTAAAAAACACAATTTGTCATCATATTACACTACGTTTCGGTCAATAGCCCTACAGATTTTAAGGTTTTGTTCGCGAAGGATAATTGATCGAAAATACCTCCGTGGTTGAGTAACGTACGCACTGGTTTCGACATATTTTAAGTACCGAATTCGATTCTCGGACGGGATAATGTTGAAAAACCAGAATTTCCTCATTGGTATGAGAGGTTGCGGTACATTTGTTGCTTTTGATAGCCACAGCACAAGGGCTTTAGAATTAAAACAATTTTGTTTACAATAACATATATCACACTAGCTTTACCCGCGTATGGGAATGTGTTGTTTTCCCGCGGTAAAAAGTAATTCATGTCCTTTCTAAAGTCTTAAACTACCTTCTTACCAAATTTTATTTAAATCTGTTCAGTAGTTTAGGTGTCAAAGCGATCAGCCCACTTGATTTTTCCCATGGGAATGCGTCATTTTCCCGCGGTAAAACATGATTTTTCCCATGGGAATGCGTCATTTTCCCGCGGTAAAACATGATTTTTCCCATGGGAATGCGTCATTTTTCCGCGGTAAAAAGTTTCCTAGTGTCTTTTCTCGGGTATCGAAATATCTCCATACCAAATTTAATGCAAATTGGTTCAGCAGTTTAGGCGTGATTAAGTAACAGACAGACAGACAGACAGAGTTACTTTCGCATTTATAATATTAGTATAGATTATTTTTAACCAAACCAATCATATCCAACAGCACCGCAAATCGACCTATACAACACAACATCAGTCAGCGCCTTCTCACCAGCTTCCAAGACGGAAGGTCTCACTCCGAGAGACATCCTTCTGGTCTTCCCTGGAGCCAAGGTGGAGAATGACATGTAAGTGATTTTTGTACTCAATACTTCTAGATGAATATTGTGAAATGAGAACTCTTTTTTTTAATTCAACGCAGAATGGTTAAATTTGGGGATGGGAGTTTGACACGTGCAAGTAAACAAAATTCAACGATGTCACTGGCAACAATCCAGGCCTTAAAGACTAAAGAAGATGTCATAATGTCACCACCATTACAGGTTTTTCACAGTGATACCCGCCGCACCAAACGACTCAGCGTGCGATGCAACACGCGCAACTATCCTTAGCATCTTCATTTCATCCATCTCCAAAATGTCAGTGATCCCAGCTTCCCTAGCCAATGTTTGGGATGTGACTCTTTAGCGCCCTAACTAAGCTTCCACCAACCATCTCCAGGTTATTAGTGATCAGTCAATTGACTCAGACGCAGCGTTTGTCGACATGTGGCACCTCAGCATGAGATGCGACACGTGCTACTACCGCCTTACTCACAGTACTCTAACTTCACCATCCATCTCCAGGTTGTCAGTGATCCCCGCCGGATCCATCGACTCATACGCAGTGATGGTTGACACGTCACACTTTTGCGTCCTCACGATCTTATCGCGAGTATTCTAACTTCACCATCCATCTCCAGGTTGTCAGTGATCCCCGCCGCGCCCATCGGCTCAGACGCAGCGATGGTTGACACGTCACACTTTTGCGTCCTCACGATCTTATAGCCGTATTCTAACTTCACCATTCATCTCCAGGTTGTCAGTGATCCCCACCGCGCCAATCAGCTCATACGCAGCGATGGTTGACACGTACCACTTTTGCGTCCTCACGATCTTATCGCCAGTATTCTATCTTCAACATCCTTCTTCAGGTTGTCAGTGATCCCCGCCGCGCCAATCGACTCAGACGCAGCAATGGTCGGCATGTGGCACCTGAGCGTGCGATGTGACACGTGCGACTACCGCCTGTGCGTGGGTGCGCGCGCGCCGCTCCGTTTCAGCGTGGAAGAGACTGAGCAGCTTGGTATGTCTATTTTATATTTACATTTGAATAAAAGCATTGAGAAAATCAGATGGTCCATAATGTGCTAGCCATACCTGTAAAGGTCAAGGAGAATATGTCTATTCCTTGTCAATTAAACCGGACTGATTTTGATTTCCCATAGGAGATCTGGTCAAATCGACGCGCTGAGAATTTACCGTATTGTTACTGTTAAAGCTTCAATTCTTCACTTCTATTTATTCTTCGTCGTTCTCTCAATGCTGAGGATCGCGACCTCACAAATAGTTCCTTTATTTTTAGCATTAACAGTGACAGTTACTTCGGTCCGATGTTTTTTTAAGTGCTACTTAAGCTGTAGCTATAAGCTGATTCATTCTAACCGATTGTTAAACAGCTGAAAATGTGTTATTTTAGGATGTACCACAACATTGATGATTTATGGCTTGCTGCAGCCCAAAAAGCACTTCAAGAAATTCGGACCGATGAGTGTCACGGTAGCGCAATTAGGAGAGCAATCGCCCGGCTTGCGGGAGATGCGGTTCGAGTCCCGCCTGTGGCAGTCGATTTTCTTTTATTGTGTTTCAATTTCACATTGCATGATATAATGTTGCCCAAGAATGATGCGTATAAACCAAAAAGCTATCACAAACACATTTAATTTAACTGTCGCGAAAAAAACCCAACATACATAACTTGGTCTGTAAGTAAAGTTATCCATATGAAGCCATACTCTTCGTATTCTTCACAAGCCTCTCAGCATAAAAACTTACCGAGTTCAATGACCGATTTCCATACAACGATATAAAGATACATATTCATAAAGTGTTGCAAAAAATATGATTTATTGTATCACAACAAATGGTAGCATCATTATAACATGTCAGGGTCGTTCCCATCTCTTCTTTCACGGGTTTTCAATACTGTATTTCATCAATTCTTATTGGGAGTGGGTGGCTGAGAGGTTAGGGCACTTACCCAGTGTAAAAAAGACGCAGGTTCAAATCCTACCTAAAGTGCACATAGGCAAATTTTAAACATAGATCCCAGTAGAAGTCTAAAAAATGATTAGAATTTTCTAAATCAGCATTTCTGACTACCATAACCAGTGATTGGATAATCGGATGCATATTTTTTTTCTAATATATTATATATTTAAATTTAAATCCCGTGACTGCGCGATTTTGTAGAAAAAATAAAATAAGCATATACATACACTCGATTTGATTTCCGATCCGAATTATCCGATCACTGACCATAACCTATAAATGATTCTTAGAACTTGAGATAAAACCAATCAAAATGGCCACCCATCCAACTCCTAACCAAAGCGAAGGCTTATAAAACGCTACCGACGAACGTACATAGTCAGCGTCGCGTCGGTAGCGATTCGATAACTATACACTCACCATAATCTTACATAACGAAAATAACTATTATCTTGTTTGACATAGCAGGCAAAAAACCGAATATCTTGCCGGACGATTATAAGGGGTTTTGTATGGCAAAAAATCTGACGGATTATTAATAATAAATCCTTAGGAATGATGAATGATATTTTAATCTTATACATAACACAAATAATATTGTATTCAAAAATATCATCAAAGTAAAAAATCATGTTAGCAAACACCACTATAAAACCCAAAATGACCGATGGAATAACCAAATATTGACTGATCACTCATGCAAAAACATAGTGGCAAAAAAAAAAACTCACAACTCATTCACACTTACTGACGGTAAGCAAAAAATCTAAGGAAATAAAAAGTTATAATCATCATGACGCCACGCCAAGAAAGATACGTAGAAGGGACAGAGCGCGAAGAACTGATAGCTGGTGAGTTAGATTGGTCGGAAACCATTCAGCCATAACGACGACGACCACTTTGGTGTAATGGTCAAGAAGTTGACTATTAACCAAGAGGTCGCCTGTTCGATCCCCGCACTGTACAAACTTGTGTGTGCATGAACATGTCTGTTTGTACCGGTCTGAGTGTTATTTGTATTTAAGTTTATTCGTAATACCACTGTTGATTCTGATATCTGTATCACAAGTGCATAAACTACAACAGAGTTATTATTATTATTAACATCTGACAGTAAAATTCACTGTCATCATTACGAACAACCGATCCAATCCGAACTGAGCCCGAACTGTGGAGTGTGTGGTTCGAACGACCCCATAGTTGAGGTGGGGCCAGTGTCCAGAAGTGGTAAGAAAATAAGCTAATAATAATAACAAATATACAACAACATCACACACTTTGATCTGACTGGTGGTATTATTACAAATAAACTTAAATAAACACATAAAACACCATGACCAGTGCAAACAGACATGTTCATGCAAAAAAATGTTTGTACAGTGCGGGAATCGAACCCATGGACCATTACACCAAAGTGGTCGTATAATAAGAGACAGAGAGAAAGATCGAAATTTATCAGCTCCACTGTACGAACTTCAATTGTGACAGTTGTGTGTTAACAAGTAAATGAACTGCCTTACAAACTCAAACATGGTTTTGCCGCATGGTTTTTGCCGTTTGGAATTCGGTCCGTGGTAACCATTACACGCTCGGTTATGTTTTTATGTCTATAGATTTGAGAACCAGTTTGGTAACTAATTGCTACCGATCATGCTTAAATTATTCATGGAAGTTTTTTTTGTCAGTTGTAGAAGAAATATTGTTAATATTTTATTGTTTTATAGAGGTGGTCAGTGTTAAAATTTCGTATGTGGTGAAAACTATTATTATTTTTAAAAGTTTTTTGGTCGAAAACTAAAATTTAAAAAAACTTTAGAAGCAGGACGGCTGTTTCGTGATTAAATTATCTTTAGAATAAAAAAAAAACCTCACCGAAATTGGTCCATCCGATCGGGAGCTACGATGCTTATAGTCGGTGGTTTAAAAGTCGCCAACCCAAAAATCATTGATTATTTTGTTTTCTTTCGGTGCCCCTTGTCTGTTTGAAGTTAAATTAACTGTTTATTACCGTTGAATCCAGGAATCGCCTTATTAGGTAAGGGTACTTGATGTGCTGCTACCTCAGAAAAGTACTTCACTTTTTAATGAGGATTGATCCTCATGAGTAAATCTACCTTGGGTTAGTATAAAATATGCAAATAGTAACTAGCAAACGAAGGGTTAACATTTAAAAAAATAAGTAAAGCTCAACACACATGCAACCACAATGTAAAGAAAAAACAAATAAAAAAGTAATAATAACCTTTGAGACGTCAAGTTGACAGCGCGCGCATCGGCCCAAAATGGCGACGCACTCTTTCTAGGCCAGGGACACATTGCCGAAGTCGAACTTACATCGCTTTTAAAACCTAAATGTCGAATGTTTCTCGCCTAAACGTGACATCATATAACCAGTTTTTTTTTTTAAGAGTTACATGACCGCTGTTGTAAACGTATCATTATCGGTAGACATGGCGTGATAGAGAAGTGGAGGAAACGAATTAAAAAAAAACGACAGATACATATCAGTGTAACAATGATTCTTCGTGTGCGTGTTCTATGCTATTAAAATACGCGCCAATTACGGCCCAGTCAATGGATGCAGTTTTTTTTAAACTACAAATCACGCTAAACTCGTGACATAAGCAGATAATTTATAATTTCGACTTAATTCTATAGATAAATTAAATATTTATCGCATTTCTTATTTGTGTTTACAAAAGATATCGTTAGTAGGTCATAGTTTTCAAACTTAATCTGACTGAAGACAACAAAACGCTATACTCAAATCAAACAATGCAGATTCAAAATAAACTAAGTTACTTCTTTCTTTAGGCGAAATCTTGATTAACACAATCAAAAACCCATAATCACACTTTTTTTTTTAAAAAACACTGGCCGCCGAATTACTTTTTACGCGCGTTAAGTCCCGAAAAAAAAACAATTTTTAAATATGGAACGACACGACGAGTAAGTGCCAAGCAAACGCACGAGGAACTAATACTTCACCCGATAATCTTTGGTATTGTAGGTTATTTGATTTTATCGAACGGTTGTAGTTGTATCTACGTCGAGTATTAGGGCAGCAGGACACACGTAGCGAACATGTGTCGTCATTGTTGTTGTCCCATTAAAGAAGTGTAAATATTTGTCTCACTCCTTGTAAAGTTTAAAAAGTGAACAAAACCAAATAATGTGAGCATTTTTTTACTTTTAATTTCCACAAAACGTTTATCAAAAAAACAATTAATTAACAATTACTGCACTGTTCTTGTAAAACATCTAAAAACTAAATCATTACGACTTACAGGTACAAGAGTAGTAGTGTGGTAATTTCATTTTTAATTTATATAATACTTTTTTAAAGTACCTACTTTTGCTCGAACAATAACACATAACAATTGTCGCAACGCATCCAGTAATGTGCACTAACATTTACGTAATGAGATTCAGAGTTCGAAATCCAGTGGCGAGCTATGCTATTGTGTACTGTTTATATTATAATAAAGCTTCCTTTAGAATCACTCCATCTATTTAAAAAAAAAATCTGCATAAAAATCCGTTGCGCAGTTTTAAAGAAAAAAGAAAAAAAAGCACCCAATATATACGTACAGTGGCCAGCACATCAGGCTACCCATTTTTGTTGCAAAATCGCCTGTATCACAAGCGCGTAAGATACCGCAGTGTTTACCATAACGTGCTTGTTATCCTGCATACAAACATAGGGACAGACGCGGGAAGCGACTTGGTTTTATACCATACAATGGGTGAAGTACTTTCTTCCTTTCGTACTTAAATATAGGGCTTACTCTACGTAGTCCGTATTTTCTATTCTCGCTCTCGTCGTTATAATTGATCGATTTGGTACACATACATGAAGTAATGGAATAATTAGCATTAGCATCATTAATTAGCATGCTATTTTATCGTTAGCAATAATTAAATTATTTGACGATGCTAAATTGTGTGAATGCTAAAATTCACGTGACTGCTAAAATTCACGGACAGCGACGTGTCGTTGCTTTCATAGATTCGCACGCACTGCTTTAGCAGGCTGCTACTGCTAATAGCAGCCGCTATTAGCAGTAGCAGCCAATTGAAACTCGCGTTCGCGTGCTGTCGGGCGACGATCGGCTTTTGAGCGTTACCCGAGTGAATGGCGAACAAAGAAAGAGAAGAAAATACGGCATCCTTGCATTTAGAGTCGTATTTTGCGTGCGGTTTATTGAACTGTTTATTTGAATGAAATTGTTTGTCTTTTTGTGACTTGATTGAATTATCTATTCGGTGCAGTTTTAGTTTTAATAAAGTCAAATTTAATCAAATCTTAGTCACAACATTAAAATGTAAGTTGCATACAACAGTCACAATTTCGCAATTTAATATTATACGCTAACGCTATTTCTCAATTTCTATGCAATTTCATATTAGCATAGCAATAGCGCGTAGCATGCTATGCTATGAAATTTAGCATGCTAATTAAAGTATCAAAAAATAGCAATAATTGCCATTACTACATACATGGTCGTCAACATTCTGTATGTGTATAAAATTTCATCCAAATCTGTTCAGTAGTTTAAGCGTGAGAGCGTAACAGACAGAAATCCAATTGTCGTATTGTGGTCGCCACCCTGTATACGTACAGAGGCCAGCACATCAGGCTAACCAATTTTTGTTGCAAAATCGCCCGTATCACAAGCGCATAAGAACCATGACATACTGGGCATGATACACAAAGACAGGGACAGACGCGGGAAGCAACTTTGCTTTATACCGTGAAGTACGTTTTTCCTTTCGTCCTTAAATATAGGGTCTTACTCTACGTAGTCCGTATTTTCTATTCTCGCTCTCTCGTCGATATAATTGATTGATACGAGTGACAGAGATGGCTGTATTCGAAATGATGGGATAGGATTTTAAAGTGAGACTCATGTTTTGTTCGCCAATTGGTTTGACAAAATGTCGTACTCACGCCAATAAGTGTAACAGATTTAAATTTATTTTAATTGTAAAGCGTTGCGATATAGTAGATTTTACAACGAGTGCATAAAGCAAGTCATTTTTATCCGAGATCGTTATATGCCCGAGCCCGCAGGGCGAGGGCAGATGATGAAGTCGAGGATAAAAATGATTTGTGCACGAGTTGTAAACTCTGCTTTTCACTTCGATTGCGAGAAAATAAAACAATAATTTGAGAAAATTCAATACGAAAAGTTCACGGCTTCTTTCCCGCTACTTTACTTTTTTTAATTTTCCTGCATAATTTTCGGGCAAAGAAAAAAAATATACAGCCTATTCTTAAATTATTTTGGAATAATGTTTTTTTTTTGTGGTAAACACGTTTTGATATTTAGTTTCTTTTTCGTATTATCTTATTATAAATCAAAAATGCAAATAGGGAAGGAAATATTATAAATTGGCAAGTTTTATCCATGTACAATTAATTGTTTTGGGCTGTATGGGCTAAATGGTCACTGCCTTAGTGTAGACACATTTAAAAAGCTACTTTTATGCACAAGTGCATAAAATTCAACTTTATGTCGCCTAGATCCTGCATAAAGTAGTACTTTTTCGAGCATGAGAAGTGAAAAATACATTTCTGCTTCCCACTGAAATGAAGACGAGGCGTTAGCAACATACAATATTATAAGCCTCGAATATAGTTAACAATAGAAAATTATTAAACGTCCCAATTTGTTAAAACTGGACACAAACCAGTAGAATATCTTCTTTACCTCTTAGAGGGAGAATGATTTCAAGAGCAAGCACATATTATTAGGTCCTTACATATGAAATTGGCGTTTTGTCGTACTGGCCACTTTGATCACAAATTTTTCCTATTTGGTTAGGAATTCGAAATTCAAATTTATACAGCTATTTCCACATGTAGTTGTGTTTCGTAAACCGTCATTCATTTGTTTTTTTACTTATCTTTTTTCTGTTTGCATCGCTCAATTTACAAAATGGAAATTTTGAAATATCGCGTTATTTACGAGTACGAGTTCCACCGTGGCACCAGTGCTGCGGAAACGGCTCGAAGGGTTAATGATGTGTATGGCGGTTGTGTCGCAAAAGAAAACACAGTGCGTTTTTGGTTCCAACGTTTTCGTTCTGGAAATTTCGACCTGCAAAACAAGCCCCGTGGACGGCCGGAGACCCAAGTTGATAATGAAGAATTAAAGGCTATTGTGGAAGCGGATCCATCGCAAACCACGTCCGAGTTAGCTGCAGGCTTTGGCGTTAGTGATAAAACTGTTTTAATCCACTTGAAGCAAATTGGGAAGATTAAAAAACTTGAAAGGTGGGTTCCTCACGAATTGAGTTAAGCAAACCGGCAAACGCGCGTCAACTGCTGCGTTACATTACTTGACCGGCACAATAACGAAGGGATTTTAAATCGAATCATTACCTGTGATGAAAAGTGGATTCTCTACGATAATCGGAAGCGCTCATCGCAATGGCTGGACCCTGGCAAGCCAGCCAAAGCCTGCTCCAAGCGAAAATTGACCAATAAAAAGTTACTTGTAAGCGTTTGGTGGACTAGCGCCGGTGTCGTTCATTACAGTTTTCTCAAATCTGGCCAGACGATTACGGCAGATATCTATTGTCAGCAATTGCAAACCATGATGGAAAAGCTAGTTGCTAAACAACCAAGGCTGGTCAATCGCTCTACGCCACTGCTGCTTCACGACAACGCTAGACCACACATTGCACAACAGACGGCTAGCAAATTAGAAGAACTTCAATTGGAATCTCTAAGGCATCCACCGTACTCCCCGGACCTTGCTCCAACAGATTACCATTTTTTTCGAAATTTGGATAACTTCTTGCAAGGGAAAAAGTTCAACTCAGATGGGGCAGTCCAAGTCGCCTTCAAAGATTTTATTGATTCCCGTTCGAATGGTTTTTTTAGTAAAGGGATCAATGAACTACCTATGAGATGGCAAAAGTGCATAGATTACAATGGCTCATAATTTGATTAAATAAATATGCTATATAAAAAAAATTCGACTTTTTGTTCCTCTCATACAAAACGCCAATTTCATAGGTAAGGACCTAATATTTAAAAAAAATGCATTCCAAATACAAAAATCGCATTTACTTAAAGTATAATAATAATTTTCTTTTAACTAGAAAATCACGGGTAAACCGCAGCTTCGCTATCTATGGAGCACAAGCTTACGCAAATAATAGTTAAAAAAGTACCTAGGATTTGAATGCCCAGTAATACGTATCAAACATTTTAGAAAGACAAACACCCAACAAAAAAATGAAATTAAAACACAATAAAAGCAAAAACGGACTACCTCAGGCGGGACTCAAACCCGAGGCTCTCGCAAGCCGGGCGATTGCTATACCAATTGATCTACCGTGACACTTACTCATTGGTCCGAATTTCTTTAAGTGCTGTTTCAATAATTGTTATAAAAATTTTATGAATATATTTTTTATTATCTCTATATATATAAAATTCTCGTGTCACAATGTTGGTTCCCTTACTCCTCCGAAACGGCTTGATAGATTCTCATGAAATTTTGTGAGCATATTGAGTAGGTCTGAGAATCGGCTAACATCTATTTTTCATACCCCTTGGTGATAAGGGTAGTCCACACTTTACATTTATATGGCAAAACAACGTTTGCCGGGTCAGCTAGTTTTATTCTAAAATAATAATTTCACATTGTAAAGAAATTCGCATTGTTTTTGGTAGAAATAAAGAAACTTTAATAAGCTGATTCATCTTATCGATTGCTTAACAGCTGTAAAGATGTATCATTCGGTATCTTGAAAAAAATCCTGTTTTTTTTGCTCTCATAATAGTCCTCCTGGCCGATTTCGACCACGGCGGCCAATCTCAACAGAGATCAGCCAACTACGCAGGAGATATTATAGTGCACAAGTGTGAGCGCAATACACAGGTGCACTCACTGTTCCATCACTCTCAAAGTTCGGTGAGACGGTAATCCGACATGACCGGAGAGAGATCAGGCGCAGGACCAACGGCTTAACGTGCTTTCCGAGGCACGGGGGTGTAACACCGCCAACTTCCCGACTCCGAGCGGTTTTTGAGAAATTCATGACAGAAAATCTCAGAAACAATTTTTGCTCGACCTGGGATTCGAACCCTGGACCTGTTGGATGTAAGGCAGAAACTTTGCCACTACACCAACGAGGCAGTCATTGCTCTCATAGGAACTTTACATAAGATAACAAACGGTCTATTTACTTCCGAATTAAACCTACTTGCACTATTAGAAGAGATTTGTTTAAACAATGTAGTTTATGTTTTTATGTTTATGTAAGCTGAGTGGGATCCAATTTGGTTCTGTAAATAAATAATATTCTATTTTCAATCTATTTTCCACAGGTCGGACTTCTAAACCAAGGGTCGCGGGTTCGATCCCCGCACAGTACAAGCATAAGTGTGCATGAACATGGGTGTTTGTACTGGTCTGGGTGTTTTCTATGTATAATATGTATTTATTTACAAAAAAAAAAGTATTTAAGTATGTTTATCCGTTGTCTAGTACCCATAACACAAGCCTCGTAGCTTAATTTGGGACTAGAGAATTGGTGTGATTGTTGTGAAATATTTATTTATTTATTTATTGTTATTTTCTGTTCTTTGTGTAATACCAAATAAAATATTTTTCTTTCTTTCTTTCAAACTACATTTGTACAGACATAGAGATTTGTTTTAACTACATTAGATTAAACAAATCTCTTCCCATGACGGATAGCAGGCTACTAATTTATGGGCCTGGATTTATAAATTATTTTTTTCTTTTATGTTTATGACACCAGATTCATACATGACAGTCCATTGATAGTTCTGATGGCAAATTAAGATGCTAATCACTAAACTATGAAGGTCACAAGAACACAGAGACCAGCGGTTAATAATATTATTCATAGAATTGTTTGGTCTTTATCTCGGCGCGATAAACTCCGATCCCTGCACGATACACGTTTCCTATTTACCAGTGTTGACGTAAGATAGATAGATATTTAGATAGAATATTCTTAATTGCACACTAAAGATAAGATAGACCAATAAAGAAAATTACAAACAATATTTGTTAGAGAAGTTGTACAATTTTGGCGATCTTATTGCTTGAAGCAATTTCTTTCAGACAGCCCTCAAGCAAAGGACTTGCTTATGTTATATGCTCATATAACACTAAAACGATGAGAAGTTGATGAAGTCTTTGACCGCTGGGCATCAAAAACTGCCTATAATTTCATACGGGGTATTTTGGATCCTCATCATAGTTTGCAATAAGAACAAAGCTGAGTGGGATCTAATTTGGTTCTAATAACAATATTTTATTATTATTGTTCTTTGTTTAATGTTAATTTTATATCAGATAAAATATTTTCTTTCTTACTTTTAATATGCGACTCTCTTTTGTGATGAAATTGATCAGCTCATTCTAACCCTGTGAAAAACTAAAATTTAAAAAACCCTCGACATGAGCCCGTGAAAACAGCTGGTGGGCATCATCGGCTGGACGAATGTTGACCAGCCCTAGCTAAGAGCCACCATGATCAAATTATCTTTTAAATAGAAAAGCCGCACGGAAATCGGAATCAGAAACCAGATCAGGAACCAGACAGTAGTATTTGGATTAGAATTAGCTTACAATAAGCACCAAACATATTGACGACCACTTGGTGCAGTGGTCCACAGGTCGGACTTCTAAAACCAAGGGTCGCGGGTTCTATCCCCGCACAGTACAAACATAAGTGTGCATGAACATGTGTGTTTGTACTGGTCTGGGTGTTTTCTATGTATAATATGTATTTATTTACAAAAAAAAAGTATTTAAGTATGTTTATCCGTTGTCTAGTACCCATAACACAAGCCTCGTAGCTTAATTTGGGACTAGAGACTTGGTGTGATTGTTGTAAAATATTTATTTTATTTATTTATTATATTATTTATTTGTTACCTAGTTGTTATACCATTTCTTTTTCTTTTTTTTTTTAATTTTTTTACACTTAGCCATAGAAAATTGTTTGCGCTAAATTGCAATTTCAGTGTATCAAAGGTTGGTGGACTAAATAAATAAAATAAAATCGATCTACCTTTTCGCGAGTCACGATGTGACAGACACCCACAAACACAGGCCAGAAACAGAAATGAAACTTATAACGACCCTTTTTTTGTCGGGGGTTTAAAAGACTACAAACTCCTAAGTTAAAAACTGTATTGGAAGTTGAGTCTTTTTTTGTCATTACGATTAGGACGCCAATACGCCATGGTTGCAGCAATATTCATGACAATGTCAATGGTATTAATTGGTATTCTTTCTGCTTTCAGATATGCTGAAATTCAGAATCACCGGTCCAGTGGCGAGCGTGAGGGAGTCAGCGCTGATTGACGAATATGGAGTGGAGCTGGCAAAACTACCTTACAGGTGATTCTTCTTTTAATTGAAACTAGTGCCCCCCCGCGACTTCGTCCGCGTGGAATCCCTTTGTTTTCACAATCGCGGTCGAATGGGATAAAAAAGTATCCTATGTCCGTTTCCTAGTTCTAAGCTACCTCTCCACCAATTTTTAGCCAAATCGGTTCATACGTTCTTGAAATATAAATAGTGTAACTAACACCACTTTCTTTTATATACACTCGTATAGATTGAAAATTATTTTATTGACACTCAAAAAACATATGAAATACAAAAACATTTAAAGAGAAAAAAAACATTTTAGGCGCAACTGATTTAGAGTTAGGAAGCTAAAGGGAAGCGCTTCCTACCGACCGGGTTTTATGGTCGGGGACCAAGGTCCGATTGACATCAACTTGATTTGTCTATACTCGTATATATTATTCTGGATCTAAATCTTATATGCCGCGGTTCATGTGCGGTACTAGGCTAAAGCTCCATCTAGCCTATAGAGCTGTATCAGCGCTCGCTTTCGTGCTTGCCACCGTAAGGCATGCGCTTGTGATGGCGAACAGTAGAGGTCACATTAACTAAGTCCCAACAAGGTCCCCGAGTCTGCATTAATCGCGGCAGATTTTTCTAACCTTTCTTCAACAGCTGTGTAAAGCTCTTTTCATAATTTACTTAAACTCCTGTTTTCGAAATTCGTGAGCAATAATTATGGGTGAAATGCAGAACGGATGTACATAGATACAATTTAAGTTGTCCCGTAAGTTTAAAACAAGATACCGTCTTTTCTATTTCCTTGATTAAAATTATTTCTATAATTCTGAGTAGTGTATTTATTTCTCAATTAAGCCCATTTTTCATTTTTTTGATGCGCGCAATGAGGCACGAATTATTATATTTTTCAAATTTAATACTAAATAATTTTCATACAAATTTTATATGTCTCTCCACCACCTTGTCAATTTTGTATATTAGGAAATGAATTTTTCTTAGTTTAATTTAACTTTTTTTTGGTTAAAATGACCACTTATTATCTAAATTGTCAGATTGAAATAGGCTGGAATTAAAAGGAAACAATTTAGTCATAAGATTAGCGTATTAAATGTTTGTCTCCATTTTTGTTAATTTCGTAACTCAGGGTTAGTAACGACATTTTGGGCACAATTACAACAACAATTCTACCATTCGATTGTATTTTTATAAAATAGCAACATGTTCTCAAGTTATGTCAAAATATTGACATTAAGATGTACGTATTTTGCTTCGCAGTTTGAGGTTGGTGTATGACAAGCATTTTGTTAAATATCAATATCAGGGTTAATAACGCGATTTTCCTATTTCCGGTAAGTGCAATTTGTCAGTTATTTGCTGATTTTTCTTGCGTAAAAGATATAATTACCGCTGGGATATAATTTATTGTCAAACCAATAGCGATTTTGGTAGCAAATATTTTTGACGTTAGGATTTCTCAGTTTATTTTATCAGTTTCGTAACGTTTCGTTACGTTTCGTTACGCAACGAAACTGAGCTCTCAGTTTCGTTACACTAAGGTCTCGTTCATATGAGTTTGTGACATAATACTGATTTTTTTTTTAACATTAGAAATCAAGTAATATCCCAAACAGTAAATAATATGTATAAATTAATTTAATACTATAAACTAAAATTCATCATTCCAAATAAATAAAGGCGTCAAACAAGGAGATCCACTGTCACCAAAGCTATTTACCAGTGCCTTAGAACAGGTTTTTAGACGGGTAACAGACGATTGGAGTAATAAAGGAGTAACCATCGAAGGCAAAACGCTCACAAACCTCCGATTCGCTGACGACATCGTACTATTTGCCAATACGTCTGAAGATCTCGAGACCATGCTCGAACAGTTGAGATCTGCAAGCCTTGAAGTTGGGCTGAGGATGAATAGGTCAAAGACCGAAATCATGACAAACGCTACCAAAAACACTGTGGTATTGGATGGGCAGGCGATGCGATACGTTGACGAGTACGTATACTTGGGCCAGATAGTCTCCTTCGGAAACAGGCAGGATAAAGAAATCGAGCGCCGCATCGATAACGCCTGGAAGAGCTTCTGGTCCATGAAAGCGTATATGAAAGGCAACTTGCCTATATCGCTGAAACGAAAACTCGTCGACACTTGCATTCTGCCCATTCTTACCTACGGGGCGCAAACCTGGTCATTGACTGAAAGTCAAAAGCAAAAACTCAAGGTCTGCCAACGGGCCATGGAGCGGAGCATATTAAGTATAAAACGGAGTGATAGGATCAGAAATAGGTACTACCATCCGCTCCAAGACTGGTATCGCTGATGTGGGCAACAAAGCCGCGAAATTGAAGTGGGAGTGGGCGGGTCACATCTGCAGGATGCATCCAGAGAGGTGGGCCCAAGTCGTCACCAAATGGGTGCCTACAGACGGCTATCGCCGAAGAGGCAGACCCAAGAAACGATGGTGTGACGACTTGGTCAATACAACAAAGGACTGGGAAACGTTGGCAATGGACAGGGACAGGTGGAGAGATTTGGGGGAGGCCTTTGCCCAGCAGTGGGATGACATAGGCTAAATAAATAAAAAAATAAAAAAAAAAAAACTAAAAAATATATTTTAACGTTCTATGAAAATAATTTTATAAAATATAATGAGATTATTAAACATAACACAACCTAAATAAACTATTAAAGCATTGCAATATATATTATATACATTTAAATAATTTCAGGTATGGCACCGATGACTAATGCAGAGAGGCAAAAAAAGTATAGACAAAAGTTAAAAGAAAATAATCCGGAAAAATATTATGAAAAAAGAATAGCAATTTAATAGAATAGTTAATTATTGATTTAAACTGTAAATAACAAAAGGTACAAAAACTTTTTTTTGATCATTTTACTATTTTAAAAACCTTATAAAATGAGGAAATCTTCAAATTTATTTGTAAATCCTATGTAATATATTTTTTTATCTACAAACCGGTCAAAAGAGAGGTATTTTTTTTTGTTGGTAAAAGTTTTGAGTTTAGACCAAAATTTTAGATGTTTCCAAGCCAATATCTGAAACTTATTTGTATTCAGCCAATAGCAGGATGATTCAAGTATAAAATAAACAAACCGTTAACGAAAAAAAGAACATTTGTAAAAATAGCATGAAAATAACTGATTCAAGGTAGAGTTTTTCCAAAATTTTTTAAAACTTCAAAAAAACTCGAAAACCTTATGACTTTTAGTAAGGTCATTTTTTGTTATTTGGTAGATTTCAATGTGGCTAATGTGTCTGTTGCTCTTTCACTCCTTAACGGGTAAACGAATTTTCATGAAGTTTAGTATAGGTGAACGAATTTTCATGAAGTTTAGTATAGAGGTAGTTTGTTAGGTAATGTAAAACTAGACTTACATCTTTACGCGTTACTTTTGTGTTACTTTATCGATACCGCAACATATAAGTATCTATGTTACTCTATGTTACAAAGTGGCAAAATCTACGGCCTTACCCAGTTCATGTTTGTTTGCAGATAATATTGATTTTTGACAAGGTTTTTGCAATTAGTACAAAAATGTAGATTTAAGTTAATTAATAAAGTTGATTTATGCCATAAATATTTTATTTATTTTAATGCTTATGTGATCTCACCCTTACCTTATCAGTTTCGTTACAATCTCAGTTTCATAACGATTTCGTTACGGTACATCTATTCTGCATTTCACCCTTATATCAAAACCAGAAAGAGTTTACAATTGCAGCTTATTAAATCACTGAGATTGAGTCCCTTACCTTTATACCACTTCACACATCTTGATGATGCCGATGTTCCGGCGCACAACGCCTTCACAGTTATTTCTAGCAAGGCTACACTCAAGAGGATTGCGGCTTTATTGCCTTAAGTAACTATAGAATGCTTGCATTGTCTCGTTCATTATTCTTTTCCGATTCGTACATTCGCCATGTAAAGATCAATTTTTCCTATTACATATACCGAGTCAAATTTGGGCGTTGTTATTTAACAGCTCCACGCTGTATACCTAACTGTACAGACGCCCTTTTCAAGCTTTGAGCGAGGATCAAAAAGCTGGTCATCCAATTAATATAACCTTCATTGTTTTCCAGCTACCCCCCGATGTCACGAGACCCCGAAGAAACAATGGACAGTCCTGCTGTTGAACTGATAGCTGATGTCAGGATACCCAGCGTCAAGGGCTCCCGGGTCTACGCGAAGATCGTGGGGAGAGATGTAAAAGGTACGTTAGTTTAACGTTTTTGTAGAGAATATATAATTATGATACCTAGAAAAGACAACCGTTTTCTTTTTAGGTACCAAATGCTCTTGTGGCGACCTCTACCGTTCGCCATCACAAGCGCATGCCTAACGGTGGCGCACGACAGCGAGTGTTGATACGCTCCATAGGCTAGATGGCGCTGTAAGCCTAGTACCGCAGATATAAGATTTAGATCCAGAATAGTATAGATAGACAAATCAAGACAATGTCTATCGGAACTTGGTCTCCGACATTAACACCCGGTCGGTATGAGGCGCTTCCCTTTAGCTTCCTAACTCTAAATCTGCGCCAAAGACTGTCTGTGTTGTCTCTTCATCGCTAAAAAAGAGTAAATTTGTGAACACGTTTTTCTTCTATGGGGTCTACCGCCTCTATTACGTCATAATTATGATGAATGCAACCAGTTGTACCACCGCCAAGATGCATACAGATCCATTACCTTGCTTACGCGTGGTAACTTAACAAATTTGTTTCAACAACTGAATCATCTGCAGATAAAATCCGAAACTTCGGTATGCAAAGACAAAAGTTTGAGAACTCCACTTGCCTCTGATGTCCCATTGGTAAATACAGGCTGGTCTATGACTAACTAGCAACTAATGTTTGCATAAATTTACCAAGAACCAGGTTATGCAAACGTTATAAGTCTGGATACCTTCTCTCCCTGCCTTGTCTTACGTGAGCAACGCAACGCGACAAGTGTGACGCGACTCGACGCGAGCAATACTTCAAACGCCTTATGTCGATGTCAATCGGACCTCGACCCTTGCGACCTGAAGCGTGGTCGAACTTATCGCGTTGCGTCACTCAAGGGTCTGATGTCCCAATCGTAAATAGGGGGCCTGTCAACCCGGTAACTTCCTCTTATACTATGATATCCACATATTCATCATATATCCTCAATTTCAGGAGAACCCTTCGCCCGCCTAGCTGGACCTTTACTCCACCAATCGGAAGTGCGCATGGGCAGATCAGCCTCCCTCGTCTTCCCCGACACCAAGAACGACCTAGAAGCAGCTGAGGAGATGAATTCGAGGATTTATAACGAGAGATTGGAGTATAACGACAGCGATTTACCATACAACAGAGCTATGTCACAGGTAATAATATGATCCTGGTGGACTATACCTGACTAATGATTAGAAATAGAGATAAACAACGTACCTACCAACCAAGATAATGTTGTGCACTGGTGTGTGCGCCAAATGAATGGGTCTGATCTTTCTTAGCCTGCGAAACGCTAGAAATACTTTCATAGATTTGATTTTAGGTAACATATTTTTACCATTTAGACATAATAACGACGTCCACTTTGGTGTAATGGTCAAGAAGTTGATGAAGAAAGATAAAGAATGGTGAAGAAGTTGACTATTAACCAAGAGGTCGTGGGTTCGATCCCCGCACTGTACAAACATTTGTGTGCATGAACATGTCTGTTTGTACTGGTCTGGGTGTTATATGTATTTATTTTAGTATATTTGTAATACTACTGTTGATTCTGATATCTGTAACACACTTGTGTTACAGATTGTGTCTTGTGTTGCTTTAGCTAAATACCACGGTGTCATGATGTATGTGATGTTGTTGTATATTTATTATTATTATTACTTTCAAAAGAATTTAAATGATTGTTTAGCGACACTTGGGAGGGAGATATTGTCATTCACCCTGTAAATAAGCTAATCGGATTTTTATCATGCTTACAGGTGGTCACACAAAGCGGTTCTTTGCTGACGGCAGCACAAATTGGACTAGGTTCGAGGCTGTACGGTGCCCCTGGTGATAACCTTCAGGTAAGTCTTATCGAAAAAGCCGGTAAGCCTTATTTTCCGAAGCCACTCACTACCACTCATATTAGTGTCTTGAGCACCACAAACAAAACTGACTAGATGTATATTACCCTAAAGTGAGTACATAGACGTCTTGAAAGTCCAACTCGCACATTATTTTACTAAAATAATACCGATTTTTTTTTACTGTTTTCAGCTCCAATTTGAGGTAACAAACTACAGAGACCAAGCTGTGAGCTTCAGATTCCGAGCGACGGGAGAGCAGAACTTCTTGAGAAGGATTACTCCATTACAGTAAGTCTTTCACTTATCTCAATCATCAATCCATAATCAGGTACAAGACGACAGCTAGAACTACAGAATAAACCCCCTATCATTGATATCCATTTGCCGCGGTGTGTGTTGTTAGGCGAAGTAGCGAACGCAAAGAGAGACGTTGGGAGGCCGATGCTCAGTTTTAAAGACTGTGCAAAGGCGAACATGCACGCCTTTAACATCAAACAGGAGGGCTGGGAGAAGCTAGCTCATTCCAGGAACGTGTGGCGTAAACGTGTGAAGGATGAACGTGAAATACACGACGATGCCTGGTTCAATGTGCTGGCTGACAGGAGGGAAAAAAGGCATTAGAGCGGCGATGATCTACCTGCCCCTGCTTTCCCTTGCCTTAAATGCGGAAAAGTTTGTCGCTCCCTGATTGGCTTATTCAGCCACAATAAAAATTGCCTTGCAGCAGACACTGCTTAAATCGTCTGTAATAGACGGATAAGGCCTATGATGATTGATATCCATACAGTACCGTTGCAAGTGATCTGCGTTCAGTCCGATATATCCAATTTTGTCTCAGCATCTTTCCTTGATATTAGAAAGCCTTGATCCATTTGTAAACTTCAAAGAACCATTTGTAAATACTTTGTAAAAATCGACATTCGCCTGAACAAAGAAAAAGAAAAAGATGTCAATCCATATCACTAAAATCACTTAGTGATTACTTGAAGTACCTAGCTGTTATGTAAAAAGTTCTTAAGTACAACGATTAACATTGAAAACTTTTTACAGAGACGTCATACAACCAGGGCAGACGCTGAACGTGCTAGTGAGCCTGACCGTCCCCCTCTCAGCAACACCGGCGATGAGAGATCTAATCACATTCACTGCTCTAAGTTCTACGACTGGTAAGTAATGAATGTTTTTTTTCTCACTACGCTAAAAATGTTAGGAAAACTTGATTAGAAACTTAAACAAGTTATTGAGAATTACATAACGTAGTTATTATTTAAGTTTTTTTTTTTCGTTCACAACGCTATTTATAATTTCGAAAATACATGACACTTAACATACGCTGACTCAAAGCGTTAGAAAGCACTTACAGAATTCAACGACTCCATTAAGGTTCTCGGAAGCTCAGTTGGTAAGAGCATTGGACTGGACTTCCAAAGGTCGGGGGTTCAAATTCTCCCTGATGACCGGAGCCGAAAAGAATTTAAGTGTAGTATTATTGATTGTGATCTGGCAATTCGAGATAGGATACCCAGAGTAGCCTCTTCAGCCTAATCACCACAAATCTGGTGAGGGCCCGTCACCAGTAGTGGATTAAAAAATCTTGTTAGTGACCCCTGAATCCCTGATGTAACTTCTATTCTACAGGTGAAGAGCAAGTGTCCATATCAGCATACGTCTACGTGACGGGAGCAGGCTCGACAATCAACGACGTGTGGCCACCGGAAGTGTGGCACAATTTCCAGGGTTCATGCATTGGGAAAATGGGTTCAGACTGCTCCCAGTACACCTGGTCTGCTACGATTATTGCCAGGGATCAAGTGTCGGGTAACTATTACTTTACAAAGCAATAATGTCATGGCACAGGGTTTTATAGGGCTCGATGCTCTGGTTAGTCGATTTTGGTGGGATAATAAGCAAAGGAAAATCAGAATCAAGAGGACAGCCAACAGGTTTCTGAATATTTTCACAATATTTATAAGAAGTAGCTTGGATAGAAGAAAAAGGAGGCGAAACGCGAACAAAAACCAATTGCACAGCTGTTTATGACCAGGTCATAAAATGTTTAATCATGTTCAGGTCAAATGGCCGTCCAAAAGCAAAGAAACAATGTCTCGTGTAAGCGCTGATAAGATTTTGACATGGCATGAGAGTTTATCGGGCATAACTGCTTATCCACTAATTAAGTAATTGTTTAAAAAATATCCAACTGAATGCAAAAGTCCACTGAAACGATGGCACCATCTGCTTATGCCATCAACAGTTAACCTGCTAATGCCATCAACTATTCCCTAGGTCTTCTACGCTTATCATCGTCGCCAATAGGAGTGTCCTACGACAGCAACTTCATCTCTGGCTCCCGGGCCGAAGTCCAAGCTATGTACAGAGCTACATGCTGCGCGCCCAGGGTTGTTATCACCGCTGTGGACGCCTGGGGCAACGCAAACAGCTATATCATCGATATATCTAGTAAGTATGATAGTTTGAGAATACTCAACATTAGCCATCCCTATCACTCATTCATGCTAGATTGAACATAACTGGTCGCGTAAGTTGAAAATAAGGACGAACCTTAGAATTTTACCTGCTAGGAATCCGAGGATTAACATCACTGTTGAGGACGCTTGAAGCTATATCATCAATATAGCTAGTGAATATGATAGCTTTAGAAACTGTTTTAACTTAGTTTGCTACGTAAATGCATATCACGAAAAATCATTAAACTATTGCTAAACAGGCTTTGCCAATGTCTGGGCGGCCGAGCAGTATAGGCACACGGGCAGTACTCCCATGGACACGGGTTAATTAACCGCCGTATATTTTTTTCTACTGCAAAAATATTATCTTTAGTGTGCAACGTGAGTGCTTATCACGAAAAATCATAAAACTTTTAGAAACAGGTAGTAAAGAAAATAGAAGCGCTTTTACGGACCAGACTTGAATTTAGACCAAGAGGTAATTGGCAGGGCTCATAACGCGAAAACGAGTGGCCCTCGGGACAGGAAAACCTTAGATTGGAGACAATTTCACCACTAGTTACAACAGGCTTTTAAGAGATATTATCCTACTACTATTATAAAGGCGAAAGTTTGTAAGTATGGATGTATGGATGTATGGATGTTTGTTACTCTTTCACGTAAAAACTACTGAATGGATTTGAATGAAACTTTACCACAATATAGCTTATACATCAGAATAACATATAGGCTACAATTCATAAAGAATTTTTAAGATAAAGGCTTTCCACGCGGACGAAGTCGCGGGCGGCCACTAGTATTAAATAAAGTTTTTTGGTATCCAGTAGGACCATGACCCCATGAAATATCTTTGAAGGCCATAAATTTAGACAATCGTCTTAAAGAATTGATCATGTAAAATTTTGCTGTCCTAAGGTCCTGAAATTTTCTGGATCTTTTGGATAAAATAAAATCTGGATCCCGCAAGTAAAATAAAAAATTATTAATCAATTAATTATTTATGTATCTCTTTTTGCAGACTACATAACCGGCGCAGGCATAGCCGCTATCGTCCTAGGCATATTCTTATTCATTTTCCTGGTCGTCTTCATCGTTCTACTGATCCGCTGGTGCGTGCGAAGACGGAAGGAATCGAGGGAACTGCCCTCATACGCTACATCATCGAGGAATGTTAGTTAAGGATACTTTTAACTTTGGAGATCACTAACATAAGAATAGTTTTTTTTATGAAAGTTACAACACATTGCCAGTTTTGAGCCCCCTACTCGCTAAGCCATGACTTAATTCGGATGTAGCCATGCGATGTCCTGTCTCTCTTAATAGCTAGCACGAACACGCTTGCTAGACCCGAGTAAGGTAAGGTTTAGGACCAAAAGCTTGACCCCCATACAAAATACCAGTGATGGTTATGGAATAATCATGCCAGCAGAAAAATCAAAAAGAAAGTAAAAAGGGTTTAATACAGATTTTAAAGGGTTAAACCCCCTTCGTGTCATGTAAAAAAACGCTAACAGTCACCTGCGCAGTGCGCACTAGATAAATTGGTGTAATTGGTGGTACGAAGTCGGGGAGGGAGCGGTCATTTCGCGCACCGCACGTCCGCGCCGCCGCGTGCGAGTGGGGTAGCGACCGCTGCTATACGCAAACTCCTCCCCTCTAGTGTTCTTTTAACGTGACACTACTTATATTAAGTGCAAAGAAATATTGAAAACTCACAACTACGAAGGCAAATTATATAAATCTCATGGAAAACTATTCTTATACAAGTTGAATATACAGTGTAAACTATTTATGAATAGAGTCAATACAAATTTGCTTTTAGAATATAATTTATTTACTTTTAAAATAAGTAAGACAGTTTATGTTGTCCCAAAAGATTAAATATGACTTTTAGAGCCTTTTTGGTGCCCCAAATTAAAAAATAAACTATATATTTTGTGTTGCTCAAAAACGTTAAAATTGACCGCAGGTTAGTTTTTTAAAAATAAATAAGTTTAAGCAAAAACATTCCTTAATAAAATAATTTTAAAGAGAATTTACAAGTAAATAATAACAACTAGTCTTAATTCTGGTAATTCGATTTTATGTATGAATGAACTAATGCAATAAATTAGTTATTTGTGTTACCTTTGATTAAGTGTAGTTAGAAATAATTTAGATTTAAGAAAATAAATTAAAGATGGCCTAGGTAAGAAAAATATTATCATAATTTAATATTCAAATGTTATCCATTATAAGAGTATGTATATTTCTCATTTCTGAATTTATATATATGTTTTTTGCATGTACTGTTGCATTTTATCACATTTTGTGATGTTGTTAAGAGAATTTGTAAGGATCCTGTGTATCAATAACACCTACAACTAGTGATGTACAAGGCTCGAGGCTTCCGTTCCGGGTCCTTTTGCCGAGAGCTCAGAGTCGTTTACAGGTCTTGCCTCATTTATATGAAGCTCGTCGACTTGGAAGTCTTTTTTACAGTTCGAGCCTTTTTCGGTGCTCGCCTCTTTTGTATGAAGCTTGGAGACTTTCTGAAAGCTCGAGCCTTTTTGAAAGCGTTATCTTTCTTGAAGTATTCAAATGAAAACACAGTTATACAATAAACATAGAAATCAACTTTATTTACAAATACGAGTCATTTTTTGATTATATCTTTATTCTAACTACTTTTATTATTATTTATCATCATTATCATAAAAAAAAGCTCTTTTCACGGCTCGAACTCTTTCGAAGGTTTGAACTCTTTTGAAGGTTCGAGCACCAGGCTGCAGCTGCTCTGGGCACCGAGCCTACCGAGCTCACTGAGCCTTGGCATTCCGCCTCGAGGCTTCAAAAATAGGGCTTGACACCTCGAGTCTTGTACATCACTACCTACAACACATGTAGTGTACACACACATAAAGGTAAGCACTGTGGCATCTTACTCACTTGTCATAAAAGTGATATTACCTGCATTATGTTCTGACGTTTAGGCAGGGTTTCAAAGACATTATTTTGAATTTATGAGGGGAGAGGTTAAACATAAAAGTTCCTTCATAATAAAGTGCTGTTAATAAAAAAGTAACCCTTCTCCATTCTATCAATTACATAGTTATCTGACAAAAAAAAATTAGAATGATAAGAGAAAATTGCATTGTCATGATAATATTGTGACGATACTAGACAGTTAATATAAATCAACCTTTCATGAATTCTGTTGCACTGTTTATATAACGTGAATATTTAAAAATCAGGCCATACTATACATAAATGTGTAACTAACATCAATGAATAAGTTATTACTCCATTGTCTAATTTAAAAGTAAAAGATTCAAAGTGCATCAGAAACTATACGTCAGTTGGCAAAGGATATATGATTATTTCTCTCTCCTAAAAATATTTATCTTAAATCAAATTATGTTTAATTTTTATTGTGTATTTATTTACTAATACGGGTAGATAAATTTAAGATTAATTTAATATTGCTTTTAAGACTATGCAAGGCCATGTTTTTATAAACAATCTGCAGAAAAATATAAATTATACATATATTTTTGAAATGGTGTTATTATTTCTAATAGTATTAAGTCCTATGTGCAACTAGTTTGTGCTATTATGCCAACAGCAATTTACAGATTTTCTTTTGAATAGCAACTTGCTGTGTGTAAAAGAAAAGGGCATAGCCAGAAGTACAAAAAGCAAGCATCATATAAAATATTTTGTATACTAGTGGACCCGGCAGACTCTGTCCTGCCGTTTTTGGAATAAATCAATATTTCCTCATTGTTTACACCTTCCCTGGACTTCGAGTTTTAGATAGACTAATGAACAGCGATGGGCCTACCTGAAATTTCCCATGGGAATGCGTCATTTGCCCCCAGAAATAAGTAGCATATGTCCTTTCTTGGGTATCAAAATATCTCCATACCAAATTTCATACAAATTGGTTTAGTAGTTTGGGCATGATTGGGTAACAGACAGACAGACAGACAGAGTTGCTTTTGCATTTATAATTTTATTATGGATTGTATTAATGAGCACACCAAATACCTAGCCCAAAACTAAGCGTTAACTTGAGCTATGGTGACCAGGATAAAGGATAAAAATACTTAAATAATAAACACCCATGACTCGGTACAAATGCTTGTACTCATCACACAAACATTTGCCCCTAGCAGGATTCAAACCTGCAACAGCCGGTTTTGTAGTCTGTACCTAAGACCACTGAACCAACAATGTCATCAATATGGTTGAATAATGATACCTCACATATTACCCACTTTTGATGTGTGCTGTGGTTACTGTACTTTAGCATTAATTACCTACTAGAGAGGTGGGGGTTCCTTATAAATAGATATGTTAAATACAAAAGATTGCCATGTTATTTTAAAGGCACTTACTAGAGTAACAAAGTCAATGAACTTGTCAACCTTTCTATGCTTGTTACCAGTCTTGATACAGAATTCGGGGAAAAACCCACTCTCAAATGGGGCATTTCTGTACGATTTATATAAGAATGAGGACATGTTTTGGCACAGTGATTTCTTCACAAAAACACTCTTATATTCTCACGTATATGCACTGATTTAGTTGTAAACACAACACAAATGTTAATTTTAGGTAGAAAACTGAAATACAACACGCGAATTTGCTGCAAAAAGCGCAAATGTTGACAGTAAACTAGCGAAATCGATCGCGCGTAATTTTAGCATATTTAGGGCATCAAGGCCAACGTAAAATCGTTTTACGCGTAGATATGTTATAAAAATAAAGATTAACACTCACCCTGTCTAGTGATCAGCTCTTGACTCTGAGCTACGGGCAGCAAAACAGCATTATGTGTCAAATCTTCAAGCGAAAGACCAGTCACAGCCGTTGAAAGAAGAGGATTTTTCACTACATTCTTGTTCGAGAGCTCACCAAAACTTTTATCAGACATATTGTCAGGAAACAATTAACCGGTGGAGACACAGATTTTCGCGAATTTACACATTTGGAGGTCACAAAAATTAAATTTAATTTGTGAAATTACGTGTCACTTGCTTATTTTGACAAATTTTTAATGTGACAGGACAGATGGATGGAGTTCCAGTAGCTGTGACCGAGGATAGTTCAAACACCGATTTTGAATTAAGAATCTTAACATTTATGTATCGTGTCACACTAATCGAGCTTAAGGTGATAATTTATAAATAAAATTAACCGAAAACGACGCTAGAATAAGGGGGAAACCTACAATTTGCTTTTTAATCTGGTCCGAAAATTAATAATTAGCAAAACAAAACAAAATTTTTACAACCTTCGTAAATAGTTTTATGCATCACACGCTCCACGCAGTCAGTGATTCGGATAAGTATTTTCGAAAATGCCTTTTTATTAATTTCTTTTCATTATTACTCCCAATATTCAGGATTAATATGATGTTATTATTTTATCAGGTAATTGAGTACGTTTTTAAAGGGTGCTATAAATATAAACTAAATGCCTTATTAGTTTATGTTTCACGACCGCATTCAGGAATAAAAGGAAACGGAACGCAAATGTCAGAAACGTCATCCCTAAAACATCATAAAATTGCAATAGACCACTTTAGATCTTAAGACTATGGGAAAAAGTTAAATTTACATTGTGTTTTACTTACTTATTAATTAATTTGTAGTTAAATCACCAGCGTGTTTGTTTGTTGTGCTCAATTAAATTTGCAAATAAAATTTTAAGATTAAATAACAATGTCCGAAACTAAGGAGGGTCCACCTCCTCCCACCAAGCGATACAGACGAGATGAGAAGTCTTCAGAATCGGAGGAAGACGTTGATAACTACGAGCCGTATGTGCCGGTTAAAGAACGCAAAAAACAGAAGCTTTTAAAGCTTGGAAGGCTTGGGCAGCTCGCTGCTGAGGCGTCCACTGATCACAAAAGCTCTAGTGACAACGACCCGGATGATGAGAGTAAGTAAATTGTAGAAAATCTGATGTTTTTCTTTCGTTACTTAGGCTGTGCTTTTACACCTCTTAGCTGCATATTTGGGATCTTTTTTTATATTTCTGGTCAGAAACCAGTCTGCTGCTTTGACTTTCTTTAAATGCAAATAAGTGAATTTGCGATCCACCTTATCCTATAGTAATCCAATAAATGACAAGTTATTCAATAAAGCCTTAATAATTTTAAAATCTTCTTTCTATTCCTCAACAGACTCACAAGAAGAATGGGGCAGACGCTACAACGTGTCCTTACTCGACCAGCACAGCGAACTGAAACGTTTGGCCGAAGCCCGAGCGTTATCAGCAGCTGAGAGGCAGGCCAGAGAAGAAGAACACATTTTGGAAAGTGTAGCGCAGAGCAAAGCTTTGATGGGTGTTGCTGAGTTGGCTAAAGGTACATATATATACATACCTTTTTATCCTTTTTTTTAGCTTTATTGCACTACAAATCTTTGTACAAAAGTTGGACTTAACAATATAGTGCATTCTCTCCTAGTCATACCTTTGGGCTAAGCAGAAATGATAAGTAGGCAGTACAAAAATACAACAATACAATTATAAACATGCATAATATTACAGTCAACCACATAATATTCCAAAACTAATAAACCTGTACAATATTCAATCCATTATGCTATTTTAATGATTGTATTGAGCTAAACTAATGTAAATTAAATACTTAACACTTAGCTTAAAAAAAACCGGTCAAGTGCGAGTTGGACTCGCGCACCGAGGGTTCCATACAAACCTGTAGATAAGGAGTAGTAACTTTGAAATTTTCAAAATTGTCAAAAATATTTTTTTTTATATGATGAAACTGAAAATTTACGGTTTTCGTAATTTTTCCTATATCTGTACTTAAGACGTGACTTCGTACTAAATTACAAGCTTCTAAGTTTAAGGGAAGTACCCTGTAGGTTTTGATTCCCGTGCGAGTTTCGAAAATTTGCGGAAATTTGCGGCCTAAATGGCTGTATCTTTTGATTGCGTTGGCTTAGAAGGTTGAATTTTCTACAGCTTCCAGGGACAGTAGACCTAAGTATCATATAGAAATTTCAGTTTGATACCTCCACGCGTTCCTGAGAAAAGCGGTGACAGACGGACGGACGGACGGACGGACATCAAAGTGATCTTATAAGGGTTCCGTTTTTTTCTTTTGAGGTACGGAACCCTAAAAACTACCTTTTGTGAAAAACTGAGGAATTGCTAACTAATATCAGATATGGGATCAACAGATTAAAACAATGATGCCTAGTATGATCCTTCACAATACTAATTTTTGAGTAATAAATAACCTTGTTTGTATTTTTTTTTTCAATTCAGAGTTAGGTATCTATCTTTCCATTTGCCATGGCGCCATGCTGAGCAAATAGTCACTGGCTGAAAAAGGAACTCTAAAAGACAGTCAAAGATTGCCTTGTCATTCCTCATATACACTCGACGCCACACCAAAAAAATTACCCTTAAGCATAAGATGCTGCAGGTATTAACTTGACGTGTGACCATCTGTATGTAACTTTACCATAAACCAGGTATCCAGTACGAAGACCCAATCAAGACCTCGTGGAAACCTCCCCGCTGTATCCTAGCGCTACCGGAGGAGAGGCACGAGCGAGTGCGTCGGGAACTCCGTATACTGGTGGAGGGTGAGGATGTTCCACCACCGGTGAAGACTTTTCAGCATATGAAGTTCCCTAAAGGTCAGTGTGTAGTTGCTATTTTTGTATCCTTCCTAGTTAAACCAGCAAAGGAAGCAGCTTTGCTTGGTACGGTGAGGCAGAGAGAACCAACTGTGACTCTGACCTGGGGCGCATAACGATTTTGCTTTCCGCTTACTGGCAGCGTTCTTTTTTTATTATGATTTGGGATAAGTTTGCTCTTGACTCATGACTAAACCCAATGAGGCAAAGACTAAGTCTACGATGGAGCGAGCTCGCCTAGAAGATGCCTGTTCTCTCTAATTGAAAATTCCTTCCTAGGTTGTAATTACAGGGAAACGCTAATGCCGTCCATTTTCCACCTATGGATGTCACAAGGGTCTCTCCAATCAAGAGTTTTCTGCCTCATCTAACTCCAACTAGTGTTCCTAATTTATATGAAAAGTACCAAGCTTACATGAGCTACCAAGAGGTTTACTCAAAATATTTAGAAAGCATAACTTATACATAATAAAGTAAAAATAAACTTTATGCATAATAAAGTACACTCCTTATTTGGGAGAGTGCAGGTATCAGTCTTTCATAAGCTACCAAGAGGTTGCACTGTCTTGCAGTAGATGAAACCTCTTGGATCTCCTCCAGCAGAATCTTAATTTAGAAATGTAATAGTACCAGGCTCTCATGAGCCAACAGGAGGTCGACCGGTCTCCTATCTTATCAATCGTAGCTTCTCCACACCATAGTCTATCACCCTGCAGGTATCCTCCAAGGTCTAGAAGCGAAGGGCATAAAGAAGCCGACGCCCATCCAGGTGCAGGGCATCCCGGCGGTGCTCAGCGGCCGCGACATGATCAGGAATCGCCTTCACCGGCTCCGGGAAGACCCTGCTGTTACACTACTTCCTGACTTTTATGAGAGGGGAGAGACAGATGTAGTTGATATATCTAGACTGATCCTGCGTTTTTTGCAAAGTCGTCTATCCATTTTACTTATAGATGTCCTAAGGGTCTAATCAAGAGTCTTCTGCCTCATCCAACTCCATACTAATGTTCCTAATTTATATAAAAAGTACCAGGCTTACATGAGCTACCAAGAGGTTTCCTCACAATATTAAGAAAGCTATATTTAAAGAACACTCCTTATTTGGAAGAGTGCAGGTACCAGCCTTTCATTAGCTACCAAGAGGTTGCACTGTCTTGCACTTGATGAAACCTCTTGGATCTCCTCCAGCAGAATCCTAATTTAGAAATGTTAAAGTACCAGGCTCTCATGAGCCAACAGGAGGTCGACCGGTTTCCTAGCTTCTTCACATCATAGTCTATATCACTCTGCAGGTATCCTCCAAGGTCTGGATGCTAAGGGCATAAAGAAGCCGACGCCTATCCAGGTGCAGGGCATCCCGGCGGTGCTCAGCGGTCGTGACATGATCGGCATCGCCTTCACCGGCTCCGGGAAGACCCTTGTGTTCACTCTGCCGATCATTATGTTCTGCTTGGAGCAGGAGATCAAGATGCCATTTATCAAGTTAGTGGGATAAATAAACTCTTTTGCAAAAAAAACGGGCACTTTAGATTTTTTCCTCTACTTTAATGAAGAAGAACAAGAAATAGGTTTTATTAATTTGACGATGTATTGGCATGTTATTTGAAGCATCCTGGCATGATTCTTTACGTTCCAAATTTAAAATTAATAAAAGAAAAATAATGATTATTGTGGATTATTCTAAAATTGCTTTACTAATGGCGCGAATTGCTGAAACGATTTTTAACTGATTACGATATTTTAAAACTTTTTGGACATTTTCTGCAAATTAAACAATTTAATCTTTATTTTTACATTAAATACCACTTTTTGATATGAGTGATAAAGCGATAAGGGCCGGTAAAATTATAGCCCTACTTGAAGAAGGTTGTTCGCAAACTTACGTGTCTCAGCTAAATGTGAGTCGTTCAACTGTCCAGAGGACTTGGCAACGGTATCAAGAGACCGGTTCGGTCAAAAGAAGACCCGGTTCGGGAAGAAAACGATGCACAGAACCAAGAGATGACCGCTTTTTGGTGAGTCAGGCGTTGCGGAATCGTAAGGCGTCAAGTGTGGACCTGAAGAAGAGCCTTGAAGAAGTAAGAGGAGTAGAAGTTAGCTTGTGGACGGTCAGGAGGAGGCTTTTGGCTGCCAATATCAGGAGTTACCGCCCAGCTCCTCCGTGAGCACCGTGTTGCTCGACTTCAGTTTGCTCGGAACTGTGCTTAATGGACTCTGGAGGACTGGAATAAAGTATTGTTTTCTGATGAAGCTAGAATCTCTTTGTGTGGAGAGGACCGACGCCGGCGAGTGCTGCGAAGACCACGGGAACGCTATGCGGAAGTGTGTTTCGAAGAAATCACTCCTTATGGCGGAGGCTCCGTTATGTTTTGGGCAGCAATTAATTCGACGGAGCGTACGGAGTTAGTTTTCATAGAAAATGGAACATTAACTGCACATCGGTACATAATGGAAGTCCTAATTCCATATGCAAAACCCACATTGACTGCACTTGGGGAAGATTCCATTTTTATGGGCGACAATGCTTGCTCGCACCGTTCTGGCGACGTGGAAGCGTACATGCAAGAAGTTGGGATCCGTCGTTTAGATTGGCCAGCTCGAAGTCCTGACCTCAATCCAATTGAGCATGTCTGGAATGTTCTAAAGAGACGTGTAAGATCAGTGCAACCTGCTCCACAAAACATCAGGGAGCTAAAAAGAGTCATTGCAGAAGAGTGGGAACGAATTCCTCAAAACGTTATTAAAAACATCGTGGAAAGCATGCCCAGAAGGATTCAAGCTGTGATTTTGGCAAGAGGAGGTCACATTCGGTATTAGGTTTTTACATTTGTAACTTTATTTAATTAAAAAAAGTAAAAAAAAATCTTATCTTTATTGCCGACCACTTCTTATTGTTTGGGCGTGTACATCGGTTTTAAAGAATCCATCGTTTTTTTTTCTTTAAGTTGCCCGAACTCACTTCACGCGCATTAATTTACACGATTATAAGTATACAGACTACGTCAAAGAAATAAATTTCATTTAATTAACTCAAATCGACCTTAGAACGTAAATTTCCTTAGGTGCCCGTTTTTTTTTGCAAAAGAGTGTATAAAGACATACTAAATTTCTGCTTAGCTTCTTCTGCCATTCTCGGATTCACAATGAAATCTGATATGGTTTAAACTGGGTTTTATTTATTCTTCTCTTTCTATAGAACTTTTCTATTGAAATGAGACACTTTTTTACGGATCATTTCGCGAATTATTTACATTTTATTTTAACCTGATGTTTCGGACTCTTTTCAACCCCCGTGGTCACAGGTAGACTAAGGTGTTAGTTGTCATTACATAATTTTGAAAAATTGTAAACTACCATCACTCAAAAATATTAAGTCACGTTCCTATCCACACAAAATAAGCTAACAGTATATTGAGGTCTTGCAGTGCGGGGTCGAGCTTGAGTCTTGGCTAAAACTGGATCCCAAGCTGATGGAAACTTCTCTTTCAAAAGTGTCTCACTGTTCGCGTAAACCGAAGAAACAGAACTATTCTACCCAACAGCTTTTAGTTATTCGCGTTATATGCCTAGCTGCCTACTGCTAATTGAGCTTTATTAATATTTTCATGTTCTGACCCATCAATTGACGAGCACTGCCACTTACTAAAGCTTGTCTCTGTTTTCGACACACCCTTTGTAAAGCCCAGTACACAACTACGGCATACTGGCTTCGCGATTCGAGACTAACTGCAATCACCGCGTTCCAATAACTGGCCTAAATGTATGAGATTTTATCAGACATTTGACATAGCCTTAACTTATATTTCTTTTACAGGAACGAAGGCCCATACGGCCTCATAATCTGCCCCTCTCGAGAACTGGCCAAACAGACACACGACATCATACAACATTTTGTGAAGCAGCTCAAAATGGCGGGCAATCCGGAGATACGCTCGTGCCTTGCTATTGGAGGTAAGAAAAAAACACAATTTTTAACACGCTGTTTTTACATCGGGGTGTATGTATTTGTGTATGAATGTATGTATGTAACGGAAATTTTGAGCTCAATTTACACCAACTTCCACAAATCGGATTAATTTGAAACTTGGCACATGTATTAAGTACCGATGATAATGCAATAATTAGCTAGACCACACCACCAATCGTTGACATACTTTTTATTATCTGTCAAAACGGTCTGCCTCCATAGATTTCGTATGGGAATAAATGATTGTGACGTCACGGTCATGTGTCAGAAATCGGAGTCAATTGACCGAATATTTATTGCGTTTTGTCTGTTTAAAAATTGGTTGCTACAGCTTTTTTGAAATATATTAGTTGTATTAACTTCATAGGGGCTATGTTTTTTAAACACCATGTTCTTGACAATATTTAAGATAGGTGTCATCATCCCAATTTGATAAGAGTTTTCCATTATCCTTAAAAAAAATAGTTTAAAAAACTAAAAAAAACATGTTTTTATTGCTAACTAAAAAAAGAGAAAATAATTTCTGAGTACACGGAATTTATATTACAGTAGAGTAAAAAGCGTGGGGAGCTTGGTACCTATAGTAGTACATATGTGAAAATCATCCTATTATTGGCAACTATAAAAAGAGAAGTATGAAACGTCATAAAGTGCACCCCACGCTTTTTACTCTACTGTTATATAAATTACGTGTACTCAGAAATTATTTTCTCTTTCTTAGTTAGCAAAAAAGGCATGTTTTTAAAAAAAAATAAGCCGCGTAAACACTAGCACTAGAGGTAATCTTAGCTGATTGCGGTGAATGCCTGTGACCTCTCGGCCTACGGTGAACTCGCCACGTCCCCGACTCACATGGCACCGGAGGGCACCGTCAGGTTTTTAGTGGGTAGGCGTGTTCTCTCTCTGAGGCCTGGAGTCCCACATAACCCCCAGCTGCCCCCGCGGCTGGCGGGTATGCGTAACAGCATTTCCCTGGCGTTAATATAAAAAAGGGGTAATTTTACCTTCGATCAAAATAGGAGAGGCTGCATCTACCACAAACGCACCATATCGCATCCTAAAGCAAAATATAACTTTTTGATATCTTGATCTATGATCCCTTTTTTACGCTTTGTGTACCCTACAAAGCGTAAAAAAGGGATCATCACAAAGATTGGCGTGTCTGTCTGTCTGTAACTAGGCTGCTATCTCATATACAGTGACATCTGGACAGTAAAAAATTTCACGGATTATATGTTAAGTTTCTTCACTATATGAAATTAAAACACACTTAACGACGACCGCTTGATGCAGTGGTCCACAGGTCGGACTTCTAAAAAACCAAGGGTCGCGGGTTCGATCCCCGCACAGTACAAGCATAAGTGTGCATGAACATGTGTGTTTGTACTGGTCTGGGTGTTTTCTATGTATAATATGTATTTATTTACAAAAAAAATACTATTTAAGTATGTTTATCCGTTGTCTAGTACCCATACCACAAGCCTCGTAGCTTAATTTGGGACTAGAGAATTGGTGTGATTGTCGTGAAATGTTTTTTTTTTTTATTTACTTAAAGAAAAAACGGACTGCCACAGACGGAACTTGACCCCGCACCTCTCGCAAGCCGGGCGATTGCTTTACCAATTTAGCTACCGTGACACTTACTCTATCTTGATGACTCATGGCTGGCTGCAGCCTAAGGAGCACTTAAAGAAATTCGGACCGATGAGTAAGTATCACCGTAGCTCAATTGGGAGTGCAGTTTTATGCTTAGTCTCACCCCGATCAGTTTATAATTGACAAAGTTTCATACAAATTTCCATTCTCTATTTTATCTAGTTTCTGAGATTTTCTGTCATGAATTTCTCATGAACAGCTCGGAGTCGGGAAGTTGGCGGTGTTACACCCCCGTGCCTCGGAAAACACGTTAAGCCGATGGTCCTGCGCCTGATCTCTCTCCGGTCATGTCGGATTGCCGTCTCACCGAACTTTGAGTGTGAAGGAACAGTGAGTGCACCTGTGTATTGCGCTCACACTTGTGCACTATAATATCATCTGCGTAGTTGGCTGATCTCTGTTGAGATTGGCCGCCGTGGTCGAAATCGGCCAGGAGGACTATTATTATTATTATGCTTAAGCTAGTATTTATTCGGCAGGTGTCGCAGTATCAGAATGTATGGAGGTGGTGCAGCGCGGTGTCCACATCATGGTGGCGACACCAGGTCGGCTCATGGACATGCTTGATAAGAAAATGGTAAGATATCAGAATTACTAGCAGGCACCTACGTCCCTGGGATATAGTAAAACTACATCACTTTCAATAAATCCGGCACACACAAATCGAACGCCAAGCTTCCAAAATAGCATTAAAGAAAAATCTAGTGACGTGACGTCATGCATTGCTGGATTAAGACACCTTTTGTCACTGCAATGTTCTCCTTGGAATCCATCCAAGGAGAACATTGCAGTCAACATCTCTAGAATCAGGTATCTCTGGAAGAGAGCGCTGCAAGCGAAGAAGTTGCCTACATTTCACATGTATCTGTGTATATTATCCTACTAATTTTATAAACGCAAAAGTTTTGAAGTACGGATGTTTGTTACTTTTTCACGTAAAAACTACTGTATGGATTTTAATGAAATTTTACCAGGATATAGCTTATACATAACAATAAAAGATAGGCTACAATTTATAAAGTAATAGTTGACCCGCAGACGTTGTCCCGCCCGTTGTTTTTTTTTCTGATCTTTTAAACCTTCCCTGGACACTCACGATTATTTCAAGACTAAAATTATTCAAATCGTTTCAGCCGTTCTCGAGTTTTAGCGAGACTAACGAACAGCAATTCATTTTTATATATAAGATTGTGAAGTTAAAGAGTTTTCACGCGTACGAAGTCGCATGTGACCACCAATTCTGCAATAATAATAATAATAATTCATTCATTTCAGGCAACAAATAAAAAAAAAATAAAAAAATTGGTTGCCTGTAAAGTCGGTATACGCGCGAAAGTTTTACGTGACAACGACTTTGAGTGGTAAAATAATTTTAATGTGAATATTCATTCGTATAACATGAACCGGTGTGTATGCCTATCTCTCTCTCTCTCTCTCTCTCTCGCTCTGTCTCTCTCGCGCGGAACGTGAGCGGAGCAGCGTAACGCAGTTTCTTGAAGTGTCACCCGGCAAACCAATTTATAAGACGTTGTCACGTCAACAGGCCCATATTATAAATACCTTACAGACTAACATACATACAAATAATAAAAATTACATAATCTAATTAAAATATTAAACACACACAACTCACACGTGTCAGCGAACAGATGCGTAGCGCGCGGTGTCGGCTGGCAACCGTCCTCGGAACTTCCGAAACACGACGCCCTGCGGCCAGAAATCCTCCTTCATTCCTCCTCCTTTGACGACCGCTTGGTGCAGTGGTCAATGTGTCGGACTTTTAAAACCAAGGGTTGCGGGTTCGATCCCCGCACAATACTAGCATAATTGTGTGCATGAACATGTGTGTTTGTACTGGTCTGGGTGTTTTCTATGTATAATATGTATTTATTTACAAAAAAAAATTATTTAAGTATGATTATCCGTTGTCTAGTACCCATAACACAAGCCTCGTAGCTTAATTTGGGACTAGAGACTTGGTGTGATTGTTGTGAAATATTTATTTATTTATTTATGAAGGTCGCTAGATGATAATAAACGAACGGTATATGGTCAATATGGTTCCCACTGAAAACCAGCGCCATGAGTCACCATGGCCACAAAGCTGAGTGGGATCCAATTTGATTCTGTAAATAATATTCTCTTTTGCCTCGTTGGTGTAGTGGCAAAGTTTCTGCCTTACATCCGAGAGGTCCTGGGTTCGAATCCCAGGTCGAGCCAAAATTGTTTCTGAGATTTTCTGTCATGAATTTCTCAAAAACAGCTCGGAGTCGGGAAGGTGGCGGTGTTACACCCCCGTGCCTCGGAAAGCACGTTAAGCCGTTGGTCCTGCGCCTGATCTCTCTCCGGTCATGTCGGATTGCCGTCTCACAGAACTTTGAGAGTGATGGAACTGAGTGCACCTGTGTATTGCGCTCACACTTGTGCACTATAATATCTCCTGCGTAATAGGGAATATGCATAAAATTTGAAATGGCGTAAAATATTTTTTTCTCGAATACTTATTATCGTAATATTATAATGAAAATAATTTTTTTTTGTTAACTTATTATTGAAACCCCTAAAATAATATTCAAAAAGTGCAAAATAAGGGAGCGAAATTCAAACTTCCAAAACGCGCAACCACAGGTCGAACGAAATGTGACGTCATCTGACACTACATTGTATTGTAAAAATTACGAAGTAACTGAAAAGTCCATAGTAAACACTAAGGTAAACACCCACTGGACGTGTCATGTGACGTCACGCAAAGCGCGCGCAAAATGGCAGCGTTTGAACTGCTTAAATTTTTTTTAAGTTTTAAATTTCATTTTTATAAATATCTAGAGTACTTTGAAGCCCATTAATATTTTTTTCTATGTTATAAAATAGGATACTATTAATTTAGGACAAAAAAGAAAAACATGAATATTCCCTATTGGCTGATCTCTGTTGAGATTGACCGCCGTGATCGAAATCGGCCAGGAGGACTATTACTATTATTCTTTTTTCGTAGTTCTCTGTGTAATACCAAATAAAATATTTTTCTTTCTTTCTTTCAATAAACGAACTTTCTTCCGCAGGTGCGTCTAAACGTATGCCGTTATTTATGCATGGACGAAGCGGACCGGATGATAGACATGGGTTTCGAGGAAGACGTGAGGACCATCTTCTCGTACTTCGCCGGCCAGCGTCAGACCTTGCTGTTCAGCGCTACCATGCCGAGGAAGATACAGAACTTTGCCAGGTAACGCCCTTTGTACTATGGCGACCTCTAACGTTCGCCATCACCTAACGGTGGCGCATGACAGCGAGCGCTGATACGGCTCCTTAGGCTAGATGGAGCTGTTAGCCTAGTACCGCACATGAACCGCGGCATATAAGATTTAGATTCTGAATAATATAGATAGACAAATCAAGAAGATGTCTATCGGACCTTGTTCCCAGACCATAACACCCAGTCGGTAGGAAGCGCTTCGCTTTAGCTTCCTAACTCTAAATCTGTTGCGCCAAAATACTACAACGACATCACATACATCTGACTCCGTGGTAAGTAGCTAAAGCATATGTGTCACAGAACACATTAACAGTGTTATTACAAATAAACTTAAATACAACACTCAGACCAGTACAAACAGACATGTTCGTGCACACAAATGTTTGTACAGTGCGGGGATCGAACCTGCGACCTCTTGGTTGATGGTCAACTTCCTAACCATTACACCAAAGCGGTCGTCGATTTATATTAGTTATAATCCATCAACTTTGTGAGAGATACGCCTGACCTAACAAAGTCGCGCCAATTAATTCGCGTGAATTACGTTAGGTTAAAGTCTCTTATAGTCCAAAAACTTTGTGAGCGATACGCGTGACGTGGAATAGGTCTGCGGAATCGCGTCACTCGTAACTTACTGTCACCGAGATATGTCTGTCTAGCCAAAGCACACATGTGGCATGCTGTCGACACAACTCGCGATTGACAGCGTGTCCAACAATCGCAACGGCTTAATCTCTGATAGTCACGTGTCGCGACGTATGCTGAGTGTGTGGGCTGGCCCCAAAGAATGCTATGGCAATTTAAAAAACACCGCGCCTTCTTCACATTTTTGGTACTTTAGGCGTATCACACGCGATCTGGATAGCCTATAGCTTTAAGATATTTCGTCTCTATGGCTGTGCTGCCGAAGGCGTGTCGCATACGAACGTGATGACCTATAGCACTAACGTACCGCGTCCTCTAACCGGCTGTGCTACCAAATGGGTGTATCGCTTACGAACGTGATGACCTATAGCACTAATAACGTACCGCGTCCTCTATCTGGCTGTGCTACCAGATGGGTGTATAATATAGTCGTCATAGGCTAACACCATAGACTTAAAACACCTGAGACTCGAAACACCATAGACAAGAAACATCATTGACTAGAAACACCATAGATTAAAAACACCATAAACTAAAAAGACCATTGACTTAAAACACCATAGACTAGAAACACCATAGACAAGAAACACTATAGACAAAAAACACCATGACTAGATATACCATAGTTATGATAGACAAGAAACACCATAAAAAAGAAACACAATAGACTAGAAACACCAAAGACTAGAAACACCATAAACTTGTTATACCAGAGACTTGAAACACCATAGACAAGAAACATCATTGACTAGAAACACCATTGACCAAAAACACAATAGACTACAGTCGTCATCGACTAGAAACATCATAGACTAAAAACACCATAGACTAAAAATAAACACTATAGACTAGAAACACCATAGACTACCGTCGCCATAGACTAGAAACACAATAGACCAGAAAAACCATAGACTACGAACACCATAGACTAGCAACACCAAAGACTAGAAATACCATAGACCATAGACTAAAGAATAAAACACCATTGACTAAAAACACCATAAACAAGAAACACCATAGACTACAGTCGTCATAGAATAGAAACACCATAGACTAGAAACACCACAAACTAGAAACACCATAGTCTAGAATCACCATAGATTAGAAACACCAGACTCTTAGAACACCATAGACTAGAAACATCCTAGCCAAAAACACCATTGACTAAAAACACCATAGACTAGAAACACCATAGACTAAAAATACCATAGACTATAAACACCATAGACTAAAAACACCATAGACTTGAAACACCATAATCAGAATCAGAATCAGAATCGATTTATTGTCTTAGAACTGTGTACAAAAGTTGTTAAAAATATTACAGTATCAACAGTTTACCCATTTCGGGCATACAATAAACATTTGCATTTATAAAATACGAGTAACATAATAATCAGCCATCAAAATTCATTTATAACATGTCAATAAATCTATCAATAAATTAATGTTTTTTTAAAAAAAATTCAAATTATTCAAAATATTCGTCCAGAGTATAGAAACATTTAGAAAGCAACCAATCTTTGAGTCGCATTTTGAATTGAGGACTTTCCAGGCATTTAATGTCCAATGGTAAATGATTGAATACCTTTATTCCAGTTATCACAGTGCTCTTTTTGGCAATATAACTTTTGTAATCGACAACACACACATCATGCACATATTGCGAGCGGACATTCTGTCTCGTGCTATGTTTCATACAAAAGTGCCTATTGTTATTTTTTATAAATACACAAATTTCTAATATATAAATACATGTTAATGTCAAGATTTTAGATTTTTTAAATACATCTCTCAAAGTATCTAGATTATCTAAATTATACACTATTCGAAGGCATTTCTTTTGTAACAAGAATGTACTTTGAACATTAACGGAGTTTCCCCAGAAAATGATGCCATATGTCAGAAGGGGAAATATATAACTATAATAGGCATTTTTGGCAGCATCTATTGAAGCCACCTTGCCCAAAATTGATAGAGCGTAACAAAAACTGGAAATCTTCTTATTTATAATATTTATATGTGACTTCCAATTTAAGTTATTATCCATATTCACACCTAAAAACCTTATATCTGAGACAGTTTCAACATGTTTGTCATCAATATTAATATCTAATTGTAATGGACTCTTTTTATAATTCCTAAATTCAATCATTTTTGTCTTCCCTAAATTCACTTTTAAATTAATTAATTTGAGCCAGTTGATTATTCTACTTATCGTTTTATGTATCTCAGCTACAAAATTTGTTTCATTTTCTTTATTTTGAGACATAAATATTGTAGCGTCATCAGCAAACATCACACACAAGTGTTGAGCAACTGACGGTAGCTCATTTATATAAATTAAAAATAAAAGCGGCCCCAATACGCTGCCTTGTGGGACGCCAATATATGTTTTTTGAAAATCAGATTGTACTCTGGTTATGGATTTTGTACTTTTGTCATATACATCTAAAACTGTTGCTTGTGTCCTATCAGTAAGATAAGATTCTATAAGTTTCAGAGCATTTCCGCGTATTCCTATGTGTTCAAGCTGTTTAAGAAGAATTTCGTACTTCACACAATCGAACGCCTTCGAGAGATCAATAAAAATGCCAACACAAGTCTTTTTACGATCAATATCGGCCCAAATATTTTTTAGAATTTCGAATATCGCTAATGTGGTGTTTTTCCCTTTTTGAAACCCAAACTGATTTTTATTTAACGTATCATTTTTAGTAAGAAACGATATAAACCTATTTGATATAATTTTTTCAAATATTTTTGCAAAATTCGACAGCAAGGCAATGGGTCTATAGTTATTCATGTCATTTGTAGCACCTTTTTTATGAAGAGGTTTTATTAGTCCTCTTTTCAAGTCGTCAGGGAAAATTCCAGTTTCAAGTGTCAAGTTTAAAATAAATGTGAATGGTTCAGCTATTATATCTGCACTGGATTTTATAAGCGTCATAGGTATATTATCATGGCCAGTGCTCTTTTTATTTTTTAATTCTTTTATAACTTTTTTTAATTCTGGTACATTAACTGGGGTCATAAAAATGCTGTTTAAGTTAGATTTTGTGATTGGCTTATAAGAAATGTCATGTTTTGTCATTGGGCTATAGTTTAAATTTATAAAATAGTCATTCATTGTTTTAGCGATATCAGTAGGTTCAGAAATGGTAATATTGTCTTTAATTATATTTTCAATTGTGTCTTTGATAAGGTTTGTTTTTGTTGTGTTCTGTTTTATTATTTGCCAAGTTGCTTTGCATTTATTATTACTACGATTTATAAAATTCATGTTTGCAATTTTCTTTGCACTTTTGGTAACTGTTTTCATGACTTTGCAGTACGTTTTGTAGGTATTCTTGACTGTTGAACAATTCGTATGTCTTTTGCGTAAATGCAATTTTCTTTTCGTTTTACTCGAAATGCTTATCCCTTTTGTTTTCCAGTTTGGTAACCTTTTATATGTAATTTTGATTCTTTTTATCGGTATACATAAATCATGAATTAAGCGACTATAGACTAAAAACTACATAGACTACAGACACTATAGACTACAAACATCATAGACTAGAAACACCATAGGCTAAAAACCATAGCCTGAAAACACCATTAACTAAACACAACAGACTAAACACACCATGGAACAAAAACACCATTGATAAAAAACACCATAAACAAAAACACCATAGGCTATAAACACCATAGACTAGAAACTCCATTGACTAGAAACACCATAGAAAAAACACCATTGACTAGAAACACCATAGACTTGAAACACCATTGACTAAAAACAACAAAGACTACAGACACTATAGACTACAAACACCATAGACTAGAAACGCAATAGACTAAAAATACCATAGAAAAAAACACCATGGAATAAAAAAACCATAGACAAAAAACACCATAGGCTGTAAACACCATAGACTAAAAACAACAAAGACTACAGACTCTATAGACTACAAACACCATAGACTAGAAACGCCATAGACTAAAAACACCCTAGACTAAAAAACCATAGACTAAAACACCATAGACTAAAAACACCATTGATTAAACACACCATGGAATAAAAACACCATAGACTTGAAACACCATAGACTAGAAACACCATAGACCATAGACTAAAGAATAAAACACCATTGACTAAAAACACCATAAACAAGAAACACCATAGACTACAGTCGTCATAGAATAGAAACACCATTGACTAGAAACACCAAAGACTAGAAACACCATAGACTACGGTCACCATAGACTAGAAAAACCATGAACAACAGACACCATAGACTTGAAACATCATAGACTAAAAACAACAAAGACTACAGACACTATAGACTACAAACACCATAGACTAGAAACGCCATAGACTAAAAACACCATAGACTAAAAACACCATAGACTAAAAACACCATAGACTTAAAACACCATTGACTAACAATACCACAGACTAAACACACCATGGAATAAAAACACCATAGACAAAAAACACCATAGGCTATAAACACCATAGACTAGGAACTCCATAGACTAGAAACACCATAGACTCAAAACTCCATAGACTAAAAACACTTCAGACTAGAAACAACACAGTCGTGAAACACCATAGACTTGAAACACCATAGACAAGAAACATCTAGACTTAAAATACCTGTGACTAAAAACACCATAGATTAGAAACACTATAGACAAAAACACCATAGACTATAAACACCATAGATTAGGAATACCATAGACTAAAAACACCATAGACTTGAAACACCACAGACTAAAACACCATAGACTAGAAACACCATAGACTAGAAACACCATAGACTATAACACCATAGACTAGAAACACCAAATTCTAGAAACACAATAGACTTCAGACTCTACAAACTAGAAACACCATAGTCCATAAACACCATAGACTAGAAACACCATAGACTTAAAACATCATAGACTAAAATCACCATCGACTTGAAACACCATAGACTAGAAACACCATAGATTAGAAAAACCATAGACTAGAAAAGTGATGGGTACGTATTATAATACAGAAAGTTCATAATACCTACAAATGAAATACCTACGCTTGAAACGTCGAAAATCAAAATACCGAACGACTGAAATACCTACACCCGATATACCGAAGGTCAATATGCCGATTTTTAGATAACCGAAAGTTTAAAATCCCGAAAGTTCGAAATCCCGAAAGTTTGAAATACCGAAGGTTCATATCCCGAATGTTTAAAATCCCGAAGATTAATATACCTACAGTTAGTATACCGAAGTTCAAAATCCCGAAAGTAAGGGTATCTCAGTCTCAATGTATGCAGCACACAGGCATGCAGCATGCAGCATGCAAGCAATTAAGCAGGCATGCTGCATGCAAGCAATCAAGCAAGCAGGCAAATCAAATCAAATCAAATCAAATTTATTTATTGTGGAACACAGGTACAAAAAGCTCTTAATTAAAGTGACGTCTCACTGTGACCTGTCTTATCAGACATACAATATTACAGTTATAGTTAATTTCGAAAAATACCTATAAATTCAGCAATAATTAATAACAATAAAATTAGTTACCAAACAAAATTAGTCTAAACACTTACGTCAAAATATCATTCAAATAGTCTTTAACTGAATAATAACATTTTTCTGTCAATAGCCGTTTTAATTTATTTTTAAATGTCACTGGATCTAATTTTTTTAAACCATCCGGCAATTTATTAAAAATTATGGGAGCCATTCCAATTACACTCTTGTTCACCATAGATGTATTATGTCCTCCAGTTACCAACTTTTGTTTATACTGGGTTCTTATATGAACTGACCTTTTTCTTACATCCGCCACTTTTGTAAACAAGTGCGGATTACATTTAACAAAAGTACAAAGTTCAAATATATAGATACATGGCAACGTTATCAGTTTATATGTTTTAAAAATAGGAACACAGCTGTCTCTATAATTTAAACCAAACATTGACCTTAAACACCTTTTTTGGGCCTTAAAAACTTTATCCTTATCCCCCGAATTACCCCAAAATATAACACCGTAATTTAAATGGGGTGTGACTAAGCCATGATAAGCTACTAAAAGAAGTTCTAATTTTACTTTTTTTGAAATTCTAAACAAAGCATAAGCCGATTTGTTCAATTTTTTACAAACTTCTTCAACGTGAGGTGTCCAAGTTAATTTAGTGTCCATAGTAAGGCCAAGAAACTTTGTTATGTGAACTTGTTCAATTTTTTGTTTATTATGAGATATGTTGACTTTGGGGGGTATTTTTTTATTAAAAAAATGCATAATTTTGGTTTTAATCAAATTAATTTTCAAATTGTTTATGTCCAGCCATTGAATAATATCATTTAAAGTACTATTTATGTCAGATTCATAATCCTTTAAGTCGTCACATTTAATAATAGCAGTACTGTCATCTGCAAATAGCACCATTTTTTGGTGTACATTTTGAGGCAGGTCTTTAATATAGATGAGGAACAGTAGAGGTCCAAGGACGCTTCCTTGAGGAACGCCGAATCTATTTACCCTGTATTCTGACACATGATTTAACTCTTGTCTTGTTTTATCACAAAGACAGGATATTTCCACGCACTGACTTCTATTATCTAGATAAGATTCTATTAGATTCAAAACGTTACCTCTTATTCCGTACCTATTCAGTTTGTTGATTAATCTGTTGCGGTTGACATAATCAAATGCTTGCGTCATGTCAGTATACAATACACAAACAGGGTTCCTTTTATCTATATTTTTCATTACAACGTCAAGTAAATCATATATTGCCATGCTGATTGTTATATTTTTTCCTAATCCCTTTTGTTCGTTACATAAAATTTCATATTTCGTCAAATAATTATAAATAGAGTCATATAAGTATTTTTCAATTATTTTTGAAAATATTGATCCTAATGCCACTGGCCTGAAATTAGATATGATTTTTTTATCCCCTTTTTTATGAATTGGCTTTATAATGGTTGGCTTTAGATTATCAGGATAAATACCAGTAGATATACACATATTTATGAGATGACATAAAAGTGGAGCTATATCTTCATTCACAAACTTTACAACTTTTGTTGAGATGTTGTCATATCCAGTACTGTTTGTGTTTTTTAATGATTTTATTATTTCAATAACTTGATCGATCATAATTGGCAATAAAAACATTGATTGTGGCTGATTTTTTAGATCAACATGATCATTTAACTGTTGTGAAGATTTTTCAATTTTGTCAATAAAATATGTGTTAAAAGTCTCGGCTATTAATTTAGGGTCTGATATCAGGGTTTCATCGTGTAGAACCTCTGAGATATAATTTTTATTTTTTATTTTATTATGTATTATTTGCCAAGTTGCTTTTGATTTATTTTGTGCGTTATTAATATAAAATGAATTTTGTGCCTTCTGTGTCAAATTAATTATGTTTTTTAATATTTTTGAATAAGTTTTTAAGTTTACTTTGGTTTGTCTAGTTGGTGCCGTTCTATGCTTCCACAATAAAAGTCTCTTTTTTCTACAACACAGTTTGATTCCCTTTGAAATCCATTTCAATTTCTTTTTATTTTTTATTGTTTTTAGTGTAAAAGGAAAACAAAGATTGTATATCATTTGAAAGTTGTCAATAAAATAGCTAAAAGCAGCGTTTGGATCATTTGTGTTATAAATACCAGCAAAAGAAAAGTTTTTTATATGATTTTTGAATATGTTTAGGTGCTCATTAGATAAAACTCTTCTTTTAACATGCCAATAATCTAATTTGTCAATTTTACTTATCGGTATTTCTATAATTTGAGCTGAATGGTCTGATAAGGCAAATTCAATTACTTGACTTTTGCATGTTAACTGAAAATTGTGAGCTATATTGTCCAAACATTTTTTGTAACTCGGTCGCGTTATTTGTCTTATTTGTAGCTTTAGATTATAGCCCATGAGAAAATATTCAAGGTCTTCAGACAACTTATTCTTTACTAATCTGTCAATGTTAAAGTCGCCACATATTACAATTTTTTTATTCACATTCTTACATAACACCTGCAATATTAAATCTAATCTATTATAAAAAGTGTCATAGTCTTTTGAAGTTGATGGTCTGTAAACGCATAATATAATCAGTTGGTACTGGGTTAATTCAACTGCGCAGCACTCTACTATACCAGGCACAGATTGATTTGCAACAAACTTTAACTCATTGAAAATTATACAGTTTTTTAATAATATGCAGGTTCCACCACGTTTTATATCTTGTCTTGAGTAGAAGGCAGCAGCTACATAGTTCGCAATGTTCAATTCATCTTCATCACCAGATTTTATAAAATGTTCTGATACGCAAATAACATCTATATCAATTTTTTCTTCAGCTAATTCTTCCAGATGTATAGATAGTAGATCTGATTTATTTATTAATCCCGCAATATTTTGATGTATGATGGTTAATTTCAAATCATTTTTGTTGTTTTCGAAAAAGATCAGCATACGTAGGAACAATTAACTCGTCCGTGACGCCAACACTGCTATGGATGTTATTGTTTATTATATTTAATAATAATTCTTGTAGGTCCTCGAATATTTTTTTCATTCCTTTATTATTAATGGTACCATCGCGTATGTCAAACATATCATAATCGTAGGACAGGTTTAAATTACTATCCAATAGATACGCATAATTGTGTGTATGGATGTCCAGATATAATAAATTGTTGAAACATTCAATTCTCCAGTTGGTTATCGTCGAGTGATTATTGCATATAAATGTGGGCAAACATATAACAATATTTGTATGAGTTATCAATTGCAATGCTTCTCTTATGTTTAATACCAAGTCAAAATAATTATCAGTTTTTTTGAAGTCTTCATCTCCAATAAAAATGACACAACAGTCTTTGTAAGTGTAGTCCTTCAACTTGACATCTAAATTTTTTACCAGATTATTAATTCCACAATTTGGCTTTAAATAATGACATATCTTGCAATTTCCTAAAGTGCTTTCAGCCATGGAAAGCATCTTGTTGGTCTTATTGCTACTAATAAGACATATTTTCGTATCACTTTTTGTAGTTTTTCTATTTGTCTTCTGTAATTCTTTCTTTTCTATGTTATTATTTTCTGTTTCGATCGAGTCTTTCTCTGCATTTATAGTATTGGAATATGTTGATTTTTTAAGCTTTGGTGACGATTTTTGTTTCGGGGTCTTATTTATAGATTTTAATTCTATTATATTGTTTTTTAAAGTTTCATTTTCTGTTGTTAATTTCATTATTTTTTCCTCTTTTAGTTTCAATATTTCTTTTTTGAGATCATTAACCTGATTCTCACTCTCGCTGTCTGAAGGTAATGTACTATCATTAATATTAGTCTGTTCATATATCGACAAATCCAGGTACACAGGACTTTTTGCAGCTGCTCCTCTTTGTATCGTAATACAGTCGATAGGTCCACGTAGCGGGGTGTTGGTATTATCTGTTTTCGGCTGTTTACTCTTACAACCCACACACCTCCAGGCATCCTTATGCTCTTTGGTCATCGTGTTGTAAAATCGCTGCTCAGGAACATTAGCACAGATGAGGTCGAAAAATAGATTACAACCAACACATTGCAAGTATCTTCTATCTTCAATGTTATTTTTACATCCATCACAAATAATATCGCTCGCCATCTTTTTTTTCTTTTTTTTTTTCAATGATAATTATAAAACAAAAATAAAAAAGAAAAAGGAAAAAGTCAAAAAATATTAATTATTGTCACTGGTGGTCCGGGAGATTTGAACTCGTAACTTCGAGATGAACGCACGGGTTTGCGCTTGAAGCCACTGAGCCAACTTTGTACTTAAGAAACATTATGAAAATTGAGTAGTGATTGTTTAGTACAGTTTGCTAAAATGATTTTGTGACCATATAAGGTAATGAGTTCAAAGCGAGCACTTGATGAGTCACACACAGACACAACACTGAATGACTGTTTGATTTTTGATACAAAACTATCACTTTTGCACAGTTTTTCATATTAAAGTCACTTTGTTTTCATTTTAAAATTAGCACACTCCTTGCACCTTTTAGAAAGGAATATTCAGGTGTAAATTTTAAGCCATAATTTTAGCTTTTTACCACTATTAACTGTAAAAATAGGAGGAGCCGAATTAAGTACGTGCGTTCGGGTCGTCGTACGAACGTTCGTTCTTCAGGCATGCAGCATGCAAGCAATCAAACAGGCATGCATGTAGCAGCATGCATAGGTTTTGCTCATCTCCGGCGCTGCGGGAAGTGCAGCCCTTTCGCCCTAGCGTAGCGAATCTCAAGCACCCACCCTCGCCTCCGTAGCTTCAGCTTTCTGGTCTTGCCTTGGCCTTGGGCGACCAGCTTCAGCCGCTCCAGCTCGCACGGGAGCCTGAGATTCGCTACAGCGGGCGAGGGCTGCTCTCCGTCCGCGCCTCCGGCTTTTGAATTACACTCTAGTATCGGGCAGACTAGTACCACGGCGAAGGACCACGGCGAGTCGGGGTCAATCAAAATTGGTTTTTCTTAATGAACCTCAATCTCAATGGTATACAATTTGTTTGGCGTTTCGTTTATAGGTCTTGTAAAATTTGTTATTTTTAATCATCGGGTTTAAAATTTTTCGGTATATTAAACTTTCGGTCATATAAACAGTCGGTATATTGAACTTTCGGTCATATAAACAGTCGGTATTTTAAAATTCGGCATTTTAGTATTCGGCATTCCAATTATAGGTCTTATAAGATTCAGTATTTTGTATTTTCGGGATTTCAAACTTTCGGTATTTAGAACTTTCGGTCATATAAACATTCGGCATTTTAAAAATCGGCCTTCCGTTCATAGGACTTCTGAAATTCGGTATTTTAAAATTCGGTATTGTAATACGTATCCAAAGTGATATATGTTTAGCCAAAGCACACATGCGGCGTGCCGTCGCAGCGACACGAAACTGACAGTAGACAGTCGGTCGCCTCGGCTACATCGCTGACAGGCTCAATACCTCCACCGCGTTTTTGGTACCTCAGGCGTATCACATTCGAACTCGATGGCCTTTAGTACTGACGTTTCGCGTCTCCTATGCGACTGTGCTACCTAAGGCAGGAAGAAGATGGATTATAGCACTGATATGTCGCGCTCCGTCGTCGTCTTGTTGGTTCCGAAGAAGATGTTAAAACTATCTTCTCGTACTTCGGCGGTCAGCGACAAACATTGCTGTAGGAACAGCAATGATCCGGGGGATATATGAATATTATATCATGACGTCTCATATGACATGATGTGCTTGTGGCGCCAGTGGTGGCAACGCTTTGGTAGTGATATCAAATGTAAAGCAACCTAAGGCGCGGCCATGTTTGGGTTGGGTGACAATTCGGACCATACAAGTGACGTCTATTTACAAGCATCTCCGTGCTTCGCAAGGCACGTTGAGCAATTCGTCCCGGATACTATCAATAGATATTAGTCGCTTAGCCTAGTCAGAGGCCCTCGGGCGGCTTAATACCATGTAGATGTATATGACAGTAAGTTTAGACACAGACCCCTTCACTAATCCATACTGAGCCCGCATGGTGTAGTATGGCTCGGATCACCTAATAATTGAGGTGAAGCCTGTGCCCAGCAGTGAGACGGATATAGGCTGATGAGAGAGACGTCTCATAATAGGAGAATGAACTTATGAACTTACCCAAAGTTAGAAATCTCATGCCCCCTGCCCCACACACACATACACACACACACACACACACACACACACACACACACACAAATACTTCTGTGTGTTACAGAAGACACAGTATTTCAAGTAGTTTCCCTTTATATAGCTAAAATAGTTCATTCTGTATATTAACGACCACTTTGGTGTAATGGTCAAGAAGGGTTCGATCCCCGCACTATACAAACATTTGTGTGCATGAACATATCGGTTTGTACTGGTCTGGGTGTTATATGTATTTATTTAAGTTTATTTTATAATAGTACTATTGTTAACTCTGATATCTGTAACACAAGTGCTTTAGCTTCTTAAGCTGAAAAAGATGATGATTATTTTGCTTTAAATTTCCACAAAACAATGCCAGCGCAGGGACCAAAATACATCCAACTGTAATCACCTGAAAAGGTAGAACTGGAAGTCGCAGGACTTACAATATCTACAACTCACAACGTGACACAGAAGATGCACTGGAATCACAACACTGACACCAACAAACACTCGACGCGTTTCGCCACTTCACGTGGCATACTCAGGAGATGTTTTCGCTTCGATAGACTACGAGCGACTGTTGACTTCGACAGTCGCTCGTAGTCTGTCGACTTTGGTCCCTGCGCTGGCGTCGTTTCGTGGAAATTTAAAGCAAAATAATCATCTTTTTCAGCTTTAGTCATGGATTTCCGCAAAGTAACGCCTGATTCCATCAACTTTAGCTTCTTACCACGGAGTCAGATCAATAAATAAATAAATATTTCACAACAATCACACCAATTCTCTAGTCCCAAAGTAAGCTACGAGGCTTGTGTTATGGGTAGGTACTAGATAACGGATATACATACTTAAATACTTTTTTTTTTTTGTAAATAAATACATATTATAAATAGAAAACAACCAGACCAGTACAAACACACATATGATGTATGTGATGTACAATGTATGTGATGGTGTTGTATTAACCTTTGTCCCCAGATCGGCTCTAGTTAAACCGGTGACGGTGAACGTGGGCCGCGCCGGTGCAGCTTCCCTTAATGTCAGACAAGAATTGGAGCCTGTGAAAGCTGAAGCACGCACTGTAAGTGCGCCTTTAATTGTTTACTAGCTTTTACCCGCGACTTCATCCGCATAAGGTAGTTTTTTTTTTGAAATGCGTTATTATCCCGTAATACCAATTTTATTTAAATAAAATTCAAATCTTTGGTTATTTACGAGTGAAAGCGAACAGATTCCCCGTAAAGTAATTTTTCCATGGAAATGCGTTATTTTCCCGCGGTCAAAAGTAACTCATTCCCTTTATGAAGTCTCAAACTATCTTCTTGCCAAATTTATTTAAATCTGTTCAGTAGTTTAGGCGTAACAGCGATCGGCCCACTTGAATTTTCCCATGGGAATGCATCATTTTCCCGCGGCAAAAAGTATTCTATGTCCTTTCTCGGGTATCAAAACATCTCCACACCAAAATTCATGCAAATTTGTTCAGTAGTTTAGGCGTGATTAAGTAACAGGCAGACAGACAGCGTTACTTTCGCATTCAAAATGTTTGTATGGATAAAATCTATTAATCAATAAAATCAAGTTATTTTAGAAAAAAGACTCAGAAGGAACACTTTTACACGTCCCGACATATGAATGAACCCTACCACCGCTTCGGGACAATTTGGGCCAGTGCTGAGAAGAAGCGGCGCAAAGACTCAGTCACTATTGTCATTGCCTCTTTTCAAATATTTAATCTACAATAATAGTAGTTTACATTCAAACATTTCCGTATTATCTTTCTCATTTATAATTATAATCATGAATTTTATAATACGTCTTTTACAATTGTTTTAAATTTATCCAAAGGCAATGAAATTAAATGTTCAGGAAATTTATTAAAACACCAGCGGACCCCGCAGGCGTTGTCCTGCTGACGGTGGACAACCCTTATCACTAAGGGGTATGAAACATAGATGTTGGCCGATTCTCAGACCTACTCAATATGCTCACAAAATTTCATGAGAATCGGTCAAGCCGTTTCGGAGGAGTACGGGAACAAACATTGTGACACGAGAATTTTATATATATAGAGGAGACTAGCTGTCCCGGCAAACGTTGTTTTGCCATATAAATTATTGTGGACAACCCTTATCATATCACTCAGGGATATGAAAAATAGATGTTGGCCGATTCTCAGACCTACTGAATATGCTCACAAAATTTCATAAGAATCGGTCAAGCCGTTTCGGAGGAGTACGGGAACAAACATTGTAACACGAGAATTTTATATATATAGATAGATAATATAAAAAAAAACCTGCTTTCAAATATGGTGCACAATATGATTGATTCTTCCAGAATCTAATCGTTATCGATAGATTTAACTATTTTACTAAGTAATCATTTGTTAGGGTAATTTTATCTTTTATTCCATTAAAATGCATTTAAACACGTATAAGCCACCTTTTTACTACTTGAGCGTTTTCTACCGCGAATGAAATACAAAATGCGCCATCTCTATTCAATTTCATGAATTAAATTCCATCATTGATTCCGCAGGTCCATCTATTGGCCTGTCTACAGAAGACTCCGCCGCCTGTTCTCGTTTTTGCGGAGAGAAAGCAAGATGTGGACGCTATTCACGAATATTTATTGTTAAAAGGTCAGTACATATTTATTTATTTCAGCTTTATTTCAAAACAAAACTTTGTACAAAAGGTAAACTTAACACCGTAAGGCATTCTCTACCAGTCATACCTTTGGGCTAAGCAGAAATGATTAGTGGGCGGTGCGACAGAATAAATAAAAGAGAAAACATAAAATACTAGTGGCCCCCCGCGACTTCGTCCGCGTGGAATCCCTTCACGGTCGAACGGGATAAAAAGTATCCTATGTCCGTTTCCTGGTTCTAAACTACCTCTCCACCAATTTTCAGCCAAATCAGTATATCCGTTCTTGAGTTATAAATAGTGTAACTAACACCACTTTCTTTTATATATATAAATAATAATACCAATAATATGAATCATGAGATTAAATATAAAATACACAATAAATTTATATATGAATAGTTGACCCGGCAGACGTTGTCCTGCCCGTTGCTTTTTTGTAAATTTCTGATCTTTTAAACCTTCCCTGGACTTCCACGAATATCTCAAGACCAAAATTATTGAAATCGGTTCAGCCGTTGCCGAGTTTTAGCGAGACTAACGAACAGCAAATTATTTTTATACATAAGATTTCATTTTAAAAAATACTCATAATATATGCTAATATACATTAAATAAATTTGACGACGAACTGTTAAAGAAAGATATACTGGTATAATGACGGTTGCGATAAAGTAAGAATGTGTGTAAGTGTCAGTAGTACCTAGTTGTTAGTTATTAGTGTAGTTAATATATGTCGCAGTCCCGGCTAGCGCTACCAATTGAAGCCGGTCGGAAACGTCAAGCAATTCGCAACCAACACTATTTTTAATATTCATTAACGACCTACCGCATAAAGTAAGATCTGCTCAGTGTCTTCTATTTGCTGATGATTTAAAATTGAGCCTAGGTATTAACAATGAAGCTGATACTGTTGCCTTACAAGATGATATTGACGCTATTTATGAATGGAGTATTGAGAATCGACTTCCCTTTAATACTGACAAATGTAAAATTACATTGGATGATCCTATACCAAATGAAAACTTGTCACTGAGAGAAATATGCCAAAAAAGGTCGCGCTTTGGAGGCCAAGGTTATTTAAAATGTTTTGTTAATTATTCCCAGGCGTAGAAGCAGTGGCCATCCACGGAGGTAAAGATCAAGAAGAGCGATCCAGAGCGGTGGAAGCATTCAGACGCGGCGAGAAAGATGTTTTGGTTGCTACAGATGTTGCCAGCAAGGGTATGTTGATAATATAACATAGAATCACCGATAAACAACGCCCTTATAAGTTTAAAACAAGGAATTTGTCTTATTTTAAGAAATAAAGGACTCATTTTCAACAACAAGACAAGTCCAAGCTTGCGTAAGTAAACTGTATCATGTGTGGCAACCATTAAGTCGAGTCACCATGTTTAAGAAGTACTAAAGACTATTACAAAATCAACAAGTTTTATCAATAGTTAGAATCAGACGTTGATTTGCAGAAATTCATGACTAAAGCTGAAAAAGAAAAATATTTTACTTTAAACTTCCTCTTTCCACTACTTTTCTGTGTCGTTGTATTGTAAGTCCTGCGACATCCAGCACTAGTTTTTTCAAGCGGTTACAGTTGGTACAGTATTTGGGCTCATGCGCTGGCGTCGCTTAGTGGAAATTTAAAGCAAAATAATTCTCGTTTTCAGCTTAAATTTTATCAAAATGAGCATTGTCATCGAAAATAAACGTGTGTGTCGGACTTATTTAGTTTGCAAATTTGTTTACGAACAAACAAACACCTCAATTCTTGTAAAATGTGACACGTGCGAAAGATCAACATGAGTGCTGATAAATCAGAGAGGCTCGCTGCGCTTGCGCACCAATGTCTATAAAATGTTTTAACTAACAAGCACTTATTTACATGTCTATATATTCTGGGACATCAAAAAGCCCAAAATCTTGTGCATTCGCTTCATTCGCGAAATGTTATTCCCATTTGTATAGATGACCATTCATCCTTGTATTTAATTTTCCTGAAGCAATTCATCAATTTGTGAAAATAAATACATATGATTTGCTGAACAGATGGCGCTGACACACGCTTGACTCGCGCAATAGAAACAATTTTTCCTTAACTTATCTACTTTGTTATTTTTATTTATTCAGTCTTTAGTCTTTACAATCGGTGTTTTGTCGGTGCTAATAGCTAAGTATAAACAAATTCCCCAGGTCTCGACTTCGCCAACATCCAGCACGTAATAAATTACGATATGCCGGAAGACATTGAGAACTACGTACATCGGATCGGGCGAACGGGGCGCGCGGGGGGCGAGGGCGTCGCCACTACGCTGCTGGGGAGAGCAGCTGATACCAGCGTGCTGAGAGACTTGGCGCATTTGCTGCGAGAGGCTGGGCAAAAGGTAAGACACTTAACCGATCATACTTTTCTAACACTTCATTTTTTTAGCCTATAGTGGCTAAGAGAGGCGGGGCTTAAGGTAAGACAACAGGCTAGATGACACCACCACCACCACCATCGTTGACATACTCTTTATCATCTGTCAAAACGATCTGCCTCCATAGATTTTGTATGGAAATACTATAATTTGACGTCATAATATAGTATCAGAAATCGAAGTCTATTGACTGAATATTTAATTAATTCTATGTACGACTAAATGAAAAATTGGTTCTACACATTTTTGGAAATAAATGGGTTTTACTAGCTTCATAATGGTTATTTTTTAAAACACCATGGGTCTTGAAAATACTTACGATAGGTGTCATCATGCCTATTATCCCACCATACTTTCGACGAAAAAGAGGGGTGTTATAATATAAGTTTGACCCCCTATGTCTGTGTGTGGTTTTTATTATTTTAACAAACTTTTTTTCCACAAAAACTGCTTCTTAGGCAGGATTTTTTTAAAAGATAACCAGCTGTTCTCCGGACTCCGCCTTTTTTTTACTTTAAATGTTATTTGTACATTAATAAAGCGAGTGGCAGATTAATTATATCATTTATACAGGGTGTAAAAAAACCTCAACGAAGCCGAATACCACATATTCTACCAATTGTTACGATCATTTTCTTCCTTTACACCATGCCTGGGAAGTTAACGGTTACTGAGATATTGACGGTTAAGGTTTGAAAAAAAATTGATGATTCTTACAGAAATGACTTCTGTCCGTTATAACTGAACTTTTTTCCACAGAAACATGATACAAATTTTCACTAGTTCTTTCATAAAAAGCCTCTAAATGGCACACTCCGCAATGAACAGCGCACACTCGAACCTAACCGCGTCGCGGCGGCGTAAAGCAACACGCCCCGCGGTGACTTTTTCGCGTGCGCGCTATACATTGCGGGCTAGAATAAAATTATTTTTTTTGATGTCAAAAAATAAAAGTTGTTTCCCAGCTAAAATTTCTTTTTCATACGATTTGGTTTGATGTTCTGCACGCGTGGTTCGCGGCTTCGTTAAGGTTTTTTTTACACCCTGTATTTTATTAAGCAAAATAAGGCGCGGTCATGTTTGGGATGGGTGAACATTCTGACCATTTAAGTGACGTCTATTTACAAGCATCTCTGTGCTTAATATCGATAGATATTAGTCGTTAAGCCCAGTCAGAGGCCCTCGGGCGGCTTAATAGCATCTGACAGTAAGGTTGGTAACTTACAAACACCCCTCCACCAACCCGCACTGAGCCCGCGTGGTGGAGTATGGCTCGGACCACCTCATAGTTGAGGTGAGGCCTGTGCCCAGCAGTGGGCTTATATAGCCTGATGAGATGAGATACAACGATATTTATAAGTAAAAAACACGCTCGGTAGTAGCTGAATCATAACAACTTATTATAATTAGGTTTATCATTTTAACACATTTGATTTGAAAAATAACAATTAAACATAAAATGTTTACTATAAAATGTTTGTTTGACCATGTTTACTGTGCGACTAGCATGCTGACGCTTTGGGCGACTGTAAGTCAGTATGTTTTCTGTTAAATAAATAAATAAATAAATAAACCTTACTTTCCGCAGGTACCCTCATTCCTCCTGGACATGATAGGCGAGCCGGACGTGCCGGTGCCCGACGGCCAGGGCTGCTCGTACTGCGGTGGACTCGGCCACAGGATCACAGGTATGATGATCACTTTATTAACACGCTTTTATTAGATCGGGTTGTACGAGTATGTATGTATGTATGTAACGGAATTTTGAGCTCAATTTTCACCAACTTCTCGAAATCGGAATAATTTGAAACTTTGCACACGTATTAAGTACCTATGACAATGCAATAATTTAATAATAGTTTTCCATTATCCTTATTAACTAAAAAAATAAAATAAAAATAGTTTAAAAAACTTAAAAAACACGCTCTTATTGCTACCTAAAAAAGAGAAAATAATTTCTGAGTTCACGGAATTTATATTAAAGTAGAGTAAAAAGCGTGGGGTGCTTGGTATAGTACTCGTAGTATGTGAAAATTATCCTATTATTGGCAACTATAAAAAGAGAAGTATGAAACGTCATAAAGTGCACCCCACACTTTTTACTCTACTGTAATATAAATTCCGTGTACTCAGAAATTATTTTTTCTTTTTTAGGTAGCAATAAAAGCGTGTTTTTTTAGTTTTTTAAACTATTATTTTTGTTATTTATAATGCGTTCAGGGTGCTGTTGAGACTGCCTCGCTTCTGCAGTGCCTCAGGCATGTTTGCTAAGGCACGGTTCAACTGCTTTTTTGCCACAATGCGCAAAAAATGCTCTTCACTAGTGCGCAGAGTCAGGGGTAGTGGCAACGGCATCCCGGCCATGATTGCGAGCCGGCGCGATTGTGTATACGCGAATCATTGCTGCACCACTGCTTATGGAATGAAGCAGCGATGATTCTCGTATAGTAGCAATCACGAGTCATATACATGTATTTATTCAAAATATCTTTCTGACTTAGTTGTTTCAGTTTAATTAATGTTACTAACAATTTGAGTCCTGGTCACTTGAATAACTTATTATTATTATTATAAATTTAAACGTCACTCACTTCGTGTATGGTCATTCTAAAGTGCGTTTTTTTTACCTTTGTCGTTAAATCCATCGTGAGTCATTAGGAACACTAATATAAAACGATTTTTGATAAGATTATGGTTCCATCGAGATAATTATTCTGTATTATTTCGTGTCCGTTGGCGCAAAAGTATCGTCTTTTCAAGAATTGGATGATGCAGATAGTTAGTGCCATATATCGTGTAAATGTGCCCGAAACTTAAATTTGTGGTTCCAACAGCTTCAGAGTTATTTAAGATACACCGATTCTGCTGCAAGAACGTTCGCCCAGCAATTTTTTTTTTAATTGATAGGTCTAGTTGCGTATTAAATATGCAAAAAGATAGCTTAAATTTAGGCAGGGCACATTTATGCCCTGAAAGCAACATTTGTGCCTCAAAAAGACAAAATCGTTAATAACTCGCCGATAATATGCAGCAGGCCGGCGAAACTTCACAGGATCATGTAAATATATATTAGGTACCTGTCGGCACTAACGCGAAGTTCTTGGTGTTATTCCTTCGAGATCCAGAGCATTTTTCCATTATACAAAAAATTATGTGTTCAACCGTTTCCGATATATAGCAATAATAAATATTTTACAACAATCACACCAATTCTCTAGTCCCAAATTAAGCTACGAGGCTTGTGTTATGGGTACTAGACAACGGTTAAACATACTTAAATATTTTTTTTTGTAAAAAAAAATAGATATTATACATAGAAAACACCCAGACCAGTACAAACACACATGTTCATGCACACATATGATTGTACTGAGCGGAGATCGAACCCGCGACCCTTGTTTTTAGAAGTCCGACATGAAGACCACTGCACCAATCGGTCGTCACCAAAATCGTCGTCAATCACCAAAACGTTCGCCCAGCAAAAAACGAAATAACTCTAAAATCTTAAGAGGCACAAATCTGGCTCACAGGGCACATTTATATTCGTATAAAAGCTATCTTTTTGCTTAATTAATACGCAACTAGACACAAACATTGCTGGGCGATCGTTCGTGCAGTAGAATCCGTTTATCTTAAATAATTCTGAAGCTGTTGGAAGCACAAATATACAATTTCGGGCACATTTACACGATATAAGGCACTAACTATCTGCATCGTACAATTCTTGAAAAGGCAATACTTTTTGCTGCGCGAACGAACACTCTATTTCAGTAGAAAAATTAACTATCTGTGGCAGAGGTTTGACGCAGAATTCGCACTTCGCAAAATGTACACTCGACAAAAAATGCACATTTCACATTTGGTGCACTTCTCAAAATGAGCACTTTGCAGAATGCATTCAATATTTGAAAAATACCCTGTAGGTACGTCTGCTTCGTTTCATTAGGGAGGAGAAGGTTTTTTTACACAGCGTATACGTCACGCTGTGTAAAAAAACCTTACCGAAGCCGTCAACCACGCGTTTAGTAGATCAAACCAAATCGTATTAAAAAAAAAATTTGGCTGGGAAACAACTTTTATTTTTTGACATCAAAAAAGACAATTTAATTCTAACCCGCAATGTACATACAGCGCGCACGCAGGGAAATGACCGCGGGGCGTGTTTGCCGCCGCGACGCGGGTCGGTTCGAGTGTGCGCTGTTCATTGCGGAGTGTGCCATTTAGAGGCTTTTTATTAAAAAACTTGTGAAAATTTGTATCATGTTTCTTTGGGAAAAAGTTAAGTTATAACGGACAGAAGACATTTCTGTAAAAATCATCAAATTTTTGACGTGACAACGTCTTATAAATTGGTTTGCCGGGTGACACTTCAAGAAACTGCGTTACGCTCCGCTCACGTTCCGCGCTCACAATGAGAGCCAGTGAGAGGCACGCGTCCCTTCGACTCGGGCATGGTTAGCCCGCCTAAGAGCGAGTGAGACAGACATAAAAAGTGAAAGGCACGCGTCCCTTCCACTCGAGCACAGTTAACCCGCCTAAGAGCGAGAGAGACAGAGCGAGCGAGAGAGAGTGAGAGAGATAGACACACACACACCGGTTAATGTTATACGAATGAATATTCACATTAAAATTATTTTACCACTCAAAGTCGTTGTCACGTAAAACTTTCGCCCGTATACCGACTTTACAGGCAACCATTTTTTTTCAAACTTTAACCATCAATACCACAGTAACCGTTAACTTCCCAGGTATGGTGTAAAGAAAAAAAAAAATTTGTAACAATTGGTAGAACATGTGGTATTCGGCTTCGTTAAGGTTTTTTTTACGCCCTGTATAACAGGTACTATTTTAGTAACCTATTCACTTGATTGCAAATCAAAATGGATCGTAATCAATCGATAAAAAGAATGCGGTGCCGTCTGAAATGTCCTCTGAGATGGCTAAGCCATGAAAACCCGCGTCTTAACCACTCGGCTACGGCGGTTGTCAAATACCCAGTACCTATATAATTTTTCATTCTGCATTTTAATAGGTGCACTAAATGCTAAATGCGCATTTTTTGTCGAGTGTAAATTTTGCGAAGCGCAAATTCTGCGTCAGGCCTTGTGGCCGGGATCGAACCTGATTCTTATTGCACTACACAGATTACCCTGTATTATTAAATTACTTGCTAACAATAATTTATACACTTCCAGAATGTCCTAAATTGGAGGCAGTGCAGAACAAGCAAGCGTCCAACATCGGTCGCAGAGATTACCTCGCCAACACCGCTGCTGATTATTAGTTACATTTGATTGCAAGCTATAAGTTGTAAATATTAAGTTTGTAAAGTAATTTAAGAATTGAGTAAAACTATGTTTTTTAACACGCTTTTAATAGCTCCAGCTGTATGTATGTATGTAAGGGAATCTTTGAGCTCAATTTTTACCAACTTCCAGAAACTTTGCACACTTATCAAGTACCGATGACAATGCAATAATTTGACAAGTTTTCTATTAACCTTATTAACTAAAAAAATAAAGTAAAAAATAGGTAGTTGAAAAACACGCTTTTGTTTAGAATAATTTATATTACAGTATAATAAAAAGCGTGGGGTGCTTGGTATAGTATAAATTAAAATCATTCTATTATCGGCAACTAAAAAAAGAGAATTAGGAAAAGTGCACCCCACGCTTTTTACATAGATAAGGAATCTAAAATTAGTGCTTGATTTTTACCATTTTATTCACAGTAAATGCTTACTTAAGTACTTGACAATAAGAATGATTGATTTAAGGTATGAGAATAGAAAATAGAAGAAAAATATTCCAATAAAAATTACTTTAATTAATTATAGTTTACTTTTAAAGCATATCTTTCGTTTAATAAAACATAAACTACCATAAACCGAAAGTACCGGAATTACCGGTTCTCACAAAGAATGCCGGTTCCGGAAACACTAGTGCGGAGCAGGTCCATTGAACACGGTTAAGTAGGACGCGACTAGCCCTTACCGTATCTGCCTTGTTTGGTTTGATCGGAGTATTGGAATCTTCAAAGGATGTCGGGTATGCTAAATACGTGAACACGATTCTGTCGTGTGTACGTATTTCTGCACTGACGTAACCACAGTCCTGGTGTCTAAGCTATTTCAGATCGACCTCTACTGTTCGCCATCACAAGCGCATGCCTAACGGTAGCAAGCACGACAGCGAGCGCTGATACGGCTCCATAGGCTAGATGGCACTGTTAGCCTTGTACCGCATATGAACCGCGACATATAACATTTATATCCAAAATAATATATATTGGAAATCAAGATGATGTCTATCGGACCTTGGTCCCCGACCATAACACCCAGTCGTCAGGACGCGCTTTTCTTTAGCTTCCTAACTATAAATCTGTTTCGCCAAACAGGCGAATGGTAACAAGTTGATGGACTATTGCTTGTCACATTGTTTTTGGTTATAATTTCACTATTAAAAATGTCACTTTTTTCTTGTGTTACTATGGCAAAGCCATTGTGATTTTAATCAGTTAAACAGTGCTCACATTTTATTAGCTGTTTAATATATATTAAGAATGTTATTCACTGAGTTGCTAAATCGATTTTGATGAAGTTGTTCTTAGTTTTTTATCTATAATAAATCTTAGTTTTTTAACTATAATATAAAAATAAGTCGACTTTACCTGCCTGGCGCTATAACTCCAGAACGCACCAACCGATTTCCACGGTTTTGCATTCGTTGAAAAGGTATCGGACTCCGTGAGGTTTATAGCAAACAAAATTAAGGAAAATTTCAACAGAATAGCAGGAAAACAGAAATAATCATTTTTCACATACAGCGCCATCTATGATACATAGCATGTATTACAAACCAATACGGTTTTGCACGGTGTTGGGGGAGATCGGCGAAACGGAGTTCGCCGGGTTTGCAAGTAGTCATATAAAATTAAAACAATTCTTAGAATAAAAGGCGTTTTTATTTAACATTGATTATTCCACATCATGACAAACCCAGCTTTACGTTAAGACAAGTTAATCGTACTTACAGCTAAGGCATTTCAGATTTATTATAATTATATTTATATAGGTATATTCAACACCAAAATATATCAAACTTAATTACAGAGTGCATGTTCAGTGATAATTATATTATATTTACGCTAAAATGGTCTGGGATTATTTGTATCCAGATAAAAGTCAGTATTCTATCTATCTTTGACTTAAAACTGTCAGTTTCATACAAAAACTGTCTAGAGGTTACAGCAGTTTGTATGAAACTGTTATTTATCAGACTTTCTTTCAGTAGCCAAAAAAAAATCATGAAAAACAGGGTAGTGTAGGGTAAAACAGGGTAGGGTGGTCATCATCAATGGGTTTAAATAGCGTTTAGAATTGTCAATTGTTTGACAAACAAAAGTTTGAAACCTGTGTTATTAAAAATTAGAATCCTACAAGGAGGATTTACCAGTTAATAATACAGTACACGAGATCAAAAAGAGTCCTCTTTTTTAAATAAACTAAAATGAGAGATGATGTTGTGGCCAAATACTTTGACAGTTGAATATAAAAAAATACACTTATTTTCTGCCTACTCTAGTCCCAATCCTATTCTAAATGTTGCTTATTGACATAGAAAAATGGATTCAAATATTCCGAGACCGTTAAAATAATAAAACTAATGCAACGCAGTACGCCTGTACAACATCCATACATACATACATGCCAAACTATGAATAGAAAACAAACTATATTTTATCTATATACAGGGTGTAATCTGAAATTCTTGTTATTATGAGAAAGTCAGCTGGAAAGCTAATAATGATGACATAGACCGATAAGGTAGTGCTTGGCCGCCCTGGGTTCTAACTCCGCTGATGCAATCGTAATTGAATTGCTTGATTTTGACAGAAACATATCGGTAAAGACCCAAAATTGATTAACGTGCAAAAGCTAAACACGTGACTTTGGCTAAACTTTGAGCCTATGTTCTAGAATGCTTATGTTCGCTGGCCATTAACGATGAAGAAGTATGATTCTGTTACGATTGCGTTAGCGAAAATAGGGACCTGCCGGGCGACGAACGGCGGCAGTTGTTGCAGCCGATATGTATGAAGCATCTCGTGCCACCTCGCCCTCCAAGTAGACTTGGGCGATAAATAACGTCACGATTATAAAATAACAGTGATCTGCCTGCCTAAGATGACACCGTGACTTTTCAAGAAGTAACAACGTTATTTTTGGCGTCCAATCGTTCCAATATTTATTACTGTTTGAGTCATGCACATCACAACAGAAGCGTATTAACGTAGGTAGGAACGAACTGTCCCGAGCGTGGCCGAACGATCACGAGCTTACGATTAGTTCCGAGTGTGGCCGGAAGGCCGGTCCGCTCCAACCAAACGTCGTGACTAAAATAACCTAGGTGACAAAGTCAGGGTGATTTTTCGATGTTATTTTTATGGAACGGTAACGACGGTCACTGTTATCAAAAAATAACGTTTTGCCCCAAGTTTACCTCCGAACGTCTGCCAGCCCCTTTTTCGTCATGGACAATCACACACAATATTTTCGATCTATAATCGACATACTTATCTTGAAAATCAAAGTACACCCTGTATTCACTCAAACGAAACCGTGTACCGTCATATCCGAATGAAAAAGAAACTCAATAATATACAATTCTTTAATCTTTTCTCTGGAGAGTAATGTCAGCCATTGTGAATAAAATTACAGCTATTTTGCAAAACCGAACTTCGTGCTATATGGCTGGATGTTTTCAGCTATATCGTTTATTTAGCTTAACGCAAAATCGAACCAGCCGCATGCTTATAGTCGACTAGATATAGGAATATTTATGAGTATGTAGGAAACATTATTTGCCAAATAATTGGCATATTTCTGTAACGTCATAACATCCCGTTATTACATTAACACTTGAGATTATGCCTTGGAGTAAAAAAAAAACGAATTTAAACTTTTTTTTTAAGTTATTAAATTGCAAAAAAGCTGTAATCAAATAGAAAAATTCATCTATATTAAAGGAAGCATTGCAAAATAAACATAATTGAGATTTAAACTAATATGATACCGAAATCCATTAAAATATTAGTATATCAATGACAAAACAATTTGGCACTTCAAAATGAGTGTAAATTTTAAGTGTCGAATCAGTTTATACAAAAGCTATATGATGATTTCATTAAATTAACGTGTCAATCCCATGATTAAAATCTATATTGAGATCAAATAACTTTTTTGGACAAACAAGTGAACATCTAAGACTTTTAAAGAATTTAAAAACTAAGATTATTTTCTGAATAATTGCCCGTTTTCAGATGAATATCAGGCGCATATAGTATTGCACTAAGTAACTTGAATTAAATCAAAAATTTATTGATTCCTTCGACATTAAAAATTGGTTGCCTGTAAAGTCGGTATACGCGCGAAAGTTTTATGTGACAACGACTCTGAGTGGTAAAATAATTTTAATGTGAATATTCATTCGTATAACATGAACCGGTGTGTATGCCTATCTCTCTCTCACTCTCTCTCGCTCTGTCTCTCTCGCGCGAAACGTGAGCGGAGCAGCGTAACGCAGTTTCTTGAGGTGTCACCCGGCAAACCAATTTATAAGACGTTGTCACGTCAAAATCCGAAAATACGGATAAACGGAGTTAAATTTTAGTGGTAATATTTTTCTTAAAAGTTAAATTGTAACACCTTTTACTCATGTGACTTGCAATAAAGATTGTGAATCTGATTCATACGTTTTTTTTATTCTATAAAATGAAATAACAAATTAATTTTTTGTATGGTCGGTCCCGCATCGAAAAGCGCTTGCAGCTCGAGAATAAGAAAAAAGTAGCTATTGAAATAACGAAAAATACTTAAGGTAAATCGTTCTGCTGAGGGAAAACTACCACTAAAATTTCACCTTGACTAATGGAAAATATGAAACATAGGCCCTTATACTGTCCATTTTACATAAAACAGTATTACATAAACCCAAGTGTAACTGAATACATAATCATGAAGTGCCAAACGGTTCACATTACTCTCCTTCCCAGTGTTTAAGTGACAAAATCATAGCCAAGAAACTTTTTATTTTTCCGTCTCACCCGCGGAGCCTTTTTCGGCGTGTCGTACTCTTCGCCCTCCTGTTCATAGACAACATTGTTGTCTATGACCCAGTCTTCTTCGTCCGTTCTCATCTGTATCTGCTTAACCTGTTCCCTGACAGCAGAGAACCGTTTCTTCTTCTTCTTGCTGCCCTCCGGGGTCTCTTTGGCCCTCTTCCTGGGTTGTTGTTCCTCAAGCACTAAATGTTCGTATTCCTCCACTATGTAGTTTTCCGGTTCGTAGCTGGTGGTTATTTCAACGCCGACCGACGGATCCACGTCGGGTAGGATGTAGTAGTTCTCGAAATTGCCTGTGAATAGAAATGAATAGTTAGGTGAGCGTCTGAGAAATTAAATATGAACATAATGATATTGATTAAGCAAAACTAGCAAATCTAAAAGATTGCTATAATCTTAAATCTTATTTAGTTCTTTGATTTTCTAGCTACAGTGACAAATTAGGACAATTTATTTATTCCAAAATTCTTTATTTCTGTTAAAACTGTAGTTGATGTAAGCATAAGTATCAAACCTAAACAAATCAAAAACACAAGCACAAAATATTGGATAATATTGTATATGATTTTTTTTTCAAATTGTTCGGTGTGAGCTTTAATTATTAACTTCGTTGTAATTGTGGCAATCTCTACCGTTCGCAAAGCGTATGCCTAACGGTGGCGCACGACAGCGAGCGCTGATACGGCTTCATGGCTAGATGGCGCTGGTAGCCTAGTACCGCACATGAACTGCGGCATATAAGGTTTAGATCCAGAATAATATAGATAGACAAATCAAGATGATGTCTATCAGATCGTGGTCCCCGACCATAACACCCGGTCGGTAGGAAGCGCTATCCTATAGCTTCCTAACCCAAAATTTCTTTAATTATTGGGACACTTCGTATACAATGTGCAAGAACGGGTAAAGGGTACAAAATGCCACATTTTAGACCGTTAGGCTTTCGCGCAGACGATGGCCCGGAACCGCACCGGCGTCGGACCGAAACCGGCGCATATACGTATAAATATCACGCCGAAGAGCCGGCCCTACACCGCATACCCGTCGAGCTGCCTCTGTAAACATGCGGTTTTGGTCCGAGGCCATTGTATGTGGTAGTTCACAATTACAGGCGCAAGACCAACGGCTTAACGTGCTTTCCGAGGCACGGGGTGTAACACCACCAAACTTCCCGACTCCGAGCTGTTTCTGAGAAATTCATGACCTGGGAAACATTTGGCTCGACCTGGGATTCGATTCGAGTCGGATTGCCGTCTCACCGAACTTTGAGAGTGAAGGAACAGTGAGTGCACCTGTGTATTGCGCTCACGCTTGTGCACTATAATATCTCCTGCGCAGTTGGCTGATTTCTGTTGAGATTGGCCGCCATAGTCGAAATCGGCTGGGTCCTCCCAGCCGATTTCGACCATGGCGGCCAATGGCTATTATTACACAATTACAACTTACCAGGAAGCGTTATCTCGTTCATATCGGCGGTGAAGTGGCGTTTCTTCTTGCCCGTGTTGCAGTGCTTTATGTACGCGTACTTCGGCTTGCTGTCTTCTGGCAGAATGTTCACCATCCATTCTCTGTTGAAGAAAGGAAAATATGGGTAAATTGATTTTGACGTGACAACGTCTTAAATTAGGTTGTGGCTCGGAGTCACTCATGAAAAAGTGTAACGCCCGCTCACGCCTGTTACGATGAGTCACCGAACGAGAGAGAGGCCCGCCGGACCGGCGAATGCCTTGCGTCTCTCTCCCACTCAAACATGATCGGTGTCACGTAAAATCTTCGCCCGTAAAACCGACTTTACAGGCAACCATATTTTTTTTAGTAGTAGGGTAGCAGGCCTTTGCCCAGCAGTGAAATGATATAGGCTAAAAAATAGCAGCGTCACACTAGCACATCCTCTATTGAATAAGTTAAATCTATACATATAATAAGACTGTAAAAGATCGATTTCTGTACATTGAAGATTTTTATGAAATATTGTTACAGGGGGTCTTAATTACCGTAATAGAAGCCAAAACAACAATTTTTAAAATTTTTGTCTGTCTGTCTGTCTGTTTGTCCGGGCTAATCTCAGAATCTACCGGACCGATTTTGACGGGACTTTTTTTATTTGACTCAGTATCACCTGGAGAGTAAACTGGGATATAAATAATCACGCCGATGAACTTAGGGAGCAGGCAGGAAATTGAATCTCAGAATCTACTAAACCATCCTTGAGTTGCGTACGCTGCGAAAACGGTTCAAGATACCAAAAATATAAATATGAAAGAATTATTCCTCTTGAAATGATCTAAAAAACTGTCTGCGACAGTACATGTCTATGCCCAAAATTACAACTCCACGCGGACGAAGTCGCGGGCACAGCTAGTAATAAATATACAACAACATCACATACATTGATCTTACTCCGTGGCAATTTGTTACAGATATCAGAATCAACAGTAGTATTACAAATAAATTAATACATCTAACACCCAGACCAGTACAAACAGACATGTTCATGCACGCAAATGTTTGTACAGTGCGGGGATCGAACCCGTGACCTCTTGGTTAATAGTCAGCTTCTTAACCATTACACCGAAGTGGTCGTCAAAATAATTTATAATCAACAACAACATCACTTGCATTGATCTGAAGGGGTATTCCGTAATACGAAAACCGTCAAAACGATATCGTGTGCAGACGATAGCATTTTTTTTTTTGCAAAACTGTTCTCATGACAAGCAGGTAGTTTTTACTTTGAACTGCTGTCATGTGTATCTGCGTCATGTGAAATTAAAACACAAGAAAAATGGACTTCCACAGGCGGGACCCATCGCGGGGCAGGCACAAGCTCAGCAGTGGGCGTCAAACGGCTGATATGATGATGTAGATTACGAGTAGGTACTCTGAAAAATAAGTTAAACTAGTTTCTAACCTGTTCTCGTCGGCGGGTATCTCGCTGACCTTCTCCATGGTGATTTCATGTTCCTGTGCTATCTCGTATATGAAGTTGTCGGAGATGGTGCCGTATTCCATGACTTGCACCAGCTCGCTCTGGATCGCGGCGTCGGAGGTCGCTACTTTTACTTCAGTCATCATCATCGTAATAGCATTATCCAACTAGACCGAGCATCCAACGATCAAGTATCTAATGATCCACCAAGACCCATCATCCAAGGATCCAGTATCCAGTGATCCAGCTGGATCCCGCCTCCAGCGAACCGGCTGGATACGGCCTTCATCGATCCAGCTGGACCCAGCATCCAACGATCAAGTATCCAGTTATCCACCAAGACCCATCATCCAACGATCCAGCATACAGTGATCCAGCTGGATCCAGCCGAAATTGATCCAACTGGATCCAGCCTCCAGCGCACCGGCTGGAAACGGCCTACATCGATCCAGCTGGACCCAGCATCAAACTGAATCCAGCCTCCAGCGATCCACCGATCAAGCTTTCATTGATCCAGCTAGATCCAAACTCCAGTCTCCAGACTTCAGTGATCCAGCTGGGTCTAGGCTAGGCTAGGCTAGGGGACCAACATCACATCACTCTGCAAAAAACGATATCTGAACAAAATAAAACTAGTTTCTAACCTGTTCTCATCAGCGGGTATCTCGCTGACCTCCTCCATAGTGATTTCCTGTTCCTGAGCTATCTCGTATATGAAGTTGTCGGAGATGGTGCCGTCTTCCATGACCTGCACCAGCTCGCTCTGGTTGGCTGTGTTGTCCGCCGATGACGTTTGAGGTATTATCTGGAAATAAAATTGGGAGTTATAATCTATTTATATAAAATTCTCTGTATATTAATTAATCTGTATATAAACTCTTTTGCAAAAAAAACGGGCACTTTAGATTTTTTCCTCTACTTTAATGAAGAAGAACAAGAAAAAGGTTTTATTAATTTGACGATGTATTGGCATGTTATTTGAAGCATCCTGGCATGATTCTTTACGTTCCAAATTTAAAATTTGAAATTAATAAAAGAAAAATAATGATTATTGTGGATTATTCTAAAATTGCTTTACTAATGGCGCGAATTGCTGAAACGATTTTTAACTGATTACGATATTTTAAAACTTTTTGGACATTTTCTGCAAATTAAACAATTTAATCTTTATTTTTACATTAAATACCACTTTTTGATATGAGTGATAAAGCGATAAGGGCCGGTAAAATTATAGCCCTACTTGAAGAAGGTTGTTCGCAAACTTACGTGTCTCAGCGGCTAAATGTGAGTCGTTCAACTGTCCAGAGGACTTGGCAACGGTATCAAGAGACCGGTTCGGTCAAAAGAAGACCCGGTTCGGGAAGAAAACGATGCACAGAACCAAGAGATGACCGCTTTTTGGTGAGTCAGGCGTTGCGGAATCGTAAGGCGTCAAGTGTGGACCTGAAGAAGAGCCTTGAAGAAGTAAGAGGAGAAGTTAGCTTGTGGACGGTCAGGAGGAGGCTTTTGGCTGCCAATATCAGGAGTTACCGCCCAGCTCGGGGCCCTAAATTACTCCGTGAGCACCGTGTTGCTCGACTTCAGTTTGCTCGGAACTGTGCTTCATGGACTCTGGAGGACTGGAATAAAGTATTGTTTTCTGATGAAGCTAGAATCTCTTTGTGTGGAGAGGACCGACGCCGGCGAGTGCTGCGAAGACCACGGGAACGCTATGCGGAAGTGTGTTTCGAAGAAATCACTCCTTATGGCGGAGGCTCCGTTATGTTTTGGGCAGCAATTAATTCGACGGAGCGTACGGAGTTAGTTTTCATAGAAAATGGAACATTAAATGCACATCGGTACATAATGGAAGTCCTAATTCTATATGCACAACCCACATTGACTGCACTTGGGGAAGATTCCATTTTTATGGACGACAATGCTCGCTCGCACCGTTCTGGCGACGTGGAAGCGTACATGCAAGAAGTTGGGATCCGTCGTTTAGATTGGCCAGCTCGAAGTCCTGACCTCAATCCAATTGAGCATGTCTGGGATGTTCTAAAGAGACGTGTAAGATCAGTGCAACCTGCTCCACAAAACATCAGGGAGCTAAAAAGAGTCATTGCAGAAGAGTGGGAACGAATTCCTCAAAACGTTATTAAAAACCATCGTGGAAAGCATGCCCAGAAGGATTCAAGCTGTGATTTTGGCCAGAGGAGGTCACATTCGGTATTAGGTTTTTACATTTGTAACTTAATTTAATTAAAAAAAGTAAAAAAAAATCTTATCTTTATTGCCGACCACTTCTTATTGTTTGGGCGTGTACATCGATTTTAAAGAATCCATCGTTTTTTTTTTCTTTTAGTTGCCCGAACTCACTTCACGCGCATTAATTTACACGATTATAAGAATACAGACTACGTCAAAGAAATAAATTTCATTTAATTAACTCAAATCGACCTTTGAACGTAAATTTCCATAGGTGCCCGTTTTTTTTGCAAAAGAGTGTATATAAAATTCTCGTGTCACAATGTTCGTTCCCGTACTCCTCCGAAACGGCATGGCCGAGTCTCATGAAATTTTGTAAGCATATTGAGTAGGTTTGAGAATCGGATACCATCTATTTTTCATACCCCTTAGTGATAAGGGTAGTCCACACTTTACATTTATATGGCAAAACAACGTTTGCCGTGTGGGTCAACTAACCTTATATATAAAATTCTCGTGTCACAATGTTCGTTCCCGTTCTCCACCGAAATGGCTTGACTGATTCTCATTAAATTTTGTGAGCATAATAGTAGGTCTGAAAATCGGCCAACTTCTATTTTTCATATCCCTTAGTGATAAAGGTTGTCCACAATAGGCTTGTTCCATTTCGGTCATTAAAAGGAACGCTTCGAACTAGTACAGTCGTTCAAAGGAACTAGTTCGGTCTTCTAGTACTATTAGTTCATTCTAGTTCATTCACATAATTATAGACCTTATTACAACCATATAACGTAAAATTTCGTGCAACAAACTAGTTTTTCGGTCATCTAATACTACTCGTATTAGTTCATTGATTGATACTTAAGAACGCAACGAACGCAGTCTCCAAATGCAATGTTTTCCTAATTTATTCACTCAAACCATTACTCAAACTATAGTGATTCATAAATATTTTCGTCCCAACTCTTCTTCATGCTGTATGGGCTTAGTCCCTTTGCCTTCCCAGTTCAGGGTAAATTGTAAAAAAAAATCAATGACCAGAAAGAACGACTAGCAACTATTTTTAATGATTAAAGACTTTATTACACGCAGAATAAAGTAAAAAAATCGTAAAACTCGTTCGGTCATCTTGTCTTAGTAGTTCATTGTAGTTCATTCACTTCATTATGGACTTTATTACAAAGGTAATAAAGTAAAAACTAGTTTTGTAGTTCGTCAGGTCTTAATCGTTCATTATTGTTTCTCTCGTTCGCACGCCAGCGGGTCCTCATCTCTTATCTGTCTTGCTCCGACTCTCGTACTTATTCGTTCGGAACTAGGTTCCCGCGACTCTGCTCTTTCATTGGTGGTTAGTTCAGTGTACTAGATGACCGATTGGGTTCTACGAAACGGAATAGTTTGTTCTCGTTCACATGAAGGAACTAGTTCCTAATACTTCGTAGGACATGTACTACACAAGACTTGTCCACAATAATTTATATGGCAAAACAACGTTAGCTGGGTCAGCTTTGGTAAGCGCATAACTCGGGAAAGCCTGGAAGCAATTTGGCCAGTTCTTGTTTTATGATATTCCTTAAAAAGGAAAAAGGACATGATTGATTTCGTGACACATACTTGTATTCTCCTATACAGTATGTCCGGACATGACATACCGATATTTGAAGGGGCTGTTCTCCAGGTATTTTTATCGACAATTCAACCCCTCTACAGTCCCCTACCTCACCCCCCTCAAAATGGCCGCCATTTTAATCTTTACTTAACAATTCTGATAGTGAATTTATGAAAATTGCAATAACTTCGAAAGTGAGTGTCATAAAATACTAAATTTGGTTTTATTTGAACAATAACAAGTTGTTCTAGGGACCACTAAACAAATTTAATTGATAAGAGTGATGAAACATACTTTAAAAAATTCGAAAACCGCAAAAAAACATAAAAAATTCCGAAAAAAAATTACATTTCTGCACATAATTAAAAAACTAGCCCCTTATGATGGTATTTTTTTATTTTATTTCAATGGTTAGTTATGTTAGCTACAAAATGACACCAAATTTGTAAGTAATAAGTAATCCGCTTTAAGAAAAAAAATTCGGCGCCGTTCCACGAAAGACATTATCATAAGAACTGTTAAGTGCTTATTATGTAACGGCGGCCATTTTGAACAGTTTTCAATTTAATTTTTAGTTAGTTTAGATACATAATTTGTTTATGAATGATTTTTAATAAATGATTGTTAATTTTAAATCAAAATTTAAAAATAATGCCATATTACTTTCATTTCGACCTATGTCAGAGTTTTAATAATGTTTTTTTTTTTCTTAAAGCGGATTACTTATTACTTACAAATTTGGTGTCATTTTGTAGCTAACATAACTAACCATTGAAATAAAATAAAAAAATACCATCATAAGGGGCTAGTTTTTTAATTATGTGCAGAAATGTAATTTTTTTTCGGAATTTTTTATGTTTTTTTGCGGTTTTCGAATTTTTTAAAGTATGTTTCATCACTCTTATCAATTAAATTTGTTTAGTGGTCCCTAGAACAACTTGTTATTGTTCAAATAAAACCAAATTTAGTATTTTATGACACTCACTTTCGAAGTTATTGCAATTTTCATAAATTCACTATCAGAATTGTTAAGTAAAGATTAAAATGGCGGCCATTTTGAGGGGGGTGAGGTAGGGGACTGTAGAGGGGTTGAATTGTCGATAAAAATACCTGGAGAATAGCCCCTTCAAATATCGGTATGTCATGTCCGGACAGATTGTATAAATGTGATTTGTACGGTACTAAGAGGAATAGCAAACCAGTGGCTTGAAAATTATCTGAAGAGAATAAACCATTGTGTAGAAATTTGAAATTAAAATGAAAAAAAAAATGAAATAAATCCCTATAGATCACCCGTCAGGGAAAATAAATTTGGAGTACCGCAAGGCAGTAATTTGGGTCCTCTGCTGTTTTTTCTGAGGATGTTTCGGTCGTTATACCTTTTAAATACGCTAAAATGTATAGCCAGGATATTAATAATGACACTATATGTAAGGTAATAAATTGGCTCAAAAAGAAAAACTTACTCGGTAATCTGAATGAGACCACATTCATTCATTATGAATCTATATATATCTATATATATATATATATATATATATATATAAATGAAACCCGTTTTCCTTGGTCACGGCATCACGCGTGAATGGCTGGACCGATTTCACCAATTCTTTTTTTGTTGTATTTGTTATTATTAGGAGAAGGTTCTTACGGAAAAAAATATTAATAAATCTCTCAGAAATATTGAAAAATATACATTTAATTTTGCATATTTTAAAAAACGCGCGTAACTAATGTCAATGTCATTCGATGACATTGTTCAATCATTGCAACGCTAAGGCGGTACGAAGTTCGCCGGGTCGGCTAGTTCATTAATAAAAATGCAAGTAAATTATCATTGAATGTAATGTTTGAAAATCAATCAATTTTTTTTTACTTTTGGATGAACGCTTCTCATGAAAATCACATACTGTTTTTTTTTTAAATAATTTCTGCACAAACTTGTGCACAGTGGCAGACTTAATGCCGGAGGCATTCTCTACCACTCAACCACAGGTTCAAGCAGAGAGCATGCAGGATTTTTTTCCTGATGATTGAAAGAACTAAGAAAAAATAAGTGAGAATTTGTTTTTGGTCCTGCATCTTGGTAGGTTCTTGCATAGGTTCTTTAGGGGAATGGTATTAGCTTTAGGGACCTGATTGGTTCTATAGGGAATCCTTGATTGGGATTATTAGTTCTTTTGAAAACTGATGGAGACTGACCTCAATAACTTGTTTAGGGTCCTGCACATCAGTGATGACAGGCTCTGCTTGTGTGATAGGTTCTTTAGGGGAATGGTATTAGCTTTAGGGATCTGATAGGTTCCTGGGACCTTATGGGTTCTTTTGAAACCTGATGTACACTCACCTCAATAACTTGTTTAGGGTCCTGCATCTTGGTGATGACAAGCTCTGCTTGTGTGATAGGTTCTTTAGGGGAATGGTATTAGCTTTAGGGACCTGATAGGTTCTATAGGGACCTTATTGGTTCTTTTGAAATCTGATGGAGACTGACCTCAATAATTTGTTTAGGGTCCTGCACATCGATTATGACATGCTCTGCTTGTGTGATAGGTTCTTTAGGGGAATGGTATTAGCTTTAGGGATCTGATAGGTTCCATAGGGACCTTATGGGTTCTTTTGAAACCTGATGTACACTCACCTCAATAACTTGTTTAGGGTCCTGCATCTTGGTGATGACAAGCTCTGCTTGTGTGATAGGTTCTTTAGGGGAATTGTATTAGCTTTAGGGTCCTGATGGGTTTATAGGGACTCTCTCTGCTTGTGTTATATGGATCTGATAGGTTCTTTATGTACTTATGTACTGATAGGTTCTTTAGGGGCCTGATAGGTTCTTTCGGGGAATGGTATTTGCGTTAGGGACCTGATATGTTCTTTAAGGACTTGATAGGGTATTTAGAAACCTAATCGAGACTCATCTCGAGATATTCTTTAGTAACCTTTTATAGGGACCTAATAGGTTCTTTAGAAACCTGATGGATACTCACCACGACAGATTCTATAGGGACCTGATAGGTTCTTTAGAAAACTGATGGAGACTCACCTCAATAACTTGTTTAGGATCCTGCATCTTGGTGATAACCTGCTCCGCCTGGGTGATCGACGCCTCGCTCTTGTCCGTTTCAACCTTCACCACCCAGAGCTGCTTGCGTTGTAGGTTCTTTAGGGACCTGATGAAAGAATGTGTTGTTTGTAACAAAGTTAAGATATGACGACCGCTTGGTGAAGTGGTCCACAGGTCATACTTCTAAAACCAAGGGTCGCGGGTTCGATCCCCGCACAGTACAAGCATAAGTGTGCATGAACATGTGTTTGTACTGGTTTGGGTGTTTTCTAAAATAGGTATGTATTTATTTACAAAAAAAGTATTTAAGTATGTTTATCCATTGACTAGTACCCATAACACAAGCCTCGTAGCTTAATTTGGGACTAGAGAATTGGCGTGATTGTTGTGAAATATTTATTTACTATATAAAAGGTAGAAAGTATTATCATCTTTTTATGGAATATGTATATTTATTTTACGATAAGAAAGGTGTTTTTCGCATGTAAAAATGAATAAAATAATAAATAAATTTGTTTATTTCGTTAACGCACTAAATCGTAAACAATCTGAAGGCTGGGATCTACTCAGTAAGTACTCATAATACAATATAAAGGTACACAGTATGAGCAAACTTACATAACAAAAATATACAACATTGTGTGTGTGTGTGTGTGTGTTTAAATTAAAGTTAAAGTAGTTAGGTAAAGTAAAATAGTGTGACAGTGTGGCCCAACGATTTGAATCTTGGGATCAGTTATGAAATATTACAAAACCACCACTCAATATCACATATAACAGTTCAATTGGTGTTGACGATTAACCAAGAGGTCGCGGGTTCGATCCCCGCACTGTATTGTGCGGGTGCAAACATTTGTGTGTATGAACATGTCTGTTTGTACTGGTCTGGGTGTTATATGTATTTGTTTAAGTTTATTTGTAATACCACCATTGATTCTGATATCTGTAACACAAGTGCTTTAGCTACTTACCACGGAGTCAGATCAATGTATGTGATGTTGTTGTATATTTAATTAATTAATTTAATTCTAGTCAGCAGGTCCTCAGTCTCGTTATATCTGAGGATTTTAATAGTTTGTTTGTATTGTTTTAAAAAATTGTCAGTATACTCACAGATAGCCCAGCGTATCGACCAGCTGACGCACGTTAAGCCGGGATATGTTCTCCGGCTCCTTCGGCGGCTCTTGGCAGTAGCTGTGGTCCAGTTTTATCATTTCAACCACTGTAGGGGAAAAAAATGTATATTTACAAAAACTTATAAATATGAAAACATAACAAAAAAATACGATTACTATTGACGCAATTTATCTTTTTGTAACACGACAATATTTTTTTTTAAATTTTGATACATATGAAAACAGTCAAGCAAAGAATCCGTCATTTTTACTTTTAACGTTCAATTTTATATCGTATATAGACTAGCTGACTTGGTAAACATTGTTTTGCCATATAAATACTTGTGGACAACCCTTATCACTAAGGGATATGAAAAAATGATGTAAGCCGATTCTCAGACCTACTCAATATGCTCACAAAATTTCATAAGAATCAGTCAAGTCGTTTCGGAGGAGTACGGGAACGAACATTGTGACACGAGAATTTAATATATATAGAGATGAACAACAAATCGAAGTAAAAAAGTTAGTTGTTGCTTAGCTCAAAACTTTAGTAAGACAGAAGCGGTTTCGTGGAAAATACCAATTACAGCTCGTGACTCTGCCTTCTTAGCTCTCTAAGCAGTTGCACATGGTTTCGGTTGTAGCCATCTCTGTCATTCTTTTGACACAAGCATGACAGTGCGAGCGAGCGCGCTGGCTAGACCCCGAAAATACGAACGTAACGACAAAGAGTACTGGGGCATGGAAATAAAATAACATACTTACTTCATAAGCATATATAATATGATAGTACACCAAGATTAAGTAATTACTTTAAAGTTATAAAAAATCAATAATATTGCTACATCTAGCGACCTTCAGCAATTAATATTAATTAACCTGTGGATAGCGTAGTGCGTTGCTCATTAAATAATTTTATTTATTTTTAAGATATTGTGTATAATGTGTAACTGTTTGTTATCCCCCTTAAATAAAATAAAAAATAAATGTTGAAATAAATAAAAAATACCGAGTCATAACATTTTTGCCTTGTATTGATTGAAGAAGCAAAAAAATGAATATTTTTAATTATAAAAATATATTTTATGAAAATATATATTACATATATTACGTTTAAAAATAACAACGCGGTTCACCAGGAGGGTACAGAAAAAAGTTTGGGAAACACTGCCCTAAATTCAAAAACATTAAAGAGAATTGGGGGGGTACCTTGTGGCGTGTCTCCAACGAACTTTTCGAAAAGATTCTGGTACCCGCCGAGCGCCGCGTCTGCAACGAGAGCGTAAATTAAAACTACCCTCACAATTTTTAAACATAGAACCTTTTTTTTTAAAACTAGCTTTTTTTAATTAAATTGTGCGAATTTCAGTTCAATCGGTTATAGCTATCTGCTTCAAAATTGAGTATTTACTTCAAGATTCCACTCTACATACATACGTACATAAAAAAACTTGTAAAAAGAACTACAAAATCAATAGATCGCGTGTAGGTAGAAATTTGCAAGTAACTTAGAATAGCATACTAATTATTGAGTGTACTAAAATGTAACATGTACACACAACACAATACCGTTAAGCATAATACAAGAAATATTTCACTATAATTTCATTTCATGTTACTAAGGCATAAGGCATGCAAAATATTGGATTTTTTGCTTGACTTTTTTCAAATGGAAAATTGACGTGTATGTTCGCTTGATTTCTAAGGCACTTATTCAAAAAACTATAATATTTTTTTAATTTCTGAAATGCAAGCCGAGATTTTGAGAGAGGCGTTCATTGAATTCGCTTTAAATGTTCTTTCATCCGAATCATTGTCTGACAATTGGCATGATGACACCTATCGTTAATATTTATTGAAAAAGTATGGTTTTTTAAAAACATGGCCTCAATGAAGCTTGTAAAACCAATTTATTTCTAAAAAGCTGTAGAAAACAATTTTTATTAACATAGAATTAAATTAATATTCAGTCAATTGATTTCGATTTCTGATACTAAATTATGACGTCAAATTATAGTATTCCCATACAAAATCTACGGAGGCAGATCGTTTTGACAGATGATCAAGAGTATGTCAACGATTAGTGGTGTCATCCTGCCTATTGCGACGCGACCGAAACTTCAAAAAACGCCATTTGTCAATGTCAATTGCGTGACATCTGTCTCTTTATTGCACTTGTCGAATTTTCCGCTCACGTATGACAACAGGTCAGAATCGTAGGGTGTAAGGGGGATTAACGCAGTTAACAAACTTACTCTTCTTCTGCTCTGGAGTCTGAACCACCGGAGCCACCTTCTCCTGAAGAGTGAGCAGCTCGGGCAACATTGGCGAGTCGATCCATAGCCCCTGAGAGTCCAGCTCGAAGTGGTACCTGGGTGGTGATGAGATTATAATCATAATCATATATATTTATTTGCAATAAATAGGGTTTACATAAAGTTGGTCATGGAATTTGGAGTCACTTATGCCTATTTAGCCGTTACACTACAGCATGCAAATGTATGCGTCATTAAACTAGTATTGACGTGACAATGTCTTAAATTAGGTTGTGGCTCGGAGTCACTCATGAAAAAGTGTAACGCCCGCTCACGTCTGTTACGATGAGTCACCGAACAAGAGAGAGGCCCGCCGGACCGGCGAATGCCTTGCGTCTCTCTCCCACTCAAACATGATCGGTCCGCCGCGCGCGCAGCACTAGAGAATTAGGCGCGTTGAAAAGACGTTGTCACGTAAAATCTTCGCCCGTAAAACCGACTTTACAGGCAACCATTTTGTGTCTCTCTCTGTCTGTGACATCGTAGCTCCCGACGGATGGACCGATTTCGAAGCGGTATTTTATTAATATATCATTTAATTGTCATTATAAATCAAATTATAATCTATGCATCTACCATTAATTTTATTATTTATTATTTATGTCTCCGGAATTCCTCCACAGAATAATATATATTTTAAAATAAATAAATATACAACAACATCACATACATTGATCTGACTCTGTGGTAAGTAGCTTAAGCACTTGTGTCACAGATATCAGCATCAACAGTGGTATTACAAATAAACTTAAATAAATAATAATAAATATGTGTTATGGGTACTAGACAACGGATAAACATACATATAAATACATATTATACATAGAAAACACCCTACAAACACACATGTTCATGCACACTTATGCTTGTACTGTGCGGGGATCGAACCCGCGACCCTTGGTTTTAGAAGTCCGACCTGTGGACCACTGCACCAAGCGGTCGTCGAATGATTGATGTATGTGTTGTTGTTGTTTATTAAATTTAGTAATTTAACATGCTATTTTGCACATACCCGCATAACTGTAGGCTGACGTGCCGCCAGAGCACCTCGCTCTCCTCCTGCATGGCCCCCTCGATCCATTCTTGTCTTTTTGTTTCCTCAGCGGATGCTATGTTTGTGCTATGGACAGAAATGAAATTGTGGTGAATATATGAGAACAAAACCAGGCACAATGTGATTGATCTGTAATAATATAAAAAGAGGTCATGTTCAATTAAATCACACTTAAAGAAAAATGGAGTGCCACAGATGGGACACGAACCCGCACCTCTCGCAAGCCGGGCTAGTGCTCTCCCAATTGAGCTACCGTGACACTTACTCATCAGTCCAAATTTCTTTAAGCGTTCTTTAGGCTGCAGCCAGCCGTGTTTCATCAATGTTGTGGCAAGTAACAGTGTGGTTAAGATGAACCAGCTAATTTATTTAGTGACTTTATTTTTTTGTGAACGTCAGAATCGCCGGTCAACAGTCGTATTTACCTTCGAAATTGTGTCTAAAATTTACTTATGAATTGCTTATATTTGCTTATCATGTTAAGAGAATTGCTTATTACATAATTTAAAAGTATTTAAGCATTTTTAAGGTTGAACGTCCAATCTGACGTCAGAATGGCTGTCTGTACAGCGGTAAATATGTAGAATAACTGAAATTTTAGTGGACCAAAGATTGCTTATCAATTGCTTATTTCACAATTTATAAGTTTAGACCCTGTTATTATTTTCTTAAGTTATGTAAGAGGTTAAAATTCTCCAGTGCCTGTTAAAATATGAGAGCAAAGTATCGTATGTTGGAAATAGGGATGTGGACTATTTTTGGGAAAGTGTTTAAAACCATATATAAGTACCAAAAATAGCACCAAATATTTTTATTTATTTTTTTAATACAACAAATACCTTTAAAATTAATTATTTAAAATTGTATTACAAATTTCGCGCCAGAACGAACGAACCTGTCAAAATACCGCTGTGACGTCACCTGTTCCAAAACGTTGTCGAAGTTGTATGTAAAAGAAAGCTATTTCGTAGTTTTGTGCTACTAAGATGGATTCTAAATTTTATAAATATTGTGCGGTGCCGCAGTGTGAAAGTACTACTATTAAAACACCTAAAAAACTATTTATTCACGTTCTACGTACAAAAACGACCATGTTTAGTTTGATTACAATCATCACACCTAATAAGGTGCTTGTGGCGCAGTGGTTGCAGCGCTTTGGTAGTGATACCAAAAGTTAAGCAACCTAAGGCGCGTTCATGTCTGGGATGGGTGACCATTCTGACCATTTAAGTGACGTCTATTTACAAATATTTCCGTGCTTCGGAAGGCACGTTAAGCGGTTGGTCCCGGTTAATATCGATAGATATTAGCCGTTAGCCTAGTCAGAGGCCCTCGCGCGGCTAAATAGCATCTGACAGTAAGATTGGTCACTTACCTTACACACACCCACCCCTCCACCAATCCGCACTGAGCCCGCGTGGTGGAGTGTGGCTCGGACCACCTCATAGTTGAGGTGAGGCCTGTGCCCAGCAGTGGGACTTATACTATAGGATGATGAGAATCATATCTGATAGGTTTAGACTTAAGTTTTACTATGTAATGTTTTAACCCTCTACAAAAAGGAGAGTATTAAAAGTGTGACATACAAACAGACTTTTGTATGTCTGCCTGTGGCACCGTAGTTCCCATATAGCTGGACCAATTTTAATGCAGTTTTCTTTATTTTGAAGCCAATTTAATCGAGATGGTTCTGAGCTTTGTTTCATTCAAATCGGTTCAGTAGTCTAGATAAAATTTAAGTGTAACTTTTGAATATTTCACAATTTCCGTGAAACAGTAACTATCATTTTAAATATTAGAAAGGCTGTTTGAAAATAAAACATTGTTAACGGAAAGTATTGTTTAATTTTTTATTGTACACTTTTATTCAACAACTAGCGGCCGCCCGCGACTTCGTCCGCGTGGATGTTAGTTTTTTGCGACCGGGCTTCATACAAATTCGCAACCCCTATTTTATCCCTTTGGGGGCAGAATTTATCAATATGAAATATTATTTCTATCCTTCTTTAACTTCCAAGTAATGTTGAGTCAAATAAAAAAAAGTCCCATTAAAATCGGTTTAGTAGATTCTGAGATTCAATTTCCTGCCTGCCCCCTAAGTTCATCGGCGTGATTATTTATATCCCAGTTTACTCTCCAGGTGATACTGAGTCAAATAAAAAAAGTCCCGTCAAAATCGGTCCAGTAGATTCTGAGATTAGCCCGGACAAACAGACAGACAGACAGACAGACAAAAATTTTAAAAATTGTTGTTTTGGCTTCTATTACGGTAATTAAGACCCCCTGTAACAATTTTTCATAAAAATCTTCAATGTATAGAAATCGATCTTTTACAGTCTTATTATATGTATTATTATATGTATAGATGGGTAGACATACTCTTTCCAAAATGCTGAAAGTTGAACTAGTAAATTATTAACATATTCAACATCCAAGTGAACACAAATGATATTCACATATTCATTGGTTTCAAAGTTATTATCTGCTACACAAAAATAACTCTTTTTCTTGTCAGACAAAAACATTTGTAACTGCACTTGTGCATAATATAATTTTGTAGGTTGTTCTTCCTGAACATAGTTCTTGTAATTATTGGCACTAGTTGGGCACTTAATTTCCATGACAAATTCATCACTTATACCATCTGGTGAACCAGCGATCATCAAATACTCTTGAGAAATCATTAATCCACATTTTCCTATTTTTGCTCCAAGTTTAATCTCTACGATTTTGCGAACAGCATCTTCATCCACAACCATAGTTGCTGAATATGGTTTGCTACGAACTTTATGCTCCGGGCAAATTTTGCACTTAACTGTGCACAATTTTGAATCTCGACGAAGTTGGACATATCCCACAGCTTCGTCTCCATATGACCGCCTCGAGGAGCTAAAAAGAAATGAAACAATTTGTTATAAAGATAAAACATAACCTCAAAATCATACATCAATCATTTAATTTAATCAATATAACTTTTCCAGTTTAAATACCTACGATTGCTATTATAATGTATCCTGAGTATATTACTTACATGGAAGTCTTCACATTTCTAAATTCAGCAGAGCAGAAGTTACTATTTGTTGCGAAGAAATTAGCCACCGTAAAGCAATCGATTCTTGGCAAATTTGAACTTATCTGCCTTTATAAATCCACTGTCCATTATGGGAAAGCCTTTAAAAATCGATTCAATAAGAAAATTGAACGAATTTCGAAGAAATTTCACAGGAATCACAACAATAATATTATCCAAATATCAACAAACACCATAGTAATTGACAGTGAAAATTCTTGTTTGGCAACAGGTGACGTGACGAATTTTGATTGGTGTTCATTGTCACGTGACTTGAGAGTGAAATATTTAATTACATTTTATTAAATAAATAAATATTCCCTTGTTTATTGAAGAAAATTTTGTGTTTTTTATGATTTGTATTATAGAAACTACCCTTTTGTGGTAAAATTATATACTTATTTGAGTACAGTCCACATCCCTATTGCGTTTATATTACAAAAGGTCATAAAATGCCTGCCAATATTGAGATATAGTTGATAGTGAAATTGTAGTTACTACAAATACATGTGCATTGGACTCTGTTTGTCAAGCCTTACTTTATCATATATGGATGGAAGTACCATAAATCAAATAATACAAGAAAGTGAGCATATGCTTTGCCAGCTTATTAAATGTATGTGTGAAAATAACAATAAAGGTGTTTATAAAATTAGAACAACGTTAGCTAAAACATATTTTCAAAAGGTTCAGAAAGGCACTACTATTGAAGTTGATTGTGAATGTAATGTGTTTAATATTTTTGACCGAATTCTGAAAGACTGCTATCTTTACAGTGCGTAAGAAAAAGATTTTTGCACCAATTTAGACTGTCCTGTGAATAAGTTTACAGAAAAGTTTCAGTTTTACGTCTACACGATAAACGTGCAACTGAAATTCAGGAAGCTGCAGAGACATTACTAAATTATCCCGACATGACACCGTGTCGTAGATCTTCTTGCACTGGTATTAAAACATTTGAACTAGTCCTACGCAATCTTATATGTTTTGAAATATCAGATGAATCGATTTCTGTGTACAAAGCACCTGCAAAACTAGTTTTGAAGGATATTGAATATGAGATATAGAATTGTTCCGCCTGCTGTTGCTAAAATGGGCCACTATAAAGCACACTGTAGGCGTGAAAATGTATGGCAATGCTACGACGATCTAAGTACAAGAATCATACGAAGCAGCAACAAAAAAATGATACCACATTGTATTGTTTATGTCAGGAAATAATGTCATATAATTTATTCCAAGTCAATTTACATAAATAAGTAATAACAATTATTATATATTCGAAATAATTTCATATAATTTATTCCATACCAATGATGTACATAATTAAGTAATTAAAATTTAATACATATTTAAATTCAAAAATCTTGTTGAAGAAATAATGTCATATAATTTGTTCCAAATCAATGAACATAAATAAGTGATAACAATTATTGTTATTATATACTTATTTGTATTAATGACATATTTTTTTTCAATTAAATGTACATAAATAAGTAGGTGATAAATATTATACATATTTCAATTCAAAAATCTTGTCGAAGAAATAATTTTTTCCAAATCAATGTACATAAATAAGTAATAACAATTAATATACATAATGCAATTCAAAAATCTTGTCTTAAATTTACCTATATATACCTAACTATTAAACTCAGTTTTCTTATCGGAGTCTTTAGGGTCTACCTTAAACAATCCGTGTGCATTTTTGTTTGCGCAACCTCGTTAATTTGTTCCTCTCATTCTTTTAACAGGCACTGGGAATTTTAAGCTCGTTACTGACTTATGGAAGAAATAACAGGGTCTAAACTTATAAATTGTGAAATGAGCAATTGATAAGCATCTTTGGTCCACTAACATTTCAGTTATTCTACATATTTGCTGCTGTACAGACATTGACCAGCCATTCTGACGTCAGAATGGACGGTCAACCTTAAATGCTTAAATTCTTTTAAATTATGAAATAAGCAATTCTCTCATCATGATGAGCAAATATGAGCAATTCATAAGTAAATTTTAGACACAATTTCAAAGGTAAATACGACTATTGACCGGCGATTCTGACGTTCACATTTTTTTTAGCATCAACAATGTAAACTTCTTTACAATATTTAATTTAAACACACTTAAAGAAAAGGTAAGGTTATGTTTGTTAGATTATACATACAAATGAACGGGTAACCTACAGATCATACTCAGTAAGGTATTGCCTATATTTTTGGCTCTAGCCAGCCAACCATTTTAAGGGTTCAAATAAAGAGAGATAGGCAAAGAAATAAAGAGACAATGGCTACATCCATAGCGATGGACAGCATATTGAAGGGTTGGACTTTTGAACCTATTTGAAAATGATTTCAACAAAAAAAAGCAACATTATTTTTAAATGAATTTGAGTTGGCATTAAACTTATTTTATTTTATTTTTATTTTTTATTGTAGACTTATTCAGAACTTGTTTTATCATAATGTAACCTTTTCACAAGCAAATAAATCAATTTCTGTGTCATGAACTAGTGTAGTTTAGTCTTCAAATGAGGCAGCATGTGAAATCTGGATAGCTGCCAATAAGAGAAAGCTAAAAACATTGACACATACATTGTAACCAAAAATAGTAGCATTTGTTGGTACAAAGATGAGCATAAGCATAGAAAAATATTTTGTTCATTTACTCAGGTGCTAAGTGATACAGCAAACAAAAGCAATGCTGTTTAAAAATCTTTTTATTTATTTATTTCAAACTGGCACACAAAATATCATCTGTGAACTTCAATGTTCAGATAATAAGTATTTGTCTCCGTCTCTTTTCGGTCCTACAAGTGCTTTGAGACAAAACATAGACAATTAGGTAAGTAGCTGAGAAGAAATGTCAAAAGTTAGAAGCATAAGTTACTGTTTAGCTTTCACTTCAGGTCAAGTATAGTATATCTGATAGACATTTTTTAAGTGTCATGTCTTTTTAAATTTAAAAATAGCGTTGTGAACACAAAAAATACTTAATAAATAGAATATCCATTCAAAAACAACATTTTAAACACAGCAAAAATGTAGCATATTATATTTTTTATAAATAGTACCTCTATGAATAGACTGATTGGTTGGATTTAAGGTTATGATAGTACGGTTATTATTTATTATTGTGTGTATGCCAATATATTACCACCTCAACACTGACATCACACCGACATCCAAAAACTGCTTTCTGCCAAAAAAGTTGTTACTGTATGTGCGTGAAATTGTTCAATAGGATCCCAAAGCGTTTCAAACTTGGACCTTTAAAATTGATGACCAAAAATCTACGAGCGTGGCTAGTAGATAAGTGTTATTATAAGATTATGGAATTTTTGAATGACAATAGTATATAATTTTGACTTTAATGATTTTATAGACACGTTAAATCGATCCTAAATCTAAGATTATTGACATTATAAGTAATTGAATTGAATTTATGTAAATTGTTGCCAAATTATTGAAATCTATAATTATATAATTATTTTATAACATTGTGTACCTAGTTACCTAATATGAAAAAATTGCATGCTATGTTTTATGGCTAAATAGGTATTTAAGCTACATTCACTGTATCAAAACAACATTCATGTACCCTATTTAAGGCAAATAAAGAATTTGATTTGATTTGATTTGATCAACCAGTTTTGATCTATTGTGGCTTTAAGAGGTCACTGCTTAGCCCACTTGAATCCAGGAAATTTTAAAATTCTTTGAAGATTTTTCATCTCATTTTGTCTTATTGAAGGTTATAGTAGTAAGGTTATTTACTAGGCAATAATTTATACCTACATTGGTCTATTTTATTATACAGGGTGTCCAGGAATTAATGGATAACCCTTTAACTGCGGGTAGCTTGACCGATGCCCTACTGGTAAAAAAATTATGACCTTAGTAAGAGTGTCACGGTTTTCAAAATATCGCCCAGAGACAATTGTATGAAAGTGAGAAAATTTTTCACAATCTTTTTTTTGTATTTTTTTTTTTCTTATTCACAGGCACTGAAATAATGTACTCATTTTATGCGCCAGCTATTTAGATGTATTTAAAAAAAAACAGAACTCAAAAATGTTGCAATGTGAGATTTTTTTTCATACAATTGTCTCTGGGCGATATTTTGAAAACCGTGACACTTTTACTAAGGTCATAATTTTTTTACCAGTAGGGCATCGGTCAAGCTACCCGCAGTTAAAGGGTTATCCATTAATTCCTGGACACCCTGTATAGTGTTAACAGAAACAGTAAATTCAATTCTGATTTCAAAATATCTCATTCAATGACAAAATAAGCCATGCGCATAATATTTGAATTATTCATTGGTGAAGCATTTTAGATGTGTAATCTAAAGGTAAGTTTGAACACAAATGTTTAGTGTTATTTATGGATATTTATGCATAGGAAAGATGTTAAGATACTGATCAAACTGTATCACTAAATAAAATCATTAAATGACAAATTACAATAAGGTTAGAAATCAAGTTATTTACAACGCAGTACTACATCAAGAATAGAAATCTCTTGAAGCAATAATTTTTTACAAGTAAATAAGAAAATGCATCTCCTTATATGATAAGGACTTAAGAACATTTATGTCAGCATTGTCAACCTTATAACTATAACTATATGACTCAAAATAATTTCTAGGCCAATATTTACTAGATGAGAAAACCACATCCAAATATTAGTCTAATAGTGTAAAAAAATGGATAAAGCACTAGTAAAATGCGATTAGAAATTTCACCGCCTATATATGCATTACGTAAACATTGCTTGTTAATTATTGCACATGATTAGCGATTTTAATGAGGCTATTTGGTTAGAATTTTTATGCATTTCCCACTAATTTCGTTCATTGTTTCGTTTGACGTGATCATTCAAAATGCGCGGGAATCCGCCTCTGATAAGGAACAAACACTTTGCCTCGGCTGGCGTGTTCTAGCCACCATACAAATCTGTCGAGGTCATTGTTACGAACGCCCAGATACGAATGACACCCAATACACTAATATATATCGAAAATACATAACGTAAACAACTTACTTGTAAAAGGAAAAGCTGCAAACCACATCGTATTCCAAATTGCAGCCTTCGACGACGCACTTTTGGGCGCACATTATGGGTACCTAACCCGAACACATAAAATGGACTCCGCGCACTCACATCTTAGTTTTGTTGTTGTAATAATAAAATAATACCTTTTAGCGCCCAAACTAACTTTCAAACAAACTAATTTGATAGATCTTTAGAAAATTATCAATCAAATGTCGAAAATGACGTGCTGTCACGAAAAGTCGAAAAATTAACAAATGCCGTCAAATGAATGCGTGCCATGAAATGGTGATGTAATGTCTTCCAATTTTGTTATATGGCAACACAAGTCTTAATCGATTATTAGAATCGATTGAAAAACAAAAATAATAGCAGAAATTTCATCTCTTTGGTCTGTAAATAAATAGAATACCGCTTAGGAGACATAAAAAGCAAAACTAAATTATTTTTGATATTGATCAAAAATATAATAAATAAATGCTGTTTTTCTTCCTCAATAAAAAAAAACTATCTTGGACAAAAACGCGATAAAAGTGTACGCAACGCCAAGTGCCTTAGAAGATGAATGTTCAGTTCGGCTCGTGACCCGACGGAAGTGGTCTGGCCACGCACTGCTCGGCCTGAGCCCGGTGTTCACCACCAATGAATTAGGATTATGATGATATATATACAAAGTCACTTAAATAAAATTACAGCTTGACAAAAAAGTGTTTAACGCGGTTACAAGCGGAACTAAAGTTTTTTTTGGGTTGCATTTGAATTACGCATTATAGATAGGGGAGAGGGGGGAGATGGGGGAGGGGGGAGGGGGACCCCCCCGACCCCTCCCCGAAGTTAGGAAATCAATAGTTACCACGAAAACCCCTCCCGAAAGCTAGGAAAATATTTCATTTGAATTTGGGTATAATAAAGAGATTACTGTTGTCTGTTAAAAAAAAATAACCACGAACTAACCTACCACGTGACCTACAGGACTTTGGCAAACTGAAGGCTTCCGACAAAATTGTGACGTTGCGTTTCGTTCTTGCACAGTAGAAACACGATATTTCATTTAAAATCATAAAAAAATTACATTTCGTCACACATAACTTCAAACACGTAAAAAAAACTACGCGTCTCCTAGACACAAATCGGGTGTCATTTGAAAGGGGTGACCAACCCCTATAAAATGCCCCCCTTCCCCTCCCTCTACCTACAATGCGTGATTCAAATGCCAACCCAAATACTTACTGATCGTATCAATACAGAATAAAATTTGGTAAGAATATAATTTTAGTGGCAACATTTTTATATATCCTGTATTTATTTGCTGGCGTATGAATTCCACCTGTACTAATGCGAAATCTTAACTCAATCAGATAACAGGTTCAAGGTTATTCGATTTACTTGACTCAAAAATTGTACTTACTAACAAAAGTAAAATAAAAGCCGTTAGAATGTAACAAATTAATAAGTATCAAAATCTCTTAGTCACTGTAAATGGAGTGGTGGTGGTAAAAACATATATGAAAATAAAGATAGCAACTAAAACCATTAAGGTTTAAAAAAAACGTATAAAACTACACTCGATTAAGGATATTAAAATCGATTTAGGAATCGATACAAAATTTTCCAATCATTGAGGTAACTATATTGCCAGTAATAAAATAAAACCATAGATTCCTCATAGTTGTCTTTTCTTCAGCTATAGCAATGACATTAACTATTTATAAAGCCAAACACGCAAAATTATTTATAAAATAAGAACAATGTAATTGAAACAAACATTTAAAAAAAGAATCTATACTATTTAAGTATTTATTACTGTTACATACTTAGTTCAGTAAAAGTATTCTAAAAAATATTGCACAAAATTAAAGTAATGTAAAAGAGAAATCTTATGATATCGATGATGGGTAGTTTTTTCGTAATTTTGTAATTTACACTCACAAAGCCCATTGCCGCTGCTATTACCTGGTATAATTTTGTAAGGTGCTTATGGTATGGCACAGTGGTGGCAGCGCTTTGGTACTCACTCATAGTTCATACTAAAAGTTAAGCAACCGACCTAAGGTGCGGTCATGATTAGGCTATTTTGACCATCTAAGTGACGTCTATTTAAAACCATCTCCGTGGTTCGGAAGGCACGTTAAGCTGTTGGTCTCGGTTAATATCGATAGATATTAATGCTTATACGCATGTAATGAAGGCGATTCTGCAAGTAAAAAATCGCAGCTTGAAGTGCTGCCGTCCGTACAACGACAACGATTTGATCGTAGTAAGCCTTCAGGTATTTACTCCTCCACCACTTGGATGGGGAGTAGGTCTACACATTATCATTCCCTTTCCCCACCCCGACTCCCCTTCATCCTACACATTTCTTGTGTTTCCTACACATTGAGCCAAACGCTCACATCACTCACTACATAGACTCGACTCCCCTTCATCCTACACATTGAGCCAAACGTTCATGTACACTACATAGACTCGACTCCCCTTCATCCTACACATTTTTTGTTTCCTAAACATAGAGCCAAACGCTCATCACACTACATAGACTCGACTCCTTCATCCTACACATTGAGCCAAACGTTCATGTACACTACATAGACTCGACTCCCCTTCATCCTACACATTTGTTATATGTTTCCTACACATTGAGCCAAACGTTCATGTACACTACATAGACTCGACTCCCCTTCATCCTACACATTTGTTATATGTTTCCTACACATTGAGCCAAACGTTCATGTACACTACATAGACTCGACTCCCCTTCATCCTACACATTTTTTGTTTCCTAAACATAAAGCCAAACGCTCATCACTCACTACATAGACTCGACTCCCCTTCATCCTACACATTTGTTATGTGTTTCCTACACATTGAGCCAAACGCTCATCACTCACTACATTTTTATAACTACTAAGCAGACTTCGATACAGTTATAGCTCAAGTGCTTCAAGAGGAAGAGTTTATAAAATGTAAAATAACAAATAAGTTCAACAATGTTCTTTCACGTACTCCTCCGAAACGGCTTGACCGATTCTCATGAAATTTTGTGAGCATATTGAGTATCGGGTATGTGAATCCGCCAACATTTATTTTTATACCACTTAGTGTTAAGGGTTGTCCACAATAATTTATTTGGCATTACAACGTTTGCCGGGACAGCCAGACTTATACAAATAAAACACCAACATATCCTTATAACTTTATTTAGTCAAATCACTTTTTTGCCGGCTTCGCGGGCGCTTTCGCGGGCGCTTTAGCTGCCGCCTTCTTTTTGGGTGGCGGAGGGGCTGTCTTCTTGGCTACCGGCTTTTTGGGCTTCTTGGCTAGGGCTGCCTTGATGGCCTTGCCTCGCTTCAGGCGGAGTTTCTCGGCTTTCACCGCTGGGTCGCTTTCTGGCAGCTTGATCTGTAATAAGATTGCGTTTAGATGTCTGGAAATTTTCGTGGTTCTACTATGGTAAGGAGTCATTAGTCAGAATGTGTCAACGTGTTTGAGTAATCATGGTTATCATAACCCAATGCTCTGAGAAGAGAAATCATCATTTGGATAAGGTTTTTTAATGGTTAAATTTACTTAAGCTCTGTAGCATAAGTGAAATATATTTTGGTTGGTTATAATAATAGTATTAGTCCTTCTAGCCGATTTCGACCACAGTGGCCAATCTCAACAGAGATTAGCCAACTGCGCAGGAGATGGTTTGTTATCTAATAAATTAAATAAATAAAACTTTTTCGGCAAGGTGAGAAAGCTCTGCTAAAAATCTATAACTGAGCCTTTTTTCAAAGCCTAGCTAATCTAATTTGAAAATATTTTTACAGCAATAAATGTAAAAGCTAGATATAGGTCGCGCCTCGTTATAAGAATGCTGGACGGGAGGAGTTTGCACATGGGAACACTCGCTATCTCGCTTGCTCGCAGCTGCGCGGCCCGCGTGATTCCCCCTCCCTCTCCACTTCGTCGTACCACCAATTAGACCCATGCAAGGCCTAGTGCGCAAGTTACCGTTAGAGTTCTTTTACATGATGCGATTAGTATGGTAGGTAAGCATTAAATAGAAATCTTCACATCTGAGGCCTAAGGAAGTAACTAGTTATTTTCTCTAGCCTTCCTACAACAGGCTCATCTCATTACATCAGCAATAGCAGCAGCAAACAGGCTATATACGCTCTACTACGTCTGGGCACAGGCCTCACCTCCACTATGAGGTTGTACGAGCCATACTCTACCACGCGGTCTCTAAGCGGTGCGGTGGAGGGTTGTTTATAAGGTATACTGACCAAACCTTACTGTCGGATGTCATTAAGCCTCTGATTAGGCTCAAAGACTTATATTCATCGATATTAACCAGGACTAACAGCTTAACGTGCCTTCCCAAGCACGAAGATGCTCGTAAATTGACGTCACCAAAACAGTCGGAATGGTCACCCATCGCAAACACGTCCGCGTCAAAGGTTACTTTACTTTGGTATCGCTACCAAATCGGTGCACCAACTGCGCCACAAGCACCTTAATTTGTATGTCATAGTAGTCTTCTTAAATACTCACGCCACGTTTCTCGGCGAGCGCCAGCGCTCTAACATTGTTCTTCCTCTGCTGGTCCAGCACTGCCTTCCTTCTGAGCACAGCCGAGAACGGGTTAAGTCTCAGCATTGCCTTGGTGTTGGTCAGCGGGTTGAGCTTCCTGGTTGCACGGACCACTCGCTTGCTGTAACCAAAACAGGTTGAGTTTAGTAAATATTGGGGAAGAAATGGGGAGTTGAAGTTGGGAAGGGTGTTGTCAGATTGTGTCAACGTGTTAGGGGTAATCATGGTTTATCATAACCCAATGCTCTGAAAGAGTATATCATCATTGAAGTTGTTACAAGATTGGATCAATCCTGTAGCTATAACATGGAATGGTGGTACGAGACTCTTGGTCTAATAGTCAAATTCTTAATTATACCAAAGTGGTCGTCAAAATTTTCCCTAGACTCGGTTTCGCACTTTTCTAGAATAAATAAATAGACAACAACATCACATACATTGATCTGACTCCGTAGTAATTAGCTAAAGCACTTCGTGTTACAGATATCAGAATCAACAGTGGTATTACAAATAAACTTAAATAAATACACATAACACCCAGACCAGTACAAGCAGACATGTTCATGCACACAAATGTTTGTACAGTGCGGAGATCGAACCCGCGACTTCTTCTTCTTCACTTCTTGACCATAACACCAAAGTGGTCGTCAAATCTAGAAGCTACCACTAACTATGCGTTAACCTCCACAATAATTTGTGCAGTTTTCTAGCTCCACTAGCTAGAATGGTGAACAAAATGAGTAGCGATACATACTTGGGCGCGCGGAGGTGCTTGCGTATCTCATCAGATTTGAGCAGCCGGCTGAGGTCGGTGTTCGCCATCTTGGGCTGAGGCAGGTTGAAGTTCTTCTTCTCCTTGGACGGTGTCTTCCATGAGCCGAAGAGGGCGTCTGGTTATAAGAAATTGTTAGTCAGTTTTATAGTTGAATAGAGGGAGGATGATGTCAAGAACGAACTCATATTAATAATAAAAAATAGTTATTTTTGTTATTTAACAAATAATTCATAGTACAATTTGGCGACTATAGGTGATATTTTTGGACATTGTACCAAAAATGTAATAGGTAGGACAGTTCTTGTAGAACCAACACTATTTCAGCTTTTTGCACAAAAGATGGATTTTAAACCATGAGACAACCCTACCAGTCATAGTATTTGGCTTAGCACCCTTAGGCTTAGCAGAAATTAAATGTTGGTCAGAAATGAGACGATGGTCTTGTACGTCCGAATCCCTTTCCAATCTTAAGGACGCTAAGGAGTTAATTTATTTAAAATGTATAGCACCAACAGTGTACATTTGGCGGACTTAATGCCTTTTATGGCATTTTCTAGCAGTCAACCGAGTGGTATGCAAAAAGGTTGTCCTACGTGAGCGTCGCAACGAGACAATTGCGACCAATCTAAATATATACAACTGACTGAAAGCCTTTAGTCTCAGAATGTCTCAAATGGTAACGGGTGGTGTTTTTTAACAATGTCCTCCTCATGTCGACACCCCAGCAGACTCGTGGTCTCAGCTGGAGTTTCCTTCGGGACTTTTTAATATACCCTCCGTATTCGTAACTTGATACATATTGAATGTAAGAAGTAAGGCTTATGAGGGATATATACGCTGGAAAATGTAGTTTAATAAATCAAACACTAATTGGCAAGCGCACTAGATACATACTTAATATAAGAAGACGCAAAAAAACGATTCAATGCAAGAACGCAAGTCTTTGGGGTAATATAGAATTAAGTATGTGTAAAATAACATTGATGAAACATGGCTGGCTGCAGTCTAAGGAGCACTTAAAGAAATTTGAACCGATGAGAAAGTGTCACGGAAGCTCAATGGGCTAGATGACACCACCAATCGTTGACATACTTTTTATTATCTGTCAAAACGGTCTGCCTCCATAGATTTTGTATGGGAATACATGAACGTGACGTCATGGTCATGTGTCAGAAATCGGAGTCAATTGACCGAATATTTATTGAGTTTTGTTCGTTTAAAAATTGGTTTATACAGCTTTTTGGAAATATATTGGTTGTATTAACTTCATAGGGGCTATGTTTTTTAAACGCCATAGTCTTGAAAATATTTAAGATAGGTGTCATCATGCCAATTGGTTGAGCAGTCGTCCGGCTTGCGAGAGGTGCGAGTTCGAGTCCCGCCTCTGTTCCCTTCGTAACCTAAATATATAAAACTCTAAGGTGTCTAAGGTAAAGTCTATCAACGCACAACACAAACTACTGACGGATCGGGCTGAAATTTAGCACGAGATAGGTATACGTTATGACGTAGGCATCCGCTATGAAATGATTTTGATAAATTCTGCCCCCAAAGGGATAAAATAGGATGATTAACGGTTCGACGTGGCCGCCCGGCGCGAGCTTCAGCAGGTTTAGCATCTCCACGCTGGGGATGTTACGAAAGACGCGGGTCAGACCCTCGACAAAGAGAAGTATCACTCACCAAGCCTGTCGAAAGCGGACGGCGTCCAGATGATAAGCCGTCGCGAGCTTCAGCAGGTTCAGCTAGTCCAAGTTCGGCACCTCCACGCCTGGGATGATGCGGAAGACGCGGGGTCAGACCCCCGACAAAGTGAAGTATCACTCACCAAGCCTGTCGAAGGCGGACTGCGTCCAGATAATGAGCCCGGCGCGAGCTTAAGTAGGTTCAGCTTGTCCACGGTCAGCATCTCCACGCCTGGGATGATGCGGAAGACGCGGGGTCAGACCCCCGACAAAGTGAAGTATCACTCACCAAGCCTGTCGAAGGCGGACTGCGTCCAGATAATGAGCCCGGCGCGAGCTTAAGTAGGTTCAGCTTGTCCACGGTCAGCATCTCCACGCCTGGGATGATGCGGAAGACGCGGGGTCAGACCCCCGACAAAGTGAAGTATCACTCACCAAGCCTGTCGAAAGCGGACTGCGTCCAGATGATGAACCGTCCGACGTGACCGCCCGGCGCGAGCTTAAGTAGGTTCAGCTTGTCCACGTTCAGCATCTCCACGCCTGGGATGTTGCGGAAGGCGCGGGTCAGACCCTGGGAGAGAAGATGTCAAGTCAGCTACGGTTTTAGTTGACATATTTTGCCAGGAATGGCGTTTGCGCACAAAAAAATATCATTGTTAGTTTTTTGCAACTTCAAATTGCGCTATTTTTTTATCGACTGAGATTAAGTCACCATAACGATCTTCTTCTTCTTCTTCTGGCATTCTTATTTCAAAAAGAAAGTAACAAAATTATGATAGCAGTGCTTCTGTTAGGGCAAAATCAAAACAGTAATAGGACCCGAGTTCATTATTTTTTTAGACCTGGATAAACTGTCTAAGATTCAAAGACGCGCGACTATTTTTGGTCTTGATGTGACAGTTACTTTCTCCGAAAAATAAATTCGAAAACAAGAATCATAAAGAGCAATACAAGTTGGCTAGTCTCTATGTACAGTAGTGCTTTTACGGCATCTATTTTTCCTTTTCGTTTCCCAAAACAAACAAATGAAGCCATTATTACTCCCTAGCGTTTCGTTCGTATTTTCGGATCTTGCGTTCGCTCGCACGGTCAAGCATGTAAGAGTGACAGAGATAGCTACATCCATAACTACAGACAACCGCTTGGAGAGTAGAACGGGCTAATTTTATTTTAGAAAATGAAGAAATCAAGTACATAATCGCACATCTAGTTCTATAAAGTCATAAATGTCAAAAAATTAAAAAAAAAACAAATACACCCAATCTTTAAGCACTCGATAGATTCTCATCTCTCTCTTCACTCGAGAGTGGAGGCATAGTTAACTGAATTTTAGATTTTTTGACATTTATGACTAAAGAACTAGATTGATATATTATATCAATATTAAAATGTCCTCCTCATGTCGACACCCCAGCAGACTCGTGGTCTCAGCTGGAGTTTCCTTCGGGACTTTTTAATATACCCTCCGTATTCGTAACTTGATACATATTGAATGTAAGAAGTAAGGCTTATGAGGGATATATGGATATAAAAGTCGAAAAAGGTAGTTTAATAAACATAAACCAAACACTGTTTAGCAAAAACTGCATTTACAAGAGATCACACTCAAATTATATTCTTTCACGGAGTATCTTAGTATTCTTCACTGTGTCCATTTTCGTAACCAAGTATTTTAAGTAAGTTTGGCACTAAGTAATGAACATGGCACACTTAATGCCTTAAAGCATTCTCTACCAGTCAACCGCGTTTGTTTGTTGCAGAAAGATACGGAAATCTAATAAATAAGTTATGGCTAAAGTTTTGACAGAATAATTGTAAAGTTTTTTTTTAATTTTTTATTAACGAAGTTATGGCCTGAAGACACTACCTGGTCCTTGTGGTAGACGATGAGTGGCCCCTTGCGCTGGATACGTCTGCGGTTGCGCATCTTGCCTTTGCCGGCGCGCAGCCTCTGCGATTTGTATACCTTCCGACAAAAAAATACATGATAGGTTTGCTTATATGATGAAATAGTTTTTTTATCTATAGTTATTATGGGGCTTTTTGATAAAACACATGTCAGCCCCATCGTACCTTAATATATTACATACACAGTTGCGCAGGCGATAGGTTCTGAAGGGTTCAAAATCATTCTGCTAAACATTTTGCAGCCCGAGACGTGGGGTCAGCCAGAATTTTAGTGAAAGCACCTAAATCATACATGTTTATATTAAACTCTTGAATCATTGCGTATCAAGTGGCATTTTAACAGAACACATAAGAAAACATAGGTTACACCACCACGAGGGCTCCGTGCTGTGGAGGGCGAGGAGGTCAGATGTTGTTAAGAAGCTGCCGAAAGCCTCTGACCACAAATATTATCAATAGATATTAACCTGGACTGACAGCTTAACGTGCCTTCCGAAGCCGCTTGTAAATAAACGTTTCTTTAGGTCTGAATGGTCACACATCCTAAACAAGACCACGCTGTACGTTGCTCAACTTGGATAACACTAACAAAGCGCTGCCACCACTGCGCCACAAGCCATCCTCATCTTTAACCTCAATATTGGTAGAAGTTAAGAAAGAAATTAATTTAGTCTAAGAAAGACTTAAGACTAAATTAGTAAAGAAACATGTTCACCATACTGCCTGGTTAAAATATAATATATTGAAGGAAGAGCGGACCCCTAAACACAGATAAAATTTTGCTTAAATGTGGGCTCTGAAGTTCTAGTTTTTAAGGCAACTTTGTTATGAAATAAAAAAAAAGTTAATGTTAATATTAATTTATTTGGTAAATGTATTCCCAACTCTATGTCGGTGTAGTAATAACTAGCCGATTGTTGATTGAGAAATATAGTGTTGTCCCAGTAAAAGCTGTGTAGTCTATGGGAGATCTAACAGTGTTGTGCTGGGACAAATTTTAAGATATTTATATGCTATTCCTATTTCTTAGCCATCATAGTCAAGGTTCTCAACTAGCTGTTGATTCCATTTTAAGATTGTTACACTAGCCACCTATCTAAAGGTAAGCGTCCCCAGGCATTGCACGAACAGATTTTAGTTTGGCCTGTGAGTTTTTATAATTAATAAAAAATCACCAAAGGTTGTCTGGAAGAGATCGCTCTTAGCGATATAACCGCCTAAATTGTGCATCTATGTACGTTTGTTGATTTTGTATTATTTTGTTCTCTATCGATCTATTTCCAAAAAGACGCTAACGCAATCATAAACACATGTATTGGGAACTCGCTAATTCCCTTTCGGTTAGGTAGTTAAGATCGAATAGGTATCTAGTAATCTAAGTTATAAATATAATCTAGAAAGTAACAAAAATAAAATAATATGAGTAAACATTTTTAAGTAACACATTTGCTCAAGTAGTGTGATAATGTTTCCATGTTTGCGTGCTCGCGTCAGAAAGGCAAACTAAAATCTTTTACGTGCGATGCGTCCGTTGCGCTCGATGAGAATGCCTGTGGCCGCTCACCTGAAACCGGAAATGTCCTAAACCTCACCTTCAGCACATCAGACCACGCCTTGATCCGTCTAAGAAAGATCACCGCCTGCTTCGTCTTGTTGATCTCTTGCACCTTGTCAGACACCACTAGGGGCAGTTCTGGGACCTTGTCGATCACGTGGCCTGGTGGACAAAGGAAGGGGGTAGATTAGAACGATGCCTCTCTAAATACAAATGCAGGGTTTTGGTGTATCGTGCGCTAAATACGAGTAAAAGGTTTGGGCAATGGATAAGTAGAAGCAGAGCGCAAACTAATGCTCAAACTCCATTAAATTTTTCTTTTCAATATGCTGCTGTGTCAGTGGATTTGACAAACTTGTAGTAGAAGCCTTGCACCCGTACTTGCCACAAAGCGAGCCCGGAACGCCAGGCCCTACGTCAATGTAGCACTACATCGCAGTAACACACAGTGGCACAGTAAAGCCTCTGCATGTGGACATTTAGTGCATAAAAATTGCTTATATATATTTTTTCAAATCTTGTTTTTTATTATTCTTGTTCTCTATTTATGTAAAAATAAGAGATATCATATAGATAAATCTTAAAATAAAAGGATGAAACATTTGCAAGGAACCAGTTCATCATAATACTTACAACATAACATGATTTTTAAATGAAGATGTGACTTGATGTGGAACCGTGGGTACAGAGATATCATATAGATAAATCTTAAAATAAAAGGATGTGAAACATTTGCAAGGAATCAGTTCATCATAATACTTACAACATAACATGATTTTTAAATGAAGATGTGACTTGATGTGGAACCGTGGGTATACATCTCACATGTTGAAAGTTACTTTCATAGAACATGATTGTTATTGTGTTGTCAAGTTTTATGACAATTTTTTTTTAACATGTTGATTGTTTGGATAACACTTGTCTTTGTCTTATAGGGCCTAAAAAATACTAAAGGGATTTCTAGATTAAAATTGTTTTATTGGCACCATTATTATGACTTACGGAGGTCTTGAGGTTACATGGGTACTCATAGGACCCTTATACTTATAGGGGATTCACAAGGAAGTCTCGAGGATGGCTTTTTAACACAAAGTAAACCCTTAGAAAATAAATGATGTTTTAATCACATAACTCTGTGGAAACATTATATACTACGTGCCTGAAACAGAGCGGACACTCCAGCAGCAGCGAGCGAGGCTAAAGCCTCTAAATTGAATCTATAGGATCAAAGGGACCTATTTAATACTATTTAGATACCCAGGGGACTCCTTAGACGCTTGTTTATTTATTTATATTGATAGGTACACATAACAGAGACACAATCGTAACAATTAACATAAAAATAGTTACACACACAGATTTGATTGCAGCTCCAAAGGCAAGTGTACTCAGCATGCAAATAGAGTTAACATATTTACAATAAAATTAGATTATTACATTATTATATATTCAGAATATTAATAATTGAAATTAAATTGCCAATAAAGACCATAAAAGAAAAATAATCACTCATTTGGAATACGGAATAATAAACGTGGAACACTAAAGCCACTTGAAAGTGCTATAAAGACCTTAATCCAAAAAGTGGACTCTTGGCATAGAAACTTGGGTAGCGCTATAGCCACTTGAAAGTGACTATCAAGGCACTCCACGCATTCTTGAGACTCATAAGGTACCATTTAGATACTAAGGGGATACAGGGGTTGAAGGGATCAAAGGGACCGATTTAGACACTCAGGTGACTCCTTATCAGGGGGTTCACGTTAGATACTAAGGCAACCTTGTAAAGGGCACTCAACGAGATTCAAGGGACACCTAACACACCAACAAATAGACTCTTATCATAAAGCTGAAAAAGAGGATTATTTTGCCTTAAATTTCTGAGTTGTAGGTGTTGTAAGTCTTGCGACTTCACCGCTCTTACTTTTTTCATGTGATTACAGTTGGATGTATTTTGGTTCCTGCGCTGGCGTCGTTTAGTGGTAATTTAAAGCAAAAATAAAACTCTTTTTCAGCTTTAGTTATGGATTTTCGCAAAGTAACGCCTGATTCCATCAACAATACCTAGATGGTAAGTTATGCACTAAGTGGCGGCGGCTCTTGGAACTATTAAATACGACTGTCAAGATACACTCTTGACACCTAAGGTACTTATAGTGTACTCACCACGAGCCTGTACCAGCGCGGGCACGCCGGCGGCGGCGAGCGCGGCGGCGACTGCGGCGCGGCGCTGGCGCAGGTTGACGCGGCGGTGCCAGCGGCGCCACGGCTTGGTCGGCGCGAACATGCGACCGCCGCGGCACATGTTGCCGAACGCACCCTGCCCGGACCTGGTTTGGAAGAAAAGTGTGTGAAAAATGTCTTACAATAGTTTGAGTCATGCAAACAGCTGGTGAGCTTCAAAGGCTGGACGGATTTTGACGAGCCTAGGTATGAACCAACGTGATTAGATTATCTTACGAATAAAAAAATCGGTTGTCTGTAAAGTCGGTTTACTGACGATAGTTGAACATGACAACGTCTTTGTTACGTTGCCTCTTTGTCGCTCGTTCCGCGCTCTCGCTTGCACTTCAAGCCTTGAATGGAACGCCTCAGAGCGAGGTAACGCCGCATGCGTCATGTTTTTTGGTGCGTGCAGCCCGTTCCATCGAATTATAAGACGTTGTCACGTTTTTTTTTAAATCGGTCCATTGATTCCAAATAAGATTCCATACATATAAGATTTAGATCCAGAATGAATAGACAAATCAAGATGATGTCTATCGGAATAAGATTTAGAACCAGAATAAATAGATAAATCAAAATGATGTCTATCGGACTTGGCCCCCGACCATAACGCCCGGTCGGTAGGAAGCGCTTCCCTCTAGCTTCCTAACTCTAAATCTGTTGATCGAATGTATTCCCTTCTGTCGAAGCATCAACAGCATTAAACTGTTAATGTCGCGATTAGAGAAATCGCTGTACCCTGCCGTAGTGGACCCATTTGTGATGACACAAACGAGAAAGGTAACAGGGATACCAGTAGAAGTGAATGATACCACCATATGAAAAATCCGCATCTATCTTTAAAGGTAAGCGTACACAGGTGATTGACACGTAATAGATGCGAATAGTCCCAACTAATTCATAGATGCCTTTCTTGTTAAGCGTCAAATGGTGCTTTGGTTGAACAAGGTATTTAAATGTATGCAGATTTCAAAAGGTGTGATCTAGTACTTCCTTCCTCATCTCCTGCACGTCCTATATATACCCCTATAGATGTACCCCTTATATCCGGAAGAACGCTACGCAAGAGCTCATTATGAAATTATAGATTAAAACTTTGTTGTAAAACACAAAACAAAAATTACAGACAAGTTTAACAAAAAAAAAGTACAATTTAGGCGGTCTAATCTCTTGTAGCAATATCTTCCATTCTATTATATCATTATTAAAAGTAAACCCTATATGTTGAAAAGCAGCAGCAAACGTCTTTACCTATGTCTGGGTGGCGTAGCGGCTTAGGACGGGCTGGATTCCCGATGGACGAATATTCGATTCCTGTCTCAGACAGCTTTTATTATTGAATGTACCTTACCTGTGGGTACCACCACCACGGACACGCGGGATACGCGCTACGGCACGACCGGTACCCCAGGACTCGGCACTGGTTTGGTGACCTGGTGACAATCGGTACATTGTCAATAAAACATGATGATGATGCCAAACCTACAGGTGTTAGGGTGGTTTTCACTCTAGCCAATGTGCAGGAGCCATTAAATTTCAATTTAAATGAGACCCAAGATCAAACTACATCAGCTTAATCCGCCGGCCCCCTTTTACCATCGGACCACCAGACGTACTGCGGGATACCATCCGTAACGTGTCGATGGTCCACTGTTACGAACCAAGCGCTTCTCATCTACATTCCTGATGCGCACTGCAAAAGAGTGGAACTCACTACCTGCGTCAGTGTTTCCCTGCAATTACAACCTAGGAATCTTCAAAGCTAGAGTGAACATTATTAAATCAAATACATGTGAAAATTAAAATCTTTAAGTTTTAAAAATAAATCTATTAGAAGTGCTTGTTTCCAATGTATTTGCATTCTTAAATGCAACTAATATTTTTTCTTGACAGATATTTACAAAATAGGCATATCATAGTGTAGCAAGATTGCCTTGATAGCTAAACTCACAAATAAAAATGTAAAATGATACTTGTAGTAGAAGCCTTGCACCCGTACTAGCCACAAAGCGAGCCCAGAACGCCAGGCCCTACGTCAATGTAGTACTACATCGCAGTAACACACAGTGGCACGGTATAGCCCCTGCATGTGGACATTTAGTGCACAAAAAGCTTATAATTAAAAAAAAAAAACTAGTTCTTTATTGTCATTGTTTTATATTTAAGTAAAAATAAGAGATATATTGAAATGATACACTTTTTACGGATTATTTCGCGATTTATTTACATTTTGTTTTAACCTGACGTTTCGGACCCTTTTCAGCGTCCGTGGTCACAGGTAGACTAAGGTGTTAGTTGTCATTACATGGTTTGAAAATTTTTTAAACTACCATCACTCAAAAATATTAAGTTACGTTCCTATCCACACAAAATGAGCTAACAGTATCTTGAGGTCTTGCAGTGCGGGGTAGAGCTTGAGTCTTGGCTAAAACAGGATCCCAAGCTGGTGGAATTTTCCAACCATCTTCTCTATTAAAATTAGGGTGTCTTCTAATTTCAATAGCCTCACGGAGCATACGAGGAAGAAAACGACGTTCTCTTGCGAGGACTTTTGGTTGGTCAAAGCGTATGAAGTGGTTGGGTTTATCCAATGTGTGTTCCCACATAGACGGAACACAAAGTCTGCAGTGTGTGAATCCTGTTTTAGCCAAGACTCAAGCTCTACCCCGCACTGCAAGACCTCAAGATACTGTTAGCTCATTTTGTGTGGATAGGAACGTAACTTAATATTTTTGAGTGATAGTAGTTTAAAAATTTTTCAAACCATGTAATGACAACTAACACCTTAGTCTACCTGTGACCACGGACGCTGAAAAGGGTCTGAAACGTCAGGTTAAAACAAAATGTAAATAAATCGCGAAATAATCCGTAAAAAGTGTATCATTACAATGTCTACTGTTCGCGTAAACCGAAGAAACAAATATAAGAGATATAGATAGATAGAAAATTCTATTTGGGTACAGTGACCAGCACAACAAGCTATCCATTTAGGTTGCATAATTGCCAATTTCAACATGTGCCTTAAATACTTCAGTGTTTACTGTGATGTCCTGGCCAGCTTAAATACATTTAGAATGAATACAATAGTTTTTTTCAATAAAGGCGGTCTTATTGCTTAAAGCCAATTCTTCCAGACAACCTTTAGGTGTAGAACAATTTATCGGATGTGTAAAAGTATGGGTCTATTTACAGAAATATAAGGCTTTTATGACTTTTTGTGGAAAAATTAATTAGTAGAATATTATATGAGAAGCAATCTTACCGGCCTCCTTGCTAACACAGTAAGGCTGACGTGCATTCTTGGACATCGACACATGCACATCGTTGACGAGGTCAGGCCTGATGGGGGCCTTGAAGACGAAAGGCAGCGGCAAGGCAGCACCCGCCACGACCTCACTCTTCTCAGAGTAGACCGACACAAGCGGTCGGGCAACTGATAGACTCTGAAAGGTAAAGAGCAATTGTTTTTTACATATCCTTCAACTCTGACGTTCTATTAAACCTGCCGACATTGCTGCATTGGACCAGGTGGGTCATGGTCTAAAACCCCCCAAACAAAACATAAAATGCTAGTTCAGTCAACAGGGACAGATGGAGAGATTAGGAGGCCTTTGCCCAGAAGTGAGATGATATAGGTTAAATAAAAAAAATATAAAAAATTCTTCAACTGTCAATTGCATTTTTTTTGTTCACATTTCGTAAAGTACTTGTAGGCAGTAGGCAACCTCAACTGATCAAATCTAAAGATCACTGCCACTTCTATTGAGTGACAAATGTAAAACTAAACTGAAATGAATCAAATTCGAAAATTAGTGGAGTTCAAAACGGCCAAAAATTAAATACTTTACTGTCTACGTTTTGCTAGAAATATTTGTATTTGCACATAATAAGTGCTAAGTTGGTTCATCTTCGTGAGATCGTTGGATCATCTGCCATTAATACCTTTGAGTATTGATTTTTTTTAAATAATTTTGTAGGGTAGATTAAAAACTGCCTTTCATGTAGGTGGTCATAATATTGCCAGACAAGCAGTGCAATCACTATTCTAAAAAAGAAGATGGTATGACTAGCATTGGTGAATGTTCAAAATAGTTTAAAAAGTTTGTGCTCCTCAAGTCGACACACTATCAGACAGGTGGTCTATGTAGTGTTTCCTACGGGAACATGGTTATTTCCCCCGCATTGTACCTGCATAGGCCATTGGGACCGATCAGGAAGAGTTTGGGGTTAGTTACATCGTGTAAAGTACGAATGTACAAGTGTAAACTTCACAATTCTCATTTATTTGGCTTTTGGCTTTCCAACGTAACAGAATAGTTTAAGCTACAGATCAGTCATGAATAAGGTGGTTGCAAGAGTAGGAAATGATTGAAAAATATTACCAATCGAAACGTCACTGTGGAAAGATCTAACCTCAAATATGTTTATAACTTTTTCAGCATCAGCTTCAAGGCTGGAGTATTTATTTGTGCCAAATATGATGAAGAGATGAAGCCTGAAGCGTTTTCTTGTAAAATTACAGTAAAAACATCGAGATATACAACGATGCACTTGTTTCACAATAAAAGCATGTTGATAACCGGATGCTATTTGAGCAGACGAAATAGTAAAATACAGTTGAATTCACACACCTAGACCTCACCGGAGTTTTAGAAACAACCAAAACTTAAGGAAAACCATCATAATGCACGTTATTTCTAGAAATCAGAACCAACACGTGGATGGCACACTGTCCGCTATCAATCTTGAAGTAAACACTTGCACTGAGTATAATTACGCCACTTTACAACATTTATTATACTCCGACACAATTATTGATGGGAAACTTACCATTTCGCTATATCAGCGAAGATTATCCTCCGAAAAAACACTACAAGCGGCGGTAAAGACCATCCGCCATGCCACGGAGGTGTGAAAAGAACGGAAATAGATAGTAGAAATTTGACAGCGCTAATGGGCAGTTGCTAGTCTACAAAATTAAAATTACTAACAAAGTCAATAACAATCAAGATCTCGAAACATTAAAAGAGATTCAGCTATTTATTTAACTGTAAGTTTAACGAAAACTTAATTTCAATTTATGAATAATTGATGCTTTCGATGGTCTTCTTTATATTGAGTCTAATAATTCAAGAAAATATATATTGACCTCATGCATTGGAGCTTTACATTTCATAGACAATATTTTTTTTGGCTGAAATAAAGCCAAGGAATATTATTGAAACTGACAAATACATTGTCAATATGACTTGTTTACATACTTTCGGTGTAATTACTTATTATTTTGCGATTAATTATACACTAACTACAAGTTTTATTATACATCTGATGGTGTGTGAGGTTATCCCTTAATCAGAGTTTGTCTCTAGCACAAAAAGGCCCCTCCTGTTGTTCACTTCACAATCGTTATTTCGATATCACTATGGATGTCGAATCAACTACCAAAAGTGTTACTACAAGTGCAAACTTAGTTGGCCCAGAAGCTTGTCTCACACCTGATTGTGAAATGCAGACTACTACTTCAAGAGAAATATGTACAAGTACTGCTGAAATGATATCACCCGACCAGGCGCTTGCATCTTCAAGCCCAGAGAGTCCTGCTACTTTCGATTTAGGTTCTTCTTTAAGTGAGAACTTAGTTACGATGGCGGTAAATACTTCCAGACCTTCAATGCCAGTGGTTATAATCAACGGACCGGCATCTCTTGCGATACAATCTCGAAAATGTCTTCAGCCACGTATTAATTCAGACCTACCATCTCCCGCGTCAGTTAATGCGGCTGCCTTAGGGCAACCCCAATCCCTATTCTTGCAAGCGCTATCAAAACTTAACCAGAGTTCTCTCAGTTTGGCTGTGATGAATCATTTCAATAGGACAAACAGATCAGGGCTCGCTTTATTGAGACAATCTGCTGAGCCATCACCTCCTGACTCTCTGACCAGCGCTCCACCATCTTACTCATTCGTTTTACGGCAAATGGCTGCGCGTAGAAGACCTAGGATTGTAGGCACGTTCATACCTTCGCCGTCTTTTGTTCAGCATACTCCACCGCCGAACTACACAGCTGCATTCGATATTTACGTAGACAACCCACTTCCCCCAGCTCCGACAAGGGTGTACAACTTTGGATTTGCATCTATGCCGGTAGTGTGTCCAGACTGTGGTTACACCGGTATGAGTCTGGTCACTAGCAAGGTCACAATATGCACTCATTTATGCGCTGTTGTACTATGTGTTATGTGCTGCTGGGTTTGTGCTCCTTTGCCGTACGTTCTTAGATCATGTAAGGATGTTTACCATTACTGCAGGAATTGTAGAAACTTTCTGGGAATGTACTGTCCAACCAATTCAGAAAACACTTTATCGTCATGATAGACTTAAAACAAATTTACTAGAAGAGTATCTCGTACTCATTATTTGTTAATATATTTTTAATGTAACGTATGTTCTTAAAATAAATAAAGTTTATAATGTTAACAGTAATATAAATAATTTTTCTTGCAAGCTATATGAGTTGCAAGTGGCAACATTTTGTAGTAGAATTTGGCGTTTTGTTATTCCTTGAAGTTTTTACTTTATAAAGTGGTGACGGTCGACGAAACGCATCAATAAAAAAAAGAACAAAATAGTTGTTTTTTTAATTGTTTATAATTATGTTTATTAGGGTTTTCTAGTAATTAATTCAATATGTAATTATATATAATTATATATTCTGAAAATATAAAGTATTATAACATAAATTATTTTGTCATTTGGCATTTTTTTTTGACAAGAAAGAAAATGTGATTGGATAAAAAGCGTGCATTCATTGAAAACAAATTGTTCATTTTAAATTCGTAATAAAACGAATATCGCTTTACCTGTTATATGTGACGTTATTAAAGAATAACGCTTAAAAGGTAAGGATTATCAATGAAAAGGCTATAAAGTGAATAACATTAATTGATTTTTACAAATCAATAAATATTTTATCGTTGAACGCAATCTGTCAGTGAAGCTTAGCAACGCCATCTGGTGCCAAAATGTCCGCCGATAAAATTAGAAGTCACAGCCTTCCAAGTTCCGTGTGTGTTGCGGAAAAATCCCTTTATGGGCGTCCGACCACATGTGAGAATAGTGAACAAAATATGGTTCTGTAGTGATTTTCTGTTCGAAAAAGCGTATTTAAAAGTGATTTGTACGGGTTATCGATAGATACTGTGTGTACGTATCGTGTGGTGCCCCAGAAAAGTTGGAATTGGACGGCGGAAGTGAATTTTTTCGATGTAAATACGGTCCATCCAGGGTCAGTCCGGTGTGCCCCGAGAAGTCCGCGCATATTTTTTGGCTGTCGTGTGCTACGTCGGGGTCGTTCGTCTTGCACATAGTTTTCTGTGCGTTCGACCTTCGGTCGGAGTGGTCGGGTCGCGTGTGGTGTTCGTACTCGATTGATTGGTTAGATCGGCAGCATGCCGAGTTGTTGATGAGCATGGCGGCGCGCTCGTGATCCTGTGTCGGCGCGGAGCGCGCGCCCCGGCTTACATAACGAAGGCAGAGCGGTGGGATGGCCGCTCGCGTGTCGGCGGAGGCCGCAGGGCCCTCGTACGCGTCAGTGCTGAACTTTAGGGGGAGTGATAGCAATAAGGAGAATATCGAGGCGGCACCGGGAGAGGTGCCGGAGGTCGTCCCGAGGGCGGGAAACGAGGAGGAGGAGGAGGGCTTCGTGCCCGTCATAGCGCACGGGCGCCGGCCGGGCAAGAGCCGCCGGGAGCGCGAGCGCAGGGCTCCGCCGCGGCCGCACAAGGCGCCGCAGCCCCACACGGAGCCTCAGGCCTCCGGAGACCAGCAGCAGCAGACAGAGGAGGCTCAGCCAAAGAAGTTTGTTGAGGCTCCAATACCAAAGGTCAACCCTTGGCAGGTAAGTGCATGTAAACAATTACCTGTTAGAAGTATAAACACATTGTTTTGAATCTAAATCACATTTTTATGAGATGTTAGTTCTTGTTTTTGTGTGGGATGGCCATATCTAAGTGTATTCCAATAAGCGGGACTATGCAAAACATCATTAGCATTGTTTATTGAATGTAATTATTTATCTGAGTCATTCAATATGCATTACAAGATCAATTGCTTAACTCTATGAACATTCATTCATTCTCTTTTGACTATTTTAAAATCCATGATAAATAATGATATTTTTTCATGACCACTTTAGTGTAATGGTCGAGATTTTGACTAATAACCAAGAGGTTGCAGGTTTGATCCCGGCACTGTACAAACATTTATGTGCATGAACATGTCTGTTTGTACTGGTCTGGGTGTTATATGTATTTATTTAAGTCTATCTGTAATACCACTGTTGATTCTCATGTCTGTAACACAAGTGCTTAAGCTACTTACCATGGAGTGAGATCAATGTATATGATACTGTTATATATAAAAAAAGGGTTTTTGGTGTGCTCTCGCTTAATAACCAGACAATTTGACAAACATATACAAATAACTATGAATAAAAGAATGCTTGAAATCCTGTCATATAATTCAGGTAAGGTTTTAGGAACTGGTGTTATAAAGTTTGTTAACTTATTACTCACAATTGGTATCATGTGAATTCATTAAAATTTTTAATTTGTATGGAATTACTTTGACCACCGAAGTAACTTTTACCAAACCTATATCAGTAATATGAAACTTTTTAATAATTTGTAAACTAAATAGCCTGTGAGAATAGATTTTTACAATAATTCTTGCATGTATTAAAACTTTATAATGTCCCAACATTATCAATCTCAACTGAAGCAGCATATTGGCATCCTAATATTTCCCTCTCACGATGCCTGCTGAGCCGTAACTAAAGAGATTGCCTTCCGCTTGAGATAATTTTGAATTAAAACAGTATTATGAACTACAATCTTGAATGCTTCTCATATGAAATGTATGCCATTGTTCAATTTTTATTCTGATACAATTACAGCAGTAAACTTCAAATTACATTCCATATATTTTAGCTGTAGTTTCTATTCTTGTTTAATCCTGAGCCTTGACCATATTGTTAGGACTTTGCTAATTAAAACATGTGTTGTCCATATGTTAAAAGAAAAGTATGTGCAAATATTCTGACCTCATAAATAACATCTATAGACACTCACAAGAAAGTTTTCTACTCCATAATTGATGAGTTTACTGTCTCCCGATATAAATTTCTCTCCTTTTGTATTTCATATGTCATAATTTCCTTAAAACCTGTGCTTAAGGAGTGTTTTTAGACTGGGTGAATTGGCAAAATACACTCGTCCACAAGGTTGTATCTTTGCAATAAAATTGACATTTGCTGTTAGTAAAATGATCTAAGATACCACTACCATCTCTGAAAGGCAGACTGACTGACTCTGAATGAACTACAAAGTACTTTTTTTATTTCGAGACGCTTTTATGATATAGTTACAACCAGTTTTAATATTCTACCTGTGAACTGTCACATACATACAAACGGCTGTTACTACAGATACCTTTTAGTATGAAACTGGCATTCAACTATCTTGTAGTCAAAAGTATTGAAACCAGCCGTTAGTCAATATGTCTTTAATATTTATTCAAGGCAGATGACATAACCCACCCATGTGGCACTATTGAGGTTATATTCTTATCAACATTGTGATAATTTTGTGAACAGTCGCGGCCAAGATGATAAAAAATCTACATGTTGGTAGTACACGTCGAAAAAATCCAGATTTGACTTTTGTTATCAATTTTAGGTACAGTGTGCCAAGAAAATGCTCCGCCATTTATGACAAAATATTCTGTAAATCCAAATACTTGCCATTCAAATTATGAATCTTACTAGCTATTATCTACTACTTTGTCCGCATTAGGTAGTTATTTAAAATGCGTTGTTTTCCCGTAATACCAAGCTTATCCAAATATAATTCAAATCTATAGTGATCAGATTCCCCGGAAAGTAATTTTTCCATGGGAATGCATCGTTCCCCGCTGTCAAAAGTAACTCATGTCCTTTCATAAGTCTCAAACTATCTATATACAAAATTTTATTTAAATCTGTGCAGTAGTTTAGGCGTAAAAGCGATCGGCGCACTTGAGTTTTCCCATAGGAATGCGTCATTTGCCTAAACTTCATGCAAATAGGTTCAGTAGTTTTGGCGTGTTTGAGTAACAGACAGACAGACAATTTTCGCATTTATAATATTAGTATGGTTTATGAATAATAAATTATCACAATGTAGTGTATTGTCATAGGATGCATAATTTTGATCTTAGTTATGAAAATGTTGGGCTTTTATTTTTAACAAAATATTTTTTGGTATGAAATAAGAATTTTATAAGTTGTGTAAATGTTTTCGGAGCTGACTGTATCGTCAGCTGTTTAATGAAACGTGGCGACATCTAGTGATGCTCAGACGTACTACAATGTGGATATCGATTGGATCGAAACATAAAGAGTAATGGTTAGTTAGATCAGGGTTTCTTAAACTTTTTGCAGTCATGAACACCTTTAGAGATTAATAGCTCATCAATAGCTACATCCGAAACTTTATTGTGTATTGTATACTTTGCTGTCACGCTCCATACGCACACACTGAGCGTGTGTGCACACGCTCGTCAAGTGCGTCTTTGAGAGCGCAGGTAGTTATACTCGTGCCCCGCCCACTAACGCCTTCTATTCTTACGCAGTAAGTAGTTTCCGTGTCCTGGCCTTGCGTTCTAACGTTCCGTTCGTATTTTCGAGTCTAGCCTAAGACACAAAAGTAACAACACAAGCTAAAGGGACCCTGAGGCCGTACGTTTGTGTCTTAGGCTAGACTCGAAAATACGAACGAAACGTTAGAACGCAAGGCCAGGACACGGAAACTACTTACTGCGTAAGAATAGAAGGCGTTAGTGGGCGGGGCACGAGTATAACTAACACAAAAGTAACAACACAAGCTAAAGGGACCCTGAGGCCGTACGTTTGTGTCTTAGGCTAGACTCGAAAATACTAACGAAACAAACCTTATGTACGTAATTTAAGACACAAAGATAACAACACAAGCTAAGGAACCTTGAGGCCGTACTCCGTAACGTTTCTTTTGCGATCTAGCCATCGCTTTCGCTCGCACGGTCAAGCTTGTGAGAGTGACAGGGATGGCTACATCCGAAACTATGGATAAGGTCTTAGAGAGTAGGGGGCCTGACTTGCAAGTCGCGTCGTGCCACTAACGAAAATGTCTGCTAACATTTTTTGACAAATGATACCTCACCTGCCATCGAGTGGTACTACCAACGACTTCTTACGTGGTTTACAAGAATGAATGATAATATAGCCCGGCAAGATTATGAACGACCTTCCTTAGCTTAGATTCGCTTCGAGGGTTTGAGTTGCGCGCGGTTTTTTTGTATGCAGTGCAGTTGCGATGTATAAAGCGATATCGTATGCTGTCTAAACCCATTAATGGACTCTGTGCCACTATATACGTTATAAAGATAAAGTTATATTTTGTCTGGCAGACTGTCCTTGAATGTGTTGAGTGCAGAAGACGAAGAACGTGATGTTATCTGCCTAAGCCATGAAAGGGCGGGCCTATGATGGCTTAGGCCGGTAACTCATCTCTCCACCATGTAGTATCAGCAGATCATGGACGGGCAATTTAAATGAGAAGCATAAAAACAATGAAAATTCTATTCACAGCAGGAATTTAATATATAGTTGATGGAATCAGACGTTACTTTGCGAAAATTTTGCTTTAAATTTCCACTAAACGACGCCAGCGCTGGAACACAAATACATCCAACTGTAACCACCTGAAAAAACTAGAGCTGGAAGTCGCAGGACTTACAATACAACTCACAATGTGACACAGAAAATGTACCTGGAATCACAACACTGACACCAACAAAACACTCGAAGCGTTTCGTCACTACACGTGGCATCCTCAGGAGATGTTCTCGCTACGACAGACTACGAGCGACTTCGCTGTGATTAGAAATTTAAAGCAAAATAATCCTCTTTTTCAGCTGGAGTTGAATATGTTTGTTCAGTAACCCATGTGTCCATGTGACAATTTTTGGGACAATTGACATGAAAGATATTATGTTCAAAATCTCATCTTTTTCATCATAATCTCATATTGCCTCTTTGGTGTAGTGGCAAAGTTTCTGCCTTACATCCAAGAGGACCTGGGTTCGAATCCCAGGTCGAGCCAAAATTGTTTCTGAGATTTTCTGTCATGAATTTCTCAAAAAAAAAGCTCGGAGTCGGGAAGTTGGCGGTGTTACACCCCTGTGCTTCGGAAAGCACGTTAAGCCGTTGGTCCTGAGCCTGATCTCTCTCCGGTCATGTCGCATTGCCGTCTCACCGAACTTTGAGAGTGATGGAACAGTGAGCGCATCTGCGTATTGCGCTCACACTTGTGCACTATACTATCTCCTGTGTAGTTGGCTGATCTCTGTTGAGATTGGCAGCCGTGATCGAAATCGGCCAGGAGGACTATTAGTTTTTCATCATATCAGCCTTTGTACGTCCCACTGCTGGGCATAGGCATCCTCTCAACTATGAGGTGGTAACGAGCCATTCTCCACCACCAGGGTTATTTAATTTGATAACGAGGCGAAATGTCTACGCATGTTTATGACGTCAACTGTACACTTTTACTCGCTAAAGTGCACTTGTTCTTTTTTTAATCATTACGCATTGGCGAAGGGCGATTACGCAACATGAAAACATTTAGTGTGAGAAGTCAAGCTGTTTCTGATTGACTGCTACCGACTTTTTTGTTTATTTTTAACAAGTGGGCCCCCGCGACTTCGTCCGCGTGGAATCCCCCTTTGTTTTCGATATCGCGGTCGAACGGGATAAAAAGTATCCCATGTCCGTTTCCTGGTTCTAAGCTACCTCTCCATCAATTTTCAGCCTAATCGATTCATCTATTCTTGAATTATAAATAGTATTACTAACACCACTTTCTTTTATATATTAGAGATAGATAATAATATCTCTTACCCCTTGTCCTCCGTGAGTGACGCGACAAAGGGTCGAGATGCGATTGACGATTACACAAGGCGTTTGGAGTACTAGTCGCGTTGCGTCGCTTTGCACTTTTCGCTTTGGGACACACAGGTAGGACAACACTTTATCGTTGAGCTAGTTTGTCGTCATCACCATCATAATAATCAATTTTAGGTCTCTCATTACTGAACATTAAGCTTTTCCCGAAGATATCGAACAGCCTATTCAACTTGTATTCGTTTTGACCCTGCGACCTTTACAAGGTCAACAATCTCAACGATCGTCGCCCAAAAAAGCCCTTGACCAAAAATGGTTCTTAGTCTAGCACTTAAAACTAAATGGTTCGTTCTGCGGCCTTTACTAGTTAATATAAATAAATAAATATACAACAACATCACATACATTGATCTGACTCCGCGGTAAGTAGCTTAAGCACTTGTGTTACAGATATCAGAATCAACAGTGGTATTACAAGTAGACATAAATAAATACATATAACACCCAGACCAGTACAAACAGACATGTTCATGGACACAAATGTTTGTACAGTGCGGAAATCGAACCCACGACCACTTGGTTAATAGTCAACCTCTTTACCAAAGTGGTCGTCAGTTCACTTTTAAACTTTCGCGTTGCACAATTTAAAGATACTTATAAAACGGGAATTAAACGTGATTATGTACCTAATTTTTACATACTGCGAATTGTGACCTGACGTTTGAGCACGAACATTGTCGTAATGTTTTCGTTTCGTCCAAACGTCTGAAACTATTAGTTTCCCCATACAAATTGACAAGTTACCGATACGCTACGAATACGTTACGATAGTTGTTCGTGCTCACCCTACAGGACAAGGAAACTACTTACTGCGTAAGAATAGAGTTAGTGGGCGGGGCGCGAGTATAACTACCTGCGCTCTCAAAGACGCACTTCATGAGCTGATGACACGCTCAGTGTGTGCGTTTGGAGCGTGATAGCAAAGTATCCAAATATCGACAGATTGTCACGGTAACAGGGAGTTCCTTATTTGCCAAAAAAAATGAAAACATCCTCGTATAGATTCTTAACTTAGTCATAAGGTTTCAGTTTGTATTACTGGGTTTATGTTATAAACTCTTTTGTAACGGCTACGATTGACCAATCAAAACTCGAGGTTTCTTAGTTGCAACTTAACGCACATGTGTGAGTTTGGTACACCGGCCCTCGTACAAAAAAGCGATCATGCTATTTCTAGGTTATGTATTCTGTGGCCATAAACCAGGCCAGCCTTTTTGGTGACGTGACTTTTTTCCTGGAAGTAAAGGTCGTCTGATGAAACCGTCGGTAGACATACATTCCAGCTTTAATCTAGACAAGTCTAAGTGTTATCACCAGAAACGAGCTAGAAAACTCCCTAGAAATTCCCATTAAGGGAATTGAATCGACGTCTCTTAGCCAAATGGGTCGTTTACATGTTCTTGGTCGGTTTTCCATAGCACAAAAGGGTCAGTTAGATCGGGCCATTTTGTAATCGTTATAGATAGATATAAGAAGAAGAAGAAGAAATATTTATTTGGCACATATTACAATACAATATAATGAAAATTAAAACCAAAAAGAAAATTAATGTAATAGAATGACCAAATTGGTCCCCACTCGGCATTATTGCCACGGCAAGCCATAGAGCTGGTTTTCTGTGGGAACCACTGAGGTTTGTAGATGTCACCTCTCGACCAAACAAACATTAACATATATTTATAGATAGATTAACACTTTATTGTACAAATCAAAAAAGAATACAGACAAGCTTAATAAAGAAAGATGTACAATTCAGGCAGTCTTATCGCTTGTAGCGATCTCTTCCAGACAATCTTCTTTTCTTCTTTTTTTTCGTTGTACTATGTTGTGTTTGTGATTTCCATAGATAAAACTCTATTATTTCTTTCTTTTTTTCTTTCAATGATAAAAGTTGAGTGATACATTTTGCTTGTTTTCGCGCGCTCTGAATGGTTATCTCTTGTAATTAGCAAATTGCAACCTCCTATTATTTAAACGCTGTATTCCACCTGGGGAAATCCGTGTGGACCTCATGGTATCGCACAAAATAGTCATGATGACACCTATCGTAATTCGTAAATAGACAATAGTGTATAAAAACATAACCACCTTAAATCCATATTTTTTTTAAATCAAAAAGCTGTAGAAACCAATTTTTAATTTCACAAAGTTCAATCTTCTTTGACGACAGCTTTGGTCTAGTGGTCTGAGGTCCAGACTACTAAACCGGCTGTCGCGGGTTCGAATCCTGCTAGGGGCAAATGCTTGTGTGATGAGCACTAGCATTTGTACCTGAGTCATGGGTGTTTATAAATGTATTTAAGTATTTTTATCCGTTATTCTAGCCACTATAGTACAAGCTAACGCTTAGTTTGGGGCTAGGTAATTGGTGTGTTTGGTTAAACAATTTATTTATTTATAATCGTAACGTCACGTTCCCATGCAAAATCTATGGAGGGAGGCAGAACAGATCGTTTTGACAGTCTCTTATCAAAGCTGCAATGAGGTTTTTGCGTCAGCATACCCTTTCTTTTGTTCTATTATTATAAAGTATAAGAATAAATATTATAAAGTTTAAGCTGAGGAAACTTAATTGGTTTATGTGTTATTTTAGTTATCTATTTTGTTATGTAATGTTCAAACTGTATGTTTTCCAAAAATTAATAATTTAAAAAAAAACTATTTGGTCTGTCTAATGGCGCAAGATTTCTGTTAATTCAAGATAAGATGTGCGCAAAACGACAACAGTATTTGCTATTGTGATATAGTTGGTAAACCGATCAGTTTGTCATGTGACTAGCAATCTAAAAAATTGGCTCCCCAATTACCCGAAATTGCCATAAAGATATTAATGATATACGCAAACTTACGGAAGGATTTTGTGACCGATTGATAAGAGATAAGCCACTGATAAGATAACACATGTTAATTGCAATTTTTTATGTATTGGTTGTCGTGTTCTTTATAATGTTCATATACTAATATACTTAAGGATTTGCGCGGATAGAAGCCCCTGTATTGAACGTAAATATTCAACCTCATCCCCGCTTCCCACGACGCGGACGCCAGCGCAGGAACCCAAATACATCCAACCGTATCGTAACCACTGTGTGTTTTATTGGTGTCAGTGTTAAGTTTCCAGGTGCATTTTCAATGTCTCGTTGTGAGTTGTATTGTAACTCCTGCGACTTCCTGCTCAAATTTTTCAAGTGGTTACGGTTGGATGTATTTGGGTTCCTGCGCTAGCATCGTTTAGTGGAAATTTAAAGCAAAATCATTATCTTTTTCAGCTTTATAAAGTAACCATTCAAAATACTTTCAGAACCATGAGATCGTCCAGTTGTCCAAAAAACCTCAAACTCGAACAGGCTTATTGAAACGTTATAGCCCCTTAAGGTAGTCTTAGAAAATATCAGAAACCTAAAAATAACAAATATATATATATCGCGGATTCAAACGGATTTAAATCCGCATGGTCGTCGTTGCTGTCCGCCATCTTGTAAAATAACAATCAGTGCGCACACCCGACGCTGGCGCGGTCTCGGAAGCGAGCACAAAGTACTTTTTTATAAAGGGAATAGAGACTTAACTTCAGGGTTTTTTTGGGCAAGGTGCACTAGCGACATCTATGTTTGTCAGATGGCAACTTTATTGTACTGTAGCATACTGTAGGTGTACCTACACTCTTCCTATTTCCTTATCCTTCTTTTTAGTTTTTTAGGAAAATAATGTATGGATTAATAGTATTTTTAAGCAGTTTACTTGAGCTCTATCAAATACATACATTAATAAGAAAATAAAACATAAAATTTCGACCAATACAGTACCTATATTTCAGAAATCAGAATATTTATTTGCACAATGTACATTACATTGGATGGCTGAAGGCATGCAAATGTTAGTAGGTACGTTTCAGTATAACTGTTACAGTACAATACACAATTCATTCACTGGAGTGTCTGTCTCAAATCCTCAAATCAGTCACTATACAAGCTATCACCATTTTACTATGCTATCACTGTCGTAGTTTTAATACTAGTTTGGAGGAGCAGGAACAGGGCTCGACTCAAAAAACAGCTTAAACAAGACAAGATTAACTTGAAAGCACAAAATACAGAAAAACAACGAACCGCACCGCACAACGAACGAAATTTTTCTGCAATGTCAGTCAATGTCAACAAAGTCAGTCAAAGTGACACGACTTGACATTCAGAGCAGAAAAAATGAGGTTCTATGACCGGGGGTAGAAATTGTCTGTCTATTAATGTAAGTGACATGAGACATCTATAGTTTTCCGACGGCAACTTTTGCAGTTTAGTACTTGATATTACTGTCAGTAAATTAATTCTATGATTGTAGGCCCTGGAAGCGAGTGAACGAACGAGCTAACTTCCGACTCGACCAAACCCACTACTGACAGTTGACAGATGACAGGTACAACTTCACTACGGACAAGATAGTGTTGCCACTCACTCGATGTTTCCATACTTACGGTTGGATATCAAATCGGGATCCGATATCTCAGTAGCGATACTCGATACAATTTTTTCTTGTAAAATAGAGTGCAAGTTCTAACATTTATATTATAAATACGTAGTACGTCAGATCTCAGTAGCGATACTCGATACTATTTTTTCTTGTAAAATAGATATAAATGTTAGAACTTGCACTCTATTTTACAAGAAAAAATAGTATCGAGTATCGCTACTGAGATCTGACGTACTGTATGCTACCATTAGCATTGGTAATTGGTTAGCAATCCTCATAAACTAAATTCTAATTTGACAGTGAAATTTTGAAACAATATAGACTTAGCTGTGTATTCACACAGTACGTCAGAATTATTTGCTCATCATCCAAGAATTTCTCAAGTCATCTATTCTGTAAAATCTAAGTACTCTTAACAAAGAAACTAACCAAAATAAATAGATTTGGCGTCGTATGACGCCGCGGTTGGGCGTTGACATTACGTGACGATCACGCTTGGCCGAATGCCAGTTGTCACATAAATCAATACAACATGTATAGCGGTTAGTCTGGTTTCAACGTTCGTTCTATCTGTCAAGAATCGTCTAGTATCATCTAGATCCAGATCCAGATCTCTAGATTCCAGAGACTTTCATAATAATCAATAACATTCTCAGTCGCAGGGGATTCTTCACTGCTGGAGATTGGACTTCCCTACATAACAGTACTTATGATAATATTGATGCGGTAGAAAAAATCAACTGTCTGAGGCAGGGATCGAACCTGCGTCCATCGGGAATCTAACCCGTAAATGCAGTAGCTTAGCAGGCTTTGCCAATGTCCGGGTGGCGGAGGGGATTCCGAACACGGTCTTTTTTACAATTGTTTTCCCAACTGAGTATCGAACCCAGGACCTTCGAGGCTTCGACTATCCAGAACTGCATCTAAGCCACCAGACTACAGAAGTTACTTTTTTAACCTTTGAAAGATTTTCCTTCCAGCGATCTTTTTCATCGTCTACCTACCTACTATTAAAACGGCCAAATTTAATAAAGTGAGAAACACTTTTTTATGTAGCCTATAGGTGCCTTCCTTAATCCTTATTAAGTAAAAGAGGTTGGATAAGCCAAGGCTGGTTTTAACACCCGACGAAAAAGAGGCCCTGTTATAAGTTTGGCCTATTCTGTTTGTGTCTTGTCTGTGGCTATCGTAGCTACCGAACGAATGGACAGATTTCAGTGCGGTTTTCGTATTCGAAAAATAAAATTTAATCACGATGATTCTTAGCTATTGCTTGTCAAAATCAGTCCAGACGTTGAGGATCATTAATAGGCTTGTTTCCACTATGAAAGAAATATTAAAAAACTGATTTTCTCTAAAATAATTCATAATTTCAGATGCCTTTACACTAATATTTTTCTGCAGTTCGTATTATTTGATTTTTAATTGGAATTCAAATGATAATTAGTCACTCAGTCGGCATTGCACGCGGTGACGTCAAAGTGTGTTATTCCCATACAAGCTCTGTGAAGAAAAGCGTTTTGACAGTTGTAAAAAAGTACGTCAACGATTGGTGGTGTCAACTACCGTATTGTGTTCCCGTAGTTTTATAAATTTTAGTTTGTGGCAACAATGTTTAGGTTGATTACCCTGGATGTCTGCCAAAAGATGTTTATTTATATCTGCTTGTGTTACAAAATGGTGAATTATGTATTTCGGTAACTCGTTTTTTATGACCAGTTAATTTGGCGTTCTTATCATTTGTGATCATAGGATTTTTTCGAATGGACGAGGTTATCTTTGCTGTTTTGTTTGGTCGGCTTGTCGTTGATTCTTCAGTTATTTGACTGTCTGCTCTAAAAAATCAAGGGAAGTACTATTTAATGCTTAGACTCGCCTCGGGGTTATTGAGGCTGTGATCTAATCAAAACAGCCCTCTCTCCGATCACAACTTTTCAACTAGATTTATTATGTCAATCACTTAATGACAATTTATTCTTTTTACCGGAGTCTGACCGTAATCTGGATTAAGTGGATAAATGAGAGTATTAATCCTGATTGGAAAGAAAGAAATGAATGTTTTATTCCACCAGATTCCTAAATCGATCGCTTACAGGTGACCTACATTGATTTTGGTCTTGCATCTTTATAATACGACCACTTTGGTGTAATGGTTAAGAAGTTGACTATTAACCAAGAAGTCGCGGGCTCAATCCCCGTACTGTACAAACATTTGTGTGCATGAACATGACTGTTTGTACTGGTCTGGGTGTTATATGTTTATTTGTAATACCAAGTCACTATTGATTCTGATATAAATAAAATAATTATTTTTTTATTTCTATATAAAGGCATACATGGTTTGCGTTATTGTATTATAGTTATAGTTAGTTATAGTATTATACATTATATCTGTAACACAAGTGCTTAAGCTACTTACCACGGAGTCAGATCAATGTATGTGATGTTGTTGTATGTTTATTAATTATTATTTAATGGTCGGCCCTTGGTGCTGGTGGAAGCTATTTCCTGCACATCCTCATCATCATATCAGCCGTTCGACGCCCCACTGCTGAGCATAGGCCTTCCCTGAGGATCTCCAACGCGATCCGTGCTGAGCATCCCGCTTCCTGACCTGACCTTGACCAGATCTTCGGTCCACCTTGTACGCCGGTACAGCCTGCCCACGGAGCCTCGTCCGGCACGCGGTCGCCGTTCGAGAACCTTTTCGGCCCGACAGCCATCTTTGCACTGCTTAAAGCAGGATTGAACAGCGAACAATCGCAGCTAAACAAATGAATTCAATAGATCATATATTGTTAATTCGAGTGAAGCAATCAATTAGTGACAAGCAAGACGCTTGGCAGTACTTAAATCAAGGTGAATTTGTTTTTTTTAACTGATATATGAAGCTTGAAGATTCTTCTCAGTCATACTCCTATTTTGGAAATGAGTGATGGTCTAAACTGTTATTAATTAACATGGAAATAGTGTAGTATTTTGCTTGATAACTTTAAATACATTAATGATCGTTTGGAATGATGATGATGATGAAGAGATCCTTTGCGATAACAGGCACATGTGGCTCGCAAATAATTCTCCACTTTTTACGATCTGGAGCGACAGCCTCCAACTCTTTAGAGTCGAGAAGCCGGGCCTTATGATTGACGGACAAAATGGCGGCGCAAAGTGGAAAAGGAGGCTGCATCGTTGCAATACCAACAGAACTGTCTTGCACGAAGCTGATTAAAATCTGCTTAGGTATTAGCACCTAATTCTAAATCCATCTTGTTCAACTTTCACGAGTTGTTTATTTCTTCGACTAAACAGATTTATCAATATGCTTGACATCTAACCATAAGTCTAAATATACATTGCTGACCGTGACGGTTTCGCATGTTGACGAATTACTTGGCATAACGGCCAAGAGTAAGGTCTATTGCAGTGTTTCCCAAACATTTGTTAGCACTTAGACCTGAGTCTATCATCGGTTACTGAAATTCAGGAGGAGTCTAAATATTTTAGTATAAAATAAGCAGGGTTTTGTTGAAGTAAGAATAAAAACACTGGTCAGTACTTACGTTTTGTATTGCGGTAATTCCAACTAATTTACACAATTAATTCACACAATAGACGCACGTCTTAAACTTGGAAGCCTTAGGAACCTTCTCCTTTCATAAGTAGAACAGAACTGCCGTTGAATTGGTTGTCAACAAGGACAGTTTTTACCACCACCAATAACCTCCCTACTACTTCAATTTGATTGGTCAGGCTCAGGCGGGACACTATTAAAAAGCCGTTCTGTCAGTGACCGATAACCACGTTAGACAAATTAGTACTTTTAATACTAAAATATAAATCATCATCATCAGCCTACATACGTCCCACTGCTGGGCACAGGCACCACTGCTGGTGCTCGCACCACCTCAACTATGAGGTGGTGCGAGCCATATTCCACCACGCGGGCTCAGTGCGAATTGGTGGAGCGGTGTGTGTAAGGTAAGTGACCAACCTTACTGTCAGATGTTATTAAGCCGCTCGAGGGCCTCCGACCAGGCTTAACGACTAATATCTATCGATATTAACCGGGACCAACCGCTTAACGTGCCTTCCGAAGCACGGAGATGCTTGTAAATAGACGTCACTTTTATGGTCAGAATGGTCACCCATCCCAAACATGACCGCGCCATAGGTTGCTTAACTTTTGGTATCACTACCTGTCAATTTGTAATACCACTTATGGTATTAGGTCCTTACATATGAAATTGGCGTTTTGTCGTACTGGCCACTTTGATCACAAATTTTTCCTATTTGGTTAGGAATTCGAAATTCAAATTTATACAGCTATTTCCACATGTAGTTGTGTTTCGTAAACCGTCATTCATTTGTTTTTTTACTTATCTTTTTTCTGTTTGCATCGCTCAATTTACAAAATGGAAAATTTGAAATATCGCGTTATTTACGAGTACGAGTTCCACCGTGGCACCAGTGCTGCGGAAACGGCTCGAAGGGTTAATGATGTGTATGGCGGTTGTGTCGCAAAAGAAAACACAGTGCGTTTTTGGTTCCAACGTTTTCGTTCTGGAAATTTCGACCTGCAAAACAAGCCCCGTGGACGGCCGGAGACCCAAGTTGATAATGAAGAATTGAAGGCTATTGTGGAAGCGGATCCATCGCAAACCACGTCCGAGTTAGCTGCAGGCTTTGGCGTTAGTGATAAAACTGTTTTAATCCACTTGAAGCAAATTGGGAAGATTAAAAAACTTGAAAGGTGGGTTCCTCACGAATTGAGTGAAGCAAACCGGCAAACGCGCGTCAACTGCTGCGTTACATTACTTGACCGGCACAATAACGAAGGGATTTTAAATCGAATCATTTCCTGTAATGAAAAGTGGATTCTCTACGATAATCGGAAGCGCTCATCGCAATGGCTGGACCCTGGCAAGCCAGCCAAAGCCTGCTCCAAGCGAAAATTGACCAATAAAAAGTTACTTGTAAGCGTTTGGTGGACTAGCGCCGGTGTCGTTCATTACAGTTTTCTCAAATCTGGCCAGACGATTACGGCAGATATCTATTGTCAGCAATTGCAAACCATGATGGAAAAGCTAGTTGCTAAACAACCAAGGCTGGTCAATCGCTCTACGCCACTGCTGCTTCACGACAACGCTAGACCACACACTGCACAACAGACGGCTAGCAAATTAGAAGAACTTCAATTGGAATCTCTAAGGCATCCACCGTACTCCCCGGACCTTGCTCCAACAGATTACCATTTTTTTCGAAATTTGGATAACTTCTTGCAAGGGAAAAAGTTCAACTCAGATGGGGCAGTCCAAGTCGCCTTCAAAGATTTTATTGATTCCCGTTCGAATGGTTTTTTTAGTAAAGGGATCAATGAACTACCTATGAGATGGCAAAAGTGCATAGATTACAATGGCTCATACTTTGATTAAATAAATATGCTATATAAAAAAAATTCGACTTTTTGTTCCTCCCATACAAAACGCCAATTTCATAGGTAAGGACCTAATATTACAAATTGACAGTTCTGATCATCTCATCAGTCTATATAAAAGTAAGTTTATGTGAGGTGGTAAGAGGCATACTCCACCACGCGGGCTCAGTGTGGACTGGTGGAGAGGTGGTGAAACTTATTCATTTTCCGAATCATTGCGATCCCTCTGTCTAGCGACGGTGACAAACTAGTTAGGGTTACAATTTGGTTAATCTGCACCACGTAGAACTCTTTTTCAACCTGGACCAGCAGAAAAATCGGTAACACACATTTAGACTCCAAAAATATCGAGATCAAGTTCAAAACTTTTATCTCATAGTATATTTTACAACAAAGCCTCACCTGCGTCATGATGACATGAACAAATCTCACACTTAACATAATTTCTGTATCAACCTCAGTAGCATACGCTACTCATCTGCGTTAATTTTAGATCTCTGGTATTAGGTAATCTGTGACGCACCTATGTAATGTCAAGGACATACTCGTGTTTGCAGCTCACCTACTCGTTGTCGTTGTCCGTAATTTCGAATGTAGCCATCTCCTTCACTCTTACAAACCCGACCGTGCGAGCGAATGCGCTGGCTATACCCGAAAATACGAACGAAACTTTAGGGAGTACCCCCCTAGTATTTGGTCATGGTAAAATTGAGAGTGCTTTCGCTAATTGATTAAATAATCAATTTGGACAACATGTTATATGGAGTGAAACGGAACGTATGTACGGATAAAATGGATGACAAATGAAATGAAAGAAAAACCGGCAAAGTATTAGTTAGCGCCCGCGTTACGTGTTCCGTATAGAAATCACAAAAACCCCCTTAAAAATATTCTATATCATATATAACATAAAATTTTCAAATACATACCACAAAAAATCATCTCCTGTAAAATTACTGTAACTTTTTTCATGAGATCAACCGTATAAGATCTATTGTGATAAATCGGATTGATGACATGACATGCATAAAGGCAGACAGCAAACTTTATTAACGGTAATAAGAAAGAATGAAAGGAAACATGTTTATTCAGTATCACATACTTTATTAAATAGAAAAACACATATTCAAATGCACAAACACAAGATACTGAAAAGGTGCATATTTGATACGGTCCCGTGTTACCCTATGGGTAAAAATAATGCATAAAAGTAACAAAAGAATATGTTTTAAGAGAAATATATTCTTGTGTATCAAGACGTAGAGTAGCATGCCCCCATTCCAGGTTTAAGACAACAAATAATGGTGACCTTTTGTATTCAGGTCAAGGTCAAACTGAAAATTTGTTTTCATGGAACGCAGTACAGTATTATACCTGGTACATATTCAGTTAACATTATGATAGCTACTGCAAACGATTATTTAAAATGACACGGCACTTTTGGACGCGAGGTAAATGTGATGTGACTCATATTCAAGGGGAAACAATTAATTTTTCGGAAATAACATAATACATAGACTACTTTAATGTGACTCAGTTTGTGTAGGAAAACAATTTTTATTTTGAAATAGAGGTAATAGGCTTGTTTCCACTATGAAAGAAATATTCAATTACTGATTTTTTCTAAAATAATTCATAATTTCAGATCCTTTTTCATCAAAATTTTTCTGCAGTTCGTATTATTTGATTTTTAATGTGAATTTAATTGATGATTTTTCACTCAGTCTGCATTGCACTCGATGACGTCATAGTGTGTTATTCCCATACTAACTCTATGATGAAAAGCGTTTTGACAGTTGATAAAAAGTACGTCAACGATTGGTGGTGTCAACTACCCTATTGTCATCAGATCAGTCATCAGTTTTCATAAATCACGCATGACAATGATGCTATTTTTTTGTGTTAATTCTTCTTTGAAGTTTGATTGAAAATTGAGGTTTGACTCTTAGACAGAACAAATTAATTTCCCACACCTGCTTTAGGATCAGAGATATGTAATGTTATGTTGTTCATATTTGTTTTATCACTTCTAAAAAATATATGGATAAGATGATATGAATTTGGATCAGAAATGACTGGGGTGGCACAGGACTTAAACGCATTTTTTTGTAAAGCAGGCGGTTTCAATCTCGCTACATAAATATTTTTTCTTACATTAACTAAGTTAGTCTCGTTTTGAAGCGCTAATTGGTGTGTGTGTATCTATATGACGCAAAGCTTAGGTGAAGGTTGTATAATACACTCACATTTATGTTTTTTTTGCGGAAATGGAAATTTGTACAAAATAAATTTAATTTATTTTTCATGTTGGTAAAGTTTTCTTAATTTATTTTATTTTTATAAAGCAAAATCGTAAGTTTTTTTGTAGAGTTTTTCATGCTTTAAGTAATAAAAACTTGTTCCATGCGTTTTTATAGCTATTGTTACGTAGCTGTACGCAGCATAAGAACCAAGATGACATACATTTTAATTTCAAATTCTGAGTCCTTACCCTCCAAGTCTTTGCTACTTCAGGTATGTCGGCACTAAAACTTAGGTTTAAAGAACTTTATTCTCATTAGAATATAACACTAAAACTTGATGGACTATACTAGGTTAACCGAAGTTATCTTTAGCATAGCAAGCAGGACTAGGCGTCATTTGAATTCCATCCGAGTAATGCGTTTGACTGTGTGAGTGACAAGACAAGAAAACGACGATTAATTTATTGGTACTTACATTGTAAAGCTTTACATGACCTACCCAACGACTACTAATGATAAACCCACACTATTAATTGACTCTCAACATTATCACAATAATTAATTACGTCCCCAGAGAAAGTGTCCTTGGCATTAGTCAGGGTAGCACCGTGCGTCCGATTTCTTAAATTAGATTTTGTAGTGCATATTTGATAGCAATGTTGGCTTGATTCAGGCGTTTGATACTATGCTAGCAATTCGGAGAAATACTTTTCAGTGTTATCCTGTAAATCTGATTCAGTAGGGCTTGCAAATGACTACTGAATTCAGAGGAAGAGGAAATGATTGAAAATTCTGAAAGACTCGTATGTTCATTTTGTACTTCGCAGAACAGACCTTCAAATGTGTTATCTGTTAATACCTAGATGGCGCTACGTCCAGAGTTGGGCGTAATCGACTACTTTTGTAATCAGATTAATAATCTAATTGAAAGTAATCGTGATTACTTTTAATTGGATTAAAGTAGCCATGATTACTTTTAATCAAGATTTCAAATGTAATCATCAATCTTGATTACAGTAGTCTGTAATCTCGATTACAAGATTATCCTTAACTGAGTTTATCCGAATTCAGTTTTAGGAATTAATAAATATAACTTGTATTTCATTGGATTACCATTAATTGTCTAGAAATTGAGTGGTTGGCTTTACTCTACTACAAATTATACTTACCTACTTAGTACAATGCGCGTTATGGGTACCGAGGACAGGGTATTGTTTGATGGCCGGGTAGCCAATCGAAGCGTTCCAGATGTTCGGCCCACAAGCTCAATCTATGTGCTACTACAGATGCCAATAAAGTGTTAAGAAATAATGAAACAGCTATTGCCGAAATTCATAACCAAGTTATGAAAAAAATGCAACAATTTATGGAACTCGGCCGGTCGCCCTAAATCAGCTAAAATAATACTAGGCATTCTTGGACATACGCTTTTAAGACCAGGAATCACTAGATAGAATAGTCTTTACGATTGCCTAAAACAGATTACATCGATATAAGATAAGAGTGTCCAGTTGTACGTGGCATTGGGACTAACAAATGTTTTACGTACTAATGATTTCCAATACATAAATGCTATTGCTGCTTCTGCTATTGGTTTTGAACAACGCAAGTATTGCGTTGTTCAGAAGAAGCCCTGGCAGAAGCCCTGGATATAATACGAGGCGAAAAATATGACATATTTTTCGCCTCGTTTGCTGCCATGTTTAGTATCCCTGCGAAAAAATTTGCAGAAACTCAACAGAGAACCACTGGTTTTTTTGCAAGAAGTTGGCAGAAAAGTATGTGAAAAGTGTGGAAACGCGATTTTCTGAGTTTTTTTACGTCTCCCCGAAGTTTTCTCAAAATGCAGTAGTTGCTGCAATGTCTTATCCTAGGTTCAAGGACAAATGGTTGGCTTGTATAAATATAAAATATCATTCCAATGTGAAAAGTGATTTCAATTGTGATTTCAATCAAATCACTTTTCAGTGATTTCAATCAAATCACTTTTCAAGGGAACGGTTGTAAAGGAAATACATGAAACACTTGAAACTTTTCAAAATACCCCAAATAATACATATGAAGACAGCTATTTCGAGTATGACACTGAATCATCAGAGACTGATTCAACTGATTCAACAGGAGATATTTAGCAAGTCCAACGATCAAAGGCTGATGTCATTATTTCTCATTTTTTAGCGAATCAAGATATATATATATATATATATATATGTTTCATAGATATCCTGAAATCACAAATGTTTTTAAGAAATATAATACACATCATCGGGTCCGGTTGAAAAAATGCAACAATGACCAATTCACCAAAAGCACACAGACTTTCAGATGAGATGTTTGAAAAGAGAGTGCTATCGAAATCTAATTTGTACCGAAAATCATAAACAACATTTTGATGGTACCAAGTGATTTGCGTAAAATAATTATCATAAAAGAACAATGTATGAGACTGATGGAAAAATAAAGATGATTTATTGCTGTACAGTATTTTTTTTAACGTTGTCTGTTGGTTTTAATCAATCATAAAATTAATTCAGATTACGATTACAGATTGATAATCATTAATCACCCATATGATTACATTTTTGATTACTTTCTGTAATCTGTAATCGTGATTGAAGATTACACATTGTAATCGTAATCCTTAATCATTAATCTGATTACTTTTTGCCCAAGTCTGGCTACGTCCCATCAAATCAATAAAGTTATTGCAACACGATTTCATAACTTCGTACTACGTTCCGTAACATACTAGTTCTACGTTTGACCTGTTGATGCATTTATTTCGCAAATTAAAGCTCGTGTTGCCAAACGTTTTCGGCGGGACTACGCGCCCCGCCTACGGCACTTCCGTCTTTAATAATAATAAGTAGTTAGAAGAAGTCTAGAATTTTATTTTTATTATTATTTATTTTTTCACAATTAACCTAATTAAAACACTTTTATGTGTTTTATATGTATTTAGATGTATTTAATTTTGAATTTATAATTTACTAGTGATTTGCCGCTGTTTTCGTAATTACTGGTGATTCTGATTTCTGTAACACCAGTGCTTAAGCTACTTACCACGGAGTCAGATCGATGTATGTGAGGTTGTTATTGTATTATATTATATATTTTTTATTATTAAAAAACTTTTCGTTAGGTTTAACTGTCCCGTATCTGTTTGTCTGTAATCAAATCTTGCAAGCTAAGTACTCACTTCTCGGTGTCTGATTAAGCTGAAATATATTACACGTTTATTTTTAAAAACAATACATAATTCGATTACAAAAGGTTGTTTTTTTTTCTTTCAACATCAATCAACAAGACCCTATTTATAATGCTTTTCTTTTGTACTATCAAATTATGAATTGAATGAATTATCAATCAATCGCCTCGAATACATATTTGCAAAGCATATCTTCTATTGACAAAACTTGAGGAAGCGAAACTACGAAAACTCGAGTGTTCCCCCGTTCCCCGGAGAGGATTAGCAATCCTAGCCAGTAGGGCGTAGGTCGGGGTAATCGTTGACCTTTGCCGTTCGCAGAGGTCAGGGTCACGAGAAATGCCTCCGCCCTCTGGATTCGGTTATCAATAATTTTATCTCCTGTGCGGTGGAAATTCGATCAGCGTTGCAGACTTTATTTATCTTCGTTTCGAGTTGATTGGATTTAGGAGGTGAATTAAGTAAGGCTACACACAAACCTAACCTAGGATTTAAGACACGCTATCAAAATAAATAAAAAAAATTTAGTTTTATTTATTTCTTTAAGCTTTATTGCACAATAAAACTATGTACAAAAGGTGGACTTAACGCCGTAGGGAATTCTTTACCAGTCATATCTTTGGGCTAAGCAGAAATGATCAGTGGGTGGTGCAACAAAATAAATAAAAGAGAAAACACAAAAATAATAATACTACTCGTATATGAAAGAAAAGATGAGATGAAATATAAAATAAATTTATATTTCTACGCATAATATGTACTAATTTACACTTTACATATAAATAAATAAATATGACGAACCTGTTAATGAAAGATCTGTTAATATGATAATATAAATTAATAAATAAAAGGGAAAGATAACTTTAAATACCTGTACAGGTTGATCGGTGCATTAACCAAAACATTTAGGAACAAAATGTTTTAGGATTCTATGGGGATAAATTTTTCATATTTTCTCCCTGGAACCCTGGGTCCGAATCGTAGCGGTTAGCGAGGAGTAAATTTAAAACTTTAAAAAATCCACCTCTCTTCTATTTTAAATGTCCGTAGATAATGGATTATACCTCCAGGTATGATTGAGGCAACATTTCTACAAAAATTTTTTAAAATTTTATTAATTTTTATGATGATTTTATGAATAAATGGATTATATTTGTGCTATTGTACCTTATTTATCATATGCTTCCATAAGATTCGTACAATGTATTTTAGATGTTCCGAAGTATTTATTACTCACGTCAGAATGTACAATTTTCTGTTTGACAATAAAATTCTACGGCGTACCTGGCGTACGGCCAAGGTTAGGTTTTAGGATATTCTACGTTCTTATTGTGTTGTTAATTTATGGTTTTTTTTTGTCGGGCAACATCTTGCGTAAACTCTCCGAGTAAGAAATAACACTGAGATTTATTAAATTATACTGATCTGATCTGATCAGCCTATACGTCCCACTGCTGAGCACAGGCCTCACCTCAACTATGAGGTGGTCCAAGCCATACTTCACCATGCGGGGTCAGTGCGGATTGGTGGAGGGTTGTTTGTAAGGTAAGTGACCAACCTTACTGTCAGATTTTATTAAGGCGCCCGAGGGCCTCTGACCAGGCTTAATGACTAATACCTATCGATATTAACCGGGACCAACAGCTTAACGTGCCTTCCAAAGCATGAACATGCTTGTAGTAAGACGTCACATAAATGGTCAGAATGGTCACCCATCCCAAACATGACCGTGCTTTAGGTTGCTTAACTTTTGGTATCACTACCAAAGCGCTGTAACCATTGCGCCACGAGCACCTCACCTCACCTATCTCCTTACCAAATTATACTAAGATGCGTTTTAGTAGATTTCGTAATATCGATACTAGAAGGCCTATTCCGTAAAACGAAAGCCATCAAAACGATAATCGTGTATTCGTTTTATAACACAAGTTCTCGTGACAGAGCGCCAAGGTAAAATCTGTGGCATCTTATGCACATGTCATAAGGGCGATTAAATTCGTTGCGTGATGTGCTGTCGTCTGTGGGGTGAGCAACGAACATTATCGTAACGTGTTCGTGTCGTGCAGCAAACGTCAGAAACTGACCGTTTTCCCGTACAAATTGACAAGTTAACGATAGGTACTCATATACTCATACTCATCCAAGCTTAAATACGTCCCACTGCTGGGCACAGACCTCACCTCAACTATGAGGTGGTACTCCACCACGCGGGCTCAGTGCGGATTGGTGGAGGGATGTTTGTAAGGTAAGTGACCAACCTTACTGTCAGATGTTATTAAAAGCCGCCCGAGGGCCTCTGACCAGGCTTAACGACTAATATCTATAGATATTAAGCGGGACCAATAGCTTAACGTGCCTTCAGAGGCACGGAGATGCTTGTAAATAGACGTCACTTATATGGTCAGAATGGTCACCCAAACCAAACATGACCGCGCCTTAGGTTGCTTAACTTTAGGTATCACTACCAAAGCGCTGCAACCACTGCGCCACAAGCACCTCTAGGTAAACGCTACAAATTCGTTACGATAGTTGTTCGACGTTCGTGCTCACCCCACTGTACAATTTATCGTTTTGACGGACATTGTTTCTCATAGTAGTCCCTCTGATGATGGGTAGACTATGTCTTCATCATCTCCACCACATTTTTTCATCATGGCAACAGTAAAAATGACAAACCACGCTTTGGTAACTTGCATCGCGTTTCACGTAACGCGGAACACGACACAATTTCTGTATAACGATACAGAAATTGTGTCGTGTTCCGCGTTACGTCTGTTTGGGCAAGTGCTAAACGTTAGCGCGTAAAACGGCGAGGTCACAGCGCCCTGTCTGATATCTTTATTATACACTACATTTTACCCGCGACTTCGTCCGCAGTTTTTTCCGTGTTTTTTTAGAATGTGTCGTTTTCCCGTCATAACAATCTTATCCAAATATAATTAAAATCTCTGGTAATTCAGGAGGGAAAGCGATCAGATTCCCCGGAAAGTATTATTTCCCATGGGAATGCGTTGTTTTCCTGTGGTCAAAAGTAACCCATGTCCTTTCTTAAGTCTCAAACTATCTCCTTACCAAATTTAATTTAAATTTGTTCATTAGTTTAGGTGTAAAAGCGATCATCCCACTTGAATTTTTGTATGAGAATGCGTTATTTTCCCGCGGTAAAAAGTAGCCTTTGTCCTTTTTCGGGTATCAAAATATCTCCATACCCAATTTAAATTTAATTCAAATTGTTTCAGTAGTTTAGGCGTGATTGAGTAACAGACAGATATAATATAATTGTATGGATATTTGCAAGTTATCCTTATGCAGAACAAAGTCTAATTTTTTTTTCTTATTTGTATAGAGAAGCTGTTTCGTCGGAATGGTTCTTAGATTTTCCCGAATCCTAAAGCCTCGTCCGCATTTTCGGATCTATCTAGCCCGTTCCCTCGCATGATAAAGTTTTTAAAAGTGACCACATATTTGACTTGGCCATAATTTGCCCCCCAACTCTCTAAGCCTATATCCGTAGTTTCGGATATAGCCACCCCTGTTACTCTTCCAATCTCGACCGTGCAGACGAACGCGCTGGCTAGACACGAAAGTACGAACGAAACATTACAGAGCCACTATAACGGTTTAAAGAAGAAGGCCTCCGAAGCGAATCGAAACTAATAGCACTGAAAAAAAATTGGTTGTCTGTAAAGTCGGTATACGGGCGAAAGTTTTACGTGACAACGACTTTGAGTGGTAAAATAATTTTAATGTGAATATTCATTCGTATAACATGAACCGGTGTGTATGCCTATCTCTCTCACTCTCTCTCTCTCTCGCTCTTAGGCGGGTTAACTGTGCTCGAGTGGAAGGGACGCGTGCCTTTCACTTTTTATGTCTGTCTCACTCGCTCTTAGGCGGGCTATTCATGCCCGAGTCGAAGGGACGCGTGCCTCTCACTCTCTTTCATTGTGAGCGCGGAACGTGAGCGGAGCGTAACGCAGTTTCTTGAAGTGTCACCCGGCAAACCAATTTATAAGACGTTGTCACGTCAAAATGCATATGGCTTAGTGAGTGCAATGATGATGCTTATTCAGGAAGCTGGTCTAATATTTCACTGTGGTGGGTATAATTTTCGAATTTCAAGACTGATACTTGTTAAGTTTGTGTATTCATGGTCTTACTCTAATTTATTCAATAGTGCAACAAAACGTGACGTATCTTTTTAGCACTTATATGTATAAACGATTGTGAAGGAGACTTCTTTTGTTTTTAAAAACGTCTCCTGACTTACAAATATAGTCTCTCTGGCCGATTTCGACCACGGCGGCCAAACTCAACAGAGATCAGCCAACTACGCAGGGGATATTATAGTGCACAAGTGTGAGCGTAATACACAGGTTTACTCACTGGTCCATCACTCTCAAAGTTCGGTGAGACGGCAATCCGACATGACCGGAGAGAGATCAGGCGCAGGACCAACGGCTTAACGTGCGCACCGAGGCACGTGGGTGTAACATCGCCGACTTCACGACTCCGAGCTGTTTTTGAGAAATTCATGAAAGCAAATCTCATAAACAATTTTGGCTCGAACCCAGGACCTCTCGGATGAAAGGCGGAAACTTTGCCACTACACCAACAAGGCAGTCTTACAATACAATAAAGAAAAATTTAAGACAGTCAGAGAGAGCCGTCAATCATCACGTTTATAAATACTGTTGCAACTTGGCCACGTTGCAGTAACGGGGTCAACGGCCGTCAACTGTCACAGTCGCAGATGCCGGTAGGGATGTTCGATCCTATCCGATAGTTTGATAGATCATTACAGTTCAATTGAGATAGCAATCCACCTGTAAAACGATAAAAATGCATGATGCAATAATAATCATCCTGAACACTTGTTTCGATATTGGAGGCCTACTACGAGAAACGATATCCGCCAAAAAAATTATGTGTACAGACGGCAGCACATTAAGCTAAGAATTTTCATTGCTAAATCGCCCTTATTACATGCGTATAAGATGACACAGTTTTTACCTTGATGTGCTGTCATGTGTACGTACATATGTCCGGTAACGAAAGGAACTCGTATCGTTTTAACGGATTTCGTTTTTCGTAGTAGTACACCTGGACCGATACAAATATCGATACATCTACTGCGATCCGGTATATCGATAAAATGCAAGGTATATCGATAAAATGCAAGGAATATCGATAAAATGCAAGGACTATCGATAAAATGCAAGGAATATCGATAAAATGCAAGGAATATCGATAAAATGCAAGGAATATCGATAGAATGCAAGGAATATCGATAAAAAGCACTTGGATCGTACAACCCTAGTTGCAGGTGTTCAGGTCATGCAATATCCTAATTATCGCTGGCCCGTTACTTAGTTAGGTCTCGCTGAAGGTTAAATGTCATTTACACGCGACGACTTTGAAAAAAAAGGATGCATTTCTTGTGTGCAGGTGTTTTGTATGAGGCCGTAGGAATGTGTGATTATGTGTGTGTATTATTATATCCGAGCACAAGGGAAGAAGGGGTAGGTATTCAGTACAAGGTTAACTAAATGAGACGCGAGTAGTTAAGTTGATTATTTATTCGCGTACTTCTGTTCCACTTAATAATTAATATTGTGTGAGTGACTACCTAACATTTACATGTTTAAAGTTATTTTTAGCACACAAATAAATGTGAATGTTTTACATTCTAATTAGAATTTAAATGTTTTCTTGCTCAGGTTAGATTATAGTTGTTCAATTATCTATCTTCATTTCCTCAAGTATACATAAAACATAAGAAAAACGTGTTTTTTTAAATTTGCATCATTCTGTCTGACCGGCTTGATACTTTATTGATGTTTTGTTATGACAAATAGTGAGCAGTTTTGTCTTACTTTTTAGTTCATTTATGAAAACTCTTTATGGAAGCCAATTAATGTTTCAAAATGGTTTCGCACACTTATTTGATGGTCCTTTCTAAATGCGCTACAAATTTTTATTGGTTTGGTGAAGTGCTAGCTAATACCTATCTTTCATCAGCGACCAAGATTTTGGTTGAAACCACTCATGGTCGAAAACACCAGCAATGAATCTGAGAAAAAGTCCGGCCATTTAAAAAAGAAATGCAGCCAGGCTCATGGGCACATTTGTACCTACATTGAAATGATACACTTTTTACGGATTATTTCGCGATTTATTTACATTTTGTTACATAGACTGACAGTCTACCTGTGACCACGGACGCTGAAAGGGGTCCGAAACGTCAGGTTAAAACAAAATGTAAATAAATCGCGAAATAATCCGTAAAAAGTGTATCATTTCAATGTCTACTGTTCGCGTAAACCGAAGAAACAAATATGTAGGTAACATTTCTGAAATAGCGGGCTTGGGAATTAGTCTTTAATTGTGACCGAATGGATTCGTAAAAGGTTTTCTTTTCGGATGAGTATGCAAGCGCCGGGTTTCATTGTCTCCAAACAACAAGTGTTTTTGTTCTCTAAACAATTTAGAGGGAATTCCAAAGATTTTGTAGGGCCGGATTTTCCCGGATGCAAACCCTAGCAACCTTTACCTGTTACAAAGTGTGTGAGAGTGAATTAGGTACATTTTAGTGTTAGGGTTAACCACTCTTTTGCATTTTACACAGAATAACAGTGTTTTTAATACCTACCGAATTAAATTACGGGCCGGACAACGTCTGCGTGGTCCATTCGTTTGAAATAATATTTCATAGAAGGGCTCACGCGTGGAGTTCGCGCGCGGCACTGTTGCCACGCATCACGACCTGCGTCTCGCGTGCGTATTCCACGCATTACAAAAAATACCTACTTTAATAAAAAGAACGGTTGAGGGTGTTACGCATGCGGGGCAATCCGGCGTGCGTGATGAATTCAGCACGATATCAAAAGCTCCCTTAAATAAAGGTATCTTATGTTCAATATGAAGTTAATTTGACTGCCTGTAGACAGTATTCAGTCTCCAGCACTCAGTATTCGAAAAGGCACCAACCTGACTGGCGTTCTGCCAAGTCTGGGTCCGCGTTTGCAATTGGTAATACTGTAAGAGCTAATAAGGCATTTGATCTATAAGCTTTACTGGCTGCTGACTCCTTCCGATGTGAAGGAATTCACAATGATTCAAGCAATGCGCTCTTATGATCAGGCATCTGTAATTCAATGACTTTAATGATGGCCTGGTATTAGTGGGACTCTGCTAGTAGGTTCTACTACAAAAGAAAGCCCTCCATAAAAAAAAGTTAATGCTAACACAGGCACATTACGAAACTGTAATGTAGTTATTTATCATATTAGTGACTGATATAACCCTATTTGCAGTTAATACAGTTCTAAGGGCCTATCTTATTCTGTTATCGGTTATATTATATCAGTTGCAAATATGCAATGTCTACATGACTTCTTAATCTAAAACAAACTAAGATTGATACTTTATTCACTAGAAGGCAGCTCTGTAAAATAATAAGATTAGTTAAGCTCCTACTGTGTGTGCTTGTCAGTATTTCACACACACACAAGAATTACTTTTGAATGATTTTTGTAACTATAAATTATTTCTTTTCAACTTAAATTTGTTACTTAGTTATTTGCTATATGTACCTAGTTCCATGTAAAGTCAATTTATTTGGTTTTGTTGGTGGTGCCATCTCCACACAAAAATGGTACCTACAGAAAACCAGCGCCATGCTTGCTTTGGCAATAATGCTGAGTGGGGGCTAATTTGGTTATACCTACCGTTTTCTTTCATTTTAGTTTTATAATATACTTAGTCCTAGTCCTGTGTAAATTTTTAAGTGTAGTTAATAAGCCAAATAAAAAAAATCTTTCTTTTTCTCTTTCTTTATTTAGGGCACTATGCGTCCCTGTCTCTCGTACCAGCTTAGACAGAGTGAATGTGACAGCTAGAACCTAAAATACGATGTCGGTCTAGTATAGTCTGAAATCATAAATGTATTGGCTTTGCTTCTTATCCATGTGAAAAGGAATAATACTGATTTGTACTTTTGTTCTTGTATTTGAAAAATTATTGGTTATGTGCTGGAACTTTGAAGGACTGACATGAAAGCAGCCAGGGTTTCTTTGGGTTATTGCTGGATTACTTTGTACTCCGAGGCCTCTATTCTGGCGAACCTCGATGATCAAGTTAAAAAGATTTGGGGAACTCCGGGATGGAGGCCTCGGGGAACGGGTTACTCAGAGGATAACCCGTTTCTCTAAAAACTTAACTTCTCTCTTCTAGAACCTAATCATAGTAACAGATTTGGATTTCGAAGAAAGAGTTTTCCACTGTCTTTTCTCTCTGACTTACTTTCTTCTCGCATGTCCAAACTAAGTTTTCTATGATTCAATGAATTTACTGAGTACATATTATGAGAGTACGTCATGTTTGTATTTTAATTATCATTAGTAAACGTTTTTTATTCAGGCAAATAAACTATCGGTATCCACTGGCGATGCAGCATTCGATTTTCTGTCAAATCGTGATCGTAACGAAATCGCAGTCGTGTCGTACCGTGTAATTACCGATTTGATTGACCGACAGCCTTGAGCACTATCAGTGCTGATAACAGCGCCTTAGGCACATCGATCACCGAGTATTACACTTCCTAGATAAGGGGTTAGGTAATTATACTAACTTTATATAGCGAATATTATTTTTCTGCAGTATTCGTTACTTCTTATATTATAACTTTCTACTTCAAATACCCTCGGATGAGTCAAGAAAACAGCTGTTTACCTGGCTAATTCGGCTGGACTGATTTTGACCAACTATAGCTAAGAACCACCGTGATCAAATTCTATTTCGAATAAAAATTAACCTCATGGAATAGGTTAGATGACACCACCAATCGTTGACTTGACTTACTCTTTATTATCTGTCAAAACGGTCTGCCTCCATAGATTTTATATAGGAATGAAAAATCGTGACGTCACGATAGTGTATCAGAAATCGGAGTCATTATTTATTTATTTTGTGTGTTTAAAAAATGGTTTCTACAGCGTTTAGGAAATATACTGGTTTTATTAACTTCATAGGGGCTATTTTTTAACGCCATGGTCTTGACAATATTTAAGATAGGTGTCATCATGCCCGTTCGGGAGCTACGATGCCATACACAAAAAACACAAAAACATATACATATACACCCTAACAGAGACAGGCGTCTAACTTTTAACACCCTTGTTTTTCGTCGAGGTTTAAATATTAGGATGTATTGTCTAAACGGCATTCGACTAACTTGACACACGTTCTTTTTAAGCAAATGTTACTTAACCCCCTTGTTGTTGTTGTGTGGAAATCCATAATGCTAATCCGTAATGCTAAAGTAACTCTGTCTCTCTGTCTGTCTATCTGTTATTCAATCACGCCTAAACTACTGAACCGATTTGCATGAAATTTGGTATGGACATGTTTTGATACCCGAGAAAGGACATAGGCAATTTTTTACCGCGGGAAAATGACGCATTCCCATGGGAAAATTTAGGTGGACCGATCGCTTTAAAGCCTAAACTATTGAACAGATTTAAATCAAATCTGGTAAGGAAATAGTTTAAATTTAAATCAATCAATTTGGTAAGGAAATAGTCAAAAGCTAGTCTTATATATAAAATTCTCGTGTCACAATGTTCGTTCCCGTACTCCTCCGAAACGACTTTGCTGATTCTCATGAAATTTTGAGAGCATATTGAGTAGGTCTGAGAATCGGCCAACATCTATTTTTCATACCCCTTAGTGATAATAAAAATAATTTATAAAGCAAAACAACGTTTGCCGGGTCAGCTAGTTTACTATAAATTGGCTTTCGTATATTTATTTACACATAGCTGAAACACTGTCTTAAGTGTTTTGTAATAAGGCGGCGTATATTTTGTTCCAGTAAGAGACATATGTTATGGTCCTGCTGTCTGAGCAAGAGTTGTTTTTATTATATGCCATCTCGACCAGCGTTGATCTATTGTGGCAGACCTTTATGTTTATACAGTGTGGCGACGACAATAGACTTTCTGTCTGTTACGCTTTCACGTCTTCACTACTGAACAGATTTGGATGAAATTTAGTACACATAAACGGTCGTCAGTATTCTGTATGTGTGTTAAATTTCATCTAAATCTGTTTAGTAGTTTAGGCGTGAAAGCGTAACAGACGGACCCCGTAGATCACTGCTTAGACCCGTTGAATCCAGGAATTTTCATAATCTTTGCATTGCAATTCAGCAGTTCTAAGGGCCTATCTTATTCTGTTATCGGTTATATTATATCAGTTTCAAATATGCAATGTCTACATGACTTCTTAATCTAAAACAAACTAAGATACATATTTTATATACAAGAAGGCAGCCCTGTAAAATAATATAAGTTAAGCTCCTACTGTGTGTGCTTGTCAGTATTTCACACACACACAAGAATTACTTTTGAATGATTTTTGTAACTATAAATTATTTCTTTTCAACTTAAATTTGTTACTTAGTTATTTGCTATATGTACCTAGTTCCATGTAAAGTCAATTTATTTGGTTTTGTTGGTGGTGCCATCTCCACACAAAAATGGTACCTACAGAAAACCAGCGCCATGCTTGCTTTGGCAATAATGCTGAGTGGGGGCTAATTTGGTTATACCTACCGTTTTCTTTCATTTTAGTTTTATAATATACTTAGTCCTAGTCCTGTGTAAATTTTTAAGTGTAGTTAATAAGCCAAATAAAAAAAATCTTTCTTTTTCTCTTTCTTTATTTAGGGCACTATGCGTCCCTGTCTCTCGTACCAGCTTAGACAGAGTGAATGTGACAGCTAGAACCTAAAATACGATGTCGGTCTAGTATAGTCTGAAATCATAAATGTATTGGCTTTGCTTCTTATCCATGTGAAAAGGAATAATACTGATTTGTACTTTTGTTCTTGTATTTGAAAAATTATTGGTTATGTGCTGGAACTTTGAAGGACTGACATGAAAGCAGCCAGGGTTTCTTTGGGTTATTGCTGGATTACTTTGTACTCCGAGGCCTCTATTCTGGCGAACCTCGATGATCAAGTTAAAAAGATTTGGGGAACTCCGGGATGGAGGCCTCGGGGAACGGGTTACTCAGAGGATAACCCGTTTCTCTAAAAACTTAACTTCTCTCTTCTAGAACCTAATCATAGTAACAGATTTGGATTTCGAAGAAAGAGTTTTCCACTGTCTTTTCTCTCTGACTTACTTTCTTCTCGCATGTCCAAACTAAGTTTTCTATGATTCAATGAATTTACTGAGTACATATTATGAGAGTACGTCATGTTTGTATTTTAATTATCATTAGTAAACGTTTTTTATTCAGGCAAATAAACTATCGGTATCCACTGGCGATGCAGCATTCGATTTTCTGTCAAATCGTGATCGTAACGAAATCGCAGTCGTGTCGTACCGTGTAATTACCGATTTGATTGACCGACAGCCTTGAGCACTATCAGTGCTGATAACAGCGCCTTAGGCACATCGATCACCGAGTATTACACTTCCTAGATAAGGGGTTAGGTAATTATACTAACTTTATATAGCGAATATTATTTTTCTGCAGTATTCGTTACTTCTTATATTATAACTTTCTACTTCAAATACCCTCGGATGAGTCAAGAAAACAGCTGTTTACCTGGCTAATTCGGCTGGACTGATTTTGACCAACTATAGCTAAGAACCACCGTGATCAAATTCTATTTCGAATAAAAATTAACCTCATGGAATAGGTTAGATGACACCACCAATCGTTGACTTGACTTACTCTTTATTATCTGTCAAAACGGTCTGCCTCCATAGATTTTATATAGGAATGAAAAATCGTGACGTCACGATAGTGTATCAGAAATCGGAGTCATTATTTATTTATTTTGTGTGTTTAAAAAATGGTTTCTACAGCGTTTAGGAAATATACTGGTTTTATTAACTTCATAGGGGCTATTTTTTAACGCCATGGTCTTGACAATATTTAAGATAGGTGTCATCATGCCCGTTCGGGAGCTACGATGCCATACACAAAAAACACAAAAACATATACATATACACCCTAACAGAGACAGGCGTCTAACTTTTAACACCCTTGTTTTTCGTCGAGGTTTAAATATTAGGATGTATTGTCTAAACGGCATTCGACTAACTTGACACACGTTCTTTTTAAGCAAATGTTACTTAACCCCCTTGTTGTTGTTGTGTGGAAATCCATAATGCTAATCCGTAATGCTAAAGTAACTCTGTCTCTCTGTCTGTCTATCTGTTATTCAATCACGCCTAAACTACTGAACCGATTTGCATGAAATTTGGTATGGACATGTTTTGATACCCGAGAAAGGACATAGGCAATTTTTTACCGCGGGAAAATGACGCATTCCCATGGGAAAATTTAGGTGGACCGATCGCTTTAAAGCCTAAACTATTGAACAGATTTAAATCAAATCTGGTAAGGAAATAGTTTAAATTTAAATCAATCAATTTGGTAAGGAAATAGTCAAAAGCTAGTCTTATATATAAAATTCTCGTGTCACAATGTTCGTTCCCGTACTCCTCCGAAACGACTTTGCTGATTCTCATGAAATTTTGAGAGCATATTGAGTAGGTCTGAGAATCGGCCAACATCTATTTTTCATACCCCTTAGTGATAATAAAAATAATTTATAAAGCAAAACAACGTTTGCCGGGTCAGCTAGTTTACTATAAATTGGCTTTCGTATATTTATTTACACATAGCTGAAACACTGTCTTAAGTGTTTTGTAATAAGGCGGCGTATATTTTGTTCCAGTAAGAGACATATGTTATGGTCCTGCTGTCTGAGCAAGAGTTGTTTTTATTATATGCCATCTCGACCAGCGTTGATCTATTGTGGCAGACCTTTATGTTTATACAGTGTGGCGACGACAATAGACTTTCTGTCTGTTACGCTTTCACGTCTTCACTACTGAACAGATTTGGATGAAATTTAGTACACATAAACGGTCGTCAGTATTCTGTATGTGAGTTAAATTTCATCTAAATCTGTTTAGTAGTTTAGGCGTGAAAGCGTAACAGACGGACCCCGTAGATCACTGCTTAGACCCGTTGAATCCAGGAATTTTCATAATCTTTGGTGAGTGGCGATAGCTATCTCTTCAGGGTGCATAATATGATGCCTCACGAAGCAAGAGTTGCTTTGGTCGGATGTATCCCTCGCATTCAGCCACCAGTAAAAAAAAAACACAAAAATCTCAATGTTTCATTTATAAAATAAATAAAAAAGCTTGAGTTACAGAGATTGGGCAAGTTTCGTGGAAGTTTATCGGGCATCATCCGGGAAGGCGTGTAGAAAATATTCAAAATTGACAATACCAAACTTTTTAACTAACAAACATTGTTTTCTTACAAGGGTCTTAAATATAATTGTCAATCTCCACTCCGTATTTATCAGAGCACCAACTAATCTAGTCCGGTGTCAACGACCACGGCAACAATATTTGGCGGCAAAAACTGGCGGCCATTTTGAATTTTTATCGATAGACTCAAAACGAGGCTGGATTGGGCATCGTGTTCGGCCACGTAAAAAGCGAGTTGTTAAATTAATTAGAACTGCAAATCTAACAATATAAAGTTTATTCTCAATAAATCAGAATGTTTAAGTTTATTCTATATCTAAAATTAATACTTAAAGTGACATGTTCATAGTAAAATTACTCAATACACTACTAAACCTAAGCTGAAGGATGGCTGCTTTAAAACTTAAAGTCCTAAGCGGTTTACACTTCCGACTCTTAAGGTAACTTTATGCAATAATCCACGGTAAGAGTGTACCGTGGCTTAGTGGAGCTGTGTGTGGTCGAAAAGGTGAGGCATTTGCTTAGCGTTACTCTACTTAGGTCACGCTGATTTCCTGGCCCCATTTCAAAAGGCAAAAACAGAACGTTCATCGCGTTTTTATGAAACTTTATCTGTGGCGCTGTAAAAAAATATTGTTATATTCAGATCCGCTACCATGTAACTGTTCTGTATTTTCGAATATTGCTATCGATTTTGCTCTCACGGTCTAGAAGGCATGAGGCAAAGGGTCAGCTATATTCGAAAACACGAAATTGGCTTACCAAGTAGGCGCTCCGAGATAGCGCTGTCTCTTTCTGGCATCAGTTAGTTAGCGTGCCACTAGACTGACTCGTGTACATTTTGTCTAAGTCTAGATTTCATTTTGATGACTATGTTATACCTGTCATGCAAAATATGTGTAGTTAGATTGAGTCGGATAGATCAGACTCGGTATGGCAAAGATTTTATTAATTAAAAGAAAGAAAGTAAAAAAATGATTATTTGGCTTATGAAGTACACTTGAAAATTTACACAGGACTAGGACTAAGTATATTATAAAACTAAAATGAAAGAAAAGTAAATAAATATAAATGAAAGTAGGTACACCTAACCATGTTGGCGCCCACTCAGCATTTTTTGGCTGGTTTTCTGTGGGTACCATTGAGGTTTGGAAATGGCACCACCTAATTCTGGCTTAGGTTTCGTTACTGGTTACGAACCTTTCAGATTCAGGCCCTTAACCAAAAGGTCGCGGGTTCAATCCCCGCACTGTACAAACATATGTGTGCATGAACATGTCTGTTTGTACTGGTCTGGGTGTTATATGTATTTATTTAGGTTTATTTATTTGTATTACAACTGTTGATTCTGATATCTGTAACACAAGTGCTAGAACTACTTACCACGGAGTCAGATCAATGTAGGTATGTGATGTTGTTGTATATTTATCCAGGTTTATAAACCAAAATTTATAAAATTAATAATCAACTTCTCAGGGAACAACGAAATTTTATATATAAACCATTTGGGGCACAGAAGCGAGATACACATGGCCACACGTCAAGTTATTCACTGCGGTACTTTATGCTAACGTAATATAAGGGTGATTTTGCAATAAAATTGAGTAGCTTGATGTGATTAATAAGAAAATCTCATGTACTTTTTGTCTGCGGTCAAATTCACAATGATGTCACCGTGTGGAGGTGTACCGAATGGTACATAATAATAGTTTTAGACTAGCTGTGCCATACGGTAGCCTGACGGATTCGATATTCGTTTTCTTTTTCGGGATTAAAAAGTACCTTGTGTTATTCCATGTTATAATCTATGTATGTGCCAAATTTCTGCAAAATTGGTCCAGTAGTTTTGGCGTGAAAAAGTAACAAATATCCGTATATACTAACAAACTTTCGCGTTTATATATTACTAGCTGACTCGTCAAACGATGTTTTGCCATAGATATTATTGTGGACAACCCTTATCACTAAGGGGTATGAAAAATAGATGTTGGCCGATTCTCAGACCTACTCAATATGCTCACAAAATTTCATAAGAATTAGTCAGGCCGTTTCGGAGGAGTACGGGAACGAACATTGTGACACGAGAATTTTATATATATAGAGATAGAGATAACTATTATTTGACTACGAGTAATAGTATATTAATTTATAACTAATAGTTGAATTTAGATGAACTGATGTGATGATGACGTTAAAATTATTTTGTCTAGATAATAGAGAATAAAGGAAGACAATAACTTGACTTACGGGAATATTTCTTACGATGAAAAATTTAAAGAAAACAGCGGGCAGGACAACGTGTACGGGGTCCGCTAGTAAACTTATAAATCCTCTCGGCTGTTAATCGATTAACTACTGGTTATCAGGTCTAAACGCGATCTATTTGAATGAGTATTTAGGTACTCACTGCTCGACGTTTCGGCTGGATTGCACACAGCCGTGGTCACGAGCTGACTGGTGGCTTTCGGTGTCGTCTGCTAACCAGTAGTTAGTGTTAAAATGCAACGCGAAAGTTAAAAATCATATGTTAATCGATTTCCAAAAACGCGAGTTCAGAATAGTTTTGACGAACTGATGTCGTTAAAATTTTCTAGTTGATAGATATGGCTTCCCATAAGCCTATGAAATAGTCCTCTTTTAATCACGGGAATTCATTTGACAATAATGACCTAAACGTGAAATTAGACTTAGCAACTAACTGTCCAACCAAAAGTTTTTTTTTAAAGAAAATTGACATTTTCTCACGATTTGACGAGAGAGTTCACTTAAACTGTTAAGTTGCCAAGTCAGCACAAGCTGAGCCACTTCCAATTGCTTTGCTATCTTTATGTTTTATTGTATGTTAGTTTTTAACATGTAAGCAATAAATATATATATTTTTTAAATTTATTTATTTAAGTTGAAATAGTTTACTCAGAAGTTACATAAACTTCTAATATCCCCTCGGCCCTACGGCTGTTGATGGAACTTTAAAAGGTGCCATTTTATTTCCAAAATCTGAGCGTTATCATCATCATCGTCATCATGTACTTCACATATTCGATCTAGCTGTATGAGGTAAAAAGTTATAATGCACGTTCTCTTTTAACTCCGACGAAAAAGAGAGGTGCTATAAGTTTCATCCATATTCAGTTTGTGTGTGTCCGTCGTAATCATGACGGATGGACCGATTTCATTGCGGTTATTTTTATTCGAAAGATAATTTAATCACGGTGGTTCTTAGCTATAGCTGGTTAAAATCCGTCCAGCTTTTGAAGCTGTTTTCATGGCTCATGTCGAGGGCTTTAATTTTTTTTTTTGACGTGACAACGTCTCAAATTAGGTTGCGGCTCGGAGTCACATATGAAAAAGTGTAACGCCCGGTAACGTAACGATGAGTCACCGAACGAGAGAGAGGCCTGCCGGATCGGCGAATGTCTTGCGTCTCTATCCCACTCAAACATGATCGGTGTCACGTAAAATCTTCGCCCGTAAAACCGACTTTACAGGCAACCATTTTTTTTTTCATATAAACACCAATACTCATTTCCGTGAAAACCTTTCCATTACTTGCTTTCAAAATTGCCCAAGAGTATGACATTTGCCGGCGGATAATGTAAAAAGCCGGTTTGAACTTTGAACAAGTAGATCCACATGGGAATATGAGCTGTATGCTGGTGAATATAAGGGTTATGTTGTTGTAAACTCTGGACGCGACATATATGTATGTAATAACGTGCAAATTGATACATCGGTTGCATTTTGCGTTTGGTCCAAGTGATAGGATAGAAAGAGGTGTTTTAATTTGATCAGAGTTAATTACTAAACAGGCATCGATGTACCACATTTTGCCCCACTTTAACTAATCGTAAAAGGCAAAAAAAGGGAAGAACGATAGATAAGTTAGAATGCCGATAGTTGTAAAGAAGTAATTTTAAGGATTATAGGTACATGTAACTTAACACATTGAACGCCATGGTGGTCACCGGTGACCCCCAAACAATATTATTTCTATTGTGTCTAGTCTCTCGGCAGTCAAAGGCTTAAAGTGTCCATGGAGTATCATCTTTTTTTTAAAAGGTTCTTAAAAATGTTCTTTTGACATCTGCTCCGTCATTTTCTTAGTGCTGGAGACGTGAGATCGCTGACGTCTATTAATTTTCCGACGAATTTAAACCTTATTTTGTGTCCTTTCAAGCACGTCCAAAATACCAGTTTATCTTGTCGATCCCTACTAAAACGATATCAGCGCCGTAACAATATATTATCCGTCATATACATTTTGTATTTGAAATTGTATGTACCGACTTCTAAAGCTGAAAAAGCGAATTATTTTGCGTTAAATTTCCACTAAATGACGCCAGCGCAGGAACCCAAATACAGCAAACTGTACCCACTTGAAAAACTATACCTGGAAGTCGCAAGACTTACAATACAACTCACAACGTGACACAGAGAATGCACATGGAAACACAACACTGACACCAACAAAATACTCGACGCGTTTCGCCACTACACGTGGCATCCTCAAGAGATGTTGTCGCTTCGACAGACTACGAGCGTGCCGTCTTCTGACACTTGCAGCATACACCAAATTTTTTGATACGTATAACGGGTTTCGGTAACAAACTCGATTCGCCTGTTTTTAATGTAATTGTTTCGGGTTTGCTCCCGAACTGTCGGTATCCTTCGACCGGCTAAGGGCAGGACAGGACAGGATTTTGTGTACTAAAGATGTATAGGTACGTATTATATGAGCTTCATACATTTACATCTATATTTACATCATATATATATAAAATTCTCGTGTCACAATGTTCGTTCCCGTACTCGTCCGAAACGGCTTGACCGATTCTTATGAAATTTCTGAGCATATTGAGTAGGTCTGAGAATCCGCCAACATCTATTTTTCATACCCCTTAGTGATAAGGGTCGTCTACAATAATTTATATGGCAAAACAACGTTTGTCGGGTCAGCTAGTATGATATAAATAAATATTTTTAGTCTGGGTTTTACAATCTTGTTATTAACAATTTTTAAACTTAACCTATGTTAGTAAGTACAAAATAAAGATAAACAATTATAATAAGTGAGGGGGACTAACCAAACCTGCGAGCCAGAATCGATGAGTCCCACCTGTCGACTAATGCACCCAGGATGCCATGCCATTCGTGCTATTTCGTAGGAGATTTAAGAAGGAAGCACATCTCTTTTGGATAAGCACGTAAAAACAGTCTGTGTGTGCCTCAGCGTAAATAGTAGATGCACTCCAAAATCAACATATGGAACAATTTGTATAATGTGAAAAAAGGCTACCTAACCTAGTCGCCGAATGTCGGTCAATGTACAGAAAAGTTTTACATTGCCACTGAGGGTGAGGTGAGATGTCTTTGTAAACCAAATGTTAAATCGACAACTTATGTGCTCGTATTACATAACGAACTTACTACATAGTATAAATAAAGCAAAGTAGCTTCCCGCGTTTGTTTGCGTGTGTTTGTACTGGTCTGGGTGTTTTCTATGTATAATATGTATTTATTTACAAAAAAAAAGTATTTAAGTATGTTTATCCGTTATCTAGTACCCATAACACAAGCCTCGTAGCTTAATTTGGGACTAGAGAATTGGTGTGATTGTTGTGAAATATTTATTTATTTATTTATTACAGGCTTTTAAGAAAAATCTTAAATAAGGCACCATGTTCCACCTTATATTAATTTTACCACTTATTTATGTACATCATCAGCATCAAAATGTGCTCTTATCTACGTCCAAAGTTTAAGGAAAATCATAGACCCCCGACGCATCTCATTTGTATTTCATCAATATTGCAGAAGATAGTTTGACTTGTCGATATTCTATTAAGCTAGTTTCCTATATATTTTCCTGTTATACAACAATTTCCATGAAGTCTCCGTTAAGTCCGCTTTGTTAATGGTGAAGGTGTTAAAGTTAAAGTTTTGCTTGTGCAGCTTCAAATATCATCGTTGTTGTTTTATTTATGTTGGTAGTTTCATATTATTTAAGCAATTAGATATATTATAATAATATCTAACGGACTCTCACGGTTTCAAACGCGTTAAATTCGTAGCAAAATAATTTCCCTTTCCATTAACAGTGAAGATTTTATCTTATCTACACATATAATCCACTCTATCTTTAAAAAAAACTGCATCGAAATCCGTTCAGTTATTTTTAAGATCTAAGCAAATAAATATGGTCGCGGTCTGAAAGTGTTTACCACTTTTTAGGATTCCGTAGTCCGACAAGGAACCCTTATGAGATCGTTCAGTCCGTCCTAGTCTGTCACAGCAGAATATCTTCTACGTTTATGGACTGATTTGCATGTAACTTGGTTTGAGGATACTTCACATATAGATCTCATTTTTAAAAATTCGAAAAATTAAAATCATCCCTTTTTAAGGGTACCTCCCTATACATGTAAAGAAAGGGTATATTATTTTTTTGAGTGCAACTCCCGTGTGTGGGGTATCGTTGAAAAGGAGTATAGTTTCCATAACAACACTTTTTTATCAGCTTTACCATTTGCGAGTTATTTCAATAAGATCCGAATTCGAAAGCGCTTTAACAAATTACTTGTTACCTTTTAAAATGTATTTATCTATTCGAGCATAAAAAAAAGCTTTTTGATCACTTTTTCGCTTTAGAAATATTTTTATTTATTCGTTAAAATGACAGATATGAAGTCAGTGTCAATCAACCTCATATAGGAATGATTGATTCTCGTTACAAAATAAAAATAATCTATGGTCAATCAAATTATTATGAAATAGACATTTAGAACTTGTGCATAAAATATGTGCAAGCAATTGCGATCCTCAAGGTGGCAACCACTTTCGTGGTTACCACGACCGTACATACAGACATAGGGACAAACGCGGGAAGCTACTTTGCTTTATTTATACAATGTAGTAAGTCCGTTACTTATGGTGGCCATTGTTACTTACGTCTGTGCCACTTACCATCATCTTGAATCAGCTGTCTTGGTTTCTTTCTATAAAGACCTATTTTTATATTAGGTTTCTTTCACCTTTCAGCCTGGTTTACCAGGTCTTTCTTCCTGACTTCAGTTTTGGGATTCCCTACATCATTATGGTCTGACCACATCTTAAACATGATCTTATCTCTTGGAAAACCTCTAATGGGGTGGAAGCATGTTAAAGTTAATCTTAAGGTTTTCTGGATTCAAATAATTATACTGAACGTGCAGCTGTCTGTGCTACAAGAGCTGTGGCGTGAACGTTCCATATGAACTCATGATCTCTTCTTCTTTCACCAGGTCCGCGGCGGCAGCACCGGCGCTCCGCCACCAGCGGCGCCCGCGCTCGAGGAGAAGAGGTCCCCGTTGCAACCGCAGCAGCAGGGCCGGGCGCAACCCCAGCCAGGTATGTGGACCATCAGGTCTTTGACTTAGATATTCGCTCAGTAAGAGGTTTTTTCTCGTACTCGTGCCAGCCAGGTATGTAAATCTCTCAGATCTTTTACTAAGAGACCCTGCTGTTGAAGAACTATCCCTTTCTGTTGCTCTTGCCAGCATGAAAGTGTGAGCCAGTACGATGTTCGAGAAGAGGTCCCCGCTGCAACCGCAGACAGGTATGTGGACTTACAGAATTTCTACTCAAAAGTCCTACTCAAGACCTGTGCCTCTTGTCATGCATGCTAGCGAACGCAATGCGGCGCCCGCGCTCGAGATGAAGAGCCCTCGCTGCAGCTACAGCAGCAGGGCCGGGCGCAACACCAGCCAGGTATGTGGACCTTCAGGATTTCTTCTCAAAAGCCCTACTCAAGACCTGACCCTCTCTTTTACTTATGTCAGTCAGGATAGTTTTGGAGGATATCCTCGCTGCCAGGTATGAGGACCGTCACGTCTTTGACTTAGGGACCCTACAAAGTGTAGGTGCCGTCTGGTGTTCTGCAATCTGGTGTGCCTTCGTAGTACCTCTACGTAGTACATAAGTATGTTCTTCACACGAATAATTTCACATCCCATATCTAAACGCGCTTCCCCACGATAAGCCGTTACTCATACTCATATTCTTAGAAGCGGATGGCTGCTGGTGGTGGAAAGTCGTAGACTGGAGTCAAGCAGCATTATGGTCAGAATCTAGCAGATTTGAAATGTAGGCTTGCGACTGATCTATTTTCAATTTTGATTTCTATGGAGAGACCGATGTTTATCAGTAGACGTTCTTCGGCTGGTCAAGCATGGCGATGGTGATCATTGTGATGAATTTCTTTACAGAGCCGGTGGTGGCTGCGCCTGTTCCGAAGCCGGCCGTCGTGAAGCCGAAGACGTCAAAGATCCCTCAGAAGGTAAGATTTCATGATTATTCAATATATTATATTATTATATACTGTTGGACATAGGAAATACTTTTCAACGGATCCCTGTCCTATTCGCCAGGGATTCCCGATTTGTCCATCGACGACGATAATAGTTGTGCTATGAACTTGATCAAGCACTTGATAGATTTTAAAAAACTGATGGTTTTACGGTATTTACCAAAACTCCTTCGGACGTGTATATATTTCAACAAGTAAGATTAAACATATACATGATATGTATAAAATTAAGAAGCGAGAACATCTGCCGAGTGGTAGATTCTTAATTATGTAATGTGTTATACTATGAATATATATTTTTTAAAAAGGTGTATATTCCAGACCCAGCCAGACATAATTAACTATAGATTTTTTGATATTACAATTTTGATTCCAAAATTATGGCAAAAAAAATTACGATTTTGGATTCCAGTTCGACAATAAAAATGTCTAAAAAAGCCAAAAATGTACGTAATGTTGTACGTCCTTACAGTTTAAGCAATCGGAAATCGATAAAAATGCAAATAAATTTAAACGCAATAATGGGATATTCTTCGATGTGTGGGTGCGCTTCATAAATATGGTAATTCCTAATAATGCTGTTTACGCTAAGTGCTCGTAAGTTGAGCAGTGCATACTCGTAATCAAACTCTTATTAATTGTTTTCACTTATTTATCATCTTATAACGTTGTTGTTGAGTCAGTCAAGGGAAATGGAAGTTTCCACAACTAATAATAACAATAATAATTCATTTATTTCGGAATAAGATCATTTAAATTAAAATTACATTTCCATATCGTTGTTAGTAACAATTTTTACTTAAAATTATGTTAGTGACAATTAAATAATAATAATAATAATTAAATACTAATAATAATTCATAAATAATAATCACTTTCTATTTACTTTGTGGCTAGGTTTGACGGCCTAACGTGAACTGTCATCCAGTGTCTCACGAACGGCCCATCATACCTATCTGCAACAGTTCGTAAGATGTTCGTAATACTAATGCCTTGATCTCACGCGCCGAATGGATGGGCGAGACAGTGCATCTGACTCGGATTGGCGAGTGCTGTCTACGTAATAAATACTGTCTCGGCCGAGAATCATTTTACTGTCTCGCCCGTTCACTCGGCGTCGTTCTTCATGTGTACTCGATACACAAAGCGCGGAAAATGAGAAGCGCGGGTGGCGTGTGCGCAAGTGAAGAGGCTAAGGCTCTAGGATTCCTTTAAGTTTCGAGGCACACTAATAAAAATGTTTTCCCACCCCTGGGTTTGACTCAAATTACCGACTTAATATATTAACGGAATACTTACCGCTAAATCCAAAGACTTACTCTTACGAGTGAGTATTTGAACTAATACGTAACAGAAAAAACCGCAATGGAATACATTTTATCTCGGATATTGTTGAGACACGTAACTCGAGAACGGATCTAATCGATTATGTTTTTAATTATATTTTTATTGCATACAAATCACTTAGTTATTTATTTGTCGTGACGATTTTGAATTTCCCTAGAAAATCGGGCGATAGTTTTGAAGTAAAACCTGTATTATGCTGCCCCTGCAACTCCTAGATCTTTGACTTAACCGCTGATATTTGACCTCACTCGACTCTTGACCACAAACTATGTAATAAATAGGTTGAAACTTTGAAGTATGTCTGCGGACGTTTTGGTCGGAGTACCTGGGAGTCTTTACGTCAAGGGAGTCACAATATAACTCGTACCTAATTATCTTCGTAGCAACGGGTATGCAAAAAGCATTGCCTCCGTAAAAATAGAGACATTTTTAGTTTTAACATTATGACAATTCAATGACGATTTCTTACTGGAGTTGTATATTTTCTATTCCATCTACTTCGTTGATTACGAATAATTTGTCAGGTTTTATCTACAAATAGGTACAACATTTACTAGCTGATACGTTTCTAAGTGGTTTTTTACTGCAATAATGTAATAGTAGACACTCTCTTTTTATCTCAACTATTATCAGCTCTTTGTGAAGCAAAATCACTAGAAATTCCACAGATAAGAGTGGTGCTTTAATTAATGATATAATAATGTAAGTTCCAATGGTAATTATGGAGCGATGCTTTGTTTGAAATTTTCCATGGAAAACTGACTCCTTAATCGAAGGTGAAGCCATCGATATACAAACATGAGTCTCAATCTTGATAACAGTTTATATTCTGAAGTTAAAATCGCATTCCTGATTCGATTTACACCGTCGTCGCTTACTGTGGCACAACACTAGCCCCCAGTGCCCATCCAATCGGCGCAGCGTGCGGCCGCGCGTTCGCGCAAATTCAAACTTCGAAAACAAAATTCCATCTTTTTAAATTGTGCTCTATTTTCAAAATAGACGCGACAGTGCCAGTGTTTGTTGACGTTCCGTAACAACGATTAACCTTTTTTTTGTGTAACTGTATTTATTTATTACTCTTTTTTTCGACCACGTAAACAAGGCGTTTATCGGAATGTGCAGTTTTTATTGCTAGAATTTGTTCTGGTGACACGGATTGTGTTCGGTTGCAAGATTGATAAGTTTTTTTTTTAACTTAATTATTTTTGAAACCTCTAATTCGTTGCGTTTGTGCTTGATGAAGTGTTTTGTAATCAATTGGAAATTTAATCCTGGCTGAATGGAATGGTAGGCGTTTGGTTTTTTTTTCTCTAGAAGTATTTTTAAGCGCTGGCTAGTTGGTTATTGCGCGTTGGTTTAGAAGTCGGTTCAAGGACGCAATATAATTGATATGGGAACTGGCTACACCAACAGAATGTGAATTTCACATTGGAAGAATAGTATGGTACTTAATAGTTAACTATAATAAAGGCGTCGACGTGTTTTGAGTTTATGATAACAATTTATATGTAAACATTAATCGAACTCAAGGATAAACAAGAAAATATGAACGTGGCAGGAACTTTAAACTAGTTTCGCTTCTACAATTAAATTAGACCTAAATAAAACAGAAATATAAATTGCGTGGAATATAATTTTCTAAAACCAAAAGGCGGGTTATTTCTTGAGTACACCGATCCTCGGGCTCCATAAGGTATCACGATGAACTCACTTAAAAGTCATCTTCGGGGAACTCAGGAAATAGCCTCAAAAAGTCCACAAACTTCGATTTATTATTATAATAATAGAACAATAACCTTATTTGTTTCTTCGATCAACGCGAACAGTAGGCATTGAAATGATACACTTTTTTACGGATCATTTCGCGATTTATTTACATTTTTTTAACCTGACATTTTGGACCCGTTTCAGCGTCCGTGGTGACAGGTAGACTAAGGTGTTAGTTGTCATTACATAGTTATAAAATAAAATGTAAATAAATCGCGAAATAATACGTTAAAAAGTGTATCATTTCAACAATAACCTTGTTTATAATAGAACAATAGCTCGACCGAAAAACTTCCAACAGCGTCGTAGGGACACAGCTGTAATGTCAAGGAGAAAATGTTACGACGTAATATTGACACGTCTGTTCATACCAAGCCACCCTAATTTTGGTGTAACGGTCGGGGTATAAGTTTAAATTGTTGATGTGAATTGTGCTAAGTACACTAAGGGTGCGAATAGGATAGGAATATGAACATGAATCATGTAAGTGAGAGAGGCAAAGCATATTGACACCCGCAGGAATAACATTGAGTATGTGATGTTGCCAAATCTCTTGCTATAAAAAAATATATATAGTGATTTTTTATTTTCTGTTGTTCAAGTGCTTAGAAATTTTAATAGTACCCACTTTCTAAGCACTTTACAACATGGAAAAAATACAAAAAATGAAAAAAAAACCCTTAATACGAGCCAGGAAATAAACCGATGAGCTTCAACAGCTGGACGGGGATTTCAACCATAATTAAGAAACACCGTTAAATTATCTTTCGAATAATAAAAAAATGGTTGCCTGTAAAGTCGGTTTTACGGGCGAAGATTTTACGTGACACCGATCATGTTTGAGTGGGAGAGAAACGCAAGGCATTCGCCGGTCCGGCGGGCCTCTCTCTCGTTCGGTGACCCATCGTAACAGACGTGAGCGGGCGTTACACTTTTTCATGAGTGACTCCGAGCCACAACCTAATTTAAGACGTTGTCACGTCAAAACTGCTTTAAATTCGGTTCATCCGTTCGGGAGCTACGATGCCACAATAAACACACACAAAACACACATATACACACACTTACAGACATATGATTTAACTTATAATACCCATCTTGTCGGAGGTTAATAAATACGTGAAAGGAGTAATATTTAGGCACAGACTTATTTTTTATTATTTTTATGTATGCACATACTTAAGTTACGTTACATTTTATTGTTGTACACACAATAGTATATGCGTCAAGAGAATTTGTATACAACTGTAAAGATCTGCATAGAACCAGCATTGTTTTCATTCGGCCTTTGATATATTACACTTTGGATGTTGCATAAAGTAAACAAATCGAAATTAAACGCTGCGGCGTCTTATTCGTTTGCAATACGGACGATTTTGCGATAAAAAAAGGTTAGTGTCATTTGTACACTAGAACTGCACCTCACTTTGGTAAGCTTTCTGAAGCTGCCATTAAATTCCGACACTACTTTTCATAATATTTATTTCAGTAGTCATCAGGGATAATGTTTATTCTACATCATTCTACTGGTAAAATATATTTTTTTATCGGTTCAGTAGTTTTGGACTCTATTCCAATAAAACAAACAAATCTTTCCTCTTTATGAGTGTAGATAAATTAACGAAATCGGTTTCGCAGCTCTCGAGATTCGCGTTTAGCAATAGCAACACAGACTATATAGACTCAATCTATTATATAAAATGAATCGCTATCTATCCACCACTATGGTGTAATGGTCAAGAAGTTAAATATTAACCAAGAGGTCGCGGGTTTGATCCCCGCACTGTACAAACATTATTTTGTGTGCATAAACATATCTGTTTGTACTGGTGTGGGTATTATATGTATTTATTTAAGTTTATTTGTACCTAATACCACTGTTGATTTTGATATCTGTAACACAAGTGCTTAAGCTACTTACCACGGATTCAGATTAATGTATGTGATGTTGTTGTATTATTTACTTATAGTATAGACTGGCGGACCCCGCAGACATTGTCCTGTTTTAGGCTTCATTTTTGCATAGGTTTTTACTCGTATATCTTCTGGGTGTTATTAGTCCGTCAAATGTCATGACAGTGGTGTCCACAAACAATAAGGTCGTGCCCACGACGTCTGACGTGCTTGTGAAGAATCGTGATCGTCTTACTGTATCAACTATGATTGTGAGATGAAGCCGCAAAAACTGTACCATTTTCCTTAATGAAAATCTATGCTATGTAACTTTATGAGTGCAAAAAATCTCATATTAAGACTAAGTTTTCGAATGCTAGTCATTATGCCGTGATAGACACTAGCCGTCAGGAAAATCGACATACCCGTGTTTGCAATGTAACTATCACGATTTTTAGGAGTTACCTAATTTAGGTATTAAATACTAACATAGGTATAAGTCTTTTTGTGCTACTAACTTTAATGGATCTCAGTTGTCCGATAAATAAAGATTTTTATTTTATTTATCTCGTGAGTGCCTCGTTGGTTTAATGGCGAATTATCTGCCTTACATCCGAGAGGTCCTGGATTCAAATACCCAGGTTGAGCTGAGATTTTGTGCTTTATTCATAAAAATCGGATAAAAAAAAAGGCAAAAGAGACTCAAAGATTCTGTTCGGCTTAGTTTAGGTCAAACATCTTTGAACAACCAAGGTCATATCTTCCTCATAACAACAGTTTAAGTGCGAGCTACAGACTACTAAACCAGTTGTTGTGGTAGCAACTCCTACTAGGGGCAAATGTTTGTGAAGTATTTCTATTTGTTATCCTAGTCTCCATAGCACAAGCAAAACGTCCCGCGACAAGCGAAAAAAACAGCGGCACCTGATGCAGTTTAAATAAAGTCTATCTTGCAATGCGTTGACGACCGGTCATCTAATTTCCGTATGATGACGTAAACAAGCCATCAGCTGTATGAATTATTTTTATTAAGAGTTAATGGGCATTTGCCGTAGATCACTCCGAGGTCACAGTGACGATGGGTCTGCAGGGGGATTGTGGTTAGTCACGCCATTTGGTCAGAGAAGATATAAAAGACGTCTACGTCTCGTCAACATCATAATTGTATAATGAAAACTGTTTGGCTAAAGAAAGATGCTTTGTTTTATAAGCTTTATGTATTATTGGATTGCCTCGTTGGTGTAGTGGCAAAGTTTCTGCCTTACATCCGAGAGGTCCTGGGTTCGAATGCCAGGTCGAGCCAAAATTGTTTCTGAGATTTTCTGTCATTAATTTCTCAAAAACAGCTCGGAGTCTGGAAGTTGGCGGTGTTTACACCCCCGTGCCTCGAAAAGCACGTTAAGCCGTTGGTCCTGCGCCTGATCTCTCTCCGGTCATGTCGGATTGCCGTCTCACCGAACTCTGAGAGTGATGGAACAGTGAGTGCACCTGTGTATTGCGCTCACACTTGAGCACTATAATATCTCTTGCGCAGTTGGCTGATCCCTGTTGAGATTGGCCGCCGTGGTCGAAGTCGGCCCGGAGGACTATTATTATGTACTATAACACAGCTGTTTGTTTTCCTAAATAAAGAAAATAAAATGAAAAACTCTGAATGAGGCAGGAAAACAGCTGTTGAGTAGCTCAACAACAGGAGCTTCATGGCTGGACGGATTAAGAACGAAATCACCGTGATTGAATTATCTTTCGAATAAAAAAAACCGCACTGAAATCGGTCCATCCGTTAGGGAGCAACGATGTCACAGATACACACACACATAGAATAGGGGTCAAACTTATTACACCCCTCTTTTGCGTCGAGGGTTGATAATTAAAAGAGAGTTACTTTGAGAGGTGCTTCTGGCGCAGTGGTTGCAGCGCTTTGGTAGTGATACCAAATGTTAAGCAACCTAAGACGCGGTCTTGTTTGGGATGGATGACCATTCTGACCATACAAGTGACGTCTATTTACTTACTTATTTACTTTTTTACGCATTACTTATTTACGCATGATAAGCTATTTTTTTTATTTAGCCGATATCATCCCACTGCTGGGCAAAGGCCTCCACCAAATCTCTCCATCTGTCCTTGTCCATTGCCAACGTTTCCCAGTCCCGTGTTGCATTGACCAAGTCGTCTCACCATCGTTTCTTGGGTCTGCCTCTTCGGCGATAGCCGTCTGTATGCACCCATTTGGTGACGACTCGGGCCCACCTCTCTGGATGCATCCTGCAGATATGACCCGCCCACTCCCATTTAAATTTCGCGGTTTTGTTGCCCACATCAGCGATACCGGTCCTGGAGCGGATGGTAGTATTTCGAATCCTATCAATCCGCTTTATACTGAATATACTCCGCTCCATGGCCCTTTGGCAAACCTTGAGTTTTTGCTTTTGACTTTCAGTCAATGGCCAGGTATTGGTACCGGTTAATATCGATAGATATTAGTCGTTAAGCCTAGTCAGAGGCCCTCTGGGGGCGTATAACATCTGACAGTAAGGTTGGTCACTCACCTTACAAACACCCCTCCACCAATCGGCACTGAGTCCGTGAGTATGGCTCGGACCACCTCATAGTTGAGGTGAGGCCTGTGCCCAGCAGTGGGACGTATATAGGCTTGGATGAGATACTTTGAGACAGAACTTTGTTAAAACACCACTGGCCTATTCTATTGAAGATAAATTGTTTGTTATTGCGTTTAACACTATAATGAAGCCGAAATACCTTAGACAGTTTGGTCGGTTGCCAGTTCTAAAAATGTTTAACGTTGTATTGTATACTGTTGTGTTGCCAGACCTGTGTAGTTTATTATAACCATTTGTGATATAATTAGATTTCGAGCTCTAACGGTTAAAAGGCTATGTAACTAAACTATGTTTGACTACCATTTCAAAAAATGTTGCTATAAACCTTTGAACTTGATTCCATAAATAAATAATTCACTTAAATGTTGTTGCATGTTAGTCTTCTTTACATTCACGTTATGCAGTGAAAACACGTTTTAGGATTATTTTCATGTGCTGAACTGTTAACTATGTAATTCTTGATTAAGACTTGATGTAATCTGTTGTGTTCTCCAATAAATAAAATAAAAAAATACTAAAATTCGATACTCATGTTTGAACTCCAATTTTAGTTTGTTTAAATTCGAACTGGGGCTCCCTGTTCACTAGCAGTTGTGTCATTAAAAAAGAAAAATGGAACAAACACTATGATTGTAAGCGCTGCTGTTTAGTAGAAAAATAAATGCGAAAGTATCTCTGTCTGTCTGTCTGTTACTCAATCACGTATAAACTACTGAACCAATTTGCATGAACTTTGGTATGGAGGTATTTTAATACCCGAAAAAGGACATAAGATACTTTTTACCGCGGAAAAGTAACGCATTCCCATGGGAAAATTCAGGCGGGCCGATCGCTTTTTTAATATATGAAAATGAAGTGCTGTTCGTTAGTCTCACTAAAACTCGAGAACGGCTGAACCGATTTCAATAATTCTAGCTTTGAAATATTTGTGGGACATCAGGTAAGGTGTAAATAATGAGAAAATATTGACAAATTGCGAAAGCAGCGGGCAGGACAGCATCTGCCGGGTCCACTAGTATTTTATAATATTGGATATAGTGCACACGGCTACACGTTTAATTAATCACACAATTTAAAGCTAACAACGTAAAAGGGTGAATTTGCAAAAAAAAAAATGAGTAGCTTGATTTAGCGTAGACTGTACCCTCAAAAGTATGGTAACATCTGCATTAGTGGCGAAGACTACCCTATCACACTATATATATAGCTGGAAGTCCAGCTCTAGTTTTTTGTCAGGTGGTTACAGTTGGATGTATTTGGGTCCTAGCGGTGGCATCGTTTAGTGGAAATTTAAAGCAAAATCCTCTTTTCAACTGTACTCGAAGGTCATCAAAAGCTTATATAAAATACTAGCTGACCCGGCAACCGTTGTTTTGCCATTTAATTTTTTTTTATCACTTAGAGGTATGAAAAATAGATGTTGGCCTATTCTCAGACCTACTCAATATGCTCACAAAATTTCATGAGAATCGGTCAAGCCGTTTCGGAGGAGTATGGCAACGAAAACTGTGACACGAGAATATTATATATTAGAAAATAGATGTTGGCCTATTCTCAGACCTACTCAATATGCTCACAAAATTTCATGAGAATCGGTCAAGCCGTTTTGGAGGAGTATGGCAACGAAAATTGTGACACGAGAATTTTATATATTAGATTAAATACCACAAACAGCGTAGTACACAACTTATATCTGTAACACCTGACACAAATGACCCACTAATTCGTCGGCTAGCTGTGACATTAAAAGTTGCAACATTTCAGAATTATAAAAGCTGTTTAACTGGTTTTATAAAGGTCACAATAACGAATCGTTAAGCTCTGATCGATATCATAAGTCTCTATCTTAATGAGTGTATTTCTTCTGTTAGATGGGCCGGTTGATCCACACAGGGCCGGGGTTCGAAACCTTTTTTCAAACTAAACTAAATTAAATAAAAACATGGCAGCCAGACATGTTCATGCACATAAATGTTTGTACAATGCGGGGATCGAACCTGCGACCTCTTGATTAATAATAGTCCTCCTGGCCGATTTCGACCACGGCGGCCAATCTCAACAGAGATCAGCCAATTACGCAGGAGATATTATAGTGCACAAGTGTCAGCGCAATACACAGGTGCACTCACTGTTCCATCACCCTCAAAGTTCGGTGAGACGGCAATCCGACATGACCGGAGAGAGATCAGGCGCAGGACCAACGGCTTAACGTGCTTTCCGAGGCACGGGGGTGTAACACCGCCAACTTCCCGACTCCGAGCTGTTTTTGAGAAATTCATTGCAGAAAATCTCAGAAACAATTTTTGGCTCGACCTGGGATTCGAACCCAGGACCTCTCGGATGTAAGGCAGAAACTTTGCCACTACACCAACGAGGCAGTCGTTGGTTAATAGTCAACTTCTTGATCCTTACACTAAAGAGGTCGTCAATATAAATATTTCGAAGATTTTTTTATGGATTTCTCAAAAATTCCACCAAAAAAGTTATCTTTTCAATCTCAAATAGATCATGTAAATGCCATTGAGGTAATATGTAGCCTTAATTTTGCCGTGAAATAAGAGTTCGTGTTGACATTTATGCAATTATGGCGTTTGTGTACGAGAAAATTACCTACTAGTGAATGTTGTCATGTGTGCAATATTAAATTGCAAAGCATATCTGCAAGCATTAAGGTTAGTTTATCAGTTTAAGTGTTACAACTAACAAATAGAGTTTGATAACATTCGATATGTTAGACTTTTTTTTGTTATACAACAACATCACATACATTGATCTCTTTGGTCAGTAGCTTAAGCACTTGTGTTACAGATATCAGAATCCAAAGTGGTATTACAAATAAACTTAAATAAATACATATTACACCCAGACCAGTACAAATAGACACGTACAGGCACACAAATGTTTTTACAATGCGGAGATCGAACTTGCGACCTTTTGGTTAATAGTCAAATTCTTGATCATTACACCAAAGAGGTCGTCTTAAACTTTTAGAGCCAGTTCATGTTTACACAAATGAACAACTCGATAAACACTGCGGCACCTTATCCACTTGTAATAAGAGCGGTTTTTCAATTAATGGTACAAAATTTGCCTCTCGCTTTCAATGATATTTTGACGAATTTAAAACTATTTTTTTTCATAAAGAGCTATCCGGACTTTTGGACACAATCTCACCTAATGGTAAGTGACGATGTGTCTCACTCTTTTTTCGAAAGGTCTCGGTTAAAATAAAGTAATTAATAGTAGGAGGAACACATCTGCGTAGTTATAATAACGAATATGAGTATAATAAGGCCTATCTATTTAAGGATGTTTTCCGACTGTTGCTTTATTCAAAAAAAGTGATCCAATGATACCATTATTTGAGTTTTTAGGTTGGCAACACCTGACCCAGATAGTCGTAGATAAAGGATCAAGGCATATCGGATGCAAGCTACCAACACACAATGGTTAAACTATTGTGAGAAATCTGCCATGGGAATTGGTGTGTTCCCATTCATATTGTATCGAATATACTGTTATACTATTCACAACACGGGAATATGGTGTTCAATGAGTTGAATGAATAGTTGTGCAATATGAAAATTACTAAGCAAAAATTTTTTTGTTGAAGTTTGATAGCACAGTGTTACACTTGTTATAACTTTACCTTTTATCTAAATATGTGGGTTTCGGTAGAGTTTGATAGGTAGATTTCTCTATACCTACATGTCGGACTGATTTGAGTTTTGACGACCACTTTGGTGTAATGGACAAGACGTTGACTATTAACCAAGAGGTCGCGGATTCGATCTCCGCACTGTACAAACATTTGTGTGCATGAACATGTCTGTTTGTACTGATCTGGCTGTTTTCTATGTATGATATGTATTTATTTACAAAAAGTATTTAAGTATGTTTATCCGTTGTCTAGTACCCATAACACAAGCTTCGTAGCTTAATTTGGGACTAGAAAATTGGTGTGATTGTTGTGAAATATTTATTTTTATTTATTTATTTATTTAAGTTTATTAGTAATACCACTGTTGATTCTAATATCTGTAACACAAGTGCTTGCTACTTACCACGGAGTCAGATCAATGTATTTGAGGTTGTTGTATATTTATTTATTTAAGTTTATTAGTAATACCACTGTTGATTCTAATATCTGTAACACAAGTGCTTGCTACTTACCACGGAGTCAGATCAATGTATTTGAGGTTGTTGTATATTTATTTATTTATTTATTGCCGTCTCACCACAGGCCGTGTGTTTCTCTATTTTCGAGTCTACTATAGTTGTATATGTATAAGATTAAGTAGATGCATTAAAGTTTAGTCCTGTATATCTTATTTGGATCGTAAAAATTGTGTTTTGCATTATCCGTATTTTGCTGAAATTCCCCCTTTCCTGTTCCTTTAACTGAAGGTTGTCTTGAAGCGATCGCTATAAGCGATAAGACCGCCTAAATTGTACATCTTTAATTGGTTAACTTGTCTGTAATTTTGTTTTGTGTTGTACACTAAAGTTTTAATCTATATATCTCCCTATCTACACTCGAATTTACGCGGATAGTATGGGCGTATACAATGTACTATGGGCCTATATTTAATTGTTAGTCTGTTGCCTAAATCGTAATAATAATAATAGTTCTCCTGGCCGATTTCGACCACGGCGGCCAATCTCAACAGAGATCAGCCATCTACGCAGGATATATTATAGTGCACAAGTGTGAGCGCAATACACAGGTGCACTCACTGTTCGCTCACGCTCAATGTTCGGTGAGACGGCAATCCGACAATTTTGAGAAATTGTTGCCTAAAACAACAATATAAATGAAATAAAAACGTTACTAAACTTAATCAAAGAAATATTTCCTTATATGATTTTGTCGCCATAATTTTGTCTAATTAGTCATGGCCCATGGGAGTTTGAAGGTTTTACCTTGATTTGTGTAATACATAGTAACAAGTTTTACATTGAATTGATGGCCGTGAAATCGTATGGATTGTTATTTTATTATATATATTTCTCGCAAATATTGTATTATTACAATTTCATGGTAGTTTATGCGTTTATTTCCAATTTCTTGTACAGTAGGCGCCACATATGAATTTATTCTCATCTCATACATTTTCATGACATACAGTTTCACCAAAAAAACCGGTCAAGTGCGAGTTGGACTCGCGCACCGAGGGTTCCGTACAAACCTGTAGGTATATAAGTAAAAGTTCACCCATCACGGGTATTACAGACTTAAGTATTATAAGTACGCGTTCATGAGATAAGGAGTAGTAACTTTGAAATTTTCAAAATTGTCAAAAATATTTTTCAAAAATATTTTTTTTTATATGATGAAACTGAAAATTTACGGTTTTCGTAATTTTTCCTATATTCTGTACTATAAGACGTGACTTCGTACTAAATTTCAAGATTCTAAGTTTGAGGGAAGTACCCTGTAGGTTCAAATTCAAATTATTTTTTTTTTTTGATTCCCGTGCGAGTTTCGAAAATTTGCGGCTTAAATGGCTGTATCTTTTGATTGCGTTGGCTTAGAAGGTTGATTTTTCTACAGCTTCCAGGGACAGTAGACCTAAGTATCATATAGAAATTTCAGTTTGATACCTCCACGCGTTCCTGAGAATAACGGTCTTGACAGACGGATGGACGGACGAACGGACGGAAAACAAAGTGATCTTATAAGGGTTCCGTTTTTTTCGTTTGAGGTACGGAACCCTAAAAATAACAAAAACTGTGTTTAAAACTTGTTTACAATATGTCCTAACGATTTGAATTGTATGTTATCATTAGGTATCTTCGTTTGTCTTTATAATATTGTCGTTAAGCTTACAGTGACTGTGTTATATTTAAAATACAGATTAAACACCGTATTATTTGTTTGTGGTAAGGTTGATAGAGAGACATCACTAATCACACTGATATATATCATAAACGTGAAAGTTTCTTTGTTTGGATGTGTGTCCGTCAATGAAGCTAAAACTACTAAACGGATTTTGATGAAATTTGGTATTCAAATAATGAGTTGACTTAGGTGATCGAGGTCATCAACTCGTCAAGTAGTATATTACATAATCAAGCAAAATAGTTTTCCACGTCAGTTCCTATGTCTATTTGTATGTGTGCTTAGATCTTCATCAATGGATTTTGATACATATTTTTAAAAATAGATTTTTTCAAACCTTTTTTTTTTTAATACGCTCCTGCATAATCGATGCACTTTTGCATTTGTATAAAACAGCTTTCAAAACATGAAAAATTGGTCTCGAAAAATGTACGCCTAAATTCATTAACTGCGTCATTTGGGTAGTTGATACTTCGCACATCTTTTTTGCTCGAATTTCTCAAACCAATTGAAATGATACAGTTTTTACGGATTATTTCGCGATTTATTTACATTTTGTTTTAACCTGACGTTTCGGGCCCTTTTCAGCGTCCGTGGTCACAGGTAGAGTCTACCTGTGAAAAAAGTGTATCATTTCAATGTCTACTGTTCTCAAACCAAGTTTTGTTTTACTCGAATGTCTATTATTTTCGGCCAATATTTATAATCAAGTAAAAAAGGTTTAATCGGTAGTAAAAAAGTATGGTAAAAGCAGGTTTCTCAATAGAAACTTTTCGAACAGCCCTCGTATATAAATATCCAGACATATAGATTTATGTGATAAAACTGATCAATTAGTAAATAGGAAATGTTGTAACTGGAACTAATCATTACTACTGGTTGAGGTTCTTTCCCTACGCCTGAGCATTAAATGTGACTCACTGTAATTTATGTTATTATGTATAACAATGGTTACAATACAATATTATATACGCCAGCAATAGTAAAAAAACATTCACTATAAAATGGCAAAGTTTATTAAACGCAAAATTTATTTAGTTTGTGACGTTCCGTACCTTCGGGATAGACAAAACTAAGTTAATTTTATACTTTACTAGCTGTCCCGGCAAACGTTGTTATGCCATATAAATTATTGTCACTAAGGTGTATGAAAAATAGATGTTGGCCGATTCTCAGACCTACTCAATATGCTCACAAAATTTCATGAGAATCGGTCAAGCCGTTTCGGAGGAGTATGGCAACGAAAACTGTGACACGAGAATTTTATATATTAGATTATTAGTGACTAGGATAACGGATAGTAATACTTAAATACATTCATAAACACCCATGGTCCATGACCATTGTACAAAAAGAAAAAATCGTGGAAATATTTTCATATCTCAAATAGATAGTTATTATTTTTCCAGATCTCATATAGTTACTCGTATAATTCCATGTATAGTGGCATCATCTAATAACCAGGGGTTGCCTTTTCCATGACAGCCTCAGGATGGATGGATGCAACATCAAAGAACTTTAATGAAAAAACATTCATTTCTATAATGTTTGTTCATGAAATAGAGCTAACAATCTTTCTTTTAGGAAACTTTTTTTTTTCAGCAATAAGAAAGTATAAGTAGTTTTAATATGGAAGGAAAGCTGATCTTTCAAATCACTAAGCTCAAATAGCAAGGGGTAAGAGCTCTTAGGGCAAAGAACTGATGGCAAGTGGGGTAAAAAATTCCAGATTAGAGGCCATTTGACCTCAGGCAAGAAGATGCAATAACTAACTCATGCCCCTGTATCAAACTGTATTCAGGTCGCTTGTAACTAGTCTATCTCTATCTAGAAGGCCTTGATGGTGATGATGATGAGTAAGAGTGCTTGAGGGTGACCTGGGTTACGGGGCTTACATTAATCCCTTTTTTATCCCCTTCAAGGTAGTATATGTATATCAAAATCCATTCTTAGCGGATGCCTATGTCATAAATAACATCTACCCGCAATACCAAATTTAAGCCCGATCCGTCCAGTGGTTTGGGCTGTGCGTTGATAGATCACTATGTCAGTCAGTCATCTTTGGGTTTTAAGATAACATATGATAAAGATAAATATACACCAACATCACATGTATAGATCTGACTCCGTGGTAAGTAGCTTAAGCACTTGTGTTACAGATATCAGAATCAACAGTGGTACTAGAAATGAACTTAAATAAATACATATAACACCCAGACCAGTACAAACAGACATGTCCATGCACTTAAATGTTTGTACAGTGCGGGGATAGAACCCGCGACCTCTTGGTTAATAGTCAAATTCTTAACTATTTCACCAAAGTGGTCGTCAAATCATGATCACGATGTCATGTCAAGATGTATGAATCTCATCTATGACAGACTGAAAACACCTTACTGTAACGTGTGACTTACAATAAATATTATGATTATGATAAACAGCTTTAACCTCCTTTTTTCCGATATTGTATAGCCTCTTGACTTTTTAAGTGGATTTGAAAGATTTATACAAACTGAAACTGAAAATGTATCCAAAATGTGTGCAATATATTCCGAATATCGATTACCGTCCACAATCGTATGAAATATCGGTCCATTGACAGGCATTCGACGCATCCTGCGTTCACTAACAATGGGTACAGACTCGGAAATAAAAAAGCCTCATTTAAAACCTTATTACAACGGCATATAACCACTGGGTGACTGTACGTGTTGACATAGTGCGGATGCCGCTGTATTGTCAGCGCTTGCGCACAAAGAAACGGCGTTTTAAAAACATTGCGTGCGCGTCTTGTACAATACTATTTTATATTTCTGCCTCGGTATTGCAGGGCTTTGGCGATGTTTATTAAGGCTCGCATAGACAGTTTCAAAGTAGTCATGCGCAAGCGGGTCGCCTCTGCCTGGATCCGCATCCGAGACAGCCCCAACAGCCTACTGGCGGCGATAGGGAGTCGCTATTGCTGCCCTATCCGGAGGCACTGGAACAGCGTCCATGTTGATTCGAGACTTGCCTTAGTACATATTAAGTAGGCTATGTTTTTGTGTGATGTCCTTTTTTGGACTTACTAACGCTCGTAAGATATATTTTTCTTTAAATAAATAAATATTTCTCAACAAGCACACCAATTCTCTAGTCCCAAAGCAAGCTACGAGGCTTGTGTTATGGGTACTAGATAACGGATATACATACTTAAATACTTTTTTTTTTGTAAATAAATACATATTATAAATAGAAAACACCCAGACCAGTACAAACACACATGTTCGTGCACACTTATGCTTGTACTGTGCGGGAATCGAACCCGCGACCCTTGGTTTAGAAGTCCGACATGCGGACCACTGCACCAAGCGGTCGTCAAAATGCTAAGATAGTTGTTGAGATGAGCTGTTCGTGTGGCTACAAAGTTTTAATAATTAACTGGCTAATTTTTGACTATAGCTAGCGATCCCAGCAGACGTTGTCCTGCCCGCTATTTTATTTAATTATATCTTATATCTTTTGTATCGCTCTAACAAAAAAAAACAGGTGAGTACTTTTAAAGATCTATGCATACATACTTGCAGACATAAACGCGGGAAGCGACTTCGCTTTATACAATGTATTGATTTTCTAAAATTAAAATTACCAACCTTTTTTATACCGATACAACTTTTAGCGGTTCCAACTTAAGATATATATTTTTAATAACATAAAACACCAGGGATTACTCCCATCTTCCTGACTTTGAGCTGATCTGGCTCATTCGATGACCAAAAACCAATAATTGAGAAGCTGTCAAGACAAGATGTTTCTCTTATTTTTTTTTAAAGTCATTCCGTTAGATTCTTTGGAGTGAAATGTACCAAACACGGGCGCAATGCCAAGTCCTCCCAAATGGCTAGCTTGCGAAATAAATAGAAAAGTTAAATGAAATTGCCGAGTACAAGATAGTATAGCACTATAGTCTCGACGGAATTATGTTAAGAGATTCTTGTCTTAATTGTTATAAGATGAAGAGTGTTTTCAGAGCTTTGCAAGGTCGACGTTCTGAAATATGAATATGACAAATAAAACCATTATGATTTGGCTGCGCTGGCTTTCTGCGTCTAAAAAATTTTCTGTTTTATTGTCGTTACAATGGCTATTTTATTCGGATAACTTACCTCTGAAAGAAAATTGCTTCCGAAAAAGTCAACGGTGCCATAATAACAGGCTAAATGACACCACCAATCGTTGACATACTCTTTATCATCTGTCAAAACGATCTACTTCCATAGACTTGGTATGGGAATACTATAATTTTGACGTCATAATTTAGTATCAAAAATCGAAGTCAATTGACTGAATATTTATTTAATTCTATGTAAATAAAAAAGAGCTTCTACAGTTTTTTGGAAATAAATTAGTTTTACTAGCTTCATTGCGGTTATATTTTTAAAACACCATGGTCTTGAAAATATTTACGATAGGTGTCATTATGCTTATTTTAGAGACACAGTTAAGATAACAGTTATGTAATTTTAAAGTGTCGACAACGTAATGGTGAATAGATAATTAAATTTTATTCTTCGATTACTCTAACTAAGGTTAGAGTGTAAACATGCTTACTTATGAACAAAATGACACCAGCTTTGGTAGCTAGTTAGTAAACCCATCAGAAGTCACCATAGTAATTGATTTTGATTTAATTTTGTGATAAGAGTACCGACCTAACCTAATAATTTTCACATACTTGTCAAGTCCTGGTCAAGTCTGAAAATCCCATAAAAACATTTCAACATTTGAAGTGAGAAGGACCAGCTGCTAAGATATAAATAGTAAGATATCGATAGAATATGCTAATTCGCCAGCCATACATCGTACCCACAATCACACATACACCGGTAACACATTAACATATATAGATGATAGCAGTGTGACCTTCACCTTACTTCGGCTATTTCGGAGAAATACGTCTAAGTGAGATAGCAACCGAGTGTGAGACAGTTATCATATCGGTCACCTTAAAAAAACTGTCATGTGTAAATTTTACAATTTGCAGATATGCGAATCAAGATGTCATTCATTTATCTGGTTTACAAGTGGGGATAGGCTCTACTACTACTATCACGTTTCATCATTCAAAAATATTAAGTTACGTTATAGATGGGAATGTTACTTAACTTTTATTTCAAAACTATGTAATGACAACTAACACCTCCCCTGTGACCACGGATGCTGAAAAGGGCTCCACCGAAAAGTCAGGTTAAAATAAATTGTAAATAAATCGCGTAATAATCAGTATAAATTGTGTAATTTCAATGTCAGAAGACAACAATATGGTACTAAAATTTACCAAAAAATACTGCAGGATTTGATATTGAGGCGTTCTTGCATTAAAAAAATATTATTTTTTCCAGACTTTTGCCTTTAAACAACCTTAGTCTTACCTTTACACATTAATTGAACGTGTATATCGTACGCTTGTCGCCATGCGAATAAATTACATTTTCCCAAGAATTCGTATTGCATTTTACCTGTTTGTCAATTAAAGCGCAAAAAAAAATCGTGCACATCGAGCTAAACACTGCGGTATCTTAGTCACTTGTAATAAGGGCGTTTTTGCAACATAAAAAATGAGTAATAATGTGCTGTTTTCTGTACGTTTTTCCGCCATCTACATATTGTTTGAACGCCTATGCAAATTAGTTGTGTTGTGTAACGTGGCCTTGGTACGTCATATTGATAATAAAAGATTATATATGTTACTAGCGCACCCGGCAGACGTCATCCTGCCCGCTGTTTTAGCTAATTAAAAAATTCACCATTCAAACCTTCCCTGAGGGGTGAGCACGAACAAATATCGTAACGTATTCGTAGCGTTAACCGATCGTTAACTTGTCAATTTGTATGGGGAAACTGTCAGTTTTTGACGTTTGTACGACACGAATACGTTACGATCATGTCACGAACATGATCGTTACTCACCCCCACTGGACTTCTACAAATATTTCGAGACTAAAATTAGTCAAATCGGTTCAGCCGTTCTCGAGTTTTAGCGAGACTAACGAACAGCAATAAATATATATATTTATATACATATATACAGGGTGGCGACCACAATACGACAATTGACTTTCTGTCTGTTACGTTTTTATGCCTAAACTACAGAACAGATCTCGATGAAAATTAATACACATTCAGAATGGTGACGACTTTGTATATTCATATATTCACCCAAATTTGTTCAGGCGTGAAAGCGTAACAGACGAAAATCTAATTGTCATGTTATGTCCGCCAACCTGTATATTATATATACACTTGTCGTGGTGTAAAAATTCTGTGTCAGTAGTTTATCGCGTAAAAAGTACTTGTGGCTCACTTGGTACAGCTCTTTGGTAGTGATACTAAAGTTATGCAGCAACCTCCTTAGACGCGGTCGTGTTTGGGATGGGTGACCATTCGGACCACTTAAGTGACGTCTATTTACAAGCATCTTCGTGCTTAGGCACGTTTAGCTGTCTGTCCCGGTGTTAATGTCAGTAAATTTTTGTCACACTTATTCTCATCCACCATTTTGATATCAGTACTTAAATTAATTGTTTACGTAATCATTTATAACCTACAAATCTACAAAAATGTATCCTTTTCCAAAAGCAAGTAAATATTGATTTCATTTAATTTTACTGTAAACCCCTTATAACTGGAATAAGATGCAGAAAGAAATAGAATTTGAAACGGAGCCTAACTTTCATTTATAAAACTTTTATCGGTTGGTAACTTTATCGCACGTAATAAATAATTATGAATTTGACATTATAAATCTTTATCGCATACATTCATCCATTTAAATATGATAACTAAGATATCTGCAATTGCGCGCACGTAATGAAGCAGATTAAATTAATGTATTTGTTACATTATACCTCTATATAAAGAAAGTGAAATGTTTCATATTAATTATGTATGACAGATGAATGGTATGTGACCTTGTTTTTTTTTCAATATGACGCAGTAAAAAATGTATTATTGAAGAAATATAATTAATTTTTAGGGTTCATTCCATATTCTGTAAATAAAACAAGCATATCACTTTCTAAGTCCTTTCTACGAGAGCAACGCGATGCGATGCGACCAATACTTGTGTCCATGTCAATCGCGATTCGACAAATACACCGAGGTGGTCGTCAAATTACAATAGTCCCCCTGGCCGATTTCGACCACGGTGGTCGGCGGCCAATCTCAACAACAGATCAGCCTACTGCGCAGGAGATATTAGGTCCTTACCTATGAAATTGGCGTTTTGTATGGGAGGAACAAAAAGTCGAAATTTTTTTATATAGCATATTTATTTAATCAAAGTATGAGCCATTGTAATCTATGCACTTTTGCCATCTCATAGGTAGTTCATTGATCCCTTTACTAAAAAAACCATTCGAACGGGAATCAATAAAATCTTTGAAGGCGACTTGGACTGCCCCATCTGAGTTGAACTTTTTCCCTTGCAAGAAGTTATCCAAATTTCGAAAAAAATGGTAATCTGTTGGAGCAAGGTCCGGGGAGTACGGTGGATGCCTTAGAGGTTCCAATTGAAGTTCTTCTAATTTGCTAGCCGTCTGTTGTGCAGTGTGTGGTCTAGCGTTGTCGTGAAGCAGCAGTGGCGTAGAGCGATTGACCAGCCTTGGTTGTTTAGCAACTAGCTTTTCCATCATGGTTTGCAATTGCTGACAATAGATATCTGCCGTAATCGTCTGGCCAGATTTGAGAAAACTGTAATGAACGACACCGGCGCTAGTCCACCAAACGCTTACAAGTAACTTTTTATTGGTCAATTTTCGCTTGGAGCAGGCTTTGGCTGGCTTGCCAGGGTCCAGCCATTGCGATGAGCGCTTCCGATTATCGTAGAGAATCCACTTTTCATCACAGGTAATGATTCGATTTAAAATCCCTTCGTTATTGTGCCGGTCAAGTAATGTAACGCAGCAGTTGACGCGCGTTTGCCGGTTTGCTTCACTCAATTCGTGAGGAACCCACCTTTCAAGTTTTTTAATCTTCCCAATTTGCTTCAAGTGGATTAAAACAGTTTTATCACTAACGCCAAAGCCTGCAGCTAACTCGGACGTGGTTTGCGATGGATCCGCTTCCACAATAGCCTTCAATTCTTCATTATCAACTTGGGTCTCCGGCCGTCCACGGGGCTTGTTTTGCAGGTCGAAATTTCCAGAACGAAAACGTTGGAACCAAAAACGCACTGTGTTTTCTTTTGCGACACAACCGCCATACACATCATTAACCCTTCGAGCCGTTTCCGCAGCACTGGTGCCACGGTGGAACTCGTACTCGTAAATAACGCGATATTTCAAATTTTCCATTTTGTAAATTGAGCGATGCAAACAGAAAAAAGATAAGTAAAAAACAAATGAATGACGGTTTACGAAACACAACTACATGTGGAAATAGCTGTATAAATTTGAATATCGAATTCCTAACCAAATAGGAAAAATTTGTGATCAAAGTGGCCAGTACGACAAAACGCCAATTTCATATGTAAGGACCTAATATTATAGTGCACAAGTGTGAGCGCAATACACAGGTGCACTTACTGTTCCATCACTCTCAAAATTCGTTGAAAGAAAGATAAATTATAAATGTATTAATTTATTCATAATTATATAACATCATACATTGTAAGTAAATAAACATATTTTATTATTAAGTAAGAAGATAACACTAATTGCTTATTCCCGATAGTACGGAATCCTTTTTGCGCGACTTCAACTCACACTTGGCCGATTTTTTTCGTTAGTCGTTTGTCAAAATTTGTATTACGTATTTACACTGATGTGTATTGTTATTTTTTATTGATTCCAAAATTCAGGCAAAATATGTCACTTGCTAAATTCAAAAGATCAAACCAATGTCATAATAACGTTTAGTAAATTCGTGTATTTTAATGAAATGTTTGTTCATTTACGTAACAATATTGGTTTTGTTCACTATTGTTAATGGTCTTAACCCAAGACCTAATTATGGCAGTTGATCTTTTGGCACTTTTCCGGCTTAAAGTCTGTAAATAACAATATCCTTAACCCGCAGGTTGTCTGGAAGAGATCGCTCTAAGCAATAAGACGGCCTTTACTGTGCATCTTTTTGTGTATATTGTTTTTTTTTTCAATGTGGTGTGCTATACGAGAGTTCCTCTATCTATCCGGATCATATAAAAAAATGAGTAATGATTGAAACTTGCTAATTTGTCGTAAATCTATCTATCTTTACATAATTTTTCACCTAATTGTTATGGCTACTTAGGTGAAAGATTATATGCTTCAGCTTAGGACTGCCAAAACGATAGATTACGAAACTCGTGGCGTAACTTGAGATAAGTGTTGTAAAAAGTAATATTATAACTGCAATACATAGTGCAGTTGCATTCAGTGAGACTGTCAAGATAACACCACTTCACGTTCAATGTCGTTACAAAACGGAATAAGTGTGATTTTTGCAATAGATTTTAATATTGTTATGTCTTTTTTGTGAATTTTTGCAATAAAACAAAATACCTCACCATCATTAGCAATTAAGTTATCTTACAGGTATAAATCGTTATACAGATCTGATTATACCTTAATGTAACCCATTTCTTATTTTTTTTTTTAAACTAAAAAGGAACATTGGACATACATTTACTTTGTCGAAACAAATTCCTTAGTTTTTGAGTTAATTTAACACCCAAAGTTCATTATTGAGAAATGTGTAATCATTCTCAAGACACCCGTATTTTGCCAAACGAACTGATAGTGAATTAAATTCGCAACACGTGATATGGATACAAACTAATTTGCTGCAGCGATCCTACTGACTCTACTCACATTATGTCCAAAGAAAACAAGATTCCATATTGAAATTGAACGGCGTGACCTTGATACAAGTGAGCGGAGACCGCGCGCGAGCGAGACATCCGAAACAACTGTACTAGTTAGAGCGGGACAGGTATACCGGCGCGCGCGCGCAAACCGCAACGTGGTTACCACGCGGCGCGCCAACTGTCAACATTTTTGAGGTTATATTAACGCCATTTTGAAGACGTGTGAAGACTGTAAAGATTGCAAATAAAAATAAATTGGTAAAAAGTTCTAGTTGGAGAAGTCTAGTTTACTTTTAATTTGGTTGTGTAACATTGACATGTAAGCAATCGTTTCTATTGTTGATGAATTTGACTTGTTTGTTTTATGCAATTATTTTATTGCGTTGCGATGATTATCTCGTTTTCTGGTCACAAGAAACAATATCTTGTCAAAAAATTAGGTCATTAATTAAAAAAATTTAAGCGAAACGGCCAACCTTGGCTGATCGCGAATAATGAAAACGAACGATTTTGAATTATTTATACGCAAAACCAGTCGAAAATACTTCCTTAATTTGTAAATGTCACACTGATTTCGTTTTAATACACATATTCAGTAGGCTAGTTTCTTGTTTTTATTAAAATTTCGAATTTTCCGCGTTAGGTATTTCTGTTTATCAATGGCATTGGATACAAAACTGTTTTGAGGATAATTTGCAGTTCATTTTTTATTAAATTTTTTAGGCACCTAGAATCGATATCGCTCTATTTAAAATGTATTCATCCAGTAAATGTAGATATAGGTGTTTGTTGTTATTTTTTGAAGAAGAAGGCACATTGTTTGAAGATTTCTATTATAGCAATCCAGCTGTGCCCTGCGGTTTCACCCGCATAGAACCCGTACACACTACGTATCCCACAGGAACCGTGAAGTTCGGGATAAAAAGTATCCTATGTGTTATTCCAGGTTATTCTATGTTCCAAATTTCGGCCAAATCCGCCAAGTAGTTTTGAAGTGAAAGAGTAACAAACATACATACTTACATACAAACTTTCGCGTTTATAATATTAGGTTACATACTTACAAACAGTCGCGTTATAATATTATTAGGACCCAAATAAGGGGACCCCACTGGTTTTCAACTCCACTATGATTAAATTTACTCAACGATGAAAAACGTTTCCAATTTACCGCTCTGCATTTTTGTGCTTTAGTCATATTTTAACAATGCACCGGACCGTTTGTGTCACACAATATTTTAAAGCACTCTAGACTTACCAGCATTTTACTATAGTACCGTAGTTAAAATTAATCGTTTGTGCACTTCAAACAGGTTTACAGTTGAATTCTGTGAAATAGTGAATTTGACTGGTGATATAAAGGGTTTCTGTTTAAAAGTATATTAGTCGTGACAAATCATATGATATTGTAATTAAGTAGCTGAATAACTCTTAACATAAAAGTGGTCTATTAACAAGATACTGTGGTTTTAACTGTGCGTAGAAGGGAAATAAAATATTCGAAAAAGTGACATTGACTATTGACATAGTGACTTTAACTATTGGTCGTAGTGACGTCGACTATTGGTCCTGCGAATCCGACTATTGCTCCTACGAATTCGGCTATTGGCAGTGAAGTGAAATTGTCCGCTGCGAATTTGGTTATTGGCAGTGAACTTGACTATTCGGATACTTAAATAGTGAAGTGAACTATTGATCAAATTATGTCAGCACAATAGTCAGTGCCGCTCAGGACATGACTGCTGGCGTGTCGGCGCGACGGAAGAAGGTCAGGCGCAGCTGGGCCAGGATCGAGCATGATGGACAGGTAATTCAGGAATGTTGATGGTAATTTGGTGTAGTGAATACGTTTGAGGGAATATGGAAACGTCATCAAGATCAACTATATTTTATGTAGTATTCAAATGATACACTCTTTACGGATTATTTCGCGATTTATTGATATTTTATTTTATCCTGACGTTTCTGACCCTTTTTAGCATTCGTGGTCACAGTGTATCATTCTAATGTCTAGTGTTTGCGTTAATAGGAGACAACAATATATTAACTATTAGTATATTAAGAGGATTCAATAGTGTCATGCCACAAAAAAAAATCATTGTTTATTCCATCTAGTATGGAAATCCTAATAAATAAAAAATATGTACCTATATACAGTCTTTCAAAAATACAAATAGTGTTTTAGATTTGTCTAAATATGCTCTAGCATTCTATAGATCGTAGCCAATTAAATGATTAAACTAATGGCATAAATCTAATGGAGATAATTTTCATTGGTAATTTTAAACGATATCTTATCATTTAGGGTAAGACTTACTGCTGCTATTCTGTTTTTAAGACTGTATGGAACACGCAGTCAACCAAATCACATTTAGAGTTTTGTTTTTAAAAAGATCAATGAACAAGGAATCATTTTAATTTGTGACACTCAGACCAAGAAGTATCTGATTTTTTTTCCAAATTCCGAATAAATTCCAATAGAACACAGTTAATTTTTTCAAATATTTTTATTTGAGGTGAGCTTATGGTACTTCTGATGCGAATTTTTTTAAATGATCTTTGTAATTGGCAATGAAATTTAAAATGCCTTAGCATCACTCTCTGAACTTGTACGTAGGTAATAAATACAGTATGTCCGGACATGACATACCGATATTTGAAGGGGCTGTTCTCCAGGTATTTTTATCGACAATTCAACCCCTCTACAGTCCCCTACCTCACCCCCCTCAAAATGGCCGCCATTTTAATCTTTACTTAACAATTCTGATAGTGAATTTATGAAAATTGCAATAACTTCGAAAGTGAGTGTCATAAAATACTAAATTTGGTTTTATTTGAACAATAACAAGTTGTTCTAGGGACCACTAAACAAATTTAATTGATAAGAGTGATGAAACATACTTTAAAAAATTCGAAAACCGCAAAAAAACATAAAAAATTCCGAAAAAAAATTACATTTCTGCACATAATTAAAAAACTAGCCCCTTATGATGGTATTTTTTTATTTTATTTCAATGGTTAGTTATGTTAGCTACAAAATGACACCAAATTTGTAAGTAATAAGTAATCCGCTTTAAGAAAAAAAATTCGGCGCCGTTCCACGAAAGACATTATCATAAGAACTGTTAAGTGCTTATTATGTAACGGCGGCCATTTTGAACAGTTTTCAATTTAATTTTTAGTTAGTTTAGATACATAATTTGTTTATGAATGATTTTTAATAAATGATTGTTAATTTTAAATCAAAATTTAAAAATAATGCCATATTACTTTCATTTCGACCTATGTCAGAGTTTTAATAATGTTTTTTTTTTCTTAAAGCGGATTACTTATTACTTACAAATTTGGTGTCATTTTGTAGCTAACATAACTAACCATTGAAATAAAATAAAAAAATACCATCATAAGGGGCTAGTTTTTTAATTATGTGCAGAAATGTAATTTTTTTTCGGAATTTTTTATGTTTTTTTGCGGTTTTCGAATTTTTTAAAGTATGTTTCATCACTCTTATCAATTAAATTTGTTTAGTGGTCCCTAGAACAACTTGTTATTGTTCAAATAAAACCAAATTTAGTATTTTATGACACTCACTTTCGAAGTTATTGCAATTTTCATAAATTCACTATCAGAATTGTTAAGTAAAGATTAAAATGGCGGCCATTTTGAGGGGGGTGAGGTAGGGGACTGTAGAGGGGTTGAATTGTCGATAAAAATACCTGGAGAATAGCCCCTTCAAATATCGGTATGTCATGTCCGGACAGATTGTATATCAATATGTTGTGTTTCGGTAAATAAATTGCTATGAATGCATATTTTTCACGTATGCCAGCATTGTCAGCAACTACAGGTGCATTCATTTATTCAAATTGAGTATTATCTGTTATTTATAGAACTACTCGTAGAATGCAATAGATATTTTACAATGCTATGATATGATCATAGCATTGTAAAATATCTATTGCTATTTTCGTTATTAGTATTTTTGGTCAAAGGTGACATCAAAGATATGTATTAATATTCTAAATATAGATTTTAATTTATCCAAAACAATACAAATATTGTTTGATTTGTTTTGGATAAATTAAAATCTATTTTCTTTTATTTTATTCTTACATAGAAATATCACTGCAACCATTAAAGCAATGCTAACGTCAGAAAAAATATTAATGGCCCGGTACGGGCACTCCTAATGGTCTCGATGCTCCTAGGAGCGCCCGCACCACGCCTGCTTTGCGCTATTTACGGTTATGTTGTGTATCTAATTTCCATTGCAAGGTATCAGTACGCATACACAATAGGCCGGCCACTTTTTACTTTACAAACCAAGCACTTCTCATCTACAGTACTGATGCGCGCTGCAAAAGAATGGAACTCTCTACCTGCGTCAGTGTTTCCCATTCAGTTACAACCTAGGAACATCTAAAGTTAGATTGAACAGGCATCTTCTCGGCTACTTGCTTCGTTGGGCTTAGACTTGGGTCAAAAGCCTATTCCAAATATAAAAATGGTACAATACTACGTATTTGAGAAAGCATTAGTGTGCCTGATACCTCTTCTTACTTAATCGTGAGGTACTTCCCAACCAACGGCCTCTCAAAGTCCACACGCCTGCTGTTTTTTTTTCATTCTTGGCAAACTTGCACAGAGTGCGCCTGCCAGTGTCGAGTCAAAAACGGGGAAACGGGGTAAAGGTAAAATTAAGGAATCGACGTTGGGAAAAGGAGATGGATCAGTAGAGGTAGGAATGGGTAATAAGGATATTTTCTTAGAAACAGCTGTTTATTGCCTTTTGATAGCATTATTAACGTAAATATCGTAAGACGACCGCTTGGTGCAGTGGTCCACACGTCGGACTTTTAAGCCAAGGGTCGCCGGTTCGATCCCCGCACAGTACAAGCATAAGTGTGCATGAACATGTGTGTTTGTACTGGTCTGGGTGTTTTCTATGTATAATATGTATTTATTTACAAAATATAGTATTTAAGTACGTTTATCCGTTGTCTAGTACCCATAACACAAGCCTCGTAGCTCAATTTGGGACTAGAGAATTGGCATGATGACACCTATCTTAAATATTTTCAAGATCATGGCGCTTAAAAAACATAGCCCCTTTGAAGTTAATACAACCAGTATATTTCCAAAAAGCTGCAGAAACCAATTTTTAAACACGCAAAACTCTATAAATATTCGGTCAATTGACTCTGATTTCTGATACATGACCGTGACGTCACTATCATGTAACATACAAAATCTATGTAGGCAGACCGTTTTGACAGATAATAAAAAGTATTTCAACGATTGGTGATGTCATATAGCCAATTGGTGTGATTGTTGTGAAATATTTATTTATTTATCCTCTCTTGTCTCCAGGCGTCAGACTTCACGGACATTGGCGATTGGCCGACGCTGACGGCGGCGGTGGCCGGCGCTCGCTGCCACTCCACCCCGCCCCCGCAGGACGGCGACTCGTCGCACCACAATGGGAACGCTGTGAGTATCTGTTGTATAGTCTGACGAGTTTGTACGTGTGACCCCCCGGTCAAAATTACAGTAGAATCCCGATTATTCGAATCCCTATTATCGGAACATTGGATTATCCGGACTCACACACAGGCGTCACAGACAGTCATAATATAGTAGTAGTCCTATTTAGACCACGGCGGCCAATCTAAACAGAGATATTATAGTGCACAAGTGTGAGCGCAATACACAGGTGCACTCACTGTTGCATCACTCTCAAAGTTCGGTGAGACGGCATTCCGACATGACCGGAGAGAGATCAGGCACAGGACCAACGGCTTAACGTGCTTTCCGAGGCACGGGGGTGTAACACCGCTAACTTCCCGACTTCGAGCTGTTTTTGGGAAATTCATGACAGAAAACATCAGAAACAATTTTGACTCGACGTAGGATTCGAATCCAGGACCTCTCGGATTTAAGGCCGAAACTACGCCATTACACCAACGAGGCAGTCAACAGACAGACAGACAGTCTGTCTGTTTCACAAAGACAGACATAACAACATATAACAATGTCATTCATTATATTTAAACCACATATATATATATATATATATATATATATATATATATATATATATATATATATATATATATATATATATATATAATATATTTATATATAATTTTAATATCGTTTTGTCTATACGACGTAGGTACATATGTCAAACTCATTACATAATATCACATTTAAACAAATATTGTTTGATTTGACTACGAAATCGATTATCCGAATTCACTGGTTTTAATTGATTCGGATAATCGGGATTCTACTGTATAATGTTTCCATATGCTGTGAAGTAGAGGTAGGACGAAATCGCTTCAAATATTGAGAGTTAATTATTCCTCTAGCGTCTGTTACCTCGTAGGAAAGTCTTAAACGATTCAGTCGTTAGGGATTGCTATTCAGCGAGCACTATTTTAGCACCAGCACCCAGCGATTTTAAGTTGTTTTGCTGTCAGACATCGCGCTTCTTATCGAATAATTAAATACACACTGCAACCCCAGATTAGCCTCAAACGAGGACATGAGACGCTACTCTCTGTCTGTTGGAGACGGGCTGCGGAAGGACACACTAGTTTCCATCATCATCATTGTCAGTCTGAGGACGTCCACTGCTAAACATAGGCCTTTCCCACAGTTTTCCACATCGACCGATCTAGTATCCATACTATACTAATATTATAAATGCGAAAGTAACTCTTGTCTGTCTGTTTGATACTCAATCACGCCTAAACTACTGAACCAATTTGTATGAAATTCGGTATGGAGATATTTTGATACCCGAGAAAGGACAAGGCTACTTTTTACCGCATACCGTACCCGTAAACTAATGAACAGATATAAATGAAATTTGGTAAGGAGATAGTTTGAGACATAAGAAAGGACATGAGTTGCTTTTGACTGCGGGAAAACAACGCATTCCCATGAGAAAAATTACTTTCCGGGGTATCTGATCGTTTTCACTCGTAAATTACCAAAGATTTGGTAATTTACGAATTTAAGACGAAGTCGCGGGTAAAAGCTAATATGTAATAAAACCTCATGTAATGTTCTCCTTATCTTTCCCCCTCCAGGACCAAGAGCGCAAACCGTTGGAGGAGCACCACCACCAGCCTCAGCCGAAGGCGGAGAAGGTGGAATTCAACCAGAACCATCACCCGCAGGAAAGACAGCACGATCGACATAATGACAAGAGCAAGCCTGCAGGTGAGATACAAATATATTTTTTCAATATATAACGTATTACGTGATATATGATGACCACTTTGGTGTAATGGTCAAGAGGTCGCGGCTTCGATCACCGCACTGTACAAACATTTGTGTGTAAGTCTGTTTGTACTGGTCTGGGTGTTAAATGTATTTATTTAAGTTTATTTGTAATACCGCTGTTGATTCTGATATCTGTAGCACAAGTGCTTAAGCTACTTACCACGGAGCAATGTATGTGATGTTGTTGTATATTTATTTATTTATATAAATGTTATGTTAAATGATAATAAAATTTGGAATAACTGCGCTGCTATTGAGTGGAATAAGTTAAGAGACCTCATAGTTATGTTGCTTACAATGCTATGAGGTCTTTAAACTTACTTATATTTTCGAGACGCTTACGAATCAGAATGTTATTTGAATACAATGTTACGTTCGTTCCTCATTCTAACGGTAAGGCATGAAAACAAAAACTTGCAAAAACGTAGAAGCAAGATATATCCGCAGTGTGTGACCAATTAACATGGCAGAGTGTCTCTCTGTATTTGTTTGTCCACCAAATTTAAGCGTATATCCATGAAATGATACACTTTTTACGGATTATTTCGCGATTTATTTACATTTTGTTTTAACCTGACGTTTCGGACCCTTTTCAGCGTCCGTGGTCACAGGCAGACTAAGGTGTTAGTTGCCATTACATAGTTTAAAAAAAAAATTTTATCTACCATCACTCAAAAATATTAAGTTACGTTCCTATCCACACAAAATGAGCTAACAGTATCTTGAGGTCTTGCAGTGCGGGGTCGAGCTTGAGTCTTGGCCAAAATAGGATCCCAAGCTGGTGGAATTTTCCAACCATCTTCTCTATTAAAATTAGGGTGTCTTCTTATTTCAATAGCCTCACGGAGAATACGAGGAAGAAAACGGCGTTCTCTTGCAAGGACTTTTGGTTGGTCAAAGCGTATGAAGTGGTTGGGTTTATCTAACGCGTGTTCACACACTGCAGACTTTGTGTTCCGTCTATGTTTGACGTCGGCTACATGTTCTTTAATCCGTACGCAATGTCTACTGTTCGCGTAAACTGAAGAAACAAATACGTATATCCATGCTTTTCATGTTCTTGGACATAGACAACTTGTAAATCCTTAGTAAATACAGACTGTCAATTTTGGAATCCGCAATTAGGATGTGGTTAAGTTAGAATAAAGCTAAAGTAGTAGAAGCTAAAGTGGCAGTGGTCTGGCCATGTCTGTCGCAGAACCGACGAGAGGTGGAGCAGGAAGGTTCTCGAATGGAGACCACGCTTAGGCAAACGTAGTGTGGGACGCCCCCCGGCTAGATGGACAGACGACCTGAAGAAGGCAGCTGGTAGTGACTGGATGCAAAGGGCAGGAGATCGTGCGCTGTGGCGCTCCTTGGGGGAGGCCTATGTCCAGCAGTGGACTGTAACAGGCTGATACGTTGATGATGAAGTTAGAATAAGTTTTCCCCTTCATAGTTTGGTACTAAACCGTTTTTTGTATTCTCCAGGACCAGGCAAAGGCAGCAGCAAGGCGGGCAAGCACAAATGGGTGCCACTTGACATCGATGTAAAGGCAGCGCGGCCGGGCAAGCACGCTCCACAGCACCCCGCCAGACCTGATCATGGTAATCTATTTATACCTACCTACTAATTTGACTGCCTCGTTGGTGTAGAGGCAAAGTTTCTGCCTTACATCCGAGAGGTCGTGGGTTCGAATCCCAGATCGAGACAAAATTGTTTCTGAGATTTACTGTCATGAATTTCTCAAAAACAGCTCAGAGCCGAGAAGTTGGCGGTGTTACACCCCCATGCCTCGGTGCGCACGTAAAGCCGTTGGTCCTGCGCCTGATCCTTCTCTGGTCATGTCGGATTGCCGTCTCACCGAATTATGAGAGTGAAGGAACAGTGAGTGCACCTGAGTATTGCGCTCACACTTGTGCACTATAATATCTCCTGCGCAGTTGGCTGATCTCTGTTAAGATCGGCCGCCGTGGTAGAAATCGGCCAGGAGACTATTACCTACTAATATTATAAACGCAAAAGTTTGGTATGATGTTTGTTACTCTTTCACGTCATAACTACTGGAGCGATTTGGCTGGAATTTGGAATAGAGAAAGATTATAACCTGGAATAACACATAGCGTAACTTTTATCTCGTAAAAGTTCACGGTTCCTGTGGGATACGTAGAAAACTGTACTGTAACTGCAGGGCACACATAGTATTTTATAATTATGAAAACGAAAGGTTCCTCACTCACTCAGTCATTCACTCATTTATTTACCCTTTACTGCGTGCTAAGTGTTAACACTCACTCATTCAACCAGCTACTCGGGCATCTACTCATTTATTCACCTCCTCATTCGTTTACACATTCACTCATTCATTCATTTATTAAGACTAAATGCAGACATTCACACCACTCTAGCCGACCCTCACTACACACGGGCACTGATGAAAATAGGTTTTCACTTCTATACTACCTGTATACCCTGCAGTGTGTCCACCACTTGTACCTGTCCTATGAGAGCCCTGCTAACTAAATCCTAGGGTAGGGTTCATAATTGTTATCCATTTTTGTTGAACCCTGTGCTCATGTGAGCCTAAGCACAGTGGGCTGGGCGTGGAGCACCTAAAACTGATGACTTTTATGTGATTTCCCGTAATTTAGGCCTCATATCTCTTCGTAGAGATTCTGGGTTACGCAATACGGGTACATTATGTTTCTTAGAAAATTACTGTACACAAAATAATAAGTTTTGTGAATATTTTTTTAAGAAAAACAAATGTTACCTATAGTGTTTAATTTACTATGTGGCTTAGTGGTTCGGCATATTACGGCAATTTGTTCAATACCCGCATCAAAAAACTAAATATTTTACATATTTATTTTATTTATTGACATTTGCATACTAGCTGTGTTACATGACGTGTGCTTATTGATTTAGTTACCAAGAAGGTGTGGCAATTTCCGAATCAATATCTAATTTAAAAAATACATCTCCAGACCTATTTTCAGACACGGTCTCTTTAAACGGCGAGGATGGTCGCGGGCGCGGGGGCGCTCGCGGCAGGGGCGCGGCGCGGACGCGGGGGGCGAGGCGCGGCCGCCCCGCATCCGCTGCGCCCGCGCACCCGCTGCCTGCCCACCGCGTCACGCACGCCCATCTGCCTTACCATCACCCGGACTATCATCATCCGGATTTGACTCAGGTTAGTGAAGTGGAGAGTGCCGTGCGCCGAAGGTTTAACACATACACTAATAAGGTTTAATGCAATGGTCACTAAGCTGCAATGTGTCGGTGCGCGCAAAATTATCCGACTGCCATAGTTTGCGTGACCATAGAGTGACGCACGCTCTTCTTAGCCTTACCATCATCATCCAGATTTGACACAGGTTAGTAAAGTGGAGAGTGTCGTGCGCCGAAGGTTTAATGCAATGGTTACTAAGCTGCAATGTGTCGTTGCGAGCATGTGTCTTAATGCTGCAAAAATATCAAACTGCCATAGTTTCCGTGACCGTGACTGTTAGCTGCGCAGACGAATCCATTGCCTGCTCACCGCGTCACGCACGCCCATCTGCCTTACCATCACCCGGACTATCATCATCCGGATTTGACTCAGGTTAGTGAAGTGGAGAGTGCCGTGCGCCGAAGGTTTAATACAATGGTTACTAAGCTGCAATGTGTCGTTGCGAACATGTGTCTTGTTGCAAAAATAACAGACAGCCATAGCTTGCGTGACCGTGACCGTTAGCTGCGGCGATGAATCCACTGTCCGCTCATAGAGTGATACACGCTCATCTGCCGTATTATCACCCGGATTACCATCATCCGGACTTGACGCCGGTTAGTAGATTGGAGAGTGTGTCGTGCGTCGAAGGTTTAAAACAATGGATAGAGGGCTGCCATGGCCTAACGACTTACAGAAAGTGGAATGTGCGTAAGTAAATAAGGTGTTTCAGAGACAGTATTGTGAGACGTATTTCCGGCTAACTACATACCTACTTGAAGAAAAATTTAGATTAGGGCCACGGCTACTGTCGAGCGACAAAACGTTTGCAGTAGTAGGACATATTGGCGCGCCTCGGGCTAGAATATTCGCAATGAGAGGATAAAGGGGTGAATGGCAATACATTTAAAACGATTTCGAAAGACTGAAGTAGTGAATTTTGTTTAATCCGATGTGCATCTTGTCCTTTGGCATATCTTCTTAATTTTTTTCATGACGCATCACCATTACAGATTGCACCCGCTTAGTTTGGGGCTAGGTAATTGGTGTGTTCGTTGAATCAATTTATTTATTTTTTTTATTTTTAAAGCTGTATGGAATCCCATATAGTCACACTAACATATTGTTCCTCTTCCAGCTCCGAGCAGCCGGGCAAGGCGTAGTGGGCGCGGGTCTCGTGGTCCAGTACGGTCTGGGCGCGCCCATACAGGCGCCGCTCGCCCAGGCGTTCTACTACGGCGCCGCGCAAGCCACTACGGCGCCGTACGGAATGGGACTCGACCACGCCACGCTTAAAGAGCTGATTAAGAAGCAGATGTGAGTTGATTATGCCTATCACTGTCGTTTCAATGTCTGGGTGGCTCTGTGTCAGGCACATGTGCTAGAATCCTATAGTCGCGGGTTCGACCCCCGCCTAAGATAATAAATAATAATAATTTTGTACGAGACGGGAAGAAGTTACGACTGTCAAGTCTAAAACGTCAGAAAGAAATAATAATAATAGTCCTTCTGGCTGATTTCGACCATGGCAGCCAATCTTAACTGAGATCAGCCAACTACAAGGAGATATTATAGTGCGCAAGTGTGAGCGCAATACACAGGTGCACTCACTATTCCTCATTATTCTCAAAGTTCGGTGAAACGGCAATCCGACATGACCGGAGAAAGATCAGGCGCAGGACCAACGGCTTAACGTGCGCACCGAGGCACGGGGGTGTAACACCGACAACTTCCGGACTCCGAGCTGTTGTAGAGAAAATTATGACAATTTTTTTATACTCCAAGTGACTGAAAACTTCAGCGCCCTCTTGTTCGAATAATTATATATGTGAACAAGCACGACAGCGAGCGCTGATACGGCTCCATAGGCTAGATGGCGCTGTTAGCCTAATACTACCCTAGTACTGCACACGAACCGCGGCATATAAGATTTAGATTCTGAATAATATAGATGGACAAATCAAGATGATGTCTATCGGAGCTTGATCCCCGACCATAACACCCGGTCGGTAGGAAGCGCTTCCCTTTAGCTACCTAACTCTAAATCTGTTGCGCCAAACTTTTAAAATTGTATTTTCATTCAACAGCGAATACTACTTCAGCCCGGACAATCTGGCGCGCGACTTCTTCCTTCGCCGCAAGATGGCGGCCGACGGGACCATCCCCGTCACGCTCATCGCGTCCTTCCACCGCGTGCGCGCGCTCACCGCGGACGTGCAGCTCGTGCTCGACGCTATCCGGGACTCGGACAAGCTGCAGCTTATATCCGGGTTCAAGGTAAGTCTTCACTCACTCACTCACTCATTCATCGCGTCCTTCCACCGCGTGCGCGCGCTCACCGCGGACGTGCAGCTCGTGCTCGACGCTATACGGGACTCGGACAAGCTGCAGCTTATATCCGGGTTCAAGGTAAGTCTTCACTCACTCACTCACTCATTCATCGCGTCCTTCCACCGCGTGCGCGCGCTCACCGCGGACGTGCAGCTCGTGCTCGACGCTATACGGGACTCGGACAAGCTGCAGCTTATATCCGGGTTCAAGGTAAGTCTTCACTCACTCACTCACTCATTCATCGCGTCCTTCCACCGCGTGCGCGCGCTCACCGCGGACGTGCAGCTCGTGCTCGACGCTATACGGGACTCGGACAAGCTGCAGCTTATATCCGGGTTCAAGGTAAGTCTTCACTCACTCACTCACTCATTCATCGCGTCCTTCCACCGCGTGCGCGCGCTCACCGCGGACGTGCAGCTCGTGCTCGACGCTATCCGGGACTCGGACAAGCTGCAGCTTATATCCGGGTTCAAGGTAAGTCTTCACTCACTCACTCACTCATTCATCGCGTCCTTCCACAACGTGCGCGTGCTGATAGCTGATGTTCAGATCGTGCTTGACTTGTGCTTTATCTGGATTCAAGGTATGTTTATTAAATCGAGAGGTAATTTACCCATTCACTCAGTAACTCGTCACAAAATACCAGAAACGTCATAGACTTCAACGTCTCAAATCTTGCATCTAGATTCTTTAAAGAACGTAAATCTTAACTAAAACGGGATTTTGCAAAATTTGACCCCTTGAGGTGTAGTTTTGGGTTTTAAATGTTTGTATAAAACTTCGTTACTGCAAGGGCTGGTAATCTCAAATATAGCATTATGGTTCCTGTTAGAATGTAGATGCTAACTAAGATAAGTTATAGTGGAATTTTCATATTCATATTCTTTTATTTGCCAACTTAGTGTTATATACATACATATTATAGCAGGTCTTATGCTAGACAATTGCACTTTTATCTTAGTAACCCTTTCAGTTTGGGTATTGCAAAAATTACTAAAAATGATTAGAGGGCTATATCTAATTATTATTAGTATCTTATAATAATAACACTAACAAGTATTGCATTTTGGACTTACAGTGATTAAAGTTATGATGACATTATCAGAAAAACTTAAGCAATAAAAATAATAGTTGGTTATTAAGTATTTTTCATCTATATGTTTGTATTTAGTTATCGTTTACGTCGTTGTTGTCGTCGTCCCCTTAAAAGCGTGTCCTTGGAACGGTAAATAGTTGTAGCTTAAAGCAAGGTGACATAACACTTAGTCTAGCGTCTTGCTCAGAAACAAAGAAGTTGCCACATACATCCGTGACAATATGAAAAAAAATGGTTTAGTAGAGTTCCAATAAACCCCTCATAGATAGAGCCCTAAATATCAATGAAGAAAGTTTTCACTATTCGCCAGTTATCTTAACCGACTCAAGCCATAATTTCTTTCACCAGGTCCGGACGGCGTTCGAGCCGACAAAATGGCCGATCCTAGACATCACCAATTTGGACGACGGCGAGCGTGCCGAAAAGAAGCCGAAATCCGAGGCCGAACACGAGAACCCGGCCGAAAACGAAAACAAGGCCGAAAAGTCATCGGACGAACACACCGAGGCCGAAATTAAACCCGACGAAGTTGCAACATCGAATTTGGAAACAAATTCGGTTGAACAAGGTGCTAAAGAAGATAGTCAAGATGATAAGAAAGAAGTGGCTGAGGAAACAGAAGCGCCGAGTATAGAAGAGAAAGAGATAGAGGTAGAGGCGAGCATAGAGAAGAAAGAGGAGGAATTGACGGTGACAACGAGTGAGAAGGAAGAGGTAAGTTGTGTGAAAATATTTGTTTGTGCCGTCTGTAAGACTACTTATATATTTTTCATTCCACCATCTCGTAAAGAGTATTTATGCTCTTCAATATCTGAGTGGCAAAGCCGTTTTTATTCACTAGAGGATAAAGTAAATTGAATTTAGAACATTGTGCACACTAAGTTTGTGAATTAAAAAAATCATTAAACCTATTTATTGCTACCTCTATGGTGCCGAATATATCATACAACTTTTTTTTAATTTGTCAAAAACTCAGACTCGGAACCTTCTTGGTGTTCTTTCTACAATTTGCTTTGTAGGCAGTTCTTTACGCGGCATTTTTTCACGTAATTGTTAAACCTTATATTAAAAACAAGAAACTTGAAAACAATTGAAAAAACTAAAAGAGTGATTCTAGCGACGAGGAAGTTTGTTTGACGCCAACAGAATTGACTGAAAGTGTAAATAATGCGCAAATGAGTCTTCTCCCTCAACAATCACGCGAGATGTATTTAAAACAGTACACAAGTGACTAACACCAATATTACAGTACCAAACAAAAATATTACACTCATTTTAAATAACTGTAGCAACGTTACTTTAAATTTTTCTTAATTATAACTACCTACGTATTATTTTATTACAATTTTAAGATTATTCTGTAATACTTACCTGTCATCATGTAGTAGTTTATACGTAAATTGAAATAAAAGTACCTATCTTGTGATTGTAAGCGTTTTTTTTGCATTTAGTCATTTCCTCGCTGAGTTGGAATGAAAAGTTACGTGTTGCACTCGAGTGCAAAGATTTTTCACCTCGTGGTCTTTTGATTCCCTCGCTAACGCTCAGGATACTAATTTCGAATCACTCGCTGCGCTCGTGATTGAATTTTAGAGACCTTCGCTTGCTCGGTCATCAAAATTGAACACGCGGTTAAAAAGCAACTCTGCACTCTTGTATAACAAATAACTATTGTTACGTTTTAGGGGTGTGGAATCTAGATTGAAATGCACTTCTAAACCGATGAAGTAGAGTAGGATTTATTGTACACACTTTACTTTACAACACTTAGTACACAAACACTTATATCGCACTCCAAAATCTTCTTGTCGCAGTTTTCGCTTCGATGTTTACTCGTCGCTTTCCCAAATTAAACTCAAACTCGGGCTCGGCCGCATTCCCGGGCTCCTTATATACCGGCCGTCAAGGACTCCCGAATATTCGGTAGGTACCTACTACCCAGTACGAGACTGTTCGGGATCCTTCCAAATGCCGTCTTGCCTAGCCTAGACCTTTCTCGAATGTTCGGCATCATAGTGCTATACTTGTCTTGTGCTGTCTCTGTCACACCTACTGAAAATTACGTCATATACTGAAGTTGGCTTCAAAGGTCCATAAGGGGTCCTGAAAACGCCTGAAAACGGGTTTTCAGGTTATGGCGTCATCTGATAGAGGGTGGCCTGAAACGGACTGAAAACATGTTTCAGGCGCCTGAAAACAACGGCAACTTGGGTGAAATTTCGATAAACTAGTATGTGTTAGAGCACTCTCTGAAACGGCCTGAAATGGTATTTCAGCCTGCTGAAAACGCCTCCAAGGCACGGAAAAACACGATCAAAGTTTTAGCACTAGCCCACCGGCGTAACACTATTATTGTTTTACGATTTTTCCGGATAAGCATTCAATTTGCAAAATAAAGATATATTTTAGCAGTTTTGTAAAACGAAAACAGCCTGAGCGTTAGGAAAGCAATAGAAAATTTCAACAGTCTTTGCCAATGTCTGGGTGGCCAAGTAGTAAGGGCACTAGGGTTAGATTCTTATGGACGCGGATTCCATCCCCTCCTCAGACAGTTGATTTTTTTCTACTGCGAAAATCTTATCATTATATTATTCTTAGCAAACCGGCTATTTCCGGGTTCGAATCCTGCTCAAACAAAATGTTTGTACGATGAGCACGAGCTTTTGTACCTGAATCATGGGTGCTTTTTCATGACGTGTATTTTTTATCCGCCATCTTAGTCACAATAGCACAAGCTAACCCTTAGTTCGAGACTAAGTAATTGGTGTGTTCGTTGAAAACATTTAAACTAGTGACCCTGGCAAACGTTGTCCTGCCCGTTTTTTTCGTATTTTTCCATTCCACTATCATTTGCCTTTTGTTATTGCATGTGAGATGCGTTTTGGAATGGATGCGTGACGGAAACGCGGTCGAACTGGATAAAAAGTATTCCATGTCCGTCTCTTGGTTCTAAACTACCTCTCTACCAATTTTCAGCCAAATCGGTTCATTCGTTCTTGAGTTGTAAATAGTGAAACTAACACCACTTTAATTTGTTATACAGATACCCGGTATCCATATCAAACATTTACCATCTCATCTTGCCAACAGATAACCCAGCCAGATCCAGACGCGGCCGAACCAGAGACAAAACAGACGAGCGAAGAGAACCACGAGAAAGGGACGGCGAACGACGACCCGCCGCTTCAGTCTGAGGGGGGAGACGACAAGCCGGGGGAGAGGCGGTACGTCACTGTTTATTGCTTGATCGAGTGATTAAATAACTGAGGTAGTTACTAATAAAAAAACTAGGCATAACGTAACATAACAAAGCAATTGGAGGTGGCTCAGCTTGTGCTGACTTGGGAGGCAGTGGTTATCCCTTGCTTATCCTTTGGTACGCGTAAGCGCTGTTCAGTGCTTTCCTTGTTAAATGCGAGAGCTCTGATCAGTGCTCAGGTGCCCTAGGACACTTTGACTTGATTTTGTACAAAAATGCATTGTAATAAGTTCTATTTTGTTTTATATACCCTTTCCTAATAAACTGAACGAACTTATGAGAACTTCATTCATTGAGTGAAGTGAAGGAGCAACGTTCAACAGCCAAAAAAAAGTTGTTAGGCTAGAAGAAGTGTACTTTGACGTTTGTTTATTGATTTGTTATGCCAATATGTGCATGTTTTCTTGCAATAAATGTTGTTAATTTTGTATTTTTAGATAGCTTACATATTTAACTTTCAGTGGGTAAGAATAAAATTCGAAATAGAATAAAAAGCATGTTGAAAATCGCGTATTTCCTAAAGTAGGTACAGAAAATGCAATGTTTCAGTTAGGTGTAAAAAATCAAAAGTTCTTTAGATTCTTGTCATAAAACAAAACATACAAAAGGTGCATTGGATATACTACTATTAAAACATCGCTAATTATATGTCTACCAAGTCATTTATTGGTAAGAATCACTTGATTTTGAAAATGCGATTTAACTCTTCCTACTTGCCGCCATATTGCCGCAGACGGCAGGTACGATTGACAACCCGTCCCCGCGTACCAAAGGTTAAGTGTAGGCTGGCTAGTTTAAAGTGACTAACAGCGCAAATGACATAACCTAAAGGAAAAGGAGGTGCTTGTGACGCAGTGGTGGCAGCGCTTTGGTAGTGATACCAAAAGTTAAGCAACATAAGGCGCGGTCATGTTTGGGATGGGTGACCGTTCTGACCATACAAGTGACGTCTATTTACAAGCATCTATGTGCTTCGGAAGGCACGTTAAGCTGTTGGTCTATCAATATATGTATATTCCAAAATTTTCTCAAAATTAATGAGATAATCGAGTGAACATTTATTATTATTTACCATATTTGATTTTTAACTGACTAAAAATTTACAATGAGTACACCGGAAGGAATAGGGTATACAATGGGAAACTCAAAGTAGGTAATTTTGCTATACTTTTTCTAGATGGCTGTATGGCAGTTGCTTAATTTTGAACTCCAACATAAAAAACGCGGTTTTATGGTGAAGGGTTGTATTAAAATTTATATGTTCAAAGGGTATATTGTAAAATTATCATATTCTATCTACATACCTCGTTGTTCGTATTTGTGAAGTAAAATCTTCGCTGGTACAGTAAATCGAGGTTACATAGACGCGACTTGACCGAACTGCTTGCGTATTTACGCTTTGTGGATCATAAAAGCGCTACAAGCACATATAAAATACTATAGTTATAAAACTTTTCACCAAAAAAAAAGTATAAAATATTATACAAAATAACTCGGTGTTAAGTAGCTTAAGCACTTGTGTTACAGATATCAGAATCCACAGTGGTATTACAAATAAACTTAAATAATACATAAAACATGTTTAACTAAAACATTTATTTATATTTATTTATTTGAGCTCTATTGCACAACAATGTTTTGTACAAAAGGTGGATTTAACGCAGTAGGGCATTCTCTACCAGTCATACCTTTGGCCTAAGCAGAAATGATTAGTGGGCGATGCGACAAAATAAATAAAAGAGAAAACAAAAAAAAATAGAATAATATGACACATAAGATTATGATTACATATTTAAAAATAAACATAATATATAGAAATATACACTTAATAAATTAATAAATTTATTTGTATAAATTGTTAGTTTGTGAAATTACAGCACCAGAATAATTCTATCTGGATTGAACAATCTAGACGAACGACGACCCCTTTGGTGTAAATGGTTAAGAAGTTGACCATTTCCATTCGATCCCTGCACTGTACAAACATGTATGTGCATGAACATGTCTGTTTGTACTGGTCTGGGTGTTATATGTATTTAATTACAAAAAAAAAGTATTTAAGTATTTATATCCGTTATCTAGTACCCATAACACAAGCCTCGTAGCTTACTTTGGGACTAGAGATTTGGTGTGCTTGTTGAGAAATATTTATTTTATTTATTTATTTTTTAATTAAGATTATTTGTTATAACACTGTTTACCTGTAACAAGTGCTTAAGCTGCTTACCACAGAGTCAGATCAATGTAAATATATTTAAAACTGTGCTATGCATTATTATGTTGTGTGATTTTTTTTCTATACCAAATGTTTATTATATCAATTTGCTAATCTTCATTTGGTTTGCCCGGCAGACGCAGAAAGCAGATGGTGGGCATATTCCCGCTGGCGACTATGGGAGGGCCCCTCGTAGCTCCCGTTTCTAGTTTGCTCAGGGCTGTGCCACCGCCACCGCTTCCAAGGTAAGTCGCAATGTATTGAAATTAATAATTATAATAATAGTCCTCCTGGCCGATTTCGACCATGGCGGCCAATCGCAACAGAGATCAGTCAACTGCGCAGGAGATATTGTAGTGCACAAGTGTGAGCGCAATACACAGTTTTCAACAGCACTCACTGTTCCATCACTCTCAAAGTTTGGTGAGACGGCAATCCGACATGACCGGAGAGAGATCAGGCGCAGGACCAACGGCTTAACGTGCGCACCGAGGCACGGGGGTGTAACACCGCCAACTTCCCGACTCCGAGCTGTTCATGACAGAAAATTTCAGAAACAATTTTTGGCTCGACCTAGGATTCGAACCCAGGACCTCCCGGATGTAAGGCAGAAATTTTGTCACTACACCAACGAGGCAGTGTATTGAAATTACACGTACAATGGCAACACCGGTATTTTTTTTTAAGGACGCTGGTGCACAGGTACCACAAGTAAAAAGCCGATTTTTAAATTTTTTTATGTTTATTTTATTAATTTTGGGATACAGATAAAGTTTTAACATTACATAACAAAATAACACATAACCCAATTAAGTTTCCACAACTTAAATAATACATAGAGTAAACAAATTAAAATTTTGTTGAAAACATTAATATATGTAAAACTATAAAATTATAAAAAGATGATATAATACCAAAGAAACAACATTACTTATTATTGGGGCAAGTTATGCATCTCTTTTTGACGTGACAACGTCTTATAAATTGGTTTGCCGGGTGACACCTCAAGAAACTGCGTTACGCTGCTCCGCTCACGTTTCGCGCGAGAGAGACAGAGCGAGAGAGAGAGAGAGAGAGAGAGAGAGAGAGAGAGAGATAGGCATACACAGCGGTTCATGTTATACGAATGAATATTCACATTAAAATTATTTTACCACTCAAGAGTCGTTGTCACGTAAAACTTTCGCGCGTATACCGACTTTACAGGCAACCAATTTTTTAAACTTATTAGTTATACTGGTATATTCTATCAGTTTGGTACTAAGTTGATGTCCAACGATTTTTCCAACATAACTTTCTGAAAGAACTTATGAAAAACAAGCGTAACTTAATTAAAAACATATGTGTGCTGAGCGTGCTAACAATATCTCTGCAATCATACAATCACATTATTCATAGTAAGATTTTTTTTTCCTTGGTTCAATGGGTCAAACTTGATCTTTACTCGTATTCAATACTACGGAGCTAATGACACCTCTTATCTCGTGTCACAATGATCGTGTATATAATTCTCGTGTCACAATGATCGTGTATATAATTCTCGTGTCACAATGTTCGTTACCCTACTCCTTCGAAACGGCTTGACCGATTCTCATGAAATTTTGGGAGCATATTGAGTAGGTGCGTTGTACGGCAGCGAAGCGTGGATAATGACCCAACGTGACAGAGAAAGAATAGAGGCGTTTGAAATGTGGTGTTGGCGGAGAATGGAAAGGATTAGTTGGATTGAAAAAAAGACTAATGAAGAAGTTTTGAAAATAGGAGAGGAAAGATGTTAGGACACCTGATAAGACACGACGACCTTATAGGAACGATAATTGAAGGAAAACTAGATGGGAAAAGGAAGAGAGGAAGACCTAGAAGATCTTACATGGATCAGATAAAAGAAAAGTTAGGTGTCGTGTCCTATCAGGAAGTCAAAGAAATGGCATTGAATAGACCAACATGGAAAAAACTCCACCTACAAGAGCATAGCTCTTAAATTTGATAATGATGATGATGATGATTGAGTAGGTCTGAGAATCGGCCAACACCTATTATTCATACCCCTTAGTGATCCACAATAATTTATATGGCAAAACAACGTTTGCCGGGTCAGGTAGTATGAAATATAAAAATGTATGTTTGTTTCAGAATGTTCCGCACTGGCCGCCTAGCGGCTCCGACACCGACTGACCATCTGAACCCCGATGTACCGGAGTTCGTACCTCAATCGCGTCGACAAGGTACGTTTTATTTTATTTAAAAAAATAAAAGATTTCTATTCATATCAAGTATTTCAGCTATCTTCCAGGGGAAATATATATTAATGTTTAAAAATGAATGATAATATTTTGCATTTATTAATATAAAATATTTATTTTTATTCATATAAACTCGTCGGATTCGCCTTTTAAAAAGGGGTGAACAATCCTTCATATTATTACGTGTGAATGAACGAAAACTCCAATAATTCCTAATTTCTGCAGCACTAGCTCGAAATGTAAACAGATGTTGTTGGTAAAACGGCACATTGAAGAAGAAAACTGTAAAATATGAGAGCACTCCCCCTTATGTATGCACTAACTCCCCCTTATGTAAGCACTCCCTCTTGTATTAAACGAGTCTAGGTTTTCAAAGTAGTGCTAGCGAGATATTTATTTATTTGTTGGATTCACCAACGATAGTTTTAAAACTTAAAATTACATGCAAAAAAAAATTGTGTATATCTTCTCCATACATAAAGATAAAACCCCAAGCTAGACGTTAGAAAAACTAACTTTGTGTATCTCAGACCTCAGATCAAGGTAGGAATTGAAGGATCATACAATATATTACAAGGTTATAGGTTAAGTCGACTTAAATCTTTTAAGACGTAGTAGTTAACATCATTTCTGACTGATTTGACTATGGTATCCCATATCCCAAACATAGCTGTTTACGAATTATCGGCATTTTAATTTATTTGATAAAATTACCGATTTTTTGGCGTATTTTCCACTTGTTTCGTCTTTGGTGACTAATTTTTGTATCGTTTTTGCTTTTCGTGTAGTAGATTAGTTGCTTTATTATTTTAAACACTAAAACTGTAGGTAACTGTAACTAACCAACTTAGTTGTAGTAGACGATCAAATGAAAAAAAAAATGAAGGAAATTTGTGATAAGTTTAAAAAAAGTCAATGAGAACTGAGCTTCAGATGTGCGTTAAAATATCAACGATTCTTTAGCTTTCTTTATAGGTATAACATGATTGTTTAAATTTAGAATTCCTTGACAAAACATGGATGAAATACTAAAAGGTTTCAGTAAAAAACTATCGATACTTATTCAAATTCAACTTGTGTCAGATAAAAAAATAAAGCAATCCCTAACCCTTTATACCTCGTATATTCCGATGTCAGATTTATCGAGATCTTCATCGTTATTCCGAGGTGAAAGAAAAGCGACGCAACCGAACTGATGGCGTTAATACGCCAATTAGATCATAAGTGTCGCTACAGACTATTTCTATTTCTTTTTTTGTAGGAAAACACCTTAGTATAACTCTTTCGAAGGGATACGTCGAGTTACCAGTAACCCTGTATACGCATTTAGTTTAGCATTAGAGATGTTGAAAAAAAAAAACTTATTTCAGTACCTCTTTACGGATAATTTTGGTTTTCATATACCACCATATCATATCTATGACCACGTATACCGTACGGTGCTCAAAACATACGTTAAAAAATATAATACGGGCGAAAGTTTTACGTGACAACGACTTTGAGTGGTAAAATAATTTTAATGTGAATATTCATTCGTATAACATGAACCGGTGTGTATGCCTATCTCTCTCACTCTCTCTCTCTCTCGCTCTGTCTCTCTCGCTCTTAGGCGGGTTAACTGTGCTCGAGTGGAAGGGACGCGTGCCTTTCACTTTTTATGTCTGTCTCACTCGCTCTTAGGCGGGCTAACCATGCCCGAGTCGAAGGGACGCGTGCCTCTCACTCGCTCTCATTGTGAGCGCGGAACGTGAGCGGATCGTAACGCAGTTTCTTGAAGTGTCACCCGGCAAACCAATTTATAAGACGTTGTCACGTAAAAATTTAATTGCAAAATGATTTGTGAAAATTGCGGGAGTTTCACTTCTACGTTTGTTATGTTTGTTGGAAGAGCATGTACCTACACCTACTTTAGATTCAGAAAGGCAAACTAAATTCATAATTTTAAACTGCTATCATACAAAATGAACACCTGTGTAATAGTGAGTGAGTGCAATGGAACTGCTAAATACAAGTGTCCAGTTTGTAGGATACCCTACTGTTCGGTGGAATGCTGCAAACTTCACTTCTACGTACTTATTATCTAATCTTATATGCCTTTACCTAGTAGGTGGTATCTGACTGAATATATGTTTTTGTTTGTCTACAGAAGAGTCGAGCGAGAAGACTGATCAGGATATAAGATCCGTCTCGGCCGGCAGCCCGGGTTCAGAGAAAAGCGGAAGCGATGTGTGGACTGAGGTATGTACTGTCACCGCTGCTCTCATTATGTTTTTTTTCTAGACCAAGTTCTTTTTGGATTTAAATAAAAATTGAACTTATAATTGGGATGATGACACCTATCTTAAATATTGTCAAGAACATGGTGTTTAAAAAACATAGCCCCTATGAAGTTAATTCAACCAAAATATTTCATAAAAGCTGTAGAAACCAATTTTTAAACATACAAAACGCAATAAATATTCGGTCAATTGACTCCGATTTCTGACACATGACCGTGACGTCACAATCATTTATTACCATACGAAGTCTATGGAGGCAGACCGTTTTGACAGATAATAAAAAGTATGTCAACGATTGGTGGTGTCGTCTAGCCAATTGGACTGATTCGTGACTTGCCGAGTTAATCTATATATAAAAGAAAGTGGTGTTAGTTACACTATTTATAACTCAAGATCGGATGAACTGATTTGACTGAAAATTCGCGGAGTGGTAGCTTAGAACCAGGAAACGGACATAGGATACTTTTTATTCCGTTCGAAAACAAAGGGATTCCACGCGGACGAAGTCGCGGGGGGGCACTAGTTAGATGTATAAAAATAAGTCGGGTTTTCCTTCCTGATTCAATAACTCCAGTACGCAAGAACAGAAAGGTCTCAGGCTCCGTGAGGTCTATAGCAAATAATATTCAGGAAAACTTCAACAGAAAAGCAGTAAAAGAGGGATAATCATTTTTATTTTTCATACATAGCTTGTATTACAAATCAAAATGGTTTTGCACTGTGGTGGAGGAGATTGTGAGTCCCTCACGAAAATAAGTAGGTTTCATTTTAAATAGATCTAGAATCAGAAAACATTGGTGGCGAAACGGAGTTCGCCGGGTTTGCGACTTAGATAATATAGTTTCTGATAATGGGAAAGATTAGGTAGGGTGATTTCTTGTGTGATATTCAAGCTGAGGGTTAGTTATACGCAGTTTGAACAGGGAACACTAACTATTGTAGCTATTTATTTATTGACGATCACTTTGGTGTAATGGTTAAGAAATTGACTATAAACCAAGAAGTCGCGGGTTCGATCCCCGCACTGTACAAACATTTGTGGGCATGAACATGTCTGTTTGTACTGGTCTGGGTGTTATATGTATTTATTTAAGTATATTTGTGATACCACTGTTGATCCTGATTTCTGTAACACAAGTGCTTAAGCTACTTACCACAGAGTCAGATCAATGTATGTGTTGTATGTATATCATATTATATGAGGATCCCTGATAAAGCAGAGGTGTGGTGAGGAATTTATGTCTTGAATATATAACTATAAGTACACGAAACGAAAATTAGCTGAAATTGTGTGAATTTTGCACGAGATTATGTTTGAACCATGTAAGCTGGTCACCAGATACTAAACACGTAATACATGGATTTCAATAAATTTGTATGTCCACGACTAAAGCTGAAAAAGAGGATTATTTTGCTTTAAATTTCCACTAAACGTTTACTAAAATTTCCACAAAAAAAAAGACCAGCAAAAAAATTGTATGTCCAGGTCAAACGGCGCACCAAAGCCGGGTCCCGCGAGCGCACGGCCGCCCCAGCACAAGAGCAAGAGGACGAGCAGCGCGAGGAGCTGCACTTCCAGCTGGACGAGGAGCTGGACCTGCCGCCGCCCAGGATCAACGCCTTCACCGACGCGTGGTGAGTCTCGTCTCCACAGCCTATGTACGTCCCACTGCTGGGCGCACAGACCTCACCTCAACTGTCAGGTGGGACGAGCCATACTCCACCACGCGGCTCAGTGCGGTGCGGTGGAGGGCAGTTTGAACGGTAAGTGCAGAAACCTTATTCTCAGATGGTTTTAAACCGCCCTTAAGCCTCTGACTAGGCTTTACAACTAATATCTATCGATGTTAACCGGGACCAACAGCTTAACGTGCCATCCGAAGCACGGAGACGCTTGTAAATATTCGTCATGGTCGGTAGTTAAATATATTTACCCGAAAGACTTACCCAATAGAGTTCTGGACCGAATGCTGCAGACCCAAAGTCTACCGTCTTCAACTGCACTGCTGAATATGGGTCTAATAAAGAACCAAGGTTACCAAATAGACTGATAGACCTGATGATGTAAACCCAGAGGGTCGACGCCATCACCGACGCATGTCAAGGAGTTCATAGTTGTTCATAGATTCTGATGAAGCCATCCCTGTTACTTTTACAAGCTTGACTATGCGAGTGAACGCGCTGGTTATATCTGGAAATACCTGGGGGTCTATCAAGTCCTGGTTAGTAAGTGATCGATTATCAATGTCTTAATAAACTGAATGAATGACATTGTTTGCTTTTCACTTGAGTTGTATGATATCTCGTGCTTTAGCTGCAACTAGAACTTGATAGTTTAATTTTACTGAAATTTATGAGATGTGATATGCGTTTCTGGTAATATTTGCGTTTACCTTTCGACGATGCCTTTGCCGTTAGCTCGTCACTAACTTTCTTGTTTTGTCTTCAGGTCCGACGAAGAATCCGACATGGAGTTCACGGATCGCGACGTCGGACGACTGCTCATAGTCACACAAACAGGGGCGCGACCGCCGAAACATGATGGACATGATAGGCAAGGGGACTGGAGCACGCGCACCAAGATAACACAGGATCTGGAGCAGGTAACTGTCTTCATCATCAGATTTTGATCCTTAACATTGTCAAATGACTGATTGGAGCGCCGAAGCTTGATGGCCACGACAGGCAAGGAGACTGTAGCACGCGCACCAAGATAACACAGGATCTGGAGCAGGTAACTGTCTTCATCATCAGATTTTGATCCTTAACATTGTCAAAGTGACTGATTGGAGCGCCGAAGCTTGATGGCCACGACAGGCAAGGAGACTGGAGCACGCGCACCAAGATAACACATGATCTGGAGCAGGTAACCGTCTTCATCATCAGATTTCGAACCTAAACTGTTACAAAATGACTGGTTGGAGCACCGAAACATGATGGGCATAATAGGCAAGGGGACTGGAGCACGCGCACCAAGATAACACAGGATCTGGAGCAGGTAACCGTCCTTATCATCAGATTTCGATCCTAAACTTGACAGACATTGGTCGGCTTCTGATTGTCACGCAGACAGGGGCTCGGCCGTCAAAACATGACTGCCACGACAAGCAAGGGGACTGGAGCACGCGCACCGAGATAACACAGGATCTGGAACAGGTAACCGTCTTAATCATCAGATTTCGATCCGAAACATTGACTAAGTAACTGGTTGGGGCACCGAAGCTTGATGGCCACGACAGGCAAGGGGACTGGAGCACGCGCACCAAGATAACACAAGATCTGGATTAGGTAACCATCTGAACTTCACATACGTTGGACGACTGCTCATAGTCAGATAGACAGGGGCTCGGGCTCCGAAGCATGACGGCCACGACAGGCAAGGGGACTGGAGCACGCGCACCAAGATAACACAGGATCTGGAACAGGCATCGACGACCACTTTGGTGTAATGGTTAAGAGGTTGACTACTTACCAAGAGGTCGCGGGTTTGATCCCCGCACTGTACAAACATTTGTGAGCACGAACATGTCTATTTGTACTTGTCTGGATGTTATATGTATTAATTTAAGTTAATATGTACTACCACTGTTGATTCTGATATCTGTAACACAAGTGCTACTTACCACGAAGTCAGATCAATGTATGTGATGTTGTTGTTTATTTAAAAAAAGCGCTGGGAAAAACCATACAATGTTCAAATCAAAGTATTCAGTCGTTAAAATCGGCGGTTGAATACCACATTTTACTAATGTATTTTTCTGTTTGTCAGGTCATCACCGACGGCCTCAGACGCTACGAAGAGGATCTGTGGAACGACACCGATTACCCGTCGGTAAGTTTATCTATAATATAAAAAAAAATTAATCGCGAAATGTGTTGGTAAGCGCACAACTCAAGAACGCCGGGACCAATTAGGCCAACTCTTTTTTATGATATTTCTTAAAGTACAGGGATGGTTCTTACGAAGAAATAAATTTAAAAACAAAACAACGGGCAGGACATCGTCTGCGGGGTGGTTCAAATATTTTTGTGCGTTAAGAAGTGTAATATCTATAGAATGTGCTCTTAACGTTTTCAAAACTGTACTATGAATTGATAAATCAGCCACATGATTTAAAAAGTGATATCTACACTTATCTATTACAAAGTAAATTGCTTACGTTTTCTTGATATTGGTTTCGTCATCGACTTAGTACTTTTACTATGTTTTAGTTACAGTTGAGTTAAAAATGTTAATTATTAGTTGTAATGTTAGCAAGCGCTATTATATTCAAATGAATGATTTTATCCATTTGTAATTTTTTATGTAGGTAGGTTAATTTTATTTAATTTTATGTGCCAAATATATCCAATTCAATTTAATTCAATTTGTTCCAGTCATACGGCAGCGGCAGCAACCAGTACCGCACCGTGTCTGTGATCAGTCGCGAGCAGTTCGAGGCGTCGGTGCCGAGCGAGAAGCACGCCAACCCGGCCGAACCGCCCCCGCCGCCGCCCAGGCTGCAGAAGGTATTCATTTAGTACTGTTTTATAATAGCGTCATCTTAATAAATGCATCGGTATAGTTATTATTATTATGAATATCATTATTATTGCCATTACCGTTATCATTATTACAATACTTTTTATTGTTATTACTATAAACATTATCGTTATTATCATAAACTGGATGGTTATTACCATAATCATTATCGTTATCACCATAAACATTATGGTTATTATCATAAACGTTATCGTTATGACCATATTTATCGTTATTTATTATTTTCGTTATTGTCATTCAGGGAATTGATCAGGATGTTGAATCCGTATCCCCTTTTATTGTCGTCATCGTTAATGACATCAACATATTAATCATTATAGACTTCATCTTTATTATTAACATAATCAATTCTATCATAATTATTTACCGTCTACGTATCTATACCACTATATAGTATAAAGCAAATACCTATGTATTCTCTAATCATTTAAACCTTCCCTGGACTTCCACAAATATTTCAAGACTAAAATTATTACTGATAGTAGTCAGACAGAGACAGACATAGAGACAGACGCTAAAAGTGAAACAGAAAAAATGCGAAATCGGCGGACAGGACGACGTCTGTCGTATCCGCTAGTTCATCTTAATTTTATTACTTTAATACCTACACGCACTATCGCGGTCTGCGTCGCGTGAACACCTTTAAGGCGAAAATCATTCGCACATCGTGCGCAATCCCGCGTGCTGATTGCTCCGCGTGTGTCGAAGTGCATGCAAACGATTTTGATTAAAAATTGATCACGCCGCGCTGATCGCCACCGTACCACATACCTACCACCAACCTACGGTTTATTTTCTCGCACAGTCCACACATTTGTAACTAATGTTATTCTATCCACCAGGCCGAGTCCGGCGACGGCGGCAAGGCGAAGCGACCGCGCCGCACCGCGCGCTTCTACGCGGCCAGCAAGGACCCGCACGCCACCGACGTCATGTGAGTGTTGCCTGTGATGGGGTAGTATAATAATAATAATAGTCCTTCTGGCCGATTTCGACCACGGCGGCCAATGTCAACAGAGATCAGCCAACTGCGCAGGAGATATTATAGTGCACAAGTGTGAGCGCAATACACAGGTGCACTCACTGTTCCATCACTCTCAAAGTTCGGTGAGACGGCAATCCGTCATGACCGGAGAGAGATCAGGCGCAGGACCAACGGCTTAACGTGCGCACCGAGGCACGGGGGTGTAACAACGACTACTTCCCGACTCCGAGCTGTTGCAAACAAATTCATGACAGTAAAACTCAGAAACAGTCTCGAGTTGTAAGGCAGAAACTTTGCCACTACACCAACGAGGCAGATGGGATAGTGTATATACAGGGTTACGAGTACTCATCATTTTTGACATATTTTACTATAAAACACCCTATCCTTAACTTAACAGTTTTCGAAATTTTCGACTTATTTTTTTTTAAATTGAAAATTGCCGATATTCTAAACTGCTAAATTAAATAAGTTTATTTTGTGTGTCTTGACATGTGTAATAAGATGCTCTAAGACGCCAATCATTAAAATAGTAGGTAAGTTAATGGAATTACTCATATTTATTTATTTAAAATTTAGGCGCAACAGATTTGAGTTAGGAAGCTAAAGGGAAGCGCTTCCTACCGACCGGGTGTTATGGTCGGCGACCAAGGCCCGATAGACATCATTTTGATTTGTCTTTCTTTATTATTCTGGATCTAAATCTTATATGCCGCGGTTCATGTGCGGTACTAGGCTAACAGCTCCATCTAGCCTAAGGAGCCGTATCAGCGCTCGCTGTCGTGCGCCACCGTTAGACATGCGCTTGTGATGGCAAACGGTAGAGGTGGCCACAAAAACTTAATGGCACAATAACAGTTGTACAAAAGGTGGACTCAACGCTAAAAAAGCATTTTCTACCAGTCGAACCTTTTCCTCATATTACCACTCAAGCCTCCAGTTACCCCGCTGCCGCGTCCAAAACGTTTAGTAATAGATATCTGACGTTGCAGCTCGAGCAGGAAGAACAAGACGCGGCACAGCATCAACCCGCCCGTGGAGCACCACGTCGGCTGGATCATGGACGTGCGCGAGCATCGCCCGCGCACGCTCAGCACCGGGTAAGTGTTACAACAACTTCTCTCTCTCTCTATCTCTTTCTCTCTTTTTCTGAGAGAAGAGAGAAAAAGAGAGGGAAAAGGAGAACGAGAGAGAGAGAAAGAGAGAGAGAGAAAGAGAGAGAGAGAAAGAGAGAGAGAGAAAGAGAGAGAGAAAGAGAGAGAGAAAGAGAGAGAAGGATAGAGAGAAGGAGAGAGAGAAAGAGAGAGAGAGAGAGAGAAGGAGAGAGATAGAAGGAGAGAGAGAGAAGGAGAGAGATAGAAGGAGAGAGAGAGAGAAGAAGAGGAGAGAAGGAGAGAGAAGGAGAAAGAGAGTCTTTCTATCTCCTTTTCTCTCTCTTTTTCTCTCTTTCTCTCTCCCTCTCCTTCATTCACCTTTTCCTTTATACGTCCCACTGCTGGGGAACAGGCCTCACATCGGTCTCCGAATCTCTTTAGGATGTAAGGCAGAAAATTCGCCACTACATCAACGAGGCAGTCATTAATGTCTGTAGTTGTTATGTGGTAAAGTCTGTTATTTACATTTTTACCTGATTATAAACTTTCGCGTTGCATTGTAACATTAATTACTTGTTATCGGGTCCAAACGCGTTATATTTTAAATGAGTATTATTAGGTACTCACTGCTCAACGTATCGGCTGGATTGAATACAGCCGTGGTCACGACCGGACTGGTAGCATGCGGCGTCGTGTGCTCGGGGCGGCCATAATTGTCCCGCTAGTCGTATCTGTGAACGGTTTAATAGCAAAGAGCCTCGATCAACACCTTAAGAGGCTCTCGCTGGATGGTTGGGTCAAGGGTCAGATGCAGAAGGCAGTACTTTTGGACACGGCGCGCATCGTCCGGAGGTCTCTCTCTCTCTGTAACTTTAACTGTCGGTAGTTAGTGTTGGTTAGATTTTTAAAATATTTTTATGATTAGCATAATATTATATTATACTTTTATCATTATACTAGAGGACCCGGCAGGCGTTTTTTCTATTTTTTCCATACTTTCTCACCGTTTAAATCTTCCCTGAACTTACACAAATAATTCAAAATCAATATCATCGAAGTCGGCACAGCCGTAGCTGGAGTTTAAGCGGTACTAACGAACAGCAGTTCATTTTTATATATAAGTTAAGTTTATAAAAACCATCCCTAAGAAAAAAGTTAAAATAAAGTGAGTAATAAGTTTAATTCAGATAAATATCATCCATAAAGCGTTTAGACCCGCTTACAAGTAATTAGTGTACATTACATACTGTCTGAGGTCGTACTCCCTAACGATTCGTACGTATTTTCGGATCTAGCCAGCGCTTTCGCTCGCACAGTGAAGCTTGTAAGAGTGACAGAGATGGCTACATCCGAAACTACAGACAAAGGCATAGAGAGAATAGGGGGGCAGATTCAGAGAGGTTAACACTAACTATTGCTTATCGTGTCTAAACGCGAACAATTTTAATGAGTATTGTAAAATGCAGTTTAAAATCATATAAGGTGTCTTGTTTATGAATCACAAACATGTTTAAACACTTTTTCAGATCGTCTCTCGGCACTTCACCAACTCTCGGCTCGTCGTGTGGATCTATGCCTCAATCGCTGCCGACGTTCCATCACCCGAGCCACGGTTTGCTCCGAGAGAACCACTTCACGCAGCAAGCGTACCACAAATACCACTCGCGCTGTCTTAAAGGTAACTTATACTAGTAGTATTAGATCAATTCATAATAAGTCCTCCTGGCCGATTTCGAGCACGACGGTCAATCTCAACAGAGATCAGCCAACTGCGCAGGACATATTATAGTGCACAAGTGTGAGCGCAAAACACAGGTGCACTCACTGTTCCATCACTCTCAAAGTTCGGTGAGACGGCAATCCGACGTGACCGGAGAGAGATCAGGCGCAGGACCAACGGCTTAACGTGCGCAACGAAGCACGGGGGTGTATCACCGCTGACTTCCCGACTCCGAGCTGTTGCATAGAAATTCGGGGCAGAAAATCTCAGAAACAATTTTGGCTCGACCTGGGATTCGAACCCGGGACCTCTCGGATGTAAGGCAGAAACTTTGACACTACACCAACGAGGCAGTAGATCAATACGGTAGTTGACACCACCAATCGTTGACGTACTTTTTATCAACTGTCAAAACGCTTTTCTTCATAGAGCTTGTATGGGAATAACACACTTTGACGTCATCGCGTGCAATGCCGACTGAGTGACTAATTATCATTTGAATTCCAATTAAAAATCAAATAATACGAACTGCAGAAAAATATTAGTGTAAAGGCATCTGAAATTATGAATTATTTTAGAGAAAATCAGTTTTTGAATATTTCTTTCATAGTGGAAACAAGCCTATTATGAGAGATCCTTTAAACGCAAGGGTACAGGCTAACACGTGCACAGCTTTTTGGCGCAACAGATTTAGAGTTAGCAAGCAAAAGGGAAGCGCTTCCTACCGGCCGGGTGTTATTGTCGGGGGCCAAAGGTCCGATAGACATCATCTTGATTTGCCTATCTATATTATTCAGAATCTTAATCATATACGTCGCGGTTCACGTGCGGTACTATGTCGGTACTAGGCTAACAGCGCCATCTAGCCTATGGAGCCGTATCAGCGCTCGCTGTAGTGCGTCACCGTTAGGCATGCGCGCGTGATGGCGAACGGTAGAGGTCGTGGCGACCTCTGTAGTATAAGATCAATTATATCGTATGCATACTTAGACACTATAGCCCACTAACTTCGTGCGTAACCTAAGTAACTAGGTAACTATACCCCGCCAACTTCGTGGGAGTTCCATTAAACGCTAGGATACAGCTCAACATGTGCACAGCTTCAAGCGTGAGCAACGTTATAGTCTGACTTCTTCGACGGTGTGGTACTGTCACATTATAGCCTACACAAGGGCGGCTCGTTTTTCTAGAGGGCGACTGTAGGCAGCGAGACACTATAGTCCGTCAACTTCGTTCGTAGATAGATACTGAGACACTAGACTTCGTAAGCGACTCTATACATTATAGCCCAGCAACTTCGTGTGCAACTATATAGTCTATATACCTCGTGTGTTCATAAGTTTTGAGACAAACTTTGTGCTAAAAAAAAAAGAAATGAAAAATTACTGGCTGCTATTTATTTCTTTTTCTAATTTTGAATTTCGAATGTTAACTTTTAATTCCTTTGATTTTCAAATTCATTTCTTTCAATTTTCTCGTGATGGAGAGAACAAAATAATTGCGTGCGACCGTGATTTCGCTATTTAAGGCGGGAAAAAAACCAACGGGGATTTTCCGTGAGGTGAAAACTTTTGGTGTGAGCCGTAACTTCGTGTATTACACTATTAAACGATACAAGGAGACAAGTTCTTTGCAAGATCGCCAAAGGAGTGGTCGGCCGCGCTCTGTAAGGACGCCTGCGAACATCAAAATCATCCGAGAGCGACTTCGCCGAAATCCATGTCGAACTCAGAAAAAACTAGCTCTGCAGACTAATATTTCGCGCGTTTCAGACGTCCCAGCTTCAGCACGGAATTACTCGCGTTCTCATCATCCGGCTAGTGTGATGGTATGGTGGGGAGTTTCGTATAAAGGTGTCACTCCGCTCCATTTCTGTCAACAAGGCTTCAAGGTGAAAGCCAAGAACTATCAAACTGACATCTTAGAGCCTGTTGTGAAACCCCTGTCCCTTACTTTGTTTCACAACAAGGATTGGGTTTTCCAACAGGACTCAGCGCCATCCCATAAAGCAAAAACCACCCAAGCGTGGTTGAGGGGAAATGTGCCGGCCTTCATCGCGGCGAACGAATGGCCCTCTTCCAGCCCCGACCTCAACCCGCTGGATTATGCTTTATGGGCTGAGCTAGAGCTCAGGGCCTGCCGAAAGTCCCACCCAAACTTGGAGTCACTGAAGCGAGCTCTTGTCCGAGAAGCAAAGCGAATCCCGATGGAAAAGATTCGTGCCGTCATTGATGACTGGCCAAATCGTCTAAGGGCCTGTATTAAAAACAAGGGTGGTCATTTTGAATAATAATAATTATTTTTTGTTTATTATTATCTACTCATTGTTTTCTGAAAATTTTAGAAATATATGTTAATTATAAAAAAAGTTATGCAACTTTTATTTCTTCTCAAAACTTATGCACACACGAGGTATAACTATAGTACTAGTCACTGAGACTCTGGCAGGCCTCTCTCACTCGATGTACTTGCGCGCGGTAATAGCCTACTCTCGCCGGCACCGGCTGCAGTGCCGATTCAATGGACTGCCAACAACCGTCGGACGCGCTCACGACGCACTATAATTATTCGTGTTACGCTTACGTTCAATTTAGTTTTCATACGAACCAAATAAGTAATCTGTGCTTGTTAAACGTTAGCTTTATTACGTGGTGGTTTAGTCGACTAATAATTAATTAATTAGCGAAATGACTAGGTAGGTAGGCAGGTACCTACGTAGTTGACAATAAAATTTACCGATTCTCGAAATGTACCTACCTACTAATAATCTACAAACGACAGATTCCACAAATGACAGATTCTACTAATGACCAATTTGCGAAATGATCGTTTTTTATTGTATTGTATGAAAATAGTAAGTACCTAGGTATTTTTGTTAGAAAATTTAGGAATATGAAAAATAAAATGAAATGTAGATAAAGAATAAAGAATCATTTATTTTAAATAGTTTTCATTATGAACACAAATAATAGAAAAAAGCATGGCGCGTTTGTACGTATGTACCTACGTATGTACACAAAAATAAGGATGATAGATAATGTAAATACAAATATCTTTATTTCTTCTCTGACACAAATATCACTACAAAGTAGTTACAATCGAAATAATGTTTCCTTAATGCAAAATCTAGTAGTAGGTAGGTACCTAAACTTTTTTAACTCAACAATAAACATTGTGTCAACCCTAGTTCGATTGTCGCTAGGTCTGACGTCACTTGGTCTCGCGCAGCTGCGAAGCAATAGTGACTTTATACTCAAAGATGTAGGTGCATTTTTGTACGCGGCAGAAAAAGTAGTCTATTAACGCTGTAGGTATTGAAATTTCTCTATGGAGTGATTTATCTGTTACGTAGTAACTATTTAGTAATCTGTGTAAATAAATCTGTGTAAAAATCTTAGTAACTTCATGCGTGATCCTAGATACAGAAATACTATAGCCCGCCAACTTCGTTCGCGACCCTTGTCACCGAGATGATGATAAATACATTTTATACTATACACTTAGTATATCTTACACTTCTGAAATAAGTCATCGACCGAATAACAATATTCATAGCCCGTCAACTTTGTCCGCAGAACGCAAGAAGCTCGGCATCGGCCAGTCGCAAGAGATGAACACGCTGTTCCGTTTCTGGTCGTTCTTCCTGCGGGACCACTTCAACAGGACCATGTACAACGAATTCAGGTTTGTTTTTGTATGCGTTTTGATCCAATAGCCGATGTCATAGTCTTCTTTGTCACATTCTACTGTGGCGTGGCGGCGAATCTCAACACAGTTTAAATTTTATATAGAATTACTAGTTACTACTATACAACGTGTTTTTTTATATCCCATAACTTCTAGGTTATATTCTATAGATCAACAAAATTCAAAAACCTATTTTTCATAACACAACCTGTGTTAAAAGTGTTTGGAATATATTCGTAAATCTAAACAGCACTGTATATGATCGGATTCAACTACAAAGGAAAATCCTTCCATACTATGTACAGAACTTTTTATTTTATATATATCCCATTGATACGGTGGTGTAAGATTTACGCCTCGTTGAGACTTGATTTTAAGAGGCCACTAGAATAACTTCACCTTTTTAGTTTTCCTGAGGGAAAGTGCTTTTTTACAGATTTTACCATATTCCAGTGCTTTTTAATTTTGTGCTGATACTGTCTGTACTTATGTTTCATATCACAATTTTTTGACAGCTAAGCAGTTGTTTTTTTTTTTACTGAAAACTGGTATTTCTAAGGATAAATCGAAAATCGGAAGGCGTTACGAATTTACCTATCAGCACATAGATCTGTTCATTCCTTTTTACCTAGTAGTTAATAAAAATTAAGGTTTTGGCAAAATTCGGTTTAATGAGATTATGATGACCACTTTGGTGTAATGGTCAAGAAGTTAACTATTAACCAAGAGGTCGGGCGTTCGATCACCGCACTGTACAAACATTTGTGTGCATGAACATGTCTGTTTGTACTGCTCTAGGTATTATATGTAGGTATTTATTTATGTTTATTCGTAATACCACTGTTGATTCTGATATCTGTAACACAAGTGCTTTAGCTACTTACCACGGAGTTAGACTTATTATAATTATAAGGTTCTCGGTAGCTCAGTGGTCAGAGCATTGGACCGGACTTCCAAAGGTCGGGGGTTCGATTCCTCCCCGATGACCGGAGCCGAAAATAATTTTTTAAGTGTTGTCTTTTCGAAAATAGACTTATTCAATTTATTTATTTATTTATACCGAAAGCTTGGATTTCTAGGAACTACCTTTTTGCACCTCGATCTCTACGTTGATTTCCACCTATTTATTCTTACTTAGTAGCGGTTTTCGATGTATCCGATGAAAACTAAGGTTTAGGCAAAATTCGGTTTGCTTTGTTTCAAAAATTTTGCGATACGCCTCTCACCGGTATCAATGAAATTATGCCATAGTAACTTTACATTAATCTTTTTCCCCGCAGAACACTAGCAAACGAAGACGCCGCGGCCGGCTTCCGCTACGGGCTCGAGTGCCTCTTCCGGTTCTACTCGTACGGGCTCGAGCGGAAGTTCCGCCCGGAACTGTACCAGCACTTCCAGCAGGAGACGATCGCGGATTATGAGAGGGGTGAGTGCTGTACAGGGTGTTAGTCTCACGATACTACCTCGAGTGCCTCTTCCGGTTCTACTCGTACGGGCTCGAGCGGAAGTTCCGCCCGGAACTGTACCAGCACTTCCAGCAGGAGACGATCGCGGATTATGAGAGGGGTGAGTGCTATACGGGGTGTTAGTCTCACGATACTGCCTCGAGTGCCTCTTCCGGCTCTACTCGTACGGGCTCGAGCAGAAGTTCCGCGGGCTCGAGCAGAAGTTCCGCGGGCTCGAGCAGAAGTTCCGCCCGGAACTGTACCAGCACTTCCAGCAGGAGACGATCGCGGATTATGAGTGGGGTGAGTGCTATACAGGGTGTAAGTCGCACGGTACTGCCTCGAGTGCCTCTCCCGGCTCTACTCGTACGGGCTCGAGCGGAAGTTCCGCCCGGAACTGTACCAGCACTTCCAGCAGGAGACGATCGCGGATTATGAGTGGGGTGAGTGCTATACAGGGTGTTAGTCTCACGATACTACCTCGAGTGCCTCTTCCGGTTCTACTCGTACGGGCTCGAGCGGAAGTTCCGCCCGGAACTGTACCAGCACTTCCAGCAGGAGACGATCGCGGATTATGAGTGGGGTGAGTGCTATACAGGGTGTTAGTCTCACGATACTACCTCGAGTGCCTCTTCCGGTTCTACTCGTACGGGCTCGAGCGGAAGTTCCGCCCGGAACTGTACCAGCACTTCCAGCAGGTGACGATCGCGGATTATGAGTGGGGTGAGTGCTATACAGGGTGTTAGTCTCACGATACTACCTCGAGTGCCTCTCCCGGCTCTACTCGTACGGGCTCGAGCGGAAGTTCCGCCCGGAACTGTACCAGCACTTCCAGCAGGAGACGATCGCGGATTATGAGAGGGGTGAGTGTGATTCGATTATGGTCTCCTAGCCGATTTTGTCCACGGTGGCCAGATCAGCCAACTACGCAGGTGATTAAGTTACTTTATTGTCAGCATTAACAATGCAAATTTCTTTTAATTAAAACACACTTGAGGTGCTTGTGGCGCAGTAGTTGCAGCGCTTTGGTAGTGATACCTAAAGTTAAGCAACCTAAGGCGTGGTCATGTTTGGCATGGGTGACCATTCTGACCATTTAAGTGACGTCTATTTACAAACATCTCCGTGCTTCGGAAGGCACGTTAAGCTGTTGGTCCCGGTTAATATCGATAGATATTAGTCGTTAAGCCTGATCAGAGGCCCTCGGGCGGCTTAATAACATCTGACAGTAAGGTTGGTCATTTACCTTACAAACCCCTCTACCAATCCGCACTGAGCCCGCGTGGTGGAGTATGGCTCGGACCACCTCATAGTTGAGGTGAGGCCTGTGCCCAGCAGTGGGCACGTATATAGGCTGATGAGAAAACACACTTAAAGAAAAATGGACTGCCACGAGCGTGACTCGAACCCGCACCTCTCGCAAACCGGGCGGTTGCTCTCCCAGTTGGCTACCTTGACACTTACTCATCGGTCCGAATTTCTTTAAGTGCTCCTTAGGCTGCAGCCAGACATGAGTCATCAATGTTGCGGTTAGATACAATAATATAATAATAATAATTCATTTATTTAAAGATAACATTCGATCCAAATTTAATAATAATGATTAAAGTTATAAAAGATCAATAATATTGATAGCAAAATAATAACAATACATCTTCGCTAGATGTATTGTTCAGCAAAAAATATTAATTAATTAAGCTGTGAATAGCGTAGTTTGTTACTCATTTATGATACTGGTATAATGTGTAATACAATTTCCTGCGTACGCAGAAGATGTTATAGTGCATACGTGTTTACATAACACATTTATTCACTGGGACATTTTCTTGTCTCTCTCTCGCCTTGCCTGATCTCTCTCCGGTCATGTCGGATTGCCGTCTCACCGAACTTTGAGAGTGATGGAACAGTCACTGCATCTGTGTATTGCGCTCACACTTGTGCACTATAATATCTCCTGCGCAGTTGGCTGATCTTTGTTGTGATTGGCCGCCGTAGTCGAAATCGGCTAGGAGAAACTTATTTGAGGCGAATACTGTTTTCCATTGTAGATATGTAAGTTTATTTGTTTTCCCCGTAATTTAGGCCTCATATCTCTTTTTAATAGAGATTCTGGGTTACGCAATACGGGTATAGTAATGTTTTCTTACAAAATTTTAGTCTAAAGTAGACATTTTGTCTGCTTTGGCCACTTTTTGAGAAGACATTTCCTCTTCATGATAATTGTGTGTGTATAACAAATACTAAAATCATACTAAAAGCAATGAAATAAGCAGGCTTTTTTTCGTGCCACTAGATGGCGCGGTATCTAATAATAATAGTCCTCCTAGCCGATTTCGACCACGGCGGCCAATCTCAACAGAGATCAGCCAACTGCGCAGGAGATATTATAGTGCACAAGTGTGAGCGCAATACACAGGTGCACTCACTGTTCCATCACTCTCAAAGTTCGGTGAGACGGCAATCCGACATGACCGGAGAGAGATCAGGCGCAGGACCAACGGCTTAACGTGCTTTCCGAGGCACGGGGGTGTAACACCGCCAACTTCCCGACTCCGAGCTGTTTGAGATATTCATGACAGAAAATCTCAGAAACAATTTTGGCTCGACCTGGGATTCGAACCCAGGACCTCTCGGATGTAAGGCAGAAACTTTGCCACTACACCAACGAGGCGCGGTATCTAGTTGACTCGCGGCAATACCATTTTTTTTCTTATGTATGTGACCCGGGACATACGTTTGTCAGTTTTCGTTGATTCCCTCTTTAGTGGTATTTTTCGGAACAAAACGTGCGCGAGTACGATTCATATTGCTTTTTACCGCCAGGGCACACATGCGATGGTTTGACACGTTGTTACACGTTTACACAAAGGTCGTCTGGAAGAGATCGCTACAAGCAATAAGACCGCCTAAATTGAACATCTTTTATTCAAAACTAATAATTAATTTTGATTTTGTGTTGTACAGTAATGTGTTAATCTATCTATCTCTCTATGTAAGCAATGACCGCGGCTTAAACGCTAACAGCAGCGTGTCCTGGCGACCGTATAAAGCCTGTGTGACCTGAGCCTTTATTTTTATTTTTTCATAAAATCAATACTTAAACATAGTTCCGTTTCCAGGCCAGCTGTATGGCCTGGAGAAATTCTGGGCGTTCCTGAAGTACTACAAGCACGCGTCGGCGCTGCAGGTGGACCCGACGCTGCGCGCCTACTTGGACAAGTTCCCGAGCATCGAGGACTTTAGGGTGCTCGAGGTGAGATTCAGCTGTTTTTTAACACTCTTATTAGATCGGGGTGTATGTATGTATGTATGAATGTATGTAACGGAATTTTTAAGCTCAATTTTCACCAACTTCCAGAAATCGGATTAATTTGAAACTTTGCACACGTATTAAGTACCGATGACAACGCAATAATTTGATAAGAGTTGTCCATTATCCACGCTTTTTACTCTACTGTAATATAAATTCCGTGTTCTCAGAAATAATTTTTTCTTTTTTAGTTAGCAATAAAAGCGTATTTTTTTTAGTTTTTTAATTATTTATTCAACGTCTATCGCATCTAATATTAAACTTGCAAAATAATTGCATTTGAAGCCATTGAGGTAGAGTTAAGATTTTTTAAGGCCCGCGGCGGACGGATATCTCAAAGCGTTTGTAGGACCGAAAAGATATCAGACATGTTCTTATCTCTATATATATGTTACGGCTAATAGCCGAAGTGCGGCTACACCTAGTTTTAGCCGGCTACAACTAGGTGCAGCCCGCCACATGCGGTTAATCTTAGGTGTATCCTACTTATCTTCGGTTACAACTAGGTTTAGCCTTCATTATAGCGGCTAGAACTAGGTACAGCCGCACACCGGTGGTTAAACTTAGGTGCATCCTATTTATTATTGGCTAGAACTAGGTTTTCAGTTCAGTTAAGGATTTTGGTTTTATTTTGAGACTAATAGCAGTCCCCCGCGACTCTCATCGCGTAAATTTAGGATTTCCTGTTGGCATTGTTAGGAACGGAGTATTTTTTAAACTGTGACATCTTTTAATATAAGAATCAAAACGCATGTGAATAATATGAACATATTATATATAACGGTCCCCCGCAACTTCGTCCGCGCTTTTTGATTTAACTGCTCCCCCGTTGATTTCTAGGTAGGTATCATGCAATTTAAAGCCCATACAAAGCGTTCCCTGAGAAATAAGCTATCTAACACAATTTTTTTTTTCAAATCGGCTCAGCAGTTCTTGTGATACGCATGTTTAAACAAAAGAAATAATTCCTCCGTTTTTCCAGTTATAATGTGAGTTACAACTGAACTTAAAACCTTGTTCTAGCCGATGATAAATAGGACGCACCTAAGTTTAACCACCAGTGTGCGGCTGTACCTAGGTCTAGCCGCTATAATGAAGGCTAAACCTAGTTGTAACCGAAGATAAGTAGGATACACCTAAGATTAACCGCATGTGTCGGGCTGCACCTAGTTGTAGCCGGCTAAAACTAGGTGTAGCCGCACTTCGGCTATTAGCCGTAACATATATATAAAATTCTCGTGTCACAATGTTCGTTTCCGTACTCCTCAGAAACGGCTTGACTGATTCTTATGAAATATTGTTAGCATATTGAGTAGGATTGAGAATCGACTAACATCTATCTTTCATACCCCTTTGTGATAAGGGTTGTCCACAATAATTTATATGGAAAAACAACGTTTGCCGGGTCTGCTAGTATATATATATATATATATATATCTTTCTTATATATAAAAATGATTTGCTGCTAATTTTGGTGTTGAATTATTTGTGAAGGTTCAGGGAAGGTTTAAACGCTGAGAAAAAATGGAAGAATGCAAGCCGGGTCCGCTAGTATCTAATATTAAACTTGCAGAATAATCGCATTTGGAGCCACTGATGAAGAGGCGGATTAAGATTTGTTAAGGCGTTTGTAAGCGTTTGTAGGACCGAAAAAATAAGGAGACATGTTCAAATAATGTAATATATTTTCTAATCTTTTAATAAATTGATACTTCATTAGGCGTATGGATTAAAATATGTTAAACCATGCTTAATTTTATCGATAACAAACCGGTGAAGAGAATCCTTTTTTTATCGTCAGTCAAACTTCTATGTCCGGTCAAAGGTACTGTTTCACTAATTGTGTTATATCACAGACTAGCTGACCCGGCGAACTTCGTACCGCCTTAGCGTTGCAATGAATGAACAATGTCTTCGAATGACATTGACATTAGTTACGCGCGTTTTTTTTAAATATGCAAAATTAAATGTATATTTTTCAATATTTCTGAGAGATTTTCTTAATATTTTTTTTTCCGTAAGAACCCTCTCATAATAATAACAAATACAACAAAAAAGACTTACTGAAATCGGTCCAGCCATTCACGCGTGATGCCGTGACCAAGGAAAACGGGTTTCATTTTTGTACATAAAGATGATATTCGTTTAATATACGTTATGTTTTCATCAATTTAAAGCTTATTAAATTGTCTACAGATTGGTAGCTCAAAATTAAAATAAAGTAAATTCATTAAAAGACTAATACTTTTAGTAAATTTCAAAATAAATCAGGCATATTTTTTTTTATAATTTTACTTTGTAACAAAAAAAATGCTCTATTAAATCCCTTTTTTATTATTGATTATTATTCTACTTTTAATTTACATATTTTGATATGTACAATTTATAAAGACGCACACTTTAGGTGCGCGCACAATGCGAACTCTTCTTTCATATAATTTGCTGCTTAACTTTGAACGGTCTTGGGCATCCCTATCAGTAGATCCTGTTGCGCACGTTCCTTGCCCACGAATCGAATCCACAACTTTTCGGGCCTACCCCTACTGCCTGGACCCTTTGATATAGGCAGACGTGTCTGTTTCAGCCTCAACTGAACGAGCTGCTGGCGAACTGCGGGCCGACGGCCCCCGGGCGCGGGCCGCACGCGCGCCCCTACGACCGCCACCGCTCCGTGTCCGAGAGCGACCGCGCGCTGCGCAACGCGAACAACAAGCCCAACAAGCACAAGCACAAGTCAGTACTAGTTGATAGAATCGAGCGTTACTTTGCGGAAATCCATGACTAAAGCTGTTGTAAAAGAGAATTTATTTTCCTTTAAATACCCACTAAACGACGCCAGCGCAGGAACCCAAGATCAGTCGCTCGTAATCTGTCGAAGCGACAACATCTTCTGAGGATGCCACGTGCGTGTCATCTGTGTAATCTGTGCTAATTAAGGTTGTTTTTTTAAATGAACGCATCTGAAACGTTCCTTTTCACTTAATCGGAGAACTCTTATTTTTATCAACAAAGTGTATTATTAATACAGAAAAATATTTCGATTTATGGAGACCTTTTTATTAAAACGAAAACAAAAAAACATGAAAATATTAAATCTTGTTATTGCTTTCTAGCAATTAAAGTAATGAAATAAGTTTTAACCCAAACTTTGTGAGCACCTAAGTCTTAAAAAGAAAGTTCTTGCAGTTTCTAAGATATCGTGAAGTTTGAGTGAGTGAGTGACCTTTCGCTCCTATAGTTATAGATAGATAGATAGATATGTAAACAAAATTTAGTGATGAATGAGTAAGTGAGTGAATTTTAGCTTTTATCATTGTAAAAGGTAGCTATGTAGCGATGTATTTGGGTCCCAGCACTGGCGTCGTTTAGTGGAAATTAAAGCAAAGTAATCCTCTTTTTCAGCTTTAGTCCATAACTTGTAGCTCCTGCAGATCTGACATGACGGCGTCCAAGATATGCTGTTTTGGCGCTACGATCAATGATAATATAATAATGATGCTCATGTAAGACCATCTTTTTATCAAATCTATTTTGTATTCCCAGATGGTCTAACGATGGGCACGCGCGCGACAACCGCGGGCGCGCCGGCTCGTGCGGCGCGCAGAGCGTCGTCGCCAGCGCCCGGCCCCGCCGTGAGTATACCATATCACATCACTACTCACTACATAACAGCCTGTTTTTATATCGCAGAATACTGTCTGCCACGCAGACGTTTTCCATCTACGAGTTCAGAATGAAAGACTATCTACTATCTTGTTCCTAAACGCCAATTCAATTTAAGAAAAAATGTACCAATGGCTTGTAGATAAATGTTTTTATTCAATAAATGAATTTGTTACTTTGTAATTTGTTCGACATTATTTTAAAACTACTGAATTTATTATTATTGTAATTAATTTGAGATTGAAATTTAATTGAATTTTAAATATTTTATTCGAATCCTACTACTATTATAAAGGCGAAAGTTTGTAAGTATGGATGTATGGATGTTTGTTACTCTTTCACGTAAAAACTACTGAATGGATTTGAATGAAACTTTACCACAATATAGCTTATACATCAGAATAACATATAGGCTACAATTCATAAAGAATTTTTAAGATAAAGGCTTTCCACGCGGACGAAGTCGCGGGCGGCCACTAGTTCTTATATGTATAATTGTAAACCACATATATTTGCATGTCTGACAGGACGAAACATGCTGAGCTTATACCTATTTGTGATGTCATTATTGTTACCATGTTTTGTGCAAATAAATATTTCATTCTTTCAAATACGGAAGACTATGCCAAAATTCTCATACATGTACACATACAATTTAATTTGCCAACTGTAATGTGCACCTTGTAACCGAGTCTTCAAGACAAAGTTTGGATTTTACCAGTCGCAGCAGGGCCCATCTCAATAAAGATTAAATCTGGAAAATTCGCAGGAGTCGCCGTCACCGGATACGGTGAGGACGACATGATGATGATGATGATGACTACATAACACATCGAAGTTAACGGCCAACTCACATAAATTCTGACTAATATAAAGAGATCATTGTAAATAACCGTATACTTGGCTTGGTGGAACATAACTACCTGTTGGGAATAATTGTGAGAAAAAGAAAATACGTTTAAGATTTCAGTAGATTTATTTGCGCTTCCTGCGATCACAAACATTCACACACAAGACACCCGAGTCAGAGAGAAAGAAAAGGAAGTGAGCCACCTATCAAAAAACATGACAGTTGACGTTGTCATAGTGACAAGTGACATTTTAAGCTTTTTATAATAAGTTTAGGTTGTGTTTACAAACCGGAAACAATCTTTCCAACACTACCCACTGTTTTCTTTAAATGTTCTGTTTTATTTTATTTTATGTTTATTTGTTATGTTTGTTTGTGTAATACAAGGTACAAGGTGCCGATTTTAATAAAATTTGGTATGCTTATGGAGAAAACCATGGGTTACATAAGATAGTTTTTATCACAAAATATTAGCTTGAAAGCGAATTTTCCGTGGGCGAACCACTAGTATCCACTACAGGAGTCAATCCTCTTTGTGTTTTTTTTTGTTATCATTGTTTAATCTTATTAATATTTTACAGCTACGCCAAATCAGTGCCAGCAGCCGAACTAAGTCCACCCGCATCCGAAACGCAACGACCACGCAGCGGGGACGCAGCGTAACCGCTAAGACCGCCCGTGTAAATAAAAAAAACTAAAAAATAAAACAGACCAACCCGCTCGTGCCACTTAAGAACTTAGTAAACAAAAAAAAACATGCATTTTTTATAAAGTAAAAAAAAATATATAATTTAACAAAAAATATTGTCACAGTGTAGTGTTATCAGCTGTACGACTACGAACTGTGCATGTTATGTAAAGTTAGTGAAGTGCTGATAGGACAGTGTTTGTTTGTGTGTGTTGTGTGTGGGACTGTGTGGAGCGGTCCGGGGGTGCCGTCTGGATCGGCAGGCTGGTTGTATATGGAGCCTAGGTGAGTTTATTTACCATCAAATTTACTTATGTTGAAATGTGTTGACTCCTTAAGTAGTCCACTGACAGAAGAAAACTACAAATTTAACCAATAGTTTTGCACAAAAATGATACGTAGCCATGTAGCCTAAAATTCAGTTCTGCATGTTTAAAAACTCCAATATGATTCGAAGGCAGAACTTTGGCCATTTATTAAATTATCAAAACATTCAGATATGTCATAATAATAATTAGATTTCTTATGATATTTTGCTAAAAACATTGAACAATTTTTAAATTCCTTATAATGTTACAAGCGAAAGTAACTCTTATCTGTCTTTTACGCCAAATCTATTGTTTCGAAAATGAAATCTGTCAAAATGATATTTTGTACAGACGGTATCACATCGAGCTATAAATTTATCGCCCCCATTACATGTTAGTTAGTAGTTTTCACTTTGACATTCCGTCATTTATTCGTTTGAAAAAAAAAATTGGTTGCCTGTAAAGTCGGTATACGGGCGAAAGTTTTACGTGACAACGACTTTGAGTGGTAAAATAATTTTAATGTGAATATTCATTCGTATAACATGAACCGGTGTGTATGCCTATCTCTCTCACTCTCTCTCTCGCTCTTAGGCGGGTTAACTGTGCTCGAGTGGAAGGGACGCGTGCCTTTCACTTTTTATGTCTGTCTCACTCGCTCTTAGGCGGGCTAACCATGCCCGAGTCGGAGGGACGCGTGCCTCTCACTCGCTCTCATTGTGAGCGCGGAACGTGAGCGGAGCGTAACGCAGTTTCTTGAAAGTTCACCTGGCAAACCAATTTATAAGACGTTGTCACGTCAAAAAAATTATCGTTTTGATGGATTTCGTTTTTCTGTAGCTCAAGGTTTTTCTGAGTTCTACAAATAAAATTATTAATATAAAAATGTTTTTGTTGTTTCAGCTTGTACGCATCGACAATAAACGCTGCGCGATAGTCACCATGTTTTAACTGTAACGTATAATACTATGACTTGTAACTGCTAGACTAAGTATATCTTACTATAAATGCAGTGTGCCTGCATAGATTTCCATTGAAATACAAAATGGGGTTCAACCCATTTTGGATTTGCAAATCTCAAAATTTGGAAAAGATTTTACCAATACACACGAAATATTAATGATATTATTTTTTGGGTAATATGGATTACTTTTTATCGTAAAATACGTATGATAGTAAATGTAGACTGTTCTTAAAGTAAATGATAAATCTTATAATTTTTCTTTTAAAAGTAATGATGGTTTTTTTTTCTGAATTCAGGCTATTTCGTTTGGAGATTTTTGCAGACACAGTGTTTTTATATATTTTTGACATTGTATAAACATGTGCAACTCTCATGTTCAGTCATGTTTAGTTTCATCATAATTATTGTGAAAGAATAATTTTTAAGTTTTTTTTTGATTCGCCTAAGTAGCTAAAGACCTGGTCTTGGTGCTTGACGATTATGCTTCTTCTGCCAATTGTAATAACGTTCATTGTTCCGATCTCTTCTTTAGGCCGAATTCACATTGGATGGCTAACGAAGGGTGCAACGAATTTCGGCTTTTTAGATGTTATGGGTTCTTATCACATAGTGTATAAGAAGTACCGATCTAAAATCGTTCATTAGCAAATTATAGTAAAATTTGTAGTTAGCGATTATGCACTTAAATGATTGATTCTTAAAAGTTTTGCTTTCACCGTCAATATCTTAGTCGAGTTCACTTGGCTGGGAGACGTGCGTCCAGTGTGAACCGGCCCTTATGTACTTTAGATAACAAAATCGTAGACATGTACAGATGTTGATATTTTTTCTGGTAGACGAATTGATATTAGTGAGGACTTAATTGAAAGTTCAAAAAATGTATAAAATCGTCAGAAAGACTGGCTATCTGCATGTTAAAATAAAATGTAAAGATTAAAATGCGTTTGTTGTAAAAAGTAACTCGTGGTTTTGGTCTCTGTGTGGGCTGTTTTTTTCTTTTACCAGCAGACCAGAAGAAGACTATGTACTTCGTTTAATATAAACTGTTAGAGCTAATAGTTTTAATGTAAAATCATATAAAAATTGCCTTCGAAGATATGCGCCACCGTTGCCTTATAGTAGAAATCAGCGTAGGTAACATAATTACGACAGCTATGTCTTCGGGGGCTTTTTTGAAAACTCTAGAAGTTGTCTCTTTTCGGGTCTGCATACAAATACTGCCACTTGAATATTATGACACAACTGAGCACACAATTTTCTAGTATTTACTCTGAGGTTTAGAATGTTCCACCATTCCGGAGATAGTTATTGTTGCATAAAATACCTAATCAAAGAATAAGACTGTTTTCAAGTTACTGAACGGTTTTTGGCAAAAGGAAGTTGATCGGTTTGGCTCTATAATTTTGTCTAAGTTTATTGTTTCAATGTTCTAAAATACCTATCATTTGATAAAATATGGCATTAAAATTATGCCATAACAATAAACTAACGTTATTTTTTGTTAAAAGATGTTCAAAATAGAAATATCCTCTGATCTATATATTTGGATGATATAGCAGTATTCACAGACTGTTTACAAGAGCATAGCTAATCTCTGGAACTGTCAAACATTCTTGCCACTGTACAATCGTTCGGCTTCAATCGTGTGTTCAAACAAATCTTATCAGCATTTTGAAACATGATTGATGTTGGCATCTATGTGTATAAAGTACTAACTTGCTCAATGTTATAATTTTTATGAACGGAAGTGATTGCGGACTTGTGACGTGGTTTGTACGTTATCCAAATCAAATCTATGTATTCAAGTAACTAATTAAATAATTTCTTTGATTTTAAAATGTAATTGAAGTATGTCGACTTAATTTTTAGCATCAAATTTTTTACAATACTTTTTTGGGATATAACTCTTGATGGGATTTGGATAATATACCCTCAATATTTTATTTAAACTGTATATTATACTAAATGTTAATTAATAAATAAACGATTGGTAAGGTGTGTGTCGATATGATACTTTAATTTTTAGTGTGTAAGCGTGCTTTTTATTTTTATGATGTGTGTGCGTGCCGATGTAATATTCAACATATTTATTTGGATCCGAACTTAAATTTCACTTACTTAATGTAAATTAGATTATCACTTTTTTCCTAATCAAAAGCAACTGTTTGTTTTCCTCAGGTCGCGCACACACTATATTCAATAACTACTAGAATAATGTTAAAATAAAATATGTCTTATAATGCTTAGATCGCTTCAATATAAAATAGTTCCTATACTTTGTAATTAAATATTTAGCTTGTTTATTTCAAACATCTTGGCACAGAAATCGATATTGACGTTTTCTCCGAACATACTACAGCTGCTGGGTCGAAATGTGGCTGTTATTATTTTAGTCATAGATATAAACTACATTTCACTAAACATGTTATGAAGTTAGATGTTTAAACTTTGTTTTAAATGCACGTAGTCGTTCTTTAAAAGTCGAATGAGAATTTGTCGATGATACATAATTTCCTTACGTCAAAAATATTGAAGCGAATGTAACCATTAACGTGGGAGTTATAAATCTATAGACTAATGCAATATCGGTGTTAGGTATAAATAGTATATGTATCGAGCTTACAGAATAATCACTAGCCCTTTCTTAACATCGACAAAGTTGAAATAAACTTAACCAACATATAGTGCAACCAAGTGGACGTCCGGTGAGGTACCCCCTTTGTGCATTGCGTAAATTTCGTTGGTGGCGTCACAGGTTGCGGCTGCTTAAAGATACAAAGTTGTCACATGAATAATTTTCCACATCAATTCGAGTAAAATCATCGAAACTCAAATACGTTTTCAAAATTAGCGACAACGTCCTGAAATAGGCCATCAGCTTTAATCAAGTTATTGTATAATGTCAAGAAAAGGGTGGGCTACTATAAATATTCTGATGTATTCGACTTCTTCATAGAGGGAGTTTGTAAAAATGTCCAATTTACTTTATTTACTGCTGTACAACTTGGCAATTTTTCAACTAAAATCTATCAACATTGTTAAAACGTTCGTTAAAACTTTGCATTTTAGTGAAAGGCTTCCAATAACTTTCCACTATGAAGAAGTAACATTCAAACATTCACCCATTAAATTGGGTATTTGACACCAATAGAAATAAATTCCAAAATATTATTTCTCAAAATTTACACGTACATTTTTTTATTATTCGCAATATTTCTTTTTTTATTGATCGAAAATTCACAAAAAGTACACCGGTTGAGAAATTCGAATGATGACATCACACATAAGATAGTATTGCAATACATAATCTATTTGAGAGGCGTTTTGACAGTTAATAAAAAGTACGTCAACGATTGGTGGTGTCAAATAACCAATTATAGTAACACTGCACGATTTCTGTGTCGCAATAACCAAGTTTCTATACATCTAATTGAATTTTTCAGTAGTTAATTTTTACAAAAAAAGTGATTTTCAATGTTATCATGAACTGTTTTCGGTTTGTATGGATGGTTGACTGGTGTTCGAAAGTTAAATGAAATCAATGGTTCGCTGGGTTTTCATGTTAAAAATATGTCCTAACATAGTGAAGTTTAACGCCAATTCGTATAAATGCTGTTTTGAGCCTTATGCCAAAGAAGCATAGTTCGAATTCTGATTTAGCTGATATACATTTAACATAAGAACCCATGAAACGTTGATAAATGAATAATTTGGAATTAAAGTTAGTTGCATCCATCGCTCCTTTCTTTTTTCACGCTGCCTGTACAAAATCTATTTTTTTTCAAAATTGTAAATATGTCCAAAACTTTTTGATTAAATGCGTTCATAGGATTTTTGTGTTTAATTACACGCCCTTAAATATTATAAGTGAAAAGGGAAAGGAATGGCGTTGTGTTTGCACGAAGTTATTTTTTAACCGTCCCACTTTAAACTTAATAGCTTGTAGCATTTTGTAAAAGTTAACCAATTAATGCATTAGTTTGGTACGAAGCGATCGTGAGCAAGAGCAATGACGCATTTTAGAATAAAACATATTATTAGAGCATATTGGCAAGTATTAAATTGACAGCGGTTTTTCTCTCTCTCTCGCTCTTTCCTTCAAGATGCAAGTGCAAATGAGATGTACTAACATTGCGTACACCCATTTAATAATACGTAATTTTTCTATAGTCCCTTGTACATTATTAGTGTCCCATGGTAATGTACACTATCGCGTGGACTGTCAACTGAAGTTCTTTCGAGAATAAATGTACTTATTTAATAGCTACCAATAGAAAGCTTTGAGTTCCTGTTCCAGAACTTTATCGAAAGTGACAAATTAGTTTTTTTTTATTTTAATTTTTCATTGCTTGAAAACTAGTCCTGTGAAAATTCTGTTCAGAATAGGTTCATGAATATTGCAAAGTGCGTCATTGCGCGGATTTTGAGTTATTATTGTTAAGTTTTCTTTTTTTAATTTAGTACGTCATGATTGTTGCAATTTTTTTTTCTTTCGTAAGTACGCCAAAGGTGACGATGTCATAGTGCTGAAGTTAACACAAAACTAGGGTATTGTATAAATGAAAAATATACAAAAAAAAAGTCTTTCTAGTAATCGTAAGGTATGTAAACGTAAGGTTTTCGAAGTGAATCGGTAAATGTTCTTTCCAATAACGTTTTGTTAATTTTGTTTCTTTTGAAATCGAGTAATAAACAAAAAAAAGATAAAAAATTGGTTGTTGTAATATAGAAATGAGTAGAATGTTTAATAGCCGTAGTTTAAATATAAGTAGGTATACCCATTGGAGAAATTAAAATAAGATGTTTTTTTAAGGATGCTTGATGCGAGCGGCGACGGTGTAGCCATTTCAATAAGTTGTACTTTTCTTTTCATTTCGAACGTAATAATAAATTGAGTCGAAGCATTTTCCCCTGTCGCTGTGAGCACCTTATGGCTGTAAGTTATACATTATATACATATTATTATATTGATAAATAAATTAATAATAAAAGCACCGCGTTATTTTATTTTTTGCCTGTTGATTAACTTCCTGCAATTAGTTTTGTGTATGTTTTTGATAAATACGGTCGCGATCAGAAAATGACAACCAGTTTGCAAGTTAGATTCTTTTGAATAATATACTATCTATGGTCAATAAAATTCAATATTAAATATACTATCGCTATAGCTATTGTGATCCTTAATGTGGTAAACACTGTCTGATCGTGATTGTATATTTTTGAGAATCAATAAACCAGCTATCAAAAGTAGGTATATAAACTAATAGACCCCCTCACTCTTTAGAAAAATGTCAGTAGTACTAATTCTATTATTTATGATTAGTCTAAAAAAATAAAAAAGTATCGTACAAATATTAATTTATTTGAATTACATTTAGATGCCTTAACAATTCATACATTTTTTTTGTAAGTCAAAAATCATAAATACATTTCATTCATAGAGAATATCTTGTAGCAAAACTACGTAATTTTTAATGGAAGAAACCATTCAATGAGTTCATTGGTGCCAATTACTACTAACATTTATATTAGAAAATTTGATAGTTCAGCTTTAAAATAATACAGGTTTTTGGGTAACTTTGAAGCATTAGTCAACCCTAAAAGTTTAATTTAATTTAAAAATAAATAAATATTATAAACAAAGGCACCTTGACTACACGAAAACTAAAACATTTGTTAAAAAAATCATTTTGAAAAAAAAAACAATATGCACGCCATATCTTCTACTGTTAATCTATTACATTCTATAAGAAGGTAGTTCTTATCACAAAGACTTCAATGTCATTGAAGATGGTTTTCATTTCAATTTGACACTATCACTAACAGTATTAAACAGTGATGTTGCCTGTCCAGCGGTGCGAAGAGAGGCTGAGAAACGGAGAAATATTAACCCAATAGGTTTGCACAAATCTCCGCTCAGTAACGTTGCCTGTCCGCCAGTGCGGAGAGAGGCTGAGAAACGGAGAAATATTAACCCAATAGGATTGCATAAATCTCCGCTAAGTAACTTTGCCTGTCCGCCAGTGCGGAGAGAGGCTGAGAAACGGAGAAATATTAACCCAATAGGATTGCACAAATCTCCGCTCCTCTTCAGTGGATATTTCTGTGGGCTATTTTATAATTATTTACATTTATATTATCAAATTAGGTATTTAATTTTACAGAATTAAATGTTTTTACAAATAAAAGTTAACACACAACGAACTGACGATCTAGATGGCGCCACCTCCAACTCAGTATAGGAGTGAGAGGTGACGAATAAGCAGATTGTTGGCGGGAGATCAGTTTTACAAAGTTCATTATAACATATAGGTGCTCAGTTCGTTATGTTCGTCGTAGGAAACGGTCGGCTTAACGGTGGCAATAATCCTGAATAAATTGTGTGACTGAATGAACTATGCTTAAAAGTGTAACATTGTAAAGTGTTGATGCCAGGGGTGAGCACCCTGGATTACACATAAGTGTAACTATGTTTGTTTTATTGCTATAAGACGATTGTATTATAACGAAGCCCCTTTTCGAACTGATAGTAAAATAGTTAGTATCCAGACATAATTGGTTTTTGTTCAATCCCTTTAGTAAACATCTTATTTTGTAACAAACAGGTTTTGAGGCTGTAGCAGGTTAAATCTTAGAGACTATACTGACTGATAACATTATACATACAGAATAACCCTAGATAATGATGTACATACATAATATTATATTTTAGATTTGTTAGAATGCTGTTAGATCCAGTTAAATTATTTTAAAATCCTATTGGTTAGTATTTCTCCGTTTCTCAGCTCCGAGGTCTCCTCGTTCAGCACCGGTGGACTTGCACCCTAAGTTGTTGTACCCTTGTTTTGGTAAAACATAGCAAACACTAAATCTTTATATATAAAAATGAATTGCTGTTCGTTAGTCTCGCTAAAACTCGACAACGGCTGAACCGATTTTGCTAATTTTTGTTTTGAATTAGTAGTGAAAGTTCAGGGAAGGTTTAAACGATTAGTTTTTTTTAATAGCGGGCAGAACAGCGTCTGCCAGGTCCGCTAGTCTTATATATATAAAAAATAATTAATGTTTGTTAGTCTCGCTAAAACTCGAGAACGGCTGAACCGATTCAAATAATTTTAGTCTCAAAATATTCGTGGAAGTCCAGGGAAGGTTACAACGATGAAATAAAAAAAACAAGGGGCAGGACAACGTCTGCCGGGACCGCTGGTCAATCATAAAATTAAGGCATACTTTTCAGAATATTCAACACATCCTCCTTAGTATAAATTATAAAATCGTTCTTATGGTCCCGAACCACGGTAAATGGACTCAACCAATCACCAAATTTTTTCACTGTATTCATATAGTTACGTTGAACCGCTTTATCGTTCATCAGGAATTCGTTAAACGCTTGTGTTGTGAATATAGGTATATCCAAGTTATGGTCTTTTCGTAGATGCGATTTGACATCGCTAACTTTCCTAAATTCGGCGCCGCACACAGGGCAGTCCGCTTTCACCTGTCTTTCCTTGTGTTGTATCCACATGTGATCCCATTTGTCTTTGACAGATTTGAATTTCTTCTTGCATATGACGCAGGAGAATTTGAAGGTTTTCTGATTGTGACGGCTGCGTATGTGACGAGAGAAATCCGATTCAGAGTGGAATTTCTTCGGGCAGAACAGACAATTTATCGGATCGAGCGATGAGTGGCACTGGAAACGAAGGGGAATCATTATAAATAAATAAATATAAATATACAACAACATCACGTAAATTGATCTGACTCCGTGGTAAGTAGCTTAAGCACTTGTATTACTTATATTTATTTATTTAAGCTTTATTGCACAACAATACTTTGTACAAAAGGTGGACTTAACGCCGTAGGGCATTCTCTACCAGTCATACCTTTGGGCTAAGCAGAAATACCAGAATCAACAGTTGTATTACAAATAAATTAATCCATATCACACCCAGACCAGTACAAACAGACATGTTCATGCACACAAATGTTTGTACAGTGTGGGAATCGAACCCGCGACCTCTTGGTTATTATTCAACTGTTTGACCATTACACCAAAGTGGTTGTCTACTTTCTGTCCCCATAAAGAAGATCTGGAGTACCTGATGTGACACCCTAGAAGTACAGTTAAGCCGTAAGAAGTATATGAATAACGAACCTCAGGAAAACTAATTCAACGTAACAAGCAATTGGGATGATGACACCTATCTTAAATATTGTCAAGAACATGGTGTTTAAAAAACATAGCCCCTATGAAGTTAATACAACCAATATATTTCAAAAAAGCTGTAGAAACCAATTTTTAAACACACAAAACGCAATAAATATTCGGTCAATTGACTCCGATTTCTGACACATGACCGTGACGTCACAATCATTTATTACCATACGAAATCTATGGAGGCAGACCGTTTTGACAGATAATAAAAAGTATATCAACGATTGGTGGTGTCGTCTAGCCAATTACTGTTCATATCAGTAACATTTTTTTTATCTGTGGTACTTGAAGTGGAACGCTAGCAGTCCAGCTAAAAAACCGAATGCGACCGAAGTCACGGACGTCCGCTAGTATTGTAATAAAAAAATATCAATCAATGACTTTAACTTAGACACATTTTGAGATATAGAAAAGGGTATATCATATTTATATTTATTGCAACAAAACTCTCTTTTTCTTTTCATATCCATACTAATATTATAACTCTGTCTGTCTGTCTGTTACTCAATCACGCCTAACTACTGAACCAATTTGCATGAAATTTGGTATGGACATATTTTGATACCCGAGAAAGGACATAGGCTACTTTTTACCGCGGGAAAACGACGCATTCCCATGGGAAAATTCAAGTGGGCCGATCGCTTTGACACCTAAACTACTGAACTGATTTAAATAAAATTAGGTAAGGAGATAGTTTGAGTCTTAAGAAACGACACGAGTTACTTTTGACCGCAGGAAAACTACGCATTCCCATGGGAAAAATTACTTTCCGTGGAATCTGATAGTTTCTACTCCTAAATTACCAAAGATTTGAATTATATTTGGATAAAATTGGTACTACGAGAAAACAACGCACTCCAAAAAAACTACCTAATGCGGACGAAGTCGCGGGTAAAAATTAGTTATTGACGTGACAACGTCTTATAAATTGGTTTGCCGGGTGACACTTCAAGAAACTGCGTTACGATCCGCTCACGTTCCGCGCTCACAATGAGAGCGAGTGAGAGGCACGTGTCCCTTCGACTCGGGCATGGTTAGCCCGCCTAAGAGCGAGTGAGACAGACATAAAAAGTGAAAGGCACGCGTCCCTTCCACTCGAGCACAGTTAGCCCGCCTAAGAGCGAGAGAGACAGAGCGAGAGAGAGAGAGTGAGAGAGATAGGCATACACACCGGATCATGTTATACGAATGAATATTCACATTAAAATTATTTTACCACTCAAAGTCGTTGTCACGTAAAACTTTCGCCCGTATACCGACTTTACAGGCAACCAATTTTTTTTTAAAATAAAAATAAAACTCACCGCCATATGTTTGATAATCGAACTCTTCACCTGAAACCTCTTGTTACAAATATCACAAATGTACATAGAGCCATGTGTCTTCTTATGCTTGACATAATTGCTGGAATCGCTGAACGTTTTCAGGCACAGGTCGCAGCGGTGCACCGGCAGGTGGCCATGGTTCCTCATGTGATGCTTGTAGCCGTCTGCCTTGATGAATATACTGGCGCATATTTGGCAACGAAGACCCTTGTACAAGACTCTGGAATTAAATTGTTTAATTTAACACATTTGAAATTGGGTATTTGACACCATTCACCAATCAAAATAAATATACAACAACATCACATATTAGGTCCTTACCTATGAAATTGGCGTTTTGTATGGGAGGAACAAAAAGTCGAATTTTTTTTATATAGCATATTTATTTAATCAAAGTATGAGCCATTGTAATCTATGCACTTTTGCCATCTCATAGGTAGTTCATTGATCCCTTTACTAAAAAAACCATTCGAACGGGAATCAATAAAATCTTTGAAGGCGACTTGGACTGCCCCATCTGAGTTGAACTTTTTCCCTTGCAAGAAGTTATCCAAATTTCGAAAAAAATGGTAATCTGTTGGAGCAAGGTCCGGGGAGTACGGTGGATGCCTTAGAGATTCCAATTGAAGTTCTTCTAATTTGCTAGCCGTCTGTTGTGCAGTGTGTGGTCTAGCGTTGTCGTGAAGCAGCAGTGGCGTAGAGCGATTGACCAGCCTTGGTTGTTTAGCAACTAGCTTTTCCATCATGGTTTGCAATTGCTGACAATAGATATCTGCCGTAATCGTCTGGCCACGTGGCACTGGTGCCACGGTGGAACTCGTACTCGTAAATAACGCGATATTTCAAATTTTCCATTTTGTAAATTGAGCGATGCAAACAGAAAAAAGATAAGTAAAAAAACAAATGAATGACGGTTTACGAAACACAACTACATGTGGAAATAGCTGTATAAATTTGAATTTCGAATTCCTAACCAAATAGGAAAAATTTGTGATCAAAGTGGCCAGTACGACAAAACGCCAATTTCATATGTAAGGACCTAATACATTGATCTGACTCCGTGGTAAGTTGCTTAAGAACTTGTGTTACAGATATCAAAATCAACAGTGGTACAGTATTACAAGTAAACTTAAATAAATATATACATATAACACCCAGACCAGAAGTACAAACAGACATGTTCATGCACACAAATGTTTGTACAGTGCGGGGATCGAACCCGCGACCTCTTGGTTAATAGTCAACTCCTTGACCATTATATCTTCGAAAATAATACGTAATTTAACACTTTAATTATGTGACCATTTCTTATTATTCGCAACGTTATTTTTTACAAAAAAATCACAAAAAGAACACTGATTGACGAGTGTGAATGATGACGTCACAAGTTAGTAATCGCCATACAAAATCTAAACTGGCGATATTAGACAATTCATAAAATGTGTGTGATCAAAGATAAACTCAGTTAAAGTCGTGGGGGAAACAGTATGGTCAGTGAAAACCTTTTTTATACAAAGGTAAAAATAAGATTATTAGTATTTATCTGCATCCTGCAGATGTGACCCGCCCACTCCCACTTCAATTTCGCGGCTTTGTTGCCCACATCAGCGATACCAGTCTTGGAGCGGATGGTAGTATTTCGGATCCTATCACTCCGTTTTATACTTGATATGCTCCGCTCCATGGCCCGTTGGCAAACCTTGAGATTTTGCTTTTGACTTTCAGTCAATGACCAGGTTTGCGCCCCGTAGGTAAGAATGGGCAGAATGCAAGTGTCGACGAGTTTTCGTTTCAGCGATATAGGCAAGTTGCCTTTCATATACGCTTTCATGGACCAGAAGCTCTTCCAGGCGTTATCGATGCGGCGCTCGATTTCTTTATCCTGTCTGTTTCCGAAGGAGACTATCTGGCCCAAGTATACGTACTCGTCAACGTATCGCATCGCCTGCCCATCCAATACCAAAGTGTTTTTAGTAGCGTTTGTCAAGACTTCGGTCTTTGACCTATTCATCCTCAGCCCAACTTCAAGGCTTGCTGATCTCAACTGTTCGAGCATGGTCTCGAGATCTTCAGACGTATTGGCAAATAATACGATGTCGTTAGCGAATCGGAGGTTTGCGAGCTTTTTGCCTTCGATGGTTACTCCTTTATTGCTCCAATCGTCTGTAACCCGTCTAAAAACCTGTTCTAAGGCACTGGTAAATAGCTTTGGTGACAGTGGATCTCCCTGTTTGACGCCTTTATTTATTTGGAATGGTGGTCCAGGTGCATGTAACTTTATGTCGGGAGTACTTTTCTCATAGATTAGCTGGAGAAGCTGTATGTAAGTAGGTGGAATGTCTTGGTTTCTAAGCGCATTAAAGATCGACCCGTGATCTAAGCTGTCGAACGCCTTGGAATAATCGACGAAGGCTAGGTATAATGGTTTGTTAAACTCATTAAATTTCTATAATTTGATTAATTACATGTAGATGATCGGTGGTAGAAAAGTGTGAGCGGAAACCTGCTTGTTCAGGGGGCTGATGTTTGTCTAATATGTGTGCTATTCTGTTTTGGATTATTTTGGTGAACAATTTATAAATATGGGATATCAGACTGATCGGACGGTAATTATTTATATCGGACTTGTCACCTTTTTTGTGCAGCAAAATTATATTCGAGTGGCAGAAATTGCGTGGTAGTGAACCAGTTAGTAAAACTGTATTGAAGAATTTTGTAAGATGTGGTCGCAAAATTCGTTTTCCCAGCTTTAGGGTTTCTGTGGTGACACAGTCTCCCCCGGGGCTCTTACCGTATTTTAAGGTTTTAATGGTGGCGTTGACTTCTTGTTCGGTTATCAGTGGAATATTATCGCTGCATTGATACTCGATGGGCTGATGGATGGACAATGTGTCTGCTGAGTACAGGGACTTGTAAAATTGTGTACATATATCCATGATCTTATCTCTGCTACTGTGCTTTTTCCGTCTGTATCTTCCAAGCTAGTAATCCAAGTCTTGCTTCGCGAGAAACCCTGTTTTGCTGCTCTCAGCGATATGTTTCTTTGGAGAGCTGTTTCAACCAAGTGGGTATTGTAGTTTCTTAGGTCTTTTCTAATATCCGCTACTATTTTCCAGTCACCTTGTATATCCCAGTAGCAGGCAGATATAATATTGAAACCAGCCGAAAAAACTAACTATCCAGTTAAAAAAACCCTCGTCATTAGTCAGGATCAGCTGTTAAATTTCAACGGCTGGACGGCTTTCAATCAGCCATAGCGTAGAACCATCATGATTTAATTATTTTTTGAATAGAAAAAATCGCATCGAAATCAGTCCATCTGTTCAGGAGTACAATGTCACAGGCAGACAAACACACAAGACCCACAAACAGACACCAGGGTCAATCTTTTGACATTACTAGCTGACCCGGCAAACGTTGTTTTGCCATATAAATTGTGGACAACTCTCATCACTAAGGGATATCAATTATAGATGTTGGCTGATTCTCAGACCTACTCACAAAATTTCATAAGAAACAGTCAAGCCGTTTCGGAGGAGTACGGGAACGAACATTGTGACACGAGAATTTTAGATAAACAGGATGTAAAAAAAACCTTACCGAAGCCATCAACCACGCGTTCAGTACATCAAACCAAATCGTGTGAAAAAAGAAATTTTGTCTGGGAAACAACATTTGTTTTTTGACATCAAAAAAACAATTTGATTCCAACCCGCAATGTACGTTGCGCACGCGGGGAAGTGACCGCGGCGCGTGTTGCTGTACGCCGCCGCGACGCGGTTCGGTTCGAGTGTGCGCTGTTCATTGCGGAGTGTGCCATTTAGTGGCTTTTTATGAAAGAACTAGTGAAAATTTGTATCATGTTTCTACCCAAATATGGTGTAAAGGAAAAAATAATAGTCTAAACAGCTTAAAAAAACACGCTTTTATTGCTAACTAAAAAAGAGAAAATAATTTCTGAGTAAGTACACGGAATTTATATTACAGTAGAGTAAAAAGCGTGGGGTGCACTTTTTGACGTTTTCATGCTTCTCTTTTTATAGTTGCCAATAATTGGATGATTTTCACATACTACTATACCAAGCAACCTACGCTTTTGACTCTACTGTAATATAAATTCCGTGTACTCAGAAATTATTTTCTCTTTTTTAGTTAGCAATAAAAGCGTGTTTTTAGTTGTTTAAACTATTTTATTTTTTAGTTAATAAGAATAATGGAAAACTCTTATCAAATTATTGCATTGTCATCGTTAGTTAATATGTGTGCAAAGTTTCAAATTAATCCGATTTTTGGAAGTTGGTGAAAATTGAGCTCAAAAATTCCGTTACATACATTCATACATATACCCCGATAAAGTGTTAAAAAATGATCGTAACAATTGGTAGAATATGTGGTATTCGGCTTCGGTAAGGTTTTTTTTTACACCCTGTATAGATATTGTCGGTTATAAGTTAAAAAGTCCTTACCTGGTGCTGTAAGCGTTAGTGAGTAAATGTTCGATGTGATGCCTTTTGCAGTCGTTTCTCCTATCGAAGCAGCGCCCGCAAGCGAGACACATCTTGTTCTCGTGTTTCCTTTTCACGTTGTTTACTAGGGATTCTGAAAAATAAATAAAATTAATGTTTTATTGCATTGTTTGATTTTATATAATTTATTTTACTATAGGAAACCAGACACCGCACAGGTCCATTTTGTTAGTAAAATATTATTTTTTAGTAACAGAAAAAAATAATATACAATAGCGAGATGGTATCCCTTTTTTTCGCCTCTTTTTTTTGTCATAATTTAGTTTGCTTTAATGAGTTAGGCATATTTTTCTGTCATAATAATAATGTGCCATAATTGTTTTTTGGCATACTGTTTTATTAAGCATAAATATTATTTATCCTATTGTATTGATAATTATGCGTTGGGATAGTATGCTTAATCATTATTATGCTTATAGTGGTTAAGACTTTAAAAAATATGGTTAAAAAACTATTATGGCAAAATAGTATTATGCGTAACTAATATTAGGACAAGTAGCAGTATGCCCTGTTAAATTATGACTTAAAATTTTATTAATAATAATAGAGAACCTGGCGAGATACTACACATAGCCGCGGCGGGTCAATCGGTATTTCTTTTGACCAAGACCCTGGCAAGGTAGCGAGTTATAACCATGAATGTATATGTAGAATGTATGTATATGTAGAAATAGTCAGTGCGTGCCTCAGCAAACATTCCCGAGGCACTGCAAAATCGGGGCAGCCCCAACAGCATTCTAAAGCCATTATTATATTGGACACGCAGAGCATTCACGGTAAATATAGTACCTACTAGCGGCTCGCCCGCGAACATTCGCACGCATTCGTGAATATTTTCAACGGATACTTGGACCAATGTTTTCGGAAAAACCGTCGATACGAAAGGGACCAACGCTAGGATGACGATGACGATCATGGTAAATATGACAACTGTTCGCGCACCATCGGCTGCCCTCGGCTGGGCTCGGCTGTGCTCGGCTGGCCGCCGGACCCGACGTTCGCCGATGGTCACTTCTGTCTTGTCATCGGGCCACGGCGGTTACCATACGCGGTCCACACATTCAATATTTGTACTCGCGGATTGCCATTAAATATTTATTACATACAGTCCACCTTTATTAATCTTCAACATCCCAAGCTATCTCCTGAACAACAACTTAAATACGAGCTGCTTGTAGCGCAGTGGTGGCAATGGCAACTCTTTGGTAGTGATACCAAAAGATAAGCAACCTAAGGCGCGGTCATGTTTGGGATGCGTGACCATAGATGATTATATAAATGACAAAATATATGGATAAGTTTAAATGTAAACAATTACAATTATTGTAAATCAAATTTGAAAAAAAGGCAATGACAATTGTGGAGTTTCATGCGCCGCTTCTTCTCAGCGCTGGCCCAAATTGTCCCGAAGCGGTGGTAGGATTAATTTATATCTTGGGACGTGTAAAAGTGCTACTAGCCTATTTACAAAAATAAATTGATTTTATTCTGACCATATATGTGACGTATTTTTACGAGAATCTCCGTGCTTCGGAATATCGATAGATAATAGTCGTTAAGCCTGGTCGTAAACCCTCGGTTAGCTTCATAACATCTCGATTGGTCACTTACCTTAAAAACACCCCTCCATCGCACCACACTGAGGCCGCGCGGTGGAGTTTGGCTTGTACCACCTCAGAGACGAGTTCAAGTCTGTGCCCAGTAGCGGGAATAATACATGCTGTTTAGATGAGATGAAAGATGAGAGAACTTACCAATAACTCTTTCCATGACATCCGGCTTCATATCCTCTGCTATCCGATCCCCGGGTGGATCGCATGGTATACCATCAAAGTCAACTTCGCCGACATCCTCGCTTATTTCCACCTTAACTATAGGCTCTACCACCCCCAAATGTTTCTCCCAATGGTCAAACAAAACCGGCCTGGCCACGGTCTCTTTGCACTTCTTACACTTATATTTCACACTGATCTTATCCCGGGTCTTATCTATAAATTGAGTCCTCGAAAATGATCTGAAAACAGCGTTTCTCAGGTGTGAACTGACACTTTCGTAGCTTGCGAAAGACCTCAAGCACTCCGGACACGACCATTCGACAAGGCCGTGTTCAGTTAAATGGTAGAGATATTGTCTGATATTAATGAAAGACACCAAACATTTGCTGCACGTCACTGTTACAGCTCGGTGTGATGATTTATGCGTTTTCAATTGATATTGGTTCAATGCTATAGAATTGCAATCTTGGTAGTCACATTTCAATATCTTTGGCGAGTTATCTTTCGGTGGGGAAGTCAGCATTTCTAATTTCACTCCGCCATTTTGTGTGTCATCAAATATGACCTTAGATTTTTCTTTTCGCTTTCTGCCTTTCTTCGTAGCGGGTTTCTTAGCTTCTTTGTTTATAAGTTCTTCGAATTCATTTGTCTCTTCTGCGATTTGGTTTTCTAGCACCATGCCTTTTGTGTTGAAGACGCTCGATAGGATATATTCATATCCCTCTTCGTCTTCTGTGAAGTTGTGGTTTTTCTGCATTTCAGCGATCATTTTCTCTTTCACGATCAGTTCGTCGAAATCTTGTTGCTCTGCCTTGATAAGGGACGTTGGTATATAATTTTCGGGGTCGTTCATGTCTGTTGGGTGATCTGAATCGATCTCTACCTTGACTTTGATATTATTTGGACTGTCTGAAACTAAACATGTCGAATTTAGCGTGAAACCTCGGTCTATTCTAATACAATTTCTTCCTTAGACTGTAAGTTAGATATGTGTCATTTTCATACCAAAAATTATCTGTTACAAACGTTTGTATGAAACACTAGCTTCCCTCCAGCGGCCTCGTCCGCGTAAAATTTGGTTGATGGAATCAGGCGTTACTTTGCGGAAATCCATGACTAAAACTGAAAAAGATGATTATTTTGCTTTAAATTTCCACGAAACGACGCCAGCGCAGGAGCCAAAATACATCCAACTGTAATCACCCGAAAAAGCTAGAACTGGAAGTCGCAGGACTTGATGCGATGAGCGTCGCTCGTAGTCTGTCGAAGCGAAAACATCTCCTGAGGATGCCACGTGTAGTGGCGAAACGCGTCGAGTGTTTGTTGGTGTCAGTGTTGTGATTCCAATGCATCTTCTGTGTCACGTTGTGAGTTGTAGATATTGTAAGTCCTGCGACTTCCAGTTCTACCTTTTTCGGGTGATTACAGTTGGATGTATATTGGTTCCTGCGCTGGCGTCGTTTCGTGGAAATTTAAAGCAAAATAATCATCTTTTTCAGCTTTAAAATTTGGTTTTCTAATGTATTATGTAAAATATTGCCTGTGTTCATCAGGGTTAATGTAGGATTCTAATCCATACTTCCATACTAATATTATAATTAATGTGAAAGTAACTCTTTCTGTCTGTTTGGTACTCAATCACGCCTAAACTACTGAACCAATTTGCATGAAATTTCGAATGAAATATATTTTGATACCCGAGAAATGACATAGGCTATACTTTTAACCGCGGGAAAATGATGCATTCCCATGGGAAAATTCAGGTGGGTCGGTCGCTTTTTTATATACAAAAATGAATTGCTATTCGTTAGTCTCACTAAAACTCGAGAACGGCAGAACCGATTTCAATCATTTTAACCTTGAAATATTTGGTATGTATATGGTAGTCTAGGGAAGGTGAAAACGATGAGAAAATAATGATAAATTACGAAAACAGCGGGCGGAACAGTGTCTAACGGGTCCACTAGTAGAAGAATAACTTTTAAATCGTTCAACTAGTTTCGGACCTCATTCAATTCCATTCAAACAAACTAATATTTTAGTAACTAGTAGGAGTAGTAAGTAATTAATATTATAAAGAGGAAAGAATTTGTACTACTTCTTGCTTCGCGCGCTCACACACACACACACACACACACACACTTGTCTTCCTACTACTTTACAAATCAGTCATCTTGGAATTTCTACCTTATACGCCTTACGCCTCATACGTCTTGGTATCACAGGCTTTCCACTCACCGCTTGTTTTCGTGAAGGGTGTGAAATATTTTACGATTAGAATCCTACATTATCCCTGACGAACATAGGCTATACATATTTACAAATACAAATACAATACAAAATATTTATTTTTCTTTTACAAAGTTAAACTTAAACACAACATGTGGCTAGTATCTCCTTTTAAGCTTGATAAAGCCTGTGCTATTCCTTAAAAAGATAGAACTATCTAAGTACCATGTTATTTTAAACGTCACTTCGATCGAATGCACTTGTCAATCGGAATCGGATTTTTTCGGCTATATCACGCTGCGAAAGGTCTTGCAGCGACTGGACTGACTTTGTTGACCGCACTCATGCGGTCAGCTGCTTCCCGCCGGAGTACGCGCCCACGCGCCGCTTCTTCATTGTCCGGGTTTTCTGTCCCTCTCGCACGCAACGTAATCGTATTCAGCGCGTAGAATTCGCACACTTTTTTTGCGTTTCAATAAAAACATTTATCACAAAAACTAGCGTATTTACACCATTTTTTTATTAAGATTATTTATTTAAATTAATGCATAGAAGCTACCCTTAAAATATTTGCGCTTAATTCGAGGTGACCTTATATTTAATGTGTAATAACATGCTCAATATATTAGAGAAACGAATTCCAGCTAACCAAGGCTAAAGGGAAGCCCTTCCTACCGACCGCGTGTTATGGTCGGGGACCAAGGTCCGATAGACATCGTCTTGATTTGTGTATCTACAGGGTGTCCCAAAATTAGGCCGTCACGCTGATAACGGAGCTAGATTTACTTGAGGCGCATCAAATAAGCTTAACGTGCCCACAGAAAAGTGTAAAGAGTATTGAGTATGACTAGATTCATTGTTTTTTTTTAATAACAATTTTAGATGATTGTAGTATTAGACAACTTTTAAAAACTCATGTATTTAAAAGAAAAATACGTTTACGGCTTCGTCGATAGTCACTTATGACGTGGCAAACATTATTAGTTGACATTTACTGTGTATTGTCCTATAAACTATAGCGCAAGTTATAAGTCATCAAATAAGCTATATATAGCTTATATGATGTACCTTAAGTCAATCTACGTCCGGTGTACTTTTACGACCTAATTTTGGGATACCCTCTATATTATTCTGGATCTAAATCTCATATACCGCGTCTCACGTTCAGTACTAGGCTAACAGCGCCATCTAGCCTATGGAGCCGTATCAGCGCTCGCTGTCGTGCTGGCCACCACATTACAGGTTACATTGATCTGACTCTGTGGTAAGTAGCTAAAGCACTTGTGTTACAGATATCAGAATCAACAGTGGTATTGCAAATAAACTTTAATAAATACATTAACTGTTCTGGGACAGTTCAAACAGACATGTTCCTGCACACAAATGTTTGTACAGTGCGGGGATCGAACCCTCGACCTCTTGGTTAATAGTCAACTTCTTGACAATTACACTCAAAACGTCGTCAAACTTGTTTGGCGACCACTTTGGTTGTGAAGGAGTAGCTTGTGATGGCGAACGGTAGAGTATAGATCAAAAACTTACCACCATCCCTGCCAGTTATCATTTCGATAGCTTTGTCCAATTCTTTCTGATTGTCCACCACATTCGTAACCTCTTCAACCTCTTGGTCTATTTCTCTCTCATGCGCAGGACCCGAATCGAGAGGGACACCGAATGCTGCCTGTTTTTGAGCCTCGATAAAACCACGAGGTGCCAATACCTGGGAATTTGATAATCATAGGTTGTTAATCAAAAATCTTATTTATTAAGTAAATTTTTACGTTCACAATGCTAGTTTTAAATTCGAAAAGATATTACACTTAAAAATTCTTTTCGGCTCCGGTCATCAGGGAGGATGCGAACCCCGGACCTTTAGAAGTCCTGTCCAATGCTCCAAAAAACGGAGTTACCGAGAACCTTAATGGAGTCGTTTCCAAAAATCTTTGTTTATAATCTTTATTATAAACGCGTCTATTAAACTTCACGGTTCCTGTTGGATATGCAGAAAACGAGTTCTACGCGGATGGAACCGCAGGGCACAGCTACGAATAGTCCTCCTGGCCGATTTCGACCACGGCGGCCAATCTTAACAGAGATCAGCCAACTACGCAGGAGGTATTATAGTGCATAAGTGTGAGCGCAATAGACAGGTGCACTCACTGTTCCATCACTCTCAAAGTTCGGTGAGACGACAATCCGACATGACTGGAGAGAAATCAGACGCAGGACCAACGGCTTAACGTGCGCACCGAGGCACGGGGGTGTAACACTGCCTACTTCCTGACTCCCGAGCTGTTGCAGAGAAATTCATAACAGAAAATCTCAGAAACAATTTTGGCTCGACCTGGGATTCGAACCCAGGACATCTCGGATGTAAGGCAGAAACTTTGCCACTACACCAACGAGGCAGTCACAGCAGGGTACAGCTAGTAAAGTAGTAAAGGAGGTCAAATCTGTACATTGAATAAAAACTCAAAAGGCGTTATCTAATCTTATTGCGTTTGCCATATCATTTTTGTTAAGCGACACAGTTTGGAAAATTGGGATGATGATACCTATCTTAAATATTGTCAAGAACATGGTGTTTAAAAAACATAGCCCCTATGAAGTTAATACAACCAATATATTTCAAAAAGCTGTAGAAACCAATTTTTAAACACACAAAACGCAATAAATATTCGGTCAATTGACTCCGATTTCTGACACATGACAGTGACTTCACAATAATTTATTACCATACGAAATCTATGGAGGCAGACCGTTTTGACAGATAATAAAAAGTATGTTAACGATTGGTGGTGTCGTCTAGCCAATTATTAGACATCGTAATGAATAGGCATGATGACACCTATCGTAAACCATGGTGTTTTAAAAACATAACTTGTATGAAGCTAGTAAAACCAATTTATTTCCAAAAGCTGTAGAAACCATTTTTTATACAGAAAATAAATATTCAGTTAGTTAATTGACTTCAATTTCTCATACTATATTATGATATCAAATTATAGTATTCCCATACGAAATCTATGGAGGCAGGTTGTTTTGACAGATAATGAAGAGAATGTCAATGATTGGTGGCCTATTGTTTAAATAAATAAAATTAAATTATTCAACATACATACCATATTAAAGAAGTTCTTATTCTTGTTTTTTTTCTTCTCCTTGTGCCTTAAAAAATTGTGTTTCTTCACAGATTTCTCGTCAAGTAAAAGAACATTGTCTTCACATAACAAACATTTGTAGAGCATCGTAAATTTGCTTGTGTGCTTCAATAGATGTTCAGCCATCATACACCTTTGCGGTAACAATTGATGACAAGCGGTACAAGTGAACCGCTCCTGTAATAAATGTATGTCCAACGCTTGTGAACTTGGGAACCTCTGTGCGCAGTATGTGCATATTCTACTATAAGTTTTCTTAGCGCAATAATGAAAAAGATGCGACGAGTAGTTCCTGTTGCACGCAGCGCAAGACCGGACAGTTGCAAACATAATTAGGTCGGATCTAACATCATGATATTCTGAGTAATGAATTTCTAGTGTTTCTTTGAACAGGAACATAATCGAGCAAATACGACATGCACATACAACTAAGGAACCGTTTTCGGCTAAGGTTTTCAGTCTTTGAACACATTCAGCCTCGTGAGCTTTATGTGTAATGCAGTTTTTGAATATTAGTGAGCAGTGCTCACATTTGTATGGCGTTTGTATGTTAGAAGCTTCTCTAACATGATGCTCGTAACCATTTCCGCATCTCCAGCAATCTGTATCTATTCTAATGTCCTTGTAAATGTGAAAGGATGAGGTGCTTTGAGCATACATGTTATATTGCTCCATTTTCTGTATTTCAACGTCTATTGTGTAATCATCTGTGTGTGACTCAAGATGCTCTTGGAAAGGCCCGAGATGCCACCAGGCCTGGTTGCACATGTAACATTTGTACATCAATGGCACATCACCACTTTTGTTGTTTTTCCACCACCATTTCCTCCAAGATGAGTTCAAAGCTGTTTGAATCTGTCTCTCAGCAACTGTAGGGTTGTGCTCAGCAAACCTGCAACGTCCCCACAAATTTCTCATCTCAATAGCTAATGAACTCTCTGCCACGCTCATATTTGTCTTTCTATACAAGTCATTTAACGCTCCCAAAATTTTGTCTTCATCTATCTGTAAATAGGAAAGAGCAGATGAAGTTTCTTTTAGAGAACGCTTCTTTGAAATGTTTTTCCTTTTTAAAATTTTATTCTCGTCTGAAATACATTCAGTAACATTTTTTTTTGGACTGTAATCATGATCAAGTTGGACTGCTGAAGTAAATTTTATTTCATTGTCACTTGTATCATCAAAATCGGCCTTTGTAGTACTCAGAGCTTGGGCTAGTAGTGAGTTTATATCCCGTTCTTCAACTTCAAATAAGTCGTTCTCATTTAACATTTCAGATTTGATTTCAGCTGGTGTTTCTGTAGTTCCGAATTCATCATACTCCTCAACTTCAACTTTAATGTCAAATTGTAGAGGTTGGTATGATGATGTCGACGGTTGGGTTGTGATAGAGTCGTCACTGTAGGTTGCATTCCATATTTTTGTTCGTTTAGGATGTTCATCCTGGAATTTCATAAATACACTCTGTCAAATATTTCATAGCATGGTAGAAAATGTAAAATTTAGACATTAAAATTAACAAGGTATAAGTAGGTCTTAGACCTCCATTTATTTATTAGTATAATTTATTTATAAAAGTTGATTTTTATTAAAAATAATTTCTTCCAGTCAAAACTTTACATCATACGGGAAGACAGCAGTGAATTGTTTCAATTAAATTTTATTTATTTTTTCTGGTAAGTGGTTAATGCATGTTTGATGGTAAACAAAGAAATTCCGTCTTTCTTTCAATTCTACTCATTAATTGCTAACCTAAAATGTAGGTACCTACACCTACATACATAAGGCATTGCGGTGACACAATGTTTACTAGGTACCCACTGAGAATTAAATGGGGCAAAGGTATTAACTTAAATACGGCAGCATGTAAACAGAATCCTAATAAACGAAACTGTAAAAATTGGGTAGTTAAAAAAATTTTCGTTTTGAAATCAAGCACGCGTAATTTTTCGTGGGTATACCAAAACAAAATGGATGGAGTTACCTACCTGCGAAGTTTCGTCGTCGTCACAATCTTTAAGCGATCGCGGCACCAATTTTGACTTCCTACTCCTCTTTTCAGACATTTTTACACAGTTCTAAGGCTTCACATTTGCTTAAAAGCGATATAAAACTCGCACTTTAAGTTTCGACACAACGAAATCACTCAAGAAAACATGAATGAAAAGTGAATAAAATCACGTTTCTTGATACTACCGCTGTAACCCGATAAAATATAAAGTTTAAATTACTATAGGATCTCTCTTTCTTACTCATTCATCTGTAAATAAGGCTGGCGCTGCTGAAATTAGTGTGTTGGTACTTCGTATTTGGCTGGGTTGTACATAAAAAAGGGTCGCTCACAGCTTGCAACCTTGCTGCGCTCATGTCGGGTAGTTAGAACTGGTAACGTTCGGAAATTCGATGGAATGGAAATCAAGTTGATTTGACACTGCTTATCGATTTAAAGAACAATCGTGAGAATCTGATGTTGTTTCACAGTCACAAAAGTGTTGAATAACCATTTCAGATCATTTTAAACAGAAATAGCCGGCATAAATTGCCGTGACCCATGTGGAACTCGCTCAATCGACTCCAGACCCAAGTTTGTTAATATATGGCCAATACGTTCAAGTTGGGCTTTGCCGACAGAACCGACCTGCGTCTGCGGCATGACACCCCACAAGACATGATCCATCTTTTATCCTGTTTTAATGTTCTGACTGGCTCCTGCTCTCTAAAGGATCTTGATTCTTGCTAATTTATATTTTCTTGGTTGCTATATTATGTCTGCCAACGACGTAAGTCATTGTACCATCGACACGCTAAGCAAAGAAGATGACTTTTTACTTCTAAATATGCCTTAGTTACTTCACCAAAAATTTCAAAACCTCTGTGACACTATACTTATGTGTGCACTTGATTAGTGTGCGCGGTGACTGCGCGTCATATCCTATGTAGTTTTTTCGCAATTCACAATCTAAGAATCACTCATTTTTACATTAAATAAAACGCATCTACAATCTGATTATGTCACAGAATCATCAGAAATTCAGAATGTTAAAATGTTATGAGTTTTGGAAGAATCGAATAGTATGGGCACAGATATCCCCGTAAATCTGTTAAAATGAATTTTTACTATTAATAACTATAATATTAGTGAATAAAGTCACGTAGTAATTTGTTCCTTTGATACAGAGTATAGCCCCATGAAATTTATTTTCACATCTTTCTTCAGTAATCGACCTAAGTATCGATACCTATCGATTGATAGTTGCTAGACAAAGAATACACACTACTTTCGTAAATTATTTTTGAACTGAATTGTCAGATAATAGCCTGTCACTGTCAGATATTTAAAAAAATCTAACCTCAAACAAAAACCCAAAAATGGCCCAATGATAAATTCATTTATTACCATTGAATCAAAATACAAAATGAGCGTTTTCATTAAGCATTACAGGCCGTGTGGACTTGTGTCAGGATTCAATGGCAAGATATGGCGTTTCAATTCCACCACTGCGGACGTTGCGAATAAACGAAATGATGAGGAAGAGGAGTTTAGAGTTTTGGATATTTTGAAGAAGAGGGAGAGGCAACAGCGGAGAGCTGCTAGAAGGGCCGACGTCCAGCCCGATAGAGCTGACAGGATGGCCACGGATCAGGTTGGTCTGAATTTTTAAATATGAGTATGTAATACCTACAAATTTCTTAGACCGTGTTTTAGGTTACCTAGTAAAAGCCCGTGACTTAGGTTTTACCAGTAAATCTTAGGACTTACGACATGATTTCGTAAATGTAAGGGTCAATTTTTTTTAGTATGTTATTAGTGGTTGCTCTCGACATTGTTTGCATGGAAACACTTATCTTCATAACTCTTTATAAATTGTTTCCTATGTGTTATTTGGATGTATAAAGTATATTTTGGTAAAATTTCATTAAAATACATTTAGTAGTTTTAGAAAAGAGTAACAAATATTTAAATGTTACTTTAATATTACCATAATCTTTTATATTTTTACTCCAAATGCAGAGCATATCACATTCTGATTTGAGACATAATGTTAGGTGTGTGTATATTGTAACTGGACTGTAGCGTGAAGCAACATAATTTAAATGCAGAATTTATATAAAGCATTGTAACAGGAACTTCAGTGTGCTGTATAAGCGTGACTTGAGTTTTGTTTTATAAAAGTCACTAACCTTACCGCCAAAACTTTAAACTTATTCAAAGCCTGTTAAAAAGATATCCTACTGAATTGTAAAATTTAATTCAATTTATAATCATAATTATTCTGTATTTTTAAACCTCCAGGATCTTAATTTGATTACAGCAATGGCAAATTTATTAATTTTAATCAATTATTTTTAGAACTGGGGCAATGTGTGGCCAGGCCCGAAGAGTTTCCATCCGTCATCCGTGCCGTTACCCCTTCGACAAGGGTACGTCCCACGAGGGCAGGCCCCACCGGGCAAGAAGGCCAATGCGGAGCTCATGAAAGTACCCAACTTTCTTCATTTAACGCCCCCAGTCGTCAAGGCTCAGTGTGAGGCTCTTAAGCCATTTTGCACTGAGTGGCCCAAGCTGTTAAACTCTGAAGAAGCAATTGAAAAACATTACCCAGTGGAGATCATATCCTCAGACTATTGCCATGCAAGTCCGTCAATCCGCAATCCATTGGCTAGGGTTGTGACGTTACGCATAAAACTGTCGAACTTAAATCTCGACAAACATGCAAGAGATAAGTTTCTAAGACTAGTTGGGGATCGTTATGATAAAGAAACAGACTTGGTCACCATAACAGCTGACCGTTGTCCGGTCAAAAAGCAGAATTTCGATTACGTTAACTATTTGCTGACGGCTTGCTACCACGAATCGTGGAACGTAGAAGAGTGGGAGAAAGAGAAATCAGAAGACGATATGGAGTATTATGATTGGGATAAAAATGCTTCAAAGAAGAGCTTAATCAACTGGTATTTCAGGACGAGGAATGAAACCAAGGAATTGACAGATGAAGATTTTGTAGCATTTGATATTTCAGAAATACCGAACGCAGAAGAATATAAGCAGGCAGTATCAAGTTATTTTAACGATGGGGAAAGTGATGTAACAGTGAAAAATTATGCAAAATCAGTTCGTAAACTTCTAGGTTTGCCAGAAGCTAAAGTTGTAGTGTAATATTTATAGTTGTATGTAATTAAATGTAATTAGTGTTATTATTTGACTTTTATTTTCTGATTATATGTAGTGTTATATTTGGCCACATGTAGCATAGCCGATTAAGGTTAGAGTACACAGGCAGGCATCGGACGCTTCGCACGTAACGAAACGTAAACAAAAATTAGTTTGCCTTAAAACTCATACAACAGCGTCTTCTGATCCGCAGTTTCAATACAACGCAAACGAAAATGCTTTACGTCTGATGTGGGCATGTGTACGCTTACCTTTAACATCCTCAGATAGTTTTTCGAAATCAAAATTCCGAAATCGTTATTAATTCTATTTACGGTACTTAATATTCGTTATGAATGTCATTAAATTTAAAATTAAAAAAAACAGAATACATCACATGTCATTCCTATGAATAACAGTTTCCTTAACCTGAAGGATGTCTATAAGAGATCGCTTTTAGCGATTACAACGTCTCAGTTGTACATCTTTCTTTGTATGTTGTTTAATTGTGGTGTGTAAGAAAGAGTTGTGTACCTATCTATTTATATCTTAGGGGAATATAAAAACAAGTCGCTCATTAAATGCAAAAGGGACGCAATCCCGAATATCATTTTTTTTACAGGAGAGCCAAAACAAAATTTGAAAAACAATTTATGTATTATTTTTTTAAAGATTATATATTACTGTTATACATCATTAGATGCATCTTTAATTTATCGTTTTTTTACAAATACAACCTTTTTTGTAATCTTAATAGATGTGGAAAAAATAACACTAATATCTCTTTTGCACAAAACTTTTATTACATAATTACGTGTTTTTTGTCAAAAAAATACGCATTTTCAACATTGATCTAATTTTTTCTCACGTTAAACATAAAACACAAAACAAAAATAGGCCACTAAGGGTAAGAGTTTCAAACTTTGAAACATAATTGTTACTTTTATAGGTAAAAAAAACAAAACGTTCTAACAAAACTGAAAAATTTATAACAGTGTTTTAGTAAACCCTACAGGATACGCATTAAAATCAGTGCGTAGATACAGCGGATCAAAATGAAGATGTGTTGAGTTGAGCTACACCTCACAATACCGCATTGTACTCATTTACTGGATCAAGAATAAGCTTATAAACTTAAAAAAGAACGATGAGATGCAGCTGCCATATTTATTTGGTTAAATATTATAAGGATCTGGCTATGGATTTTCATTATCAAAGTCCTTGTTCGTAGGAGTAATCACCATTTCTAGGATTCTTCTTGATCTACTAGTCATTCTGTAAATAAAGCTGAGAATTGTATGATAATAACTATTTTTATAATATAAAGGCACATCTTATGATTTTAGTAAAATTTACTACTTTTGCAAATTAACAAGACTAGTTAAAGAACAAGAAGTGAAAGATCTTTTTTTATTGAATAGGTTTCAATTTGAATGCTATACGTGTTAGTTGATCAGCAGAGAAAGCCAAAGAGGTTTAATGTAAAATTTGAATCTAATTGGATAAAAAAATATATAGAAAACTAGGTGTTTTCTTATGTTCTTCGTTCGCGTAGGAGTCGAATTCGTGGGAAATTAGGGATAAAATAAATCTATAGGTTATTCTGATGTTTAATCTATTTTATTGCAGAGTTTCGTCAAATCCTTTTAGTAGTTTTTGCGTGAAAGAGTAACAAACATCCATACTTTCTCATAAACTTTCGCATTTATAATATTAGTAGGAAGTAGGATATACAAAATTGTATATAAAAACAGCAAAATTTTTAAAAGTATTTCTAACCCATAAAACTGTAAGAGACAAACGCGTGCATAATTCTAAAATTAATATTAATATAATTCTAAAACAGCTAAAATGGCGGGAGTCTTTTACACACTATAAAATATCAAGTGCTTAGATCACATTTTTGTAATAAAACTGATTTGCAGATTTTTTGTTTTGCGGCCCTTTTGCATTTAATGAGCGAAGTATGTATTAAAGATTATTTTTTCAACAAGCTTTTACGAACCCGCACCTCTCAAGCCGGGCGCTCATCGGTCCGAATTTCTTTAAACGCTCTTTAGGCTGCAGCCAGCCATGATTCATCAATGTTGTGTTAAGAATACTACAACATTCGAAAGAAACACCTCTTCAGTTTAACAATCGGTTAAGATGAATCAGCAAGTGTATTAAGTTTCTTTATTTTTTAGCATTAACAGTTCAAAAAATGTACTGCCACAGTCGCTACAGTCCATTTTTCTTTAAGAGTGTTATAATTTCACATTGTCAAGAAATTTGCATTGATAAAGCTAAAACTTAATAAACGTGTGTATTGAAGTCATCAGTTTTTGTAAAAAAAGATAAACCCTGTATAATGCTCTGACGTATGTTTGCAAGTATTGCGACACATTTCCAACGAAATCGCTGTTTTTATTCGCTCCACAAAATTTTAATGCATTCAAATCGTAAAAATGTCGCAAAAAGCAATTTTCACATAAAAAATCTCCTTTGGTTCGCGTACTTTTGGTAAAAAATAAACAGATATGCGATATTTTTTCGCATTATTTCTGTACATTTTAGCTCTAACAAGAAATGTACGAACAGAACTAGATAACTTTTTGACGGAAAATGGTGAGTTTGTTTACTAATTCATAACTAAACACGCCAAGTCCCTTTCTTAAGTAGGGGAACCTGCCGTACGTTAGCCGGTTGCATGCATATTAATTGCAACTGTTCCCCTAAGTATCTACTTCGACCTTTGGAGGATAAATTAGGCTGATAGTCTTTTGCTTTAAATTGCTATATAGAAGAAGAAGAAAACATTTTTATTTAGCATCACATATTTTACCAAATAGAAAAATCACATACCTACACAAGATACTGAAAAGGTGGGCCACTCAGCTTGTGTCGTCGTAGCATCTCAGTAGGTAATGCCACGACGCTGGTCTTCCGTGGACACCCAGGCAGAAAGATAGCTACTTTGCACAACAATTGCTATATTAAAAATAGGTACTTTTTTAAATGCTTTCAAGCTTAGTTAGAGCTTAGCTAGCTAAGCTTGCAAACATCTGATAGTTAGGTTGGTCACTTTTCCGCGTGGTGGAGTATGGTCTGTATGTACCGTCACGGTCAGCATCGCGTGAACACTTTTTAACGAAAATGGTTTGCAAGCACTTCGACACACGCGGAGTAAATTAGCAAGCGGGATTGCGCGCGATGTGCAAATGATTTTTGCCTTAAAGGTGTTCATGCGGACCGCGATAGTACCTCCTCATAGTTGAGGTGAGGCCTGTGCCCAGTGGTAAAACGTATAACTACAGGTGTCCTAGAACTCAAAGTCAAGCCGACATCATCAGAGACAATCAACCTCTTTTATGTGAAGAGAGGTAGTTGCACAAATGAATAAATATGAATGAATATTCTAGGAGTTACTTCAGAGAAGAGTCTTGTCTTCTGGCCAAATGCAACCATTCCTTTTTACATCAACCCGGAACATTTTGGTGAGTTACTTAAATATTATACTCTGAGTAATTGAGCCTGGTGTGGTAATAATACCAATCCTGAGCCTGATCTCTCTCCGGTCATGTCAGATTGCCTCCTTACCGAACTTTGAGAGTGATGGAACAGTGAGTGCACCTGTGTATTGCGCTCACACTTGTGCACTATAATATCTCCTGCGTAGTTGGCTGATCCCTGTTGAGATTGGCCGCCGTGGTCGAAATCGGCTATTACGAGTAATCCTTTTTTTTTTGAACGAACGCACCATGCAATCACCTAGCCCCAAACTAAGAATTATCTTGTGCTATGGTGACTAGGATAATGGATAGAAATCATTAAATACATTTATATACAACCAAGACTCAAGTACAAATGCACGTGCTCTAACACAAGCATTTGCCCGATTCGAACCCGCAACAGCCGGTTTTGCAGTCTGCACCTCAGACCATTAGACAAAAGCTGTCGTGTACAAATGTTATCCTAATAACTGAAAATATATTTTTCACTTCTCATGCTCGAAAAAGTACTACTTTATGCAGGATCTAGGCGACATAAAGTTGAATTTTATGCACTTGTGCATAAAAGTAGCTTTTTAAATGTGTCTACACTAAGGCAGTGACCATTTAGCCCATACAGCCAAAAACAATTAATTGTACATGGATAAAACTTGCTAATTTATAATATTTCCTTCCCTATTTGCATTTTTGATTTATAATAAGATAATACGAAAAAGAAACTAAATATCAAAACGTGTTTACCACAAAAAAAAAACATTATTCCAAAATAATTTAAGAATAGGTTGTATATTTTTTTTCTTTGCCCGAAAATTATGCAGGAAAATTAAAAAAAGTAAAGTAGCGGGAAAGACGCCGTGAACTTTTCGTATTGAATTTTCTCAAATTATTGTTTTATTTTCTCGCAATCGAAGTGAAAAGCAGAGTTTACAACTCGTGCACAAATCATTTTTATCCTCGACTTCATCATCTGCCCTCGCCCTGCGGGCTCGGGCATATAACGATCTCGAATAAAAATGACTTGCTTTATGCACTCGTTGTAAAATCTACTATACCGAAGTTGTTCGAGTTGTCCGAGTTGGAGTTTCGAAACAGTTTTTTGCATTTTTAAGCGGAGTAACTTGTAGAACGCAGAAAGTTCGTAGGAGAAGACATTCACCAGAAACAATCAACGTAGGTATTTACTTTCCGCAAAGTCTAAGAAGAAGAAGGCTAAATTTTAACTGATTTAGGGTTAGGAACCTAAAGTGTAGCGCTTCCTACCGACCGGGTGTTATGGTCAGGGACCAAGGTCCGATAGACATTATCTTGATTTGTCTATCTATATTTTTATGGATCTAAATCCTATATATCGCGGTTCATGTGCGGTACTAGGCTAACAGCGCTATCTAGCCTAAGGAGCCGTATCAGTGCTCGCTGTGTGCTTACCACCGTTAACAAGAAATTTCGCAATCTTAAAAGTACGATATCTTAAAAATCAATTGCTTCTAACCCCTAGTCGTTGGAACCTTTTTTTGTTGCTGATTACCTCTTCTTTGTCTCTTTTTAAGGAATACGTCGAGTTACCAGTAACCTGTATAAATATAACCGCATTATAACTTTCTACTTTCCTATAGATGACGAACAGTCAGCTTCGATCATGACAACGCTCGCTCTCTTCGCGTTTAAGACCTGCTTGAAGTTTCTACCAGTCCTATCTCCACCGGAGCTGGACCAACATGTTTTGGTCTTTGAAAATCCCAGTGGTGTGAAACGGTGTACGCCATCTACACAGGGACACCCGTTGGACGAGCCTCATGTAAGTAGAGGCCGACGCACAGTGGGCTGAAGTTTGGATTTCATAGACAAACAAAAAAACGGCCGTTATGTAAAGTATGTCAAAAAATCACAAATAATCAGTTCTTTGACCCCCTGTAAGAATATTACGGTTTTTTGCCGTTTAATAAATAATTGACTATTAATCAAGAACTTGCGGGTTCGATCCCCGCACTGTACAAACATTTGTCTGCATGAACGTGTCTGTTTGTACTGGTCTGGGTGTAATATGTATTTATTTTATTTTATTTGTAATACCACTATTGATTCTGATATCTATAACACAAGTGCTTATGCTACTGTCTTCAGAGTCAGATCAATGTATGTAATGTTTTCATGGCTTTATGTTTGTATATAACGGAATCTTTGAGCTCAATTTTCACCAACTTTCAGAAATCGGATTAATTTGAAACTTTGCACACGTATCAAGTACCGATGACAATGCAATAATTTGATAAGAGTTTCATTATCATTGTTAACTAAAAAATAAAAATAGTTCAAAAACTTAAAAAAAAACAAGCTTTTGTTGCTAACTAAAAAGAGAAATTAATTTCTTAGTACAAATAATTTATATCACAGTAGAGTAAAAAGGTGCTTGGTATAAATAAATAAATAAATATAAATAAATATTTCACAACAATCACACCAATTCTCTAGACCCAAATTAAGCTACGAGGCTTGTGTTATGGGTACTAGATAACGGATAAACATACTTAAATACTTTTTTTTTTGTAAATAAATACATTTTATACATAGAAAACACCCAGACCAGTACAAACACACATGTTCATGCACACATATGCTTGTACTGTGCGGGAATCGAACCCGCGACCCTTGGTTTTAAAGTCCGACATGTAGACCACTGCACCAAACGGTCGTCAAAACATTAAAATTATTCTATAAAACTACAAAAAGAGAACTATGAAAACGACATAAAGTGCACCCCACTCTTTTTAGTTAGCAATAAAAGCGAGTTTTTTTCAGTTTTTTAAACTATTATTTTTTCAGACTGTGATCCTAGGATACGAGTGTCTACGGCCGCCGCAGGTCGAGATGATGATTATGAAAGCCCTGGGGTTCCCGTTTGAACACAACAGACTAATACGAGACCAGTACATAGAGGTACAACATGAAAATATTGAACCAAGTAAGCAATCATGACTTTATTTATTTTAAAACCAATTGTATTGTTTCCGGGAAAAAGCTTGGAAATAGCTCGGACGGGAAGTAGGCGGTGTTACACCCCCGTGCCTCTGTGCGCACGTTGAGCCGTTGCGTCTGATCTCTCTCCTGTCATGTCGGATTGCCGTCTCACCGAACATTAAGATAGAATGAATGAAATTTATTATAAGGTACACTGAAGATGAAAAATGAATTTAACTTACAATTAGCAAAATGTCAAGATTTTATAACATTTTAAATTTTATATTAACTAAGTAATTTATTGCATTGTATTGCGCTCACACTTGTGCACTGTAATGTCTCCCGCGCTCACACTTGTGCATTATAAAGGTAGGCCGCCGTGGTCGTAATCGGTTAAACAAAAACTTTTTTTGAAACCAAACTACACTAAGGAGCCTTTCAAAACATGTTGGAGGTACACCATTTTGCACTGCACCCGTGTGGTCGGGTATGGCTCGTACCACATCATTACTTGAGTCAAATAAGTCAAGCAAGTCACGGTAAACACTGCGGTATCTTATTCTTTTGTGATACGGGTGATTTTGCAACAGTTTATGGGTTGCCTGATGTGCTGACCTAAGGCTGTGTCCAACAATTTGAAAGTTTATTTCAAAACCATAATTAATTACATACCTACTATTCCTACAAATAGAGTTACCAAGCGTTTGCATTTAGCTGGATTTTATCAGGATTTTTACTCGTAGACAAAAGAACTGACAGTTCGAATGAGAAACTGTATTCTCTCTTTTTTTTTATTTCAACCTTTTGCATTAAAATTAAAATGATTTTGAAAAGTCGTCACGCTGTTCTGGCTTTTTGGTTTCGGGTAACTCTTTTACCTATGTCCGTTACAATTTTACGCCTAAACCTTAACTAATAATCTTAATTAAATAAAGTTCGGTGGGTACAGGGGAAAGACTTGACCGGGAAAAAGGACACAGGTTAATATAATATTCACGAAATAAGTCGAAGGAACTTTGCTATGCTGCACGACCGCTACCGCTATACATCTTAAATGATACAATTCGCGTGAATTTGTCCCAACTGTGGACATTTTTTTAGTGCTTGCAGGTCATTGTCACTCATAATTCTAACCCAAGTACCTAAATACATATCATCAACCTCACAAAACAATTACAGATAACTGAAAAGAAATCCTTGAGAAAAAATAATAAATTAAGCCAAATAATCGACCGCGAACTTATCTAAATTAATTGATAAATACCAACGCGATATGATTACAACAGTTCTTGAAAATAACAAAACTCAGTTTGTCTTCACAACTCGCACCATGGCGACGTATGGACAAAATTTTAAACTTGACCAGAATGTGTTTATTGAAACTAATTTACAATCAAATGATTACGACGCGGTCGTCCTCATTTTGTTTCCTGATAACCTAAACGTCAAACTACCGAAGCATGTTGAAAGTTACGTCAATTCCATAGCGAGAATTGACAGGCATATCTCAAAGACAGCGACTGTGTGGAACTGCGAATATGTCTCTGGTGGTAGACTAGTGCTTAGTCCGACAGGAAAGATTACACCGTACCATGATGTCAGAGTTGTAAGAGAAGCAGCAAAGAATGGTGTTGTGAGAGCATTGGATGCAGGCGCTAAGAAACCTTTGGTCGTCGTCCCGAACGTCGTCGACTACCCAGATGGACAGATAGTTGCTATCCTCGGAGCTTTGGAGACGTTGTACGTGCCTATCCAAATGAGAGAGAGGGAAAATGTCAAGAACTTCATCAGAATTGGATTCCATGCTGAGGAGAAACTCACTGCCACATTTCAGAAGGTTGTCCGCAACGCTATAGCTTTAGAAAGGTCGAGGATAGTGGCCAGAGATATTGGTGGTGGTGACCCTGAAAGGATGTCTCCGGCTAAAATTGTGGAGTACGTCAAAAACTCATTTGCTGATGACAGTAACATAACAGTAACTGTTATCGAAAGTGACGAAGTTATTGTTGAGGATTATCCTCTATTAGCTGCTGTATCCAGAGCTGCAAATCGTATAGACAGACATAAACCTAGAATAATTGAAATTGAGTACAAACCCACAGATGTGTCCAGAGTTACCGAGACCCTGATGCTGGTGGGTAAAGGAGTGACTTACGACACGGGAGGTGCAGACGTTAAAATCTCTGGCAAAATGGCTGGGATGTCCCGCGATAAATGCGGGGCTGCGGCTGTAGCAGGCTTTCTAAAAGCCTGTTCAATCTTGAAGCCGCCACATTTGAAGGTCGTCGGTGTGATGTGTCTATGCAGAAACTCTATCGGAGCAGACTCTTATGTGGCTGACGAGCTGCTGCTTTCGAGAAGTGGGAAAACAGTGCGTGTCACGAACACGGATGCTGAAGGTCGTCTTGCCATGGCAGATTCCGTTTATAAGATGGCAGTACTGGCTAGCCAAGAGCTGAACCCTCACATTTATACTATAGCAACTTTAACAGGTCATGCTAGGGCATGTTATGGAGGATATTCCGCCTCAATGGATAACCATAGTGCAAAAGCTACTAACCATTCTACCAGGCTTCAATTCAGTGGCTTACGAATGGGTGAGGGTATTGAAGTATCAGTGATCAGGCATGAAGATTTGGCTGTCAATATTGGTAAATGCAAGGGGGATGATTTGCTTCAAGTGGACATGGACGCCACGTGTCGTAACCATCAGCTGGCTGCTGGTTTCCTAATCAAAGTCGGCGGTTTGGAGGACAAGAACATCAAGTTTACACACTTGGATATTGCTGGAGGAGCTGGTGCTCCGCCAAATGAACCGACTGCTGTGCCCATTTTGTCGTTGTGTCATGTTCATAAAGTGTTATTGTAATTATTATTATTTGCTCGATGATAAAGAGTAGAAAGAAAGGGCCGGGATTTGTCATAGAGTAGTCCTTTTTATATCTAAACTTTGTAACAGAAATGGTGGATAAGAAACGTCTGATATAAGTTTTACGTCTAATATAACATCTATTATAGTTAACTTCAGAACTTTTGAAATTGTTGTTATAGAAGAAAGTTTTACCACGAACTTTATTTAACGAAATTCTACTGCATTAAAACCGAAGAACCTGGTTTGCGTACGCTCCTCTCTATATGCGAGCCCTATGCGGAGTGTCATGGACTTATGTACAATGACGGGATGAAATGGTTTTTCAAGTCAAATACGCTTCATGCACTGGTCCCTGAAATTATTCTCAATGGATCTGTTTTGAAACGTGTTCTTGACAAACTTGAAGCTTAGAGAGAACGCAGGTCGCTGCCTGTGAGCTGCAACATGCTGGCTCGAAGGTTTGCGCGCTGTACCAGGACAGAGACAGTGAAGCTCATTATGTTCAAAGCATATTGCCAGGCATTCTACACGTGTAGCCTTTGGGTGAAGTATGGGCAGCGGGCATACAGCGATCTGCGAGTACAGTACAACAATGCCCTGAGGATTCTGTTGGGGTTGCATTGGGGGTGTAGTGCATCCGGAATGTTCACAGAAGCGCACATCGATTGCTTTGCCGCTATATGATGAGGAAACGTTGTGCTGCAGCACTGGAACATTTGCTAGGCAGCACCAACATTATTCTCAGGGTATTTGTAGACCGGTGGAACTCGCCCCCTTTATTTAAGGTGGGTGACAAACAACATAAAATAGTAATAAAAATAATTTCAATTAACTTGACACTCCCATGTTCACATCTAATAACATTAGCATAAGTAAACATTGTTACTCACAGTAGTGAACAATGATTGACTGACTGACTGACAGTAATCTATCAACGCACAGCCCAAACCACTGGAAGTGTCGGGCTGAAATTTGGCATACAGGTAGATGTTATGACGTAGGCATCCGCTAAGAAAGGATTTTAATAAATTCTACCCTCAAGGGGATAAAATAGACACATTCCAACGATTGGGTTAAAGTAGGAAGCATTGTTGATGAGGAAAAAGATTGTAAAATTATTAAAGTTAAATAGTTAAAGTTAAATTGTAAAATTAAATTCGTAAAATTATAAAAATTCTGTTACAGGGTATAAAATCGGAACTATAATGTTAACCACGGAGGGAAAGAGCGAGTTATTCCCAATACAAGTGTCTTAGACTACTTACCGGGAAAACTCAGTAACATTATGTAAAAATACTGTTGGAAATAAACGAATTTATTTATTTTAGTTGTTGATGTATACTTGAAGCACAAAAGGTTTACGATTACGACATCTTTAGGCCGTATTTACCCAAGTGGCATTTGAAGTTCTTTAGAAGATGCATAGACGTCCACATGTGCTCCACGGTCTGTCTAAGTAAGCTGTATAAGAGCTGTATAGCATGCTATACAGCTCCTATATATGTAGTTTGGGCACAAATACAGCCTTAAGTTCACTATGGCTGTACATTAGCAGTATAATAGCTGTTTAAGCAGTAACATCGAACTTAGGGCTGTCTTACGGCGCTATATGGGATGGACCATACAACACACATGAGTGTAATAAAGGGTAACAAGTGGCTCATTACGTAGCTTTCACATTTATAATATCCGACAAAAGTACTCTAGTGCTACCTTAAATTCACATGTGTCCTAAATTATTTCTTTACTAGCGGCCGCCCGCGACTTCGTCCGCGTGGATGTTAGTTTTTTGCGACCGGGCTTCATACAAATTCGCAACCCCTATTTTATCCCTTTGGGGGCAGAATTTATCAATATGTAATATTATTTCTATCCTTCTTTACCTTCCAAGTAATGTTGAGTCAAATAAAAAAAAGTCCCATTAAAATCGGTTTAGTAGATTCTGAGATTCAATTTCCTGCCTGCCCCCTAAGTTCATCGGCGTGATTATTTATATCCCAGTTTACTCTCCAGGTGATACTGAGTCAAATAAAAAAAGTCCCGTCAAAATCGGTCCAGTAGATTCTGAGATTAGCCCGGACAAACAGACAGACAGACAGACAGACAGACAAAAATTTTAAAAATTGTTGTTTTGGCTTCTATTACGGTAATTATGACCCCCTGTAACAATTTTTCATAAAAATCTTCAATGTACAGAAATCGATCTTTTACAGTCTTATTATATGTATATAGATTTCAATATATTCCTTGAGTTATTTTGATTCTGTGTGTGTCATATATCTATGATAAAGACTAACTCCGGCGGATCATAATATTGGAAATTAATATGATAAACACGCGGTGTACCTGTTTTATATACTTAAATAATGTTATAGCTATGTAACTGTATCGTGAAATGTATATGTATATTTACAGCTAAAATATTCACGCGCCTCTGTAGAAACGCGATATTCATTTTAAAATATTTAAAACTAGCTGTGAGAAAATCTACTATTTTCGGTTTTTATATTAACTAGGCAACATTATTATACTACAGTAATTAGTTATAGTATTAAACCAATATCTTATCACTCTATTTGCGTTATATGTGATAAATAGCATAATAATTTTAGTAAATTATTTGGTTATGATTTAGGTTACGTAAAACAAAATGGTGGAAATTAAATGCTCTTATGTGAACTCTTATAATTCCAATTTAATACGTTGAGACGTTTATAGGTCCACGTGTGTTCTGTTAGATTGCTGTTATCTATATGAGATCCCACATTTGTACCACTACAGAGCCAACTACTATAAATTTATTCTTATGTGAGTTAAAGTACAGCTTAAAGATGTAATTCAGCGCACATGTGAACCATTTAATACGTTGAGAGGTTTATAGGTCCACATGTGTTCTGTTCGATTGCTGTTATCTATATGAGATCCCACATTTGTACCACTACAGAGCCAACGACTAAAATTTTATTCTAATGTGAGTTAATGTACAGCTTAAAGATGTAATTCAGCGCACATGTGAACCATATAAACACTTCTATACAGATAGTAAAAAAAGGTTATTTTAATAATCACAAACAAGTCATACCACAGCTAATAGCTGTATAAAAGTCTAAAAGAAGTAAACATAACAGCCTTAAGCTATATAAATGACCACGTGTGTTTTGTTAAAATGCTAGGTCTATAAGATCGAACAAGTAGACCGTTAAACAGCTTTTGCCGTGTCTCTACCCTGCTATAATACTCTTAGTCAGATGGCTGACTAAAGGATAGTTTTCAGAGTTTTATAACACCAAAACTCGTACAAAAGTATAACTCTACACTCCTATTAGTCACTTAGACAGCTATAGGTGGGATTAATCGCAATAATACCTCATAATGCACCTTATACACCACGAGTGAATTGTAATAATGCTCCAACTACACCTGTAAATGCGTACTCTTAAATGGAGTCAAATGCTATTTGGGTATAAGTGTGGCGACTTCTACCGTTCGCCATTACAGCAACCGCGGCATATAATATTTAGATCCAGAATAACAAAGACAAATCAAGATGATGTCTATCGGTCCCCGACTTATATTTTATCCTTAACTTATTGTTTTATTTTATTTAAGAAGTACGTTGACGACTATGCAATTTTCTTAAGCAGGACCTAGATATGCATGTATTAAAAATCAATATATCTATCGACTTACATAACTATCACAAATAATAAATAATACTAGTCCTAATTACCAAGATAAGCATTGATGATAATTAGTTGATTCATCTTAACCGATTGTTATACATGTTTAGGTGTTTCATTCGGATGTTGTAGGTATCTTGCCTTAAAATTGATGAATTATGGCTGGCTGCAGCCTTAGGAGCACTTGAAGAAATTCGGACTGATGAATAAATGTCACGTTAGCATAATTGATAGAGCAATCGCCCTGCTTGCGATAGGTGTAGGTTCGAGGCCCGCCTGTGGCAGTCCGTTTTTTCTTCGTGTGTTTTAATTTCACATTGTAAATATATTTGCATTGTTAATGCAAAAATATAGAAACTTAATAAGCTAACCTAATAAGCATCGATTTTAAGTCCGGTTAACAACTGATAAAGCGATAAATTTATTCCTATCTTGAAAACCGTTAACACATACCCACTCGTCGTTTAGCTTAAGACAGTAGGGTGAGCACGAATAACTGTTGTAAGTAACGTATTCGTAGCGTTTACCTATCGTTAACTTGTCAATATTCAATCAATCAAAACTTGACTGCCTCGTTGGTGTAGTAGCAAAGTTTCTACCTTACATTTATTTATTTATTTATTTATTTATTAGGGTACAGTCACAGCAGGCAAACTTATTCTCATTATAAGAGCTTAACACTAAATGCATATACTAGTCTGACTGCCAATTAAAACTATACACAACATTTTTGAAGAACTTAAAAAAAATATATATATCTAATAACAAAAGATTAAATTTAAATTGCAAAAATTAAATCTAACACGTACACATTTTTTTTTCTTTAAGCTTTTTCTTGAAACTCTCTAGAGTAAACTGAAACATGTCTGTGTGAACGTCTAGGCTGTTATAAGACCGGCACATTCTATGCATGGGGTTGTTTTTAGACACATTATTTGTTGTGCTCGGTATGTGGAACAATTGTGGCCGACGCACAGAACGACTGGGGGTTCTAAAGTTTACTGACTGGAGAAGAGAAGAGTCAAACTTTCCATTCACTATCTTATGCAACGTGCAGAGATCGGCAATGACGCGACGGTCATCCAGACTAACCATCCCGAATTCCCGGAGTCTGTCCTCATATTCGGGTAGTTTTCGTCTTAGCCCTAGCCTACAACTGAGACTTCTCAAGAAACGACGCTGCACAGATTCTATTCTGTCAGCATGTATCCTATAAATTGGGAACCAGACTGACGAGCAGTATTCTAGAATGCTGCGGACTAAAGAGTTGTAGAGGATCATCCAAGATTGTCGACATTTAAATGGTTTAGCAATTCGTGAAATAAAGCCCAACATTCTGTTTGCTCTTGTAACTATGTTGTCATAGTGCATCTTGAATGTAATCCGAGAGGTCCTGAGTTCGAATCCCAGGTCGAGCCAAAAATTGTTTCTGTGATTTTCTGTCATGAATTTCTCAAGAACAGCTCGGAGTCGGGAAGTTGGCGGTGCATCCCCCGTGCCTCGGTGCGCACGTTAAGCCGTTTGTCCTGCGCCTGCTGATCTCCCTCCGGTCATGTCGGATTGCCGTCTCACCGAAATTTGAGAGTGATGGAACAGTGAGTGCACCTGTGTATTGCGCTCACTCTAGTAGTTGGCTGGTTTCTGTTGAGATTGGCTACCGTGATCGAAATCGGCCAGGAGGACTATAACTTGTCAATTCGTATGGGGAATCTTTCAGTTTCTGACGTTTGGACGACACGAATACGTTACTGATAATGTTTGTGCTCACCCCACAGGTGCTAGCTGTAACATCCACTGCTGACAAATTATGTATTCTTTCTAGAACTTTTTAACCTAAAAAAAAAGATTTTTCTACATATCTCCTCATTCCTGATTTAATCCCGTAGAGGGGAAACATCTCACTTTGGGTCGTTGTGTGATTTTTAGGACCCGAGGCAGTACTCCCTTACGTTTCGATTGTATTTTCGAGTGTAGCTAGCGCACTCACTCGCACCGTCAAACTTGTAAGAGTGACGGAGATAGCTATATCCGAAACTACGGATAGTTGTTTGGGAGTACGGGGTGTAGTGTGCTGTTACCGTATAAATAACACGCACACACTCATCCCCATCTTTAGTATACAGGGTGTAAAAAAAACCTTAACGAAGCCGTCAACCACGCGTTCAGTACATCAAACCAAATCGTATGAAAAAGAAATTTTTGCTGGGAAACAACTTTTATTTTTTGACATCAAAAAAAATAATTTAATTCTAATCCGCAATGTACAGCGCGCACGCGGAAAAGTCACCGCGGGGCGTGTTGCTTTACGCCGCCGCGACGCGGTTCGGTTCGATTGTGCGCTGTTCATTGCGGAGTGTGCTATTTAGAGGCTTTTTATGAAATAACTAGTGAAAATTTGTATCATGTTTCTTTGGAAAAAAGTTAAGTTATAACGGACATAAGACATTTCTGTAAAAATCACCAATTTTTTTTTCAAACTTTAACCATCAATATCTCAGTAACCGTTAACTTCCCAGGTATGGTGTAAAGGAAAAAAATGATCGTAGCAATTGGTAGAATATGTGGTATTCGGCTTCGTTAAGGTTTTTTTTACACACTGTATAAACACATTACTATTATAATAAATGCTACTTAGACCGCAGTCAGTATCTTATTTCCCGTCGCCCTAATCACGACATTGCAGGGGGCTGAACTAAATTGCCAGTTCAAAAACCACCGAAAGAGCTACGAAAACAGCTGGTGTGCTTCAACAGCTGGATTTTGACCAGCTATAGCTAAGAACCACCGTGACTAAACTATCTTTCAAATGTTAGAATCCGTATTGAAATCGGTCCATTCGTTCGTTTTTTTGTGTGGCATCGTAGCGATTATTATTATTGGGTTTATGGGCCTTCTTATCGCCAACTCGACCAAGTTTGATATATTGTGGCAGCCCTTTGTATTTACAGTTCACTGCTTAGTCCCGTTGAGTCTATAAATTGCCAGACTCTTTGGAGCGTGACTTCTGTTATCTCATCCGGGCGCATGATGTGCCGCCCGAGATGGATACTTCTTTTGCTCATAAGCGGGCCGCATGAGCAGAGAATATGCATGGCCGTTTCCTCCTCTGTGTGGCAGAATCTGCACAGAGCGTCTTCTGTCATATTCATGTTTGCCAAGTAGCGATGCCACACATAAAAACTCACAAACACATTTAGGGTGGCGACCATAATACGACAATATATTTTTCGTCTGTTACGCTTCCACGCCTAAACTACCGAACACATTTGGATGAATTTTGGTACAAATAAAGTCGTCATCATTCTGTATGTGTATTTTTTCATCGAAATCTGTTATGTAGTTTAGTACTAAAAGACAGAATTGCCACTGTCGTATTGTGGTCGCCACCCTGAAGAAAAACTCAAGAATAAATCAATTACTTATCTGAACTGTTCTGATTACTTGACAAATTTTGTATGAGCGAAACGTTTTATCAGAAAGGCAGTCAAAATTTTTTTCAATAATAAATCAGAGACAACAGAACCTTTAGATCTAAATATAACGAAAGCATTTCTCCAGCTAGACGCTTTCAACATAAATGTTTCGGGCCGAATTAACCTTTCATTGCCCTGCGGGTGCGTTAAAAGAAAACATAAAACGGGAGTGGCGTGAAGGACAAATGGCTACGAGTAATCATGGGTAGGTAGGGGCTGCCGAGGACTTACCCAAACACTTCATCCGTATTTTTGACGCCTCCCGAGCGCACACCAGCTGAAATGGTACCTACCTAGTATACACACACAAACAGACGTAGGCATCAAACTTATTACACCCCTCTATTGCGACGGGGGTTCAAAAGCTCATAGCTACGGTAGCTGATTGTGATGATGAAGGTTTTTAACCCTCGTCGATAAAGAGGCTCATAGCTATGGTAGCTGATTGTGATGATGAATATAATTGAAAGATTGTTTAAAGGTGCCATGGAACTGTTCACCATCGAGGCCATTCAGCCGAAGCAGCTGCAACTCCTGAAGTACGACGTGGACAGCGTCATGCATTTCGGTGAACGATATTATAGCAAGAACGGTCACAGGACTATCATCTTTAAGGTAAGACCTGGCCATCACAGATCTTTGGGCAGCAACTTATTTATTTATATATCTATCTATCTATCTCTCATCAGCCTATATACGTCCCACTGCTGGGCGCAGGCCTCACCTCAACTATGAGGTGGTGCGAGCCTTACTCCACCACGCGGGCTCAGTGTGGATTGGTGGAGGGGTGTGTGTAAGGTAAGTGACCAACCTTACTGTCAGATGTTATTAAGTCGCCCGAGGGCCTCCGAACGAGGTGCTTGTGGCGCAGTGGTTGCAGCACTTTGGTAGTGATACCAAAAGTTAAGCAACCTAACCTAACTATATATATGATGGGTGACCATTCTGACCATAAAAGTGACGTCTATTTACAAGCATCTCCGGGCTTCGGAAGGCACGTTAAGCTGTTGGTCCCGGTTAATATCGACAGATATTAGTCGTTAAGCCTGGTCTTATTTATTTAGTTAAACTTTATTGCTTGACGGTCGTCGTGCCTGAGGTTTATTTATTTATTTAAATTCTGCACAAACATGTGTACAATGGTGGACTTAATGCCGAAGGCATTCTCTACCAGTCAACTATAGGGCCAAGCAGAGAAAGTTCAGGCGGTGCACTTAAAATAAAAAGTAAAAACAAACAATTTAACTGAAGTTATTTAAGTACAAAACAAAATTATAAACATACATACTAATTACTTACAAATGAAATAAAAATACATAAAAAATCATAGACTTACATCGTTACGTATACGTATACATAATGAGGTTCGTTATTCATATACTGCTTATGGCTCAGCTCGGCTCCTGGGGTCACATCAGGTACTCCAGATCTTCTTTATGGGGACAGAAAGTTGACGACCACTTTGGTGTAATGGTCAAGAAGTTGACTATTAACCAAGAGGTCGAGGGTACGATCCCCGCACTGTACAAACATTTGTGTGCATTAACATGTCTGTATGTACTGGTCTGAGTGTTATGTGTATTTATTTAAGTTTATTTGTACAACCACTGTTGATTCTGATATCTGTAACACGAGTGATTTAGCCACTTACCGCGGAGTCAGATCAATGTATTTTATGTTCTTGTATATTTATATTTATTAATTTTTTTATTGCACCGATACGTATACTATTGGTGGACTTAATGCCAAAAGGCATTCTCTACCAGTTAACCGCGTGGGAATGCAGATAGATACTTAAGTATGACATACTCGTAGTCCGACATTATCTTTCGTGTTCAACAGACATGATGTTTCAAGAACATGGCGTTTTCAAAACATAACCCCCTATAAAGATAATAAACCCAATTTATTTACAAATAGCTGTAGAAACCAATTTTTAATAACACATTATTCAATAAATATTTAGTCAATTAACGCCGATTTCTGATACTCTAACGTGACATCGCGTTTGAAAATTTCCATACAGCATCAAGAGAGATCAGAGGAGGCAGATCGTTTCGACGGATGATAAAGAGTATATTATGTCAACGATTAGTGGTGTCATCTACCCTTGTCTGTCTGGCTTTGAGCAGGATCACACCCAAACTTGTCAGGCTATAGTTCATAGTTTGTAAAACACATTCAAATCTTTCAGGACCAAGCACAGCGTCCGGTCATTCAAAACCGCATCGGTCTCAGTCCGACAGACCTTCGTAAGATAGAAATCGTTTACGGACCTGAATGCCGGAAGCGAGACCGTAAGGAAAAGATCGAAATGTGCCAGAACTACCCAGGAGTAGCTAGAAGAAAGAGAGAGGTAACCGAGCCCGTCAACCTAAGAGTCAATAGGGATATAACACCACCACCTAAAGACATATCTAGCAACCTTAACGATAGTTTAAAAGAATTGGGCATAGAAGACGAAGTGCAAGAAGTGGTTGATCACGTTTACAAAGTATCTTCAAGAGCCTTAAAGAACGCTCGAGCCAAATACTGTAATTTAACCAAAGAAGAATTAACGAAAGAAGACTTGAGAGCATCCAACGATAAAGCAGAGAGAAACAACAGTCATGACATTCTTGGTATAATCGAAACGATAGCTGATTACGCGAGAAATATGGTCGAAGATGCTGTTGCGAATTTGACGGAATTCTGTCGGTCTTCGGAGAGCATTGATGCGTATCAACGTATGAGGTGTCCATTCTTTGGAGGAAGAGATTGTCCAATGAAGTACAGATCAACGAAATCTGGTCCGGTCAGGTATTCAACACAGCACAGACCAATCATTCCACAGTCGACGAAACACAGCGGACAGCCTCATAAAGCGCAGTATGACATTTTAAGAGCTGGTAACAATACTGAAGAATCGACTACTATTGCTAGTAGACGAAAAAGGGATATTGATATTGAATTGAAGAACAAAACTGAAAAGGAAATTACCAATGAAGCTACAACAGTAGCAGATGTAAACGAGACGAAAGTTCCAGAAGTTTCTAGCAATTTAACTACGAAAGGAGACTTGAGGACAGAGAAACCTGGACACAAGGGGAAGTTTGACCCCGAATGGCCTTTCCCTGAGAGAAATAGAAGGATTTTCACGTAAGTGTTTCATTGCTGTTAGAAATAAAGAGTTGAATTGTGATATTTGTTTTGATGTTTTAAAGTAGATTGAAGATTTCAGATTAGACTTGATAGCAGCCGGCAGTCTAGCATAGCCATTAGTAAATTCTTGTTCATCATACTTACTGTAACGGTCAAAAACTCTGTAAAAAAAATGCCTAATGTGGGCATTATTTTTTTAAATTAGGATTCCTTTCCACTTGTATAGTAAAGGAAACTTAAAAATATACCATTTATATTGTATAGATAAAAATTCAGTAAAGGTATAATATACCTACGTATATTTTTTATGTATTTTAATGTTGGTGGATGACATATTTGTTTTTGTAAGTAAGGATATTAAATATATTTTATGGATCTTTTTGCTTAACATTAATTTTATTCTTGATTGAGTAGGTTTATGTGACTTAATTCATGTGAATAATTTAAAATTTGTAACATTTCGACTTAGTTAAAAGCCAAATAAAGGACTAATCAAATTCACATGAGTGAAGTCGCTTTTTAAATATAGTTAACGTTAAAAATTACCTCTTTCAGTGCCAGAACTTTAAGTTCTGAAGATGAAGAGGATTCTAACCTTTCCATAGAGGTACCAAATCCACAAAGAGAGAGGAACAGACAAAAGCTTACAAGAAAACAGAAGAAAGTAAGGGAACGCAAGCAAAAGAACAGGTATGACATCCTAGTGAAATTAAATCTTGGTATCCTTTATAAATAAAATAAATAAAAATTGTTTATTTCGTTAACGCACTAAATCGTAAACAATCTGGAGGCTGGGATCTACCCAGTAAGTACTCGTAATACAATATAAAGTTACACAGTATGAGCAAACAAATATAACAAAAATATACAACATTTTGTGTGTGTAAGTTACAGTTAAAGTAGTTAGGTAAAGTGAAATAATGTGACAGTGTGGCCCTTGTCTTGAACGACTCTATTTCACTTTACGAAAATATCAGCACAGCACTTAGTCTTACACGTAGGTACACTGTTCCACCACGACTTAACTCCACTCCACCAACGCTCGAAACAGACTGCCACTCCGGCCGACCTTGCCCTTCCATCATATCCGGCCGTCATAGGCATTATTAGCGAATTAACAAGTAAGGCATACAAGAAAATTCGGAAGTTTAGCGCGAGGCAACTCGGTACAGCGCCATCTTGAGAGGTGACGGAACTAAACATAATAAACACCACCGGTAGCAGTCAACTGTACCTCGTGTGTGCATAAGTTTTGAGACGAAATAAAAGTTGCATAACTTTTTTTTATAATTAACATATATTTCTAAAATTTTCAGTAAACAATTAGTAGATAATAATAATTATTAAAAATTATTATTATTATTCAAAATGACCACCCTTGTTTTTGACACAAGCCCTTAGACGATTTGGCCAGTCATCAATGACGGCTCGAATCTTTTCCAGCGTGATTCGCTTTGCTTCTTGGACAAGAGCTCGCTTCAGTGACTCCAAGTTTGGGTGGGAGGCTTTCGGCAGGCCCTGAGCTCTAGCTCAGCCCATAAAGCATAATCCAGCGGGTTGAGGTCGGGGCTGGAAGAGGGCCATTCGTTCGCCGCGATGAAGGCCGGCACATTTTCCCTCAACCACGCTTGGGTGGTTTTTGCTTTATGGGATGGCGCTGAGTCCTGTTGGAAAACCCAATCCTTGTTGTGAAACAAAGTAAGGGACAGGGTTTTCACAACAGGCTCTAAGAAGTCAGTTTGATAATTCTTGGCTTTCACCTTGACGCCTTGTTGACAGAAATGGAGCGGAGTGACAACTTCATACGAAACTCCCCACCATACCATAACACTAGCCGTATGATGAGTACGAGAGACATTCCGTGCTGAAGCTGGGACGTCCTTGCTACTTTTTTCATACACTTTATTGTTTTGTCGGTTGAACTTTTCTTCGACAGTAAAGATTTTCTCATCGGTGAAGAGTATTTTCCTCGCATCGTGTCTCTTAAGCAGTATTGGACAACGTTCGCGTCGCAATTTACGAAGGCGATCGTTTAAAAAATGAACTTTCCTACGGCTATACGCCTTCACCTTAAGATCACATTTCAGTATTCTGTTGACTGAAACGCGCGAAATATTAGTCTGCAGAGCTAGTTTTTTCTGAGTTCGACATGGATTTCGGCGAAGTAGCTCTCGGATGATTTTGATGTTCGCAGGCGTCCTTACAGAGCGCGGCTGACCACTCCTTTGGCGATCTTGCAAAGAACTTGTCTCCTTGTATCGTTTAATAGTGTAATACACGAAGTTACGGCTCACACCAAAAGTTTTCACCTCACGGAAAATCTCCATTTCTCCACGCAATTCTTTTGTTCTCTCCATCACGAGAAAATTGAAAGAAATGATTTTGAAAATCAAAGGAATTAAAAGTTAACATTCGCGTCGCGAATGTTAACTTTTCGACGACAGCTTTGGTCTAGTGGTCTGAGGTCCAGACTACAAAACCGGCTGTCGCGGGTTCGAATCCTGCTAGGGGCAAATGTTTGTGTGATGAGCACGAGCATTTGTACCTGAGTCATGGGTGTTTATAAATGTATTTAAGTATTTCTATCCGTTATTCTAGCCACCATAGCACAAGCCAACGCTTAGTTTGGGGCTAGATAATTGGTGTGTTTCTTTTAAACAATTTATTATTATTATTCAAAATTCAAAATAACAAAAATAAATAAATAGCAGCCAGTAATTTTTTATTTCTTTTTTTAGCACAAAGTCTGTCTCAAAACTTATAAACACACGAGGTAGTACTTTAATTCAAAATAAATTCGTTCGGTTAAATCATTATTAATAATAACAACTTCCAGCTGTAGTTTTATCAAGTGGTTACAGTTAGATGTATTTGGGTTCCTGCGCTGGCGTCGGTTAGTGAAAATTTAAAGCAAAATATTATCTTTAACAACTTTAGTCATTTAGACAGCTTAAGATTTCCCGCAGGGTAAAGCCTGATTCCATTAACTATAATGAAAATCAATGTTAGTCACAATTAACTGGCTTCTGAGTAAACTTTACAATGATTCTCGTTTGTGGTCATTCTACTATTACATTAGGACTACTCGTACTACATTAGGACCCCGTGAGTCGTGACTATGCCATGTCATGTGACGTTTCTTTTAATAAAATTTGACCAAAAAATAGGATTAAATAATCAGACACATCAGTAAATTGACTATCTATTTTAGTTAGTAATTAATTGTCCATGTTAATAAAGATACGACCGTAAAATATAGATTCTTAATTGGCTAATAGTTTAGTTTATAAGAACAAATATATACCCTCCGTAACATTTATGTAGAGATGTGAATCTTATTTTCGAAAAAACTCAAAATAAAAAAATTAATACCCAAGTACTTATGAGTTACCACAATATGAAATCAAAAAAAGTACGTTTATGTAAGTAGTTTTCGGGAAACTCTGTTTCAGTTGATGGGATCAGGCGTTACATTGCAGAAATCCATGAATAAAGCTGAAAAAGAGAATTATCTTGCTTTGAACTTACACTAAATGAAGCCGCCTGTAAACACTTAAAAAACTAGAACTGAAAGTCGCAGGAATTACAATACGACGCACAACGTGACACAGAAGATGCACCTGGAATCACAATACTGACACCAACAAAACACTCGAAGCGTTTCGCCTCTACACGTTGCATCCGCAGGAGATGTTGTCGCTTCATAATAACTTATGCTGTCACAGGTACTAACACGAGTTTTTTTTTTCAGGCTCAGAGACCAGACCGAAGATGTTCCACCTCCAGGGAATCTGCCAAAGACGGTTCAACTGTCAAAAGCGAACAAAGAGTTTTACGAGGACAGGAAATGGCCCGATGGCGTGGTCAGGTACACCCTGGATTTGAATACCAATTGTAAGTATGACATTTCAGATATAACATCCATACTAATATTATAAATGCGAAAGTAACTCTGTCTGTCTGTCTGTTACTCAATCACGCCTAAACTACTGACCTAATTTTAATACCCGAGAGAGGACATAGGCTACTTTTTACCGCGGAAAAATGACGCATTCTCATGGGAAAATTCAAGTGGGTCGATCACTTTTACGCCTTAACTACTGAACAGATTTAAACGAAATTAGGTAAGGAGATAATTTAATACTTAAGAAATGACAAACATTACTTTTGACCGCGAGAAAACAACGCATTCCCATGGAAAAAAAATACTTTCCGGGGTTTCTGATCGCTTTCACTCTTATAATACCAAAGATTTGAATTATATTTGGATAAAATTGGAATTCGAAACGCATTAAAAAAAACAACCTAATGCGGACGAAGTCGCGGGTAAAAACTAGTATGATATCACAGTACTATGAGTGTAACAGTGAGTATTGATACCCTTAAATCATCCGATGGCCCTCGCTAAAAATCAGTCGTGGCATGCTGTGCTATCCATCTCCTGTTACGAATACTGAGCGGAGACATTTAATTGCAGTAACAGTGTTTTTATGTAAATTTAATATTTTTGAGTGTGTCAATTATGTAAATTAATTCTAATTCCAATTAATTAATTCGTATGTTGTGAAGGTTCCCACCGAACAGCTCTCACGAAGGAAGACTTTTGGCCGAAGGGTGTTGTGTATCGTCGATTTCGTGGACGGATACCCGACACCAAGTTGCGTTACACTACGCCGACTAAATAGTGTATTGTTTTATTCTGTAAGGTATTCTGTAAGGTAAGGTATAGTCTGTAAGGTATTTATAATATGGGCCTATTGTAGCTGATATAAATAAAATAAATAAATAAATAAAGTGGCAAAACTATGTCTGTTTGTGTATTTGTGTGTGTTTGTCTGTGGCATTGTAGCTCCCAAACGGGTGGAGCGATTTCAAGGAAGTTTTTAGTTGACAGATAAAAAAATTGGTTGCCTGTAAAGTCGGTATACGCGCGAAAGTTTTACGTGACAACGACTCTGAGTGGTAAAATAATTTTAATGTGAATATTCATTCGTATAACATGAACCGGTGTGTATGCCTATCTCTCTCTCTCTCTCTCGCTCTGTCTCTCTCGCGCGAAACGTGAGCGGAGCAGCGTAACGCAGTTTCTTGAGGTGTCACCCGGCAAACCAATTTATAAGACGTTGTCACGTCAAAAATTCACGGTGTTCTTTTTCGTGTCAAAATACGTCCAACCATTGAAGCTCACCAGCTATTTTCAGGGTATTTCAGGGTTTTTTTATTGGAAGTTATTTTTTGCTACTTGTATTACTTATTTTCACAAATTTCAGTTCAAGGGATATCCTAAATTCTTAAATTTGTGAGCGCCCAAGGTACCTAGGAAAGGAAGCATATTTTTTTTTAAATTGACACAAGAGTTTATGCAACAGCAGTTTATCTATAGTTCCATCCATTTCGCTTCTTTTCTACCATGCATTTCGCGCAAGAAGTTGATGGTTTACAGTTTTTTTATGATATACGTCATACATTATACCAAGAACTTATTCAGTAGCACAGATACTTAGTAATTATATAAAATAGTGGCCGCCCGCGACTTCGTCCGCGTGGAAAGCCTTTATCTTCAAAATTCTTTATGAATTGTAGCCTATATGTTATTCTGATGTATAAGCTATATTGTGGTAAAGTTTCATTCAAATCCATTCAGTAGTTTTTACGTGAAAGAGTAACAAACATCCATACATCCATACATCCATACTTACAAACTTTCGCCTTTATAATAGTAGTAGGATATTAATATGATTACATAAAATACTAACTAATACGTGTATCATCATTGCGTGTATCTCTATAAGTACCTAAAATTCACGTGTCACAATGTTCGTTCCCGTACTCCTCCGAAACGACTTGACTGATTCTTATGAAATTTTGTGAGCACATTGAGTAGGTCTGAGACTCGGCCATCCATTTTACCTTAGTAATAAGGGTTGTCCACAATAATTTATATGGCAAAACAACGTTTGCCGGGTCAGCTAGTAAAATAGAAACTATTGATTGTGAACCAACAGACGACATAGAAGACGTCCGCGCCCGCCTAGAAGAAGTGAACAGCATTCTAAAGAAGAAGACTTGCGTTAGACTGGAGGAGATCACAGAAGATGAAGCACAGAACTACGAGGATTATTTGGTTTTGGACACCTCTGCTGATTACGTCACTGGGAGAGTGGGGGGAAAGCAGGTAAGTTTATTGAAATGAGACACTTTTTACGGATTATTTCGATTTATTTACATTTTGTTTTAACCTGACGTTTCGGACCCTTTTCAGCGTCCGTGGTCACAGGTAGACTAAGGTGTTAGTTGTGATTGCATGGTTTTGAAATAAAAATTAAACTACCATCACTCAAAATATTAAGTTACATTCCTATCCACACAAAATAAGCTACGGACAAAATGTAAATAAATCGCGAAGTAATCCGTAAAAAGTGTCTCATTTCAATGTCTACTGTTCGCGTAAACCATTGAAACAAATAGGTAAGTTTATTAACACATCTAACGCTCGACAACAGGCGTACATGACTGTCATCTGTCACGGGCGTGAGACTTTGTCGAGTCTTGGGTGTGAAAAGTCTCATTATATTACACGAAATGTCAAAGTAAAGCTAGTCTTTATACTCTAGGGAGATAATTTTGTATGGCTCCCGAGGAATTAAAATGTTTTGAATTTGGAACGTTGAAATTCGCATGAAGGAAGCATACAGCTATTGTAAAGAGTTTTTATTCTTATCTCAAACATTTTTTTCAACTGGCCACCACAGTACCTACATTAAAAGAAAAAAAAGTACATTATGCTGTAGAAATAGTACATGATGCTCCGAGGACTAAAGGACGGTCTCACGTCACAGTCGTTGGATCCAGAGCATGGCGAGGAACTCAGCGTTGACACCTGAATGAAGCGGAGGATTCAGTCAGCTTAAGACAACGATAGTTTCGCTTCACTCAGGATCCAACGCCCGTTATTTAAGACAGTCCTTTACGCCCTCGATGTATAATCTACTATTATATTCGTAGTAAAGACTGCCTCGTTGGTGTAGTGGCAAAGTTTCTACCTCACATCCGAGAGGTCCTGGGTTCGATTCCCAATTAAGTTAAGTCAAAATTGTTTCTCAGATTTTCTTTCATGAATTTCTCAAAAACAGCTCGGAGTCGGGAAGTTGGCGGTGTTACACCCCCGTGCCTCGGAAAGCACGTTAAGCCGTTGGTCCTGCGCCTGAACTCTCTCCAGTCATGTCGGATTGCCGTCTCTCCTGTGCACTCATTTGTGCACTATAATATCTCCTGCGTAGTTGGCTGATCTCTGTTGAGATTGGCCGCCGTGGTCGAAATCGGCCAGGAGGACTATTATTAAAGTCGTTTCGAGTTCGTGCGTGAACGTTCTTGTCGAAAAATGCGGCAGGGGTAGAATTAGGTAGCACATGAAGTAAAAAAGTGCCCGAAACATGCGATTTTAAAAAACGTCCTCGCCGCCGTCTGTCACCATTATGATGGATTGTAAGGAGTGTTATTACAATAATTTAGATTCTTAAGTCTTATTTCTGTCATTAATGTTTGTTTAAATTGAAAAACTTTCTTCTAAACGCTTGTAAACAACGTACAAAGTCTAAAAGCTTGGCATGCTGCCAAACAATTTACTTCATGTAACTCCCAAAAAAAAAGTGTTTTATATTAACGTTCGCGAATACTTACTAAACATTCAAACGATTAAGTACATACTTTAAAGGACACAGCTTAGTAAGTATCCTAAGAGTCCTTTGAAAAAAGAGTCCTACACCAACCTTGACTTGTGAAAACTGTTTGGCTTAAGAACGACGCTTTGTTTTATAAGCTTTCTGTATCATTTATTTATAACACAGCTAAAATAAATAAATAAAGCCCGCTCCACACGACCCGAAAACCAACGCCATTAGAAACAAGCAGAATCAAAGCACCAATTATCGTTCAGACCAACGCTTTTTTTCGTTGTACTCATTTGGTGATAGGTTTTTCAGCCAACTGTTCGTCGAACGTGTGGACCCGAGGTTAAGCCCTAAATTTTTTTTATTATATATTCTTTAGAGAAGAAAACAAAAAAAAACGCGCTGCTCCAAATTTGTAACGTGATGTTAGTTTCATGATTGCAATCTTCATACAAAATTCATTAATTTTAAGAGCGGAATAAAATTACTGGCCACTAAGACAGCACTACTTACGTCTGTTTATTAAAACTATTTTAATTTCAAACCAACATCTATCAATTAATTTAACTGAGATCTTGAATTCGATCAATAACTGGCATATTTTTGTTTCAATTGATTAACCTCATCACGTTATACACGCACGTGTCTCGATCCGCAATCAATTTGAACGAAATTAATTCATCTCTTCAACAAACAAGACGACATAAAAATAACTATAATATTAATGAACTGTCAAACATAAGGGTGTGCGAAAGAGATAGCTAAAGTCTTAAAGTACTAGTGGGTGAAGGACGGAGCACGGGGAAGGGCCGGGTAAAAGGGAGACGGAACGAAAACATTGCACCAATTCGAACGAGAGCGTAAGGGATGGAGGATACACGTGCTTTTGACGTGAATCCGAAGAATCGGTGAACTGGGTGGTCAGGTAACGAAATATTCCCTTTGAGCTGGTAAAGTTATAATATTTCAAGGCATTTTGCATCCGAAATTAAGATGTGAAAAATACGATTTTTATATCCTGACTTCTGTGATCAATTTAACCTAGATTTCTTTGAAAATAGCCATAAAATTAATCTTAGTATTTTCATACCTATTAAAAAAATTGTTACTAGTACCGCATAAATAATTTAAAATTTACCTCAACAACAGTTCGTAGAGTTAGGATATTACACTGTAAAGTAACATAAACAACAATCATAACATAACACAATCCTAATTTTTTGTAAGTTTTGTGTTCCATGTCGACGTTCATGTTGCTTTTTCATCTAAGTTGATAAACTAATTATACTGATGATTTTTGTCATCAGCATTTTTGTCTCCTTATATATTGCACAGTGGGTAAAGAGACCGGGTAAAACGTTTTCTATCATCTGGCAACCCCGATCTAGAACCTTCCACTGAACTCGCGATCTGATTGGCCAGAATCTTCGCGCTCTCGAAAATTCCATCTTCTCATTGGCGAAGGTATAAATACTGGCAAAGCCGCGAAACGTGGTAGTTTGAATTTCGAAGGACAGCGAAGTGATGACGGTGAAATGAGTTTTTACTGTTAGTTGTTGTTTTTATTAACAAAATGGTGGCTATCGGCATTGATTTGGGGACTACATATTCGTGTGTGGCAGTGTGGCGTGGCGGCAAAGCAGAAGTTATAGCGAACGATTCGGGAAATCGGACGACGCCATCTTACGTGGCGTTTACATCGACCGACCGGCTCATCGGTGAATCTGCGAAGAACCAAGCACCTTTCAACCCATGGAACACGGTTTTTGGCGCGAAACGTCTCATAGGCCGGCGGTTCGACGACGTTGGAGTCCAGATGGATTTACGACACTGGCCATTTCACGTGATCAACGAAAATGGTAAGCCAAAGATTCTAGTTGAGCATAAAGGCGAGAAAAAAAAGTTTGCCCCAGAAGAGATTAGCAGCATGGTTTTGTTTAGTATGAAGCAGGTAGCCGAGTCATATTTAGGTGCTATAGTGGATAAGGCAGTAATCACTGTTCCCGCTTATTTTAACGATTCCCAAAGACAAGCAACGAAGGCTGCAGCGACAATAGCAGGTTTAGAAGTTTTAAGGATTACTAATGAGCCCACAGCGGCAGCTTTGGCGTACGGATTGGACAGAAATCTGAAAGGAGAGAAAAATGTTCTTGTTTTCGACTTGGGAGGTGGTACTTTTGACGTTTCAGTGCTCAGCATAGAAGAGAATAAAGAAGGAACCATTTATGAAGTGAAAGCGACTGCTGGCAACACTAGGCTAGGCGGAGAGGACTTCGACAATAGACTAGTTGCTTTCTTCGCGGAGGATTTTAGAAAAAAGTACGGTACAGATATTTTAGGCAATGCGAGAGCTACTAGGCGACTGAAAGCAGCTTCTGAGAGGGCTAAAAGATTTCTGACGTCAGCTACGGAGGCCACCGTTGAAGTGCAATCCCTTTGCGATGGTATAGATTACCGAGGAAAGATAACGAGAGCGCTATTCGAAGAATTGTGCTCGGATCTGTTCAGAGACACTTTAGGGCCAGTGGAACAAGCGTTGGAGGATGCTAGCATGGACAAGAGTAGTATAGAAGACATCATTCTCATAGGTGGTAGCACTAGGATACCAAAGATTAGGAGAATGCTGAGCGATTACTTTGATGGGCGACATCTAACGACATCCATAAACCCTGACGAAGCTGTCGCGTTAGGTGCAGCGATTCAAGCGGCTATCCTAAGCGGGGAACACCATGAAAAGATCAATGACCTATTGCTAGTCGATGTTGTGCCATTGTCATTGGGCGTAGAAACAGCTAGGGGCATCATGTACAAAGTCATCCCGAGAAACACTGCCATACCATGCTCAAACACCAAAGATCTGACCACATTAGAAGACTACCAAACAACAATGACTATTGAAATTTTTGAAGGCGAAAGAAGTTTGACAAAAGATAACAATTTACTTGGTGTTTTCGATCTGGACGGAATACCGCCGGCTCCTCGAGGTGTTGCCAAGATAGACGTCACATTTGACATCGACGTTAACGGAATTCTGACTGTGACAGCTCAGGATAGGTGCACAGGGCATTCCAAGAAGATCACGATTAGAAATGAACATAAGTTGAACCAGCAAGAGATTACCAAGATGATCGCTGATGCGGAACGGTTCAGAGAAGAAGATAGGGAAAGGAAACTTTGCCTTGAAGCTAGAAACCAGCTGGAGACATACGTGTACAGTGTCAAGCAGACAGTCACGGAAAAGGGGGAGAAGTTGACGGAAAACGAGAAAAGGACCATGTTCAACGAATGCGAGGATGCTATCACTTGGCTGGATGTGAACGAAGATTGCCTGCGAGAGGAGTATGAGAGAAAAATTACGGAATTAATGCGAAAATGGTCACCGATCATGCAGAAATATTACGACCACAGCTGGAAACACAGAAGTAAGAGACACAGGGGAGACAGCGCTAAATTTGAGCTGAATGAACGAGAACTGGCTACGATGCAGCAATTGCAGGCTGGAGTTTCGGGAATAGCAGGAGCCGTAGGACCTGGAACTTCTGGAGTTTCACAAGCAGGACCCGTTGAGGTTTTAGAACTGTTAGTTATACCTGGGCCATCTGGAGTTCCGTATACTGATTCGCTAGGAATACATGTGACGTCAGATTCGTCATCTTAATTGAATTTTCGTCATAGTATGTACCTATTTGGTATGTCCCTTACTGTTCTCACTAGCAAATATAAATAAAAGAGACTATGCTGTGATTAAATGTATAAGACAGGTAGATTTAAAAAAATGTTGCTGTTGGAATTGTGTAGGCCGTGCTGTGTGACAAATGTAGCTTAAATTAATAAAAATTCATAAGTTTTAGCAAAAATTGAATGTTGCACTTGTAGCTATATTTGTTATATAGCTCGTTCAATGTGGCTGTGTTAAGTTACAATAAAATGACGAATGTAGTTAAATAAAATAATTAAAAAAGTAAAAAAGGCTTCAATTTTACGATAAGCTAAATGTTTGGAAGCTATGTTTATTTTTAAAACAGAATCTCTATCAAATTGTACAGATTTCAAATTTAATTGTAGTTATTTAAAATATGGAGGCTCTGTTAAAATACTTAGCCCATTTTAAAATACGTAACGTAAAGATTTTACATCATAGCAAAAATAATAGAAAAAAAATTATGTAGGTACCATGTATCAACGTTCTCCTTAACTCCTTTTTCTGTAACTAAAAATAAACGCCATTTTACACACTCAATAATAATATGGGCGCTAGTAAATATTTCTTAAGTTTCGGGATTATAACCACCATGTTTGTGTTCCAATTAGTAACTTTTTAAATTCACCCAGGGAATAATCTTACCACTTCTTCAGAAGTTTGTATGTTGTACCTACTACAAATGTAATGTTTTATCTTTCATATTGAAAGAACAAAAATAGTAAAAATTGCAAATTATATGTATTGTTGTAAGTTACATAATGTTATGTAGGTTGTAAATGTATAGGTTGTTTTGTGTAAAACAAATGAACTTTTTTCGTAGAAAATATATATATTTTACATTGTTTTTGTTTTATTCCCCTTATTTAGCGATTAACTTTAAAACATGAAGTAAAATATTTTCTTAATTGAACGTGTTTAATTATTTCCTACGTTACCTCTGTCTTTTAAAACTTGATTTTTTGTGATAGGTAGGTTGCACGTTTGGATCAGGAATATTTTTATAATTTCAAATGTTATTTGAGGTGCTTCGTTTTGTTTGTGTGTATACGTTACTTATCCCATCCTCTTCGTGGATATAAAATCATGAAAAACTTAATTGGATACTGTCAATTAAAAAAGGTTTTAATAGGTAAGAATAGTAAAAATACTTTTAATAGCTTTAGCTAGCTCTTTATAGCTTAGATTTGGCCGTACCCTAATCGGCATTTGTGTGTTTAATTTTGTACACGAAAGTGTTACGATTTAGTGGCAGTGATCCTAGGTATGTTTAATGAAACTACTAAAACCGGCTCCACGCGATGGGCGAACAGTTGCCCGAAAACTCACTCTATTATTCATTAGAGAAAAGCACCAATCAACGTTGAGGCCAACGCTTTTTTCTAGGACCTCTCATTGGGTAATAGATTTTTGGACCAACGTTGGCGCTAGAGTGTTCCCGATCAGTATTTGTAGATGTACATACTATCAAAGTTTTTTATGGTCTCGCTGACATGCGAGCTGCTACAATCATGAATTCTTTTCGTCTTAACGAACAGAGTGACGGAAACTCCATTCACACTTGTGCATTGTAATATCTGCCGCGCAGTTCTCTATAGCAGCATCTCAGTTAAGATTGGACGCGGTCGAAAATGGCTAGTAGGAACTTTACTTTAATCTTTTCCAGAACTTCGGCTCGTTAGAGCTGTACCGCGGCGGGCAGCATCGGCAGCACGCAGCCATGGTGGCGATGGCGATGCTCGGCTTCTACTTCGAGCTGGCCCGCCACGACCGGGACAAATACGTGCGAGTGCACTTACGGCATGTGCGAGCTGGTAATATTGATGGGTTTGGTTAAACAATAATATTAATAATAAATATACAACAACATCACATACATTGATCTGACTCCGTGGTAAGTAGCTAAAGCTTTTGTTTTACAGATATCAGAATCAACAGTGGTATTACAAATAAACTTAAATAAATACATATTACACCCAGACCAGTACAAAAAGACAATGTTTGTACAGTGCGGGGATCGTACCCGCGACCTCTTGGTTAATAGACAACTTCGGTAATAGTCATATTACACCAAAGTGGTCGTCGAGGAGACTTAAGGGTTCAGTTCATACGTATATAAGATATTAGAATAGGCATAAAAGCTAAGTTTCGAGAAGACTTTGTGCTAAGAAACAGACGGAAACACCATCTATGCGTAAATTGTATCGAAATTGTAACATGTCTGACGAGACAAAACATGAGAACTGTAAAATCTATTTGTACCGCCTTTGTGAAACTACTAGATATAGATAGATAGATAGATTAACACTTTATAGTACAAAGGAAGATATGTTTGGTCCATTAACATTAACCGGTTTGTCACAGCACCTTAAATCCAACCCCTGCTGCACCAAACTGAGCCCGCGTGGTGGAGTACCTACTCTAGCTCGGAACACGTAACAGCTGAGGTGTTGTCTGTGCCCAGAAGGCCTCAAATATCTGATATGTTGAGCTGAGCGGTCTAACAGACTCAATAGGCATGATGACACTTAAATATTTTCAAGACCATGGCGTTAAAAAAACATAGCCCTTATGAAGTTAATACAACCAATATATATCCAAAAAGCTTTAGACACCAATTTTTAAACACACAAAACTCAATAAATATTCGGTCAATTGACTCCGATTTCTGGTACATGACCGTGTATTATAAAACATACAAAATCTATGGAGGCAGACCGTTTTGACAGATAATGAAAAGTATGTCAACGATTGGTGGTGTCTCCTAGCCTATTGGCGCAGGGTATCAGTTTGTGATGTCAGCAGCAAAAATAACATCGAATAACTAGTAAAATAAAATCTTTCGAGGTTTTGAGAGCTCATAGCAGGAAAGCCTCGGTGATATTTTCACAGTCTCCACCAGTATAAGCGCTAAACCACGAATTGATTTCAGACAAGCTTCACCATTTTGAGAAAATAAGGTCAGACGCAACATTTCCTCTGCCATACGATTACGAAAGCGCAACGCACCCCGCTTGGCAGTTTTGGAGAAAAATTGGAAAGACTGGCATTTCATGCGTCGCCACTTACAAGACTATGGTATCCTTTTCAAATATTATCTTTAAAAAATGTACAACATGTTTTTTCTATAAAGATTTGGCGGATGTTTTATGCGTTTTTAGATGCAAGTTAAGCAAAAAGTTATGTTAAATAGATTTCTAAATTGCAATGTTGCAATAGGTACACCTCGTACTAAAAATGCAATTAACAATTTCACAATAATTTGTTATAATTGCGTCAAGTGTAAAGGTGACTTTATGATTAAAAAAAAGTTTTCCCGCCATAATGTGACAATTTCTTTTTTTAGGACCCAGATGGCAGCATCATGAAATCCATAGGCCAACACGAAAAGCTACTGTCTGATTTGGATTTAATAAAAATTAATTCAGTGTACGGAACCGAATGTTTTGAGAAATCACGCAAAGGGAAGAGAGGCAAAAATAAACATTGGTCGCAAACAGAAGAAGAATGATACTGTGGCATCAGGACACTAAAACACCTAGCAATTGCTAGTTAAAATTGTAGCTAAATATTATATTAATTTAAAAAAAAAATTGACCAGTGCTTGTCTGAGAGGCAATACCTAGCTTGTATATTGATTTCTAGATAAACAAATAAATTGTTCTATAAAACACACAATTTTATATCATCATTGTTAGCGTACACGAAAATATCGATTGAGAGCATAAACTAAGGATGATTGGATGTGGTATCGCAGACTTTTCCTCATAGGGAACTACAAAGGCTAGTTCTTAAAATTCCTATCACTCATTATCCTCCTTGAACTCGCGGCGGCAAGCACTGCTTTTGGTACTCATAGCTCAATAGGAACTAAACAGTTGAAATAAAACAGCAAGTCCGTTAAAACTCAATTTATTTGACCCGTTCATCCCCCTCCACGGGGCTGACATCCCCTTTACTGATGACGTCATACACGCATATATCTGCTGCATACTTGCGCTCGCGGACCACACAAGCGCCGCGGGATATCATCACGCTCACAGCTGGAAAAAAAACCGGTCAAGTGCGAGTTGGACTCGCGCACCGAGGGTTCCGTACAAACCTGTACGTATATAAGTGAAAGTTCACCCATCACGGGTATTATAGACTTAAGTATTTAATACAAATTTTAATTTAATATCTCAACGCGTTCATGAGATAAGGAGTAGTAACTTTAAAATTTTCAAAATTGACAAAAATATTTTTCAAAAATATATTTTTTTATATGATGAAACTGAAAATTTACGGTTTTCGTAATTTTTCCTATATCTGTACTATAAGACGTGACTTCGTACTAAATTTCAAGATTCTAAGTTTACGGGAAGTACTCTGTAGGTTTTGATTCCCGTGCGAGTTTCGAAAATTTTCGGCCTAAATGGCTGTATCTTTTGATTGCGTTGGCTTAGAAGGTTGATTTTTCTACAGCTTCCAGGGACAGTAGACCTAAGTATCATATTTGATGCCTTCACGCGTTCCTGAGAAAAACGGTCTTGACAGACGGACGGACGGACAACAAAGTGATCTTATAAGGGTTCCGTTTTTTTTCTTTTGAGGTACGGAACCCTAAAAATTAGTAATGTCACATAGTCTCAAACAGTAAAGCCATCCCTAGTTAGTTCACACATCTACTAGTATTTCCGATCCAGTGGAAAATACCGATCTGACAAAATAAACAGCAATCCGTCTCACAGGTCGGTTACGTATCATTTCAACTAAGTTTGCTAGAACTATTTTCAGTATATTAACGGTCGAAAGACCTACCGTTTAACTTGCCATAAGGTCATCATTACACATATAGATAGATAGATTAACACTTTATTGTACAAAACAAAACAAAATTACAGACAAGACTAACAAAGAAGATGTACAATTTAGGCGGTCTTATCGCTTGAAGCGATCTCTTGCACACTCTATTATATACGTATTTTTGATTCAAGAAATGGACAAAATAGTTAAACAGCCAATAGTTTAATCAACCAATAGGTATTTTGAACTTAGTGGAAACAACTTATAGCTTAAACAACCAATAGATGATTCGTCCTATCGATTTTAGTTGATACAAACTTTTTATTTTTTATTTAGCCTATATCATCCCACTGCTGGGCAAAGGCCTCCCCCAAATCTCTCCATCTGTCCCTGTCCATTGTCAACGTTTCCCAGTCCCGTGTTGCATTGACCAAGTCGTCACACCATCGTTTCTTGGGTCTGCCTCTTCGGCGATAGCCGTCTGTAGGCACCCATTTGGTGACGACTCGGGCCCACCTCTCTGGATGCATCCTGCAGATGTGACCCGCCCACTCCCATTTCAATTTCGCGGTTTTGTTGCCCACATCAGCAATACCGGTCCTGGAGCGGATGGTAGTATTTCGGGTCCTACCACTCCGCTTTATACTTAATATACTCCGCTCCATGGGCCTTTGGTAAACCTTGAGTTTTTGCTTTGATACAAACTTAGGTGAATTAAACTGTGGTTAAGTCGTCCAGTAGGTGAAATGAACTAGGTGAATCGACCGTAGTTATACATATTGAAAATATCTAGTTATACCAAACTTAATTGAAATGATACATAACCCTATAGCCGGGCCTCCGCACGTTGGGCGAACAGCTGACCCGAAAACTAACGCTGTTGGTTAATAGACAAAAACATCAACAAAGCACCAATCAACGTTGCGGCCAACGCTTTTTTCTTAGTCCACTCATTGGGTGATAGGTTTTTCAGCAAACGTTGGCGCCATAGTGTGGACCTTGGGTAAAAATGGGGATACGACCTTAAGATGCTTCGTACACCGTGAATGCAGTACTCAGCCCATTTACTTGTAGATCCACCCAACGTTCGTCCCGTAGGAAGATCGCACACGAAGTTGTCGTACTATAGAAGGTTTAGTAGGCGTAGCACTCAAATTAATGTTTAGAGAGGTCAAAAATAGTGTCTGCACCTTGGTGATATACCTACATTTGTAGGCCTGTTAGAAATTACACAATAAGACACGGTCATTCATAGTCAGTCCTAGGCCTATTGGATGTCAAACTTGAAACATCGCCAGGAATTACTCAAACAACTCGGTCCTATCTTGAGATCTAGGGCAGTTCTGACACAAACATGACACGCAACAGTGTAACAATATCATTTGGGAAATGCATAAAAAGACAAAACGTTTAAACATAAGCAAAAAAAAATTGTTTTTGCCACGTCTGTGTCTGTCTAGAGTTCTAGACAGTGCGTTAAGCTGTCTAAAAAGAATCGGTTTCCTATGACCCTAAGTGTTGTCTTTTTAAAGTCAATCGACTGTCTTATACTTAAACAAGGCTAGGCTTGTTGAACACTGTCTTATTATTTTTGACAAGGCTGTACATATAAGGTTTGATCCTGTAGCTTTTATAGCTTAAGAAACTAAACAATGCAGAAAAACTGACCAGGCCTATCCACAGTGGTCACCGTCATCCTCTCGATTTTGTGTTCTTCTTTCCAATGGAAAAACATTTTCTTTATGATAGCCATAACCAAGGCTATCATGAAAATGCTTAGGCCAAATAATATCGTGTACAAAGCCATTGGTATTAAAAATCATCATAATAAAATTCATTTTGTTTGTCGCGGCATTGAGTTAAAAATAAAAATGACATTTTAAATTAATGACAGTATGTTTGACACGTAAAAAGACCTTTTCTTACTTAAAAAAATATAACTTAGTTGAAAATAGGATTACCAATTTTTTTTCGCTAAGCAGAGGATTGGCTGTATAAGTTTAATGACCTCGGCCTCATTTTTTGCAATAAAAAAAATCCTTCACTCTCTGTTCGTGTTTTGATTTCATAGTTAATCTTTAAAAAGTTTCATGGCGCGAAATCCGCAAAATGCATGAAATTAACTTGTTTGACAAAGTTTAATAGTATCCCGTAATTATTTGCATTATGTACACCATATTATGAGTTTGACTTTAATTTCATCATAATGGATCATTACAGTAAGTATACATTTTCAGTTTCTGATTTGTGTTAAACTTTATTTCCGAGCTGCTTATTTTTCACATAGATTTGGGCACTTTTATTGCAAATTATATACTCCAACACAACTACAAGGATTTGCTATTGTCTTTCGAATAATTTAACTTAGGTAAAATCGTATCATTTACCTTAATTCACGCATTTTTCAGTACAAATCGTCACTTTGAAATACCGTTTGGCTGTTGCTTTAGCGGTTTTGAAGGGCAAACCGCAGGATGTATCGTTGGAAAACTACATCGAACTAATGAAAAGTAAAATAAATAATGAAAATATTGACGATCTAGATCTCACTGTGTGCAGTGATGATTTTGAAATTGAAGAAAATGCGGAAACTAATACAAATACATCGACAAATAATACGAGGAATAGTGTTACAATTTTAAATGACTGCGATGTACACTTGCACGATACTGAAGAAGATATTATTGAAAATACGGAGGAAATGACGGAAAACAGGAAAACACAATCGGTAAATACGTAGTCAACATAATTTTTATATCTTTAAAATCGGTGTTTTTTCAAACTTTTGACATGACACCCATAGTAAGAAAATACATTAGGGGGCCCCACGAACATGCGCTTTTTTGACGTGACAACGTCTTATAAATTGGTTTGCCGGGTGACACTTCAAGAAACTGCGTTGCGCTCCGCTCACGTTATGCGCTCACAATGAGAGCGAGTGAGAGGCACGCGTCCCTTCGTCTCGGGCATGGTTAGCCCGCCTAAGAGCGAGTGAGACAGACATAAAAAGTGAAAGGCACGCGTCCCTTCCACTCGAGCACAGTTAGCCCGCCTAAGAGCGAGAGAGACAGAGCGAGAGAGAGAGAGTGAGAGAGATAGGCATACACACCGGTTCATGTTATACGAATGAATTAAAATTATTTTACCACTCAAAGTCGTTGTCACGTAAAACTTTCGCCCGTATACCGACTTTTTTTTCTAGGTGTAGTATTGTTATGTTAAAAGCCCCCGAATGAGCCAAGACACAAGTGGTTAGCTTCAACGGCTGAATAAATTTAGGCCAGCCATAGTTAAGAACCATCGTGATTAAATTATCTTCGGAATGAAAAAAAAACCGATTTGAAACCGGTCCATCCATTCGGGAGCTACGGTGCCACAGACACACACGAAAACAGAGAAACACAAACAAATGTACACACATAAACATACATATTAAAGGGGTGTCAAGGTAATAACACCCCTTTTTTCGTCGGAGGTTAAAAACCGTAGTGGTTATTATGTCACAAATTTTTAATTAAATTATTGTTACTTACTTACGTTGTGAAGGCAAGTGTAAAACATTTATCTATAACTAGCGGCCTGCCGGCGACTTCGTCCGCGCAAACGTGTTTATCCCAAGGGCGCATTTAATCGGGATAAAAACTATCCTTTTACCTAAGTCAGCTCATACCCTGTCTGTAAAACCATTTTCATCAAAATCCGTTCAGTATTTTCAGCGTGATAGACGGACAAACATCGAAACAAAGAAACGATCACATTTATAATATCACTGTTATACTCGTAGTAGTTATATGTATCTATTTAAGTTTATTTGTAATACCACTGTTGATTCTGATATCTGTAACAAGTGCTGAAGCTACTTACCACGGAGTCAGATCAATGTATGTGATGTTGTTGTTGTATATTATTATTATTACTGTGATTTTCAAATAAAAAGTACATTTCGTTTTCAGAATTTCATCGCAGAAACTCAAGATACCACTAACTTTACTCAAGTAGAAAAAGCACCAGATTTGGACACAACATTCTGTTTAACGCAAACCCCATTAAATCCGAATAGCATTCAAAATGGAACCAATGTCCTTTTAAACGGAGTCAGTGAACCAAATGGAGTTAATCTCAAAACACATGAAGTAAATAGAATTGATGATTTAGATTCTCAAGCTACCGAACTATATAGTTTCCATGGCTATACCCAAAACTGTACACATGTGAGTCAAAGCCAAAATAATAAGGAAATAGTAATTAGCGATAAGTTACTTAAAGCTAAAAGTAACGCCCACCAATCTACTATTAACGATAAAATTCAAGAAATCAATAGAATAACTCAGAGTACACAAAATATTTCTAATAGTATTGAACTTGAAGGGACAAGCTATGAGATTCTAGAAATCTGCGGAATTTCAGATGACCAACCAAATATTTCTACGGTTGAAAGTAGTAAAAATGCTACAAGAAATTTGGTTGATACATTTTATAATAAGTGTAAGGAAATTAACTTAGATTATGACAAAGAAATAAATGAACATACAATCCTTAAGAATACAAATGAACAAGATATTGAAACAATTATAAATACCAATGATAAACAACATTCAATACAAATAATCGAGTCATTTCCACATAACGCCCAAGATTATAATGATATACCAATGTTTCAAGATACAGTTGCAGAAATTCATGATATTGAAATAAATAAAAATATAAACGAAGAAAATGAAGAAATAACTGAAATAGATACTGAAATAAGCAACGAATCTCAAATAGTATCATTCAAAGTGGTTGAAGAATTGAATAAAGTTAGAAATTACATCAATAAGAGACTCGAAAGAAGAATAAGCACTGATGGATCTATAGACTCTGGATACAAGAGCGAAAGCCAGTCTAAAAGCTCGTTCAGAAGTTGTAAGTTGAATAAATATTTCACAACAATCACACCAATTCTCTTGTCCCAAATTAAGCTACGAGGCTTGTGTTATGGGTACTAGACAACGGATAAACATACTTGAATACGTTTTTTTGTAAATAAATAAAATATACATAGAAAACACCCAGACCAGTACAAACACATGTTCATGCACACTTATGCTTGTACAGTGCGGGGATCGACCCGCGACCCTTGGTTTTAGAAGTCCGACATGTGGACCACTGCACCAAGCGGTCGTCTAATAAGTTATATATATATATACAGTCCGGCTAGTTCAAATCTGAATATCCCTGCCAAAAAGAGGGGTGATAGACGCCCGGGGGACGAGAAAGCACAAGGTTGCTTAAATAAAACCACCACTTTGACGACCACTTTGTAATGGTCAAGATGTTGACTATTAACCAAGAGGTCGCGGGTTCGATCCCCGCACTGTAAAAACATTTGAGTGCATGAACATGTCTGTTTGTACTGGTCTGGGTGTTATGTGTATTTATTTAAGTTTATTTGTAATATCGCTGTTGATCCTGATATCTGTAACACAAGTGCTTAAGCTACTTACCACGGAGTCAGATCAAAGTATGTGGTACATACATAGCTTAGAGACTAACATATATAGTATTCTTAATTTTCAGTTAATGTTTCACCATTGTTCGATTAATTTGTAGTAACTTTTAATATCTACCGATGTTTTAAGTATGTTTTATTAATATTTTAGCTCTTCAACTATCGGGAAACTGGCTTAACCAATCAGCACACAGTTTATTCGAATACATCACGGAATGCCCACTGCTGGCCACCACAAATGAGATTATAGTAGAAATAGCACAGGTATTTACCGACTTTAGATAGGATAGTTATAAAAATTTAGTAGATTAGAAGCCCCCTTTAAAATAGAGAAATTTTCCACTTACAACTCACCTTAGAATGTTTACTTGTTGAAAATGTATTAGGTTTGTTAATAACATTAATATTTGAAGACCACTTTGGTGTAATGGTTTAGAAGTTGACTATCAGACCAAGAGGTCGCGCACGGGTTCGATTCCCTCATGATCACGTCTGTTTGTACTGGAGCTTTAATAGATACCTAACACCCACAGTCTTACGTATCTATTAAAGTTTATGTAAATTCCTCTTTTGATTCTGATATCTGTAACACAAGTGCTTTAGCTACTTACCACGGAGTCAGATCAATGTATGTGATGTTGTTATTATAATAATAATAATAAAAAATGAAATTCCTACAATTTATTTCTTAATCAGATAAGTATGTATGTACATGTAATAATTAATGATACAATTTTAGGTGTTAGGTCAACTGATAGACAGATTGCATGAAGAAGAGAAATACCCATCATTTTTGGATGAAATACTTGAAAATGTTAATATATTACTCCAGGATTTGTTCGAAGAGAGCGCTGGAGATGATGTAGTAAGTTGAAATAACTTAAAGGTG